>CM069544.1:24365000-26865000 GCA_035773235.1 Eospalax fontanierii | reverse complement strand
TAACCCTAGCCCACATTTTCGCTTTTTATTTTGAGGCAGGGTCTCACTAAATTGCTCAGGTTGGCCTTAGACTTGTGATCCTCAAGTAGCTGGGATTCCAGGCCTCCACTACCAAGCCTGGATGATGTATTTGTTTTATATTCTGTTTTTTATTATAACCAAAGTTGAGTTATGCCGATATAATTTAGTTTTCTTCATTGGCATAATGACTTTTATGTCTTAGTTATTTTCTAGTGAATTTATTTGAATGCCTTTTGTTGGATGTTATGAACTTTTTGCCTTCAAATTGTTGCAAGTTATTTCAGTTGTTAAAAATGTGCTCATGGCTCAGAGGCTAAGAGTACTGGCTGCTCTTCCAGAGGACCTGGGTTCAGTTCCCAGCACCCACATGGCTGCTAACAACCATCTGTAACTCCAGTTCCAGGGAATCTAATGCCCACCTCTGACCTTTGAGGGCATCAGTACACTTACATACATGCAGGCAATGCATGTAAACTTATACACATAAACTAAAAGTAATAAATAAAATAAAATATTAAAAAAATGTGCTCATGAGGGCAAATGAGATGTTTCCATGGGTTTAGGCATTTGTCATGAGACCTGGTAACCTAGTTCAATACCTGGATCCCATGTAAAGGTGGCAGGAGAGAACCAACTCCACGAAATTGTTCTTTGACCTGCACATGTGCACCATGGCAGGTCTGTCTCCCCTGCCCACCACCACACTGTGTCACACACACATTAACAATAACAACAAGAACAAAGTTTAAATTTGCTCTTGGATGAGTGGCCACAGGTGAGATGGCTCAGTGGATAAAGTGCTTGCTGTCCCAGAGCCCACATAAAAGCTTGAGTAGGCCTGGCCTCAGTCGTAATTCCAGCATTATGGAGGTACATGGCATCCTCCCAGGACAAACTGGCTAGCTAGACTAACTGAATCTATGAGCTCTGTGTTCAACCGAGAGACCTTGCCTCAAATAATTAAGGTAGAGAACAACTGAGGAAGACATACGTTAACCTCTGGCCTCGCCCTCATGCACACATGCATATTCACACTGGTGTTCACATACATGCAAACTTAAATGTGCACACAGGCGCAAGCACATATATATACACAGTCAGTCAATCAATCAATCGGTTAATAATGAAATGTGCTCATACTTGTAATGTAGAAAAACTGAATATTTTTGTGGAGCCAAATATAACAATGTGCCCTTTGTTTTAAAAAATATTTTATTATTTTTATTATTATTTATTAAAAATATTGTATTTATTATTTAAAAATATCTAATTAATTTTTTATGTGTGTGAATTATTACCTGCATGTATATAATGCACCATGTCACAAAATACCCACAGAAGTCAGAAGAGGCATCAGATTCCCTGGAACTGGAGTTAACGAATGGTTATTAGCTGCCGTGTGGGTGCTGGGAATTGAACCTGGGTCCTTGCAAGAGCAGCCAGCGCTCTTAACTACTGCTTCACTGGTCAATGTGCATTCTTACTCCAGTGTACAGTCACTGTAGCTTTGCACTGAGTTTTGAAATTGGGAAATCTGAATCTTCTGTTTTTATTCTTTTTATTTTCCATGGTAGTTTTGGCTGAGAGCATATCACAAGCCAGAAAAACCACTATACACCTTAGTAAACATCATGTTATATAATTTGTATGATGAATTCCATAACAGAATTATGCAATCCTGTCCTGAATTATCTAATTCCACAATATAGACACTGACATCTGCATTTAATAGGTTGAACAATTTGTCCAGGGTTGCAGATTTGGTAGTAGGGCTCAGTTTAAAGCCAAGATTATATAACTTCCACGCCTACTTTTCTTAAGAATTCTAGATACTGTCTTTTAGAAGAGATACTCTTGGACGTTCATATTGTTTACTTCAGGTTTGCAAAGGTTAGGTAAACAAAAAGGTTAAAAAGCTCTTTGTATTAGTGAACATTTCTTTTGTTGTTTTGTTTTGAGAGAGGGTTTTCCTGTAGCCTCAGCTGGCCTGGAACTTGCCGTGTAGATCAGGTTGGCCTGGCTTTCACAGAGATCTACTGTCTCTGCCTTGCCTCCTGAGTGCTGGGATTAAAGGCATTCATTACTACACTCAGCTAGGAACATTATTTTCTCTTTTTAATTAAATTTGTTGAAGATGCTGTCTACCTTTGTCAAATATCAAGTGGCTAAAATTGCATGCACTCATGTTTGGGTCTTCTATTTAGTTCCCATTGATCTATGTGTTTGTTTTTGTTCCAATACCATGCTGTTTTTATGACTATAGTTCTGTAATATAGCTTGAAATCTGATGTGGTAATTCCCCCAGCCTTGTTTCTTTATGTTCAGGATTGCTTTGGCTATCTGGTGTCTTTTGTAATTCCGTATGGATTATAGGGTGCTTTTTTCTATTTCTGTGGTGAATGTCATGGGGATTTTGATTGGGATTGTATTGAATCTGTAAATTGCTTTTGGTAGGATGATCATTTCCACAGTATTCTACTAATCGATGAGCATGGGAGGATTTTCCACCTCCTTGTGTCTTCCTCAGTCTCTTCATAGATTTAAAGTTTTCATTGGAGAAGTGTTTACTGTCTTTGGTTAGGCTTATTCCTAATGTTTTTGAGGCTGTAGTGAATGGGAGTGTTTCCATGAACTCTTTCTCTCTGTTTGTTTGTTATATAGAAAGGCTGATGACACTTCTAAATTGGTTTTGTTTCCTGACACTTTGATGAAAGTGTTGATCTTTTCTTGAAGTACTCTAGTACAATTCTGAGATTTCCTATTATAATATCATATCATCTGCAAATAGAGATAATTCAACCTCTTATTTTCCAATTAGCACCCCGTTAATTTCCTTCTCTTGTCTTATTGCTCTAGCTAGAATTTCAAGCACTATATTGAAAAGGAGTAGAGACAGTGGGCAGCCTTATCTGGTTCCTGATTTTAATGGGAATGCTTTTCATTTTTCTCCACTTAGAATGATGTTGGGACTAGAAATGGCTCAGTGCTTAAGGGCACTGGCTGCTCTTCCAGAGTACCTGGGTTTGATTCCCAGCACCCACATAGCAGCTAACAAGTATCCATAACTCTAGTTCCAGGAGATTCAATGCCCTCCTTTCTGACCTCCATGAATACCACGCGACATAGGTGTACTTACATACATGTAAGCAATACATTCATACACATAAGATAAAAATAATAAATAAAAAATTCCAAATAGAATGATATTGGCTGTGGGTTTGTTGAATATCACCTTAATGATGTAAGGTATATTCCCTACAGTCCAACTCCCTCTAGACTTTTATCATGAATGCGTGTTGGATTTTGTCAAAGGCCTTTTCTGAGTCTATTGAGATGATCATGTGATTTTTGTCTTTAAGTCCATATATATGATTTATTACATTTATTGACTAACATATTAAATTGAACCACCCCTGCATCTCTGGAATAAAGCCAACTTGATCATCTTTTTGGTATGTGCCTGTATGTGATTTGTATTTTGTTGAGAATTTTGCATCTATGTTCATTAGGTAAACGGGTCTATAATTTTCTTTTTTTGTTGTGTCTTTACCTGGTTCGGGGACTGGCATCACAGAAGGAGTTTGTGAGTTCTTTTGTTTCTATCTTTTTGGAGACTGTAAGCAGTATTGGTTGTAGATCTTTTCTGAAGATTTGGTAAAATTCTGCTGTGATCTGGGCTTTTATAGTTGGGAAGCTTTATATTACTGTTTCAATTTCCTTACTTATTATGAATCTGTTTAGGTTGTTGATCTCTTGGTTTAACTTTGGTGGTTCTGATGAATTTAGAAATTTGTCCATTTTGTTTAGATTTTCAAATTTAATAGAGCATAGGTTTTAAAAATATTCCCTTATAATGTTCTGGATCTTTTTGGTTTCTATTGAAATATTTTCCCTGTTGTCTCTGATTTGGTTTATTTGGATTTACTTTCTTTTGGTTAGCTGGCCTAAGGATCTGTCTATCTTGTTTATTTTTTCAAAGAATCAGCTGTTAAATTCATTGCTTCTTTGTATTGTTTTATTTCCATTTCATTGATTTCTGCTCTGATTTTTATTATTTCTTCTTGTTGTCTAGGTTTGGGTTTGGTTTGTTCTTGCTTTTCTAGATTCTTGAATTGAATCCTTGAGTCATTTATTTGTACTCTTCCTGGTTTTTTAATGTGGGCACTTAGAGCTACGAACGTCCTCCTTAGGACCGCTTTTCAATGTGTCCTAGAGGTTTTATTGTGTTGTGTTATCATTGTTAGTGAACATTTCTTATTTGGTAACCCACAGGCAGATAAATACCCTGAAACCTACTTTTCACATTTAAGACGGAGTTTTGATAAGGTTTGTGACTGCTCCAACAATTCTATGCTCTCCTCAGCCTACCTTTTTTGTGATCTTATTTCAGATGGATGTTTTGAGGTTAGTATCTATTCTGAGAAGATTGCACAAATCTGATTTATTATCACAACAGCTCAAAAGTGGTTCCTGTTGAAATCATCTACATTGTCAGTACTGTTGGTACCTGTCAGTCTCCTTCACTAGAGGGGACAATGTGTCTGTACATCATCAGTAATAAAATCAGAACCAAACTGTTGAAAAACTTTCATCCCTTTAGATATATCCAAGCAAGATACAGATGAGGGTGCTGCCGTCACAAGCTGGGCATGATGCCAATACTTACTAGGCTGAGGGAAGAGGACCGTGATTTGAAGTCAGCTGGAGCCACACAGCAAGGCCCTATGTTAAACAACAACATCAACCCCCAGATATACAATGCTACTACATCAGCTGCCTCTGTATCTTTGGTGTCATGTCTATTTATTAATTTGTAATTTTCATACAGTAACATTGACTCTTTAGTGTGGGGTTCTGGGAGTTCTGATAAGTGAATCTGATGTGCAAGCACCGGCAAGCACACTTGGTCACTAGAAGAGCTCCGGCAACCCCAAGAAAGCCCATTCTGTTCTTGCTGTGCTTTTGCAGCCCACTCTTCTTCTCTGGTCACCAGTAATCTGTTCTAAACCTTATGGTTTTACCTTCTTCAGAATGCCTTACACATGTGTATCAGAAGCTTGAAGCTTTTTGCCTACAGTTGAGATTCGTCTGTGTTCTTATATTAGAACATCAGTTCCATTAGTTGTGGAGTGTATTTATACTGTGGCTATTCTAGAGTGTCTCTATCCATTGCTGCTTCAAGGACATTTGAGCTTGGATAAGCTCAAACTTGTGGTTTACAAAGGATGCTGAAGTAAGTATGTGAAGGGCTCATGTAAGGGTTTGTGCTGCAGAGGCTTCTGATTCTCTGGGGAAGGGATTTCTTTTGAGTAAGTAGTGGCTCGTTATGGTTTGGAGATGCGATTCTGTACTATTAATAATGCTGGGCATTTACTTGTTCTCATTTGTACATCTTTGGTGAAGCAGGTGTTCAAATCATTTATCCATTTTAAGTAATAAGTCAGTTATTTTTTAATTGGAATTTGAGGTTCCTTGTTTATTCTGGATATTTGTGTATTTGTCAGATACGTGACCCACAAATATTTTCTTGGATATTCTTTTCATTCTCTTGGAATTTCTTTTCATTTTCATTTCTGTTTATTATTTGTGTGAGGTGGGTACATATGTCATAGCACACACATAGAGATCAGAGGACAACTTTGTGGAGTGGGTTCTCCCCGCCTTTTTGTGGGTTCTGGGGATCAAACTCAGGTCACCAGGCTTGGACCAGAAGTGCGTTAATCCATTGAACCATCTTCCTGGACCTGGATTTTTTATATAATTATTTTTATTTTATATGTGTGAGTATTTTGCCTGCATGTATTTAAGTGTATGACATGTGTGCCTTGTTCCCATGGAGACCAGAAGTGGATGTTAGATTCCATGGACTTAAGGATAGTGTTAGTGGCCACGTGGGTGCTGGGAACCAAACCTTGGTTCTGTGGAAGAGCAGTAAGTGCTCGTAACTGCTGAGCCATCTCTTCAGCCCCCACTCCACTTTTTTGTTTTTTTGAAATAGGTTCTCACTAGGTAGCCCAGGCTGGCTTCAAACTTTTGGTCCTCCTGCCTCAGCCTCCTGAATGCTGGGATTACAGGCATGTATTACCATGCTTGATTCAAGTTTTAAATTTTAATGAAATCCAATTATCATTCTTTTCTTTTATGAATCATGCTTTGGATGTTGTATCAGAATTCATTTAAAAATATTTTATTTGTTTTTATTTTATGTGTATTGAATGTATTGCTTTCATGTGTGTAAATGCACCTGTGTCATGCAATGCATGTGAAGATCAGAAGAAGGTGTCAGATACCTTAAGGATGATTGTTAGCTGCCATGTAGGTGCTGGGAATTGAATCTGGGTCTTCTGCAAGAACAGCCAGTGCCCTTAACTACTGATCCATTTCTCCAGCCCCACAGAATTCGTTGTCTACTTTAAATTCACAGACAGACAGATATTTTCTCTCAAAATGATTTTGAAACAATAAAGGTAGAATTTGGTTAAACAGAAAGTTGGTTTGGGAGAAAAATTTTAGACCTACTCACTATTGTAAGGAAGTGTGTTGTAGTTGAATTATTTGGTGGTCTAGGTTTGAATCTTTGTCCTCAAGACTTCATTGTTAGCACTCAGCTTTCCCTTTTTCCAAACACAGAGGTTTCTACCTCAGACAGGTTCTCCTTCGCGGTCCGCACTTTTACGAGAGGGAAGAGTTTCTCCAAAGACTTTCCGTCTTAGGACTGCCTCGTGTGCAGATCATTCATCTCTGTCCTGACCAGTAGCTCAGAGATGAACTATAATGACTGGAAGGTGTTGGTCATGTTCCCAGTCTTAAAGGTAGGTGTGAACAAGGGTCAACCTTACACGAATCCCGTGAATTGGTAGTAAATATGATTCCAGGAAGAAAACTGAGGAGGTTTTGTTAACATAAGAGAGATTAAATGCTTGTTAGGTAAAAACTACTCATTTCTACCTCAAATGGGAAAGTGCCTTTTGCAACTGCTATCTATAAGTTTCCATCATAGCAGCTGCCTTTGATTGACAGCTTTCCAGGGACTGAGAACAAGGCCAAGTATTTTGCATGGAAGTCCCCTACAGAAGATACTGTTCCTCCTATTCTTCCTTCATGTGAAGAATGAAAGACTGGACCCTACGTCCTCGACCAGTCTTCCAATTTCAGTGCCATTTGTCCCCAGCCAGCCTTCTTCTCTACCTTGACTTGACTCCTTTGTTGATGGAGCTAAGTTCCTTAAAAAATATTTTATTTTCATCTTATGAGTATATTGCCTGCATGTATGTAAGTGTACCTGTGTTGTGCATTGACCATGGAAATCAGAAGAGGGTGTTGGATCCCCGGGAACTGCACTCACTTAAGACAGTTGTGAGCTGCCATGTGTGAGTGATGGGAACGGAACCTGGGTCTTCAGCAAAAGCAGTCAGTGCTCTTAACTGCTGAGCCACGTCTCCAGCCCATAGTTACATTCTTGCATGTTGAGAATGTTACATTTCAACCCTTCCCCCTCAGTGGCGGATAATGTCTGTCTCCTATGAAGTTCTGGATCCAGAGTACAGGCCGAGGTCCTGCCTCTTCTTCCATTTCAACAGAACATTGCTTTGTGATGGTGGAGGACCTTTAGCCCCAGAGTCTCCTGTCCCTCGTCCGTTCAGATTCAAATCCTAATGCTTGTATGGCAAGCCTTTTATTGTCTGAGCTATCCCCCTTGGCCCATTTACCCAGTTTTATGGTTATCTGTTCTCATTCTCTGTCAAAAAAATAGAGTTAATGTGCCTTTGTGCCTGTCTGTCCTTGGAAGGGTTTGTCATTCTTTGGAATTTGGTTCCTTTGTAGTTCAACTCTCATTGGCTAAAAAGAATAGAGAAGCATGTGTAACTTCATTTAATAAAATGTCTCTAAAATTTGTTTTGTCATAGAAGCCTTTGCTTAGAATTTACCTGTGAAAACAGTTTGGGAAATAGAGGCCTAGAATGATGGCATTTTGTTCTCAGAGATCCCAACAGCCTCTTCTTAAGTCTTAGCTTCTAGTCCTGATCTGTTCTGTGGACTGTGGACTTAAGAATGGGCTTTTGAATGCTTGTTCTCCATCCCCCAGTTGCATTACCATGCCTTAAAATAGCCTTGATGTTTGTTGTTGTTGGCTAGTAACAAGGAATAGACTAGCTCTCAAGGATTACCAAATGAACTCTCTGAGTGGTGTGACTCTTTCTCTGATACATATTAATCGAGTAAATTTGGAAATTATGACATGTGTCCGTGAGTGCAAAGTTAATTTGAAAAATTAGAAAGTGATATTCATGGATGTAACTCAGCTGACAGTGTGCTCACCTAGCACACTTGAGGCCCTGGGTTCAAACCCCAGCACTGTAAAGTCAGATCTGTAATTCTAGCACTGGTGAGGTAGAGGCAAGAGGATCAGAAAAAAAAGCAGGATTTGTGTTTCCTAGAAACTTGGTGCAAATATCTCCCACTAGTACACAGGACTGGGATGAGGAGTGGAATGGACTCGAGCCATGTGGTGAGTCCAGGACTTGCCAATATCTGGACCTGGTCTGCTTTAAACCATTTCTCTTTCCGTGATCTTATATAATAGGCCATCACTGAATGGCTCTTGAACTTTGTCAGCTCAGCTATTGCTCAATCAAATTAAATCCCCTCCCCCACTTTTGTTTTTAAACTTTAGAATTTAGGTAATCAGGCTGGGCTGGTGGTACATTTCTGCAATCTCAGCGCTTGGGAAATGGAGGCAGGAGGACCAGGAGTTCAAGGACATCCTTGGCTACATAACTGAGTTCAAGGCCAGCCTGGGCTACATGAGATTCTGTCTCAAAAACAATCAATCAAACAAAAAGAATTGTCAGCAATCAAGTGTGACAGTTTCTTGCCTTGGCTTTGAAATCTACAGACTTTTCAGGAAAATACTAACCAGTGTTCGTTAAGCATTTTCTGTACACCAGGCACCGGTCTAAGTCTCTGTCTGCTTGTCATTTGACTTTGCAGCAATCTTTTGAAGCAGTTACTGTTGTTATCAATGCCCACTTTATACAGTGAGCAATCTGCAGCCCAGAGAGGCTCACACAGTCAGACCTTAACCCAGGCAGTCTTACTGTTTACCTGCTACTGGAGTATTCATCATATTTTTGGAAGTAGGTTTGGTATACTGAGAATTACCTGCTTTGTAGAGATGTCAACAAATACTTCTTGACTGCATCTAATAGGAAAGTCCCATAATGTATTTAAGGTGCAGCTCTTCCTCTCTTGAGGACTTAGATATGATTCAATCAATATATTAAAAGTTAAGCTGTCCTAAGGATTACACTGGAGACATGCAGTGCCATAAAAACACATGGCAGGATAGTTGGTGGCAGGCAATCAGCAGTGGCTTCCTGGAGGAGGTGGCATTTATAACTCCTTTGAATGACAAATAATGCTTTTCCTTGGAGAGAAAGGTAGTCCCCAGCTGCTAGTGGGGACTAGTAAGTGAACTCACCTCTGGTATTCATCCCTTACGGGCTATGTAGCTTCATCTCCAGGCCTCAGTTTCTAAATTGGGGGTAGTTACATGGATCTCTCAGGGTCACACTGAGCATAATGCCTTATTATTGCTGTTGTCATTATTATTTTGGTTTTTTGAGACCTTGTCCTGCTCTGTAGCTGGTGCAGAGCTCTTTATGTCGAGGCTGGCCTCCAGCCCCACAGTGGCTCCCCTTTGGCCTCCCTGAGTCATTTCTGGGGCCGCCATCCAGCACTTGTCTGGGTTCTCTGAGAAAGCAGTCTGGCCAAGGCTGCACTTTGGTCAAACCCTCAAAAGGCTCTGAGCCACTTAAACTCACAAGATGGTTTGTAGAGGAAATGAATGCGGACGCTCAACTTCAGTACTGTGACAAGGAACAACTGTACTAGAACAAATGGATTGTTTATCAGCTTTCTATCTGCCCCTAACAAAACCATGTGAAATGAGCCATTAAACCCCTGGTTTTTAAAAAGAGACGACAAACACTAGCTAATTTACTGGAGTAGAACACATCGAGCCAAATGTTTAGTTTTGCATTAAATCTATATCTACCATTTTCATTAAAAGGGGCAAAATGTAGACTTTATGGATGCTTCAGTGCCCATTTCAGATTAATGCTTAACGTTGAAAACTGGGCATGAAATTGCAAATGTATCTGCAAACACATCCAAAGGGGCAGCTAAGTGCCATGTGCTTATTCACAGACAGCTTTGCCCAGGCTGCCAAGTGTTATTGCAGGCTTATTCAGTTGCCCTTGCCTCAGCTGGGCATAGATAATATTCCTGATTGTTTAGTTAAATATCCTTCTAGATAAAGGGAGAACATAGAAGAAAGGACAGGACCATATCATCTTTGTATAATGAACAATTAAGTCATGATACTCTTGATTTATAATTGATATTCCCAGGATAATTAGGTTAGTCTTCTCTTAAAAAAGCTGTTAGCTTCCATGAGCATTGTTCATAGTCATAGTTTAGCTGAAGTAACTAAGAAGTAAAAAGGACTAAAGGCCTTAGAGTAAAAAATAATCATTAAAAAACAAAAAGATCCTAATTTTTGCCACCACCCAAGTTGAAATGAAACTGTTTCCTATCATCAGATGAGAGCTTTTATTTTTCGTAATCTTCAATCTTGACTAAAATGTTGTTAGTATATGGATATCTAAATGGCTGGGGAGAAGTTCTAGTGTGCATTTCACTATTTAGAGTGAATTAAACTTAAATGATGCATAAGTGAAAAGAGTTGCAGTTTGGCCCCAGGAAGCACGCTATTGTTATTTCTATGGACATAGGAATGTCCATAGAATGCCAGCTCTGGTGCTTGCTGGTAAGTACTGATCAGCAGAGTCACATGAAACTGGAGCAAAAGAACTAGCTAGGGACGCTCAGAGCTGGAAACCAATCAACTTCTAAATTAATAGTATTTGGCTCAGGCTAAGCCCATCAACACCTCTTCGAGTCTGAATCTTCTTATAGATAAACATAGGTCAAAATATGAATACCTCTCTAAAACATGAGCACTAATCCCATTTCTGGACATCAGTTTTCCACCAGCTAACTTGTGCTCTGCCTCCTCTGGGTTGCAGTGAAGTCAGTTTTCCCAAGCTGTTATTGACTTCCTGACCCAGGGCCCAGCTGATGCCAGTCAACTACAAGACTTGGTGGTCATATAGAGAACTCTCTTTCCTCAGGGAAAGGACAGCTGGCAGTGGCTGTTTCCTTCTACTGTCGGTCATCTTGCTTCTGCTTACATGTGACAGCTCTCTCTCTGGTCCTCTCTCCCTCCCTCCCCCTCTCCTTCCATCCGTCCCTCGCTTCCTCTGTCCCTCCTTCCTTGCTCCCCTTCCTTCGTTTTTTTCCTTCCTTCCCTGTCTTGATTATCAAACTTGGGGTCTTCTGTATGCTGTGCAAGTACTCTACCACTGAGCCATATCACCAGCCTCTTAAAGTCTGAATTTTCTTTGCCTGCCTACTAGTTAAGGTCAGAGAACGGTTTGGTAGGAGTCAGCTCCCTCCCCCTATGTGGGTCTGAAGGACTGAACTTGGCTCGGGAGAACCTTTACCTGCTGAGCCATCTTATGGGCCCTCAGTACCTTATTTTTAACTAAGGTGGTTCTTGTGTTTAGTCTTGTGAGACTTGGGCATTCCATTGGTACAAGTGATGGGGAGATTAGATACAAAGAGACTAGCAGGTGATGCATACCATCTCTACCCGTGGGCCAGTTGGGTCAGCTTTTTCTAGCTTTGTTCCAGAACTTTCTAGCTATGCTCAAGATTGAGTCTTCACATCTCAAGCCTCTATTATCTCATCTCTAAAATGGGAATCTTAGCAAAGAGCTTGTGACATTACTGAGCAGGCTCAAGGGACAGTAGCTGTGAAGGCCCAGCACAGAGCAAACACTGAGCAAGTGTTAGCTCTTGCCATCACTGAAGTTAGTAAGATCATTGACTTCTAAAGAAATATGAAGATGGGGCTGGAGAGATGGCTCAGTGGGTAAGAGCACTGGCTGCTCTTGTAGAGTACGCAGGTTCAATTCCCACCACCCACATGGTGGCTAATAGCTGTAACTCCAGGTCCAGTTACACCGTCTTCTGACCTCCTTGGGCATTTCACCAACATGGGTATACTTACACACCTGCAGAGAATACTCTTAAACAGATAAAATAAAAATATTAAAAAATATGAAGACTTACAAATAGGTTGGAAAATAGCCCTACTTCAGAGTCTTTTAAAAATTTATTTTCTTTATGTATATATGTGTGTCCATGTGTGTATATACATGTATGTGTGTGTGTGTGTGTGTGTGTGAGAGAGAGAGAGAGAGATCGCAAAGGCCATAAAGAGGTGTCAGATCCCCTGGAACTGGAGTTACAATCCACTTCGAGCCCTGGAACTGGAACTGGAGTTACAATCCACTGCAGCCACTGGACATGGATACTGGAAACCAAGTCAGAGTCCTCTGCACGAGCAGCAAGCTCTTTTAAATTCTGAGCCATTGTTCCAGCCTCTCAAAGAGTCTTCTAAGAGGTGACCAGTCAGGCTTACTTTGGCATTAGAAATTAAAAGCATATATAAAATAATGAAAGAGTAGCCCTGGGAATTCTGAAAGGTGGGATGTGGCCAATGGTAGGGGAATGGTGGCCCTATGGAGTGGAAGAGCCCTGATTGGGAGTAGGCAGAGCTGGGTGTGGGGTATGCCTCTGACTCATTTATAGGGTGTTTTAGTCAGTTTGGTCTGCTCTAATAAAATGTAGACTGAGTGACTTAAACAACAAATATGTATTAATATTTCACAGTTCTAGAGACTGGGAAATCTCAGATCATGAGGGCTGACCCATGCAATGCTGGGTGAGGGCTCACCTTATACATAGACATGCATCTTCTCCTGTGTCCTCAAGTGGCAGAGAGCAGACAGGGACAGGGGGGAATCCTTCTCATAAAAGTTTATTTATTATTTATTATAGGCATTAGTTTTATTATATGCATTATATTGCCTGCATGTATGTAAGTGTACCCGTGTTGTGCAGAGCCCAAGGAGGTCAGAAGAGGGTGCCAGATCCTCTGGAACTGGAGTTAGAGATGGTTGTTAGCCACGATGTGGGTGCTGGGGATCTAATCTGGGTCTCTGCAAGAGCAGTCAGTGCTCTTAACCACTGAGTCATCTCTCCAGCCCATGGAGGGAAGATTTTATATGCACAAAGAAGCATTATTTCCATCATTGGAATTCTGTCTTCATGACCCTTCTACCTCCCAACACCCTCACATTAGGGGTCAGTATCTCAGCATACAAATGATGTTGAGTGGGGCAGATCTGGGCAATATCTAAAGTCATGTTCACTAGATGGTGTAGCCCAGAACCTCCTGAGGACCACACTGAGAAGAGTGTTTACAAAGATGACTTGGGGCTGGGGAGCTGGCTCAGTGGGGAAAGTGCTTGCTATGTGAGCATGAGAGCATCCCCTCACACAAGTGAGAAACTGGAGATGCTGCTGCACACTGAGAGGCGGAAACAGGCGGGTCCCAGGGATGTGCTGGACGGGTAGCCTAGGCAACCAGTGAGCTCCAGGTCAGAGAAGAGAGTGTGTCTCAAAAAACAGGGTGTCGTGTGAGAGAGGAAGGAGACGTCTAACCCTGACGTCTGAACCCACCCCCTATATGCACACACAGGCTAATATAACACACACACACACACACACACACACACACACACACACACAAATACACATACTTACCCTGAAACAAAATAAAAACAAAAAAAAGAAAACAAAATAAAACCCCACTTCCTCTCCAACAAACTAAAGGTGACTCAGAAAATTACGTTCAAAATGTTACATACTATATATATACTATACTATATACACACTATATATATGTATATATACTATCTATACTATTATTAGTCAATCTAGGGGTGAAGAGATTGGCTCAGCTGATAAAGTGCTCACCTTGCAAGCACAAGGACCTGGGCTCGATCCCCAACACCCACATAAAAGGCTGGGCGTGGAGGTGTGCACTTATAGTCCCAGTCTTGGAGACAAGTGAGTCCCTGGGGCTCGCTGGCCAGTCAGCCTATCCTAAATGGTGAGCTCCAGGCCAATGAGAGGCCTTGTCTCAAAGGAGGTAAACAGTTTCTGAGGATGACTCCCAAGGCTGTCCTCTGGCCACTATACATGTGCACACATGATCATGTGCATTTGCACGCACATGTGCACTTGCATGAACATGAACCTACATGTTAAGAGTCAGTCTGGGTGATGAGTATATAAATAGCCATTACAGTATTGTTTTAATGTTCAGTGAATCTGAAATAGTTCACAACAAAATGAAACTAAGCTATCATTTACGAATGCCAGGTGATTTTTGTCATGCTAACCCTTGCTGGCATGACTCTGATCAAAATAGGAAGGCGGCACAATGCCCTTCAGGGCTCATTCCTTTCAGCTCCTTGCACTCCATTCCAAGTTCTTCAGGTTGGCAGATCTTCCTTCTACAAGGGTCTCATTTTTCAAGGCCTCCAAGGTCACTGTAACTGGCTTGACCTCGAGGTAGCTTAATATCAATCCTTAGTTCTACACACAAACCCAAAGGCATACATGTCAGACCCATGACTGAGTGGGGAAGCTGCTGGAGGGCAGAGATCATACACTGCCCCTCAAATCCCATGTGATAGCTTTAATTGTCAACTTGACACAACCTAGAGTCACCTAGGAAGGGTGTCTCAATGAAGGTTGTCTATATTGGTGGCCAACGTCTGTGAGGAATTATCCTAACTGATATGGGTGGACCAAGCCCAGTGCTCTAGACAGGATGTCCTGTGTAAGAGGGGAGAGACTGAGGCGAGCACAAGCAAGCAAAGACGCAATCAGACACGCGAGCATTCCTTTCTCTCAGCTCTTGATGATGGCTGTGCTCTGACTAGCTGTTTAAAATCCGTTCTTTGACTTCCCCACAATGATGGACTATAACCTGGAATTTGTAAACTGAAATAAACCTTTTTTCCCCCAAGGTGCTTTATTTTGAGACAGAGTCTCCCTATAGTACCAGCTGGCCTGGAACTCGTTATGTACCAGGCTGGCCTTGATCTCGGAGCTCTGCCTCCCTCTGCCCGAGTGCTGGCATTAAAGGTCTTTGTCATCATGCCCAGGCCTCCCTAAATTTTCACCACAGCAACAGAAATGAAACTCGGACCTCCCTCCCCCACCAGGCACAAAGTTGCCTCTTATAGGGAAAAGATTTACTTTTTCTCCCTGTTAAGATGTTCTGTTCCTGTACAGAACAATTCAGAATGGTTCCAGAATTATTGTTCAGTTAAGGTGTGTGTGTGTGTGTGTGTGTGTGTGTGTGTGTGTGTGTGTGACCTACCAATTTATTGGATGAGGAAAAAAGTGATGAACAATACAGCCAATTAATTGACAGAATTTTCACTCTTTTTGTTTTTTACTTGGCTTTTATATTTTGTTTTAAAGGTTCTGACTCTGTAGCTCAAGCTGGCCTTGAGTTTGTTATCTTTCTGCATCATCATCCTAAGCATGGGGTTACAAGCATGTGCTGCCATGTCTGTCATTATTGGACTGTGTAGCTTAGACAAAGAGAGCTTTCTGCTAGTTTGATTTTCACAAGATCATACAGTCAAGCAAATTCAAACTCAAGGAGGAATTTCCTTTGCTAAAGCCTTCCTCTGTGAATGTCTGACCTTATATCAAATCTTTCTCTTCTTATTTCACAGTTCTCCTAATAGGCCTTGATTTCCTTAGCATCTGAGTTTTCTCCTAAGAGGGCTGCTCTCTCTCTGACACCTGCAGTCCTGCCCAGAGGTCAGGCCTTCCTGACTCACTCTCCTGGGTGCTGCCATATCTCTGTCACATGTCACCTTTTCATTTAGCCAGTTTTCTTTTAAGTGTGTGTGTGTGTGTGTGTGTGTGTGTGTGGTATGTGAAGTTGTATATGTGTGTGTGGAGGCCAGAGAGTCAACCCTGGGTGTTGTTCCTCAGGATCTGTCAGCTTGTTTTATGAGACTAAGTCTCTCATTGGGCTGAAGCTCATCAATTTCTACACAGGTATTGAGGATCAAGCTCAGTTCCTCATCCTTTACTGACTGAGATATTTCCCCAGCCCCCATTTAACCAGTTTTCTTTCACCAAATAATATATAAAATAAATTGTCTTAACTGGGAAACCAGTATGACTCACCCATAAACAGAAAGTAACCAGAAAAAAAGAAATACAAGGAAAATCAAAGGGGATTCCTACATTCTAGCCGAATTCCCTGGGAAGAATCTCGTTTAGGCTGAGGCAAGGGCACATTTAGAGAAGATTAGCATGTCCCTTATGCAAAGATGACATAAGAATTCGTTCCATTTTTAAAAATTATTTTTACTTTATGTGTATGCGTGTATTGCCTTCATGTAGGTAGGTGTTCTCATGCCATTTAATGCCTGTGGAGAAGAGAGTGTCAGATTCTCTGGAACTGGACTTATGGACAGTTGTTAGCCACCATGTGGGTGCTGAGAATCGAACCCCGGTCCTCTGGAAGAGCAGTCAGTGCTCTTATTGCGCCATCTCTCCAGCCCCTCCATTCAATTTTTTAAAAAACAACAAAAATTCACAACCTTCTTGCTATTACTTTGTGTTTTGAGAGAGGGTCTGACATAGCCCAGGCTGGCCTTGAACTCCATGTGTAGCTGAGGATGACTTTGAATCTCTGATCTTCCTGCTTTTCTAGCTCCTAAGTGCTGGGATCACAGCATGAGCCACTGCAGTCAACTTAAAAAGCAGTATTTTAACAAGTATCAGCTTTTCAAAGTTAATTTCAAAACCTGTGAGTACCAACTCCAGATTTTTCCTACCCTTGACTTAATATAAAGGAGAGTGCTGAAGAAGGTTGTAGACTCTAGGTGATTTACTGCTGCTAAATGCTTGCAGTGACCCTCATAACACAGGTACTTGCTCCACACTTTGGTGTGCTGGGCCTTTGCAGATGTTGCTGCCCACATCTCTCCTGCCTTACCCCACATGTCCAGGCTGTTCCCTCCCTGACTGGCTTTGGCTTCTTGAGGGCCTTTGTATCTCACCTGCCAACTCATTCAGGGCCTAATTTTGATAGCATCCTTCCTAATCCTTGTCTCCAAAGACTTCTTTCAGCTGCAGTTCAGGGATGAATGCTAGCTTCAGAGACTGTGGCAAGGACTAAATGATACAAAGCAGAGATAGTCCCTTGCACTGTGGCCATAATAATTGCTCAGTAAGTACTAGCTGTTGAGGGCCATTAAGTCGTTAAGTCAGAACCTAGTGCTGGATCCTTTCAAAGGCTGTTTTTAAAAAATTGTTTACTATGTTTATTGATTTATTTGTGTGTGTACATGTGCGTGACATGACGCCAGTGTGGAGGTCAGAAAACAATCTAAAGAAGTTGGTTCTCTCCCTCCATCATCAAGCACTTTTACCCAATAAGCCATCTCACTATGCTTACTTTAAGCCAGGAGTGGTGGTGTATGCTTTTAATCCCCACATTCAGGAGGCAGAGGCAAATGAATTTCTCTGAGTTTGAGGCCAGCCTCAAACTGTTCTATGTCATTAGTTTCAGGCTAGCCAGGGCTACAAAGTGAGACCCTGTGGGGAAAAAAAAAAGCAAGTTCATTTTTGGTTGCTGTTTTTGTTGTCTGTTTTTCTTTAAGATAGGATCTTCCTGTGTATCCCTGGCTGACCTGGAACTCACAGATTCACCCGCCCTGCCTCCTGAGTGCTGGAATTAAAGCTACGTACCACCATGCCTAACAAATGCTTGGTTCTTAAACTACGCTTTTGCTCTTATTCCACATGTTCTCTGGCTCTTACCAATACTGTCAAACTACGGAAGCTCCTGAATGGTGATGGCTGATTGTCTGGAATGTCGTCTGTGTTTGCTCAGGACATCTCAGCCCTGGTTTAGCTACCGAAGTCAAATAGATCTGAAAGGGAGTGTGACTGGAGAGCACAGCCTGGTACCATCTCCTCAGATGCTCAGGGCTTCTTGGAAGCCTTTGTTTCCCCCTCTTATCGGACATGAGTAGAGAAGCAGCTTCTAAGAGAGATCTTATGTCCTTAGGGGGTCTGTGTCCGAGACTGTGCACTCACATGTGAGGTTCAGTTCCTCTACACCCGCCCTCCTTGCCTTATACTCTAGGTCCTTGGAATCCAGGCTCATCCTCTAGAACAGGGACCCTGTAGTCATACAGTAATGGGACACAAACATTCTTTTGAACAAGTTTATCAGTGTAGCACAGCACAGTGGTGTTGGGTTACCAGGGTCAAAGCCAGCAGCCACATTCCTCAGTTGTTTGATTGGTGAGATGTATTAACCAATAGCCCAGAAAACTTTCTGATTAATCATCTTGCTAAGTTTTTTACCCGTTCTCTTCTTTTTGGTAGGGCCTTACTTACAAGCTTTTTTTTTTTTAATGTACTCTGCTTGGACAACAGCCCATTTCAGTAAAAAGTGTTGACTTATGTAGAGGAGCTTTGACAAAAAGGCTTCTGGGTTCAGAAGTTTATTGTGATATCCTGTAATCATTAACACACGTGGCTACTGCTGTCCTGCGGTTTGATTCCTTTTTCTAAGCAAAGGACACGAGGGCATTAGGTGCATGTGAATGAACCCTGGAAGCAACAGTGGGAAGAGAGGCTGTGAGCTCAGCCTGAAAACAAAAGTAGCTAAAACACTGAAAAGAACTTCAGTGGACAGTCGTCATTTCAAAGCAAAGACAAGAATCTGCTTCTCTCAGAGGGGAAATCTCAGTAGGATTTCTCCCAGTATTGGCATTTGGGGCTGGATGACTCTGTTTAGGGAACTGGCCTGCCTGGAAGGACACTCCTCCTCTGCCTAACAATGCTGGAGGCTCTTTCCTAACAGATTTTTTTTTTTTTTGAGACAGGGTCTCCCTGTAGCCCCAGCTGGCCTAGAACTCAGAATGTAGACCAGGTTGACCTTGATCTCATAGAGATCCACCTGCTTCTGCCTCCTAAGTGCTGGGATTAAAGGTATGTGACATCACGTCTGACTCCCCTCCTCCAAATGATCTGTAGATGTTGTGACATGTCCCCTAGGGAACAAAACTGCCTCCATCTGAGAACAGTGTTCTAGAGGTCCAATTGTGAATCTCAAATAATCTAGCACGGCTCTCTACCCATCCCTGTCTATCACATCATTTGAGATACAACTGAACACTGAACTCCAGGGGCCTTTTCTCATGGATGGCTCTGTCTCTTACCCTTTCAGCAAGAACTTTTGCTTGCATTGTCATCATCATCTCCCTCTCCTTCCCCCCCCCCCCCCCCCCCCCCCCCCCCCCCCCCCCCCCCCCCTCCTCTTCCCCCTCCTTCCCCTCCTCCTCCTTTTCCTCTTATACACACAGCACTGTTTGAAGCAATCATTCAAGGATAGCTTAACAATTAACCACGGAATTCTTTCTTCCTGTTTTTGACACCTCTGAAGCAATTTAGACAAAATTTTTTTGATCATCCAAAATATGAAACACATGTCTAGTTTGTTAGCTGGAGTCTCACTGTACTGCCTTGTCTGGACTTGAACTCCTGGGCTCAAGCCATCCTAATGACTCAGCCTCAAGAGTAGCTGGGACTAAAGATGTGAGCCAGTGTATGCACAAAAAGTAAACATTCTTTGATTAAAAATAGAAATCTAGGTATGAGAAACTTAGGTTTGAGAGTTGAGAGTCCCAGGGAGGAATGACAGAATTACTGACATCAAAGACAGCTCAGATCGATGTGCTCACCATGGGTGCCCCTGGCCTGGTTTCTCTCAGTTCACATTATCACCATTCTTTTCGATGAGTACGTAGAGATTAGTGGAATGATCTGTTCAAGTCTCTAGAACTGAAGAGGCAGCCTGAGGATTTGAACTCAGGCCCCTATTCATGCACCCACAGTCTTAAAGGAGTAGAGGATCACTGAATGAGTCCCAGGGTCAAGGGGAGGGATGACTTTTCAGGAGTTGTAAGAATGTATTGGCTGAGTTGGCTGAGGCCCCAGCTTTCAGTGACTGGCCTCATGCAAATCACCAAGTGAATGTGGTCCCATTTCTCTGTTTCCATCTGTCTTAGTGAAACTGCCTCTGCTTAACGGTGTGGAGTATTGCGTTCCCAGTTTAGAAAGCTGATTTATCAAAGGCAGCTGAAGGGAAGAATATAGTTCAAGAGCATGGCCCAGCTAGCAGGTGTGGAGGGGTGAGGTGGGGGTGGGGAAGGAAGGGCCACAGAACTGCAAAAGTGTTGAATGCTTGACTTTTTCAGGAACATAGAAGAAAAAAAACCCAACTCACATAGTTATAGGTCCAAAGCTTTGGCAGCATGCATCCTTTAAATGTCTTAAATTCTGTTTGGAGATCTTTCTGTATTTTTGATGTAAATCCACAAAAGCATAGTTTCTAGTCTTTCGGTGACAAATTGCATGCAAATACTGAAAAGGAGCGTGCTGCATCTTTCTCTACCACAAAAGTAAATGTGTAGGAAAAAGAAACAAAGAAGAATACAAATGTAAGCCACAATCCCACCACCTAGCAATATCCTATTGTGAGCCATATTCTTATAGGTCACAAAGAAAATCTTCACAAATGTAATTAAATGATTGGTTGAACAGAATGTGGGAAAGAGGAAGGAAAAGAAAGTCAAGGGAAAGTCACCTTGGACAGATTAAGCTCTTGTGTCAGCTGGTGTCTGGTGGCTTTGGTAAAGTCATGTACTTTTCAGAAAGCAGGATGTTACTTTCTAAAGATGAAGCCCTTTCTTCACTACTGACCAGAGGCTGTACTTGGCCCCAAACCTGTGCAAGTCCTCTTTAGGCTCTTGGAAAACCCTGCATCCACCCTAGAAATCCCTTCAGGAAGCAGCCACCTGGGCAGACTTGAACACATTCTTGGAGAGTTGATCATGGGCAGTGCCTTAAGAGTCATGGCCTTGACAGACTCTCAAAACCCTGTTCTCTGGGGTCCATTCTTCTGGGCCTTTAGAAGGCTGTGCTGCTGAAGGCGGAAGGGGCATGAAATCCAGCACTCTTTAGGTGGACATCTGTCTTTAGGCTGCCATCTGTCAGGTGTCTTCCCCTCTGCAGCCGACCCCAGTGGTGCAGAACCCAGTGCTGGTCTGCACATGGACGTGTACTTGTAAGTTAGGTTTTTCTCTTTACTTTGAGAGAGGGTATATTTTTCTCTTTTTTAGATTTTATTTATGTGTATGTGTATATGTCTGTGTGAGTATATGCTGTATGAGCGCAGACACCAGAAGAGTGTTGGATACCCTGGAGCTGGAGTTACAAGTGATTGTGAACCAGCTGACATGGGTGCTGGGAACTGAACTCAGGGACTCTGGAAGAACAGGAAGTAATCTTAACCACTGAGCCATCTCTGCAGCCTGATTGCTATTCTCGTGCAATGATTTAAAATTTTGATTTCAAGGGAGCTAAAGAGATGATTCAGTGGTTAAGAGCACTGTCTACTCTTCCAGAGGTTCGGGTTTGATTCCCAGCACCTACATGGTGGCTAGCAACCATCTCTAATTCCAGTTTGAAGGCATTCGATGCCCTCTTCTAACATGGTTTCACTTACATACATGCAGGCAATATACTCATACACATAAAATACTAAAAAAAATAAAATACGAAAAAATTTATTTCAATAGAAAAATTCATCATCAGAACACCCAGCTTGCTGAAGGGAAAGAAAGAAAGCAGGCCCCGGGGAAGAAGGTGGTCCTGGCTCTGCTGGAGTAAAGTAGCAAGCCAAGAGGTGGCCAATTTCCTGCTCGAGAAAAGCCCTAAGAATTTTGCAACTGAACAGGACATCAGGCCCCAAAAGACCTTACCTACTGTGTGAAACGGCTCACTGTATCTAGCTCCCCCTCACATAGCGTTGAGAGAGCCTCCTGACATTCAGCAGTTATCCCCAGCCTGGGGCTACCAGACAGTTACTCAGTTTCCTAGGCTGGTCTGTGAGCACAGACCAGAAGAGAAGAGGCAGAGGCAGAGAGACATTGGCCTTGGCTGAGATGGAAGCTACTGGCATAGGGAATGTCTTGTCAAACTGGTTGTTTTCCTGCCTGATCTGAGTCTGAAGCTGAGCTCTCTGCTGCCCCATCAAGGAAGGCCAGGCTGGGATACTTATAGTTCACAGGAAGTCACACACCACTGCTGCCCTCTCATACTTTAACTTGGAAGGTGAAGGTGCTCTGGCTAAGCTGGCGGAAGTGCAAAGAACCAATACAATAAACCGGTAACCCCAACATTTGAGAAATGGAGGCAGGAGGATTACCTTGAGTTCAAGGTCAGCCTGGGTTATATAGTGAGTTCCAGACCAGCTTGGATGATCAAATGAGACCCTCTGAAAAAAACAAACAAACCAAAAGAACAAATACAATAACAGGTACAATAAGATTTGCTCCACTGGAGGTGGAGACGTGTCTAAAATCTGTGGATTACATTGCCAAGCAGGAAAAGAGAAAAGCTAAAGCATATGCCAGTAACCTGGGTTAGATTACACACTTGAATCACTGTGCATGTTGTCCCTCCAGAAAAGGACCACAATGATATTTAGGTCTCCCTTTACTCAGTCTTTATCTAATCTCCCACTTCCCATCCCCTGAGGCAGTTACTACTATTTCTTGTGTATACTTGTAGAGACATACCATGCATATCTGAACATATCTGAACATGTCCCTTCAACCTGTTTCCTGTGACCAAAGTTGTTTTATTTTTTTTGGACATCAGGGTCTATCATTCCCTATCATTCAAGGTTTCCCAATGGATGGAGAACAAATGGGGTCTCCAAAGCTCTGTTCAGCTCCCCACGACCTCCCTATACTCTCTTGAGACCAGTTCTCATGCTCAGGCCTCACCTTCAAACTCACTATATAGTTGAGGATAGCTTCGAACTTCTGATCCTCCTGTCTCTGCCGCCCAAGTGCTGGGATTGCAGGCTTGAGCCACCATGCTTAGTTTATGCATTGTGGGGAATTGAACTCGGGACTTTGTGAATGCTAGGCAAGCACTCTACCACCTGAGCTCTAGGCATCTCTTACATTACTGTCCACATGGGTGTTCTTGCCCCTCTCCTTCCCCAGCTGAGTTCCTTCAGGCCTTGATTTCACTTCACTTCTTTGGAGAGGTTTCTAAACGTCCTTCACTATCAGTACCACCAAACTCTTCTTCAGGGGTATTCTCTGCAACATTTGTTGTGTAACATACAGTTGTGTGATTATGTATTTGTTGCAGGTGGGACTGTAAACTCTTGAGGGTAGGGACGCCAGCATCCACATACTGATAACACACAAAGTTCTGGCGCACTGGGTTTGATAAATATCTTTTAATATTATTTTCTTTAAAAAATGACATTTTGTGTGCATGTGAGAAACGGGAACATACATGTCCTGGGGTATATGTGGATAGAGGTCAGAGGGCAACTTTTGGGAGTTGGCTTTCTCTTTTAACCATGTGGGATCAAACTTAGGTTGTCAGGCATGGTAGCAAGTGCCTTAACCTGCTGTGCCATCTCGCCAGCCCCGATAAATATTTCTTCAGGGAATAAATGAAATATTGGCTGATCAGTTGATTTAGAAAGAATTATAGATTTCCTGTATTTAGAAAATATTTTTATGTGTATGAGTGTTTTGCTGGCATGTATGTAAGTGCAATGCCCAACAGAGGCACAGAACAGGATGTCAGATCCCCTGGGACTGGAGCTATCTCTCCAGCCTCAGATTTCTTGGGTTTTAACTTAAAAGCTTTACAAAAAGTTTCAAATGTACACAAGAGTAAAAGAAACAAGAAAATAAACTTCTATGTATATTTATCACCTGCATAATTGCCAGGATTCTGCCTATTTACATGATTTTTCCCTCTTTCATGAAAAAAAAAAAAGTCTAGCCTTTGGAAGGTACAGAATATCAACTACCATTTATTAAGTTTTACTATGTGCCAGACACTGGGCTAAAGGTTTTGTCCTATACTGTCAGTTTGCCTTCCTAGGAACTCATCAGGTGGCATTTTTAGCCCCACTGGTAGATACGGAAAACGGACACCGCTGAATTTATTTCTTGCCATGTCCTCAGCTTAGAGAGAAATTTGGAGTCCAAGCTGGTGTTCTTACCTTCAAAACATTGCTTGTTGTGCTTTTAGTCACTGTTTCCCCCCAACCCACTGCCTTTTCTTAGCATATTTGCATATTTAAAAAATTTGAAAGGTTTTGTTGTGTCTAAGCTGTAAAGGATCTTACGGCTTTGAAGAGTTAAGAGTAATTGACATTATTATTCCCCTGTTAAAAATCAATTTAGTGGGGGCTGGAGAGATGGCTCAGCAGTTAAGAGTATACTGTTCTTGCAGAAGACCAAGATTTGATTCTCAGCACCCAGAACAGACAGCTCACAGCCACCAGCTCTAGGGGGATCTGACATCCCTTTCTGGCCTTTGAGGGCATCAGCACTCAGATGCACAACCTCTCCATCCAGGAGAAAAAAATAACAAAATAAATATTAAAGAATAAATTCAGCTTGCCAGTGAGATGGCTCAGAGGGTAAAGATGCCTGTCATCAAGGCTGACAACCTGAGTTCAATCCCTGGGGTTCACATGGTAGAAGGAGAAAACCATCTCCCACAAGTTTTCCCTTGACCTCCACAGGAGTGCCACTGTATGCATTTAATAAATATATACATAAATGTAGAAAAATACAAAACACAAACATAATAAAAACAAATACGTAATATAATAATAAAAGTTTAAAAATCAATTCTACAATGTTAATGTCTGTGAAACACGGTCATCCAAGAACATACAGTCTTGCTTTTATCGATCAAAGCTGAGTCTGTGATTGAATCCATCTTGCATAAATACACTCTTGGTTTCAGCTGAAGTCATGAATTTGGAATGAGAAAATATACAATAGTTGATGTGGAAAGTTCAAAACTCCACTGTTCAGAGGTGTTGTGTCTGGCATGGTCTTGCCCTCTGTTTTGTGGTTCCTTTGGTGCAAACCTTCTGTCTCTGACTGGACAGAGGAAGGGAAAAGATAGATAATTCAGATGAACAAGACAGCTGTGTACAGTTGTGTCATTTATGTTGTTGCCTCAGCTGGAATTGCCCCCGCTTAGATTCTAGGGCTCTAAGGAAGGAGACCCTTCCTCCTTTAAGCCTCCACTGCTGACCCACCGCAGCCATGGCTAGCTGGGTTGCAAAGGCAGACCTCTCAGAGCTTTAAGGTTTTGACGACAGTGAGGACGGAAAGTGGTGTGGCCTAGGAGCACGCATGGTGGTTCAAATCATAAGACTTGACAGACTTCTATCAGCCCGGAACTGAAGAGAATGGGAATTGGTAACAATTTCCAGCTGGCTTATTTCTTAGACTTCATTTCTAGAGTTAAGTGTAGGCAACATCATAATGATGAAGGAAACAACAGCACCTGCGTAGCCCTCAAAGAATAAACCCAGAAGTTTCCATACGAAACATACTTGCTGCTTTCATTTTTTGCATACAGTAGTATTAATAGCTTTCACTTAGTGAGCACAGATGGGGCGGGCCACTGTGCTGAGCCTTTTTACATATATTGCTCTGTTTAATTCTCTTTATAGACCTATAAAGTAGACATTACTTACCTCACTTTTATGTAGAGGAACACTGGCAATTGAGTTAGCCAAGGTCATATAACAAGTAAGTGGTAAAAGAGGGGCTTGAACCCTTGCCTATTTAGCTCTACAGCACACATATAACCACCAGCTTATGCCTATCTTTTTTAGGAGTAAGGATCTGTTCAGCCAGGTTTGTTTCTAACCCACAACAGAAGTCAGGTTACTATTAACATATTCCCAAACCTGGTGTGGTGGTGGATGCCTGTAATTCGAATTCTAGAGGTAATCTTAGGAGAATCACAAGTTTGAATTCAGGATCAGCTTGGGCCATCTAATGAGCTTCTGTCTCAAAGGAAAAAAAGCGAGGCAGGGATAGGAACTGCTCATTGGTAGAGTGCTTGCCTGGCTTGCACCTCTCTTTCATTTCTTAAACGCCAGCTGCTTTTATGAGTAGTTGACTACCAGGAATCTTCTTTGTGCTTCTACCGACCATTCTTTTATTAGTAGGTAACCCATGATCCATGTTCATGTCACAAACCCCAAACCATCCATGGCCTCTTATCAGCAACCTCACTGCTCATCAGAAACATTGACAGGAGAATATGTATTTAAAATCTTATGATTTTTCTCTCCTCATAGCTGTCTGCAAGAAAAGACAGTAATCAAAAAGGCTAAAAAAAGATTTGGGATTTGGGATTTGGAAGGATCAAAGAAATTCCATTTAAAAGTGTGAAGAATGGGATTCTGTGAAAAGCTGAGGCAGGAGGAGGTGGCTCTGTGTTACAGGTTTAATTTTTTTGCTTGTCTTTTTTTTGTTGTTGTTGTTGTTTGTTTGATTTGTTTTTTAGACAGGGTCTCACTGTGTAGTACTGGCTAGCCTGGGACTCGCTATGTGACTCAGACTGGCCTCAAATCTGCCTGCCTGTGCCTCCTGAGTGCTGGGATTAAAGGCCTGTGCCACTTCGCCTGGCCTGTGATCTAGATCTTAAATGTCCTCCAAAGGGCTATACAGTAATGACTTGATTGCTCTCTTGCAGCACCATTGGGAGGTTGTTGGGACCTTTAGGAGGTAAAGTCTCATTATAGGAAGTTAGGTCATTAGGGTTGTGCCCCTTGAAGGAGTCAACCCAGTCCTCCACCCCACCTGCTTCTCTTCTTTATGTCCAACATGAGATGAACAAGTTTTCCCTGCATTGTACTTCCGGACACAGTGCAATACTGAAACTATGGATCAAAATAAGTTTTCTTCCTTATAATTTATCTCAGGTATATTGTCACAGTGCTGGAAAACTAATGCACTCTAAGAGATGATTTTCATGATCCTAAGATCACAAGTATGACCAGGAATTATTTTTCACTTTGGGTTCAAGTAAAATAATTCTTTGCAACTCTTGGCCAGAATAGTGTTTTATTTCACTTTTAATCAGAGGATTCTATAGATTCTTTTCCTCCCCTTACAGTTTTTTTTTTTATTAGACAAACTCACTGACATCATAGTAATAAAACACATATTTGTTTTGCACTTAGCATTTACTATTTTAAGCACTTTATAGACTTTCTTTTAATTTCACAACCAGCTGGTGAGGGTGGATCTGTCATTACTGGTATTTTACAGGTGACAAGTCAGAGTCTTTCAAAGGGTACAAAGTGAATTACACAGGATGACTAAATCCAGAGAGCTAATGTACAACATGAAAACAGGAGTTAGTAATGTATTGTATCCTGGTATTTGGCCAAAGAGCAAATTTTAGTTTTTCTTTTTGTAAAATTAAAGATTCATTTATGTTTTACTTATGTTTATGTATGAGTGTTTTGCTTGGATGTGTGTGTGTCCACCATGAGTGTGCAGTGCCTATGGAGGCCAGAAGAGAGCGGTGGATTCCTGGGAACTAGAGTTACAGTTGTTAGCCATATGGATACTGTGAACTGAACCTGCAAGAGCAGCAAGTGCTCTTAACTGCTGAGTCATTTTAGCCCCCATTTTAGGTTTTCTTAACACACACACACACATACACACACACACACACACACACACACACACACACACGAAAGGCAGCTATGAAATGATAGATTGATTTGTTTCACTATAATAATCACTTCATCATATATATCAAGAGTACATATTTAAAGACATCATACTGCACACCTTAAATTAAAGCAAGAAAGCAAATATTTGTTCTAGGTCACATAAGTAGTGAATTGCAGAGCCTGAGTTCAGAACCAAGCAAATTGCTTCCAGGCTGGCTCTTAATTACTGCATGCTGTAACCTCTAACCTTCTACAGGGAGTTCAGGATGCATCTGTTATCCATATTACAGATCCAGGTGAGGAGGCCCGCAATGCTCCTTTGCTCATTTTCTGTTTCAAAGGTGAAGGGTTTTCCCAGACACCCCTGGCCCTACTTTACCTTCACTGTCCCCCTGGGGAAATGAAGTTGGTCTCCTGAGTGGGGGGCGGGCAATGAAGCACAAATGGCCTATCTATACATTTTGTTTTGTTTCTCCAAGGCAGGGATTTCTTGTGGGGTGGGGGACACTTCACTGGTCCCATCCTTTAGCATATGTGGATCTGCCTAACATTGGGGTTCAGGATGAGAAGATTTTTGTCCAGTCTCCTGATCAACTTAATAAAAGCATATTTACCTCTAATAATTTACTTCTCAGTAGAACTTGAACTCAGATGGAGAAATGAGTGTTATATATTTTCCACTGCCCCCCAAGAGTTACTGATGGAATAAATGAAGAAATGTGGACAAGTAACAATCAGAGAATATCGATCTAACATGCCGTGAATCCATTCCCTTCCAGGGCAACCAGTTCATCAATTAAGCTAAGAAGAGGATGGCCTATTAAGTACTTTGGTTACTATCTGTACAAAATCAGATGAGATGGGATTTATTAATCTTGTGTTATTGATAAGGAAACAGTATGTTATTCAGTCAACAAATATTGACCATGATCTAAGATGCTTAGAGAGTCATGGGAATTGCATAGAGCTGTGGAGCTGATATGAATCCACGTCTAATCAATGACATAGGTTAGGTTTTCTTAGGAGAGAGTGGAAACAAATAAGTGATAACAAGGACACTTATTGCCGTCTATATTATTTATATATTTATCTTTTAAGTCTGTCAAGCTATGAGTTTATGGGGAGCAGGTCCAGCAGCTCAGGCTTTTTTTCATTCGTTCCCATAAAGATGCTTCTCTGAGTGGAGTGGGCGGGCGCGTCAGTTGAACTTGGGTAGCTTTCTCTTTGGCTTCCTTATTGTTCCTGATCATTTTCGTTTACCCATTTTCAGGATGTCATCTCAGCTCCTGGAGTGCCTAATATGCTCAATATGCACATTAAGTCTCTTGGTAAGAGTCTTGTGCTTAACTTGCTTGTGTGCAACCATGGTAACAGCATGTTGCCCCTCTACAATGGCGACTCTTCCTGTTTGCCGTGGTGACATTTGTGGGGCATTCCTGTTTGAACAGTACTCATTCCTTTGCGGATTCATGTGTATGTGGCCCAAAGAAAAACTCTGTGTTTTCTACAAGGCCTAGAGAGCATACAGCAGGGGCCTCCCCTCTTTCCCTTTGCATTTATCATTTATGCAAAAACACTGGAAGATGGTGGTTCTCGCAGAAAGGAAGCAGTAAGCACATACTGACCATACCAGTGTGAATCTCACAGCACTCAGTGCTTTGTGATAAATTTCTTTTTTTTTTTTAAAGTATTTTTATTTTATGTGTATGAGTGTTTTGCCTGCATGTACGTAAGTGTACCACATGTGTGCAATGCCTGTGGAGGCCCCAAGAAGGCATGGAATCACCTGGAACCAGAGTTAAAGATGGTTGTTAGCTGCCATGTGGGTGCTAGGAACTGAACCTGGGTCCTCTGCAAGAGCAGCCAGTGCTTGTAACCGCTGAACCATCTCTCCAGTTCCTGTGATAAATTCTTACATCTCCCTGATAAAGTAGCTAGTTATCTTTATTACATAGACAGAACCTGAGTCTCAATGATGTGAAGTAAGTTTTCAAAGGCCACACAGTAAACAGCAGAGGTGCAACTCTTGTCTAGATCTTTTCATTAAAAAACAGTTAGACCATGAACAACACAGCCTTTGTTTTCTGTACCTTTTGGAGGCATTTGGGGAACATAACCTCTGATATAACACTAGGACATCTCAGAACATTCATTAACAAGCACAGATCCATCTAGTGAATGTGTGCCGAGGATCTGAAGAGCAGAGAGAAGTCAGAGGGGAACACGTGGGGGAAGGGCTGGGGAGCAGAATAGAGTGAATAGCATTGGGTAGATCCATCCAGATACCACAGAGAAGAGTCTGCAGCCAGCTTTCAGCTCACATACGCTTGATGACAACAAACAAAAATAACAAGGCAAGTTTGAGAGTCAGAGATAATTTTCAAATGACTTTGTACACAGTGACTCAGTTTTAAAAATCAAACAAAACAATAACAATAAAACCCATCTATTTTGCAATGGATGATCTGTCCTGATGAGTGATAGACTCTATCCTGGTCACTGCTTTGACTTTGTTTTGATGATCAATGCATTTAAAGACTGTGAGGACCCAGGATCTTGTCATGGCTTTCTGTTAGTTAACATATGTACTAGTTACATTTGTTTGCACTGTTGTGACCATGGTACCCGATAGAAATGACTGAAGGGAGGAAACACTTATTCTGGATCATCAGGATGGGGAGGGGAAGGCATGGAGTTCAGTTCATGACAGTGGGAGTGTGCTGAGGAGGCTATTCACGTCACAGTGGACTACGGAGCAGAGCGCACAACAGGAACAAGGGGCTGGGTGTCACTTCCAAAGGCCCATTCCTAGTAATCTTTCTTTTACCTGCTAGGCCCTCTCTCCCAAAAGTTCCACAGCATCCCATAATAGCTCTATGTTCCAGCTAGCCTTCTATAGCTGTGATAAACACAGACCAAAACCAGTTTGGCGAGGAAAGGGTTTATTTGATTTAGTGACCAGAGTCCATTATCAAGAAAGTCAGGGTCAGACTCAGGGCCGAAACCAGGAATGCTGCTTACTGATTTGCCTCCCCCTGTCTGTGCCCAGCCTGCTTTCTTATACAACAAAGGACCACCTGCTCAAGGGTGGCACCACCCGCAGTGGGCTGGGCTCTTCTGCATCACTCAGGAATCAAGAAAATGCCCCACAGACATGGCCACAAGCCAGTCCAATGGAGGCAATTCCCCAATTGAGCCCCCGCCCCCAGGTATGTCAAGTGACAACTAAAGCTATCCGGCATACTCCATCATCTGGGGAACAAGTGTCTTAAACATGAACCAGTGGGGGACCTTTCAGATTCAAACCATTACAATTGGTGGCAATAGGAAGTGAATTTTTCTGAACCATAATATCTTATCTATAAAATGCATATGTTCTTGCAAAGTTCCATCTTGCAGTGTGCCTTAGATACATGTTCCAACATGAGTTAACATCCTGTAAGTTGAGCTTTAAGATGAACTGTCCACAGTATAAGGAATAATATTTGAAGGAGGAAAAGTTCTTCCACATGTTTGGTTTAAACAGACATAATTGAGATACAGCTAAAACAACAATTTATTTGATGGAAACTTTTCACTTTTCATTTACTTGGTGTGGTGGTTTGAGTGAGAAATGTTTCCCCACCCTATAGGCACATGCATTTAAACCTTGGTCTCCTGTTGGTGGTGCTGTTTGGGGAGTTATGGAACCTTTAGGAGGTGTAGCCTTGCCCCACGTCCAGTTCACTCTCTCTGCTTCCTGCATGTGGATGGAAATATGATCTTTCACTTCCTGCTTGGACTGTCTGCTGAACATTATGGACTCTCTTTCTGGTATGGAAGTCAAAATAAACTCTATATGTTGCTTTTGGTCATGGTATTTTACTACAGCAATGGGAAAGTAACTAATGCAGCAGGCTTATCACCACATATACAGAGCCTTCATCTTCATGCTCAAAAGATGCAGATTTGAGAAAAGAACATTTCTAGGTAGGCTTCTGAGATGAGCCAGACTTTGGAATCCAGCTTATTTGTTTGTCTGTGGAGGCAGTGTGGTAACTGGCATCCTGTGCTCCTCACTGACAGCCACAGTTGTGCTTAGGGCAGCAGGTGTCTTTTTAAGAACAAGTATTTCCCCCAGACCCCTTGAACCTGGAGTGTCCGTAGCCCAGGTCTGGCTTGTGAGATACAAGTGGAAGTTTCCTGCATGGGGTGCTTCCAGGAAAGCCACTGCTTTTCTAACAAAAAGGATGAGTCCAATTGACACACACGTTCTGTCCTTTACGCTTTCTTTCTTCCTGCCCGGAAAGTGGATGCTGTGCCTGGGGGTGGTGGGGGTGGCAGCCTGGTTCTCATTTCTGAGGAAGAAAGTCAGGCACTAAAGTGACAGAGAAAGAAGCTGGAAGGAGCTCGAGGTTGGCCTCCTTATCTTCTTTAGACAGATATCTCAGTCAGACCTCAAGACTTCTCTTATGAGGGGAAAACTAAAATCCTACTTGATGAAGCCCTAGGGTCAGTTACCTGCAGTCTATAACCAATGCAAGGAGAAAAATACAGGAAATATGATAAATTTAGCCTTCAAGAAGAAGTTAACAAACCTTGAAGATATTGGGAGTCAAATATACCAGGTTTTAAATATATGTTGCTAGGCTTTGAACCATCTGGATTTTGTCAGTGCTTAATTATTTTCCTTTCCCCTGCCATTTGCTTCCCTCCCTCCCTCCCTCCCTCCCTCCCTCCCTCCCTCCCTCCCTCCCTCCCTCCCTCCCTCCCTCTCTCCCTTCTTTCTTTCCATCCAAAATTTGTTGAGCAACTCCTGTGCTAACAATGTGTTGGAGCCACATGGCCAGTCTTTCTGCCCTCAAATAATTCTGTATTTCCTATGTACTTATGAAACTGTCTGAATCAATGGAAGGAAATATCAAGAACAGTGAGGATGTGAAACTGAGGGGCCAGTCTGGTAAGGCTCTTTTTTTTTTTTTTTTTTTGACCTGAGGTCTGAACTGTGTCTAGAAGTATAAACAGGACTTTGCTGCGCAAAGGATGGAGTGAGAGGCAGGAACAGTATGTGTGAGGGCCACAGGACTGTAGAGCATGCCACTTTTAAGGAACTGAAAGTTCCCCTTTGACTGCAACTTTGACAGTAAAGAAGTAAAACAGAATTAGATGGGTGAGGGAAATGGAGGCCAGATGATGCTGGCCCTGGGGTTGGTTTATATAAACTATTTGTGCCTTTCTACTAAAAACAACAGGAAGCCCTGAAGATCCTAAGATCCTAGCTTCTAGAGGTCGTCTGTCCAGATTTGAATTTAGAAACCCAAATGCCATTCTAACCACACGGCCCAGAATAGATCAGGGATGTGAGGCTGGCGGTGATATGAGGACCATCATTCGCGTATCTGTTAGACGGTGGGCAGGGAGAGACGAGGAAAGCTTGCAGTGAGGCCTGGCAGTGGAGCTGGAGGGATGTCAGACCGAATGTTACTCAGAAGATAGAGTCTACGGGAGTTGCTGATAGACTAGGCACAGAGGCTGATGGCTACACGGGGAACTTCCTGGAAGACTCCCAGACTCCGACTCGAAGAACAGGATGGTTGGTTAGGATAGTGAACAGAGAAAGGAAACCTAGAGGAGGTCTGAGTTGGGTGGAGGCAGTACGAAGAGCTCCCCTGGTACAGTGATCATGGGGAGGTCTAGGTTGGCAACTAAAACAGATTGGGGCCTGGGTTTGAAGCCCTGTATCCTGGGCTCACTTTAGGAGAAAAGATGCAGAGGAAAAAGAATGGCTTAAGAGTCTGACACCAAGACAACCTGTTCTACCCTCAAGAAGCTTATGGCTTGCTAGAGGCAAGGGACCTTGAACTTACATCATTGCGGTATAGTCAGAAAAAGACTCGCATGCTACCATTACCATACTGAGGCACTGAGGGGTGAAAACCACTACGCCAACTAAAGACTTAGTGGCATATAGAAAAACATTGAAGACCATCTTTGTTATGTAGTAAGAATTCAGTGAGGTCAGTGAGGGGAGGGATGAGCTTCCAGGTGGACAGAATGGCTTAGACAAAGGGCTTGAAGGTTGAATAAGCATGATACATGGAGGAAACCAGTATTTTTAGTTTAATCTAGATTTCTGGAAGGAAGACAGCAATGAAAAGGCAAATTACAGTTAGATGGAGGATAGGCCTGTGGGAATGGGGGAAGGAGGCCTGAGGGTGAATTGACTGCAGCAGAGAGCTCCTTACGGGTGCATGTGGTTGGTGTACACGGGACAGGACAGAGGCTAGAGGTAGGAGACTAGGCAGGAGGCCGCAGTGGCATATTCTAGAGAATGTCTGAATTCAGTGACTGGATCCATTCAGGTGATTAGCAGATGTGTAAAGGAGGCTGTTCAGCCTCATAGAATGCAATACTAAAGTTGAGGATGGGAAATATAGCTGTCAGGCTGTCTGTGTGCCGTTCTCCCTGAAGATCCACACAGAAACCCTTGCATTTGTCTTGCTCAGCACACCAGCTTGCTCCGTGAGGCTCTGGGCTCCTGCTCTCTTTTCACCAGGGTTTGTGGGAGCTTTGGGTTGCCATGGAGCTCACTGACTTGAATCCATTGGATCTTACAGCTCCAGAGTCCACCACCATTGACCAGTCTCTCTGCTTATCATGATAGGCCACGCCACTTTTTTGGTGACAAAATGACTCCCAATTAATTTTCTAGTCACAACCAATACAGTGAACTAAATCTTACCTCATTCTATGTTGGTGGGAAGTCTTAGCATTTGCACAGGGTTGTTGGGCATGGCTTAACTCATTCTGTTGCCAGAATGACACGGACTGTGCTTGTCTTGTCTCTTACTGTGTTTATTCCTGCATAACAAATTACCTCAAAACTCAGTGGCTTATAACAGCAGCATACATTTAGTACCTCAGTTTTCGTGGGTTAGGAGTGTGAGAGCAGTTTCTCTGGGTGGCTGTGGCTTCGGGTCTGCCATGAAGCCCCAATCAAGATGTTGGCTGGAGATGCAGTTATCTGAAGGACCTTAGGATGGTGCACTCTCATGGTTGCTGGCCAGAGGTGTATCACATGGGCCTGTTCATAGAATTGCTTGAATATCCTTACGACATGGTTAACTGGTGATCTAGCAGAGAGCAAGGTGGGAGGTGTATTGCCTTTTATGATCTACTCTCAGAAGTCAAACACTGCGGTTGCTACATTTATTTGTTAGAAGTGAGTCATTAAGTCTGGCCCACACTTAAGGGAAGGTGAGTTAGGCTCTGTCATTTGAAGAAAAGGTTGTAAAAATAATTTGTAGATGTCTTTTAAAACCACTAAAACAATTCTAACTTCAGCACCTGGTACAGTGTCTGACAGCTATTGAGTGTTTAATAAGATTGTAAAAGAATATTTTCTCTCCCAAAGTTGGATTTACCAGTGATGGGACAGTGGCCCAGAGATGGACAGTCATACCAAGGAATGGATATTTGAGCTTTAGTGACTTTCTGATTTGTGCCATCAGGAAACACTGGGCCATTCTAGGAAGTTACTTGGCCATGCTCCCAAGTAATGAGCTGCTGCTATTTCTTTAGCTATTGATATAAGATTGGCAGAAGAGGTGAGGGAGGGCTCAGAGTATCTCAAGAGTTGACATTTGCTAGTAAGTTAGAATTCTAAATCCATATTTACAATATGAACTTTTAATATTATTTTGAGGAACAAATTATGTATGCATTTAGTTTATGTGCCTCTGAAGACTTGGGGTTTCTTGACAGACCACGTTAGAGTTGGTGCCATTGTGCGTATACTGTAGTGGAGGCGGGAAGAATAGGGTACTTTACATAGTCCTCTCTCTCCTCTTTCTTCCTCTCCCCTCCTTTCTTCTTTTCTCTTCTATTTAAAAATTTCTCCTTCAGCGTTTCCTCAGCTGGATGTAAGTGGTACACGCCTACAATCTGAGAACTTGGGGATAGAGGCAGAAGGCCAGGCTAAGCTGCATGAAACTCTTAACAAAACAAAACAAAACAAAACAAGCCAAAGTGAGCAAAACGAAACAACAAACTGATCCACCTTCTCCTCTCCCACTAGCTGTATTTATCTTCAACAAGTTGTTGCTCCAAAGCTTTCCCATTACAAGGCGAGTACAGAGGCAGGCTGGTACGCGCTCTACGGTGTCAGCTACTTAGAAGACTCCTGCAGGAGGATGACCTGAGACCAGGAATTGAGGGTCAGCCTGGGCAGCATAGCGAGACTATGGCAAAGACGGAAGGAAGGGAGGGAGGGAGGGAGGAAGGAAGGAAGAGGTACAGGACCCAGTGATCCCTCTTTAATATCGTTTTTAATCCCTTTCCCTTCCTCAGAGTTCTGCGCTTTGCCCCGCCCCCCCTCGTCTGCCTTCCACTTCTTTTCCTCTACAGCAACTCCTGTTTCCCAAGGTCACAAGCATTACCATAGATGCTCTTTCTTGCCCTCAGAGAAGGTTTGACTTGGTACCCCTGACCTTTGAGACGTTTAGTTTTCTTGCTTTTTTCTAGCTTTCTAGATTTGCTGTAATTGAAGGTCAGAAGAGGGAAAATGATAAGAAAATCCCCCCCATCGGCCCCAACAGTGAGTATAATCAAAAATTTTTTTTTTAATTTAAGATGCAATTTTATGTATTTATTGTCGTATTTAATTTTTTGAGACAGGGTCTCACTGTAGCCCCATGGGCCTAGAACTCACTATGTAGACCAAGCTGGCCTCAAATTCACAGAGATCCTCCTTGCCTCTGCCTCCTGGGTGCTGGGATTAAAGGCATGTACCACCATACCTAGCTATATCAAACTTTTAAATGTTTCTCATATCCTAGCTATATTTCTTTAACCGTGGGCAAGAAGAACACCCTTTTCATCATATGCTGTTTTTAAACCCTACTTTCTCCTCTCCTGTATTCGATTTAACATGAGTATTTTTTTCATTTAAATAAACATGCATCACTTCAGATATGTTTTCAGAGTTTAGTTTCTAGTCACATATTATAAGAACATACTAAACAACACCTTTCTCTTTTCTTTGGTGGGGGGAATAAGAGTAAGATGTTTGTCATTAAGAGATCTTAGATGGTATTTATATCTTAGAATAACTACCCAACAAGCCAAGAGTCTAAGCCAGTGCTACCCCAAAGAATTATAACGGGAAGAGAAAATGCAAGCAGCATTATGTAATTCTTAAATAGTTTAAAAAGATAAATCATTTAAAAAATTTACAATTTATTGCTATTTTATGTGTATGAGTTTTTTGCCTGTGTGTGTGTGTGTGTGTGTGTGTGTGTGTGTGTGTGTGTAAGTGCACTCGAGTATGCAGTGTCTACAAAAACCAGAAGAGGGTGTTGGAGCCTCTGGAACTGGTGTTATGGATGATTCTTAGCTACCAGGTGGGTGCTGGGAACTGAACCTGGGACCTCTGTAATACAGAGTATCAGTTGTTCTTAACCAATGAACCATTCCTCTAGCTCTAACATTTTGTAATTTTAAATTTTCCTATAGGGACATCAAAAAAGTGAAAAGAGGTAAATGTAGGTCTGTTATAGATTTTAAACAAAATGTTTGTAAGCATTGTTTCATTATGTAGTAAATATAAAAATGTTAATGGAATCTCTTTTTCTTCCCTTTTTTGGTTTATTCGTATGTATGGTACGTGTGTGTAACAAAGGTGTGTGTAGTGTATTTACCTATGCATGAGCATGCTGAGGCCAGAGAAGGATGCTGAGTGTCTTCCTCTATCGCTCTCTATCTTATTGCCTTGATATAATGTCTCTCACCAAATCAGAAGCCCAATATTTCAGCTTTATCCTGGTTAGCCACTGAGGTCCTGGGATCTGCCTATCTTTGTCCTGTATTAGTTAACTTTATGCTGCTGTGATAAAACACCCAAGGGAAGAGTTTATTTAAACTCTACCCATTTAGAGGGGTAGAGTCAGTATGACGGCCGAGGTGGCCAGTGCAGAGAGCTAAGTGGTCACATCTTCAAGTAGGCACAGGAAGCAGAACAAAACTGAAAATCCGGCAAAGCCTAAGAACTCTCAAAACCTGGCCCCAGGGACGTGCTTCCTACACAGGACTATACCTCCTGAAGGCTCTATGACCTTCCACAAACAGTGTCATGTACTGGGGAACCAAGTATCCAAATACTTGGACCCTCTAGGGGACATTCTTATTCAAACCGCCCTGCCCCTGCTGGGTGGGGCACACGCTGGGGCTATAGGCACCCTCTGCTTTTTACGTAGGCACTGGGGATTCAAACTCAGGTCATCTGGCTTTCACAGTAAGACCTCTTATCCACTGAGGTAACACCCCAGCTACCCCCCTCTGTTTGAGATAGGGTCTTATGTTGCCCAAGTTGGCTTCTTATTCAGATGATCTTGAACTGCCAAGCCTCCCGAGTGTTTGTCATCATGCCCAGTTTTACATTGTGCTGAAGATCAGACCCAGGGCCTTGTGCATGCTAGGCAAGCGCTTTGCCAACTTACACATCTCCAGCTCATCATTTCTTTCCTTCTCAGTCTTCTAGATCCAGTGAGCACTTAACACACCCACAGTTCAAGCGCTCTACGGCTCCATGTGGCCAGTGGTTACTGTATCCGATAACTCAGATAAGAAGAGATACAGAAACTAGCCATTGTTAATACCTGAGTAACTCAACATGGTCCATAACAACTTGCCCAGTTTTTTGAGGCAAAGTTCAGTGGTTTTTAAAGAAGAGGCACTTAAGTTTTGTTTTTCTAATTGAGTTACTTGTATTTCTTCAATTGAATGTTTATACTTGTTTTATGTAGATATGGTCAAAATTCTGCACTGGAGCCATGAGTCATTTTGTTAGTCATGAAGCAAATGATTCGTACATTTTACTTTGTTTCTCCGAAATGAGAGATGTTTTCAGAATGTGTTTTCATAAGATTTGCCAAAATTTTTACATTGCACAATAGCTTTTCCCCTCCTCTTCCTTTCGGAGAATTGTCGGCTGAGAAGCCTGGAACAGAAGCATTGACAATGGCTGGGATTTGAAGAAAAGCCTGCAGGGAACCGACAGTCTCCCAGGAATGTTTGAACTCCAGTTATAGGAAGTGTTGCATCTTCAAAGGATGCTGTGATTTAAGTTAAGAGCCAGGTTGACTGACAGTCCTCCAAATGGTTACAAGGCAGTATCAGAAGCAGACTCTCCAAGGTAACATTTCTTGAGAGGATTCACATGTTGATTTACTGCTCAAAGTTTGCTCCTGTGATCGTTCCTTCATGCAAATGCTAATCTCACTTACCTTTCTCTAATTTTAATGCTCCCAGACTCATTAATTTAGGAAAGCGAAAGGAAATGTCCTAAAAAGTTTAGAAGTGACTTATTCAGAAAGGTTGCTTACCATGGCCGCTCAGAGACCTGGAATTCAGATCCTCCGATGTCCGTGTCTGGAGGTCGCCTGTTAAAATCATAACCAGCATTTGGCAAACACTGCTGAGTGTTAGACTCTGGGTTAAGTACTTTTCACAAGTTTTAACAACCTACAAAATCCTCCAAATAGAAAGTATTTTAAATTTAAAGGGAACAAAAGAACCCACTCTTCTCTAACAAATTTTCTGCTGGTGTTTCCTTTACTCCTTAAACAGAAGTGGCTGACGCACAGGCCATTTCCCCTTCTAGATTCAAAGTCTGCAAAAGGCTCCTAAGTATATACTCCACTGGGCTGTGTTTTGAAAACTAAATAAGCCTTAACTTACAACAAAAGCTCAATGTATTTAGATGAAGGCTACAGAGAGGTTTGGGAAGCAAGGCCTTCCTACTTTCCTTTCTTAGTTTGCTTTCTCTTTCTCTCTCTTTCTCTCTCTTTCTCTCTCCCTCCCTCCCTCCCTCCCTCCCTCCCTCCCTCCCTCCCTCCCTCCCTCCCTCTTTGTTTTAGAAAGTGTGGTATTAAGGGCAACTTCTGTTGTGTCTCTAAATATTTTTAAGTTGTTGTAGACACTAGAATGTTAGATATTCAAAGACCTAAAGAGAAGTGGAGGCCCAAAGAGGTAAAGGATCCTGTCTGAGGTCAACTGAATGAAATTCTGCTGAGATCAGAAAATGGCCATATGGGAATGCGGAGATGGCTCAGTTGATAAAGTGTCTGTCATGCAAGCAGTCCCCATAACACATATAACAAATCCGAGCATGGTGCTGCCTGTTTGGAATCCCAGTGCCAGGGAAGTGGAGACTGGAGGATTCCTGGAGCTCACGGGCCATCCAGCCTCGCCCAATCCACGAGTTCCAGGCCAAGTGAAAGACCCTATCTCAAAAAGCAAGGTGGATAGCACCCAAGGAACACGGGAGGCTGACCTCTTGCCTCCGCATGCGCACACACATACACATGTGCATTCGACTCCCAGCACAGGTAGAAAGCAATCTGAACAGGAAAGGAAGTATCTGGTAGGTTCTGGAGTTATCAGACTTTTTTTGTTTCTTTTGTTCAATTTCAAACCATCAAGTTCTTTAGCTTTCACGGGTCCTTGGCAGAATGAAACACAAATCTCTAATGACATCCAACACTTCAGAGTCCCTTGAGTTGAGCACCAGATGGCCAGAGGGGCACACTCAGAGGATGTTCTCAGAGATACAGAGGGTCAGGATTTGGAAACACAATAGGAAGAAATGGGACCTTTAGTAACCTCTTCCTTAAAGCTCTTGATTACAGAATGAAAGCAACATATAAAGAAGTCTCAAAACAGCAGAGCTCGGATCTGGATTTGTACTTGGACATCCAGGTTTCCAGGTCCTCAGTCCTCTGGGGCAGGCCAGTGCAGTTCTCAACATGGGCATGCCTTCCCATCACAATGGCTTCAACAGAAGGACTCAGAAGTAAAATGTGGAAGCTCAAAGAATGAAGCCTTAACAAGAGAGCCCAGGAGGCAGGAGTGGACCAGAGGCCCCTTAGTAACCTAGGTACAGACTCTGAGCTCTGGGCCTGCCTGAGAGCCCTGCTGTTCTTCAGAGACACCAGTTTTATGGGGAAGACTGCTTGGAGCTAGGAGATAAGCCGGTGTGCTTCTGGCCTTCCATCATCTCCCTTGTAAAATGACAAAGAATTGGCTCACATCCTACCAAGGTCCCATCTATGTACGAGAACCCTAGGACTCTAGAACCATATTAAAATAATAAAATGACATATGATCCAATTGCTTAATTTTTTTATAGCCCTAATTTTATACCCATCCCAGTCAGAAGCTTAGATGAACTGACTGAACTTAGTGGAAAACTTTGATACCCCAAATTACTGTAGGAATTTGATTTCAGGTTTTACCAAAGGATGTGAGTGCTGTACTATCTTGAAGATTCAGTCTCAAGAAAAAAGCCTAGAAGCAAGAAACCATGAGAGGTCAGCAGAATTAGTGGACTGTAGGGCTGGGAAAATGGCTGTGGTAAAGCACTTTGCTTTGTAAGTGTGGGAACAGGAGTTTGGGTCCCCAGCACCCATATGGGTGGGTGTGGTGGCCTGCCTGTAATCCCAGCACTCAGGAGGCGGAGACAAGGGGGCAAACTGGCTACCTAAACTAGCAGAACCAGCAAGCCTTGGCTTCAAGTGAGAAACCCTCCCTCAATATACAAGATAGAGAGGACTCAAGACCAGACTGTCAGTCTCTGACCTCCATATGCATCTGCATGTACATGTACATGCATCTGTATACACATACATTTGCATACAAATACACACAAATATACATACACACAAACACCACACACATTAAAAAAATAATTGGTGAAATGTTCTTTACATGCTCAGAATAAAACCCAGCTCCTACATGTGGTCTCCAAGGCCCAGGAGACCTGGTTTCTCCTTCATTTCAGCCTGTGATATACACTTGTCTCCTCATTCATTTCATTCTGGGCACACAGTCTCTCTTTAAATTTCTCAGAGGCATAGACGCTTTCCTAATCGGAGCCTGCTGGTGATAGTTTTCTTCCCTGGAGCTCTTTCTTCTTTTGATCTGCTCAGGTGATTCAAGCATTACATCAGGTGTTAAGTCTTTGCTGACTCCATTTTTCAAGCAAAAGTAGATTATACTGTCCTCTTCTCTTGAATGCAATTTAGATCATACATATGTTTGTAAACTGACCTTAAGTTTTACCTCCATAATTAGATTGGAAAATCTTTGTGGTTACGGGGCGTTTGGGCTGATGTTCACCACTATGATTCCTGGTTCATAGTAGGAATTCAATAAAGATCGGCTTCATTAGGGGTTGGGGAAATGGCTTAGTCAGTGAAGGGATTGCTCTGCAAGTATGAGAACCTGAATTTGATCCTTAGCATCCACAGAGGAAAGCCATATATAGTGGTGTGCTTATAATCCCAGCACTGAGGAGGAAGAGACAGGCTGATTTCTGCTGCTTACTGGTCAGCCAGCCTGGCCCAGCAGTGAAACCCAGGCCACTGACAGACGGTGTTTAAAACAACAATGTAGATGCCATCTGAGGAACCATACTTGAGTTGACCTCTGGTGTTCACGTGTACACATGCACACGTGCATGCAGATTCACACAAACATGGACAAACATACATATACACACAAGAAAAAAGCATTAGTGCTGAAATAAAATCAAATGCAAAAAAAAAAAAAAACAAAACAAAAAAAAACAGAAAAAGATTTACTGCATTAGAGAGAAAGGATGGATGTACCCGTAGAAAATTCCAAACGTTCTATTCGTACTGGTTATTTTGTTATTTTGAGATAGGGTCTTACCTTGTCACCAAGGCTAGCCATGAACTTGGATTCTTCTGCTTCAGCCTCCAGAGTACTGGGATTACAGGTGTCTGACACCACACCTAGCTTTTATTGGTTGTTTATATGTGACACAACCTACACAAATACTTAGCGAAATTGCCCCTTTGACCCTATTTTGGCATTGTGGAAAGAGCTATTGGTCCCTGGGTGAGTTGGCACTTATTCCAATGTGTGTTTATTTAGACCGAATGGGCCTCTTTAGCGGCTCAATGAGAACACCACTTTGCCAGTTAGCACAGCTGCAGTGCTTTCAAGCCCAGTTCTTGTTACATTTCAGTGAAGTTCTCCTGGTCAGGAAGCTGCCTGAGGTTTAGAGCTTGAATGTGACACAGTGAAGAGAGAAAACCAAGTAAATCCGGAGTGACTCTGCTTAGAAATAAGTCAGAAGCAAGTCATATGTAGAATGACCACATGGTCACCCGACTCTAATCAGTTTTGTTTAGATGTCGCTGGGACCACATTAAAAAAAAAAAAAAAAAGGTTATTTATTACGAATGGAATACTTCCTTTTAAATTCTGTAGCAATCATGCCTCTCTCTTTTTTTTTTTCTTCCAGTCCATGGAAAGTGTTATCTCAGGCAGCTTTGTTCAGGAAGTTGGGTTTATCACTTCCTCACAGTTGCACTTTGTCTAGGACTTAACTACATGCTATCAGATTACATCAAAATGTAGGCCTTTGTGTGTTTAACTCATCAAAGGAGTGGACCCTCAGGACTTGATATCACCTCACTGCAATGCAGCCATGTAGCAAAACAAAGCCTATCTAAACAGGACAGAACTATTTCTGTTGTGCTCCAGCTCTGCTAGCTCTTGCTTGCAGCGATGGCTGGGTTTCAGGTGTCCACAGGGTTTCACTTCTTGTTTTTATATTTATCTCCTCTTAGAATTGCAGTCATTGGCCTGGTTGTGTGCAAGGAAGGAAAACCCAAAATATTACCGCTGAGGGAGGAGGCCAGATCACTGCAATTCACAGGGTCAGTTCAGGTGGCATTGCCTTTACCTCGTCTTGATTTTCGCTTATGGCACTAGTGGATTCTGTCAAGGGTAGTGGAGCCAGTCTTCTCGGCTTGACGTCTGACTCTTCCATGTTACTGGCTAAGTTAGTTCACCTCTGAAAAACAGAGGTAATAATAGCACCTGCCTCATAGCCTTATTTGCTTTGTTTTTAAATATTTATTATTTTTATTTTATGTGTTTGAGTATATTGCCTGCATGTAGGTAGGTGTACTCATGTTCTGCAATGCCCTGAGAGGTCAGAAGAGGGCACTGGATTCTCCTGGAACTAGAGTTATGGATGGTTGTTAGCTGCCATGTGGGTGTTGGGAACCAAACCTAGGTCCTCTGCAAGAGCAGCTAGTGCTCTTAACCACTGAGCCATCTCTCCAACACCCCCTCATAGCCTTATTTTGTGTGTGTGTGTGTGTGTGTGTGTGTGTGTGTGTGTGTGTAAGGGAGGGTTTCATGTAGCCCAGGCAGGCTTAGAAATCACTATGGAGCTAAGGATGACTTTGAACTTCTGATCTCCATTACTTCCCAAGTACTAGGATTATTTATGTTGGTTTTGGTTAGAGAGAGTTTCATTACAGTAGCCCAGTTTGACTTAGAACTCATTCTGTATATTCTGTAGCCCAGGCTGTCCTTGAACTCAGAATTCTTCTGCCAGGACTACAGATGTGTGTCACCACATCCTGCTTTCATAGCCCTTAGATGGAGAATCAGTGATGCATACGCATCAGAGAATATGTGAAAGTGCCAATGGAAAGCACGTCTCTAAAGCTATGAGTGTGTTAAAGCCGGAGGAGACGCTGTGTCCATTGCCCCACGACAGTCTACTAGTGGGCAGAGTGCTAGTCCCAGGCTGGCCAGTCTCGGGTTGCACTTCCACCTTTGGTGCATCATTGCGATGTTCTTTTATTTGTTTTTTCATTTCTTGAGACAGGCTCTCACCCTGTAGCCAACTGGGCCAGGAACTCATGTGACCCAAGCTGACCTAGAACATGCAGCAATCCTCCTGCCTCAACCTTCCCAGTGCTGGGATTACAAATGTGAGCCATCATAATCTGGGACTATTTTCTTCTTCGGAGTTCCCATTTCTCGGTGGCGGGCTTGCTGCCAGATGCCGCCTCTATTGGCAGCCACAGGAAGCCAATGCAACTGTGAAGTAATACTTCTGCCCTACAGCTGGCTCCACCCTGTTGACCAAGTGTTTTTAGATTTGACCAGCCAACTCCTTTTAATGCCTTGCCTAAAAAGGAGTCGTTGCCCAGCCCTTGCTGCGGTGGGAAATGGCTGTCTGCCTGGGAAATGGCTGACTGCCCCTGGGGTTCCGGACATAGAGCTTTCAGGAGACAGAAATGGTGGCGTGAGCCTCTGGCTCTCAGTTTCACGCTTCAGGAATTTGAGGATTCTGTCCCGGCAGCAACTGTCCAACGTGAAGTTCATTTTTCAAAGAACAGATGTCAAAGGAAGGAGGACAGAGCTTGATTCTGTAAAATCTCTTCTAGCCAGGAGAATATAATGAGGCATTCTTAACAAATATTTGCATGGAGGAAGTATGAAAATGTTCACAGGCTTACGACCAGAAAGAAATTGAAGTTACACCTAAAAAAATGCTATACTTTAAGGAGGTGACTTTTTTTTCCTTTTTTAAAGTCTGATGTGGCTCAGTGGTAGAGAGCTTGCCTAGCATGTAAAAGGTTCTGGGTTTGGTCCTCAGCATCAGAAAGAAAAGAAAGAAAGAAAAAGAGAGAAAGAGAGAAGGAAGGAAGGGATTTTGTATCAATGCCAAATGATAACTGTTACATACTGTTCCAGTACATATAAAAGTATTTCACTGTTTTAAAAAATTAAAATGAAAGGCTAGGCGGGGTAGTGCATGCCTTTAATCCCATCACTCAGGAGGCAGAGGCAAGTGGATCTTGATGAGTTCAAGACCAGCTTCATTTACATAGCCAGTTCTAGGACAGCCAGGGTTACATAGTGAGACCCTGACTCAAACAAACAAACAAACAAAATAAAAAATAACAAAAAATTAAAATAAGTTACATACTCTTCTGAAATTTGTCTGTTTTCTTTTCCTTAACTGTGTATCTTGGATGGATTCAAACGCTAGGGTGTGCAGTTTTACCCCATTGTTTGGTAGGCCTGCAGTGGGCGGGTGTTCCACAGCATAATGAGCCATAATTTATTTACTCAGTTCCCTATATTAGACTGGATTATTTCAGGGTTTTGGTGTTTTTTTTTTTTTTCTTAACAAATAGTGCAATACTGAACATTTCTGTGTAAATATCTTTGTGCTTATGAGTCAGTATTTCTGTGGAATTGTTAAGTTAAAGGTATGTAACATTTTTTAATTTTAGTAAGCATTGCTAAATTAGGTGCTAGTGTATCTACTTGTGACCTACCCCAAAGTCCAAGTATCTATCAACATTGATATTATCACATTGAATGAAGTTTATTTTCATTTGTGTTTCCTTTGTTATTAGTGAAATTAAATGTCTTAAAAGAATGCTTCTGAGGACCAGGCAGATAGCTCAGGCAGAAGTGTTGCCATGCAAGCCTGAGGGCTGGAGTTTGATTTCTCCGACCCACCTAAGAAGCATGATGGGCTGGTTCAAGTCTATAATACCAGCACTCCTAGAAGAGAGGGGAGGTAGTGACTGGAGATTGGGCTTTCACAGCGCTGTGGCAGAAACCAGGAGACTCTGCCTCAGAAACGAAGAACTGATTTCAAAAAATCTGTCCTCTGACTTCCACATGTACACTGTGGAACACATACACCCCCCAAATAAATAAATCTTTAAAAAATGTTTTTGGTTATTGTATTTCTTCTGTATATTTTCTGCTTGCATCCTTCAATTTATCTTCAATTTTCTGTTGGGTTGTTTTTTTTTTCTTTATTTTTATTTTAATAAAAAAAAATTAGTGTGTATTGCCTGCATGTGTGTAAGTGCACCCGTGTTGAAATGCTGGTGGAGGTCAGAAGATGGATCTCCTGGAACTGGAGTTATAGATGGTTGTTAGCCACCATGTGGATGCTGAGATTCGAACCCAGGTCATCTGCAAGAGCAATTTGTGCTCTTAACCCTGAACCATCTCTCCAGGGAATATCTTTTTCTTAGTCACCTGTGTTGTCAGTCAGAAAGTTCTTGACTGGAATACCAGGTAGATGGGACTTGTATTGATTGTTTACTATATTCTCTAACACTGTCTAAAGGCTGCTGTTCTGGGTTAGGAAGCAGCTCACTTGCACACAGAATTGCTCTCTACTGTGTCTTCCTTGATTTGTCCTCTTAAGGTCCAAGACAGCTGCTATAGTGTCATCATCATATCTTGCCTCCTGAAGAAAACTCCCCTACCCCAAGTAGTTTTGTCCCCCACCCCCACCCCTTTCTCCAGCCATAGCTGGTTTGGAACTTGCTATGTAGACCAGGCTGGCTGGGTCTCACTGAGACCTGCCTGCTTCTGCCTCCCGAGTTCCTGAGTGCTGGGACTAAAGGCCAGTACCACTACATCCATCTATGTTTCTCTTTTGATCATAGGGTAAAACCTTTCCTAGCAACTTCTTTGCAGACATTTCCTCTCTTTTTGTTCCTCTAGGTACCAGCATTGGGTCACATACCTCCTGCCAGGCCTCTGCCCATGCCTCTGCCATTTTTAGTAGTTTTCCCATTAGTCAACAGATTGCCTCCCTGAATTATTCAGAGCAGGTAAATACAGGGAACTTGATTTAAACATGACAATGAAGTTAGAGGCAAATGCTGTTCTTGAAACATAAAGATTCTCCTTGGCTGTGAAGGATGTATATTTAAAGACTGAATGCATGATAAGCCCCTTACCACGGTAATGTTTGGCTGCTCTGATCATGATATCACCATCTTAGCCCCCAAAGCAGCAAAGCTCCACGTCTTTCTCCTTTGGACAACCTGAAGCAGCTGCTGGTTTGTGTGACCACTGTTAGGTCAACTGGGATGCGCTGGCTGAATTTTCCAGACTTCCCAAGATGAGGGAGATTCGTTTCTCAGGAGCCTGCAGGTAGCTGCAACAATATGTATTATTAAAAAATATATTATCTATTATTTTTACTTTTTGTGTGTATGAGTGTTTTGCTTGCATGCATGTAAGTGCACCCATGTTGCGTAGTGCCTGTGGAGGTCAGAAGAAATTGTCAGATCCCCTGGAACTGGAGTTACAGATGGTTGTTAGCCATCATGTGGGTGCCAGGAGCCAAATCCAGGTCCTTTTCAGGTCAAGAGCACTCGCTGCTGGCCATCTCCAGCCCAGTACCTACCGTTTTTGATGGCTGCTGGGCCCTGACCAGAGTGATGAGAAGCTATACTCCTCGATATCCTTTTGAGGGCTGGGATGACTTCTCTCCTCCCCACTGGGTCTAGGGAGACTGGCAAGAAGCTGTTTTGGTATATTTTTGCTTTATTGGTTTCTTGTGGGGCAGCAGACTCAGAGAAAAGTGGAGCTTGATCTCAGTCGCAGCTTTATAATTAATGAACTCTATGGACTGGCCTCTTGCTTCCTGTTGCTTCCTATTCCTAGAGCCTCAGTGGCATCTTCTAGGGACCAAGGTTCTGGATAGTTCAACAACCAAGACTACAGACATGGAGGCTGAGTTCCAGAATTAGTGAGCTAATCTGTTTAAAAATGCAAATGTTTAGTTTTTTTTTTCTAAGTTAACTGTAAAAACTGGGTTTCATTATATTTACATACATGTATATAATGTACTTTGACTGTATCACATCCTTATCTGTCTTTCTGTATTTATTTATTTTGGTTTTTTGATTGGGATCTCCCTGTAGCCCCACCGGGCCTGGAACTCACTAAGTAGATCAGACTGACCTCAATCTCACAGAGATCCACCTGCCTCTTTTCCAAAGAGTTGGGATTAAAGACATACACTGTGATGCCCAGCCTCATATATTTTTTAAAAATGTATATTCTGCATATAAGAGGAAACACATAGTTCTTGCCATTCTGTAACATGATAATCTCTAATTCCGTTGATTTTTCTACAGTGGCGTGATTTCATTCTTCTTTATGGTGGACTAATACTCCATTGTGTATATATGCTAATTTGTTTTATTCATTCTTCGCTGATGGACACCTAGGCTAATTCCATAAACTGCTTGCATGCATGTTATGTGCACCTATGTCATGTAATAGCCACGGAAGCCAGTAGGGGGCGAAGGGTCTCCTGGAACTGGAGCTATGGACAGTTGTTAGCCATCATGAGGATGCAAAAAGGAGCCATTGCTCTCAACGGCTGAGTCATCTCATCAGCCCCACCCTTCTTTTTAGTTCATTCATTCATTCATTCCTTTTTCTACCTCAACGTTTCCCAAGACACCAGTCCCTCTTTCTGGGCCAAACCCATTCTAGGGCACCCTCACCTTCACAAAGAAAAGAGAACTTTCCTGGGGCTACTTTCGGCTTAGGGATTGGTCCCATTACCGCATTGGATGCCTTCTGTTGCCCATCTCTGCCGCTCCACACTTAGGGATCTGAACCCAACTCACTTTCAATGGCCAAGGGCCATTTTATAGTTGCTAAGTATAAAAAAATATGACTGATTTTTTTCTATATTTATTTTTTATTCTATGACCCTGCTGAATTTTTTTTCTCTACACTGTCTGTAAATACAGATAACTTGTCCGTTTGGGACCTGAATGGAACGTCGCTGCTCCAGGAAGACACGGCTCTGCAATCAGCCGGCTCTGTCAGGTTTAGTTCTCAGAACTGCTTACCCTTGAGATAGTGAGGCTGTGGAAAGCCTGTGTCCTCACAGATGTCCTCTCTCTCTCTCTCTCTCTCTCTCTCTCTCTCTCTCTCTCTCTCTCTCTCTATGTTTGCTCTTGTTCTTATCCTAGTTTAGAGCCGGGCCTCGTGGGACAGGCCTGTAACCCTAGCTATTTGGGAGGCTGAGGCAGCAGGGTTACAAGTTCAAAGCTGACTGGGGCAACTTAGTGAGACTCTGCCTTAAAATACAAAGTAAAAATTGAGGTGGGGATGTAGCCCAGTGTCGGAATACTTGCCTAGTATGTACCAGGCCTTGGGTTCAGTTCCCAGCGCTGCAAGAGAGAGTGGGTGGGGCCTAGTTGAACTTGGAAACTGGTCTTTAGAATTCCTGTGTTTCCCTCATTTCTAGAGCGCTTTTCTTCCAGGTGCAGACTCACTCTGCCCTTCTGGAGGCACTGCCTGCCTTGCTTTTCCCTTCCTTTTTTTGGTCTACGTGACGTCCAGGCAGCTATACCCTCAGGCTTAGCAATGGTGTATCCACGGCCCTGTTCCTGATTTCTGCCGAGTGACTGCTCCTAGCTAGTGATCTCCTCTTGCATTTTCCTCCTTCATTCCCCAAATTGTCCATTTCCCTCATCAAGCAGCTTCTGCTTGTTGCTTTCTATTTCTCCCCCAGCACCGGCAACGCCTTCAAGTGGCTTGTGTGTGCCTTTGACGCTCTTAATCACTTGCTTCGCTTAAATACATTATCCACACCTCATTGATTCTTTGCGAATCCTTCTTCTCATTTATCTGTTTTGAGGGTTAACTTCTTGCCTTGCTGTAGGTCCTTTGTTATAACAAAAAGAATGAAGTTCCACTAACACTACAATAATTTTTAGAATTCTTTCATGGAAATGTTAGTCTGAGAGCCTCTAAACACAATGGAGCTTCATTTTAGCAGATTATGTAGGATGAACATAGTACTATGTAGCTATCAAGGATGCATGCCAGGGACCAGGATGGGAAGAGCTGAGGAGGCCTGGGCTTTTGTTCCTTCCTCTTTGCTTTCTACTTTGCTTTTGTATTTTTTTCTTCTATTTTTGGTCTTTTTCAGACAAGGTGACCCTGTAGCTTGTTGTGTAGACCAGGCTGGCCTTGAACTCATAGAGATCTGCCTGCCTCTGCCTCCCAAGTGCTGGGATTAAAGGCATGCACCACCATGTCTGGCCCTGTATGTTCTTTTTTGTTTTGTTTTAAGTATTTTTAGTTATTATTTTTATCTTGTGTGCATGAGCATATTGCCTGAATGTGTATAAGTGCACCCATGTTGTACAGTGCCCACAAAGGTCAGAAGAGGGTGCTGGATTCCCTGTAACTGTGGTCAGGGATGGTTGTTAGCCATCATAGGGGTGCTGGGAATTGAACCTGGGTCTTCTGCAAGAAGAGCCAGTGCTCTTAAGCACTGAGTCATCTCTCTAGCCCATATTTCTTTTCTTTTATGTGTATATTTTTGAATTTTTTTGAAACAGAAACTTGCTATCTAGCTCAGGCTGGCCTGGAACTTGCTGTGTGTAGCTGAGGCTGGCCTGAAACTTGTGATTCTGCAGCCTCTGCCACCCCATTCTGGGATTCTGTATGTGGGCCACCAGCCCAGTTTTGCTGTGGCTTTTGCATTTTCTTGCTTCTAGAGCTAGTTCGTTTTCCTTGAATCCTGTTTTGTTTTTGAAAACAGTGCGGATAAATGGCAGGAACACGAACTTTGGACTATAAATAGACTCGAGTTTCAACACCAGGTACTGATCAAGTTACCCTTCCAATGTTCTCTTCTAAGAATTGAGTTTTAAAATATAAATCATGGGAGCTGGAGAGATGGCTAAGTGGTTAAGAGCACTGGCTGCTCTCGCAGAGGACCGAAGTTCATTTCCCCATATGGCAACTAATAACCATTTGAAACTCCTGTTCCAGGTGATCCAATTCCCTCTCCTGGCCTTCACAGGCACTGTATGCACATGGTGCACTTATGTACATGCATGCAAAACACTCATGCACATAAAAAATATGTATATTAAAATATATAAACATATAAAAAATAAAGATACATATATTAAATTATATATACATATATATAAATCAGGGGCTGAGGAATGGCTCAGAGGTTAAGATCACTTACTGTTCTTTCAGATGATGGGGGTTCATTTCCCAGCATCCACATGGCAACTAACAACTGTCTGTAACTCCTATTCTAGGAGATCTGATACCCTCTTCTGGCCTCCAAAGGCACTGCATACATATGGTGAACTTACACTCAAGGAAAACACTCATACACATAAAATAAAACTAAATAAAATTAAGCTGGGCATGATGGCAAATGCCTTTAATCCCAGTTCTCAGGAGGCTATCTCTGTGAGATTGAGGCCAGCCTGGTCTTCACAGTGAGTTCCAGGTCAGCTGGGACTACAGCAAAACCTGAAAAAACAAAAGAACAAGAATAAACACAGATTAAAAACATAAATCCTATTTGTACACTATGATGTTTTCTAGGGGAAGACAACACATGACTTTATGATTGACTCCTCTAACTTCTCACTGAATGTGGAGCTCACCAATACGGCTAGACTGGCTGGTCAGCAAGCCCAGGGACTTTCCAGTCTCTTGTTTCACCAGTGTTTGGTTGATCAGGATAGGCCTCTGTGCCTGGCTTTTTAATGTGGTACCTGAGACCTGCACTTGAGTCCTAATGCTTGGATACAAAATACTCTACTGGCTGAGCCATCTCCTCGGCCTTAAGAATGTTTTTAATTGTGGCAGAATTCACATAACATAAAATGAACTCTTTTAAAGTGTACAATCCAGTAGTACTTAGTAAATCCATAGCATTGTTATTATCATCTTTAGTCTCAAAATATTTTTATCATTCCATAAAAAAGAATCATAAAATATAAGATCTTTGTATTTGTTTTTTTTTTCACTTGGCAAAATGCTTTTGAGAATTAATACAAATTATTATTAACAAATATTATATATATTATTATATACAGAGAAGTATAATGAAGAAAATAAAACAATCTGCAGGCCCGCTCACCACTGATAAAGACTGTTTTAGTGTGAAGAGTTGCTATTCTCACCATCTTCCTGCATAAATAAGCTTACACAATTCTTACTTTTTTCTTTGGTGTAGTGCTTTACTTAATACTCTCTATAAAACTTCCTTTGTTGATACATGCAGATCTCATCCTTTTCCTTAGTGAATATATGGAGTTTTACTATATGGTTATACTCTAGGTGGTTTAATAAACCTGTGGATGGATATCCTTTACTTCCTTTCTTCTGATTATTTGCTAAGTAAAATAATTTGCCTCCTAATCTGCTAAGTGTGAATTACCCTGAAATCCTCATATCTGAGACATAAATGGCAAAGGCTTGTATTTCTGTAAGATCAGCTTAGCTGCACTAGGAAATCCACATATCAATGAAAGCTACCCAAATCTTCAGGTTGTTTCTAATTTCAGATTCCTTTCTTCTTGGGATTAAAATCAAACTCATGGTAGTGCTTAGGGACAGAGAGGGAAAGTGACCTAGACTGGTAGTTACGAACCCTAGAGTCAAATTCTTTGGCAAATACTAGATCTGGGCCTTTGGTCTGTTACTTCTGAACTTCAGTTTCTTCATCTTTGAAATAAGGTAGGTGGGTTAGGTGGTCTGCGATGACGTCACTGACATCACTGCTCACTTCAGCATGACTCTTCATTTGCTTCACAAGCCTGTTATATTATGACACCTTCCTCCCTCAGGCATACCTGATTGATCTAGTGGAAGCCACTTGTCACAAGTCAAGTCTGTCAAAATCTTTCTCTAGGATTTTTGAATTTGAACCACAGAATGCATGAACAGTTCCTCTTTTGTGGTGGGAGCATGTGAGAAGTGAAACTTGGTAGCATTGGTGACTGTATTATCAGAGCACTGAGGTTCTAATGTGGAGAGGATGGGTTGTCCTGTGCGCTAGCAGGGAAGTATTCCCATAAAAACAAACAACCCTGGGACTGGAGAGATTGCTCAGTGGTTAAGAGCATGTGCTGCCCTTGCAGAGGACTGGAGCTCAGTTCCCAGCCCTCAGAGCTGGGCAGCTCACAACCATCTGTAACCCCAGCTCCTGGGGAATCCGATACCAAGGAACATACATCCTAAATGTAATATCTGGATTATATCCAAGAACAGAATACACAGCCATGGAAGAAGTGATGCCCCAAGAAATTTTATGTGTCAGCTTGATTGGGCCCAGGAGTACCAAGAGATCTTGCTAAATATTATTCTGGATGTGTCTGTGAATGTGTTTCTGGATAAGATTAGTATTTGAATTGATAGCTAAGTAAAGCAGACAGTCCTCCCCAGTGTGAGCTGGACTCATCCAATATGTTGAAGGTCTGAAGAGAAGCAGAGGGAGAATTTGTTTTTCTGGTCTGAACTGGAACACTGGTCTCCTCTCCCCTTTAGACCTGTTCTCAGACCAAGACTGCTGTCATTGGCTCTCCAACTTGCTAATCTTCTTGAGTTCCATATGGTCATAGCTTCTGCAATCTCATTCGTGGCCCATGCCTGTAAGACTCCTGCCTGTAAGACCAGTACTCAGGTGGTAGACAAAGGAAGACTTGAGGTTTGAGGGCAGCCTAAGGTACCTAGTGAGACTCTGTTTCAAAAACTAGAGTTGAGGCTGTAGCTCAGTGGCGACCCTTGCCCAGCATGCCCAATGCCCCTAGTTCAATCTCCAGCTCTGCTAGGGAAGAAGAAGACTATCCATGACTTTTGAATCTCTTCATGTGCTCTCTTAGCCTTTTCATTTCTGCTCCAAAAGTGGTTTTCTAGGCTACAACTTTATTTTATTTTAATTGTTATTAGAGACAGGGTCTCACTGTGTAGTCCTGAATGGCCTGAACCTGGCTATGTAGACCAGACTGGCCTTGAACTTACAAGGATCTGCCTGCCTCTACCTCTGGAATGCTGGGATTAAAGGTATGCACCATCATGGCCTGCCACTATTTTTAAGTGTAGTTTGGCTGTAATGTGACCCCCTAGAGTTTCAAAAATTAGTTTAGGAAATGGTGCATAAAGAACATTACACACAGAACTGAAGGGATGGCTCAGTAGGCCAAAGAGACAGGCCTTATGAGAGAGCATTCCTTCTAATACTTTCATCATGGACTCTAGACTCAGAGCTGTGAGTCAATACATTTCTGTTGTACAAGTCACCTAGCCTGTGGTACTTTGTTAGATCAGGAAACACATATACTTCCCTAAAGTCGTTTTCCTTGTTTGCTTGGAGGAGGCGGTTCCGGGAGGAAACTAAACTCATGAAATATAGATAATGTGCTTCTTTTACTCCCTTTAGATAGGTTTGAAAGTTCTTAAAACAGAAACTTTTCCAAAACATTCAAATTATTTCTGACTAGCATGCTTTCAAATAGAATATTGTTGGTCTCCAATGAGATCAGTGATGTGTGAACAGAAGCCATTTCCAGGGTGACACTTAAAATAAGGAGTAACTGGTTGACGGGGGAAGTCTGTCCCTTGCTGGTATCAAATGCCTAAGAACCATAATCAGAAAACTGTAATAATCTGAAGTGGAAAAACAACCAAATAACAAAGCTTTTGGTATTTCAAAGTGGCACTGGTACCAGGGTCTACTTTGAGAATGGAGTGAAAGCAAACTCCTTTTTCCCCAGAAACATGCTCATACTCCCAAAATTTGGCACATGAATTCAGGGTTTCATAGAATACCTAGAAAACCAATCTGTGGACACCCCAATCCCACATACAGAGATCCATGACCCTACATTAAAACCTCTCTTTGAAACTGGGCATGGTGATACACACTTTTAATTCTAGCATTCAGGAGGCAGAGGCGGGCGGATCTCTGTGAGACTGAGGCCATCCTGGTCTACATAGTTCCAGGCCAGCCAAGGCTGCATAGTGAGATCCTGTCTCAAACACAAAGGACAGGTAAACAAGCAGCAAACACACTTTTCTTTAAAGAAAATAGATTCACATTTAAAAGCAGTAACGGTGACTGGCAGCTGCTCTCCCAGCCTTAGCACTTGTATAACGGGATGGGAAGGAGAAGCAGGAGCTGGAAGCTCACTTACGCAGGACAGTGGCAGAAACAAGAGACTCTGCCTCCAAAACGTGATAGAGAGAACTGGCTTCTGAAAACCCCCCTGACCTCCACATGTGTGCTGTGGCACCTGTGTGCATGTACATGTGTGTGCATATGCATACATGTACACACAAAACATAAATAATTTTTAAATAAATGTTCAGCAATATTATCAATAAGAATTCAATCAAGTGTTTTAGTGGTAGGATACATATTCTCAAAGACTGTACTGAAAAAGGAAAATGAGGCACCCTCAAAATTGAGTCAAGGAGACAGAGAAATGTCAAATAGAAGAAAATGGTGAATTTTGGTATTAGACAAGTACAGGTTGTGAATTCCCCTTCCTCCCCCTGACTGGGTGACCTTTGTGACATTATCTCTCTCCTTGAACTCAGCCTCACTTTCCCTCTTAGGATTATCTTATCAACTTCACAGATTATTCATTTATTTCTGTTGTGACAGGGTCTCTTGTGACCCAGATCGGCCTTGAACTTGGTAGGTAGTAGAAGATGACCTTAAACTTCTGATCTTTCTGTGTCCACTTTCTGAGTGTTGGGATTACAGGTGTCCACCACTGCGTTCTATACCTGTGGTCCCCAAGGTTGAACCTAGGCCCTCATGCATGCTAGTACTCTACCAATGAAACTACATCCCCAGCCATTCACAGGGCTTTTAATAACAGTTTAAAAGATTATATATATATAATATATATATAATATAATATATGTGACTTTTAAGCCTAGTGCATCATTATGCTGTAAAAGTTTTTTTAAAAATAGCTATTATTATTGATCAGAATGTTATTAATTGTCCCTCCAAATTTTACAGCAATGATTAACATGCCTAAAAGAGAATTTGTTTTCTGTGGTTTTGTAGAAAAAAAATATTACTTTATTTAGACATAAATATTGGGCCTGTGAGATGGCTCAGTGTATAAAGGTACCTGTCCCCAGGCTTGATGACCTGAGTTCAATCCCTGGAACCCACATGATACAAGGAGAGAACTGATGTCCACCAAGTTTTCCTTTGACCTCTACAAGCATCCCATAGCATACCCCCATATATAATTAAATATAAAAAATAAATATTAAGAAGGATGTAGTGGCACATGCCTGTTATCCCAGCACTTGGAAGGTGGAGGCAGGCAAATCAGTAGTTTAAGGTCATCCTGGGCTACATAGTGAGTTTGAGGCTAGTATGAACTACATGAGACCCTGTCTTAAAACTTCAAACAATAAAAAAATATGTTGGTGATTATGTGGTAGGCATCAGAGCCACATTCCAATCCTTCCACTCTCTCCTTCCACTTCTCTTAACCTGGGCTTCTATCATCTTTCCCTGGGATTTAAAAAAAGTTCTTAGGCTGTAGCTACAGCTTTAGCTAAGGCTGGCCTGAAATTTGCCATGCAGCACAAGCTGGCCTTAAATTTTTGCTTGTGCCTGAGTGCTGGATTACAGGCGTGCATCGCCATGCCCCACTTCCGGGGGATTCATGCAGTGGCCTTTCGATTTATTTCCCAGTGATTCCTAGTATATTAACCCATTTGCTGCTTCTGAGCCTTGGCTCCTGCTGGAGTCTTTGCCCGCAATTCTGTGGCACTGATCTGTATGGCTTGTTCCTCCTTTAGTCAAGACTTTGCTCAGATCTGACCTCCTCAGAGAACCTCTGCCTCATCTACTACAATGGCACCCTTCTGCCCTGCCACTTTCTAGTCCTTCATCCGCCTGCTTTTTCTTTTAAAAAGAAAGATTTTATTTTTTTATATGTATGAACGAATGTATTGCCTACAAGTATGTTAGCGCACCTGTGCTGTGCAGGGCCGGCAGAGGTCAGAAGAGGACATCAGATCCCCTGGAACTGGAGTTTTGGATGGTTGTTAGCTGCCATGTGGGTGCTAGGAATCGAACCCAGGTCTTCTTATCCACTGATCCATCTATGTAGCCCTGTCTTGATTTTCTCCATAGCAGCTCCTTATCCTGACATCTATTTTATATCTCTTTTATTGTCTGCCTTTTCCTTGATGAAAGCAAGGACTTTTCTTATTTACTGCTGCAACCCTGGCTCCTAGCACAGAGCCTAGCCTCTGTCAATACATGCAAACAAAGGAAACAGTGACTAGATGAATTCAGGAGAGAAAGGGGCAAAGTGTGTGTCTGGGCTTCGTTTCTGCTTTGAGTGGCTGTTTCTTTAAGGCTGAAACTCTGCAGATGAGTAGCCCTCCAGATGGTGGAGGGAAGGGACTGCCAGAACTTCTGAGGGAGGTCCAGAGCCCTGGGTCCGGTGTGGGTACCTGTCGGTGTGACTTCTTCCTTTTGGTCCTTTTTCCTGACCTCTCCACCGCCTTGGCAGTACTCTCTTCCTGATTCCTCCCCACTGAACCCTTTAAGTGCCACTGAACCTGGGACTGACCTCTCAACACTCTCCTCAGTTCCTTGATTTAATGAGAATCTTTAAATGGAGGAGTGGAGCCAAGAACAATGCCACTGAACTCCTGTTTCCTGACCTTTTAGAAAACTCAAGGATGTGGGACAAAAAGTTTCACTACAATTAGCCAGGTTGGCTCTGGTCTGTGGCTGCCGCCCTATGTAATCTATCTGCCTTGTTAGCCTGGCCAAAGTTTTTCCTTTTCTTTCTTTTTTTTTCCCTTTCATTTCCTTTCTTTCTTTTTTTGAGACATGGTTTCCCTGTATCCCCAGCTAGCCTGGAGCTCTCTATGTAGACTAGGCTGGCCTTGAACTCACAAGAGATCCGCCTGCCTCTGCCTCCCCAGTGCTGGAATTAAAGGTGTGCGTCAACACATCTGGCTCTCTTTTTCTTCTTATAACGTGATTATCTACCATATGACTTAAAAAAAAAATCTTTGACTTGAATTTGAAAGCATTTTAGAGAAAAATATAAGTATGAAATTTATTGACTTATTTGTTTAAAAATTTATAATACCGTTGATAACTTCTAGGTATTTAGTACCAGTAGGTGTTGTGTCAAGAGTTTTTACATTGATTATCTCATGTCATAAACACATATCACACACAATTTCATTTAGTTTTCCTTTCTAAAAAAAATGCTCTGTGTATGAGTGTTCTGCCTGTAGGTATGTAAGTGCATCCATGTCATGCAATGCCCATGGAAGCCAGAGGAGGGCACTGGATCTCCTGGACCTGGAGTTACAGATGCTCAGTAGCCACCATGTGGGTGCTGGGAACAGAACCTGGATCCTCTGCAAGAGCAGCCAGTGCTCTTAACTGCTGAGTCATCTCTCCAGGCCCTCATTTAGTTTTCTTAATCCTATGGCAATGTTATTGTCCCCATTTTGCAGATAAAGTGCCGGAGGCTTAGAGAAGTGTATTAATCTACTAGTGATAGCAAGAGAAACAGTACAGACACCATGTCTAAACAACAGAATTGATTTTCTCACTGTTCTGGAGGCTGAAAGTTCAAAGCCCTGGTACTCATTGGTTTCTGACAAGGCTTTTCCTGCTTGGAGATGACTACTTTCTTTCTTCAAGTGGACTTTCCTTGGTCCTAGGACAGCTATCTGATGCCTTGTCCTCTTCTTATGAGGACATCAGCACAATTCAGTCAGGGTCCTACCTTCACAGTCTCGTTTAGTCTTAATTACATCCCTAAAGACCCTATCTCCAAATATAGTCACATTAAGGCTGAAGGTTCAATGTATGGATTTTGAGGAACACAATTTAGTCCATGACAAGATGGTCTGAGTTATCAGCTACGCCACTGTCCTTGTTCAATGTCCCTACAATGCTTCAAAAAACATCTTTAGCACGTGAAACGGAGTCTTGTCATGGCTTTGCCACCTCAACAAATTATAACGCGTGTTGTTCTTCTTTTCACTTTTCTTATTCTCTCCTATAGGGTCAAAGTGTTTGTTGCCGTTTTATGGTTTATGTGTTTCCACCTACATAGATGTGAAGTTGGAATGAATGTTGAAGCATAAAACACAAAAGAAGACTCTTTGCGCTTGCTCTTCTGTTTGCGTTCCCTCTGGGTGGCAGGGAGAACCCTGTCATGGGTGCTGCTAGACTTTGTTTGTGTCAGGTGCCCGGGCGGCACATTCTTCCTCTGACCTCACTGTGCCTCTACCCTTGCGCCACTGGAGCCCTCCTCGGATGCATCCAAACATCTGTTCTTCTGTCCCTGCCTCCTCCCTTCCTTCTTCTCTTCTTCCTCTTCCTCCTCCTTCTTCTTTGAGACATAGTCTCACTATGTAGCCCTGGCTGGCCTAGAACTTACTATGTAGACCAGACTGACTCCCAGAGATCCACCTGCCTCTGCCCCAACTGCTGGAATTAAAGGCATGTACCATCATGCCTGGCTACACACTTCTTTTTATTATTTTTAAAATGTTATTTTTTAAATAATTTACTTTTTATTTTTATTTTATGTGTCGGCACGTATTGCCTGCATTATGTAAATGTACCTGTGTTGGTGCCGGAGGAGTACAGAGGAGGGTGTCAGGTTCCCTAGAACCAGAGTTACGGATGGTTGTTAGCTGCCATGTGAGTGCTGGGATTTGAACCTGAGTCTTCTTCGAGAGCAGCCAGTGCTCTTAACCACTGAGCCATCTCGCCAGGCCCCGTACTTCTTTTCTTTTAACAAGTATTTTCTCTTTTTCTGTTTCAGTTCTCCGGAAAGCTTTCTCTGGCTCATCTGGCCTCACTAACTGAATGCAGGAGCAAGTCATGCTGACTTTGGCCCAAAGCCACACACACCTGTAGGCCTGCCCCTGCCATCTGCCTTCTGCATCTCATATGGTCAGAATCCCTGGGAAGCGTGTGTATGTTCCAGGGTCTCACTTTGGTGGACTTAGGAATGTGTGTTTTCATAAACACTCCTCTTCTCCTAGAGGTCATACTGGATGGCTCAGGACATTGTTCATTGGTCCAGGTCTTCCTGGTCTAGGTGAGTATGAAGGTGGAGAAAACTAACAGTATATGCTCATTCCTGGGTGTCCCTGGCTTCTTCGGAATTCTCACTTCTCTGCTCCAGCTCCATGACCCACTCCATGTCTTATCTATGGACAGAGGCTTGCTCTCCTTAGCCCAGTGTAGCTTTGACACTGAATTGTTTTCCTAGCCCTTGCTGTAAGTTGGCTCACGCCAAGTACAGATTGGGCAATTGAGAAGTCCTGTAGAAGCTCCTCGTTAAGCTCTTGACTGTAAAAGTTGGACAATGTGAACTTAAATTCTCACCTTCACTCAAGACACAGCTGTGAAGTTTGGGTTTCTGTGAACCTCCACTTTCTGATCTGTAAAATGGGGTGGGAATGCTTGCTGTTTGTCTGCCAAGGAGTTGGTGAATGGGAAGAATGCACTAATGGATACAAAAATACTTCTCACCTTAAAGGCGAGACAGCGGTGTTACTGTGATACTGTAAAGAGAAATAGTCAAATTAGTTGCAGTGACATCAGAAATGAGAAGATTTGAGCATATTTTATATTGAGAGAAATCCCCAGGAAGTCTGTACATTGTGGGGCAGGGGTGGGGTGGGGAGATAGAGAAGGCTGCCCTTATTGGAAATTTGAAACAAAAAAGTGCTGACCACCTACCACGGAAGATCAAAGTTGCTCTTTTTATACGGAAAAGGAAGAAGCTGGCCCCTAGTGTTTGTTTTTCTCCATGTGGGTTGCCTTCTACGAGCATGCCGTTTTGGAAGTGTGATCCTAGGCTGCATTTAAGGCAAGTCCACAATCCTTATTTTGAAATAGAAGGGACCATTTTGTAGTTGATTTTTTACTTCAGATACCACTCATTGTCTAGGAGAAAACTGGTCGCAGGGAGCTGGTGGTGGCCTTTATACTGGTCCACAGTGGCACTGGCAGCTGCCCTGGCTCCAGCTTCAGACAGGTCTCCTGCTCTCAAGCGAGAGCCACTGATTACATGGACGCTGGGCATCGGAGCACAGCCCTGACTGCCTCTCTTCGTCCTGGTCCTGGAGTTCCCCATTCCCATACTGCCGAGGGCGCCCTCTAGAGGTCTATTCACCACTAGTCACTTCGTAGTAAAGTATCTGGCTCTGCTTTTAACAATGCATAGTAGCAGTGTACATAGTAGGAGTCTACTGCTTGTGGTGGGTGCAATCTGGGCCTGAAATACTATGCTCTAATTGTGTCACAAGACTTTGAAGCAGGCCTTTCCTGAGCCGGGGGTGTGCAAGGGAAATGCCTTGTAGATAGGGCTCACAATAGGGATATCCTCTTTGGTGTACTGTGATTGGGTACAAACTGTTAGTAAGGGGCCGAGCTTTGAGGTATTTTAAAAGAGATTTAACACTTATTGTAGAAGCGCTAATCACTGATTGAATTAATCAAGGACCAAACTACAAGGTGTTAACAAGAAAGATTAGAGAATTCGGGTGTGAATATTCAAAACTGGGAATGGGAAACCTGGGACCTGAGGCTTTCTTGGGTACACAGCATGAAAAAGACAAATAGAAGGAACTACTAGTTTGACCAGTCATTCCCTCAGAGCTGGGTTTGGAATTATTCTTAAAACTATTAAATGCCAAATGCATGGCACAGTACTTGATTTATATTACCCACTCAGTAATCTCTTGTGCCTGTTTAAGTCCCTTGTTTGGAACATTAACTGAGAACTAAAGAGATCAGTTTTTTCTTTAAAGAAAGGGAGAAAGGAGAGTCTGGCTCAATTACTTTTGTGAAGAAGGAGGAGGAGGAGGAACAATGCTTTGCTGAAAAGAATCGCTCTGAAGTGAATAGTTCCAGTCCCTTTATAATAAAGGCTGGGAAGGATACTTCACTGTTTCAACAGATGCTCAAATTATTTTCACTTTCTTTCTGGAACAAGTCATCTAGAGTCAGAGCAGCAAATAACCAAGAACAGAGAACTCAAAAATGAAATTAGGACACAGGAGGAAATGGTTACTTCAAACAAACAGCGATGTCCAAATCACTGGGGCTGTATGAGATGGTTTTCTAGAAAGCTGGTGTTTGCAAAGAGCACAAAGAGAGGCAGGGGGAGGAGTGGCCCCGGGGGGAGGCTTCTCAGAGGACAGGGGGCTTTGAGGATGAAGTGTTCATTTCTAAAGAATATAAAAAAAAAAAAGCCTGAACAAATCCAAAAGAGGTTTTAAAAGAGGAAGTACCAGAACTGGAGAGATGGCTCTGTGGTTAAGAGCACTGACTGCTCTTGCAGAGGACCCAGGTTCTATTCCCAGCACCCACGAGGTAGCTAATAACCATTGGTAACTCCAGTTCCAGGGGATCCAACACCCTCTTCTGATCTCCAAGGGCATTGCAAAACATGGGTATACCTATCTATATGCAAGCAATACACTCATACACATAAAAGAAGAAATAAAATATTTTTGAAAAGGAAATATGTACTATATTTAGTGTAGTTAATTTGAAAAAATATCACTTAAAAACCTATTGGAGTAATTTATAGTTGAGTGTGTTTTGGGGTACTGGATTGAGGCAAAGGAGAGCAGGAACATTTACTGGACTTCCATAGGGCTATTTAGGGGCAGGGAGGGGTAACTTCTGACCACGGAAGAAAGAAGGTTCTTTGGCCAAGGTTGAAGGCAGCACTAGTCTCTGTACAAACATAAATATTTAACAGGTTAATTTGACAAAATGTCCATTTAGCAAGACAATAGTAGTAGGTTCCCCTCTAGGCCTATGACCTTTCTAACCATGGGCTTTTGACCAAGTTTACAGTACAAGGCATGAATTTCTTCCTCGGTGGCAGGCCTCAAATCCAACTGAAAAGCAGTTGGTTACCCCCATGACCTTTGTGTCAGTACTGCACTATTGACAGGTGGGTATTGTACCATTCAGGGTTCGCTGCTGGGTAATACTATTGATGGCTTTTCTTCCCCAGCAGCCTGCATAGCATCCTCCAGTACTGTGAGAGCTAAGCATGGAGGACGTCGACCTCTTTTCCCTTTAATTCCCTCCCTGGAAGTGGCTGTTGTTATCACTACAGCATTCCTAGATCTGGTGCCTGATTTTATGTGTGTGTTTATAAATATCTGGAAATATAACTTTAAAAAATCAATAAAGTATTTGATCAAGATGGCACATGCCTTTAATCTTAGCACTGGAGAGGCAGAGGCAGACTTATCTCTGTGAGTTCAAGTTCAGCCTGGTTTACATAGAGAGTTCCAAGCCAGATGGGGCTACAGGAAGACGCTGTCTCAAAAAAAATTTTAAAAATTGGGTCAAGTAAGTGTTGGGGATGTGACTCAGTGATACTGTGTGTTGGTTTGAAGGAGAACGCCCCTGTAGGTTCTAAGTATTTGGTTTTTATCCATGGTTCTGGAGACTAAAGCTCCAGACCACACAGGACCATCCACCCCTTTGTGCCTCTAGAGGTGGGGTATATCACAGCAGAAGTGTGTAGTAGAATAAATCACTTATATTATGAGCTAGGAAGCAAAGAGGAAGAGCGCCAGAGTTCCACAATCCCCTTTGGAGGCATGCCCCTGTGATCTAAGGCCCTCCTACTAAACCTCACCTCTTGAGGCTCCCAGTGCCCCCAGTAGCATTATCCTGATGCTCTAGTTTCATGTCTGTGGCTGTGATCACACACTCGGACCAGGGGCTAGAGAGATGGCTCAGCAGTTATAAGCATGCACTCTTCTTCAAGAGGACCTGAGTTTGGTTCTCAAGACCCATACCAGGTGACTCACAGTCATCTGTAATCCAGCTCCAAGAGACTGGACGTCTCTGGCCTTTGCAACTCACATGCACACACCCACACACAAACTCATAATCAAAAATAATAAAAATAAACCATTCTGACTGAAAGCAACTTGGGGAGGAAAAAATTTATTTGGTTTATATTTATAGGTCATAGTCCATTATTGAAGGAAGTCAGTGCAGGAACATGAGGCTGGCTCGCTATTTCACACAACAGTCCCTCTAACCAGGGAATTCACTCATGGCCAAAAGAGTACAAGCAGAAACCACCGGGATGCTGCCTGGGGATCCCTAAGTCTTGTGCTCAGTAGTTTCCTTGTATAGTCCATGATCATTGGCTCAGGGAATGGTACTGCCTACTGTGGGCTGGGTCTTCCTACAGTAATTAACAATGGAGACAGTTTCCCCACAGGCCGGTCTGGTCTGGGAAATCCCTCAGTTGAAACTCCCTTCTCAAGTGACTTCTAGACTGGAATGTATAGGGATCAAACTTTTAACAAATGTGCCTTTGGGAGACCCTTCTCATACTCAAGGGGTAGAACCCATTAATGACAGTACCCACCAATCCTAACCCTCATAAGGAAGGTTTGTACTTTTAAAAAGGTACTAGACGGATGATTTTCCATCCTCTCTGTCCATGCATTTAACAAACGTTTCATGAATACGTATCTGGGCCATCAAGGTAGCTCAGCGAGTAAAACTGTATGCTATGCAAGCCTGAGCATCTGAGTTCCATCCCTGGGTTCCCTGGTGGAGAGAGTGAACTGACTTCTATAGTTGCTCTTCTATAGTTGACCTTCACATGCATATGATGACACATGCATATTCACACTCACATACACACACAATAGTAAAATAAAACTAAAATCTAATGAATACCTGACATAAGTCGTACGACTTTCAGGCACTGTGTAAGGATGTCAGTAATCGCCAGGATAATAATGAGAGAAATGTGTTGTCAAAGGAGATGTTTCGGGGCCTACTTCATACAGTAATTAAAGAGAGTCCTGAGTAAAAACCTAAGGAGAGTTGAAAGTCCATTTTGAAGGCTATCAGAAATGGAACTTACTGTCTTACCCCATCTTACCTTAGATTTTTTTAATTAGCATTTTTTATTCACTTTTTGGTTGTTTTTTTTTTGTTGTTGTTATTGTTTTTGTTTTTTTGAGATAGAGTCTCACTCATGGTTGGTCTTGAACATGCTGTGTAGACAGACTGGCCTTGAACTTGCAGAGATTCACCTGCTTCTGCCTTCTGAGTGCTAGGTTTAAAGAAAGGTATGCACCATCACACTCAGTCTGTTTTTTTTTTAACTCTTAAAGACAAGATCTCAGTTTGTAGCCCAGGATGGCCTTGAACTCATGATTCTTCTGCCTCAGCTTCCTGAATGCTGGGATTATAGGTGTGTACCACTATGCCTGACATAATTCCTAGAATTTTGCTTTTCTTTTCTGCTGCTCCTGTCCTTTATGACCCATCCAGCCCATGGGATTCCTCTGCTGCTTTACAGTCAAGGAGGCAGACATCTGGTCCAGAGAAGATAGTACAAAGTATCACAGAATGAGATATCCTATCTCTTTAGTAAGACAGGGTCAAGCAAAGCAGAGCACACTACTGGTAACTTCATAATATCTAGCAATACCATTTACAGAATATATTTTAATAACAAATTAAGCAGTGTGGAATTATACTAACCTAAGATATTTTGAAATAGATTTCTGCTTCCTCTCCTCCCAGATAAGCCTAGTACCTACCCAGAAAGCATTTTGAATTAGTGAACCATTAGTCTGTGTTAAGAGAGCTAATCTTGTGTAAAGGTGTTCCCTTCCACAAAACAAAAAGGCTTCCATGACCACAACTCATTTCAAGGAAAGAGTAAACATTTGAACCAGAACAGTGCCCTAATTCAGCAAATTTTATTTATGTCCAAATGCAGTGTAATTGGCAATGAAAAGCAATTCAAGAAGTCATAACCTAAGACAGTCATTGTGTGGGGCCCTTAGAGGTCCCTATAAATTTCCCCCAGTGACCTTAGAGCCACTGCTTGACCACCTAGCCAAATATTTGTATTAGGTGTTCCTGTGTTTAACACACTAATTAAAAAGATGGTATTCTTTGACTCTCTCTCTCTCAAATCATTTTACTTCTAATCTCTTTCTGGAAAAGGTTGTTGGATAAATGGAACTAAGAGTATGCTTTCTGAAGAGAGCTTTACTCTGTTGCAATAAATCCAGGGCCCATGAACATTAATGTACCTGAAGTGCTCTTAAGATGTCCACAGTGGAGACCATCCTTTAGGTCCTGTGGCAGAGAACTTTACCTTGGAGGTTATAAATCCTTTGGTAAATTACTGTAATGGGAGAAGCTTCACCAAAGGAAACACTGAGTTCAAACATAATTAAATACACTGGCCTGAAAGGCAAACTTAAAGACACTTGGAGGAATTAACTCAGGGCACTTGTCTTTGGTAAGGCTTTGGAATCTACACAGGAGAAATTAAACTACCAGCTCAAATCTTGCTCCAGACCCTAAAATGATGTGTTTCTATTCCTCTATTCTGTTTATAATCCAGAGAATGGTGGGGACCATAGAGAGGTCCCGTCAAAAGTACAGTCTAAGGGCTGGTGGTGATGCAGTTCAGTTGATAGATGGAGGACTGCAGGAGCATGCACCAAGCCCTAGGTTTGATCCCCAGCCCTACATAAACTGTCCCTGGTGGGATAGACCTGAATCCCAGAACATGGGAGGTGAAGGTAGGAGGTCCAGAAGTTCAAGATCATCTTTGGCTATAGGTTAAGTTTGAGGCTAGCCTGGGCTACATGATACCCTATCTCAACAGAGAGACAAACAAACAAAATACACTCTGGGGACATTAGCATGGTAATATCTCAAGAAATCATGCATGCAAAACAAACACTTCCAGGGATGAGCTCATTTGAACTGAACCAGGGTCCTTGGTGATGGTGATGAGGGAAGTGAAGAAACTCAGAATCCGTACTTTCTTCATAAAATATTATTTATTAACCTATCTTAAAATAGCAGGAGTAAAATCATCACATGTTAACAGATATAGCATGCCTTATGGAAAATAGATTAACAAATGATTGAGTGAGAATAGTGGTATTGTTTTTCTATTTTTTTTTTTTTTTTTTTGGTAAGTTTCTTTAGTGCCTGGCCTAACAGAGAACAGGCAGGCCCTTTGTGTGCTCTACATTCAGTTGGTTGAGACAGACTCTTTAGGGGGAAAGTCTATGGTCAGACAGATATGTGCTGGGAAAAAGAAGGTTGTTTTAATGACATTTTGGAGCAACTGTGAATTGTTGTTGTTGTTATTTCATCAAAACTGGGTAGATAGCAGCTTCTGGGAGGACAACACGGGATGGCGAATCACGTGCTGAAATTTTCACACTGCCACATTAAATGTACTCACCTTCCGGAATCTTCATTTTTAAAAAAAATTAGTGCTTTTTTTAAAAAAAAAAATAAAATGATTGCATTGCAAAATGTTGTATAGATTGGAGAATTTGGTAAGGAGGCGAATGCCAAATTCACACTGCAGTCAACAGTGGCAAGTTTCACATCACTATGGAAGCTGTAGCAAATAATATTCGAAAATTACAGAAGCCACATAGAGTTTCAAATTTACGTTCTAAAATACAATGACATATTTTTAGTTGGAGAATCACATCAGTTTAGTTATTACAGTACTTTTTAGAAACTTCCCAGTCTGATTTTTTATCTCTAGAAGTTTCAATTAGGTGTTTTACATTTTCTGTAGGGCGCAGGTGGAGGCACACTGGGGCTGTAGAAGAGTAATAGAAAAACAGTGGAAAACCTCTCGGTGTCTGGGAATGGGAGAGGTCCAACATCAAGGCCTGGGTGCCCAGGACCTCATAAGGAGTCAAGACCATAGCTGGCCCTCAGGGCAGGTTGGAAGTATATTCTAGAGAATGTAATCTACATTTTATTTGTTTATTATTTCCTATTTAATTTTTATTCATAATGATAAACTTAACTGCAACCCAGCTAGACTTGGAGAGGAATAACAAGAATATGGAATCCAAAGAACTGTAGCGTGAGCACAAAGATTATGGGATACTGTGAGCAATTGGGTTGAAGGGTGCTCTCCTGAGCCACAGAAGGAACGGTCTGGTGGTGAAGATTCACACAAATCAAGTGTTAGCACCGTCCACAGCTGGCAATGGTGACCTTCTTGTTGGTCTTGCCGTTCCTGGACCCAAAGCACTCCATAGCTTCCAGGATACTTTTGTCTTCTTTTACCTTCCCGGAGACTACGTATTTGCCATCCAACCACTCAGACTCGACAGTACAGGTGAGACACTGGGAACAGTTTGTGTTTCGTCCAGCATTTGCCAAGGTCAAGATGCCAGGACTTGTATGCCTCATGGTAAAGGTCTCATCCTTGAATTGCTCCACATAAATGAACTTGCTGACATTGCTATTATGACAGGTGAAGTCACCACCCTGACACATGAATCCGGGAATAATTCTGTGAAAGGAGGAACCCTTATAACCAAATCCTTTCTGTTCAGTTCTCAGAGCGTGAAAGTTTTCTGCCGTCTTTGGAGCTTTGTCTGCAAATAGCTTGAAGGAGACACTGTAAAACCATAATCTACATTTTTAAACTGGCTATTTGTTATGATGCCTACAAGGGGAGGGTTTCTTAAACTTTTTCCACTTGCAACCTGTTTTCTCCTAGGAAATTTCTATGTGATCCCAAGTATATAGGCAAATAATACAGGTATGAAAATCAAACACTTTCTGATCACAAATCATAAAGAAATTTATTTCAAAGCAATTTTGGTATATATGAAAAGTTTTAATTTATTAAAGGTTAAAGCAAATTAAAGTTGCATATTAAAGAGAAGGATGTGCCTATTTTTACACAAAGAATTAAATCATGACTGAATATTTCATACTGCAGGATATTAGAGCATGTTTAACATTTTTCAGAATTGATAGGTATTTTGATTTTTATAATTGTCAACACTGAGATTATCTCTTTACATAAGTACATAGTACAAAACAGTGAAAGTATATTGAGGGCCATCTCAGAAGCTATTGGAAATCCTGTCTTAACCCCAAGTAAAAATTCAATTAATGTTTTAATGAAATTCTAGTTAAACACTGTAAGATAATACAATCCAAAGATGTACTAATTTGATACTTACATGCTGAGGAACAACAGCAGAAAAATATTCAAAGTCTTTTCTTTCCATAATTAAGCCATTATGTTTCTATAAGAGCAGAAAATCTTGTATGTGCAGTTAAAAACACTGCATTTCATAACATACAGTGGTCTAGAATCTGAGCTGACGTATTTGAGGCAGCATTTGTTGGTATTATATGGTATGAAGGCATGTGCCGTGAGCAATAAGAATGTTGTGCACTCAGAACCGAGACTTCAGTGATGTCCTGGGATGCAACACAGGGAAGGGCTTCCCCAAACACCTTGGATCCATTACACATTTGGTTTTGAATTAATTTTAGTTATCACGCATTCAGAAATCTTTTATTGCTGCCAAATTATGTGTGACCTCTACATTCAGTTATGTGATCCACAATTTGAGAAACCGGGATAAAGATCAGGTTTAACACTTTTATTATATTAAGTAAACTGCATCTTGGATCAATGTCTGGGGCTACAGAGATGCTCAGTAGTTAAGAGCACTGGCTTCTCTTGCCGAAGTCTCGGGTTTGATTCCCAGCACACACAGGGCAGCTAACAACAGTTTATAGCTCCAGTTCCAGGGGAATCTCACATCCTCTTCTGACCTCTGTAGGCATTCATGACATGAGTTCACTTACATACATGCAGACAATGTACATAAAATAAAAAAATAGTAAATAAAATATTTAAAAAGAAATTAATACCAACAACATGAATAGCATTAATTGTATTAGTATTAATACTGTTACTGCTAGTAGTATTAATACCAATTTCAAGAGTATATGCACTGAAAATATGATTCAACTTTTAAAATTCAACTCAAATTTCAAAAATTGGTAGACTTGGGGCTGGGACGATAGCTCAGTGGACAAAGTGCTTCGCAGACAAGCATGAAGACCCGAGCCTGAATCCCCAGGACCCATGGAAAGCTGGGCACAGTAAAATGTCTGTAATCTCAGCACTCCTGTGGTAAGATAAGGGCAGAGAAAAAAGAATTCCAGCAGCTCTCAGGTCAGCTAGCACGCAACAAGAGAAAGTATCTCAACCAAAATGGAAGGTAAGGACTGACACCCAAGGCAGTCTTCTGACCTCCACACATGCACACGGGGTCACACACACACACACACACACAGACACACACGCACGCACACACACACAGATTAAAAAATTTGTAGACTAGGGCCTGCAGAGATAGCTCAGTGGCTAAGAGCACTGACTGCTCTTACAGAGGAACTGGGTTTGGTTCCCAGCACCTACATGGTGGCTAACAATTGTCTGTAACTTCAGTTCCAGGGGCTCCTATGTCCTCTTTGGGTCTCTAAGGGTATTGCATACATGCAGGCAAAACACATATGATTTTAAAAAAATTAAAATTGGTAAACTCATAAGCTAATAAGAAAAGGATGACATTTGGGCCAAATAAGTCAACTCAAATACTTCTTCCTTCTCTTTTCCTCTTCTTTGCTCCCCTTTAAAATTAAAAGCCCAGGGCCAGAGAGATGACTCAGACGTTGAAAGCTCATATTGCTCTTGCAAAAGGCCTGAGTTCCATTCCCAGCACTCATGTATGGCAGCTCATAACCACCAGCTGCTCCAGTTCCAGGGGATTCAACTCTTTCTTCTGGATTCTGAGAGTACTGAACTCACAAGTACACCCCCCCACACACACACATATACCCATCATGAAAGAACTCTTCCTTTCATTAAGCTTGCCTTTGCCATGGCCTTTGGTTTCTTCCTGATTTAATTTTCCATCATTTCATCATAGTAGTCACATGGAACCTCAGCTTCTCCAGCTGAGCCCACCTTGTCTTAGAACATCACTTTACATCATTATATACAATATTACCTCAAGCTCAGTGTAACAAGAGATTGTGTTTACCTGTGTATTTTTCAAAGGCCTAGCACAGCACGCTGTAGAACCACTATAGATGTTTAATGAATGCTGAGAATCAGTGGATATGTGATAGGTAGATGGACAGATGCTCAGCATTAAGAACCCAGTGGACACATGAATGGGTAGGTGGATAGAGGATCATCATTAAGACCCCACTGAATGGGACGGATGGTTGTTCAGCATTAAGGCCTCCATTGACTTTCTGGATGCTAAATTTAATGGTTCACTTTCAGTTCTAATTCCTGTACACCTTTTTACAATCTACCTTTTTCATCTTCTTTCCCTGTCTCATCTCTTTCTCAAATATCTTTTCTCCCTTGGCTTTCAAAATTACGTGCTGGAGCTAGAGAGAGATGGCTCAGTGGTCAAAAGCACTGGCTGCTATTACACTATTGCAGGTGACCAGGGTTCAGTTCCCAGAACCCACATGGCAGCTAACAAACGTCTACATCTCCAGTTCCAGGGGGTCTGACGCCCTCTTCTGGTCTCCTCAGGTATTTCATGACATGGGTGTACCTACATACATGTAGGCAATACACTCATACACATAAAATGAAAATACTAAATAAAATATTTTTAAAAATTAAGTGCTACTTTTGTCTAGCCTCACCACCTCTTATTTCTGTGTCTTCTGTTGGTTTTCTTTTGGCCTTAACTAGGGATATCTCAAGGCTCTGTTATTGAACTAATTTTTTTCTTTTTGCCTGATTCTACCTGAAACATTGTCACATTATCAACCTTCACCTTTGTGCTGATAACCCCCAAATCTACATCTCTAGCCCTGACCTCTCACCCAAGTTCCTGCCTCTTATCTTTGTCCAGCACTAGAGATTTTTGCCTGGATTTCCTATAAACTCAAAGTTAGCCTTACCAGACTCTTGTCTATGAAGACAGAGAGAGAGAGAGACAGAGACAGAGACAGAAGACAGAGAGACAGAGAGAGAGACTTGCTTTGGCTTCCACTGTAAACAAGAGTGATAATGGAGGGAGCTACCACATTGTAACTATCGATTCCTTGTCAGACACTGTTGCTTCATTTAATCCTCATGACAATCTTGCAGAACGGAATTGTTTGCACTTTTATAATGATGAAACTGTGGCACTAAGAAGTTCCACAACCTGCCCTATATCATACAGCTACATGTGGAATTTAAAACCATGACCGTCTACCCCAAAGCTCGTGTCTTTTTCATTATATCCACAACTAGCAAAATATTTTTATTTACAACCAAGCTCCTTGAAAGCTGTGGGGAAAGCTGTGACTTCCACGTCTTTGGCATTTGGTGTGAACTATCTCTGTGATAATGTTTGCTAAATGACAGGAGAGGACTGAACTAGAAGCTTAATTCAGGCAGACCCGTGTTCACTCTTATTAGTATTCTCAATGAAGTGGTAGAAGAATCAACCTTCTAGATTTCATCTGTAAAGTGAAGACACTTACACCTTGTTCCCGGGAGTTTTGGAAAGAACAAATGAAATATTGTTTATCAAGAATCAACCCAACTGGTTAGGTGTGGTGGTGTACTCTTGTAATTCCAACACTTGGGAAGTAGAGGCAGAGGATCAGGAGTTCAAAGCTAGCTTCAGAGGCCAGTCTCGGCTACATGAGACCAGTTTCGGGAAGGAAAACAAAAATGAAAACAAAACAAAAACCCAGACAAAATCCAACCCAACTATTTGGAAAGAGGAAAGGAAGGGAGAGAAAGAGTATGTGGGGAGCTGAAAACAATCAAAATACATTATATACATGTATGAAAATATCATAGTGAAACCCATGATTCTGTATAATTAATATATGCTAATAATTTTTTTAAAAACGACCCCAAATACCCATCCACTGATAAGTTAATATATGAGACACGATACATCTATATAATAGAATATTATCTGATGATAAAAGGAACTGACTTTTGCTACATATTACAATGTGGGTGAGCCTTGAGAATATGTCAAATGAAAGAAGCTAGACACAAGAAACCGTATTATATTCCATTTTACATAAAATATCCAGAAGAGGGAAATCTGTATAACAGGAAAAGAGGTTAGTGGTGGAAGTGGAAAGGCAGTTGCAGGAGGGGATGGAGAGTGACTGTAAGTGGGTCTAGGAGTCTTTAGGGGGCAGTTGATGAGAACAGTCAAAATCAGCCCGGCCATTGGCTGCACAGCTCTGTACACACTGAAATCCACTGACATGTGTACCATTACATGGTGTATGAATCACATCTCAATAAAATTGTTGAAAATCAGACTGTATCTTCAACGCTCAGCACACAGTTGGTGCTTAATCAGTTCTCAATGTGATGACTTTCCCTTCCTTGCCTGGTTTGCTCCAGTGAAAACTGGACAATTGTTCCTTCTTACGGTGCCCTAGCTTAAGGGCAGCCGTCCTCTGCTTGCTTTGTTAAACACTTGTGGGCTTGCTTGCTCCTTTTGAGGTGCTTGAGGATTTGGGGGGTGGAAGTGTCTGTCTGCTTACTGCTCCTTATTGCTCAGCCTCTCTTTTTCTCTGGACTGTCTGGAATGTGCTGTCCTTCACTGGGTTTGTCAAATAACCTTCCTTCTCTTCCTAATCAACAGACAATTGGTAGGTGACAACCCTGTACAAAGCACCACTCGCATTGTAGTTGATGCAAGAGAACAGACTCAACATGTGGCCAGAGTTCCTTGACTGTGGTTGAGGGAAGAAGCACATAGATATAAAACAACCAAGGAGACATGACACAAGTCTACTAAGTGTCAAGTGTGCAGTTCTTACTTGGGTGCTGGGTGAGTTTACAGAAGTTGGAGATCATTGGCCTGGAAGTCTTCCAAAAGCAGTTGGTTCTTGATGTGTAAGCTTTCTGTTGAAGAGAGGACGGGGTATGTGAGCAAAGGCATAGATACAGCCTTCCTTCTGCTTTCTCTTTACATTGATTAAGAGTATTGTATGCTAGACTCTGGGGAATTTTTAAAGAAGCACAAGGCCTTCAAGAGCTTACAGGTGTGGGAGGCTGGACACAGGGAACTTGCTAGGAATTCTTGGAAGCAATAAAACCGCCATGAGGGAGTTTGCAAAGGATCACAGTGTTAGCTGTTAGTGTTTGGACCTGCAGGTTACAGAGGACTCTCCAGTCAGGAGATGGGGAGGTAGGGAACAGGAAGTGCAAGCGCCCTGAGGCAGGAAGGTGGTGCCGTGCTATGGAGCTAGGGCAGGTGGTTTGGGACTGGGAGAGCAGAGATGGGAGCTGAAACTGCCCAAGGTGGTAGAGGACTCATGGTGTGTGTTTGTGTCTGGCCATGTGTGCTTTACATGGTATTAGTCAAAGCTGAAGGTGGGGTGTCCTTTCCATCTCTCTCAGGCAAAACTACCTGGTCTCACTTGGTCTTGTTGCTCTCTCTTGAACACCAGCCCTCTTCCTGCACTTCCTACAACAAAGTCCCTTCTTGCTTTCTTAAACTGTGAGACGTCAACCCATACTTCTAAGTCTTGCCATACAGATACCCAGGGGAAGTATACAATCTTTACCCTCTTCATCTGCCAGTCAGAGAAGGAAGCCCTGAATGGCAGCCCCCTCGAAGGGTTCAGTGAATTCACAATGACTGCAACATCATGTTGGTCCCAAAGATCTTTTAATGTAGTCAAACATATCTGTTGAACACCTTTCCAAATTTCATGTTGATTATAGCATTTTTTCTGTCTGTTTGAGACAGGGTCTCCCTGTAGCCCCAGCTGGCCTGGGGACTCGCTATGTAGACCGGGCTGGCCTTGAACTCACAAAGATCTGCAGCCTCTGCCTCCTGAGTGCCGGGATTAAAGGTGTGTGCTACCACGCCCAGCTGATTATAGCATTTCAAAATAATTTATGTGGACATATAGGTTGGATGTAGCTCAATGGCAGCAGAGTGTTTACCTAGCAGGTGAAAGGATCTGGATGTGATCCTCGGCACTGGAAAAAAAAAAAAAAAAGAAAGAAAATGCAGGCTCCCCTAAGAAGTCCTTATGATGTTCCCAAACTAGAAGACACATGACTCATAGAATTTGTCTTTCTCTCTTTTAGAAAGATTTAATATGTCTTTCCAGGAAGCATAAATCCTCTTATAGATCATTGAAAGAGCAGGAGACATGCACATAACATACTCAAATGGACTTGCATATTTTTAATTATTTCCACAACTTATAAACAAAATGAGATTGTAGTCCACAAACAAAAGGGCAAGTTCATTGACTGACTTTATGCTCATTTATCATCTCTTTCTGTGCTGTATTTGTATTTTTAACTGGCCAGTCAATCATAAAAAAAATCCAATCCTCAGTAAATCTTATCAGTACCACAAAAATAATGGGATTTCTGTTTACAAGCTGTCATTTGTGCTCAGTCTTTGATAAAGACTGCAGACAGTCAATAAACTGGGAGACATTTACATGGCCAGTAGGAGCCTAACTAAACTATCTAATCTTTCAAAAGACAGTCAACACAATGAGCTCCAAACCTAATCCCTTCAAATACTAGAGAGACAGTTTAGTGCTTAAATACTACTCAACCCAAACTTCACACTGAAAAGAACCATTAAAGCTTTTTTCTTTTGACTCACAGAAGAGAATCTGATTGCCATTCATTCTTTTCTATGACGAGGGTTTGGGAAGAACACCAGGAATAACTATTATAGGACTGAACTAAAACGTAGAAGAGGAACATCATTTGACACTTATTTTAAAACTTGAAAGAAATGACTCTGATTTCAAAAAAGTAAAACACAATACTTTCTGGTTTTATTCATTACAATCAAGAAAATAAAGTCACATTTGTTCAGAACACCTATATATTTGTTCTGTATTAATTGCTTGGAGATTCTTATGAAGAGGCTGGAAGAAAGACTGTTAATTGACCAAATGGCCCATATTAACCAATAAAGAGAAAAGTTTACAACTCCCAGGATCTTGGCCAGAGATTTTGAAGTGGAGTTGCAAATATGTGGATAGGGAGCCATCAACTTAGATATTGAAAGAATCTCTGAGTTTTCTGTGCTGAGAAAGAGAAAGCTGAATTTCAGTTGGATGAGAAGCTTGACTTGGGCTGTACTGTTCTTTTCACGCACACTTCCAAGCTGTTGGGTTCTCCCTCAATCCTGTTTAAAAAGCTAGCCTGGGCAGTTTGGTTTTATCGCTCCAGTCCACATCTTGGTGGGGAGAGGCAATCAGGAAGGCACAGCCTTGTGGCCTTCAAACTTTAATGGGATGGGAGACACTTGGCCTTGCCTATGAGCTGAGCCACACAATGGGCTCAGAACTTTGATGGTCTATTCTTCTCAGGTAGAAAGGAGAGAGTCTGGAAAGCCGGGCACTCGGCCATGCCAGGAAGCCCACTGGAATCTCAACTTTGCGGATTGCAGGAAATGGCAGGAAGTGTGTGGAAATCCAGGAGCATGACTTCAGCCTGCCTGGCTGGGAGGCTGCTCTCCTCTCAAAGCTGAAAGTCTCTGAAGAAGACTGGTCTGCTTATTTTTGAATAATTTTTGAGCTCACACTGACAGGCCCCTAAACTTGCAGCATCTTTGGATATCAGTAAGGAGTAGATCTGAGTACTTTAGGGCCTTTTTGGTTAGGAGACACAGATGTGTTCTAAGCTCTAAGAACAACTCACTGGAACTCCAAGTTCATTGATCTGACTGTACTGTGACTGCCAGCCATTCTTAGCCCCCCCCCCCCCGGCCGCCCCCACTAGTTCACAACTCTCTTGGCTTCTTGGCCCCTTTCCCGTAGTTGAACTAATGCTGCTGAACTATATATAGCTTTTGTTCAACTGGAATTTCTTCTACTCTGTTCTCACAAGTGAACAAAGCTGGAGAAAGGAACATGGCCAAGACGGATCTTTTGATGATTTGATTTATTTTTTCTTTTGTTCTCTCTCTTTTTTCTATTAACAGAGGTATCCTGTAGGCCAGGCTGGCCTCAAACTCTATACTGTGCAGATGACAAATCCCTTGATCCTCCTGCCTCCATTCCTGGCTGCTGGGATGTACCACTATGCTGGGCTGGACCACTATGCTGGGCTGGATTATATTTTTATATTAATTATGTATTTGAGTGTGTGTGTGTGTGTATGTGGGTGGTATGTGCACATACATGCAGTACCCATAGAGGCCAGGGGAGTTGGAGTTACAAGCTACCTGTAAACTAGCTGACATGATGCTTGGAACTGAACTCAGGTCTTCTGTAAGAGCAGAAAGCACTCTTAACTGCTGAGCCATCTCTCCAGCCCCTTCTCCACCCATTTGATTTTTTTCTCTCCCTCTCTCTTCTTTTCTCTCTCTCTCTCTCTCTCTCTCTCTCTCTCTCTCTCTCATTTTGTTGTATTTTTTAAGACAAGATCTTATTATGTAGCCCTGGAATTTGCTATGCAGTATGCAATATGTAGACCAAGCTGGCCTCAGACTTACAGAGATTCACCTGCCTCTGCCTCCCCAGTGCTGGGATTAAAGGTATTTGCATGCCCAGACCCACTTTATTCTTTTTTCCTAAAACAAGGTCTTATCGTGTCATACGGTCTGGGCCTTGCTATGTAGACCAGGCTAGCTAGCCTTGAAACAGAAATCTGCTTGTCTCCTAAGTACTGGGATTAAAGGTTTGGGCCACTCAGCCTATTCTCCCACTTGATTCTTTCTTTTTAAAAAAAATTCTTATTAGTGTTCTGTGTGCATGAGTGTAAGTATGCCCTAGCCATGCAAGGCCCACAGAGGCCAGAGGAGAGTATTGGATTCCCCGGAACTGGAGTTTCCCACCGCTCTTAGGCACCTTGTGGGTGCCGGGAACCAAACCTCCGTGGTTTTAACAGCTGAGCCACCTTTCCAGCCCCTGTCCCTGCTTGATTCTTGATGGCTCATTTCTTGTGGCCCTTCCAGCTGCCCAGCTGTCAACTTGGGTATTTCCCTTGGCCCTCCATTTGTTGCTGGAAGAGACTTATCTTACACCTCTTCTTTTCTTCTCAAACTTTACCCTGTTGTCATGTTGACGTCGTTCCTGTATCCCGAGAAAATGAAGCCAGCAGAAGAAAACTTCCACAAGTTCCCATAACCTCATGGATCCACTGACCAGCATTTGTTCTTCCAGACTGCATTGTGTCTAAAGTTTTAAACTTCTTGTTCCTCCCCACACTATTCTCTTAGGCAGTGTCAACTCAAGTCTTCCAGTCTCTCAAGAAAGCCAACGAACTTGGTGTCACCCTTGACTCCTCTTTCTTCAACATTCTAACCCATCAGCAAATCCAGTTGGCTTGTCCATCAAAATACAGTCAGAATATGACCACTTTTTACCATGTCTAGCAGCACCACCTGATCCAGTTCCCTCTCTTATCTGGTATTCTTGCTTCTGCTGCATCTGATAAATAGCAGACTTGAGATTTAAACCTAATTATTCTTACATTTGCAACCGTTGCTCTTTTCCCAAGCTCTTCTGTCCTTCTACATCCTCACCTCTGTGGCTGCCATTGTAGGTATCTCACCCATGTCCGTCCTCTTATTCTTTCCATTCTCCCTTAGACCAAATAAAGGCATCATTTCCGGATAGGTGTGCTCAAGTGTCTAAGCTCTGACCAATGATAGGTCTTCCTGGAAAACCCTTGCACGGGGCACACAGTGGGTTATGTCTTTTCAGAACTTCCCTACCTGCCTTCTTGCTGCACAGATGGGGTTCCAGTAGCGTGTTTTCATCCAGAGATAAACCTGAGGGTGACAGTCACTGCTAAAGATAGAAAGTGGAAGGGTAGAAGCAGTCTGGGTGTCTGGTGACTTTGAGGAGCTTCGTATCAGCCCTAGGCTGCCTGAGTCACATTCAGAATCTTTTACACGACAGACTTATATTAATAATACAATTTGGACTGAATAAAAGATATAGCTTATGAAGCAACAAGACTGAGTAAATAAGTTTTCGTGAAAGATAAATTTCATTACTTTAGTGTTCTAACTGAGGATTAAGACAGTTACCACTTTCATTTCCTTCCAATGAAATATCGTCATCATCAGACAAGTTTCTGTGTAACACTCATCTCTACTACAAGAGAAGAGAGTATCAAGATTTTCTGTGAAGTTGGAATTTGGCCAATATAATGTTGATGGCTTATAAATAACTTCCAAGTAAATGATGTATGGTCTTGATTTTTCCCATAATTGAACCTCCGAATCCTATGTTCACCCCCAGGGTACTAATTCTAAGTCTGGTTAAGCAGAAAGAAAAAAATAGTTACAAGTATGGGAGTTAGTTGCAAGATGGTGGTTCTATGAGATCTGGGCCAGGGTGTGTGGACATGGCTCATCTATAAAATGAATTCTGATAAGTGGAAAAAGCATGCGTGTTCAAGGTTCAAGAGCTACTGCTCACAGTGGTCTCTGGAAAGTCATTTAAACACTTTCCTTTTTATGTATAGAATGAGAATAACGTAGGAAATATAGGCATTCGGGCTTTTGAGATGATAGAGTGAGGGAGTATGTACAGAAAGGCTTAGTTTATAGGCATCACTTGATAAATATTTGTTCATTCATTGGTCTTGAGAATACACTACATTTTACAAATGCTTTAGCATTTTTGGAATGTTTTCACATATTGTACAAGTTATTGTCAAAATACCAAGCACTGATCAACACTTCCTCTAAGAGACTTTGGATGGTTGTGTTTTAATTGTTTTAGGATGTGACCAACTTTTGTGGAGTTGAGCTAGTTGGCTTCATTATTCCCCCTGCAACATTTCCTCTGCACTCATTGATTTCCATGGCTACATGATGATTACTTCCTGAGAAACAAAGGAACACGTGTTTAGAAGTAAAAAGGAAACATACAGATCACCTATTGAACCTTAGCCCTGAAAACCTGGTAAATATGGAAACTTCTTTTTACCATAGTGAGTTTGAAATGAAAGCGTTCACAGTCGTCATTATTTTAATTTTCACATTATAATAGTCATCCTTCTAAGGGGCCAGATTGTGTCAGGGGTTCTAACCAAAACTTACTCCCAGATGTTGTGTGAGACAGATTACTTGCAACATCAAAGTTTCTTAGTAGTGACCAATCCAGAAAAAGCAACAGTAGGTAACAGGAAATTTGAAGACAAAGAACGAGTTGTGAAGCCAGGTGTGATGGTGCATGCCTCCAATGCCAGTATTTGTAAGGCTGAAGCAAAAGGATCCTAAGTTCAAAGCCAGACCGAGCTATACTGAGGCCCATTAAAAAAAAATCAACCAACTAACTAACAACAAAAGAACAGGTGTAGGAAGAAATGAATTGCCACCAACACCAATTCTATTTTACTTCATTAATTAACTGATTAATGATGTCCACAAACATTTATGAAGACTTCTGTGTAGGAGGTCACTCAGGGCTCTGAGAACAATGGTGAAAACACCTAGAGGTAGGAGAATTCTGTTTGGTATTCCACAAAGAGTATCTATTTAGGTCTTATAAAATTTGTCCTATTCAATCTGGGATCTAAAATGGCTTTGAGGAGAAGGCTCTTTGTGTTGCACCTTGAACACACAGAATTTTGTTGATCAAATAGAGGGCTAGACGACCACTCTAGACCACAGGGATGGCATCTGTCCATGCCTAGATGTGCTCAGGTCAGAGATGACAGATCAGAACTAGAGAGAAAGTGACTTAGGGAGCAAGAGCTAGCTGAGAACCTCTGCGATGGGAATACCATCTCATTGTTAGCAAGTGGGTGTTCAGTGCATGGAGATAGGCTTCCAAAGACAGAAGAGGAAGTTAACGAGTTCACCTTTGTTCCTCTTTAGAGGGATGAGTTACTTTGATAGAAATATCATATAGTTTGTTAGAAAGAAAGTTTGGAGCTTAGGTAAGAAGTGCAATGGAAAAATCTAGATTTGGGGCTGGAGAGATGGATGGCTCATCTCAGTTAAGACCACCGGTTGCTCTTGCAGAGGCCCTGGGTTTCCAGGTTTGGTTCCCAGCACCCACATGGCAGCTAACAACTTGTCTATAACTCCAGTTCCAAGGAAGCCAACGCCCTCTTCTGGCCTCTTCAGGCATTGCACACATGTGGTGCACTTACATATGTTCAGTGTACCACACCGCATACCCACACACAAAGCACTCATACACATATAATAAATTTGAAAAATAAAAAAAGGAAATCTGGATTTGGGACTTGTCAGCACACATGTAAAAGATGAAGACACAGGAATCTAGAGTAAAGAAGAATCAATATAGAACCCTTGGAAACAACTACTTTTAAAAAATGATCTGACAAAAATTAATGTGAGAAGGAAACTGAGAAGAAGTCAAGGAGATATGAAGAAAGACCACATGAAAACAGCAGCCTTCTCTTTTCCACAGTATGCTGCTTCTTTAGTGATTGCTGGGGGATGTCAAATTAGAATGGGAAACATGAGAGGAACATTTAATCGGATTCTTTTCCTTTTGATGTTCTTTTCTAGAATTTGTAGCTCATTTTCTAATGTTGATTGCTCCCAAGAATAAATTCCAGGAGTGTGGGCAAAACAAATGGGTGTACTTTCGGGATTGCATAATGAAAGTGTCTATGAGTCTGGTAAAAGAGGGACTTTCCTGCATTTATGCCCATAGAATAGACAGCTTTGCTCAGAGAAGCTTTTTCTGCAGGGGTTGGCAGTGACAGTAAAGACTCATATCGATGAAAGGGGAGGGAAGACTGCACGAGCCAGAGGAACTATGGGGGCAGGAAGTGGTGTGGAACGCTCACTGCCTTCCCAGCATACCATGGCTATTGTTTTCTTGAACTCACAGCAACTGTAATTACCTGCACAAGATCTGCACAAGATTGGGCCCATCAATATCCTGTGCTCAAGGGACCACAACCCTCTCTGAATATTTATTATGCAGTTAATGGTTGATGGAGGGAGAGATATTTTCTTAAGTAGTGTATCTTCTTGTAAGTTGTCAGTGCTTCTGCAAGCAAACCTTCACCCATGCTCTTGTAAATAACCCTAATGAGCTCACTGGGTGACAACAAACAAACAGGCAAAACAAACAGCAACAACAAAATGAAGGTAGAGGGGAACTAGTTGGGAAAATGATTAGAGAAAGTGGGAAGAGGACGTGAGTGAAAGGGGTGAAAGTGATAAAAACACACTACATACGTGGATGAAAATTGTCATAATGAAAACCATGACTATGTATAATTCATATATTGTAATAAAACACTTACATTTTATTATTTTTATTTTATGTATATGGGTATATTGCCTGCATGTATGTAAGTGCACACATGACATGCAATGCCCATGGAGGTCAGAAGAAGGCATTGGATCACCTGGAACTGGAGTTCTGCCATATGGGTACTAGGAATTGAACCTGGGTTCTCTGCAAGAGGAGTCTATGCTCTTAACCTCTGAGCCATCTTTCCAGCTCCCATAAAAACATTTCTTAAAGGATAGTTGTAACCCTCAAGTGAGCCAGGGAGGAAATGTCTTATAGTAGTTATGAGCTCTAGAGGTACACAAATCTGTGTTAAAATTTATGACTCTCAGGTCCAGAGATGGAGTCTTCTGGCCAGTGTGTGTAGTCTTGATGTCTACTGTAGATTCCAAACCTCATCCCTCTCAGTCAAGTTGGAGCAAAGAAGAAATGCCTTCATTGACCTCTATACTCCTCAAGAGCTTGGAATAATAGAGTTTAAAATTTTGTTGCTTAATTTTTTGATTTTTGAGACAGAATCTTGCTGTATTGCCCAGGCCAGCCTTGAACTTGATACTCCTGCATCGCACGCTTAGCCCCCTGAGTGCATGTGCAACCACACCATAGATGGTTAAGCGCATAATTTTCTTTTTAAAGGTGAGTGAATAAATTAACAAAACATATCGAATGGTACACAGAAAACAGTCTTTATAATAAGCATCTGAACATTGTGATCTCCTCATGTTTTTATGGGTCAAAGACCTTTTCAAAACTCAGGCCTTTGAGCTTTGAAGAAACATTGACATGTATTCAGTTGAGAAGGTTCAGAGGAATGATTAGACTCAGAGACCCAAATAAAAATGTCTTTGGGGCTACTGAGATGGCTCAGTCCAGTAAAGTGCTTGTCATACAAGCATAAGGACCTAAGTTTGAATCTCTAGAGCTCCTGTAAAAACCAGGCTCAGAAATGGGCATCTGTATTAAAAATAGAAATAGAATGAATACAATTGAGGAAGATTTCTGACGTCTACTACTGGCCTCCACACACATGTGCCCACATGCATGCACACATGAACATGTAGATATATCACAGAAAACAAATACAAACAGCTCTTTTTGTAAGAGGTCACCTCCAATGATACATAATGCTCATTCATTAAGCAATGACATAGAACTGACTAAAGCTTCTCTGGTATATTGTGCTTTTTAGGGGGGCCCTGTTCTGAAGATCTTATTTTTATTACTTTGCTGACAACAAACTTACTGGACAGGAGCTTGTCTGGCATGTAGAAAAGGAAACTCCAGACCCAGAAAAGTACTCAAGGTTACATTGCAGATAAGTAACAGAGGTGGTATTTAAACCCAGACACTTCAACACCAGAGTTTATACATAGAACAGTTATGCTACACAGACCGTGTGTGCGTGTCTGTAGCCCAGGTGAACCTCAAACTTGCAATCCTCCACCTCAGCCTCTTGGATGCTGGGATTACAGGGCCGCACTCCCAAGCCTGGCTGAGAAGCCTACTTTGAGGCTGGTACCTAACTCCATATCTGGACACTGTGCTCAGTACTTAGTAGGAAGCTGCACTGTGCAGGTGAAATGAGGCTTTCTCATCCCGCTCTGTAGGGAAGGCTATAGGAGATGTATTTGTCCTAAGTTTGACAAGCACAGTCCTTATTTACATGAATAGAAATCATAGTCACAGAAAGTGTGGATTTCATAGTCCACTTCCTCAGCTTCCTGGACAGGTGACTTCAGACCGTTGTCACAAAGCTTCATTCACAAGCTGGGAGAGTTCAGGGCCTGTGGGTGGGGCCAAAGTGCCAGGAGCACACAGACCCTGCTTGTCCTCACTCACCCTACAGGGAGGTTTTCTGAGAGCCCCTGTGTGGGCAGTTTGTATCTCCTAGGAGGTCATATCTGCTGTCCTTTATTTCAGAGGTAACTGAGAGACAGCTAAAAGGATTTGAAAGCCTGGCATGGCAGAGAGCACCTGGAAGGCGGAGGCAGGAGGATTAGGGGTTGAACGTTATCCTCTGTTATACAGTGAATTTGAGGCCAGCCTGGGCAATACAAAACCTTGTCTCAGAATAAAAAAATGAAATGAAATCAAATCAAGTATAATATAAAATTAAATCCCCACAGAAGAGGCCCCAAACCAGGAAATGGAAACATTGTTGCTGCCTTGAAGGAAATCTGAATTTAAAATGATAATTTATGGGGCTGGAGAGATAGCTCAGTGGCTAAGAGCTCTGTCTGCTGTTGTAGAGGACCTGGATTCGGTTCCTAGTATTGACAAGGTGGCTAACAACCACCTGTAACTCCAGCTCCAGGGGACCTGACACCTTATTCTGGTCTCCGTGAGCACTGGATGCATGTGGTATATCTTCATATATTCAAACAAAACACTAATACACATAAAATAAAAAGAAATAATCAAAAATATCTTTAAAAAAATAACTTACAATCACTCCAAGGATTGTATCCAGTATATTATAGTACATATAATATACATATATAATGCATACATGCATATGTGAATGGCTGTGTGTGTGTGTGTGTGTGTGTGTATTTAAAGTTCAGAGCTGTTGTAGTTTAGAGGTAGAACACTTGCCAAGTGCGCTACCACTTGGAAGGCCACTGCAAAGAAAAAAAATATTTCCTGATATTATACTCAGTGAATGAGGATGTTTTACAATTAGCTAACTCTTATTTAATTATATTTAATATCACTTACAAAAGAAAAGGATTCCAAACACATAAACACATAAAATAAACCCAATCAGGCTTTGTCTTTTGATTAATGTTTTTTTTTCACCCAACAGGAAAATACTTATTAACAAAAGTTTTGAGAACAATAAAGAAAGTAGAGGTAATTAATATGAAAATATTGCCGATTGTTCCTCCTGCAGAAATCGCCCTGGACGGCCCATTTCCTGAAAAATGACTCAGCAAAAGCTACCAAGAAGAGCAGGTCATGTTCAATAAGATTGTTTAGGCCGGGGCTTACTTCTTATCTACAAAGTCTCCTTTTGATTGATGATTCACATTTCTTTTCAATAATGGGCTTTGAATGCAAGCTATGTCTTAATGTAAACAAATGGCTTCGGTATTTAAAGCAAAACATTTCCGTTTGTTTAATACTATTTCCTATTTAATGCCTGAAACCCTATTTTTGACGGAATTGTTTGGTTTCCAAAGAAGGAAAAGAGAATGATTGTTTAGAAAAAAGCACGCAAAGGAGGGGTACCTTCCCCCAGGAAAGCGAACCAAAGAGGCAGGTGTCCTGAACTTTGCCTGTAGAGGTCTGGTGTTCCTGTGGGAGGAAGGGGGCGCCTTTGGCAGCCGGGCTTGTAGCATGCCCTTAAACTCTCAATTCTGCTGAAGAGATCTACCCTAGATAAATGCTGCATGGAGCAGCGGGTAATACCATTAACGTCTTTACTGATGTCTATGTTACCGACGTAAAAAATAAAACTACTGGGCCTGAAGGCGCATGCCTGCAATCCTCCAAAATTCCAGGCTAGCCTCGTCTATATTATGGAGTTCCAGGCGAGCGAGCGAGCGAGAAATGTATTAAGAACATGAGCTGGTTTCAAGAATGTGCTGACCCCACCCCTAGCTGAAGAAGGGAGAGCCCGTTTTGCTCAGGGCTGCGGTCCCTAAGAGAAGATCCATACTCCAGCAAATGGTTCTACACCCTTCATATGCAGGCAGCACTACGCGAACTCAGAGGGTTTAAAAGAAAAACAAACAAACAAACAAACAAACAAAAAAACCCCCATAAATATTGGGAGGGAATAGTGCTGGTGGGGTAAGGGAGGACTTGGGGGATGGGGTAGATTTGATCAAAACACATTATATGCGTGTATGAAATTCTCAAATCTTAAAAATAGATTATAGGAACTTTTTTTAAAGTTCTGAAATCTGGTCACTAGGTGGCGCCATAACCTAGCTCCGACAATGGTGGTTGGTGCAAAAGTTTAAGAGGTATGCTTGGGAAGAAGCCACAAGGCCAGCTTGAAAATTCCTAATAGACCCTAAAATAAACTGAAGAGGTATAAAGCTCAAGTATGTATTTAATGGAGCTATTTCTACTCTAGCAATGATTTTTATTGAGAATTGGATTGAGGGAGGGATATTGTGGAAAAGATTTTGAGCTCTCTCCATCTCTTGTTTGTTAAAGAAACCCAGATTTGGGGGACTGAAGAGATGCCTCAGTGGTTAAGAGCGCTTGCTATTTTTCCAGAAGACGGGAGTTTGGTTCCCAGCACCCACATCACATAGACTCACAACCGCCTGTGACTCCCATTACAGAGGACGTGGAGCCCTCTTTTGGCCTCCTCTGGTACCTGCACATATTAGGTATACACACAGAAACACATAAATAAAACCTTTAAAAAGATGAGTAATCATCTGTCAAACCACTCTTGGATGCACGACTAAGCAAAGGCTCGAAAATCATGTTATCCTCACAACTGCAAGAGGCAGATGTTACTATAATTATATCCACAGTATAGACAAAAAAAAAAAAAAAAACTTGTTTGGGAAAGGCATTCTAGACAAAGGAAGCTGCACATATAAAGATTCAGAGATACGAAAAACCATGACCTTACTCCAAGGAGCAGGTAGGATGAACCAGTAATAACATAAAAATATACACAGAAATGGTAAAATTTTATTTTGATATTTATAAATAGAAAAATCTGGAGAATTATGTCAGAAATTCAGAATACATTTCTAAAAATTCTTATTACCTAGAATTTTTATTTATTTTCACTGACATGTAAAATTGTATATAGTTTGAGGGTATTATGTGATAGTTTTATTCTTTAAAGAACAGTAGGAATAGAATTTATTGGGAAAAAAGATCCAATGAACTATTAGAACACTTTGTAGAGAAACATTATACCCTGAATTTCTAAACTGATAGAGAAAAAATATAGAATAGCTTTGTGGAAACACTGTATTTTTTGGATACCGTATCTTTTTGTTTAAAGAACTGACTTTCAAATAACAAATCAGCTTTCCTCAAAATAGTAATGCTAAGATTTTTTTAACCTAATTTAACATCTTGAAAGATTTCCTAATGTCGAAACATTAGTACATTACAACTTTTAACTGTTTTATTTTAGGTAGCCTTTGTAAGACAAACTGTGGTATCACAATTAAATATTTATTAGTTACCCATTACTTACAAAGCACTGTGCTTCTGTGTCAAGATTATTTATTGAACAAATATTTATTGAGTACCTGCCTTGTGCCAATCACCCCGTTAGCTTCTGGAACGGCAAAACAGCTGGGCTCAATCTCCGTGGTCACTCTGGTCTCAGGCAAGTATCCCCTTGCTCACCTCTGCTGGCCTGTTTGCATCCCTGACTTGTCTTCTCTTCACATTAGGAGCTCCTATTTCCACCAATCTCTTTGGCTATGACTTGGGTGTGACTTCTCTAGCATCCAAACAGAAGTCATTCTCTAAGTCTCAGGCACAGTGGCCTACCCTGTGTGGATAGTTTGGGTCTCCTCTGAGCTCCCCCGGCATTAAACAAACTCATCCTAACCAGTTAGTTCTAAGTGCACAGATCAGAAGGTTAAATATTTTGCAAGAGATCTCCAGAATTTTTCCCCCCTGAAAAGCTGAACTTCTACCTCCATCAAACACCCTCCTGTGCCACCCTTTCCCACCCCTGCCTCTGGTAACTGCTGGTTTATTTTGTCTCTATGAGTTTGCCAATTGTTGGTGCCTCTGATAAGTAGGAATATACAGTATTTGTCTTTTGTGACTGCTCATTTCACTTAGCATAATATCCTCAAAGTGCTCCCACTGTAGTATACAGGAGAATTTCCTTCCTTTCTAAGGCTGAATAATAGTCCATTACATGCTTGCACCACATTTTGCTTATGATTCATTCATCAGCGGGCACATGGCTTGTTCTTTGTTTTTTATTCCTTCTTTTTTTACCATCAATTTCTTGTCGTCCTTTATTAAAACTATTAGAGTATTTTTCTCATTTCTAATCTATTTTAAATTCTATTTTGATTTATCTATTTTTACATGTATGACTGTTGCCTGCATGTATTTAAGTACACCTATATCATGCAATGTCCTCAGAGGCCAAAAGAGGGCGTCAAAAGCCCTGGAACTGGAATTATAGACAGTTGTTAGTTGCCATGTGGGTGCTGGGACTCATCTTCCCCATCTTTGTAAGAGCAGCCAGTGCTCTTAACTGCTGAGCCATCTCTCCAGCCCCCATCCATATGTTTCTTCAGTATCTATCCACTCATCCATCCATCCTTCCAATAAGCATTATTGCAAGATCCTCTATTTGCCAGGCACAAGCCTACCAGTACAAGCACTAGAGATACATCATCAATAATAAAACAGAAACAAAATTCCCTTCTTTAGTGATTTACATTCTAAGAGGAAGATAAATGAAATTAAAGTCTCCAGCATGTCTAAGGGTGAACATCAAGAAATAAAAACAAGGCAGGAGGACTTGGAGGACCGGGATCATCAATCACATCAAAGGTGGCATGTTGGGCTTTGTGTCCAGAGAAGGTGAGCTTGGAAGGAGTGATCCCGGAAATGTCAGGCAAAGGCTTTGATAAGTGGAAAGTGGCGGCGGCGGTGATGGTGATGGTGGCAGCGTGGGGGAGGGGAGTGGTTTTGACTCTGGTGAGACCTCCTAGGAGGTGGGGCACTGAAGCCTTAGGGAGCAGAGCCTTAAGGAAGCCTGGTGAGGAGCAGGTCAGCGGATGAGGCAAGGTCGGCAGCGGAAGCCGGTAGGCCTTCGATCGTTCTGAAAAGCACTATAAACGTTTCATTTAGAAATACTCTTTGAAGGAACATTCTTTGAACAAACAAATACTAGTCTACATTGAGGGTACTTGTACATCACCTCTCTGGGAAAGGGGACTCTAAGGAAAAGCCTTCATGTTGAGTTTCATTAGCGCAAAATAGAGTGGCTTATTGCCCCCTTTGCTCTGACCTCTCTATTGCTTATCATTATTATTGTCATGTTTTATTTTCAAGACAGGGCCGCATGTATTCCTTTGTATTTAGTTCGAGGATGACCTTGACCTCCCAATCCTTCTGCCTTCACCCCTTGAGTGCTGGTGTTAGAGGTATACCACAGTATGTGGTTTATACAGTGCTAGGGCTCAAACCCATGGCTCTGTGCATACTAGGCAAGCATTCTGCCAACTTACCGCCCAGCCCTTTTTAGTACTTTTAAAGACAGTCTCATTCTGCAGTCCAAGCTGGCCTAGACTGGAGTCAGTCATCATGCTACAGCCTCCTAGGTCCTGAGATTAGAGGTGTGAGCCCACGTGTGGGCTGTGTGCTGTTCTTAATGTAGTAGAAGTAGAGGCCAGTTACACTATTCTCTTCTATCACGCTTACTGTCAAGAGCTCTGTTCCAAGTCTCTGTTCATGCCATTCTCTCTCTCTGAAAGACTCCTACCTTTTTCCTTCCCTTATTTGGCAAATGTCTCTTCTCATTGTTCCCGTATCTTATCCTAGTCCTTCCCAAGGCCTGGTAGGTAGCTGTCCTTCACACTCCCACGGCAGCAGCCTGGGGAGTCTTTCATAGCACTGATTATTCCGTACAAAATATCTGAATCTCAGAATAGAGCTTGTGAGCTCCCTGAGAAAAGCTGTAGATTCATGTGGAATCTCAGGTTTTAGTTAAAGGACTTCATATTTATCTCAGTGTTCCTGGGTTAGAGTTTTCTTTCTCTAACACAACTGCATTACTAGTTGTAACTCATGTTTCTTAGAGATAACTTAAAATTGTGGCTGAAACAAATTCTGAAAGCACATCTGCCACTTTCTGGGTGGCCCAAGACAAGTTACCCTCTTTCTCTCTGCTTGACTTTCCTTTTGACTGCTCCAAAATGAAGTTAGTAATATCTACCTCACACTTTGATGCAGTGTCTTCCCAGACACGGTGGACTGTGTCTCCTTGAACTGTAAGCCAAAATAAATCCTTCTTTGATTCAAAAAGATGCAAGTCATGGTTGGTTATAGTCAGAGAAAATAATGAAAGAAAGAAAAGGCCAGAATTATACAGGCTTGAGAAAGGAGGTTTTCATTTAGACAACTTTAGGCAGGGGATGTTCCTCAGTGGAGTTTGGCCAGTATGCTCAAGGCCCCAAGTTAGAGCTACAGACCCCCAACCCCCAACCTGCCTCAAGCTCCTGGAAAATTAGGCAATTAAAAATTCTCAGTTCCAAAGATGACTCTCCTGTTAAAAATACCTCATGATTTTAGAGAAGGTATGTGTTGGTATGCTTATATGTGTCTGTGTGTAACAGTGACTACCTGGGTAGGAAACAGGATAGAGGAAGGTAGGAATAACAAGTACCTGATGTCTATGAAGACTAAAAGAAACAGAGAAGAAGGAAAGAGGAAGTAGAGAGATGCTGAGCAAGATGGTCCACTAGGCCAGCTTCAGAAGTGATACAGGCCTGGGAGAGCTTGCTTGTTGACCAGAGAAGATGCTAGGTCAGCAGGAGAGAACCAGGTGAGAGCATTCATAGTAGTAGAAGTTCATCATATGTTGGAGAACATTTCTGTATGTGTTTGATCATGTTTCTGTGTATCAGAGAATAGTGTCAGGGCATGGTAAGGCAGCATGTCAGAGGTGAGAGATGGATGACATTTTGTGACATATAAACAACAAATAGCTAGAATATACACCCACATACCAAACCAGTCTAGAAAAGTAAGTTGCAAGAGCTAAAGGTTGTTTTAGATTCAGGGTTCCAAAACTCTACTTGCTCTGATTTTCTTGGGCTATTTCTCACTGGATAGCCCTCCCCCACAGCTCAGAGCTGACTTCTGTCCCCACTGTACTTAGAAACTCTCATCTGTCCTTCTCTCACTGTTTTATGACTCTATCAGTTCTTTCAATTAAGACCCAAAGTATCCTCAAATCTTAGTCAAGCAGAGCCTATTTCTAGGTATTTGGTATGTTTTAATACTGCTGTAAATGATACTGATTTTGTATTTTATTTCCTAATTAGCACTAATGTATACATATATATTTGAAATTTATCTAGAGATTTTCCTAGATTCATTCATTATTCATTGGTCTATCTAGATTTATGTATACAGAATCATATGTTCTATATAATCATGTGATTACTTCTTTTTTTTCTTATCAGTCTACATATTCTATTTCCTTATTTTATCATTTTGCACTAGTCAGGACTTGCAGGACAATTTTGGATAGAGCAAGTAGTTATTATTTTCCTGACTCAAGAGGTCCATGTTTGATGTTTAGTTGATAAGCAGCATATTAGCATAGGGCTTTTCACACTTTTATTTGTAAGATTCCCAAGTTGCTATTATTGTTTTATTTATTTTATTATTATTTATTTCTTTTTTTGAGATAGGATCTCCCTGAAACTTGCTATGTAGACCAGGCTAGACTCAGTCTCAGAGATCTGCCTACTTCTACTTTCTGAGTGCTAAGATTAAAGGCATGTGCCACAATGCCCAGATCCTTATCACTGTTTTAACATTTTGAAAATTTATTTTTATTTTATGTGTATGAATGTTCTGTCTGCATGTACATAGGTTCACCACATGTATGCAATGCCCATGGAGGCCAGAAGAGGGCATCCAATCCCATGGAGCTTACTGACCTTACTGATGGTTATTAGCCATGTGGAGCTGAACCTGAGTGTTCTGGAAGAGCAGTCAGGGCTCTTAAAAACTGAGCCATCTCTCCAGAGAATGCAAACCCATCTCAGTGGCACCTGTGCCAGTGAAACCATGACAATAGTTGGGAAAAGAAAGGCCAATGGAATTCTATTTCAAGAATAAGATTGATTAAAAAAAAAACCGATTTTTAATTGTAAAGTACCTAGGGCTCCTAGCAGACTCTGAAGGAGTCTTCAGGAACAGACCCAGATCAAGACTCAGTGGCCTGATGGAATGTCCCAAAGATCAGAGGGTCACTTCAACTTCTTTCAGCTCCAGGGCTTGATGGCAGGAAGCAGTGAGTCTGATCTGCAGCTGGGAGGGGAGGTTAAAATGAGACAGAACGTTCCAGGCCCTCACCATTCTTTTTTATGAGTGTCTTGGAAAACGGCTGTCGAAAACTTTCCACTTCCTCTTTTTCTTTTCCTTCTTCGGTGAATTTGCCATCACTCTGGGATGCAGCAGGTTGTTTTTCTGACCCACTCTCGGAGGAGAGCCTCTGCGGTTGGTTCCATGTGTATGTGCCAGTATTGGCAGGAAGCACAGTCAAAGAAAGTTCTGAGTGAAAGGAAGGCACTGGTTGGGCTAGTGGAAACAGGAAGCGGCAGCCTGAGTCTTACACAGAGTGGAGGAAAGTAAGAGGTGGAGAGAAAATTCACTTTCCAGGGTTGGAGCAGAAGAGTGAAGCAGAAGAGAAAGGGGGCCAGGGCACGCTCAGGAGCAGAAAGAGGTGAGAAGGCCACCAGGTTAGACTTCCAGGGTTGGCGATGCTGGACGAGCATGGCGGCAGGGATGCCTAGCAGTAATAACTCAGTTACAGTTACTACAGTAGAGTGGCTGGTTAAAAAAATTGTTCTGATACGGTGTTAGCTCCATTCTAGAGTACTCTATTTAAACCAATACAATTTTATATCAAGAGCATATGCCTACTTCCCCAAACCCCCTTGAGTAAATAGAAAGAGAAAGCAAATGTGGCAAACAGCAACAACCAGGCGAAGGGTGCTTGCTCATTCTTTTCCTTTTGGAAAGCTTCTGTAAGTTAGATAAGTTTTTTTCAGACAAAGTCTTCCTTTGTAGCCCAGGCTGACCTCAGACCCCTTCTGCCTCCCAAATGCTGGGATGTAGGCCTATTCCATCATCCTGGTCAAAATAAAAAACTTGAACTGTGTGGAGGCGGAGAATCAATTTTAAAACTATGTGCTTTTTAGAGCAAGGTGTGTCATCAGCGGTGTATGGCTGTGGATATTTGACGTTGCCTATATATTTGTTTTTTGTGATGTCCTATGTGATTGACTGATGCTCATGTACTGCAAGAGTAATTTCTCCTCGTGGGTTTATGTATTTTCATGTTCTGATAAATTTAATTTGAAATTGTCAGATTTTTAAAATGCTCTTCACTCACCCTGACCTTTAACTTTTATTTTATTTTTTTTTATGTGTCTGAGTGTTTTGTCTATCCGTATGTAAGAGTACCTTACATGTGCATGTGCATTCAATGCTCAAGGAAGCCAGAAGAGGTCACTGGATCCTTTGGAAGTGGAGTTACAATCAGTTGTTAGCCACTATGTGGGTGCTGGGAACCGAACCTGGCTCCTTTGCAAGAGCAGCCAGCCTTCTCTCCAGACCCAAATTGTCAGATTTTTGCATCACTTAGACCCACACTTCCTTGCAAGGCAAAACTAACTCAGAGTTTTCACCTTCATTCATTCTTTGATAGCATTTCTTAAGCATCTGCTGTATAAAGGGGGCATATAAACATGAATCACATAAACCTCCTGCTGGCCATCACTCTGTAACTGAGACTGACAGTCATTTGTTGTTGCTCTTGTGGGCCTGGCCAGTGCAGTCTGGGCTTGTGTGGGCAGCTTCCGCTCAGGCTGCTATGGCCAGACGAAAGTGTATGCTCATCCTTTTAGGTCTGTGGAGGGTAGCAGTGGCTCGGTTTCATGTACCTCTTAGGAAATGTCTTTCTCTGTGACTGCAAAGATGCAAGTGGACTGACTGTAAGAAATTGACTCGGCCTCACAAAGCCTAGCTCAGAACTCGGTGTGAGTTTGTCATTGGGGCTCACATATCACTGGCCAGCGGAATTCACTGATAGTGCAGGGATAAACACTGTCCACAGTGAGATTCTGGTCCTGGCATGCAGGGAGGAGTGTAGCCTGATGGAGTCTAGGGTAAATGCCTTGTGATTGTAGCATGCCTTGACCATTATGGATTATGGTTTGGTTTTTTATTTTTTTAATGAGAAAGAACTTCAGGTTTTTGTTTCAGAGCTATTAAAATAATGACAAAAGCTCAAGGCTAGAGAGATGGCTCAGTAGTTAAGAAGACTTACTTTTCTTTCAGAGGACCCAAGTTCAATTCTCAACGGCGACATGGTGTCTAATAATTGTCTGTAACTCCAGTTCCAGGGGATCTGATAATCTCTGCTGACATCTGTGGGCACTGCAGGCACATGGTACACTTACATACATGCAGGAAAACATTCATACACATAAAATAAAAATAAATAAAATGTTTTTAAAGATGATAATAGCTTAAAAATAATAGTTTTATACAGAAGAATGCCACCACCCATGTCCTTAAATATCCACCTTCTACTGAACAAGAAAGCTTGAGGTTAAATTCAGAGTTGAGAAAAATCTGTTGCAAAGGCTTGTTTAATCTTTTAGGCCTATTTGGGGCTATCTGTAGTCACATTTTTTCCATCGATATTTTTGGGTCTCTGGTTCCTGAATTCTTTCTTCCTCTCCGTGGCAACCAGCCCCTCACAATGCTGATAGCTTCGTGTGTGCTTTCTTTCTTCTTATCAAAACTGAATCTGCAGAAAGGATCTGGCCAACTCACCCACAGTGAGGCTGAAGAGTACAGGAGGGATTCAAATGGAAGTGCATGTGAGGAAAAAGAGCTAACGACTCTAGAATGGAGAGACTTCATCATACAGAGAGGGGCAGAGAAGCACAGTTGATGAGCGACCAAGGAACTAGCTCAGGGAACCACGAAATCACAGTCCTGAGGATGGTATCCCCTTCCGAGAGAAACTGCTTCCCAGAGTTCATTAGCGAGAGCAGAGTTTCAGGAATAACTAAGGATATATGTTAGCACAATTAATATTATTATAAATAATATTAAAATATATGCCAAATCAACTGTACGGAATAAATTTTATAGTGCAATGGTTCTGATGCCTTCTCAGAGCTGCCATCTTTGAGAAACAAGTGAATAAATATAGCAGGCACTAGGCAGGAACTGGCTGAACTGTGTCAAGGTTAATAATAAGTAAAATGTTATAAGTAGAGACAGGACAGCAACAGCTGTGCAACATTCTCAGGGACTGGGACCTTGATAGCATGAAGCCGGATAGCAGAGCACGTTATTTGTTGCTTCTCTGGGTGATCAGAGAAGACTTCTAATAATTACAGTGAAACGACGTTTGTTTTATAAATTATAATCACGTCCATATAAAATCTAATGACTACAGCAGGCAAATCAGGGACATGTGGAGCAATGTTGGAGGAAGACTCAGAGCAAACCTATGAGAATGTCCTGGCTGAGATTCAGTCCTTTGAGCTGCCCATTGAAGCTACTTTAAGGTAAAGTGCTTTTATATTTTATTGTTTCTTTTCATTTCCTTTTCTTTTCTTCCATTCTTTTTGTTTTCCGGTGTGTGTTCTGAGACAGGGTCTTATGATGTAGCACCATTTTCTACAGATTTTCATTTCTCCTCCTGCCCCATCTTCCTGAGGGCTGGGATTACAAACATGCTCCCATATCTGCTTTATATTCTACAGAGTTTCAGTGGCTGTAAGGAGGTCTTTTTTCTTTCCCTGTATACTTTTCTTTATAACAGAATAAAAACTGATGGGGAGTGTTGAGACAGGGTCTCCCTGAAGCCCCAGCTGGGCTATGTAGAACAGGTTGGCCTTGATCTCATATAGATCTGCCTGCCTCTGCCTCCTGTGTGGATCATATCTGGCAGAATAAAAATATTTTTGAAAAACAATTCCAATTTAATGCATACTTAGTCTCAAGTTTTACTTATCCTTAGAGAAATGACAGCAATTAATCCAAATTCTCTTTGCATTGTATTTGTGTCCTGACCCATTACGACAAAGTTTAAAAAGGTTAAAAGTAAATGACTTTCAAGTGACCAAAAAAGGATCCTATGTCATCTCCAAATGGTATAATATTTCCATTTATATGAGCCATCAATTGTTTTCTCTAAAATATCTATAGTAAAAGTGCCCCCCCAAATTGAACATATCATTGGAACTATTTTATATTGGGGTAGATCTGAGTTGCAAGAAAAATGTAGAATGATTGTATTGTATTGTTTTGTTGGTTAAATGGTGGCTCTCAGTATGTGCTTTTTATCTCCACATAAGATCTAAAAATAGCTTCTTTGGTAACATGGGTATTCATTTGCACAGTTCAAGAATGGGATCGAAATGAAAAATCATATGTCTTTGTGTTAAATGGGCAGCTTTTAAGAATGTAGTCGTCTCTGTCCAATGATGACACTTATCAGTGTGGGAACAAGATGCCAGTCATTGCTTGTGACAGAGACAATCAGTAAATATTTGTTGACTAATATTTATAGAGTGAGTGGGAGACTTTTTTTAAATGTTGCTTCTTCATTCTCAGAAATTTCCTACAGCCAAGTGGCTTGAAATTCACTGTTTAAACTTGGATACATTTCTTGTGTATATTTGAACTTTATTTTGCACTAAATATAGTTTGAATCTTCTTCACGTCTTTTAGAGTAGTGTTGGGCACACAGAAAACAGAGTTTCACTGTCTGGTTCTTTGACTGTCAACATACAATTGCAATTGCAAAATAACTTCCTGCATGTAGAACATACTATGTACTGCACTGGTCAGTGCCTTCTGAAACTTATGCATGTACTAGTGGCTGGTTTAGAAGTCTAAAGAAAAACAAGAGTGAGAGAGAGAGAGAGAGAGAGAGAGAGAGAGAGAGAGAGAGAAGTTACCTAGATGGGCTCAGTTATAGTGGTCTCTGCTGCCCCTGCTACTCAGAGTCCTTGGCCTCCAGCCTGTCCACCATTCCCTACTATCAGAGTCCTGACTCAAACTCATCAGAGAGCTGATCTCTCTGCTAGTCTTGTTCCCATTTAGGACCTGACCTTTTTGCCTTGGTGGCTGTTTTAATTAATTAATTAACCAATTAGTTAATTTTTCTGCTCTCTGTTCTTAAGACAAATATCCCCAGTACTAATGCCTGATCTGGCCTTCTTAAAGAAAACATTATCTTGATCTATGAGCCACAACATCCTTCCAGCGTTACTCCCAAGAGTGTATGTAGACTGCAAGGATATGTTCCCCAGTTTCTGTTTCAGATACTGTCATCAGTAAGCTTGGAATTTTCACTGCTGTCCTTGTGTCTGGTTTATTAACAAGGGGTGAGGCAAGACTATGTTCCCTAGACTGTTTTTCTAATTATTTGATTAGATGAAGATATCTTCTCAGGACATCCCTGGGGCAGGCAAGTGCTCTGCTGCTGAGCTATGGCCTCTGTCCCTCTTCTCCCTAATTATCTGTTCTTAACTTCTGCCTGCCATCTTACAATGCTAACTCAAATGCTTTCTTCTAGAAAGCTTCTCCTGACTCTCATAATAAATGTGAACACTTCATCCCTTGAAGTCTCAAAGAATCTAGCACATTTATTCGTGTGTGTGTGGGGGGTGGGGTGGGGTGGTGTGTTTTAGGTTAGAACCACTCCAGACTAAAGATTCCTGATGGTATGGACTGCCTACTTATTTCTTAGTGTCTTCAGTAAAAGTTTTTATAGTGCCTGGCGTGTAGTATGAGTTAATGATGGCCTTGTGAGGCAAAAGAAAACATACAGTCCAGAGAAAATATCTGCATTTCAGCCAAAAGGACGAAGTAAGGATCAGCAGGATGGTGTATGCCTGTCACCCTATGAGCCTAAAAAGCTAGATAATCACAAGTTCTAGGCCCAGCCTCGGCTACATAGTATGCTCCTGTGTCAAAAAATTAAAAACGAAAAAAACAAAAAAACAAAAAACAACCAAAAGCAATGAAAAAAAAATGTAAGAGGAGATTAAACTATTTTAAAATGCAAGCTTTACAGGCGGAGTAGGAAGAGAGGGGATCTGATGTCGGTAGATTACCTGGCAGAGACAGAAAGACCCTATCCTGAGGCTCTGGAATGTATAGTGAGAGAAGAGTTAGGACTGAGACAAAAGCCCTGCACCTGGAAGTTGAGGCAGGAGACTGTCTGGGAGTTCTAGTCATTTTCCCAGTCACGGGGAAAGACTGCTTTCAGTAAACATGCACTACTGTAAAATCGTCAACGCCATCAGCGTCCTCTCCCTGCCCACTTAAATTTTCTGGCAGGAGTCTGAGGTGTCTTTGAAAATCAGTGTTGTGATCAGGGCCAGATGGGGGTGAGTTCAGAGACCTCAGTGACGTGGAACTCTATGGTTTCTACCAGTGTCAACTGAGGACAGCTCGGCAGCTTTTCTTTCGCAAGGCGTGCAAGCGTGTTTAGTACACTCCGCTCTCTGCACTGCATCATACGGGGGGATGAGGATGATGGTCTCTAGGGAGCTGTGAGTGTCTTTGGGACCAGGGGGCGTGTTGGCAGGAATCATTAACGGTCTGTGGTCTCTTCTACCTGCCAGGTTGTATTACTACTACCTCTTTTCTTTAAGCTCTGTTGTTCCCAGAGCAAGCTTCTTCCAGATGGTGAGGGTGGCTCCTGCCTGGTGCCCACAGTGGTCTCTTGGGTAAATATCTTTGGTCTTCTTTTTGGAAGAATGGCCAAGAATCAGATGGTTCTGAGGTACTGTGTTAATTTTCATTGCATGTGTGAAATATGGTATCACTATCCACAGTATTGTTTGAAAGACAGGAGGATGAGGAGAGAGCTCAGATGCTACATTTTCCCCATGACTGGAGTTGCCAATGAGATATTCATTAAAACTGTACAAATTGAATTGGAGAATAAAGTTCCAAGGTGGAAAAGTGCAATCTAATGTTAGCCATTGGGATGGTTAGTTTTAATTGCCAACTTGACACAATATAGAATCACTTGGGAAGGGAATCTCAACAGGGGACTTTTTAGATCAGTGTGGCCATGGGCCTGTCTGTGGGGGATTGTCCCAATTGTCTTTTTGGTGTGGGAAGACCCAGCCTGTAATCGGGTGGCACCATTCCGTGGTTCCGGGCCCTGGATAATAGAGAAAGCTACCAAAGCACTGAGCATTTATTTCTCTCTGCTCTCGGCTGTGGATGTGACCAACATCCATTTCATCATGGCAGCAGAAATGGAACTAGGACAGCCATGGGGACGGAGACTGAGTTTAAGAGAAAAGGAAGAGATGTAAAGGAAGACCGACTGCCACTCAGGCATTATTCTTTGGGCATTGGGCATCTCCTAGCTGTCAGGGTGTATCTTACCTCTAGATGAGGACTGGAATTGGTTTAGCCGCCCTAGCCGTTCTGTCCTGGGTACACTGTTTCCATCACATTACATCCAGGCCCTAATATCCACAGAATACTTTCTTCATTCTGTTTAGGCATCTTGATTTTCACTCCTATCCCTTTATTTAACGTAGACACATCTGCTTCTAATAAATTCTAATAAATTGGTGATTCTAATAAATTTGTGATGGCAGATATGGTTTCAGGATAAGGTAATAGCAGCGTTCATAACATTTATTTACCATATTCACACCAGTGCTTCCTGATCCTAGGCCTTATCCACCAGACACGTTCTGCATGGACCCGGATGTGGCCTGGGGTTCATTATGCCTCCTGGGGTCCCGCAGGTGCATTCAGCACAGGCTCTGAAAATAGGTCTGGAGCAGTTTAGTTCAGAAGTCACAGTGTGTTTTGTTGCTGTAACAGAGCCTTGCTGATAAGAAAGTCTGGACATAATGTGGGTGCTGCAAAGTCAGTGGGAGGGTGGTGAGGTGAGGTGGGGGCCCGGCCACAAAAGGGCCTGCAGAGGGCTCGGAAAAAATAGGAGGAAAAGGAATTGTACAGGATGACGCACCAGGAGAAATTTTTGTAATTGTTTTATGATAACATAATTGTTTCACACTCGCATTCACAGACTCTCTTGGGCTTTTTTCCAAAAGCTGACCGTGAAGTTTTACTAGTTTAAGAGCAAACAGGATATTGTATTTCTTTGACTTTCGTGTTTTTAGGAATGAAGATAACATGTTTTTAGAAAAGGAGAGAAAAAAAATTTAAAGCCTTAAATCATATACACTCTAAAATCTTAGGGTGGCTTACATAAAACGTTAACTAATTAAATTCAACTTTAGGTATTCCAGAATGTTCTTGCTGTTTATAGTTTCAGAAATGTAAGATTTTTATTGTGGTTTTTTTCTATTGAGGTATACTGACTAGGATTAAAGTCTGGGTTTTAATCTGAAACACATCACTCCCTAGCTGTATGATTTGGGTTTTAATTACTAAAACTATGAGATGGAGAGTAAAATGCATCAGATCTCAAGTGGTTGGTGAAAATAGAATACTTAGCACAATGCCTGCTTGGTACATAGCAGATGCTCAATAAATGCTAGATATCACTTTTATTTTTAAGTTTATATCTGGAGGCTAAAGGCAGGAGGGGAAGGATAGGGAAAGGGATGTTGATCAAAGATTACAACGTTTCAGTGAACTACAAAGAATAAACTTTATGAATATACTTTCCAGTATAATTAACACATATATTTTATTTATTTTTGATATATAGAGTCAAAATAAACAAGTACAACATCTTGAAACTCTGAACAGGTGGGAAATATTAAGTCATGAGAATTTTTCTTTGAGACAGAGTCTCACTGGCTGACCTGGAAATTACTACATAGACCAGGCTTTCCTTGAACTCACAGAGATCTACCTTTCTCTGCACTCTGATTGCTGAGCCTAAAGGCATGCACCACCATGCCTCGCCACTATAAAAATTTTTAAATAGAATTTTGTAGGTTTTTTGTCTGTTTGTTTTGAGACAGGATCTCCCTGTATCCCCAACTAGGCTGGAACTCATTTTGTAGACCAGACTGCCTTCCATCTCACAGAGATGCCTGCCCCCGCTTCCTGAATGCTGGAATTAAAGGCGTATGCCACTAAGCCTGGCTAGGGATTTTGTAATTTTAGAACTGTTTAGTCATGTGGGGACTGTAGAGATGACCCAGCAGTTAAGAGCACTGGTTGTTCTTGCAGAGAACCCAGGATTCCGTTCACAGCACCCACATGGTGGCTAACAACTGTCTGTAACCAGCTCTAGGGGATCTGACACCCTCTTCTGGCCTCCTCAGGCACTGCAGGATATGGGAACAACATTCATGCAGGCAAAATACTCATACACATAAAACAAAAATAAATAAGTAAATAAAAGAATATCTAGGATCATCACTGATCTTTCCTTTTTTAAAAATATGTTTTATTTCTAACTGAAACATAGTAATTGCACATATTTATGAGCAACAACGTGTGTTGATAGAGCTGACCAGGTAAAGACCACACTTCTTACTTTACACACATCATTTTCTTTGTGATGGGAACATTCACAATCCTCTCTGATTAAAAAAAATTCTTTTAAAGTGATAATAATTTTATTAATTGGATATAACGTAATGTTGCAATGTATACATTGAAGAATGATTAAATCAATCAAGTTAATGAATCAATCACCTTTACATATATATTTATTATTTTTGGTGACAAGAATATTTTAAATATACTTCTTTAGCAATATTTGAAATACAAAATGCATCATTATTGATTAAGTCACTGTTCTGTGTAATATATTGTTAAAGTTTATTCTTTATGTTTCACAGAAACTTTGTAATTTTTGATCACCATCTCTTTCCCTGTCCTCGTCTTCCTGCCTTCAGCCTCCGGTGACATCACTCTGCTCTCTACTTCCATGAGTCTGACTTTTTTCCATTCTACATAAAAGTGGTATTTGTCTTTCTGTGTCTGATTTGCAGTAATGCAAACTTTATTTTGGCTGTATGATATTAGGGGACAGAGGTATCCCTTTTAATAACCATATCCACTGTGCTTCTATGTAATATCAATGTGATATGATCTCACTTCTCTAATTAGAGTTGTATAGTAATGTGCTATATTGTGTGAATGTAAGATGGAATCCAGGGACACTGTTCAGAATAAATTCCATAGGTCTGGGACTGTAGCTCGTTGGTAGAATGTTTGCCTAGCATGCATGAAGCGCTGGGCTCAATTCCCATGCTGAATAAAACTGGATGTAGTGAGGGACAGGACACATGACTCAGTAATTAAGAGCACTTGCTGCTCTTGCAAAGGAATCAGATTTGGTTCTCAGTACTCACACGGAAACTCATAACTAGTTGTTAACTCTAGTTTTGGGAACTCTGATGCCCTCTTCTGGCATCTGCAGGCAATGCAGCACAAAATGCACATATATACATGCATATACAACACTCATACACATAAATTAATTTTAAAAATAAAAAATAACCAGGTATGGTGGTGGAGGCCTACAATTCCAGTGCTCTACTACACACACACACACACACACACACACAATGCATATGTATATGTAGAAAGTTTGAGGCAGGTCTGTGCAAAATGAGACCTCAAACAAAACTGGGGATACATCTCAGTGGTTGAGTGCTTGTCCAGCATGTGTGTGGTTGTATGGTTGTATTACTTTTCTGTTGCTGTGATTAAAATACCATGACTAAGAGCATCTTACAGAAGAAAGAGTTTGTTTTGGTTTATGGTTCCAGAGTGAGAATTCATAATGGCTGGGGAGGCCTGGCAGCAGGAGGCTGGAATAGGAGGCTAAGAGATCACCTTTTAAAAAGACTTTTTATGTATGTGAATGCTTTGCCTGCATGTATGTATATGTACCATGAACATGCCTGTTGCCTGCAGAGGCTAGAAGAAGGGGCCAGATTGCCTGAAATGGAGTTACAAATGATTGTAAGCCACCATGTGGATGCTGGGAACCAGACCTGGGTTTTCTGTAAGAGCAGTCAGTGCTCTTAGCAGCTGAGTCATGTCTCCAGCCATGAGATCACATTTTTATCCACACACAGACGCTGGAAGTGGGGCAAGGCTAAAAACCCTCAAAGACTGCCTGCAGTGATACTTCCCCCAGCAAGGCCAAGCCTCCTGAAGGCCCGTAATTTCCCAAACAGCGCCACCTACTGGGGACCTGAGAAATACCTGAGCTTCAGGGGAACATTTCTCATTCAAATCACCACAGTGGCCTAGGTTCAATACCCAGAACTGCAAAACAAACAAACAAACAAACAAAAAAAAATAATAATAATAAAGAAATAAATATTAAGAAGTGAGGAAAGAAAGAAGGAAGGAAGGAATGAAGGAAGGTAGGAAGGAAGGGTCATGATGAGTCTGAGTCCCTGACTCAGTGAGCTATAAAGCCAATTGTCCCCGTAGGGCTGGGGTGTGGCTCAGTGGTCAAGCACTGCAAAAACCACAACAGCAACAAAACAATTATCTTCCTGGATTTAACTGATGCCATTAGCTATTTGTCTCTGTGCTTGTTAGTTTTTGTCAACTTGCCATAAACAACCATTGGGTTGTTTTGTGGGCACGTCTGTGAGGCATTTTCTTATTTGCTAATTGATGTAGGAGGGCCCAGCCCACTGTTGGTGGTGCCATCTCTAGGCCACTGGGCCTGGGATGTATAAGAAAGATACATGAGCAGCCAGGGGAGCCAGCTAGTAAGCAGCATTCATCCATGGTCTCTGCTTCAGTTCCTGCCCCCAGATTCCTGCCCAGCTAGAGATACAGCCTTGGCCTCCCCAGTCCCACAGCTTCTGTGTGCTGACCTTGAGGAAATACTTCCTAGACGATTTCAACTCAGTGAGGCTGATCTCTTGTTAATCACAGCTGACTTTTCAGCCCCAGCTGACCAGTATCGATTATCCCAGTAAAGCAAAGGTTTCACTTCAGTGGCTCTGGTTTCTTATTAATCACAGCTGATTCTTTAGCCCCAGTTGACCAGAAACCACAGATTCTCAATTCAAATATCAAATGAACATCATTTCACTCAGCATTATCTTCCAGGCTCCCACAACAAACAGCTCATTCAGCTCTGGATACTTCCAGCCCAAAGGAAGCTTGTAGTTAAGTGATGGGAGCCAGAAATACACACACACACACACACACACACACACAGTGATAATAAGTGCTACGAAGAGTGAGCAAAAAAGGTAAGATATAGGGAGCACCAGAGACTTTTTTTTTCCAGAGTGATCAGAGAGTAAATGTTAAGTATGATTATCATTTCGTTATGTCAGTTGCATTCTGTACATGTTTTAAAAAAATATTTAATTAATTTTTTATGTGTATGAGTATATTGCCTGCATGTGTGTAAGTGCACCCATGTCGTGCAATGCCCGTGGAGGTCAGAAGAGAGCATCAGATCCCCTGGCACCGGAATTAGGACAACTGTTAGCCACTATGTGGGTGCTGAGAATCGAACCCAGGTTCTGCAAGAGCAGTCAGTGCTCTTAACTACTGAGCCATCTCTCCAGTCCTACATTGTTTTACTAAGAGAATAAAAAGAAAAAGAAGAGAGAGAAGGTGAAAAGGACCAAGGATGTTAAAGGAAAGGTAATACAGAACAGATGAACAAAAAGTGAGTGTAACGAACAGGATGAGCCCATCCCAACCCATCAGTCACAGGCAGGAGAGGAAGAGAAGGGAGGGACACTAGTGTGTATTACAAGCTAAGAAGGGAAGATGAAGTGAAAAAGAATGGAACTTATTGCTCCTTAATCCAGAAGACTTTAAAATGTTTAATTGTGGGGTTAGCGAGATACTGGCACTTTTGCATACTGTTCTAGGGTAGGACCGGCCATGCAGTTGGAGGAGCTCAGAGAACACGGATTCCTGTTTAAAAACTATTAAGAGTTACAAGGGGGGTGATGGCTAACCCTTAAACTAAGGGCAACTTCAGAGGTTATATGCCCTGGAAAGCCAGTCCCGTCTGACAGCTGAGCACAGAGCCTGACAAACAGCAAACATTTAATAAACATAGTGGTTGAAAGAATAGAACCTGGGGCTAATTACTTTAGAACTCCTCTGAAGACTGGTCTGTATTCCATGAAAAACTGATTTTATTTGGCTGTAATTTCGAATTTCCTTCTATTGTTCTCTACTGTAGGGTACAAATCTTTATGGGACATCAGGTTCCTGCACATGGGTTTGCAGCAGGAATCCTCCCTGCCTGCTGGGCTTTGTTTATTCTCATGCATTTACAAGACATGGCCACATGGGGTCACTGCACTAAGAAGCATACAGAAAATAAAAATAATAAATAAAATATTTTTTTAAACTTTGCATACAGTCATCTAGCATTACAAGTCAGCTAGAATGGTTAGTTTATTAGAACCAATATACTTTACATTTTGTTACAGTTCCATTATTATGTACTTTTAAGAAATAACTAAATGGTGGCTGAAATGACTTAGATTAAAATAAAAGAAATAAAGCATTTTTAAGAAGACATAACTGAATGAGATTAGCAAAGTTAAAAAATATTTTATTTATTATTTTTATTTTCTGTATTTGAACGTATTACCTGCATGTATGTAAGTGTACCTGTGTCATGCAATGCCCACGGATTTATAAGAAGGGGTCAGATTCCCTGGAACTAGAGTTACAGATGGTTGTTAGCGGACATGTGGGTGCTGGTAATTTAACCCAGGTCCTCTGCCAGAGCAGTCAGTACTGCTGAGTCATCTCTCCAGCTCTGATTTTAGCAAAGTTTTGAGAACAGAAATATCAGATGTCTATTAAAGGGTCCCTCATTGCAGAGAGGGGAATTTTTATTTTTATTATAATTTTTTGGTAGAAATAGAGCTGATTGCACATAATATGCTTTTTACAACATTAAACTTAACATGAGAAGTATTTGGATCTGTACTACTTACTCAACAATCATTGAGTACATGCAAGACACCAGGCTGGGCAGTGAATACTGTCCGGTGTCTGATTTAGGAGCACTGCCTGGAAGTGGAGATAGACTCAATTTGTTTACCACCACAGTGTTCACCTCAAAGGATGGACACTGACCCCAAGGACAGGAAGGGATAGGTGCTTTACAAGTACAAGACACAGAAAGTTCCCTGAAGTGGTTCTGGAACCAAATGTCTAAAACAAAGATATGCTCCCTTTTCCTCTTCTATGACAGCAGGAAGCAAATTCAGGTAGTTTCCCTTGATTGAGTGTTCAGCAATAACAAGGTTCAGAGAACCCTGGTACTCAGTCATGTTACTTTGTTAATGGTTAGGAAGAAGAACATTTCTGTACCTACTTTTTATCTTTTTATCTTATCAAAGAGGAAGTTAAATTACTGCTCTATACAGTATACTGACAAATGCCTGGTAATTTTAGTCTCCAATGCTAACAGTGATTGAGCTCAAGGCCCAAATAAATAAATATATTATCTATAATCCCCACACATTTTGGCGACTCTTATTCTGCATAATTTACACTTGAAGACACTGAGGCTCAGACAAGTTAAGGACTCCTCTAAACCTAACAGCTAGTAAGAAGTGGGCTGGAATTTGACCTCAGGCAGTTAGTGCCTGCTCAGGACATCTGCTTTTTACACTTTCCTACTGAAGCAGACATTTTCTTAAGACAGATCGTCTGTAGACATGTGGTCAAAGTGAAGTTGTTAATTAGTTAAGGATTTTTCCAGGTCAAATTCCTACTTTGCAGGTTAATTTTATACTGGACTGAGAATGGAATCCCATCCTGACAGTTTCCTGGTATATCTTCCTGATGTGTTTGCCTCCTCTCTAGACTCCTGAGGAAAGACTTTGGGTGCATCTCTAGCAGTTAATATTCACTGCCCCAAACAACTCGGCATGCAAGTGAAATCTTCCTGGGTGTCCTACCAGCCCCAGCCCTCTCTTTAAAGCAGATTGGTGAAACCACTTACTTCTTGAATAGGTTCCCTCCCCCATTTTTTCATATGTTATACTTATGTCTGTGATTAAACCTGCAGATAATAAGTGGGCAGAGGACGTAGCTCAGTGGAGACAACTTAGCTGTAGCTATAACTGGACTTTCAGGTTCATTACTCACAGAAAACAATGATAGCTGTGTGAGGCCCTGGGTTTGATCACCATTAAGGCAGACAAAAAAGTTAAGAAAGAAGCAGGAGCTGGTCTGGGGAGGTGGTTAGGTAGTAAAGAGCTTGTTGTCCAAGCTTGAGGACCTGAGTTCAAATCCTCAGAACAGATGTAAAGCTGTGCACAGTAGTGTGGCTCTGCAATCCCAGTGCTCCACTGTGAGATGGGAAATGGAAACGGGAGAATCCCTAGAAACTCCTGTTAACCATATGTACACAGTGGCAAAGAACAAAGGGGCCATGTCTAAAACAAGGTAGAAGGTGAGGACCAACACCACAGTTTGTTCTGTGACTTCCACCTACATGCCCCTGCATTCATGCATGATTGCATGTGATACACATATATACACAGACACACGCACACACACACACAGAGACACCAAAAATTGGTAAAAAGAAACTGGGCTTATTATAGCTTGGCCAAGCCAGGGAGGAAACAAAACCAAAGTCAAACTTGTTAATTTCTTTCCTGCTTTGCAATAGCAATCTTACAATTTATAGGAAAAAATGAAGCGAAGGGCAAGAATATGTAGATTTGTCTTTGAGACAGGCTATTAGTCCTTTCCTGAGGGGTGTCTCTTCCACTGCCAATAGCCCAGGCTGGCCCCATTTTCAGTATGGAAAGTCTGTTATACTGTTACACTGCAGCACCTGCCTGGTATGCTCCAGGACCTTAGTTCAATCCCAGCAAAACCAACCAACCAACTGATCATCCAAAACAAAATAAAAAGCAGAAAACCTTAGTAACAAAAGACATTTAGCTTTAAATTTGTAGCAAAACTTCTTAGACACTAACAGAACTCTCAGAAGCCACAAAGAGGAAACAACAAAAGCTGTTTTAGAAGGAGAAGTGGTAAGTAGACTTCCTTTTGTCTTGAATTGTGCAGAAGACAGTGCAGTACTGACAATGAGGGAACTTCTGTGGGCAGGAGCTGAAACAGGCCTGCTGAGGGGAATCTTTAAGCAGGCCTGGCTTCCCAGAGCAGGGCACCGGGACCTGGATTTGGATAGATGGTGTGAGAAAATTGTGAGAAGATGGGAAAAGGTCTGGGTTACTGATGCCCAGGAGATGGATACCCCAGCAGGGTCAGCTGCTCAATAGAAAGCCAGTCTATCCCCACACCCGGCTCGCCCGCCTTGCCGGCTTTACTCCACAGATCAATGAATTCTAGTCATGCTTATTTTCTGAGGTGAGACTGTCTGCTAGGTGCTATAGAAAGCTCTCATTTTGTACTTCTTTGTAGGAGAGTTAAGATTTCGTCCTCATTCTTTTACAATTCAGTTTCAGGTTCAGTTTTCAAAAATGCTGTATTCCCCTTTCCAGAGTTAAACCTGCAGTAAGGGCGTGCTAATACCAAATAGTGGTGCCTCAGCAACTGATTGCCTCAGCAATCAATAGAGGAAAAAGCCTTTATTTTTATTTCGGTTTTGCATTATTTAATAAAGACCAGTTTGTATGAATAGCCATGAAATTTATATACTCTGAAAAGGGTCCATAAATACTGTTTCTCACATTGGAGTGCTTGATAAATGGAATTTCAGTAATTCTTTTGTGCTATGTTTCTACCAAGGTGACTAAATGCAACCAAATTATGGTATATTTAACGTCATTGCATAAAAAGGAAGCCTGAAGAAACTATTAATAATTTGCTAGTTCAAATTCCTAGTTGTTACCAATCATAGGTTAGCTGGTTTCTTCCTTCTGCTTAGACCTGTTTTCACTCTGGCCTGCAATGGGGTTCCTTGAGGAATGGGAAGCTGGATGTAGCAGAAATTCCTTGGTCTTCCAAGCCAATGTGCACTGGAGTTCCTTGGAATCAGGCGTGTGAAATAAAGGAAACCTCCAAATGGGCTAGAGGTGTGGCTCAGTGAGAGATTCCCCCACCCAGCAAATACGAGGCCCTGGATTACATATAACAATAGAACAATCCCCCAAATGTATAAAAAAGAAGTAATCAAAACAAATGCAAACTTCTAGAATAGCAGGAGAGGATAAAGTGCTAGATTGGTCTGTAGTCATCAGAGGGGACTGTGGTTAGTTGGGGGAATCTTTATGAAGGAAATTAATTTGTAGTTGAATTTATCAGGGTTCTCTGGAGGGGAACAGGACTGACAGAATGAAAAAAAAAATCTCTATATGTATAAATCTCCTTGAGGCTGGGTGCCTCAGCAGTCCTGACCTGGTGCTAAAGACCTGGAAGATTCCTGGAGAGCCCTGGTCATTAGTCAATGATGGAAGCCTGGAATGCTGGTTCTGATATCAGGAAAGGAATCATCATTAGCAACAATATGGAAAATCAATTCAGTGGCAAGAGGGAACTCCAAGCTAGCAAAAGATAATCTTCCTTCTGCCATCCCCTCCTTTAAAACTGGGTTGTTACCAGAAGGTTCTGGCCACATTTGGTGTGGGTCTTCCCACATCAAGGCAATCAGGACAATTCTTCAAGTGAGGCTCCCTACTTAGGTGAGTGTAATAGGTGGCAAGTTAACATTAAAATCCAAACATCACATCAAGCTAGAGATTCCAGATTACCAGGAAAGAGCATTAGTAAGTTTACTGGGCTCTTATGCAGTGAGGAAGGCAGGCCTAGTCCCACACCGATATTCAAATACTGATCACTGGAACCTGTAAATGAAAGATGAGGAAAAAAGTGATGTTGCAGATATGGTCAACGTTAAGGACCTTGTGAAATGGAATTATGTAGTTTGGTCCAATTTTATAACATGTGTTCTTAAAAGTAAAGAACTTTTCCTGGCCTGGGTTAAAGTAAAAATGAAATGTGTCTAAAGAAGAATGGCCAGCAAGATGTAGTGGTTTCTGGAAGGAAGGCCACACACCAAGAATGTAGGAAGATTTAGAAGTTGGAAAAGCAAAGAAACAAATGCTCACCTCGAAATTTGGAAAGACATGTGGTTGTTCTGGCACCGAGAGTGTGGCTCTGTGAGAACTGTGAGGGAATACACTTGAGTCATTTTAGGCTGCAACTTTGTGGAAATTTGTTACAGTGACAACAGAAAATTAATATAATACAGGTTGGTGATATAAGGTAGATACTATTATTGGCATTTTCAGATATGGAAACATACAAAAAGATTAGGTTTTGTTGGTCTCACACATCTGAGAAGTAATAATTGGGTCTGGGACTCTTGCCTTCAGAGCTGAGGAAGGGGACAGACTCAGGGAAGGGAGTGTGTCTGGCAGTTGGCTAGTGAAGAGGGATGGAATCCAGAAAATAGTTGCCCTCCAGGCTAGGTTTGAACTCTGTTTTGATTAATCATCCTCCAACCACAGCTTTGATCATGACAAACTGGTTTACACCGAGTCCTAGAAACATGTTGTTAAGCAAGACTTTCTACAGGGGAACTTCCACTTCATCTTTCCTTTTCACATCTGCTAACCCTTTTCTAGAGCTTTAATCCCCCCTCATCCCGGCAATCACTGCTTGAGAGTACTTGGCTTCAAGAGCTCTACCAGAAATCAACACATAGCCCTGGGCCTCTTTTGTATCTTTGCCAGCAAGTGTCTTAAGTTCTCATACTCCTCGTTTAATTTTTCTGACGCTTTTAATTTATTGCCAAGATGACTGACCTCTGTGAACTTGCCTTAGGCAGGGGACATGAATACATTCAGAGCCAGTCGTGATGTGGAATTTCTGTTCCTGTCTAAAACACATCTTTAACAACCACACGCAGTTTGGCTTTTCGTGAGCGCACTTTTCTTTCTCCGACTCCCTATTATTTAAAGCACATCGGGCTCTCTTGTTAAAAGCTCGGGCAGCTTTATATGACAGAGTGAGGGTGCCTGATGGTCACCTCCTTCATTGCTATGGTACCTGCGACGCTCAGCAGAGGCTCTAACAAGCATTCATTAATGCACGTCTCTAGACAACTAGGGGCAGGTACCCGGGAAAAGACAGAGATGCTGGCTTCATTTCGCCTCGCCACTGCCACTGTCACCTTCCCGAGGGGCCCACCCGCCCGGTTCCCGGGCCCCGCCCAGTCACCGGCCCCGCCCACTGCGCCCCACCCACTAGGCCCCGCCCCATCGGGCCTCGCCCCGCCGCGCCGCGCGCGCGCCACCTGCCACTCGCGCCCCCCGCGCCTTGCGGTCTGCGCGGCGCCGCGCCTCCTCGGCTCCTCAGCTTCCAGCCAAGATGGCGGAGAGCGGCGAGGCTCTGGGCACAGTCCCGGAGCACGAGCGGATCTTGCAGGAGATTGAGAGCACCGACACCGCCTGCGTAGGACCCACTCTCCGGTAAAGCTCTCCTATTCCCGGGCTTCGGGCCGTCCGCGCCAGGGCCTCCTAAAGCCCGGGGCTGGGCGTCCGCCGCCGGGGACGCGCGCGCTGACCCGACAGGTGGTGCGCGCGGGGGCGGGCGCTCGTGGGCGGCGGGGCCGAGGCCCTGGCACCTGTCAGCGCGGCGGCCCGGGCAGCTGTCACGTCTCGGTCCGTGGGTGTGGCTGCCGTGGTGTCTCTGACCCGGGAGCCGCCCTAGCCTGGGGCCTGTCACCTCGGCGTCCGTAGCGGGGCTGACGGCGCGGGGACGAAGGTCACCTGCGGGCGGCCCGCGTGACCGCGGTGCTGAGTTGCGCGCACGTGGAGACCCAGGCTCGGTGGCTGCCCCTGGCGTGGGAGAATTGAAACTGAGCGGGAGACGCCAGCACCCTTCTCCCCGGGCGTGGGCTGCGGGGGAGGAGCGGGTGGCTAGTGTTCACGCTGGTGTGACGGTGCTTCCCTGGAGACTGAGAAGCTTTTAGTTAATGACAAACATTTCGTTGATTTTGCATTGAATTTTCAGTTTATTTAAAAATGGATCCTACCCACTGCCGTTAGGAATAGTACTAGGTAATGAATATTCCATAGCATTCCGAATATCTGCTGCTCCAATAGAATAGCTCTAATGTACTATGAACATTAAGTTAGGCATTCTTCAAGAATAAGGTTTCATCGTTCGCAGTTAGGATAAATGAAGTTTTGATTACTTTAGAGAATTTAAGACTGTGCTTTATCAGTAGTGTTGCAGCATACACTTCCTGCAAATGGAATTCAGTTTTTCTGTGTGTAGATATCTCTATTTCCTAAGTATAGATAGTGAAGTCAGTTTAAGTTACGCAAATTCAGTTGTGCTAGAGCCAGTTCATCTGGTGAGGTTTTTTTTTCTCCCATAAGATAGGAAACTGATGGCATATTTCAAATTGTCACATGTTTGTAGAAAGGGGAGGGGTGTGTTTAGATGTCCCCCTAGCCCAGAGCATTAGCGACCTGCCTGTTTGTTCAGTTATGTATGTCACCACTGTCAAGCATATGCTAGGTAGGTTGTACATTTTTTATTACATAAAGTTCCTGCTGTGATGTTAGAAGGCCTCATTAGTACCTCTTCTTCATTTTCTGACATGAATCTTTTGTATACTTTTTTTGAGACAGGATCTCACTACCCCAGCTGGTCTGGAATTCCCCACATAGAACAGGCTGGCCCCGGACTCAGAGATTTACCTGCCTTTGCCTCCTGAGTGCTGGGATTAAAAGTGTGGGCCACTACGAAGCAGTAGTGTCCCTTTTGAAAAATGACATTGATTATCAAGGGTTTTCTTTATCCTGGGGAAAATATGCTAGGCAGTATTCGTGATAAAAGATGAAACTACTTTTGAAGAAAAGTTTGAAATATATTGACAGACTTCTGAGTTGCTTAAAACTTCGTATATATACTCATGATGTTACTCTGTTCTCTTCCTGGGCAGCTGTGCCACCGTTTTGGGGATACCACTCATTTTGGTAGTAAACTCCGGTGGCTCTGTTTATCTCTCTCTCTCTCTCTCTCTCTCTCTCTCTCTCTCTCTCTCACACACACACACACACATCTATATTTTTACACACACACACCCCTGTAATAATTTTGAGCTCTGTTATTAGGTATTTGTTTTATTTGTTATAGGATCCTGATTAACTCTTTTTCCATTGTAAAATATCCTCCTTTATAGATTTGTTTTAAAGTCTGTTTTGTCTGATATTAGTGTAGCTATTCCAGTTTATGCCTGCCTGCTCTTTGCACTATATATCTTTTTTTTAAGCTTTTACCACTTCTGTAAGTATAGCCACTTTTGTATTTGAATGTAAAAGTTTGTGTTCAGTGGATCGTATTCTTCATCCAGTTTGACAACCTATGCCTTTTGTTTGGAATACTTGATTCATTCATATTTAATGTTTTTTATTTATAGAGTTAGATTTACATTGGCTGTTTTTTTTTGTCTCATTTTCTTTTTTGCTTTTCTATTTCCTTTTTAACTACTGTTTTGCATTAAGTGAATATTTTCTAGAGTTTTAATTTAATTTTATTTGAGACAAGTCTCTCTGTTTCCCTAGATGGCTTGAAACCCTCTATGTAGACCAGGCTGACCTTGATCTCACAGACATTTGTCTGCCTCTGTCTCCCAAGTGCTGAGATTAAAGGCATTCCACCACGATGCCTGGCTATTTTTCAGTTAAAAATTATTTATTTTTATTTTATGTGTATGAGTGTTTTGTCTGCATGTATGTTAGTGTACCACATGTGTGCATTGCCAGTGGAGTCCAGAAATGAAATTACTGATGGTTGTTAGCTGCCATGTGGATGCTTGGTAACCAAACTGGGGTCCTCTGCAAGAGGAGCAGTGTTTTTAACCTCTGAGCCATCTCTCCAGCCCCCTCTAGCATTTTTTTTAACTCGACTTCATATTTAGTTTAACTGAATTCAGGTGCGATATAAAAATGCTACTCTTATGTACTCTACTTGTGTGCATTAGTGCCTTTTTTTGTGACTATGACTAAATACCTGATAGAAACAACTGAAAAAGTTTATTTTAGCTTACTATTTCAGAGCATACTGTTCATCATACAGGGAAGACATGGTGACTGAAACAGCTGGGTCTGTGGCAGAAGCTTGCAGAAGTGGCTTCTGAAATGACACTAGTCAGGAAGCAGAGAGTTTGAGTCAGAAGTGAGGCAGGCTAGGACACTGAAGGCCCACTACCCAGTGGCCTAAGTCATGTAGCTATACCCTAGTTCCAAAGACTATACTGTTTGCCAATATTTTATTGAGTATTCGTACATGTATATTCCCAAGAAATTTTGATTGAATGTTTGGGCTGGAGAGATGACTCAGTAGTTAAGAGCACTGGATGCTCTTGCAGAGAACCCAGGTTTGAGTCCCAGCACCCACAGGATGGTTAACAACCTTCTGTAACTCCAGTTCCAGAAGATCCAATGCCTACTCTGACCTCTGCAGGCATTGCACAACACAGGCGCACTTACATACATATAGGCAGTACACTCATACATATAAAACAAAAATAGTGTCATCTAAATGTTTCTATATTGAATTTTTTCATTTTTATTTAAAAGTATTTTAAATTTCCTTTGTGGCATCTTTTTTGACCTTTTGTAATTAATCACACCAGTTAATTTTCAGATACAAACCAACCTTGGATTTGTGGGAAAAATGCAATTTAGTTGTAGTGCATAAATCCTTTTTATTTGTAGCTATGATATATTTGCTAGTGTTCTGTTGAAGATTATTTCATGTACATTGGGAAATTTTGATCTGTTATGTGGAAATTCATTGCTAAGTAATGAATATTTGTGAAATTCTGAAGTGTTACTTTTAGGTTTTTTAGTTTGTGTGTGTGTGTACGCACATGTGTGTATGCATGTGGAGGTATAGATGCCATGGTGAGCATGTAGAGGTCAGAGGACAACCTTGGATGGTATTTCTCATTTTCCACTTTGCTTGAGACAGCATTTCTTGGTGCTGCCTGTTGCGTATGCCAGGCCAGCTGACCTGTGAGCTCTGAGGATTCTTCTGTCTCTTTCATCTCACCCTAACATTACAGATGCACACAACTGTGCCCGGCTTTTTGTGATCCAAACTCAGGCTCTGTGTCTGGCATGGTAAATGCTTTATCCACCTATCAAACCATCTCCGCAGTTCTCAAATGTTAGTTTTTAATTTAATTTCATTGCTGTCAGAGATAATAGTTTGTATGACTTCAGTTCTTTTAAATTTACTGAAGTGTATGGTCTAACGTGGTTTTCTCCTAGAGAGTGTTTCATGTGCACTTGAAAAGAAAACATACCCTAATGTGTGGAGTACTCTATAGATGTCTGTAAGACCTAATTAACTTATGGTGCTTTTGAAATCTCTTATTTCCTTTCTGATCTCCTGCCTGGTTGTTCTGTTCATTATGGATATTTGTGTTGCTTCAGCATTTTGTTGTGAATATGCTGCTATGAATATGGGTATAAAATATCTATATTAATGTAATGGTAATTTTTTGTTTTTTAATTAAAAGTTAAGTTGTCATACAAAGTAATAGGTTTTATTATGGAATTTTTATATAGCATGTCATTATACTGCATTCTTACTCATCTTCCTGTCCTGCTGCCCTCCCTCATTTCCCGTCTCCCTTCTTGGTGGTCCTCTTCCTCTCTTAATGTTTTCTCTTCTCCTATCAGGTCATGTGTATATTCTAACACCCTATTTTTAAAAACATTAAAAAACTGTTTGTATTTCATATACATGAATATATCGTCTGTGTACATGTAGGTGCACCCATGTCTTACAGTGCCAATGGAGGTCAGAATAGAGCATCAAATAATAGAGCATCAAATCTCTTGGAACCTGGGACCTCTATAAGATTAGCCAGTGCTCTTAACTGCTGAACCATCTATCTAGCCCCTCATGTACACATTTTAAAAATACTTGTTTTGTTTCAGTACCTGCTTCCAATTTTGGGAATGTGTGTTAGTTTCCATCACTGTAACAAAGTATCTGAGATTATCAACTTAAAAAGAGGAAAGTTTATTTTGCTCACAGTTTTAGAAATTTCAGCCACTGATCATTTGGCTCCATTACTTTGAGCTTATTATAAGGTAGGATATTGTGTTGGTCACTTTTCTGTTGCTGTGATAGAAACACTGACCAAGGGATCTTATAAAACGAGGAGTTTATTTAGCTTATAGTTTCAAAGGGGCAAGAATCCATCATGGCAGGGAGGCATGGCAGCAGAGGTGACTGGAGCAGGCCCAGGAAGCTGAGTGAGGTCTAAGAACTCTCTAAGGACACCCTCCAACGACATGCTTCCTGTAGCATGGTCACACCTTCTAAGACCTCCCAAAACAGTGCAAAAAAAATGGGGACAGTATATCTAAATACTTAGAGCCTATGAGGGACAGTCTCATTCAACCCACCACAAATACGATGGTAGGAACACATGCAGGAGAAACTCCTCATCTCATGATGGCCATGGAGGGAGCAGAGGGGAGAGGAAGAAGGAGAAAGGGGGAAGGAGAGAGTGGAGGAAGGAGAGAAGGAGGGGGAGGAATGAGAGGGAGTGGGAGAAGAGAGAGAGGGAGGGAAGGGGAGAAGGGGTGACAAAGGAAGGGGGGAGGGGAAGAGGGGAGAGACGGGTGCGCGTGCGTGCGCGCGCACACACACACACACACACACACACACACACACCAGGTTGCCAGTATCCCAGGACACTCTCTCGGTGACCTAACTTCCTTCTACTAGACTTCACTTCTTAAGTTCTACCCTTTTCAGTAGTGCCATGAGCTGGGATCAAACCTTTAAACACATGGACCCTTAGGAGACACTTGTCCTTAGCACGGCAGGAAGATAGACCTGCCTAGGAGTGGAATTTCTGGGTCATGTGGGTGTTCCATACTTAATTTAAAAGAGTCTGTTTAGTAGGGGCTTGGATAGGTGGGTCAGTCGTTAAGAGGACTGGCTGCTCTTTCAGAGAACCCAGGTTCATTTCTAATACCCCCACAGCAGCTAATGACTGTCTTACTCCACTTCCAGGAATCCAATGCTGTCTTCTGGTCCCGCGGGCATTGCACACATGTGGTGCATTTATACACATGAAGGCAAAACACTCATACAACAACAAAAAAATTAAAATGTCTGTTTTTGTAAAATGTCAGTAGTTTGAAGTGCATGAGTCTTCTCCTTTTGTTGAAGATTGAAATTGCAGACTTGGAGTATAACCAAAACTGTCTGTGGATGGCAGACTTATTAACTATGGTTAATATATTGTTTTAAGCCATAGTATCAGAATAAAAGAGAATCTGCTTTTCTGTCTGATTTGCTGCAGTCCTATTTTTTTTCTTGAAATTGAATTTTGCTATGTTGTGCAGGGTAGTCTGGAATTTGTTGGTACAAGCAATCCTGACTAGTTGAAACTAAGGGCATGTGTGTGCTACAGTGCCCAGCTTATAACTATTTCTTAAGATATTTGATTGGTGAAAACAAAGTTATGGCTAAGAAGAGAGCTGATAAAGCTCTGCAATTTCCCATCTGGAGTACAGCTTCAGTAATGATTGTAACAGATTCTGTGTATACCAACTATGTATGTATGTATATTAGAGGAAGGCTGAGCATCTCCTCTAGTAGACCTTTACTAAAACATGCTTTGCAAGGGTTCTTTGAGGTAATCTTTTGTCATTGTTCAAACAATGACAGGACACAGGTGTTTATTGAGTTTAGGCCAGCCTGGCCTGTGTGTCTACAGCTCAGAATGAGGGATCTACGGAAGGCACAGGGCAGAAACCACTTTGTGGGGCCCTGTACCTGGGTGACTGGGGTACTGGATGGAATGTTGTGGTCAGAACTGGCTTCAGGACAATACTGAGTTGGTAGTTACCAAGATAAACATTTATCACCATAAAAAATGGCTACACTGACTCTACCCCATTCAGGTATAGAAAAGTCATAAATATACTGTGACACCCTCAGTCATGGTGGGTCCAGTGGCCCCCTCTCTGGGACAGGCTGAGGACAGTGGGTATGATGTATGATGGGAACTTAGATGGGGTTAGCATGCCATCTGTATCCAGAACAGAGGTGGAAGAAACAAAATTTTTGTCCAAAATTTGGAGATAGAGCCCCTGAAAGGTTCAGATCTGAGTCTCTAGGTAGGCAACTGGGTCCTGGCAGCCTGGGTCAGACTGTGGTCAGCCAGAAGGGGGAAGAGCGTAGAGGATGTGAACCTCAGAGTGCATGCAGACCATTATTGGCCATAAAAAAAGTTACATAAAACTCTCTCTTACACATCAGTGGGAAAAGATTAGGATATTTGGTAACCTGGAAATACCGCTATGCATCTGGTACTGCACAGGTTTAATACAAAGGCTCGCAACTGAGCACACCGGGGACAGTCCTGTCCTTTGATTAAAGGGTTGGGTGATGACTGGCTCCCACATGGTATGGCCACTGGGCTGTAGGGCTGTGAGACAGGCTGGTTGCTAAGGTGCTGAAGGTAGCTGTGTTCTGGGGGATCACCATAGCCTTACACCTGGGCCCTTTGACATACTGTGTCTGCTGGTTAGGCCGCTGTGGCCCAAACTGACCTGTTGAGGTAAGGTGGGCTAGATTTATTTATTTATTTTTTTAACAGGTAAAATCTTCCTTAAAAAAAGGTCTCTGGTGTGTAAGGTCACTTAAGCTGCTGTTTAAAGTGGCTTCTCTGGAATGCTGGAAGCTGCAGTGGCAGGCCCCTGGATGGTGGACCAGGAGAAGGGCGGGAGCAGGTGGTGGTTCTCACCCAGGTCGTGGTTTTGGGGCCCCCTGCACCACCTCTACCATAAAGCCGGTCTGAAATAGTACCATCTTGCGGTCCTTCTGGAAGAACTTGAATCCCTTGAGGATGCCCCCTGTTACTAGACAAGAGGTTCTTGGACACAGAGGGTGGAATGTTGGAGAGGTGCAGAATGGCTGAGGGCTGGAAGATGTTTTAGAAGTTCTCGGAGCATGGCTTCTTGAAGTGGTGCAGCAGTGAGCTGCCAGTCCTAGGTGAGGCCGTGGTCTTCCTGCCCTCTTGTGGCAGCTGCAGGTTCTTGTGCTTTGACAGTGTGATGCCATGGGTTTTGCATGCATCTGTGTCAGTTCAGGTGGCTCATGGCCAGCTGGGCATAGCTGCCATCTGCTGCCTGCACCAAAGCATTTTCCTTGTTGATCAGGATCTTCACTTACTGCTCATCATCGTAGATGCCAAAGTGAATAAAGAGGCTTTGAGATGTGACTTCTTGGGGTTCAGGTTGCTGACTAGTAGGGTGGAATCCCGGCACCTGCCATGCCTGTGATGGCAACGCATCCTACTGCGTGGCTGCTGCTGCTGCTGGTATGGCCAGGGGACCCAGTGCTTTGTGAATGTTAGGCTCGAAAAGGCTGAAGGCTGAATCCATGGTCTGGTCCAGGGAGGTCTGGTTGTCTGCCTAGGGCAGGTCTGGGTGCATGTACTTGTGGCTCCTGTACTTGATGTTGAGGTTGGTGAACTTGGATTCTTAGAGTACAGCAGACATTGTGGATATTTTGGCTATCCAGCAACAGCTTGTGTGCTGGGTGCTCACCGGTTGGTGTACTGCAGTAGTGCCTGGAATTGGTTGTTCTTGGTGAAAGTGATGATCTTTAGTGTGGTGCTGAATTTAGAGATCTAGTGTCTGGGATTATAGGATAGAAAGATTCTCCATAATGATCCTGAGCACGGGGCTCTGGTTGGGTATCACCACCATCACCACCCATACTCTCTCCAGTTCCCTCTCTGCCAACCACCCCTGTCCTCTGCCCACAGCCCAGGGCAAAGGTGGTCAGGCCCAGGTTTCCTAACTGCACTAAGTTTAAGGTCTGCAGGGCATCCGTTTCCATTGGCCCACATCTGGTTGGGGAACTGTTGGTCTTGAGCTCTTTGTGGTCAGAGAACTGGATATAGACTGTGGTATAAGCCACCTCCTCTGTGCCCATATTGATGAAAGACTGATTCTTTTCCTTTAGTATGAGCAGGTTGGTAATCTTCCTGAACAGCAGCTCCTGGGAGATGACCTCACTTTCTGTGACATCACTGGGCAGAGGACCCAGGTTTAGTTTCCAACAACCATATGGTGACTCACAATTATCTGTAACTCCAGTTCCAGGAGCTTTGGTGCCCTCTTCTGGCCTTTGCAGTCTCTATACACACATAGTGCACAGAAACTCACACAGGCACACACTCATAGGTATAAAAAGTAGGAAATAAACAGGGCAGGGCTTCTAGGCTGTCCTCAGCATGGCAATGTTCTTTTGCTGGGCAGAGCTGAGTGTGTTGCTGAACCCAAAGGAAGCCTCATGATTTGGCAGGAGCTGGCACAGGTCTGCCAGTGCCTGACCAAGCAAAGAAAGTAAGAAAATCTCCTAGCACAGTCTCCGTGGGTCACCTACCTCCAGCATGTTATGAAAGCTAGATCCATGAATATTTCTCCCAGCTTGGCACTGTTAAAAGATTCAGATTATCCAGAGGTAAACAGCTTCCTGGTAATCTCAGTGATGCTTCCTCTGCCTAAGCCATTGCTTTCTTCATGAGGTCTAGATTCCTCTATCTCGTAGGATGGCTGCTCCTCAGTGTGTTCTCTGAGCTTCGCCAAATATACTTGTGAGCACCTTAAAGAAGCAATTCATTTGTGATGTAGTACTGTACTTGTTTGCCACATATCAGGAGATGTACCTTTGTTTTTGGCAGCTTCCCAGACAGTGAGGTGGAGTCCTTATTTTGGTGTGTTACCTTTGTCTTTAGGGCCCTGGAAACAGTCCCTTTGTTGAATCCTAAGAATGACTGAAATACCAGGACTGGTTATCATTCCCATAGCAGAGGTCTGTAGAGGTCAGCAGGTTTTTAATTTTATGTTGCCTAAACAACATTAGAAGGAGTTTTTTTTTTCTTTTTTGGTTGGTTTGAGTCAGGGTCTAAGTATGTAGCCTAGTTGTCCTGAACTTGCTACATGTACTGGACTGGTCCTGAACTTGCAGTGATCCTTCTGCCTCTGTTTTCCAAGTGCTGGGAGGCTTGCATCTCCATGCCCAATTTAGAAGAAATTTTAAATTAAAATGTTGTCAGAGCATGATGGGCTGTGATCCCAACACTTGGGAGGCTGAAAGTCCAAGAATCTTGAGTTTGAAGCTAGCCTGGGCTACACAGACTCTTACCTTAAAACAAAATAAAATACTAGTATTCCATCCTAAGAAGAATAATATATTTTCTCTGTACTTCTCTCTTCCTTCCCGTATTTATCTATAAAAAATGACTGCTTCTTCAATGGGTAAGAAATTCAAACATCCTGAAGTCTATTTGAGCATAATTTAGTAACTCTGCAGGTGCCCATCATACAGCTTTATTGGATGTCAGCGTTTTATTTACTTTAGATTTTTCTTGTTTAAGAAGTACATTAAAGATAGGGGGTTGGGAAAGATGGCTCAACTGGTCAAGGAATTTACCACTCAAGCCTCTTGACCAGAGTTTGGTCCTTAGAACCCACGTAAAGGTGGAAGGAGAAAACCAATTCCCCACAGTTGTTCTCTAACCTCCACATACATGCCGTCATACACATGTACACATATTCACATATCATATTCACACAGTAACAATAGATAAATTTAAGAAAAAACCCTAGAGAAACTAAGATAGCAGGTTTGCAGACCTAAGTGTCTCATAGCAATCTGCTGAGCAATATCCATATTGACATACAGAAATATAGTGGTCTGTTGACCATTTCATTTTCTGTGGTTTTGATTGATAACAGTCAATTGCAATCCAAAATATGAATATTTGTCTTGACTCTTTAGAGAGGAAGAAACAAAATAACCTTATTAAGGAGAGTCTTTGCTCTTTGGTTTGGCCAAACTATAAATAAATCCATTTAACTTAAAAAGAAAAAAATACATTATGGGTAAAGTTGCAGTCTAGTTTGTACCTCTCCCCAGTTCTTGTCACCTTTCATTCCAGGGAGTTGTTGTTTTTAAATTCCATGTTTATTAATCTTATATATAAGTATATACTATATAGTCTTGTTTTTTAAAAAAACCTATGTAGTCTGGGTATATTATATTTACTATATATTTGTAGTATATCATTTTCTGCAGCTGACTTAATTGTATATTGTGAACTTCATTCATGTAACTTGGCACATCATGTGCATGCCATTGCCGTCATCTTGTCATGTTGCCTTCCTTTGGAGTTTATCCACCCTCTTAAGAAATAAAAAGATAAAGTTGGAAAGAATTTCAGGTCCTTCACAAGTGACAGAAACTTTGTTTAAATAATAAAAAAATTAAAGTCCATGTGAAACACTGAAAAGTATTCTGAAAAAAAAATCATAGTTAATCTAGGTAATTATTCAGAAGGTAAAGAATAACCTTTCATATTGTAAGCAAAGACATTAGCTGAAGAAGCAAGCCCACAAAACTAAGCAAATGTTGCCAAATTTTTAATATATTTCATAGTTCCTTTTCACATACAGACATTGTATTCCATCCTAGTTTGGTTTCTGTTCTGTGATAAAATACTGACTAAAAACAACTTGGGGAGGCAAGAGTTTATTTGACTTACAGGTTACAGTCCATCATCAAGGGGAGGCAAGGCAGAAACTCAAGGCAGGAAACCCAGAGGCAGGAACTGAAGCAGAAACTATGGAGGAACAGAAATGCTACTTGCAGACTTGCTCACTCAGAGCACAGTTACAGTAAAATGAAAGCAAAACCAAAATCCAAGGGTATAAAAAGCTCAGGGTTGGATATCTGGGACTCACTCAGGATCATCTGGACTCTAAAGGGCTTAGGCAGTTCCATTTCTTCAAATCTACCATCCATAGCACACAAGCTTGTCTCCACGTTGGCTGTTGTTCTTGGTGGGCGTCCCAAGGTCCTGACATCTTCAGTATTCTGGGATCTCAATTTCAACTGAGGCTGCACCTTCACCAGTGGCCTCTCCTGGTCTTTCACAGTGCTAAGCCTTAGCTTTTCTTCACGACCCCTTTACCTTCAAAACTAGTACCAAGTTGGAGACTCTTAAACATTACTAAGTTCAATAGCTTGCTTGAGATGCAGCCTTAGCTCGCTCTAGGCCATAGTTTCTGTGTGCTAACCCTGAGGAATTCCTTTCCAGATTTCACCTCAGTGATGCTGGGCTCTTATTAATCATATCTGAGTTTTCAGTCCAGCTAACCAGGGTGGTTTGTCTCAGTAAAGCACAGGTTTTATTTCCTCATTGCTGATCTTTTAACAACTTATACTTCAACCTCTGCTGATCAGAAACCACAGATACTTATTCAGAATGTCATATGAGCTACTCTAATAGTCTTTGAGGGGTTCTCAAACTTCCTCTATACCTCACAAGCCAGGCTCCCATGGTCTTGCATTTCTCACAGCATTCTTGGCTTCCAGCCTCCTACAAAACAGCCCCTTAAGGTCTGACTCAGTGGTTCTTCCAGCTCAAAGTTCCGGACACTTCCACAATCCTCCCCCAAACAACATGATCAGGTCTGTCACAACAGCACCCCCTTCTCTGGTTCCAGCTTTTGCCTTAGTTTGTTTTCTGCTGCTCTGATAAAACAATGGACCAAATCAACATGGGCAAGGGAGGGTTTATTTGGCTTACAGTCTATGGTCAAGGAAGCTGAAACAGGAGCTCAAGACAAGAACTGAAGCAGAGACCATGGAGGAGCACTGCTTATTGGGTTGTTCCCTCTGGCTTACTCAGCTACTTTTCTTATATAGCTCAGTCCTACCTACCCAGGGATGTCACCTCTTACAGTGAGTTGTGACCTCCTACATCAATTAGCAGTCAGGAAAATGCCTCACAGACATACCCACAGGACAATCTGATGGAGAAAATGCCTCAGTTGAGGCTTTCTCTTCCCAGGTTTGTCATGTTGACAACCACATAAACCAAGGCAAATGCATTTTCTTAGTTTGGCACTTTATTGTGCTTTTTAATATTCTGAAATAAAAGAATACATTACTATAGATACATGTTCTTTCTTGGGAGTCTGTGAGGTCAAAATTAAAGTAAAACTAAGATTATGGCAGTTAATTTTATATTACCTTGACTGTGAGTTAATGGTTCTGTATATAAAACATTTCTGTATGGGTGTGTGGGAGTTTTAGGGAGAGAGAAGTATTTCGATCAAACTGAGTAAAGTATCTGCACTTACCAGGAGTAGTGTGCATCATCTAATGATCTGAGGGGGGTCTAAATAGAATGAAAAGGCAGAGGAAAGGTGAATTCTCCCTTCTTGTGCTGGGATGCCATCTTTTTCTGTCATTGAGTGTTGGAGCTCTGGGAGGCCTTCTGTACTCTGGGCTCAGGTCAGCAGCCCGTTTGGTTCTCAGATCTTCCCACTTTGACTGAATTGTATAGTGCTGGGAGCATATTACAACACTTCTCACCTTTCAGAATAGAATGGTACAATTCTACAATGAATTCTTGTTCTTTATTTTTAAAATATTTTATTTATTATTTTATATGTATGAGTCTATTGCCTGTGTGTGTGTACGTGCACCTGTGTTGTGCAGTGCCCAAAGAGGTCAGAAGAAGGCATTGGATCTCCTGGAACTGGAGTTACAGATGGTTATTATCCACCATGTGGGTGCTTGGAACCAAACCAGGTCCTCTGCAAGAGCAGTCAGTGCTCTTAACTGCTGAGCCATCTCTCTAGTCCCCAAATTCTTGTTCTTTTCTCTCCCTTTTTCTTTTCACTTTCCCTTTTTTTCTCTCTCTCTTTCTGTCTCTTTCTCTGTTTCCTCCCCTTCTTCCCCTCCTCTCCCCCTTCCTCCCCTCCTCTCCCCCTTCCTCCCCTCCTCTCCCCCTTCCTCCCCTCCTCTCCCCCTTCCTCCCCTCCTCTCCCCCTTCCTCCCCTCCTCTCCCCCTTCCTCCCCTCCTCTCCCCCTTCCTCCCCTCCTCTCCCCCTTCCTCCCCTCCTCTCCCACTTCCTCTCCTCTTCTCCCACTTCCTCCCCTCCGCCATTTACTGTGTTGCCCAGGGTGATCTCCAATTCTTTGGACTCAAATAATTTTCTGCCTTCAGTCTCCTCAGCGCTGGGATTACAGTCTGTCATCATGTCCTGTCTTAGTTTTAGTTTTTAAACTTTGCATTTAATTAATTTTATTACTATTGTGTATATGATGTTTGTGTGTACATGCCATGGTATATGGAGGTCACAGGAAAACTTCTTGAATTCTACCTTTATGTAGGTTCTAGAGATTCAACTCAGGTTGTCAGGCTTGCTCAGCAAGTACTTTTACCCACCGAGCCATCTTGCCATCTCTCAGTTTTAGTTTTTAACACAATGATATTGATAGTTAAAATCCACATAAGCAAAGCCTTTTAGACATCTCTGTAAGTTTTCAGAGTGTAAAAGAGATAAAAAAAAAATTGAGACTTACTGCTTTAGCTTCAGAATTTCTTCCTAACTCCCTCTCTCCTCTTCTCTCCTATTCCTTCCCCTCCCCTCTTTTCTCCTGTCTCCTTTAAAGGGTCTTACTCTGTAGTCCAGGTTGGCCTCAAACTCACTGTATTCCTGAGGATGACCTCAGATTTACCACAGTCCTTTTGCATTAGCTTCCCCAGTGTTGGTATTACAGAGATTAGACATCAAGTCTGACAAAACCACATAAAAATTATTTATTATTTTATGTGTATGAGTGTATTACCTACATGTAAGAACACTCATGTTGTGCTTTGTCCTTAGAGGACAGAAGAGGGTGTTGGATTACCTGGACCTGGAGTTACAGATGGTTGATAGCCACCATGTGGGTGCTGGGAATTGAACCCAAGTCCTCTGCAGGAGCAGCCAGTGCTCTTATCTGTTGAACCATCTCTCTAGTCACTGCCAAAACCACTTTTAAAAACATATACACAGTTGTATTTCTCCATGACTATTTCTCTGGTATGATTTTAACAACTAGTTATTGTTGGGCATAATGCAGGGTAGGCCTAGCTAGTCCACCCCATCTGCCAGGAGGAATGGAGGACTGGCTCTTGTGGGTGTGGAGCACCACACCCTTTTATTAGACTCATACAGAGAAGATGAGCATGGCTCCACGTTGGGCACCAGTATGTTGGGGGTCCCAGCACTCAGGGCCAGCCGGAGGGGGACCAAAGGATCTCCACCTTGGGGTGAGGGGGCGAGTAGGCGCAGAGTCAAGACACCGACTCTGTGAGTTGAGTGGAAAGCCAGCATTGGTAATCTGCTGCAAACTCATTTATTCAAGAAAGAGCAGAGAGTCTTATAGGTCTTGTTAGCCAATAGCCTTGTAGGTTGGGGTCCTGACTACAGCCAATCGCAGTTTGCTCCCAGGTGGATCAGGTTCCCTCCAGGTGCTGGGCAGAAACTAGCTTCACAACCAACCAGTGTGGAGCACCACGCCCACGAGAGCCATTCCTCCATTCCTTCTGGCAGGTGGCCTAGCTAGGCCCACCCTGCATTATGCCCAACATGTTATAATGTTATGTTAACTTTTAACCAAGTAAACATATTTTACATTGAAACTACTGGGGTAGCACAGAGGACTGTCTGCAATACGAAAGTGTCTTATCAGACTAGCAAAGCTTTTGAGCATACACAAACATCCTTTTACCACCTTCATAAAGTGGAAAAATGAATACTTTCACCAACATGACCCAAATGTAAATCCTCTGTAGAACATGTAAAAATAAGAAACAAAAGTGTATAAATTAATTATGCTCAAATTAGTCTTCTAGACTTCTGTTGTAATTAGCAATTAGATGCTTGAATAATTATTAATTATTTTAAATAAATTAATTAAAATAATTAGTTAAATATCAAGGTTTTATTACCTAAAGATCTTGGTAATTATTTCCAAATGCACGGAAGTAAAAAGTGTCAGAATAATGATCTAGTTTATTTGAGCATAAATCTGCCTATTAAATTTTAAAAAATGTATTTTCATTTTCTGTGTATAACTGTTATGCCTACATGTATGTAAGTGTGCTTGTGTCATGCAGTGCCCATGCAGGGCAGCAGAGGGCATTGGAGCCCCTGGAATTGGAGTTATGGGCAGTTGTTAGCTGCTATGTAGGTGCTGGGATTTGAATGTGGGTCCTCTGCAAGAGCTCTTAACTGCTGAGCCATCTTTCCAGCCTCATAAATTAGCCTTTTAGAAATCATCGTAAATATTATTAGAGTAGTGTTAGCTCATTTGATCAATAAATATATATTTAAGGAAAATCTAAGTGGACTAAAGTCGTCAAAGATCAGAAATAGCTGCTTTTATCAACAAATGGTCAAACTAGAGTTGTTTGCTAAAGTTCTTTCTAGTCTTGTGTAACATTGACCATTTAAAACATTTCTAAGTTAATTTCTATAAGAGGAACTTTTTTTATCTAGCACATTTAATGTAGTGAAAGTTTCATTTCCTTGTCTTCTGGGAATTTTATAAATATTCCACTTATGTATTTTCTCTAAGGGTCTTGTTGTATAGCCCAGGGTAACTCTGAACTTGTTCAGCTCTTCCCGTCTCAGCTTCTGAGTTCTGGGATTAAAGGTGTGCACTACTAATCTTGGCTTTCCACTTATTTTAATGCTTATCTATGTCAGTAAGCCAGCTAGAACAGTGTTCCTTTAAATCAAGAGACTTCATAATATAAATTATAAATGCCCCTTAGAAATAAGTCATTTTGCAGACATAATGACTGGTAAAAGTCTTTCTGAATTAGAAATTTGTTTCTGTAACTTCAGTAAAGAGACGTAGGAGTCACAGAGATAGAAGAATGTACTCGTCCAGGGGCTGGGGAGATGACTTAGTAAAGTGCTTATTACATAAGCCTGAGGACTTGAGCTCAGATCCCCAGCACTGACATAAAAAGCTGGGCATGGCAGCACAGACCTGTAATCCTAGTGCTGGAGAGGTGGAGCCAGGAGGATCCTTGGGGCTTGCTGCCCTACCTGTCGAGCCAAATTGGTGAACTCCGGATTCAGTGAGAGATTCTGTCTCAAAAAAATATGGTAGAGGGGCTGGAGAGATGGCTCAGCAGTTAAGAGCACTGACTGCTCTTGCAGAGGACCTGGGTTTGGTTCCCAGCACCCACGCGGTGGCTAATAGCCATTAGTAATTCCAGTTCCAAGGGATCCGATGTCCTCTTCTGATCTCTGCATGACAAGGGTACACATATGCACATACAGGCAATGCACTTATACTCCTAAAATAAAAATAATAAATAAAATATTAAAAAATGATAGCAGTTGAAGACACCTGATGCTGACCTCTGGCATATACATGCATGTATAAACATGTTCACACAAACATGCACATGAGCATATATACATGTACCCTCCCCTCACAGAGCAAACAAAACAAAATAGGCAACTTGCTGGTCCAGATATCACACCTGGTTTTGGTGGACTTAAAAATCTTTAACCAAATTTCTGAAAAACCTCTATCCTATCCCAGGAATGGCATGAGTGTTCTGCCTTTTATTAGGCTGTCTTTTTCTCGGCATTTCTTTTACTCTGTATCTGTAACCTTCTTACTCTGAACGGATTAAAAAGGTGGTTTTCAGGGTTGAGATGGCTTAGCAGTTAAGATCATAGACTGCTCTTCCAAAGAACCCAAGTTTAATTCCCAGCACTCACGTGATGGCTAACAGCCATCTTTAACTCCATTTCCAGGAGCTCTGATGCCTCTTCTGGCCTCTGTGGGTTTTGTATGACACAGGTGAGCTTACATACATGCAGGCAAAACACTCATACACATAAAGTAAAAATAAATAAATAAAAATAATTTAAAAAATAAATTGATTTTTCAGGTCTTTCTCACGTTGACCACGAATAAAAGTCCCTTTTTGGTGCTCAATTGGTACTTGGTCTTGTTACTGGTTCCTTAATTCTGAGAAAGAAAAAGACTCAATTTGAAGTTAAAAAACAAACAAACAACAACAACAAAAACAAAACAAGACAAAAACTGGTAATACCTTCCAAGCTTTGAAAAAACTGTGGATGACCAGGTTTATATACCAGGGGTGCATTCCCTTCTGTGGAGCAGGCCTCAGAACCAATTTTGAGAGTGGTTCATTACCCCATAGCAGTTGTACCACCATTGTACCAGTGTGAACTTCTTGCTTGGAAGGTTCGCATTGTTGTTTGTAGGGTTCAGAGCACCTTCTGGCACTATAAAAGCTGGCTGGCAGGAATAAAGCTTCTAGCTCAGTTCTGGCTTATATTCTCTTTACCTTGGAAAGAATGCTGTGTCTTAAGCAATAGAATCTTATCGTCTGATCCTGACATCAAGAGGATTGGCAGTAGCCTCTGTTGTTCGGGGGAGGGCCTCTGGGACCTCCCTGACTGTATAAAGAGGTATCCTACATCTGGCACTGGGGTTTTTGTTTGATAAACAATGACTTCTAGGAGCAGCATTATTCAGTCATGCAGGGTTGTGCCCTTTTAACTATTTTTTAAATTACGTTTTTCAATCGACTTACAAAGTAGTCAGTTTATATAGCTTTTTCCTGTATCCTTCACTTTGGTTAGCCCTCCCTCTTCTCCCCAGCTCCTGTCCCCATACCTGCTTGAATCTGTCCACATCCCATGTTCTGCCTCTAATTTAATTCATCTATATTCTACTAGTCCCCTTCCCATAAGACATCCCTTCTTCCCTGCAGTGGGCCCTTTTTACTTTCCTGGCTTCTATAAGTTCTCCAAGTTAAACACATAAAACTAAAGATTTGAAGCCAGGATCCACATATGAGAGAGACTTGTGGCTTCTTTCTCTGGGTCTGAGCTACCTCACTCAGTATAACTTTTTCCAGGGCAACTTGACTACTGTGGTTTAACTAAGCTGACATGGCACCAAACTGCAGTCTAAATACTTATGTTTGTACCCACAGACAAACGCTACTCTCCTCCCTCAGCAGAGAAGCTTCTCTGTCAAGTGACTGGCAATGAAGGCTGGCTGTTCAGGATGCTTAGAAAAAATGATGGTTTAGTGCTAAAACTTTTTTTTGCACCAACATAATGCTGCAAGGGGAAAATTCTACACCGTGGTTTGTTTTATGTACACACTTATCAAAAATAATAGATTGAATTACTGTCTGGCTATATGTAGAAGGTATAAAGAAACAGAAGTGAATTTCATATTTCCTTCCCTAAGATACCTTATTATGCTTGTGCAAGTTTCTCAAAATCTGGAGAAAATCAGACCCTTCTGGTCATAAGTATTTGGGATTAGAGCTACTTTGTGTGTAGTTCAGACAATAACAGCTTTATCTTCCCTCACTTTAGCAGAGTGGTTTTAGCATTTTTCACTAGGACAGGTTGGTCTTTGAGGCTAAGGCATTTGTATTATTGTGTTAAGGAAGTTTCCCATCAGTCCACGTTTTATAAAGTGTTTTTAACAAAAAATGAATTTTTCATGACAAAATTTTGAGTTAGTCATCTGATTTTTGTCTTGCTTCAGTAGCAACTGAGTTATGAATGGATTTCCTATTATTGAAATATTCCTGTCAAATTCTGCTTGATACTGTTGATGATTTGTTCTTTTAATGAGCTTTTGGATTTTGGGTATTTTCATGCTTTTAAGGATGTTTTTGTCTTGATGTAAGTAAGATTGATCTGTTGTCTTGATGTAGGTAAGATTGGTCTACGATTTCTTATTTAGGACAGTCTTTTTCAGATCTTTGAATCAGTATAATGCCCATTTCATGAAACAAAATTGTAATTTTTCCTTCTTTTTCTGTGCATTTCATAATACATTCCTGTTGATAATGATTTTTTAAAAATATTTTAGAGATAACCTTGTAAATAGTAACTTGGGGCTGGTCCTCTTAGGAAGCAATCTTTTAATTCTTTTTTGTTTCTTCTGTAATAATTGACCTGTTTTAGATTTTCTATCTCTAGATGGTTAATAAGTTATATTATTGTATAAAATTATCCACTTATTCAAGTTTATCAAGTTCTTTGAACAATTATGTTATAGAAACTTACAGTTTTATAAATTGTTCTGTTCTGATGATGATATTTCCCTTGTCAGTTCTAGTTTTGGGTAGTTACAGTTTTCACTCTCTGACCCTTCTCCCACTTAGGCTAGTGACTTGTCTTGTTGAGGGGTGTGTGTGTGTGTGTGTGTGTGTGTGTGTGTGTGTGTGTGTGTTTATGAATATGCATGTACACAGGTATGCAAATGCGTGTGGAAGCCTGAGAACAACCTCCAATGTTATTCTGCACCATCACCGTTTATTTGAGAGACAGGGTCTCTTTCTGGAATTTGCCAGTTAGGCAAGGCCAGATAGCCAGGGCCGTGTCTGTCTCTTCCTTCTCTCACTGGATTACAGGTGTGAACCACCATGCCAGCACTGATTGATTGATTTTTATTTTATGTGTATGAATGTTTTGCTTGCATGTATGTACAGTGCTCATGGAGGCCAGAAGAGGGTATCAGATTCCATGTAAATGGAGTTACAGATGGTTGTTAGCTGCCATGTGGATGCTGAGAACCAAACCCAGGTCCTCTGCAAGGGCAGTGCTCTTAACCACTGATCCATCTCTTGCACCTGTGCCAGCTTTTAAAATGTGAGTTCTGAGGATTAAACTCAGCATAAACTTATACTTACAAAGCAAGCACTTTACCAACTGAGTCATCTCCCCATCCCTGTTTTGTTGATTTTTAAAAAATACATATTTTATTTTTATTTTATGTGCATGAAATAAGTGCACCCATGTTGTGCAGTACCTGTGGAGGTCAGAAGAAGGTGTTGAATTCTGGAACTAGAGTTATGGACGGTTGTTAGCTACAATGTGGGTGCTGGGAATCAAACCTGGGTCTTCTGCAAGAGCAGTCAGTGATCTCAAACACTGAGCCATTTCTCCAGCTTCTGATATAATTATTTAATGCTGTAATATGCTTTGATGGTTTTGTTTGATATCTAGTTTCGCCTTCACTGTATTTCATATATCTTGATATGCTTATTACTATTTTAGGGAAGTTTTGCTGTTTTAATTTTGTGATTTTCTTTTTGATGCAACAGTTTTAAGTAGTATGTTTTTAAAAAAATTCTAGTGTTTGTTTTATGGAAGTTTGTTGTCAAGTTTGGGAGCATTATATAAATACCAGTATTACATCCTTGTTTTGAAAAATAAGTGTATTTGTAGGTTGCTTTGCTTGTAATTTTTAGCATTATGAACTACATAAGTCATAAGTATAAAACTTTATTAAATTTTGTTTGCTATGGGTGCATAGTGTTCTTTTTGCTGTTTTCCTGAAAACCAATGCTTCAGTAAATTTCTCCTTAATTATAAGCTATAATATTCCTGTAAAGGACTTTGGCAAAGCAAATAGTTTATCTCTGAAAATGGTTCAGCAAAACGTGCATTGAATCTGCTTTGGGAAGTCTGTTATTTTTATTTAATTTTTCTAAAGTGTTCAAGGGAAGAAGTCTATATCCACATTCATTAATCTACTTAAGTTTTTTAAATTTAAATTTATTTTGGCACTTATTTACTCTCAATAACAAATAAAATGTATGTATTGGGTATTTCCATTACTCATCTTTTGTATTTTATCAAGCATTACAAAAAGTCAACAGGAAGAGACATCTCTTTAGTCAGGAATGTAAAAACAGGAAGGAGGAAGTCTATTGCAAATCTGTGTTGGCTGATTACACTTTCAGGTCTCACCATAGAGGATGTTCATTAGTGACTGTGCTGGGCCATTACCTAGAATTATAGAGAGTGTAATGTCAGTCTTGCGGAATGTCAACTCCAGTTACAGGAAGTAATGCTAACTAATGTTAACTAATGTTTCCTATATGTGGAACTAGAATACTGTTGGTGAGAACAAGTTATAGAAATCACACTTTGTGAAATTCACCACGAGAAAGCTATAGGAAAAATATTCCTTTATTATTATTGTCTTTGATTCTTCATGGTGCTTTGGTAAGTCAGTTAATCCTTTAAGGTAGAGTGGTGCCCCTTTTCCAAAAGCAATGGGTGCACAGTCCCAATTCCAATCCCTAGTACCTCCTAAGTTTATAAAAGAAGCAGGGAAAGTATATGAGCTCTGCTACATGATTTTTTTTGACAGTGTCTCCAACCAAATTTGAAAAATCACCTTTCCCTTGTCTTTAAGCATTTCAAGAGCACATGCACCAAAGTAGACGAAATATTTCAATTGTACAGAAGATGAGTATTTATGAACAGGATTCTGTGATGAAAGAAACTGGGATTAAGGTTCAGGTTTTTTTTTTTTCTCTGAAGTTCTTAGAATATCTCAGTTACTCTGCAGTGATAGGATACCTATTTGTTTTGGATACCAAGCCAATTTTAGGATACTTTAATTGAAGTTTTCCTGTGGTAGCTCACTGTAGATGGTGTGGGAAGAAAAAACATGCAAAAACTAGATGTTATCATTGTCAGCATCACCATTGGAAATCTGTTGGAAATGCTCTTTTCCTCTTGAGTCTGTTAATTTAACCTATGCTTCAGATGGGTATTTTTGGATTATCATTTGATGGTACTTCCCAGAATTTCTTATGTCATCACACAAACTGAATACTAATGCTAGTTTTATAAGTGGGTATCACCTGGTAAGATAGCTCAGTGGGTAAAGGTGTTTGCTGCCAAGCTGCTGACTGAAGTTAGATGCCTAGAACCCTCATATTGGAGGGAAAGATCCAACTCCCTCGAGTTGTTCTCTGACTTCCATGTGTTCACCATGGCACATGTGAATTTACACACACATACACACACACTAAATAAATACGTAAATATTTTAAAAATTAGGGGCTGGAGAGATGATTCAGCAGTTAAGAGCACTGGCTGCTCTTGCAGAGGACTCAGGTTCAAGTTCCCATCACTCACATGGAAGCTAACTGTCCATAATTACAGTTCCAGGAAATCTGATACCTTCTTCTGGAGCCTCCTGGTCATTGTACACACATAGTTCCTTCACATACATACAGGCAAAACTCTTGTACACATAAAACATTTTTTAAAAATTGGAGCTGGATGTGGTGGCACATGCCTTTAACTCCAGTTCTTGGGAAGCAGAGGCAGGTGGATATCTGTGTGTTCAAGGTCATCCTGGTCTATATAGTCAGTTCTAGGCCAACTGGGACTGCAGGGAGACTGTCTCAAAAAGACCAAAAAAGAAAAAAAAAGAAACAAAGAATTGAGTTAAGCATCTCATATCCTCATGGTTCTATTAGGAAATTTTGGTTATTAATCCATAAATTTAGAATTAATCTTCATAGGACACAACATGAATAATCATAAAAACGATCTATTTGTGGGTTTTTAATGCTGATATAGAAAATAAAGCACAATTTTGTTTAATTCAATTCCTTTTAGACTAGGAGTCACTGCTAATTTCCTACTAGTTTTTGGTACAAGTACTTTTTATATACTTATTTTAAATTCAAACACTGACTTTAAGGTGATATTTAATAAAATTATTGTATGTGTGTTCTTTCAGTACCTCAGTGCTTACTATATGTAGTATGATAAAAGTTTATCCCATGCTATGTTGTTCATACTTAATGAAGCTTGAGATTGGACATTTTTTATAGTGTTTATAGTTGTTTTTTGAAATTTTTAATCATAGTAAATCAGTGAGTAACAAGATAGAATAGCTTTTAAAAGAGAAGTATTATTTTTATTTTATACTAAGATGTTGATTGAGTATGAGGTTCACATATATGCAGTAGTAAATGAAAGATTCCTAAGGGTTACTTTTTGGTCAAGAGTGCCCTCTAGTGACCTTTTTTTTCTTTTCTCTCTTCTCATTCTCTTCTCCTCCTCCTCCTCCTCCTTCTCCTCCTCCTCCTCCTCCTCCTCCTCCTCCTCCTCCTCCTCCTCTCCTCTCCTCTCCTCTCCTCTCCTCTCCTCTCCTCTCCTCTCCTCTCCTCTCCTCTCCTCTCCTCTCCTCTCCCCTCCCCTCCCCTCCCCTCCCCTCCCCTCCCCTCTCCCCTCCCCTCCCCTCCCCTCCCCTCCCCTCCCCTCCCCTCCCCTCCCCTCTCCTCTCCTCTCCTCTCCTCTGTCTTTCTCTTTTCCCTTCTCTTTCTTTTTTCTTTCTTTAGACAGCATCTCCCTGTAGCCCCAGCTGGCCTGGAACTCTGTGTAGATCAGTCTCACAGAGATTCACCTGCCTCTGCCTCCAGAGTGCTGGGTTTAAAGGTACATGCCACTGTATCTGGTGGTGACCTAGTCTTTTTTATTAATATTTTCAGTTCTTTGTATCCTCACACTTGTGAATTGAATATAAAATGGAAGACATCAGTTGGGTGTGGTGGTGCAGGCCTTTAGTCCCAGCACTCAGGAGGCAGAGGCAGGTGGATCTCTGTGAGGTTGAGGTCAGCTTGGACTACATAGAGTTTCACAGGGAGATCCTGTCTCAAAAAATAAAATAAAGTAAAAATGAATACATCATCAATTCTCAAAGAACTTAAGATAAGAATACACTAAGTAAATTTGATGTGGTATATTAATGAATAAAAGTAATGTAACTTTTATGTAAAAGAGCTGGGAAAATTTCATGTAATTGGAAAGTTATCTAGTATAGCTCCTTGTAAAATTACCCTGAAGGAACAATCTTGAACTGAAATTGGAAAGAAATGAAAGATTAGTATTGGGGCTTGTGTAGGATGGTGGCACCCTTGGGATGGAAATAGAAGTTTAAGACAACATCAAATGAACTACTTCCAGGAGGGGGAAAGTGAAGAGGGGGCTATCCTTGAAGAGATTTTAATACCGTTTTAAAGTATTTTATGCAAATGTCCAGATAACTTATATTTGTGTGTACATATGTGTGCAGTTGCATGTCTGTGCATTGTATGTAGGCCAGGGCACAACTTTTGATGATCTTCTCAGACACTTTCTGCCTTTTTGAGACTGAATTTCTCACTCTCCTGCAACTCACAGGTGGTCTGAACACACCTGTTTCACTTTCTACAACATTGAGATTATACATGTGGACTAGCACACCTGGCTTTTTAATTTTTTTTTTTTTTTGAGTAAGGGTCTCACTATGTAGCGCTGGCTGGTCTGGAACTCGTCATGTAGATCAGGCTGACCTGAAACTCAAAGAGATCTCCCTACCTTTGCCTCCGGATTGCTGAGATTAAAGATGTATGCCACCATACCTGGACATGGCTTAAAAGCAAGCAAGCAAATAAACAAACAAAAAACAAAGCAAAACACAAAATACAAAACCAAAATGTGTTCTGGAGGTCTAACTCGTTTTCCTGCTTGCAAGGCAAGCACAATCACTTGGCTAGCTCCAGCCTCCATATAATTTTTATTTTACTTAGTAACTTTATTTAGGAATTTAGGAAAGACTCAGCCGGGAACTTGTGATTTGGGGTCACTTGTATGGTTTTAGGTTTTGCTTACTGTAACAAGTAGCTGAAGTAACATATAAGGAGAAAAGATTTATTTCAGCTCATAGTTTCAGAGATTCCAGCTTATTATTAGTTGATCTGTTATTTTTTTATATCTGTGGCAAGGTGGATTATTATGTTAGGAGTACGTGGCAGAAGAAAACTGTCCAATTAATGGCCAGAATGCAAAAGATAGGAAGAGGAAGGAGCTGGAATCCCTTTGTCCCTTTCAAGAACATAAGAGATGGAGTCTCTTTGTCCCTTTCAAGAACATAACTTGGTGGCCTAAAGAGCTTCTCTGTGTTCCTGCTTTCTAAATGACCCACCACTTCACAGTTGCACTTCTTAGGCCTAAGCCTCCAAAAAAGGGACCTTTAGGGATACTCAGATCCAAACTGTAGCATGGCTGTGGTCAGATACTGATTCCTATTAGCTCCTTGCAGGAGTTGAAGTCATCTGAAGGCTCAGCTACATTAGACAGTTAACGCTTGCTCATATTGGTGACAGTTGCTGTGGCTGTCATTAGGAGTGCTTACATGTAGCCTCTCCAGAATATTATTTTTAGGATAATCAGATTTCTTACATGGTAAATGGCTTTCTCCAGAGTAAGTGTCTAAAGAAGTCCAGGTAAGATGTTATATGACTTCTTCTGGCCTCCGAAATCACACAGTATTTTTTGTTTCTCTTATAGTTTATTGGTCAAAGTAATGACTTACTTCTATTTTTTAATGTTTTATTTATTATTTTTATTTTTTATGTGTATGAATGTATTGCCTGCATGTAGGTAGGTGCACCCATGTTGTGCAGTGCCTTTGGAGGTCAGAAGAGGGCATCGGGATCCCTTGAAACTGTAGCTACAGATGGTTGTTAGCCACCATGTGGGTGCTGGGAATCAAACCCAGGTCCTCTGGAAGAACAGCCAGTGCTGTTTAACCTCTGAGCCATCTCTTTAGCCTCCAAGCCTGCTTCTATTTAAAGGAGCTATAGCTGCTGTTTTTCAGTGTAAGATGTTTCAAAGAATTTTGAACTTATGTTATAAAACTGCTCTATTTACTTTCCTGCTTTCTTGAAGAAATTGTTTCTGTGAAGGTGAATTTTAATGATTTAAGGAATAGTTATCCTCTGTATTTAAAGTATATGACTCTTTTTGCCCTTGCTTTCCAGATTTCATTGCTTGTGTATTTATGCAATACTTAATACAGATTATTAGAAATAATAATTCTTTTTCTTTATCTGGCTGCTACTGCCTTGGAGTTATTTAATTTTCTATTTACTCTTTGGTTAGAGACTATCAGGGAAAGCTATGAGAAAATAGTTATTTATACTCACTGTATTTGAAAAAATGTTAGGAGTAATGGTTATAATACTTTTACATTGATCATCTTTTTTGCTAGTCATATTGCTAAGTAGCTCTAGTAGAAAGGTTTGTTTTTTCCCAAAATTAAATTTGTAGAATTTGGGATTAAATACTTTGAGATTACATCAACTGTTCTCAAAATGTAAATGTTATTTTAGTAAGAAACAATTATGTCTTTGGAGCCAGTACATTTTTTCTTTTCCAATACTGTAGTGGAATTACTCTTTATAATGAAGTTAATAATATAAAGAAAAATGCTGAAAGTAGTATAAGGATATGTACTTTTTGGTTAAAAAAATACCCCACTCACCAGTAATGAGAGTCCTTTTTAAAATTCCCTGTGAATGTTTTAATTTTTTTGTCATAAATAGAACTTTTTGTTTTCAAAATAAAATTGTAAAATATTATTAAATCATTTTATTTACTGAATGTATCATTTATCAAAAATTGAAGTAATCTCAGTTCATTTGAAGATATTTGATGATTAAAACATTAATTTTTACTTACCCAATTTTAGCATTTATTTTCTTATATTTACTACCACTAGGTGGAGTCCTATATTCACAATTCAAAAAGGCATCCATGAAAGATAATTTACTTTTCTAATTCCAAAAACCTCATATGTTAGATAACCAAATATTGTGCATTAACTCATATGTCAACAATTTTCTCTGGTAAGACTGGTAAGATGAAGATGGATTTCTCATCTTCCATCTTCCTGTTTCTGTCATACTTCTTAATAAATGTGTGTTTATAGGAACTTGCCAGTAGATATTGTAAAATCCTCAGGAATGTCTTAAATGAAAAAAATAGTTTTATTAAAACTGCATATTGCTAGAAATTTCAGAATGGTAATATATCTGATATATTAAGCTAATATATTAGCCAGTTTTGGGTTCAAAGAGTGATTAATGCTGAGCAGTGTTTTCTTTCCTGCAGTGCAGATCAAAAATTCAAAGAATAACATGATTATTCAAAACAAAAACTAAGTAGGTTTTTCAGTGTACCTTTAACTAAGGTCTGACAAGTATGGGAGTCGGGGACACAGTTTTCTCTGCCTCATATTTTGCTCCTCATTTTATTGCCTTTGTGACTGAATACTGCCTAACAATTAGCAATGCCTCAGTTCCCATCCTCTTTTTCTGTCCACTGGCTGATTTCACCTGATGGGTGCAACAGTGCACGTCAGGGATTCCCTGTTGAGTCATTCTCAATTGTTGGTCTTCAAAGGTGATCTGTTTGGTTGCTGTGCATTCTTCCTGTCTACATTCCATGTCTCTTGCGACCATGGCTGACCGGAAAGTCTATATACCATAATAATTAAGAGCACTGGATCAGGTAGAGCTGGAATTAAAAATTGGCTTTTTTTAAATGTGACTTTAGGCTTAGGTCTTAATCTTTTCAAATTACATTTGTAAACTAGGCTGCTAACAGAATCTTTATTAGAGGTATAGTGAATATTTAATATTCAGTAAAGCACTGAACATGTAGTATAATTGGTTATTTATCATCAGCATCATGGAGTCATAAGCAACACTCCTAACTCCTTTTGGGTGTTGTCGCTGTGGGGCACTAGTCACTGGGAGCACATATCTCTGCTTTTCTCTCTGCCCTTCTTCTGCTGTTGTCTCTCCAAGTTATCTCTAATTAAATATAGAGGCCATAAGAAAAAAGATCGCTAATCCCTGAATTGTTTAATGTGCCAAAAAATTCTTGGAATCTGAATTGTGAGATGCCTACATGAGACTGATATCCAGCTGCCATTCTTGATGGCATTGAACTCAGATGACTCTCTCATGGCCCATGAACCTCGAATCCAAATAGGGGCCTTAGGGTGGTCAACTGGTCTTGATTTGCTTGCAACCAAGGTGTTTCTTAGGATGTAGAATTTTCACCTAAGCTCAGAGCTGTCATTGATAAGACTGGGGTGATTAATCATCCTCTATTAGTTCCAATCCCCCTCCCCTACCCCAGCTTCCCTTTTACCCCCACTCTTTCCTTCTTTTCCCCTTGGTTTCTTTTCTTCTCTAGGATATTGCTATGTAGCCCAGGCTGGCCTGGCATTTGTGTTCCTTCTGTCACAGATTTCTGGGATTACAGATGTATAGCATTCTGCCTGGCTCTTCAATAGAAATTTAGAAATTTATTTTTTATTTTATGTGTGTGGATGTTTGCCTGCATTTATGTATGTGTATCATGTGTGTGCCTGGTACCCATGGAAGCCAGAAGAGAATGTTGGATCCCTTGGAACTGAAGGTACAGATAGTTGTTAGCTACCATGTAGGTGTTGGGAGTCCTCTACTAGAGCAGCAAGTGCTCATAAGTATTGAGCCATCTCTTTAGCCCCCCAAAAGTTTCTTTAAATACAATTTATTTTTGTGGTTTAGAACTTTCCTTATCTTAGAGGATTACTTGGGAAGAGGAAGGATACCTTGGGAGGGTAATAAATGATGATATGATATTCATGCATGAAAATGTCATAATGAAAACTGTCGTTTTGTTGAGTAAATATATACTAATAAAAACCCTTTCATTTGTTTTAGTGACTGTTTTATTTTTGTGTTCTGTACTCATTGATATGGATTATAGGTGACAAGTGGTTGAATCAGCTTGGAATGCATTTCCTGTTTATGTCTGAAATAGCAGACTGTCAGAAGAGTCGAAAGAAGGTTTGGAGAGGATGAGAATTAGAGACAGGTAGAGCAAGTTCCACCCTTCTCACATTTGCAGCACAGACTGAATATCCCTTTTATTAAATGCTTAGGACCAGAAGTGTTTTGGACTTTGGATGTCAGATAATGCTCTTCGCTAGCCCTTTAATTTTATTTTTTAATTGCCCAAGCTGTCCTGGAATTTGTGATCCTTCTGCGTTAGCCTCTTAAGTAGTCGGGATGACAGTTTCTGGAGGCTTCTGTAGTTTTACCTTTCCCAGATTATGCAATGTGTGCCCTATTTAGAGTGGCTTCTTTTTCTTAGGAATATGTATTTAAATTTCCTTTGTGTGTTTTCATGGCTTGGTAGCTCATTATCTTTCTAGTGCTGAATATAGTTCATTGTCTGATAAGGCACAGATTATTCATTTACTTACTAAGGACATATTGGTTACTTTCAAGTTTTGAGAATTGTGAACAAAACTTGCATAAATACCTTTTGTGTGGATATAGTTTTAAACTGCTTTCATAAGTATTAAAGACATGATGGCTGCTTCTATGGAAAGAAGATGCATACTTAGATTTGTAGTATACTACTAAACTATCTCCCAAAGGGACTACTGTTTTTTTTTTGTTTGTTTGTTTGTTTTTTAATGTGTATAGAGGTCCAAGGTTTATACTGAGTGTCTTCCTTAGGCTCTTTGTACTTCATTTTTTGAGACAGAGTCTCTTACTGAACTGGAGCTTGCTGATTTGCTTAGAAGCCCTGAGGAGCCTCCTGTCTCCTCCTACCCATCTCTGGAATATGAGGTGTGCCACTGTACTCAACTTTCTTACATGTTTTCTAGGCAGTCAAACTCAGGTCCTTATGCATGTGTTGGCAAGAACTTTACTGACTGAGCCATCTCCTCAGCCCTGACTGTACCATATTTTACATCCTCACCAGCATTTTGTTTTGATGTTGTTTTGTTTTGGCCAAACAGGTAGATAGTGGTGTGCCATTGTTGTTTTAGTTCACATTTCTCTGGTGACATGATACAGAATGTCTTTTTAAATTTGTCTTTGTCTTCTGTATTATTACTTGAAGAGGTATTTGTTAAGGTCTTTGGTCCATTTTGATCTCATATTTTATTATTGTGTTTTATGTGTCATTTTCATATTTTGCATAATAGGCTTTTATCATATAATATGTTTTTGTTTTTTGAGAACGGGGTCTTATGTGGCCAAGTCTGGCCTTGAAGTCTTTATTTTCTTGTTTCAGTCTCCCAAGTACTGGGATTATAGGTAAAAGCCACCATACTCAGATGTGTTTTGAAAGTATTTTCTCTTAGCCTGAAGCTTTTCTCTTTATTCTCTTGGTATGATACTGCCCTTTGAAGAGTAAAACAAACAAAAACCAAAAAACTTTAAAAAAAGAGAAATTCAGTGATATCTAGAATCTTTATTTCATAGATTTACCTTTGGTATTATATCTAAAAAAGTTACCACCAAAGGTCATATAGATTTTCTCTTGTGTTATATTTTAGGAGTTTTTGGTTTTGCAATTTACAGTTAGGCAGTGATCTGCTTTAGTTCATTTTTATAAAGGAATATTTTATGAGCAAATGGATAGAAGCAGAAACTATGCTTACTAGCTATTCAGTTTTAGGTAAGACAGCTAACTTAAAACTTTCACTTTTCTCAACCATATAGTAGCTCCTTCCAGAAGGAGCAAGTGGACGTTGAAGTTAAAACACAATACCATTGGAATAGGGATGGAGCTCACTAGTAGAGTGCTTGCCTAGTATGTTCAAAATATAGGGTCTGTATCTAAAGTTTTTGTATGGTTTTCCAGTTGTTCCAGCAGCATTTGTTGAAGACTGTCTTTTCTCTATTGTACTATCCTTTCCTTTTGTCCTTTGCCATAATTCAGTTGACTTAGTGTCGGGGATCTTCCTCAGTTAAAAGAGTGCTTACTTAGCATAGGAGGTGAGGCCTTGAGTTCAATCTTAGCATTGGAAAAATACAGTTTACTATATTAAGGTGAACTGTTGCCAGAATGGCTGTTGTTCCATTGATTTATTGTCTTGACGACTATAACTTTAGAGTAAAGCTTGAGCTGAGCTATAAGTATGCCAACTTTGCTCATCTTTAATCTTTTGTCAGCTATTCTGGGTCTTTGCCTCTTTCTATAAACTTAGGGATCACTTTGTTGATATCTGTAAAATACGATGGAATTTTGATTGGATTGCATTGAGTTTCTAGATCAAGTTTGAAAAGAATGACATTGTAACAATGTTGCCTTCTTATTCATAAACATGAAATATTTCTTCATATATGTATTGTTTGATGTTTTCCATTAACTTGTGTACTTTAAAACATATATATCTAAGTATTTAGTTTGGGGGAATGTTAATTTAAATTTTGGTTGGTTGGTTTGTGGTGCCATGTATTAAACCCAGGTCTTTGATTTTAACAATTAAAAAACAAAAAGAGGGATTTGGTGAGATGGCTCAGTGGGTAAGATCCCTTGCTGCAAAGCATGATGACCTGAACTCAATCTCTTGAACACATATGGTGGAAGGAGAGAACCAACTTCCACAAGTTGTCCTCTGACCTTTACACATGCACTATGACATGGGTGTGTGCCACTTACACCCCTCATACAAACAATAGATACAGAAATAAATAAAAATTTAAAGAGAAAGTAAAGCATAAAGGAGGGAGGGAGGGAGGGAGGGAGAGAGAGTGAGTGAGCGAGAGAGAGCGTGCACGCGCATGGATGTGAAGGTCACAGGAATTGGTTTTGTCCTGTCACGATTTGTTCAGGGGATCCAACTCAGTTGTCAGACTTCATGGCAGACACCTTTACCTGCTGAGCCATGTCTCCAGCCCATGCCCAGCTTTGGACATTGTGGAATGATGCCATTTACAAGTGTGTTGGGTGTTTCATTATCATCTTGGACCACAGGTTGGACACTTTGGAACCAGTGCTCCAGGTCAATTGTTTGTGATTAGTGAGGGAGCAAAACAGGGATGGTTTCAGGGTTTTTTGTCTGAGAAACTAGAAAAATGGAGTTTACTAGGATGAGGGAGATTATGGGAAAAGTACGTTTGGGAGAACATGTTTAGAAATTCATTTCTAATATATTGGAAATAAATGCTTGTCAAATTTTCATTTAGAGAGAGATGAATTTGAGGAGAGGTTATGGATAGGAATATAAATTTGGGAGATATTTGTGTGTTTATATATTTAAAAATACAAGTCATGGATGAACAAGAATATATACATAAAAAGATGGCCAAAATCATAGTCACATTCCAACTGAGCTCTTAAAAAATTCAGAGTCTTAAAAATTATTTTGATTAACTTTTACTTTATGAGTGTTTGCCTGCATGTATGTAAGTGTACCATGTGTGCGCAGTGCTCACGGAGGCCAGAAGAGGGTTAGGTTCTCCTGGAACTGGAATTGTGGACAGTGTTAGCCATCATGTAAGTGCTGGGAACCAAACTCTGGTCCTCTGCAAGCAGCAAATACTCCTAACTGCCAGGCCATCTCTTTAACCCTAAGGCCCAGGTTCTTAGTAATTACTGCCCTATATTATCTCTACTGTTAGTAGTACTTAACTCATTAGAATCTGAAGCATGGAAACTTTGCTCAAGAGGCTTATGATATATTTGAGGAAATACGTATATATATAAAATGTAAAAATTTATGGTGTAATATAATGAATGCAATACATTATTATATCTCAAAGAACTGTACCAAAGACTCTAACTTTACCTGTCCTGCAGATGAAAAGATTGCTTGACATAGAAATGATTGACAAAGACATGGTAGAAAGAATAGAGCTTAAATTGAACCTCAAACAATGGACAGCAGTTGGAGAGGTATACCTTAGGAAGCCTCCAGGACCACCTTCAGGCTCAAAAATATGTGGGAATGACCCACAGAAGCTATCAAAGGTGTTATACTTAGTTCTGCTTGTTGTAGCAAAAGGATACATATTATAATTAACAAGAAAGGCATTGGGTAGGGTGAAGGAGAGAAGCCCAGAGATGAGCTTTCATTTGTCTTTTCCCAGTGGTGTTGTGTGGATAGCATTTCTCCCAAAGTCATCATGAAGCTCACTCAAGTCTTAATGGCTGAAGTTTTATTTGCATATATGGCTTGTAGAACACATTCTGACACACAGTGAATGTTATAGAAATTATGAATGTCTTCATTTATTTCTTAGTCATTGATTCACTTTTGATTCAATTTTGAGCTTTAGTATGTTAAAAAAGAAACTAGTATTTGGTCCACATTTCCTGAGCTCAGGACTTTTATTTCTAGATATCTAGAATATATTTAGAGGCCTTATGGTTCTTTGAACATTAACATGTTCAAAAAAATAGAATTATTTCATTTAAATTATTTCTTTGAAATTATTTCATGTGTTATTTTATGTGCATATATGCAAGTGCACTACATGCATGCAATGTCCACAGAGGGCAGAAGAGGGCATTGAACTAAAGTTATAGATGGTTGTTAGTTACCATGTAGGTGCTGGAAACTGTAACTCAGTCCTCAGCAAGAGCAGTCACTGCTCTTAACTGTGGGACCATTTTCCTGCCTCCACTTAAATAAAGGCAGTGTGGTCCAACTAATTTATTTATTCAGAGATTAAATTTTTAGTCATTGCAATGATTGAGTTTAATAAAGAAAAACTTTTGGTGAACTGAGAGGTTAATTTAGTTTTCTTATATATACAGGTCTGTCTATGATGACCAACCAAATGCACACAAGAAGTTTATGGAAAAGTTAGATGCTTGTATCCGCAATCATGACAAGGAAATTGAAAAAATGTGTAATTTTCATCATCAGGGTTTTGTAGATGCTATTACAGAACTTCTTAAAGTAAGGGCTGACGCAGAAAAACTGAAGGTAGGAAGTATGTTACAATTCTCTTTGCCTTTATTCTCATGAGATTATACAATACTGTAGCACATATGTCATTAAATGAACTTTGAAAAAGTAAATTAGTGTATGTACTAGAGAATGTTCTTTGTGCTCTCTAACATTGTTGTCACACAAATGACAGGAGTAATCTCCTTTTTCCTAAAGCAAGTAATACATTTGCTTAATAGAATTTCTTTCCATGCAGGAAATGATCTCAAAACTTGCATACAGTGAAAGGCCTGTTTTCAATTTGAGATTTAAAAAATGACAATTAGTATGATGTTGATAAAAAAACTATCCTCTGAAATAGAAGTTTTCTATAGATGATTTTATTGTTATTTAATTATATTAAAAATTAATAGCAATGTATAGTTTTCTTAAAGTTGGTCTGTATTTCCTGCCATATATCAGAAACATAATTTATTAAATTATACTTGGATTTTTTCAGTCAGAATATAAAATATTTGATTTTAAATATTGTCTTATTTGTCTTTTCATTTAAAGTGCTTAACAGATAGAATCCAAAGATTATGATTAGAAAAACCATTATAAAAAGGATATTCAGATAACAAGAGACCAAATACAGCATCAATGAGGTCACTGAGCATCTTTGTTCAGAAATTAATGAGATTTTTAATAAACTAGAATGTGCTTCCCCTACTATGATGACCTAATGAGTCACTTAATATATGGGAAAATTTGAGTGGAGCTTTGCCTGCACCTGCAGCATTAAAATGTTGCTGTGGATTGAGATTTCTGCGTTTGATGTTAATCAGCCACCCAGTGTTTGCATTCAGCAAAGTATGAATGTTTAATTACCATAAAATGCAATCATCATTTCCTACACACAATGAATGGCACATAGACCTCATTGAAGTTATCAAAAAGGAACCAGTGGTCAATTGGGTCAGTGATTTGAATTGTTTGACAGACTTAGAAAAGCAAGTAAAGTTCAAAAATCCTAAGTAAATTTGAGAAGTTTGCCACAGAATCTGTTAAAAAGAACTGTCATAACTAATTGAAGTTAACAAAAGCCCTTTTCAATCAAAAGTTCAAGTTCAAGCTGTAGAGTTAATTTGAATTTGCATTTCTTTGTTCTAAGTTTCTCATGAAGCATGATCTGATTACAAGGGTGAGCAGTTACATCAGGGCAGTTTTATGTGTATTTGTCTAACTTAAGGTGCAATTATTTTTAAGGTACAAGTTACTGATACTAACAGAAGGTTTCAAGATGCTGGAAAAGAGGTAAGAATTTGATAGATAGATACTGTGTGTGTGTGTGTGTGTGTGTGTGCACGCGTGTGCAATCAATACATAAATCTATTTAACTGTTAAATGATGAGCATTGTTTTATTTTATAAGGTGATAGTACAAACAGAAGATATTATTCGATGTAGAATTCAGCAAAGAAATATTACAACTGTAGTAGAGAAATTGCAGTTATGCCTTCCAGGTGAGTCATTCTTAACTGTTATATAATATTTGGCATGATAAAACTTAATTTATTAATACTATATCGTTATTCTTTACTATGAGAATTACAGATTATTGGGTGATTGCTTCCCGACAAAACCTATGATTACCTTTTGTGTTTGCTCTATTCTCTGAATTTCTGTGAATTAAAAAAATAAGTAAAGCTCCTTCTATTGCCTGCCATCTCAGTCTCCTAAACAACCTTGACCTTTACATTTCCAGCCTAGTTGGCCATCTGTCATCTCTCCATCAAACTCCTACCTCCTGTTTTGTTTTGTTTTTTTCTTTTCCTCACAATGCTTTCCCCTGAGAATGTCTTTTGATTACATTTTCTGGTCTTTGCCTAATTTGCCTCATTTTTGCCTTTAGCTTTTCCATTGTTTTCTGTTTGTCACTTAACAGGTTGATTTTGCTTTGCTTACAATCTCATTTTGCTGATAAGAAACAAAAAATGCCAGGTCTTCTCCTTTTTGCCTTTCCTTCTGTATTTTGGAAAGACTTAGTTTCTGGTTTCTCTGTTAAGACTCAGATATTGCTGGGACATCACATAAATTCTGAATCTCTAACCAGTATTTTCTTTATCTGGACTTAATATTCTTTAAGTTGGATGCATTCTATTCAAACAAACAAAAAAGCTAGGCTAAATTGTCAGTTAAGATGTTATGTGCTTTAAGTAAATAAATTCAGTTTCCACATGCTGAACATTATGTATTAACACATTGAACTTGGAAAACTTGATATACTGATGCCTGCAATGAGACATTAACCTGGTAATAATTTTTCTATTCAGAAATTACTAACATCTTTTTTCACAAGTGGAATTAGAAATTTATTTATTTTTCTTAATATCATAAGCCATGTGTGAAACTTACTTTCTTTTTAGGAGGAAACCTAACCCTCCATATTCAGGGAAATAGAATACCTCATATAATATTTATATGATATAAATTTATCTTAGAATATAAATTACATTGTGAAAATTGTTAGCAGTTTTTATTGGCTAAAATAGGTATATTATTTTCTCATTAATGAGAATAGCTTTTTAGAATTTGTGAACATACACTTAGTTGAATATGTGATGGACCATAGATATTTGCATATTAACTGAGTAAATGAAATACCAACTGCTCATTTTAGGTTTCAGGGTTGAAAACACACTTCCAATGATATTTTATAATATCTCTGCCCCCATTAGACACAGTGTAATAGTTATGAAGACAGCTTCTGGACTGAATGCTTTGCTACTTATTTTAGATAATCAGTCTAAAAGTTCAGTACTGATAAAATGGTACTGAATTCAGCTTACTTCTTTAGTGAGTTATGTGAAATAGGTAAGTGAAGGTTGGATAGCAAATCCTGAGTTCATATATACTGTGTTCTTAACTGCCATGCCCATGGCCTCCTTCCTAATCTGTCCTTTTGATTATCTTTTCATAAATTTTTCTGTGTCAGGCATTCTGGAGGTATCAAAAAGTTTATTATAATAATTGAATAATTTGAATAATATAATTGAATAATTTTATAGAATAATATCCCTTATAGAAGGGATGAAATGAATAAAGACTCTTTGCTGGGTTTATTTCTACCTTTGTAGAAATAAATTCATTCTGCTATTAGCATTTGACATTTTCTTTCTTTGTAGATTTCATTTAAATTTTGTTGTGTAGTTATAGTTGTGCTGTTATATTTATGTTGAGTCAAAACTGGTTAATTTAAATTTTCTTTTTTAATAACTAAAATACAAATTTCTAATTATTACCAGGTTAATACCTCATTGCAGGCACCAGTATATCAAGTCTTCCAGGTTTGATGTGTTAATATATAATGTTCAGTATGTGGAAATTGAACTTATTTACTTAAAGCATATAACATCTTAATTGAAAATTTAGCCTAGCTAGTATTTTAAAATATTTATTATTTTTAATTTTATGTATATTGAGTGTATTGCCTGAATATGTAAGTGCTCCCATGTTGTACAATGTCCACAGAGGTTAGAAGAGAATGTCAAATTCTCCTGGAACTGTAGTTATGGATGGTTGCTAGCTGCCATGTGGGTGCTAGGAATCGAACTTGTGTCCTCTGCAAGAGCAACCGGTACTCTTAACTGCTGAACTATCTCTCCAACCCCTAGCCTGGCTAATATTATAGTATAGAGAAAACTAATGAATTTGTTCTATTCTTATGAATATTCTTATGTATGATGATTGTAAAGGTAAAATGTTGTGTTTTTAATGCAGTGCTGGAAATGTACAGTAAGTTAAAAGAACAGATGAGTACAAAAAGGTGAGTAAGTGTCTGTTGTTTTAAATAAGATTTTTCCATTACTGTAAACACAGATGAACTTAGTATAAATTATAGTGAATTGTGAATTTTGCCTTATGCTAATCTGGTACATGCTGTTTACTTATCATTATCACTCAACAAAGCAAACATAGACATGATGAATTCATTATTGATGAATTCTTGTCCTTTATTAGTGATTTCAGAGATTGAGAATATTGGATAAATAGATAACAGAATAAGAACCAAAATTTTTGTTAACTTGCCCAAATATTACACTGCCTGCAGCTGAAGGCTGAGCATGGAATGCGGGGTGAAGGCCCGATATGTGCGGTGACATTTTGACAGTTGAGGCCAGTGTGCTTCCCTTTTGTTTCATATTAGAAATAAAGCATGACAAATAGAAAATAATTTGAAGTGGTTTATTCATTGCCATCCATTAATAGAATGATGTTTATAATGTTTTAAAGTGAACAATTCGAAAGTAACACTGAAAAGCCAGAATAAACAAGACACATTTGGACTGGGGAAATAACTTCTTGATTTATTAATAACTATTTATCATAATATTTTCAACAAATCTGTAGTTGAAAATATGTGAATTTTTGCTTTTAGCTACATGTTGAATTTCATTAGGCTTTTCCAGTTGATACTAAATAGTAAGATAGTTTTTTTCCTTATTAAAATAAGCCAGAAAAAATAGTCTTTTATTTATATACTATTATTATATTTTTTACATATTCATATTTTAAAGCTTCAGATCGTTTTATGTGTTTGCCAAAACAAAACAAAACAAAAGCACACACACACAAATAGCAGACACTACTTTTTTTTACTTTTCAATGACCAGTCCTCTTTCAGGGCAAAAACTTACCTCTAACCCAGTCGTTTTGATGAATTTAATATCTTCCACTAATTTTTGGAAATTTTTAAGCCATTTTCTCTTCCAGTATTTCATCTGATTCATTTTAGCACTTCTCCTTTCTTTCTGAAACTTCTGGATGCACATATATTAGATTATTCAGTGTTGTGTATAGTAATTTCAAGAACCAATTTTTCCCTCCTCACTATTTCTTTTCTTGTGTTTTAATTTAAATAATTTCAAGGCTTAACTTTAAGTATATTGAACCTGTTTCTTAATGACACACATTTACCATTCTTTTCAGGCTCGTATATTTTCCATCTGTTTTTACAACCATAGGTATTTTTTCCATAGCCAGCCTGCGTGTAATCAATACATACAACCTTTTGAATGTATTTTTCATTTCTGATGTTTTATTTTTAGATTTTAAGCATTTGCATTTAATGTTTTAAATTTTTCTGTGGAAATACTTTATTTCTTAATATATACAGCTTTCTCTTTCTATTGGATTCTGTAACATTTATAATAGTTACTTTAAATTTCTTACCTATTAATTCCAGTATCTAGACTACTTGCATTATTATTTTAAATTATAATTTTGAGTTCAGTTTCATGCTTATTTGTTTATTATCACGTTTCCTTCTGTACCAGACATTGTATTAAGTATAGTAGAAACCGGAGCAGCCACTTCTATAGTAGGACAGACCAATGAAGTGGGAGGTCAGTGAAACAGTGGCAGAATTTGTATGTTATGGGCCAGGAAACCATTAATTAGAGAATGCTCTCCAGTTAATAATGACACAAACAAGTTTTCAAGTGTCTATAAAAAGAGACATCTTGTCAGTGGTTTAACATAGAATGGATAATTATGAAAATTAGTAGTGTTATTTATAATATATTTTAAAAATTAAAGTTTCCACAATAAGGACATTGTCACATTGTAATAATAAACTTTCAAACAGAGTCATAATTTTTTGTAAAAATTGTATTTATAAAGTAAATTCTGTTATTTATTATGAAATGGGACATGAACATACAGACCTGGGAATGTAGGTAAGTGAGTGTGGCCAAATACTAAGGCAGTCAGTACTATGGGTGCTTTCCTGTGGTTAGGGATTACTATTATATTTTTTTTTAGACAAACATCATGTATACCAAAAAAAGAAATGCATATTTGGTTTGTGTGTAAAACAGACATCTTAGGATAGTTATGGCTAAATTTTAGAAAGGATCCATCGTCTAATCCCTGAGTTCTGTTCTCTGTACACATTCATAAGTAGTCTTTGTATTTTGTTCTGGATTTCCTAGAAAGCAGAACCTAAGGTATTATACACTTTTAAGGGTGTGTATAATCTTAGGAAAGCTCAGAAACAGGGTTGAGGGAAAGAAAAATGGGACAGGGAGCATGGGAAAGCAAACAGGAGGGTAGGCTGTTGAGTTAGTTATTGCTTAGAATCAATTTCAAGTCTTTTGAGAGGTTGTATAAATTATTGTCAATCAGGTCATTCCTTTCAGGAAAAGGAAAGGAGAGTTAATTTTTTGGATTCTTTTCTCATTGGCTTTCAGTTCTACTTGCTGGCATTAGTTCCCAACATTTCTGGGTTGTTGAATTGTAAATAAGTCACTTAACCAGTGATTTTCACCTGACTTTCATGATACTTAGTGGCAGTTTTAATCACCTCAAATAGTAGTATAAAATTTAACAAAAAATTAAATAAATTTTACATCAATTTAGAAGTAAATGTGTGCTGTAGAGCTTTGATGGTGGTGCTATTGTACAGATGTGGTATTATAGTAGGAGAGTTTGTGTGGAATTACTTATCAAATAATTAAATAGTGTGTTATGATTTGGAAATTACATTTACATTTAAGATATTGTACTTACTATGATTATGTTCTTGATGTTACATATTTAGATGAAATTAAATAATGTTTATATTAGTGGAAACAATGAATTTTCAGCTTGTCATGTGTATATGGTGTACACAGTTTATGCTTGGTAATAGAGAAACATGTTAAACCCCCCCATGCTGTGAACTGAACCCAGGGTCTAGGCACATGCTCTGTCACTGACATCCTGTGTCCCTATTTTGCTCCTTCTTAATGGGAGTGCTAGTCTGATTAAATACTTGGTTTACTTGTAAAACTAAATGATAAGCACTTTTTACAGTTTGCTTTTTTTAACTTCTCATAGATATTATTCTGCTCTTAAAACTATGGAACAATTAGAGAATGTGTACTTTCCCCGGGTTAGTCAGTACCGCTTTTGTCAGCTAATGATGGAAACTCTTCCGAAACTACGTGAAGATGTTAAAGAAATCTCCATGTCTGATCTCAAGGACTTCTTGGAAAGCATTCGTAAACATTCTGACAAAATAGGTGAAACAGCAATGAAACAGGTGAGATTAAAAAGAATTTTAATTTAACATCCTTGGTCTATGATATAAAAGATGTCCATAGTTTACTTCTTTAACTTATGTAAAATGCTTACCTTTGTTTTAGTTTACCCTTTTCTTATCTTTCCTGGTTCTTTTTTAGATTGGCTTTTGCCAGTATTTTCTTTGGATTTACAGTTATTTCTTAAGTAAAGTCAGTCTGACTTGAATTCTTCAGTTACTAGCTAAACTCAAAACTCAGCAATTCTTTGCACTTGTGTGGTTTTACATGTCAGATCTTCCCTAAAAACAGCTAAGAAATGTCAGCCACAGAGGTAAGTGAAAGCAATTTCATGCTAAGGTCCTAAATGATTCTTTTTTAAAAAAAGATTATTTATTTAAAAATTTTTGATTATGTGTATGTGTGTGTGTGAGAAAGAGACTGAGTTTGGGTTTGACAGTGTGAGTGCAGTGACCATGGAGACCAGAAGAGAGCATTAGATTCCCCTGGAAGTGGAGTCAGAGGAGGTTGTGACCTGGCTGTTGGGAAGGCTGAGGACTGAACTCAGGTTCTCTGTAGTAGCATTAGGTGCTCTTGTCTGTGGAGCCATCTCTCGAGCCCTGTAAATTGTTTCTTTTAAAAAAAAACAAAAAATACTGTTTGAATTTTAAAAATCTTACAGTTCAATAAGAAGAGCAGAACTGTGCTCACTTTGGCAGCACATGTAAAATTGGAATGATACTGAGAAGATTAATATGGCCCCTGTGCAGGGATGACATGAAAATTTGATAATCCTTTGCAAGAATATTTGTAAAGGAAGAGAGAAGGTACAAATCAAGGATTAAAAAGAGGCTGGGCATGGTAGTGCATGCCTTTGATCCCAACACAGGCAGTGGCAGGTAGAGCTACTTAAAAAATAAGATAGTACTGAGGTTTGGAAAGTATTGTACTCAGCTGGTAAAGTGCTTGTCACCCAAACATAAAGACCTGAGTTCAATCCCTAGAACATATAAAAGAGCCAGCTTAGTAGCACACACTTGTAATACCAGATCTGGGGAAGCAGAAGTGAACAGAACTCTTGTGATCACTGTCATCTCCAAGTCCCAGTGACAGATCTTGTCTCAAAATATAAGATGGATGGCTCCTGAAGAATGATGCTTATGTTTAACTCATGTGCACTGCCCACACACAGATGCATGAAAGAAAAAATTTTGAAATAAAGGAAAATATTATGAACAATTACAAAATATTTTATTTATTATTTATTTTATGTGTATGAGTGTATTGCCTATGTGTGTGTAAGTTCTCCCATGTCAAGCAGTGCTTGAAGAGGTCAGAAGAAGGTGTCAGATTCCCTGAAATTGGAGTTATGGACAGTTGTTAGCTGTCATATGGGGGCTGGGAATTGAATGTAGGTCCTCTGCAAGAGAAGCCAGTGCTTTTAACCTCGAAACCATCTTTCTAACCCCCATGAATAAGTTTTCTTTGGAATACTGTGTATGGTGGCACATATCTATAAGCACTTGGGAAGCTGAGGCAGGAGGATCTCAAGTTTGAGGCCAGACTGAGATACAAGGTGAATTCTAGTCCAGTCTGGCAACATAGCAAGAGCCTAAATCAAATAAATAAGTAGGTTGATAGGTAGGTAAGTAGATAGTAAAATGGTGGACCAATTTTGACTAGAGTAAATTTTAATTAATTTATTTTTATGTGTATGAGTGTTATGCCTGCATGGATTTAAGTGCACTCGTGTTTTGCAGTGCTCACAGAGGACAGAAGAGGGCGTCAGATTCCCTGGAACTGGAGTTACAGATGGTTGTTAGTCACCATGTGGGTGCTGGGATTTGAACTCAGGTTTTCTTCAAGAGCGGCCAATGCTCTTAACTGAGGGGTCATCTCTCCAGCCCCTGACTAGAGTAAATTTTAAATAATATGAATTTTATTCTTTTTGAAATAGGCACAACAGCAGAAAACCTTCAGTGTTGCTCTGCAGAAACAAAATAATATGAGATTTGGCAAAAATATGCATATAAATGATGATAGAGTTCCAGAAGAAAAGAATGATATTGTATTGAAACATGTACTTGAAGAGGAGACTGAGAATGAAGAGGAGGTAATGAGGTTTTTTTCTTTATTATTGGATTTTTTTTGCTTAATAATGAATATCTATGTGACTATTAGTCTTGTCACATACAGGTGGCGTATATGTCAGTCATATTGTGGGGGACAATGGAATGATCTGAAATATTAGACTACATAATTGACAAGCAGGATATACTGTAGATTATATTTTTATACTTGAACCAAGTTGCTCAGTGATTATTAGCAGAACTGAGTATAATTTTTTGGTAGTAATCATATTTGAACTACCTGAGGCAAATTTTTTACCTCATAATTTATTGGCTATTATTTGGCCTAATTCTGGATAGCCTATCATTTTATATTTATATTATATTGCATTTTCATGTATGTGTACATGCATGTGATGTTGAGTGTGGTGTGTGTTGCACATACATGTGCAGGTACACATGGACATCTGGGTGTATGTATGTAGAGGTCAATGGTGAACATGAGGTGTCATCCCTAATCATTCTCTCATCACTTTTTAATTTTATTGATTGATTAATTGATTGTGTGTGTGTGTGTGTGCGTGTGTGCCTTATATATGTGTGGGAGAGCAGTGTATGTGTGTGTATACCTGATACATGTGTGGGAAAACAGGCATGCCATGACAGATGTGTGGAGGTCAAAGAACAACTTTGGAGCTGATTCTTTCCTTTCACCGTCTATGTGGATACCGGGGATCAAACTCAGGGTATCAGGCTTGTGTGGCAAGCACCTTTTCCCACTTAGCTCTCTTTTGGGCCCTCCCTCATTGTTTAAAAGGATTTATTTTGTGTATGTGTGTATGTGTGTGTGTGTATGTGTGTTTGTGTGTTTGAATGCATGTATGTATGTCATGTGTGTACAGGTACCTGTAGAAGCCAGAAGAGGACGTTGCATCCCTGGAACTGAAGTTGCAGACAACTGTGAGCTGCCTGACTTGGGTGCTGGGAACTGAACCAGGATCCTCTGGAAGAGCAGAAAGTGTTCTTAATCACTGAGACATTTCTCTAGTCCTCTTACCCATACCTCATTTTTTGTAGACTTTTTTGCTCACTGAACCTGGAGCTCACTGATTGGCAAGGCTGGCTGGTGAATGAGCTCCCGAGAACCACCTGTCCTTTCTCTCTGCAGTGCTGGGATTATGGTTGAGTGTTGCAATACTTAGAATTTTATGTTGGTTCTGGGGATCCAAACTCAGTTCCTTTTGCTTACACGGCATGAACTTTATAAACTGAGCCATTTTCCCCACGTCTGTTCTTTTTTCAGTTAATGCTAAGATACTCTAAAATAATTATATTGTAGTTTCTGTTAAGATTTTGTTTGTTTTTGTTTTTGAGACATGATCTCACTATGTAGCCCTAGCTGGTCTGGAACTCACTTTGTAGACCAGGCTGGCCTTGAACTCTCAGAGACCCACCTGCTTCTGCTTTCTAAGTTGAAATAAAAAACATACATCTACATGCCCAGCTATTTTAATTTTATTTTTTTTATAATTTATCAGTTTATTTATTACAGTACTTTGTTTTTTAACTTTCCCGTCTATGCTTTTTATCTCTAGAAGTTCAGTTAGGTGATTTACATTTTCAGTAGGGCACAGGTTAAGGCACACTGGGACTGTGAAAGAATACTAGAAAAAGAGCCAGGTGTGGTGGCACAAGCCTTTAATCCCAGCATTAAGGGGACAGAGGCAGGTAGATCTCTATGAGTTCAAGGCCACCCTGGTCTACATATCAAGTTCCAGGCCAGCTGGAACTATAGGGAAACGCTGTTTCAAAAAGACCAAAAAAGAAGAAGAATGGAAAGCATCATGGTACCCGGAAATAGAAGTCCAATATCAAGGCCTGGATGTCCAGGACCACAGGTGACGGCAAGACCACAGCTGTTCCTCAGGGGATTCCATTCTAGGGAATCAGTCCTCCCAAGACCAGAATCTGCAAATGACAGAGACCTCCCATGTCCCCAGCAGTCTAACATAGAGGCAAAGCCACTGCTATGAACAACCTGGACCTCAAGGAAGGGACTCTGGGGAACGCAGCCACTCAGAGAAGGCTGATACTGCTGTTCCACCTGAGCCAGAGGAATGTGGAACCATGGCTTGTGGTAGGGGGCCAAAGCTCCAGGCCCTTGTGAGGGGATCACAACTCCAGCTCATAGGAAAGGACCACGATTGACCACAGGTCCATCTCACAGGAGGGACCACAGCTCCATGCTTGTAAGAGGGGATCTCAGCTCCAGGTTTACAGGGAGGGGACCACAGCTTAGTTTAAATTTTTTTTAAGTCCTAAAATAGCTAGAAACCTTGAAATTATCCTTAAGTATTTATCTTTGCTATACACATTCATTCTTTTATCCTATTGCTTTTTAAAATTCTCACAATACCAGGAAATTATCTGTTGAATCTTTATTTTTTTAAGATTAAAACATTTTTTGTGTGTGACTATGTGTATGTGTGTGTTTGTGCATGGACACATGCATGTGAGTGTCTGAGGAGTTCAGAAGAGGCTGCAGATCCCCTGGAGCTGGAGTTCCAGGAAATTGTGAGCAGTCCAATGTGGGTACTTGGAACCAAACTTAGTGCACTGCAAGAGCAGGAAGTGCTCTTAATCTCTAGCACTTCTTTTATTATTTTTGAATTTCTTTCAAATTTAGTTAATATAATAATAGCCACAATAAGATTTTTTTCAGACAGGCAGGATCTGGCCATAACGCTCATGCTGCCCTCAAACTCACAATCACCCTGCTGTCACAAGTGATGGGATCATGGGTGTATGCTGTCATGCCTGCCTAGAACTTTCAAACTCTATGAATATGTGCCCAAGATTACCTGTGTGGGTGGAAGTGAACAATTCAGAGTTTACTTTGTACCTTTTTACATTATATCTGAGGATGAGACTCTACAGATATGTATGTGAAAAAATATATATGTATATATGCATATATGCTTGTATGTATGTATAAACTTATATACGTATGCAGTAGAATATATGGCATTGTCCTGTATACAGACAAATGAACAGTCTTAGACAGTTAAATATTTCCCTATTATGGAATTAGTATGTCTAGATTATTAATTCCTTGAAATTAAATATGTATATTTTGTTTGTTTGTTTGGGCTTTTTTTTTGAGATAGGGCCTTCTTGTAGTCTCAGCTGTCTTGGAACTCACTAGGTAGACGAAGTTGGGTAGGATCTCACAAAGATCTCCCTGTCTCTGCCTTCTAAGTGCTGGCACTAAAGGTGTGCGCCACCATGCCCAGCACAAGTATTTTTGAACTCTTACATTTTTGTTGACATCCTTCTAAAATGATATTATGAAAATAGGTGCAGTAACACATGCCTGAAATCACATCATTTGAGAAGTAGAGACAGGAGGATCAAGAGTTCAAGGTCATTGTCACATATAGTAAGTTGGAGACCAGCCTAGACTATAAGAGACCCTGACTCAACAAACAAACTTCTATCAGGAAAAAAAGGGAGCAGTAGTGGCAACTAATAGAAGAGATACGGAGCTAAATGAGCTCGGAGTAAGACTCTTTTGTTTCATGAATGTATGTGTGACTGTGTGTGTGTGACTGTGTGTGTGTGTGTGTGTGTGATGCATGTTTGCATGTGTGTTCATGCATGTGGAGGTCTGAAATTGACATAGGAGTTTCTTCAGTTGCTCTCCAGGGTCTTTCAAGTGAACTCAGAAGTGCTGGCTAGTATGTCTAAGCAGTTAGTTCTGGGACTTCCAAGAGGATTGCTGGAGCTACGGGGGGCTGCCATGCCTATCTGGCATTTATGTGGGCTCTGAGAGTCTTAACTCCCATCCTCATGAATGCACAACAAGGCAAGCACTTTATTAACTGAGCCATCTTTCCAGCATTTATTTCAAATAAATGTTTTCAGAAATAGGGCTAACAATGTAGCTCACTAATAGAGTGAGGCCCTACTACAAAGTTTTTAAAAGAAGACTGACATCCCATGTTGCATTTTATTCTGACAAATCACTAAATAGCTGAAGTTGTTTCCTGTATCGATTGTCATTACTAGAAGCAGGTATAATTATTTTTATGTTGAGATTTTGAGATAGTGTGCAAATAATAAGCATGGTTTCAATATGACACATATTTTAAAACTGACATTTTTCATATTCAGAGGATTTCTATATTCTTTTTCTTTGAAGTTGAGAATTGTAAGAATTGACTATTCTTAACTCAATTTTCCCGTCTGTTTTGCACATTTGTAACTGTTGAAGTCTTAGAAACATGTTACCCCAGGTTCAGGCTCTTAGAGTACTGATTCTTTCCCTGTTCTCTTTTTTACTATTACTATATGTTATTTTATAATTTTACCTATTAAGTAATACTATAATCTATTTAGGACTTGAAAGAATAGAAATGTGTTCTTTTACAAAGGACTTAAGAATTTCTAAAATCTGAGAAACTTTATACTATATTTAATCAGTTCTAAGGAACACTTTTCACATTAAAATGTGTAAATAATTTTCTACAATGTATATTTCAGAAGTTGATGTGCGTCTTAAAATTGTTTTCCTAATTTTAAGTAGCTGTGATTTTTCTTTTTTAATGGATCATAGAATAATAGTGATGATGTCTGTAATTTTAAGCAGTAATGGTAAATCATGTGATTTAGCTGATTAAGAGATAGAACCTTGTCTCTAGTTAAACCATAAATCCGTGCATCATTTTAAACAAAGCAGTATTAAATATCTAATTACTTATAGCCATTACTCTACCAAGCACAATAAAGATAGTCAGGACTATAGCTCAGTGGTAAACTGCTTGCCTAGCATGTTCTGCAAGTACTGCAGTCTCCCAGTATTACAAAGAGAAAAAAAAGGTATTTTTTTGTAATTTAAAACAGTCAGCATTAGTAATAATCAGATAACGAATAAGCTACAAGGTTGGAGAGATGACTCAACCTTTAAGAGCACTGACTGCTCTTGCAGAGGACCCAAGTTCACTTCACAGCACCCATGTAGTGGGTCACATCTATCTTTACTTTCAGTTCCTTGGGATCCGACACACTCTCTGGCCTCTTCAGGCACCAGGCATGCACATGGTGCACTTACATACATGCAGGTAAAAAACACATACACATAAAAATACATCTTTTAAAATGAGTAAAAGTGCCAAAATTAAATAAAATGGATGTTGTGTTTATATTATATGCTTTTTGTGAGATAATTAAGTAAATATTCTATATTATATGATATTATGTCCACAGTCCATGTATCTTCTTGTCTGTTTTTAACTGTATTATCTAGTAGCATACTAAAAGTTTAACCTATAATTTTTAAAAATTGCTTTTTTTTAGGTCTTAACTGTTCAAGATCTTGTTGATTTTTCTCCTGTTTACCGGTGTTTACACATTTATTCAGCTTTGGTAAGTATATTTTGACTTTTCTGACTTTGTGTTGGCCTAGGCTGATGTGTGTTTTTTGACTAAGTTTCTTTTTTATAATTTAAAATTTTTTATTACATTTGCTTATTTTCTTTCTCTCTCTTTCTCTTTCTTCTTTCCTTCCTTCCTTCCTTCCTTCCTTCCTTCCTTCCTTCCTTCCTTCCTTCCTTCCTTCCTTCCTCTCTTTCTCTCTTTCTGTCTTTCTCTCTCTCTTTCTTTCTCTCGTCTTCAGGAGGGTGTGTAGCATGCCACTGCACATGTGTGCAAGTCAGTCAGAGGGCAGCTTGTAGGAGTTGGTTCTCAGCTTCCACCATTCAGGTCACATGGATTGAACTCAGGTTGTCAGACTTGGCAGTAGATGCCTTTAACCAGTGAGCCATCTTGACAGCTTTATGACTAATTTTTAAACATGGTTTTACTTAAAAAGTTTTCAGTAAAATAAAAGAAATGAAAAACAGGTTATCCCACATATGGTAGGTGGACAGTAGGCTGTATCATCCAGGTTTGTGTAAGTTCACCCTGTGTCATTGACAGAATGGCAAATTTAGTGCATTTCTCAAAACAGATTCCCATTAAATGAAGCATGATTGTACTTCCATTCTCCTTGTTTTTGTGCTGGTGTTTTTTTTTATCATACTTACTTATCAATATTTTATTTATACATGTGTTTATTCCATGCTACATTGTTATTACTTTTGCTTTATCAGTTGATTGCTTTATCAAGATATAATTCAGGAGTGGGGATAATTCACATACCCAAACCTTTTAAGGTATTCAGTTAAGTGACTTTAATATATTTGAAAGGATGTTCAACTGCTACTACTTGTCTACTTGAGGACATTTTATTACCAGCAAAGAAGCTCCTTATTCATTACCAACCACTCTCTGTTTTCCTCTGCCCTACCTCTGACTACCCCAGTTTACTTTCTGTCTTTAATTTGTCTGTTTTGGTCATTTCATTAGATGGAATAATATATGTGTCCCCTTGTGTCTGCCTTCTTTCATAAACTAAAAGTTTAGGGTTTACAGGTGTTTATTTTTAATATTATTTAATATTTATAGCTATAATTTCTCTTTAAGAACTGGCTTAGCTGTTTCTCATATGCCATGCTTTTGTTTCTATTCATTTCAATTTCCTAGGTATCCTTTATGATTATTCTGTACCCACTTGCTATTTGGGGGAATGTTTAAATTGCCATGTTTTTGAACTTCCAACTTTTTTGTATTATTGATTCCTAATTCAACATTGTGGTCAGAGATAATGATTTTTATTAATTCAGTCCCTTTAAGTTATTGAAACTTGTTTTGTGACTCAATATATGGTCTTATTTTGAGAAGAATGTGTATCTGACTGTGGTTGTATGGCACATTCTATAAACATCTGTCAGGTGTCTTTGATTTGTAATATTGTTCTAGTGTATCCCTGTTGATCTTCCCTTTCTGTTATTGAACATGTGATCATTGTGGTCTATGGCAACATTGTGTGTATATGTGTATTCATGTGTGTATATGTGTGAGGGTACACATGTTTATACAGGTATTTATGTGTATGTATATGGAAGCCCCAAATCAACTTTGAGTGTTATTCCTTAAGTGCTGTCTACCTTGTGTGTTTGTGTGTTCATGTGTTTGTGTTGGTGTATGTGCATGAACCTCTGTTGTCTTTCAGGTACTGTGTACCTTGGGTAGTGTAAAAGGATACTTTCTTGATGCCATGATGAAATAATTATTCACTGTGTCAGTATAAAAACATCTCTCAGCTGGCCATGGTGGTGCACACGTTTTTAATCTCAGCACTCAGAAGGCAGAGGCAGACAGATCTATTTGAGATTGAGGCCAGCCTGGTCTATATAGCAAGTTCCATGCCAACTGGGGTCACATGGAGACTGTCTCAAAAAACAAATAACAACAAAATGACGGTGACAACAACAAAACCCTTTTAGATTTTTTTCAAAATGAATATTTTATCTTAAAAATACTTATATTGATTTGAAAATTTTGTAAGTATTTTCATCATATTCAGACCCACTCTCCCTATCACCTCCACTTCACTCCCCACTTCATGTCCTCTATTATTATTTTTCCTTTTTAAAGGAATATCAGGTCTGATATCTGTTTCCCAAATACTCTTGCATGTGAGTTTATCCCATGGAGTCTTGTCAGTCTATCAGGCATCAGACCAGTAAGGAAAACCAGTAACTCTCCCTCTCCTCCCTCTTCCACAATAATCCCTGAGCCTTGAGAGGAGAGAATTCCATATAGGTGTCACTTTTAGGGCTGAGTACTCCTCAGTCTCTTTTCTGCACATTGACCAGTTGTAGGTCTCTGTTACTCAACATCTGCTGCTAAAATAACCTTTTCTGGTGAGAGTGGAGAGATGCACTAATCTATGGACATAATAAATCATTAGGAGTTGGTTAATATTGTGTCTTTTTAGTAGGATAGTAGTAGTTTGTCCTCTCTGGCCTGTGACCTGTGTAGCCACAGGTTCTTGCCCTGATAATTGTATCAGGTATGGAATCCATCTTGTGAAGCAGGCCGTACATCCAGTCAGAAGGTGGTTGGTTACTCCCATAATACTTGTGCCACTATTGTACCAGTGGACACATTTGAATAATTTATTATAATGGGAGGTGATATTTATACATTTACTTGTATTTCTAGCTAAGGCAAGTAGAGGTTAGGTTCCATTAAGGATTATATTTTCTGTAGTAACACTGGAAATTGGGTTTTGTGTTGCATAACCTCATGTTTTTAAAAAGTTTTGTTCTGGCTTGGTGTGGTGGTGCATGCTTTGAGTCCCAGCTCTTGGGAGGTAGAGGCAGGCAGATCTCCGTGAGATTGAGGACAGCCTGGTCTACCTAGTGAGATTTAGGCCATCTGGGGCTACAGAGAGACCCTATCTCAACCCTCCTTGCCCAATTTTTTTGTTTTGTTTTGTTCTCTTTTTAACTCAGTCTCATTGATTTTGAATTAAGCTGAAACCATTATCTTTCCAAGTAAAGTTGTTGATTATTTGACAGTTCTTTTCAAATTATGTTTTCCTACAAATTTGAGTTTGGCAAGAATCATTTTGTGTTTTGCTAGTGCTTTATTTTCCCTCCCATTCTCCCTCCTTCCCTTCTTGCCTCTCTTCCTGCTTTCCCTTCCTCTCTCTCTCTCCCTCCCTCCCTCCCCCCTCTCTTTCATTTTTTTTTCCTGATAGGATCCTGTGTATCCTAGGCTGATCTTGAACTTACTATGTAACCAAAGATGACCTTGAGCTTCTGATGCTGCTGCCTCTACATCCTCAGTGGTTTATGTGGTGCTAGAGATAGAACCCAAGGTCTTGTGCATGCTGGGAAAGCACTCTACCAACTGAGTTACCTCCTTAGCCTTCTTTACTTTTTATTTTGAGATAGGGTTTCACTAAGTTGTTCAGGCAGACCTTGAACTGATCCTTCTGCCTACGTCTTTTGAATGAGTGGAATTACAGGTTTGTATTACCCAAGCCTGGTTGATGTTTTATATTTCATGTCATTTATTATAATTAAAGTTAAATTTGGCCTACTTTTTCTTTTTTAACATATTGACTTTCATGTCTTAGTTCTTTTCTGACAGATTTATCCGAATTCTTTTACATATTTTCCCCATTTCTTTTAAAATTAGAAAGACTTTACTGCTGGGCCTGGTGTATGTGCCTGTTATCCCAGCACTGAGGAGGCTGAGGCAGGAGGATCACAAGTTGAAGGCCAGCTTGGGATGCATAGAGAGTCTGTGTCTTTAAAGCAAGCAAGCAAACATATACCATGTTTTCCTGGCTGCTCTGACTAGTGTTTGTTCTTCTCTTCCTCCCTAGTTTGTCTTAGTGACTTTCTGGTTTACTGAGTTTAACATATTTGATTCTTTCCCAATTCTCATTGGCTCATCTATTGCTCTTGAGACATTTATTCTTTCCCAATCCCTTATGTTCATAACTGCTTGTCTTTCTTCTGTGTGTGAGGATTGCTTTAAGTATCTTACAAAATCCTTGGTGAGTGGTCATGAATTGCTTTAGTTTTTGCTATCATGGAAGTTCTTTATTTCCTTATTGATTTAAAAAGATAACTGCTGGATGTTGGATTTGGTTGGCAGTTACTTATTTTCAGGGCTTGAAATAGGTTATTCCACACTTTCTTGACTTTTAAAGATTTTGCTGAGAGCTCTGATGTAACTCTTAGGAGTTTGCTTTTGTAACTAAATTGATATTTTTCTCTGGCAGTTTTCAGTTGTTGTTCCTTTAGCCTGTAATTTTTAGCATTTGAACTATAACATGGGATGGATAGATTCTTTTTTGGTCCTGTTTTTTTTTAAGGGGGCCTGTTTTTCTCCTATATTTGGGTGTCCAAGTTTCCCTAGATTTGAAGGTTTTTTTTTTTCAGTAATAATTTCATTGAATAGGATTTCTGTGCCTTTGGTTTGCATCTGATTTTTCTCCTTTGCCATGGATTCCTGGTTTGTTGTCTTCATCATGTCCTAGAGTTCTTGAAGGTTATGGTCATGCTTATGTGCTTCTTCTCTGTGTCACTGTCTGAATTTTCTCTCAATCTTGTCTTCAGTCCCTCATATTCTCTGTCCTGTTGATCTAGTCTACCAGAACCACTAAAGTGGTTCTTTCCACTTTATTTGATTTATTGAACTTTTCAGTTCCTATATTTTGTTCTTTTTCAGAATTTCTATTTCTTTATACATTGTTATTATAACTTTTCCTCCATGTTGCTGACATTCTTGTCAGGCCCCAAGTTGATTGCATTATTCATTCTCCTTCTTTTAAAAGTCATTTATCATTAAAAAATACTGTATTTTTGAATTCTTTTGGTATTTCAATCATTTCGGATCTTTGTGTTCAATTTTTAAGGAGTTCTGAACATTTGGAAGAGTTGTACTGCCTTGCCTTTTCATATTTCTTTGTTTATTCTGAGTTGTACTTTGTGTGTCTGTTGGGTTTTATCATGTATTTCCTCCCTATGCTTGTTTTATTTGTGGAGGTCTTAGTGGAGCCTTCTGGCTTTATGATCCTTAGTAGAGGACTTTTTAAAATACATTAACTAATCTAAATCTGGAAGGCATGGAGGAAGAGGCCAGATCATATAATACCTCATCCATTTTCAGAAGTTTAAGTTTGGCAGCGTTTTTGTTTATTTAGTTTCCCTTACCAAGAGCCATATTTTGATTTGATCAGTCAAAGCTTAGTTTCAGTAGTATATCAAGAAAATACCTAATTGTTTGAACTTAAAGTTTATTCTTCCTAACTTCCAAATAAAGTTAGGATCTTTGAGCTAAAATCCAAAATGTTTTTCTTTTGATTTATTTATTTTTATTTTATGTGTATGAGTGCTTTGCCTGCATGTTTGTAAGTGTACCCATGTCATGCAGTTCCCGTGGAGACCAGAAGAGGGCATCAGATCTCCTGGAACTGGAGTTATGGATGGTTGTTAGCCACCATGTGGGTGCTGGGAACTGAACCTGGGTCCTCTGCAAGAGGAGCCAGTACTCTTGAGCACTGAGCCGTCTCTCCAGCCCCCAAAACATTTTTCTTGATATTCAATTTGAAATGCCATTCATATTTATAATCCAGTTTGAAAATTTGAAATGACTCTTGGGATAAAGAAGCATAGAATCTTTTAGCAGAGAGAGAGAGAGAATGAATATGAATGATATGAATATGAGAATATTTTATTCTCCTCCTGACTTTGTTTTAGGGTGATGAAGAAACATTTGAAAATTATTACCGAAAGCAAAGAAAAAAACAAGCAAGACTGGTATTACAACCCCAGTCAAGTATGGTAAGTATGTGAAAATTTTAAATTAGTTATGTTGTTACTTTTTATTTCATACCTTGCTTTAATTTTTTTCAGAGCATGTATCCATTCAATGATAAATATTTATTGAATACCTACCATTTCTAATAATTGATTTAGGTCCTGAGGATACAGCTATGAACAAAACTGATGAGTCTTTTCTCTCATGAGCTTACATTCTGAATTAAAAACAGATAAACATGCCAGACGTGATGGTGCATGTCTTTAATCTTGGCACTTGGGAGGCAGAGGCAAGTAGTTCTCTGTGAGTTCAAGCCCAACCTGGTTTACATAGTGAGTTCTAGGTCAGCTGGGGCTACAGGGAGACCCTGTCTCCAAAAAAATAAAAATAAAGACAAACAAACAAACAGAAAAAACCCATATAAACATAAACTATCTGGGAGTGATCATTTGTTTTTGATGATATGGCAAACTGTGCACCATGATTCTTTGTCTCACTGAACACAATAACAAAAGACAGTGAGTATACTTTAGTTTTAAATTTTTCTTAAATGTACTGAGGATCTGGCAGAAAGTTATAATTAGGCCAAACTGAGTGAAGAGTTGTTCCATATGTTAGCCATGTGATGGTTACATGACTAAATGAGTAAAAACTCGTAGAAACTGCACATGAAAAAGTGAATTTTATTATATGTAATTTATGCCTCAGTATACCCAACTATAACTTAAATGAAGACAGAAACCTAGAAAGGTTTAAAGAGACATTGAATGTAGCTTTTATCCTAAGAGGATCTATGGGATGGAAAAGCATGAGTTTTGAGTGTGAGAGAGCCAGGCCTATAGTATTTAATGTAGATGTCCAGTAAGAAGAGATTATCTTTCTTGTAAAGATGAGGCTTCAAAGGATTTAAAGCCTCATTATTAAGATGTCAGAGCTAGAACTATCTAAAACCTCTCTCAACTCATGACAAATAAATCAGCTTTAAAAAATAGACATTTTATGAAAGATACATAGATGGTATTCAAACAAATGGAAAAGATATTCAGTATAATTTTTCATCAGGGAAATATAAGTAAAGAAACCAGTGAGTTATTGCACATGTTTATAGAATGACTTATATTAAAGGACTGACAATGCCAAGTGCTGGTAAGGATATAGGGTTCAGCAACTAGAATTCCCTTAATCTTCTGTTGTGTATAAAAATTATACCGTGACTTTGGAAAATGCTTTGGCAGTTTGTAATAATGAATTCTCATACAGCTCCACCTCTCCCTGGTTACTCACTCATGAGAAATAAAAATGTATCTTTACATTGTTACTCATATGTCAGTGTTTATAATCTTGATTCCTAAATACCCAAAATAGAACTATCCTCAATTTCTGTAAACTCATTAGTAGACAAATTATAACACATTGTTATAAATCAATAAGTTATTGTACTTGCTTACAGTGGAACACTATTCAGCAATTAGAAGGAATTGGTACATGCAAGTATATAGATACATTTTAAAAGCATTTTTCTAAGTGAAAATATTCAATTGTAATGAAATATGTACATTTGTGGTTTATATTATTTGAAATTTTTGAAAAGGCAAACTATAGGACAAACAAGGTCAGTGATGTCCAGATGGCCAAAGCCTGGGGCTCTGGCAGAGTAGTTTACTATGCAGAGGTATGTAGGAACTTTATAAGATAAATCTGGAGATATGTCCGTATATTTTGTATCTTGATTTTGGTGGCAATAACAACTGTATACTTTTGTCAGAGCTCAGTGATAGAGTGTTTGCTGGCATGCATAAATCCTGAGTTTGCTCTGGAACAACACATACAAACACACACACACACACACACACAGAGGCAAAATTAATAACTCCTAAAAGTACTTAGAGAGAAAAAAGATAGTTTTAAAATAATTTAAAGGAAAAGGCAAAAGGAATGCAATACTAAATGGAACATGGAGATACCAGAAGGAGTGAATACAAGCAGTTTGTGCGTATGTCAAAAAGTGTAGATTGATTATAGTATGTTGTTAGTGTATAGGATATTATGGACTTTAGATGAGATAGGATTAAAATATACAGTAATAACACAGCATTGGAATGAAATGGAAGTTCATGCAAGATACTTGTTCTGCAGTGACTAAATTGTCTAGAACACTAAAAACATTGACTGTTAGAGTGATGACTTAGGATGTACATTGTGATTTTTAGAGTTATTTCTGAAAGAATAGAAGCCATTTAATAGAGGTGAAAAAAACAGAGAAATAAAGTCAAATGAGTGTGTGTCTTAGAATTGATAAATTGGTCATTGTAAACCTATAAGCATTTGATAACGTTGACTGAAAGTATACAAAAAGAAAATAGCCATCATTGTAAGGAGAAATGGAAAAATCTGTAAGCATAGTGAGTTTTTAAATGTCTTGGCATCCGTTTTTATGTGTATGAGTTTATTGCCTACATGTATGTGAATACACCTATGTCATACAGTGCCTTGGAGGTTGGAATCCCCTGGAACTGGAGTTATGGATGGTTGTTAGCTGCCTTGTGGGTGCTGGGACCCTTGTGGGTCCTCTGCAAGAGTATTCAGTGCTCTTAACTGCTGAGCCATCTCTCCAGCCCACTCTTGACATCTTAAAAACAAAGTAGTCAGATTCTAGCAAGACTATCCAATGTGCTTAATAGGCATGATTTAATGGAATACAGAGAATTCTGTTTCAATCGCTGAAGAAACATGCTTTATTCAGACATTCCTGGAATACTGTAAGATTTTATTATAAACTAAGCTGTATAGCAAATATCAGGAAATAAAAAAGATTGGTACTGTATAGGGTACATTTTCTTTTTTCAGTGTTAGGAATAGAACCTAGTTCCTCACAAATGTTAGGGATGTACATTATCACTAAATAACAACCCATCCCTTTACATTTTTTATCTTGTATTTAAACAATTTTTATTACACTTACCTATTTCTTCATTCATGTATGTACATGTGTGCACATGAGCAGGATAGAGGAAAACTTGGGGGAATTGGTTCTCTCCACCATAAGGGTCCTGGGTGACCAAGTTCAGCTTATCAGGCTTGGTGGGAAGCACGTTTACCCTCTGTGCCATCTCATCAACTCTTACTATGTATTTTTAAGTCAGAAAGTATTAATGTTACCTGCCTCTATAAGGCAGCCTGGTGACCTGAGGTCAATCCCTGGGACCCACATGGTAAAGAAAACTGACAGCTTGTCCTATGACCTTCATATATATCCACACATAAATGTAATAAAAAATAATTTTAAAAAGTATTAACAGTCCTCACTTTTCCAGACTGAAATAAACCCAGATGTTTGAAATTTTATCACGTTTATGGAATACATTTGTCATAGTTTCTTTTCCTGTTGCTGTGATAAAATACCCTGGCAAAGTCAACTGAGGGGAGAAAAGGTTTAAGCAAGCTCACAATTTCATGTTACAGTCATTGTAATAGGAAAGTCACAGTAGCGGGAGCTTGAGAAAATTACTCACATTATTAGTAATAATAATCATTTGAATGTACATTTCATGAGAGTTAGGGCTCTTTGTTATTTTCAGATAGATCTCTCGTACCTAAATAGTGAGCAGCATATAGTAGGCTTTCAATAAATATTTATTAGTCAAGTTGTAGTGACTTGGAATTTTTATGTTATTTGGTATTTATTGTTTTAAATTGATTTTTATTTTTCATTTTAAGCATGAAACAGTTGATGGCTATAGAAGATATTTCACTCAAATTGTAGGGTATGTATCTAATATGGAAGTAACTATTGCTAATTTTGTTAAATGTCAGAAATAATTATTTTCTACTTATGCTTTCCCTTTTTTAAAAAATACATGCTATGTTGGTGCTTACTATTTTAGGTTCTTTGTGGTGGAAGATCACATTTTACATGTGACCCAAGGATTAGTAACCAGGGCATACACTGATGAACTTTGGAACATGGCCCTCTCAAAGATAATTGCTGTCCTTAGAGCTCATTCAGTAAGTCAGACTATTTATGTTAATGGTTTTAATTTAATTTGCACCGCATAATGCCAAAGGAAAACTATACCTTTATCATCCTATATGTTTTGATAATTGCTCAGATTTGGAGGTAGTGATATCAGGCTTTTGTCTGGTTGCATCAGTTACAGTTTTGCAGCTGACTGAGGCTTGCCAAGACACTTTTATTTGAACATTATAGAAAATGAAGAATTAGGCTGGTCTCATTAGTCTTAACTGACCTCTTCATTAGATCACTGGGAAACACCACAGAGAAAGGGTTTCTAATTATTCCAAATTCTTGTTTCTAAAATGAACCCCACCATTAAACCTCAGTGGAACTTGTTTGAGAATGTTTAAAATATTTTTAAATCTTCCGTTTTGAAATTTTGAACTCATTTGAAATAATAAACTTTTATGTAATGAGAGCTTTTATGCATTAAAATTAAATGACCAAATACTTTCCTAATGCCTTTTATGAAAATAACTAACTTGTTAGTATTGTAAGGATTCTGAAAGTTAATAATTGATTAGTGTATACTTTTCTTGAAGACAATTTTAAGCAAAATATACTCATTTAAAATTTTGTAATTGGTAATTAAAATTTAAAATAGATTGGGGCTGGAGAGATGGCCCAGCAGTTAAGAGCATTGACTGCTCTTGCTGAAGACACAGTTCAATTGATGGTGGCTAACTCCAGTTCCAGGAGAATCTGATGCACTCTTCTGACTTCCTTGGGTATTGTATTACATGGGTGCATTTACATATTTCAGGCAGTACATTCATACACATAAAATAAAAGAAATAAATTAAATTAAATTTCAAAAAGATTTAAATAGGTTAAAGGAGAATTTTTATGATATTTAGATTATAAATATACTGCATTTTATTTCTCGAGATTATAGACTAGATTCTTGATATATTGGCAAATCAAACCCTTCTCATATTTTAGTAAATAACAATTTTTTGGATGCTGGAGCTCAAACTCAGGGCCTCATGCACACTAGGAACTGCTTTACCACTAAGCTCAGACCCTGGCTAGGAAAAATACATTCTGTTGTGATTTATATTGAAATCAACTCTAAGCATATCAAATTATGCCATCATTCCTATCAATTCCATGACATGGAATATGAATTATACTAAATGTAAAATATTACATTCAGAATCTTAAACACAGCTAAAGATACAGTGAATTTCACTGTTCCTTAATTTTTGGTTAATTACTTGGAAATACTTAAATTATTCCTATATTTAAAAGGATAATAAATTATGTCTTTTGTAAGATAGAATAAATAAATAATGAAAAGTGAAAATGCATGGTCTATGTAGGAACCATTATTTCAATTTCATATAGTTCCTCAAAAATCTTAAGACTATAGTAATATAAATAACTTATTTTCTTTCATTTAATTAAATTTATTAGATATGTAATCTTATGATAGCTTCCTAAATACTGAATAGAGAAAATCAGCTCTGTATCTAATTATCCAAGATCTTAATTTTATTCTTAGTCTTCCAGATTAAAGGAAAAAGTTTTGTGTTCTTACTTCTCAGTTTTTATTTCAGCAGCTCTCTCATTTTCGTTGTTTATTGTCTCCCATACTCTTTCCCCTCAGTCTTACTGCACTGATCCCGATCTTGTTCTGGAGCTGAAGAATCTCATTGTAATTTTTGCAGATACTTTGCAGGTAAGTGATAACCTCACATTCAGTTGGTAGCTATTTGAATATGTAAAGATCATAATCTTTTAGTATAGTGTAGATTAATGGTAGGAAGTCAGTAGTCAGAAGTGTTTACTTGTGTATTGGTGTTCTTCTACACAAAACTATACCTACCACTTTTTTTTCAGGTTTAAAACTTGGGCAGGGCTCAGAAGATACTGTCACCTTTTAAAATATTGGTCATTTCAGTTAGAATAAGTAAAATATTTTTGCAATTGAAAAAAGGATGCCAGGTATGTAGGTGTGTATCTATAATCTCCACTGTGAGAGAGTGTGGCAGGAGGATATTGAATCCGAGGCACAACTAGAGAGGTGGAGTGATTGACAAAAACGGAAATCTGGGGCTGGTGAGATGGTTCACAGGTTTCTGCTGCCAAACCTGACGACTCCTCTGGACCACATGGTGGAAGGGGAGAACTGACTACCAGCAGTTGTCCTCCACCCTCCACTTGCCCCCCACATAAACACATAGATAAATAAATGTCATAAAATTAGAAAGGAATTTTTATTAAAAATGTTTCTGAAATGTTGGGTGAAATAAAGTAGATTTCTCCATCAAAACCTTTCTCAGAGCAAATTAATACCATAAATTTCCAAAAGGGCCTTGACTATGCAGTATTTCCCCAGCATGTTTGACCTTTGTATTTTTTTCTTCATTTTAGAACATCTCTTAAATCTGTAACTTCATAAAATATGCTTTGGAAAATGCTGGTATGATCTGTTTGCTTTATTATAAGGGTCTTTACATCTTAAAGTAATAATTGTTTACTTTATTTTCAAGTTAAGGAGACTATTTCACAAAGTCCTTTAATAAATGACTTTATTTCCTTTTATCTTTGTTAATTTGTATGGTCTGTTTTATTTTGGTTTTGGTTTTCTTACTTTGTATTTTTTGTGAATTTCCTGAAATATATTTTGGTCATCTTTAGATGTCCTCTTGTACTTGCACCACATTTCTCCCTTCTAACTTATAGAGTCAGGTTTGTGTCCCCAAATGCCTTTCGGTGTGGGTTCATCCACTGGAGACTGGTCAACCTACTAAGAATCTCACTCTCCCATCCCCTTCTCCTTTTGTTTTTCTTCTGAATTTTTGCATATTTCACCCAGAGTATCCCAGTCATCTCTATACCCTCTTTCCCCATTGGCACCTTTCCCCTAGTTGTCCTCAGTGCAAATTCATCCACTAGGATCTAGTCAACCCTTTTAGAGTCCCTCCCCTTAAGAAGATCAGCTTTTCCTCACCTGGAAGTAATCAGTTACCAATAATTCTTTGTCTAAGATTGAGGCCTACTTCCCATTTCTACAGTTCTGTGCTGGGGTTTTGTCTGATTGAGTTTGCATGGATCTTGTGCACACTGACACCATTGCTATAGGTTCATATGAGCAAGGTCCAAGGAACTTGTAGGACTTTTGTTTCCATATGGTCATGCACCCCCTCCCCAGCTTTACAGTCTTTCTGCCCCCTCTTCCACAATGGTTCCTGAGCTCTGGATGGGTAGAGTTTAATATAGGAGTCCTCTCCAAGGACCCACACTCTGCAGATTCTTATTGTCTATGCTTTGGCCATTTGTGACCCTTTTGTATTCCTGGTCCTCTGTTGCATAAGGGAGCTTCATTGATGAGAATTGAGAGATGTATTAGTATTCTCTTTACTCCTTGTTCAATGTTCTGTGAGCCTTAGGTAAAGAGGTTGCATCATACATGTGCCACTTAGGCTTGGAAACTTCTTTGATGAGAGGTGACTGGGATGCTTGTCTATAAATATAAGGATCCATATTTAGCACATAGTAAAAAATTACATTTGTCTAGGGAATATGACAGTCTTGGGGTTTTCTCTTAAGATCTGTGACCTCTTCAGCCATGTGTATTTGGCTGAGCTTCCTCCAATTAAGTGAGCTTTAAGTTCTCCTAATCTGTTTTTAATATCATTTTAAACAGTTCTGGAGCTAGCCTTTTGAAAACAATTGAATCTAGAGTATTTGATATGATTTTAAGGAACTCTGCAGAGAATCACGTAAGAGTTAAAATTTAAGTAAGGAGATGTTGGAAAAGCAGCAGTGTTGGAAACCCTTGCAAGTATACCTTCTTGCCTTTCTTTTCTCTCCTTATCTTTTCTCTTCCTCTTTCTTTTCTCTCTCTTTCTTTTTCTTTTAGATAGAATCTTGCTATGTAGCCCAGGATGGCCTCGGACTTCTAATTTTCCTGCCTTATCTCTTCAGTACTGTATTACAGATATGCCTCACTATGCCCTGGTCCCTTCTGATCTTACTGCTTTGAAATAAGATGGAGGAAAATGCTAGTCTTTTTTTAGTTATGCAGAAATTCTTCAGTATTTTCATTTTTTTTCTGAAACTTGAGGGACTTTTGCTTTAAAAGAGATAAATGTTCAGCACTTGGGAGGCAAAAGCAGGCAGATCTTGTGAGTTCAAGGCCAGCCTGGTCTACGTAGTGAGTTCCAGGCCAGCTGAGGCTACAGCGAGACCCTGTCTCAAAGACCAAAAGATAAAAAAGTTAAAAAAAATTAAAATGTTTTTATACATTTCAAAAATTTGTTCTTTGGTAATTTCAAACATGAGTATAAGTTATTACTTGAGCCTTCCAGCTCCTCCCAGACTCTGTATCTCCCTCACAGCTTCATTTCCTCTTCTTCCTTCTACTCTTCATTCTCTTGAAAAATGAATAAACATTTTATAACTTAAGACAAAGCCGACAAAATAGTACAAAATAATAACAAGTAACACTAGCACATTTATAGTTCTGTTTACTGCTTGTCAAGTCAAAATATTTACCGTTCTGCTCATTAACACTTTTTGAGCACCTATTACCTGCTGGAAGTTAATTGATGTATTAAGTGGTAGAGACATTAAAATGAATAAAGATAGTAGATACATAATGTCCACGACTTCAAGAAACTAACCATTAAAAGGCATTTAATAAGGCATCATAGTGTTAAAGAGCTTTCTGTTCACAGAAGATAGAATGTCTAGTTTTGATTTCAGAAATTGGAGAAGGCTCTTCAGAAGGTTGATTTGTGAGTTAGATTTTGAAGGATGAACTCAGAAAAGAGAAAGCCTTAAAGAAAGAGAATGTAGCCTCTATGCACCACAAGAGATGCATGATGTGGTGGGTGTGGGAATGGCTGAGCACCTTGACAGTGTGGGACACTAGTTAATAGGGGTGTGAGCAAAGGAGCTCAAAGAGTAGTTATGAAACCAATAAGGTAGTCTGATTTAGATTATGGCGGGCCAGTGAGATGGCTTATTGGGTAAGGGTATGTGCCAGTAAATCTTACAACTTGAGTTTTATCTTTGGGACTCACTTGGTTGAAGGAAAAAAAAATCCAACCTCCTCAAGTTGTCCTCTGACCTCCAATATGTGCTGTAGCTTGGGCCACTTAGTAAGAGCCATGCCAGCCTGTGTGGCATAGTGAGAGCTTGGTTCAAACAACAAAAAACGGCTGGAGAGATGGCTCAGGGGTTAAGTGCACTACTGCTCTTGCAGAGGACACAGATTTGATTCCCAGCACCCACATGATCATCCATAACTCCAGTTCCAGGGGATCTGATGCCCTCTTCTGACCTCCACAGGCATTGCATGTCATGGTGCACTTACACACATGCATGCAATACACTCATATGAATAAAATAAAAATAATAATTTTTAAAGTACTGATTTAAGTTATTAGACTTAATATTGCTCTAGAGAGTTATGAGATTGAAGGATAGAGATAGAACTTAAACAAGGAATGTGAAAAGATTATTCATAGATGTCAGAGGACAAGGAGTGTGATTGGTGCTATAGAATGCAAAGCAGAGTAGTGTTAAGTAAAGAAAGGTCAAGTGGAGTGAGAGCACTGTGTTCTGAATTTAGGAGCTAACATGGGGCATTGTTGGACAGTTTAAAGGAACAGGATTGGGAGATTACATTATAGTAGGTCTGGCTATGAGAGGAGTGATGCAGAGAAATAGCTTATCAGCCATAGACAATTTAAAAGAGGGAATTTTTTTTTGTTTCCAGATCCTGATTTAAAAATAGAGACAATTTAACATATTTAACCAAGGGATAGGAACTGTTAGACGTTAAGGATATAACTAGATGATTAGATCATTCATGAACAGTTCCTATGGAAGGAGACAGAATTAAGAAGAAAAATGACAAGATAAGCCTTTGATAGGAAAAGGGACAATTATACAGGGAAGAAAAATTGTGTGGCCCTGATACAGGAAGGATTTCAGTAATTGACATTGGAAAAGAATAGTTTAGGGGTGTTTGCTAGAAAGATACATATTCTCATTTGAGGACAAAATCAGTCTTAAGATGAAGGCACAGAATAAAGCTGGTATGTTTTAGGCAGAGTTTGTTGACTTTTCTTTTAAAATATTTTATTCTTTCAGAATTTCATATAATGTATTTTGATCATTCCCCCACAATTTCTCCCAGGTTTACCTCCCTTCTCCACCCACCCAACTTTGTGTCTTGTTTTTTAGTCCATTGAGTCCGGTTTGTCCTGTCTGTGTATGTACTCTTGGGTGTGTGGCCATCCACTGGAGCATTATTTATCTAATAGGGGCCACACTCTTAAAGAAAACAAGACTCCACCAGCAGCTGTGAGTTACTAATGGCTCAGCTAGAGGTGGGACATCATATCTACCTCCCATCTCCATGCTAGGATTTTGTCTGGCTTAAGCGTTCACAGATCTTGTGCATGTTGTCACAACCATTGTAAGTTCATATGTGCACCTGTCCCGTTGTGTTTGGAAAACACTGTTTCTTTATGGTCATCCTCTGTTTCTGGCTTTTACAATCTTTCTGCCTCCCTCTTCAAGGATCCCTGAACCTTGGGAGGAGAAGATATGATAAGATATGATATAGGTGTTCCATTTAGGGCTGAGCATCCAGCAGTTTCTTATTTATTCTCTGTTGGGATCTCTGTGTTAAATCACTGTCTACTGCCAGAAGATACTTTTCTGGTGAAAGTTGAGAGATGAGCAATCTATGTGTATAAGCATAAGTCATCCTTTTTTTTTTTTTTTTTTGGTATGCTGCTTGGGTACTTAGGTAGATCACTAATCTTAAACTTTTTCTCTCATTTTTTTCCGTGTGTGTGTGTGTGTGTGTGTGTGTGTGTGTGTGTGTGTGTATGTGTGTGGTGTGGATTAGTATTTGCCATGTGTGTAGGTGCATATGTGTGTGGATGTTTGTGCACATGTGTATGAGTGTATGTCTTTGATCATGCTCCACTTTATTTTCAGAAGTAGGGTCTCTTGGTGAACCTTGATCTCACTGATTCTGGCTAGTATAGTTAACCAGCTTGCCTTAGGGATTCCCTGTCTCTTTCTCCCAAGTACTGAGATTACAGTTGGCCATCATGCCTGCCTGGTTTTTACATGAGTTGTGAGGATCCAAACTATGGTCCTCGTGTTTGTATGACAAGTACTTTATCTATTGCCCACCGATACTTTTCAAAAATGACACCGTAATCCTTACAGACAAGAGAAATAAGAAATAGAAAAATTATTCTGGCCCTATAAAAGTCTCTCTAGACCTCTTGCTTAATACAATATAGCAGAAAGTTAAAAGGGTGTTTTCCTATTCTTTAGAAATAACATACAATGTGATCTAGTAATTCCTTCCAAATGATTCTTTAGTACTTGCAACATTTTTATGAACTTTGAAAACACACTGACTTGACTAATTATTTTTGTATGTGTGTCTTAGGGTTATGGTTTTCCAGTCAACCGACTTTTTGACCTTTTATTTGAAATAAGAGATCAATACAATGAAACACTGCTTAAGAAATGGGCTGGTATCTTCAGGTGAGTCTAAGCCATGGTGCCTAAGTTTAATGAGTAACAATTTGTCAAACAATCATTTGGTTTTATATATAGTAATAAAAATGTTGTAATCTGAAATTTATCCTTCAAGTGTTGTTAAGTTTACTGTCAGTGGCATTAAGTATGTTCACACTGTTACACCCACTGCTACCATTTATCTCCAGAACTTTTTTATCCTCCTAAACAGAAACTCTCTACCCATTTCACAGTAAGTCCTCATATCTTTCCTCTAGCCCCTGGCAAATGCTGTGCTATCTTGTCTCTAAACTTTGACTACTCTAGATAGCTCATGTAAGTGGAATTGTGGAATATTTGTTCTTTTCCATAGGGATCATTTTACTTTGCATAGCATCATGGTTCATTTGTGTTGTAGCATGTGCTGGAAATTTCATTCCCCTTTAAGATATTATATTTTATGTATATGCCACATTTTGTTTCTCAACTCATTTCTTGGTGGACATTTGTTTTCATTGGCTGTTGTAATATTATAAGCATTAGTGTGTCTATATCTGATTAACTGTCTCAGTCTTTTGAGGTTTATACCCAGAAGTAGAATGCTGGATCATATGATATATACCTTTCTTTTTAAAAAAATAACTATCATACTGTTTTCTATAATGACTAAACCATTTATAATCAGTTTAACTATACTTTAGTTTTAGTATCTTTAATAGTCCAATAAATGATTAAAGCATAAGTATTCAAAGGTATTTTGCCTTAGAGGCAGAAATTTATAGCTTTTAAATTTGGCTTGGAGAAAATGTTGTTTATATAACCTAATTGTATTAAAAATCTTTAAGTCTCGGGGCTGGAGAGATGACTCAGCAGTTAAGAGCACTGGCTGCTCTTGCCGAGGACCTGGATTTGGTTCCCAGCACCCACATGGTGGCTAACAACCTTCCGTAACTCCAGTTTTAGGGGATCTGACACCCTCTTCTGATCTCCATGGACATTGCATGACACGAATGCACTTAACACACATGCAGGCAATACACTCGTACACATAAAAATAATTTTTTAAAAATTTAAAAATCTTAAAGTCTCTAAATAGTTTGATTACTTTTGCTGTAACCACTTGCCTGGATGGTATGGACTAAAGTATTTTAATATCTTGGAAACTTTACATTTCCATTAAAAGAGAAATATGCCCCCTTTCAAAATTACTAAAATGCCTGCCCCTTCTTTTTCCTTTCTGCTTCCCTTCACTTCATCTGTCCCTTTCTTCCTTTTTCTCTTTCTTTCACAAAAAATCCGCCTTGAGACATTACATTTGGGTTGCCCCAAACTATGAAAGATGTAATATGCCAATAGTATCTGATGATATTTACTTATTTTTTTATTTATATGTATGTGTGTGAACCTGAGTATATGTGCACTATGTGTATGCAGGAGTTCATGGAGACCAAAAGAGGAAATCAGATACCCTGGAACTAAGTTACAGTGCTTGTGAGCTACCATTTGGGTGCTGGAAACCAAACCTGGGTCCTCTGCTAGAGCACTCAGCCATCTCTCCAGCCCTGTACCTGATGATACCAGTGTAAAAATATGTCAGATGGTTTCACACAAGTTCAATACTTACTCCAGCAGTTTTCAAAACTGGAGGCTAACCATCAGAATTCTGAAATAGAATTGTTTTGTAAATTCTTAAGTGGCTTATAAGGTAACAACAAACCCAAGTAAACATTAAATGAATTCTTATTTGAGCTTACCATAGTAACATTTATTGATTTCATTTATTATTATTATTATTTGCAGTATTGGGGATCTTGCAGATGCTAGGCAAGTACTCTACCAAGAACCATGTCTCCAAGCCTTTTAAATTAAAAAAAAATTTTCCATTTATTTATTTTGTGTGTGTGTGTGTGTGTGTGTGTGTGTGTGTGTGTGTGTGTGTAGGTCAGAAGACAACTTGGAGTCAGTTCTCTCCTTTCACCTTGTGGTTCCAGGGGATTTAACTCAGGCCATCAGGCTTGGTGTCAGTCACCTTTACTCACTCAGCTATCTTGCTGGTATAGGCCTTTTTTATTTTTAAAACAAGATCTTAGTAAGTTGCTCAGGTTGGCCTCACACCCACTGTATGGCCCAGACAGGTTTCAAACTTGTCATTCTCCAGCCTCTGCATCCCACGTGGCTAGAGTTATAGGCATGCTTAATGTTATTTAAGAGTTGGGTTTTTTGTGTTGTTTGTTTTGGTCAAGGTCCTGACTCTAGTGGGTAATTGAGACTATTTATGTGTAAGAATCAATAGTTTTTTATATTAAGTATTTTAAAAATAGAGGAATTATTGATAAAGGTGGTGATCTTTGACATATTCTTATACTTTAATGTGATAAATCTTTAAAATATAAAATCTTAGATTAGTGTTGTACATTTAAAACCCTCTTCAGAATAATGTTTAAGTTTTCCTAACTGTGATAATTGTCTTAAGAATTCTAGCAGATTGATTGCTCCCCAAGACTAGCTTCACTGGGAAGCTAAATAATTTGTTCAAATAGAGATAAAACTGATCTTATCATTCATTCATAGCAGTTGTGGAGAACAGATGATAGCATTTCAGTTGTAATATGTAATGCCCTGATATATTGTGACTTCCACTTCCAGTTCTATCCTCCATGTTTTTAGCCTAACATTTTAAGTGGGACTTAAGCTTTGCTTATTCTTGACCTGTAACTTCATGTATCTTACAAATATTGAGTTGGCAGTCTAAGAGTTAGATGGGAGAAAGTACTACTTTTCACTAGTACTGCTTATTTATTTTTGAGGCAAGATCTCACTATGTAGCCCTGGATGGCCTGAAACTTGATATATAGACAGGGCTGGCCTTGAACTCATAGAGTGTGCCCACTTGCCTCTGCTTCTGTGTGCTGGGATTAAAGGTATGTGCCACCATGCCCAGAATCATAGAATTTTTAGTATACCTGTGCTTTTATTTTATTTTTAATTGACAAATATGGAGTAATACATTTGCACAAATATATTTATGGAGTCATGATATTTTGGTATGTGTTATGGATGATGAATTGAAGTAACACATCCATCATTTAAACATTTTTTTGAATTTTTGCAGTTTTCATACAATATGGTTTGATGGTATTTACGGCATCTTCCCTGTCTACTCTGCCCCCCACAGCTCCCATCCAATTTAATGTACTCTATATTAATACATACTGTACATATAATATGTACTGTATATTTATATATATATATATACATACATATATATATATGTATATATATATATAATAAGGCCTATCTAGAGTCTGATTTGTGTCCCCAAATGTCCTTAAGTGTGGGTCCATCTCCCCCTCCCAGCAGCCATCAGTTGCCAAAAGTTCCTTAGGCTGTGTTGGGATTTCTTACCCTCTTCCCCCTGTCTATGTGGAATTTTGTCTAGTTTGAACTTGCATAGGACTTGTACATGCTGTCACTAGTGCTGTGAGTTCATGTGAGTAACTGACCAACTGTCTGGAAGATTCTGTTTCCTTGTGGTTTTCTATCACCTCTGGCTCTTAGAATCTTTCTGCTTCTTATTCCACATATCCACCTTTTCACACGCTTTTTTATTTTAAACATTTTATTTAATTGATGTATTTTCTGGATTATTGAAAAGAATTAAGGGCAAGAAAATTCCATTAGTTTTATAGTGATCAAAATTCAAAAGCTGTCTTTATGTAACCTCTTTATCATGCATCATGATAGAACACTGAAGGAGAAGAAATACATAGTGAATAGAGTTTAACTAATTAAGCAGAGTCCTATGGAAGAATCGTAGCATCATTCTGTCTTTCCTCTGGGTGAACATCTGCTCACTGTGATTAAGCAGTTTCATTTAAGAAAAGTTTGTGTATTTTTGTATGTGTGTAGTTTGCATGTACCACAGCACATGTGTGGAGGTCGGAGGACAACTTCTGAGAGTCAGTTTTTGTCTTCACAATGTGGATTCCAGAGATTGAACTCAGGTTATCATTCTTGAAAGTGAATGCTGAGCCATCTTGCTGGCCTGCAGTTTCATTTTTTAATGTGTCACCTCTAAATAGCTAAGTTAGGGAGCAAACTGATAAATAATACTCTTTTTTTTTTCAGGGCAAAATATTTAAAATCTTCTCTCTTGCCAGTTTTGAAAAAAAAAATTGTTGTCACCTTCTATAGGACAGTTCTCAAAACCTAATGCCTCCTATCTGATACCTTGTATACACCTAGCCAACAATTACCCTTCCCCTAACCACCATGTTCTATAGCCACTGCCCTACTCTCAACTTCTGTGAGTTTGACTGGTTTAGATTTTGTGTGTAGGTAAAATCATACACTATTTATTTTCTATGCCTAACTTACTTCATTTAGCATTCATCTATGTTGTTGCAAATGATAGGATTTTCTTCATTTTTAAGGCTGAATAGACCATTGTGTATATATTTTGTCCATTCTCCATTGATGGAAACTAAAGCTGATTTTGTATCTTGGCTGTTGGGAATAGTGCTGCGATGAACATGGGAACATACTGACTTTATTTCCTTTGGCTATATACACAGTAGTAGGATTGCTGGCTCATATGGCGGCTCTAATTTCAGCTTTCTCCATGCTGTTCCTCAATACTGTTTTCTATAATGACTGTATTAATTCACTGAAAGTACGGAAGGACTTTCTTTCTCTACATCCTTGCCAAATTTACCTTATTTTATTATTATTATTATTATTGATGTTTTTTTTTGAGACAGGGTCTTACTGTGTAGCCCTGACTGGCATGGAAGTGGCTATGTAGACCAAGCTGACCTCACCTGCCCCTGCCTCCCAAGCGCTGGGATTAAAGGTATGTGCTGTGGTGATTAGTGATTTTGATCCATTTTTGTGTCTTTTGAGAAATACCCTATTTAGGTCCTTGCTCATTTTTAATCTGGTAATTTATTTTCTTGCTGTTGAGCTGTGAGTTTTTTACACATTTTAATGTTAATCCTTTATCAGATATATCAAATGTAGATAAGCAAATATTTTCTCCCAGTCTATAAATTTTTTTGTTAATTGTGCTGTGCTGTACAGAAGCTTTTAATATCATGCAGTCAGTTGTCAGCCTATACTGTGGGACTGTTTCATGTTCATGATTGCCTAGTTTTAGTATAGTGTCTGTACATAACAGAAACTCATTTTATACTCATAGGATTTGGTTTGATAAACAGAGCATTTAAGACCATATCAATATTTTCAGAATATAAATGTGCCATTTATTAAATTACTTCTTTTGCATGGTAACAGATTCCATGGCATTTATATACAGGTCAATTTTATGGTCTTCTAATAGTTTCTTTTCTTAAAACTTACCTTTTAATCTTTTTTATTTTAATTTTTATTTATTTTAATTTTATGCATATGTTTTGCCTGCATGCATGTAGGTGCACCCATGTCATACAATGCCCACAGAGACCAGAAGAGGGTGTTGGATTCCCTGCAAGTGGAGTTAGGACAGTTGTTAGCTCCCTTGTGAGTTCTGGGCAATGACCCCATGTTCTCTGCAAGGGCAGCCAGTGGTCTTAACCCTTGAGCCATCTCTCCAGTCCCAGGTTTTTGTAAACACTATTTAAAGTGAAATTAATAGAAACTTCTATTTATTTTAGGAGAACAAAACCCTTTTCTTCTTTTGTGTGACACCATGGTTTAAACCCATGTCTTTATTTCTAGCCTCTAATCAAGACCTAAGGACGCATTTTATCGAGTGGACACCATCCTTACCTCAGTAAATATCTTGGATTAGGTGGGGAGACAGTCCCTGTCCATTCATCCTGTCTACTTGTTAAAAACCTTTGTCCGTGTTGTTTCCTTTCTACCAAGTTTGCTACATCTTTCATCCAAATCCTCATCACCTCTTAGTTTATTCCTGAATCTTTCAAACTAGCCTTTCTGTGTTTAATATTGGCCTTTTCTGATTTTTTTCTCCACAGAGCAAAAATTTTCTGTGGCATTCTTCTTAAAGCCTCTTACTGTTGTAGAAGAAAATCTTGGTGTTTCAATTTACCACTTATCCAACCTCATCTTTCACCATGTCACTCATAAACTTGGTATTCTGTGCCAATATCACACTTGGTGTCTTTTCAATGCTTTTTTCATTTATTTACTCAGTGTGTGTGTGTGCATGTGCGCACGTGTGCGTGTGCATGTGCATGTGTATGTGTGCCACAACTTGAATGTAGAGGCCAGAGGAAAACTTGGAAGAGTCAGTTCTCTTCTATTCTGTAGATCTTGGGGATCGACCTCAGCTCATCAAGCTTGGCAGCAAGCACCTTTTCCTGCTAGCCATCTACTAGTCCTAGCTGTGATTTTATATCCCTGCTGCTTACACTTTTTCACCTCTTAAGCCTTTGTGCATATGTTCATTCTGTCCAAAATGCTTTTTTCTGTAATCTTGTCAGAAATGTTTCTTTTCATCTTTGAAGCCCCTGCATTGTCCATACAGTCTCTGTAAAGTATTTCAATGAAGTATTCCTATACCTACTCTGAAAGTCACTTTCTCTTTTATCTGGCTTTGAAATCTGTATTGTTCTACTGTACGAATAACACAGCATTATGAACTTTTCATTTTGCATATCTTGTCTCTTCTATTTGATTCAAGAATAGGGGTCTTGTTTTCATCTTCTTGAAGGAAGTTTCATTGCAGTTCAGAGCTTAGCTTAGCATGTAACAGGTATAAGTAAATATTAATCAAACTGAATTATTAATTAAAATTAATTGAAGATTGGACAGGCTGGGTTGTACTGCAGTAGTAATAGTCTTCCAGAACTCAGTGGATGAAAACGATTTATTTCTTAGTCACACAGAAGTCTTCAGGGGTCTAATAGTCATAGACCCCAACTACTTGTGTTTGAATGTGTTGTCTTCCTTGTCATCAGGGAAAAAGGTTATTACACATGTGTTCATAAATGCTTTAGACTCAAAGAAACACATATTGCTTCCACTCTAAGCCCAATGGCTAAAAGCCAGTCACACAGCCCTGTCTAATTGCAAGGGGTCTGTGAAAAAGAGCACAGGATAAGAGATGCATAGTAACTGCCTCTGCCTTGCTAACTCAAAAGTGTCCTTTTCTAATCACAACAGTCTGAAACTAAACAACACATATTTTAAAAATAATTTAATATTTCAATTTTATGTGTATGAGTGTTTTGCTTGCATATATGCCTGTGTACCATGTGTATGCCTGCTGTCCATGGAGGTCAGAAGAAGGTATCAGATCCCCCTGGAACTGGAGTTACAAGCAGTTGTGAGCTATCATATGAGTGTTGGGAACTGGATCCAGGTCCTTTGCAAGAGCAGTAGATGGCCGTTAGCTGCTGAGCCATTTTTCTACCTCAAAACATGTTTTTTTGATCTTCAAGAACTTACTGTTTGTTTGGCAAGAAAGAAGACAATGCAAATAATTTGAAAATTGTTCCTATACTATAATCTGATCTATTTTTAGTTACTGACTGTAAGCTTGTTCATACTGTACCATCTTAAGAATTGTTTGGGATAGGAAAGTTAAAAGTTCTAGGAAGATGGAAAGCTAGGAGAAAGAGGAGACTGGGCACGAATTAGGACAAGATATCTTTGATACTGAATCTTAGAGTTCTGGATGATTAATGTTTTGCTCTTTGGACTTTAATTGACAAAAATGATTTTGGGGGCTAGGTTTTTAAAATATACTGTCATATAACACTCTTATGGCATATTTTGTAATAAGACTTCAGTTTTCCTTTTTTAACAGGGACATTTTTGAAGAAGATAATTATAGCCCCATCCCTATTGCCAGTGAAGAAGAATATAAAATGGTCACCAGCAAATTTCCCTTTCAAGATCCAGACCTTGAAAAGGTACAGGCTAATTTTTAACTTAAGGATTTTTGTAAAAACAAGTTCATTATCTTTATCATTATATAAAATGACCTGACATTGTAAATTAAGAGTGGGGGCAATTTTTTGTGGTGAAATTTGAGGCATTAATTCTATTTTGACCTTTAGAAATTATGTTATTGTTACTACTACTATTTTGATGATGTTAGGTTGGGGCTTTCCTGGCCATACTAGAAAGAGTTGTTATCCCAGATGTGACATGGATTCCCAGGACAAGTGCTACTTATAGTGGGTGTATCCTGATTAGATGAACTACATGCTGAGTCGATTGTGGAAATGAGAATGTGTTCTAGAGAGAGAATAATTTCTTTTGAAATACCCAGCACTGTGGAACATCTTATTTTGTGGCCTTAAAAATGAAGTATATTGGGCTGGGGAGATGACTCCATGGACAAGGTGCTTACTGCCTAAGAGTGAGTACCAGAGTTTGTACCTCTTACCATGTAAAAGTCAGAGCTGAATGTTGCCTTGGGTGTTTGTAACCCCTGTGCTAGAAGGCAAATATGGGCAGATCCCAGGGGCTGACTGGAAAGTCAGTCTCACTGAAACTCTGAGCTTCAGGTTCAGTAAAGAGACCTTGTTTCTAGTTAAGGTGGACAGCAGTAGAAGAAAACACGTGTCAGTGATCTCCAGCCTCCACCCATACATGTACACACACACACACACACACACACACACACACACACACACACGCACACACACATATATACCTCCCACATATACAAAGTGCTTCTGTAAAAGTATATCTTGATCAAATAACAGATATATGAAGGTAGTAGCTATTTGCAGATTTTATCTAGAAGTAGCAATATGTATTTCAGACTCAAACAAAGGACAGGAAAGATAGAAGTTGACCAGCGTATACGTTGTTCTGGAACACACTTGAGTGCGCATATACATACCTACATATACACAAACATGCACAGTCACACATATTCATTGTCTCTGGGTAGAATCAGGTCTCAAGAGCAAAGAATATCATGCTTTGCAACAAAGAGATCCTGTCTCAAACAAGGTAGAAGGTGATTGACATCAAGGTTGTCTCCTGACTTTCACACACTGTGGTGTGCATGTACCCATACTCAAACACAAACATCCATACGTGCACATCTCTCTGTCTCTGACTCTGTCTCTGTCTCTGTCTCTCTCACACACACACATGGCAAGGAACAAAAAGAATATCATTTTATGTAATAATGACCTTTTAAATTCTCTTTATTTTTTGCCCTTATTCTTTGTTTTTCCAGCTCTTTATAATTTAGTTCTTTTCTACATTTTTATTCCTTTAGAGTGAACAAGTCTGAAATCTAAGTGAATTGTGTCAGTTGTGACTATAAGTTTTTGTAATGTTTTAGCAATAAACTGAGAATATAATGCTTAATAGTCATTAAATAAAGAACCAAATAAGTCAATCCATAGCTTTTAGATGATAGCCAATATTACCATTGCATATACCTAATATAGTTTGTTTTTAACATATACCCAAAAGACTAGAATATATTACTTCACTAACTGCTATCATCAGAATGATAAAATCTTTGTACCACAGAAAATTATTTAAATTTTATTTTTCTGTTGACATTTATAATACTAGTGTAAATGTTTATCAATAAAGAATTACTTTTAAAAAGTGGGAGGAGAGAACTGACTAGAGGGTCCTCTGACCTGTGCATGTATGTTGTGGGCTTACTTGCATCCATGCCCACACTCACCATATATAAATACTCAATAATGATAGATAAAAATAAATTTTAAAAAAGAAATATAATTGGAAGGGCTCGGGAGATGGCTTAGTCTGTGCAAGCAGGAGGATCTGTTTTAGATCTACATCAAAGCTGGGTACAGTGGTGCATGTCTTTAATCTCAGTGTTGGGGAGGCAGGGGCAGGCAGATGCTTAGAGCTTGTTGACATGCCAGTCTAGCTGAATCACTGAGCTCCAGGTTCAGTGAGAAAACCTGTCTCAAAAAAATAAGGTGGAGTTGGGTGTGGTGTATGAACCTTTAATCCCAGCACTTGGAAGGAGAGGCAGGTAGGTCTCTGTGAGTTTGAAGCTAGCCTGGTCTACATAGTAAGACCCTGTCTCTAAAAATAAAAATAAATGATAAAGTGGAGAGCAATTCAGGAAGACACCTGATGTTGACTTCTGACTTCCACACACATACATGTAAAACATGCATATAGACAACACACACACACACAGATACCACACACACACACACACAGATACACATGGGAGGAACATAATTGGAGAAGTGGAAAGGGACTGACCATAAAGCTCTTGAAAATAATGGTAGTGAGTTTTGTGTTTATAGTGAGGACTCTGAGGAGCAAAGGATTTTAAACAGTACCAACAATCAAATTTTTGCTTTATGAAAACGTGTCCAGTTAATATGTGGAGAATTTATTGGAGAAAAGTAAGACTGGTGGCAGGGACTCCAGCTAGGAGAGTTTTACAGTTGTCCTGGTGAGAGATGTTGGTAATCTCAATAGGGGCTGTGGTCATAGAACTTGACTTAAGAGGTTATAATAACAGGAGTTGATGATTATTTTCATGTGTGGGATAAGGAAGATAAGGGGTCAAGGATAATAATCAAGTGTCTGCCTTGGATGATAGTAGCATTCCCTATGATGGGAAATAGGAAAAGGGAAGGTTTAGAAGGAAAAAAGGATAATTTTACTTTGGGAGCCATTATTCATGCAATGGTATAGACAAGGGGAAGTGTCCAGTGGATAATTAGGTATATGGATTTGATTTGATCTAGAGTTGCAGACTTGGAAGGTAGTGGTATTGGCATGGTGATTGGGGTAATGAGTACCTGAAACCGTCGAAGAAAAGAGCATAGTAAGAAGATTTAGGATAAAGCTGTAAGTTCTAGCAGTAATTCAAGGCTGTCTAGAGTAAGAGAAATAGAGCAGATAGGAAAGCCAGGGTGGGGCCAGGATATCAAGGAAGGAGAGAGAAGCAGGAGAGGGCTGACTGTCAGGTACTTCAAAAAAGTCAGGAACATGAGAAGTTTGTGCTTAACAACTAGGGAGTCATTGGTGATCTTTGTGAAGGTCTGTTCACTAACATAAAAAACTGCAATAAATATCAAAGTGAAGGTATAGATTGGACTTCATAAAGTGTAAGTGAGAGGCTTTTGGATTAAAATCTTGGAGGAATTTTCCTTTCTTGGAGATTGAGAATTTTCAAGTGAGCACTGGCTAAGATGACACTTTAACCACAATATACATTGTAAACCATTGGCTCTATATCAGTGTTTGTTGGTAACATGATCAAAAAACCTCTGAAAGATATATTCTGAAGCTTAGGAGAAACTGGATGTCATCCTGAATCGGCATCATGCCTTTATTGAAGGTGAGTGAAAGGAGTCTTGCTATTATTTAAAAATGCAGACTGGAGAGATTACTCAGTAGGAAAGAACACTTGCTGCACAGACATGAGGGCCTGGGTTCAGATCTCCAGCACCCACATATAAAGACAGATGTGGCTGTGTGTACCTGTAACCCCAGTGCTGTGGGAGGCAGAGACAGAAAAGTCACTGGGCCTTGCTGGCCGCTAACCTGGCTCCAGATTCAGTGAGAGACCCTGTCTCAAGAGAATGAGGGAGAGAATGAGTGATAGAGGAGGACGGCACTTGATATCCTCTTCTGGCCTCTGTGTTGGTAGATGAGTGTGCACATCAGTACACGTATGTGCGCGTACACACACACATACACACACACACACTAAAACAAAACCAGAAACTGAGTCAGGAATCTGATGTACAAGTCCATGGCCACCCTGACTCTTATCTTATAAAACACAAGGAAGGAGACAGCTAAACATCTGCTGTATACTGCTTGTATCATCAGAACACAAAGTGGTATTGATATATGTGGTGTCTGCTTGACAGAAGTCTGCTAATAATATTTAATCAGAGGATTAAATGGCTGTGTATTATTTTTTCCAGAAATATTTTGGATTTATCTAAAACATCAAAAATAGCCAGGTGTGTCAGCACATGGCTGTAATCCTACCCCTTGGGAGGCAAAGGCAGAAGGATCATGAGGTCAGGGCCATGCAGGGCTACCTAGTGAGACCTGTTTCAACATAGCTAGTTAGATAACAAGCAAGCTAACTAAAGTTTTAAAAATAAACTATAATATAAAAATCATATAGAATTAGAAGCATAGAATTTTGTGCAGTTATTTATTATGTGAAATGTGAAATGTGAAATTCTCTTAATTTTTACCTTTATAAGTGACTAGGATATTATTTTCTAAAGCATCAAAAACAATATTCACTTTCTTTTTACAGCAATCTTTCCCAAAGAAATTTCCTATGTCTCAGTCAGTGCCTCTTATTTATATTCAAGTTAAAGAATTTATTTATGCCAGCCTTAAATTTTCAGAGTCGCTACACCGAAGGTAAGCTTTCTTATGTGGAATACCACTTAATTATCTTTCTTTTAGAATGTTTTATTTTATTTTATGTGATGTGTATGAATGTTTTGCCTGCATGTGTATAGATGTACCATGTGCATGCAATGCCTGTGGAATCCAGAAGATGGCGTTGGATCCCCCTTAGAATTAGAGTTAGGACAGTTGTTAGTAGCCATATGGTTTCTGGGAACTGAACCCAGGTCTTCTTCAAGAGCAGCCAGTACTCTTAACTGCTGAGCCATCTCTCCATCCCCATCAACATTTAAGTGTTTTTATGGAATATTAACACTTTATTTTCATACCCTGACCCTTTAATTGATTATCATCTCATTAGAAGGGCTCACATATTTTAGTCATATTAAAGTTAGGTTGCTATAAATACATAATTTTTCTTTAACTTTTTGTTATATAAATCTTTCATGAAATAGAGATTACTTATATATTATTGTGTAATATAAATATATATTATTTATTATAAAAGTTCTATGTCCTCAGCATCTAGATTTACTGGTAATGGATATATTTTTTTAAATATTATTTTTATTTTATGTGTATGAGTGTATTGCCTGCATGTATGTAAGTGCACCAATGTTTTGCAGTACCTTTGGAGGTCAGAAGAAGGTGTCTGATTCCCCTGGAATTACGGATAACTGGAGTTATGGATGATTGTTAATTGCCATGTAGGTGCTGGGAATGAAACTCAGGTCCTCTACAAGAATATCCAGTGCTCTTAACCACTCAGCCATCTCTCTAGCCTCAGAAATAAATATTTTCCCATGTATTCTTTGTCTTTTATTAAAACAGTTGAAAGAAAATTCCAGAAACAGTAACCTTTTACCCTTTAATACTTCATAGGTGTTTCTAAAAAACAATGAAGACATTTTGTTATTTAATGACACTTAAAATTAATCCCTTTTCCTGTTACCAATTTCCTAGTGTGTATCATTGTTCTCTTGATTATTCTCAAAAACCACTTTTCAGGTGTATGTTTCCATCAGCATTCAAACATAGTCCACATTTCACATTAATTGTTACATATGCTTCTCCAGTGTTCCTTTTCTATTTATGCCTTTGATTTATCGAAAAATTGGTATTGTTAATAGATTTCTTCACATAGACTGTGTCTGTGTGTGTGTGTGTGTGTGTGTGTGTGTGTGTGTGTGTGTGTGTGTGTCTAAAGGGAGGCACAAACCATATTGGGCCCCCTTTTCCCTTGGTCCCTACAATCTGAGGTACAATTTCACCAAACTACAATCTGGTTCATTTTCCTGTAAATAAGCCAAGACATTGGAAATGGGGCAAGTTAATGTCCAAATTAGCAGCTGTTGGACTCTGCGTTGCTACCCTCGCTAGCTTAAGGAAAATGGGACTACCAGTCACATAGGCTGCCCAGACCACTACCCTTAAGCCAGCCCTGCCTTCTGGAACATTCCATGGATACCTTCAGAAAACTATAGGATGATTATAACTGATTGTTCTGAGTTCTGAAGGCATAGCTTCAGCCAAGGTTGTATGAAAGAGTTTATCACAGACTTTTGGTATCCCAAGCCTTGGTGAATTCTAGATGACCCTCCAAGGCATGTCCACCCTGGTCAGGGTGGAGTTATTTCCCTTGGTGGTCTAGCAGCAGGACTGTTGTGACTGGTGACAAGAGGCAATGCTGTAATTGGTCTAGAATAAGTAATAAATAAATAATAAAATAAATAAAAATAATTAAAAATAGAATAAAGCTTCAATGACTGATTGGTAATAAGTGACAAAGCTATGATTGGCCCAAGTAGTTGTGATTGGCCCAAATAGCTTTGATTGGCCCAAATAGTCTTTCTTAGGCAATATAAACAGACTGTTCAAACTCACTCAGTGAATTGGCTGGGAGGTACTGTACCTTGCTACCTTTGAAGCTTGATAGTGTAGCACTGAGTCCAATAAAAGACCTCTCTTAAGTGGTCTTTTCTTGCCTACTTTCAGTAGTGTAGAGTGAACTGGTAACAGAGCAACAGAGGCAACAGAACAGTAGTAGGAGCAGATGAGCAGTCGGCAGGCCAGACTGTAAAAACAGCTAGACAGCTGGCTGGTTGACAGCTGAGGAAGCATCTGAACAGTTAGAACAGCCAAGGCAGGAGAAAGCAGGTACCAGCAAAGAGATGACAAGAGAGGGTGGAGAGCTCAAGTGAACAAAAGCATAAAGGCTCTAAGAAACTAGAGAAGAGAAACTGCTGGTCCTGGTTGCCATAAGAGTTCCAGAGAGTTGTCTAGTAATTCTTCAGGACCCAGGGTCTCAGACCCCAGCAGAGAGCTGAAAATCTGGCCACTGCCAGGGGCTAAAGGTCCCACTAAGGCGTGCATGTAGACCATAAAGTGTAGGCCTAAGTGTCCTGATTCCCGAGGCCTGCATGAGGACTTTAGTTTTAGAGGGTGCCACTTGCTGCTGCCTCTGCCTGTCTACCACTGCTGCTTGCTGCTACTGCTAAACACTAAGGAAAACAGAGCTGCCCCAGGCCAGCTCTTGAAGAACTTACTGCCACCCATGGACTTTTTTATGGTGGAGCAAAAGAACCCTCAACCAGGTTCTTGATTGTTGGTGATGTTAGCATTTACCAGCCAAAGTAGGACCTTGGACAAGTTGTCTCCATAAACTGCATTGTTCCTCATCTGCAAAACGAGGGGAATAATTTGTGGGGTTCTGAGAGTGAAGTGAGGCGATGCATGTGCGTAACATAGTCTCTATAGTGCTTTGGACACCAGAGGCTCATTTCGTGTAGGAAAGGATGGGATGCTATAATACTAGATATGAGACTAGAGCTTGGAGTATTTATTATAATTGACTTTTTCTTCAAGCATTGGGGAACTGCTGAGTAATGTTTAAGGAATGCTATGTTTAGATTATACTCTAGAAAGTTTACTTCGACTTCACTGTGAATGATAGCTTGGAGAAGGATGAAAAGAGCTGGCATGTTGAGGAACTGAAGGCAGTGGTTCAAGAAAAAGATGAAAATGACTGAAATAAGATCAGTGGTTACAAAAAGGAAGAAGCATACAGTGAGTGTTTAGGACCTGAAATCAGGGTAAATAATTGCATGAAATTAAGAGATAGAAAACAATTTAACTTGTATTTGGTTATACTTGAATCTGTTTATTTCCTTCCAAGTAGTAGAGATTTCAGTTATTATTAGTCAACTTTGAAAATATCCTGAGTTCATTCTCTTATTTTGAGGTAAACAAATCCAAGTAAAAGGGACAAACAAAAAGTTTGTCCTTGTCACTCATCCGGCAACTTAGCTCAAAAGAGAATAAGAGTATATTTGAGAATTATTGTTCATGACTCTGAATCTCAAACCAGGCCTTGTGCATGCTGAGTACACATTCTACCATTGAGTTCTACCCCATCACTGTGAATTATTCTTGAAGCTATAACTTGAATTTGGAACATTAACGCTTTTCATTTTTTTCCTTTAATGATTTCTAAATTGATATTTACAATTTGAATGTTCTTACAGTGACTTATTATATAAGCTAAATGTTGATTTATGGATTATAGGAATTCATATCAAATTAAGATATTGTTAAACTTGGAGAAACTATAGAAACAGCATTTTGGAATTAAGTTTTTTAAAATTTTATTTATTTATTTGTTTTATGTGTATTGCCTGTATGTATGTAAGAGCACCTGTATTGTGCAATGCCCAAGGAGGTCATAAGATGGTGCTGGAGCTCCTGAAACTGGAGTTACAGACAGTTGTTAGCTACCATATGGGTGCTGGCAACCAAACCCAGGTCCTCTGCAAGAGCAACCAGTGTTCTTCACCAATGAGCCATCTCTCCAGTCTCTGGAATTAACTTTTGTATAGAGACTGCTAAAATTGTAGCTTATGTTTTAGACAGTAGTTCTAAAGTAGGAACAAACTGTCACCCATCCTTCTGCATTTGACAGTGGCTAGACACAGTTTTGGGTGTCACAGCTGCAAGGAGGAGTGTGCTACTCAGAGCTGGCAGGTGGGAACCAAAGATGCCACCAGACATTCTAGAGTATGCAGAATGTGTCCCCAACAAGCAATTATTTAACTTCAGATATCAGTAGTGCTGAGACTGAGAATCTATGGCCTAATGACCGCTTCCCTCTTTTGGTAATGAAATTTTATCCAAGAAATTATTCTCTTAGGTTGAAGGATTAGTGCTTAAAAGAGAAGAATGTACTTTTTAGTGCCAGCTTAGCAATTTTTAGAATGTTAAGAAGTACAGCACACAGGGTTTTGGAGTTTTCTATAGTTGTTTAGGTACCAAATTTTAAGTAGTTTAAGGCAATTTATTTAAATGTGTTTGAAAATGTCAGTACAAATGGATAAGCTTAGTTTTTTGCTTAATGTCTAAGTCTGTTAATTAAGCATATCCAGAAAAAACTCTTATGAATTTTGTTTTCTGGGTGTTCTCTGTGTGTGTGTGTGTGTGTGTGTGTGTGTGTGTGTGTGCGCGCGCGCGCACATGCACATGCGTGAGCGCACTGTGGATTGAATACGTTGCCGGTGCCAAGAAAGCACTTTACCACTTAGTTATATTCCCAGACCTTCAATTTTAAAAATAATTTTTAGCTACGATTGTGCATGAAGTACCTTATGAGTCTACGATGAAGTTATGTTTAAATCATGTCATAAATAAACATTCTGCTTTTTGTAAATGTCCTCCTTTTTAAGATTTATTTTTATTATATGTATGAGTGTTTTGCCACACACACACACAATGCCTGGTGCCCATGAAGGTCAGGGGAAGGCAGTGGATCACCTGGAATTGAAATTACAAGTGATTGTGAGCCACCATGAGGGTACTGGGATTCAAACCTGAGTCTTCTGCAAGAGTAGCAAGTGCTCTTATCCCCCTGAACTCTCTCTCCAGGCCAAATGTCCCTTCTTTGAAATTAAATTGAAATTTGTGGATTAGGAAGTATGAGTTATATGAGGTATGATTTATATATTAGATAATAAAAGATGATTTAGAATAATTTCTCTTAGTAATTTGTGTTACATTATTGAGAATGTTAACTAATTGTATCCTTAGAAAGCTTAATTATTAACATTTGTTTTTAGCTCCACAGAAATAGATGATATGCTTAGGAAGTCAACTAATCTGCTGCTGACCAGAACTTTGAGTAGCTGTTTACTGAATCTTATTAGAAAACCTCATATAGGTTTGACAGAGGTAAGAAGACAAATAGCCTAATACTTTATTATTTGAAAAAAGTATTAAAATATTCATATTAATTTTGTAAAATTATAAATTGTTATTAATATACATCATTCTATAAAACTAGCTTTGCACTTAAAATTTATTAATATAAGAAGACTTAAAAAAAGCATCCATGCCAATTGAAGCATTGTGAGGGAAGAATTACATGGGGAATAGTAGGAAGTTGGAGATACGAGGGCATATCTCCTGATTGCCAGACTTTGGATAGTCTCAATCTTGTAGTAATTGTTAAGTGACTAAGCTCTGAAAATTGCTGTGAAAACTTGTTTTAGAATAATTAACTATAGACTCCAGGGGATCTGATGCCCTCTTTTGACCTCCACAGGCACTGCATGACACAGGTGCACTCACCTACACGCAAGCAATACACTAATAGCCATTAAATAAAAATAATAAAATATTTTTAAAATTAGTATCATAAGCAGTATTTGGTATAGTCTTTTGAAATCAGATAGTCAGTTATATCTTGTTTTGCTATATTATACAGAAATAATGTAGTGGCTAGAAGTAATAGTTGTGTTTTTAAAAATCAAGTGGTCCTGCATAGGTGTGATCTGTATTTTACTGTGAATTTCATGTGTTTTAGCTGGTCCAAATCATCATAAACACAACACACCTGGAACAAGCTTGCAAGTATCTTGAGGATTTTATTACTAACATCACAAATATATCTCAAGAAACCGTTCATACCACAAGACTTTATGGACTTTCTACTTTTAAGGTATGTAGAAATCTGACCAAAATGTTTCATTGTAATTAATATAAACAAACTTTTAAAAATTAAAGATAATTTTTATTATATGTGATTCTGTTACCCTAACCATTGAGAATTAGAGGTAATCATTGCCCATAATGATGATCAGTTGCCAGTTCCTTTTTGGTACTTTAAACACCTTGTTAAAATGTAGCAAAATACTGATTTTCTGTACTATATTGATTTGTTCACATTGTGACAACAAGCGGTAGTGCTGAATTGGACTGAGTTTCCGTTTATGTTTCATAGTTCAATAATTTTATATGCCTGTGTGTGTTTGGGAATTAAAAATCTGACATGAATGAAATAAGTGTGAGGTTTGCTTTCTGTCTTTTATTAACTCTGATCTGAAGAAAATAAATATTAGTCCATGTCATGTAAGCTTTTCTTTCGTCTGAATAAAAAGATTTCTGTTTGTATAGGTTGTGGAATATACTGAAAAATGGCGTTTTAAGCAGAATACAGGATTAAATAATTTTATGCTTCTTTTATGAGCTGTTTTCTTATATTAACTTGGAATAAAAAGTGAGACATTAGCTGAGTTAGCTTTTTTTGCTGTGATAAATTCCTGAGAGAAAAGATTAAAAGGAGGAAAGATTTCTTGTTGGCTTACGGTTTCCGAGGTTTCAGTCCCAGGTTCCTTGACCCTATTGCTCTCAGCCTAAGATAAGGCCAGACTTCAGGGTGGAGAAAAGTAACTCACCTAATAGCAGCTAGAGAGGAGAGGCTGAGACTGTGCTGAGACTTCCTCCCTCCTTCCGCTCTTGTCAAATCTGAGCCTCTAGTCTGTTGACAGTGCCCACCATCCACACTTACAGCAGGTCTCCCACTCAGTTGCTGTATGTATTACGTGAATGTTGACTCTGAAAAATCCCTCTAGGCATCTCTTCATCTAATCAAGTTGACAAGAATAACTGTCACTGGGATATGGCCCTGTAATGTAAATTCCCTTGCTTTGTATGTCATTCAAGAATCAGTGCATTATCATTAGTTTATCTGTAAAGTGTGCTTACTAACCTCTGAGGGCATTTACATACATGCAGGCATGGGTGCACTTACATACATACTAGCAAAACACTCATCATATACATAAAATAAAAAATATTTTTTAATTTTAAAAATTCACACCTTATTTTTGATAGATTATAAATTACTCAATTTATTTGCTAAAATTATGTTCTAATAATTTACATTTTAAAATTCTATTTGCTTATGTTTAGAAATAAGTGACTTAATGCTTACACCCAGAGTGTAGAATTGTGACGTTCAGAAACAACCCTGGGTTTCTAAAATGCTATGCTTATTCTCTAAACCTTATGCTACTCTGGTGACTGTTTGTTTGTTTATATGTATATGAGTGGTTTGCCTTGCCTGCATGTATATAAGTGTGCTACATGCCAGAAGAGAGCATCAGATCCCCTAGAACTGGAGTTAAGGACAGTTGTTCATCACCATGTGGGTGCTGGGAACCCTATCCTTGGTCCTCTGAAAGAACAGCCAGTGATCTTAACTGCTGAGCCATTTCTCTAACCCCTACTCTGGTGACTCTTGAGCTTATGTAATTATCTTGATCCATAGACCCAAAGAAAGCTGTATTTAAGTCAGCAGATTTAAAAATCATAGGTATTAAAATGGGAATATAAGCCTAAAAAGGAAGTCATTTACTTTTTTGGTATTATAGTAGGATGGTTAAGGGTGTACTCTGGAGTTAGGCTGCCATGTGAGTTAAGAAGGTTTCTATTTATTTTTATTTTATGTGTACTCGTGTATTGTCATGCAATGCCTACAGAAGTTATGAGTGGTTGTGAGGTATCATGTGAGATTCGAACCTGGGTCTTCTGCAAGAACAATCAGTGCTATTAACAACTGAGCCATCTCTCCAGCCCTTTATTTAAAAAAAACAAAAAACGGTTACTAGTCTTTCCCTCCCTTCTTTCTCTTCCTTCTTACCTCCCTCCCTTCCTCCCTTCCTCCCTTCTTTTTTTTTTTAAATAGGGTCTTGGGTAGCCTGGGCTGGCCTCAGACTTGTGGTGATCCTACTGCTTTAGTCTCCCAAATTCTGGGATTATAGGCATAACACACCATGCCTGGGCTTCAGATTACTTTGTTTGTAAGGTTAGATGCTACCTGGGGGCTGGACAGATGACTCAGCGGTTAAGAGCACCTGCTGCTCTTGCAGAGGACATGAGTTCAATTTCCAGCACCCACATAGTGGCTAACAACCAGCCATTAACTCCAGTTTCAGGGCATTTGACACCCACTTCTGACCTCTGTGGGTGTTGCACCACAGTGGTGCACTTATATGCATGCAGGCAATACATTCATACACATAAAATAAAATAACAAATAGAATTTTTTAAAAAAGGTTAGATGCTACCCTGTGTAATGTCATTATGAGGATTAAATTAGATAACACAGAGCAATTCATGTCAGTTATTTGCTGAGTACTCTGTTAGTCCTTGAGGATATAAATAACTATCTTTCCTTCAAGCTCATGGAGAAAAAAAGGTAAAAAAAACATTTAAGCCTATCATTTAAGTTGCTTAGGAGGACACTGCAGTGTTATTCAGGGACAAATTTTTCCTAAGCTTTTAAAAAATATTCTCATTCTCATCTCTCTCTCTCTCTCTCTCTCTCTCGTGTGTGTGTGTGTGTGTGTGTGTGTGTGTGTGTGTGTGTGTGCGTGCCAGCACATACACATATGCCTGTCCATGCTCCACAGTGATGGGGTAGGTCAGATGATAACTTGTGGGAGTTGGCTCACTGTTTCTACCATGTGGGTTCCGGGAATTGATTTCAGGTTGTCAGGCTTGGTAGCAAGCTCCTTTACGCACTGTGCCATCTTGCCAGCCCTGATCTTTGGCTTTTATATTAGATTTTGTATAGTATTTCTACTTTATTGCTCTCTCTGTTCTTATATCTCATAAGAGGCGATTCACTAGAAATTAAAGTTATAAACATTTAACTTTCAACATTAAATTGCACCTGTTTACTCAATACTTTCTGATTAAAATGAATGAATTACTTTGATGTCTCCTATTCCTTGGGATCTTCAAACAATTTTTATCAGTTTAAGTGAAAGAACCCAAGATACTAGAACATAATGTTCTTAGATATGAAGATCTTAGAGCTAACTCTATTCCTCAAAATCTGCCTGGAGATGCTTAGATGAAACAATCAGAACCTCCTTACTGCTGGAAGGCAGGGAGTAGTGCTTCTTTCTACAAAAGGCAGTGAGTAGTCATTGGGTCTTGTTCCTTTTTTGTTTCCCAGTGAGAGGATTAGACTTAGGGCCTTGTGCTGCTAGGCCAGCACCATACCACTGCATTGCATTCCCATCACTTTTTTTTTCATACAGAACCTAGTGAACCTTCTTTGTTTAACAGTAGAGAGTTTTTAGCTCAGTTTTGAAGATTACGTATTCTTTTTGATCTACCTGAAGATGTATTTGTTTTTAAACTGTGACAGAAGAAAGCACTTTGACAAGAATTGTTAAATCAGTAATAAAGTGAGTTACTGAGACACTGGGGATTTCTAGCTATGGTGAAGTAATTATTCTGTTGCCTGTTTCACACAGATGAAGTACAGTTTTGACTACACAGACCTTAGATTAGATCTCATAGTTAGGCTAATCCCTTTCAGGCCAGTTACCCCCCCCCAAAAAAAAATCCTATTTAGTTGCTCAGTAACTATGGAAATAAGCAGTTTAATGATCTCTTTACCCATGTTTCTCTTTTGAAATGCATATGTCATGCATATTTACCTAATAAACAATCTTTTTAGCTTGCCTTTAACTTTGCCCAGTCTGTAAACGATATGAGAGGTTCTGTTGTGTTTTTTCTGCCCTCAGGCAGTTCTCCAGCTTTTTGAAATTATTTTGTATCCACACAGAGAGCTGTTTACAACTATTGTAAGACTTCTTACAAAGAAATTTTGCATCAAGGAAGAGACAAAAATGGGAATTTTCAGTCTACATGGTAGAGAAATATTCCAGTTCTCTCTCTTCAGCTTCGGGGATCTTAGCCAAGGGTAACTTTTCCACTTGCCACCCTGAAGAGTTCTTTTTTGAGTCTTTGTAGTGATCTGTCTGTAAGTCCGTCACAATAATACAGTACACTGAAAAAATTTCATTCAGAAAGATGGCTCAGTGAGTAAAGTTTTTGCTACCAAGAGTGAGGACCTTAGCTCAGATCCCTAGAACCCAAATAAAGCTGGATACAGAAGTGTGTGTCTGTAATTCCAGTACTCCTTCAGGGAGATGGAAGACTAAGACAGAAGCATCCTCAGAAGCTCACAGGCTTTCATCCTGTTTGAGACAGGGTCTCTGGTTATTTGCTGCTGTATATGCCAGGCCAGCTTTCTTTGCCTCCCATCTCATGGTAGGAATTGAGGGATTAAAGACATATGCTGCTATGCCCAGTCAATTAGTAATTTCCCTGTTTTCACTTACAAGGAATTTCATAATAGTACTAACTTCCTGGGAGGCTGAGGTAGAAGTATCACTTGAGTTTAGATATTGGAGACCAGCTTAGGCCACATATCTCCAGAAACATCTCCAAAACAATAAAAATTGCAATATTGAGAAAATTACTGGCTATTGTAACTGAAAAGTGCATGGATAGGGCAGATCTCACGTGGGGCTGCTCAGAAGCTCATCAAAGGCCCAGTTTCTTCATTTTTAAACTGTACTTCATGGACTGTTGACTCATCTTCAGATTCTACATGAAGGCCCAGCATCTCTAGGCTCTATCAATCTTGATAGCAAAATAGCTGCCTGACCACAGTTCTAATCCTCATGCGTTAGCTATTATGAAATTCCTTGTTAGTAAAAAGAGGGGAATTATTAATTGACTTAAACTCATCAGGATTCATCCTTGGAGCAAAATCTAGGTTCACTCTTGCTCCTAGTCTTCCCTAGCTGTGACTGGGAGCAGGATGGTTTCCAGAACATATTTGGGGCCTTTTTAAAGGAGGAATGAATAATAGAAAACCATAGGTGTTTGCTAAAAGATGTTTAACTGTTACTGTGTGACTTTTATTCAGAGCACACATGCTTATGGTCTGGGAGGTACAGAATTATTTGTTCATGCTAAAAAGTTCCTCACGTAGTTCTACAGCTCACCTTTGGCTGAGAACTGCACATGTGATGACACTTTGATAAGGTTGGCTGGAGATTCTCACATTATGCTAGTTTCCTTTCTGCCTGCAGAGGGCACTGTTTCATTAACAGGCAAAGGAAGAATTAACTGTTTTGTAAGCCGAGTCTTTAAATTTTATTGAAGTTGCTATGTTCCTACCACTGGGTGGGGTCATAAGGTACATAATATGTCAGTTTGTGCTGGGTTGAGGGCACATGAATTTCCCAATTGTATTTGTCTGGGTCATAAAGTGAGAACTCCTAGTTCTTAGAAAAGTTATTTCAAAATGTCTTTAAAACATATTTCTGTTCTGTTCAGAAAGTGCTGTCTGAATAGTTTTTCCACTCAACACAGCCACTAAATTCTTGACTTTAATTACTTTGCTTGCTTTTATAATCTCTGGAAAGTATTACTAAACTTAAAATGTATTCCTCACTCAGTTTGAAAAAAGTCAATTATAGTCTAGATTAAATTGAAACCTACACATAAGAAAAAAGTTTTGAGAACCTTTTCCCCCTTGTTCTAGTTTGCTTTCAGTTGCTGTGACAAAACATTCCGACCAATACCAACTTGGGGAGAAAAGTTATTTAGCTTTTATTTCCCAGGTCACAGTTCATCAGTTAGGGAGCCAAGGTAGGAACTCACGGCAGGAACCTGGAGGCAGGAGCTGAAGTACAGGCCATGGAGGATTACTTCTTACTGGCTTGCTCCCCTGGCCCATGCTTAGTCTGCTTTCTTATATAATACAGAACAACCTGCACCACCCACAGTGGGCTGGGCTCTTCCACATCACTCAGCAATTATGAAAATATCCCACAGACATGGCCATAGGCCAGTCAAATGGAGGTAATTCCACAGTTGAGGCTCCCTCAACCAGGTGTGTCAGGTTGCCATTAAAGCTATTGAGCACAGTTGTCCCCTTGTCAGCTTGACACACAAACACATCACTATTAAGTCACAACCTTTCCATTTCTTATCAAGATATGTTACCAATATTACAGCATAAGATAGTACCACCTTAAAAGTCCCACAATCCTTTAAAAAAATTCAGACACTTAAAAGTTCATAGCCTCCTTTAAAAGTCTTTTAACTGAGCTCCTGTAAAATCCAAAACAAATTAAGTATTGTCTTATTTCAAAGGGAAGAAGTGGGCACACCTAAGCAAAACCTAAGTCCAGTAGCTCAAGGCTAGACATCTGGTGTTCACTCACGATCTTCTGGGCTCCAAGGAGTTTTGGCAGCTCCGCTTCTCTGTCTTTGCTGTCCACAACCCGCATAGCTTGACTCACAGGCCTGGGCAGACTCCATTCCATACCTGTTGCTGTCCTTGGTGGTCGTCCCATGGTCCTGGCATCTCCAAAAATCTGGGGTCTCCATTAAAACTGAGGCTGCACCCTCACCAATGGGCTTTTCTGGCTTCTAGTGTAAACCCTCAGATTCTCTCCATAATTCCTGCAGTTCTGGTGTCTTTACTGCAACTGCGGCTGCTCGTTCACCAGTGACCTTTTTTGGCCTCTTACAGTGCCAAACCTCAGCTGCTCTCTGTGACCCCTTCATGCTTTCAACACCAGAACCATATAGGAGACTCTTTCACATACCAAGTCCTGCTTCCAGCTTGAGATGGATGCTCAGGCCCATTCTGGACCATAGCATCTATGTGCTGACCCTCAGGAAATTCTTCCCAGATTTCACCTTGATGATGCTGCTCTCTTGTTACTTATAGCTGATTTTTCAGCCCCAGCTAACCAGCATCAGTTGTCCCAGTAAAACAAACTTTTCATTTCAGGTTCTGTTATTTACTTCAGCCATGCCAACGAGAACCCATAGATTCTCAATTCACAGTATCACACAAAATGCCCTCATAGTCTCTGCTTCCTTTTGAAGCTTCACAAGCCAGGTCTCCATTGTCCACAATTCTTTCAGCATAACTATTCCAAGCTCCACAGCAACATACTGTAAGCACTCAATGACTTTTCTAGCCCAAAGTTCCAAACACTTCTACAAGCCACACAGAAACACTAAGACCAGGTCTGTCACAGCAGTAACCCTCTCCTAGTACCAATTTCTGTTTTAGTTTGCCTTCATTTCTGTGACAAAACACACTAACCAATACCATCTTGGGGAGGAAAGGGTTTATTTAGGTTACATCTCCTGGGTCACACAGTTCATTACTAAAGGAGCTCAAGGTAGGAACTCAGAGCAGGAACCTGGAGGCAGGAGCTGGAGCACAGGCCATGGAGGAATGCTGCTTACTGGCTTCCCAGGCCCATGCTCAGCATGCTTTGTTATACAATACAGAACAACCTGTTCAGGAATAGCACTACCTACAGTGGGCTGGGCCCTCTCATATCATTCATCAAGAAAATACCCCACAGACATGGACACAGGCCAGTCCAATGGAGGAAATTCCGCAGTTGAGGCTCCCTCAACCCAAATATGTCAAGTTGACACTAAAGCTGTCCGGCACACCCCTAGACAGTTTATAGGAAAAGTGGAACTTCCTCTTGGTGTCACCCCAGAAAACTGATTACAAACCAAAGTTCTTCCTAACAACAATGACAAAAATAAGGAATTTTCCTTTTCATTTTTGCTTAGTTTCTTTAAAAAAAAAAAATCATTGTAATTGGAATCACTTTTTCATTGAACATAAACCCAGGGAAACACCATTAATTACTTCATTTAGCCAGAATGTGAGTGATTTATCATCATTTTTAGAAATTTTTTCCCTTCAGATTAAAAGTTTAGTTTTCTCTTATGACTTCAGAATGTCCGATATTTCATTCTTCAGCTTTGGGTTAATGTTTCAATTGTCTCATATTGCTTTTAAAAATGTTAACAGAATGTGAACTAATACCTTCTTTGTTTTATTATGATAAAATTCTGTATGTAAAAAATGGAATTAAGAATTATGGTTTTTTTAAGTTAGATTTAGATTTGACTCTTAAAAGAATAGCCATTTTTATAAAAATTAACAATTAAATCAAATACTTTAGCTCTGTAAATTTGGAGGAGTCTCCTGAAACTGACTTTAAAAGTTTTGTGACTGGAGGTATAGCTCAATGGTAGAACACACACATCTCATGTACAAGAATAAGAAATAAAACTTTGTGGGTATTTCTCTTCTTGCCTACATTAGGGGCAACCTGGAAAATCAAGAACAGTTATAAATAGAAGTCTGAGTGCAAGTAGGACTGGAATAGAAGACAGGAATGATCAATCTGTTCCCCTCAGTGGAGTGTGTGTGAGAAAAGTATTCATTCTTGAGCTGTAGGCATCTCACCAGGCTGCCCTCCGAAAGTGCTGACTAGCTTCACTTCTGTAATGACCTGTAGTAACCTGCTTAGATTCAGTGAGGATAATGAGACATGAAAGAAGACTGTAAACACTGGGACAAAAAACAAAGCAACAAACCTTTTTATATTGCTTGGAGAAATGGACTTAAAAAGTGCTATCATTAAGGTGTGCTATAGTATAGTTTTGTAGGTCACAAACATGTGATATCTTCCCTAATATATTTGGAAAGTTTAAGAGGGGTATGTATTACTGTTATTGTTAATACTTAATAAATATGGCCCTTTGTACATTTCAAAAGGCCATTTTATAATTGTTAATAGACTTTTTTTCTCTCTTGCATGCAAATGACTTAGTAAGTTAACTTGGACAATTTGGAAGGTTTGATATTCCGATATATTAATGACCTTTGTGCAGTTTATCTTATAAACACTTATTGAGCATTGCTAGGTACCTAAAACTATTTTTTGAGCCCAAGATGTCAAGTCCTGTTAGGTAATTTCAGTTAATTATGCAGACTTAATTAATGTCCTGTAAGCTAAATATTTATTTTATAGGTTAAAAAAACCCTGAAAATCTACAAAAGTTAATTTGTTCAAGATGTATAAGTGAAATAGTAGAACTCAAACTCCTTCCCATGTTCTCAAATCCATTTTCCATTTTTTCTATTAAGTAAGGTAAAGTATTGGTCTGTGTTCTTTATGGGTCATTTATTTACTATTCTTATTAGTAAGGGTGGCAAATTATTAAGTAACCACAAACTTCTTGGCATTTCTCTCATTGATTGCATAGTAGGGATCCATGAGCTGGGCAGACTTGTGCTTGCTGAAACTAAAAGCCAGTGGAGATAGTGTAAGACTACAGTGGAGATAGTGTAAGAGTTCTGAGTCTAGGACATAGAAGGTGGTGTAAATTCCACCTCATTCCAAGCATGCCAGCATGAAGACCTGTGCTGCCATGTCAGAAGCCCAGTTAACAGCTGGGTATACTGGTCCATGCCTTTACTCCCAGCAGTCAGGAGGTGGCAGAGGCTGGTGGATCTCTATGAGAATGAGGTCAGCTTGGCCTACATAGCAAGTTCCAGGCCAGCTGGGGCTACAGCGAAACCCTGTCTCAAAAATAAAATACAAGCAAAAATAAATAAATGAGAGCCTAGTTATCTTGTTAACCTCCAGCTACCATGCTGTGAAGAAGCCAAGGCAAACGGGTAGGTTACCCATCTCAGGCTCCAGATGACTTTAATACCAGCTCTGAGTCTTTTCCTAGCTTTCAAATCAGCCTAGTTTAGGTCCAGCATTCTAGAGCAAAGTCATCCCCACTATTCTTTGACTCCTAGACACTGTGAGCATAGTAAAATATTTATTTTTAAGATTTATTTATTTTTATTTTATGAGTGTTTTGCCTACATGTTTGTATGTGTACCACATGTATGCCTGGTGTCTGAGGAGACCAGAAAAGGTCAGATCCCATGGAACTGAAGTTATAGATGTTTGTGAGCCACCATGTGGGTGCTGGGAACTGACCCCAGTTCCTCTGCAAGAGCAGCCAGTGCTCTTTACTAGTGAACCATCTTTCTAGCTTCATACACTGCTTATTTTAAGCCACTAAGTTTTGGATTAATTGCTCAGCAGTAGTTAACTGGAGCAGCAACTGAAGTAGACATTTCCTGTTTTTCCATATCAGCTAGTGCGAGGCTCTGCTTTCCCCAGAAGTTAACAACTGTCGGTAGCTTCTCAGCTGGGGGATCGTCAGTTCTCTCCTCTGTCCCTCCTCTGCCCTGTCTTCCTCTTAAACCTTCAGCCCCATTATTCTCAGTTCCCCATTCTTACCACCTGTATTCTACCAGCCTGTCTCCTTTAGTTCTCTCCACTCCCACTCCCAGTGGCCCCATTCTGTTTTCTTGAATTCTCCAGTGAACACACAATCTGAAGATTCTCACTCTCACAACATTTTTGTTTTCCTGGGTCTGGGTTTCCTTACTCAGTATAGCCTTTGTATTGGTTACTTTTCTGTTGCTGTGATAAACTCCAATGACCAAAAGCAATTTGTAGAAGAAAGAGTTTTATTTTGGCATATGGTTCCAGAGGAACAGTAATAATAGTGGTAGCAGGAGGAAGCATGAGCAACAAACGTACTGCTCAGCTGTACACAGGAAGCAGAGGACAAGAACTGGGAACCAGGGGAGGCTGGAGACTCTCAAAGCCCAGTGATGTATTTCCTCCAGCAAGATTCTACCACCTGAAGGTTCCGTAACTTCCACAAATAGCACTATCAGCTAGATACAAGTGTTCAAATACATGAGCCTGTGGGGGACATTTCTCATTCAAAACACAGCATTCTGCCTCTGACCCCCCATAGGCCATGACCATATTTAGTGTCCACCTAAATGCATGTCTGACTTTCTTTTTGAGACTTTTAATGTAGAAATTTAGATTAATCATTTTATGCCTTTGTTGTAATGATAACACATAAATTTGGGTACTGTGTTTCTGTTTTCATTTATGTCTTGATTTTTCCCCTCAAATTTCAGTCATGAATTCTTTGATCCATCTTTTGTGAATCGGTTTAATTTCCACATTATTTGTGAATTTTTAAAATGCCTTTTCATTATTGAATTCTGATTTCATTCTATTATGGTCTGAAAACATATTTGCTGTTTCTTCCATCTTTTTAAGCTTGTTTCATGTGTATGCTGTTCTGGAGTATTCCTACTTGGGAGTAGTGTGTGGTTTGCTGTTGTTGAGTATTCTATGGCTATGTTAGGACTAGTTGATTTGTACCATTGATCAGGCCTTCTGTTCCTTCCACTGCTGTTGAACCTTTCAGTGCTTCTTTTCCATTTCATTTGTACTTTTTAATAACTTGTCTACTTACAGTTTCTACTTAATGAGGTATTTCTCTTTCCTTCCTTCTGTTCTTCATTCCTTCCTTTTCTCTCTTTCTAGTTCTTAAGCTTTCCTTTTGTTCTTTGAACACATTTATATTTTGAATAGCTTATATGAAGTTTTTGTCTTATAAGTCTAGCATCTGGGACAAACTCTTTCTATGTATTGCTTTTCTTCTTTAGATGGGTTGTGCTTTCCTATCAATTTGTATGATTTGTAAAGTGACTGTTCTTTCTTATATGTGGTCACTGGTGTCTGCTTGCTTAGCTTAATGGTCAACTAATGATTAGACCTAGGTTTCCCTAAAAACTTAGAACCATGAAATCCCTTGTCTTTGGTCATAGGTTCTCCGTGTGTGTGTGTATGTGTGTGTGTCTGTGTGTGTGTATGTGTGCTGCGGCATGCTTTAAATGCTGAGAAATTAGAAACTGTGCCTTAGCTTTCATCTTCTGCTTGTGCAGGTTTCAAGATTAGCCATCATTGAGAGACTCCCAGGGCTTTTCTGAACATGTACACTGCATATGGCCTCTAGATTCCCAGGAATATGTCTGAGTTTTTAAAAGATATCTTTGGACATCCTATTTCCCAACTTTTCTATTTAAGCTTTTTGTTTAACCTGTTATGGGTCATAACCTTTATAGATCATACCTCAGGCATCCTCTTTTATTAGAAAAAATTGCCCATAAGTTTTGACAAATGCTCATGAGGAAAGGCATTTTTGTACTGGACAAGTCATAACTCAAGTCAGATAAAGATATCCCTGAAAGTGTGGCTGGAGTCTTATTTTCATGCGTTTATATTCTATTAGGTATTTAAAATAATCTAGAGATGACAGGATACAGGAGAATGTATATGTTATATGCAAATACTTTACCATTTTATTAGGACTTGGGCATCTTTGGAATTTGGTATCTGGAGTGGGAAAAAGATTCCTGGAATCAATGCCCTATGGATTCAGCAGGACAACTATATTTTGTCTGTGATAGTCCAACTAACTTTCCCTTAGTGAGCCAGTATGGTCTTCTGCATTCTTGACAGTTCTGTTTTCTGGCTTCTGTTTTCCTGGGGTTCTTATAAGCTGCTAGAACAGGTTAGGAATTAATGTTATAAAGTATCCAATCAAATGATGAACACTGTTAATTGTCAACCCCACAGAATCTAGACTCACATGGAGATCAGCCTCTGGGCTTGCCCTTGGTGGATTATCTTGATTGTGTTCAGTGAGGAAAGAGGGCCTACTCATTGTGGGTGACATCCTTATCTGGCTGGGATCCTGGATTATATAAGTGGAGAAAGGGAGCTGAGCCATAGCATGCATTCAGCACTCTGTGCTTACTGATTTTGAATGATATGTAACCAGTGGCCTCAAGCTGCCACTGTGTTTGCACACCATGATGGACTTACGTCTTTGAACTGCAAGTCAGAATAAACCATTTCTGCCTTAATTGCTTTTGTCAGGATATCTTATCACAGCAGTGGGAAAGGAAATGAAGACAAATCACTTAAAGACCAAAAACGTAATAGTAACGATGGGAAAGAGAGAAGAAAGGTGTTGATATCCAGTCAGATAAACTTTGTAGTGTCTGCAAAAATGTGAAACCTTTTCTGGATTTCCGAGTAAATGACTGTAATATTAAACCAAAGAAAAACACAAAAATAAAATGAAAACTTGCTTCTGTAATTGTTTCTTACTGCTGTTTTGTCCCTTGTTAGGATGCTCGGCATGCAGCAGAAGGAGAAATATACACCAAACTTAATCAAAAAATTGATGAATTTGTTCAGCTGGCTGATTATGACTGGACAATGGCTGAGTCAGATGGAAGAGCTAGTGGTTATTTAATGGATCTTATTAATTTTTTGAGAAGCATCTTTCAAGTGTTTACTCATTTGCCTGTAAGTATAAACACTTTCAAAAGTTGTAAGTTTGCTTTATAAAACATATTTTAGAATTTGATTTTTGTTTGATGCTTACCTGTTTAAAACAACCTCCTAGTTTGCATGCTTATTTTTCCATCATTAGAAATGGGAGATCAGTTTATAAAGAATCTAGCCAAAACGGATTTAAGTTTTAATTTGTTTTACTTTTTAAACAAAGTAATTCTAATTCTCTTCCATTAAGACCAAAACAAACCCTAGAATTGACAGTGTAGGTTTAAAGAGGAATAAACTCTAAAAGGAATTTGTGTGACAGTCAACATAATCTATGTTTTTTTTAGTTGAAAATTTGCAAAAATTATTAGATTTTTTTTTGTTTTGGTCTTTTTGAGACAGGGTCTCCTTGTTGCCCCAGCTGGCCTGGAACCATGTAGACCAGGCAGGCCTCGCTCTCACAGAGATCTGCCTGCCTCTGCCTCCCGAGTGCTGGGATTAAAAACATGCACCACTATGCCCTGCTTGAAATTTTTTTTAAGATAAGAGATTAAAAGGTAAAACAAGAGCATTGTTCCTTTCTAGTACGTGTTCGTAGAACATCCACATCTTGAATTTCCATTGACTACCCCTTTCTCTCTTTCTCCCCCCTCCCACTCATACACACACAATGCAGTAATGACATTTGGGTGAGGACAAACTGAAACACTAGATTTTTTTCAGTTTAGGACTGCAGAGACCAATGGATGGGGAGAATCTCTTAACTGAGTTTATCCAGACTACTAATGAAGCAAAATAGAACTTTTATACAAATAGGAAGGAATTTTATTCACCTTTTTAATCTCATGATGTAAGATAAACGTGAATGTAAATGAAGTATTTAATTCAGAGCCTAAAGAAATGCCATCAACCCTTTCCTTGGATTGAAATGAAAAGCAACAACAACAAAAAAGACCCCAGTATTTCCATCACCAATGGAAATTTTCATTTCCTTCATTACAAGGAGTTGTTCCTAATAGTTGAACAAAGTATCAGTGTGTATTCATCGTACAAAATAATGGGTTTCATTATGACATAGTTGCACGTGTGTATATCATGCACTTAGTTCATATTCACCCTCCCATTGCCTTCATTTGTCACCCCCCACCTCCTGTCCTCTTCCCAAGTCCCCCTTCTACTTTCATGCCTTATTTTTTTAAACCTGTCTTATTCATATAAGAGAAACTATATAATATTTGTCTTTCTGTCTATGACTGGTTTTTCACTTAATATAATTTCTAATTCCATTCATTTTCCTGCATATGATTATAATTTAATTCTTCTTTATGACTGAATGATACTCTGTAGTAAAAAATGTACTACATTTTGTTTATTCATTCATCCTTTGATGAACACCCAGACTGATTCTTCAACTTGACTGTTGTGACTAGTACCACAAGGAACATGAGTGGGCAGGTATCTCTGTTGTAGGCTGACTTTGATTCCTTCAGGCATATACCCAAGAGTAGTAGAGCAGGCTAATTTTAGTTTATTGAGAAATCTTCCTACAGATTTTCATAGTAGATTCACTAATTCACATTCCTAACGACAGTGTATCAATTGGTTCCTTCCCTCCCATCCCCTGCATTCACACCAGCATTTGTTGTTTGTTTTCCTGATGATCAGTTCTGACTGGGTCCAGATGAAATCTCAATAGTTTGGATTTGCACTTCCCTGGTTGTAAAGCATGTTAAACATATTTTCATGTATTTATTGACAATTTGTAGTTATTCTTTGAGAACTGTGTCAGTTCATCTGCTTATCTAGTGAATGGATTGTTTGTTGTGGAGAGTGTAAGTTTTTGAGTGCTATAAATATTTAGGATATCCATTTCTTCTCAGATGAGTGAGAAAAGAATTTCTCATTTTGAAAGTTATTGCCTCTGTCTGTATTCTGAAGTGTTCTCCTGCAGTAGTTTCAGGTCTTATATTAAGGACTTTGTTTTGAGCCATTTATGTACAAGGAGAAAAGGATCTGGTTTTATTCCTTCTACATGTGGACCTTTAGTTTTTGCAGCACCAGAGGCTATCTTTTCTCCATTTGTTTTTGACACCTTTGTTGGGAATCAAGTGGGGTACCTTCATGTTTATTTCTGAATATCTTCTATTCTGTTGGTTTCTATGTCGATTTCTGTGCTAGTACTGTGTTATTTTGGTTACTGTGGCTCTGCAGTATGATATGAAATCAGGTAATAATTCCAGCAATGCTGTTTTTGCTCAGGATTGCCTTTTGCTGTGTAGGGACTTTTATGAGTCCATGTGGATTTTAGGATCATTTTTCCTAGTTCTGTGAAGAATGCTGTTGGAATTTTAATGGGGACTGCATTGACTCTATAGATTGCTTTTGGTAAAATAGCAAGTCCATAGTATCAATTCATTCATCTATGAAACGGAGGTCCTTCCATCTTCTAGTGTTTATTTCAGTTTCTTTCTTCATTGCTTTAAAGTTTCATTTCAAAGACCTTTCTCTTGCTTGACTACCTTATTACTTGTGATTTTACTTTTTTTGAGGCTATTATATATGGGATTGTTTTCCTAATTTCTTTATTAGCATATTTGTTATTGGCCTATAAAACTACTGACTTTTATATGTTTGTTTTGTATCCTGCTACTTGGCTGAATGTGTTGATCAGATCTAAGAGTTTTCCCCATGAAGTTGTTAGGGTCTTAAAGTTCTTTTTGTGTCATCTACAAATAGGGATAATTGATTTTGTCTTTTCCTATTTGTATGCCTTTTATTACTTTCTTCTGCCTTAATGCTCAGGACAAGGATTCAGATTCTGTATTCAGTATTGAGTAAGAGTAGAAAGAGTGAACATCCTTGTCTCATTCTTGATTGTAGAAAAAATAATTTCTCCAGCATTGAGTGTACTATTTGCTTGTAGGTATGTCATGTAGCTTTTATTGTGTATGATTCTTTTATTCCTAGCTTTCTTACTGCTTTAATTAATTAATTAATTAATTAATTAATTATGTGTGCACACAGATGTGTGCTGGGGAGGGGGCAGTTAGAGGACAACTTGTAGGAGTCAGCCCTCTCCTTCTACTACATGAATCCTGTGTATCAAACTCAGGTCATCAGGCTTGGTTGAAAGTACCTTTACCCACTGAGCCATCTTGTTGGCCTCCTTAGGTCTTTTTTTATGAGAATATGTTGAGTTTTATCAAAGGGTTTTCCTGTATCTATTAATATGATTGTGTTATTTTTGTCCCTGATTCTATTTTTGCATGACATGAGATTTATTGATTACCCTATATTGAATCATCTTTGCATTCCTGGAATGAAACCAACTTGATCATGGTGTGTGAACCTTTTCATATTATTGAATTTGGTTTGCAAGTATTTTATAAGAATTTTTGTGCTTATGCTGATCAAATTGGTCTATAGTTGTGCCTTTTTTTGTTGCATTCCTATTCAGTTGCAATATCAGGATGAGTCTTGCTTTGTAAAATTTCTATTTTATGGAATTGGTTGAGGAACATTGGTGTCCTGTCTTCTTGAAAGGTTTACAGAATTCAGCAGGAATTTTTTTAACCAAAAATTTTTTTAACCTGGACTTTTCTTTGTTGGGAAATTGTTACAATTTCAGTCTTGACGTTGGTTCAGAGTGGTAGGCCATATGTATCTAGCAGTTTATCCATTTCTTCTATATTTTCCATTTTGTCAGTATATACTTCAAAATATTCCATAATGAGCCTTTGGACTTCAATCATATCTGTTGTAATGTTCCCCCTTTTATCTCTAATTTAAGTAATCTGGGCCTTCTGATTCTCTTGTAGTTAGTTTGGCTAAGGGTTTGTCCATCCTGAGTATCTTTTAAAAATATTTGTTTATTTTAGTGTATATATGTGTGTACACATATGTGAATTTCCAGACATTACAGCACAGGTGTGGAGGTCAGGGAACAACTTAAAGGAGTCAGTTCTCTCTTTTCACCATGTGGGTTATGAGGATTAAACTCAGGCTGTTAGGCTGGGTGGCAAGCACTTTCAGCCACACAGCCATCTTGCTGCCCCTTGTGCTTTTTTGAAGGACATGTTCTGTTTCATTGATTGTGTTATTCTTTTAGTCTCTATTTCATTAATTTTTACCCTGGTTTTTATTTATTTCAGCCTATTTGGGTAGAGGTTAGGTTTGTTCTTGTTTTTTTGTAAGACCTCGAGGTACATCATTATGCTATTTCTTTATCATCTTTTTGATTTTTTAATGTAGGTCCTCATAGCTATAAACCTTGCTGTTAGAGAAATGTTTTTGCTATACCCCAAAGATACTAGTAAGTTATGTTTTTCATTTTCATTTGATTCTAGAAATTAAAAAAAAAATCCTCTCTGATTCCTTTAATGATCTACCATTGGTCATTCAAAAGTATGTTGTTCAATGTCCATTTGCTTATATAGTTTCTCTTACTGTTGATTCCTAATTTTATTACATTATGATTTGATAAAATACAAGAAATTCTTTCAGGTTTTGTATTCTTAAAGACTTGATTTATTGCCTTAAAATATGATCTGTTTTGAGGAGTGGTCAGTAGGCTGCTAAGAAGAATGTGTTCCTCTTGAATGAAATATTCTTCAGATATCTAAGTGCAATTTTTCTATAATCCTGTTTAATGCTGAAGTTTCTTTGTTGCTATTTTGTTTAGATGCTCTTATTTGTTGATGAGAATAGGGTATTAAAATCACCCATTATTGTCTCTGCACCCACCTCATCCTTCATGTCTAGTTGTGTTTGTTTTATGAAGTTAAAGACACTGAGTTTGGTGCATACATATGTGTAATTGTTAAATCTTCTGGATAGATGTTCCCTTATTTAGATATTTTATCCTTTAGCCTGCAGTCTTCTTTGTCAAATATGAGGATAGCTGCTCTGGTTTGACTGGATTCCATTAACTTGTTGGAGTGCTGGGTTTCTTTTTTTTATTTGCTTATTTTTATTTTATGTGTATGAATGTATTGCCTGCATGCATGTAGGTGCATGTAAGACAGTAAGGCAAAGGACATGCAGTGCAAAGGACAGACAAGGGCTTTGGATCATCTGGAACTGTAGTTACAGATGGTTGTTAGCTGCCATGTGGGTGCTGCGATTTGAACTCTGGTCTTCTGCAAGAGCAGGCAGTGCTCTTAACCACCGAGCTATCTCTCCAGTCCCAGAGTGCTTTTTTATTTTTCCATCTTTTTAGTTTTTTGTCTTTTTTCAATGAGGTGAGTTTCTTGTAGACAGTTACCAGTTGGACTCTGTCAGTCTCTATTTCAAATGAATAGTCAAAAACATTTACCATTAAGGTTGTTGTTATGTAGCCACTTCTTTCTTCATTTTATAGGCTTACTAATTTACTGAATTAATAAAATTTGATTCTCAACTGCTGAGCCATCTTTTCAGTCCCTTATTTTATTTTTTATTTAATCATCTGTGTATGTACAGATGTGTAATGTGCCCATGGAGGATGGAGGGCATTGTATCTCCTGGCGCTTGAGTTACTGGTGATTGTGAGCTGCCCAGTGTGAGTACTGAGGACTGAACTCTGGTCCTCTGGGAGAGCAGCTAGTGCTCTTAACCGTTTCTCCAGCATCCCACTCTGATTTCTATATCTACCCTCTCCGCACTTCTACTGTGCAGTTGACTTCTAGCTCCACTCTAGTTCTCTGGTAGTGTATAATGGACAGTGGCTTTTTACCTCTGTTTCATTTGCCTTCTGTCTTACAGAAAGCATTTCTTGCTTAGTCTTAGCCTGCCTGTAAGTCACTATGTGGACCAAGCTGGTCTTGATCTCACAAAGATCCACCTACCTCTGCCTCTCAAGGGCTGTGACTAAAGACGCACACCACCATATTCAGCATTGGAAAGCATTTCTTGATGATTTTCCATGTATCTTCATTTTTTCTGTTTTGGAATAATTTATCCTTTTAAAAAACAGCTTGATGTTTTTTAATTTACTTGAATACCAGGAGTGGAAGGAGCAAACCTGCTAGTGCACCTCTAGATTCTGAACAGCCTACTTCCTTCTCTCAGGAGTAAAGTAGATCATCTCAAAGTTCCCTGTATATAATTTTGTTTTTAAGCACCATTCTTTCAGGAAAATGTCAGGTCTTAGCCATTCATTCTATTTTTTTCACTTTATTGCTTAGCCCTGAACTTTCTTCTTTGTGTGGCTCCATTTTTGTGAGTTAAGCCTGTGAATTTAAATGGCCTTTGTCATGACTGAAAACTGCAGAGAGGAATTCTAAAAGCAAGAACAGAATTGTTTTTATGTGTTTAGAAAGAATTGTATTAAAAATATGAGGATTCATTTTTTGCATTGTTGTAGAGGTAGTTTGGAATACATCATTTTTTTTATCTAATGAAACCATAACTATATATTGTGTGTATATTTGTATATATCCTTATAGACCAGTGTTTCTTAGAATTGTTAACTTTTAAATGTGTAATGGTAATGAGTAGAGGTTATCTGAGTTACTGACTATAATTCATATAAAAGTAGTGTAATGTGAACTATGGTAGAAGTGTCACACAGCCTATGATTTACGTAGAAAATATATGCTATTTTATGACTTATTCTCAACAAAGTTATTAAATTTTAACTGAGTTTTGTCTTGATTCTATGACCTTTATATGTGTCCCATTATATCTTTACATGTACTTTGAAAGATTGTGGAAAAGAGTTAACTAATAAGTATAATAGCATAGTTATGCCAATCAAAATAAAATTTATTGAAAATTAAATCTAGAAAGAACTTCAATGATTATCTAGATAGAGTCAAGTCCAGTCTTCCTGAGGAATTGATTTTCTAGGTAGCCCAGCTGTCACCTTACTGCCTACATGGTTAATTAGGTTGATGTAGCCTATGTAATCAAGTTTGCTCTTCTACTCATACATTTGATAAAGATGATTATTTCTCATATAGAGTAAAGCTTCCAGTCTATTATGCACTAGAGGTTCAACTTCTGCCAATAAATAGGGTTTAAATTTCATTGCCCTAATAAAAGGATAGACTATGTTTCTGAATAAATTGTAATCATGCTTAAATATTTTATACATTTTATTTTTGAAACATGGCATGTGAATGATGGTACATGCCTATAATCCCAACACTCAGGAGGCTTGTAAATTGGAGGTCAGCTGAGTTACATAGTGAATTTGAGGCCAGTTTATGTTATACAGTAAGACCCTGCTGCAAAAGAAGAAAGAAAAAAGTAAATAATTTTTTAAAATAAGCAGTATTTTAATGCTATTTAATTCAATCTTTTTAAGGAATTAATATTTTATTAATAAAAGAAGCAACCAGGAAGGGCTTATATGCTTTTAAATTGAGATCAGTGATATAATTTTTAAAAGAATATTTTATTATATTTTATTTCATGTATATGAGTGTATTGCTTGCATATATATAAATGCATCCATGTTGTGCAGTATCCATGCAGGTCAGAAGAGAGTGCCAGAGTCCCCAAGAACTGGAGGGACAGATATTGTTAGCCACCATGTGGGTTCTGGGAACCAAACCTGGGTCCTCTGCAAGAGCAGCCATACTCTTAACTACTGAACCATCTCTCCAGCCCCCAGTGATGTGGTTTCTGCTTTGGCTTACTATTCACACCATAGAGAACAAAAATACATTAAATAATTAGCTGTCAACTGTTTTAGTAAGCCATCATTTCTTAATTTAGTTTATGCTGCATGAATTATGTGAGAACATAGTGACTTTTCCTTTCTAAGCATCCTCAGAATTATATATTCTCTGTAATGTACTGTTATTTGTGAAGAAATAGATGAGAGATGGCTCAGCAGTTAAGAGCATTAACTGTTCTTCCAGAGGACCTAGTTTAGTTCCTGGAATTCACATGGCAGCGAACACTCATTCTTAACTCCAGTTCTAGGTGATCAGACGCTCTCTTTTGGCCCCTGTGGGTACATGGCACACACGTGGTGCACTTACATGTAGGGAAGCAAAACACTCATACCCATAAAATAAAAATAAATAAAACATTTTAATAGACATTTCTTTCTAGTTAGAATCATCTGTGGAAAGAGGTACTTGTTAAATGTTTAGGTTTCAGTGCATGGTGTAGACCTAATAAAACTAGAATTTCTGTAGCTTAAAAGTCTACATTTTTTTTTTTTTGCCTGAAGTTTGAGAACCACTGCTCTGTAGAAAAGAACTCCATCAAAAATTGGTATTGTCAAAATTTGTGCATTCGGCAGACATTTAGTAACTGCTAAAGTTCTCATTGTTTTAATGCTGACTAGTCAACTTGATTAGATACACAAAAGTTTGGAGGGAAATTTATCTGATTAATGTGAATATAAAAACTCACATACAAATCTTCAGAATAAAACAATCACATGTATATAGGAAACTAATGCCTTTAAATTACAGCAACAAACGGACTGCTTATTTCCTAGTGTATCTAGTTTTGCTGCTTTGAATGTTGAGTCTATTGTTAGAATACATTTTCCTTTTTTTATTTGATTGCTTTACTTTCTTCTCAGACTAACAGCAGTGATTATGCAGCCTTACTAGTTAGTAACTACAACCTAAAGCTAGCATGATTTTAAATTAGGAAATGATGAACTTCCTATAGCACCCCCCTGAGAAAAATAAGTATTTAAATTAATTTATAATTATTTTGGTATTTTCCTTGATATAATGTAGTCTGTGCAAACATAAAGTATGAAGGTAATTTAGTTGTTTTGGAGAAGCAGGATTTTCTAGAATGTGATTAGGAAAAATAATCAGAAGGGACATCTGTGAGCAGGACACTGCTTTCGGAAACCTCTGTCGTATTTCCTCATCTGTAAAATGTTGATGAGAGTATTCATCTCGTGGGTTTTTTGAGGATTACACAAGATAGAATGCATAAACTGCTTCGAAGAATGCCTGGATTATAATATATTCTCAGAAACTATAAGTTGTTATTACTACCCATTTCTAAGACTATTTGTTTTTCCTGAATGTTCTTGTTCTACAGTACTATGCAGCACTACTCTTCTGGAAATTTGGCCCAGTGCATGAGTCCGTGCAATTCATGAGTCCATGAAATTCATGGGCCCATGCGATTCATGAGCCCATGTGAATCATGAGTCCGTGCAGTTCATGAACGTATGTGAATCATGAACCCATGGTGATTAACGATCTAATACAAATCTTTCTTTCTTATTCCAGAGCAATACTGCTCTTCTGAATTGCTTTAGTTTTTACCTTTTTAAATGGCTTTATATCAATTTTGTTTTCTTGTTATTGTATTTATCCTTTCTATCTCAAGTTGTGAGCTCTTGATAGCCAGAATAAGAACTAATAAATACTTTCCAAATCTGTAAATACTAAAGCTTCTTGGGCTGGGAATCTCATTTAGCATTTCAAATTTAAATGTTTCTATCTAGTATCCTTCCTTTTCTGATCTTATTCCTGTTACTGAAGTTCACATCGTGATTGTTATGATTGTCTTCTAATTGGTCTCTACTTACTTCAATCTACCCTACTTGTAAGTGCCTGTTTATTTTTTCCTAAAGTACAGTTTAATCATATTTCCTATTCAGAAACTTCAAGAACTCTTAATTCTGTTGAATTAAATAAGAATTTCAAAGGCTAGCAAAAATGCCTACCTCTTTCTTGATACATTTAAAAAATATTATTCAACTTATACTTTACCCAAATTGGCATGTTTATTGTACCTGGATCTGTCTACCTTGGGTATTCTACTTAACTTCATTTATAGCTATAAAATACCTTGATCTTTTCCCAAAGTGATCTCTGAGGCCACCTCTTTCACAAAATCTTTGCTGATGCCATTTAACCATATGAGGCTATGTTCCCCTCCTTTGCCTTCCTTTTTATATTTTGTCTTGTATTTGTGCTATTTGTAGATTTGTCTTCTTTCTCTTATTAGAATTTTATCCCCTTATGAAGAACTACATCTGTGCATCTTTTATTTTCTGTAGAACTTAATCTAGCATATGCAGAGTGCTTTATAAGTATTTTTAAATATGTATCAGAGAAATAGTGAAGACATGGATTATACAGAGTTCTTTTTGCAGGCTAGTCAGGACTATAAGTGAAACCCCTGGTCAACAAAACAAAACAAAACAAAAAAATAAAATGCATTTAAAAAATATATACAGTGAACTCATCCTTTAAGTGAAGAAATGTGAATTAGAAATATGAATGCTTAATATTTTAAAGCAAAGTGTATCACTGCCCTGACTTTAAATACCTCAAAAACCTAGCAGATTCTAATCACACTGAGGTCATGTAGCTGTTTCAGTGTCTTTGGGAATGGTGAACTGTTTGTATTAGGCTTAGGATCTGCTTCTTGAGTGTCTGTTGCTGAGAGCTTTTCATTTTCCAAAGTTTGCTGAAGTTCCTGAAGCTCCCGGTACAAGGTGAACATGAGTTGTTTTCACCTTGGCTCCTCCTTGTCTCCAGTGCTGCCCCTGGTATGTGATAGACGCTCTCATTCTTTTCCCCAGAGCTTCTGGCTCCTTTAATTTTCCATGCCTATTTTGATACACATTGTTGGGTTTTTTTTTTTTTTTTTGGTATTTGTTTCAAGGATCTGCTTTTTGCATTCAACAATTTTTTCATGTGCTCCAGTGATATCATATTCTATGTTTTTGTCAAATTTTTTCATAATTTTCCATTTCTCTGAGATGCATATCACATATCAGCAAAGTTTTGCCCATTGAAAATTCACTTTGAGACAGTGTGCTCAGTGGACACTGGTACTGGGTACACCCTCCTTAAGATCCCAAGATGCACCATTGACTAACACTTTCCATTAGAATATAATTCTCCATTGACCTCCAGTATCAAATCAGTCAGCTAGAAGATGCTTTCATAAGACTTCCTTGTCATCATGACCCCCATGGCTTGTGTGTGGTGCAGGAGGTAGTCTCAAATTGTGTACTGCACTTGATATAAAAGACACAAACAAGTTAACATGTATTTCTATTAGAAATGCTTAAAAGTTTGATGCATGAAATATTTTGAAAAAAGTTCTTTGGGGTAGTTCTTTCTATGGTAATAAGTTGTGTATTTTTATAGCATGTTTTGACACCCATTTTCATATGACTCTGGATTGAAATACACAAAACTTGATAAGTACAAGCTGTTCAGAATGCATTATTGCATTAGAGAGTTAGAGTCTTGAGACAGAATTTAAATTAAAAAGTTGAAAATAAACAAAGCTTACTATAGAAGTACAATTTATATCTTTCAAAATATTTTATTATTTTTATTTTATGTGCATAAGTATTTGCCTGCATGTAGGTAGGTGGACCCTTGCTGTGTAGTACCCAAGGAGGCTAGAAGAGGGCATCGGATCACCTGAAACTGGAGTTCTGGACAATTGTTAGCTGTCATGTGGGTGCTCAGAAATAAACTCGGGTCCTCTGCAAGAGCAGCCAGTGCTCTTAACCATTGAGCCATAACTCTCTATGTAGAGCAGGCTTGACCTTGACAGAGATCTGTCTCTGCCTCCCTAGTGCTAGAATTAAAAGTATGTGCCACTAAGCCTAGTTATGAAGCTTTTTCTTAATGCTGCAAAATAGGCAAGGTTTTACTGTGAGACATTAATCACACACACACACAAAAAAGAAGACGAAAAGAAATGCTTCTTACTTGAGAATACTTTATTTTATAACTTTAATCCTGTTAGGCATTTCTGGTATGTTTAATTTTTCAACCTGAATTCTCAGGACTAGCCCTACTACTGAGAGACTCAGCTACAGGGAAAATTAAGTTCTTCTTTAACTTTCCTTGCTTACTTTACATTTTCCTATTGAGAAGAATTTTTGGCCCTTAGTAATTAAAGTTACATTTCCTGTTTAAGACTGGGCATGGTGCTGTGTGCCTGTAATCCAGGACTTGGGAGATGGGTGATCAGGAGTTTGGGTCCTCCTTGGCTACATAGTAAGTTTGAGGCCAGCTACGGCTCCATGAGACCCTGTTTCAAGAAAAAAAAAAGCTAAACCAAAACTGTGTTCCCTATATAAATATTTGTTTTGTAGCCCAGTAATCCATAGCTTGGAAACAGGAGGAACTTTTTCAAAACCTTGACCTTTCAAGTCTTGTACTGTTCTGCTTCTTGCATTCTCTCTCTGGCACTGCCATGACAGCAGCAAGGGTGCCTGACAGAAAGCTAAAAGTGTGGGTACCACATAGCATCAAAGTCCTGGTTCAAAAGACTATTTAAAAATGTGTGTTGCCAAGGCTGGAGAGAAGACTCAGAGGTTACGACCACTGGATGCTCTTGTGAGGACCTGCATTCGGTTCCCAGCATCCATATGGTGACTAACAACCTCCTGTAACTTCAGTTCCAGGGGATCTGATGCCCTCTTCTGTCTTCTGTAGATATTATGCACATGTGGTACACTTAATACATTAAGGCAAAACACTCATACTCATAAAATAGAAATTGGTTAATTAAAATTTTAACTGTACTGCCAAGTTTGATGAGGTCATTCCAATCCATATTTATTTTTAAACTTATTTTTGTTTTATGCTTGTGAGTGTTTTCTCTACATGTATGTAAGTGTGCCATGTTTGTGCAATGCCTGTGGAGACTAGAAGGTGTTGAATCCTCCAGAACTGGAGTTAGGGATGGTTGTTAGCCACCATGTGGGTGCTGGGAACTAAACATGATTCCTCTGCAAGAGTAGCAAGTGCTCTTAACTGCTGAGCTCTCCTCAGCCCCAAGTCTGTATATTTAAAATATTATATATTTGTGACTCTTTAGGACATGAACCAATTCATCAAAATACTTTTCCTTTTTTGCTTCTAAAAAGACTTATTATGCAGTGTCATAACTCATATTTATGTAGCAAACAGAGGAAGTGAGTGTATAAAATGGAAATTTACTGTTTAAACTTGTGACTTAAAAAGCAAGATCAGAATTAATATGTTAACTTACCTATGTTAGATTTAATATTCGAATTTACCATCTTTGTTTTCATTTTATTGTCCTTGCCTTTGAAAGCAAAACCTGATATTAAAGAATAATACAATATGTAATATGTTTGTGATTATATCTTTATTTTAAGTTTTAAAAAGGAGTTCACTGTACAAGGTTGATTTTTTGTGGAAATATGAAAAAACAGAAAATGGATCTTTCTGGGATTGCTAAAGAAGGAATGGTTGTGATTTCCAGAGCATATTTTCCATCAGATTTACTTGAGAGAATGAAAGCAGCCTGAAGAATGCTTTCAAACAATTACTTTGAAATTAAAACTTTCTTATTGGACCCGTGAAGTAAGAAAATAGTGAGGCAAATAAAACTACAAATAAATAGTTAAAGTGCCAGATTAGGTTTTTAAGTGTTTAATATTGCTGCCACTATTACATTAGACCTAAGAAAACATTATTTTTATTTTGAAACCAAAACAGTTTGATCTAATAAAAATATGTTGTATTTTTATTGTCATGTTATTTTATATTTCACAGGAATTAGTATCTTTAGCCTAATCTATAACAGTAAATTATTTAGGAAATTTGGCTTGACATATAAACAGATGCATTTTCTTGATTCTTTTTAGATTGAGGTTGGTACTTAGTGGTTTATTGTTCCTGTGATTGGCATTAAAAGCCTTATTTCACAGCTTGCAGTAAGGAACTATTGGGTAAAGAGTGGTTGTGTTCCACAAACTAAATTCAGAAAGTGTCAATCAAGGTCTTACATAGGTTACTTAGAGAATGAGTTTTCTTACTGATTTCACCAAATGTCGCCTCATGCTGTCTTTGATTGGCATAGCCTGGCAGGGAGGATGGATGAATCTGTCACCGGCTGGTTAATTGTGTTGCTGGTCTCAGTCTGACATCAGGTCTTTGACTCTTAAATGGCTCAATACAAAACAAATTAGCAGATTGTAGTCATATTTCTCATTCTATATGCTTTGACTTTGTTGAATGCAGTCCATAAATCATATTGACTGACACACAAGTAAATGATGAAAGCTGCTTTTGAGACATGAATCTAGAAAGCAGCACTGTGAAGGTGCCATGGAAGGATGCATATGGTTGACCCTTTGGGAATTTCCTAGGAGCCAAATGTCTCTTTACCACAATTGTTCTTAGAAGAAAAGCTTTTGGGTAATGCAAAAAGGATCTAATATGTCAGCAGATTCTCTTTTACAAGTTCCTTTGAAATATAAGAAGTTTGTTTAAGGGTTTTCTCTCTTTGCAAGTTGTTTTTCAGAAAAATGTTAAAGCAGGGTAAAAAAAAGTTACCTTTTAAAAGTTTAGCAGGTGTTTTTACTTATTTATTGAACTTTGTGTTGTTAAAGAGAAGGAAAATGCTAATAATGTTACAGTTAATTTTTCTGATGAGGGCAGATGTGTTTGGGTGCTTAAAATGTATTAAATATGTGTGTTAAAATTTGTTAATTATTGTGACTGTTATGTCAAAAACATGTCTGTTAATAGCTAGCTTTTACAGATAATGTAAAAGTATTTTAATTGTTTTTATTTTAGGAAATTGTACATTATTATGAGACTCAATATTATTAGTAATAATAGTTTTCAGTTAGTTTAGTTGTATCAAAATATACCAAGGGTAAAGGGCATTGAATACAAACTAACAAATTTATTTTGGGGGTGTACAAATATTGAAGACACCAAAATTTTTCTGTATGAAATAAATAAATAAAACTTAAGACTAGTTCTATACATCCTGCAAATTAAAAGTGGACATTTAGAAAATAGTGTATAATCTTATAAATTACAAGCTTTAAAATTTGAAGTCTGAACCTTTAATAGTATTAACTTAAATTTTGATACATAGAATGGAAAAATTCATTATATTTAAACAATTTATAAAATATTTTATAAATCTCTAAGACTTCTATCTTTGAGAACAATAAGAGTATGTATTCAGTATGCTGAATCAAAATAATTTTAACATTAAGATTTTTCTCTCATATATTATTTAAGTAAAGAGCTAAGTTTGCATATTTATTTTCATTGCCTGTTTGCACCAGTTTTCTGGAATAGCATGTACTCCTGCCATTATTTTTAGCTCTAGTACTATTGTTGTATAATTAGTTGTATCTCTGAACCTATGTTATGCTGTGTTTTTGTACAAAATAAATGCAAAAATTTGACAATTTTTAAATCTTTTTCAGTTAGTACATTTTAGTAGCAGTATAGCTAGTACATGGAACTAAATTGGTAGAGAAGTACATCATAATAAAATAAACTATTTGTTCCCTTAAGTCAAAATGACATTTCTGTTAAGTATTCTCAGGCTGGTTACATTGTAATTAAATGACATGCCTTTGACTTGTCTTTTCTCTGCTTCTCTTCTCCCCTCCCATTCATATTGGTATTATTCTGCCTGGAGAATAGAGCTGCATGTCTCAGACTCATTCCTCCTGGCCTTGGGGATCTTGAAGCATGCTGGGTTTTTCATTGTATGTTACATTCCTTTTTGGCAATTCATCAGTATCTGTCAAATATATTGTTTGTATCAGCTTTTATCTCTAAAGTTTTTGAGATATTGATATTGCATGCCAGATATTAGTTTTCTACTCTGCATAGTGTCTAAATACTAAACACGTATTCATAAATGGTTTGGTTCTATTCTGATTTTTTTTTAATGTGTAATTTAGAGAACAAATATTCTAGTAAGTATCCTTACTACCTTTCAAACCAACTTTAGTAAGTGTTTTTGTACTAGTATAATGTAGCATGTATGTTTGGAAGATGATTTTTATGGGTTTTTAGCCCTGTTTGCCTTTGTGATAAATAAGTGGAAAGAAAACACAATTGCCAAATGTCATTGAGTAAATACTTATTAATTGAAATGAGGCAGAATATGGCATGTCCCCTGAAAGTCATTATTTTTCTAGACCATATTCATAGACCTTTGAATCTCACCATGTAAATCAGTCCATCACCAAACTGTATAAACATTAATTGAGGGAGCCATGCTAGGATTACAATGGAAAAGTTCTACCCCAAAGAGCCTTTACACTATTTTAAGCTTGCACTTCAAATGTAAGTGCTATTTAAAGAAACAGTTTTTACTAAATGTGGTGTAATATTGTGATTCAGCTCTGTAATCTATAGGCTAAGCATTTAAAAACTTATTTTTTTAAAGAAAATTCAAGTAAGCCTATCAGTGCAAGCTCATATGAAGTTTCAGGACCTTATTACAGTAGAAATATTTTTAAATGATACTATTTATCACAGTAAAAGAAAACGATTTGTCATTTACTTAACTACATATTTCTAAATTATTGTATAATTTTAAAACTTAGTTCCTATAGCTAAATGCAGCATGGATTTGATTGAATGCAGATGAAGTTAAAATTGCACTGGCTTTCTGTCCATCACCAGTAATTGACTGATTATAAGCCACAGATCTTTCTTCTGAGTAGAAGAATGGACTCATAACTTGAAGTCTATTTTGAATTTTAGGTACAGTTTAGATAGTAATAAGGATAACAGATTATACAGTTAGCTGCCTTTATTCTGTCAGTATATAAAGGAGAGCTTAGCGAACATTATATGAATAAAATGTTTATATGAGAATGATTTTCTGTCATAAATGCCATATTTTCATATGCATTAAAATGTTTGAGATATTTCAAGAGATCTGAAATAAAGTTTTTAAACTTGTAATTTTCCTTTGTACAGGTCATGCTTTAGTAATACTATATTCCAAGGAAGATGAATTTTAATTCCTATGATACAAAGACATAGTCATTCAGAATACAGAAACATAAAAGCCATTAATCACTATTGTACCAACAAAGAGTGCCATCAGTGAAATTTTATAAGATACATTTCCATGCTTGCTTATTTATTTTTTGTTTGGTTACTTGTTTTAATAGGGGAAAGTTGCCCAAACAGCTTGTATGTCAGCCTGCCAGCATCTGTCAACATCCTTAATGCAGATGCTTCTGGACAGTGAGTTAAAGCAGATAAGCATGGGAGCCGTTCAGCAGTTTAACCTAGATGTCATACAGTGTGAATGTAAGTACCATACTGGCCAAGTCTCATGCTTCTTCCAGAAAGCTACATTGAAACAGTATGAAAATCCTGGATTGACAATTGAATAAAACATCTCCATTGACAAATTACAAATGGGTGGGCCATCAGAAAACATATGAAATCATTGTGTGAAAAAATTACAAAATATATTATTTGGGAAAAATTTAAGGATTAAATGTCAGCTGCCTTCACCTGAAACAGGAGTAACATTTTTCCCCCTTACAAATATGAAATATTTGTGTATCCCTCAAGCAGAATGCATTCTGCTAGGAAAAAGAATGTATACTTTTTCCTAGAAAGTGATTCTACCTTTCCCTAACCAAAAAACTTTTATTTTCTCAAAAATAAAACTATCTGGGACTGGAGAGATGGCTCAGCACCTGACTGCTCTTGCAAAGGACCTGGGTTTGGTTCCCAGCACCCATATGACAGCTAACAGCTGTCTGTAACTCTAGTTCCAGGGGTTTCAACACCCTCTTCTGACTTTTGTGGGCATTGTATGACACAGGTACACTGCACTTACATACATGCAGGCAAAACACTCATACTCATAAGATAATAATAAATAAAATATTAAAAAATATATCATTTACAAAATATTTACTTTTCATTTATAAAAATATTTGACCCAAAAATGCACTTTAAGTTGTTTTTAAACTTGTTATTCTAAATAGTTGGTTCTTCCTTTTCTCCTTCCCTGTATCTTTCTCTTTCCCTCTCTATCCTTCCATCCCTTCTCTTTTATTTTTAATTTAATTTAATATTTGATTTCCATACAGAGTAGCTGGTTTTCTTGCTGTGCTGGTGGCTGAACCCACATCGACTCCTCTCCTTCCATCTTCTTTCCTTCCTTCTCCTCCTGCACCCTCCACCCCCAGTATTACCCTTTCCATCTCTTTTTGGGAATTGATTCCAAGGCCTGACACCATCTTTTAAACACATACTGTATCACTGAACTGTACTCCCAGTTAAACTGCTTTCTTAAAGTTTTTAAAAAGTTGTATTATGAGATCATCCCAGTATAACATTGCTTATATAAATCTTTTACATAAATATTACTTGAAGCATTTTGTGTTATTGTGTCCTTGGTGTGAGATGGTGGGGCTGGTGAAATGGTTCAGCGGGTAAAGGCACTTGCTGCCAAACTTAATGAGCTGAGTTCAATCCTGGGACCAACATGGTAGAAGGAGAAAACTGACTCCTGTAAGTTACCGTGATCTTCATATGTGTGCTGTGTTGTGGGTAAGATGCATATACACAAAATAAGCATAAAAATTTTTTTAAAAATAATAATAATTAGGTGGTAAATCCTTTGTTGGCATTTGGTTGTGCCTTCTTAGTTACATTTATTGCTGCTGATGATATAATTTGCTATTTGGATAAGCAATTTCAGGAGTCTGAATCTTTTCTCTGTTCTCTTACCTCTCTGTGAAGGGCTGTCCAAACTATACTTAGAAAAAGGCACACAACCACTCCCCCATCCCCAGTTACTGTCTCACTATTCTCATAGGATAGTTTCTGCTTTAAGTTGTTCCTTTGGGAAGTTACTGAAGGCTCCTTTTAAATGCTGACCAAAAAAAGAAAGGAATCTGATGTTAAGTACAAGCAGGATGGGCCTTACTCTGTTGGAAACTCAGGTTCTGGCACTAGGGATTTAGAGAAGAAGAGACTAGGACTCTAAAAATCATGCATATACACAAAATAAGACAATTCAGCTTCCTTTAAGATGTTGCCTTTAGTTGACTCTTCCCTTTAATGCTTATCATATAGTAAGTACTACTATAATAACTACTTCTTTAAAAAAAGTTGTTGTAATTAATTTTTTGGCATATTTAAATAGTGTGTGTGTGTGTGTGTGTGTGTGTGTGTGTGTGTGTGTGTGTGTGACAATGTACAAATAGAAGTCAGAGGACAAGTTGGAGGGGTTGGTTTTTTTTCCTTTCACTATGTGAATTCTGGAGATCAAATTCAGATTGTCAGACTTAGAAACAAGTGCCTACTCACTGAACCATCTTACCAACTTCCTGTAGTCATTATTTTTTAATGCTGCATTACACATTCGGTACTTACTGAAGAAATATAAATTACATTTTTGTGTTATAACTTCTCATGTTAAATATTCTCTTTTCCAAAGGACAGCTTTTTGCTTTAAACAGTATATTAATAATATAAATAATGAAGAACCCTTCCATACTCTTTCTAGTAGAAAAAATATGCCCCCCAATGCACATCTTTTTGAGGTTGATACATGTATCATGTATTCATCATGTGAAAATTAAATTTAATTTTCTCTAATATTCATTAATATATAATGAATATTTTAAGAGAAATTAAAAATAAGTTTTCATCCTATTTTAAGTAATTCTTATTTTTGTGTCTGGGAGAAGATAATTTTTAAATATAAAGCTAGGGGGCTAGAGAGATGGCTCAGTAGTTAAGAGCACTGGCTCTTAAGAGACCCAGGTTTGGTTCCCAAGACCCATATGGTGGCTAAAAACATCTGTACCTCCAGTTCCAGGGGGTCCTCCGACCTCTTCTGACCTCCATGGGCATTGCATGCATGTGGTACACTTGTGCACAAAAAATAAAAATAAATAAATAAATAATTTAAAAATAAAGTGAATTTTCAGTATTGATACAGTATGTATGTTTTCTACCTATTGAGACAGAGAAAAAATAAAGGCAAAATTGGAATTTTGTTAGATAGGAGGAAGGCTAGACTGCTTGGTAAATTTGTGGCAGTCTGAATATCATGGGAATCATCTGGAATATGGAGAAGAAAGGCAAGGAATCCAGATAACAAATCCCAGAAGCTAAACAGCCAGTAGTAATGTGACCCACCCAGCGTGGTAACAGCAGCATGCTCTCATACTCCTTCGCAATGAGGATGAGCTGGGTACAGAATATCACTGCTGTGTAGTTAGCCAACCCTACCTGAACATCCAGTTTGGTTATTGTGTGTAAGAAATAGTTGCCAACTATATGTTATTTCTGCTTAAAGTTGTACACAAGAATGAAATCTTATCTTTAATAAGTTAGTTCTCTGAAAACTCTGGATGTTCTATGTCCTGGTTTGACTATCTTGTGTTCATTGTCAGTATCTGAGACCCTATGGTAAGGGAACCACTGAAATACGTAATTAGTTTGGCTACCATATACACTGGTCCATACTCTGTATTTTATTACCAAAGCCCAAACTGAAGGCATATGCCTATAATTCCAACACTTGGAGGCTGAGGCAGGAAGAGCGCCACAAATTCAAGGCCAGTTTTGGCTACATAGTAATACCTTAAAATACACCAACAACAAAATAGCTCAAGCTGTTATGACCTTCATAGTGACCACAATATACTGTGAAATAATTGAAGCTGTAGTGTTCTAAAATCTTTCTTGGGGCTGGGAGATAGTACAGTCTTCAAGCACAAGAACCTGAGTTCAGATCACCAGCACCGATGTAAAAAGCTAAGTGTGGTGTCACAAATTTGCAATCCCAGCTAGGGAGGCAGAGATAGGCAGACTCTTGCATCTCCATGGACAGCCAGTCCAGTGGAACTGGTGAGTTTCAAGTTCACTGAGAGACTGTGTCTTGAAAAATAAGGTGAAAAGGGATTGGAGACACCAGACACTGACCTCTGGCCTTTACATGGATAATGCATACTCCTGTGTACCCCCACACATATGTGCACACCTATACAAAACACAGACACTACTCCCCCAGAAATAAATAAAATAAGTCTATGTATCTTTCCCTACCCTTGTTTTTGATTGCTAAACTTGGTTTTCCTAACCTTGTGTTTGTATGATTGGTTTTTATTTTAGGATTTTACGGTAATCCTTAATCAATTTTATATTTAAAATCTATCTCATAAATAGCTGGTTGAAATGTTTTCCATCACAGGTTAGTATCATCTACAGAATTTTGATAATATTTAACAATTCCTTTGGCATAATACTAAACAAAAGCTATAAACACCCTGAGATACTAGTGTACCTCAAAACATGGTCCCTGGATGAGCAGCAATAGCATGACCTGGAAACTTGCTAGAAAGGTGAATTCTTAGGTATTAGCTGGTGAATGAGGAACTTTCTAGTAGGATTTAGCAGTTGAGAGAACCACTGTATTACATGGCCTCCCCCTCAACTTGGGTTCATTATTCAGAATCTTATAAGTATCCTGTGATTTCTTCTCTCCTCACTTCTCCCTCCTTTCTTTTTCTTTTTTGTGTGCTGAGGATTGAATCAGAGCTTTGTGCACACTGGGGCAAGCTCTCTATCACTAAACTACATCTCCAAGTATCTTGTGATTTCTTAGTCGTCAACTGAGTCTAACCCACAATTTTACTCAAGATTACAAGCAACCTTATTAAATGCCTTGCTAGCACATAGAGCTCATGTAGCCATTGACTTTTCTCACCTTTGAGTGTATTCTTTCAAAGAAGAAAATGATTATACTAATTCTTCACAAACCCAGATGGACTTGTAGACTCACAGCCTTTCAGAAATCATTACATAATAGTCTGAGATTGGTTCTCAAGATTAACGTAAAATCTGTCTAGCCTCTCACATGTGAGAAAGTTATTTAGAGTTCAAGTAAATCAACTAGCAAGGAGCAGGAACTTACTTGGACTAGAGACTATAAACCACCAAAGATTCTGGACTCAGGAAAACTCTTATGTTAGAGTTAATTGAGTAATAGTAGATAATGGCCTTTGTGCATCATCTTAAGGCATACAGTGCTTATTGCTAACTACAGGTGCCAGGGGTCGAGACCCTGCCTACCGTCTCTCTCTTTCATCCAATGCCATGCTCCCCTATCGTTTTTCCCACCTATACACCATTTTGATATACTGACTGTGGTATTCTCCAAGTACCACTTTTCTTTCGGATCCAAAGCCTGGGCACACTGTTCTCTTTCTTAGGATACTCCTTCCCTAGGTCTGCATGGTTTAGTATCTCACCTTTAGTTGACTGAGCTTCATAAGGTTTTTAGAATGACTAGAAATTTTCCCTGCATTGTGTGTGTGTGCATGTGTGTGTACATGTACACGTGCATATTGGTTTTCTCCTTCTGCCATGTGGGTCCTGGGGATTGACTTTGATTGAAGGTACTTTGCTACGGTTTTATTCCAGGAAACAGAGAGGACTAGAGACTACAGTATATCAAAATGGCATGATAAATATCAGAAAGGCTTGTATCTCACTGCTACATACCACTTGTAATTTAACATAAGAGGCAAGAATACTGACTTCTAACAGCTGGGCAATTTTTCTACATCACCAGGGGAACCACTAGATGGTGCCCTTCTGATGGTACATCTCACAAACTACTCGGCGTAGCCAAAATTTGAGTTCCAACTATCTACTCTGAATTTTCAGATTTAGCAAGAAATGTGTATTATTTGCACATGTGAGTGCACACAAAAGAACTAAAATGTGTTTTCATAAAAGTTGTCAAAATTAGAAAAAATAAAAAAATCTGAGCCTGGAGAGATGGCCTGCAAATTGTTCTGTGACCTACACACACACACACACACACACACACACACACACACACAAATGTAAAAAGAAAGTTAGTCAAGTTAGAGGTAAATTATTTTTAAAGTTTAGAAACTATATTAAAATACTTTGTTGGAAGATCAGGATCATTATTTGTCTTTTTAAAAACTGTCAAAACCATGATTAAGAAAGACAAAGTTACCATAATAGGGAAGTTGGCTTATTATTATTATTAAATGTTAATATTGTTAAATGAGAACAAGGAAATCCCAAAATATGGGAATTTAGATGAACCAAGAATACCTCAAAGAATGAAAAAAAGAAAAAAAAAATAGCCACGAGTTTTTTTAAAAGACTACTCTCCTTTTGGGGTCATGAGTCAGTATTAATAGCAAATTATTATGTATATTACTATTTATTCAGTACTTTTGTTTAATATTTCCTGTACACAAGACATAGAATATATAAAGGTAAAAGAAATCTTTGCTTCTTAGGAGCTTCCTGTTCAGTATAAAGAACTCACAATTTCATTTTTGTTGACGAATACATTAGGAATAGTCTCACCCACTCTCAGTTATTTTGTTATAAATATCCTAAGTATGCACACAGTGTATATATGGCTGTTATGGTTAAATTGGTATGGAATCAAATGAAGCATTCTGTTCAGCACAGTTACAGAGCTGTATTGCTGCAGAAGGTTCTGTTGGACAGTCATCCTAGATGTAATCGACAAAGTAGATGTTAAGTTAGTTACAAGTTATCCCTACAGAATTTTATTGTTTGTTTCTTTTCTCTCCTTTCACTTAGGAAACTTTTATTGCATGTTTATTATTTAGGGAATTAGAAATGAATGTAAGATCCTTACCGTCAGGGAGTTCATGCTTTTGTGGGAAGACCCAGACAGAAACAATTCAAAGTCAGAAAATGAGTACTGTGATAGGATGCATACAGGAAGTTACAGTGGAACACAGGAAATCTTCCCACAGTAGGTGATGATTGAATTGACAGATAAATAAGAGTTGTCCAGATGGAAAAGAAAGGGCTCCAGGCAGAAGGATCTGATGTATGCAAGGAGGTATGAACAATCTGACTTGGAAAAGGTTTAAGGTGCTCCTAGGAAAGTCTTAGAGATAAGGCTGGAGAGGTAGACAAAACCCAGTTGTAAAAGACTCTTGTCTTGTTTTATTGTGAAGGTAATGTCAAACCAATAAAGGATGTTAAACTTTGAAATGCCCAAATAATAATTACATCTGACATTATCACCCTGGGAGAAGAGGCAGGAGAAGCAGCCAAAGGAGCAGATGGGAGTGTTTTAGTAATTTAACCAGGAACTGATGATAGCTTGAGCTAAGATACAGAGACTCAAGAGAAGCCGTAGAATTGTCTACATTTGAGTTTTAAAGAAGTAAAGGAAAAATATGACGCTATTGATCAAATTGAATAGCTTTTCATTACAAATGTTCTCTGTGCTAGATGATCTTCAGATTGCTAAATTCTGTCCCTAAAAGACATTTGAGAGAAAGCCCTGAGATTTACAAACTGATGAGTTTCATGTGTCTCAGCTAAATTCCAGTGAGAAATAAAGTAACAGTGAGAGAAGCTGAATACTTTCAGATTCTGGATCAATGGATCAGTGCCAGGATTTGCAAATGGGCTGTATGATGCTGGGCACGTCATTGCACTTTTAAGTTTTCTATGGTATAAAATGAAGAACTGGACAACTTTTAGACTGAACCTTCAAGGGACTTTTGGGGATATTCACAGTGGGTATATCTTTGGTTAGAGGATTTTACAAATCATAATCCACATGCCTTGTTGCCAAAATAAGCTGTTATAATGATCAAAGCAGATGGTATATGAGAAAGTGTTTTATGAACTGTAAAATGTTGTATAAATTTATAATATTATAATTTTGACATTAAACTCTTGGATTTAATGCCAAGCCAATGAACCTTAAACAGTGATATCTTAAACAGGAATTGAGGGAGAAGAAAAATGACACCTTTTTTTCTCTCTGAGGTGCCACAGATCTTCCTCATGCATGACCTTGTACATTCTAAAAAAGTGCTCCACCATTCATCTACATCCCTATCTGGATTATTATAGAACAGTTCCGAAGCCATAAATGGAGGAGGTTGAGGCAGAAGGATCACAAGTCTGAGAACAGTCTGAGCTATAAGAAACTATCTCTGAAAAATGAAACTGTAGAATTAAGTATAATTGCAAGCATAATTGAAATTGAGCTGCTTTTTATATATAATAGATAAAATAATCTGTCTATGTTTATAGGAAGGCTTTATGTGGTCTTAAGTACTTATGATATTGCTTGTCATTCTTCAATTATGATCTAATAGGAATAGAGGAGCTCAGTTAACTGGGACATACTAAGGAGAGATACAGTTGCTATTGTATTTGAAGTGTGCCACTTTTGATTCTGTGAAGTGGCAGTAACAGGTGTAAATTATGCTATTTGCTGGAAAGTGTAGCTAGATCTGCTCATTAAGGGTTTTCTGGTACTAGGGGGCCTGAGAAAGGTGAGTTTAAACATCTGTCTCATGTCTCTAACTGCAGTACCTAGCAGAGAACCGCGAAGTATTGTGGGGTGCGGGTTATAGTAGCACTTACATCCGAAGGGTACATATACTGAAAGGGATGTGTAACACCTGATAGTTAACCAGCCAAGTTCAGTCACATTGTAGTCCCAGTTGCTTGGGAGGCTGAGGCAGGAGGATCACTTGAGCCCACAAGTTTGAGCTCAGTCTGGGCAACATATGGAAACGCTGCCTGGGGGTGAAGAAAGGAAGTAGAAAAAACCACAAAAGATTAACACATTTTAAATGCCACAAAATGCTGGAAATTTCAAAACTTTGCTACTATAAAGCAAAAATTGTCATTTCCTTAAAAACAACCAATAACTTATTTTAAACTTTTTATTTCCAAAGATGCCAAGTAAACTAGGCTGTGCTCAATTTTCATTTATTTGTTTTCAGTGATTGATTTTCAGCATTATATTTCATCCAGAATTCACTAAACTTGAAAATTATTTTGTTGGGGCCGGAGAGATGGCTCAGCAGTTAAGAGCATTGACTGCTCTTTCAGAGGACCTGGGTTTGATTTCCAGCACTCACATGGTGGTGGTAACATCCATCTGTAACTCCAGTTTCAGGGAATCCAGCACAGTCTTCTGACCTCTGTGGACACTGCACGACACAGGTCCACTTACATACATGCAGCAGTGCACTCATACACATAAAATAAAAAATAATAAAATGATATTTTTTAAAAAGAATTATTTTTGTTATTCCAAGAACCATATAGGCAGAAATTTTAAGTAGCTTCTAAAATACTGGCTCCGTTAAATTCACAAATGAACATTCTGTAATATTTCTAAGAAAATCGAGATACTAACAGGGAGATAGAATGAATACAAACATTCTTATCAGGGATTTGTCTGTAAAAACGGTAGAGTTGTACGACGAGATGGCTCAGCAGGGAAAGGCTCTTGCTGCCAAGTCTGACAACCTGAGTTGGAGCCCTGAGACTCAACTGGTGGAAGGAGAAAACTGACTCCCCAAGCTGTCTTCTGTCCTCAGCGTGCAGGCCATTGGAATGTGTGCATGCAAAATAAGTAAATAAATATAATTTTTAAAAAAATGGTGGAGTCTTGGAGCTGGGGAGATATCAGTAAAGTGTTGGCCACACAAGCATGAGAACCTGATTTCACCCATGTAAAAAGATAGGCTTTGCAGTGTAAGCCTGTGATTCTAGCATTGGGGAGACAGAGACAAGAGGGCCCCTGAAGCATCCTGGCCAGCCATTCTCACCAAACTGTTGAGTTCCAGACTGAATGGGAGATCCTGTATCAAAAATAAAGTGTAGAGTGATTAAGGAAGACACCCAACATCAATTTCTGAACTCAGTGTGCATACTCACGTAAACATGTATACATTCATACTACAAACACATACATACACAAATGGTGGAATCTTTTTATAAGCTGGACAGCTACCCTAGGGCCTTGTACTTGCTGGGTAAGTACTGTAACTGAGCTATAGCCAAGCTCTCTCTATTTTCTGAGGCAGGATCTCTCTCCCTAGGCTATCCAGACTGACCTTGAACCCATGCTGTAGTTCAGATAGGTCTTGAACTTTCAGACCTGCTACCTCAGTCTCTGCTCAAGATTACAGGCCTGACCCACCAGGCCTGACTGGTAGGATTAAGATTTTTAAAGCATAAAAATTACTGAAAAATATCTTGGAGGCTGGAGAGATGACTCAGCAGTTAAGAGCACTGGCTGCTCTTGCAGAGGACCAAGGTTCAGTTTCCAACACCCAGATGGTGGCTAACAACCATTTGTACCTCCAGTTCCAGAGGATCCAGTACCTTCTTCTGTACACACGGGGATACTTACATACATGCAGGCAAAACACTCATACTCATAAAGTAAAAATAAAATTTTTTAAAAAAAGAAAATGTCTTCAATTTTAAAAAATCTTAAGATATCCTTTCATTTTGAAGAAACAGAATTCCTGTATGAAAAAAATTATTAAATGACATGAACAGACATTCTTGAATCATTTTAATTTTGCTATTTAAAATGTTTTACCTGTTGTCTGCATGTAAAACTGACTCCTTACCTTGGTGTCTGCCTTTTATTGCTGTTAGCTAGAGGTGAGATTTTTATGGAGCGTGTTGTATAACTAAGCAGATGTTTTGAAATGTGTTGACAGCCATGGAATTGGTAGTTTCAAAATGCTTCTGTAATCGTTCACCTAAGGCTAGAAAGAGTCAGAAAACTTCACTTTGATTGAAGTATATTACTACTCTTGAACTTTATGTAGCATAACCTTTCTGTGTTTATTGTGATTAAAGATTACGGTGATTAAATGGAAGATTAGAAGTTTAAAATTATTAAAATACTTGTGGTAGTGGGTGTGGGAACATATTCAGCAGTGGAAATGGAAGGTTGTAAAGTGGTCTTCATTTGATATGATTGTGTGTAAATGTTATAGTATATTTGTAATGAGTAGAAATGTAGACATTCAAGTCTCATATATTTTTCAGTCTCGTTCTAATTCCAACTTGTTTTTTAAATCTTTATAATAGTATTTGCCAGCTCTGAGCCTGTGCCAGGATTCCAAGGGGACACCCTGCAGCTAGCGTTCATTGACCTCAGACAAGTAAGATGCTATTATAATGCACTGTTTGCTGCTCTCTCTTGCCTTTTATTTTATTTTTAATGCCACCAGAATGCTTGTTTGCCTTGAAACAACCTGTTTTTACAAGATGTTCTTGTGATAGCTGTGTATCTGGCACATCTCTCTGAACCTGTGTCCGTGCAGTGTCTTGGGTGTAGGAAGCATTCCCACAATGAGTATTTAATTTAATCATTATTTGAAAAGCGTATTACCCTGCACTTTGATTTACTGACATTTAACATTTTTTAAAATAATTTCTTGGTCATATATGAAAAATTTTAAGAACATTATTGTCAGGACCCAAGTTAAATGTAAATTATTATAACCTAGAAAGTAACCACTGGCTTAAAATTTTGTTAATGTTTTATAAATTTTCTGTATGCCTCCAAAATGAAGGATAAAACTAGGTTTAAAAATAATTACTAATTTATATAACTTCTCTGGTAATAATTTTCTAATTTTAATAGCAAGCGTGAATAGTTTTTCTGTTTTGTATTCACTTTTCACTTTTGACATTTCTATTCTGTTGTTGCGTTTTAATTTTCTTATCTTTTTCTGTCTCCTTGTATTTTTTCTTCGGTCTCCTTCCTCTTCTCCTTTTTCTTTTTCTTTCTTAATCCTGGGATTAAAGAGCTTAGTAGAGCGGTGGAGTCAGAGGGTGTGGAGGCAGGGATGATCCCTTTGGGAGGATTCAAGATTGCTTGGTTGACAGGAGTGACTGCTATCCTTGGCAAGAAACCATGTGGAGACTGAATTAAAACAAAGCCACTGTGGTCAGTCTGTTAATGGTGCCCATTCCCTTTGGGGAGGGGGAATGCCCTGCAGTGAGGTTCTGTCCTTGTTATAAGTGACTCTTACCACACTGGTGTTTGCAGCAAGACCAATTTGAGTAGTTCAGGAACTCTGCAATAAATATGTGGAAATAGAGCTCTTTTGGCTCTAATTTTCAGCCAGTGTTTAACAGTACTTATTGGCTACTATATACTCATTATTTGATGAAGAAATGAGATTGAAGTAGATACAAAAGTATCATACGATAATTACATACTGTGAAGCTTAAAAGTCCCTTGCGAAGAAGAATGTGCAAGTTGGTTGGGATCCTTAGAAGAGAGTGAGTCATATGGAAATAAGTGCTATATATCCAAATCAGGTTTAAAAGGAGTTGAAAAGGCAACTTCTGTTACAAAAGTATGTCTAAAAAGCTCTGAGCATATTTTTTCTGCTTATAATCAATACTTAGCAGTTATGCCAAACAAAGAACATATGGGTGACCTGGATCTGTAGGTGGTTAGCCTTGCTTACTGGAGGAGATGGTAAAAAGCTAGGCAATCCAACCCTCAGTTTCTTTTCGAGTTTACCGGAAGAGATTCTGTTGTGGTAAGTGCATTCCTCTTGAAGGAATTTTGTTGCATTCTTGTTTCTCTAAGAAAAATGATCTACTGTAGAAAACAGAGTACTGCAGCAGGTTGGAAATAGGTTTCATTGTGTATTCATTTCTCAAGTAGGTTAAGATCACTTATTAATGGGGGTAAAATTTCAAGATAGAAGGATGTGAGTATGTTCTCTAACCAAAAGGAGAGCATTAAAAGGAGATTATTTGAGGGTAATTACCATTATATATGCATAATCTGTTCACAGAAATTTTGAAACTTATTACATGGTATTTTCTGTTTCATGTGACTTTAGATGGTGTTTAACTAGTTTATACATTAACTAGTTTGTAGTCTCTGTGGGATTGTGAATAACATCACATAGCTTATGAAACCAAAGATTCTGTTGTCTCTAAAGGGATGGGGGTGTAGCTTAGTGATAGGACACTTCCTAGCAAGGTCCTAAGTTTAAAGAACACACAAAGAAACAAAAATCAGGTGTGTGGTGGCACATTCCTCTAATATTAGCTAGACCTTGGCTCAAAACAAGCGTGCACACACACACATTCTCACCCCCCCACGACCACCACCACCATAACCATCAACAACAAAAACAGGTTTTAAATAGTATTCTTATTACTGCCAGTCTATTGCCCTTGTCATATATTAAGTAAACTTCTTTTTGTTGAAAAAAAAATTGTTTCTTAAATTGTCTAGATAAATTTGATTCCAGTTATTTTCATCCTTCAAAGAGTCATTATTTGACAACACAAAAGGCCTCTTTAACAAGCACATAGCTCCGTAGGAAATTGTTATTAAGGCATACTTATGCTAATAATACCCTGAGTTATTTTGATTGAATTTACTTTTTAAATATGTGCAATTAGAAGACATTAAATCCTGATTGACTTTCCTTTATCAATATATACTATTTGACAGATTTTCAAGTGAATTTTTAAAACCTACTATGAAATATGTACAGTTGTGAATTCTATGAGAATTGCTGCAACTTTGGACTTACAGGAATAGCTGTGTAACACCAAACACCATCCTGAGTACAGCAATAAGTAAGGAGTGAAACAAAGTGGTGGATAGGAATGTTCATGAACTAATTTATTATGTGTTGATTTTTCTATTTTTAAAAGATACAATTTTTTCTGTAACTATTAATGTTGAAATTTAATGATATACTATACTTATACTCTTATATTCTAAAATGAAAGGTTAATTCTTGCTTTTACCTGCTGTATCACTGTGGCCATTAACCAAACTTGGTGGTTTCAGTAGCTTAGGTACAGTAAATTAAAAGGATAGTTATTTTCTGCTTGTATTTGCTTTTAAAGTTCATTTACAAACACTTATGTTATGAAATGTACAATATGAGAATTGACCAAAAAATAAACTGATCTTGAAAACAAAATTCTCAAATGAGGTGATAAACATATATTCTGTCAGATGCTAGTGATTATTAAATATGGATGCCTTAACGTTTTGATTGTGTTTTTATGTTTGACTTCATAAATAGGTATTATAATATTCTGATGCTTATATGAAGGAGTTTATCACCAAACATAAAGGGGTGCTAAGGCCTTTATTTACATTTCAGTTGAGTTTCTGCACTTTTCCTTTTTTTTTTTTTTCTGTTCTGTGATCCATTTCTGTCTTAATAGGGTGGCTGACAGTTCTTTTCAAGTATACTTAGAAAGGCAAAAGAGCTCTTTTCATAGTACTTATATGGGGTCATGCTTCTGTTTTTTAGTTTGAATTTGATACTGCTCCATGGATTGCAGGGTATGAAAGATTAGGAAGTAGGTCCAATGGTCAGATTTTACCTGCCCACCCGGACTTTGCCCTGAGGTCAAACTCCTGATATTTGCTGCACTGAATAGAAGAGTTGATGACAAGTCTGAGTTGATACAAAAGGAAAGTTAGAACCATATCAAAGCTGAAGGCAGGAGAACTGGGACTAAATGAGAGACTGCAGCTAAAAGATAGATCATCAGGATTGCCCTCCTAAAGAAAAGGAAATAGCTGACCTGTGAGTGAAAAGACTTTGTCGCCCTGCCAATCAGACTCCCTAATGGAAGCCAGTTATCTCAACAGCATCTTAACACCTACTGCTCTAAAAGACAATGTGGAGGATTAGTGGTACTGGTACTTCATTATGTGAATATGTGCCTTTTAAATTTGCCATTTGAACATGATTTGTGTGTGTAAATTTTTCTTTCAAGTAAAACTAGTCATCCTCCTTTCTGAAATTAAGTTACTAAATGATGGTATTTTATAGGCTTATTATGTTTGTTTTTTTAAAATACAAAGGCCATCATTTTTTGTAAGTATCTTTTAACTAGACTTGAAAATGTACAGTTCTTTTGACTCTGAAAACCTTAAAAATTTAAAGCTACTTTACTGTAAGATTCTTGTTAATGTATAGTATTCAGTGATGCTTTTTGTAAATCATTCTTAATACAACAGAAGAAATATCACTGTAAAATGAAGTATCTCATGTAAGTGAATTTTCCAGGTAATTAAGGATTTTATTTGAACCACAAAACCTTTAAAAATGTGGCCATTTTAGTAAAAAACTTAAAATCTCCAACTTTTATTGCCTCTGAGCATAATAAATTGAACATTCCTGGCTTCAGTGATACTAGAACTAATCTTATTTAATTGTTGCTATTTAACATTGTGGTAAGTCACTAAGCCTGACAAAATACTGCTTTCATTTGGCAATGCTTTGATTCTGTTTTAGATAATATGCAGAATTTAGGTAGATTGAATGATAAAGCAGTAAGGTGGGTTTCTAGCTAATGGTTGTGAGCTACCGTGTTGGTGCTGAGAGCAGAATCTGGGTCCTCTCCGAGAGCAGCCAATGTTCTTGGCTAACAGCAGTCTGTAACTCCAGTTCCAGGGTATCTCACATCCTCTTCTGGCCTCTGTGGACAGTGCATGCACATGTTGCACTTACATACATGCAGGCAAAATATTCATGCACATAGATAAAATAAAAATTTTTTAAAAAAATAAGTTTCCAATCTGAGAGTATAACTCAGTTGTAGAGGGGGGAAAAAGATTTCCAACTCAAATAACTTTGAGAAAAATGAGAAACGTTTTATAATTTATTACTCTTTCAGGGACTGAGTACATTAGAATTTTAAGGATATAAAGTTTTCAGTAACCCAATATTTTCTAAGCACTTCATAGAACCTTTGCCTCAATTATTTTGGGATGTATTACATAAAACATCCTTTGGGGACTGCTGGTTTAAGGATGACTCTGGTGTCACTCTATAGATGACAGTCTCTGATTGGGACCAACATATTTTTTAACCAATAACTGTAACAAAAATATGAATTAGATTTGTTGATTTCACAAACGTAGGAGTTACCTAAGATAATAGAAGACAGAATCAAAAGGTTCTCAGTACTCTAGAGGCCTCCAAACAATACAGTTTTGGGTCATACACTAGAACTATATGGTAAGACCCAGTTGCTGAAGACACCACACACTTTGGTTGCAGGACACAGAGAAATCAAGCTGGAACTGAGCTGGAAGCTTCTTCCCTGTGGGGTTGCTTTCATAGTGCCAGGAAATGCCTATGCATGTAGGATACTGGGGAAAAAGAAGTTATCAACTGTCTTTCCTAGCGTTGAATGCTGTGAACTATAACAGGCAAGATGTGCCCACTTGCATAATAGTGGCATGACTGTTCTGTGAGTAACTAACCACTTTCTGATTGGATTTGAGTCCAGATCCAAGGAGGGAATTAATACTATAGTCATGGCTTAAAAAAAAAAAAAAAAAAACTATTAGTAGGTTTAGGTGATGAGGGAAGCCAACAACAAAGTTAAATTTGGTAAGAAAAACAGTAAGTACTGTGTTTTTTAATTAATTAAACATACAAGATGCTGGAAAATTGATGTGTAAAAAGAGATCTGGTAGTTTTAAGTAACCTCCACAGGGACAGTGTGATTGGAATTTTTAGACTGCAGTCACAGAAGTGGTCACATTTGGGTTAGACTACTGTGTTTGGGAACTGGATCTTGAACATTGTCTGATAGTACAGACAGTCATAAGTGGGAGTGCATCTTGGAGAAAAATACAAGACTGTTGAGTAATCAGGTACTTCCTATGAAGAATCTTTTTAAGATCCTTGGAATATTTGGTTTTATAGCATTAGAGGTCTCTCTCTGTAGAGGAAAAAAATCAAATATGTGATTCTTACTATCCTGGATATTAATCATAGATGTCATTTTCTTCCTCCAAATATATCCATAACGATTATCATTTTCTTTATCTCTTCTAGGGTTAGGTGCTATTTTTAAGTATTTTATTTGGGACAACAAGGGAAAAGAGGACTGATCATTCTTCTGAAGTATATGTAGGGATTTCAGAAAAGATATGAACTGTGTAAAATATATTTGTGTGGCATTATATGATACCACCTTTGACATTTCCTGAATAATCGCAGCCTGACCCTTAGCATCCATTTTAACCAAGAGTAGGACTCGAACTGCTCTTAGACTCTGTTTTTTCAGTTTTCTCCCAGAATGGTGCTGTCAAACAAAGGCCTTGCTCTTTCTTTACTGAAATTATACATACAGCATGAAATGGGGAAGTAAAAGCAGACTCTTACCAGATAAGGAGTTTGCCCTGTCTGACCCCTATTGACCTAGAACAGCACAAACAAGCACAAACATATGTTATCAGTATAATACCACATATTGTTTGGAACACAAATGGGATAATTCTTCTAAAAATATCCATTAACCTTTTGGTAAGGTTAGGTAAAAGCTACTTGTCCAAAAGAGTCACTCCCACATATTTGAATCTCATAGCACCTTTCAAATAAATGTTTAGTTAAAGTACGGTGTACACTTAGGAAAATCATAATAATACTGTTGGCTTTTCACAAAATGACTACTTCTCTCTAACACCCAAATCAAGAATTGAGGGTTTGACTAGTAGCTCAAAAGAGCCTTCCATTCCACAATGTGCCTCTTCCCGGTCATGATCCTTCATTCAAAGAACAACCACTGTTATGACTTCTAATGCCATATAACTTTAGCTTGATTTAAATTTTGATTCTGCCTCCTTTGTTTAGTATTGTTTGCATAGACATTTCCATGTGTCAGATGTATCTGTGGCTTACTGTCTTTGCTGTATAGTTTGTCCTTGTACAAATATATTTACTGATTTATAGATGTTACTATTGGCATACACTTAAAATTGATTCCATGTTTACTATTATAAATAGTGCAGACATGCACATTATTTTTGCCTTTTGGTATATGTACACATTTCTGTGGAGTCATTTGTCTGAGAGTGGAATTACTGAGCCAGGGAGTGAATATGTGAACAGGTTTAGTAGATACTGTGAAGCCGTGTTCCATAGCAGTTATACTAATTTATATTTCATACAACAGTATAGAAATTTGCTCTACTTCCTTGGCATCACTTAGTATTATCTGCCTCTTCCTTTTTAACCTCTTCCAGGACCAAAGGAATTCACTCTCAAATTCTTCTCAAACTCTTCCATAAATAGAAAGAGAAATAATAATGCCAAACTCATTCTGTGAAGCCAGCATGACTCTGATACCAAAACCAGATAAGGATATAACAAAAAAAGAAAGCCATAGACCAGTTTCCCTGATGAACATAGATGCAAAAATTCTCAATCAAATGTTTGAAAATCAAATTCAGAAGCACATTAAGAAAATTAAACACCATGGCCAAGATGGCTTCATTCCAGTGGTGCCAGTTTACTTTACCATATACAACCCAGTAAATATAATTCCTGAATAAACCAGGAATATATGACAGACTTATAACAAACATTGTACTGTCTGGGGAAAAACTTGAGAGTACTTCCTTTAAAATCTGGAAGGAGATGAGAGTGCACCCTCTCTCTACTCCTGTTCATATAGTGCTTGAAATTCCTAGATACAGCAGTAGCACAAGAAAAAGAAATAAAAGGGACACAGACAGGAAAGGAGGAAGCCAAATATCCCAGTTTGCAGATGACATTATTTTGTATTTAAATGACACTAAAGATTCCATCAAAAGACTATTAGATCTGACAAAGAGAAGATTCCATTGACGCAGGGTGAGGGGACAGGAAAGATTCATCAGCACTGTTTTGGGAGATAGACAGTTCTGATAGATTAAAGACTTACTTTAAGAATCAGTCTATTTGTTCAAGTGATTGTGATATTGGCATAATAATAAACCCTTCGTAAGTGTACCATGTGAGTGCAATGCCTGCAGAGACCATAAGAGGGTGTCAGATATCCTTGAACTAGAGTTAATAGACAGCTGTTAACCTCTCAGTGGGTGCTCATAACCAAACCTGGGTCCTCTGCACAAGCAACCAGTGCTCTTAATTTTTGAGCCTTCTCCCCAGCCCCAATAAAAATTTCTTAATATGCTGCAAAGAAGTGTTTTTTGTCCTATGGTTTGAAAATAGACTTATCTAGACCACTGTTAAAATTACTGTGTAGGCCCCAATTTATAACTAGTTAAGCTTTTAAATAGATAGTTGAATTTTAAATATTAAAATACAAATAAAACAAAAATTGGATGAAAATAGTTTTCAAAAACAATTTGTTGAGCTTCTTTTTAAAAGCATTCAGATGACTTTACAAAAGATGATAATTGCTAGAGGATTAATGCTGCTTAGGTGCAGCAAACCAGGCAGTCAATTATATAGGATAACTTGTTTGTAAGATCCATGGCAACACAGGATTGCTTGTGAAGAATGAGGAGATTTAAGTGATAAATTAAGATACTAGTTCACGTATCCTTCAAATCCTAGTAGTCATTGGAGTCTTTATTGAGCCATCTGGCTGTGGTTATTAAGCTACATTATGCATACTCAGAGAGAAATAAAAAATATATTCGTTATCCTCATTTTTCTTATTAATATTCTTATATATAAATAAGATGGAAAGTGGGAAGGATAAATTTTATTTTTTGAGACAGGGTCTGATAAAATAGCCCATAATCCCCACTGGCCTAGAACTTGCTCTGTAAACCAGGTTGGCCTCAATCTCACAGAGAGCCAGCTGCCTCTGGCTCCTGAGTGCTGGGATTAAAGGCACGTACCACCTCACCTTGCAGGATAGGTTTTTTGATAAAATTAACAAGGTTAGTTATATATTTTTCTGCTTTTTGGGGAAAAAAAGATGTCTTACACTGTTAATAAAGGAAATAGAGCTTGAAGTGACTTTTTTTCAAGATAATTGTATCTTTCCTTAAGACAAAATATCTGATACTTGCCAAATACTTGCCAAAATTAGATCCTTAAAACAAAACTAGAACTTCCAGAAAGAAAATAGTACTATTTAAGAGTGTTATAAATAAGATGGAAGGAGTTTAAATTTTTTAGAACTCATAGCATTTTTTACCCAGCTGGCTTATTTTACCTGTTAACCTAGCCATAAGCACCTGTAGATGAAAAAAGAGAAGAGAAACAAAGCTTCTTTGTTCAGTTGATCTCTTTTACCTGATATTGAGTAGTCCTCCATGCCCGCCCAAAGAGTTTTAGACTTAAATATGTTCTTTTTGTTGCCCTGATTCCTTGGAGATAACAGATTTGTAAAGAATACTTTAAAAAAAATTACTTTGTGACCTGGTACATGGATCTTTTTATTAATGACACCAGGGACGAGCCTCTGCCCCCAGGAGAGTTCATATTCCAATGTCAGACCAGTCCTTGTAGGTTTTTGTTAGTGTGTTGTTTTGTTTGAAATGCATTCTCATGTACTGTAGGCTAATCTTGGATTTGCTATGCATCCAAGAATGACTCTGAATTCCTGATCTTCATTTTTTTTTTTTTTTTTGCCTCCTGAGTGCTAGGATTACAGGACTGCATTATCATGCCTAGTTGTAGTTTTCTGTTTTGTTTGTTTGCTTTGTTTTGTGCTAGAACCTCTAGATCCCTGAGTTAAACCTCCTGTTCACCCCTTGTTTTTTCTTTTTAAATTTTATCAGCATCAACAGCTTGACTTGTTCCTATCCATATCCTGATCATATACAATCTCATCTAATTGTGGTAAAAGGAGGAGAAATACAGCTCAGTAGTAGAATTCTTGCTTAGCACGCACAAGGCCCTAGATTTGATCATAGCAGTGCAACCCTTTCAAAAGAAAAAAACAAAAATCTACCAAAATCCAAAATAATTGGCCTATGATAGAGTCTGTGCCATTTTCTATTTTATTTATGTTTTAAAGGGTTTGGATTTATATTTTTTTGAGACAGGGTTTCCCTGTAACCCCAGCTCTCCTGGAACTCATGATGTAGACCAGGATAGCCTTGATCTCATAGAGATCTGCCTGCCTTTGCCTCCATAGTGCTGGGATTAAATGCATGTACCACCATGCCCTATCCTTATTTTAATTTTATATATATGAATGTTTTGTCTGCATGTATGTAAAGGTATCCATGTATGCAGTGCCTGCAGAGACCAGAAGAGGGTGACAGGCCCCCAGGAGCTATAGTTTGGATGGTTGTTAGCCACCATGTGGGTGCTAAGAACTGAACTCAGTCCTTTGCAACAGCAGCCAGGATTCTTTGCCAATGAGCTATTTCTCCATCCTCCCCTCCTGTACCATTTTTAGAAGAGGCAGCCATCTTCACAGATTCTTATATCACCCACATATATGCCGTTTCTTTCACGGTCAGATTTCATGGGCTTTTTAGTGCACTTCATGAAAACCAAACATCTGTTAGCCTTGGTATTACTTACTTATCAATTTAAATTCTGTTATTGTTGTTGAGAGTATCTCACTATTGCTGGGTACCTTTTGCTGGCCTCAAATTCATGATGCTCCTACCTTAGCCTCAAAAGTGTTCTGATTATAATTGTGTACCACCATGCAAATGACATCACTCATTTGGTTATGCTATTTTTTACCACTTTACAGTGAAATTTTATTAGAGATAATTTGTGAATTTTTATTGGCTTTTTATCCCTAGCCTTCATCTCATGGACAGAATTGATTATAGGGTGGATCACATTGCACGAAGTTCCTGTATGCCTTTTGACCATGGTTCTAACCTGGAAATGTTGGGTTGGTTTCAGTAACTTCATGCAGAATTTATCCTAATGTTTTCATTTCAAAGGAAACACATATGACCTAAAAATGGTTAATTAACCACCATTACTGTGTGGGGACTAAAAGTTGCTCAGATTAAGTCAGATCACCAAGAACCTGCCCTATTTTCAGGTTTGCTTTTTTTAAAATCTATTTGGCAAATGTTTGTACACATGCTCTGGGCACTGTTTCAGGGGCTGGGAGTACCACGGTGACTCAGACAGGCAGAATCCCTGTTCTCACAGTTTCATTTTATTAGGAGATCCACAGAAGACAGTGATAACTGTAAGTAGCTTCAGATGGAACTCAAAAGAGCTTTCAGGTGGCATGAAAAAAATGAAACATGTTAATGTGATAGTGACTAGAAGTGATGTGGGCAGTTTCAACTTGGATCAGGAATGCCTCTTTATGGAAGTGACCTCTGGGAAGATCCCCAAATGAAATGGGAAGATGTGAGGGAATAGGAAGTACAAAGTAAGTCTTAAGATGTATCAAAGGACAGAGGGTGATAATGTTTATGGCTGTAGCAGAGTGAGCCAGGTATAGAGAGGCACACATGGAATGAGGAAGATTATCAGCAAATCTATACAGGACCTTGTAAAGGTGTCTGGATGGTAAGTGTGATGGGAATTTGTTAAGATCTTTCAGTACATGTCATGCTCTAGTTTACATTTTGAAAGATTATTCTGGCAGCTTTAAGGGGAATAAATTTTAAAGGGGACAAAATTAGGATTAGAAACATCAATTCAAAGATTATTTTGGTAGTCTAGGTTACAAATGATTGAGTCAGTATTACGTAGTGATAATATGATTCCCTGTTTCACAGTGATATCATCCTGTAGAGTCAGAGATTTCTATTTTCAGTATTACAGATAGCTGAATTTATCCGGAACAACTGGCTTGCTTTTATCTCAGGAATACCGTCTTATATGGTCAACTGTATTTGAGCTGGAAAGCACTGGTGTAAAGGAAAGCATCACTTGCATCCTCTGTGTGACTCTCATCTCCTCCCCCATTCTCACTTTCTCCTGGCCCTAGCTTTTCTTGATTACTGCCTTGTATATGTTTGCATCTTTTTTTTTGTAAGTTGTCATAAAACTCTTTTGGAGCAACATGGTTTATAAATAAATCAAACATTTATGTTAGGAGAGTCCTAAAATATTTGTAGTTATTATATATGAATGGATTTTTTTCTGCATTTACTCATCTATTTACTTATTTACTAAATAAATCTTTATTGGGTGCCTTGACTAGCCAAACACTAGGGAAATACAAATGAGTAGTAGACATAAAATAAGAGCTAAACTAAGCTGGACATGATGGTGTGTGCCTGTAATCTTAGCACTGGAGAAGCAGAGACAGGATTTCGAGTTTGAGGCCAGCCTGGGCTATATAATAGCAAGAACCTGATTCAGAAAACAAACAAAGCCTAGACTAGTTGAGAGACAGTAGTTGGCACAAGTGATGGCGGTTATCTTGGCTAAAGGACAAAAGCTTAAGGAATATAAAAAGAAAGCCACTGAGATAGTTAAATGATACGTTACTAAGGCAGGTGGCTGTCTGTGAGATTGAGGCCAGCCTCATCTACATGTTGAATTGAGGCCAGCTTGGGCTATAGGGAGACCCTGTCTCAAAAAACAAACAAATAAATAAAAACCACTGCTGAATAGGAAATCAGAGACAGGATGGTAGCCTACTTCTCTTAACTATGGCATGACCTTGGAAAACCTTTTCCTGAACTATGTCAACCATATATTTTAATAGGAAAAGATTATGGTGTTTGATTATGGAAGAGATTTCTTTTCTGACATGATTAATCTCCATTGCTAGTTAGTAACTTGTGTAGCACAGAGACCACCAATGGACTGAGTTATCAGCTACTATCTACAATGCCTAACATATTAGGGCAATGGCCAGGGTGGTGTTCCAGGTCTCCATAATGGTGAACTATTGGAACTGGTATTTCTTTCCACCTATACTACTTGAAAAATGAAGCACCCTGGGCATCCACTTTCTTGTTCTCCTTTTCACCTACTTTCTTCTGCCTTTTTATGCATAGACTATATCCCCAAATAATTATAAATTACAGGGTTTAGGAAAGAAGTTCTGATGTAAGTCACCATGGAAAGATAGGATACCTCTGTAACTTTCAGGACTCAAATTGCATTTGACTCAAAATGAACAACCCTGGATTCTGTCTCTAGGGACATGAACAAGTCTTGGAAGTTATAAAGGAAGTGTTTGGCCAGAATTCTTTTCATGGAGACTGGGTGTCTGCCAAGGCTTTACTTTGAAATTTCTGTCTTCTGTTTCTGGTCTTAAGGCATCATAACATACAATTCTTTTTCCACTAGGACTATTTTATTCTTTTATGATGAAGTCACTTTTAAATAACAATTATTTCCACTATAATTAAACAAATCTTTTGTTTGCATTCTATTTGTTACCATACTATATACACACCCTGCTTGCTTGAACTTGCCTGTGTAACCGCTTCACAGGAACTTTCTTTAGAAGTTTTTAAGTCTTTGACTTCTTAAGGTATTAATGGGATTTGCCAAAGTTGTAGTATCCGCACACTTGACTAGATACAGTAGCAGGACAATAAGCTTGTTCACACAGCTCCTCCAGCAATACTTTTTTTCTTTAGACAATTCTAAATTCATTTGAAGTGCCAAAGAATTAAAGGAAGCTGTATTTGGGTTTACTCCTGAATGTAACAAGACCAGGCAACTCACAAAGTTTACCTTAAGGTCCAGATATTAGAAAGGTATGCCACTGCCCTTTGGGAGAGCTTAGATTATAGAGGATTAGTCTGAACCTAAATGGTTTTTGCCTTTTTCTTCTTTGTGTTCCAGTGTGATAACTCTAGAAACTCGTGGTTTATGTTTAAATATGTAGGTGATTCGTGCTTATACTCTCTGTTTCTAATAAACATTTTGAAATCAGCTTTTCACTGTTGTTTTAAGATGTGTTTAAGCTGTTTTATGGTGTAGAAAATTGTCCTCTAAGAAGATGATTCATTTGTGTTCTCCCTGGACTGAACCTAGGGCTTTGTACATACTGGGAAAGTACTTTACCACTGAACTATTTCCCCAGACTAGTTTCTCATTCTTAAATAATTACACACACAAGAAGTTACAAACAGGTCCCATACACTTCCTCCAACTTCTCCCAGTAGTAGCTGTCTATATAGCTAGTATGGCTATCAAAACTAGGAAACTGGCATTATATACTCATTGTTTAAAACATGTCAAAGAACAAGCTCTCATTTTCTTCCTCCTCTTCAGTCTCTCGGAGTAATTGCTTTATTTCCTTTTAAACCTTTTATAATATATGTTCATACATATACATGAACATACTTATGAGCATGCATGTAGTTATGCTTTGTTTTGAGGTGGGATCTCCCCATATGTAGCCCAAGCTGGCACTGAATCCCTGACCCTCCTACCTTGGCCAGGTCCTAAGTGCTGGGATTAAAGCCGTGTGTCATCCTGTTTGGTTTTATCATTTTCTTTTGTTTTCAAAGTGATTGGAGTCATTTATGTTATATAATAATTTATATTTTTGATGTAACATTCTGTTTTATATAGACAAATATAGATCTACTTCATTCTTTTTCATTTCTTCATACTGTTCCGAAATATGAATACACCATAATTTATTGAACTATGTCCCTGTTTGTTAGACATTGTAGAGTATCAAGTTTTTCACTATAAATAATTATGTAGCTAATATCCTTATATATTGAGCAATTGTGTAAATATTTCAGTAGGCCTTTAGAAGTGGAATTACTAAATACTGTTAATAACTACTGAAATGTATACCAATCAACCATTTCAACAAGAGATACTAAACACAGCAGTAAGGCAATAAAATTAGCAGATTTATGGAAAAACTATGCAATTGAACAAATATAGACTGTCCCTTTTTTATAGTGTAGACATTGGGGCTGGAGAGATGACTTGGTGGCTAAGAGCACTGGCTGCTCTAGCAGAGGACCTGGGTTTGATTCCCAACACCCACATGGTGGCTAAACAACTGTTCATTATTCCAGTTCCAGGGAATCCAGTAGCCTCTTTTCTGGCCTCTGTGGGCATTATATGACATGGGTGCACTTCCATGCATGCAGATAAAACACTTGATACATGTAAAATTTGTTTGTGTTTGTGTGTGTGTGTGTGTGTGTGTAGGCAGAGAAAGAGTGAGAGAGAGAGGAAATGAGAAAGAGAGAGACAGGAGAGAGAGAGAGAGAGAGGTGGGGACACTGTGAAACAATTTTTATTGATGAATTTTTTGTTTGGTTTTTGAACAAAGCCCAGGCTAATCTCAAACTCATAGCAATCCTCCTGCCTCAGCATACCCTGCTCCCTGCCAGGATTTCAGGCTCTACTATTAACATTGGCCATAGAGAGATCTTGTTTCAAAAAAATTTTTAAATTTGGCATTTTTTAAAAGATTGTGTCTGTGTGTGTGTGTGTGTGTGTGTTAGTGTGCACATGTGTCTGCACATGGCAGAAGAGAGTGTCAGTTTCCCTGTATCTGGAGTTACAAGTGGTTGTAAGCTGTCATATGTGAGTGCTAAGAACTGAACTGTGGTCCTCTGCAAGAACAGCAAGCACTTAACTGCTGGGCCCACCATCTCCCCAGCCCCAAATTCTGTTTATTAAGAACCAAGTGAATAGAAAGTCATGATGAAAATTTTTACTTACATCTAAAAACTGAAATTGCTGGGGCGACTTTAAAATTGAAAAATCAATCTTTTGTAGTATAAACTTCTGTTTGGGGTATACATTATGATGCATTGTACTAATATTAAGTGGTATCTTAGTTCCTAGAGGGTTTTACCATAGTGGGTAGTTCTTTCCTTTTCGTTGATCCTTTTTGGGATTTTTATTGTTGATGTTGTTGTTTTTTGTCTTTTTGAGACAGGGTCTCCCTGTGACCTCAGCTGACCTGGAACTCTCTGTGGAGACCAGACTGACCTGGATCTCACAGAGATCCACCTGCCTCTGCCTCCCAAGTGCTGGAATTAAAGGCATGCGCCACCACACCCGGCTTTGTTTGTTTTCATAAACATTGGAGCATTTGCCAATTACTTTCAGTCTGTGAATCTGTCACTTTCATGATCATAAAGTCTTAATACAAGAAACGAAAGGGTTTTCAGGAACTCCAACCACTGAGTCCAAGCCCTCTAGAAAGTCTCCCCTTAAACAGGCCCCTTACTACTGCCTCAGGTGCCCTGAGATAGTCCACATTCAGACACACACTTTGAAGAATCTCGTGGCAGCCTTCACCATTTCTCTGAGATGTGATCAGACACTGCCATTTCTGATAGTCATTATGTATCCCTCATTGTGACAGACTGAAATATCTGATTAGGAGATGGAGAGGTGGCATGGAGAGTTGAGACTCTTAGCAGTTAAGAATCCTTCCTGTTCTTGCAGCAGTCCCACCTTGGCTTCCAAGTACCCACAACCATCTGCAACAGCAGTTACAGAGGATCTGATGTTCTCTTCTGGCCTTCGTGGGGACTGCATATACATGGTGCATACACATACATGCAGGCAGACACACACAAAAATTTTAAAGCAAAACCCTATGATTACTCAGCGGTAATCTCTTTCCACTCCTCCCCACCTCTTGATTTTTTTCCTTGTTTTATTCTCATGATTTTTGTAATACGTAATATCGTTTTTTTTCTGCCATTTTCTGTACTGTGCCACTTGATAGCCCTCATTGTGCAGTAAATGGCCCTACAGCTTCAGCTGTTTGACATATGCATTCTTCACCTGATCTTCCTGTTGTCTCATGGGCACCCTAACCCACAGCTCATCTGACTGAAGAGGGGATGGATGTTAGTTGTTAGTTCCCTTTCCCTCCCTCCCTCCCTCCCTCCCTCCCTCCCTCCCTCCCTCCCTCCCTCCCTCCCTCCCTCCCTCTCTCCCTCCCTCCCTCCCTCCCTCCTTCCCTCCTTCTTGTCTTTTTTGAGACAGGATCTCCCTGTAGCCCCAGCTGTCCTGGAACTTGCTAGGTAGCCCAGGCTGGTCTTGAACTCAGAGAGATCTGCCTGCCTTTGCCTCTCGAGTGCACCACCTCGCCCATCAGTTCCCCTTTTCTATTGCTAGACCTTAGCCCTTACCTCTTCCTTCCTCTCTGGAGGGAAGGCTCTAGCCCTTCAGAGCCTCTTGTCCATCTCCTTCACTGCTGTCTCACTGTAATTCTTGCAGTGATTCTCTTTACCCACCTATTTTTCCTTCAGCCTCAAATGATAGCCATTTTTAATGAGATTCCTTTTCCTCTGTGTCCTTGACTGCATCTTTTCTATGGGACTGTTTTCTATGGGACTTTTCTTACCTGCCATAGCTTTAAAATATGCTCAGATTGCCTCCTCAGAAGAGATCTAGTTTCAGTCTAGCTATTTCCAGTCTCTCCTTTGTGCTGAAATTTCTTAAAGGAGTAGCTTATTATTTTTCATCTCTCATTCAGTCCTCTGTCCACTGCTTTCTGTCTTGCCACATGCTGGAACAGCATTCATATTCACTTAAGTAACCAGAGGCCAGCAAACTTAAAGTCTTGATCTACTAGTTATTTATGCTACATGGACAGTATTGATCACGCCCTCTTTAAAATTCTTTGTTAAAGACTGTGTACTCTCACATCTTTCCTCTTTTTCTCTTTTATAGTCAGCATTTCCTGTTGCCTACATCTTAGTGCTCCTGAGACTTCTGCCTGCAGAACTCTGTGTTGGGTGCTGTCTGTGCTCTCTTCCTGGGTGAGCTGGTCCACTGGTCTACTCTCTCTGCCATAAACTGCTGTATGTTTCAGAATTCCATCCACAGCTGTTTGGTAGAGATTTTCCCTTGGATGCATGTGGTCAGAGCAATCAACACATTTGTTCTCTTCTCAAGTCACATCTCATTTCCATGTTCCGTATTCTACTACATCTTGCATTGGGCCAGCCACCGAGTCTTAGGGATTTTTCCCAATAAAAGTTTCAAACCCATTCTTTTCTCTCTGTCTTACCTACATGCCTATTCCGTCCACACTCTTCTCCCTGTATCTCAGTTACCTACCTGTCTGTCTGTCTGTCTCAGTGTAATGTGAGGTTATCACAGCGGTTCCTTTTTTTCTACCTGAAGTTTTTTCTCTTCAAATGCATTCTTCACAGAACTGTTAGGGTTACCTAAGTGCCAAATCTGATCTATCAGTCAACTCCTTTGTTTAGAACCTTTCAGTGGCTATCCAAAGTCCCCAAATAAGCCATCCATATTCTTTTGTGGCTTTGCCGCTGTCCCCTCTCCCGTCCTGCTATTTTTCTTTGATTAACTTCTATATAAGACTCAGTTTGCGTACTGTTATGAGTGTGTTATGCTAGAAACATAAATGAACATGTTTGTGTCTTTACAATTTATTGACTAAGAATGAATTCACAAGTGTCATCAGTTTTGTTGGCTGCCATTTGCCAGGTAGTTCCAGTTTCCCTAGCTAGCTACTTGTTAGAAAGCACAGGTTCTTTTATTCCAATCCTAATTGCTAATATTAGCTCAGATCACACATATCACACAGTAATTATATATATACACATATATAGTCTATGTGTGTATGTATTAACTACCTTTGGTTACTGTGATAAAACAACATGGCCAAAGCAACTTATGGAAGACAAAATGTATTCTAGCTAACAGTTTCAGAGGGAGTCCATATTGATGGGGACGCATGGCAGCAGGAGCAGGAAGCAGAGAGATCACATCTTCAACAGCAAGCGTGAAGCACAGAGCAGCTGGAAGTGGGGCAAAGCTCTAAACTGACAAAGCCACTCTAGTCGTTTAACTTACTCCAGTAAGGCTCCACCTCTTAAAGGTTCAAAAACATGTCCAGACAGCGCCACCAACTAGGGTCCAAGTGCTGAAATACCTGAGCCTATGGGGTGGGGGGCGTGTTTCTCACTCAGACCACCGCAACGTGTGCGTGTGTGTGTGTGTGTGTGTGTGTGTGACAGAATGAGTACAAAAGAGTTAAAAGAGTTAAAGAGGCTGTGGCAGAGTTCAGGGGTAGACAGAAATGTTCCTGGAGGCAGATGTAGGCAGAGTGGACACAGATGGAAAGAGAATCCTGAAGTGGTTAGATGTTAACAAACTGGGTTTTGGGGGTACACAGAGCCAAGTTTTAGGGTCATGAGGTTGAGCAGAGCTTCAGAGGTGAAGTTTCAAACTATGGAGACTGTAGAAGCAATGACCAGGTCTGGATGAATGGCTGAATGGACAGGTGGACAGCAGTTTGAGTAGATCATGTTAGCAGTGGGACGCAATGAAGCTGAAGTTTGGGGGACAGTCAGGAATTCTCTACCTTTTGGTCCCTTGGTTGGTCAAATGACAGATTGGAGAGGCTCTCACCTTCTAGTATTATTAGGTATTTTCCTCGTTATGGGGTCCCAAATAAGGGTACTGCATTCCTTGTTGATCTAGTGTGTCCCATAAACGCTCAGGTGTCATTTTTCTGATTTTAATAGACCCATATGCTCCTATGTTAATCAGTTAATCAGTTTATAGGTAGTACCTTTTTACTTATAGGAATGAGCTATTTATCAATCTGTGCCACATGGGTGGTCCTGGACAGGTAGTGATGTCTGTGTACCCAAGAAGACACATGAGTCATTGTTTTGTTTTGTTTTGTTTTGTTTTGTTTTTTGGTCTTTTTGAGACAGAGTTGTGCTGTAGCTCCAGCTGGCCTGGAACTCACTATGTAAACCAGAGTGGCCTTCAACTCACCAAGATCCTCCTGCCTCTGCCTCCCAAGTGCTGGGATTAAAGGTGTGCACCACCCCATATCCAGCTGGGTTATTGTATTTTTGCATTTGTAATCAAAATAGAGTTACCCAAGACAAGGCCTAGCCTGAAAGCAGCTATTTTACACAATGTGGAAGAAGTTAGAGCAGGATGTAGTCCAATCTCCACAAGTACCACCTAAAATGTTTCTCAGATCTTCTTTCTATCTTCTCCAAGCAATGTGCTTTAATAATAATAACCTATATATAGCTCTGCCATTATACTTAGTAAATTAGCTGGTAGTTATGTTTGTGTTGCTGTCTTTCCCGGTATACTTAAAATCTCCTTAAACCGAAATATGAGGTTGGCAGCATAGTGTTGGATATAGTGCATGTCATGATCTGTTTGTTACAGAAAAGGAAGTCGAGACCCAGTTTTTAACTCTTCTAAATGGTTAATTAAAAATGCGGTTAGCTTGGTTTATTAAAATTGGCTTGGATAAGAATTTAATAAGGGATAAATATTGGTAGATACTAGGATGTCTCTTACAGTGTGTCTTTAGAAAGGTGAGAAATGAATTTCTACTGTCTAAGCCTTTTCTTATTCAAGTAAAATATCAGACTGTCTCTGGTGAGGGGACAGATACACACCTGTACACTGTCACCCTCATCAACCTGAGGAACTCCACCAATCATTTAGAGACCTTGGTTCAGGCAGACTGAGAGTCATGGTTTAGACGCTGAGAAGAATTTCAAGACTGGCCAGTAGGAAGAGGCAGAGTGAGAGGCACCGAGAAAGACATACACAAGTGTGGATATAGACTTCCCAGGGGAGAGGAGGAAGAGGTAAGGTGTGCCGAACCATGGGTGCCTACAGGCTCCTCAAAGAAGACTCACAGTTAACTGTCTTAGCATAGCCATACATACCATTTTGGTGGCTCCAGTTATAGCTTGTAAGATTGCTAAAAAACTTTCACTCCCTCCCCCTCCTCTTCACTCTCCCTCTTCCTTTGACCCCTCCTTTCTTTTGGTAAATGAGCTCTTAAAGTGGCTCTGAAGATGGTTCCGATGGAATCATAATCTGATAAGGTAAAGTCAGCTGCTAGGCATGTACCAGAGTCACACAGGTTGTACATATCCTTTCCCTGTAAATGGGGTTTCTAGAGAGATTCCTAGAAAATTGTAGCTTTACGAGCTGGGAAGAAAGAAAGGTTGTGTGCTGGAATTCTTGCTTCTCTGCTGGAAATAATCTTCAACCAGGATTACTGGGTAAGGGGCTTCTTTGCCCTTCTGTCTTCTAACTTCCTGTCTTTCTATCCTGCCTCATGGTAATAAATATTTATAGAGTTCTTATTAGAAAGAAAATAGAGGTCTTGATTTTCTCCAAACAGATTCAATTTCTGACATTCTAAAACACCATAATTAAATGTCAGACATTTTTAAGTTATTTTAAAAATATTTTATTTATTATTTTTATTTTATGTGTATGAATGTATTGTCTGCATGGAACTGGAGTTACAGATGGTTGTTAACCACCATGTGGTGTTGGGAACTGAATCCAGGTCCTCTGCAAGAGCAGCTAGTGCTCTTAACCCCCAAGTCATCTCTCCAACCCTTAAGTTATTCTTTTTAAAAAAATATTTTATTATTTTATGTGTATGAATGTATTGCCTGCATGTATGTAAGTATACCTATGTCATACAGTGCCCACAGAAGTCAGAAGAGGACATCAGATTTCCTGGAACTGGGGTTACAGACAGATGTTAACTGCCATCTGGGTGCTGGGAACTGAATCTGGGTCCTCTGCAGGAGCATCCAGTGCTCTTCACTGCTGTGCTCTCTCTCTAGCCTCTTAAAATTATTCTTTAAAAAATGCTGACACATTTTAAGTTGCAGTGTTCATTAAGTCTTTCCTTAAAATCATACTCTAAATTCTCCCAGATTCTTGACAAGAAGTTTTACTTTACGTAATACTTTATGAATTTATTTTCAATTACTCTGTAACTACTTAAAAGATAACTTCCTATCTTCTTGACTATTTCTCGTTCATTTCCTTTGTTCTCCTAATCATCATCTGCCAAGCTTTACCTTCTTACCTGTGTTGAGGGCCCTGGGCTAGACATTGTTTCTTACAAAGAAGAGGCAATATAGTTTGAGCTTTTCTGATGGCCTAGTGGGAGATGTTTATGCAAGGTATCAGTGGAAGCAATTACCTTAACAGGATGACACAGCCAATTTGGCTTAGAAATGCCCTGATTTCCTGTTTAGGTTATCCAGGGGTCAGATGTGGGTTCCTTTTCCCTCTCTCACAGTGCAGATCCACATGGTAGGACTTAGGTCATAATCCATTTATCTGCATTTATGTTCCCAAGAAAATAAGTCCTTTCCTTGCTGTTTCTGTATTTTATTACACAGGGAGGGTATGATGCCAATGCCTGTATGCCAATAGCTGCTTTGTAACAGATGCATCTTAAAAGTTCATCTGTTGTTCATTTGAATTCATGTGGACACCAGCATTTGTCACAATGAGGTTGAGTTGTCACTGTTACCTTGTCCCAGGAATCTGTTAGTAAGCAGTAAGGCCCAAAATAAGCCTTGCCTACATGCTGTGAACACCTCCCTTAGTGAATCAGCTTTAGTGGAGTTTGATATCTGCTGCCTTGTTCCTTATATTTAATTATGCCTGAGACTGTGGAAAGACATTCTCTTTAAAATAGACTAAGCAACACATGTTCTGATGTATTATCAAGCAAATGGCTATAACCAAATGGAAGATAATTACATGTACTATCAGATCTGGAAGTAAATGGATAGTTAAGGATTAATGTATAAATGTCCTTTAGATTCAAGAAAAGTAAATATATATGTTTAATTGCTTGAGTAAAGATTATGAAACCTATTACAAAAATTTGAAAGAAAGAAATGGCTGAGGATGCAGGATACCTTAAATATTAGTATTCAATAAAATATTACAATATTCACTTATATGTGTGTGCATATGTGTGTACACACACATACCAGGCAAGTGTTCTACCAATGTGCTATACCTGCAGGCCATGATATCCTTACTGTTTAATAGAGTCCTTTCAGTTTAATAGAGACCATAAAGTATCCTATTGTCCATTATGCTACATTTGGTAGTTTAACTCAATTTGCATTACTTCTGGAACCCAAGGCAAAATAGTAAAGTCTGGTACACAGAACTGATACCTTATTTTTATAAAGTAGAAGGATGAGATAGTAGCCTCAAACTTACTTCACGTTTCCACCTAAGAGTTCTTATAAGGGTTAGAACTCTACCACCATGGAAATTTATACTCTTTTCTTTTTAAGGCAGTTGAAATTTAATTGTTTTAGTTAGTTTTATTTACCTTAAATTTCTTGGGTTTCTCTGTGTTTGTTTTTTGGGACTGATCTCTTGTAGCCCAGGTTGGTCTCAAAGTTTCTATGTAGCTTTGGGTGGCCTTGGACCTCTGATCTTTTTACCTCTACCTCCCCAGTGCTGAGATTATAGGCATATGCCACCATACCCTGACTCTGATTTCCATTGCAAATGAGGGAATGACAAGATACAGCTGGTATCTGAAATATTTAGTTTTAATTTTAGTTTAGTTTCTCCCCTGAAGCCAGAAACAGCATTCATATGACAAATTATAAATTTTATTTGACTTACTGAAATTTTAGAGTAAACCATATGTGACCAATTTTATTGAAGATCAGATTAACTCAAGTATTAGATTGTCCATGTTTTCATGTGCTTTATTTTAAATCACAGCCATTAGCTTGAGTGGGGAGCAGGGAGTAGCAGAACACTCAGATTCTTTCAGATTTGAAAAACTAGTCACCCCACCCCCTCCCCTTTTTGCTTACCAGTTGCACTATGAGAAGCACATATAGAACCTCCAGCCTGGTGTAACTTGTTTCATTCTAGTGCCTGCCATGTCCTTGAGTGTAGACACGCTAGCTCACAGTTTCCCCCATTGGCTAATCTAGATGGTCTTCTTTTATTACTTGAATTCTTCCAGAGTCAATTCATACAAGTGTATCTTATTTTTTCAGAGCTTTAATGAAGCAAAATGACTCATCAGAAAGAACTGAAAGTTCAGCGAACACCTCTTGAATTCCAAGATTTGCTTTCCTTAGTACTAGAAATCTTTGAGCTTCATTAGTGAAGTTATTTACATAAAGACTTATATATAAATTCAGCAGATGATATAATGAATTTAATGTGTAACTTGGGAATGTTTATTTAATGTGTTACATGGTGGCATCACTACTTGACAAAAGGTCATCTCAACAGAATGTTGCTTGTGAAATATTTTAGAACATCTACACCACAAACTAATTTAATTAAATAGTCCTGCCTGGTCCACATAGTGACTACCAGGCAGGCTGGGACTTGGGAGACCCTGGCAAAGCAAAGCAAAGCAAAACAACAACAAAAAATCAACAACAAAAGTTATGTAATTGATGGAGAAGGGACAGGGACTTCCCAGAGCAGAGAAGAAAATGAGCAATGTTCTAGGGGTAATCATGGTTTGTAACAGAACTGAGAATAGTTCTTTGTTTTGAAGCTTGAATCAACCAAAGGGTTGACCTGAATAAGGTACGTGATACCTTTGCATGCCATGTTCAGGAACTTGAACTTTATCTGGTAGGATGTGAGAATCCATCAAAGATTTTGTTCTTTTTGTTTGTTTGTATATGCAGTCCCAAGGATCAGCCATCAAAGACTTTAAGCAAGTGAGTTACGTTTGACTGGTTCCCTAGCTTAGTGTGGAGATTGATGGATCCTAGAGTAACAGAGCAGACTGGCAGAAGGGATGGGCCAGGCCAAAAGTCTTAGAACAAAGGTCATGATGTGTGACCTAGAATATCAGTAACAGAAGGAATGTAAAGTGGGAAGAAGATAACCTAGGAAATATTTAAGAGGTTGAATTGGCACAATTGGGTATAAGTTAGATGTCAGACTTGTGAGAGGGCAGCCAAAACAGACTGTGTCCAGGCTTCTGGCTGGTAATTAGATAAGTGCTACCAAGTACTTGTGTGACCTAGATTATACTATCAGGAAGCTGACTCTGTGCTTTTAATGGCAAGTGTGTGTGTGTGTGTGTATGTACACACACATGTGCATAAGTATATGTTGAAAAAATAAAAATTAAATCACACTCAACTATTTGAAGTTAATGCACTCAAAGAAACCACGTGAAATGTTTTTTCTTAGGTTGAATAATTAGAGGGTCCTTGTTTTTTAGAAATGGAGAATTTAAAACTTTTTGTTGTTGTTTGGTACAGGGTTTCCCTGCAGCCCCAGCTGGCCTGAAAGTCACTATGTAGATGAGACTAGCCTCGATCTCATAGAGATGAAATCCACCTGCCCTTGCCTCCCCAGTGCTAGGATTAAAGGTGTGCACCACCATTCCTTGTGAGAATAAAACTCCTGTTAAGAAGTTATTACTATCTTTCTGTATTCATTAAGAACTTTCAAAACACTTTAATCAAATACCTATTGTTATTTGATTTAAATATATAATATAAATGTTTTAAACTTTAACAGTTGAATTACATAGGTTCTACTATTCTTGGATAGCTAAATGTAGAGTCAGAAGTTCCGATTAAAAGCTTTCATATAGGCTGAAGAGATGGATCAGCAGTTAAGAGCATTGGCTGCTCTTGCAGAGGACCTAGGTTCGATTCCCAGGACCCACATGGCAGCTGGTAACCATCTGTAACTCCAGTTTCTGAGGATCCAACACTCTCTTCTTCTGACCTCCTTCAGCACTGCATGACACAGGTACACTTATATACATTCAGGCAGTACATTCATACACATAAAATAAAAAGAATAAAATATTTTTAAAGCTTGTGTAATAAATCCTATTCCTAGGTGTATGTGTGTGTGTGTAGGCATATATATCCAAAAGATTAAAATGTATGTGTACAGAATGTGTACATAAAGTGTTGTTGAAAATAGCTAAAGTGAAAAGACTCACATGTTCATAACTGCTTATTGAATAAATGTAATATGTGGAATATTATTCATTAACAAAAGAAGTACTGATAGATGCTACAAGATGGTGAGCCTTAAAAACATGCTAAGTAAAAGAAAGTCAGGTGTTGATGATGCCATTTCACAATTCTCATTTGGACAGTGTTGGTTCATAGGTATGGGGCTCTAATAGGGAGCTCCAAAATTGATTGAGATGGTATAGAATTTTGTGAATGTACTGAAAACCACTGATTTTCAATGGGTTACATGTACAGTATATTTCCAAACTTTTTGGGGGGGAGAGGCTGCTGAAGAGATGGCTCAGAGGTTAAGAGTTCTGACTGCTCCTTCAAAGGACTCAGATTCAGTTCCCAGAACCCACATGGCAAATAACAACTGTTCTTAACTCAGGCATTGCATAACACAGGTACATTTACATACATGCAGGGAAAACACTCATGCACAGTAATTAAATAAATTTTAAAATACTCTTTTAATTATTTGATCTTTTAAAACTCTCACTATGTAGCCCTCAGACTTGCTAACCTCAGACTTGCTGTGAAGACCAAGCTGGCCTCAAACTCACAGAGATCCACCTACTTCTGACTCCTGAGTGTTGGGTTAAAGGCACTAACACCCAGTTCAAAGCTGTTTAAAAAAAAAGTTTTTTTAATGATGTGGTTTTTGGGTCTGGAGAGATGGCTCAGTAGTTAAAGTTTTAAACTTTTAATTGCTAAAAGAATTGTTTTAAAATTTAATTACATAAGGTTCTAATATTCTTGGATTGCTAGGGTATGGAGAGTCTGAAGTTTCTGTTAAAAGCCGTGTAGAGGCTGGAGAGATGACTAAGTGCTCTTTTGGAGGGCCAGGTGCAATTCCTACGCACTAACAACTACCCATAACTCCAGTTCTAGGGAAATCCAATACCTTCTTCTGACCCCCGCAGCCATTGCTTGCCATGGCTGCACTTGCACACATGCATGCAATATATATACTCATACACAATAAATAAAAATAAAATAGTTTTAAATTATGTAATTATATTAAAGTTATAAAACTAAAGAAAAATTATGACATAGCTACTAAAAATAGGAAGGTGGTGTAAGTAAAATAAACTCTTGATGTGAGATATTCAAAATTCAGAAAATAGGCCTCCTAGACAAATTTGGGCAACCCCTATAACTGACAAAGAAGTCAAATGTTATTTAGAGACTGGAAAGGAGGAACAGTGAGCTGCTCTCTTCCTGATATGTCCATTTGACTATTAGCCCTGCATTGTTTTGAAAAAATCAATGATAATAAAATTAGGTTTCTTATGCCACTGTAGCTATGATAGGGACTGAAATTTTGGCAAGTAGAGACGTTTATAAATATGATTGCATAAATTCCAGTATTTTCCTCTTTGAAATTGCAAACCTACCATGGCTACCTGGGACTGTGGCATAGTGTAGCTTGGTGTTGATAATATTTTAAGGATATTTTGCTCCCAAGTTTCCCAGTGAAGTGACAAAGGCACTGGCTTTGAGGCCTGCCTGAATGGTGTACCAGACACCACTCATCAAATGAGCTGCTTTCTGCAACAGGTGGAGACTATTATAGAGTTCCATAACTCACACACAGAGACTGTGTCTGAGAGATGCCCAGCCCTAAATGACACATCTACAATGTAACCTCCACACCTAAGGCTCACGGAACACAGTGGGCAAAGAGATTACTAAAGCATCCTTTAACTCTCATCAGTGAAGCTTCCTCATGCAACAGAGTGCGATGCACACAGAAGGCCACAGCTGACCAAGCTGTAGAGAGAATAAGAGACTGTAGAGTATGTTTCCCTGGATAGGACTCCTATATTAAACCTCACCCACCCAGGGCTCAGGGACCATTGTGGAAGAGGGGACAGAAAGATTGTGTTCTAATTTGCTTTTCTATTGCTGTTACAAAACATTCTGATCAATAGTAATTTGGGGAGAAAAGGATTTATTTAGCTTGCACCTGTTGGGTCACAGTTTATCTTTGAAGGAGCCCAAGGTAGGAACTCAAGCAGGAACCTGGAAGCAGGAGCTGGAGCACAGGCCGTGGAGGAACACGCTGCCTACTGGCTTGCTCTCCTAGCTCATGCTCAGTCTGCTTTCTTATACAATACAGAACAACCTGCTCAGGGATGGCATTGCCCACAGTGCTCACATTGTCCACATCACTCAGCAATCAAGAAAATACCTCACAGACATGGCCATAGGCCAGTCCAATGGAAGAAATTCCCTAATTGAGGTTCCCTCTACTCAGGTGTGTCAAGTTGACTCTAAAGCTCTCCAGCACAGATTGTAAGAGCCAGGGTTAGTGCATGAGCACAAGGAAACAGAGGCTTTCAGGCCTCTGGGAACTTGTTCATATGAACTCACAGCCATGGTGACAGCATGCACAATATCCGTGCAAACTCAGACAAAAACTCAGCTTAGAACTGGGGAAATGGGCAGCAGGCCTCAGCTTTAACTGAGAGACTCTTGACAACTGATTACTACTGGGTGAGGGAGAGTTGATCTTCCTAAGGGAATCACTCTAGATTGACTAAACTCCGGGAACATCTTGGTACAAAAGCTTGACCAGATGGCCTTAAAATATATGAAATAATTCATGAAATCTGGTGCTGGGGGTCCTGGGGGAGATGCAGGTCATGGATGGGGTCTAAATATGGTTAAGATTTATTGTATAAAATGCATAAAAACTCAATAAAAATTTCTTTTTAAGAAGATACTATCAGTCTGTTCAATGCAAAGCACTTTTGCTTACCCCTGGTGAGAGAGCAGAGGGCAGTGGCTGAGAACAGGCTTAGAAGCTGGACATTTGAAGACGGAAGGCCCGGGTGAAGAAAGACATCCTGAGGGTCTGGGTGAAGACATCGTGAGGGCCTTCCGTACTTGGAGGCAAGAAAGGGAAGTGGCTGAAGGAATACTATTGTTTTGCTTCTTTATAAATGTTTTCTTTAGACAGGGCCTCTTATAGCCTAAGCTGCCCTTGGACTGTGTAGTGGAGGATGACCTTGAACTCCTGATCTTCCTGCCTCCACCTGTGGAGTTCTGGTATTACAGGTTTCACTACCATGCCAGGTTTTATGAGGTGCTGAAAATTGAATCCAGGGCCTCAAGCATGCTAGTCAAGCACTTTGCCTACTAAGCTATGTCCCTAGTCCGTTGTTTATAGTTTTTGACAAGCTCCTACTGACTACTATTTAAAATTTTTTCTGTACTTCATGGAGACTTTTCTAAAAGTAATAATAATTGTGTGAAAAGTAATTTTCATACAACAGGAAAGGAAAAGTGAAGTGTTTTAAAAAGTACCTGGAATTCATTAGATTTCACCATCTATTTCATAAAGAACTTGTATTTTCCTTCCATGTATCTAATTTAGTAAGACCCTTTCTTCTTGACTCCCAGTGGCTAATTACTCGGGATTTGTTTGAAGGGCAAGTATTTCTTCCTTAGAGCTGTATTGAGCTCAGGAGTTTTGTTGTTGTTAAGTCTCTGAAGCACTCTAGGAACCCTTGCATCGACTTTGTTTCTTGGAGGCGAAGGAAAATGATCTTCTGGTTTACTTTTGGAATCTGCAAAGCGACCCTGAAGTCCCAGGTGGATTTAGTGTTTGGAAAAGGGAACTTGGGGGACTAAGGTTGACCCTGAGCCCCTAGGTCACTGTTCAAATTTACAAAAGCAAACCTGGTATCCTCAGTTGCTTTTCTCTTGAGGTTGGCTTAACTTTATTTATCTTCTGTCTTGGGTCACTGCCCCTGAGGTGCTTCAAAAGCAAAATCCAAAAGACCCAAAACAAAGAAAGCTAAACCAGATTCAAGGAAAAAATGACCTGGCACTGTGGGTTCAGTTTTACAAAGCCAAAAAGCCACTTCAAGGGTTCCGTAGAATGGTTTTGAGTCTGTCTACATTTACTGTGTCATTTGCACAAAGTGATCTCAACAGCTCTGAGACCCCAAGTTTCTTGGGTGTAGATTGGGAACCAATCTACAGGATGGGAAACTGTCAGCCAGTTAAATGAGTTGACACAAATGAATTCCACCGTGATTCTGAAGTGATTCAGCTATTTTGAGCATATAAATGGGACCACCCATGTAGCCATTGCTTTTCTTAAGCTGATCTTTTCTTTTGCTGGACACAGGAAATGCTAAGGAAGTGAAACGTATACTTACTTACAAATATTGGCAGAAATCCACTTGATGTGTTTAGAATTGTTCTAAAGATCATTTTGAATCCTTACTGAAAAAGGGGATACTAATTTCAGGTAATCTTATAAATGGTGTCGAGACAGAACTGAAACACACTATTTTGCTATTCATTTTTATGTGATCCATACTTTGCTTACTTCCCAAAAGATTTAAAGAATTATTTTACTTGGCTATTGAAACAAACCCACTTACAGAACTTAATACCAAATTTCATTATATGTCCAGCTTTATCCTTTAATAAGCATTTGTGAAGTTGCTTTTGGATAATCTGGTGATATTTTTGTTTTTGTTCACGTTTGATCTATATCTTTGAACTTCAGGTATGTGTGTTAGATGATAAATTCACCTGTTGAGACCATGTCTTACTGTTTATTTACAGGAATAAAAGATTTTGTGTGATTAAAAACAAATGTTTGTTCGATGCAGTCTGAAGGAAGCTGAGAGGCGAGGCTTTCTGTAATGGAAGTTCTAATATTAAACACAGTGCATCCCATGAAAACGGCACACTTGTGAGAGGCAGTCCCCAAGACAGTGATGGTTTGAGTGAAGCTGAGTGCCATTTTCTCCCATTCTATCACATTCTGACAGGGGAGCAGTTAGGTCCTTTTTAGGTCATCGCAATCATAGACTAAGGATTGTGCTGCTTGGTCAGAGCAGAAATTCCTGGTAATGGAAATGGACATGGTCCATAAAATCTGATCTGGCATAGTATCAGCTGGGACCCTGGAATAAAGTCTGGTCTTGTGTTATGCCTATCACTTTGAATAAAGCCTTTAAAGAAGGACATGTTATGGATGAAGGACATTGGTAAGTCATTCAGAATATTAGTGGCACTTTTATCAAAGTAGCCTATTGAAAGCCTTGAGGAGATGATAGAGGAAATTCAGTTGCCAGTTTTGTGAAGTTTTAAGAAATGATTATTTACTTACTTATTCCAGCAGCATTATGCATTGGAAAAATCCTTATAGACCTGGAATGGAGAAATTTGAATGAGATCAGCATGCTTACTGCCCACGATTCATTTATATTCATGGATCCTTTGGGACATAGTCAATTAAATGATGCTCTGGTGTTCAGTCTTTGTATTCAGAGACAGTAGCAGGCAAGCAATCAGTGATTTTCACCTTCTTCCATATCAACTTGACAATAGCTCCTCCGTTGTTAATAGTTTAAATTACTAGGATTTGTATGAATAGTGTTTTTTAAAAATAATTTCTTCATGTTAGCATCAAAATATTACTTGTTTCCTTGCTCACTGTCAATATTTGATAACATAAGTGACTTGAGGAAATGGGCATTGTCTAGTTTCTGTGTTTTCTGGTGCCTCACATAGTAATAGTACATTATAGGTGGACAGTAAATATGTGGTGAATGACTAAATCAAGTTCATCTAGATGTTAGGCACTGGTGATGAAATCATTGAACTTTAGTGTACAAGTTTCCATAGATATCTACAGGCTGCATATGTATTTTTTATAAAGTATTAATGGAAATATAAAGATTAGATTTGATTACATCCAGGCAGGCACATTAAATTTTGTGCTTCCTATAATCTCTAGTGCTTTGCAATGAGTATTTGCATATGAGAGATTTGCATATGATGTCTGGCACTGTATAAAAATTTTAAGATAGTGTTTCTTTGTCTAGGAAAGACTTAATTGTCCTGTACAAGGACCAAGTCTGTGTTCACAGTTGGAGTTAGTTCATTAAATAGGGTCTTCCCTACCACCTGGTGGTGGATCAGCCTGGGAGAAGGAGCCTCATTAAAAGACCTTCCTCTTCCATCTCCCAAACATCATTTGCTAATGCCTTTTGGAAGAGAGGAGATTACAGTCAGTATATTAAGTGGTTACTTTCTACTCAATTTGCCCATGACTACATTCAAGTGTGTAAGCTGAAAGAGGAACCCTTCAGAATGAGGCTTTTGCTAATAACTTCATTTTTAACATATAAATATGTAAATGTTATTTAAAAATTTTTATTTATCTTTATTTGTATGAGCGCTTTACCTGAATGTATAAGTGCTCCACATGCATGCAGTGCCTGAAGAGGCCAGAAGAGGGCATCAGATCCGCTGAAACTGGAGTTAGGGACAATTGTTAGGCCCGTGTGGATGTTGGAACTGGGAACTGAACCCTGGTTCTCTGCCAGAGTAGTCAGTGCTCCTAATCACTGAGCCATCTCTCCAGCCTCATAAATGTTATTTTTAACTCTAGCATTAGCACAGGTCCAGAGTATGAAAACAAAATAAGTTATCCATGACTCCACCATAAAAGTAGCAGCCATTTTAAGCATATTTTCAAATTTTCTTCCATTTTTATGGGTTTCCTATAGTTTAGCAGCACACATTATAACCATCTTCCTAAGTTATTTAAAATTCTGTATTAAGCACATGATATCCATTGTAAAATTCTACCTCACAGTTTTACCTTTCCTTCTTTTTCTTTGTGGTAGTACTTCATGCATACTAGGCACCAGTTTCTTAATATTGAGATTCAAGCTGTCCTCAGGGTTTTTTTTTTTTTAATAGCCTAATAAAATGTTGGAAATTACTGTCTTTTTGTATAAGTTTTTGCTCCCTTCATTAGTTTTCCTATAATCCCTCTCCTACAAGAATAGTTACTTATTCAAAGGGAATGACTATTTTATAAGGTTCTTAAACCCTTTGCAGAATGATGTTTCAGAGAAGTTATATCAATTACATTCCCATCGAATATATGAAAGTAACTTTCCTTGGAAAAACATAGGAAACTGTGTGTGTTACCAAACAACAGTCAAAAATTTCCCTTTTCTTTTTCGGACAATATCATCTTTATATTGTTTGATGGTAATTTCTGTGCCAGTATTTCAACTTTTTATGTGTATTTTTATTTATTATTTTTATTTTATGTGTATAAGTATTGCCTGCATGTGTGTAAGTATACCCCACTGCTGGTGGGGGTCAGAAGAGGGCGTTGGATCTCCTGGAACTGGAGTTAGGGATGGTTGTTAGCTGCCATATGGATGCTGGGAATTGAACCCAGGTTCTCTGCAAGAGAATAACCAAGCCATCTCTCCAGCCTAGAATGTTATCTTGTCTGAAAGTAAACAGAATATTCATAGTTAATTTTTCATTATACGATTTTCTACCTTTTACAAGAGTCTGTATGAACAGTTGTAAACTGGGTGGGGAAAAGAGTCAAGCGAGTCCCTTACCTTTCCAAGGAAAAGCTGGTTTCTCCTAATCTTTCTTTAGGTGGTTTTAATCACTCTACAAGTTTTAATTCCACTTAGAATTACTGGCTTCACATATGCATCCTGTGAGTAAATACAGATGTTTCTTTCATGTGAAAGCAAAATCAGTGAACACTTACTTATAAAGTATGTTTAAAACAAAGAGCACAAAAACTAAAGGAAATAGTAAGTAAAGCATCTAGCTTTCTGCAACAGTTCAGATGGGAATGGGAATAGGAAGTTGGCTTTAAATGGCTTAAAGGGATTAGGGCTTTAAAGTTGGATAAGGAGTTGCGTGCTTTGGTTTAGGCCTAGCATTGCTTTTAAAAGATTATGACCATATTTGACAATGTTTCTAACTAGGGTTTATAAAGCAAATAGTCAATTTTGAGACACTATGGAAAGCAAGAGGATTTCTTTTTTGTTGTTGTTTGTTTATACAAAATGATTGTCTTAAGTTAACAGACTGAATCCTGAAGTCCTCATTTCATACTACTACTGAGGATCTGTCACCAACTAGAGTCCAGGAGAGGTTGTTTAATGCACTTAATTGAGATTATCTGAGCTTTGGGTTTAAATTACTTTAGAAAAGTCTGGTTGCAAAGAACTTCTTTGAAAGGTAAACATATCTCTTAAGGAAAAAAAGGTGCTTTATAAATCCTTACACAGTTAGTAGCACTAACCTTTACTAATTGAGCACTGAGCTAGAAGAGCATGAAGAGAAACCTCTCATACTGATAAAGTATGAGAGCATTTCATTAAAATTATAGGAAAATGCAATAAAGTTAGCAAGGCAACCACTGACAATTTTAGGAATTTATTTTTTAATTTGTATTTTATGTGTGTGATTACTATGCCTGAATGTATATAAGTGCACCCATGTCATGCAATGTGTGTAGAGGTCAGACAACAGTGTCAGGTGCCCTGAAACTGGAATTACAGAAAGTTGTTACTGCCATGTGGGTGCTAGAAATCAAACCTGGGTCCTCTGCAAGAGCAACCAGTGCTCTTAACCACTGAGCCATTTCTTCAGCCCCAGATTTTAGGAATTTCAAAGTAAAAAGGATAATGTATACTATTTTTAAATTATTTTTTTTTGTGTGCCTGAGTATATTTCCTGCATGTGTGTAAATGCACCCATGTTGCACAGTGCCCAAGGAGGTCAAAAGAGGGTGTTTCATCCCTTGGAACTGGAGTCACAGATGGTTGTGGGCTCCCATGTGGGTGCTGGGAATCAAATCTGGGTCCTGTAGCCCTTAATGTATACTATTTTAGTTGTACAGTTAATTTTTTTAATGAATTTTAAAATTTTGTTCTAAAATGAAAGTTATGTGAAGATGAACCAAGAACAGCATATGCTAGGTTATGTTTGTATAAAAATCAAAAGTTCATGAAGAGCTGGAGGCTCAGCTCAGTGTTTAAGAGCACATACTGCTCATTCAGAGGACCTGAGTTCAGGTCCTAGCATTCACATCAAGTGGCTCACAACACCTGTAACTCCAGTTCCATGGGATCCAGTTCCTCTGGCCTCCGCAGACACCCGCACTCATGTGCAGATTCCCATGTATAGACACACACATACATGTAATTAAAAATGATAAATATAAATCTTTTAAAAATGTTAATGGAATGTTCTTGTTCTTGTCCTCTTCTTCAGCTCCTTGACCTGTTTATGGTTTGGGACTGGTCTACTTATCTAGCTGATTATGGACAGCCAGCATCCAAGTACCTCCGTGTGAACCCAAACACAGCCCTTACTCTTTTGGAAAAGTGAGTATATTCTGAAAAAAATTTTTTGTATAGTATTTGAACAGATTTTAGTTCAGTGAAAAAATGGAGAACTGGAAGTTTCTATGTAAAGAAAAATGTCTAGATGGAGTTTTAAAGCTCAGTACAGCATAATAGATGGCATGTGACTATAATCTCAATCCTGAGGCAGGAGGATCTTGAATTTGAAGGAGCCAGAGCTATATAGTGAGATTATGTCTTAAAAGAGAAAAGAAAAGAAGGAAGCAAGAAGCTCAGGCCATTTTAATGACTAAAAGATAAATCTCTCTCTTGTCTTTCAGAATTGTTTTGATTATATTAATGTGAAGAAACAATTTTTCTATTGTATCCTGAATTTTTCGGGCTCAATTTGCCATATAAATAGGTTTCCTGGAAGGCTGGGAAAATACAGCATAGTGATAGAGCACTTGACTAGCACGTGCTAGGGCCTGGGTCCATCCCCCAGACTGAGAAGAAAAGTGCTTACTGGAGATGCAAGAACACACACACACACACACACACACACACACACACACACACACACACACACACACACGGGGCTGGGGTGGTGAGTGAGAGAGTGGGAACAAAACACAAAACACACAAAGAAAAAAAAAACAATACTGGGAAGAAAGTACTTTATAAAATAGGCCCAGGAAATGGGACTCCTGTCACCAGTGCTATTAAGTCTTGGATTCTTTTTTTAGGAGGGGTGTTGAGACAGGGTCTCCCTGTAGCCCCTGCTGGCCTGGAATTTCATATGTAGACCAAGCTGGCCTTAATCTCACAGAGATCAACCTGCCTCTGCCTCACAATTGTTGAAATTAAAGGCATGTACCACCAAACAGTCTTGGATTCTTTGTAGGTAGAAAAATAGGTGATTTGAAAAAATTATATTGTAAAAAGTGAGGTAACAAGATTTCCTTGTGCAGCTAAATACCAGGAGAGGACTTCTTTCCCCTCGTTACATGGTAGACTTTTCTTCACTGAGTCATATTTTGTAAAGTATCACTGTTAAAATGCAGTTTTAAAACGTTTATGTTTATTTATTCATTTTTGAGATAGGGTCTCCCTGTAGCCACTCCCTGGCCTGGAACTCACTATGTAGACCAGGCTGACCTTGATCACACAGAGATCCGCATGTTTCTGCCTCCCTCCCAAGCGCTGGGATAAAGGTGTGAGCCACCACGGCAGGCTGAATGCACAGTTTTTAAACTGAATTAAAGTTGTATATTGTTGTCCCACACATTTCAAAATGTCTGTGATGTATTGGATTTGAAGGGGACATAGAGAACTGTTCAAAAATAATACAAATTTATAATATCCTGAAGTACTACTGAGGCAAAAACATCACAGTTTTAACTTTTCTAATGCTAGTTTCATGTTTATAGACTCTTGCTATGAATGTGTAAGAATCCATGCAGGGTATTGTAGCAAACTTAGGAAGGAAACAGCACTGTATTTGAAAAGCAGCATATTTTATATTTGTGTGACAGTGCAAGAGTACTACTTCAGCAACCTTAGTGTGTTTTTCTGAATCTGTACCTGTTTTCTTTGATGTACACTGTTCAAGCACAGGCTTAGTGTTAATAATTCAAGGCATTGCTAATCTTTTCTCTTCAGGCAGCGTAGTTTTTACTGTCTTCCTTCTGAGCATTTTCATTTGTGTGTGTCTCTAGGATGAAGGATACCAGCAAGAAGAACAATATTTTTGCTCAGTTCAGGAAGAACGATCGAGACAAACAGAAGCTGATAGAGACAGTTGTGAAACAGCTCAGAAGTTTGGTGAATGGCATGTCCCAGCACACGTAGATGACTTGCATCAAGTGACATCACATCCATGCCTGGGCATTTCTCTCTGGAGCACGGATCATGGCGCAGTAATTTGTTTACAGAATTCAGAAATACAGTAAAGAAAATACACTGATGAGGGCTTAAAAAGCAGTGGTAACAAATATCGTTTGTATGCATTTTTAAATAACTGAATAGTATTTTATATATGAAAATGTAACCTTAATTTTTTTTTCAATTTTAGGGAAAAGGCAAAACTGTAATATATAAATCAAATTGTGTATGTAACTGATTGAAGATGCATTAGAAAAACTGTGTCTCTATTTCTAAGTACTTTTTTCTCCTATTTAAACTTGAATGAGCTTGTTTTTGCTTCAGGGTGGTTTGGGGATGCAGCCATGTCTGATGGGGGATGATTTCACTGTCATTGTTGGTCTTTTCAGCTTTTATTTTAACCTCCATGTGACTTAAGTGGTCTGAAATCTTTAGTTCTGCTGTTTCTGATGGGGTGAAATACAGAAATCTTTAAAATTCCTGAAAATCAGACTCAGTAAGGATGTAAATTATTTGTTTTAATTGGATGCTTGAGCTTAATCATTTTGAATATGAAGAAAAGATTCCGGATTTTTCTAAAACTGAAATAATTTCTGTCTATTTTGCTTGTAGCTGACCTCATTCTAAAGTTTGTTTTAGTTTAGTTCAAGTTAAAAGAGAAAGCAGTAAAAGGGGCTGATGACTTCTGGTGTAGCTTGTGCCAGAGTAGATAATGAAGTTAGCACAGCTGGGCTTAACTCTGTTCAAGTAGTCTATCTCTGTGCTGTCAAGGTACTGAGGAAGCTGACTGAGTAGTCAACTCTGGAAGCCTACAGCAGAAGAATCTTTTCCTCTCTGTAAGTCACAGTGATTCAAATGGCAATGTAAACTTGACCTTTATTTGCTCTCCGTTGTAGTTATGCTAAAATTCCCCCTTTGCATTTTCCGGATTTTTGCCTGCAAGACTACCTGACTGTAAAACAGGCGTGAAGAGCCGTGTTTACATCTCTTGATTTTGTGATGAAACATTAAAAAGGTTGAGAGTTGTCGACTATACTATTTCGTCTATTCAGAGCTCCTTTAAAACTGCCCCTCCAGAAAAGGCATATTATTCTCTAATTATCAGAATAGGCATGACACCAAAACAAAAAGCATGTGTTCTCTTGACAAAAATACTTCAAAATATTTCACATTTAAAAAATACTACACAAAAATACAGTAATTCTTCAGACGGTACAATCTGGACTTTGAAAGCAGCGAGCAGGCAGGTCTCTGAAGCGGTGGGACGTGCTGGTGCTGGCGCGCTGTCCCTGGGCACCTGGAGGCCTCCTGGCTTTGGCTCAGGCATTTAGAGAGAGCAGCGTAGCGCCGCCTGGAGCAGACCCCTTGGGCTCCTCTTTCCAGTAATTTAGGCACCCACCCGCGAGGCCCCACACTCCCAGATCGCGATGTCAGGGAGTAGAAAGGAAGATGTGAAGCTTTGCTGCCCTTGGATGGGACACAAAGCCCAAGATGCAACTTGGTAGACCTGAGGGAGAGGGAGGATCTGGAGGACTTGGGGGTGGGGGTTGTAAAAAAGTGAAAATCTGATTCGGTCCTGAGATCAGAATGGCGGCGCCCAGGGGATATTGATTTCTGGAGGACTTTGGGCGACCCAGTGAAACTTGGAGAAACAATGACTGTACCATCTCCTGAAGTGCAGATTACAGAACACGGAGTCCCTTCCCTTCCGAGGTAGAGAACTGGGCCCCGGTAATTCCTAGGGGAACCTCCGCGTCCACAATCCACTTTCCCTGAAAGAGACTGTGTTTGCCCCGTGGCTGCAAAACCACAGGCCCCGCCCGACCACGCCTGTGGGGTGCATCCCCCAACCAGCTGCTACTTGCTACTTGGATCCTGCCGTGAGTCCGCCACTGCCCAGTGCCTCCAATCACGGCTCTTGAGTGGGGGTCTTTAAATATGCATAGACACGTCGTGTTGTATGACTGGAGATCAGTTCGCAGGGAGGGAGGCAATATCTGTATAAATGTGTGAGGGCAGAGGAGGGTTAACCCGGTGGAGGAGAAGGTGGTGGCCAGGGGTCTGCAGCCCCCTGCAACTCTGGTTAGTACACGGTGAGTTGCTCATCTCCTCTCCTTGACCCCACCCCCCCTCTATCCTGGGGGCTTGGTCTGGGTGGAGGTGGTGGTATCCTGCCCCTGCAGGACTGGAGTGAGTGTTCTGGAGGTACCTGGAAGAGGCCGGCAATTTGAACTGAAAGCCAAGGAAAGGTCCTGGGCCTCCCGCCTCAAGGAAGGCAAGTTCTCTAAGGACTCTGGTTACTGACACCTTCCTCTGATAGTCGTATTTTAAGAGAAGTCTTGTCCGCGTTATTAATCGCGGACTTAACCTCTAATCCCAACCCTTTCTGGACAGGACAGGTGAGCTCTGCTTGCTTCTCAGTTCTTGTGCTCTCTGCCTTCCCTGTGGCCTAGTACCCACAGGCTCCTCATGTTTCCTTGGGGACTGAGCTGCCTGTCCATGCTGGGGGCGGCGGGCACTGCTCTCCTGTGTGTGGGTCTGCTGCTCAGCCTGGCCCAACAACTCTGGACCCTCCGCTGGACTTTGAGCCGGGATCGGTCCTCTGCCTTGCCCCTACCCAAGGGCTCCATGGGCTGGCCCTTCTTCGGCGAAACGCTGCACTGGTTGGTTCAGGTGAGTGGTTCGTAATTCCTGGCATTGCCTTCCTTTTCCGCGTCCTCCATTCAACTCTCCCGACTCTCAGTGAATGTAGGATTCATAGCCAGACCCTTCAGGTTTCTATAGATTGATTACTCACAACCCCATTGCTTAGCTATTCCCTCAAAGAGGGCTTAGGAGGGGATGTGAAGAATGTGGTACCCTGGGTCCTGCGAGTGTAGGCTTCAGAGCCAAAGTACACCTCAGCCATGGTCTCCTGGGCGCCAATGTCCCCATTCTAAGCTAGATTTCCCCACCTTACCAGTGAATGTCTGCATTCTCATGGGGTGTCTGAGAGGCCCATTTGAGACTTCGTTTTGCACCTAATGTGACAGCCTGGGTCTGGGGATTGTTACTGAGAGGTAGTTGGGAGTTCTGGGTCTGATCCTCAGCCTGGGCGAGGTTCCAGACCTCCAAGCTCCGCCTTGCCCCCTCCCCGCCAGGGCTCTCGTTTCCATAGTTCCCGCCGTGAGCGCTACGGCCTGGTGTTCAAGACTCACCTGCTGGGCCGGCCGGTGATCCGTGTGAGCGGCGCAGAGAACGTGCGCACCATCCTGCTGGGCGAGCACCGCCTGGTGCGCAGTCAGTGGCCGCAGAGCACGCACATCCTCCTAGGTTCACACACGCTCCTCGGCGCGGTTGGCGAGCCCCATCGGCAGCGGCGCAAGGTGAGGGGAAGACCCAGGAAACATCAGATCCCTCGGTACCTGCAGGTGTTCGGGTATACTAAGAACTTGACTTGAATCCCCGCAGGTGACTCGGGCCAGGCTCACTCCCTTCTCTGATTTTGATTTGTAAAGCCAAAGCAGGGCTGAAAGTCCTTTATTTCAGACCTTCTAGGACAGATATCAGAAGCCCTAGGGATTCAAATCTAAAAGAGGGTTCTGGAAAACTTGATGGAGGAGCTGGTAGTTAGAGCCTGGATAGATGCAAGGGACGGTGAACATCACAGTAAAACTAGCCAATGGAGCGAGCCAAACCAGCAAGGTTAGGGGCTGTTCGGCTTAGAAGAGGAGGAAGGGACTAGCCTTCGCCTTCTGGCTACGACTTGCGGAGCAGAAGAGGCCAGCCTGTCCTGTGCTGATCCACGCCCTCCCTACAGGTCCTGGCGCGCGTGTTCAGCCGCCCGGCGCTGGAGCACTACGTGCCTCGTCTGCAGAGAGCGCTGCGGAGCGAGGTGCGCTCCTGGTGCGCGGCCCGCCGGCCTGTAGCGGTCTATGAGGCCACCAAGGCGCTCACCTTCCGTATGGCCGCACGCATCTTGCTGGGTCTGCGGCTGGATGAGGCGCGATGCGCCGAGCTGGCGCGGACCTTCGAGCAGCTGATGGAGAACCTCTTCTCACTGCCCTTGGACGTGCCCTTCAGCGGCCTGCGCAAGGTAATGTCGCCCCAGACCTCACTCCATGACTCTAGAAGGCCTCCCAACAAGACCCGGTATCCTAGATGCATTTTCACCAGGTTACGGAGAGGCCGTGTGGTGGTGGTTAGTGGGCCCCAGGGCTACTATGTGCTCGGGTAACCCAGGGCATGCCACAAACCCTCTATTGGATGCAGCAGACGGACATGCTCCTCGCCCGCAGGCTTCCAGAATTTGGGCCTTACTGCAGGGCATCCAGACAATCAGTCTGTCCTTTCTCAAAGTGGCATCTCCTGGCCTTGTCTCCAATGCCGTTGGGAGCCTGGATGACTGTGAAAGGCACAGGAGTGGGAGGGCTAGCACCTGCTCTGGTCTAGGGCGGCCCTGGGCCCCCTGGTTTCCAAATCAGAGAAGCGCCCCGGCCTGCCTCTTCTGAGTAATAGGCTGGATCCTAAGTGAGGAAGGGAACCGCATCTTGCCTTCTCTCTCCCAGTGCCTTGGGGCTTTCAGTCACTTGAATAAAAATATTAGACATGATAAAGGATCTTACTGGGTGCTGATTACCTTCCATACATTTTCTGATTTACTTCTTGCAACCTGTGAAGTGTTATTCTCATTTTATTGACTAAGCAGGCTTTCTTGAAGTGATCGGATAGGCAAAAACACACATCTAGTAGGTAGGTCAGAAACAAGATTTGAACCAGACACTTCTGGCTATAAAACTCAAGGGCTCTGTTTCAATACTTTCCCAGGGGAATATTGGGCTGGGTTTGCTTCCCAGATTCTGGAGGGGCATCCTGGCCCCCTTGACTGGAACTAATACTTAAACATCCAGTAGTGTCCTCAGCAGAGTTTACCTGGGGCCCTTTTTTCTTAGCACTGATGCCTTAGTGCAGGAAAAGGGTACTTATTGGCAGACTGCACCTTGATGGCTCTGTGCCAGTCATGGGCACTGTCAGCTGAATGAGTGAATTCACTTGACCCCTCTTGAGCCTCAGGGTCCTCCCCTCAGGATGACAGTAACTGCCTTGTCAGAGGGGGGCTGGTGATGCAGATAGTGAAGAAATTCCCAACCATTTGTTGAGCCATACCTATTATAGGCTAGGTGTGTAGCTGAGACACTTAAGGATCTTAACTGACACTTAAGGTCAGTGACTTCTGTGAGCCTCCCAGCCCCAACTGTCCTCTCTCCCTGTGCTTCAGGGCATCCGGGCCAGGGACCATTTGCATCAGCACCTGGAGGAGGCCATTGCTGAGAAGCTTCATGAGGAACAGGCAACAGAGCCAGGTGATGCCCTGCACCTGATCATTCACAGCGCTAGGGAGCTGGGCCATGAGTTCTCAGTGCAGGAGCTGAAGGTAGGTGGGAAGGGTTCCCCCTCTTCCTTCCCAGCAGTCCCTCCATACAGGATGTATCTCCAGTCACATCCCATTTAACACCATTTTGAGGCACAGGCATACCTCAGGAAGTGGAAAGGAGGGGCCTGGATACCAGTCATGATTCTGCCTCATCTGCTAGCTGTGTAGCCTTGGATTGGTAGCCATTCTTGCAGAAGCATCTAATGCTCCTGAGAATAGGAGCAATAATCATTCTTCTTGGTGGGTGTGAAAGTTCAAAGACTTCAGAGGGTTCTGGGAGAGAATGAGCACTAGACTTCGAGTCCTGGAAAGCTTGGTGTCTAAAACGGTGCTGGGATCTGAAGAGAAGTGGCTTTGACAGAACTAGGGAGGGAGGAACAACACCCTGTCAAAGGAACCCAACTGGCCAGGTTGGGCAGGGAAGGGGGTCTCCATCTCAGCTTCCCATTTTGTCCAAGGGAAGCCCAGCAGTTAGCCTCCAACCAGGTCAGTATTCACTCCACAAAGATTGTCACATACCCATTCAGTGCCAGGTTCTGTGCTGAGCTAGAGGTAACACGGGTGATAAGAGTCTTCGTCTGGAAGTGGGGTCGGGGGGCGGGGAGACATTCACCTTGAGATCCCTGAAATCAGGTTGCAAGCACAAACATGGGTACTGGCTGAAGGAAGATACTGGGCAGAGGCAGGTGGTGGGCCTGAGGCCTGTGGGATGCCCTTCAGCAAAGCAGACCAGAAAGAGTGAGCCAGATGAATCGCTCTGCAGCAAGTGCCTCTCTGCCGTCCTTGCCAGTCCGTGTGTCGGAGGAGAGAGAGAAAGAGATCTGGGTTTTGACCTATTTGGAGTCCAGGCATCACACCAAGGCTGGCTGGCTTTGGTGCCACGGTTTGGGCCGGTTCCGCCTCCGCGGCGTGCGCTCAGAGCCATCCCGGCTGTCTTGCAGGAGTGCGCGGTGGAGATCCTCTTCGCTGCCTTCTTCACCACAGCCAGTGCCAGCACGTCCCTCGTCCTGCTGCTCCTGCAGCACCCGGCTGCCATCGCCAAAATCCAGCAGGAACTGTGTGCGCAGGGGCTAGGGCGCGCCTGCGGCTGCACGCCGGAGACCTCCGGGCTGCGTCCCTCCTGCTGCTGTGAGCCAGACCTCAGCCTGGCCTCACTGAGCGGTCTGCGTTACGTCGACTGCGTGGTCAAGGAGGTGCTGCGCCTCCTACCGCCGGTGTCTGGGGGCTACCGCACCGCGCTTCGCACCTTCGAGCTGGACGTAAGTGCGGCGCGCCAGGTGTTTGCAGGGGTGGTAGGAGGGCGGGCAGATTAGTGTGGAGAGCTCCTCTTCCTCTCCCAGGGCCTCGGCTTTCCCACCCCGAACAATGGGCCGGCCCAGCTAGCTCAACTCAATTAGGGCTGAATTTTAGAATGCAGACATATTTTTCTCTGAGTAGCACCTCTCGAAGCCAGAGAGGGTAGCTGGAGAGCAAAGATGGTACCTCCGTTCTCTAGTTCCCTTCCAAGACCGAGGAACCAATCATTGTTACCAGTCCTGGTGCTTAGGAAAAATTCCCGGGGAGTACATCAATTTAAATACAAAGAACAACCTCCTAATGGTTTTATCACGCTGTCCTGAGGTGGACAAGGTTCAGAATGAGGCTTGACTCCATCTCAGAATAACCTTGGGCATTTCTCCCTTTACTCTGGGCTTCAGTTTACCCTCTGGGAAGAAGCTGACTTGATCCTTTCCAGCTGATACTCCACCTGAGGACAAGAGTGTTTGCTGAATTGGCAGCTTTGGGGATTAGGGAACTAATTTGGGGGACTTGAGGCCTTTGCTTGAGAAGTTGTTGCTGCAGTGCCCTGAGCTGATGGAGGCGTTGAAAAGACTGAGATTCTGCCCAAGGGGGTTCTGTACAGAAGGAGAGGCCCAGAACCACACAGAGAGAAAGGGAGGTCTCCAGTGCTGGGTGACACCGGAACATTTCCCGAGCTGGCATTTCACTAGGAGCAGTGAAGTGGTCATTCTGGTGTTCAGAATGCCTTCGATGCTTGCTGCACGTGCTAGTGTGGCCAAGGAATGGAGAGGAGCAAAGGGCAAAGCAACCTCTGGGGGGGTGGGGGGTGTAGGAAGAGGGCCAGGAAGGGTCCTAGTAGGCCCCTGTACAGATGGGGAAACTCAGGACTAAAGAAAGTGCTTCCTTGGGTGATTCCTAGATGTTCTTTCCCCCTGGTGAAAACCTAAATAGTGATGACCCTCCACCCTGGGACCACCAGACAGGCGTCAGAAAGCTGCAACTCCTTGAGGGACAGGTGGCATTGCAGTCAAGTAACTGGAAGACACATCAAAGAGCATAATAGACTGGGAATATAGGTTAGGGCACTCACCTAGTAGGAATGAGGCCCCGAATTTGCAATACTCAGGAGAGGGGCAAAGAGAGACCCAATAATTGAAACGGCTGGGGGTCTTGGAGGGAGTGAACAGAAGAGATGTGAAAACTGCATTTCAATGTATTATGGCCCCCCGGTTTCTGGTGTGCATCTTCTCAAAGTGTAACTTCCTCATAATAAGTCCAGAGGTGAGTGGGAAGGATTGGAGGTGTTCAGTTAAATGCAAAAAAAAAAGAGCTTTATTATTGGACTGCCCTAGAGGAGTTGGGGCTCCTGGTATTTGGGTTGTTGTTTGGCTCAGGCAGATGGTAGGTACAGGATTTTTATAACAGGTCTCCTAAGTCAAAAGACAAGATAAAAATAAAAAACAATAGGCACACAGAAGGAGGGAGGGAGGGGAGAGGGAGAGGGAGAAAAGGACGGGGGATCTTACAGCTCACTAGTGAAAGGCATGAGGTGCTTCCGGCTTGGTTAATCACGGCCCCCTGCAGGTTTCCTCAATCTTATTTGGCGCTTTGGGGTGGAGAGTAGGCTTGGGCCATTTCCTGCTGCTTGGTGATCAAGATGGTCCCTTCACCTCCTTACAGGGCTACCAGATTCCAAAAGGCTGGAGCGTGATGTATAGCATCCGAGACACGCACGAGACAGCCGCGGTGTACCGTAGCCCGCCCGAGGGCTTCGATCCCGAGCGCTTCGATGCAGAGCGTGAAGAAGGGCGCACCTCCCGCGGCCGCTTCCACTACATTCCTTTCGGTGGCGGCGCGCGCAGCTGCCTGGGCCAGGAGCTAGCGCAAACCGTGCTGCAGCTGCTCGCGGTGGAGCTGGTGCGCAATGCGCGCTGGGAGCTGGCCACGCCCGCCTTCCCCGTGATGCAGACTGTGCCCATCGTGCATCCGGTGGACGGGCTGCGACTGTTTTTCTACCCCCTGATGACTTTGGACTCAGAGGATGGGCTACAACTCTGACTTTACGCGCTATTATCCCTGGCTTTCCCTGTGGCTTCTGCGAGCACACAGCGCTGCCCCACTGCGGTGCCCCAGGTTCGCTTCCAGAGCTCATTCACTTATTCGGTCACAGGTTTAACAACCGTCCACCCAACACAGGGACTGGGGGGAGGAGTGGTGTAAGCCACAGACACCCCACTAGAGAGGTGCCTGGTCAGGAGGAAGGGACCGTCTACACTCTTCCCAAGTTCTAAAAGCAAGGATGGAGACCATCTATCTCCAATAGATGCCACGAGGCTTCACCATCCTGTGGCAAGCCCAGGAAGGCACTTGGAAATGGGGCCGTGGTGGTGGTGATGGTGGTGGTGTACCTATCAAACCAGAGACTGAGCGAAACCTACAACTTCTTTGAGTTATTGGAGGCGCCAGAGTGTGTCCCTGATTTGATTTTGGCCCCATAAGACACATCAAGAAAGAAGGCCTTGGCCTCTTTACTGGTGTTGGCTGATGGTTGAAACTTTGGGCGCTACAAGGGCTTTAACTGGCTCAGCACCACCAGGCTCTGCTAAAAGTCTTCTGAAAAGAAAACTCACTTCAAACCCTCATTTTATCTTCCTGTTTGTACAGAAGAGAATATACACTTGGAGGTGTCTCTAATGCTGGTTCACTTCATAGGAGATTGAGATAATCAGAGAGGTTTGAGATACTCGTATGAAAACAGGAAGGCCAAGAAATCAAACTTTCTGCCAGCAGTTGAGTCAGGAGGCTGGGGCTTAGTTGGGCAGCTAGTCCCTCCTGTGATTACCAGGGGTGGAGAGGGTGGAGCACAGGGACATATCTGAAGGTCCCACTCCAGCCCACCCAGAAAGGGACTGGAAACTGGGCAGCCCTCCTCTCACTCTCTCCAGATCCTGAGCCTGGATGCTGGCCTGAGAATTATCTCTGCAACAGCTGCCTGAGCATCTCTCTGCTCACTGCTTCACTGTCCTCGATTCCAGAGGAGAAAGAGGATCAAGAGACCACTTGACCCTTTTGAGAAGCCAGTGGACTCCTGTATCCTTTCCATCCCTCAGCCCTCCTTCCTCATTTCTGAACCCGGACCACGTCTTGGGACTCAGTTCTTTCTCCTTTACACAGCTGTTCCCAGTCTGTCTTAAGGGCCCTCTGGTTTTTCCAATCCAGAGGTTCCCACTACTGTTTAAATCAAAGCCAGAAGTCTCTTGCCATTATTCCCAACAGTCCACTTCAACTTGCCACCTATGTTCTCACAGGCCTAGGCAAAAAAGACCTGACTGGTGAGCCAGGGAAGTTGCAGCCTAGCTTGGGTTGCCGCTGTAGCCAATCGGAAGGAAGTCTGTGGCCTCCGGACCTTGTGCTTGATTTGGATAATGAGGGCGAAGGGAAGGGACACAGCAGATAACTTGTAAGTTGGCAATGGAGCGAACATAACTCTAACCCCCATAGCGGGCAGTTCATCTCTCATAGTGGGTAACAGATTAGGGACCAGACCTTCAGCTCTTCAGGCACCAGAGGCAGCAAAGCTGGCAGGGGCACATGCCTACCCTCTGGGGCGCTGTTGACAGCACTGAGGACTCCAGGATCTGAGAAAACTGGATCTGGGTGATGAGGCCAACAGACTCTGCTTCAGGATTGTCTGAGTTGGGAAGAAAAGAAAAGAAAATCATGGCAGGGGCCTTTCTTAAGTCAGGACAGTCAAACTACTTCCAAGAGACCTGTCTCCTTGCTGCAAGCAAGCACATAGCAGTAACTCCAGTTTTCCTCTCATTTCTCACTGCTACCTCAGGGTGGCATCAGTAGGGAGTTTGTGGGCTCCTGTTTTAGTAGCTCCAAGTTCAATAGGGAAAGAGCAGATGAGGTTCTTGACCCCTGTACTAAATATGTACCTAGATAAAAAGAGACAGACAAATAAACTAGCAAGCAGAAAGAGCAACAACGGTCGGTGGTGGTAAGTGTTGTGAAGAAGCTAAAAAAACAGGCCTTTGACTTAGATTGACGGGCTGGGTGGGTGGGTGGGTGGGTGGGTGTGGTGGCTCACCAAGGTGACACTGGAAAGAAGCTGTCTGCCTTTACCTAGGCACCCCATGCAGGGCTGGAATCCTGAGACCCGAATAAGTGCTCCGGGAGACTGAGGAGGGGGGTTCTTGGCTGCCTAGTTACCTGCTTTCTTCCACCTTTGAGGTCCTCACCTCTCTCCCCAGCAAAAACAAAACAAAACAACCCTGACAAACCTGACTCCTTACCCCCAACTCCTATGAATCGGAAAGCTGTTTTGAAAACAGTTTGGTTTTTAGCAAGCCACCTCCCAACCCACCACCACCCTACAATGTTTGACGACGTTCCTAGATCAAAGTTCTGGATTAGGCTGATAATCTATTGACTCCCCTCCTCTCTTCAAAATGTTTTAAAATGATCTTTCATTTTATCTTTTCCTGTCGGTCGCCCCACGGATCTTGATGGTCAGTTAGATTCTTTTTTAAAAGTACTGTTTTCCCTGTTGCAATTTCCAGCGCACAGGCATGGCTCATCTTGTGACCCGGACGCGCGCTGAACTTGGTGGGGTGGCCCCACAGAGTTCACTGGGATGTCACGGTCCGGCCTGCAGGGGTCACAGGCGGGTCAGGCTGGAGGATTGGGAATGGGCCCCAGGTCACGCCCCCGCTGGCCGCTTCGCACACCAGCCGGAGGCGCTCTCCAGAAAGGGGCGGGCCGAGATTTCTGAGAATTACCTCCAGCACAATTCGCTCCTGCCGGTGCCAGAAGCCGGCTCGCATTCTTTACAGTATTCTTTATAAGATGTGACAGCGGTAGAGATCGCCTCCCCAGAACCTCTAAAACGCAGGACAGAGTGATGGGGATGGGGAACGGCCGATTCCCCGAACACGCCGCGCGGCAAGTTGCTAGATCTGTGCGAGTCCTCACGTCCTTCGCAGATATTTTTTGACCTCCTGTCCTGGAGTTTGGTGACCACCTTAGGAGAGCCATATATTGAGCCGCTCTCACCAGGAAAATGTTCCCTCTTCGAGGACCCTCCCAGGGGATGCGGGGGTGCTTTTGCTAGAGCTGGTGTTCAGTTCTAAGCAAACATAAAAACGTCATTCGGTTTGCTTCACGCGCCGCTGGTGCGTTCAGTGTCTAAACCGAGGCAGTGTGTGGCACCCACTGGCTGAAGGACATGGTGTGGCGCGAGGACATGGGGAGCCTGGAGAGTTGGTGCGCTACGCCCAGTTCCCCAAGCTGGGTAGCGGCTACAGGAGCAGCTGATTGAAGTCTGGCAAAGTCTAGAGGACTCGCTCCCCAATACTGATTCTCATTCCCAATAACGGGAGGTAGAAGAGTCAGTTAGAGGTCCTTGACTTTACTTTGGGTGGGAGCTGGGAGACCAGACGAAGGGTCTAGAGCCCTGCCGCCAGGCCACCTTGGTAATGCAGCCTAGAGTGCCAGTTGGAACAGAGGCTCCTCTTTGGCAACTGCCCTGAGATGTAGACAGAGTGGGAATGATCGCCTCCATCCTAAGGAAGGAGAAACGGGCATTGGGAAGCCTGATGACTTACCCAAAGTTAAGCAAGCCGGGATGGAATGGGACTCCTGGATTCTTCTCGCTCTATCACCCTCCGGATATCCTGCTAGGGCTGAAGACCCTTTTCTCGCTGCCCGGTGGGGTTGCAGTCCCCAGGGCCACTGGAATTGCGTCGGGTTGGAGGGATTCCCACAGCTGGGCGTTGACTGTCCAGCCGCAGGTCTCCTCAGTGGGCCATCGGGCGTCAGAGGAGGAGATCTGGCTTGTGCATGGTTGCACCTGGAGTCCGAGAGACCTGGGGACTTGCTTGGATGGAACCTTAAAGTAGACTTCTACATTCCAAACTCTCCAGCATTTCATGTGCTGGTTCCCTTGTGGGCACTGGGCATCCGCTGATCATACTTGATTTGGACCCTAGCCCTCGGATCTTTTTGGGATCCTAAGTCAGGAAGCCAGAGTTTTGTTAACCTTTGGGGCTCTTATTTATACAACCTGTGGGACAAGTTCACTAAATGATGATTCTTGAACGCACTTCCCATGCACTGCCTGTAAACATAGAAGCCAAGAAGGCAGCTCGGGCAGGGGGAGCCCGTAGGGCCCGGCTCGAGGGACTCCAAAGAGACACCTAGGAAGCCGGGGACTCCGAATTCCCGCTTCGGAACCCGAAGGCCTCCAGCCCCTCCCCGGACTGCTCCCAGCAGTCTCGGAGCTCGCACACCTAGCATGGGAGAGGCGGTGCTCCTAACCCGGCACCCCAGGAGGCGCGCTCCGTGGGAAGCCGCCAACGCGCCGCCTCTAGCCTCGGCGCGGAACAAACGGTTAAAGATTTTGGGCAGCGCCTCGTGGGGGGGAGGAGCTAGGGGCCCAATCTGCAATTAAAGATGAACTTTGGGTGAACTAATTTGTCTGACCAAGGTAACGTGGGCAGCAACCTGGACCGCCTATAAAGCAGGCGCGCGACGGGATTTGGAGAGCTGGCGGCGGCAGGTGGCGCGGGAGGCTGCAGCGTGCCATGGGGCTCCCGGCGCTGCTGGCCAGTGCGCTCTGCACCTTCGTGCTGCCGCTGCTGCTCTTCTTGGCGGCTATCAAGCTCTGGGACCTGTACTGTGTGAGCAGCCGCGACCGCAGCTGCGCCCTCCCCTTGCCCCCTGGGACTATGGGCTTCCCATTCTTTGGGGAGACGTTGCAGATGGTGCTGCAGGTAAGGGAGGTCAGGGAGGGACGTGATGCTTCCCGGGAGTCAGTCTCGGCTCTGAGCTTCGGAAGAAGCTGGGGAGGAAGGCGACTGCGGCTAGAAGAGGGGCTAGACCGACGCTCCCCGGCGCCCCCTCACGCCGGTTGCCGGTCTCTCTCCTTCACCTCCCTCTCAGCGGAGGAAGTTCCTGCAGATGAAGCGCAGGAAATACGGCTTCATCTACAAGACACATCTGTTTGGGCGGCCCACGGTGCGGGTGATGGGCGCAGATAACGTGCGGCGCATCTTGCTGGGAGAACACCGACTGGTATCGGTCCACTGGCCAGCGTCCGTGCGCACCATCCTGGGCGCCGGCTGCCTCTCCAACCTCCACGATTCCTCGCACAAGCAGCGCAAGAAGGTGAGGACCGGGTGGCAACACCTTGGATGGCAGGGGACCCCATAATTTGGTGTGGTTCGTTACAAATAGATGCAGGGCTTGGGCTAGCCTTGTGAGATGTGGACTAGGAGGACCTTCTCTGGGCTCCAGTTTAGCTTACCCGGCCAGGATGTGCTTTAGGTCTGGAGGCACTGGAGGTGTGTGGAAGGGGTCCTAGGAAGGTGAGAAGAATAGAGGATTGTAATGCTCTCTCTTCCTCGGGGCTCAGGTGATTATGCAGGCCTTTAGCCGAGAGGCACTCCAGTGCTATGTGCCAGTGATTGCCGAGGAAGTGGGCAGTTGTTTGGAGCAGTGGCTAAGCTGCGGCGAGCGCGGCCTCCTGGTTTACCCCGAGGTGAAGCGCCTCATGTTCCGCATTGCCATGCGCATCCTGCTGGGCTGCGAGCCGGGTCCCGCGGGCGGCGGGGAGGATGAGCAACAGCTTGTGGAAGCCTTCGAGGAGATGACCCGCAATCTCTTCTCGCTCCCCATCGACGTACCCTTCAGCGGTCTGTACCGGGTAAGGACTGCTTGCGGGGTGCGGAGCTAGGGGCGCGCGAGGCGGCATCAGCTCACCGCCTGCTCTCTGCGCTTAGGGCGTGAAGGCGCGGAACCTCATTCATGCGCGCATCGAGGAGAACATTCGCGCCAAGATCCGCCGGCTGCGGGCCGCAGAGCCCAGCGAGGGCTGCTACAAAGACGCGCTGCAGCTCTTGATTGAGCACTCTTGGGAGAGGGGAGAGCGGCTAGATATGCAGGTGAGTGTCAGTTTGAAAAGGGACGCAGCTAAGAGTCTCTGGCTTTCCAGGAATACTTTTGGGGGCCCCTCCTAAAGCACTGTCTGGGGCCCACCTTCTCAGAGTGGTCCCCGGCCGGGACTCCACTGATGTGATCCCGAAAATAGACGCTGGGTCAGGAGAGTGGCGGAAGGCGACTGCCGCCCAACTGGGAAAGGTCCCAGGGTTCAAAGAGAAAATCTGATTTGCAAGTGTTAAAAGTACGATTTGGGGAGATATTAATACAATCAAGTCTTTAACTCCGGAGGTCTTGGGAAGAGTGGAATCTTACCCGCCTTCCTGTATTTGCATTTTCTGACTTTCTAAGCGCAAAACTTCACTCTTGCAGTCTGCTCTCCAGTATCTTTAAAAGTTCATACAGACTTACAAAACCTTCCCTCCGCTGTTAGGCACTAAAGCAATCTTCAACTGAGCTCCTCTTTGGTGGACATGAAACTACAGCCAGTGCAGCGACATCGCTGATCGCTTACTTGGGACTCTACCCGCATGTTCTTCAGAAAGTTCGAGAAGAGATGAAGAGTAAGGTAAGAGGATTCTAGGGGCCCCCTGTTAGACTAGGGTATCCTGTTACCCCCTACCACGTCCCAATAAGTAAGTATTCTTCCTTCACGCCGTGCCTTGAAAGCACAGGGCCAAGGGCTAGGCTGGACTGTAGGGAAGAGAACAAGCCTTGTGAATTTAAAACGCTGGACTCTTGCGCTGTGATCTCACTTGGGCAGTTTGACCTTGTGTTCCTGCCCTTCCTCCAGCTTTTGCAGAACTGTGGAGAGTTCCAGGTAGCCCTGTTTTCGTGGGTGTATGCATATTTAAGACCGTGAGTAGTATAGCTCAAGCCAATAACTGGTCAGGGGGCAGGGCTTGACCCTCATACCTGGTGAGCAACATTCCTCGGAAGTGAAAATAGGTGGTGGATTTGGGCTGAGGAGAGTGGAAGCAAATGGTCATTAGCTGCCATTTCCCCTTCTCTCTCTCACCGTGAAGCCCTTTGGATTCAGTTGCCACTAAAGTCCTGTTGACATCTGCTGGGCTGATTTTACTGGAGTGCTGCGCAACCATTCACCTCTGTATGACTGTTTTGATAGGGCTTACTTTGCAAGAGCAATCAAGACAACAAGTTGGACATGGAAACCTTGGAACAGCTTAAATATACTGGGTGTGTTATTAAGGAGACTCTTCGACTGAATCCCCCTGTTCCAGGAGGGTTTCGAGTTGCTCTGAAGACTTTTGAATTAAATGTGAGTCTCCCTCCTACTGCCCACCCTACCTCATAAGCAACCTATCCTTGCTTCCCTGAGCAATGGATTAAAATTTTAATGCTTTTGATATTATTGACCTGCCCCATGTGGATGCATGTTTAGGTATCCAAATCAAGAACCCTTCCTTTCTCTCCCTTGCTTCCTCACTTAGCACCCCCAGTCATATTGGTGATGACTTTTTTTTATTCTTGGAAGTTGAATTCTAGTTTGCCAATACTTAGAACTTAACAATCTTTTACAGGGATACCAGATTCCCAAGGGCTGGAATGTTATTTACAGTATCTGTGATACTCATGATGTAGCAGATGTCTTCACTAACAAAGAAGAATTTAATCCTGATCGGTTTATACCGCCTCCTCCAGAGGATGCATCCAGGTTCAGCTTTATTCCCTTTGGAGGAGGCCTTCGGAGCTGTGTAGGCAAAGAGTTCGCAAAGATTCTCCTCAAGATATTTACAGTGGAGCTGGCCAGACACTGTGACTGGCAGCTTCTAAACGGACCTCCTACAATGAAAACCAGTCCCACTGTGTATCCTGTGGACAATCTCCCTGCAAGATTCACCCACTTCCGGGGAGAAATTTGATGGATATAAAGGCTCAGCCTTTGGACTTATTTGATATGTTCCTGTTTTTTTATAGTGTTGACTTTATTTAATTTCTAAACGCATAGTATAATATTTATGTGTCTCTACTACTGTACCATTGCCTTTAAGTATTAAAATAATGAATTTGCATAATTTCCAAATAAAGTAAAAAGTGAAAGTGCTGTTTTGCATTTAAGATTCCTGTTGGAAAGTTGGGCACACAGTACTGTGCAGCTATAGTCCTACTACTTGGGAGGGGGAGACAGGAAGATCAGGTGTTCAAGGCCAGCCTGGGCTACAGGAACTCTGACTCAAAGGAATGAGACAAAACAGAAAAAGATTTCTGTTAAGAGAAAAATCTACTGACTTAATGTTTGCACTTTGGGTATTTAATAAGATTTAGAACAAAACCATAGATTTCCCCTGGTTAGAAAATGTATATTATGTGTGTACTAGTCCAAATATATCTTTGCAAAATTTTCTGAAGTAATTGAGATTCCCTATTTTGAAACATTATCCAGGCTAATTAAATTATTCACATGTTAATGGTGTTGGGAATTGGACAGAAGACCTCATGCATGCCAGGCAGTCCCTCTAATGCTGAGCTATACTTCCACATTCTCAGCCCCAAGCTAATTTTAGATTATTTTTCTTTTGTACGTTTGGCAATTAAACACAGGCAATTTCAGTTGTTTTGCTGTTCATTTGATTTACTTTAGAGAAAGATGATTCTGAAAAGGTCATGCTACCACATTGGGAACCTTCTTCATTCTAGTGGAACGCTGTCAGCATATCTAACACTTAAATCAGCATAATAAATCCATGTCATATAGAGGCAGAACTCTTCTTTGAAGTTGATGTTTTAGATAAGACAAAGCCAGTCACTCTGATTATGGACAGTTCCTGACTAAAATGAGACAGAAAAAAAAAAATCACTGGCATGTCACCTTTACTTAGAAGTTGTGTATGAAAACAGTGCCGGGAAAGGCAAGTCCCTAGTTTAGATAAGCCGAGCCCAGGTTTTCTTTATTCAAGAAGAGGCTAGGGGCAGATTTAACAAACTGACAGATAAAGTTTTTATCTATCACGGGCAATAGGGTGTGAGCCTGACGTGACTGATAAAATGGCCCAGTCATGACCCTGTGAACCTTGGCTAACCTCCTGGAAAGCGCAGTTTTGTCACAGTTCTGACCCTGGCATGGCCACGTTCTGAACTGAAGGCCAGACTCAATCCAGAAAGGTTAGCCATGGTGACTTGCTTATGCAAGCACATTTTCCGTTTTGAAATGGCACAATCTGCTTACTGAACCTTTGACGGCTTGTAGGTTTTGGACTTTAAATTTTTCATTACAATTTTAGAATTTGGCAATGCCACAGAAACAAAGTGGTCTGAATAGGTGTTTTGAACATGGTTCTGTGTAAAATTTGACTTGTATGTTCTACCTAACTTTAGTGTTTCAGTACAACTTGGGTTGTATTTATTATTGGAACCCTCTGGTTTTTTAGAGGGTTTACTGAATAACTCAAGATGCCTAATAATAACCTTGTAGGGCAATTTTAAAAAATGAAACAGATTTACACCAAAGCCAAAGCCTTAGTATTCTATAGTGTGTGAAAAGATGGCCCAACTGATCCTTAACTCTTGCTCTAGATCTTTGCATCTGAGAGAAACTGGCTTGAGGGCATCATTGTTACATCATTTATACAAGGCCATTTTGGAAAGGTTTCAGCTCTGTTCATTTTGCTGGAGGGTGGTTAACTTTTAACAACACTGTCTTTGGTGAACGGAGGACTGTGAATCTCTGAGTTCAATTCAGTAAGAAATATGAGCCATTTTAACATATATTTCAACTTGTAAAATCTATCTTATTTTCAGCAGGACACTGAGGACGGTGTTTGTGGTTTGCATTTCCCGGGGCTTCCTGAGCTCAATTACATTGACCAGTTAAGATTAATACAGAATTCACCTCAAAAATGCATTCACAGCACAGTCTCTGATAATGTGCCCAGTACTGAATAAAGGTGGGTTAGGTGTGTGGTGTGAGGCCAAGTGGACATTTGTGAGCTGTGGCAAAGTACATACAAACGATCCTGTCTGGCACAAGCATGTTTATGGCACAGGTACCTCAGAACCCAGGTGATGCAGAAATGATGTAGACTTGACCAAAACTGTGGAAGGAGGGAAGATGGCTATGAGAAATGTCCCTTTGGGCCCCCAGGGCATATTGTCCAGTGATGGAGGAGTGCTGACTCTCTGGCCACGGGTGGGGCTGCCAAGCTGGGCAAGCCAAAGCCTTCTTCCTCTCTTCCATAATGTTCTTTGCCCTTGTCATCATCTCCTGAGCTCTTGTCTTCCTCCAGTCAGAAGCGTACTGTCACCAACAACCAAACCATTATCAGGACGGGATGTGAAGGTGAGGACTTCCATATTCTAAAGGACTGTATGTAGCCTTCACTTAGCATAACTCTGGAGGCCTAGAGAGAGGCTGTGATTTGCTTTGAGACATCTCAGAGTTATAGAATCAGAAAAGACTGCCTGTTGCTTTTTCTCTCCCTGCTTCCTTTTTTTCCCCATCAACTATTAACACCTGCCTACTAGCTTTCCAGTTTTCTATAGCTAACCCAGAAGTCACTGTCTCTTAACTTCCTTCCTGTCTCCTGCCACTCCCCTACTCCTGCTACAGTACACATCAGCACTTTCACAGGCCACCAGAGGCAACTGGTTTAAGGGGCCAAGAGGAAGCCTGGTTGGCTCCAGGCCCCTCATCTCCTGGGGCTGTTTCAGGTTTTTGTCCCTTGCAATCCCCAAGAGGTCCACAAGGGGGCGGGCTTCTACCTTCTATGCCAAGCTCAGGGCTCAGTGGTTTTCCCACCAGTGTCCATAAATTCAGGGTTGACACATTTTGGTTCAAGACCACTTTGAATCCCAGACAGCGAGAAACTGAAGATCACTCACCAGCTTATCAAGTACTCCAAAACAGGCCTGACTCTTCTGGAAGGGGTCATGAACCCTAAGCAAGGTTCTGAAGGAGCCACGAACACATGCAGACTTCGTGTTCCAGGATTTCCCACCTGCTATCCATGATCTGACCCATGCTGCCCCAGTTTTCCAAGAACATGGGCAACTTAAGTCAGTGTTCAGATGTCCTTAACCTAGTTCTGGATCCACTCCTTAAGAAAGAACACTGTGGATATTGGAGAAGTTGTGGATCCTACAAACAACAGGCCATGCTGTTGTAAATACACGTTCAGACCTGTTCTGAAGAACAGAGCATGCACTTAGGAGGTGAGCCAGATTGGGGGCGGGGTATCAGTGCCATGTAAGGAAGCAGCTAGAGTCCTTGGTGATGAAACAGGAGGTGAGTGAGAGCAAGCTCCCTGTCAGCAGAGGCAGTCAAACGAAAGCTGGATGGATAATCAAGTGCCCAGTTTGGATCACAACATGCAGGGTGAAGCTGGGTTAAACGGCTCTTCCAGTTCTCTCCCAAAGTTAAGCAGTTGCAAAGCTCTGAAATTTCATTCTGTGCTTATTTAGGTCTTCAGACACCTACTGTACTTTGAAATACAGGTTCACAGTAATCTAGGATGATGGGATCCCTGTAACCCCTACTCTTCCTGCACATTCATCTGTTCTTAGTGATCCTTAGGACCGGATGTGAGGTGAGAACACGGAAGCACCAAGTACCCTCTGACCTGTTGCTTCCAGCTGTCATTTACAGACTCTGCCACATTTGTCCCAGTACCCTACAGCGTCTGCTAGCTGCTCCAATGCTGACCATTCACTCCATCCTGTCTCAGGTACATAGCATCCTTCTGTTCCCAGTCCTTCCACAATGCTCACACACTGACACTGGACCCTGCCTATCTCAACAGTCCTTTGCCTCTGCCTCTTGAGAAGCTACTCAAGGCCAGGAAACGTCTTTCACCATTCTAATCATGTACATTTAGTCCATGTATAATTCCCTGCCCTCTTCTCCAATATGCTCACACATGGTAGATGTTCTTTGGGAGAGAACACTTCTGGACACCATCTTCCTTGTGTTTCTCTAACTTACATGGTGCCATGTTTTTCTTTGAAAAGTGAAACTTTCATCCTTGGAAAATCTCTGTGGCCGCAAGCTTACACGGCTGTGGTTTAACAGCATGTCACATTCCTGAAACCGATGCTCCACGGGTATTTGGCCAAACAAGCTTTCCTTTCTTTGAAGTAGAGTCAACTCCAGTTAGAACCCTGGAACAGGGGTGGAGACTTAGCTCTGGACCGTGTGGTGGGTTTTCTGGGTGAGAGTTATCGTGTTGCAATATTCATAACCACATTTCCTTAGTACAGAAGTTGCCCCACGCTGTAAGATTTCTCACTGTTGCCAAACCCTTAGTCCATTGAGGGGTTAGAAATCTGTGAATACATTTCTAGTAGTAGATGCTTCCAGACTGTTAATCTGAAGTCACAAGTTCATTTAAGCTGTGAAAAGGTGATTTGCTTGTAATGTAACAAAACTCATTAAGTATGGCCAAATCAGTTCATTGATTAATTACAGCCTATCATCCAATGTAACAATGACCTATTTAATGATAGATGAGCATATCTGATATTTTGAAATGGAAAGTTCATTTAATATCAATTAGTCACAGACTTTTAGGGCTGGGTGATTATGGATATATCATCCAAGCACCTCAGGTTACAACTGTGAAATATGAGGTTTAAAGAAGCCTTAAGTTACAACAGAGAATGTTGGCCCTCAATTTTAAAAGATGAACAATAAAACCCAGTATATTGCATATGTATGTATCAGTCAAAAGGCAGGTGAACAGAGTGTTTGGGAACAAATTGCTTGCTGATTCTTGCTACTTACTGTAGCTGAGCGAGAGGCTCTTGAACAACTTAGAGTTTTCCAGTCAAGATGGGTTTGACACAAAGCCTGGCAGAAGGTACAGTTTGCTGGCATTTGAAGGCTAGTGGCCAGATCTGCAAATCGGTAGAGTAGTGCCCTTGCACATTTTTTGCGACCCTCTACTGAACAGCAGAAAAATGGTTTCCGAGGCAAGAAATCTACTTAGGAGATTGTAGTATGCATCAGAATACCTTTACAGGGCTGGAGAGATGGCTCAGCAGCGATTAAGAGCACTGACTAGTCCTGTAGAGGACCTGAGTTTGGCTTCCAGCATCCATGTGGTGGCTAATGACCATTTCAGGGTTGTTCTGACCTCCTCTTCTGACCTTCTTGGACACTGCATGACATGGGTGCACTTACATACATGCAGGCAATACATTCATATGCATAAAATAAAAATAATAGTTGGGAGTGATAGCACACACTTTAATCCCAGCATTGGGAAGCAGAGGCAAGTGGATCTCTGTGAGTTTGAGACCAGTCTGGTCTACATACGCTAGCTAGGGAGACCTTGTCTCAAAAAGACCAGTAAATAAATAAATGAATAAATGTAAAATGTATATACTTAAAAAGAATGTATGCACACGCAGAGGGCTTGTTGAATACAAAGTATTGGTTTCACCCTGGGTTTTCTGAGTTAACTCAAGCATTTACATTTGTAACAAGTATGTGGGTAATACTGATAATGTTGGTCCAGGGACCACACTGTGTATCTCTGGGGAAATTATTTCTGATATGTGAGTCAAAGATTGTAGATTTAGGTGGGCTTTCAGGTAATGTACTCAGAGCCAGGTGGTTGGTATACAGAGAGCACAGGTACCTTCTAGAGTAGGCAGTCCTGCTCAGCCCTGACTTTCCTATGATCTGTAAGACTGAGGGCCTTAGTTTGAATTATTTCAGGAGGTGTTGTGCATCTCGATTTACATGGGACTATCTTTTTCTGGAGATACTGGAGATACTGGTGTCCAGTTCCTATTTTAAAAAATATATTGGCAAAATGAAACTTGTTTGTGGCCTGGTTGACTGCTAGTTTGCAACTTCTTGGGACTTTGATCCTGGGGGGATTTTTGGAGGGCTCCCTTAAGAGTTCATTTGAGTAGATCTGTTGGTCTGTGTCAGCTGGGAATGCGGTTACCTAAAGCCTTGAGTAGAGCTGGAAAGTCTGCTTTCAAGATGGAACTCTCATATAGTGTTGGCAGGGGGTTTTAGTTCCTTGCTACATGATTATCTCCACGGAGTTGTTTGGGTGTTCCTGTGGCTTGACAGCTGGCCTTGCAAGTAATCCAAAACCAGGAGCAAGATAGAGTCTTTCACATCTTTTATCACTTGGAAGTCACACCTTGTGGAAACCAATCATCTTTAGTATCCTGCTGACAGCTTAGTGTAAGGATGATTCCTAGTAGCTGAGAATCTTTGGGAACCATTTGGAAGTTGGCTACCACATTTCATTTAAATGGAAATATAGACTCTTTCTTGCCTTCTCTTTGAAGTAGTTTTGTGTTGTTTCTGAACAAACCTTAATTTCGAATATTTTCATTGTAACCCACTGCTCACAGACTCTGTTGACATTAAGGAAAATACTCAGCCAGACATTGTCCTTTAGGATTCTAAAGAGTCCAAAGTTGCAAACTGGAGAATCTAGGTACCACTCCAGAATTACTGAATCAATATATGTGTAGAAAGAGTCCCAAGAGAATGATGTACATTAAGGTTTGAGGCTGTCCAGGTAGAAGCAAAACCTGACTTAAGGCTTTCTAAGGACTCGTTCTGCTGGCTGTATGCGTAAAATAGACTTAATAACAATCGTCTTGTGCTGTGGTAACTTGACCTTGGTATAAACCTTTCACTTTTTCTTCCTGCTTCCCCTCCCTTCATCCCCAAAGAAAAGACATCTAAAATTTCATTGTTGGAAGGAACCTAAAAGTCCCAGCTCTTACCTGGACCTGCATAGTGGTTTTCTATAAAGCAGTTTTTACTACTGACCCCACCCCCAACCAAATGAAATGCCATAAACAGCGGAGATAAGGAGAGACTGCTGGACATTTAGGTTATTTCCAGTTTCAGACACTCTTGAGTATTCTGTTCATAAGTATTTTTTGTACATAGAGCCTTATGGATGAATCAGTGCTTCATTTCTGAAGATTTGATTCACCAAAATGAGTTTGCCACAACAAAAAAATGCATATTTGAGATTATAATAGATATCTAAAAAGATGCCTGTCTAGAGTGTGTTTTCAAAAAAACGGTAATACCTTTATCTTTTTTGAAAATTATAGAGCTCTAGTAACTGAGTACACAGACATCTGTTTACCTTGAAGTGTGGCTTCGCATTGTTTCCTGAGGACAATAAGTTTCACACAATCTCACCTAAGTCATGGGAACACTGAGGACGCCTTGCAAGGAGCTTATTCACACTTCCTGAGTACGTTCTGGAAGTGGCTTCTAGTTGTAAGGACTAGGTACTGATTTTGAAATTAAGAATTTGAGGGCCTAGGGATGCAGAGCAGTGGAAGAATGCTTGCCAAGCCCGGGGTTTGCTACTCAGGGTGGGAGTAGACTAGCGAGATAAAAAGTGGAGATACTCTAGTTGATGTGAGACTCCAGAGGGCTGTCATGTCAGCCCAGCCTCCTTATCTCAGGTTTCCGCCTCTCCTCATCCTTCTCTCCTTTCAGAGACAATATCCCTGTTGCCACTTGTCAGCAACTGATTGGCTGATCCCAGGTCATGTGCTCATGCTCTGGCAGCCATTGGGGGAAAGGCAACGTTTGACTTCTTGTTCAAACGAGAGGAGCCTGTGTTCCTCTTTGGTGCAGTTAGTTACGCCCTAACTAGGCCGTGTATGTAATCCTATTTGACCGCTAGTCAACAGTCAAAACAAAAAAATTCCCACAGATCTACGCACTGGACATCGCTGTGCTATTCTTTACGGCATCCTAGGGAAACCCGCCAAAATCTATTGAGCACTTACTGTGTTAAGTGTTTGATGTTGCCTTATTTCTGATGCATCATAATATGTTACATAGATACAATTGATTTTTAATCTTTTAAAAAATTTATTTTTGTTTTCTGTGTATGAGCATTTATATCTGCATGTATGTATATACACCCTATGTGTACCTGATGCCTGTGGAGGCTAGAAAGTGTCAATTCCCTGGAACAGGAAGAGGTAGTGAGCTACCATGTTGGTGCTGGGAACTGAACTCTGGTCCTGTCCATGAGCAGCAAGTGCCATTAACTGATGAGCCATCTATCCAGCCCCAACTAATTAATTTTTGAGGCAGTGTCTTGCTGTGTTGTCGAGGCTAGTTTTGAAACTGTAGCTCAAGTGATTCTCCTGCCTCAGTTACCTGAGTAGCTGGGACTGTAGGCACGTCTTCTTTTTTCTTTTTTTTAAAACAGGGTGCCACTATGTAGCCCTGGCTGGCCTGAAACTTGATATGTAGATCAGGCTGGTGCAGACATAGTTTTAATTTACTTATTTAATTCATCTATCTATCTATCTATCTATCTATCTATCTATCTATCTATGTATCTGTCTATCTATGTATCTATCTAATGGCTATGAATGTATTGCCTTCATGTAGGTAGTTGCTCCTGTGTCGGGCAATGTCTGAGGAGGTCAGAAGAGGGCACAGGATCCCCTGGAACTGGAGTCAGGATGGTTGTTAGCTGCCATCTTTCTAGTCCATTAATGCTGGTTTTACAAATGGAGTTGTTGAAGCACACAACAGTTAACCTCACCTAGAGTCATCTAGAAGTAAATATTGGAGCCAAGATTTGAACCCAGTGCCCTAGTTAGCTTTAACTGTCAACTCCACACAACTTAGAGCCTCCTAAGAAAGGAGTCTCAGTCGAGGGATTGTCCAGATCAGATTTGCCTGGTAGCATGTCTGTGATGGATTGTCTTGTTAATTGATGTAGGAGAAACCAGTCCACTGTAGGTGGCATCGTTTCCTGGGCAAGTCATCCTGGTCTATATAAGAAAGCTGAATCATCTTGTTGACCATTTTGAGGATCTTGCATGTGAAATCACAGCTGCTGGGGGCTGGAGGGACTCTCAGTGGTTAAGAGCACTGGCTGTTCTTCTAGAGGACTTGAGTTCAGGTCCCAGCAACCACATGGTGACTAACACTCAATCAGTTCAGGGGAATCTGATGCCCTCTGCTGGCCTCAGTGGGCACTGCATGTGGCACACACACACATGGACACAAAACACTCAAACACATAAAAATAAGTAAATCTTAAAAAAAAAAAAAAAAAAAACAAACGAAAGGACATCTGCTATGACTTAAAGATAGCTGTGGCCATGTTATACCCAGAGGACAGAGTTCCACAACAGTCCACTTTTTCCTCCAGCTTTACATTCTTTCTTCCTCCTCGTCTATGGTGTTTCCTGAGTCTTGGCATATGTAATATAGATGTCTGATTATTTTCTCCCATTTAAGACTAAGCTTTAGGGTCTAGTATGCCACAGCACCAGTTATGAATTTCTTCAGCAGCACCCACTGCAAAAAGAAGCTTACCTGATCAAAGTTGACAGGAGCAACAGGCATAAGCATAAATGTTTAGAAGGGAATCTGATATGCACATCATATCAATTTAATAGAACCTTAGCGGTAACTTCCCCTCTAGAGTTCATGACCTCCCCAGGCACAGGTTTTTGTCTTGCAGTACTGTCTTAGTTTGCTTCTCTTGTTGCTGCTATAAAACACAGCAAAAGCGAGTTGGGAAGGAAAGGGTCTATTTGACATAAAGGTTACAGCCAATCATCTAGGAGAGCCAAGGCAGGAACTCAAGGCTGGAGCTTAAAGTAGAAAACATAAAGGAATGCTATTTACTGGCTAGCTTCCTCACTCACGTTCAGCCCAGGCCCACCTGCTTAGGAATGGTAACACCCATAGTGTTCTGGGCCCTCCAACATCAATTTGCAATAAAGAAAATGCCCTGTGGGTGCATCCACAGGCCAACCCAATGGAGGAAATCCCTTAAAAGTGGTTCCTTCTTTCTAGGTGTGTCAAGTTGACAACTGAAGCTAACTATGGCAAGTACAAAACATGGATTTCTGTCTAAGGACCTTAATAAATACAACCGAAAATAGGTGGTTACACCATAACTGTTATGCCACTATTGCACAAGCAGGAACATCTTTCCTGGCATGCTGATGATATTAATACACTGTGGCCCTAGCTGAGCAGGACCTTAGCAATTATCTCCCAGCATCCTGCTTAGGTCTTCTGACACTATGGATGCTAGCCAGCAGGGAGGGAGCTTCTGCCTCAATCCCGGCTTGATTTCTCCATGTTCCACAATCGAAGTATGTGGTGCTACTACTGGGAGAAATCGCGTTCTCTTTTGGGTTCTTTGTCTCATTAATAAAAGAATTTCAAAACAGACTCAGAAAGAATCTCAAAAAATTTTTTATTAGAGTTTGAGAGAGAAAAGCCAACATGGCAGGCTAGCCATGGGGAAGGAGATAAAGAAGAAGAGAGCAAATCATGCTTTTTTGAGTTAAGGTCCAAGAAAAGGAGCATGTGTAGCACTGGAGGTCAGCAAGCAGCTGCATGGCGGGAGGGTCGACAGGCTTCAGAGAAAGGGAGAGAGCACTGAGTGTCGAGGGAAGGAGGATGTCCTTGGTTTTTGGCCAATATCTGAAAGAAAAAGAGATAGAAAGAAGGAAAAGGGAAAGTTGCACTTTTTTGAGTTAGATTACAGAAAGCCGAACAGGCAGTATGGGGCAGGGGCTTCTGGGTAATAGAAATACATTATCTCATTATGGGAATAGTTACTCCTCCCATCTCAGGTGAATGAGTTTTCCTGAGCAGTGATCTCTCCTGGAGGACAGGTGATTGACAGTTGGATTAACTCTTAAGGGAGGAGACAACATTCTAAGGTTTGGAGCAGACAAGAATATCTTGTCTCCGCTCCGGCCAAGGATAGATGTCATTCTTTTGTCAAGAAAGAAGTAGCTTTCTCTTAAGGGGCCTCAATAAAGTCCCAATATCTCCACCTTTTGATATGGTAATTTAAATCTTTTTTGGACAGAATCTCACTATGTAGCTGTGGCTGGCCTAGAACTGGCCTCCAACTCACAGAGCTGTGCCTGCCTGTGCCTCCCAGAGTTCTAGGATTAAAGGCATCAACCATCACACCTAGTAGTAATTTAAATCTTAATGGCCCTGTTGTGATGCTTCCCTTTCTAGGGCTACCAGAGAAGAGGAAAATGGGGTCCAAAACTAACCACAGATGGGGCATCCTCAATGGCCCCTAAGGCCCCGTGTAGCCACTTACATTGACTTCAACAATAGGATCTTATCATCTAGTTCTAGCAGAGGCAAAGCCATGTATGACCTAGGGAGTTTAGGGACTTCCCTGGCCAACAGCTCATAGGGAGATAGCCTGCCCCTGAAATGTTCACTCAATAACCTTGTGGCTTCTGGATTCCCACCTATGCAGCGCAGTTTCTACGTTTAAACTCCTTGACTGATGCTTTTATGTTTATAAGCACAGGTTGTGGTAGAACTTTTTTCTCAGTCACTTTGTTGGGTGTCATCTGCATCTTACCCAACCATAAAACTTCCTAGACTTTCACAGCTGTGCTTGGTTCTTACATACTGTGTGGACTGACTTCCTCACTCCTTTGAGCATGCTTGCACACCTTTCAAGGGTTTTTCTAAATCTGTAAGACACTCAGAGGTTAATATTATGCCGCCTACCTGAGGAAACCTTTGTACAAAGGAGGGCAGACTCTCTCTCTGAAGCCAACAGGTGACCATTCCTAGTGAGTGCCCATTGAGCTTGGGAGTTAGCGGTTAAGAAGATACTAAAACAAACAAACAACTTAGCAAGGTCCAGTTCAACATGGAAAGATCTCATTACTTGCATCAATTGTTTCCTCGAAGAAGCCACGCCGGCCGCAGTGCCATGGACGGGAGCCCCTGCTTTATTCAGTCTCCGTGAGCTGTCCTGGCTCCATTTCTCACCCTGGTGCACTGCTGTGGAGCTGATGCACATCTCCCCACCCCAGAGGGGCTAAGTGGGGCTGCCTCCTGCTGCTTGGGCTGGTCTTTCACCTGCTGTTCCAGCACAGGCTCTGTGGGTCTGACAGACGTGTACATCTCCCTACCACAGCCTGCTGCCACTCCACTGGCCATACCTGGCTCCTGAAAGGTCCAGGGCATAGTGAACTATCTCTACACCTAATTTACTTTCTTACAGGAAAGAAATATACAAATATTCTATCATGTAAATATAACACCTTTTCATTATGCATTTATGAGGTGATGGATATCTCTATTGTTTCTATTTCCTGGAAACTGTGAATCCAGCAGCATTGAACATGAATGAACATGTGTCCGTGTAGCAGGCTATCGAGTGTTTGTATGGCCGGGTTATCCCCCAAGGGGATAACTGCCCACCTGGGACAAGTTTCGTTTTTCTCACCCATGCTGCTTGATCATTTATACCTTCACTGAACTGGAACCGCTTCGGTTTTAAAGTCTTGCAGAGGCCCACGTGCACTGAATTCAGCTCTCAGTCTTTTTTCCTTAAGAACTCTGGCTCAATACAAATCTTGCCACATTTGCTTTTGAATGACTTGCCTGGGCCCCCTTTAGTCTGCTTTTCCTTTTTCTCCTCTTCTGAGGAGCATTTTATGAACCTGCTTTACACACCATCCTTAATCATTCAGACCTGCCAGAGCCTCTTATGAACTATGGCTCATAAAGATCATGTCCCACCATGGAACTCACCAAAACCACTAAAGCCCTTATCAATCCTGAGGTTCCCACTGAATCAGTGTCTTTCTTAACTCTCCTGTAAACGCAGTCCTCTCTGGTAAACTGGGCATCAAACACTGCCTCTTATGTACCCACTTCTCTCAGGAATGCCTGCCCCTCCTCTCTTGTTCCTCCAGTTTGTGATATTCATGGAGACCTCAACTGGTGATAACCAAGTGTGCTTAATGGCATCTATGAACGAGTCCATCAGGAATTGATTTCCCGTGTCCTGCCTCAGATTGTGCAGTCTTTGTTTCAAGAAGGTCTTTACCCATACGTCCCACGGCCTCCTTCATCAGACTCAGAGACTCTTTCATTTCAATTATTTTTAAGATTTATTTTTATTTTCAGTTATGTGTATATGTGTGTGGAGGGGTGGTATGTGTACATGTGTGCAGGTGCCTGTAAAGACCAGATGGCACTGGGTCCCCTGGAGCTGGAGTTACAGGTGGTTGTGAGTTGCTTGACTATAGACACAAGGAACGGAATGCAGGTCCTCTGAAAGAGCAGCAAGTACTCTTAAGTGCTGAGCCATTTCTCCAGCCCAGACTCTTTGATTTCTTGCTGAAAAGTCTTTCCCAGTTCAAGCAGTTCAAAGGAAGAGTTTTCTATGATTGTCACTGTTCCTACACTGGGCCATTATGAAAGTCCTCAGCTGCGTAGTGAACCACAGAGCTTTCTCTTCTGTATTGTGTCAGACCTGAAGGCTAGCTTCTATCATTCTGCCTTACTTTCTTCCTCCTCACTATCTGGTTTTCTCCATGGGTTTCAAATTTTTTGATCCCAGGAGGGACTATTTAGCACAGATCTAATTTGTAGTCTTTTACTCTTCTGGTCTGTAAGAAACTGCAAACCAACACCTCCATTTCCCCGTTCCCTGCTTTTCCTGCCAGTTCAGAGTAGCACAGAAAGTAGCATCTGATGTCCTCGTCTCACAATTCCTCTCCTACCTGTGCAAATTCTTTCTGAGCAGACAGCTGAGCTCGAGTTGTATATCTTCTGGCCCAGGACAAATGCCACACAACCAACACCATACGATCCTGTTCTGTATATGTACTTTGGGGGACTGCAAGGTATCCTCTAGTCTAGCAGTCATTTTGAGGGTGTCCTTGTATTCAGGTGGTGAGCTCCATTCATCAAGGATGTGTACCACTCTATACTACATGGAGTAAGCCACCCTGAGACTTACCTATGATCTTTCTCAGACAGAGCAGCCTCAGTTATTTCTACTATCACCCATAGCAAGGACAATGCAAGTACTATTACAGAAAGAAGGCAAGTGTTCCATGCCACACAGAAAAGGACGGCCATCTCGGGATTGCCCCTGTAGGCGGTCTAGCTTTAGTTACATATCTTGCCACTTACAGCAGGGACAATGCAACTGCTCCTCCCAAAGTCATCTTTGGTTCTGTTATGCCTCTGTTTGGGCACCAACTGTTGCATGACTTCTCCTGGAAAGACATGAACAGATGTCTGTTCACCTTAGACAGAGTACATCAGCCAAAGATATGACTCCAACCCAGCTTGGTGAACCACGAGTTTAACTGGAGCATGGATGAAAAATCACTTATAGAGGAATGGGCAACTTACGAGCAGCTTCACCACTGAACAAGAGTGTCTCTCACCTCAGCAACTGTTGACTGATAATAACTTTACCCTCTGAAGGAGGGAGTGCTGTCTCTTGAGATACCTCATGAACCTTGTAAGGGCTCCTCCCCTTCTCTGAGGAAATGTTAGTGGGCCCCATCTTGGGAAGGTCTCCTGTGGGTAATCACAGCTGCTCTGAATTCAAGATCACAATGGACTGTGTCATGCCCAGAGGACAAACATTATATGAAGCTGTCGCCAGTCTTGTAATATTTGGACCCGGTGCGGATTCTCTCCAGAAAAATAGTGATTCCTGTTTCTGCTGAACTTTAAGTGGGTGCCGGCCAGTGTCCTCACTATTGTTCATGAATTGATTCACCAAATCCTCACTGAACCTCAGAGATGGCGGCTACTCACCCAGGTGGCTCCCTGGGTGAGGAACAGCCAGGGTTCATGCACAGAAACCGCCTTCCAGAGCCCATACATTCAACATGGCTTCCTTCACTTATTGACACACAGATAGGCTTTTTTTTCTATTTGATCTGAAATCTGTTCTCTTGGGAGATGTAGAAATTCAGGCAGTTAACAGAGGATAATTCAGCTGAAGTTAAAGATTTGATTTCAGTTTTCTGGTTTACTTTGACACTGAGGTTCTGGACCAAAGTTGGTGTCAACTAAAGTGATTTAAAATTGATCTGAACTCTTGTCATTGGTGGGGTTTGGTTAGGAAGAAACCCAAAAGACAAAGGTGTGTGTGATGGTGGACTGCCAGTACTGACTCTGTACCACTACAGAGATTCTCGGGAAGAATAAGAGAAGAAAGCGATTGATAGCAATTTTTTTGTGGTACATCTAAAGGACGAAGCAATGGTTCTTTAGCCCAGACATATTTTTTAAAAAAAGTTTCATTGCTAGAGGGAATGTGTTTTTCTAGGTAGAAATAGAGTTTATCTTCAATTTGACTTGCAAATCCTTTCAAAAGCAGAATGAGAAGGAGACAGTGCCTGGCACTCTACTTTGTTTTATAAAAACTTCCTGAAACAAGTTTTTTAAAAAGTCCCAATTATTTTTTAAAAGTTCAGGTATCTTCCCCATCTGAATAGTTTAGATCACCAAAATAGCCAAATAATTTTATACAATGTCAACTTGGTTTGAGATGAGAAAACAAAATAAGAGTATTACTGCTGAATTATTGGAAGCAGAAAATTGCAGGGTCTGGTCGGCAGGCTATGACTGTAGAGTTATCCCTGGAGGATAAAGCACATGATGGGGAACAGAGATGAGAAGTGGGGCGGGACGGTCACATCAGTGTGGCGTGGGCTGAGACCTGTGCTAGGCTGTGCACGCTCCGTGCATCGAGTATCATCAAGCTTCACTTGAGAGTAACTGATACTCAGGGAGAGAAACTGACTTTGCCCAAGTTCCCAAGTGGAAATCAGTTGTGAGATCAAACCTGGAAAAAGTCAGGAAGAAGAAAATGAGGGCAAGGTTGGGTGTGCTGAGGAGGGGACAACAACCAGAGACGCTAGAGGTAGATGTCCGGGACTCCGTTACTCTAGATCCTCTAGAATCTGGAAGATTCATCCAGTGAAGGAAGAATGAAAGGGAGCAGGGGCAAAGAGCCTCCAGTTTGGGAGCTGGCGTGATCAGGCATCAGTGAGATCCAGGTGTCAGTCATCAAACTGTGTGGAAGGAGAAGCTCTGGGAGAAGCAGACAGGGCCAGAATGGAGTGGCGAGGGGGAAGACGTCAGGGTCACAGAGGACAGGGAGGACAGACTTGTGTTGCTCTGCCTTTTTTAGGGCTCTTCAGGAAGTCCCTCCAAAGGGCACAACGTTGATAAATGTCAGTGAGGGGGACAAAGAAGGGGAAGGAGAAGAGGGAGAAAAGGGCGGGGGAGGAGGGAAGAACGAGCCATTCCCAGACTATTCCCTGCCTGAGAGACTGAGCGATAAAGGGAAGCTGAAACACAGCATACACACATCCCACACAACACATACTATGCACACCCCCCACACCCTGCAAACACCCCACATATTACACACACATACCACACAACACATACTATGCACACCCCACACACACTGCAAACACCCCACATACTATACACACATGACTCATACTGTACACATATATGCACACCCCCTACATACTGCAAACACCCTTCACATACTGCAAACAACCCACATGCTACACACATATGACTCATACCGCACACATCACATACTATGCACACCCCTCACATACTGCAAACACCCCTCACATACTGCAAACACCCCACATGCTACACACACATGACTCATACCGTACACATACTATGCACACCCCCACATATAACTTTGCACACACAGCACACATGCCACACACACACACACACACGTAACATAATAACTGGGTTTTGAGAAAGCCTTGTTGTCATTATTAAAGCACAAACAAAACTAAGATCTATTTTATCAATCGTAGTCCTTCTGTGAACACAGATCTTCCCACACGAATGAGAACAGCACATATCGAACCAGCATTCAATGAGCAGGAAGAAGGCAGAGGGCCAGTTAGCGGAGGGAGGAGGGCCATGGGGAACCCTTGTGTAAACTGGTGTGCTGTAGTCTAGGTGGGAAGTCTCACTGGCCAGGTCTAGCTTTACTTCTTCACAGCAGGAATGCCTGCAGGAAGGGCCGAGAGTCAGCTGCCCTTGGCCAGGCAATTGGAACTGGGTCTTTGGCATCAAAGATGCTCATTTGCCCAGAGTTGCTTTCTCTACTGCTGGAAAGCAGGTGGTATGGAGAGTCTGATTTCTGCCCAGATTCTGCCCAGAGTGTCTGGCATGAATTTCGTCAGCACCCTCATCTTAGTAGTTAGGGGCCAGAAATAGGAGCAGCACAGGTTTGGGGCTTCCCAAAGGGCCTCCTGCTCGAATCTCTGGAAAGCTGCTGGCTGCTGTAGCTCTTCAGCCTCAGTGCTGACCCAGGCTTCTGCAGGCTTACCCATCAACTTCCGGCCCACTGGTCCCCTGAACTGAAGTCTGAATTACTTCAGAGAGGTCTTCCTGACTGTGCTCTTTATAGCTGCTGCTTTCTCCCTGGACCTTCCCTCTGGCCTTCCTCAGCACCTCTCCTCAGCAGAGCATTTGAGTGCCACCTCCTATGTGTACAGTTTGCCTCGTTGTCTTGTATCCTCATCAGATATCAGGTTCTTAAGGACAGGAATTTATTTATTTTTAATTTTATTAGTTATGTATTTGTGTGCACTGTGTACATGTGCATACTTTTTGTGCGCGTTTGTGTGCACATACATGTGCACAGGCAGAGATGGACTTCATGTGTCTTCCTAAATTGCTTGCCACTTCATTTAGAAACTTATTACTATTTTTATTTTTAATGTATATGACTGTTTTGTGTACATGTACGTACATGTGCCATGTGTATGCAGTGCCCCAGGAGGCCAGAAGAGGCTATAGGATCTCCTCAAATGGGCTTATAGGTGGTTGTTAGCTGCCATGTGGGTGCTAGGCACTGAAGCCAGATCCTTTGGAAGAACAGCTTAATGGCTGAGCCGTCTCTCTACGTTTTTTTTACAGACTGGGTCTCTTATTGAATCTGGAGCTCATAGACTGGCTGACCAGTGAACTCCAGGGGTCTACTTGTTTCACTGTCTCCCCAACTCCACAAGTGCTGGGATTAAAGCTGTGCCCCACTGCTGTGCCCAGCTTTTACATGGGCACCAAGGCTTTGAAATCAGGTCCTCATGCTTGTGCACCAAACACTTTACTGACCAAGCCATCTCACGGATTTCTATTGTAATTTTCACCTCAGTGACACTCCAGCACCTAGAACAAAATGCCTGGTCTAACACAGGTCTTTGAATACACTGGAATGAATGAGTCCATATTTCAGTCAAAAAAGCTCAAAAAGAGCAGGGATCCCGCCCAGTTTAGGGTGGGCTCAGGTGGAGGGCACTATGTTCATCAGCTGGCATGCTTTTCTCTTCTTATATTACGGGAGCCTGGGAATGTCACTGCCAGTACCTGGAAGACCAAGGATTCAAGCTGGAAGGCAACTGACCATGAGGTGACTTGGCTGCTTCTCCCTGGGGATGCTTTTTAACGGAGTTCAGCTTCTGTTCCAAGGCTCTGACCCACAAAATACTCAAGAGTCACAGTGAGTCACGGACTAGGGTGATTTAACTGTCCAGGGCAGAAGGCAAGAGGAATTGAGGTCCACACCTTCCGTCCTGGGTGTGGCTCAGTATGGTGCAGTGGGAGCAGACCCCTGGATGGTGTCTTCTGTAGCTGCTTGACTGCATGTGGCTCTCTCAGTTGGATTCTCTGTGAGCAGACGCTCTGCAGACAGGATGATGTAAAAACACCATGAGGTGAGAAGTGGGCTGCAGGGTGAAAGTTTGCTGCCCTCTAAGGACAGCATGGCTTTGGCTTTGTATCTTCTCTGCTGTCTGTGTTACAGTTATTCGTTCCTGCTCCAGCTTCAGAGAGCAGGCTACTGGCCTGGCTCCTGGAGGAGTGCCCGGCGGTGGGTGGGTAGGTCAGACTGGGTGGGGGAAGGGCAGCTGCTGTGGCCTGCCCCTTACAGAGCGAGCTGACCTTGTGATCTGTTGCATGCAGATTTCTAGGTGACTGTACGTTTAGCTTCTTTACTCCCTTCCACCTGCACAGAGGAGCACTTCATTGGTTTCTGCATCCAGTTTCGTCTCCTTTCATTTGCATGTTACCGTTGAGAGTTGAATTCTAAAACAATCCCCAAGCTTCCCAATCCCAGTGTTCAAGTCTCACACAGTGGCCCTCCCCCTTGGATGCCAAAGGGGTTTGTGACTATGATGGACTGTGATACTCTTGTGATAGGTTACATTGCAGATGAGATTTCACAAATAAATTTGAGTTACTCATAGGGAAGTGTGTCCTGGGTGAGCCTGGCACAGTGAAGAAAGAAATTCAAAGGTGAGTGTGAACAGAGGTCTGAGGAGGGGCTGCATGGCCAGGACTTGAGGGCCGCTTGTTTTGTTTCATTTTTTATTTTTTTTTATTATTTGAAACCGGGTCTCACTATGTAGCCACAGTTGGCCCAGAACTTCCTATGTAGACCACACTGGCTTCAAATTCACAGACATTCACCTGTCTCTGTCTCTTGAGTGCTAGGATTAAAGGCACATGTCACCACACCCAGCCCCTGTAGTTGTTGAGAGGGGCTCTGGAGACCTCAGTCATTCTAAGAAAGGGATCAAATTTTGTCAGCAACTTGAATGACTAGCAAAGAGGATCTAGTTGGTTTTGAGAACCCAGCCAAGTAGACACCTTTATTTCAGGCTTTTGAGATCCTAAACAGAGATCCCATTGATGGCAGGCCTAGACTCTGACCTACAGAGCTGTGAGGTTATAAATCAATGCCCCTCTGAGTCATGAATTTTTATGTAGTTTGTTGTACAGCTATAGAGAACAGGAATCATGGTCATCTAAGTCATCTGGGCAAGGTGCCAAATCAAAACAGCCAGGATCCTTACCCTTCAAAGAGCTTGCCTTTGGGTTACTAAGATCCTCCAGAACTGATTCAGAGTGTTCTGGGTTCAGATTCTGGTTCTGTCTTTTGCCTTCAGTGTGAGGTTGGGCAATGCATTTAGACTGCCTGTGCTTGCTTTCTCATCTGCCAACCAAGGGCCAAAGAGGTTCTGGGAGTTAAATGGGGTGTCATTGATGATATGCTTTGTGCCTGGTGTAAAGCAGGAGTATAGTGCATGTTGGTTTGAAACAGTTAATGTCCTAGTTTGTGACACTGGAGATGGAAGCGAGTGGTCACTCCAGGGAGGGCTGGGGAGCCAACACTGGAGTCTGGGAGAAGCCTGGGGAGTGGACCCCAGACTCCAAGAGGGATGTGTGGGGAGTGAACCTCAGACTCCAGGAGATGCATGGGGAGAACACTGAGAAGAGTCCAGGAGCTCCACTTCTGGACTTGCCAGACCTTATCAGCAGAGCACCAGGAGAATTCTTTTGTGTCCATCTTTCCCACATGACTTTGCTTCTGCTTCGTCAGAGGTTCCTCATTAGCATGTGTGACAAATGTCTCACTACAAACAGAAGGGCCAGGTGAGGACCAAACTGTTTCAATCTCCTAGGAGGGACAGTTAGGATGGGTGGTGTGCCTTTTCCAGAATTCAGTGACACGGGGGTGGAGGTGGGGAGGTGTTGGGTTCAGGCTTCATCCTAGAAGGTTCCAGCAGAGCCTGGAGCGGAATGGAGGTTTGAGTCTCCAGCTGTTGCTTGGGAATGGCTCAGAGCCTTGGGGGAGGCAGACAGAGCCACGTCCTGAGAGAGCAATTCGTGGTTGTTGGCAGTGCAAACGTAGAGGCTGGAGGTTTCCCTGCATTTCCAGAATGCTGAGAGGCTGTGAAGCGGGAAATGGGATACACCGGAGCCTCGTTTCTACTCATCAAGCCTACTCCAGCCCAAGGCTGTGGCTCTGGGTAAAAGGGAGAGAATAAAAGCAACCAGGAAGCCAGACAAACTAAGGAATATGAAGGAGAATGCTGGGGAGTGAACCCCAGACTCCAGGAGATGCTTTTAAAAAATACTTTAAGTTTTGGAGATAGGGTCTCATGTAGCCCAGGCTGGACTCTCATGCTTATATACCTGAGGACAGCCTTGAGTTCCTGATCCTTCTATGTTAACCTCCCAAGTACTGGTATTAAGACATGCATTGCTATGACCTCAGCCTGGGGAGCTTTTACATTTTTATAATGATCCACTTTAATGAAGAATAATTCACATACGCTAAATAGCATCTATAAAATTCATGTATATCTACGAAACTGCTTCCATTATCTACGTAGTTAACACACCTATTGTGTATAAAAGTTCCCTTTGCAGTCCATCTCTTCTGCCCCTTCACTGCTCCATTTAACCCTACAGAAGCACTAAGTTAATTTTTACTGTCTAGAGTTGTATGTATTTTTTTTTACTTAAAAAATTTAATTCTGTGTATATGTTTGTGTTTATATGAGTTTGTGCACACGAGGGCATGCCCACAGAGGCCAGAAGATGACACTGGACTACCTGGAGTTGTAGTTGCAGGTGGTTGTGAGCTGCCCAACCTGGGTGTTGGGAACAGAACTTCAGTCCTTTACAAGAGCAGGATGTGCTCTTACCTACTGAGCCATCTTTCTAGCCTCTTCAGCGTTGTATACAAGTGGAATTATAAAATACATTCATTTTTGTTGTGTCTTTCATCCATTATATATACATAAATAATTTGATCTATTTATTTATTAATATTTTTTTGGAGACAGTCTCATTTAGCCCAGGCTGGCATTGAACTCACAGCAATCTTCTTGCCTCAGTGTTCCAAGGGTTGGAATTACAGGCTTCCAAAAAGGAAGAGGAAACCTCCAGTTCCTACTTTTACACTGCTGACCTTTGCCCTTGTGAGTGCCATTGCACCTGACTCATTCATTATAACTACTTGGAGATCTATCTGTCTTATTATGTATATAATAACTTGTTTCTTTTCATTGCTGAATAGTGCTCAATTGTATGGACACACCACTGTTTGTTTACCTGTTCTCCTATGAAGGACTTTTAGGTTTTAATTTCAATTACAAATAAAGGTGCTCTGATTATTCATGTATGAGTGTTTGTATGGAGATAGGGTTTTACAAAAACCAAACAAATGACAGGAAGGAAGGAAGGGTCTGTGCATGGTGTGTGTGTGTGTCTGTCTGTCTGTCTGTGTGTCTGTCTGTCTCTGTCTCTTTCATGTTCCTTCATTCTGTTCCTTTAATCTACTTGAGTTTTTATAACAATACCACCCTGTCTACATAAGGGTAGTTTTATAAGAAGTTTTGAAATCAGGGAGTATAGTTCTACAACATTTTTTATTTTAAATTAAAAAATTAAATTTTATGTGTATGAGTGTATTGTTTGCATGTATGTAAGTGCACCCATGTTGTTCAGGGCCGGAGAAGGAAGGAAGAGGGCATTAGGTCTCCTGGACCTTGAGTTAGGGTGGTTGTTAGCTACAATGTGCATGCTGGGAATTGAACCTGGGTCCTCTGAAAGAGTAGCCAGTACTCTTAATTGCTGAGCCATCTCTTGGGCCCTTTTTATTTTTTTAGAATTGCTTGGGTTGTTTCTACATGACTTTTAAAATCAGCCTTTTAACTTCCAAGAGAGCCTGTAACTTCTTTACTGACTCAAGATCAAGCTAAGGAAAATAGATAACAATAGTGAGACTTCCTAAGAACATGGACTCTTACTCTATTCCAGTTTCTCTTAAAATTGCTGTGGGGCTCTTCAAGAGCCAGGCCTCGCATAGTTTTCTTTATCAAATCTATTCCTAAGTGGTTCTTTCGTACTGATAATGATGACATTGCTTTAATCCTAACTTCTGATGGTCCATTGCTAGCATGTAAAAATAGAATCAGCATTTAAATTTTTTATTTATTATTTTTATTTTTTATGTGTATGGGCTCTTTGCCTGCATGGATGTAAGTGCACTTGTATTGCGCAATGCCTATGGAGGTCAGAAGAGGGCATTGAATTCCCCTGGAACTGGAGTTATGGACTGTTGTTAGCCTCTATGTGAGTGCTGGGACCTGAACCTGGGTCCTCTGCAAGAGCAGCCAGTGCTCTTAACTGCTGGGCCATCTTTCCAACCCGTAGAATCAGCATTTTTGTGAGCTAATCTTGGATCCTGCAGTACAGAGGAGGATCGCTGCATCTGTGACTAAAGATGACGATAGACAGCTTTCCTTCCTTTCTCCTTCTCCACTTTTTATTAATTTCTGTTTGATTTTTAAACCTCCAATGTAATGTTGAATATAGAGGCAGGAAGAAAGAGCATCTTTGCTTTGTTCTTTGTCTTAGGGAAAAAAATATTGACTCTTTTACTGAGAATAAGGTTGCCAGAAATTTTGTTAAAGATGCTCTTTATCAGCTAGGCATGGTGGTGCATGGCTTTAATCCCAGTACTCCAGAGGCAGAGGCAGAGAGATCTCTGTGAGTTCAAGGTCAGCCTGGTCTATGTAGTGAGTTCCAGGCTAGCTGGGGCACAGGGAGACTCTGTCTCAAAAAGACCAGAAAACAAAACAAAACTCTTTATTAAATTGTAGTTTTATTTTAAAAATCAAGAATGAATTCTGGGTCTTATCAAATACTTTTTTTATATGTGAATCATATTAGTTAATGTTAAGCTAATTCTTATATTCATAGATTCATCGGAGAAAATTTTCTTGAATAAAATTTTGTTAAAATTTTTATATCTAGGGGCTGGAGAGATGACTCAGAAGTTAAGAGCACTGGCTGCTCTTGCAGAGGACCTGGGTTCGATTCCCAGCACCCACATAGTGGCTAACATTCATCTGTAATACTCGTTCCAGGGAATCTGCCAACCTCTTCTTTCCTATGAAGGCACTGTATGACATGGGTGCACTTACATATATGCTGGCATAACACTCATACACATAAAATAAAAAATGAATACATAAAGTTAAAAAATTATCTATGTTCTTCAGGAATACTTGAATTTTTTTCTTTTCTTTTTCCTTCCTTTTTTTGTATTGTTTTGTTTTTTTGAAACAGGGTCTTATGTAGTTAAGCTGTCCTTGAACTTGAGATCCTCCTGCCTCAGTCTTCCTAGTATATATTACCATACTTAGCCCTGTAATTTTGTTGTCTATAATGTCCTTATGTGTTTTTGTTTGTAGATAGGGACTCATATAGCCCAGGCTGGCCTTGAACTTCTGATCCTAGTGCCACTATCTAGGACTACAGATGTTAGCCATCACTCCTGGCCTGTAGCAAGATAATTTTTACAGCATAGAATTAATTGCATATATTCCTTCACTTCAGTTTTTCTGGAAGAGTTTCTGTTGAAGTATTATTATTGCTTTATCATTATTATTACATTTCTTTGGAGATAAGTCTCTCTCTGAAGCCCAGGCTGGTCTGGACCTCACTATGCATCCCAAGCTGCTCTAGAACTTGTGACAGTTCTCTTGTCTGAGCCTCCTGAGTGCTAGGATTATAGGTGTGAGCCAATTTGACTAGTTTTGAAGTCATATAATTTTTCTCCTTTAGGGTTTTGTGGAATTCATTTGTGAATCCACCTGGGCTTAGAAATTGTTTGTGGGAAGGCTTGTAATCATAAATTTCATTTCTTTAGTAGATATAGGCCTATTTAGGTTATAGTCCTTCCTGAGTAAGCTTTGGTGGTTTTTCTTCTTCCAAGGTTTCTATCTGTCCATTTTGTTGATTTTCAAATTTATTGACATACAATTTTCATAATTGCTTACTGTCTACTAATATCTACAGGATTTATAGTGCTGTCATTTCGCTTGTTTATAATAATAATAACTTTTGTCTTTTCTTGTGGAGATATCCAAGAGGTTTTCCAATTTTATTTATTCTCAGAGAACCCCTGCATTCTATTTTCCATGTTGAGGATTGAGCTCCAGAGTTTCACAGTGCTAGTCAAGTGTTCCACCACCCTGGCCTCAAACTTGGCTTTGCTCTCATTTAGTGTCTGTGTTGTTTTCTGTGTTCTTAGTAAAAGACTGATTATTTTTACATTTATTTGTGAATGTGCATAACTTATGGGAGTCAGTTCTCTCCCTCTACCGTGTGGGTCCTGGAGAACAAACTCAGATCCTTCGTCTTGTCAGCCTTTACCTGTTGTTATCTTGCTAGCCCAAGACTGATGTCTGATGTGATCTTTATTGTTTCCTTCTTTCTTTTTCTCTGAATTTCATTTACTCTTGTTTTTATTAGTTTGAACATGTTTAAATATTTTATCCAAGGAAAATAATCTCATTCTTGAGTTTTGAAGACCTTTAAAAACATGATACAAACAGCATGCTGATGCACACTTTTAATCTCATTACTTGGGAGGCAATGGCAGGTAGATCTCTGTAGGTTTGAGGCCAGTCTGGTCTAAAAAGTGAGTTCCAGGCCAGCTAGGGTTACACAGTGAAACCCTGTCTAAACAAACAAACAAAAGTAAACAGAAGCAACAAATCCCATGTGATACAATAAACTTCCATATGGTCTGGAGAGATGGATCAGCAACAGTCAAGGGCACTGGCTGCTCTTGCAGAGGATCTGGGTTTGATTCCCAGCACCCATATGGCAGCTAAAAACCAGCTGTAACTGCAGTTCCAGGGTATCTGTCACTCCCTTCTGACTTCCATGGGCACTGCACGACATGGGTGCACCTACCTACTTTGCAGGCAAAAAACTCATACACATAAAATAAAAAGAATAAATAAGATATTTTTTAAACTTCCACTAAAAAAATGCTACAAAATATAATTGAATCAGCTGATTTTTTTGGAGTAATCTTTCACTTTACTAAAACAATAAATGCTCATAGATATCTATGTATGTGTCTAACATGATTTAAAAATAAGCCACTACCACTAACAACTGTAATAGAAAAGCCAGCACATACCTATTGAACATTACACCTTGAAACATTTTCAGTTGCTTCATTCTAAGGGAAGTCTTAGAGAGGGAAATGTCTATGAAATACAGATAAGAGAAGATGGCCTCTATTTACTACATTTTGATAGAAATGTACCTTCCTTGTTACCGTTGAAGTAGAGCAGAGAACCTGCAGATGTCTACCCCATGCTGACAAACCTTCCTGCTCACCAGTGTGAGTTCCCTGAACCCCACTCATTTCTCCCACATCTTGAATGTACCAGGAGCAGTGAGAACAGTCTCCTCAACAGTCACACCTGAGGCAGTCATCTCCAGCAGCCGAGCACACCAGTGAGCATCCACCTGTCCCTCAGCTTGTCTGTAAGAGGAGCCACCACATCCAAAGGCACCCCTGACAAGTCCTACTGGCATCCCTGAAATGCTTGAATGATAAATAGCTTGGGTTTCCCAGCCAGACTCTGACATTTGTCTCCTTTGAGTATACCAGGTAATGTCTGAATTTCAGTTTCATCGTTGTAGACATGAGTCTAATTGCCTTTGCAGTGGCTCAGGAAGATAGGAAAACAGTCGGTGTGTCTATGGCTTGAGGGCGACACTGGGAATTTTAAGCAGTAGTTCTTGAGCTTTGAGAAGTTGAAGCATTTCACTTTACTTCCTACATTTTCAAAACTTCGAGTAGGGCCATCCTGTTGTCTTTTCTCTTTGGCAGGGGCAGAAGCAGTTCTTTTCCGTGACTGGAGATTAATGTCTTCTTCCTCGTCTCCGTTTGGACTATCACAGAAGGCAACTGTTTCTGCCATGTTTCGCTCCTTGTCTTCTCCTGTGGAGCTTTCTAGTTCCCTTCCACGCTGCTCACAGAGTTTGATACTATGTGTTTTGTTTTAATTTTCCTTCACTTTAAAATACTTTTTTTCTTTTTTGGTCTTTTTGAGACAGGTTCTCTCTGTAGCCCCAGCTGGTCTGGAACTCACTACATAGACCAGGTTGGCCTTGAATTCACAGAGATCTGCCTGCCTCTGCCTCCTGAGTACTGACTTCAAAATACTTTTGAATACCCCCTCCTGATTAAAAAATTTCTTTTAAGTGTATTTTATGTGTATGAGTGTTTTGCCTGCATAAGTGTACCCGTGTGCACAATGGCCAAAAGAGGATTGGATCCCCTAGAACTGGAGTTACAGAGGGCTGTTTGCTGCCATGTAGGTGCTGGGAACCAAACCCAGGTCCGCTAACAAGAGCAGACAACGCTCTTAACCACTGAGCCATGCCTCTAGACTCACCCTCTTGCTTCCCCCTCTTTCCCCTTTTCCTTGGAGATAAGGTTTTCTCTGTGGTGCCAAGGCTGGCCTGGACCTCACAATCTTGTATCTGTCTCTGAAGTGCTGAGATAGCAGCCATGTAACACCACGCCTTCTTTGGATCTCAGTCTTAAACACAGATTGTTTAGAAGTGTATTATTAACCTGCTTACTTGAGAGAGTTCTCAAATATCTGTTACTGATGTATAACTTAATTCTATTGTGGCCAAAGTACATGCTTTGTTCTACTTAAACTTTCCAAATTTATTGAAATTTATTTTATGACTCAAAATTCTTAGAACACAGACACAGAGCTCTGTCTGGTGTCATTTACAGTGTGCCTGGTGAGCTTCCTTTAACATTTCATATAGTAGGTGTCATTGTAGCTTCAGGATTGGCTTGGATTGGTAATTTTCTCTTCATATCGGAACCTATTTCTTGCATTCCTTACGTACCTGGTAATTTCTGATTGCCTGTCAGACATTCTGAACTCCCATCTTGCTTGGTGTCACGTATCTTTGAGTTCCTCTGGGAATTAGTGCATGCTCCTGGTCTCTTTAGACATCAGCCATTTCAGACCCGAGAATCTGCTGGTTTCTTCTGGCCTCCTCCTCCCTGGGATGTGCCTGAATACTCCATTTAGTGGGCTGGAGCAATCATGGAGTTCACCCTTTTGTTTGTTTTTCACTTGGTGATACTGTCTTCTGTGGTCACCTATCAAGAGTCTTAAAATATGTTCATTTGTACATTTTGCCCATTCATTTCGGTTGTTTCAGGCATGGGTATAAACATGATTGTTGGTACTTTTTCTTGGTTTGAAACAAAAGAAACTCCTCTTTTTATGAAGGCGAAATTTAAATAACATAAATAAAGTGAACCATTTTGGAAAGTAAATACTTCAAAAGCATTTAGTATATTCATAATATACACCCACCTCTCCTGTCTAATTCCTAAGCATTTCCATCACTCCAAAAGGAAAGTTATTAAGTAGCAGTTCCTTTCTCCCTCTTCTCCAAGTCCCCAGGGACCACCATCCATACGTCTCTGTGAGTTTATCTATTCTGGATAAATCTGTTTGCTATAAATAGGAATTTCGTGTCTGTTTTCTTCCACTTAGCCCAATGTCTTCAAGGCTCATCTACTTCGTAGTATGTATCCGTTCTTCATCCCCTTCTTTGCCGTCCCTCCATATGTGTTCGTCTGACACTGGGCAGCTTCCGCCTTTTGACTTCTGTGAGTGCTGTGGCTATGTGCGTATGTATTTGCCTCATTTCCCATTTTCAATTCTGTGAATATATATTGACCAGTGGGATTGCCAGGCCACATGATAATTTTGTTAAACTTTTTAAGGAACCACCAAACTGTTGTATACAGTGGCTGAACTATTTTACATACTCATTCTCCTTTTTGTTTTTGTTTAATTTTGCAGTGACAAGAGCTGACTTTGTTGCTCAGGCTTGTTTCTAACTTCTGAGGTCAGATCATCCTCCTGCCTCAGCTTCCCTAGGAGCCAGGACTACAGGCAAAGAGACCATTTCACCCCAACTCTTTGTGTTTGTTTCTTTCTTTGTTTTTATGGGTCTGGGGATCGAACTCAGAACCTCTTAGGTAGTAGAAGAATATTCTACCACTGAGCTGCACCCTTGCTGCTTCTATTTTACTTTCTTTTATTATTATTATTATTAGTGCATGATGTGTGCATGTACATGCTTGCATGCCATGGCATGTATGTGGAGGTCAGAGGACAACTGTGTGCAGCTGGTTCTCTCTTTCCATATTATGTTGGTTCTAGGGATTAGACTCAGATCACAAGGCTTGCAAGAGCCATTGCACCTGAGTCTTCTCCTTGACCCTTGATTTTTCTTTTTAATAATTCCTCTTTAAGGGATAGGTTACATCTTAAATGGCATCCATTTTAAGTATGTAGTTCAATTTTGTTAAAGGTAGCATTTGTGTTACCAGCATCACAATCAAGAAATAAACATTTCCAGGATTTTAGAATGTTTCCTTGTGTATTTGGATCTGTTTCCTGTCAATGCCGATCAGTTCTGTTTGTTCCAGAACTTCATATAAATAGAATCAAGCAGTATGTGCTATTCTTCTCTGATTAATTTGCTCAGCATAAATGATGAATAAAATTTCCATTTTGTTAATAACTTCAGTTTTTAGTGTTTACACATTTATTGGTTCAGTGCATACTGTAGAACACTTTTGGTTACTAATAACGTAATTCTACAGGCTGGGTAAGTTATAAACAAGACAGATGACTTTGGTTTATAATTCTCATCCAGGGCTGAGGAGCCATATCTGGAGATGGTCTTGCTGGCAGAGTCCTGAGGCAGCATGGGGTGTCACCTGGCAGGAGAGAGGAATTTTACAGCAGGCCTATTCCCAAGATAACCCATCAATGCATTAGCCACCCATTAGCGCATTAGTTACAGGAATAGATTAATCTAATTGTGCAGGTACAGTCTCAGTCATCTGGCCAAAGCTCTTAACAGCTTAGATGAGGCATTAAATCTAAACATGAGTTTTAGAGATGACAAAGTATATTCAAACCATAGCAATTTCTATTTGGATTGTTTCTAGTTTAGGGCTATAATGGATAAAACAGCTACAAAGATTTATGTAAATGTCTTTTAATGGTCACAAGTTTTCATTTATCTTGAGTTAATACCTAGGAGTAGAAAGGTTGGGTCAAAGCTGGATGTATGCTGGACTTTATACGGAATTAACGAAATGTTTTCTAGTCAGTTATCAAGTGGGTCATGACTTTCTTCCATATCCTTAATGACTGTTTTTATCTATGTGTTCCATCAAGTTTTGAGATGGGAATAACATGTCTAATTGCAATTGTGAATTTGTCTGTTTCCCTTTTACTTCTCCCAGTTTTGCTTCTTGACTTTCTTTTCTTTCCTTTTTGTTGGCAGGGTCTCAGTATGCAGAGCTCAGGCTGGCCTCGCACTTCCAGCTTCAGTCTCCCGAGTGCTGGGATCATAGGGATGCACCACCATGCCCAGCTTGCCTTGTGATTTTGAAGCTCTGTTATTAGGTGTGTATATATTTAAGATTGCCATGTCTTTCTGAACATTTTCCTGCTTTATTATAAAATGTCTGTCATCTAGACTGTTTTTAGATCTACTTTGTGTTAATTAGGTTAGTTCTTGCATTTTTTGATGCTGTTTGCATGATAAATCTTTTCCGTTTATTTGTGTTTTCATGATTCACATTTATCTCTTATAGTGTGTATTTGACATTTAAGTTTTATCTAGCTGGGCAATTTCTGGATTTTAATTTGGGTTCATAAATTGAAAGTTAAATTATTACTATTTCTATGTTTAAATTTGTTATCCTTAATTTTTTTCTAGTGTTGGGGTTCAGGGTGTGAACACACATGTGCAGTAACCTCTTTACCACTGAGCCACGTGCAGGGCCTAAAATCTGTTCTCTTGTTACTTATTTTCCATTTACTTGCTTTTTTTTTGTTAGTTTGTTTCTCTGCCATTCCTTGTTGCTTTTTTTGCGTTAACCAAATACTTTTGGACATTCTTTTTTTAAAGGTAGACATTAAACATATTTTAAAAATCATTTTCTGTTTGTTGCTACTATATGCACATGTGATGCATGTATGTATAGTCATGAGTGTGCCACAATACAGATGTGGTCAGAGGCTAACTTCTGAGAGTAAGTTCTCTCACTCCATTTTTTCATGGTTTCCAGGAACTGAACTTAGGTTGTCAGGCTTTTGAGGGGCAAGTACTTTTACCTGCTGCGCCATCTCACAGGCTCACGTGAAAAAAATTTTATGTATTTTCTTCAGGACCAATAGAATGTGTCCTCAACTTGTCAGTCTGTTGAAAGTCATTTTTACTACCTTGCACTTCATACATCCCATTTCCTACCTGATGCTTCACACTTCTGACTTCTTCAGTAATTTCAAAGCCATAAAGTTCTATGGAAGCACCCTCACCTCCAGGAGCCCTTCTAGTTCATAGAAGAAACAGGGTTAAGACACGCTGCTTTCCCTCTGTGAACCTTGCATAGACAGATGTGTAAGGAAAGGGCTGTACAGTGGATGCTCTGACAACACTAGCTGGAGCGCCAGCTGTTCTGTCTATAAAGCTGGAAGCCTTGAAACAAAGAATACCAACAATGTAGTCCCATCATGAGTCTGAAGATCTGAGAGCACCCTGGAGAGCTACTACTGCAAGTGCTCATGGGAAAGCTGAAGACTCTGAATCTGCCATCTGTGGGTTCCAGCAATAAAAACTCAAGACCTGCTCGAGAAGGGTGGAGTGTGATCACATGAGCTTCCCTCTTCTTCCAGTTAAAATTAAAAAAATATTTTGTTATTTTTAATTATGTTTGTATATGCACATGCATGCAGGTGCCTGTGGAATCTGGAGCTCCCTGGAACTGGAATTACAGACAGTTGTGAACTACTTGGTGTGGGTGCTGAGACATAATCGGCCTTCTACAAGAGCAATAAGTGCTCTTGGCTCTGAGCCATCTTCCCAGCCTCCCCTTCCTCTACCTTTCCATTCCGTCTGGCCTCCAGCTTCTTAGCTGGCACTACCCACATTCAGGGCAAGGTCTTCCCCATTCACCTTGTTAGTCCAACTACCAGTCTTCTCTGGAGATACCTTTACAGACACAGAAAGATGCTTGACCGTTTTCCAGGCATCCCTCAGTCCTGCAAAGCTAACAATCCAAATTAGCCATAACATAGTGCCATAGGCAAAAGAAACTAAAAAGCAAAATAGGAATGACCACATAGGGCCGGAGCTGGGAGCAGTCTCTCCGGATGGTTGAGAGCTAACTGTGTGCTGTCAAATTCTAACAGGAGTTTGAGGGAGCCATTATGATGAGCTTTAATGCATTCGGGTTGGCTTTATGTAGGAAAGGCTGAGAGACGGGGCAAGAAGGAAGAGAAAGGAGTTTGCATGAGAATTCTGCTGTCCTTGCAAAAAACAACTGTTTAATGTGCTCAGAGAGAAGAGCTGCAGAGGCCGGCGCTGCTAAAGGGCAGAACCATGGTGTTGATAGTCCACCGGATTTGAGAAATGGGACTGAAGGACCTGTCCTGGTGCCCAGAGGTGCAAGCATCAATTTCTACAATTTCTAGAGACTGCACACCATGTTCCAGAAGGAGAAGATGAGGAGTTTGAGATGGGAAATGTAGTGTGTGGGGGCTGGGAATGAGGTCTGGAACGTTCAATTAAGAATCTATAAAAGGCAGCTGCAAATACGGTCTGGTGTTCAGGGCAGACAAGCATGGGATTGGAATTCATCAATGGATGGTGGGGATGCGCATGACAGTTGTGGTTACAGATGAAACTGACCAGGCTGAGTATGTAGAGCCAGAATAGCAGGCAAGAGGGAGGCTTGGAAGAGGACAGAGGGGAGAGCATCCAAGGAGACAACAGCTTGCCAGGATTCTGTGCTCTGAGGGAGTGTTACCACTTCTATTCATGTAAACATCCCATCCATCTGTCTGCCTCACCTAAGAGGACATTTCATGTTAACTGAGTGCCTGGGCCTTTTGTTTCTCATTAATGACCAGTATCTGCTTGTCAAAGACCAGAGTAGGGGTCATGTGACCTAACCCAGCGGCTTGAAACCCTTGTCACTGTGCAAGGAAAGAAGAGAAGGACAACTCTGTCATCTATCTTGGTGGGCAGAACCTCAAAGAAGGTGAAAGAAGCCATCGTTTACTGAGGCTCCTCTACATGTAGGCACTGCACAGGTTATTTATGGACATTATGTGTCCTCCTAGGGAGGCATGCTCTCAAATATGCTCTCAAGTAAGGGAATAAGGACAAAGGTGATCCAGAAGGGAAGACAATCATCTGGGGTTATTTTGGGGTGATTTGTGTAGCATGGTCAAGATCTATGAACCATTCTCTATGATCAAATTTACCTTCCTTTCCTCTGTCCTTCTCAACTTGAGAGGCCCTGGGAAGGGAAGAGGACCTGTAATCTGGGTCTCCAGAAAGAACAAAACAAAATCCCCCAACTGATAACCCTTGCTGACCTCTCCCACCATGGCTGATTTCAAACTCCCAGCAGAGCTCCCTAACGGCAGAATTGGGAACAGGTATGCATATAGACTGCGTTTGCCAGCTAGACAAGCTGGCTCCGGACCCACTGACGTCCTCTTGGAATCTTCTTGCAAAAGATGAATTGCAGAGAACATATGAATTCTTTTTCTTGCTCACTGAACTTATGGGCCGAGACAGAGCATCACTTAATTCTAAACACCAAAAACGTGACTGACTCCAAAGCCTTGCTGGCTTTCTATGCTCTGAGCTGAGGCCCTGTGGGAGCGCTTGGCCTTCGTTGCTGTCTGAGATTCCACCTCCAGGCTCCAATTGTGTCCTTCTAGAGTCCTGTGAAGAATCTCTGACTTGCATACAGGGGCAGGGTGTGCATTCTTGTGTACCACGTCTGTCCTCACTCCTATCCAAGTTTCTTTGGCAATCACTGTGCTAGGGGTCTAGATTTTACTCTAAGATATTGGATATAGCTACCTAATTGTGGCCAGGAGGTGAGAACTAGCAAGGGAGGCAAAGGGGAGGGATTCTGTAGGCAATTGTCTTGGCTCAGCCATTTGTGCATTCAGTCTGGAGGAATGGCTCACTCCTCACACTGATGGGTGAGCAATTTAGTCACCATAAAAACGGCAAATACATGGTACTAAAGTTACCACATCCCTTTGCTGGGCCTGTGGTGGGCATCATCAGTTTGCCCCTGGACTTTTTCCTGCTTAGCCCAAGCACGTTTTCATATGGCTCAACAGTATACATCAGAAAGTTACTACTGAATGGACTGAAAGTAGCTGGGCCAGGAACGGAGCCCAAATGTGTCTCTAAACTTCAAACTTGCCCTCTTTGCTGACTTCTGATAATAGGGCTGGACTGTGGCCATTGGCAGGAAGCTAGTGTGAAGCAGCCAGGCTAGAGGAGAAGGGAAGAAAGGGCTTTCTCCTTCTGGTCTGCTTGTAGCTATTGTCCTCATCAAAGGGTGATGCCTGCATGTTCCAGAAGCAGCTGCTTCTTCTAGTAGCAAAAGTTGAAGCCAGCTGTAGCTTTTCTCACACTCATAAAACCAGCCCTGGACTGGAGAGATGACGCAGTGGATAAGAGCACCAACTACTCTTCCAGAGGACCCATGATCTGTTTTCAGCACCCACTTGACTGGTGGCTAACCCCCGCCTTTAACTCTATTTCTGGGGGTATGACGCCCTTTTCTAGCCTCTGTGGACACTGCACACATGAGATGCACTTACATTCACATAAGCAAAATGCTCATACACATAAAAGAAAAAGAAATAAAATCTAAAACAAAACCAACCAATCAAATAAACAAAACCAGCCTCCATGTGCCCCAGTGGCACTGTGTAGCTCCTTCCTCAGTGCTCTGAGCTTAGCCTTTGTGGGCCCCTCCTCCAACCTTCTATGCTTTAATGATTCCTTTTGAGTCCCAGTTGTGTGGCTGATAGCTGATGCTCACAGTGGCTGACTTCCTGGACCCTCGGTGCCAGGAGGTTCTGCCACACAAAACCTGAGGCTTCGCTAAGGTCAGAAGACAGTGTGAATGAAGTTCTACAAACATGAGGCATTTAAACAGAAAGACCCTGAGTGACCTAGCCACCAGTCAAACTGCTTTGTGACCCTCAGGCTGGGTGTTTGGGTATAGGCTAGCCTGTACTATGTCGATTAAAAACCAAAATTTAGGCAGAGGTGGAGAGAACTGAAGAAAACAGCCATCTCACCTCAGAAATTAAACCTGAGGTTCAGAAAGGCAAAGGGGCTGACTAAGGTAACTCAGGGAGGGTCAGGCTGGGAGTAGACGCTTTAGGCCTGAACCACTGGGCTTCCCTGGGTCATAGCAAGAAACTCACTCACTTTTCCTCACTTGGGAAATATCTGGCTTGAGATGGTGGTTGGGTCAATGGGTTTCTCTATGATACCTGCTAAAATTAGCAAAAAGGTATTGCTTCTCCAAAAAATGCATAAGCATAAGTGAAACAATTGTTCTTTTTGCTTAAAACTACCTGGCTACTAAGAGTAAGTGCGTCACCTCCACTTCTCAGTTTAAAATACAAATTAAACGAACATGTACACTCACAGTAGCAACTAACTGAGGAACTTTGGTTAAGTTTTTCAGCCTGTTTTCTGTAAAACGGTGCCTATGATAGCCATTTCTTCTTAAGGTAAATGGGGCAGAGTATTCCCTAAGCAGCTGTTGATGGCTAAATTTCATACTTGCTTGGAGTACAGTCTACACTCTTTTTTTTCCTATTAGCCTTTTTGGTTCTAAAACGAAATCTTTTTCCCCTTTCCTTTCCTTCAGTAGCTCTGTTCCTGGCAGAGAACCCAAATGCAAAAACGAGAGCGATGCTCAAGTGGTCAGAATCAGCCTGTAGCTTGTTTTCCCATCACCACCCAAACAGAGGGTTGAAGCCATTTCTTCTGGGGAGATGGAGACTCTTCTCCTGTCACCTCTTCCTAACCCTGGAGAGGTCCCTTCTGGTGACTGAGCAGGCTGGCTGGCCTCACACTCCTGATGACCCATCTATGAGGGTCACTGAGTCGGCAGGGCAGGGGTGGCTTCTGGGCTTGGCCTCTAGGAGAAAAGGCCCCCTAAGACTATCACCCAGCCCTGCTGGTTTACATCCAATGATTTACTGAGCATTGCAGCCACTGACACCTTTTATGCCCCTTCCTCTAGGCCAAAGGGACAAAGCTAGTTGAGAGGTGGCCGGGAACCCATCCCTGGGTCAGCAGCACAGAGTTCTCCCATCATTGATAGTGTCCCTTTGCCCTGGGAAACAAAACCCAGGCCCCTTGACTTTGGGTCGCCCACTCTTTGGTACCACTTCTGACGCAACAGTCTGAATTTACGACACTACCATGAAAGCCCATCTGAGGCTCCGTCTTCTTTCTCGGCCACTGAACTTCATGTGGTCCAGAGTAAATCACTGTAATGGCCACTAAGCCAGCATTGTTATAGGATGTTTTACACCCATACTGTCAGTTATTTGGGATGGTTGAGTTGAATTGCCAAGTGTCATGTTAAAGTTGTTCTGTAGTCTCCTGGCCTTGCGCATAATTACAAAGAGTCACAACAGCCAAAGGTGGCTAGGTTTGTAACACAAAGCAAGGTATGGAGCTGACCACCTAGGAGAAAGCTGCAGAGGTAGCTTGGACCATCATGTGGTCCTAAGCTTGTTGCCCTGATTGAGAGGACCCTGCACTTCTGATCTCTGGTGTAACTGCAAACCCAGCCCACTGACTCTGGGTTCTTGCTATGCAGCAGTGGTCCTAACAAAACGAAACTGCAGGCAGAAAAGGCCTAACCTTTTCTCTGTACCAGCTGTATGCACCATGAAAAGAGCTGTGTTGCATGTGAACAGTCTTTTCACATCTGAATCCTGGGAGGCCACAAAGGCTAATACTACCCTGATGAGCCCCAGGAAGAGCCCAGTTGCCTAAATGACAAGTCCCCCGTGGGCATTCACCACTTTGTGAGATTTCTCGTTTGCCCTGTAAGACAATATCTGGAACACTTTCTGGGGTCAGGGAGATTCAGTGGATGACTGTAGTCCTCACTAATTTTTCTGGCTGGTAAGCCTGGCTGACCAACTACTTGTTCATCTAGTGGTGGAGGCTTGGGAAAGTCAGAGGGTGGGGAAGCAGGTGGTCCTAATGTCTCAGCATCCTCTTCCAAACTGGGATGATCCCGTCTTTACTCTTTACCTGAACCAAGAACCTGCAATGCCCTTTCTTTCTTTTCTGAAGTTTATTTCTATTTCATATGTGTAGGAGTGTTATGTCTGTGTGTGTAAAAGTGACAGAAGAAGTCATCAGATCCCCTAGAATTGGAGTTATAGACAATTGTTAGTTGCCATGCAGCTGCTGGGATTAGAACCTGGGTCTTTTGCAAGAGTAGCCAGTGCTCTTAACCACTGAGCCATCTCTCCAGCCCCGCAATGCCCTTTCTTAAGGCTTCTGTCCTTCATATGCATTTTGTTTAGGACCTACTTTATTGCTACAAACAAATACACTTTCATTGATGAATTCAAGAAGTCTCCTTCCCTCCTCAGACTCCTTGATCCTTCTGCCACCCCTCAAAAGGAAGCCACTGTTACTAGTTTCTTGTATTGGATGCACTGGATGTATTAGTTTTATTTGTGTGAAGATGCTGGGGGATGGTAGACTTCTGACTTGCCTCTGGTCCTTGGCTAAAAAAGGGCAAAGGTAAGGCTGAACAGATGTATGCTTGGCTCCACAGTTAAAAGTAGATGAGTTGTAAGTCTGAAGGCCTTTAAAAGGTTGGAGCAGGCCTTTCAGGAAGGAGAGGTGGGGATGTGGTCCCTGTCATACCCAGTAATTTATTATTTCAAAACCCCTAGGCCTAAGGTTCCAGAGTTCAAGGATGTGGTTTACTTGCAAATCAAATAACTGGGAAGATAATTCAAATTTATGGTGAAGTACAGGTGTTGTAATGGCAGCTCCGAGTGAGCAGAAAGAAAGGGGAGGGTGGTCTTGTCATGCTGGATTAATGAGGTCCAGTTTCTGAAAGTGGTAATGTTGGAGCTGGACCTTGAAGGGTCAGTAGACTTAATGGGGATCCATAGGAAGCTGAGGGGAATGCTGCATGCAAGGTTTGGTACATGCAGAGTTGTAGTCAGGTTGGCATTACCAAGTCTAAAGTATGTGTACAAATGGTGTGTGTGTGTGTGTGTGTGTGTGTGTGTGTAGCTTGTGTGTGTGCAAAGCAATGGGATTGGAGATGAAATCTGAGAGGCAGGAAAAGGTTATGGAGGGAGCGCTGATGGGTGAGACCTTCACTCAACCAGAAGGTCCAAGTTATGAGAATGTGAGGAAGGCTGCACACGGGGGCTGAGCCTGCTAACAATGGGTGCTGAATGTGTTTCAGGGTGTCGTTATGCATGCTGGCCAGTTTGAATCTCACTGAAAAGACGGGAAGCTTCAGTTCGTGTTCAGTCACAGGAGTTGTCTGAAGTAGGCTTGAGAGGCTCCTGAACAAAAGAAATAGCAGGAAGCAGTACTGAATGCACTGATAAGTTGCCAGCCTGTCACAACTTCTGGTGGGAGGGGCTGTGCTTCCAGTGCAAGACTGAATGAAACAGGGTCTCAGACTTTGCTAGTGGGATAGTAAGATGGAACAATCCTACTGAAAAAGTTTTACTATATATGTAAAGCGTTCTAAGAAGGGTAGTAGTTTCTGACCCAGCAAAGATAAAAGATTTCGGGTAAAAAATAGTCTTTTTTTCTTTTTTAGGCCTGGTGTGGTGGCATAGCCTTTAATCCCAGCACTCAGGAGACACAAACAGGTGGAGCTCTGTGAGACTCAGGCCAGCATGGTCTGCACAACAAGTTCCAGGCCAGCTGGTGTTACAGAAAGACCCTGTCTCAGAAATAAACAAGTAAACAGACAAAACCAAAAAGTTCATTTTAGAATTGTGTACATTAGAAATGGTAGAAGAATATGCAAATAATTACAAGATGGATTATAAAACAGTTTCTTGTTGTTGCTTGTTTTGTGTGGTACTGTGATCATAGCCAAATACACATGGTTGAAGAGGTCATAGATCTTAGAGAAATTCCCAAGGCTGTCACTTCCTAGACTAATATAACATCTTACTAAGTGCAAAATATGTATCCTTATATTTACAGTCAAGTATCCCAGTCACCAGTCATCAAAGAAACTTCTTTTGCACCAGATGGAGACTATTATAGAGTACCACAACTGCTCACACACAGTGTCTGTGAATTGCTCACGCCTAAGTGGCACATCTATGATGCAACCTCTACACCCATGGAACATAGAACAAATGGTAAAGAAGTCACTAATGAAGCTCTCAATTCTCGTTAATGAAGGTCCCTCATGCAATAGAGGGCCAGGAACACAAAAGGTCAAAAATGACCAAAGCATAGAGATTAGGACTGCAGAATGCTGGTCCTTGGACAGGACTCCTATATTAAACTTCACCCACCCAGAGCTCAGGGACCATTGTGGAAGAGGGGGCAGAAGACAGTAAGAGCCAGGGAGGAGGTGCGTGACCATATGGAAATACGCTCTTACAGGCTCCTGGAGCCCTGCTCATGTAACCCTACAGCAATGGTGGCAGCATGCGGAGGACTCATGCAGACTCGCAGACAGAAACCCAGCCTAGAACTGGCACAATGGACAGCGGGACCCAATCTTAGATGAAGAAATATTGGCAAGTGATTACTGCTGGATGAGGAGGAGCTGATCTTCCTAAAAGGAGGAACTCTAGATAGGCTGAATGGACCTCAGTGAATGAACTTGCACTGAGGAATGTTTGGGGACACTAACTTGACACAATTAGCCTTAACACAGATGAGAGACTGTGTGGATTCTAGTTGGGGGAGTGTGAGAGAATGCTGGTAGGGAAGCGGGTGTAACGATGATTCAATAATATTAATAATAATAGAAGATAGTCTCACTATGTAGCCCTGGCTGGCTTGGAACTTGCTGTGTTTGTAATCCTAAATTTGGGGAGACTGAGACAGGAGGATTGCAAGTTCTACCTGAGCTATAGGGTTCAAAGCCAGCTGTGACAATTTAGTAGGACCCTGTCTCAAAAATAAAAAGTCAAGAGACCTGGGGATATAACTCAGTGGTAGAGTCCTTTCCTACCATATGTGAAGCTTCAGTCTCCAGTGTCAGATATGGGGACATCAGCTGATAAAGTGCTTGCCATACAAGCATGAGGACCTGAGGTTATCACCAACATCCTTGTAAAAATCCAGGCATGGTAGTGCACATTTATAAGCCCAATACTGGGGAGGCAGAGACAGGCAGATCTCTGGGTTTCCCTGGTCAGCCAGCCTTGCCAAATTGCCAAGGCACCAGATGTTGGGGTCCCTGTGCTCAGGGCGGCCTGAGCAGGACACAGGGTCTCCACCGTGAGGGGGTGAAAGGCTCAGAGTCAACACACAGACCCCGGGAGCTGGGTGAAAAGCATGTGGAGGGCGAGCCGTAGCAAACTCGTTTATTCAATGCACCGCGAGGGGTTTTGTGGATTTGGTTAGCCAGTCAGCCTATGGGGTGGTTCCCAACTGCAGCCTCTCGTGTTCCGTCTCTTAGGCAGGTCATCCAGGTGCGGAGCAGAAGCTGGTGTCCTGCCTGGCGAGAGCAGAGCACCACGTCCACAGGAGCCATTCCCTTATTCCTTGTGACAGCTGGCCTGGTAAGGCCCATCCTGCATTGTATGGCACAACATTGCAGAGAGACACTATTGCTACAGTGGACAGTTCCTGAGGAATGACACCTGATGTCATCCTATGGCATACACATACACATACACACACATGTACTTGCACACAGGTGTACATGGACATACACAAACACACACACACAGAGAAAGGAGAAACCAAGTGTAGGTGTGAGCAGGAGGCCAACACAGGATTCTCACAGCACAGCACAGCACAGCACAGCACAGCAGGAGACCAAGAAGCAATGTGAAGGGGCAAGATGGCTGCCTTCATATTGTGGGTCTCAGTGCTCTTTAGAGCCACTCCAATGGCCTGGACAAGATTTCTTCTCTCCAAGAGCAGCAATAAAAAGATTAGAAAATAAATAGAATATGACTGATTATCAATGCAGGTATATGATAAAGTTTTGATTAAAGGTTAAGAAGGAGATGGGACTGGAGAGATGGCTTTGTGGTTAGGAGCATTATCTGCTCTTGCCGAGGACCTGGGTTCAGTTCCTAGCACTCACACGGCAGCTAACAATCATCCTTCACTCCAGCTCCAGGAGATCTGACACCTTCTTGTAGCTTCCTTGGGCCTTGTACATATGGGTGCATTTCCAAACATGGAGGCAGAACATTCATATACACATAACATGAAAACAACTAAATAAAAAAAAATTGATAAAAAGATCAAACGGAGGCATGAAGTTTGACACACTTCCAAGAGAACTGAACTTCCCCTGGTTCCCAGGTTTATAGCAATTCTTCTTCAACTTTACTTTGGAACATAGACTTTTCTGTTTTGTGCTGCAGACAGGAGAGCTCCTAGAGGTACCTTGTGTTAGTCTCTATGAGCTTGCTATTGACAACCCAGATGGAGAGTGACATTAAGGGCAGGTAGAGGAAGCATTTTCAGAGGCTCATGAGCAAAAGAAAGAAGGGAAAAATAGTGATTTCATGTAAAACACAATGCCTGTTGCTAGCTGGGAAAGGGGAAAGTGATGGCTGAGGAAAAGGACGTGTCCAACATGGAATGGGATCCCCCGGGAGAAAGAAGAGAAGAGAGAATCAGTTCCATGTGCCTGTCACCCAGCAGCAGCATGAGCACAGCACACCTCTGTATACCTAGAACCCTGGGCCCAACACTGACAGTTTACATAAGAAGGCAGAATTCCCTAATGACTAATGACTATTTGTAAAATTATGCCTTTGAACACTTCTGTCCTCCTCCATCCAAGCCAACTTGAGCATCTGTCCATGCCAGGAACCCATATAAAGAGAAGCCCTGCTGTTGAATTTCATGGCACATTTGTAAGACTGCAGACAAAGCTATTTTAATTAATAAAGGTGGACCTGGTCAAATTAATCCACTTAACAGAGGGAGAGAAAACTGGCAGGATGCCTCAAGGGAAAATGACTTGAAAACAAGTAGGAAAGCCCTCAGGAAATGGATGAATGTCTTTAAAATTTTTGTGAGAATGATATTTTTTGTGATCGAGCTACAAAATTTAAAATATGAAGTAAAAAGCTCTTGCTATTGTACTTGTTATACACAAACATTGGGTGATGTTGGCAGGAAAATTGTACCAAAGACCCTGAAACAAATCCATTTAGTTTGTCATAAGAATTAAAGCATATTTGCTGCCATTTTCCAAATTTGCCTGATTATAAGATGAAATAAACATATTATCTGTTGCTGTTCTTCCTCCTCCTCCTCCTCCTCCTCCTCCTCCTCCTCCTCCTCCTCCTCCTCCTCCTCCTCCTGCTTTTTTTTCGACAGGGTCTTGCTATGAAGCCTAGACTGACCTTAAACTCAAGATCCTCCTGAATTCTTGGATTACAGATGTATACTACCATGTCTGGGTAGTTTTTCTTTAAGCTGTTGTTTCCACTAGTTTTGTCATTATTTATTATGTTACTGTTTACCACAAAAGTTCAGATTTTTGTTTAGAGATTTCATTGAGTATGAAAATTGAATGAATCATTACACATGAAGCCCCTCAAACAGTGACGGGTGTATAGTTAGGTATGCTACGGTTTTAATTATTACTGTTTTCAGTGGATAGTGTTCCAGTACCCATCTTACCTGGCTATGAAGGCAGCAGGTTTAATACTCAGTTTTAACACTGACTGTTACCATTCACTGCATACCATTTACCGGACACACCACACACGTGCTTTCATCTGGTTCTCACAACCTCTCTCTTAAAAGTCTCATCATAGTTAAGGAAATTAAAGACAGTGGTAACTCTGGGTCTCAGAGCTGATAGAGAAGAGCTGAGATCTGGAGGTTTTGTTTGTTTGTTTTTGAGTCAGGGTCTTCCTGTATAACTCACTATGTAGACCAGCTGGCCTCCATCTCACAGAGATCTGCCTGACTCTGCCTCCCAAGTGCTGAGATTAAAGACATGTACCACCAGGCCTGGCTAAGAGCCAAGATCCGAACCAAGTGTGACCCGAAGCCTAGATTCTCCTTTCTCTTCCCCACTTTCTGCTTCTTCCTTATAAAACTGGAGCATATACAAAATAGCAAAATAGTAGAATGAACCCACAGTTTGGGCATTTTCCAGTTCAACAATGATCATCTTAAGGTGTCTTCTTTCATCTTTACCCCAAGCTCCCATCCATCCTGTGTTATCTGCACAAAAACTTAGTCATATTTCAGTAAATGCCTCAGTGTTTCCTGAAGAGTTAAGGACTTGTTCATTTTAAGCATAACTACATCATGACACCTAAGAGAAAACCACAATAATATTAACCAACATTCATAGACTTCCTTTGAAAATCTCCTTATTATCTCATAAATTTAACCATTGGTTTGTTTGACCCTGATCACCACAGCGCATACAGTTCGCATGGTCCTCAGACCCTGTCTCTATCTGTACCTTTCTTTTCTAGCACTTGTCTCCTCTGAGACATGTTGAAGAAACTAATGTCATGTCAGTCCTGACTACCTCCAACTTTTCTTTGCAGAGCTGAAGTTTAAACCCAGAGCTTTGCATACGTAAAAACAAGCATTCCACCACAAGCCATCTTCTCAGGCCCTTGGCCTGTAAGTTTTCTATTATTTGGACTTGGATAATTTCATCCTTCTTCTTCTGTGCAGATGCTCCTCTTTAAACTGATTATTTTCATGATTTTTAAACTATCGTTTGTTGAGTTCCTTTTGTGTTTAGGTGATGGAGTCATACTCGGGGCTTGCAGTCTAGGGAGGAGTTCAGCACAAAGACAGCAAGCAAATGAAAATTGTGTGTGAATAAATGTTTGTGTATGTGGCTGTACATATATGTGCAGGTGCATATGTGTGTGGAAGCCAAAGGATATCCCCAGATAATATCAACTTTATTTTATTTTATTTTTTATTTTTTTAAGGCAGGGTCTCTCATTGGTCTAGAATCTGCTGATTAGGCTAGGCTGGCAAGCCTGGGAGTGCCAGGGATCTCCACCTCCTCAGCTCTGGGAATCTAAGCACACACCATCATATATTTTTTTTTTTTTAACATGGATTCAGTTCCTTGTACTTGCAAGGAAAGTACCAACTGAGCATGCCCTCAGCTCCAAGCATGAACAATTGTATTTTTTTGTTACATTTACATAATGTGTAGATTTGAATTGATTATGATTTATAAATATAATTATATTTGATCTTCACAACATTGTGAAGTAGAAGTTGTGCTTTTTATTATATCAGAGATGCCATTGTAATGCCAGAGGATCAGACAGGGTTGAGGTCTTCCCTCTCTCTCCCCTTTTAAACAAAGTATCTTATTTGACACTGGGGATTGAACCCAAAGCCTTGAGCATGCTAGGCAAGCACTGCGTCACTATGCTACCTCCCTCGCCCAGGTCTCTCATATTCACTATGTGTGACCTTTGGAGAGAGGGTGTCCCTTACTTTTGTTGGACTTTGGTGTTTTTTTTAAAAATGATGGATGTTGGCTAAATGAGTGTCTTTCCAGGCTTCTTATAGCCACAAAGTGTTTGTTCTCCCCTTCATGAACTCTAATGCCTGAGACAGATCACAAGGTTGCTGCCCCGAAGGAAGAGGAGGGCTGTCTGCCCCAGCCTGTCCTCACTTTTTATCTCTAGCTTTTACATCCTGCCCTTCACCCCTGAACCGTCATGAGACATATCCTTAGAACCTGGGCCTCCAGGGCACAGTCAGAAAACTTTACGTAGTTTAGGTAATGTTTGGTGTTCTTTGGAGAACTGTCAGAGATCTGCTTGAATAATACTTCTGTTTCCTTGGTGGGGTTGGGGCTCTGTCTGTGTCGTATTTTCTTTCTTTCTGTCTCTCTGTCTTTGTCTCTGTCTCTTTCTCTCTCTCTGTATTCACTTATCAATGAAAGAATGAAATCTCACAATGGAAATGCTCTAATCTAACTTCTTTTTTTGGTAAGTACTCTTCCCTTTCCAAGTGACAGAGTCCAACTCCTGTTAGCCTGAGATAACAGAGAAGTTATTGGTGCAGAAGTTGAGCGGAGAAGCTCCTGTTGTGCCTGGCTCCAGCGCCATTGAGCTGGTTCTGCCTTCTTCTCTCATGCTCCGCACTTGCATGCTTTCTGATCAGGCGAATGCTCCTCAGGTTATGGCTAAATGGCCATCAACAGCTCCAGCACTGCATTCTACAAGGCCACGGACCTCAATAGGCAGAGGTGGCCTTTTCTTTGAGAGTTCCTGCAAAACTCCTGTACATTCACCCTTATTGACTAGGTCTGAACCAATCTTCATGCCTAGGGGAAGTCAGAACATTATTAGACCATCTCAGGCTACCGGTACCATATAGAGCATGGTGCTGCTCAGGGAATTAAGGTACTAATGGGAAAAGAATATGAACTGCCCTCAAAAGAGGGACATGTCCTTAAAGTGACCATATAACTTGTCAGAACTGGAATGCTTTAGAAAGTCAAAGCGGGCACCACTAAAAGTTACACTGGGGGACAGATGAAAATGAAACTACTCTGGCCAAGTGGAATATATAATGACCTGATGGAACTCCTCAGAGAGATGAAATAACTAGGTTAAGGTTCTCAGACTAGTGAGTAAGACACCTGGGTGTAGAACCCATTACAGATTTTCTATCAAAAGATCATTCTTAGGCTTGCAAGATGGCTCAGCGGTTAAGAGTCTACACTGCTCTTACAGAGGACCTGAGTTCTGTTCCAGCGCACACACTGGGCAGCTCACAACTACCTCAGACTCCTGTTCCAGGGTATCCAATGCCTCTGGCCTCCTTGGGTAATACACACACACGCGTGCACACACACACGCACACACACACAAATCTTAAGAAAGGTGGCTGTGAGTCATCAGAAGTGTTTTCTGCAGTAGTCTCTATAATGGTAGTGAGCAGGGAGTAGCTGTTACTGAGAAAGAAGACTTCTGATGAAATTAGATCAAGTGGATCTAGAGGGATCGTTTGAGGGCCATGTCAGTGGCCGTTTGTGACATCTGTCTTGGATATGCTCAGATAACCTGCATTAGTCATATGGAACCCTCAGCAGTGTATGTGTACAGTAAATGGTTTAAGAAATGGGTCTGTGGGACTGGGGAGAAGGTTCAGTGAGTAAAGTGCTTGCTGCACAGGTGTGAGGACCAGAATGCAGATCCGTAGTAAAAACCGGGCATGCGCATAGCATTATGTGCCTGTGATCTAGTGCTTGGAGGTGGAGGAAGGAGGGTCTCATGAGGCCAGAGAGTCTAGTCAGTAGGTGAGCTGCAGATTCAGTAAGGAAGACTGTATCAAAAATAAAGGTGCAGTGCACAGAAGACTCCTAACATCAACCTCTGTTCTCCACATGCATACACATACCATATCTATGCCACATACTACGTGCCACACCACATACACATCCTCCTCCCACATATTAGACACCATACGTACATACACACACATGCATATGCACAGAGCACATACCAGATACCACATACATGTCACACACCAGATATCACTCACACATCATACAGTAGATACCACCCCCTACACTCTCCATCAGAAACCACACACACACACTTACCAGACACAAACACACATTAAAATTAGCTAAAAACAAAAAGAATGTGGGTCTGAAACCAAAAGGGGTTTTACCTAACTCTATTACTTATGAGCATCATGACTTTAGGGAAATTATTTTCATCTTTCTACATCTATTCCTTTGCCTATAAAGCAAGACTAATCACAGAATCTCCCTCACTTTGTGAAGATAAAGTGAAATATTGTTTGTTAAACGCAGTGCTGGAACATGGCAATTCTGTAACAGTGAACTATTTTATTAATTCTATTCTCAGCATACCATGCGTTCAGAAATGTGTACTGACTCTGGCTTGGCCTCACATCACCCCTGTTCCATTCTAGCCTTGGGTGTGGGAGAATCACAGCTCTGTGTGGCTGGCGTCATAAACTGTCTGTCTCTGGCTACATACCGACCAGGTGTTTCTTTGCTGTGGCCAGCCCTTCTGTGGTTTGATCAGGTGGCTGTGGTCTCAGCCTTATATCTAGTCACCTGAAGAGTGTTGGTTCCTGGGCATGGCACTAACTCTACACTTAGAGCTGATAAATGGAACATGAAGGATTTTAATAGCATCTCTGATGACTGTTAAACTACAGGGTAGAAAGCCAGGTGTGGCAGCACACGCCTTTAATCCTTGGAAGGCAGAGGCAGGTGGATCTCTGTGAGTTCACGCCAGCCTGGTCTACATAGCTAGTTCTGGATCAGCTGGGGCTACAGGGAGACCCTATCTCAAAAAGACTAAACAACAACAACAAAAAACTACAGAGCAGAAAAACCAATAGAAGACACAGTGAAAAAAAAAAAAGCCATCATTACCAAGTCCCAAGAAGCTCATGGTGTTAAATTCAAATCAAAAAGAAGAAAAGTGAGCCAAATATTTGCACGAATGTCTTAGCCTCAAACACCTGGTTTGGAAACGCTCCTCCTGTGCTGCATTAAGCCTTCGGAAACCCAGGAAGGAAATATAGTGTGTGAGGCCAGGAAAGGGTGAGCCTGGCTCCCTTAGGTCAAAGAGTGGGCTGTAAACGACTCTTTTCAAAACATATTACTTCCCAGGATTGCCCGACACAAAAGAAGGTACACACAGCAGTTCTTCCCAGCAAGGGTTATACTACGTGGCTATTAGGGGAACAGAAGCAGCCGATTCTCACCAATGACAGGAAATAAGGTCAAGTAAAGATAACAGGTCTTTGAATTAAAGACTCTTTAAACACACATCCTGGCCTCATGGCTTTAGTAAGTGAATGAGAATTATGGAACGAAGCCTCGAAGCTCACTCCGGAGCACATACTCTGCCGGGGCGGGGCAGGCGCCAGCTTCCTCATACCGTTGGCTAGTTAAGTTCTTTCTTTGCTGTCAGATTACTACTGAGATCTGGGCTGGGACTGGCTCACCAGATAAGACTCTCATAACTAACTTAGTTGGTAACCTTGGTCATACATATCTTTAGATTTAGAGGTCAAGACTGTATTGCCTTTGGGGAACGAGGAAGGGTGATTGCTGCCCTTAGCAATCATTGGACAGTGTGCTTCTCTTTTGCTATGTTTTTCAAGGACAAGATAGTCAGATAGGCTTGACGTCATTCAGCAAATTCAACAGAGAATGAGTTCAGAGAGAAGGAAACAACAAACATCAAAAGATTGTCATACAGATAAGCACCCAGTTTTGGCCTTGGCTTCCCATACATTACATCCTGTCTTGAGTTCCCCCTCCTTGGGAATGGGAGGGAGCCAAAAAGAGAAATGTAGGTTAAACAATCCGTTATGACACTTAAAAGCCTGATGTGGCTAATTCAGTTAGCCAGCTGGCTCTCCTATACATAACCAGCTTGGTGGACTGGACCCAACCTTGCTTTGACGCTTGCTGATTTTAGTTTTGGTGTATGTGTCTGTAGACAGGTTGACTATTTCTCCTATCATGACTGAAGAAAAGGTACAGTTATTATAGTTTAAAAAAATTTTTCTTTCCTGACAAAAGTTGAAAAAAAAACTTTGTTTTGACAGATAAACCTAGTAATAACCCTAATTCATAAGGGTTGTTAAAAGATCAAAACAGATAATCCATGTAAAACACTAGCCTGATGCTTGGCACAGAGAATTCAGGAAGCATCCTGGGGTATTAACTGTGATCTTTGTAGCTCACACATGCCCTTGCTGGCTCTATAAGTATCTAGAGAGTTTTATAAGCTTCTTATCAGTAATGATATTTTTGTTATGTGGGAAATGATTTGTATTCCTGCTGAGTTTTGTCAACAGGTCGTTAGTTCTTTGGGTTTTACCTGAAGTATAAGCACAATTGTAGGTTACTATGACCCTGAGGTGCTTAAACATTTGAAAAAATCTGTATAGAATAATCTTTCATTTTCTTACAAAGTAACTCATGCTCACAGGGTTTTTTTTTTTTTAAGATTTATTTATTTCTATTTTATTTTCTGTGTTTGAGTGTTTGCCTACATGTGTGTATTGTGTACCATGTGCAGGCCTGGTGTCTACAGAGGCCAGAACTGGAGTTACAGACAGTTGTGAGAAATCTTGTAGGTTCCGGGAACCCAGGTCCTCTGCAAGAATGTCAAGTGATCTTAACTGCTAAGTCATCTTTCCAGTCCCCATAGGATGTTTTTCTTTAAGTTACAACAATAAGAAAATTGATTGTTGTACCTTTGGAGATTACCATGTCCACGCTCCAGTGGACTGTTATTGCACATATTTTGCAAAATTTTACCTAATTATGAATCCGATCACATCATTAACTAGTCTTGTTGAATGGCACCAAAGATTCAATCCACGGATGTTATTTATTTGAAGATATATTAGAAGACAGATCCATTCTAATATATCCATTTAGATGGTTCCAATTTTTCATGATCTAATAATATCATTGTTAAACAAACTCAAAATCACCAGACTCTAATGTGTGCTTTTCCAGTTTCTAAGCCATGGGGTCACCTCCACTGAAACCTGTAGGTTTTTCAGAAAGTTGGAAATCCCTATGTCCAATATAGCACCAAAGACACCCCTTCAAAAGGTTAGGATATTAAATTCCTGTCTCATTCCCAGCAAGAAGAGGCAAATTGGGGTCATTTTCATGACAGCTGTTACTGTGTGTGAGGTGCTCCGAAGAGGCGCTCACACCCTTCACAGTTCTAATCCTGGGCAATTTCCTCAAGGCAGCCACAACTTCACCTTTCATGGGGATGTCAAATGGGCCATTCAAATAGATGACTCCTGAGACAACGGGAAAGTTCACACGCGTGTGATGCACAACTCTCCAGCACTTTTACATGCTGTCTCACCTTCTGCTGGGGGAGCACTGGCTGGGGAAGGTCTTGCTTTTAACTGGGATCTGGATTCATTCAAAGGGTATTTATGTGACTTCGTGTGCAGTGGAAGATAGGTTATTTTTCCAGGAGAGGGAATTTCAAAGAGATTTGGAAATACAAGATGAGATGCTACATAAACAGACCATAGGAGGAGTCCACAGGAATGTTGCTTGGCTTTCTAGCCCTAGTTATAACTTAGCTTAGGTCTGGGCACGATTGGTAGTAAACAAAGTTTATCCTCTGGTCCTTCTTTACATTTTCACTGCCCCAGCACTTAGGCACATCATGGACTTCATGGGGACCTCAGGTTCTCAGTGAACTGGTTGCTATGGACAACTTTTAGGGAAGGCACGCACCATAGTCTAGAAATAGGCTATGTGATTACTTTGTCTCCAAAGAGGAGGAGGCTTCCCTTCCTGCTGGCTAACCAAGGTCTACAGGGAGACAAAGATTACTGCCATGACAAAGAACCTTCTGTGATTGAGGTTGGGTCAGGAGTACCTAGAAGGGTCAGCAGAGTTGCAGAGAAATTATGGGACGCTCAGTATTTGAACTTCAGGGTTCAAGTGTTTCTCAGTGGTAGAGTATGTGGATAGTGTTTTAGTTTGTTTCTCCATTGCTGTGACAAAACACTCTGACCAATACCAACTTGGAGAGGAAAGGGCTTATTTGGTTCACATCTCCCAGGTCATAATTCATCACTGAGGGAGCCCAAGGTAGGAACTCAGGGTTGGAACCTGGAGGCAGGAGCTGAAGCACAGGCCATGGAGGAACACTGCTCTCTGGCTTGCTCCTCTGACTCATGCTCAGTCTGCTCTGTTATACAATACAGAGCAACCTGCTCAGGGACTGTACTGCCCACAGTGGGCTGTTCCTTCCCACATCACTCAACAATCAAGAAAATACTCCACAGACATGGCCACAGGCCAGTTCAATGGAGGCAATTCCCCAGTTGAGGCTTCCTCAACCCAGGTGTGTCAAGTTGACACTAAAGCTATCCAGAACAGATAGTGTATATGAGGCTCTTGGCTCACTAGTATTAAATACAGACAGACAGATAGACAGACAGACAGACACACACACACACATACACTCACACACACAATTTCAGATAAAAAATAAAGTTTAAACTAAGTATATCCCATGCAAATGAAAAGCCCAGAGTATATAGTGTCTTCTATTTACAATGTAGTTTATTTTCTCACACTGGGAACAAGCTTACCTTTGTGCCTTTGAAGGGCACTAAGTTCACTCATAAGGACAGGATTGTGAGTGAGATCAACCGGGCTAGAATGTTGAGCTCCCAGTGCTTCTGGGCTGAATATTTTATAGAATGAATGAATGGCCGAATGTGAGCCAGTGAGTTTGTTGAGTGGGAACTATCAAGAGGGTGATTACTGTGCCAAGTTCATAGTGCCAGGCCCTGGATTGGCCCAAAGGTTATTGTGTTCATTCATGTATATGCACATCCATGAAAGTGTTCAATAATAGCATAGTTATTATTGTTACTAACAGTATATTAATCAATGGTATCTTAAGTGGATTTATATAAACCACACTGGACCACATGCCCTTGCAGTTTAGTTTTTGTACAAATCCTTAGTTATTTCCTCAGGAAAATTTCTAAAATTTTGTAGATGAGAAAGATGAGGTCTCAGGTGACAATTGTGCTGCAGCTGCTTTGTGAGAGTTGGTTGTTAAATTTTCTGTAATTTTTGCCATCTGGCTGCTATAGCTAGTATTAAAAGTTAAATTATATAGATTTATAATTAAATGACAAGTTGTATCTTAAGGATTCTTTTAAGGTTATAAGTACTCAAGACTCATCAGATCTTATAAAGTGTGCTGGTGCATGCCTATAAACTCAGCTCTGGGAAGGCAGAGGCAAGAGGATTACCAAAAATTCTTGGCCAGTCTGGGCTACATGGTAGGTTCCAAGCCATCCGGAATTACATACAGAGGCCTTACTTCAAACAAACAAACAAACAAACAAACAAGACAAACAACCCCTCATTACTTCCTAATTACTTTGCTACACCCTACTAATGTCCAGGCTCTGAGGTTACCTGTGTGTGCGGTATGTGTGTGGTGGAGGCATGCGTAGGCACACTTCTTTCCAGCTCTGTGCCCAGAGTAGCGACAATACAGAAGTCAATGGCACAATGAGCCTATAAAATCAGGCAATTGGGAATATTTGCACCAGTGAAATTAGCAGGTGGTCTAAAGAGGGCCTATGCTGAGGCTCCTCTCACTTGTCCTTTTGCACTGATCCGCCTTACCTCTGACTCACTCGTTACCGTCAGCTCATCTCCAGCCTCAGCCATCCCCTGGAAGGTTTTACTCAGGTCACTAGAGATCTTCTGACTGATCTTCATGGCTTTTGACACTGCGGTTGCCTTCCATCTTTAGGCAAAGGTTAGTTAACTTCACTATTTATGTACAAAGGGGTGGTGGCTGTTAACTTATAAAAAAAAGCCAAGGAAAAATGTGCATGTTAAAGGTAGGGGGCATTGGTGAAAGCTGTGCTTTGCCTTTTATTTTTGTTTGTTTGAGAATGAATAGGAACAATTTTGGAGTGGTATATTGCTGCACTTTTTCAAAAGTGAAGTGCTTTATTTGTGCTTGTTTTTGTTCTTTGAGACAGGGCCTCCCTCCCCCGCCCTGTAGCTCTCTGGCTGGCCTGGAACTCACTAAGTGGACAAGGCTGACCTCCACCTCCTGGAATTCCACCTGTCTCTGCCTCCTGAGCATTGGGATTAAAGGCATGTGCTTCTTGTTGAATTCTTAACATTGACACAGTCAGAGGCTACTTATAGTAGCCTTACTTACATCATCACTAGGTTTAGAAAAATTCATTGATCCTCTGTTGATTTTTGCTGCCCAGGCATCCCTCTGGGGAGGGGGAAAGTTTCATTCTTTAAAAAAAAAAAAAAAAAAAAAAAAAAATTTAGACAGGATCTCCCTGAAGTCCCAGCTGGCTGGGAACTCCCTGTGTAGACCAGGCCTCGATCTCAGAGATCTGCCACCCGAGCGCTGGAATTAGAGGATCTGCTACCATGCCCAGCTAAATTCCTTTAAGAAACACTTTTAGGGGCTAAGGGTATAGTGATTTCCTAGCTTGCACAACGCCCCAAGTACCACATAAACAGGGCATGGTACCCCAACACTAAGGAAGTTGAGGTAAGAGGATCAGAATTTTGAGGTCATCCGCAGCTACTTAGGGAGTTTGAGGCCAGTCTGGGCTATATCCTATCCTGCCTCAAAACAGAAAACAAGCACACAGAACAAAACAAAAAAGGACTAAAGAAAGATGGAACATTTCTAACCATCGGTCTTTTAAAAATATTTTCTTTATTATTTTTATTTTATGTGTGTGAGTGTATTGGCTGCATGCAGGCAGGGGCACCCAGTGTGCAATGCCTGCAGAGGTCAGAAGAAAGCACCAGATTACCCTGGAACTGGAGTTAACCGATGGTTGTTAGCAGCTGTATGGGTTCTGGGAATCAAACCCAGGTCCTCTGCAAGGGCAGCCAAGCCATCTCTGCAGCCGAGGCTACTATCATTCTTGAAAGAGTCTCTGAGTGCAGCATTTTAGGGTAGGAGTTATTTTATCTCAGCACTTGAAGACTTTATTGTCTCCTGACATCTGTCTCTTGAGTTGGGATGTCTTCTGCTGGCCTCATTTCCAGTCCTTAGAAGGTTCTGTCATGCACTGGATGACTTAGAGATCTCTGTCTAAAATTTGCCTTGTTTTGAATTTATTGGTCTTCCTGAGCAAAAGATTGGACCTCACACCAATTTTGGGAAATCTCAACATTCTCTCAGTCTGGAAAACTCTGGAATAACAGTAGAAGCCTATGGAAACTGCTCATTGTCCTGTCACTTATGTGTCCACGTTTTTAAAGTATTTGCTCCTCCCTACGCTGTGCTCTGTGTAGTTCTTCAAATATACTTCATTTCTTTAGCTGTGATTTGCTTCCCTCTTCTTGTGGTTTAATTCATTCATGAACTTTTTTTAATGTCAATTTATATTTTCTGATCTTTTTCTTTTTTATTTTAGACCCTTTATCTTCTTAAAATTTTTACTTATGTTTATTTTATGTGAATGAATATTTTGCTTGCATGTACATACGTGTACCACATGTGTGCAATGTCAGTGGAGGCCAGGAGAGGGCTTCCTATCCCCTGGATCAGGAGTTATGGATGGTTAGACCCTTTATCTTCAATGAAATATTTAGAACACTTAAAACGTATTCAAAACACTTTCAAGAACCTTCGCTCAATATTCTTATCGTAGGTTTTGAACCCAGCTGTTCTGATACCTGAAATCTTCAGGCTGTTTGCTGTCTGCTGACCTCCACTCTTAGTGCCTCGCCTCCTTTCATTTTATGTAATTCAGTACGGTGAACTCATGTGCTGAAAGCCTCTATTTGAAATAAAAGTCTCTTTGCATTTTTTGTGGGGGCGTATGGCTATTTGAATGTATCACCCAAATCTCAGGAGAATTGTATTGTTGTTTCTGTCAATTCCATTGCTCTAATTTTCATTGTCATCTGCAACTGTGGGGTGGGCTTTCTTGTAGTTTATCTTTTTTGGGGAGTCTGCTTGAGTCCTGGCTGTATGATGTGTCTCTCGACACTACAGAAGTTACGGAAAGATCCCTAGATAGCTATAGGGGATGCACCAGTCACAGCAGTTATATGCTTCTCTCCTGTCTCAAGCCCAGCCTGGGCCACTGCAGAGGCCTCTTGTATCTTCAGTTTTGTTTCTATAGTCTCAGTAACCCTAGATACTTGGTCAATAATAGTCTAAAAATATTAAAGAGCAAATTGCAGAAATTAAAAAATTTCAAGTTTATATTTGTGTGCCATCCTGAACCATGTGATGGGAGTTCATATCATCATCCTGAACCTGTTCCATCCTGCCTGGGATGTGAGTCACCCAGTGCACTCACTCTGTACTGTCTGCTTTTAGTCACTTAGTAACGATTTCAGTCTTCAGAATGACTGGTAGATAGTGCTTGTGTTCAGGTAACACTTTATTCAATATTGGCCCCAAAGTTTAAGAGCAGTGATGTAATGTGAGTCAGATTTGCCATAGAGAATCTAGGACATGCTGCCTTATAAGGAAAAGAAAAATAATCGTGGGATGACATTGCCAAGGTCTATAATAACAGTGACTCCAGGAGGCTGGGATGTAACTCAGTGGTACAGCATGGCTTACCATGCACAAGGTCCTGCGTGGTCTGTCCCCAGCATCTCCCACAGGTACAAGCAAGAATGAATCTATGATGTAAACACTAGATGCACAACTCTGTGACATCATGAAGAAGGAAAAAAAATCATGCTAGCTTTTCTTTTTTGGGGGGGAGGTCATGTCTTTAACTGCAAAACTTGTGGCTGTTTAGTTAAAATGAAATGAACATTATATTACAAGACATAAGTGTGTTATTTGTAGTTTCAGGTACTGACTGGGGCTCTTGAAATGTATTCTTTATACCCTTATTTTCTTAGAGGCTTGTCTTTTAAGGATGACTTTTTATATTTTTAAAAATATTTTTATTTATTATTTTTATTTTATGTGTATGAGTGTATTGCCTGTTTGTACGTAAGTCATGCAATGCTTGCAGAGATCTGAAGAGAGCTTCAGATTCCCCTGGATCAGCTGGAATCTGCCAGCTGGGAATCGAACCTGGGTCCTCTGCAAGAGCAGCCATTGCTCTTAACCATTGAGCCATCCAGCCCCTGCTTTTCACGTTTTGTTTAAGCATTTTAACCTGTGAGTTTCAGTGTTTCAGGGTATGCAGGCCAGCATAATGCTGGATGTGAAAATATCTAAGTTTACTTGTGCTTGCTGACCACCTAAAGGTGCTCTTATTATGTCTTATTATTTCTTGCTAGTAGCAACAAAATTGATCTCTAAGCATGGGAACCAGAATCAAGAGAGAATTCACTTAATGAAAACTCACTTTTTAGGAAATGTAGCTCTTTCAGCTGACTCTACAATCTAGCAAGTTTAAGTTGAGGTCATTAGATGCATATTTACAAAGTGCCTAGTGCTGTGGTGAGAAATAGCAGAGCTAGCTGGGAGACATTCAGCAGCCCATCTTGTTAATAAGACATTTACAGGTTAGGTAGGTAAAGGCTGCTTGTCACCAAGCATGACGAGTTGAGTTCTAGCTCCAGATCCCGCAGAGGCGAAGGAGAGAACCAACTCCTGTAAGCTGTTGTCTGACTTCGGCACATGAGGGAGCTGTGGCAGGCACATGTATCTGCTACCCACTGAAATTTACAGTCCACCACGATTCTTCTTTGTTCATTTGTTTTTGTTGCTGCTGTTCTTTGAGGCAGAGTCTCGTTTCGCCTAGTCTGACTTGGTAGTTACTATGCTCTCAAGAATGACCTTGAACTCCTGATGCTTATGCTTTTACCTCTCTAGTGCTGGGAAGAATCATTAGGTCCCTTAGACTGGTTTCTCAGTTGTACATGAGCTGATTGGTGGCTAGAGAGGACAGGCCATTCAGGGTCCCAAAGTTTGTTAGCAGTATCTGGGACATCTTTCAAAGACATAAATATAGAAATTTTTAAAAATTTGCTTATGAATTCACTCAGGTCTGTATTGATTGAGCATTTGTGAAACACCTCTCTGTGAACTTTTGAGATGTACTTTCACTGCTAGGGACTTAGTGATGAAGTGCCGTACCCCGACCCTCCAATCCTTACACCAAGCTAGGTATTTCACGATACCAGTGGAAGGTTTGTGGTTAGTGGGAAGGAGAATGATGAAACAGAAGTCTACCTACAGCCCGTGGGACATGGGCTGGGAATGGCTGGGTTCAGAGTCTTTACACTTGGGACCATTTCCCAGGGAGGAGAACAAATCAGTGGAATCTAGTCACCTGCATTGACCTGAGTCCCACTAGTACTGGATGCCGGTCTTCAGACTCAATCTGAGACTCGGTTTCTTCTTCTGGAGATGAGAGTTGCTAATGAGTACCAAGGGCTTGAGAGACACTGTTGTTGCCCTTAAGAACACACATGAAAAATGAGTCAGAAAAAGGCTTTCCAACATGTCCTATGAAATAAGGAAAAAATCATCCTTAATCCAGAATGCCAACTAGCCCGTTTTTCTGGGATGAATATTTTATAGCCTGACTTACACTGGGAAAGACAGTCATTTCTGTAAGCCCATCCATCTATCGGCTTTAGTAAAGGATACTTGTTGGGGAGCATAGAGGACATGTCTGTAATTCTAGCACTCAGGAGGTGGAGGCAGGAGGACAAGTCCAAGACGACCCTGTGCTATATGGTGAAATTCTGTTTCACAAAGAAGAGGGGGAGGGAGAGGACCTGAGAAAAATGATTCTCACTTCATAATAAAAGCAATGGAGACCCACAGGAGTGTAAATGAGACAGGTTATTCTACAGCCTTGCAAAGTCTGGCATAAACCTGGACACAAGGCGAAGTCAGCTAGCACACTGATTGAGTGCAGAGGACGGTTTATAAACCCTGATACAAGAATCTTCCTCCCTCTTTGAATAATCTGGAGAGGACAATCTTACATGTCATTTAGGCCTTAACCTTCCCCCTGTCCTTTCTCAACAACAGCAAAAACCCTGGGAGTTTATCTCTGCCTTTTACATCCTGTTTATTTTAAAGCTTATCAGATACATGATCTTGCAAGCAAGCTTGGCTGTTAGAAATTTTCTTCTCTAAATTTCTAGTTTGGGTGTGTGAGGGGTAGGTTAGCAGAGTGAATTGCTAGAACAGCAGGTGTTAACAAAGTTCTAGTGTTTTCTGTTCATTTGTAGCTGGACCTAAGTTAGTTTGAAGCACATTTGAAAACTAAACACCAAATTTTATGTCTAACAATTCTTTTTCTTTTTAATCTTTGGTTTCATTTTTATATTTATTTAACCTTTTAAATTGATTTACCTTTTCTTTTTGGTCCTCTTTATTATAGAATATAGAGTTTGAGTTGGCAGCTGGAAATATCAAATTGTTCTTTTGATAAACTATACTTAGTCCAATCTACAGTTTTATTTATCATTGATCGTCAGAATAAAGCTAATTTAAATCTTGTAGTTATTTGGTTCCTAGTCTTAAATTCATTTGGCATTCCCTGGGGACTCCTATAGAGTCGATGAAGACGTGGAAATTAGAGACCCTGGGTCTGGACCTCTTAGCCTGAGTATTTGTTTTGCTAAGAAGACCAGGATAAAAGGACTGTCCAATTGAGCTAGTGAGAAGGTCCCATATCAGCTGGGTGGTAGGCCTGAGTGAAGGTTCCCTGTCCACAGTACAGTCATGTGCTGTTTGGGAGGCAACCAGTGCAGAGCACTTATTGTTTGTCTTTTTTGTAGTTTGAGACATTCAGGACATGGGTACAGGCTTCCAGACTCCCCACTGGGTGAGAGAATCCACCCCTCCCCCGTCATGTGAGACATGAATAGAAGTTCATCCTCCCTACTGAGACAGTTGAGACCAATTTGCATGGCTGGGCACAGGAGCAACAGACTCTGGCAAGTCTCATTTCCTCATGTGTCCTTAGCCTAAATGAGACCGGCATGTAACTTGCTCTGCTTGGGTTTGTGTCCCATCCAATGGGAAAGGATGCTATTTGAACTTGGGGACATCTTGCTGTGCAAGCAGAGCAATCACTTCTGGTGAGTGTGGGTACCATAAACTTAAGCCACTCTATCAAAGCATTAATTCTCTATATCCAGTTTCTTCTTCTAAGGTCTGTCTTAAATCCTCTAGCCCATCCCAACCACACCAGTCTCCAGAGGTGATGTCAGACTCTAATCTCCATTGGGTTCTCTCATAGCTTTTCTTAGGGTTAACTTAAAGGTGCCCTGGGTACCCTATGGACTTCTCATTGACCTTGTTCCTTTCTTTGTAGAGCCTCCTTTTATCAATTTCTGTGCAAATTGTAGTACAACTTGTTCTAAGATAATCTTTATCATATTACCAGCAGTATAGCTGGAAGCAGGGAGATCTGCTACACATACATGTCCACTGTCATCAGCAAAGATTTGAGTTTTCTTATTTTAGGCATTTCTGTGAAATTCATCTCAATACTTTGAAAAGATCTCAGTCCGAGAAGCCTCCTATTTAGGGCTTGCTTTCTCAACCTTTTTGCTTGTACTTTGGCAAGTTATATATCTTTCACATACTTGTTCACATTCCTAACTTTGAAAGTATTGTATCATACATAGCCCGACGTTCCCATTGACTCTGCTTCTCATAGGAAGTGCACTGACTAGAGTTCAGTTTCTGATGACTTTATAGTCTCTCTGATTAAGAGGACAGGTGACCTATCAGAGGGATTTCATCATCCTGGCTGATCTCTAGGGCAAGGGCCAAAATATTGGCTGTCCTCTTTGACCTTGTGATCTTCATCTGTATAGGCAAGTGTTGCTTATTGAACATTCAGGACTGCTTTACCAGGCTCATAATTTTAACTTCTGTGTAACATTTAGATAAAGATTAGACAGAAACACAAAAGAGTTTTAAATTAATATTGATTTTGTTATAAATTGGTGTCCTAATTACTTTCTATTGCTATGATGAAAACACTGACCAAAACCAACTTGGGGAGGAAAGGGTTTATTTGGCTAAGAGCTCCCAGTTGATCATCAAGGGAAGTCAAGGTGGGAACTCAGGGCTGGAAGCTGGAGCATAGACTATGGAGGAATGCTGCTTACTGGCTTGCCCCCCTGGCCCATGCTCAACCTGCTTTTTTTTTTTTTTTTTCTTTTGTCTTTTTGAGACAGGGTCTCCCTGTAGCCCCAACTGGCTGGAACTTGCTATGTAGACCAGGCTGGGATTAAATCTGTGCCCTACAACACCCAGCACAACCTGCTTTTTTATAAAATGCAGGATCACCTTCCCAGGAGTGGCACAACTCACAATAGATTGGGCCCTCCCCCATCACTCAACAACCAAGAAAATGCCCCAAAGACATGCCCGAAAGGTCAATACAATGGAGAAAATTCCTCAACTGAGATTCCCTCTACCCAAGTGCGTCAAGTTGACAACTAAATCTATCCAGCACACTCAGTTTCCCATAAGAGCCTATCCCAGTTACACTAATCTCACAGCACACATCCTAACAAAGCTGGCAAAACCATAAGGAATTGTGTTGATTATAAATACATTCTTTGTTCTTTTAAGCTAGTTCTTATAAATGTTATAATGATCAATATAACCTTAGGAGTTTTAATCATCAAACACATATCATGCTTGAATCCCGTCCTCTACAGACTTCATACAGTTTGCCTCAATCTTTTGTGACTTGGCTCTACATTCTTTTGGTTTTGTCCTTACCTTTCATCCTTAGGACAAAATCTGATTTTATCATATAGAATTCACCCTTATCTAAAACAACTTTTCTTTCTAACTCTTTACTAAAACTGTAACCTTGTATTTACATTCTTCCCAATAATTCTCTCACCTACTTACTGTTTCTTATTTCATTTTCCTCGACAAAAGTGGAATCCACTTGGCATACATGGCACATTGTAGCAAATTAAGATTACCTGTAGATGTAATTATTTATTTTTATTTTATGTGTATGAGTGTTTTGTCTGTATGTGTGTAAGTGCACCTGAGTTGTGCAAAGTCCGAGGTGGACAGAAGAGGGCATTAGATCCCCTGGAACTGGCATTACGGACAGTTGTTAGCCATCGTGTGGGTGCTGGGAACTGAACCCAAGTCCCCTGCAAGAGCAGTCAGTGCATTTAACTGCTGAGCCATCTCTCCTGTCCCCTGTACACATATTTTTAATAAAGCTTTTTTTCCTGTTGCAAGTCTCAAGCAAACCTTCTCTCCACCTCATCTTTAATACTTTAATACCCATCACCTGTACCCCACCTACCAACACCCTGCCGTGGTCTCACAGAGTCAGAGAGTTAGAAAATGTTTTACATTCCAAGATATCAATGACCTTGGGTAGGGAAAGCCTCTTTGTAAACAAAGGCAGAAGAAAAAGTATTCAGAGGACCAAAAATCTTTGCATAGCAACCTTGTAATTGCAGTTTTAGATGAGAGAGATATTTATTCCTATGTTCTAGCTAAGACAGAGGAGTGCACAGAGACCCAGAGTCAGCCAAAATCCTCTCCTTCTCCCTTTAGTCCCACCCTCAGATCTATCAAGTGTTCCTGGTGCAGCTCGCTAAAGAACCCCTGACTCTCCTAATTCCATTAACGGTTATGAGGGCGATTACTTACATTTTCCTCTTTTTCCTGTTCTGAGCATTCTCTCTTTAAGTGTTCAGTTTCCCACACTTGTAACATTTACTAAGCGTCTTGGCATTCCTTATTTCTGATTCCTTTTTCCATTCCATCCTGTGGCCAGAGCAGGGTTGGGAGGCCCTCTTCTTGTATCCTCCTCATCGATGCCCTCCACCTGCCATCTCCGGGTCTTCTCGCCCTTTGTTTTGGGAACTGAGGAGGCAACAAGGGGTCCAAGGACATTTCATCTGGATCGTCCATGTTTTTAATCAGAAACATAGGGGTTAACTCATCCAACAGAAAGCTTATGCATTTCCTCTGGAGAATGGGGTTTTATTGTTAGCATAAAGCTTTAAAGTTTGACATGTGGAGTCTTTATCTGAACAAACTTCAGCCAGACGACCAAAGACTTATGGATGGGTTCTTCTGGCCAGATGAAACAGAGTTATTTGGTATTATTTTTCTTTTTCCTTTCTTCTCGTTCAGGAGCTGTTTTCCCAGATGGATTACTGGGGGAGGTGGAAGGATGTCAGAGGGAGCATCCTCATTTCTCCCTTTCCTGGTCCTCTGGTCTTCTGTAGAGTTATTCAGTCCCCACACAGAGGGCTTATTGTCCTTCCCTTAGACCCTTAGTTTCCCATTATCAGAGTAATTTCAGAACTGGCTGAGTCTTACTCTCCTCTGAAAATGACCAACTACTAAAGAGCACCTTGTCAACTTTGCTCACCTCCGTTACAGGGTTTGCCTGGTTGCTGCAGCCACGTCCCTTTTCTCCAGAAATCCTCAACTACCAAGGCAATACTTTATAGTCTGATTTTCCTGCCTTGGTTCATACATGAAGTTGCCTGGTGGTTACATGATGTTCTCCCACCCTCACTTTTCTTTTTTTAAACTCTCCAAGTCCCGTTTGTCAGTAAAATCCTCTTGGGTCTTATCTGAAGCCTTTGAGCGAGACCAAGATCTGGCTAAGTGGGTCATCCAGAGGTGGGCTGAGTCTCCCACTCCCTAGAGATCAAAAGGTTTTCTTCTGCAATACAGAGATCCTGGATGAGTTGCCAGATTGTGAGAAATAACTATCTTTACTTCATAACAAGGGTACTGGAGGCTCAGAGTAGTGCAAATGATGCTATTTTATGACATTGCAAGTTGGACATCAACCTAGACAAAAGGTGAACTTGAACAAAAGACACTGATCAAGGACAGACAGTATTTTATAAACCCTGATGCATGACCCCTCTTCCATTTTTTTTTTTAATAATCAGGAGGGGGCAATCTTACATGTCACAGAGGTCTTATTTTTCCCTCTGTCCTTTCTCAACAAAAACTTCATAGTGGGTTTATCTCTGTGTTTTACATCTTGTTTATTTCAAGACTTATCAGGTGCATCACCTTGCAAGCAAGCTTGGTTGTAATTTTCTACTCTAAACTTCTTAAAAGACTAAGGTATACAATCACATAAAAATTGTGTAAAATCTTGATGCTGGGAACCTGCCTTTTTGGAAACTCAATCCAGTTGGCCTGTAGAAACCAATAAAAACAAGCAAGGGGCTGGGGAGATGACTCCGTAGATAAAGCACATGCTGTGTAAGTATGAGGACCCGAGTTCAGATCCCGAGGACTCAGGTAAAGCTGAATGCAGCAGTGCACATCTGTAATCTCAGTACTCCTCTGGTGAGATGGGAGGCAGAGACAGAATCCCTGGAAGCTCATAGGCCTGCTAGCCTGGTGTACCTAGTGGTGAACAAGAGACCACGCCTCAAACAGGGAGAAATTGAGGACCAATACCTGGGGTTGTCTTCTGACCTCTACACAGGGGCTGTGGCACATGTGTCTCCCAACACACCACCACCACCACCATCACATACACATGTACATAAAAATAACAACAAATAAACCACACACGTTGAAAACACACACCCCAGAAAACATCCATGGTTCATTTTTTTTATTGAATAAATGCATTTAATTCTGCTCCCAAGGAAAACCTAGTTAAAAACTTTCAAGTAACCAGGTCTGGTGGCATAGCTCTATAATCCCAGGACCTGGGAGGTGGAGACAGTGTTACTGGAGTTGCTAGGATCAGATCCTGGGGCCTGGCAGCCCTTATAAAACTAGGTTCTGCCACATGCTCTCAATAGACCAATTAGAGAGCCAGGGTGATAGTGAAAAGCAGAGACAAGAGATTTATCCAGTGTGGTCATATTGGAAAGAGGAACAAATCATAAGGTCGAGCAACCCCCCCCTCCCTACCAAGCCCATCTTTGGGGTCTAAACTGAAGGTAAGAGATACACATAACTAAGCAGTTCTTTGAAGTGTGGTCCACCCATCACTGACCCATCATAGTCTCAGCTGCAGTTTCTCCTGCAAGGTGTTCTGACATGTTGTCAGAAACGTGTGAACTCTCTAACTGGTACCAGGCTTCAGCTCCTTCCTTTTCCCAGCATGAGATCCCTGAGGAAATCCAATTGCTTGGGGACCCTCGTTTCCATAGTCCGATAGCCAGTAGGAGGAACAGAAGTGTCTCTTTAGAATATCAATATATTCATTCTTGCCAGGTTGCTTACAACAAGAGAATCAAAGGAATTCAAGAACATCCTTGGCAAGTTCAAAGTCAGTTAGGTCTACGTGTGATTCCATCTCAGAAAACAAAGCAAACCAGAACAACCCCAATTTTTAGAGTATAATTTTTCATGACTTCGAATCAGGTTTCAACTACAGAAACACAAGCTGGACACATCAATTTGAAATAGTGTAGGTCTAGAGTGAGTGACTGATGTGGATGGGGGGTTGCCTGGCTGCAAGAGGTATGTATGCATAGGTGGTTCTGAGTGCTATGGGTAAGCTGGGCTGAGAGGTTTACACAGACATGGAGTGGGACATCCAAGAAGGACCTCTATTGGGCCCAAACTTCTGTCTCTGCTCTGCCCCAACTTTGAAGATAAGGAAGTTTGCTTGCTGAAGCAAATGAACAGAACTCAGATATAGCAGGCCACAGGCTTGCCCTAGCTTGCCTATCTTCCTGGCAAGACAGACAGTTATTAGAGGCTGGTGACTACTTCTGTATTTAGGGATCAGCTGTCTGTATTTCTGGGAGATGGCTCCTTCCCAAGGGGAAACCAAGAGGAGCCAGGCTGTGGAAGGGCCCAATTACTGGCAGCTCTTAGTGAAGTGTGTGCTATCAAATCAAATGTGGCAGCTTTAATTAACATGAAATAATTTCAGTTCTTACCTGCGAAGACTATATTACATAGAAGGAGAATTCTTTGCATGCTTCCCAGGGTGGCTTCAGAGTTGTTTTGCCGCTTCTAGAATCTTCTTGGACAATGTCCAGAGCGAAGTTGCAAACACATGATTTTGTGAGGTTTTCTACTTCAATTGTCTTTTGAATGATACTGTTATTCAACCTTTTAGGGATTTTTAAAGGCCCTAAATATTACTATCAAAGATGACCATTTCTGTGAACACCATGCTCATATCTGAGAGGTCGAAGGGGCCAGATGCATATTACCAGCTCCAAATATCTTGAACTGAAGAATTTTCCAGGAGGTTTTAGGAAGAGAGAGCCCAGCGTTATAAGCTGGAAGATGCAACCATGTCCCAGGATCTGAGAAGACTGTTCTGACCTTGAACTTGGAGTGAAAACCATTGAACCAACAGTGCCTGCACCAGCAAACAGCTCTAGGTTCTGGAATCTGATTTGACTTCTGATCCTAACTGTTACACATAAAGTGCACGACCTACTGAAGTCTAGCCAATGTCTCTGAGGTACCTATAAAAGGAAGATAGCCCCCTTCCTCACAAGTCTGTGTGGAAGAGATTAAAGTGAGCTTATTTACCTAAGAGGTCATGAGCTTGCTGTGTGAGAAACATGAGTGGACATATTTGTGTCTTTTAACCATGTCAGAATTTATTGAATACAAGTAAATACAAGTTACTTCAGTTTCATTGACTACAATTTACCAAGTAATCCCTATTTCTCTTTCTCTTGGTAGCTGGCCACTGGCAGTCACGGGTTCCTTTATTTCATTCTTAATTACTTATATTAATTTTCAAATCACTCATTATACTTCACACAGTAGTACACACACACACACACACACACACACGTTTCAGTTTGTCTACAAAAGGCTTGAAGAGTTCTCAAAGGTCAAAGAGACTCCGCTGAAGACAGAGGTAGAGAACTAATTCAGATACAAGGAGTGACTGAGTGGTGGTTTGGGAAGATTTTAAGAACTACATTGGGAAAGCTGCTGAAAGCTTGAATAGCGAAGCTGCAGAACCTTTCCAGAGGCAAGCCTCGAAGCACAGTACTGAGTCTGGATGGAGAGCAGTTCCAGTGGGTATCATGAAACAACAGAGCCATGTAGAGCTGAAGCTCTGGGGACCGCAGGGAATTCTCTAGATCTCTGCCTGCTAGGCTCTTGACTTACACACCACACTGGGTGATTGGATGACAGATCAAGTTGGCGAGGCCGTGGTCATCATGGTGTTGGGTGTCTTTCCTTTTGGTGTCCAGGTGAAGGTGTTGCATCTTTTATGGATCTGGTGTGTTCTTTAAAATTTTTTTAAATTTTATTTTGTGTGTGTCTTGCCTGCATGCATATAAGTGCACTCTATCCATGCAATGCCCACAGAGTCCAAAAGACAGCATCAGATCCCCTGGAAGGCTGATAGCCAACATGTGAGTTACTAGGAATTGAACCTGGGTCCTTTGCAAGTGCTCTTAACCACTGGGCCATCTCTTTAGCCCCTGGTGTGTTCGGTAAGGTTTGGGGCCTGGTTTTCCTGATGTGGCTTTAACACATCCACGAGCCCATGTGTTCCCAGTCTACTTTGATAACTTTAGAGCTGGTATCTTTTTACATGCATGCAGAAGTTATTTACCCATCTGAGCCTCATGGGTGGTATCCACGTGCACAAACTAGATGTGGAGTCATTCTGCAGGGGAGTGTCTGTGAAGACTGTTTGGGTGGTCTAACACTATTCCAGATTGCAAACATGGAGCCTGCTGTGTCTCTGGAGTTGACAATGGTCTCTATGTACTCTGCCATTGTCTTCCAATTCCTGTCAACCTCTTTCATGGATTCCTTTATGACACTTTCCTTCAGGAGCCTTCACAGGTTCTACGGACCAAGAGAAATTCCCAGATCAGTCCACCGCAACCACCCTTTCCGGCCCAGTCTCTTACTCTGCTCTAGCCATATATTTCCACTTACTTCAATGATCATTCCCTTCTCCAGCAAACTTTTCTACCTCCACATCTACCTACTTCTTCCTACAATTCCCCTGCTGTCTGGGAAGACTTCTCTCCTCCTTCCTGATAGTTGCTTGGAAGCACAGTCCTTTCTGGCTTTCTAGTACTTCCTCCAATGTCTGTTCCTCCATTAGATTCCTGGGATATGCTCTACAATCGAATAAAGTATGATTATGAGATGTCCCTAGGACGGCTATGCTACCCTGAGAGGTCATGAACACTGTGTTTACGAGCTTCATGACCATGACAAGTTCTTTAGATTCTATATCCACATTTCCCTTTGTAAAGCTGAATATTAGTAGTTCCATTTTCACATGATTGTTGTTCTTTAGGACAGAGGTTGCCGAGGTTCCTAGTAATATCAATAAGTAGCTGTTAACTATCTTTTAATCTCACTTCCTTTAACCTTTCTTCCTCCCTCCCTGCCTCTTTTTTTTCTTGTTATGGTACTAGAAATTGAACCCAGGACCTTGAACATATTGGGCAAATATTCTACCAGTAAGCTAAATCTCCCCAGCCCCTTTAATATATTTTTTTTAAGTTTGAGACAGGCTCTTGCAAAGTTACCCAGGCTGGCCTCAGACTCTGTGTGTAGCCCAGGCAGGCCTTGAATTTGTGTTCCTCCTGCCTCAGTCTTCCAAGTAGTTGGAATTACAAGAGTGTGCCACCACATTCTGCTTGTTTATCGTGGATGGTTTATCAATAATAAGAATGAGCCATGATACCAAATCTCTTTCTCCAGGGCTATGTACCTTTTAAGATGTATCTGGTTAAAAGATGATGGCTTACTGTGCCAGCGTGAGGAGCTGAGTTCAGATTCCCAGAACCCATGTGAAGCCAGGCAGTGCAGTGTGCACCTGAAATCTCAGATGGGAGGCAGGGACAGGAGAGTCCTAGGAAGATCATGAGCCAGCTAGCCAGGTATATCCAGTGAGTGATGAACATCAAGAAAACCCTGTATTAAACAAGGTGGAAGGCAAGGCTGATACTCGAGTTGTCCTCTGACCTCCACGCTTGAGCCATGGCCCATATTCACACAGAAATGTATGTACACACATCACACACACACACACTCACACACACACATACACGCACACATACACACACACACAGAGATTGGGCATCTGACTGGGCTATAAGATTTTCAAGGCCAGGGATAATATTACTTTCATCTTTGTATGGAAATATTCTCATCTGGAAGAATGAGGAATATCTTTAAGTTAATGAAATGTTGACTTAAGTATTAAGTTCAGTGCAAGAACTTCTGGTCAGTTTTCATTTCTCTTTGTATACTTCTTACAGTAATCAATGAAACTTCCAGAATGCTAGATATCACTTACTTCTTGTAGAGATGGCTCAGCAGTTAAGAGCACTGACTGCTCTTGCAGAAGACCTGGGTTCAGTTTCCAGTACCCACATGATGACTAACAATAGTCTGTAACTCCAGTACCAGGAAATTCGACATCCTCTTCTGGTCTCCATGGGCATTGTACAATATAGGTGCACTTACATACATGAAGGGAAATCTCTCATACATATAAAATATGTTGGATGTAGAAGGAGGAAGAACAAGTCTTATCCACTCATTTGAGGTGAGTGGGTGAGAAGGCATTTCACCGGTGGGTAGAAGGACAGGACAAATAGAAAACTTAAATCTTCTGTTAGAAACTGGGCTTCTTATTTTATAAACGAAGAGTGACGTTCACTAACAAACCCATGCCATTAACTGTTCTGTCTGTTAGACAGTTTGGAACAGGCAAGACAGGATTTAACTCTGTGTTAGGTTGTTTGAGTTTACACTCTGGTCCTACCCCTTACTGTTCAAGTTGCTTGTACAGCCTGCAGCACACAGGTTTACCTTGCTAAGCCCCAGTTTTCCCACAAGTAAATGGATAGAATCATAGTATCAGGCTATCATTGTTGCTGGAAGAACTAATGGATAGATTACAAAACGCTCAGCATAGGAAGTGCCCAGTTAATGGGAGATATTGCTATATTGAGAATATTCAACAGTTAATCTGATCATGCACTCATCTGCAAATGCGAGTAGATTTAGCTATTGCATTTCAAGTGCCTTCTTGGCTGGCTCTGGAACATAAACTGTGTCCTGGGTCTGTGGAGATAGCTGAGTGAAGAGGGTATGTGCTGTGCTCTGGTTGAAATGGGGCTTTCTGTGAAGGGTCCTCAGGTGAGAACTGATACTTAGGTCCAAATACCTGTACTTGGGAACCCCAGAGAACAGATTATCTCTGGAGATAGGTGGCATAGAGGGGATGGTGGTGGCTCAGGAGCCACAATAACAGCAGCAAAGAAATTGCAGGACTGTGAGGCAGTACAGCCTGAGGGCGAGGCTGCTCTTATATTTTGCAGGGCCTGTTGCATATCTGACTTTCTAGCTACTGAAAGGCTGTAGTAACAGTGACTGTCTCCTAGGCTGTTGAGAGCCTAGAACAGTGTCCAACATATAGATGCTCAGTAAACATTAGCCGTTATTATTTGAGAGCAGTCCACAATATGGAACGGTTGGAAGTGAAATCTTAGGGAAGGATGGGGAATTTGGGAGCACAGCTCTCCACGTGTCCCTTGTGCTCTCGTGCTCACTGGGGACATCCGTGTAACATGCACACAGGATCTGTCTATCCGCCGGCTCTCTCCCAAACTCTGTATCCATGGCCTCTGGTCCTGGTGTTGTGTTCACCGAAAACACTGATTTTTAGAAAGATTACAAAGGATTCCCCGCAGGAAGTGATGGCTTTGTTTCTGGATTGTGAAAGCAGCCAGCTCTGGGGCTGAGGGTGAAACGGCATCATTATAAAGTCCGCTGCTCCTGTGTTCTGCCCTTGGTGTGGGCTACAGGTAGAACAAACCCTGACGGCTTCCTTTACAGTGAGCTTTCGGCTGGAAGATAGGGCTCTGCACCTCATCACAGCAGCCTCCTAATTCTGGTTGCAATCCCGCTCAGTTTTCAAGACCCATGTTGGGTTGAGTTGTGACCAACATATCTTCTTTACACATGACCTGTGGTCAGTATCCCATTCATAACCCATAATAGCTTGTATGTCTCTAATTCTCTTATTGTGCTGTTTGGCCCATAGGACATCATTTCCCCCGCATGGTATAATGCTTACTAAAACAAAAATGAAGGCCTTGACGTAGGCAGTCCATCCTCATTTTTGCAACCGAGGAAACTGAAACTTAGAAGAGTTATATATTGGGCTGGAGAGATGGCTCAGTGGTTAAGAGCACTGGCTGCTCTTGCAGAGGACCTGGGTTCAATTCCTACCACCCACATGGGGGCTCATTACTTTGTCACTCTAGTTCTGACACCCTCTTCTGACCTTCACAGATATTGCATGACACGGGTGCACTTACATACATGCAGGCAGTACACTTACAGACATAAAATAAAAATGATAAATAAAATATTTTTACAAAAGAAAAGTTAAGTGTCTTGCTCAAGACCCCACCCCCGCTTGCAGGTGGAGGTGACCAGAACCGGGCTCTCCATAGCGTTCACTAGACTTTACTACTTTCATTGTTGAAACCTATGAATTGAGTAAAGTTTGAATATTATCCATGATACTTATTTCTTCCATTTGGGTGTGACTATTTCTCATTTTTTAGAGACCAGGTCTAAATAGCTGCCCAAATCAGCACCTTCTTGAATTACGTATCATTGAGTTTAAAAACGAAAGAAAGAAAGAAAGAAAGAAAGAAAGAAAGAAAGAAAGAAAGAAAGAAAAGAAAAGCTGCCAGATTGAAAGGGAAAGCATCAAAGGGTATGTGTGCCGTCCTCAGCACACACAGGACTCTCGGGACTGCAGCATGCATGGGTCAGATCGCATGTTTTAAGTCCCCTGGCTTGAGAGATTTTGAATGATACATAGGGTGCTTGCATGTCTCATGAAAATGCCCCAGTAACTCATGTTTCCTTTTCTGTTAAAGTCATTGAATCGAATCATGTTTTCAGTGAAACTCTTTTAAAATCCATTTATGAAAATGTTACTGCCTTTAAACAGTCCCATGACGATATCCATCTAGATTTAAGCAGTTATTGGATAAGCAGGAGAAATGATTCAACCTCCATTGGAAAATCGGTCAAAATCACCCCAAAGCCTTGTCTTGTCAATAGTGTCACATACCGGCCACATTTACCCTCTCATCTGCTTTGGGGGCACTAAATTTAGTCAGCTGAGGCCCAGCTACCGTGTAAGGAATAGATTAAACTAACATCCATCAGGGTGAAAGATAATTATTACTTGTGTCAGACAACACCTGTTTTTGCCGTATTCTTCAACTTAGTCAAACTGGAGACAGGCTAAACTTTCCACTGAATTTTCCATCTGACAGCTGCTCGGGGCAGCTCGTCTGCAGAACACCCTTGGTATGTTTACATTTTTTGAGGCAGATTAAAAATGTCATCTGTGAAATATAACCTGAAAATCTCACGCTGCAATATATTAACATATATAAATACAGGGCCTGAATAGGAGTCAACCTGAAGGAACTGGCAAGCCCTCGGCTGGTTCTCCAGCAGAAATCTTTCATCAGACATCTTTGACGGTGTTAAACACGCAGTCCTCCGCAGGTACTTCCCATCCTTCGGATCCTGGTCCTCTTGGTCACGCTTCACTTCACAGTTTGTGGGGCTATTCATCATTTCTCAACAGCTTGTGGTATTTTCTTCCCAATGTAAAGTCAGAAGTCAGGTGTCATTTGGAATATGTGCACTCTGGCCCTTATTATAGCATTGAACGCAGCCTATGATGACATTTGTACCTGAGGGAAGAATCTCTGACCTGGGGCAAGAATCTAAAAGTGTTTTGAAAATTGAAATGTGACACCAGTGGCTGCTACAGAGAGGCCAATGTCAGTGCCGAGTCTGAGCCCTGGGTAGTCCCGCTCTGGGGTATCAGGAGAATACAAAGTAGACATCCAAGAAAAGATAAAATGAGAGCCTTCTGTCTCCCCTCTCTGAGGAAAGTGTGTAGACCCTGCAGTTTTTCAGGGTGCTAATCTACCTTTGGCATCTGTTGGCTTCAATCATGATTGCTTTTGACACCCTCTAAATACACGCTCCAGTACTGCTGAAGGCAGACTAGATGTGAGGCGTCCCTTTAGTACAGGGTAGACACCCAAAGGCATTTACGGTACTTAGCTCTTGGGATTATAGTTATGAGTACGTGTTTTAAAAAAATCACCCACCTCCTCTCAGGGCCCAAGCTTTCTGACAACTCTTGAGTTTGGCTCTATTCCCCCGACATACCCAAGACCCCCCACCTTTGGTCAACTTTTGATAACCCCTTGCCTAGAGTGTTATGACAGACTCTGTCCTCTTTCCTCAATTCAGTCTGTCCTCAGTCTTCTCCTCAACATGTGTCCCAAGCACAAGTCAGGTTTCTTATCCCTGTGTCTTTTACAGCCTTCACCTTCTTGTCTGTCGCTTGAAGGATCTTTGTAATTCCACTGGGCCCACCTGATAATCCAGTATAATCCTTCATTTCTAGACTCTTAATTTAATCACATCTGTATGTAAGGTAAGTTACCTCCCTGCCATGTAAGTGGATATTCACAGGTTCTAGCGATAAAGACATGGACTCTGTTTTCAAACCCAGCATAGTGGTTCACACCTATAATCTCAGAAATTTAGCTTGTTGGGGGTAGTATGATTAGATATTCAAGGACAGTCTCACCTATATATAGCACATTTAAGCCTGCTTGGGATATGTGAGACCCTCTCTCAAAAACTAAACAAACCAAAGCATCGTAGGGGGACCTTCTTGACCTATCACAGTGACTCTGCACAATCCACCTCTCTGTGATTCCATCTCTGACCCCATTTCAGAAAAGCCCCTTTGGCAAAAATACAAAAAGATTGGGGAAGAATGACATTTGGTGACCTTGAGGTATTGGGCTCAGTTCTCCTCTCTTAGCTGTCTAGGAAGGTCTGCATGGAATGCCACCGCCTCCCTCTGACCCCAGGCCTGTTCTCACCCCCCTTTCTCTGGTTTTTGACCTGACAAAGAGACTTTATACCCAACCCATTGTGGTTTGTGGAGGCGTTCATTAAAAGAAACAAAGAGAAAATTCAACCCACAGGACAGTGTTGGCTTTATCTGCCCCCAGGTTACAATGATTTTTCTAAAGTGAGCCATTCTCATCTGACCATAAGTTGCCCTTACTAAGCCTGAGTTCTTATCTATGGACCAAAGAGGCTCAGGTCCTGTCATGATGTCCCTCTGAGTCTATCTTTCTCTCTTCAACTACTTATCCGGTATCTGGGAGAGGCCTGGTGGTAGACACCCTTGCTGGGAGGCACACAGCTTCTCTGATAGAAATCTTGTCAAGTGATAGAACCTTGTCAAGTGATTCATTCACAGGTATTCTCAGGAAGAACCAGAGGGATAAGGCCTGGGGTCTGGAGAGAGGGAGCTGACTAAGGAAGAGTTGTTAAGCACTATCTCCGAGGGTAGCTTTTACCTCGTCTCTCAGGGGAACTTGGAGAGTATAGATCCTATCTCAGTTATCCTGATTGGGGGCAACTGTCTTTGGTGAAGGGCTACTCTGAAAAAAAACATAAATTCCTAGTGACTTTTGGCTGTCCTGAAATGCAGAGAAAGGTTCTGACTATCTGAGGAAAGCCCTCCATCCAAAGCTTTGGGCACTGCTGGGAATGAAAGGCCTTAGGGAGCCCGTATGCCAGGAGATAATGCAGAGATATGAGCAGGTCTGGGCAGGGCTCTGACATCTGCTGCTACACCCTGAACATTCTGTATTCAGACATTTCCTCTTTGCATGTGGCCTAGTCATCCCCACCCCAGCCCATCGCTGTTAGTTTCACTCCCAGTCAGAGCTCGGTAGCACACCCAGTCTCTGAAAGAAGCCAGTCTTTCCAAGCACAGGTGTCCTGTGGAGTCTCTGGCCATCCTGTGCTTCCTGGACTGCCCAAGCTTTGGAATCCTGAAGGAGAAGTCCATGTCCTTTCAGAGACACTTCATTGCCGGTTCATGGTTGGGTGTACCTGTCTCCAAAAGACGCCAGGACTCCCAGCCTCCGTCCATGGCTGAGAGCTGGCAGTCGGGCCAGTTCCTAAGCACTCAGGCTGTGGAAGCCTTGGCCCTGCCTGGTCACCTCGTCTCCTCTTGCCTCTCCCCGCTCCTTGGAGTTTGACCCTCCTTTTGATCCTGCTCCCTTGCTTAGATCCCCTTGTCAGAAGCAGAAGTTGTTCTGCATTCGAGGTAGACAGATTCACACAAAGCGTCTGGTTCCTTTCCCTGGTACTCCACGGGCATGTGTGTCTATCCTTTTAACACAGTGACCTGACGTTTTCATCTACTAAATACGTACTTGAGAACTGTGCCATGGAGTAGGAAAAAAAAAATCTCATAATATTTAAGTGTTTGGCCACCTTCCTAACCGTCCTTGGCTACATCAGCCTGTGGGCTGTAGGTTGGACACACCCGCTTGGATGCCACCATCACCTCTCTTTGGGCATTAACTAAGGATGCTGCCTCCTCAAGTAACTCCAACGAAGACTCCAAAATCCCTCCTCTTAGTTTATTTTTGGTTTATTTTTATGTATGCATGTATCGTGTGCATGTATGCAAGTGCACCCGTGTTGTATAATGCTCATAGAGGGCAGAAGAGGGCGTTGGATCCCCTAGAACTGGAGTTATGGATAGTCGTTAGCGGCCATGTGGGTGCTGGGATTCAGACTGAGGTCTTCTGCAGGAACAGCTGGTGCTCTTGATCACTGAGCAATCTCTTGAGATCTGCAGTGGTGATTCCCTTCCACTGAAACCGATGTGTAGATAATAGTAACATCAGCTGATTTGTTTTACATGCACTGTTTCACTCATTCTTCTTCCCTCAACCCTCCTAAAGGTGGGGACTGTTATTATCTCCATTTTCCCGCCACAAAAGCTGAGGCTTGGGGGAGGTTCAATAATGTACAGAGCTTGCAAAGCTGAGACTTGAACCTAGGCCTGTCTGAGTTTAAAAAAAATCCACACTCCACATTATTACTATATTTACTCCCCGATATCACAGCAAGAGAAGAGGGTCTCTTACTCAGAGTTGAGGGCACAGAACAGGGATGGATCTGGCAAATAAGTGTTTTGTCAGTACTTTGGATTCCAGTAGTGTTTAGTCACAGCGTTTATTAGGTTCCTTACCCAGGAATTAAGTAGAAAATGGACTCTGTCTCCCAAATCCCTTTCAGATGTGTTGGCCAGCAAGGCAGCCTTCATCGCCCCAAAGTAAGTCACTGTGCAAGCCCGTTGCATCTCAGTGTGCTTTCCTGGGAGAGGGGCTTAGACCCTCCACGTAGTGCTTTTCTTAAAGTGCTTTCCTGGAAGCCCCACCCAGTATCTACTGCTTTTGTTTCTTTAGCCAGAGCCATATCAAATGACTATCCACCCTTAGCTGCAAAGAAAGCTGGGAAATAAAGTTTGTGTTTTGTTTGTTTTTTTAAGCATAGCTTTCTCAACCAAATCACCACTCTCTTAGGGAGAAGGGGATGATGGATTCGGAGTAAACAGCCAACAGTGTCTGCTGAACCCCATTCCTAGTCTCACTTCTTTATACAATTCAGTTCATGGACCATGATCTCCACTACCTTGGGCCAGTATTCTAAACTCCCTTCTACTTAACCTTTCAAGCCATTTTTTGTGTTTCTATGATATTTAAACTCAGTATGTCATCTATAGATCTTATTTTTCTTCTCAACCCACTCCTTTTTTGTGTTGTATATAAGTGAATCCCATCACTGTCCACCCAGTGATTCCAACCAGAAATATAGGTTCTATCCCTAGTTATCCTGACCAGTCACCAAGCCTTGCTTTTGCTTCTTATCTCTATCTCTTCTTACTGTCTCACCTTTACTCAGCAGCATATGGAAAGCATTGTGTATTATGATTAAGTTAGGGTTACACCGAGATTAAAAGGATGATTCAGTTGTAGAAATTTCTCACTATAATCTACTTATATGAACAAATAAAAGGGGAAACACATCAATGCATTGATGGAGAAGATCATTAAATGGAATTAGCATGTTTTTCCTGTAGTTAGAAATGAACAAGAATAAAATACGAATGAATTTATTCAAGTCGTGCCAGGCCTGAACACTGTGAAATATAAACCGTTGTTGAAAGAAAACAAAGAAGACCTAAATAATTGGAAAAGCATCCTCTGTTCATGAGTTGGCATATTTCATATAAGATGGTAATATCCCTCAAAGAGGCGTCATCATTATCAAAAACCCAGTTTCAACTTTTTTTTCTTTCCAGGGCTGGCCTTAAAATTTACATGAAATTTCAAGGGACTCTGAACAGTGAAAACAATTTGGACAAAGAACAGCTAATTTGGAGGGCTCAGTTTTAAAACTTAATATGCCTACAGTGCAGTTTCAGAATAGGGACAGAAGCTTAGATCAATGCAATAGAATTAAAAATTATTATAGCTTTGGCTTCTGTGATAAAATACCATAAAGTAGGTGTTTGCAACAGTAGACATTCATTTCTTACAGTGGGCGGAAAGTCCAAGATCAAGGTGGAGCTCTTCACCTGGCATGAGGGTTGAAGACTATTTTCATAAGCTCACAAATTCTATTCTGAGGCCTTACACTCATGACCTATCTAACCCTAATCAATGCCTCCGGTGGTTTGAATGAGAATGCCTTCCGTAGGCTCCAAGCACTTTGGCATTTGTCACCAATTCGTGGCACTGTTTTGGGAGGCTTTGGGAGGTGTGTTCATGCCCAAAAGAAACTCAACACTGCAGATGGTCTTTGAGAGTTCTTTAGTCTTGCCAGATTTCCAGTTTCACTCTGCTTCCTGTGCCTGCTTGAAGATGTGATCCGTCTGCTCTGGCCACCTCCTTCCACCACGCATTCCCCACCATTCTGGACCCTAACCCCTGGAACTGTGGGGCCCAAACTCCTCCTGCTATAAGTTTCACGGTGTCTTATCAGAGCTACAGAAAAGTAGCTAATATACTGTCTATCTTCAAATACCCTTGCATTGCAGACTAGGGCTCAGTGTGGTTGGGGTGGTGGTGGTAAACATTTAGCCCATTAACAAGGGACCTGGAATAGGTCCACCACCTATGATCAATTTATTTTTCACAAAATGGCCAAGACCATTCAGTGGATAAGAGCAGTTTCTTGGACCAGTGGGCAGAGATAACAGCTGGATGCACACAAAAGAATAAAGTCAAACCCCTAGATCAGACCATACACAAAATCAACTTAAAATGGATCAAATATCTCAATATATGAACTAAAGCCATGAGATCTAGATAAGCATAGGAGTAATTCTTCTTGACCTTGAATTTGGCAGTGGTTGTTTGGACACCCAAAACATAATTAATGAAGGAAAAAAAGGTAGATGAGAATGATTTAACATTAGACTTCTTCAATGAAAGTATACAGTAGCTAACAAATCTATTAAATGATACCCCAAATCATTAGTCATTGAGACAATGTTAGCTACCAGGAGTGGCGGAATAGACCTTAAACTCAGCACTTGAGAGGCTGAAGCAGGAAGCTTGCTACAAATTTGAGTCAAAATCAGCCTGGGTTACAAAGTGAAAGAAGGCGGGGGTGGGGGGAGGGTAGGAGGAGGGAGAGGAAGAAGAAAGGAAAGGAAAGGAAAGGGAGGACGGCAGGAAGGGAGGGAGGGAGGTGGCAGGGGAGAGCAACCCTCCCCTAGCATACCATTCCATACTCATTAGGATAGATAGAATTCAAACAAACAAAAAACCAGATTTGACAAGTGCTCTTGTACTTTGCTAGTGGAAATATAAAATGCTGTTGACAGTATGCAAAATACTTTGACAGTTCCCCCCAAATTAAACAGCTAATTACCATGGGAGCCAATGATGAAATTCCTGGTGTGTAGCTGAAATAACTGAAAGCGATGTTCAAACAAAAACTTGTACCCTAATCTTCAGGCGCCCAAAAGATAGAAACAGCCCAAATGTCGGCAAACTGACAGATGAGTACACGAAATGGGGGGTGTTCAGATAATAGCACAGTATTCATGAAGGAGCAGAGTAGGGACACTGGCTACAACATGGCTGACTCCTGACCTCATCATGCTAAAGGAAAGAAGACAGACACAAAAGACCACATCCTGCGTCGTTTTACTTCCACAATAGGAAACCCCACAGAGACTTAAAGCTGATGGATAAAGCCTGATATGTCATTTACAAATAACTGTTGATAAGGACTGGGGTTAGGGAGAAAAGGGGAATGACTGGGTGATGGGCACAGGGTTTGCTTTTAAGGAGGTGGAAATAAGTGCTCTGGAATTAGACAGTGGTGATGGCTGTACAGCACTAAAAAGATAAACAGCATAAAACTGACCATTGGTGGAATTCAGTGGGACTGTCATTGTTGAAAATTCATTTTAATCAACTTGTTTAAGCACATTCCTTTATCATGGCTATCAGAACACAATCAGGGCCTGGCTCTGGCTCACTTACTCTTTGAGCTCCAGGATGAATCCTTTGCATAGCTGTCCAGCTACAAGGGTTGCAAAGTCCTAGAAAAAGTCATTTGCAGGCAAGGCATAGCCTCCTAACTGGCTCACCTTCGTCTTTGCAAAATCCTGTGGAAACTCTCTGCCATCTTCCTCTTCACTTTCACTTTGGGGGCAGTAGGTAGGTTCTTCTCTTGCTGATAGGTTATTTTTCAAGTTGATCTGGGTTACTTATAAAGTACCCCATCAACAACCACCCCAGGTGGTTTACCAAATTCTGTTCTCCATGTCTCTAGCAATACTGTGTTCTGATTTGTAGAATTCACTCGTAATCTTTTTGGTCCATCTGTCAATTGTCTTGTGTGGTCACAAGAAAGAAGATTGCGATGATTTCTACTGGTGAAGAAATATTGTGGGTTCATCTTATATTTTGCATAGTAAATAAAATTTTGATTATTTATTCTGAGTCTGTATTTAGCACAGAATTCGGTAATGGACTGTGATGGGTCAAACACTCCAATCTCATTTCTCCACAACAAATACTCATAGATGCATGCTTACACTGTTGATGCTGCATCGGGAAGTCAGGTGAAGTCTTCTCTCCACCAACTTCCTCTTTATCCCATTCATCAACATATACTCATCCAGACACAGCTTCAGTCACCTCCTCCACGATGGCTGCTCTGGCATTCCCAGACTGGGCTGAGCCTTCACTCTTGTTTTTGTACTTGCTCCATTGATGGGTATGTTTTGATAACGGCATTGGTACTCTTCCATTGGGCCAGGAGTGTTTCAAGAGCAGCTACTCTGGCTTTCTAGTCTTCAGGGTTTCTAAAGCCTAGGTCTTTCTTAGCACTTGATTCATGAAGCAGTTGATGGATTGGATTGAAATAAACTACTGTTGTAAGAGCTAAGAACAAAAAGCTGTGGAAAGATGGACTAGGTCTTGGTGTTACCAGCACAGGAAAAGGGTCTTCTTGGCAGAGGAAATAGGAATTGCATGTGTATCGGCATATAAAAGACCATGCATACTTAGAAGAAAGGTGGGAAAATCAGCATGAGGAGAGCATGAAGATGAGTCTGAAAAAGTTGGTTTGAACCTGATAATTTATATCTTAAGAAATGTGGTCAGGAGTAATGGAGGTTGAGCAGAATCTTGTACAGCAAGTGCATTCACACACAATAGGACTTGTTTTCCAAAAGTAAGTCTAGGCCCTGCAGGATGTGGCTCAGGTATAGAGTGTGCTTAGAACAAAGCCATGGGTTCCATCCTTATTGTCAAAATATCATCTCAGGTAACTCTGGGTGCTAATATAAACCTTACCTGATAATGACAGTTAATGAGGTTCAGCAATTTGCAGTACATAGGCCACTTTGGTGAGAGGTGCTCTTAACGAGAGAGGGTATGCATGTGGGAGCAGTGGTGTAGGTGGAAATCTTCACAAGTTTGTTGTGAACCTAAAATTGCTCTACAGAGAAAAATCTAAAGCTGGGTATGCTGGAGCGTGCCTGTAATTCCAGTATTTGGGCTGAGGCAGGAGGATCATGAATTGCAGGCTAGCATGGGCTACAGAGCAAGACTTTGTCTCAGAAAAATAATAACTAGATAATAGTCTATTAAAAACAAAAAAAGAAGTAGTCAGAGCTTGAATTGTGGCTCCGTGTGACAAAAGTGCTTGCCTGGCATGCTTAGCTCTGGATTCCTTCCTCAACATTTAAAACGCAAACAACAACAAAAGGACAAGAGGCAGACAAATGAGAGAGAGAGAGAGAGAGAGAGAGAGAGAAAGCATTGCTGCTGTCAGTTGTCACAGGATCCCCAAAGCAAACTGGATCTAAGCATATTCTTGTCATCAGAAATCAGAAGTGAAAAGGAAGATGTTAACAGGGTGTCCTAAGTCTGAGCCTAGAAAAATAGATGTTGAGTTTTTCAGCAGGAAGTATTAGCTTGGACAAGATGAGCGCCAGAAGGACAGGGTTAGGGCAGCAGCCACCTGGCCAGGGGCGATAGAGAACTGGGTAAGCTAGGAGTTGGACAAGAGTCTCTGTGAAGCTGGGAGGTTTCACAAGCAGCCAGAGAAATTTCTTTGGGATTACAGAATGGGGTTATTTAACGAAGTTCTTTCTTGTTCCTGAGGGAATGCTTGAAAACACAGAATGGCGTGGACCTTAGAATAAATGATCTTTGGTGTTAACTGTTTCTCCACTGTGCTCCAACTGTGTTCTTCTGGTGAGTTTCTTAACTGCCTCAACTCTCTTCATCTGTAAAATGAGAGTAACAACAGTTCACATGCAGGATTATTGTGAGAAAGAGGAAAAGCATATGTACATTTAGTAAAGTACCAGGAAATAATACAAAAATTATGTAATTATAGGAATTAACTATTCTTGGCTTGTATTTTAACAATTTGACTTTCCTAAGGCAAGATGCACTGAAGCAGCTTATCTGTGTGGTTGGCCTGCCGTTCTCTTAGGAAAGGTTATTTCTTTGCCAACCTGAACTTCCTACAGTCGGTGGGTCATGGTTCTCATGCTAAATCTTGTCTGATGAGGACGGTCCTGATGGCTCTGCTCCCCACACATGGTGTGGCTGTGGGAGGCCTGGCCTTTGGCTTCATGTGTGCCCAGTGTCTGTTGAGGCCTCTCTCATTTGTGGCTTGGCATCTCTGTTTCCCACTCTGCCTATGAGGAGCCGCACTGTCTGTTCTGCAAGCCAAGCCTGTCTGCTACTGCTGGTTCCTGGGAAACAGCCACTTCCCTCTTCTGGGGCAGCACATCGTTACAGCATGGATGACAACCACTGGGAAACTCAGCTCTGCCTGGAACAAAGCCACAGCTTTCAAAGCAGCAACCTGAGAGCACAAACTATAAGCCCAAGAACTCTGGTCAGTCACTGAAAGCTGCAAGCCAACTCAGCCATAGTGGATACCCACATGTGGACAGAGAGAGTAGAAGGACCTTATATCATGTAGCAATATCCCAAAGAGCCACTTTGGTCCAGGACTCTTGCCACGGAGGTGGGGAACTATTTGCACCTAAAATTCAGATCAGTTGAAAGTAGGGTGAAAGATAAAACAACAGCAGAGAACAAAACCTCTCCAGGAGGAAACTGCTTCAGAAGACATCTCAGGAAGCCTCTCAAGGCAGACAGTGATGTCCAGAGAGCTTGCATCCCTTAGCTCAGAGGGACAAATATGGCAACCAAATTCTGTTGCCAGAGAGAAAGGAGGACAAAGAAGGGAGAGTATGCCCACTGCTGAGCAACAGGAGGAACAATAGGACAGAGTGTCAGGAAGCTTTGTAAGATTAGCTTTGTCTACTATCCAATTTAAATCTTTAGTCTCATCATCTTGTCTGTCATGGTGACCACTCAATGTGTACTTGAATGTCTGTTCTACAGTGGTTCGGGTTCTATAAATATCAGAAAGCCGGGCTGTTTAATAATGTTACAAAAATCTGTTCCCCTATTGACATTCTATCTTATTTCTATGAATTACTAAAAGAAGTATTATAGTCTCTCAAATAATTGTGGATGTATCTATGTCTTAGTTACTTAACTGTGATAAGAATACTCTTTTAAAAAGCAGCTGAAGGAAGGAAGGAAGGGAGGAAAGAAGGAAGGGAGGGAGGGAGGGAGGGAGGGAGGAAGGAAGGAAGGAAGGAAGGAAGGAAGGAAGGAAGGAAGGAAGGAAGGAAGGGTTTATTTTGGCTCACAGTTCCAAGTGATTGCTGTAGGGGACTCATGGGCAGGACCTTGAGGCAGCTGGTCATTGTGCACCCACAATCAGGAAGCAGAATGCAGCTGCTGTTCAGCTCCCTGTCTCTATTCTATTCAGTGGGGGATCCCAGTCAGGGAATGATGCCACCCACAGTGGGTGTGTCTTTCCATCTCAATGAATGTAATCAAGATAACCCCCAACAGGCATGCCCAGAGGCCAGGTTTCCAGTTGACAAGTACCACTGATCATTACAATCTGCTCTCCTTTTTAATTTCACCAGCTTTCACTTTGTGTAATTTGAAGCCTCGATGCCAAATGCACATATGGCTAGGACTGTTATAATTTCTTCACTGACTATTATAAAATGTCTCTCTCTGGCTCTGTTAATTCTATGTTGAAGTGCTTATGATCTGACATTAATATGTTTAGTGTTTTGTGCTCTCACTGCTTTTTATTCTTCTTTCAACCTGTCTGTACTTTAAACCTGTGTGTTTCTTGTCCACTCTGACAGTCTCTGACTTCTGAGTGTTTATTTACAGTTGATGTACTTATGGATGTATCCTGGAGTTCAAGCCTACAATCTTGCTGTCTTTAAAACATTGATGTAACAACCCATTTTATTTCTCTAAATTTTAGCTGTGTCTGTTTATTGGTTATTCTAAGGACAACAGTATACACCTGCATCTTAAAAAGTCTACTTTATGTTAATAGTCTATCACTTGGAATCAAGCTCATTACAGAATTTGATTTAATTTACCTCTTTCTATCCTTTGACCAATCATTTTCATCTATTTTTTTTCTATGCATGTTGTAAGCCATGAAAAGTGTTAGCTCTGCTTTAAATAATCTACTTCTCAGCTGGTGGGGAAGAGGGTAGAAAGATGATTAAGGTTGATTGAGATGTTCTTTATGAAATGCACAATGATTCAATAAAATGTTTTTTTAAATCAATTTCTCTTTAAAGGGATTTGATGAGTACTACAGAAAGTTTTTTATATTTACTCACGTAGTCGCCATTTCCAGTGCTTTTCATGTTACGTGGAGCTACATTTCTGCTATGTAATTTTTCTTCACCACTAAGCATTCCTTTAGCTTTTTAAAAATGCAATTCTGTTGATCAAATTTCTCAGTTTTCCTTTATCTGAAATTCTTGATTTTTCTTTAATTTTAAAGGAGATTTTTCTATACATATAAAGCATTTTAGATTGTCAGATTTTGCTTTGTTTTATTTTTCCCTTTAAAAATAGTATTTTTAAATTTTTTATTAGAAAATGTGGGACTGAGAGATGGCTCAGAGGTTCGGAGTACTGACTGTTCTTGCAGAGGATCCAGATTCAGTTCCCAGCATCCACATGGTAGCTAACAACCATCCATAGCTCCAGTTCTAGGGAGTCCAATGCCCTCTTCTGATCTCTGTGAGTGTTGCATGACACAGATGCACTTACGTACATGCAGGCAATATATGTATACACATAAAAGTAAAAATAATAAATAAAATACTTAAAAAAAGAAAATTAGACAATTTATAGCAAAATAAAAAGCAGTTACCAAGAGCAATAGTGGTATTATTTCATTCAGATAACCAACAAATCAGTATCCAGTCATGTCTAAATTCCACTGCACTGTTAGTCAATAAAATAAAAAAGGAAGCCCAGCTCTCATAGTCATTCCCCAAAAGGGACAACAATTATTGGGCCCTTATGGCATACAGAAATGAATCCTGCTACTTCAATATGTAGAAAGTTGAATAGTAACACTGAAGATAGAATTCAGTGTTTCCTCCCTAAAACCCATTATTTCCGGGAGCAGTCAGCCATCTTTGATCAGCCTTCTTTGGCTACTTTTCAGATATGATCACTAACTTCAATCTTCAGCAATTTTATTATCGAGCTGTAGTTTTCCTTGATTTTTGTGTGTTTGCGCGTGGGTATGCACATGTCATGCATATGGAGGTAAGAGGACAATCTCAGGTGTTGATTCTCGCCTTCCACCTTATTTGAGGCAGGGTTTCTGTTGTTTGCCACTGTGCTGGGTAAGGATAACTTACCTACAAGCTTCTGGGGAATCTCCTGTCTCCACCTCCCATTTTACAGTAGGAAAATTGGGATTACAGACGTGTGCTACTGTGCCTGGCTTTCTGTGGATTCTGGGGTCTTGGACTTGGGCCCTCATGCTTGCCTAGCAAATGCTTTACTCACTGAGCCATTTGTCCACTGGTTTTCTTTGATTTTAGGGGTAACTTAGTATCTTGGTGAATGGGTTAATTAAACAAGAGAGGAAACTGAGCAGTATTTGAGTTCCTCCCCCTCCTGCCTCCACTGGTATTCTAGTTACCTATATGTTAGGTCAGTTGATATTTTCCAGTAGGCTTTATAATTTTTTTCTTCCACTTTTCCTCCCCTCTACATTATTCAGTTTGAATAGTTAAAAGTTTATAAATCTTTTTTCCTTCTATATTACTAAATTTCTTGGGAATCTTCAATGACTTTTTTGTTTCAAACATTATATTATATTTTTCAGTTCTGGAATGTTCCATCTGATTTTTTTTTTAGGTTCCATTTTTTTAATAAAATCATTCATTTCTCATGTATTTCTTGATCAACTGTATTCATCTTTTCTTATAAATCTTGTACCATATTTCTTTTAAAGTTGTCTGGTATTTCCAACCTTTAACTCTGTTTCTGTTGACTGATGTTCTCTGACCCCATGTCTTAATCACATCTTCCTAATTTTTTACACGCCCAGAAGGTATTTTTTATTGACAGGAATATATCACAGAGATTCTGGATTCTGTTTCTTTTTCTGAAGAGTATTGGGTATGCAGTTGGGCATGGTGGCACATGACTGTAATCTTAGCACCTGGGAGGCAGAGTCAGGAGGATCAAGAATTCAGTCTGCCTTGGCTCTCTAGAGACTTCAAGGACCACTTAAGACCTAAGCACAAAACAACCAACCAACGAATAAAATACCCAACCAACCAACCAACCAACCAAAGAGTGTTGAGCTTAGTTCTTGTAGGTAGATCATCTCTATCTTTTTGCTTTAAATTTTTTTTTAATTATTTTTATTTTTTGTATATGAGTGTATTGCCTGCATGTATGTAAGTGCACCCATGTCATGCACTGCCCACGGAGGTCAGAAGAGGGTGTTGGATTCCCCTGGAACTGGAGTTATAGATGGTTGTTAGCTGCCATGTGGGTGTTGGGAATTGAACTTGGGTCCTCTGCCAAAACAGCCAGTGCTCTTAACTGTGAGCCATCTTTATAGTCCTTGCTTTTGTGTTGTTTGTTTGCTTTTTGAGACAGAATCTCATGTAGCCCAGGCTTGCCTGGAACTTATTATATATGAGAGGATGATCTTGAACTTGTGATCCTCCTGCTTCTACTTCCCACTTGGGATGTGGGGTATGCACCACCACATCCTGCAGATCACTTTATCTTTTGAAGGAAGGCTTAGTTTGTGCTTTGTTACAGCAGGTTTATCTAGACTTGCCCTTAGTCTTGGGCACAGCCCTTAGTAGTGGGAGTGATGGGGCGTAATCCTCGCTACTAAGGATTGAAGTTACTCCTAAGGTGTGGCCCATTCACTGAAACCAGTGGAATGCTTGAATTGTTTGCCAACTCCCACTAGATTTTGTTGGAATGTAAACTCCAGATCCCTTACACTGGACAGCTGCTTAGGCTTTTCAGTCTTTCCACTGGGGACAAATGTACCACTCAGGGGTTTGCACAGCTCAGGGGTAGGGCAGGTATTTGAAGAGATTTTATATGGAAAATCTTCCTGCCTGAGACTCACTGTTTGTAGAATTCTTCACTTTTCAGCTGCTGTGATGTCCATGAATGCCAAATTTGACTCCTCAGCTTGATAAAATGGACATTTTTGCTTAAGTTTTGTCCGATATCTGATGTGCATCCTACAGAGAAGCACCCTCAAGTGGAATCTGTATAAAAATGAATTTCATGTGTGTGTGTGTGTGTGTGTGTATGTGTGTGTGTGTGTGTGTATGTGTGTGTGTACATGCCTGTGGATGCCAGAGGACAAGAAAACATCTTCGGGTGCTAGTCTTCTTCTTCTATCATGTTTGAGACAAGGTCTTTTTGTTGTAGGTCAAGTTAGCTAGTCCATGAGTTTCTGGAGATTCTTCTGTCTCCTCATCTTGCTGTGGAAACACTGGGATTATAGATGTGCTATATTGTACCTAACTTTATGTAGGTTTTTGGGATTTGAACACAGGTCCTAACACTTGCACAGCAAGCATTTAACCCACTGAGTTATTTTGTAAGTCCTTGTTTTACTTTTTAAAAATATCTTTCAGTTTCTGTTGGTTTTTTTTATTGCTCACTTGAGTGACTTGAACTGTCATTTTATTCCTTTTCAGTGTTCTAATTACTGATAAGAAGTTTCATCCAATACAAATGAATCCATATTCTTGAAGCCAGAAATTTCTGGATGAGTCTTTAAAAATACAATTGCATTTCCTTGACTGTCTTCTATCTCTCATGGTTGGTGTTCTCTTGGAAGCACATTTTGAGATAAGGCTTTTTATGGCAAACAGTTTATTTGGAAGGTGATTCCAGGAAATATCTGGGGAGCATTAGAGGAGAGGCCTGGAAGCCAGCAGAAGGCACAGTAAGTTGTGAGCTCCAACTGGAGCTCAGCCCTGCTGGGGAATCTCAAGAGGCATCCATCTGTGCCTCAGCATTATCTTAGCGGGTCTAGAGTACTGACTCTAGTGCTTAGAGAGTAGACCTTAGGTGTGTTGATCCCAAAATGTTCACTTGCTTTGTGTGCAGTCTTCATGCAGACAGTTACAAGTGTTTTCAATAAACGCCACTGGCGTTTACATATAAATATTGAGAGGATGTGAGACATCTCCGTGCCCACTGCTGCTCTAGCCTACTAAGAAAAAACCCCAAATCCCTTATCCTGTCTTAAAATGCACCATGAACAAATCCTCCATTGTCCCTCATCATTCCCACTTTCATCCGTGAAGTCCCAGGTAGAGGCCTCTCTCCCTCCTTCCCTCCCTCCCTCCCTCCCTCCCTCTCTCCCTCCCTCTCTCCCTCCCTCCCTCCCTCCCTCTCTCTCTCCCTGCCTTCTTGTCTGCCTTCCCCCCTGCCTGTCTCCCCACCTTCATTTCTGCCTGTTTTCTTTCCCTTTAACACACAAGAGCTTGTTTCTTCTTTGGGGCCCAAGAGCTTACTGTCTCTGTCTTGAATGTTGTTCACACATAAACTCCTTTTCTGTGTTCAAATTTTTGCCTATGTGTTATCTTTTCAAAGACATCTTTGGTGATCACTGTGTCTAAAGAAGCCCCCAACTCTCGAGCTGTCACATGACCCTTGTTTAATTTTATGCGCATGTCCTTTTTCATATTTCATAACTTTTTTGCTTGAACAGAGTCTCACAACGTATCCCCAAGCTGGTCTGGAACTCAGTATCTAGGTCAGGTTGGCCTTAAACTCATGGTGCTCTTACTTGCCTCAAAGTCCCAAGTCTGAGTATTAGAGGCACGAGCTGCCACGCTTGGCTAAACCGCATGGCTTTCTTATGTAACTTACACACTTGCTTGTCATTCATTTGTTCTCCCACCAGTACAAAAGTCTATACGAGCCCCAAAAACTTGTTTGAATGTCACTGCTATTTACCTGTGTTTTTAATAGGAGCTCACAAATATTTGTCGAGTAAATGAATGGATAAATGGATGGGTGAATAAACAGACTAAAATTTGCAAGTAAACTAAGTTATGAGGAAAAGAGTTAAGATGGAGGCAACCCAAGTTTCCATCAACAGATGAAAAGATAAGAACAATGTAGAGTATACATACAGTGAAATGTTCCCTTTAAAAAACAGGGAAATTCTGACACATGCTTCAGGAATCTTGAAGACATTATACAAGTTGAAAGAAGCCAGTCATAAAAAGACAAACATTGTGTGATTCCGCCTATATGAAATATTTATAGAGACAAGAAGTTGAACGGTGTTCGCAGTGGTTAAGGAGTGGTGAAAATGGGGAATTAGTGTTTCACACACACTGGGTTCAGTGGGGAAGAAGAAAAAGTCCTGCAGTTGTACAAGAGTGTAAATATACTTAATATCACAGAATGCTAAGCTTAAAATAATTAAAAGGAAAAACTTCATATTATATTTATTTAACCACAATAAAAAAAATTAGACCTCAGTTTCCAGAGGCTGGAAATCTGACTTTATCCTATGCTTTAATATGATCTTGAGGGAATCATTTTGCAAGCTTCTGTGAACAGTCTTCTTGTCTGTAAATGAGAATTATAACAGTTTCTACTCTATAGGAACATGCATGTAAAACACTTATATACACAAAATAAAACTTAAAAAGTAAATAAGAATTCAAAAGAAAGAAACATGAAAGAATGATATAAAAATGAAACATGAAAAAAAAATCAAAGACTTACAATGTCAACAGTTGTAGACTAAATAATTCGGCTTAACCCCCCCCCCCCCCCCGCTAAAGAGAATTTTAAAAGTTAAACAAAACAAATTGTTTTAGAAATTTTTTTGAAGGCATCAAAAGAGAAAGACATAGTGAAGAACTACTTAAACCAGAAACAAAATAAGAAGGAAATCTAAAAACGATGATCTTGGCCTTTAGTGTGTTTGTGGAATCTAGATGATGTAACCAAGAGGCTGACCAGTGCTTTCAACAGGCTCACAGGGCGAAGGGAGTAGAGTTGGAATTGAAGACTTATAAAAGTATCTCAACCTGCTTCTGTGGGTTGAGACACTGCAAGCCTGCGCCTTATAAGTAAAAGCGAACTCTAGGCTTCCTTGCCCAACTTGAAATGGCATCAGTCTGGGAAATGGATTAAGGAAAGCCTGAATCGCTTTGCCCATAAGCACCTGGTACAAGCAGATGTGAACCTTCCCTAATACCTTAAGCCTCAAGATGAGTCTACAAATAATTTAACAAACACAACATGAGGTGCATACCCAGGAAGACAAGGAACATGAACTAAGTCAGTAGAGGCAAGAAGTAACAGAACAGCCTCATATGGACTCCTTCCTAATTTGTAAATAATTAATTCATTAATTTTATGTGTATGAGTGATATGATTACACGTGCAGGACTGTACCACGCCATGCAGTGCTGGAAGAGGAAGTCAGATCCCCTGGAACTGCAGTTATGGATGGTTGTTAGCCACCATGAGGGTTCTGGGATTCGAACTCTGGTCTTCTGCAAGAGCATTCAGTGTTCTTAATTGCTAAGCCATCTTTCCAGCCCCTGGACCCCTCAGATATTGAAATCTGCCACCTGCCCCATGATGGATACCAAACCTTGCGCTTGCTAGGCCAGTCCCCTGCCATTCAGCCACATCTTCAGACTCTAGATACTGGTATTTCTGAACGTAGTATTTAAAATAACAATGCTTAATATGCAAAGGGAAAAGGACAACATTAAGACTTTTTGTGAGTCACTTTTCACTGCTATGACAAAATACCTGGTAGACTGCTGAAGGGAAAAAGGACTTAGTTTGGCTCACAGTTTCAGAGTTTCAGGCCGTGGACATTTGACTCTGTTACTTCTAGATCCATACGTGGTGGAGCACCACAGCAGGGAGCAGGCAGTGAGCAAAGTGGCTCACCTCTGACGGCCATGAGGCCGAGAGTGAGACAGAGGGAAGGGAAGGGCAATGTGTATCCTTCAAGGGCAAACTCGCAATGACCTACTCTGTCCAATGAGGCCCTACATCCCAGTTTCCACTACTTCCCACTAATACTTCAGATTATGAATCTACCAATTAGGCTGGAGCCCTCATGATTCAGTCACTTCCCAAAGCTTGGGATCAAGCCTTTGACATATGAGCCTTTTGGAGGACACTTTCTACCTAAACCATAACGTCTTGAAACTATAATAAAGGACAAGGTAGATTCGAAAAAGAATCAAATAGTCCATCTAGAGTTCAAAAGTACACTAACACAAATTATTAACAGAGTTGATAGGCTTGATAAAAGATTGGACATGGATGAAGGACAAATGAGTGAAATGGCAGATATGGGAATGGAAAAGGTCCAGAATGGAGCATATGCAATCAAAATAGGACAGAAACTACAGAAGAGAAGGTGATGGACAAAAAACACGAGTTTGGCATTCCAGAAGCAGAAAAGAAAGAGAGGTAATATTATTTAAGGAGATGAATTTTCCCAAGCTGGTAACCACAGATCCAACCCCAAACAGGAAATACAGCCAGGATATTTCACATAAAACTGCTGAAAATCAAAGATGAGAAAAATTTTTGAAATAGTCACAGAAAGAAAATTGATCGTGTCAAAGGAACAGCCGTGGGATGGATATTCCTCAGAAGGAGCGTGAGTAATTTCTCAGCAGGAACAGCATCAGGCAGAAAGCCCTGGGGGATATCTTTAAAATGCTGGAAGAATTTAGCTGCTGCTCTGCTGTGATAATCCCTCAGACACATCATTCAGAAAGAAACCCAGAAGTTAAGGAAATGCATTGCCTTCGTTACAAAGCATAACAAAGTTCTTCAGATAAATATAGTCTTGATGGAAGTTCAGAGATGTAGAAAGAAAAAATAACTTGGAGCTGAAGAGATGGCTCAGCAGTTAGGAGTGTGTACTGCTCTTACAGAAGACCAGAGTTCAATTCCCAGCACTCGCATCGAGTGGCTCACAACCACCCGTAACTCCGGCTCCAGGAGATCTGATGTCCAGTCCTGTACTCTGCACTCATGAGAAGATATCCCGCCCCATATACACATAACTGAAAATAAAATAGAATCTTAATAAAAAAGAACAACAAAAAGGAAAAATATGTGGTAATCTTAAGTAAGTATTGATTATATAAAATAATTAATCTAGGAAAGCTCAAAATACATAGTAAGAAATACATTATCAAGCTGGGTGTGGTGGTGGGCACCTTTAATCCCAGCACTTGGGAGGTTCAGCCAAGTAGATCTCTGTGAGTTTGAGACCATTGAGACCAGCCTGGTCTACACAGCTCCAGGCCAGAGGGAAACCCTGACAAAAAAGAAAGAGAGAAAGAAAGAGAAAGAAAGAAAGAAGAAAAAGAGAAAGAAAGAAAAAAAGAAAGAAAGAAAGAAGGAAAGAAAAAGATGTTATCATATAGGGCATGCTGGCACATGCCTTTAATCCCACCACTCAGGAGGCAGAAGCAGGTGAATCTCTGTGAGTTCAAGGCCAGCCTGGTCTACATAGTGAGCTCCAGGTCAGCTGGGGATATAGAGAGACCCTGCCTCAACTCTCAGCAGCAACAACAAATACTTTATCATGGCATAAAGTTATAAAGGAAAGTTTAATAAGGACTGGGTGAAAATATGAAAGAACACTTGATACGCTAAAGATGCCTGTTAAAAATCTGTTAAATGCTATCATCTTAATGCTGTGACCTCTCTTCTCCAAATTCATAACTGAAACATACTGAAAGGAAATCCCCAATGTGATTAGGAGACAAGGCCTCTGGGAGGTGACTAGTTAGGAAGACAGAGCTGCCCTGGATGGAACTATTGCTCTCATAAAAGTGGCCTACCTTTTCCATCACATCAGGACACCATGAGATGGTACTATGAATTAAGGAGCAGATCCTAAGCAAGTAATGAATCTTCTGGCCCTTTGACCTTGGAGTTAGCCTCCAGAATGTGAGAAGCAAATTTGTTTATAGTATTAATGTGTGATACACATTTTGTTGCAGTATCTTCAACATACAGAGACACTATGACAGCTTAATATAAGTGCACATTTCTTCTAAACTGATGGTGGGATATGTGAAATAATAAGACAATATTTTATCCACACACCCCCCCCCCGTCAACAACAACAATAACAAAAAGATAAGAAAGGAGACAAAGAGAATGTAAATCAGGCAGAACAACTTAGAAAACAAATTACAAAATGGTAGCATTAAACCTAGTAATTACATGAATGTACATGGATAAAATATCTAATTAAAAGACAAAATTGGGGCTTGGGAGCTCGATGACTGAATCAGTAAAGTGTTCACCTTGCAAGCAAGAGGACCTAAGTTCGATCTCCAGGACCCCATGTAAAAAGCCAGGCAGAGTGGTGTATGCTTGTAATTCCAGAGATGCTGAGATGGGAGGTGGAGATAGATTGTGGTTTTGTCAGATCAGCACCTGATTTACTTAACCTGAGTTCCTAGTGTCATGCAGGCTTTCTCTGTCACCTACTCCATGGCAGTTACCCAGAGCAAGAGCAATGGATAGATACACAGGGAGCCAGCCCGTCAGGGACCACCTCGCAGAAAGACCCGCTCCTGCTCTTCCCCACTCCCACTCCAAGTGGCAATGTTTTCGTGTTTAGAGTAAAAACTCTGAAGGAACCAAACACAATAAATTCTCCTTCTCACTGGCAGTCTACCAACCTTCACTCTCAAAGTCAATGTGAATATTGGCGGTTAGAGGCCAAGGAGACCCAGATGATAACACACTGACTTTGCTAACAAGACCGACTGAGCAGGAGTTTCAGAGCCTGGGTTTTATGCTAACTACACTTGCCAGGCAAGTCTATCAACAATCCTAACCTCAATGGATCAGTATAGTCAGGTTGATGCTTCCTGCCTTGTGAGCTGTGTTAGGGTTCGGGTGAATGACAGTGTTCCAGTCATTGCACGGAAAGTCCCCTTTCTAATAATTGCATGGCCAGAAGGAAGCATTTACCACCCCAAGCCTTAGATCACTCAGTGGAGCGTTTTCATTTTGCAGATGAGAAATGAAAATGAGAACTAGCTTTGTGATTTGGGGCAAATGGCTTTTTGACTCTGGTCTCAGTTTTCTCATGAAGAAAATGGGGATGAGTGATGCCTCCCTCAGGTGACTTTTGAGACAGTCCAATGAACATGTAGAAGCATGCGTAGCTGTTAGAGCATTGTAGCAGCTACTAGACCTTATGAGAATATTGGTATATTTTGTGTGCATTTGAGAAGTCACTCTGCTCTGAGGTGCTGAGAGCTGTCAGGCTGTAGCCATTGGGTCACAAATCCTGGAGCTGGCGGGTTGTCCCGGGGAGACCTTCCTCATGGGGTCAGGTAGAGTTCAGTGAACTCACAAAAAAGTGAGAGTTGAGACGCTTCAAGGTGCATCTACTCATCTCCTCTCCTGCCTGTTATTAAGCTGGTAGTTTTTACAACATCAATAAAGAACTTTCCTACCCAATTACCCCAGACAATAGGCTGAAAAGCAGTTTCGACTATGAAGACTATGAAAACTTCGTGTTGGGTTCATTTAGATTGTTTTGCTGTGTCAAATCCTCGCTTGAGTTCAAAAGTTCAGCTGAACCATGAACTTTGTGATTTCACAGCAGGCAGTTCTACAAATATACAGGAAAGTGAAAAAACATGTAATGTTTCAGGTGGACTTGTCATGTTGTATATAATATGGTCCAAAAAAGGTGTATATGGAATAGCCTTTAATTTCCAGAGCCCAATGACATATCAAAAAGAAAGAGAAACAGAATTAAACGAAGCCATTCCTTGAATTACCTGACCTCTGAGGCTTCCCAGGGAATGTGCTCTGAGTGACTAATTGTTAGGGGACAAACCAAAGCCAGCTAATCTTCTTAATAAATTGTGAAGTCTTGTATACCTCTTGGTTTTAGTGGTGGTTTTTCTGCCTGTCTGGAACAGGCAGCATATCAAAACAAAAGGGTCATGACTTTATGTATTTGTTAAAGCTAGAATCCACGTTCTCATATAACTCAAGCTTGATTTGACCTGGTTACACAAGTGTAGGTGGAGTGAAATTTTCGCAGGAATGAGAATAATGCTGTGTTTTCGCTGGTCTATTAATAAATATGCACACATGTACACAAAGTTCAAGAACCCTTCATTTTGTAAGCCTTAGGTTTCTGCAGGATTAGTTTCTGGGGTAAAGCAAACACGATAACAGACTTTTGGGTCAGGGTATCACTCAGCTCGGATCCTGTGAAATTTTCAATTCCACAGAGCAAGGTATTGTGGGGCATCGACAGTCTTCATTTGTGTTATTGATCATTGGCTCTTAGGCTGTGCCATATAAAAATGAGAGGAAAACTTGGAGCATACACTCTGGGGCCAGAAGGTTCATATACTTGAGGTGTCCTCATAGAACAGCTGTTTATCTCCCTTTGTTTACCACAGGGTTATGTGCAGGGTCAGGAGAGGGAAAGGCTGCTTGGTCATCCTGGAAGTGGAGAGGAAGGGACCGGGTGAGAAGGTCAAGTCCTATGAAGGATGGCTCCTGAGTTAAACAGGATGAGGGTTTCTAAGGCACTTTTCCTTTTTTTTCCCCCTGACTTTTCTCTCCAAGTTGCCAGGATTTTAGCTTTAGCCAGTTCAGGATTTGTTTTAGAAAAATGTCCCAGTGGAGACGGTGTTATTCTGTTATTCTCTTGTCTTTGGTGGTGTGCTTTTCCATCCAGGAAGGTCTTGTTCAATTCAGTCAAGAATGGATGAAACCTTCCACTTCTTTCCAGACATAAATCATCACAGTAAATGTTGTGCCTCCAACTGAGAACCGTGATAATGAAGGGGCGAGAACAGAGTGAAGACTGTGAAATTGGGTTGACCTAGTTAAAGGTGGTCTGTCTTTCTGGTGAGGTTATGAGGCTGGAAGGAAAAACAAGGTTCACTGCTTTTGTGGCTCGATGAACTGGGCTGCTCAGATTTTACAGCTCTGTTTCTGGTTGACCTGCGCTGTATAGAGGGGCTGCGTGTCTGCCGATGAGGCCAGGATGGGAGTGGGGTTGGTGGCATTCTTTTAAAGGGCTTGTAAGACAGTGAATAGCGACAAGTTTTTGTTCATTCAGAAGGTATTTACGAAGGACCCACCTCGGGGGAGCCACGGCTGGGGACTGATTGGTCAGGAGGTCGGAGGGGGAGTGAAAGAGATTTGTGTAGGGACACACCAGGGGAGGAAGACTGGGAATGGCTGTGCATGATGCAGCCTGCATCCCTTGATCCCACAGAACAGTCAGAAGGGCATCTCAAGAAGCGGAAGTACACATGGGGGCAACTCTAGCATACAGGGGAGATGTGGGCTGGAGTGGAGACCCTCAGTGTGATCCCCAGTAGTGACAGAAGGAGGGTAGTGTAGGAAAGCAAGTCACAAACATGACTTCCATAAGGGTCAGGCTGAGAGCTATGTAGGGTTTGTGTTATGCAGGTTTGTGTTATGGAGAATGACAGAGATGGGTGGGAGAAGACAGCTTCTAGATAAGAACACAGCTGGATGTCGTACTCCCTGTGGTTCTCACTGTGTTCATGATTTCTCTGCCTCTCTGGGGTTCTGCATCTGCCTTTAGGAACCCTAACAGCTGTGTAGAGGTCACCACCTCGAGCAGTTATTTACCATGTTTTCTGATCATATCTGTACATCTATATATGTGTCTGTCTGTCTGTCTGTCAACTCTAGTCTTTAAAGAGTCCCAAAAGGCATGTGCTAGATCTGGAGTTTATGACTAAGGAAACAAAGGCCAGAGGTTAAATGACTTAACTGCACTTGTCTAGAATATGGCGGGAGATGAGCTGGAAGTCAGCTGCCCTGATGTTAGCCCAAGTTCACCATGAGGGGAGAGAGACCTCATCGGAGTCCCGGGGTGGTATGCACAGGAATGGCTGCCCTTGAGGATGACCTCAGACTACAAGGAGGACTTGTAGATGTGATAGATGGAATTGAGAAGTCTTAGGCTGTGCTGGGTGACATCCTAGGCCGTCTAGTCTCAGCATCCCTTCTGCAGTCATCACCAGACAAGGCTTTGAACCTGGGTTCTTGCATGAGGACACTGTAAAAACAGACTAAAGCTCTTTTTAAATTGCCTCTTAAATTAAGTGCAGGATAGTTTGGGGGACCTGTCAGTGAAAAGCAAAAGTATAAAGCAGATTCAATTCACGTGGACTTTTCAACCTATTCCATTGTGAGGGTTATCAGCAGACCTTGGTGTTGAAGACTGGTAGTTGGTAGCTGTGTTTGAAAGGTGCAAGCCATCCTCCCAGTCAGAGCTCATGAGATGTGAGGCTGGCAGTTGATGTCTCAGAACCTGACCGAGACAATAAGCTAGGAGGCTTGGCTTGGGAAACAGTTTTCACCGGTGGAAATCAAAAATAGAAAGACAGGATTGGAAGAGTCTAGCACAAAGGAAATAGGAGTAACTCATCACATTCAGAAAGCTGACAGGCAGGGCTTTCTCTTCATGTTTAACTAGCCAATCACTTCACCTAGAGTAGCAGATTGGTACAGGGAGGCGTAGGAGACAGGGAGAAGGAGGGGCTGGAAGAAACCTTTAGATGTTAAGTCAAGGAGTTTGGTATCTATGTATTTATTTATTCATCTATTTAGAGGCAGAGAGTCTCAAGTAGTTCAGGTTGGCTTTGAACTCACCGTGCAGCTGCCGATGCTCTTGAACTTGGAATCCACCTCCCAAGTTCTGGGACTATAGGTGTATACCACACTTGGTTATTACAGTCCTAGGGACTGATCTTAAGGCCTCCTGTATTCTAAGCAAGCACTCTGCCAACCAAGCTACATTCCCAAGCTGGGGTTTGGGATTTTAGGTTATGGGAGGCCACTGAAATCTAAGTGTGAGGGAGGCAGGCATGACGTCTGTTTCCAGAATATTAGCCTCATAGCAATGTGCAGAATGGATTGAAGAACATGATCCTGGTAAGTAATTAATGCCAGATAATTACTGAATATGATGATCTCAGTTTGGACCAGCATCTAAGCTGTTACGAAGATGATTATTATATGAGTAGATTGTGCCTCTGCTGCCTCTTTTATTCTCCAACTGATTGCTGGTTTCTATTCATTCAGCACATATTATTTAGTACCTCTTCCCTTCTAGCAGGCTGTCCCTCCCTCTCTTAAATCTTAAATCCTCTGTTTTACATATAGCTATTTTAATGTCTGTCTCCACTGCCCTAGCACCTCCCAGAGGAGCCCAAATGTTCAGTTTGGGTCTGTTGCCTAGAGCAAGCCTGGACCAAGATGACTGGAGCCAAGGAGATTCCTATCAAAGAAATAGCAACCCTGCCTCCTAGCTCTTAAACTTGGCTTCCAAGGTAGAATCCATTATTGAATAAATATGGCATTAACCAAATGAAACAACTTTTAATGACCCAGAAAAAATTATTCAGCTCACGGAGGGAAAGGGAAAGAAAAGAGCAGGCGTTTTAGCAGCATAGTTCCCAGTGAAGGGGCCTGGGCATGCTGGGAGCGATGTGATTTCACAGTTCATTCTGAAAACTGTTGTGTGGCTCATCTGTAAGACAGACTCCTGCCCTGCTGACTGGCTCACATGTACTTGTGGACAAGAAGAGATGCTAAAATGCATCATGCTTCCCTTTATTCAGTATATACTGAGCCTCGCCTGGTGACAGCCCCACACGGGACCTGAGAATGTCAAAGTTGAGAGCCACCTCTTAGCCAGTGGAAAGTAGGCGTGGACACAGGCATGTCAACAGATGGTGTGAAGAGAGTTCCCACAGGGGGCTACTTTAGAGGAATATTTAAAGAAACCTGGGGCTGGGGCATTAGCTTAGCAGTTAAGAATACTTGCTGTTCTTGACAAAAGACCCAGGTTTGGTTCCCAGCACCCACATGGTGGCTCATAACTGCCTATAACTCCAGTTCCAGGGGACTCAATACCATCTTGGTGCCTCTGTGAGTACCAGGCACACACATGGTGTGCATACATACCTGCAGTAGAGCATATAAAATGCACTAAGTAAGTACACACAAAATAAAAAGAAATAAAAATGTTTTTTAAAGAAAGAGAGAGAGAACCCTTAGTTCTATTGTTGGAAGTGAACGAGTTCAGGAAAGTATCCACAGAGAGATAAATTCTGAGCTAAGCCTTTGAGGAAGAGAAGAGTGATATACAAGCATTGTAGACAGGGGGCATGGCAGGAACAAAGACCAGAAGCCTCAACTCTAGTTGGGAGAGGCTCAGGCATCTTTAGCAGGCAGCTTCTGGCATTTAGGACAGGATTGTCCAGGAGACTGACCACACTCTATCATACTGCACATGTGGCTAACATCCTTTTCTCACTGACACCCTGTAGTGACAAGCAAAGGCTTCTTGCCATTTCAAAGCCCCCTTTGTCAGAGGCAGGCGGGGATTGAGGCTAGGGCTGATTTTATCCTGTAGGACAAATTTCAGCAATGCTGGAGACTCAGATGTGAAGCTAGCACTGTATTGTATAAGACGTTTTTCTTAGTGTTTCAGGAAGTAAAGAAAGACGGGTCAGAATGGCACGGAAAGCAAGCCCTCAAGGAAGCAAACCCCTGGGACGACCTGGTGCTATTCTCAGTTCTTAAAAGCTGATTCTCTCAAGTCTCTGAAGGAAACCCCAAGAAAGTGATAGATTGGAAGAGTCAGTGACCGAGAAGCACAAAAGAAAGTTTTTATTTTCATTTTATTATTATTACATGTATGTGTGTAATAGGGTCATGTGTGCCACAGCATACATGTGGAGGTTAGAGGGTAACTTTGTGGAGTTAGTTCTCTCCTTCCACCTTTATGTGGCTCCAGGCATTGAACTCAGATCACCAGTCTTGTACAGCTAGCACTTTGACCCACATAGATAGCCATCTCACCAGCTCAGGAGTTTTTGTTGTTGTTGTTGTTTTTATAATGCGGAGCTGCCAACATACAATTAGTAAATTAATTGTTCTCTACTTCCTTCAGGGCCATTTGCTTCCAGAGAAGCATCTCTCCCATGGAGTGCCTTGCTTTCTGCAAAAGCTTTTATCTGAATTGGATGCAAATGACCCTGCTTGGCCATGTCCTGGGCTTACATTTTAGGAAAGAATTATTGTATTGCTTAGACTGTGGAGGGGGTTCAGCTGGTTAAACACCAGCCTTTTCATTATTGCCATCCTATATCCATTGAGATTTTTTTGTTGGCATTTCATCACTAATTAATTAACTAAAAGTCAAACAAACAAAATCACCAGTATCAAGGAAGTAAGTATCTATGAAGGATAAAGACTAGTTTCTCCCGGTTTTCTTCATTTCCATCAGCTTTTCAGGACGTGACAATGGTTCGCAGGGATCCTTAGCTCTCAGCCACGGTGCTGTGGTTTAAGTTTTGAAGGTCTGATGTAAGAGGTCCCAGGCCCTTGGTTCCCCGTTAGAAATGACTGAAAGAAAAAAAAAAAAACACTGAAAATCCCTGACTGCCCCCAACATCTTCAGCCAAGATATTTTCATTTTCTCCAAGCCAGAGAAAGCTGGGAGGGTGCAGGCGTCGACGCCGGCTGGGCCCCACGTGTGCGTCCCGCGGGCCCAGAGTGATCCACCAGGCAGCGGCCTCCTTCAACCCAGACTTCCCCCGGCCTGATTTATCACTCCCGTCTCTTGCTCTGGCTTTTCGCTAAGATTTCCTTCCAAAATCTTCACCGCTGATCCAGGGTTGTCCATGTGCATTTTCGCTTTGCCACTGTTGACGGAGAGCTTTGGGCGAATGCCCAGACATCACCCCTCCTGTCCTATCTGCTGGAGCCATCTTTAATCTGTCAAAACCCAGGTCTGTTCGCAGGCTACACAGGGTGGCACCTGTCCAAAGCCACTTCCGCCCCTTCCCCCGACTCCAGCCACACGGCCGCTTCCGAGGCCTCAGGGCTGGGCCTTTTCGCATCTCTAACCCGGCAGCCTAACCAGCTCCTCGCTCTGGCCAACTGCAGTAGAGATCTGTCTTGTAAAAAGAAAAATTGTAATAGTGTTTTCTCAAGAGAACAAGAGTAGCCATTTATTTTGGCTTTACCATATCGATTCAAGAAAACATCCTCCCTCCTCTGCCAAGGGTTCCTGCACTTGGCCCGAGGGTGGGTGCTCAGCCATTTGTGCCAGCCCTCCGCATCCCGTTTGCCAAAGTGGGAAAAGACTCAAGCAAATCACCTTCCCCAGAATTAGTGAAAGGCTCCTTTTGAGGATTGTTTTGGTATAGTGGCTCATTTCAGAAGCCAAAGTACAGACGGACTGTTCAAGACGTGCAAACCGCAGGAGGCCTTCCTGGGTGCCTGAAGGTGCTAGTCTGTCTGGATGCCTGGAGCTCTGGAGTTCCAGCTTTGAGAGGCACCTGCGGGTATGTCGGACTCACCCTCTCTCAGTTCTTCGCTTTTCCCGGTCATTGCAAACTCACTCCAGAGGCATCAGGTGAAACTGGTATTTTTATTTTTGACCTTTGGGATTTTTTTTTTTCTTCCATTGCCAAGAGACAATAAAGCTGAACGATCTGTTCATAAAGAAAAAATTGCTTTTGTGATCCCCCAAGTTGCAGAGCATCTGACACTGGTCTCAGGATCTGCTTGCATCAGCAGCCATCACTCAGCCCCTTCTCTGTGTGGACTTGGTGGGGACAGGTATGTGTGTAGGGAAGGAATTCTCAAGATGACTGCGATGATGTGTTTCCATCATTCGCCACAGTCTAAACAGAGACACACAATTTAACCCCTTTGACTAAACTCACAGGGTTGTAGGTCACAGTTTCAACTTTGAAATCTTAAATAATTTATTTGCTTTGGTTTGATTGAAATGTTACCTGTGGATGCCTATCGCCAGTCTCAGAATTCTCTAAGCTTTTACAAAATCCTTACTGTTTTTGCTTAAATTTCTTGTGAAAACTCAGGCAAAATGTTAACTGTTTGGAATGTTGGACTCTTTCTCTGCAAAATGGGAGGGATATATACCTTGTAGTGCTGTGTTGTAAGGATTAGAGGCTGGGTGTGCATGTTTCCAAGCATAAGGCCCAGTCAGTCACTCGATGAATGACTGCTAGACCCATGATCATGTTATTAAGAACTCAGAGCAAGTTGGCTTGATTACCTTTCCCCAGGAAAAACTGGGCAGCACAGGCTTCAAAGAAATGATCGGAGTATAAATGCACCCTACTGAATTGTTTACCAGCACCTCTAGTCCTGGATCTTGGGGGCCACTGTCACTGAGGCCGCCACCATTTGGAGACTGAATGTCACTGCCATGGCTGATGCTTCAGAAGAATTCGCCCCTTCTCTTACTTTATAAATGACCACCAGCTCCCAGTTCTGAGTCTGGGTGGGACGTCTACTTGCCTCAGTTTGGATCAGATGCCTATGTTCTGTTGCAAGAGATGCTGGAAAATTAAGTATTTGACTTTTGAATATACTTAGTCCCAAGGCTTAGATGAGAGAAGGAGAGCCCCCTATGTGGAAAGAAAAGCCCTGTCCTAAGGTATGGAGCAGCCATCAAATGTCTATCACAGTAAAAAATTCAGACCGGTCATCTAGATTGTATATGCCTGAGCCTCCCTTCTGTGGTCTTTTGTATGGTGTGTAAGGTCCCATTTGCCTTTCCAAGTCGGCTATTTTACTGTTGCCAGACCAAACACCGAGCCCCTTCCTCAATAAGTATTTACTTGATTTTATTTCCATATTGGTAAAATACTCATAAATAGAATACAGAAACCCCCTGGTGTTCAAATGAATGAGAGGGCGGGGGCTGAGGCTCCTGAGAGCGCAGTCTTTGGCTTGAATGTAGTTATGGATGGAAAGTAGAGCTGAACTGGTCTAACCTAGAACTTCACCTTCAGAGGAAAAGAGTGCATATAGGATCCCACCAATCATCATAGGAAGCCATAGTTGCTGATCTTGCCCTAGAATCACAACTCAAAACACTCTGAACGAAGGAAGCAAGATTCTTTCAAAAATAAAATCAAACGAGTGGAGCAAACAAAAATCAATACAACTTTTCTGAGCCTCAACTGTGCGTATATTTTTGATTCACTAATTCTTTTTCCTTTCTCCAATTAAAAAAGAGGCAAGGGCCAGGTGTGGTGGCACTTGGAAGGCAGAGGCAGGTGGATCTCTGTGAGTTCATGGCCAACCTGGTCTACATAGAGAGTTTAAGGTCAGCCAGGAGTATGTAGGGAGACCCTGTCTTTAAAAAACTTTTAAAATAAATTTAAAAAGAGACAAGATCTTATTATGTAGCCCAGATTAACTTCAAACTCTGTATAGCCCAGGTTGGCCTTGAACTCACAATCTTGCCTTGGCCTTCCATGATCTGAGTTTCTAAGTATGTGTTACCATGCCTGGATAACTAATGCCTCCTAGTAAAAATCAAACACTGGGAGAACTAATGAGAGAAATTGATGTTCCAGGATGTTCATTTATAACAGAGTAATATATACTAGAAAAATATTAGTCCTGATTTTAAAAATATACATTTATCCCCACATACATTCACATAAAATATAAGAAATATACCAAAATATCAATTATGATATTATTCTTGGGTGGAGAGATTGCAGGGGTATTTTTGAATGTTTTTAGTCATTTTTTGGGGATTTCCAGCACTTTCTACAGAAAAATATACTTCTTTTACAATTAAAAAGTAGTATGTGTTGCTTTAAAAAAAAATCTTTCACCTAATGCTATTTTCAAAGAAACTGAAGTATAAAAGAGTTAAATCAATTTTAGGGGGAAAGGCTGCTCCCAGGTTTCCCTGGGGGCTGTCTGGGTAGAAGGCAAATTAAAACCTGAAAGTTTAAAGTCAATCAGTTTGTCTTAATGGGCCTTAGATGGGGAAAACTTCAGTCGTTTCATTGCCTGGCACTCTTGTGGTCGGAGGATGAAATCCAATCATGGGGTCAGTTGGGTTTATACATTCCATGGCAAACCAATTTGGCCATTTCTCTGCATTTCCCAAAAGTTCTCTGACTTCCTAGACAGGAATTGTGAGCACAGGGAGACCTTTATGCTGCCTGCTGCTGCACATCTGGTTTCCAGCGTATGCCAGATGGGCTCTCTTTCATGTGGAGAAGGAGGCAAAGGGGACACCCGAGCCTCTGCAGGTCCAAGGAACTTCCTCAATGGAGGCTCTAATTTTGGGCGAAGTGTTTCAAGTTGAGTGGAGTCACAATATAATCCCTTAAATTTAGAGGAATGTGCATTCCATTAGGTCTTCTCTCCTGGTCTTTAGGTTCACAACTCAGCCCAAAGGTTTTCTTTTCTTTTTTTGGATACTCTATTGATCAATTTCTGATGCCAAAATGCACTACGTGCATATTTATTGAGCATCTATTTTGTCCCCTGCACTGGAGAACAGCCATGGAGGAGGAGGATCTGGCCCCTGCACTCAGGGAGCTCTGATCCTTGAGGACAGATTGCTGGCCTTCTGCTTTCACTGACCCCAGTTCAGGGCTTGTTTCTCATCCTGCTGCTGATGGTACCAATCTCTCCCGTACTGTAGACATGTTCAGTTAGAAATGAAACACTGAAAAACACTCAAGTTTCCAAGCTCAGTGATACTGAAAAGAGATATACTGAGAAAGGGTGACTAAGTTCATCTGGAGGCTGAGTCAGATGGCACTGATGCCAACGCCGAAAGAGGCAAGGAGTCAAGAGAGAGGGACCAAAGCATGTGTCCCTGCAGCTGTGCTGGGCTTTGACAAAGACTCAGCACAGACGGGTGTTCTGTCTGTTTCTAGGAACTTCTCTGAGCTGTGTCTCTGCCCACTTTGTTCTTGGAGATTCTCCCTTCATTGTCCATTTCTTACCAAGGCTCTGGGAGAAGGGAGATGAGTTCCAACTGTCCCTCTCTTTAGTGACCACAAAACTCCCCTCCTTAAGGCATTCTTTTGCTCCCAAAGACTTTACTATTCCCTCTGAGGACTTTTCTAGACACCCAATAGGCCTAACCAACCATCCCATCCCATCCCGTCCCATCCCGTCCCGTCCCATCCCATCCCATCTATCCCACCCCATCCATCCCATCCCACTCTGTCCCATTCCATCCAGTCTCGTTACATCTTGTACTATCCCAGGACATTTCTTTTTAACCAGAAACCAAGCAATCTGAAACCTAAGTACTGCAATGTTCATAGACAATAAATTCTATTTACAATGATTTTAGCACATCTCAAGAACTCACCTTTTTACTTATCAAACACAGAGAAATAGTGCTTTGAAAAGCTCTTGGCTTATATGTTTGGTGGCTTTTTTAAAAAAAATAGGGTCTTACTACTTAGGCCTGGCTGACCTGGAACTTTCTGTGTAGACCAGGCTGACCTTGAACTAGTAGAGTTATGCCTGCCTCCCAAGTGGTAGAATTACAGGCATACACCACCCTGGGTCATTTTTCAATTTAAAAGAAAAAAATAACCCATGTAAGAATGTGCTCACAGGAAGCAGAATATCTCAGGAGGTTCAAACTAGGAGATTTGTGTGTGTTAAATGACCACTCGTGATTAGGGGAATGGAGACACTTAGAGGCTAACACAGTGAGTTAACTACTGTGCCTGAGCCTGGAAGGGCAAGGGGGGAAGCCTACGTTATACCAGTGAGAGCTAGGGTGAGGAGGAGCCTGCGGGAGCTATCATTTGAAGAACTGTAGCATCGATCAAAATTGAGGTGCTGAGACAGAACAAGAGCAGGAAAAAGACGTGTTAGTCTTTCTCCTCCAACCTGATAATCTCCACTGGCCAAATGCAACCAGAAGTCAGCGGCTGAGGGAGACAGGTGATATAATCCCTTGGGGTAAGCCTCCCAGAATATGGGCTAGAGCAGAAGACAGTAGGAAAAAATCATGTGGGGTAGAGTCAGTGGGAGGCAGAGAATGACCTGCGCAGGTGCCAGCTCTGTCACACCAGAATGTGCGCCAACTCAGATCACTACTTCCCATCACCAAATGTCATTTCACCAAATAGCCCAAGAACTGGGAGTGTCCCCCATCCCCAAGTTTTAATGCATTCTGAAAGTCATGGCTGGTTATCCTTGTAACAGTATTGTTTCCATTTATTCAAGAATATTCACTGGGCACCTATTATGTATTGGAAGATCCATTTGCTCCCCAATCTTCATTACTATTCACTGGAATTATTTTATTTTACATTTCTCAATGAAATTCCAAGGACTCCTTTCCATTTGGACCAGGATTTCTCTAATCATACCTGCATGTCTTCTTGCATTATTTGTTTCTTTACTTTGTTAAATCTCAGTTTTGTTTGACAACTTGATAGTTTGTCCCAGACAACTGAATCTTGAAGTCTCCCAGAATGTAACACACTTTGTGGGTGTTTTTCTTTTTTGCTGGGTTAGAATTTGAAGTGTTGGTTGCTCTTCTTAAAAAAACATTTCATTTATTATTTTTATTTTATGTGTTAGAGCCATCTCTCCAGCCCCTAAAGGCAGTACTTTTGGTCCTATGAAGAACTTTCAAAAATAAAATCTGTTCTTGCTGACTGACTGCAGGTAATAACGCTTTAGCAAGAAATCAGTCCTTTCTAAGTCTGTTTCAGTGGCTTTCAACTTTTTTTCATTAAAGCACAACATTTTTTTAGAAAGCATTTTCTGTCTCAATCCAGTTTCATGAAACAAAACTATCACCTTATCTTGATATGTTCTGTTCTAGTCTATTTTTTATTGTTCTATTCAATCCTATTCTATTGCATTCTATTCTATTCTTTGCCTTTAAAAAAATGATGATAACGTGGCTGGAGAGTTGGCTCAGCAGTTAAGAGCACTCACTGGCTGCTCTTGTAGAGGTCTTCAGTTCGATTTTCAGCATCGATGTGGTGGCTAACAACTGTCCTTTACTCCAGTTCTGGGGGATCCAAATCATCCTCTGACCTCCTCGGGCATTGCAAAACACAGTGCACCTACCTACACTCATATACATAAAATTAAAAAATGATGAATAAAAATATTTTTTAAAGGATGATAACATCATACTAAATAGATTTCAGACTGTATCAGTGCTTACACTCTGTAGTTTGGAAAGTACCATCTTACACAGTATTCTTCAACTTGTTTTGTTTCGAGACAGAATTTTGCTATGTATCCCAGACTGGCTTTGAACACGCTTCAGCCTCTCATCTTCTCGGATTACAGGCCTGTGCTACCAGGTTCATCTCTTCATTGTATCTTCATACTATTTTAAAAATAGACCCAACCCTGAAATCTATATTTAAGGAGAGGTTCATATGCCCTTAGGTACTTATTTTCAGCCATCATCCAAAGTACCAATCTCACAATTCTGCCTTCATTTTAAGAAAGTCAAGCTTGCCTGACCAGAGAAACTTCCCTAGTCTCCTAGTTCTACATCCTGGCTGAGGGTCTAGTGTTGACTGTTTGGCTTCTGGTTGCAACTCTTGGGCAGTTGAGATGAAGTTGTGGCTCACCAAACCCTCTTTCTAAACACAGGCAGTGTTTTTCGGTTTGTTTATTTTAACCCAAGAAAGTCTGCCTATGTTTGATTTTGCAGTTTTGAGCAAAAGATTTCACTGTATACAATGCTGGTGGTCCTGAGAGGATACCTGACTCAGAAAGGCTCACTGCAGAAGGAAGTGGGAGATTTCATTTAGACTCAGAAGTCCTTTTTCTGACCAAGACCACATGGGCAGGGAGGGATCAAGGGATAGAAACAGTAGTTGCTAGCCACTCAGCTGTGAATATAACAATACATGATCTCATTCAATTCTTCTCTATCTTCCCGTTCCTCTTCCTTCTTCTTATTGTAGCTCAGGCTGGCCTGGAATTTAGTGTATAACCTAGGCTGGCCTTGAGCTCACAGGATTCTCCTGTCTCAGTCTCCTGAATGCTGGGATTACAGAAGTAAAACATGATTCCTGGCTTTCATCTTATTTTTATAGTTGTTGTAACTTTATGTTAGGGCAGAGGGAAATATTACTGCCATTTGTATGTGTTGTATGCATGTGTGCATGTTCATACTTGCACATGTATGCATGTATGTTTGGAAGCCAGGGAAAGACGCGTTAGGTGTCTTCCTCAATCGCTCTCTATCTTAATCCCATCCTGATTTTCTCTTTCCAAAGTGGGAATCTGTGAGATGGATTTCATATCATCAGTTTTTATTTATTATTTTTATTTTATGTGTATGAGTGTTTTGTGGTTTTTGTATATAAGTGCACCGTGTGTGTGCAATGCCCAAAAAGATCAGCAGAGAGTGTCAGATCCTCTGTAACTGGAGTTACAGATGGTTTTTAGCCACCATGTAGATACTGGGAATCAAACCTAGGTCCTCTGGAAGAGCAGCCAGTGCTTTCAACGTCTGAGCCATCTCTCCAGCCCCCCAGACCGTCAGGTTTTTGAGGCAAGCACTTTCAGCCACAGAGCCATTTCTTAGCCCCACCCCCACCTTAGTTTTGGAGACGGGGTTTCTCACTGAACCTGGAGCTCATGGATTTGGCTAGGCTGGCTAGTCAATGAGTTTCCAGGATCTGTTTGTCTCCATCGTTCAGTGCTGGGGTTATAGATGCTACTACACTCAACTATTACATAGGTGCTGGGTGTCCAAATCGATGCTTGCCCACCAAGCACTTTACCACATTTCCTTAGTTAGTCACTGCCGTTTTGACAGGAACAAACTGAAGTTCAGGAAGCTTACGGAAGCTTCCACTAGTGGCAAGCAGCAGAGCTGGGAGCCGTGTTCATCTTTCTCATGCATTTTTCTTTTGGTGCTGAACTGGTGTAAGGAAAGAGGAGTCAGTAGAAAAGGTTCTTGTTGCTGCTGGGGTGTTGGAGGTGGCGTCTGCTGGGCCTCTTCCCGTTCCTGGGTTATATGAGGAGAAACGCCATGCCAGTGCCCACAGTTGTCAGCTGGAAGTTGGAATTCCAGGAGTAAACCAAAGAAATAATCAGAAACTGGAAGACATCCAATACTATCATTCATTCAGCTTAAAAATAGAAATAAGCAGTCTTACAAGAGCCACAGAGCCTGGTATTTATTATTCATAACCTGGTCTCTGTGTCAAAAAATAGAAAGCATCCTAGCAGGGGCTTGAGAGATGGCTCAGTGGTTGAAAACACTGACTGCTTTTGCAGAGGAGTTTGGTTCCCAGCACCCACATGGAGGCTAACAACCTTAACTCCAGCTCCAGAGGATCTGATGCCCCCTTTTGGTCTCTACAGGAAGTGCATGCACATGGTGAAGCCACATTCAGGCAAAACACTCATACACATAAAAATAAAAATAAATAAGGGGGCTGGAGAGATGGCTCAGCAGTTAAGAGCACTGACTGTTCTTGCAGAGGACCAAGGTTTGATTCTTAGCGTCCACATGGCAGCTAACAATCATCTGTAACTCGGATTCCAGGGGATCCGACACGCTCTTCTGTCCTCTGCAGGCACTGCATAACATGGGTGCATTCACAGACATCCAGGCATTGACACTCATACACATCAAAATAAAATAAAATTAAATTTAAAAATGAATAGGCAAAAACATGTTAGCGATCACATATTTTTGAAATTTAGTGAGCTGGTGAATGTCTAAATGAAATGTATGAAATAGTGTAATCATATTTAATTTGTGAATATTTGGATATCTGCATTTAATGTATGTAAGCCACATCGCATTGCTTTTTCCCTCCCTAAATGATAATATATTAAGTGTTTACATATCTAGAGGAAGGGAATTGGAAACTACAGAAGTGATATGACATTGTTAGTGTCTACTGAAAGGGGAGAGAAGATACAGAATTCAGGGAAAAGATCAGGGAGGATTGCTTTGGGACTCTCAGGAAAAACTAATAATGAGACCGTTTCAGAAAAAGAAAGTTAACAGACACTCCCTCTGAGAACCCAGAAAGAATCAGAGTGAATATTCGTGACATAACTGGTTTTAGCCATCTCACAGACAGTTAAGGTCTTGACATGTTTGTAAAAACTTCTTTGCACATAAGAGACAAAGCAAGCGTGATAGTTCACACTTATAATTCCAGCACTTGGGAAACTGAGGCAGGAGGATTGCTGCAAGTTTGGAGCTAGCTTAGGTTACATAGGCCAGCCTGAGCTATAATGTGAGACCTTGTCTCAAAAAAACAAAAAACAAAAAAAGCAAAAATAAAGGGTTGGCAAGATGGCTCAGTGGCTAACAATATCTGCTGCTAAATCTGCCAATCTGAGTTCAATCTCAGAGAACCTACCTGATGGAAAGAGAGAACCAGTTCTTACATGTTATCATCTGATCTCTACACGAGTGCCTATGTGTGCCGCCCCCCACAAACAAACCAATACATGTATAGAAACCAAACATAAATAAATGCTTAGAGACAAAGCAATAGATTACAGTCAAGATCAGAGATCAGGGTGTCTCCTTGGTACTTAAACTTTCTCATTTCCTTCATGTGATGTGGTTAAAGTTTGTTAAGTGAATTAAGGAGTGATTTTAAAGTCTATTGAATATTTGTCTGTGATATGTGTGCATTAGTATTGTATCTGCATTTTAACCTTCCAGGACTTAAATTGTCTGTGAAACAACTATTTTGCTCATTATGTTAACCAAAAGGAAAGCAAAGCGGATCACTTGAAGGTTACAACTTAGGGTATGGCTCCTTTTGAGATGTGCACCCAGACATTAAACATAGATAACAACATTACAAAAACTAGAAAGAACACGGGGTGGAAAAGCCACAAACAATTCTAAAATGCCTCTATTACACAAGCAATTTTTGTTTCAATAGATTTGACCCCCTGAGAAGAAATAGATGGGCAGCTGCCTATCAAATCTTCTCACAGTATCCAGCCTGGGCATTGTGTCTTGGAGCACCAGCCATTATTGGTGAGCAACCTGTTCCAGACCAGGAATCAGTGAGCCAACATATGTTCTCATGAAAGTTAATACTAACGATGAGAAACCAGCTCTGTGGACAAGCCACACTACCTGAAAGTGGCTTCTGGGTGCTCCAGATTACAATCTTCCTTGTCAGTCTTGTGCATCTGTAAGGGAAAGAATTGAGAGCCAGGTTTGGGGCCAATATGAAGAAATGTTACATAGATGAAAGTGGAGCTGTGATTAGAAGGGAGACTCATTAAGTGGGATTTTCTCTCTTCCAACTGGACATGCACAGGAGTTGGGTTTTTTCTTTTTTAGGTATTAACTTATTTTTTTTCCCCCTTCAAGCTTAGCCAGAGACCTCATGGAGGTCTAAACTCAAGCCAAGCTTGATCTGTTTTAATTCAACCGCTGTTGATTTATGGCTTAGCAAAAAATGTCTGAGAATTTTTTCAAGCTACAAAAAATTTTTTTACCCCAACTTGACTCTTTCACATCTTAAACCCAGATGAAGGGTTACTTCTCGGGCTCCTAGAAGACAAAGCCATTTTAAGAATGGAGGAGAGCTCTGAAAGCTTCAAATCATCTACAAGTGGAAAAGAGAAGACAGTATGACACAGTGAACATGCTCATCCGGTTCCAAGTCGATTCTAGAATTGAATCTCGAATAGAATGAACCTGAGACCAGAGAGAAGGTCCAGGTGGACTGGAGCTGTTTCTGAAGGTTTGAACTCGGCAGGACACCAAAGTTCTCTCTCTTTAAATTCTTCCCCTTTCTTCTGTGTTACCATTGCCCTCCTGAAAAAGCAAAATTAAAGAAAAAAAAAATCAAAAACCTCTCTTATTGTCCAGACAAAAAAACAATCTGTGGTGAATTTCCTTCTCTACCTGGCTCTGGATTGTACATTGTTACACAATACACGCAGGAAATGGATTCATAAGCAATTTCCAACCACGAGCAGAACCCAGTTCCAGGCCACTGGTGCCTTCTAGCTCTGACTTCTAGTGGGGCTAAATGGGTTCACAAGTTGAGGTCCTTTACCTCACACACATAGACTGGTCTGTGAGGTTTTAACCAGTCCTCAGCTGTGGGATTGGAGTTTTCCTTGCTGTGTTGTCTTTGTCCTGTATGAGCACCCATCAAAATCCCCATAAGATTTCGACCTCATTGAGGATCAATCATATATTTGTCTCATTTCCTGCAGCTGTGACTTCCAACCAATTCTATCCTCCAAAGAGTACACAGTAGAAGAGAGATAAAAGATGTCAGTCCTTTTGATGCTCTAGAAAAGAAACATATAATTCCTGATAATTGAGCTAGATCCTTTTTTCTCAGATAGCTTTGAGAAAGAGGGAGGACATGCTCTGTCACCATGTTTGTGCACTGTGACTCTTCACGAAACAGGGTCTGGTCAAGCAGCAGTTCTGTTCCTCATACACGTCTGACACTTGGGCTGCCTTGGCGCAATCCTATAATTGCTGATTTTGCTTCTAATGCTCTAAATTCCTTCCATCACTTTAGTTTTTCATGTCAAGAACAGGCTCCCACTCTTCTCTCCTGGACCTAGAGTTAAGTCTTCAGAGACCAAGGTCATGTGTGTACCATACATTAGTTTCCATGATTGCACATTGCATCATGAATTAGTGGGCAAGAAACAGGCTTGACCATGAAGACAAATAAAGGAGAGGAACAGAATCAGGTATAAATACAAAAAAGTATATGCTTCTTGCCAAAACAGACTGTAGTGTTTCTAAGTGAATTCAGAAAAACAAGTCTTTAATACTGATTGAACACTTACATTAGTTCTATTCATGACTATAAAAGCATTTCATAGCTACATCTCATTTAACCCTCACAATTCTAAGAGGACTTAGCATTTAGAATTAGATTCTCTTGTTGTTGAATTTATACCACCTCCACACAGTCTGATTCACTTGGTCCTTACATGGGGATTATAATGTCTTTGATGTTACTGTTTCTTTTTATGTGATGACTTTACGATGTGTTTTGTATGCCTTGTCTAGCTTGTTGTATTAGCTGCTGTAAGAAAGAGATCTTCAAGACTAGCTGTTTAAAGAACAAAACATTTCTTTCTCTCTCCTGTAAAAGTCTTGGAACCAGGTCTTGGGTTTGGCCAGTGGCTATACTCTACATGGTCACATTTATGGGCATTGACTATTTTTGTTTTTTCTTCATGATCTCTTAGGAGTAATCAGCCAGAAGGAACACATATCACTTCTTATTTTGGAGAAAGTTTAGGCACATGGCCGTATGTAATTTCAAAGGAGCTGGAAAATGTGTGTCCTGGGCAGCTATGAGTTTAGTTACAGTTTTATCACTATGAAAGGACAGGTGGACTTTAGTGTGAAGCTCATTATGTCAATCAGTCTCCAATGAGCACATTGCCAGGAGTTAGAAAGCAATATCTGATTCATATTTGTTTATAGGGCTAAACACCTACCGTGAAAATAACAAATTCTTGCCTCCTGTCCCAGCACCCTTCCCCTGGCATTTATGGCAGATAACTAATCAACCATAGCACCCTTTTCTGCTGAACTCGGGTATGACTCAGAATCCTTTGCAACACTACGCCCCTGGAAGCCGGGAGCAATAAATGGGAACTGACACAGGATCTGAATCCAATTAGCCCTTCCCGATTGTAGGTATTCAAACATTGACTAGAGAATAAAGAACCATAGTCGCTTTCCTTCTGTTCCCAAGGAAACAGATACGTTATTTGCTGCGGTGATTTAAAAATATGTTTTCAAATAGTTTAACATGATTTCCTTGAAAAGGTTGAGTTCAGTTCCCCTTCTTGAATGCTGGCCACGATGACTCACTTCTAACAACCCGAGTGTGGCAGAAGCGCAATGCGGCTTCTGGGGCTGTCATGAAAAGGATAAATCTTCCACTAGGCTCTCTCTTATTTCTGAAAGGCTTACCCTGAGAAAGGTCAGTTATCATGTCCTAACAACAATTAAGCATCCTCATGACATCCATGAGAAGAGGGACTGAGGTTCCTGTCAACAGCCAACCATGTAACTGCGCTGCTATGAAACTGGATCTACCAGCCCAGCAAGGCTTTAGATGCCATAGCTCTGGAGAGTACCTGACTGTGTCTCAATGAAAGACCCCAAGCCAGAACTGCCAACTGAGCTGTCCTCCCAAACCTCTGATCTATAGGAACCATTGGAGAATAACAAGTGATCGTGATTTTTTTTAAATTTTATTTATTTTTATTTTATGCGTATGAGTGATTTGCTTGCATGTATGTAAGCACACCGTGTGCATGCAATGTCTGTAGAGATGAGAAAGGAGCATTGGATCTCTGGGAACTAGAGTTAAGGACAGTTGTTAGTTGCCTTGTGGGTTCTGGGAGCCAAATCTGGGACCTCAGGAAGAACAGGAAAGGCTTTTAATCGCTGAGCCATCTCTCCAGCCTGGGTATTTTAAGACACTGACTCTTGGGGATGATTTGTCACAAAAGAGTTAACATAAACAAACAAATAAAATACTTTCCCTCTCAGAGTGGAAGCTTGGAAAGTATCAGGAGAGCTGGGGGCAGGGACAGTGAAGTGAAGATTTTACACTGGTCTTTGGCTTTTGGGCTGCTGCAACAACAGCTGTGCCTAACTTGGACCACACCAGGAAGGGATCGATCTTCATTAGGTTGCAGAAAATGTACTTGATATTCAAGGAAAAACTTATAGATGCACAAGATATAGAAACCAACACCACTTCTGTGGTTTCCCCCCAGTAACTGCATGACGAGAACTGCACTGACTCAAAACTTCACCTTTTGGTTCCAACACACTACACTCTTATCCCACATCCCCAGGTGATCTTACAGTAGTCACCTTCAGCTGCTCCTGAAATATCTAGTCCTACCAAGTACTGTCTGGAGATTCCATCCACCCACAGGATGCTTCTGCAAAGTGCTTCCTCTTACTACACACGTTTCTGTTTTTCATTGCAATTATCCAGTAGACTGCACTTGAGTGAATGGAGATAAACCCAGTTTTAAAAAAATTTTTATGTATATGAGTGTTAGGCCTTCATGTGTGTAAGTATACCCACGTCATACAGTGTTCATGAAGGACAGAAGAGGGCGTCAGATTTCCTGGAACCGGAGTTATGGACGGTTGTTAGCTGGGTGGGTGCTGGGATTTGAACCTGGGTCTTCTGTAAGAACAGCCAGTGTTCTTAACTGCTGAACCATTTCTCCAGCCCCAATAAATCCACTGTCTAACTCTGTGCCTATTCTTGTGCTCTAGTGTAGGGTTCTTGACATGGAACTGGTTTATATATAAACATGTATTCATTAGTGGTCCTTTGGAGACAAGTTATAGAAATACATTTGAACTTTCTGTGTATGTATGTGTGTGCACACACGCTCATGTGGTATATGTATGTGTTTGCATATATGCAGGCGTCCATGCATGTGAACACATGTGAAAGCCAGATGTTGACATAAGGTGTTCTCCTCCATCGCTTTCCAGCTTGTTTGTGAGTGTCCCCGGAGCTCATTGAGTCAGTTGGGCTGGCTGGCCAGTGAACTCCAGGAGCGCTATCTGTCTACTCCCCTTCTCCCAAGCACTGGGGTTTCAGAAGAGCACTGCTGTGCCATCTTTTTATGTGGGTACCAGGCATATGAGTGCAGGTCATGGTAGGTACTTTAGCAACAGAGCTATCTTTCTAACCTTTATTTTTAAATTAAAAAAAAAATCCCTGACTTTTTGAGACAGGGTCTTCCTGTAGCCACAACTGGCCTGGAACTTGTCATGTAAATCAGGCTGGTCTCAATCTCACAAAAATTCACCTGCTTCTGCCTCCCAAGTACTAGGATTCAAAGCATGTGCCACCATGCCTGGCTTTAAATTAGAAAAAAAATATTTAAAATTATGTGTATGTGTATCTGTGTTGTGTATGACAATGCAGGTATCTGTGGAGGCCAGAGGCATTGGATCTCCCCAGGAACTAGAGTTACAGGCAGGTGTGAACTGTCTGATGTGGTTGCTAGGAACCGAACCTGGATCCTCTGAATGAGCACTACATGTGTATGCATGTATGCTCATGTGAGTTTACGTGGACCATGTGTGTGCAGGTGATCGCAGAGGCCAAAGGGCATTAGAGCTCTTAGAACTGGAGTTACAGGTAGTTAAAAGCTGCCTGATATGGAAGATGGCCACATGATGTATCACAACTGCCTGGAACTGTAAAACTCTTCTGATCCCCATAGGCTCCTGCATGCATGTGGTGCATATACATATATACATATATACATACATATATTCAGTCTCATAAACATACACATACACACAAAATAAAATAAATCTGAAGCAATATTTTAAAAATAAGAATACACTTCAGCTAATTATTGTAAGTGGTGTTTATTTATTTTGAGACAAGTTTTCATGTAGCTCAGGCTAGTCTTGGACTATGTAGCTGAGGATGACCTTGAGTTCCTGACATTCTGCCAAGTGCTGAGATTGCAGGCATGCACTACGATGCCTTTAATATTGTAAATGTTTATGAGAAGAGAAAGGGAACACAAAGAGCATCTTTTTGGGAAGGAGGACTTACAGATTCAGCCCTAGCAATGTTGCTAATATGCTATGATCTTGAGCAAACTGGCATCTTGGAAGGCCCCTGCTGATCCAGATATAAAAGTAGGACTAGGCTAAGCACTGAGCAATAATGATGCCTAGAGGTACCGTGGACTGGAACTCACTGAGAATCTGTGCTAAATGTTTTTACAGCAGTGGTTCTGAAACCTTAAAGGCGATCAGGTAGGCGATTACCCAGAAAGCTTTCAGATCGCAGGTTGAGGTCCTAACACAATGTGGGACTTAGTCCATTGTCTGTTGCTATAACAGAGTACTGGATGCTATCATCTGGATGAAAAGTTTATCGGCACATTGTTCTGGTGGTGGAATGTCGAAGAACAGGCAGCTACATATGACAAAGGCTTTGTGTTGCACCATAATATGGAGAGCAAGTGGAAAGGCAGGTGGGTACATGCAGAAGAGACAAATCATGGGCTGAAGAGGTGGCTTAGAAGTTAAGGGCACATACTGCTCTTCTAGAGGGCCACAGTTCAATTCCAGCAACCAAATCAGGCAGCTCACAGCCACTTGTAACTCCAGCTCCTGGGGGACACATCTCTGTCTTTGGGGGCACCTGTGCTCACATGCACATACATACACTCACATACACACATGTATATACATAACCAAAAATAACCAAAAATAAAAATAATGATTTTAAAAAGAAAAGGCAAATCATAAAGTGGGGGGAGGAGAGACATGCTTTATAACATCTGGCTCTTATGGTAATTAACTTAGTCTTGAAAGAGCAAGAACCCACTTCTGTGAGAATTAGCCTCATGTGACATTAACCCATGTTTCAGGACCCAATGGCTTCTTAATAGCCCCCGTTATCTGAATATTGCCACAATGTACTTAAGAGTCAACATGAAGGGCTGGGATGTGTCTCATGTCAGAACACTGCTCAGGTATGCTCAAGGCCCTGGGTTCTATCCGAGTACTACAAAGAGAAAGGGGAGGGGGAGAAAGGCTGGAAGAAGGGAGTAAAGGAGAAATAGAGGGAGAGAAGAGAAAACTTCAGCCTGAGTTTCAGAGGAGATGGCCCGTATTTGAACCATAGCAGTGTGCCTGGAATGAGGCCTGAGGCCATGCACTTGTAATGCTGTCCCAAGTGATGGTGAGGCTAATCTGGAGCCCACACTTTAAGGACCACTGACTTATGCTGTCTTCATTTAGGCCTTAGAAACCCTTGGGTGATATTATGCTTTCAACTGGTCAAGTGGGATATCAAGGCTCAGGAAGTCACACAGTGTCAATCTCAGACTGAACCAAAATTCTCACAATGACCATAAGTCCTTCCTCCGAGGTTTCTTCCAGTGCCAATATCCTATCTTTCTAGTTTACCCACAACAAAATCCATGCAGCGGAGACCAAATCAAAGCTCTCCAGAAAACCCCAAAAAAGTGCAGTTTCTGCCTGTGGCTGGAGAATCAGGGCCTGAATCCCAGCACAGATGTGACAGGCAAGGTGACAACGGGCTGAGATTCTGCTCCTTTATCCACCTAACTACTTTGTAGGCATCTAGAGAGACTGCAGCTGGCACATGCCACCCCCCACAGACACCAACTTGAACTTTTCCTTCTCTTCCATAGTGTGGCATTCTTTGGGTCTCTTAATCCTCAGTCATTTTGGTGGCCAAGAGAAAAAAAAAAGTGGAAATGAGCTTTCTTCAATGTTGATTTTTCTTTTAAATTCATGGCGATGTGGTGTCCCCAGGAATGGTTATTTCCCTCCCTTCTTTCCTTGTGTGAATTCTCAAGTAAGTAGCAAATGATTCCAAATGCATGCCAATTGCTGTGGACAGCTGCCAGGAGAGAAGTGAAAATAAACTGGTGACAGGAAGTGTCGCAGTTCATGGAAAGGACAGCAAGCACACAGCAGAGAGAGCCCATGACACCTCTGGGTCCACGTGCTGAAAGACTTACCCGACAGGCTGGGCGGCCACAAATCTCGTAATTCATTAAGGAAGGGGAAACGCTCCCAGAAACAGCTCTCTCTTCTCCTGACACCCTTTGTCTCTTAATTTCCAAACTCCGGGTTCATTCCTATGTCAAGCAGGCCTGGCTGAGTCTCTCTAAACAGCCCCTTCATTCCTGATGAACACTCTGCAGCAGATGAGCTTTGACTCTAAGTGATTTAACAGCCTGAGGTTTCCAAGCTTTAGGATCACAAGATGGATAAATGATCGGTGAGAATGCGAAAACAGCATCAAACACAGCATAGAGGACGGTGGAAGCAAGATCGACTCATGTGGAACTTTGCCCAGTAAAAGGATTCAAGGCTGCAAGGAACGTTTCAGGGATAAAAATAATATTAAAAGTTAGTCATAAGATAAAATAAGATGTTGGAGCCAAGGTCAAGCACATCAATCATATTGATAAATGTAAATGGTCTTAATTTACATGCATTACTGAGAAAAAAAAAAAGATTTCCAGATTGACTAAGAGCAAAATCCAACACTCTGCTCTGCCCAAGAGATTGCTCTAAAACTGGAGATTCTGAAAGCTTAAAAATAAAGACTAGACCACAATTTCGAGGCAAATACAAATTAACATTTAAAAGCACAGTTGCAATCTTGATGTCTGACAAGATGGGATTCAGACCGGAACAAAGCATTAAAGGAGATGTTTAGCTGCTAAAGACAGCAGCTCACAGTGAAGGTATATCCATCATTAATGTTCATGTGTGGAACAGCGGGAGAGGCAGAGGAAATGGACAGAAATGCACCCATAAGAGATGACTTCAGTCCAAGACAGATCGAGTAGACAGTAAGGATGCAGGCAATCCAAAGTCATAACCATCTCAACAGAGGTTAAGATATGTGTAGAGATATGGACCCTGGTACCTAATCTAAGGCCACAAAGAGGATCTCAATCAAAGAACATACGAACTCTGACAGATAAATAAATAAATAAAACAAATACTTAAAATTAAAAAAAATTTTTTTTAATGTGTGTGTCTGTCTTTTCATAGGTATGTGCATGTACATGTTGATGCCTGCAAAGTCCAGAAGAGGGCGTTGGATCCCCTAAAGTTGGAGCTATAGGCAGTTGTGAGCTGTTCAATGTGGGTACTGAGATTTGAACTTGGGTCCTCTGCAACAGTGATGCATGGTCTTAGAGCCTGAGCCATCTCTCCAGTGCATGAATACTTAGTAACAAAACAAAAAAGCAAAAAGACCATTCTATCTGAAAAACAAGTGTGTATGTGTGTTTACGGAGAGGGGGCGGTTCATACCTGTGACTCCAGGGAAACATGCATGCACATGAGAAAGTCCAAGCAGGATGTTGAGCATCTATCATTCTCTGCCTTATTATAAGCTTTGAGATAGTGTCTATCACTGAACCTGAAGCTTGCTGCTTTTCAGATAGATGGCTGGTTGGGGAGCTCTCAGAATCCACCTGCTTCTGCCTCACCAATGCTGGGGTTACAGGCACACACAGAGCTATGCCTGGCTTTCTTTGTGGGTGCTGGGGATTCAAACCTCAGGTTCTCATGCTTGCAAAGCAAGCACTGTTACCCACTGAGCCATCTTCCCAGCCCTGGAAGAAATGTTATAAGCAGCTGTTAGAGCTAATGCACAACTTGAAAGTACAGAATTTCAGGAAAATAATGATCATGGAAAGAAAAATAATTAAGTCTATTCAATAAAGTAGTTAAAAGAAGGCAAAATCTAGCACTAAGTATCTATATCACTAAGTATGAAAATAAATGAATCAAAGATTCTGTTCAAAACATGGAACATCAAAGTAAACCAAAAGAACCTAGAAGGAAGGAATTGGGGGAGATGAAGGAGAAGTGAATGAATTAGGAAATAGAATGAATGAATAAACCCGAGGCTGAAATAATGAACAAAATATACAAACCACCGCTAAAATGGTCAAGAAAAAAATAGGAGAAAGTACAGACTAAAATTAGAAATACTGGCCATTTGGTATGTAGGACTAACTATCAAAGCAGAGGAAATGTGAAGTAAAAACACATGAGACTGTTTTTCTCAGTTCTATGCAAACTATTTGAAAACTTAGATGAAATGGATAATTTTCTAGAATAATACAGTCTACCTAAAATGGTCTCAGAAAAGCCATGAAGTATCAACAGACCAATTATCGGGAAGATATAAAGACCTTCCCCACAAGAAAACACCAGTCCCAAATAGTGTCATGGGGAAATTCTACCTTTAAGAACCAAATAATGCCAATGCAGCTAAGGAGCAGAGAGAGAGAGAGAGAGAGAGAGAGAGAGACAAAGAGACAGAGACACAGAGAGATACAGAGAGAGAGATCATTTTTGACTATTAATAAAATTGGGCCAAGTATATTTATACCAATGGATTAATGTACATATACTAACCATAAAAAACAAAATAAAGTAAGAAAATTCATTAGTCATTTTTAGATAATGCCAGGTATATATATAAATTTGTGTGTGTGTGTGTGTGTGGTGTTGAAGATCAAACTGAGGACCTGCATGTCAGGAAAATGCTATAGCCTCAGTCTGGGGCCTTTATTTTGAAAACTGGCCATAAAAAAAAGCACACTTCATCCTGCTATTTCTCTGTGAATTATTATCTCCTGATGGGAGTAAATTTTTCTTTATAGAAAACCCCAGCTAATAAATGAAAAGTACTGATAAATATAGAATGTCAGTCTCTATTTCTTCTAACAAAAACCTATCCATCTGAGCTATGATGGTCAAAGCTGCTCCCTCCCTTCTGAAAGGAGAAATCAACAGGCAGACATTGTGTGTTTCCCAGTGGAACTTCATCATACTATCCATAATGTGCCTTTGGCACACAATCAAACCTGGGTGGGACCAAGCCTGTCTGACAACTAACTTAGAAAAAAAACAGAGTTCAGTGGGATATGTTGAGTAATGCCTCAGAGATATAACCAGCAAAATCCAGAGACTGGAAACTCCAGATGACAAATAATTCCACTTCCTAAACAAAATGTGCTATCTAGGAGAAAAAAGAGATGGAGGGGAATCTGAATCCACAGATTAAAAGAAATTTAAGAGATATTAACCAACTCAATGTGTGGATGCAGTTTGGAACCTGATTCTAACAAACAGAAATTTAGAATGACACATGATATTAAACATTTAATGATTTTTAATGGTATGGTATTGGTATTATAACTTTAAAAAAAGAGAAGGCATAGGTTTTATTGGTGTATACTGAACATTTAGAAATGAAATTATATGTGATCTGGAATGTGCTCCAAAAGATTGGAGGTAAGAGCAAAAAAGAAGCAGAAGAGGCTATGAAGTGAGATTTGCCTCAGAGTTAGTGTGTGATGACCCCGAGTGATGAGGCTTCCCCACTGTAAGCTTTTCCATTCTTGTAAATGCTTGAAATTTCATAAAGAAGTGTTTTGTTTAAGTTGGCTACCATTGGGCTGGCGAATGGCTCAGAAAGTAAAGGCACTTGTTGCCCAAGCCTGACGACCTGAGATGCTTTTTTGTTATTGTTGTTGTTTGTTATTTTGTTGAGGCAAGGTCTCCCGGTAGCTCCAGCTGGCCTAGAACTCTCTGTGTAGATCAGGCTAGGCTCCATCTCACAAAACCCTCCCTACTCTACCTCTCCAGTACTGGGATCCAAGGCATGTACCACTACACCCTGCACGGTCTGAGTTTTAAACCCCTGCATGTAAAAGTGGAAGGAGAGAACAGACTCTACAGAGTTGTCCTCTGACCTCTACATACATGCAGTAGCATGTGACATCCTCATCATGAGCATACACACACACACACACACACACACACACTAAGTTTAAATTAGTTCATATTATAGATGACTATTACTATTTCCTTTTGTTTTTGCCTATCTTTCCCAAATTTTCAAGTGATTTACTTTAAATCAGATGAAAAATTGCTTTTGGCAAGAAATAAAAAAGTCATTGTCTAATGTTTTAGTAGCTCAATGTGTAAAGTTAAGACCATCTAATGTTTACTGAGTGCTCAGTGTGGAGAGATACTTTAAGTGCCTTTGTGTATTAACTCATTCTTCTCAAATATATCTTCATTTTCTTCTTGAAAACGAAGAAACAGAAGCCCAGAGAGTATAAACAACAGCTGTTGTAGCAGACAGAGATAGAATTTGTTTTAACAGTGTGTGTGTGTGTGTGTGTGTGTGTGTGTGTGTGTGTCACGGGGTATATGTGGAAGTCAAAGGACAGCTTACAGGAGTTGGTTCCCTTGCATCACCATGTGTGTTTCAGAGATCGAACTCAGGTCGTCAAACTTGGCAGCCAGTGCTTTTACCTGCTTGACCCCAAGAGACAGACTATGAATGAACTCATCCTATGGAGCTCCAGACCTTATTTTCTAAACTACAATGATGCAGCCAGGGAGACTGGTCAGTGAGTAAAGTGTTTGCTGTGCAAGCCTGGTGACCTGAGTTTGAGCTCTAGAATATATGTAAAGGTGGAAAGAGAACCAACCAGACGAAGCTGTCATTTGTCATGTATTCCACTCATCAGACACATACAAAGTAGTGGAAAACAAATAAATTAACAAACTGCAATGCAGCCTAACTTCAGTGATCCTTTACTGAATCCCATTCTCTGTCTGTTCTCCGATAGGAGCTGCTGTATGTGTGCTTCAGCAAACATCACAGAGACACTGAAAGCCTGGCTCCCATTCACAGCTTTGTTTGCTGGGTAACCTTGGGTATCCCGCACTTCATTCTCTGAGCTTGGATTTTATCACCTGTAGGACCGAACAGTCACGGGAGTAGATTACTTGGTGAAGCACTTCTGTTCTTTGATGTGGCTCTTGAAAGGCAATGCAGACTTTGAGAAGTTGTATAATGTCTCTGAATTCGATTCTTTGTCTCTAAAAAAGACATTATTATTCCTACTCCATAGGCGGTTAAGAAGAAAGGCCACTTGTGACAAACACGCACAGTAATAATGACAAGTGATGTCTGTCGTTGCGCTCCTTCTAGAAGAGTGCTGGAGCCTGGAGGGGTTGGAGAAAAGACCCTAGAGGGCCTTCCAAGATGCTGATGCACAAGCTAGCATACAGACAAGAGAAAAAGGGCCTCCAAATCCTGAGCTAGGAGGGAGCCCGATAATTATGCACACCCCCAGTTATGAAGGCCCCACCATGCTGTATGATTTACAAATGTTGCCACACATTCAGCCATGGCTCAGCCTGGCAGGGTGGATACTGACTGTGCCTGCTGACTCTATTCTCTCTCACTTTCCTTCCGCATACCCACGTAGGGTTTGTATTCTGTGTGCAGTAGGTCTTATTAACATGAGAATGCTCACGTCAATGGCCAAACAGAAGTTTTTCAATTATAAAACTAATATAAGGCCTTTAATTCCAACACTAGGGAGGCAGAGGAAGGTGGATATCTGTGAGACTGAGGCCAGCCTCTCTACATAGTGAGTTCTAGGCCAGCTTGGGCTATGGGAAGACCCTGTCTCAAAAAACAGACAAATAAAATAATTTTAAAAACCTAAGATGTGTTTAGTATAGCAAATAAAAGAAAAATCCAGAAACATAGGAAAGATAATTTACTTACAAATCTGCTGCCCAACACTGACAGACAACTATAATTACTATATTCTTATAGTCCCTTTTTTTCCTTTGTGGATTTTTCTTATATAACTGATATCTTCAAATAGGGGATAACTTTTTAGAAATCTAGAGTCACTGAGATAATAAAATAAAATGAGCTTGGATTGTAAGGACCTCGTGCAGAGAGTCAATGTGTATTAAGGTTGGTTTAGCTTGCTAAATCTCAACTGTGTGTGACTTTTCCTGGCAGAGGACATTTGGCAATATCTGGAGACATTTTTGGCTGTCATAACTTGGAGGGAGGGTGAAGGTTATTACTGGAGTTGAGTGTGGAGAGACCAGGGATATTGCTATAATCTTGCCATGACCAGGACAATGCCCACAACAGAGAGTTATCTGAACCACTGGTCAACAGTGCTGAAATTGAGAAGCCTGGATCTGTTTGATATGACTAGATATAATGGTTTTTGTCATTATTGGATACAGGCATCTGCATCCTGTTCATCTCCATGGCAACAAAGAGTGGTAGATGCAGCCTCATTATATGGTGAGAGAAAGCCTGACGTTTTGGCCTCATTCTGAGGAAGCCAGGATCTCCCATTCCTGCCTCTGGGGAAGAGCTTGGCGTGGCATAGTGGGAATGCTTTCCTGGCCAGGCAGTGTCCTACTGCTTTGTCAGCGGTCAGGAGTGAGCCCAGAAGCCTGGGAGGAAAGCCAGGGGGCCACTCCCATCCCATGAGCCTCTGGGGTGATACACCAGAGGGCAGAGACACAGTGGAAATTCAGACCAGCACAGAAACACACAAATCCATTCACACAGCTACCAGGGCATCATGGGACCTGATTAGATCCCAAGAGAGAAGGTCTGGCTGCTCAAAGATCTAACTCCTATGTCTTTCACCTCCTCCGGTCCTGAGGGAGCGGGGTCAGGAGCACATGCTAGTGAGACTGGACTAGGACAACAAACAGAGTTTACCCCATGTGCTCATTTGCCAGGACTGCTGTAGCAAAGCACAAGCTGAGTGACTGACACAACAGACAGCTCTTCTCACGTTCTGGAGGCTGGAAGTCTGAGATCAAGGTCTCAGTAGGGCCATGCATGTTCCCTTAGAAAACAGCGGGGAAAGATCTGTTCCAAGCCTCACTCCTGGCTTCTGGTAGATCCTTGGCTTGTGGGAGCGTTTCTTCAATCTTCACATGCTGTTCTCCTAGTGTGTATATCTGTCTCCAAATTTCCCCTTTTTATAAGGACACCAGTCATATTGGATTAGGGGCCCTCCCCACTCCAATATGACCTCATCTTTACATAATTACTTACATCTGTAACAACCCTTTTTCCAAATATGGTCATATACTGAGGTATGGGGCACAAGACTTCACCATACTATTTTTGAGGGGACAAAATTCAATCTGTATCAGACCCCATGCTTAGAAAGGGGTCTATTCTTAAGCAGGGGAGTCTGAATCAGGTTGACTGCTCATGGAAACTCATTAGTGACAGAGACATCGCTGTGCAAATGTCCGGGTCCAGGAGAGTAGTCCAACCCCTTATGAGCCTGGAGAAAGTAAGAATGAGGAGCCCAGATTGGTCAAGGGGAGCTTAAGAAAGAGAACTCGTGTACCAAGTTTATCTGTAGGTATAGGGGGGTTTGTTTACTGCCAAGAATCAATGTGTATTTGCTACTTTCTGTTGTGATAAAATACCATGGTCAAAGAATACCGTGATTCTAGAAGAAGAGTGTCTATCATGGCGGGGAGGCACAGCATCAGGAGCAGGAAACTGAGAGATCACATCTTCAATGACAGCAGGAATCAAAAAGATCAAATTGCAGGTGAGGAGAAGCTATGAACTCTCAAAGCTGACTCCCAGTGACACAGTCCTCTACCAAGGCCATCCCCCCACTAAAACTCCCCCAGACATCAAGTGTTCACATACATAAGCCTAGGGGGACATTTCTCATTCAGACTCACACACCATGAGACCGAAGCCAAACTGGGAGAAAAATTCAAGAAGAGGAAAGGAGACTGGATTGGAACAGGGAATGAGGTATAAAGAGAAGATAGCTGTGCCCTGCCAGACTGCAGAGGGAGTCTTGTGGGCGGGGAGAGCACTTTTGCATGTGTATCGTTAAATAAACTGGGGTTCCCCCAGATAGAGTCTGTGCAGTAGCTGCTCTGTGGGGCAGTGAAGAGTTATTATATGAAGAGTCCCAGAGCAAAGTAAGCAGAGAAGCAATCTCAACCTGGATTTTAATTTGAAGAACAAGATTTTAAGACTTTTCCTATTACTCATATGGGCAACATGTCTTCATGAAGAGCTCGGTGCTGTCAGTGTTCAATCACTTCACTTGATCGAAACAGGGGACTTTTTTTCCCCTTGGAAGCATCTTGCAGGATGCATTTTAAGAAATGTTCAACTAGGTGATAAATGAACCCATTGTGAACAAAATCACAGAGGTGGTGGGTACAACAGACAATAGTCCTGGGAAATGCCTTTTTTAGAGTCCACGTTCTCTATGTCTTCTTCTTTCTCCTCTTCCTGCTTTGTTGAGGCAGAGTCTTATTATTCATCCTAAAACATCCTCATATAGCTCAGACTGGCCTTGAGTTCATGGTCCTCTTGCCTTAGCCTCCTGAGTGCTGGTATCACAGGTATGTAGCACACCATACCCGATTGTGAAATGTTTCTTAATGTTTCTACCATTTCAGGAAATGACCAATAAAAATCCTCAGCATTGATTACACAACCTCCAGCAAAGTTGTTCTCCTTAATACCATAAGCCTATCACCAGCTTTAGAAGCCCAGCCGTCCCTAACAGGGGTGTGGTGGCTTCACTGAAAAATGTCCTCCACAGGCTCGGGTATTTGAATACTCGGTCCCCAGTGGTAGTGTTAGCAGAGGGTTAGGAGGAAGGTGTGGCCTTGCTGGAGGAAGTATGCCATTGGGGAGCTAGCTTTGAAAGTTCACAGCCTCGCCCCATTTCCAGTTTGCCGTCTCTGCTTTGTGTTTGCTGTTGAAAATGTGATCTCTCAGCTCCCTGCTCCCGTCTTCGTGCCTGCCATGTGCTGCCATGCCTTCCATAGACTCATCCCTCTGGAACCATCAGCCCAAATAAACTTTTCCTTTCTATAAGTTGCCTTGGTCAGAGTGTTTTTATCACAGCAACCGAAAAGTAACTAACACAAGATGAGGGTGTCTCTGAGCCCCCGATGATCTACTTACACCAACACCAGGGAGAAACCCAGTCATCAGATTGTCCATGAGCAGTCTACGGAACTCCTGCAATGAGGCAAGCAGGCAGAACAGACTTAAGGCTTGAGTTTATTTTCTTTTCACTTATAATCTAAAATGAATCATAGATTTGAATTCTGACCTCCAAGGAAAACAAAACAAAACAAAACAAAACCTAGAGATAATTAGTTTCTTTGTGAGATGGTCCCCCAGCCCAAAGGAAGAAATAGGAAAAGTAAGAGAGCGACATAAGATAAACCAATAATGGGTACATTTTTGATCAAGCACTTCTGGGCAACTGAGGCTTGGTCAGTTAGGGAGCCTCTGGGAAATTATTTAGACTATGACTGGGAATTGTGCCATCAGGGGTTGGGGTCTCTGGAGCAGTGCCTATACTCTTGAACAAGTAATGTAACCTCTCCTGAGATTCAGTTTTCTTTACATAAAATGGGCATAAAATGAATATCACAGAACCATCCTGAATGCAAATGAGTTCACCTTTATAAAACGTCTAACACAGTGCAAGATGCACAGCTCTATTCAACAGTTGTCTCCTGCTTTTATTACACATTATGAATATAAAGATTGTGGATTTGCAGTCAGATGTGATTAATTTAATTTTTTGATTTATTTATATTTTATGTGTAGGAGTACTTTACCTGCATGTGTGTAAGTGCTCCACATGTGTGCAGTGCCAGTGGAGGCCAGAAGAGGGCATTGGATTCCTTGGAAATGGAGTTATGAATGGTTGTTAGCCACCATATGGGTGCTGGGAATTGAACTTGGGTCCTCTGCTTGAGCAGCCAGTGCTCTTAACCCCTGAGCCATTTCTCCAGTCCCAACATATAGGTACATACAGTTATTCATCCATTCAGGTTTTGTCGTTTATTTTGTTTTGCTTTGTTTGAGACAGGGTCTCATGTAGCACAAGTCAGCCTAAACTTGCTATGTAGCCAAGGTCAGGCTTGAACTCCTGATTCTCCTGCTTTTACCTCCTAAATTTTTGAATTACAGGCATGCACTATCATACCTGGCAAGTCTTAAAATTTCAATTTAGTTTTGTAGCTGAATGATCTTGAGCAATTTACTTACTTGGGTTTCTATTTCTCCAGGAAGAGAATGGTTCCCTGTGTGAAGCCCTCGGGATTTTCTGTAAGAGGCATGAAAGGGTCATCCTAGGGATGACTTTGGGGGCACTCCTCTGTGCTGGCACTGAGGTTCGGGGTGAGATTTCTCGAATCTGGAAACTGCCCCTGCAGCTGTGGTGGAGGAAGGACCCTGAGGCCGAAGTGTCCTCCTCCTGACCTGCTGCTGGAGTGCACCCGCTGTCACCTGGTACTGTGGCCCTTCTCAGGCTGCTCCCATCTGGCCTGCAATGAAGCCCAAATTCTCAAAGTGACACGTAGAGTCTGCGTTGCGGCTGCAGCGGGCCGACTGCCTGGCTGGCATTCCTTTGAGAGGAAGCGCAGACGCCCGCCCTGCCTTTGCCTCGTGGCCTTGCGTCTGGGCTGGAAACATGGCCTCTGCCTGCGGAAACGTTGGCAGCCCTCGGTGGAAAGGAGCTGAAGGCTGTTTCCATGGGTGCGGCGAGCAAGCCCCTTGTCTGGCTCCTCCTCGACACGCCAACAGTGAGGTGGTGGCAGGTGTTTCCTGGGATGACTTTGACCATGGTCCCTTTCCAGCTCCATCTGATTCTCAGCTAGCGTTAGTCCAGCGTTCTAGGAGGGGTGTGCAGGGCAGAGGGCTGCAAGGCCCCTGGTCCACACGTCCTCTTGCACGCTTCAGTTAGTGCTGTCTAAAATGGCAGCCGTGAGCTGCGGTGCAGCTCCTGAAATGTGTACAGTCATGCACACATCTGTGCACAAAGCCGCTTTCATCCGCCGGGGTGACGGGGTTAGTGCCTATAATCCCAGCATTAGGGAGAGAGGGGCAGGAGATCAGGAGTTCAGGGCCAATCTGGGTACATAGGGAATTCTAAGCCAGCCTAGGCTACAAAGTGAGACTTCTATCCAATAACAAAACGATAAAACGTTTCCATCAACGGCAGACCACATACATGCTGGCAGGCCCCTAAGACTACAACGCAGCTGAAAACCTCCTAGGGCCTAGACTTGTAATAGCCATGATGACATGACATAACATGTTCGTGGGGATGCTGGCCAACATACCTACTGCTGCACTGCCCACTGTGAAAAAGTACAACACACACATGTGCAGAGCACCAGGCTTGATAGCCAACAGCTCTGTTACTGGCTTATGTCCATACTAAGCCACATTTATAGTCATTATTTTAGGGTGTATTCCTGTAACTTATTTTCAAAAATGAAAAATGTTTACTGGGACTGGCAACACGACTCAGAGATAAAGGTGCTTTCCACTAAGGCTGGCAACCCGAGTTTGATTCTTGGAACCCACATGGTGGAAACAGAGAATAGACAACCACAAGTTGTCCCACTGGCCTCCACATCTGTGCTGTGGCACACATGCCACTCCCTCTCAAAAAAAAAAAAAGTTAAAAATATTAAAAATGTTTGCTGAAGGCCAGATATTCTCCACCCAGAGTCACTGTATTTTCCTGCTTCAGGAGTGCTTGAACTGAATCAGGCTGCTGACCCCTCCAACCCCGGCAGTCAGCTCTGAGTCACAGCCTCAGCCACCTCCTTGCACCCCAGCTCCCTGAGCACACCTCAAACATCACAACGGCATCCCCCTCAGAGGTAGCCAGACCTACTACCAAGATTCAGAGGCAGCCATCAACTACCTGATCAGACTGGAGCTATATGCCTCCTACATCTGTCTTTCCATGTCCTGCTACTTAGATCGTAATGACAGGCTTCAAAGAACTTTGTCAAATACTTTCTTCACCAGACTCATGAGGAGAGAGAACAGGCTGAGAAACTGAGAAAGCTGCAGAACCAATGAGGTGGTGCAAAATATCAAGAAACCAGACCGGGATGGATGGGAGAGGGGACTGAATCAATGGAGTGTGCATTGCATTTAGGAAAGAGTGTGCCTCAGCCACTGCTGAAACTGCACACCTAGTCACTGGCAGAAATGATCCCCGCTTGTGTGACTTCATTGAAACTCATTGCGTGAATGAACAGGTGAATTCCATCAAAGAACTAGGTGATGACATAACCAACTTGTGCAGGATGGGAGCCCCTGAATCTAGCATGGTGGAATGTATCTTTGACAAGCACATCCCTGGACACAGTGATGATGAGAGCTAGGCTGACTTCCCCAAAACCACGGAGTGATTTCACTGGTCAGCAAGGCAGTGCATGTATGTCAGGGGCTACCTTCCCCTGTCCTATAAGTCTCACCAAAACATCTGCTTAAATTCTTTCATCTATACCATTCCTTCAAATAAAGAAATGTGGTGGTCATTTCAAGCAGATGTTTACTGTAAGGCAGTATACTGTTGCACTGGAAGCAGTTGTATACACCTCGTGTGTATTTATATATGCACACAGCCCAGGTGAGCAGGAGGGATTTGACTTTGTGAATGGAAACTCATGATGGTCACACAGCTGGGAAACCTAACAATACAGTTCTCACGACGTACCCCTAGTCTGTGGCATCTAAGACAGAGTCAACCGCCATGTGTGGTTCAGGTTGGCTCAGAGGCACCGAGGTACAGCCTCTCCCAGTGATCTGAGTCTGAACATCCAGTGGTTGCCTGTGTACCCACACAAGTTCAGGTTCAACCCACAAAGCTTGCTGCTAGAGGGCTATCACAGGACATGGGAAAGCTCTCTGGTCTTCTTTAGAGCCAGTGAGTGTCGTAAGATAATTTATTTCCAATTTTATTTTATTTATTATAATTGTGTGTGCATGATTGCATACGTGGGTGTGTGCAAGCCGCAGTGCATATGTGGAGGTCAGAAGACAACTTTGTGAAGTTGGTTCTTTCCTTCTACCTTTATGTGGGCTACAGGAATCCAACTCAGGTCATGAGGCTTGTGCAGCAAGTGCCTTTACCAGCTGAGTCATCTTGCTGCTCCCCACCCCCACCCCACTGAATCACTTCTCTCCCCTTGGGCTGCTGGATGTGGAATGGCCCATAATCACATCCATTCTGGCTCTCCGGGAAGGAAGTATGGGACACATGTTTCAGAACCTAGTGTAGCTGGCACATGTCCTTCTGAACACTAGCTGTGTCCACGCTTCCAGATCTTGTCTGGCTAGGCTCGTCATCATTCCAACCCCCAACCTCACCAGCACAACTTGTAGGAGCTAATGGATGGGTCTGGACACCAAAGGGAGTCACCATCTTCAAAAAATTCCTTCGGGAACCTGGTGCCTTGCAGGCTGGCTTCAGTTTTTAGGCTCAACTCCTTGGGTACCTAAAGTCCTCTTCTTATACAGATACTAGTCCTGTTGGATTAAGACCCACACATATGATCTAATTTTGCCTTAATGAGACCATTAAAAGCTCTGTCTCTACATATGGAAACATTCTGAGGTCCTGGGTGTTAGAACTTGAATATGTTAATTTGGGGAGGCACAATTCAGTCCATGCAGTTTATTGCTGTGATTAGGATATTTACCAGTTGTAAATTTATCAGACAGGATCTTATGGGCAGATAGAATGTACTTGTTCTTGGGACAGGGCACTGTAGAGGGCCTTGGGAGATCTGAGACACTCTGCTAACCCTGTAACTAAATTCTGTGAATTTCTCAATTTCTCCAGGCCTTGGTCTTTCAAACGGATAGAGCATCTTCTCAGTCACTGTGCAGAGCTACTATCTAGGTAAAATGAGTTAAAACTGAAAACAGTTGCAAAAGGAAAGCAGGAGGCAAATGGCTATTGTCACTTTCTGTATGCTCTACCTGGATCTGGATCCCAGCTCTGGAAACGGTTGACCCTCCTGACTCCACCGACACTCCCTGCTCAAGCTATAGGCTTTACTGGTCCTTTCCCCTGGCCTGGCACTCTAACCAGCTAGTAAACATTTGCCCAAAATTGTCAACATCACATGAACAGTTCCTAGGACTTGGGTGTTCTGTTCTTTGGCAATCTTGCCAAGCTGTGCAGTTTGTTCAGGAAACCCAACCTCCTTGAGTTTCCTCATCACAAGCATATCCCTGACTTCATGGCTCCAGAACCCTCCAGGAAGATCCTGAGGCTTTGGTGAGCAAAACAAGCACCTCAGCTTGGCAGTTATGACCTCTGTAGTCTGACCTCAATTGATCTTTCCCTTCCTTAAATTCCTTCTCCCACCCACCCTAGACTCAAGCCAGAGCCTGTGCTTTCTCCTCTATCATCTCTCAGGGGTCCGCAATGTGCTGACCACGATGCCCACAGCAGGGCCTGCTGCTCAACAGGTGCTCTGTTATCATGTCTGCTGACAGGGTCCATTGCTTGTTAGTAGTGCTTACCCCATCTGTGAGGTCCTCTAGAGTATCGCACAGTGCTCCAGACAGAAGTGCCACAGTGGATTCTGTTGCAAAAAAAAAAAAAAAAAAAAATCAGTCTAGACCATACAATACCACACAAGGTACTTGACTCAGCTTCTTCAAAGACACCAATGGCAACGGGACAGACCCTAAAGAAAAGGCTAGAAAAGACTGTTCTAGATTTTCAGTGATGCTCTATCTAGACTGCTCTACACTAGATTGACAACAAAGTACGTGGTATAGGAAAACCATAGGGAACAAACAAAATATCAACTGGCTCATCTAAGGATGAGTGGAAGGCTCTCCTTACCATAATCTTGCAACTTTTCTATAGATTTGGAAATTTCAAAATAATAAGGGATTCTGGTCTATCTTCCAAGTCTCTGACCGGTAAATATGGTACCAGGTCCCCATTACATGCTCAGAAACGGGCTATTCTTTCCTGTCTTAGTTCCTATTTCCACTTATTTTGAATTTGGATTTTGTCTGAATGCTGTCTGGCTGCCTAAGTGTTATAAGGAATACATTTTGCCCTCCTTGGCTCACCTGACCCAGGCCTGGTCTCAAGAGGAGGCACGGTGTGGGTGAATCAATGAATGAACATGGACGAGGAGGGATCTGCATCTTGGAGAGTGACTTAAAAGTTACTGGATGTGAGCCTTCCTTGTTCTTCATCTTCTTTTCTTCCTTCACCCGCTTCTGTCTGCCTCATCTCCGCATCTACTGGTATTGAATTACTGGGTTCTGGGGTCCTTGGAAACTTCAGGCCCTAAAGAAAGAAACAGCAGAAGGTGGTGATGAATGTCGGGTGCAGGTGAGTCGGCGGGTGTGGGGAAGGGTGTGCCTGGTGGGGTGTGGTGGGAGTGCTAAACCCAAAGCTCTGGCAGGCCTACCGCCATGGCTCATCTCCCAGCCTGTCCTAAGCTTTAATTTTCTGGGAAAGAAATTCATTCTTCAAAGGACTCCTAATTCCTCACCCACAAAAGAAAAGAGATTTCTCCTACCAAAGGCCTATAAGCATCCCTTCCCGGAACCCTACAGCACTGTAGTACCTAGATTTATCTGTGATGCTCCGCTCCCACCTCAAAGCCTAGAGCACAGCGCCATGTACCCTCTGGCCAGCTGTTCACAGCACAAAAGTATTTGAGAAGTCTGGGTTCAAGTCCAGCCTCCTCAACAGCTAAGCCACCAGTCCTGGGGGAATCTGTTCTGCTGGAGGAAGGGCACCCCTAAAAAATGCACAAACACGCTGTCTAGGCTGGCTATTGCTTTAGCAGACATCCTTGCTTAAGGCTTGACGGCCTGGATCCTTCTAAGACAGGATGACAAAACTCATCTTGAGGCCAGTTGAAGATGGTTAGAGGATCGCCTCAGCTGGAAAGAACTGCAGGAGTCTGGGACTTGGAACCCCCCTCCCCTCGACCACAACTCTGTCCATTCCTCCCTAGCATCCTCACTTACCGGGGTTACAGCAGCAGTTTCTTTGGGGTCTCTCCACTCTCTCCTTCACCTCTACTGTCTTCCCCCACCGGACAAAGGATACTTCTTTTTTTCACTTATTTATTTATAGACAGCGTCTTTTACTCTATAACCCAGACTGGCCTGGAACTTGCAGCAATCCCCCTGCCTTTGTGGATCCGGTTCATGGCTTAGTTCCTGTGACCAGCTGGGGTTTGGGAGATGCTCTATAAACTTTCTTAGGGAAACAATACATTGATAATTATCTGTGTCCTTTCCTTGGCAGTTGGTTTTAGAGTTCAGCAAACTGAAGCCCAGGGTGAATGGCGGCATGTAGAATGAATTCGTCCACAGTCTCGACGATGCTGACAGAGCCAGGACTAGAACCTTGTCCACTGATTCTCAGCCCACTGCCCCAAGAGAACGTGATGTCATGCCCTCTGCCGGAACCCTGATTTTTCTCTGAATATGAAGTTTTTTGGAGAGAAGAGCTGGGAGAACAAATCACTGCCATTACCAGATGCCACACTGAATTGAGTCCCATCTACTTTAAAAGATATGAGAAGCCCCTAAAGCCACTAAAGCTTTCAAATTAGCTTCCTATCAAAATAACTGAACACAGTTAGGTCAAACCATGCTAACAAGTTATAATATTTTTAAACATCAAAACACGCCATTAATTTTGTTTAATGTTGAGCCAAATAGTGCACTATTATGACATTTATTTTCTTTTATAACTTCTTTTTTCAGTTTCCTGCAGTTAATTATTGCCCAAACCCCTTTGCTTAGATTTCTTTGAACATTCGGGTAACTCTCCCTACATCCTGTAATACACAGTTTTTCTCAGTGCAGTTTTCCTCATTAGCAAACCTGTCTGCTAGTCTCTCAATTTGGCATTTCCCCAAAGATGGGACTTCTAGAACCTTCCTTCTTTTCACCCCTGTTTAAGACCCGGGGCTCCATAGGCCTCTTGGCCACAGTTACAATAACTAGGAAAGCTTAGATGCTGGCGCCAACCATTGCTGTACTGCTGTCTGAGTCTTTGGCTCCACACCTGCATTCAGGCACCTTCTCGAATGTGTCTCTTTAAGAGGATTTTGCTGACATTTCCCTGTAAGTCAAAAAGCACGTGGAGGGAGAGGAATGGTACTAGGATACTCTGCCTGGGCCATAAGAGGGTTTTGTTTTGACATTGTTGCTGCATAAAAGGGTTTAGAAAGAAGTTTGAGAGATTTTGGCAAAGTTTTTATTGAAATAAATATTATGGTGTACCTGAATTTACTAAGGCTTTAACGTTCTATGAAAGCTCAAAGAACACATTAATTAGGAGGAAAGACACCCTCTAATACCTTTCAAATCTTGCTTATCCATTCTGAGCCAGCCGTACACCTTGTCTGTATTATGATTTGAAGCACGTTCGAAAGACCCCTGCCCCAGAATTTCAGGTCTGCTGGGAAAATGACTGCCTGAGTTCATCATTGCACTAATGGTAGGGCCTGTTGATTTGTTTAGGACACTCAACATTTCTCTTGGAGGTGTCACATTTTAAACTACATCCAAGATTTTGCTTTAAGGGGAGTGTGTATTGACTGATCCCTGTGGAGCAGGTGAATGGAGGGCGGTGAAGGGCAGCTATTCCTCACCTCATACAGGCTCTCTGTTGTCAGGTTTGTTAGTCGAGGGAGGACTAACAGGGGAATGCATATCTGGGTCAGCAACAGACTTCAACTTCTCCTTACCTTCATCTTTCATCTGATCTTCTTGCTGACAACTCAGATGTGGAATATTCTGCCTTATTTTTACACCATGGAAGCAAAAAGCAGAATGACTACAGTTGGCTCTTATCTCCTGCCCAAGACATGGCCATGACAGTGAAGATCCCCAGTCCAGCTGATTCTCACCCAGAAGAATCTTATTAAGTTTCATCTTGTTGACATAAGGACATCAGCACCACCCTGTGGCACCTTGATAACACAAAACAGTGATGCCCACAGGGAAGGGGGCAGCTGAGGTCTCTCTGGCCAGGGCAGGCTAGAACAGAAGATCAGTCAGTGTTTAGAATGGTAGAATCCTGAATTTGCTGGGGATTCCCAGCTCTCTAACTATGCCAGACAGGAAGGCTCTTCCTCCTATATCAACTTGCCTGCTCTACAAAGAGAACCCAGGAGGAGGTTACCTATGGCGGAGGTGGTTTAGGCTTTGCAGGGAACCAAACAATTCTGTTCTGGTTGGGTGGCCATCTCTCCAGTTCACTCTCCCTCTCTTTTCTGGCTTTCTCTTCCTCACCTTCTTCAGCCCGTTCCTCAGCCTCCTTTGATTCTCTATAGAACGCTCCAAAACAGTAAGACAAACTTTGACCCCGGAAGGTCTGAGCTGGACACTTTGCTTGGCATTCGGTTCTGCAGATGTGTGAATGTGCTCATTTCCTGAAAGCTTGCTATATCCTTATGTCACATGGAAGAGAAGTGGGCCTGACTCATTTGCAGCAGGATTCAGTCTCTACCACTCCATAGATGACTGAAAGCAACTGAGAGATGTCAGAAGACTGGAAGCCATCTTGAAGGAGCTCACAATGGTAAGAATGAGTCCCTAGAAAGAATTCTGATGGCTGGGGGTGTAGCTCAATTGCTAGAGTGTTTGTCTAGTAGGCAGGCATGAAACCCCTGGGTCTATCTCTAGCACTTTATAAATCAGGCAATCCCAGCACTTGGGAGGTGGATCAGAAGACCAGCCAGGGATACAGAAAACTGTTTCTAAAAGAAAGAAAGAACACTGAAAAAGATCACCAAAACAAAAGGTGAGGTACCAGAAAGCCACACTAATCACATATGAAGCATAGTATGAAGTCTATTCCTAACAGAACAATGCTACCAAATAGTGGTAAGAAGAATGACAACATTAGAAAAATCACTACTTTCCAACCATTTTAATAACAGAAGAAAAGCCATGGGGACGCAAGAACAAAGTGGTCACACAGTCTCAAAATAGCGGCCAGTTGGTGACCATATTAAAAGGGAAAAAGTAGTTTTGTGCCAAATGATCAAACTTAATGTCATCTACAGTGACAAACTGACCACTGGTGGCTTTGAGAAAGACACAAAGCCACAGCTCTCATGTCCCTGCCAAAGGGCTGTCCTTGAATCTCATCATGAAGAAACAATCAGACAAGTCCAAAACTGAGGCTATTTTACAAAATAACTTGTCTGGTTAAAAAAAATCGCAAAAAATGCGAAGTGTGTTTCTAGAATGGGTCATACATATCTAGATACATTTGTATACATACGCATATACAAACATCTGTGTATAAAAACTGAATATGAATCCATATTACAGAAGAGTACTGTATTGCTATTGCTATTAAATGTCCTCTTTGGAGCTGGAGAGATGGCTCAACAGTTAAGAGCACTGGCTGCTCTTGCAGAGGACCTGGGTTCAAGTCCCAGCACCTACATGGTAGCTAACAACAGTTTCAGGTGAATTCAACATTGTTTTCTGACCCCTGAAGGCACTGTACAACGTGAATGCACTTACATACATGCAAGCAATACTCTCATACATATAAAATAAAAATAATACATAAAAGATTTTTAAAAAATTTTTCTTTGGTGAGGATGATAGGTAGAACATGTCCAGTGTTCTGTCATGGAGTACCTACATTTCCAGCCCAATATTAAATTTCTTGAGCGTGTTGACTATATTATGTTTAAGATGTAAAATGCCCTTGTTCTTTGGAAAGAAATGCAGGAAGTTCTTAGGTATGAAGTGTTGCGATGTGCACAAGTTACTCTGTCATGATTAAGAGGGGACAAAAAACATTTCTATGACGAGAATAAAAAGAGAACAAGTCAGTACAAATATGCTACATGTTAACCAAATTTTCTAGTTAAAAAGTAATGTGGGTTGCACTTGTTTTTATTGTTGTTGTTTTTCAACTTTTTTGTGGGCTTGGTCACTTTTAAGTGGACTGGGGATTTAGCTCATGATAGAAGACTAACCCGGCAGTGCAAGGCCCTGGGTTCAATCAACACTGGAGATAGGGAGTAAAATGAAAAGGTTTTGGGAAAGTGAACTCATGGCTATAAACAACGGTATGGAGGCTTGCTGTGCCCCTGCCAGTGTCCAGATGAGCCCAGTCTAAGGCTGGGCAGTAGCTAACTCCACAAACATACTTTCTGGGAATAGATTTTGAAAAGTAAACAGCCACTGTCAGAATCAGTAAAACCACACGTCACTGCGTCCTCCACTCCAAGTGTCTCTTTCAGACAGTCTGAAGTGGGCCCCAGAAATGAGAGAAATGTGCAGTTCCATCGAATTTGGAAATGAGTTGGGTGTGGAAACCACAGGGCAGGTGACCTTTCAGAAACTTCCCCCTTGGGTTCGGTTCCCAGCACCCACATGCTGGCTAACAACCATCCTAACTCCAGTTCCCGGGGATCTGATGCCCTCTTCTGTCTTCCACACACACTGCAAGACATGGGTGTACTTGTGTACATAAAAATAATAAATAAAGTATTTTTAAAAGTAAAAATATTTGCAGGGGAAATGTGAGGTAGATATGTTCATACTTCATGGTATACATGTATGAAATTCTTAAAACTGAACATTTTAAATTAAAAAATGATAAATGACATTATACAAAGCAATGATAAAATGAATAATAAACTATAGCTTAAATTTTTTTGGAAGGGAATAAAATAAAGATATACTTAAGTAAGAAAAGAGACCCAGGTGTAGTGACACACACCTTTAACACCAACATGGGAAGACAGAGGCAGGTAACTCTCTATGAATTCAAGGTCAGCCTGGTCTACAAAGCAAATTCCAGACAGCTACAGCTACATAGTGAGGTCTTGTCTCAAACAAACAAACAAACAAACAAACATTATTTGGACCAGAGAGATGGCTCAGAGGTTAAGAGGACTGGCTGCTCTTCCAGAGGCCTGGAGTTCAGTCCCAGCACCCACATTGGGTTGTTCATATCCTTCTGTAACTCCAGGTCTAAGGAATCTGACACCCTCTTCTGGCTTCCACTGGCACCCACATGCATGTGTGTGTGTGCATGTACACACAAATAAAAAACAAATCTTTAAAAAGGAAAAAGAAACAAGAAAAAGTGGTGGGAAAGGGGAGTGGATCAGCTGGTCAGTGTTCTTGGTGAGGACCACAGTTCAGATCTCCAGAGCCCACGTTCAAAGCTGGTTTGGCATGGGGACAGCGAAATGGAGACAGGGACTCCTGGAACAAGTTGGCCAGCCAAATTAGCCTTGATATATAAGATGGAGAATGATGGAGGAAGACTCACAACATCAACCTCAGGCTTCTGTATACACACATGCACATGCACCCACATATGTGTAAACATTCACACACATGCACCGCACACAACACGTGAGCATACATATGAAAAAAAAGCCAGAAGAAATTGACCTTGCTGACTCTAGCCATGTAATGCTAAACACCTTCTGTCTGTAGGTGGAAGATGGCTGTATAGTACTTACTACTTCTGAGTAGGTTAGTCAAGCCTCAGCTTGGGTTGGAAAGGTACTTTCAAGTGTCGCAGACGCCGGGTGTTTGGTCCGGAATGTGGTCTGGGAGTCTTCCAGGAGAGTCTGTGCCAGGCTGGCAGGTTCTCAGCATGACCCAGCCCCTCTCTCCCCTGGCTTCTGAGAGCTTTGTCTCCACGGGGCGGGAAGGAAATAGTCTAGGTCTAGACATACCCTAAAGCACCCAATCCATCTGTAAACTCGAGGACTCTGGAGTCAGACGCTGTTAGCACTCCAAACAAATTGGTGATGGTCAGTTTCCTTCCCGGGCCATTTTATGGGTAGGAGCTTTGAGCTTCAGAAAGCTTTATCACGTATCTGGAAAAATGTTAAAGTTGGGTCTCAACTCATGACTCAGAGTCCAGAGGGGCTCCAGTGCACCTCCCACACCCCGACTTATCCCTCCCTGGTCCAAACACGCCCAGTGGAGGTATGTTTGAAGATAATGAAAGGGGAGTACTGGCTGAAGTGGAAACTGCTGAGACAGCTAAACTCACAGAGATCAGGCCACAGTTCCAGGGTAAAAATGTGCCTAGCGAGTTCTCAGGTCCCCATCTCCGTCTCTTCTGAAGGTCTTTACCACAAGATTAATGCTCTGAGTGCCTGCTTGTCCTCAAAAGCCAACAATATTTAGATCTTTGTGATAATGGGATATTTTTCTTTTCCTATCAGATTTTGCCCAATTTGGATGAATTAAAAATTAATACAAGGGGTTGCTGAGGTGATTCAGTGGTTAAGTTGCTCTTGCAGAAGATCTGGGTTAGGTTCCCAGCACTCATAAGGCCCACTAACAACTATCTGTAACTTCAGTTCCAGGGGATCCGATGCCCTCTCTGGATTTCATGGGCATTTCATTGCATGGGCTTACATACATGTAGGCAAAACACACATAAAATAAAATTAAATAAGATTTTAAATTAATATAAAATGAAATAAAATAAAATCCAAAAGATATCTTCAAGTGAAATCTTCTAAAATTGTTCACATGACTGCACTGAAATTTTTATTAATCAAATATTTATGTTTGGAGTATTATTCTAAGTCCTGGGGTTGCAAAAGTGAAATAAATAAATGAAAGACAAACAAACAAAAATCCCCCCACAAATCAGGAAGCCTTTCCCTCCTAGACACTGCAATCTAGTAAAAAAAAAATCTAGTAGAAGAATTACCAAATGAATACAAAATATAAATGAATATATATAAAAATATATATGAATACTAAAAATATAAAACTTTAAACACCAACCATCAACCACAATAATCTTATGTGAAAATGATGTAGCATAGAGTACTTTTTCTTGCTTTTTAAAAAAGACTTTTAAGAAAAATTTTATTATTTTTAATTTTATGTGTATGAATGCATTGTTTGCATTGTAGGCAGGTGCACCCGTGTTGTGTGCAGTGCCCACAGAGGTCAGAAGAGGGTGTCCGATTTCCCTGGAACTGGAGTTACAGGCAGTTATTAGCCACCATGTGGGTGGTTGGAATTGAACCTGGGTCCTCTTCAAGAGCAGTAGTGCTCTTAACCACTGAGCCATCTCTCCAGCCCCCTTAAAAAGATTTTTTTTAAGATTTATTTTTATTAGTTCTAATTATGTGTATCTGTGTGTGTGTCTGTGTACGCATACACATGTGTGTACAGGAGCCTGTGGAAGGCAGAGGTGTCTGATCCCCTTGAGCTGGAGTTCCAGATGGTTGTGAGCTGCTTGACGTGACAAGGGTACTGGGAACCAAACCCAGGTCTTCTGCAAGAATGACACATACTTTTAAATGCTGAGCCATCTTTCTAGCCCCCACTTTCTTGTTCTTAAACATTAAAGTCACAACTATTGAATATATTTGCATGTCTGAGGTTTTTTTAATAACTAAAACAAACAAAAACTTCTAGAAAAATTTAAGTTTCCTGGAAACATTCTTTTTCTTAAGGATATTTCCAGGGTTTCAAAGGATGCAGTGGATTGCAGCTTTGGGCTGAACTCTCCTGAGAGAGTAGATACCTGTCCTCAGAATTTAGAGGATTCTATTCAGCATCCTTTTGTTTAGAAAGAACAGAGACCCACTAAAGTAGGTCTGAAGAAAGGAGGCCTTGCCTTTAGAACCATAAGCAAAATCTGTGGACAGAAGCCCAACATGGTGCCCTCCCACAACCTTCCTTGGCCTCTCAGCTTTCCCTCCGCATGTCTCTTCCTCTCTCCAATTCCTTCTTTTGCTCTATGTTTTCAATCTCTTCTTTCCCACAGTCTCATAATGGTCACCCAGTCTCAGGTCTGCCGGGATTTTCAATGGAAGAGCTACCATTACCTGCACTTGGCAATTTCCTTTTGGAGTGGGCTGGAGACTCAGTGGTTAAAAGCAGTAGTTACTCTTGCAGAGGACCAGATCTTTTGGAGGTTCTTTCCTTAAATTCTCGAGAGTGAAGCTTAACTGCTTGGCTTCATTCTACCAAGCTCAACGGTATTAGATAGAGGAATCTGGCTGACTTATGGATAGATGGCTTCCCCTTTGGATTATACATCACTTTTTGTTGCATTGACTATGACCAGAGGCAGGTGGCACAGAAATGACCACTGAGCATAGCAGCATGTATAAGAGACTCCCGGGGCAGTGTTTGGGGACAGGTATTGTATCAATTACTTCTGTGTCACTCAGTGCTTTGTGTGTATTTCAGTTCACTGAAGCAGGAAAGGTGGAACAGCTTCATCCATGGCAGCAGGAGTGAGAGATGATCACTGTTCACCTGGCAGCGGTCCAAGAAGCAAGGATTAATGGGAACTAGGGACCAGGCTCTCACCTTCACAGGCCCACCCTAATGGCCTCATCTGCCAACCAGAACTCACTTCCTAGAGGTTCCACAGCCTCTCCAAACAGCACCATCATTTGGGGACCAAGCACTCAAATCATGAGCCTCTGGAAGCCAGGAACAGAATGCTGTGGTTTGAAATGTCCCCCTTTTGAGCACTTGTTCCCTGGCTGCTAAGGCAGTGGGATCTTTAGGACGTGGACCGGCTATAAGAAGTAGATCACTAAGAGATGCCTTTGTAGGTTCCAGCTCTGCCACTGGTTCCCTGTGCTCTCTGCTTTCTGGTCTACCACAGTGTAAACAGCCCCCATCTCAGGCTCCTGCTGTCACAGACAACCTGCCATGTCCTCCCTGCTATGGTGAACTGAAATCTAAAACCACGAACCAAAATGAATCTCTCCTCCTTTAAGTTCTTTCTGTCGGTTATTTTGGTCACAGTGAGATGGAAGGAATGGCGAAGAGCTGTGATATTATTGTTGCAGCAGACCCTCAGGACTCTTGGTTACTCTTGACTCCCGTGGTGTTGAACTACATTTGTGCAATCAGGAGATAGGTCCCCCCGCCCCAAAGAAATCAGAACTAGAAGAAGCAGCCCAATCTTCATTCTCTCATTTTAAGTTGACAGTTTCATAGATGTGTATAATGAATTTTAGTCATCTCCTCCCCCATTCTCTTCTCTTATCCTTCCCCTCCTGAAACCTTTCTTCTCTCCAATAAGTCCCCCGAGTTCCTTTGTATCTCCTTTTTGTGTGTGAACCATTGATGAACCATGATATTTGTAAAAACAAATGACAGCAAAAAAGAAAGGACTTTTGTCAAGGTGAAAAGAAAATACTTCATTAAGTATGTTTTAGGCTGAGGTCATGGTGGAACAACAGTCAAGGTTATCATGCTGATCTTTCTACTTAATATATTTCTGCTTAGAATGAGATCAATGGGAAGCTAAGTATAGTTGATGAGACTGTGGTATAATCAACCTGGAGAGGATAGTGGGCCATAGAGAAGCATAAAAGACCCAAAAATTAAACTCTGAGCATGTATTAGTTATTTTTCTGTTGCTGTGATAAACCATCGTGACCAAGACAACTCATAGAAGTAAGAATTTATGTGGCTTACAGTTCCGAAGGGATGAGAGTCCATCAGGATCTGGGAGACATGGCAGGAAGCAGCAGGTGCAGAAAGCTGAGCCCTCACACCTACAAGCACACACTGGAAGCAGAGACAGAAACTTGAAGTGGGCAAGGCTAATGAACTCACGCGTGAAAGTTGCCTCCAGTGACGTGTTTCCTCCAGCATGGCCACACCTCCTAAACCTCCCAAAACAATGCCACCAACTGGGGACAAAGTGTTCAAACACTTGGAGCCTTTGGGACCATTCTCATTCAAACCATCATAGACTGCTTTTCTTGGTGGAGAGAAGGTAGCTGGGTATTTCATCCCAGAAACTCAAATAGACCATAAGAAGGCTGCAACATGATCATCAGGCCAAGAAGGGTGATATCCAGAGGCTTTGCAGAGCTGGTGATCAGCAAGATCTGTGCTGACAGTGGAGGAAGGTGACCAGAGCTGAGAGTACAAACTTTCAGGTCAGACAGAAACTTGTGGAGCTGCCTGCTGAGTAACACTCAGGTTCCTCTTCTAGAAACATGTAGGCGATATCCATTCCTTAACATTGTGAAAGGGTTAAATATGGTGCTATCAGTCAAGCTGAAATCTTAGCTATTAGTCAACCAAGTACAGTCATGAGAACATTTGCCCTCAGCCTTTGACAAAACACATTATCCGGCAATATTTCACTTGGCTTTGGTCATTCAGAATTGTAGTTCTTGACACAACAATGAACAAAAATTAAAAGAGAAAGAAAATGTTTTTGTTACTTCCTTTGAGGTCACCTCTTCTTTGTAGAATTCTCTTTTATCTAGGCTCCAAGCTTTATTCTGGAGTTGAGGGCTGAAACCCTGGTAAAGATGTGAAGTGAATTAAAATACGTACCAGAGATCTAAATGACTCATAAAAGACTTCTTTTTGAGAAGTGATTTTGGTAGTCAGAGCAGAGATGACAAGAGGGAAAACACAACTTGGGGGAGGCAGAAGTGAAGGAAGCGGAGGCCAAGTCCTCGGGTTTTGGAGACCAGCTTGGCTTCAGTGTTTCTCAAAGGTTCTCTTTGAAGATGTAACTTCTCTCAAAAGTCCATAAGGTGAGCAGGTGTGCTAGAGGTTCTGAGAAGTTCTGCAGTTAAGAAAGACCCCCTCATTGCCTTTAGATTACTTGGCTCACTGGCCATAGAATGTGACTAGATGTCTAAAAGGGCAGACATCAATCCTATCAGCCCCCTGAAGGAAGTTCCACTCCACATCTGATTAAGGGAGAGATTGCACCCAACCTGGATTCTTTCTCCATTTTCACTTTAGCTTACCTCGGTGCACTGGAGAAAACAGGACTCAGTGAGCCAGTTGATTGTCTTCAAATATGTGTTGAACGTCAGCATTTAGACTTCCTCTGTGAAGCATCAAAAATCTACTGAAGGCCAGTGACCAGATTTCAGAGACATGGACTTCATTTATGATGGAGAGAGAGTTGTTTTAATTGCTCGCTCCCCCTTTGACAAGAGATTCTAAGCATATGACACAAAATTTAGCAAGTGCTATTACCAAGTAAAGATGTGGTTCAAGAAGTCCTTATAAACTACTTGTAGAGTAGCCATTTGGAAAAGCAACCATTTTTATCTCTGAGAAATTCTATCTATCTATCTATTATCTATCTATCTATCTATCTATCTATCTATCTATCTACCTACCAGGAGATGTGTACAAGAAACTTCATGATAAGGCTGTATTGTTGGAACCAACACATACTTGAGACATAAAACATGGAGAAATCATTTCTACTGACTAGTTTTCATAGTGCTATTTATACTACTGGAAGAGAAAAGTAACCATTAATCTTAACCAGTTGTGAACCCTATTAACTACAATAATGACTAGCCTGGAAAGATATGCCCACTAGTGTCATAGTGGCACATATGTTATAGTATTAACCAACTACTCTCTGGCTGGCTTTAAGGCCCACTCACAAGACAGAACCCATACCGGGCATCATTATTGGAGCTAAGAACCTGTGGCTAGCTAAGTCATGGGTCCTATGAGAAAACCTACTACTAATATTCTATTAAATAGACATAGTGTTAAAATGACTACCAATGACATTGCAGTGCTCATAGGTTAGTGCATCTTTCAAGCCTCTTCAGAGAAGCTGCTTCTTATAGTCAGTAGAAGACAATTAACACAGAGACCTGCAATGTACAGAGAATAAGAGATTGAGGGGTGCTCAGCTTCCTTCCCCCCACAAAGCTTAGGGATCTTCTTTGAAGAGGGTACAGAAAGGCTGTAAGAGCCAGAGGTTTTGGATGACAACGAGGAAACAGCGGTTCCCAGATTTCAAGACAGTTGCACATAAGAACTCACAGCAATTGTGGCAGCATGTACAAGACCTGCTCAAGCCCAAGCCAAGCATGATCCTAGCACGGAGTGGCAGAAGTGGACAGGAACTCCCAACCCTAATGAGAAGCTCTTGAGATTAGATAACTGATGGAGGAGGAAGAATCAGTTTTCTTTAAGGGTATGACTCCTAGTAGGTCAACCAAGCTCCAGGGCAGGTTCCAAACCCAAGAACATTTAGGAAATACAAACTGAACTTAATTAGGGGAAAAAAAGAATAGGAAGTTGGGTGGGTAGGGAGGTGGGTGGATCTGGGAGGAACTGAGGGGAGGGGAGATCAAATTACTTGTATGAAGCTCTTAAAGTGTTGGGCATAATGTAAGGTGGGCCTAACCAGGCCACCCGCTAGAAGGAATAGAGGAATGGCTCCTGTGGGTGTGGTGTTCTGCTCTGGCTAGTTGTGAGACCAGCACCTGGAGGGAACCTGCCCACCTGGGGACAAACTTACTATTGGCTGTATTTGAGACCCCACCCCATAAGATCATTGGCTATCCAGACCTATAAGCTTGTGTACCTATTCAATAAACGAGTTTTGCAGTCCCACACGCTTGGGCTGCTTCCCGTCTAACTCCCGGAGTCTGCGGCTTGACTCTGCATCTACTCACCTCCAACCCCTCGGGCTGGTCCCCCAAAGTCCACTCGGGCTGCCCCCTAGTGGTGAGACACGATGGTAACGGAAATGACTATATTAAAGAATTGATAAATTTTTTTTTTTAAAGAATGTTCTGGGAAAACAGTGTCAAGTATTTTCAAATAGGAGAATGGTAAATAAATTATGTATTTGTATATAATAGAATAGTACATAGTGATGAAAATGGAAAAAACTATAAATACATATACTATGAAAATAGTGTTGGTATGAAAAAAAAATTTTAGAAATAGGCTGATATCGTTGTTTGGTTGCAATGTTCCATTAAACTCAGGGCCTTGTTACATCATCACCTGTGATTTTGTTTTGTATTTTGAGACAGGGTCTCACATAGCCCAGACAGGCCTCAAACTCACCAGGTAGTGGATGATGGCCTTGAACTTCTGATCCTCCTAAGTGCTAGGATTACAGTCTGCTAGACCAAACTGATACAATGTTTTTACTGCAAAACTAACCAGAGGAAACACTATATTATGCAAGGATGTTTATATAACAAAATTATTTTTTAAAGACAATAAGAAACTATTATTTGTCATAGTCAAAAAGCAGAAACAAATCATCCTTCAGTTGATCAATAAAATGTGGTGCATTTATGAATGGTATTTGAATATCATTTGAATGGTATTTGACAATACAAAGAAACAAAGCAGTGATATATACTGTGGATATTAAAAACATTACACTTATGGGGAAAAAGTCGGTGACAAAGGACCACATATTCTTACATATAACCTTAGCTTGCTGCTGAGGGTAGCTATGAATCTGGCCCAACACAAGATTGTGAAGTTACTTAAAATATCATGAGGTGTTTTGTGGTTTTGTTTTGTTTTGTTGTTGTTAACTTGATTGCGGGACTCACAAGTGTGAGCTTTTTAAATGATAACACATGCCCTAATGTCAAGAAGTTGGACATCACTGCTACATGAGATTTCAGACTAAGTAAAACCATAGAGACAGAAAATAGATTGCTGACTGCCTTGGTGGCTGAGAGACAGACTGGGAGGGTGTGGGAGGTGACTGCTAATATGTATAACATGCCTTTGGGGGAAAATGAAAGTGGTCTAAAATTGATTGTGGTTAATGATTGCACAACTGTATAAACACACTAAAACCCAGTGAACTGTACACTTCAAATGAGTAGATTATATGATGTGTGGCTTATATCTCAATAAAGTTGTTTTTAAAAATAGCAAGAAACTCTTAGAGAGGAAATTCAGGAAGGGGATACTGACGGGGTTGGGGTGGTGAGAGAGAACATGTAAGGATGAGACAGGATGAAGAAAGGTTCCAACTGTGACCATGGATCACTCTATGCAGTACCAGGGGGCACTGGTATTCTTGACTTTTAAAAATTATACCACACAATTTGCGTATAGGTCACACATATTCTTTTTTAGGTGTTGAATATTCCATAATAAAATTTGATTACAAATTAGGAAGAAATTTAAAAGTGGGCCTTCACTTCGTTCCCCTTGCCCAACAAAGCTATCCATGGCTCAGGCATGTCCTTCGAGAGCAGCTGTGTGCTCATAAACATGGCAGATAGGTACATACTCAGAAGTGGCTGCATGCTGGGCATACTGTCCCCATGGGTTGCTTCACACACCTCATAGACTTTGGAGACCTTTCCAAACCTGGGCAGAGGCTGCTTTATCATGCTGATGGCAGGGATGCTTTTAAGTCCTATTCAGGAAGAATGTGGGGTTTAGAGTCAGGCCCTGTTAGCCTCACAGCTTGTCCCTTAGTTCCATTCAGACTTGGTAGACAAAAGAAACCACCTTATCCAAAGTGGCTCCTGCAGCATCTTCTGCCCCTCAGGCAGCATTGTCTGCTCCTAGCATAACCTGCCCAACGGGTCTACATTTAGCAAACCCTATGACAAGCTCCTTTGACATGTATATTTACAATGGTATAATAGATGTGAATGGCAAACAATTGATACACAGAAAACATTTGGAACAGAGCCTGGCACGTAGTCACATTCATTATGTGGAGGCTCTTCCTATCAGAGTCTCTCAGTCCAAGGAAGTCTCATAGTCTCTTTAACCGGTCTTCTCTTTAGCTTGTTTACATCTGGGCCTACAGTGCAGAACTTTGTTCCTAGTACCATTTTGCCTATGAGCAGTTCTAGCTGTTGGATGAAATTCTAAAACAGGGAGTGAATGGAGCCAGAGTAGCATGTGCTTGGAAGGTAGAAGCTGGAGTTTGAGGAGTTCAGCGCCATCTTCAGTTATATATATATACCCAGTTCAAGACAGCTTAATGGTTAAGAGCACATGTTGCTCTTGCAGAGGCCTGGAGTTCCCAGCACCCATATCGGATGGGCTCACAACCACCTGTAACTCCAGTTCCAGGGGGATCCAACGCCTCTGTCCTCAGAAGGCACCTACACCTACACGCAAGCGCGCGTACACACACATTTAAGATGAACAGAAAATAAATCTTTTAAAAGTAAAAAGAAGAGAGTTAGATCTGGAAAGTTCCACTCCGAACACTAGACATATTTAGTTACTAGGTCTCAGGATGGAGCAGTAATTCTTCTGCTAGGCTAGGCTAGGCTGTGCAAAATGCCAAGGTCCTTACAGCTCCAGATCTGAAGGAATGTTCCCTATTATCATTGGCTGAATGCCAGATATATTTGCAACACAAAATACAAACTTAAAACACTCCATTTTCTATCTAATTGGTAGAAAGGGAGATGCTCTTTCAAGTCATTTTCAAATTGAAAGCCCAGTCTTTCTGACCTACATTGAAGTGTTTTCAATTTTTTTAACCTTATTTTTGGATCTTTTTAAAGGTATTTGATGTAAAAATTTGAAAGCATTCAGTATACCTTGTAAAAGAAAGTGTGTTTCATTATTTGAGCTCTCCCAATACAAATTAAACTTTAGTGTTTGGAGTGGGGAAGTGGGTCAAGAAATTCTGTATTTCTTTTCTTTTTCTCTTTTACTTTATTTTATTGGCTCCCCCCCCCCGTTGAGTCTAGTCAATAATCCACATTCTGTAGCCACTCAAATGTCAAAATATTTCAAAAAATATATAAAAAAATAAAGAAACGAATAGAAGCAGCCTTGTTCTTTAAATTATTTCTGTGTTACCCTGAACTGTAGGTGAACCCTCCTTGCTTATAAAAGAAGCAGCTGTTCCTGCAATTGAAACCATGGTTCATTACAAGCTGACCTCGGATTCAGGAGTAAAACTTCCTCTATTTTACTACAACTATTCAGACAGGGACTGGAGATAAACAATAATCAAAATCAGGATGGAACTTGACTGGGAAACCCTCTATATTCTTTGGCAGAATTATAGCAGCTCTCGAATTGCCAGGAGTGAGGCAACACAAAATGACCCTCAAACATTCCCCTCCCAAACGCCGTGGTCCAGGCTGCCAACTTGAGCACACAAAGGCTGATTGTAGCGACTGCTTAAGCATATACTTATAGAAACATTAATTATCACCAAGCCTATTTTAAACATTTATAGAGAGTTGAGATGAAAGGGCCCTTTTATACCCAGTTTTTTATATTCCTCCTTGTAAGAAAGTATGATTACAGAGTTTGGGGTTTGTTTCTTCTCCCTGGAAATTCTTATTTCTAGGTCTTATTCCTAAAATACTAAGCTCTGTTTGAAGCTTACACACTAGTCAAGTTAGATATGAGAAGGCAGCAGGGAGAATGAGTGATGGCGGGAGGCAGGTGGGAGCCCACCGCAGTGTGGGAGATACGGGCACCTTTGTCACGGAAATGATCTGGGGAAAATTCAGTTTGCTAGGGTGCCGAATCTAGGGTGAAACCAGTGGTTCTCCAGCATTAGAGTCAGGGGGATCTCTGAGAGTTCCAGTTCAGTCAGGGTTACATATTGAGACCCCGACTTCCTAAAAAGGAAAGAAAAAACAAAACCCATGATGGGGCAGGCCTAATAGCTCAGCAGAGAAAGGCGCTTGCTTCAAAGCCTGGCACCTTGAGCTTGATCACTGCAACCCACATAAAGGTGGAAAACAGATCTGATTCCACAAAGTTGTCCTCTGACTCCCACACAAGCACGGTGGTGTGCTTCTCCCCCCAAAACAACAAAAATTACACAAATTTAAAAGATACACCTGATGGAGCCTGCCCAGAGAATGCTTGTTTGTTTGATTGTTGAGACAGGGTCTTACTTTGTAGCTCAGGCAGGTTCAAATTAAGGATCTTCTGCCTCAGCCTCCCAAGTACTGGTATTACAGGTGTGGCCTAGCAAAGCTGGCTACAGAATTAGCCTGTGGTTCTCTGAAGAAGGTGTTTCTGACTGTTCAAGACTCTTGAAGTTGATCATAATTCACTGGTGGGGGGAGAGCCTATCCACCGAGACTAGCCATCCTTGGATGTAGAATACTGAGCTGGGCGTTATGAAATTTGGAGAGAATACGACCCTGCCTTGGTAAGGACTGATGGTTCCATGGCACTGTACAGATGCAGGGACCTACATAAAACTGAGGCTCCTTGAAGAAATCACAAAGTTGCACAAAATGCATTGAGTTGTAGACACATTGCTCTCCTCCTCTCCCAGTTACCACTGCTTCACAACCACTTTCTTTTCCTGTACCCCAGTCTCTAAGGCTAGAAGGCATATGTCTGCCAATAGATCACCCTCTCAGGCTCCACACTGTGCTGGTGAACACGAACAAATGGAAAGCCAAAGCAAAGTGTCAGCAGGCCAGGAATGTGCCAGCTATTGAACCCAATGTCCCATTCATCCAATGCCACAACACCTAAAGAGTACCAGACCAAGGCCAGCACAGCCAGCTGTTCTCCTTCCTCTTTCTGCCCCCAGCTTTCTGCATGTAACACCAGTGTTAGATCAGATGGGAATCTGTGTCATTCACTCCAAAACAACATTGTTTCCTATTGTTGCCAAGGCCAATTGGTTCCAATTTAGAACTGAGAGAGCCAGCTATTATTTACATAGGTACCTGCTATGTGCAAGCACTTTACCTCCTTATCACATTTAACCCTATCAATAACCCTGCAAGGTTATCTCTGTTACAAGTGAGGAGAACGAGGGACTGGGGACTGTAGATCAGTTGGTAAAGTACAAAGTCCAGGGTTCAATTCCTAGTGCCACATAGAGAGAGCATGATGATATATGCTCCTAATCCCAGCACTCAGGAAGATCAGAAGTTCACGGTTATCTTTGGCTGTGTAGCTAGTTTGAGGCCAACCTAGGCAACATGAAGCCATGTTATGAGATCTTATTTCAAAAAAAAGTATGGAGAAACTGAGATTGAGAAAATCTAAACTGGGCTCCTAGACGTAGGTGTCAGTAGAACCGGTGTGGTGGGGAGGCTTTATGCTTTCTATTTTGTGCTGCTTGTCTATGTCCAGTTCATACATTTCCTGAGGTTACGTGTGTGCACACCCATTTAAGAGGCAGGATAGGAGAGAGAGGTTGAGAAGTGTTCTCTGGAGGCAGACTTCCTGGGGTTCTGCCACTTACTGGCTCTATATGAGTTATTCTTCTATGGCTGTGACAAAAATAGTACCGAGAACAACTTAACTCAAGGGATGAATTCTTTATTTTGGTTTAGGTTTATGGTTTAGGTTTCTGGTTGGTTATGGACTCGTGGCGAGGAAGAATATCATGGTGGCAGGAGCATGTGGAGCAAGAGGCTGTACCTCATGGTAGACAGGAGGCACACAGTGAGAAAAAGAAGGGGGACCAGGTATCACTGACAGAAGTGTGCCCCCATGTCCCCACTTTCTTCAGCGAGGCCCCACCGCCTAAAGTTTCCAAAACTTCCCCGAATAGCCTACCAGCTGACGGAGATTTCAATATGTAAGCCAGTGGGAGATACTTCGTATTTAAACCACAACGCTACTTAACTCCTAGCATGCTGCCTTCTCTGTCACTTCTCTTGGGGTAACAACTGCAACAACAACACCTTGTAGAGTTGAGAACTGTAACCAGAAGCAGTATGATGAAGGCATAGCAAAGTGCCTTGACTAAGAGTAGCTAATTTTCATCATCTCATCATTACTAGCATCATTTTTGCAAGCTCAATACATGCTGAAAGAACGGACAGAATTCATGTAATGAATACAGGAACAGTGCGCATATGAACAAAAGAGTTCGAGAGAGCTGGCTCATAGGAAGCAGAGGTGGGTCACAGGACGGCTCAGGGCTGTACCAGTGCCCGGGCCTCCCAGGCTGCTTCTCCGCTCAGGCACAGAAGGCCCAGCAGGCAGTGCAGGTGAATGGAGGCCAGATGGAACTGGGCCCTTGCAGGGGTTGCTCCCTGGAGCCTTAGGAGTCTAGCCCTGATTATGCGGCTGCTAATTACCTTCTCAGCTGGAGCTCCAACCCCTGCTGTAACTGTGGAAGTAGGAATGTGAAAGTGGGGGATGATTCTTAGAGATTAAAGAGAAGGTGGTGCTTGCCCCGGGCCCACTGGGAAGCTCCTCAGTCAGCCCTTCCCTAAGGAGGCTGAGCCCTGGCCTGGGCGACCGGACAGAACAGAAAAGATCCTGAGGTGTCAATTGGATCAGGCAGGGAAGATTTGCTGGTGAGGAGGGTGGGGGTAGAAAAAAGCATTCTCGAGTTAATCCTCATTTCCTAGGAGGCAAATAAAAGATTAGAAAATTAAGTAGCTGACTCAGAGAGGTGAAGCCCTGAACAGGGTGCTTAAGAATCCAGTACTTATTCTCTCACATCACCTGGGTGTGAGGTCCAAATGTGATAACCCTGGGCAAATCCGCTTTATTTCCCCGACTTCATTCATAGGACTAGGGCTTTGTGGGAATACAAATTTCCCATCCATGTTTTGAAAGTCTGTATTGTTTGAGACTAATGGCTAAAAAAGAAGTAACAGTTGTTGCTTATTAGATATGTACTATGTACTGGGCATTTTATGTTTGTATTTCTGATCTTGGATGAAGAAATGGGCTCAGGAAAGGTTGGTGGCACACTGCCCATCGAGAACAGACAACTTTGGGTCAGTGTCAAAGCCAAGATCGGTGCCCAGATTCTGGCTAATTCCAAAGCCCTGTTCTTGATTATTGGTCAGCTAGGGCATATATTTCGGGGTTAAAGGGCACTAATAGAAGGTGGATTTGGAGCAGACTTTGAAGACAGTTCATTTATAGAGACAGAAACTAGATGGTCAAAGAAGTCCTTGTGGGAAGACCCTGCAGGCCCAGAGAAGACCTTTCACAGAGAGAGGTCAGTGAGGAGGAGCAGGGACATGATGGACAGTGAAGATGGTACTAGAGGCCACTACCTCTACTGATCTTCCCATCGGCCTCAGGAGAGTCAGGAAGGACACCCTCAACTGAAGGGCCATAAGCTCAGAGCCCATGTGATCTGCTCCTGGTACCTAGGCACTAAGTGATGGAAATGGTTCTCTGGCTCCTGGGCTCCTTCCTTCTACAGGCACAGGGAGCTGGGAAGGTTTATGGGTATATAGATGGTAAAGCCTGCAGGTGCAACTAAGTTGGCAGAGTGCTTCTTTAGCATGCATGAGGTGCTGGTTTTCAACCCCAGCATGCCTGGCAGTGCACACCTGTGATTCTATTACTCAGAGAGGCAGAGGCAAGAGGATCAAGAATTCAAGGTCTTCTTCAACTACTTAGTGGGTTCAAGGTTAGCCTAGGTTAGATGAAACCCTATCATCTATCTATCTATCTATCTATCTATCTATCTATCTATCTATCTATCTATCTATCTATCTAAAATGTAGAAGGTGAGATAACTGATCCAATTGTATCATAAAATGTGTATTTTCATATTTGTCGGAGAGCATTTCTCTTAATGTTTCTTTGTGCCAGATTCTTTTGGCAGTCTTAAAGTGTACGGCTCCTTGGCCAAAACCTGGTTTCTATTTTTGTTATTTTAAAACTGTGATAAGAACACACAAGCTAAATGTTAATATGCTAACCATTTTCACATGCATTTCGGGAGCTTTCACATTGTTTTGTGGCCATCATCACCATCCATCCCAAGCTCCTTTCATCTTACGAAACTGAACTCTATCCCCCTTAAACACCTTCTGATTTCCTCCATCACCCACAACCATCGTTCTATTCTGTCTCCATAAATTTGATCACCTGGATGCTTCATCTAATTGCAGTTATACAATATCTGTCCTTTTGTAACTGTTTTATTTCACTTGGCATAAGGTCCTTACAAGTCATCCATATTGTAGCTGGCATCAGAATTTCTTTCTTTTTTAAGTCTGAAGAGCCTGGCATGGTGGTGCATGCCTGTAATTCTAGCTCTGGGGAGGATCATGAATTCAAGGATAGTTTAAGGCCAGCCTGGGCTATATAAGACCTTGTCTTAACACACACACACACACATACACACACACACAATTGAATAGTATATTTAATTGTATATATTAAATAGATCACATTTTGTTTATCCATTCATCCATCCATCAGTGACCACTTGGATTACTTCTAACTTTTGTTATTGTAAATCATGTACCAAATAGTTTTTAAATGCATAAACGTATTCATGTGCATATATATGTATGCATATATAAATTATATATCAAGACTGGAAAGGAAAACAATTATAATAATATATAATTATCAATATATTTAAAGACAAATTGTGACTTAAAAATAATGTTAGCTTCAGGGCTGGAGAGATAGCTCAGCAGCTTAAGAGTACTTGTTACTATTCCAGAGGACATGAGTTCAGTTCTTATCACCCACATTGGGTGACTTGCAACCACCTATAACTTCAATTCCAGGGAACCCAGTGCCTCCTTCTGGTCTCCATGGGTACTCCCACACAATGGCATACATTCACACAGATACACATAAATAAAAATAAAATCTTACAAACAAATAATCTCAACTCTTGTCAACTCTTTTACTAAGGCAATAAATAAGATTTAGCAGCAGGTCTATTATTTTAATTTTGTTTTTTTATACACCCTAGCCCCACAATCTTAATTTCAAAGTAGTGAAAAGTCTAAATGCTATTTTAAGACTCCTACAGTAGCTACAATATCACATAAGAATCCATGATTTCCATTGGTATTCCTGAAGTTGGTTGCCTAGTGTTGATAAAAGAAGGAAATAATAAATTTCCATTAAAACTGTATTGGGAGTTGGGAATATGGCTCAGTGGTAAGGTGCTTGTCCAACATGCAAAAAACCCTGGATTCTCCAGCATGAAAGGGTGCATAAAAAGAAAAATAAATGTGCAAAATGAAGTTATAAGCCTAGGGCCTCCTGAAAACTTCTTTCCAGAACCTTTAAAATGACAACAGCCTGAGGCCATCATCTGAACCAGACTCAGAGCTTGGAAGAAGTTTCTTTAACCATTCTGGGACTGACTGAGTTCTGCATTCTACCTTTTGGGGTTGGGTAAACTTTCTTGCCTTGGCTCAGCTGTGTGAACTTGAAAAAGTTGTAGCTTCTTTTAGCCTTAGTTTCTTACCTGTAGTTAACACCAATGTTCCAGGCTGTGGCTTCTTAATTCCCAAAACTTTACAAAGGCGGGTGATGTCAGAGCAACATTGTGGCCCAGGTTAAAGTAATTCTGGAACCCCTTTCTTCACCCCAGTGGGTGTCAGGATAGAAGACTTTTTACATACAGGTTTTCCAGAACCTTATTTCTTCCTGCCAGTGACACTAACTAATGCAAGTAAACCAGACTTTTCTTACAGGTCCAGTCCTTTGGGAGCCGAGATTGGCATCTTGTTTTCACAGACACTAAACTGTCTAAAAGTTTTACATACCAAGGGGTGGTCTGGGATCCTATCAATAGCCATAAAAGACCATAGCCAGCAAAGATAGGGGATCAGCAGAGAGATTCTTAAACAATTAGCTAGAAAAAGGAAGCCACAAAGGAAGTTTATACTCAGGTGTCCAGGCACGCTAGCTATGCGCCTTAAGATAACCAAATCCCTGGCCAAAGACTCAGATGGAACTCACTGCCTAACTCACTGCTTGCTGGAGAGGCTGGGTCTGTTCCTTTTGATACTGAGCTCTTCACACTGTGGTACCTTTTAACAGTCTATGAAGAGATAGTACCAGCTGGGTGAGATCAGGATGTGCTTATGGAAGTTGCTGCTGTTGGTGGGTAACTCAATTGGGCTCCCAGGTTGGACTTTTCCCTCTCAGAAGTGACTGGAGAAGAAGGAGAAAATGGATCTGACTGCTCGTGCCTTCCTGTGTAGATACTGGGCTTGCAGTGGGGAAGGACCCATGTCTGTAAGAGGCTCTTTGAGATTCTGCCAAGTACAGAGCCAGAAGGACGAACTGTCACCCCAAGCAGGAAGAAGTTCTCCCCATATCCCTTCCGTTCTTCTCAAAGGGGTCACCAGCAGAATCCCCAGGGAAGGCCATGGCATGGTGGGAACCGGGCATGGCGCCTCACAGAGCTAAGACCCGAGCAGACTCAATGCTATAGATAGGGAGACCAGTCATCCCTGGGAATGCTGGAAAAATAAGTTTTGGAGAGAGAGGCAAAAGTAGGCAAGGCTTAACTTCATGAGCAGGTGGGGGATAGGAATTGGCAAGAAACAACCATCAGTAGCAAAATCGTACCTTTAGGCCCGGGGCTGTAGCTCAGCTGGTAGAGTATTTGCCTCACATACACAAAGCCCTGAGTTCAATTTCCGGTATCATATAAGCCAGGCACGGTGGCATTACCCTGTGATCCCAGCACTGGGGAGATAGAGACAGAAGGAACAAAATTCAAAGTCAACCTCAGCCTCAGCTATTTAGTGAGTTCCAGGCCAGCCTAAGCTATATGAGTATGGCCCCCCCACCCCCCTGCAAATTGTCTCATTTGCAACACTTTTATTTGGGCCAGGGACATAATGATAAAAGAGTATTCTTACAGAAAGCCTGGGAAATAGACTGGAGATATAGCTCACTGAAAGAGTACATGCCTAGCTGTGTGAGACTCTGGGTTGATTCCTGGTATTCACACACACACACACACACACACACACACACACAAACAAATAGGCACACATGCACATACACACACATATACATATATCTGGATTTGGTCCCCAGCATCTCTATCTACCTACCTATCTACCTAAAAAAAACCAGAGAAATGCCTATTTGTGAGTCTGGGTCACAGTAAAATGTCACATACGCAGTTGCTTCCAAATGAGATTGTAGTTGGAAATTTCTTTACTTCTTTACTTCTCTATTTATTTGTATATGTGTGTGGAGGTCAGAGGACGTCTTTCAGGAGTAGTTTTCACCTTCCACCTTGTTGAGGTAGGGTCTCTTTTGTTTCTGCTGCTGTGCTGTATACCCCAGGCTAGGCTACTCCACTAGCTGCCTGACTCTTGTGTTGGCCCCCCATTTTGCCAGCTGAGTGCTGTGCTTACAAATGCATGCCACAGCAGCCAATTTTTTACATGGGTTCCAGGGATGAATAACTAAAGCTTTTACATGCTGAGCTGTCTCCCCAGTCCTTACTTATCTGTCAACTGTGTAGTAGAAAGGTTAATAGGATCAGCCAGATGCTGGTGTAGAGACTGATATTCAGTCAGGTGGTTCTGGTTCCAAAGGTATACTCTTTCTAAGATAACTTTCTCCTAAATTTCCCTTGTACAAAAATAATGTATCTTCAATAAGTTAGATAGAGAAATATAGTCAGCTGTGCGAAGCTGTGGTCTGCCACTCTGAGTGATCTTAAAGCATGAGAAAAGGCCTAGGTCAACCAAGAAACTACCCAGTGACCCCTGGAGGAGAAGGATCAGATGATCTGGTGTATGAAGAAAATCAAAACAAGGGTCGAACATTCTGCTGTCTTGTCTGACATGCCAAGTGTGGACAGTATTGCAATTGCTTCACCAGGTCACCATGAGAAGGAAATGGAGGGGCAATGTGTGTGTAAAGCTTAGCATAGGAGGCTGGAGAGATGGCCCAGGGGTTAAGAGCACTGGCTGCTCTTGCAGAGGACTCGGGTTCAATTCTCAGCACCATCTGGTGGCTAACAACCATCTGTAACTCCAGTTACAGGGGATCCAGTGACCTCTTCTGACCTCTGAGGGTATTGCATGACATGGGCGCACTTCTATACACACAAGCGATACGCTCTAGCATATAAAATAAATAATAAATAAAATAGTTTTAAAATTTTAAAAAAGCTTAGTATGCTACTTAGTACATACTATGCCATCTGTGTTAGCTTTCATTATTAATAATTCCGTAAGACACATACTATGATTAGTGCCATTTCACAGATGTAGAAACTGAGACAACTGAGAAACATATGTAGCCCTGATTACTTAGCCATTGTGGCACACTCTAAGAACACCAAAAGAAACAGGAAGGCACCAGGTGAGGCAGGCTGGATGCCGGCTGAGTCAGAGACTGAAAAGGGAAAAGGGAGAAGTCACAGGCAGAGGCTGGAGACTTACACAGACTTGTAGGATCAGAGTAGGCAACATATGTAGATGTAAAATACGGGTGACGCAGAGAGCTCAAGCTCTCCAATCAGCGTGAGCTCTGTATCATGTAGGAGGCCAACCCTGGCTGTCCCCCAGCAGCCTGGGTTAGGTGTCCCCCTTTTCCCCTGACATGAATTACAATCTCATAAGGCTATTCTTTCACTGCATGTGTCACAGTCCACAGCGACTGCATCTCTGGGGCTGGTACTGAGCACCTCTAATCTCAGTACCCAGAACCTGGCATCCCTGGTCAGAACTCAGCAAACGTAAGTCAGTCCAGCCAGGAACCTACATTTATGACCAATTTAAGAATATTAAATCTTTTTCCACCTAGGTGTTCGTAGACAGAGGCGATCTAGAAAAGAGAGTGGACCAACGTGAATATGGTATTTCCTACCCATATCCACAAAGGAATGCATGCTGTCTTCCACAGAGAAATCTGGTATGTCTTCTAGTCTTAATTCTTTCTTTACATTTGTTTTCCTTTCTCTCTCCTCTATCTTTTTCTCCTTTCTCTCTGTCTCCGTCTCTCTGCACAGAGTCCAGGACATATATGTAGATGTCAAAGACAACTTGTGGGAGGATTTTTTTTTTTCCTTCCACCTAGGAATCAGATTTAAATTGTCAGGCTTGGTGGCAAGTACCTTTACTCACTGGGCCATCTTGCCCGTCCCGATTTTAGAGTCTTTAAAGGGTTTTGAAGAAGGTGCCCAAGTTGTTCGATGTCCTCGAAATAACCCTCTAAATAGATGAGTTCTATGTCATCTCAGACTGTATAATTGGACTGCCTATTGCCTGGGTGTGCTATGGTTGGTCTTACCACAGCACAGCATCCAGCCAGCCCCTTGTCACCAACTACTCCCAGCAATGCTGCCCAAGGCATTTCTGACCCTGCTTCCTTTACTAGCTTGTTGCAAGCACATTCTTAGAGGGAAGGATTGGGTCAGAAGCAGCCTCATTAAATGTCTCATTTTAAAGTGAAACATCTGAACCTGCTTGTGTAAAACCCAGCCCCTGAGAATCACCTCGAGGGCAGCAGCTACCTAAGGACCTCTTCCACGGGTGTGTTACTCACTATGACTCAACATGAGGGTTCATGACTTCTGTGATCTGTTTTTTTTTTCCTGAGATTGATGGGTGGTAAGCTAGGAGGATGCTCCGGAGAACAGCCAAAAGGAAGAGAAGAGAAAGTCGAGTACAGCCAGAGAATAATATTGAAAAAACAAACAAACAAACAAAATAGAAAAGGTGATTTGAGGCTGACAGAGGTGAGTTAAAGTCAAAGGAAGGGGAACAGAAAGCCAGTTCCTTGTGAATACTTTCTTTTGAAATCCCCGTAATATAAGCAGGAAAGTTCTGGAAAAAAGACAGTCTTGAAGTAGGAAGAGGTTCTTGGGTTCCACCTCAAATTTTGTAGGTGAAGAAATAAGCAGCGAGCCACGTGGAGACCACGCTCTTGCTCCACAGGTGGAACCGTGGCCCGTATTTTTCTTTCCATGTCTCTCTACTTACGTCCTAGATAATTACACTCCTTAAGCAATATGGATCCTTCACCCAGAGCAACAACATCGTTTTCTCATTTCACTGAGTTTAAATAGAGATGACAGGGCCTATTCGTAATGTTTAACAATCACAAACAATTATGACTCTTTCTTTTCCTCCTGCAAAAGACACACTGTCCTTTTCAGAATGTGGTGTTTTCACTCTGTGATATCAATAGGCCGTGAGAACAACAATACAGCAATAAAACCTCCAGAGAAGATATGTAGTAAATAGAATCAGGTAAGCCCAGGTATTCAGGATTGTGGAAACACTACCATGGATACAAAATAAAGAATAAGAATAGCTCAAAGGACCATGAATTCAGGGGGGTGAGTCAGGCACACTCCCCTGAGTTCAACCCAGTACATCAATGCAACCAGCTGCAACAAGTTTCCTCCTGCCCCTTGAAGTGTATTGTCAAGCCACTGGATGTCTCCAAATTCCCCAAACTGTCTAAGCCGTGTTTGGTTAAACAGAAGATTGGTCCCACTTTGTAACAGAGGGAAACTGAGTCAACAGATATCCTGAGGACTTAGTTGACTGAATGCTTACCTATATTTCATGAAGTCCCAGTTTCCATCCCTAGCATCACATATAGACCAGGAATAGTGGCACATGCTTGTAATCCCAGCATTTAGGAGGTAGAGGCAGGGGGATCAGAAGTTCAAGGACATCCTCAGCTTCACAGTAATACATGAGACTGTCTCAAAAAAAGAAAAAGAAGAAGAAGAAGAAGCCATCCTGAGTATTAATTCAACTAACTGCCCACTCATCTACTGATTCATAGCCACCTCTACTTTCTTCTATCAAACATTAAACTTCCACATATAGGAATCCAATTAGAGAATTTGGAAATGACAGTCAAGTCTTAAATTTTGGCTTTACAAAATCCCTGTTATTTGCTCCTATTTACTGAGACGGGCAAAGAATTGTGGTTTCAGACATGAATTTTAAAACATTATAATTTGGTTCAAATACATCTTTATTAATCAAAATATGAGCTGTCATAACACATTGTTGTCAAAAAGGAATAAATTTCTTCCTATAAAATAAAGGTCCATGTTTGAGGATTTATTTTATTTTATAGTTTATTTTTATTTTATGTGTATGAGTGCTTTGCCTGCATATAAGTGCACATATGTGCAGTGCCCTTGGAGGCCAGAAGAAGGCATTAGATCACCTGGAGCTGAAGTTACAGAAAAGATGGTAATTAGCCACCATGTAGGTGCTGGAAACAGAACCTAAATCCTCTGCAAGAGTAGTCAGTGCTCTTAACTACTGAGCTGTGTCTCCAGCCCCTATGTTTGGGGATTTGACTCTTGGAAAGCATTTCTGCATCTTGCTCGTTATAAAAGGGTTTTTCCCTGTAGAAGGTTGTTGAGATGCTTGAAGAAGTGGTAGTCAGGAGAATGGAGTGGAGAGGTGAAGCTTCGGAGCCCACTTTGTTCAACTTAGGGAGCACTGATTGTGTGATGCGTGTTTGGGTGTTTCCACAGAGAAGAATCAGGTCCTTTCTGTTGGCTAGTGCCTGCCGGAGGCATTACAATTTTCTGTGCATCTCACTGCTAACATGAACACACTCTTCAGACCTCCACCAAACAGTGACTGTGATCTTTCTTGGTGTAAGTTTGCTTCGGAATCTTCTTGGTCCAAGTATAGATTATCAGTAGTTGTTATATACAGCCCACTTTTCACCACGGGTCACCATCGATTGAGACGGCTTTTTGTAGAATAAGAGAGGAGGACAGTTCAATGTGATTTTTTTAAAAATCTTTTGGTCAGTTCACGAGACACCCACTTAATGAGATTTTTCATCTTTCCAATTTGCTTCAAATGCCAAAAGAGCTTGGAATGGCCACACTGAGTTCTTTGGTAACATCTCCTGTGGTTATAAGGGGACTGGATCTGTTTGTTGGCTGCTCTCAGTTGGTCCTTGTGAACTCCCTACAGCCAGCCATTCATGTTCCTCATCTCCAAAGCTCTTGGAGCCTTTGCAAAACTTACTGGACATTGGGGTTGGAGAGATGACTCAGCAGTTAAGAACACTATCTGTTCTTCAAGAGGATCTGGGTTTAAGTCTCAGCACCCTATGTTGGCTAATAACTGTCTGTGACACCTGTTCCAGGGGATCTGATGCCCCTTCTGGCCTCTACAGGGCATTGCACGAACATGATGCACTTTTATACACACAGGCAAAACACTCATATACAAAAAATGAAAAATAATAAGTAAAACACTTTTAAAACTCACTGAACCACTGCTGCACTATTTGTCAACACTTCCTGGGGCAGATGCATTTTCGATATTGTGAATTGACTCCAATGCTTTACAACCCATCTTGAACTCAAGTAAGAAAACCGCTCCAATTTGTTTTTCATTTAATATCATCTCCACAATATAAAATAAATAAAAAAACAAGCAGTGAAAAGTCATTAATAAAAAACCCCATAAAGCTGTGAATGGTAGTACACATCTTTAACCCCATCACTTTAGAGGCAGAGGTAGGCATAGTCTACATAGTGAATTTCAGGCCAGCTGTGGTACAGAGAAACAGTGTCTCAAAATAAAACAAAACAAAACAAGCCCCAGAACAAATAAACAAAAAACATAAAATGAGAAATATATGCGTTAGAATGTTCCGATAGGGGGGTGGCGGTGGCCGAAGCTCTCTTGTAGAGGACCCAGATTCAGTTCCCAGCATCCACGTGCTGGCTAATTGTCCTTAGCTGTCTTAGTACCATTGCAGTCTGCTTAGGAAAGATTTGTGCTACCTAAACTGCCAACCCAGGAAAAACACATCAGACTTGAATGAAATCCATCTGCTGCCCAGCTTTCTTATTCACTGGCTGTGAGCGTCAGTTGTCATGTCTTTAAAATGGGATCAGTAACAACCTGCTCACTGTGCTGCGGGAGGATGAAACAGAATAGCATATTTAGAAGGCTCGAGCATAACACTGCAGTGGTATATGCCTGAAAAATGTGGAGCCTTTTAAGTAGCAGTGAGGGACCACATACGTCTTAGCAAGATACCTCCAGTAACTCTGAAAAGGAAGAACTAGGCTGAGGATGTGGCTCAATAGTGGAGCTCCGTACCTAGGTAGTGCATGTGATTCCCATCACAGCAAAACAAACACCACCAAAACATGAGAAGACAGTGCCGACTGAAATGCAGCCTCTGAAAAGGGACCTAGCTAAAATCACAAACACCTCAGTGTGTCTTAACTGACAGAAACATCTCATGATGGATATGGAAAATATTTTTTAAAATATTTATGTGTATGGCTCGGTAGTAGAACCCATGCTTAGCATGCATGAGGCTGTGAGTTCAACCACCAGAGTTCTCATTAAGAGAAATGATGCAGGGCTGGTGAAACAGAGGAGGCGGTAACCGTGCTTGCTGCCTTACTAGATGACTTGAGTTCAATCCCTGGAACCCACATGATGGAAGGAGAGAATCAACTCCTGAAAGTTTCTGTGGTTATGAGTGTGCCCACACCAATGTGTACACACAGAAAGTAAATAAATAAATAGATCTCCTGGTGCTATGGAAGTTATCATTTTGTTTAGCTTACTTTTTATTCTCTGATCTGGTTTAGACATTTGCATTTCCCCCACCAAATTCATATGCTGAAGCCTTAACTCACAGCATGATTGCATTCAGAGGTAGCTGACCCTACAGAAGCAAATGAGGTTAAAGATAAACAAGATTGAAAAGAGGAGGGCCCTGATCTGACAGGAGTCAGGTCCCTCTAAGAGACACCAGTTTGTACCTACAGAAGAAAAGTCAGGTGAGGACAGAGCGAAAGGGCAGACACCTGAAAGCCAGAATGAGAGCCCTCACCACGAACAGAGTCAGCCAGCACCTCGGTCTTAGACTTTCAGAACTGTGAGAAACTTTCTACTTTTGAAGTCACCCAGTCCATGGTACCCAGTCTTGGCAACATGTGTTGACAGCACATTGTTGCTTAAGGTTTGAACTAGAACACTTTGGATATTACCTTGTTGAAGTTTGTGAGTTGTTCCAGTTAAGATGTACATTGTTTCTGTTTGTAAAATGAGAGCCTCAAAGGTCGCTTTTATTGACATGTAGAACATTAACCAATGTATCTGACTTTGTAATCTGTTTGTTTTCCTCCTTTGTAAAATGCCATTGATAGTCTCCCCTGACTGGGCACAATAGTGTGGTCCTAGCTACTCAGGAGGTTAAAGACAGAGGATTTCCTGAGTCTAGGAAGACAGGGCTAACCTAGGCTACACAATGAGACCCCCCCCCACACCACATCTCTTTAAAAAGTAAACAATAAATAGTTTCTCCTTCATAAGGTTGCTATTTGATTAAATATACACATAGGGCACTGCTGCTTACAAAGTAAGCTCCAGTTAAATTACATTCACTCTGCTATTTAGATAAGAAGCCTACAAGGTACATCTTGTTAGATTGTTACAGTGTAAAAAATATAAATGGTTAGGGGCTGGCTCGGTGATTAAGAGCACCGGCTGCCCTTGCAGAGAAACTGGGTTCAGGTTCTAGCACCCACATGATGGTGGTCACAACTACCTGAAACTCCGGCTCCAGGTAATCTGATGCCCTCTTCTGGCTTCCATGAAACATGCACACAAACACTCATGCACATTAAAAAAAAAAAAAAAAAAAAAAAAAAAAGAAGTAGAAGAATGATTAATAGGTAAGTCATTTTGGATTTTCACCTCCCTTGAGAATTGCAAAGGTCAGGGAGTACCAGGCTTCAGTTCTCTTACGGCAACTAACAAGTCTAAGTGGGTGGTATCTGCCCCTTGGGATGGGCAGGAATTGTTCCATTTGCCATCTGCCACACCCAGGCCCCTTTGTTGTTCTGTATTACCTGCCTAGCCCTCAGGACTTTAGTACCTGATGAGGAGCACCATCCTCTCATTCCCCAATTGAAATAACCTTTGACACGGTTTCCAGAAGTCTCAGAACCAGAACTCACCCCAATAGGAGCTCAGGGATGCTTTAGCAGAGTCTCATAGTCTCAGAGTCTGACCTGATGAAGCCACCTGTCTTCACAGATCACTGTCCCCCAAGAATAGCACACAGGATGTGCCAAATATGCTTAGACCATGGGTAAGGGTTGGAAGGACTTCTTCCTGATGCTCTGAGTCAACCTACTCTGTGGATACTCGCCATGACTTGACAGTTCTCAGCCCTATATCCAGACAGCTGATAGCAATAGTTAACTTGAATATAGAGCTCCAGCCACTGCATGCCAGTCACTCGGTGTAGAATCTTCCATGATATTCTGTGTGGGATACGGGTGTGTGTGTGTGTGTGTGTCTGGAGATTGAACACAGGACTTCCTTTGTACATGCCAGGCAAGAACTCTTCCACTGAGCTACATCTTGGGCTCTTTTGTACTCTGTTTTGTAACAGGATTTTGCTAAGTGACCCAGGCTGGCCTCTAACTTGCAGTTTTTATGCCTCAGTGCCCCTAATAGCTAGGACTATGAACGTGTGCCACCACACTCAGAAAGCCCATATCATTTGAAGATGGTTTCATAGACCCATAACCTAAAATTTCAAAAGTCTATAAATCAATAATAATAAAAAAATAGTTCAGATAGGTCTTATTAGCCTAGCTTGATGCCAAACTTGCTATGGAGCTGAGGATAACCCAGAATTTTTGATACTCCAGCCTCCACCTCCAAAGTGATAGGATTACAGGTATGTACGTATTCACTTCTAAAATTATTCCTGTAATGAAATCTCACTTGAATAGTCTCTCTCTCTCACTCTCTCTCTCATATTTATTTTCCCACATCAGGTAATTACCCCACATTTTACTGCAGAAATGCTAAATGCACTGACTCATGGATCCTGCCCTGCCCGCTGCAGGAGGTGCAGTCCACACAGAAGACTTGCAATCTGGCCCCCAGGGTTTCAGAGAAAATATTAACAACATGTATTGCACAGTCCTCTTCAAAGGAAGAGGACAACTGAATCCTTGAGAAATAGGAGGGAAAATTGCCCACATAAGTGCTTCATCTTGATACTGCTGGGCCTCAGTTGCTCTGCTTGGAGATTCAAGTCACGACGGCTGGTTGTGCATTTAGGGGCCTTACGTCATACCATTTTCTAGACACCATCCTACACCTGGGGTATTGTAATTATCCTCATTTTATGGACCAAAAAACTGAAACTCAAAGAAGTTTAACACGCTGCCTAAGATCACCCCACCATTCCCGAGTGGGGTGCAGATGTGTGAAGGAAGCCTGTCATCTTTGGGGGCACTCTTTTATGGAGTTCACAGGTTCTCACCGCTCTGAAAGGAGTCTTTAAAAATATATCTTCACTGAAAAATCAAACACCTGTCCCACCTTATCTCTCAGTCCTCACAGGCCAGCAGGCAGGGTCCTTCCTGCCCAAGAGGCCAGGACATCTTTGAAAAGCTGTTTACTGTTCCCACCCCAGCTCCCTGGGGGAGGGTTCCAAAATGTCGACTTTCAGGCGATTGCAGGCATTTTTCTAGGACCTCAACCCCGTGGTCTGTCTCTCTAGTTTCCTGCTGTAAAGGTTTCTACAAGTAGGTGTGACATTTCTTTAGAGGCTTTTAGCCCCAGTAGGTCTGAGTGCAATAGGCCCCAGGTCTTGCTAATGAGGCCTGTCCCTCCTCTTTCCTTCCTTCCATCTTTCTCAGAGGATTGTCCTCCCCTCATTTGGAGGATACAGGAAAAATCACAGGAATGTTTAGCTGCCTGACTTTGGGAACCCTGTTCCACTGAGAGAGGAGAGCTTGGGCTGGAGGAATTCTCATCTTCTCCATAGGCTGAGAAAGGCGGGACGCCTTCCTGTCACTGCCTGGTTTTCAGCCCAGTGCTGAGCCGCGATGTGGGAAGCCAGCTCCTATGATCGTGATCTCTGGGGGATTCACTAGCCACCAAACCAGAGAGGCTCCCGGGGGCAGAGAGGCCAGGGCAGGCTCCTGACTCTCCACTCTGGCTTCCTCTCACTTTGGTCAAGACATACCCTCACTGAGCCTGCTTCCTAGTGTGGAAGCAGGATCACAGCCTCTAGTTCTGCCCAACTCAGAGGACTGCAGGGAGAATCACAGCAGTAATGGATATGACAACTTGGCAAACATTACAGGCAACATGTAAGCCCGAGGGCAGCCGGGGAGTTGCAGCTAGGGTTGGGAGAGATTGTAAGAAGTCAGCTATGCAAAGATGTGAGCAGAAGTGGGCCAGATTGAACAACTTCAGACCTTGGCAGATGATCCCTGCCTTCTACCTGTGTTTTCAAAACCTGGTCCTTTTTCCTGCTGCAAGATGATTGTAAATGACTGAGGTTTGAGAAAGATGAAGAACTGTTTCTGAAAGTCATTTAAAGGCGTGTGTGTGTGTGTGTGTGTGTGTGTGTGTGAAGATCATGACCAGCAATACAAGGAATGCAATGGGGCTGAAAATTAAGAGAAATAACACATAAGGCTGGGATGTAGGTCAGAGAGAGAGAGAACACAAACAATCCTCATCTACTTCTGGTAGTGAAATTAGCAGAGATGGGCTATAAAATGCTTCTTTACCATGGAAATGACTAACCCTAACCTGTCCTCTCTCCAGTCCCAGCTTGGACATATTAGAAGGGAATGATAAACTGAAAAAAATCTAGCAGATGTAAAAAAGAAAACCAAATGGAACCTCTATAAATAGAACATGGCGACCAAAATTAAACACACCACAGTTTGAGGACAAGTTGCAGACACTGCTGAGAGGCAGGGTTCCTACATGCCGCGACATTAGGCCCGCTCTGACCCGAGCCCCATGTGCATGGGACAAGGAAGGAAAATGTGGATGAGAGTCAGGGACCACAAAGGTGTTTATTTCCTGGTCAACAACAATAGCATCAGGCCCAGAGGAGGTTCCTCAGGAACAGAAGCCAAAACTTCTTTGGCAAAGAGGAAAAAGGATAGAGGAGACAGTCCTGTGTCTATGCATCACACATTCCAGCTAGATTTAGAACATCACCAGTTCTGGACATGAAGGTCATTTCTGTTTTCTAATTTTATTTATTCTATCACTCGTTCAGACAGGGTCTCATTATGTAGCCCAGGCTGGCCTTAAACTGATGATCTTGCCTCCTGAGTGCATATTATAGATAGGTATGGGCTAGGGCTACCACATTCAACTGTTCTCCAATTGTGGATTCTAATTTTTTTGTTTTTGTTTTTGCTTTTTTTTCAAGACACATCTCACTATGTAGCATTGGTTGATCTGGAACTCCCTGTGTTGACCCGGATGGCCTGGAATTCAGTGCTTCTCCAGCCTCTGCCTCCTGAGTGTTAGGATTAAAGGGGTTTGGCACCCACATTCCAGGCCCTCAATTTTAGACTCTCAACATTGAAGCCAGGAATTCAGGCTCACAAAATTTTTGCGGGAGGCAAGATGACTTATCAAAATGAACAGTTATATCACTGCCTGTCCGTTGGGTTAGGATCAAGTGAAGTGAACAATTATGAATGAACACACGTCTACCGAAACTCAGAATCATTGGGTGTGCAAGTTACTCTGAGGTAGTGGCTGTGGAGCACACACAAGGTCCTAGGTCTGAGTCCCAGCCCCACAAAAAATAAACCAACAAACAATGAGCCAGAATCAAAAACTTGGCACTTAGCACAAAGTTACTATAGTGCAATCCTTTCATGTACAGAAGAGATATTAAGCTTAAGAGACCAACCTGTCTCAGACCCAGACTCACACTACGTAGGAACAGCATAGCCTCCACTTTGGGACTAAAGCAATGCAACCAACCAAAGCAGTGTTTCTTGAATAGGTCCCCTGCTCACCACCGAAAATGAAACACACACACACACACACACACACACACACACACACACGTGCACAGATATTGATTCTTCATTGCCTATGATTTCTATGTCTATATGTCATATTATGTGTATATGTATGTATGTGTGTATTGCTGTCTGTCTGGTAAATGGTTGGCAAGGACCACTTTGAGAACAAGAAGATGGAACCATTGGGAAGATGAACTTTGAAGTGTACTGCCCTCTGTTTCTATATCAAAATATCTGAGACAGTAATTTTACAAATATTTTATTATTTTTATTTTATGCGTATGAGTGTATTGCCTGCATGTATGTAAGTGCACCCATGTCATGCAATACCTGTGAAGGTCAGAAGAGGGTGTCAGATTCCCTGGAACTGGAGTTACTGACAGTTCTTAGCCGCCATGTGGCAACTGGGAATCCAACCTGGGTCCTTTGCAAGAGCAACTGGTGCTCTTAACCCCTGAGCCATCTCTCTAGCCCCCTGAAATGGTAATTTCTAAAGAGTAGAGGTTTAGCTTGGCTCATGGTTCTGGAGACTGGGAATTCCAAAATCATGGCACTGGGATCTTGGCTTCTCATGAGGGCTTTAAATGGCTTCAGTTCATGGTAGAAAGCAGAAGGGAGAGTGGGCGGGGTAAAAGGCACAAGCACGAGGGTGACCTTGCTTTATCACCCCCCCTGCCGGTTACTAACTCAGACCTCCATGAGATAGTTCACTTATTAAGGGGACATTAATCTGCCTGTGAGGGCAGGTCTTTCATGGTCCAAACATCTCTTAAAGGCTCCACTATGCCTTAATACCAGTGTGAAGGGGAACGAACCTCAACATGAATTTTGGACAAACTGTATTTGAACCATAGCCCCTAGTAGCGAGTACAGATTATGTGAGGAGGTGGAAGGGTGCTTCAGGTCGGGCTGAGTGGAAGCGAGTGGCACATGGTGACTGGCGGAGCAGTCAGTCCCTCTGAGCATTTCCAAGGGCGGGTTATGTGATGGGCACAGCATCCTGGACGTAGTCCCTGATCTTAGGGAGCTCATTATCTTGGGGACTGGCAGGGGTGTGGAGGGGCATGAGACTATCCAATGGGGCTCTGTGTCAAACTGTTGAAGACTTCTTCATATATTCCTAGGGAAGACAAGAAACAGAAAAAAGCCTGGTGGACTACTGAGGATGGTATATTATTTACTTTTCTGTTGCTGTGATAAGACACTGTGACCAAGGCAACTGATAGAAGGGTTTATTTGAGATTATGTTTCCAGAAAGTTGGAGTCCATAACGACAGTGGAGACGTAGCAGTAGAGATGGCCCCCAGAGGAGAAATACCTTGCTCTTAGAATCATAAAAAAAAAAAAAAATTAAAATATTTTTTTAAAAGTATTTAAACTACTGCCAAAGCACCAATGTACAAAGATGTCCAGTCTTCAATAGGGAAGAAAATGAATGAGGGCGCCACAGAGGCCGATCGCGCCTTCATTATCTTAAGTAGCTTCATGCGTGTTTGTAGTTCTCTAAGAACCTACACTCAGCTCTAGGGAGGTGGGTGAAGATTGCTTTCATATTCCTCTGAAATGCTTGAAAGCTTACAATAAGCATGTGTAACTCCCGTGGTTTTTAAGAGCAGCTCCGCCTTGTTTTTAGCTGTCATTCATCGCGCGTCTGTCCGGGTGATGAACTAAGTTCCTGAACCTTCTCCCTCCTGGAAGTGTCCGGCTACTATTCTCTGAGGCCACTGTGAACAAGATCCTTTAACTGTATTGGGCTGTATCTGCTCTTCTAGATCTTCCCTCTCGTCATTCTTTAAGAAAGAGAAGTCCAGGACCAGGAGTGGTGGCACACACCTTTAGTCCCAACACTTGGGAGGCAGAGGCATAGTGAGTTCCAGACCAGCTGGGGCTACAGGGAGATACCCTGTCAGGAGGAGGAGGAGGAGGAGGAGGAGGGGGGGGGAGGAGGAGGGGGGGGGGGAGGGGAGGGGGAGGAGGAGGAGGAGGAGGAGGAGGAGGAGGAGGAGGAGGAGGAGGAGGAGGAGGAGGAGGAGGGGGAGGAGGAGGAGGAGGAGGGATCCAAGAGTTATTTTTCTGCCCCTACCTAACTTTCTTTGCTGGGAGACGTGACGTGTGATAGGCTGGTGATGTGGTAGGGACAGGTTAGGGCAGCCTCTGCTGAGTCCAGCCTGGAGCAGAGGAATCCAGGAAGGAGAGGATTGGTTTTCTTCCTCTTCTAAAACCCTTCCCAGGAAGGGGGTGGACACAATTAACACCTGAGTAGAAAGTCTTTCTCTGGAGTTAAACTCTCCAGGAATTTGCATTTTAAAGCCCGGTGGCTAAGTATAGAATTCCAGGCTTTGTCTCTCCTGAAAGGAAAGGCAGGTGATTGCGGAATCTGGTGAAAGGGTCTTCTCTTTGTGTGGGGACCCCTCAGACTTCTAAGCAGGTGCAGGTGTATCAGCTGAAATGTGGAGCAAGAGCGTCATCCAGAACTTTGTTTCTTCCCCATACTCCACAGAGTTTCTTGAATTGAGGTCCATTCTAGAAAGTAGTCCTACCTATGTGTTACCTGGGGCCCTCATCTCTCCTCCCAAAGATGATTTGACTCTAGATCTGCAACTTTCCAACTCTCCACAACCAGGAAATTGTCTTCAACATAGGTATAGTTTTTTACTCCCCTGAGAAATTCAGCTTATAGTTGATAATTATTATTATTATTAGTATTACTGTGGGGGTGGAAAACAATGATTTTTGCTTGTAATCACCTAATAAAACTTCAAAAGCTGAAATGTTTTTGTGTTCTGCTGCTGTGTGTATGTGTGGTCGGTGGGGGGGGGTGGTGATGATTTAATGTAATGTTCTGAGAAGAAAGGAGGATTGCGATTCTGGTCTGGGGAGATGCTAATGGGAAATTCAGCACCAGGAGCCTCTCTCTTCAGCCTGTTAGGCACTGGACTGGCTTTGGTAATGGTTTCAGGTGCCCAGGTGAGGAAGCTGAGCTCGTGGCTGATGTGTGAAAACCACTTTTTTGTGCAGTTGTCAGGTAATGCAACTGCAGGCATAGTCATGTGCAGATTAAAGTCCCACTTTATTCTAGCCCACTGGTCTCATTGCCCAGGGTCACAGTCTGCACTTAAAGCAAACAAATCAGAATAAATAAATGGCGATTACTGAATCCGAGCTTCATTGAGACCTCGCTTTATTATTCTACAGTATGTAATTGTAAATCAGTAGTCAGAGGCTGGCAAGATGGCTCGTTGGATAAAGTCACTTGCTGCCAAGCCTGATGACTCAAGTTTTATCCCTGGAATCAACCTGGTAGTGGGGAGAACCAGTTGTCCTCTGACCCCTACATGTGTACCATGATGTATATATGCACACACGTACACACACAGAACAAATAAATAAATAAATGCAATTTGCGTCAGCAGTGGTGAGAGCGGATTCTCTTCAGGGTGCCATTTTATGTTTCATAAAAATGTCATTTTAATTCTTTAAGAAACTTCATCGATGGGTTGGAGAGATGACTCAGTGGTTAAGAAACCTGGCTGCTGTTGAAGAGGACCAGCACCCACATAGCGGCTAACGATCGCCAATAACACCAGTTCCAGGGGATCCAACACTCTCTTCTGTCCTCTGTGGGCACTTCATGATGTGGGTGCACTTACATACATGCAGGCAACACATTCATACACATAAAATAAAAAATTTTTAAGAAGAAATTTCATTTGTCCTTTCTGTCTCTCTGTGTCCAAGGCATCATCCTAGTATTGCCTTGTGTTGGGTGTTTGGGCCTTTGGGTGGCCTTCCACCATCAGCCAGTTCCCAGGGGCAGACCCATCTACAGTACCAAACATGCTGCACTCTGAGGGACCTACAGATAATGTTGGCACAACTGTACATAAAGCCAGGACCCAGGAGTAACGGAGGAGAGCCAAACCTAGTGAGTGATGAGGGACCACTTTTTGAGAGGTCGTTTCCTGTCGCTGGGTTCCAAGTAGTCTGATCCATACCCTAACCCAGTGGGATGATCATGGGCAACCCATCCCATCCTTGTTTATGGGAGCCAAGAGCCCCAAGGCATTTGCAGGGCAGGGCACATGTGATTGTTGTGTGGCAGCAAGGCGGTGGTGGGCACTCCCTTTCTCAAATGTAGCAGGGCGGCTCAGCACCACCTAGCTTTCTTCTCCTTCCCCAGTCAGCGTGGGCCCTGGAAAGCTCCTCAGACACCTGTCCATCCAGGCACTTCCTGCGGGGCTAGCTGCAGATTGGCTGGCTGGACTCTGCTTTCTCAGGATGTGCCTGGAACCGCACAAGCTGGCCAAGGGAGAGCAAAAGGAGCAGGCAGCATCCTAAGCAAATGCCCAATGAACAATCCAGCTGGTGGATTTCCTGATGAAAGCAAATCACCAGAGAAATTGCTTACTGGGCTGGATTGGTACCATTGTGGATTCTGTCCTGCACCCCAGTTCTTTGTTTTGTGTACAGCCTGTTCACACACATTGTTTTTGCCTCTGTTGAGCTACACATACAGATCTTGCTGATGGGTGTGAGCTCTTTGTAAACTAAGAAACCTTTTTTTTATGCAGCCTTGAGCTAAGCCTGTGATCCTCCTGCCTCCCAAGTGGGAGTCACTATTCAAAACAGAAATTAATCTTTTATCAGTCCTAGATTATAAAGATTCCCCGTGTTATTTATCCTGTTTTGATCATCACATACATTTTTACCACACAGAGATTTTTTTTTTTCAAATTCATCAATTCTCAGGACATAATGGTACACATCTATAAATCTCAGGAGCTGGGAGGGGAGGATGAGAACTGTGAATTCTAGGCCAGCCTGGGCTACTCGGTGAGATCCTCTCTCAAAAGGAAAAAAAAAAAGCTATTTTTTGGCTCTGTTGACTTCTGGTCTGCTTAGAGAGTTCCTACTGTTAGTTGATCAATTTGACATATTTTCTTTAAGCCATTTTCTGTTTTCACTTTTAAGATTTAAATTTTTTTGACTGAATTAAAAATTATTCGAGTTTGAAGTTCATTGAAATAAGGGTATAATTTCATTTTTCCCCAAGAATTATCAATGATCCCCAAGTGGTGTCTCTTCCTTTCATCACAAACTAAATTTCTAAATGTATCTTAATCTCATGATGTCCCCTTCAATTTGATCACATTCTTCTCCCCCTTCCCCTCCCCCCTCCTCCCCCTCCTCCTCCTCCTCCTCCTCCTCCTCCTCCTCCTCCTCCTCTTTCTCCTCCTCTTCTTCTTCTCCCCTTCAGACCCTTCTGCCTCTGTGTCCAGAGTGCACCACGATGCCCAACTCCAACATAAGCTTTTAAATTTATTGCTTTATATTCTATTTTTCCTGCCATTTTTATGTGTTTATTTTTTCAGATGAATTTCAGCATTATTTTATCAAGCCCTCGTTCTCAATATTTAATTGCAAGTGCGTTAAGCTTTAGGTAATTTAGTGAGCAAGACATTCTTTCCTGCTCACTTCTGTTTTCTTTTAGGAACCATAGGAACTTTAAAGCCCGCCCCTCCCCCATCCTACACACTGCTTATGAGAGTTAGCCCTGGAAACTATCCTTTCAGCCTTCGACAAATGGAATACATACTTCTTGTGTTTTATTTATGCATCTGTTTTGTGATGCTAGAGATTGAACCCAGGGCCTCTTGCATGCCAGGCGAGGGCTCTACGTACAGTCAGGCTGTGCTTCTCCCATTTTCTAACTGGGCTAACTTTAAGCAAACCAGTCACCTTCTCCATCGTTAAAAAAGGGAGCTGGGTTGGAGAGATGGCTCAGTGGTTAAGAACCTGAACTGCTCTTGCTGAGGACCAGAGTTCTGTTCCCAGCATCTATGTCTGGTTATTCACAATTGCCTTTAACTCCAGCTTCAGGAGGACAAATGCCTCTAGCTTCTTTGGAAACCCCACACACAGACAGACACACACATACGTACACACACACACACACACACACACACACACACATAATTAATAAAAATAAATCTTTTAAGAAGGGAGTCTAGTTCTGGGGGATGAGCTTCAGATTGGGGATCCCTCAGATGCTAGCTAGAAAGAAGTTGGTCACGTGGTTTTTAAGTGTGTGTAAATGTTGGGATGTTCAGGGACAGCTCTGCCCCTATGCATTTTCATGAGAAAGACCCTGGGTCAGCTCAGTGTCTCTGGTCCCAGCTGTGCAAACAAATATCTAGGTCAACCCTAATTGGAGCCCTCTGTGAGGCACTCTCAGGGACTGTTGTCCAAACTCTCCCTCGGGGAGACCCCACGGGATGGGCTGCTGCTTTGCTACACCCTGGTTATTGTGTCTCTACCACGTGGCAGGCATCAAGCCAACCTCTGGATGGGCCGTGGACAGTTTGTCTGACCAGGTTGGACAGCTTAGGATCATTTAGACCTCCAAGTGCAATTGATGTTTGGGGTTTGTCTTGAGATCATTTTTGTCTTCTAAAGGTCTTGAGTAAGAGAAATTTTGAGACGTTTTATTCAGGGTGAAGATGCAGTGGGCCCAGTGCGATGCTGTGCCTTGCTAGTATCACTAGAGAGAGAAGATGCTTAGAGAGAGAGAGCGCGTTTCTCAAAGACTAAGAAAGTCAGGCTGCCAGCGAGGTCGCCGGTTGAACCGCCAACCTGGTGTGGAATCTCTTCCGAGCCTCCCTGCCTCCTGCCTGTGCACCCTGCTGTGCTGACGGCTGGGTGACAGGCTAGCACTCCCGGCTAATTCCAGCAGAGACACTTTTAACGTTTAGCCTAATTGTTTCTTTAATTGAAAGCTAGCAGATAGGCACTGGGTTCTTTCCCATGCAAAAGAAGCTCAAACCAGAAGAAACAAACCAATGGCAAAAGAAAGCAAGGCTTGGGTCAAGCTGCTTTGGGGATGTGCATCAAAATGCATTTGAGTTCATTTGACTGGTGGGGGTGCTTAGTTACCCAAACACTTTAATAGGATCGGGCTTGGCTACTCCTTGGCTTTGCATGGATAAGAATGGACTAGCTAAGCCCTCTTTTCTCTAAGAAAACAGCTCCTGCACTTGTACAGGCCAAAATAATTAAGTAATTAGCAAAGGCATTTGTCAAAATGCCCGATGGGGCTGACAAAAATGACAGCTTTGAGAAAGATGAAGAGCTTGCAAATAGCATTTTCTTCAAGTTCTGGGGTCGGGGGTCGGGTCTGAAGTCTGTGAGGAGAGTGCCTGCCTGGGACTCTGGGGTCCCATCACAACCTTTGGGGTTCAAGTTCATTTCCCTGTGGCAAAAGCCAAGCTCCTATTTCTAAGGAGGCCTTCTTGAAAGGCCTTTGGAACATCAAAGGCCTCTCACTCCACAGCAAGTAAAAAATAAGGGAGTCGTTTTCCTTTTCAAAGGATTGAAGCTGTTAAGCAGCCAAGTCCAGGGTGGAAAAAGACATTTGTGGTTTATTGAAATTAAACTACAGGAAATAGCTGGAGGTTACAAGGCAGTCAACAGTGACTTATTCTGTACCTACTGTGTGCACAGGCAGTTCCTAGGTTTACTTGGGGTTCTAAGGGTCTCTGCCCTGAAGAGGCTGATACATCAAGAGAAATTCTCTCGGGACAGGAGAGAAAAGCAACACTAAAAATAGTACAGCCATGTGCCTCTCCTGGTGCCAGGCACACGGTGTCCCCAGTGTTCACACCAGCCCCATTACTGTTCCACCTCACCCTTTGTAAGAGGCCCAGGTCAACACTCCTGACGAGACAGGTCCAACAGGAGAAAAGCACAGTGAAACTTGGAAACACGTGACGTAAGAGACTTTGGATATGAAGACCCAGAAATTAGGGAAAATTCTGGTTTTAATGCTTGAATTTGATGAAGAATGGACAGCCATTCAGAAATGTGTCTGGACAAAGTTATATGTGATCTGCTTGACAGGGCAGTGTGGGCTGGAATCTCAGCACTCAGGTGAAGGTGAGTGGTGAATTCTAGGCCAGCCTGGGCTATATGACAAAAGAGGAGGAAGGAGGAGGAAGAGGAGGAGGAGGAGGAGCAGGAGGAGGAGGAGGAGGAGGAGGAGGAAGAGGAGGAGGAGGAGGGAGAGGAGGAGGGAGAGGAGGAAGGAAGGAGAGAAGACAGGAAGGCAGAGAGAAAGGGAAGGAGAGAGGTGTGATCTAAGGTAATAGACCATACTAAAGGGGATACAGTAAGGCTGGTCTCTTCACAGTCTCCTGGGTCTCTGGATGTTATTTCCTCCTCCTGGGTATAGGACTGGCCCCTTCTGGAATTAATGTCTTATGACAAGGTACATCAGAGAATTTCTTTATGACCAGTTCTTACATGGACGAGTAACGTTGGAATAGTATCTCCGGGTTATGGCTGGCTTAGCAGGACCGAGGTTACAGTTTCTACCATCTGAGTGGAGATGAGAACTTCCGTTGTGTGGCCTGCCTTGCGGGGGGTGGAGGGGGAGGCAGAGTTGGGTGGGGGGTAGAAAGATTTTGATCTGAGCTTCTTCCCTTTCTTTTCAAATAGGAAGCATGGCAACCTCACTCAGCACTCTCATGACCAACAAGAGCTCTGTTTTCTTTTGTTAACAAATAGGGGAGCTGAGGCTCTGTGGTCAGGGAACTTGGAACTGGCAGGTGAGGTAGAAAAAGAGTTAAGAATAGCCTGGTTTTGACAGCAGATTTTACTTGTTGAGGTCACAAGGACTAAGACCTGAGGGGAGGTCATTTGATTTAGATTTAGGATTTAGATGCAAGAAGCTGGTGGCTGAAGAGTGATGTTTCAGTGGAGGAGGACAGGGTAGATGTTGTAAAACGCAACCAGGTGTGTGGTGGCGCATACTTGTAGCCCCAGCACTCAGCATGCTGAGGCAGGGGGATTGCCAGAAGTCTGAGGTTATCCTGGGGTACACAGTGACCCCCTGTCTCAATAACAACAACAAAACAAAGCAACAAGAAAAACTGAGTCTTCCAAAACAGCTCTGCGGAGAAGGCAGTCACTGAGTCCGCTTTGGGAGTAGGGATAGAGACCTGCGTGGGTTCTCAGGCTTTGGGAGTTTGGAGATGTCAGGACCGGGAGTGACTGAGGACAAGTTTTTCCAGAAGGATGAGCAGCTTAGAGCGGAGGTAGGCTGGGGAGGGCAAAGTTCAGCTGCTCCAGAGAAGGAAGAAAAGGCAAAGGAGAGGTTGTGAAGTGTGGCACCCGAAGTTAGAAGGGAGCAGTCCATGCATCCTTTGGGCAAGAGAGGAGAGCTGAAAGGCCTCAGGGGGAGGCGAGATAGGTGACATGGGTTTTATCTTTGGAGAAAGGCAAGGAAGATGGAGGACCAGGAGGCTGGGGGCCAGGGTGGTTAGGGTGGGAGCAAGGACAATTGAAGATCCTGATGCTGGTGGTCAGCAGCTGTGAGGGGCTGGGAGTTAGGGAATCAAGAGCTTGGAGTTTTAAGTCTCAGAGGTGGAGTTTCTGCATAGGGAGTGAGTAGTGTCTGGGCTGAAGGTGGAAGGTACTAGAAAAGAATGACGGGACCCTAAGGCTAGAGGGCAAACGCTCTAGGTCCCTAAGTATGGATGGTAACAAGCAAGAGCAGTGAGGCCCTAATGCCTTCCAGGAACAACGCAAGGAAGGTGGAAGAGGACGGTGACCCAGGTGAGGTCAGTGCCCGGAAGTGTTGGGAGGACTTCAGATAGAAGAACAGTTGGTAGTGGTTTAATCCTTTAGAGGACAGAAAGGAGGCCTTTGCAACCTATTCTTTTTTGAGGAAGTGAGGCTTTGATGGTGTTGTTGTAAACTAAGTGTTTGTGACCCCAAATCTAAACCCTGATGTAAGGATATCTGGAGGGCAGAAGCACCTCTCCTCTTGAATGGATTAGTGTTCCTGTAAAACAGATCTCACCCCTGTCCACCAGGGAAGAACAAAATGGAAATAATGCTCTTTGAAGCAGGAAGTGGACTTTAAATAGGCACGACTTGTCAGTTGTGCCCACGAGGTAACTAAGAGTAGGATAAAGCAAAGCCTGGCATCTTTGCCTTCATTTCTGCTCTGCCTTCTTTACTCTGGCTCCCCTGCTTACCTCTGCACGTAGGCATGTTAATCACTCACGGAGTGTCTATCTGGAAACCCATAATACCTAGCCTATCTCATTCCCCTTTAAGGCTGAAGGCACAAAGATAAGAGTGAATGAGGCATCCTCCTGTCAGCTTTTTACAATGTCCTGTCCCAGACTTCCAAAAGGCGTCTAAAGGTCTCCGGTCATCGTCCTAAACCTGTGGTTACCTTTGATTCTAGGAAGAGCAGAGCCTTGTGGAATAGACCAACTCCAGATGAGGGCAGTTATCTCTGGTGTTTGGACTGGACATTGGAGTGGGAGTAATCATCTTCCCAGAACAATAGGGATCTCTCAAGCAATAAGGACCACTGCGGACCACCTTGTAGATCCAGAAGTCACAAGGTGACCACCAGACCGCACTTTGACCAGGGCTGCCTAATATATGTTATCTCTTGCCTTGCACCCTGTCCCAGTTCTCCAACTTAAATCTAAAGCTCATGTTGGTACTGGAGAGACAGGCTTGGGGTCACTGCCCCACTTTATCTATTTCTCTTTTCTCTCTGGTCATGCTGATTAAATCTCCTTTCTCTGCTTTTCACCTCTCTCATTGACACATCGGAATTGGGACAAGTGACTGAGCCTAGTTCTTTGGGACTCCTTGGATCAGATTGTCTAAACACTCTAACAACAAATTCTCATTATAGAAATCTGGGTTGACTTTGGACTTTGTAACCTCCAGAACTGTGAGAGATAAATTTCTGTTGTGTATGCTCCCCAGGTCAGGGTATTTTGTTACACTATAGTCTCAAAAGAGTCAGTTCACTGAGGTTCTAATCCTGGCTTTCAATTTGTGTGACCTTGGAGAAGTCACCAGATACATCTTCAAGTCTTTTTTTCTTTATCTACAAAGCTCCTGTGTGTGTGTGTGTGTGTGTGTGTGTGTGTGTGTGTGTTGTGGGAAAAGGCAATGATGGTGAAAAATCTAAATTCCCATGTCACACAGTGCATAGGTCATAAGCAGTATCTCCAAAAGATGTCTGAGCTGAAAGAGACCTCAGGTCATCTGGTCTGATAGACAAGGAAAGGAGACCAGAAAAGCCAGAGGTTAGGGAAGATGATAAAGTTCGGGGCTGATCAAGGTATGTGGGAGTCTAGTGGAGACCACATGGAGGAGGCAAGACAGGACAGGAGAGAGTCCAGATTCCTGAATCGGCGAGGTCCCCAGTCAGGCTGGCATTGACTGCAGAGTGCTGTCTCTGTCTCTGTCTCTCTCTCATCTATCTATCTTTTTTCAGGGTCACTAGTGTTTTCAGGGATGAGAAATTTGTCTTCTGGGCTTGTGACGCTAAGTAGCCAACTGAGCATTCTGTGTATGTGCAGGTGTGTTGACTGTTCATTTGCCCGAAGCCCCAAACACCGGAGATTGACTCCCTCAGTGCTTGGGAAGTGTAGAACCCATGTATATGTCCCCGCCCCAAGCTGGGACAGTGTCACAGCAGAAGTCCTCTTCATCAAGCACCTACCTTCATACCCAGGGTCTGAGACAGAAAGGGTGCTCTATGAACTCTTCCAGGTCAGCAAACGAACTTACCCTTTTAGGTCTGGATAGGAGATGGGGTGGGGCTGGAGAGACGGCTCAGCAGTTAAGAGCACTGGCTGCTCTTGCAGAGGACCCAGGTTTGAATCTCAGCACCCACATGGTGGCTAATAACCATCTGTAATTCCCTTTACAGGGAAATCTGACGCCCTCTCCTGACCTCCTCAGGTACTTCACAACACAGATGCACTTACAAACATACAGGCAAATCACGCGTATACAGAAAATAAAAATAACTAATTAAAAAATAGCTTTGGAAGCCCAGTGTGGTTGTGCATGCCTTTAATCACAGCAATTGGGAGGCAGAGGTGGGTGGGTCTGTGAGTTCAAGGCCAGCCTGATCTAGATAGCGAGTTCCAGGACAGCTGCGGATACAGAGAGATCCTGTCTCAAAAAGACCCCCCACCCCCAAAAATAGGTTTGAATAAGGACAAGTCTCTCCTTACAGGAATTGATGCAAGAGGCTGAGGAAACTAGCAGTTTGGCACATGGGGCTTTAGATCTCCCCCTGGGCTGGGGAGATGGCTCAGTGCTTAAGAGCACTGACTGCTCTTGCAGAAGACTTGGGTTTGATTCGAAGCACTCACATGGAGGCTAACAACTGTCTCAGGGGATGTGATACCTTTTTCTGGTCTCTGTGGTCATTGCACAACACGTATGCACTTATAGACATAGAGGCAAAACACTCAAATACACTGAGACAAAAATTAAATCTCACTCCTTTCACTTACTACTGGGGACATGCTCCAGACTACTAAACCTCACAGCCTCAGATTCCTCATCTATGACAATTGTGCTGCTTTGACCTCAGGGTCCCTCTGAGGATTTCACGACCTATGTCTCCACGACCACCTCTGCCTGGCACTCTCAGTAGGGCTGGCTTTTCATTGTCATCACGTCCAGGTATGGCTGCATACCCAGACTCACCTTCTCTCTGTGGAAAGCTGAGCGCCTTTGTGCCCCACGTTCCAGAAGTGCCATGAGGAATCTAGGGACCCGTTCTCAGGCCCCACTGATGCCCATCCGGTCTGGCACTTCACTGAATGAAGAGCCCAGAGAGCCATCCCCAGATTACAGCCCGAGGTGCCGCAGCCTCAGGTGCTGCTGCCCCGGGGATGGGGGCAGGTCAGAGCTTGCTGCAAACTCCCCAGTGTTCTGGGCGCTCACCACCAGCGCAGGAACCCTCTTGTGTGGAAATTACTTTAATTTGCAGTCGACAAAAGGCAAATTGCTGGCATTTTTTTTGCTTGGAGCTTGGAATGTAACCTTGCACGACTGCCCCAGACATTCCAGGTGGCAGCTTCCATTAGGCAGCCCAGATTTCTCACTCCGAGCAGGCAGTAGAAAAAGAACTTAAGTCATTTTACAGGGGGCAAACCCTCGGTCGCGATTGAATTCCACCAGCTTCTCTCATTCTGAATTCCCTCGGGCTCTTGGCAGTGTAGAGAGCAGAGTCTTTGTGGGTATCCTGTCACATGGTCTGTTTTTAGCCTTCATTGTGGGTTAAGGTTGTCTACAGGATTGTCATTTATTTATTGATTGTTTATTTTTCTGTTAAGTGTATGAGTGTATTGCCTGCATGTATGTGAGTGTACTGAGCGCGTGCAATGCTCCCAGAGGCCAGAAGAGGGTGCTGGACACCTCGGAACTGGAGTTATGGAAGGCTGTTAGCTTCCATGTCGGTGCTGGGAACCCAGATCCTCTGCGAAAGCAACCAGTGCTCTTAACGCTGAGCCATCTCTCCAGCCCCAGGATTGGATTTTTTAGTTGGACAGAAGACTCCTCTGGTGTGGCAGACCCTGTATGCCTAGCTGTGAGGTCGGGGAGCAGATTTTCTCTGCCTTATCCCTCCTCAGGAAGCCTGGGATGCAGCCTGGTCTCAGTATTTATTGGTTGAATGAATGGATGAGTGAATGAATGAATGGGCAGTTTCCAGGTTTTCCCAAGGCCAGAGCATTTTTGTCTGTCTAGTCTAAAACTTCCAGAGCATTCCAGAAGGAAAGGTATCTTTTAGATGCTGTGGTACTGCACTTAAAATATGTCCCCGGGATGCCTGTCTGGGGTGGGGCTCTGGGGAATGCGGACTGAATGGAGTGCCTTAGGCCAACTGAGAACCTGAGGCTGCTGCTGCCATCCTGTGGACATTATTTGAAAAACAGATATCACGATATCCTATTTCTTCCCAAGAATCCTTGGCCCATTCTATAATGTAATATTTTCCTTTGCAATGCATTAAGCCATGGTTCCAGAGCCATCCTTAACCCATTTCTGTTCTGCTGTGAACATAATAATATATTTCATAATATTAACTCGTAGTTATTGAGCTGTAGACACTACTAATAAGGAGAACGGAGTCTGACTCCAACCTGTCTGGCTTGCCCTCACTCTTGGCTACTCCATCACACGTTCCCCTTCAGTTCTTTCTGTTCTTCCCCTTCTGAGCCCTCTCTTCCCCGGTGTGACTGTGCATTGGTATTTGTGATCACATCCTGTCTCAGTGATTTGCTTCCCCAGAGATATAGAGTTGGTCAAGCTAGACAGCACAGGTTTTAAAAATTAAATCATTCATTCATTCGTTCATTCATTCATTCATTTTCTTTTTCCAGTGCTAGCGATTGAACCTAGGACCTCATGTATGCTGGGCAAGCATTCTACAACTGCGCTACAGCCTTGATCCCTGAATATAAAGATATTCTTGACCTCTGTGTGCCAACTATGTGTGAGGCTCTGTGTTAGATTAGGAGAATACGAACAGCTATGAAACTGGGGCATAGGCAACCCCTGTGTGTGTGTGTGTGTGTGTGTGTGTGTGTGTGTGCGCGCATGTGTTCCTGGGGGTGTGCAAACCCCATGGGAGAGCTATGCCGTATGTTCCTGGCATATATTCTTCTTGAAGATTGACAAAGGTGGTGAGAGGGCTTAGCAGCTTCATAAATTACCGAAAACCTCGCGTGTGCATGAGCTGGCCTCCCCACACTGCTCAGGTGAGCGATAACCACTATGAAACTCTACCTGCACTCATTTCTTTGCTGCTTTAGAGTTCTTGACACACAGCTGCCCCCGTGAGAAGCCATTTGCTAGCTGCTGGGACTGGGAGTGGGAGCGATAGCTCATGGAGAGAAGAGGCAGGCCAGTCTCGTAAGTGCCGTAGAGTCTGTATTTTGAGTTGGACTACCCTTATGCATCCTGTGTGCTTGATGAAAACTTATGGGCAGTTTTTATATTCTTTGTAATACTAGACAGAGTCAAAAGTTAATTTTAAAAAAGCCTGTGAAATGGAATACAAAAATTAGAATACATTTATAAAAGGAAGACTTTGAAAAAGTTTCAGGCCTATGGGTTCATCCCTTGAGGTATAGGTGTGCCTCTATATATTGGGCATTTGGAGTAACCGTTCCCCAACGCACTCGCTACACTTTTCCTTTGTACAGAGACAATGCCACCTAGGGTATCTCAACCCAGGACAGCTGTCCTTCAAGAACAGAGCTGGACATGCTCATTCATAGGTAGGTACAAGGCGGGGTGCTGGCTCGTAGGGCTGGGCAATCTACCAGTGTTGGGCAGGAACAAGCACTGTCTGCTCCAAAAATAGCAGGGCCACAGACAACAGACAGAGAGGGAAGGAGGGAGGGAAGGAGAGAGAGAGAGAGAGAGAGAGAGAGAGAGAGAGAGAGAGAACACTGGAGGGGGAAGAAGGAAGAAGGAGGAAGAGGAAGAGGAAACAGCCTAGATTTATGCTAAGCTGCTTCAGCTGAGCCCTAAGGGCCTCAGGGAACTCCTTCTTAGGCTCAGCTGAAACAAAAAGCATCCCTTCTTTGGGTACCTCTAAAGCAACTGGAAGCATTCAGAGCCCTACAGTCGTCCTCAGAGTACCATAGAGTTCCTGCCCTGAGGTACTGCAGAGAGATCTAGCCAGCTGTTCGTGTCCCCAGCACTGCATTCTTATTCTGATATCCAGAGTGTTGCTGTGGAGGTAGCAGCAAGGTTGCCCCACTGACAGGGTCTGCCCACTGGTAGTGCTTGGGACCAGGTCTGCAGTGAGGAAACGGTGGTGGCCATCTCAGGTGAAGCCAGCCTCTGAGTCAGGTATGACTGTCAGCACCTGCAGAACTCATGGCCACAGTCCTGGCCAGGACCCATGACCACACAGAAGAGGCTGAGTCCCCTCCCACACAGCCCTCAGATCTCAGATTGGGGTTTACAAGGGCTTCTGCAGTCATCAGCAAGGGACCTAGAGGCTAGACCTCCCAGGAGAGCAAAGCTTTGATCTCTTCACCACCCTGCTCAATATGGAAAGCCTGCTGGAAATGAGCAGCATTTGGGGGAGAATTTAAAAAATGTACTCTTCATAGTTAGGTACGTACATCAGCTAGATCAACAAAATCCTGCGAAGGATCATTCGTTCAGATTATGCTTTATTAAGGGCCTTCTGTACCAATAATTAAAATACCAGCCAACGTTGATCAAGGACTCAGCAAATGTAGGAACTATACTCAGATCTTGAGGAGACATTGTTTAAAATAATTTTTTTGTATTTGTTTTATGTGTGAGTGTTTTGCTTGTGTGTATAAAGGTGCAGCATGTGCGTGCAATCGGATCTCCTGGAACTGCCTGGAACTGGAGTTAGGGAAGATTGTTCCAGGAGACATTTTTATCTTTTGTGTGTGTACGGGGACGATGGGGGTGGGCTGCGTGTGTGTATGTACACATGTGTGCGTGTTTGCTGGTCTCTGTATGCACTTGTTGAATTCAGAGATTGATGTTAGATGTCTTCCTCTATCTCACTCTACCTTATACTCTCAGACTATGTCTTCATTGAACCTGAAACTTACTGTTTCTGTTAAACTAGGTGGCTAGCAAGTCCCAGGGTGGCTGTCACCATCCCCATCCCCAGTGCCGGGGTCACCAGCATGGGCCACTAAGCCCAGTTTTTATGTGGATGCTGGAGATCCAAACTCAGGTCCAGCAATCAGGGCTTGGAGAAGGTCCCCACATGGAGCCTAAAGAAAAGGTACCAGGACTGTCTGGAGTCTCCCAGACTCTTCTGGGAGCCCTGTGCTTGCAAATGGCTTCTACATGTCCGGGAAGCAATTGGCAGTATGTTTCCAAGGCTTAAACATGCTCCTGCCCTTTGACTCTGTCATTTTCCTTCTGAGGATTTGATAAAGAATGAATGAGAAAGTCATTCACCCATGCAAAGATGGCTGCTGTGTCTCAGATATAAAACTGGGTGAAGCAAAACAAGCACCATCTCTATCCTTATGATGTTACCAGCTTAAGGGAGACAGAAGTCCCCAAATGTATCTCTGCCTGTGTCTCCAGCTCCAGAAGATACAATGCCTCTGAGGGCAGCTGCACGCACGTGCATACACGCATGTGCAAATACACACACAGACACAAGTACGCATAATTTAAAAAAATAATAAAAATAAATCTGAAAAAGAGGGGGAGAAAGGCAAGATATAAAACCAGTGAGTTGTAATGGCAAAGCCAGGGATATTCTGGGGCTAACATCCCAAGCTCAGAGTAGAAGGAAACACTGCAAAGTGTTAACAGTAATTACCTTCTGATAATGACATTATGAATATCTCAGTTTTCTTCTTATTCTGTTTTCATCTTCTTTCTTTTCTGGTCTGTCTTTCCAGGTTTCTACAATGACTATAAATACACTTTAAAATCATTAAAAAATGTATTTTAATTCAAATTATATATGTATGTGTGTATGGGGTGGTATGTACACTTGAGGGCAAGTGCCTATGGAGGCCAGAAGAGGGCTCCAGAGCCCCTGGAGCTGGACTCTACAGGCAGTTGTGAACCTCCTGATATGGGTGTGCTGGAAACAGAACTCCAGTCCACTGCAGGAGCAGCAAGTGCTCTTAAGGGCTGAGTCGTCTTTCCCACCCCATTAAAAAAATCTTAAAAGCAATAATTTAAAAAGAGAAAATTCATAGGAAATGTGTTCAACCTTCTGCAGTATAGTGTAGACAGGGTGATGGCTCATCTTCCCCTGCTGCAACATTCCTTCTAGAATTTTCCTGCAGGGCTGACCATGCCTATCCCATGGCTTTATACTACTCACTGCCCCTGCCAATGGGAACAAGGTATGGAACCTGAGGAAAGACCCAGGTGAGAACGGAGAGGTCAAAGCCAGCGGTTCTTCTATGGAAACTTCAGCCCTACTTCCTGAGATCGGTGTGGAACAGGACCCATGAACGTGGTTGAATGAAATGTAGTAAACATGAAAATATAAGAGAGATAGTTGGCAAGTAACTAACTTGGTCCTCAGATTTTCCGTCCTTTTGTTTGATTCTGTTCATTGTTCCTCCAACTTGATTGGACCATTCAGTAGAATCTCAAAGTGGGGCTAAGCAGATCAGAGTGGCTCTTGGGGCTAGATGTTCAAGTCCAAATCCCGGCTTCGCAACTACGATGCTGTGAAATATAGGGACTTTTGTGCATTTCTCCCCTGTCTGCTTTCTTTCTTTAAGATTGCAAAGTTACAACTTCAGGGATCCTCATTCTAAATAGTATGCTTTCCAGTGATTTATTTGTGGGAGACACAGTTATATTATGTAGCACAGGATGGCCTCTTCAACTCTTGATCTACCTGCTCCCCTTCTTGAGCGCTGGAATTACCGGTGTAAGTCACCATGCCCATCTCTGCATCTTTGTACGGCTACATTTGCCACATGGTCACCCTTGACCCGTATCTGTTCCGTGATGATAATGGTAACGTCTAGGATAATAATTAAAGGATGAAGAGCCTTCCCTTGTTCCAGACACTGTCCTAAACGCCTCTACATATGCTGAACCATTTTTATCTTCACAGCCTATGAAGTTAATTGTCCCAAGATTATATATGAGAAAACAGTGAGGGAAGTAGAAACCTGAACTGATGTGGGGACAGACCAGATCACTGAATTCAGGGCTTTCACAGTGAGGGAATGGTGATACCCAGGGGAGATGCTCCAAGTCGTGAGGTTATGTTGTGACCAAGCTGGATTGAGCTCACAGGCTTGCAGATGTCTGGAATCCCCTGGCCTCCCACTCTTGCTTGCTCTAAGACAGGATTCCATCATTTATTTTGTTTATCCCGTTGACCCAGGTGAAACCTCGTCTGCGAGACTGCCGTGCCGCATCTGGATCCAGCTGGATATTTTTGGTCCTCCTCTTGGTAATTACCCAGGCAGGACTTCACTGAAATATGATGGGAGAGGATTACAGGTTTGGCACCAAGACTCTGTGAAAATACGTGGAAGTCGTATGTTCATACTAGTCAAGGCTGAAAGAGCCTTTGTAAGAGGTTAAGATAAATGCTGGCAAAATCAGGTTATCCCAAGAATCATTCAATATACTAGGAAGGAGTTGTTTGAAAATTTGTTTTGGGGGCTGGAAAGATGGCTCAGTGGTTAAGAGCACAGGCTGCTCTTGCAGAGGACTTTTGTTCCATTCCCAGCACTCACAGGGCAGGTAGCAACTGTCCATAACTCTAGTTCCAGGGGGTCCAAAGCCCTCTTCTGGCCTCCATGGGCATTGTACAACGTGGGTGCACTTATATACTTGCAGCTAAGACACTCATATACACAAAATATAAATAAGTAAGTTTCTTTGAAAAATCTGTTTTTCATTACTTCTCAGCCTTTTGGCTTAAGATCAAATACAAAAATTATAATTTGTTTCATTCACATAGTGAAAATCTGGAGTCGGCATCTCTTGTAAACTTGCACGTGAGTCAGAAGAGCACCCTGCGCGCACCCTGCACGCAGCGGCCTGAGTTTTCCATTAGGTCCCCTCACTTACCAGGCTTCACAGTTAGTCCGTACATGCCTCTCCCATGTTTTTCTTGAACTGTGTGAACTCTGGCATTTCATTTCACGGATGTATATCCAAGGGGAAAGTATCCTCCCTTTGATCTTCCTTGGGACCTCATCATGTTTAACTGAAGGAAGATTAGGGAGTTCTCATTCAATGCTGAACAAACAGAAGACTCAGCTGCAGAAATGGTGGGTGCTTAATCTATTTACAACGATGACTCCATTATGAACTCATTCCACATAAGCAGACTAGAAAGCATTCCTCTGAATGGAATTCCCGTCTGCCTGCAGAAGCTGCATGCATATGGTCTAGAGCACTCCATGGATTGACCTCTGCAAAGCAGGTATTTAGCCCAAAATGTTTAAACTATGGAGGGTTTTAAAGCTTTGAAAATCACTGCTGGGTTCTCCATATGGTGGGCAACTTGTACGTTGTGCAGGTTCTCACTTTTACCTGAATTGAAGGGAAATTTCTAGAAGGCACTCTCACTTTCTAGCTTTTGTGAAAACAACTGCTCCAAGGCAAAATGAGTTGGCTCCAGTCCTTGGGTAAACAGCCCTCGGGGCGAGGGTAGTCTTCTGGGGGGAAGAGCTGCCACAGGACTGGCAACTAGAAAACCAGTCAGCCCAGGTTCTCCCAGCCCCACCTTCAAATAGCTCTTTAAACCAACATGCAGGTCTAATGATGGCATATTTTGTTTTCTAGCCTTAAAATAAGAAAGGAAGAACAAAACCAAATCAAGCGTTAGCCTGCCAAAAATTTCAGCTCCCCCTCGCCCCTCTGCATTGATGGAGATTTATTTTCCTAATGAAGGCCACAGTGTTAATGGTGGCACTTGCTACAATCAGTTAGGCCTAAGTGTTATTTAATTCACAGTGAAGTGAGAATCTGACTGGACTGTGATTAGTTCCAGCTTTTAGCTATCATTTATAGGTCACCAGGCCACTAACAACCTCAATTGAGGGACCATTATCTTTTGACAAGATGAAGCTTTTTCTGCGGGAAGAGAGAGAGGGGGCTTCTACCCAGAAGACCCTGCTCAGTACTCTCCATGAATGATTTCATTCTAGCAGAACTTTGCTGCCATTTACTCTAGAGAATTGTATTAGTGTATTCCAGATAGGGACAGCGAGGGGAAGGGAGGGAAAGACTCTCTTCTCAGCCATTCCCTTCTCTGTCCCGCAGCTGTTTTCCAAGTGAGGCACTGCAGAGTGTATTGGAAGGACTTCCTGGAACAGAGGCTGGTGATCAGTCTGAGTCTACTGGTATGACTGCTCCAGGATATTCAATGGCCTGTATGCATCATATGTTCGGATATCCATTCTGATTGGCTCAATACCAATTGTGAAAATTTTCAAATAGCATTCAAATCTGAAACAATGCTCTTTTAAAAATGTATTTATGAGCCTTGGAGAGATGGCTCAGCAGTGAAGAACAATGACTGCTCTTGCAGAAGACCTGGGTTTGATTCCCAGCACCCACATGGCAGCTAACAACTGTCTGTAACTACAGTTTCAGGGGATCAGATGTCCCCTGATGGCCTTTGCAGGCATTGCATGCATGTGGTACACTTACACATTTGCAGGCAAAACATTCATACACATAACAGAGACAGCAGAGGGCATCCAATCCCCTGGAACTGGAGGTACAGATGGTTGTTAGCCACCATGTGGAAACCAAACCCTGGTCCTCTGCAAGAGCTCTTAACCACTGAACCATCTCTCCAGCCCTGAAACAATGCTCTTTTGTGAAGCTACTTTTTTTCCTCCAAGTATATGCTACTTAAAAAAACACTGTCCAGAAATCAGATGAAAGTTATAGAACTTCAGTTAAGGTTGAAGCAGGATGATGTGGTGGTGTTAGAAAGCAATTGTCTGGGTATGGGTTCAGCATGACTTGAAAAGGCTGGAAGACTCTGTGTGCTTGGGGCCCAGCCTATGGGTAGTTAGATTCTCTTAATGAACTAGTCAGCTCCACATAGGTGTCTATTGGTACTGAGGTGAGAAACAGGACATACACTTTCTGCTTCCTGAGTAACGTAAGTGTCTCCACTACCACCAAACATAGCAGGAACTGACCTCTCTTCCTACTCCTTGAACTTGAGAGCCTCCTTCCTTCTGGCTGGGTCTTGAGAAGGTAGAAATAACCTTATACCTGTCTCATGTTCCTCCTGCTTGGTGAGTTTGTTTCCTGTGTAAAGCTCCACATTGGTTCTATCTTTGGAACTAAAACATCCAACTTTAGTCAGATGGATGTAATAACTAAATCTACCTGCACTGAGAAGCTGCTGGGCACTTGAGGATCACTGAGACATGTTACATGCAGAATTTCATTCAACCCTTGCTTTGGTTTAGAGGTGGCATTATTTCTGCCAAGCAGCACATAAGTCTGAGGCCTGGCTCAGGACGTGTGTGGCACCCTGGGGTGCAGGTTTTATAGTGCCACCTCTGCTCTCAAGGAGCTTACAGTCAGTGGTGGAGGTAAGTCATAGCTCATGGCTACCAAGTGAAGCATAGAATAACAAGTGTTCATCAAACACTGCTCAAGCTCAATGGGAAAATAATATGAGGCTCTAATACCAACTAAGACAAGCTATGATCTAAATATGCACAAATATGAGCTTTGCATAAACTTCTGACTATTACTATCATGATGCATTTCCTTATTCACAACCACACACATTGGTCCTTATTTTATGTAGAGCTGCACTTTTTTTTCTCTCTCTCTCTCTTTGGCTTATTTTTATTTTATGTGTATACATGTTTTCCTGCATGTATGTAAGTGCACCATGTGTGTACAATGCCTGCAGAGGCTAGGAGTGGGTGTTGGATCTGGAACTGATCCTGGAACTGGAGATATGGGTGGTTGTTAGCTGCCATATGGGTTCTGGGAACTGAACCCAGGTCCTCTGCAAAAACAGCCAGTGCTCTTAACCGCTGAGACATCTCTCCAGGCCCCCTAATTATTCCCATTTCAATTCTTGACTCTATGTGGGATTTTTACCATTTTGTCCACTCATTGCCTCGCATATGAATACTTAGAGTGGTCACAGTTGGTGGCATTACTCTGTTGTCACGTGAGTTTTGTGTGTGGACTTTTCACCGCTTTTCTGAAAGCATCGTGACTATTGTACCATTTGCTTCTCTCAGTCTGAGGCTGTTGTTTGAATAGGACTGTTTATGATTTTTAACACCTCCTCCTGTATGTAGTAACAAAACAGTGTTCTACCAGACATGCTACCTTTGGTGCTGGCATGGAGTCACACTGTTTTGCTCCTGTCTTTTCGTTACTTGACCTTCTTGGTGTTACGTTCAACTTGACAGGCCTCCCCCTCGTGGTATAGTATTGAGTTAAAAAATCTCACAAGAAGAGAGTTGGGGATGTACTTCAGTTGGTGAGGTGCTTCCCTAGTGTCTATGAAGAATCACATAAATGAGGCATGTCAGCACACCTGCAATCCCTGGGTGTAAATTCCAGCTTTATCATTTGTTGGTTGTGTGGCCTTAGAGAAGCTATTTAGCCTCTTTCACCTTCAATTTCTTCAACTTTAAAATGTGACTAATAACGTGTTTATCTAATTCTATAGGGAACTTGGCAAATTCAATGAACAACACACAAAAAGCACTTACAATAGTGTCATACATTATTTCAAAACCCTGGATAAGCATTAGCTTTATTATCAGACCCACTGGCCCAAATCTGGAAGCATACTCACAAAGGGCTTACACTCAAGGATAATGCTGGGCGTTGTGCCCACTGGGATCAGAGGAGTAGAAACTGCCTCCCTCCCAACTTGGCCAAAGTGTATAATGAACAGCTATGTGTAAAAGGTGAAATATTTTTATTTTCATCCATCACAGAGGTTGAAGAAAGTGTCATGATGTTTATCCATACAAAATGTCATAAAATGGTGCAGACAAAAATAGGAATTACTCTATTTAACTGTCTTTTATATTTTACAGCCTTTTTTTCTTGATTATAAATGAGAAATATATGACAATAAGATAAAGAAAGTTTCAAATTCCATTTCAGTAATATCCAAAATTTAATTCACAGACTGGAGAACACATGAAAAGATGTTTTTAAATGGAACCAGCCACCTTAAAATATTTTGAAAAACATGGTTAAAACTTTAGAAAATAAAGCTTTTAATACTTTAAAAGATAACAAGGTAAAAGTGTTTCCTGTTGTGTAACTTTCTGTGACTTAAAGCCTCTGGGAACTGATGGGCCTTGGTGAAGTACTGTTGCATATCACCTGCTGTAGTTTCAGACTCAATCACACCGGAGCACATGAGGCAGGATCCTTCACTACTGGGTGACTGAAGGCTTTGCTTTCATCATGCGTTTGGCCTCACAATCTTCATTGACAAATAGTTCTGAAAAAGGAAACAGAAGGCAGTGCATATACACATGAATATGTGTGAAGGCTTCTCATACTGCCATTTAGGATCATTGATCCTCTCTGGTTGGCCAGTGTCCTGTACACTGCTGGATATTCTAAATCCATCCCTGACCTTTACCTACTGAGTCCCCCTAGATCCCCCAGAATTCCATCAGTGTCTCCAAACAGTGACAAACATCCCCTCAAGTTGAGAGGTGCTGGTTCATATCAATAGAACTACAATCATGAAGAAGAAATAAATGCATGGTGTGTTTTAAGTGTTTTAAGTTAGAGACTGCGCCATCTCTAACTGGAAAGTACTGTGCATATATGAAAATTAATATTGAACATATTATGCTGGGGGAAAATGGAGGTGTATAACTGCTACCGTGGCTGTACAGCTGCGCCGCCCCAACCAGATAATGATACTGATATGATGATGAAATGGAGTTGGAGCAAGAGCCTTGAGATGCCTACTGTAGAATGCAATGCCAATCACCTTGGCTCTGCTCACAGTTTACTCTGCCCAGATCAGCCCTTCTCCATTAGCCACACTGTACCTAGGGGCCTCCCCACTGAAAACTCTTTAGCAATGGGACCCACAGTAATCATTGCTGTCTCTATAAGAGTGTCCCTCTACCCGGTCAGTATGGATTTATTTTATGCTGCTTTTTCCCAGATTATTTTTGTTCATCTCTGTATTCTAACGAGATGCTCCATGAATTCCCTAAATGGCAAAATAAAGTTACCATGTCTAAGCACACAGTCAAGTCTCCCATTTGGACTTTTGTTTATAAATAAGGTGATTGAAGGGAATTTAAGGAACTGTTATGTATGATACGGCTACAGAGAATAAGATTTTGACAAACATGGGGCTAAAGAGATGGTTCAGTGGTTAAGAGCACTGTCTGCTCTTTCAAAGGACTCCAGTTTGGTTCCCAGCACCCATATGGTGACTAACAACCATCCTTGACTCTAGTTCCAGGAGATCCAATGCCCTCTTCTGGCCTCCATGAATATTGCAGTACATGGTGCACTCACATGCAGGCAAACACTCATACACACAAAATATTAAGTAAATAAAAGATTTTAACAAACAAAATGTTAGTAAAGTTATTCAGATAGGTAAGAGCAATAACTGTTTGGGGTGGTCAGCTACCTAGTTTAGGTGAAGTCTAGGGTTTGTGGAGATCTGTAATGAACCCAACTTGGGGACCCTCAAGTGTCTGAATGAGGACAGACACGGGGTAAGGATGGTTTAGAACAAGAAAGGGTGGAAGAAGGGGGCTGAAGAGATGACAGTGGCTAAAGTGCTTGCTGTACATAAGGACCTAAGTTCAAATCCCCATAATTCACATGAAAGCTGGGCATTGTGGCTCCAGTGCATGGAGCATAAGAACAGGTAGATCTCAGGGCCTTTCTGGTTAGACAGTCCAGCAGAAACAGTGAGTGCCAGGTTCAGGAAGAGACTCTTGTCTCAAAAAGTGTGGTTGAGAATGGTAGAAGACAGAAGATGTTGACTTTGGCCTCCACACGTACATGTGTGGCCAAGTGCACCTGCACACACATATGTGTAGGCATACAATGACCTCCTTTCCCGCCCCCACCCAAAGAAATTATGAATATATGAAGGTCAGCTGAAAACACTGACCTTCAAATAATGACAGAGGCTTGGAAACTCTCTCTCAGAATTCCAAAGCCAATGCTTTTCTTTTTTTTTCAGATCATAAAAACTGCCTGTAAGTTGTGAAAACCCATTAAACTTTCCCAAAACAGAAAGGGTCATGATACTGTTGTGGCTATGTGGACACAGACTGAGTGATCAAATACAGGCACAGAAGTACAGAGGCAGAGGCCTAGGCTTCCTACCGGCAGTGAGTACAGGAGCACAGCCACGAACAGCAGCAGGATGAGCAGGAAGAGCAGGCCGATGATCACCCACTTAAACCGGCGCCACACGATGAAGCGCATGGTCTTACACGGGTTGGTGAACCAGAGGAAGGATGTCTCGGGTCGGCTGCAATGCAAAAATGGAATTACTTATTTGACTCAGGAGGGATCAACAGTCTCCTTTAGAGCGTAACAGTTCAAGGAATAATGAATGATTAAATTTGGCATAAGACCCAATTCAACTATCAAATTCAGTCTCCCCTTTCTGCTCTGCCCGCCACCTTCCCAGTCCCCAGTGATGACTCTTTCAGCTTCCACTATTGCCTAGGAATAGCTCAGGTCCCCACATCAGCTCACTAAGAATGAGGACACTGAACTGAGGTTTTGTGGGGAAGACGAATAGTGAAAATGAGCCCACAGCCCTACCTTTCCACCCCCACAGCCCACTGTCAAGTATATTAGAAGGCCAACCACTAATCCGTCCATTAAGGCAATTGGAAGGGGGGCTTTTGGACTGCAGGTGTTTGGGGATCGGACAATGTAGAGAACAAAGAAGGCTTCTCACTTGGGTAGGTCAAGCTTGGGGTTCATGTTGGGTTCACTCCGCCCCTTCCCGGCTGGCCTCTCGTCGGCCTCCCTCTCATTGAGGACCTCCAGTGTCATCTCGACTTTCCCCTTCAGTAAAGCAGAACAGGTTAAACACATGACATCACGTTCCACAAATATTTGTACTTCAACCCAAGGAGTATTCCCCAAGCAACGATTTTTATTCTTGTAAAACAATCCTTAGATTGCCTCAAATTTTCCTCAAGAGATTCCTTCCCATTTCCTCTCCCATGTGTTTCTAAACAGACTCCATGTGGGAAACTGCGAGGACAAATTGCTTCCCTCCTCCTGTTTTCGCTTCTCGGCATCCCTGTGGCCCCAGCATTTTGACATCAATCCTCCTGCCTATTCACATGTCTTCCTTTGTAATCTTACACGGACCCAGACTACCCTGTACTACCAAAACTAATATCTAACACCTCTGTGGGCTCCAAGAGATGCGCCACAGCTGTCTGCTTACGCTGCAGCCCTACTGCATGTCATAGTGCTTGTGCTTAGTAGGAACTCATGTGTCTGAGCTGTGTGAGTGAAAGGAATGAAGGAAGGCCGCCTGATTGCTGGCACGTTCCGCATGGCGCAGCAGCGCAGGCAGGTCTATGGGTAATGCTCACAGCAGTCTCAGGAAGATATCTTTATGTGCAAGACAGGACAGTGAGGCCCCAAAAGGTCTAGAATCATTCCAACGTTTATAGCCAGCCTTAATAAAGGTTGCAACAGACTTCTAGGACCTAGGAAAGCCTCTTCTGTCCCCAACAAGCTCTGGAGACCCTGACACCCACGCTCATTTAGGTGGGACTTCTGCTCACAAGCCTGGTGGAACTGGAAGCCTGACTCTTCAGGGCATTCCACCTAAGTGTGCTTTTTGAATCTATAAAATGAAGATCGTAGTTGTCTCTCAGATTTGCTGTAGAATTCCATAAGATAACATAAAACCTAATCCACAGTGACAGAGAGTAGATCAATGGTTTCCTGGAGCCACGGTGAAGGAATGAGGGACTGGAAGCTTCTGAAAGTGAGTTAACCAGACAGAAAGACAAGTGCTGCATGTGTTCTCATTCATGAAAGCTTAAAAAAAGTCAACCTAAAGATGAAGAAGGGTGTGTGGTGAGGAGAGTAGAAAAGGAATCTGACTTTGATCAGCATGGACTACATCCATATGTAAAAACTCACACTGCACTCCATTAATATGTGTAGTTAGTATGCACTGATGAGTTAGTTTAGAAGTGAGATTAGAGTGTAAGACAGTTAACATGTTACCTGGTTCACAAACGTTAGCTAGTAATGACCGATCCTGTATCAGGCAGTGTCAGTGAGTTGCACTAATATTTCTTACCAAAATGTATCTTGAATTCTGTAAGATGCTTGTAGATTATGGCTTTCTTATTCAGCACCTTAACCTTGATTTTTTGTTGTTGTTGCTGTTGGGTTTTTTATTTTATTTGTTCTTGTTTTTTTTTTTTTTTGAGACAGCGTCTCACTATGTAGACTGGGCTGGCCTCAAACTCACAGGGATCTACCTGCCTCTGCCTCTGCCTTCTGAGTCCTGGCATTAAAGGCATGTGCCATCACACCCAGCCCCTCTTTTCTACTCTGAATGCTCAGCATAAATAACCACCCTGTGAAGAAACATCCTAAGGAAATACAACACAACCATTGGGGTTCCTGTTTCCTTTCCCCCAGCTACAAACACATGTTCACAGTTTCTTTTGCCTTCTGTGTCCTCTAATCTTATCTGGAGTAAGCCACTGATAAGAAACATAAATGATTCCCAACAAAGAAACACTCATACAGCCATCACACGGGAGCCATCTTGATCCACATAGCATGGCCACCATCCTTTCATGGACTTCTGTTCAAAGAGTGAGGCGGTCTTCACTTTAAGAGGGTCCATGGCTTTGAGGTCTGGAATCATGTCCAAATTGCATTTCTCTGATGACTTGGCTGGGATGATTGTGTGATGCAAATCAAGTTCCAGGAAACCTAGCCAAGCAAAGGACACAAAGTCCAGATGAGCTTCAAGTGGATCAGCCATTGCTCTTGAGTGAACAAAATGTTCTTGTCCAGGAGAAAACAGACAGTGATTCTGAACAGGTGATGGGGTGAGTTAGCAGAAGGGATCATGTTAGTGTTTAAATTCTTTCCAGATAGGATGGGAGATGGCAGAAGGAGTAGCTGTCCACTGCTTAGCATCTCACAGAGGATTCCATGCTTTCTTTCTCAAAGACATGAGCATAAACAGAGCTCCTCTATAAATCCAAAGCAATTAAACATCCATCCCCAGAACTTCCACTGAACTCAGGGCCTTTGTATTTGAAATCACTGTGGCTCTGAGCTACCCTGAACAGAGAGCTCATTGCCTTTTGGGGAAGATAAAAGATACTTGAGCATGGGATACTCCTTGGGACATACAGGTCCAGTTCTCTCTTGAGTTATCCCAGAAACAGGAGCTCAAAAGGAACGTAACAGAAAATCTTCACCAGGAACTGAGAATCCCTGTCAGGATCAGGTGTCTGGAGTAGCATACTTCCTATTGTGGGATGTGGAGCACTAACTTTAGAACCTCGGTCACAGTAAGTGAGACTTGTCATTGGGGCTTAGATACTCCTGTGAACTCTTTTGTTAGTAAATGGTGTTTGTGATGTAGGGTCAAGTCTATGGACAGGAGTCTGGTGAGGACGGAGGCAACAAGGGGCTTGCAGAAGATCTGGCACTGTACCCACAAACCATTATATATTAGCTTTTTAAAGTCTGTGCCTGCTTCTCTCTCCTCTCACCTTCTGGTGCTTGGCTCACTAGTCATTTTGAAATATATTTCCTTTATTTGCTGTGACTACTACATTTAAATTCTAAAGGTAAATCCTCTACTAGGGTTTTTCTATACACGTGCTCTAAAGCTAGCATACCTGTACACTCCTTGTTCATCCCACTCTTACTAAGCACCAATGAAGCCAAAAGGATGGCATTAGATGATGTGAAGGGTGAAGGGGGTGAGACACAGCTTTGGTGAGATTTCCCCTGTCAGGTGGGTCCACTGGGTACAAGATGGCAGCAAGGAGACTAGCCTGGAGCTACTGCGGTAGTTGACATGAGAAATGAGGTCTAAACTGGTAAGTGGCAGAGTTCAAAGAAAGATGTGTGTGACTAAGCAGAGTGCACAGCAAGGACTGGACGGCTACAGAGTGTGGGGAAGAGGAAGAGAACCACAGGGAACTCGGCACGTTGAGCAGAGCAGCTGGAGATGTGCAGAGACAGAGTTCACAGGGGCAGATAAGAAGTTAGAGAAATATGGACCTTGACTTCAGTCACAGTATGGAGGTGCCAGCTGAATAGAACATGCAAGGATGGACTGGGAGTTAACTACTGGATAGCTTCTTAGAGCTCGATGTGAAGTGCTCTGAGAGTCAGAGTTTTTCCTGGTTTAGGAGCTATAATCTGATGAAAGATGAACTTCAACTGAGGTGACATTTCTCAGGTAGGGAGAGCTGCAGAAGAGCCAGGAGACCTTCAGGGAAGGCCTGGATTTAAAAAGTGGGACGATAGCAAGCCAAGGAAGGTTGTGCCTGGGGTGGGTCCAGGGCATAGGAGATCGAAGTGATCACTGAAAGTAAAGAGGGGGGTTGGTGACGGTGGTTGGTTCCAAGGTCTTATGGAGAGAGCGAATGAGCTGCTTGGAAGTCGAGGCAGAACAGCAGTAATCCTCCTCTGCCCAGGCTGGCCTCTAATTCACTATATAGCCAAGGATGACCCTGACCTCCTAAACCTTGTGCCTCCATCTTCCAAGTGTTGGGTTTATGGGCATGTGGCAACATTTCTAGTTTATACAGTGCTGAGGATTAAACCCAGGTCTTTGTGCATGCTGGGGAAGCACTCTACCAGCTGAGCTACATCCCCAGGCCCAGGATTTGAGGTTTTATAGACACAGGAGCTGGTGTGAATCAGCTCACAGTCATTTCCCTGCCTTCTCACAAACTTCCCTTTGTAGCTTTATGTGAACCCAAATTAAGGAGAAGCTCCAGAGTGGGCAGACCCATGAGAAGGGGTTAGCCTCTCTGTCCAGGGGACCTCCAGCCATCATTAGAAGTCTAGCTGCTTCCAAGGTGTAATTGATTTTACTAACTCCAAACACAGCTTTAGAGGAAATGATTGAAAGGTGAGCCATACCCAAGTAATCATCCAGAGAAAACTTGTCATTGTCCCATATCTGAATGATCAGTCGAGGTGGGACGCGAAATTCTGTTTGATCAATACTCCAAAAGTGCTCCTAAAAAGAAAAAAGACATGGATGGACAAGGTCCCTGCCAGTGGACGCTGAGACTATCTCCATTGGTCTTGGACGGAGCAGCAAGGCTAGAACCTCCACCTCCGCCTCTCAGTGGACAGCCTCAGTTTTGGTCCCCGCTTCCACTCCATGTGCACAGAAGGTCATCAGGGTCCCCAAGAAGTCTCAAGGCCACCATCTGGGCGACATAAAGGATGTCCCAGGCTGTTCCCAAACAGTACGTTTTCCACCATGTTTCTGTAAGTGTGACTTCCTGCTGCTGGCCCTGGAGAGAGGAGAGACCTTTCTCCTGAAGATCACTGTGGTCTATTTGGGTTATCCTTCCAAATCTAGGTATTCTAGGCTAGCCCAGTCTCATCACTGTGGTATTATCCCTGTTGAGTAATCTTCTATCCCTAGCTCCAATACTTGATTGAGCTCTCATTTTACATGCAGTCGGTTTAGTCTGGGGCTCAGATTCCACTTTTATTTTAATACAGATTAGAGAAAAATACCACAGGTTTTTATATGCTTGTAGATGCCTAAGACCCTCAGATCTTTCACATTGAAGCTGGGTATACAGAGGACCAAGTTCCCACCTTGAATCCCTGCTTTGGCCCAGACATTACTAGTCAAGAATTATACTCCCATAGTCAGTTACACCTAAGTTACTCTGGCCTGGGCAGTCAAGGAGTTCTCCCAATGCATGGGGAATTTGAAGGAGGTTCATGAGGTTGCTCCTCATTTGTCATATTCCAGGAAGGTCCTCAGTCTCAGTCCTCTGGGAGTCTGGCTCTGAGGGGCTGAGAAACCCATCTTGCTCCTGTCATATATATTGGATTAGTTGTCCTATATGGGGTTATGCTCCAAGTACCACTGAAGGCAGGAAGGGCTAGCCTTAGATGTGGGTAAAAAGGAAAGGTGACCATCCCTCAGGGCCTAGCTGACCTCAGATATACTTGCCCCCATCCTGTCTGCCTCACCATCTGTAAGCAGACACAATCTGACACCACACTGAGCCTCTGAGCTGCCGTCCCACTGGCACGGGAAAAGTGCTCACGATGGCACTGAGAGTTGGTAGAGCAAGCAGAGGGTAGGGCGAGGCCAGTGGGATCCAGTTCTAGAATGATGGCTGGTGCCTTTATGGCTCATCTCTGTCTCTATTAAGGTTTGCAGGGAAGATAGGTTTGCAGGTGGTAGACACCATGTTAGACACCTCTAAGGAAGAGCTTGCCTGGACATGAAGTCCATGGAGGACAGAGAGCAGAGAGCAGGCGATGTGGGGCCAGCTTCTAAAGACATTGCTTCTACATGGGATCCAGATGTTCCTAAAATGAGCCAACCTTGGGCTCGTTAGGAATGGGAACCAATAAATCACTCTCTTTGGTCCAAGCCAATTTGAGCTGAGTTCTATAACTGAAAGTCTTACTAATTAAGTCCATGGGGGCCCTGAATCCTCCCAGAAGTGTCTCTGATGGAGTGAACACAGACACTGAAGTTTGACCAGAAAGGCAAAAGGGACCCCCTCACCTTTAATATTTGACTTGTATTTGGTTCTGCCCAAGATGGAAAGTAGTCAGTCTACTCATTCCATTTTAAAAAAATATATGTATATAGTGATACAAGACCCTTTGTTTGACTCTTTATCTTTCACTTTGCCACTGAGAGGTTAGGAGAAAAGGAGCTGCATTCTTTATAGTCTGAATTATACAAATGCCTGTCACAGTTATGTGACCTTAGACAACTATCCACCCCTCTGTGGGTCTCAGATTCCCCATCTGTACCAAGCTACCAAGCAGGCGCTGAACTCTGTGACCTCCCAGGTCCTGAACAGCCCCCATCCTCTCTAAGTTTCTGAGGCAAGGCAGACCCATAACATCCACATCCCATCCGACATCTTTCAGAGCTCACTTTTTTAGCGACGATACAGAGCTGCTCGGCGGGGAGGTAGTCAAACGGGAAAACAAATCTCCAGTTAAAATTCCCTTCGCCATCCAAGGATCTGTAGTGGACATCTGTTTTCTGTTTATTTTCTTCACTGCCAGAAATCCAGCTAAAAAGCAGAGGCAAATAGACTCAGCTTGCTGTGACTGACAAGTGATCTAGCTGCAAAATTGTGCAGTGATTAGGGGAGCGAAGAGCGGGAGAATAATGCTCTTTTCCTGGGCAGGTTCCAGTGATCTGTGAGCTTGGGGTGATTTATGAAGGGGAGGCACTCAGTTGCATCCAACCCAGGTTGGAGCCAAATAAAATATAATTCCTTTAAAACCAAAGCAGGAAACCCTTTAGACTACAGTTAGCAGGGCTAAGGTGAAATTTTCTGGAAAATATCAACAACGGAGCTTCTATTTTGGGTATGCTGCAACTTGCTGGCTATGACTCATTAGTGTCTGTCATCACTGATGGTAGGCTCAACAAATGCAAGTTAGCTCAAAATTTTAGCATTTCCTCTCCCATATCTTACTTAAGCAAACAAAACGAGGCATGAATCAAGTAATCCTGCAGCTTCCTTCTTTATTATTCTTAAATTCACTGTGATCTACTAATGAGACTGGTGAAGAAGCTGTGAGCTGTTATTTCTGTAGTCCTCACTGAGAACATCCCCATCACTAGTGGCATCTTAACTCATACGGTTGGGAACATTTCCTTTGCCTGTGCCTGGCACCAAGCAGACATGAGAGAGACACCTGTTGATGAAATGAATGAATGTGTCCAGAAGCAAGTTGTGTCATATCTGCCTGCTTCTGGTTTGGGACTAGGATTTGACATTTTGACTGGCAGAGTGGTAAAATTGGTTTAGATCACCTGGGGAGCTTTGAGAAGTACAGATTTCTGGACCTGCAGAGGGTGAGCAGGCCTGGCTGAGAAGCTTGTATATCCTTAGATCCCATCTGCCTTCCCTGGATGTGGTGGGTGTGAGGACAGAGTGAGAGATCTCAGCTCAGGGGAGATTAACTCAGACGGTGTCATTTTATTCTTTGCAACAACTGTGCAGATATTTCCATTGTACACACAAAGAAAGGAGCTTCAGAGACAGTATTTGAACTTCCAGCAGACCGTGTGGCCAGAAACTGACAGAATTAAGTAGCACTGCCAAGTTGGTCTAATGCAAAGTCTGCACCTGAGACTCTGCCGCAAAGGACTATGGAAATGTTAATGTCACTTGCCAACATGACTTCCTACTGTTAGTTATGATATTATTATCACTCAACTGGAAGACCAGTCCTTTTTGCTAGTCAATTACCCGACTAGATAAACCAGTTCAAAGATTCCTGAGGTTGGGGTGGTGTAGCTCAGTGATAGGAGGCTTTTTTAATACTTGCGATGCACTGGATTTGACCTCCAAGGAACACACATACACTACACACCAGTCTGCCCACTCACTCCCACCCACACACAGTTCCTCTTGACTCTCCTGCCCCACAGGAGCTTCCTACTCCAGCAAGATTCCTTTCAACTATCAGCTTTTTGACTAACTCACAGTAGTAAGTTCACATTCTCTTGGCTATAACCCAGTCTTAAAGTTTCCCCACTGTCCTACCACAGACCTCTTACTCTCTGTAGCTCTTCTTCTTTTTTTGTGGGTCTTTTCTCATTTTAACTTTATGACAATTTAATTAAACAAAGACTAATTACATGTACCTGTGTGTAAGCATGTACTGCTTTGCATGTACCACTCACATGTGTGTAGTGTTAAGGCATGGTATTTATGCATTATTCACTATCATTTCTCTCTCTCTCTCTCTCTCTCTCTCTCTCTCTCTCTCTTTTCTTGTCTTCCTAAAGTGCTGGAGATCAAATCCAGGTTCTCAGGGACTGGAAGTGCAGCTCAGTTGGTAGAGTTCTTGCCTAGCATGCACAAAGCACTAAGTTTAAGCCCCAGCATGGCACTATACTTGCAATCCCAGTTTGGGAGGTAGAGGCATGAAGACTGGAAGTTCAAGGCCATCCTTGGCTACATAAGGGGATTGAGGTCAGCTTGGGCTGCATGAGATCCTGTCACAAAAAAACAAACTAACAACCAACTGATTAACCAATCAACCATAAAATCCCAGATTCTCAATCTAGACAAGCATTCGACCACTGAGTTATACTTTATACTTCCAGGTCTCGTATTTAGATTATAATTCTAAACTTTATATGGTACTTTAGGTTGAACTTTATTCTTTGATTAGATTTCTCTCAGTTCATTATTACTTGAATTTGTTTCCTTGATTTGAAAAAAAAATGCTTATGACAGTCAAATAAATTTGCATAGATATAATTAGATGGGATTAGTCTTCCTGAGGGAATGATAATGAAGTCCTGAAATGACAAATAATAATGAAGAACTTGATGAAATGTTCTCTGTTTACAGTGTACCTCAATGATAGTCATTATGTCTTTAACTGAGTTTTGATTGAAGGTCACTAGGGATCATAAGTGAAACTTTGTTCTCACTTATGAATAAATTACACTTCAACAAGTCTTGTCATTTACATATCAAGGATGCAACTCAGTCCATGTAGAAAAGCGGTAATTCCAGCTAACACCCACATAGTGCATGCCAGCTGCCTGGCTCTATCTTATTTTCCTGGAGTAATAGAGTCTTCTGGATATCCCCAGGAAGTAGGCACTATCATTATCTCCACTGTGTAGACGAGGAACAGTAAGCTTCTACAGTCAACAAGGGAAAGTATCAAGATTCTAACACAGTAGTTTGACGTCAATATCTGGCCGCGCAATCACTGCGTAGTGCTACACTCAACATCTGTGCATTTGTGGTCAAGACATCCCTGAAACCAGCACCAACAGGGACTATCTAAAGTTGAGTTACACAAGTAAAAGAATAATAACTACAAAATTTTGTACACTGGATACAGACATGCAGCAAATGTCAATGTGAAGGATTCATTATTATTTTTTAAAAAATCTGTCACTGTTTCTTGTTTTCTATGATCACTGGCTGTTGGCAATAAGATGTATAGAAGAAGAAATTTGGGAAGCTTTACTGAGTTTCTGAGCCTAGTTTTCCAAGATGTCATAGGGGAAAATGAATGAGCTCCATGGCTAAAATTCTCAGAGGTAATAACTCTACTTAGTAGACTAAAGAAAACCTATTGTTAAGAGGATGAAAGAAAATTTAAAAAGAGAAATGAAGAAACATTTGTCTGTTCTTACAGTCATGAGACAATGCTGCCCATAAAGATGGTCTACACAGCTTTCTCTTTCCTCTACTCCTTTCCTGTGCTGTATTCCTGGCTGTCTAAGCTGGTCAAATTGGTGAATAAATGGTTCCAGATAACCAAGAATCCTGCAATCAGCACCTAAAACAGTGACAGTTAGTAAAGAAGGAGTCTATCTCATCCCCCAGCTTGTGGAAGTCTCTGCACACTGTCCTCACCCTTTGACATAGATGTCACTCATCTCCTCTCCAGTGATGCTTTTCTCATCCAAGATGACGTCCTTGGTGTTCCAGATGATCACACGCAGGTAGTACCTGAAAGAGGGGCAGTTTGAAAGGATTCTTCCTTGGTCCTGAATGGGGTGCAGAGAGGCAGGATCATAAGATTACTCACTTCTTGGCTTTCCGAGGGGTGATGTTGAAAGGGGGTCCTGGTGGTCCTAAACTCTTGGGGAAAACATCCACCCACATTTGAAGTTTTCCCTAAACCATACAAAAATGAAAGGAAGATGGAGTTATACGTGGGTGATGGAAAGCACAATTATCCTTTCTTTTTTTGGCAGCACTGATGGTGGAGCCCAGGGTTTCCCACAAGCTGGGCAAGCACTCCACTGCTTAGTATAAAACCAGCTCCTCCATCACAGTTCTAATGGGAAACTTTTTATTTGGGCTGCTACTTTATTAGTCCACATGGAAGGCAATGAATGGAGCACAAGAGCAAGCCAAGATGAATCTTAAATCTGCAATGCTGTTTAGGTCACTCCCTTCCCATTCTCACCTAAGGGCAAGTGAGTTGCATGAGCCTGTTTGTTTCACAGTTAGAGATGAGGAGCTTCCCATCATTAATCCAACTGCTAACACACACTCTCTGGGGCTCATAAGAGGGGCAGACAGGTTCTGACTGACACTTGTGCTGCCATCTTGGTGAGGCCCTGCTCTCCTCTTTGATTGCTATGGACTAAGCCTGTCTGCTTGACTGCAGCATTCTTCCAGACAGGTTATGAATGCCAGTAACAGACTGTATCCAACCATTCAAATCAATTTTCAGTCTCCACACTATTTTTGGATGTTCTGTGGGATTTACCTTCAGACAAACACAGACTGGTCTTTGAGAAGGGTGCCAAGGAAACCATTGGATTGGCTTCCGAAAGCATTGTGGTCAAAATGAATTACCTGAGCCCTTGAAGAGGGATATATTTCGCTATGATCTTGATTCTTTTCTAGCTAATCTCTAGGCTCAGGGCTCTACCATATATCAAGTGTACCACAGGTCATTAGGCATCTAGGTGGCTCCTAAGACCTAGCCACAGCCTGACTCTAATGCTGCCGGCAGAAGTGAAGGCAGGCTGGTGCATTCCCAGGGAGAAGCCTCCCTCACTTTGTAGCTCTCCAGACTCCATCTACAATTAACAGGGGGAGAGAGGAGGAGGAGGGATAAGTTTGAGGGTAGAAGGAAGAGGAAAACGGACAGGACAAAATGGAAATGTAGCACAGGACAAAAGCCAGACAGGAGTTACAGAGGTGCTCGGGTGCTTGAGAGCACAGGCTGCTCTTGCAGATGACCCAGGTTCAATTCCCAGCTATCTGTAACTCCGGTTCCAGGGGAATCTGACACCCTCTTCTGAACTCCACGGGCACTGAATGACATTAGTGCACTTACATACATGCAGGCAATATAATCATATGTATAAAATAAAAAATAATAAAATGGTTTTTAAAAAATAAAATTCACAGTCTTGGCCCCATGGGACCCAACTCTCTGAAGACACAGCCTGGAAATGTTTACTCTAACAAGCTCCTACAGAGATTGATTTGTCATCGGCCATGTCTTCCTTTGCTTCTCTGGAAACTTCTCCCCATTTTCTGGGGAACTGACCTATCCCCATTATTGAGTGTAATGGTCCCTGTGACCTGCCATTTTGTGCATTCTGACTTCCTGCTTCCTTGACTCTTCAGACTCAGGTGGGACCTTGTCCCCAAGCCAGGCAAATATCAGTTACTTTCCTAGGCTCTGCTCTCCTTGTTACAGCTAGGTGGTTCATTGGTGAACAACTGAGTCACACTGGGGCAACTGATTCCTGAATATAAGAGTTTTTGAAATGATACAGAGGCATCCAGGAACTGTCTGGAATACTCAAACTCACAGGAAGATGATACCAGTAAGGGAAAATATTATAGTACAGAATGAGAAACAGAGACAAAGGCACAGGAAGACCCTGACTCAATTTTTTTCTGAATCAGAGATAGTTTCTTGTCAGTATTTAATGAGCTCCCTGCAAATCTTTGCAATAAATCCTTTTAGGATGAAGCTAATTTGGGTTTCTTTTCTGCTTCTGTGTATCTAAAATTACTCAGACATGATTCAAGAGGCATATCTGCCAGCAATTGCCACTGAGTTGAAGGAGTGGATGGTGAGTTTTCAAAGCACTGGTCTTCTTGTTCACCTGGGAAATGTTGGGCTGGAAGGTGCTATGCAAAGTCCTTGTTTCCACATGCTCAGGGACCAGCCCCTGAGTCCTGAGGATGTGGAGTGCAAGACGCTCTTCGGGCTCCCCAAGGTGCTGGTGCAGGATTTTGTTGGCTTCTAGAATGGAAAGTGACATTGAAACAGGTGGGCATTCAAGAACAAGTCAACCAGAAGCCCCCTCGCTGCTTGCAGCACATCATCCCAAACCACAAATGTGGCCTGGCATTGCCAGTGCACACACTGAGCTTTGTGACTAGTGGACAGAAGCAGTTGTTGACCACGGGCCCTTTCCTGTCCAGGCTCACACCCAACTTGTGAACTGCCAGTAGCAGAGGGACCAGATTACACTGGAATGGATGAACGCAACTCATATTTACTTTTGCAGCACAGGCTCACAGCCAGCTTGTTTCCCAGCCTCCCTTGCAGCTAGTCAGACATGGTCATGTGACCAAGTTCAACTAGAAGATACCATGGGTGGAAATGGCATGTGTATCACCTCCGGACCCAGCCCTCTGCATAGGAACCATCATGTGCCTTTCTCTTCTGGTTGTGAAAGAAGATTAAAAACCTAGATGCCTGTGCTGAAGAACAGCAGAGCCAGAAGAGGAACGGGCCCTCAGTCCATGATGAATGTAAGGTCACCACTCTGTAGAAATGCCGATTTTAAATTCATTACAAATAAACTGAGGTGCTAAGCCTCTGAGATTTGGAAGTTCATCTGTTACAGCAACTAGTATCACTGTGGCATTCTAAAAACATGGTCCCCAAATTCTCAAACACCTCTCCCAGAAAGACATGGGTTCTGTGTCTTTCCCTTTGAATCCTGAGATGAAATAAAACCAGACAGAATGGAGAGGAGAGGCTGTGTGATTCCTGAGGCTGGGCATCAAAGGCCACGAAGTGCCTCCCTGCTTCTCTTGGGACCCTCTGCTGAGGAATGCTTTTTTCTCTCTAAGGAGTCTGTGTACTCAGAGACTGCCCTACTGGGAAAGGCCTCTGAAGATGTTCTGGCCATCAGTCCCATAAAAATAGGCAAGAAATATTCAGTCACATGTGTGAACCACTGTGGCTAGCACCCACTAGCTGAGCTTTCAGGTGACTGCAGCCCTTTGAGAGGTTTTAGAGAAAAGCTCTCAGATGAGTCCTATCTGCATTCTTGATCTCTTAAACTGTTAGAAAAACAAAATGATTGCTTTTAGTTGCTAGATTTTGAAGTGACTGGAATAATACAGCTTTGGGGAATATCTGATAATTTTGGGGCACCTTTAACCACTAGGCAGTGATACTTCCATTTTATTCCCAGTTCCTTTTGCAAGTTCACACATTAACTGTAGCGTGCACAGCTCTTAAACATCTAATCACACCTTGAGACTGACTTCATACATCAAGAACAAAGTTGAAGCCAGGTGTGGTGGCTAATGCCTTTAATTCCAGCACTTGCGAGGCAGAGGCAGGCAGATCTCTGTAAGATCAGGGCCAGCCTGATCTACATAGTGAGTTCCAGGCCAGCTGCAGCTGCAGGAGACCCTGTCTCAAGAAGACCAAAATTAAATAAAATAAAAAGAAGAATCAAGTTGAAGACCAGGAAGCACTTTCATCTCCACATGTCTTCACTCAACTTTGCACGAGTTTTCAAGGCCAGCTTCATCAGCATCCTCTTTGAGAATCTCACCCCTCAATAACAGAAGCATCCTACAGATCATATGCTTATTTATATCTATCTCTGTTACAGCGTGGGTAGCCATGTATGTGTGTGTGTGTGTGTGTGTGTGTGTGTGTGTGTGTGTGTGTGTGTGTGAGAGAGAGAGATAGAGAGAGAGAGAGAGAGAGAGATCGGTCATGACTGCCCACCTGAGCCAGATGGGAATGCAATAGGCTGTCTGCACCACTCCCTGCATCTTGTAGTTTCTCAAGGAAGGATGGGAATTTAATAGAGTTAATTTGGAAGAGATGTAATTGCACTGCTGAGTATTTCTGAGCTAATTATGTATCACAAGGAAATTGGTTGTTAGAACTTTATATTTAAAGTTCAAATGCTTATGCCCTAAAAAGGGCAAGTGAAATAGGACAGACAAAAAAATGCATCTGCATCCCCTTCTTTGACATTCGATAAAACTGAAGCCTCTACTATGGTTTTTATTAGTGGAGAGTCTGGTAGAGTGTGGTGTGAAGTCTCAGATAGAATCATCAGAATACTGGCTCAGTTCATCCTCCACCCCTAAATGCAGAAATAGAAATGGGTTATTATGCTGTGCTTACAACCCACAGCTTTGTGCTCACCAAATTCATCCAAACTGTAGTCTCGCCCGCCATATCTGATTCTGCTTCCATCTTCGGAAAGGATTGGGGGTGAGAAGCCTTTGAATCTGGCTACATTATGAAGCAACTGTGTTGGTCTCAGCTGATCTCGCCAGGTATTTACTCCAGAACTGTAAAGGGCACACAGGTCCTGGAGTTACTGGGAGCCCACAGGTGTATGGAGTTCCACGCATGCTCACATGCTTCCAGGAACTCCTGTCTATTTGGGGAGGGACGTGTGCTATGCATGTTATTGTCTGGACATCTATTTCCAAGACTAAAACCCATGTATGATTTTGGCCTCAGGCAACCCATCTTTTTAATTGACTTTTTGCATTCAGTTTCCTCCTCAGTGAAAATGAGGAGCCTGGTATCACCATAGTCATAGGAGGAAATTCATTAACCAGAAATGAAGGCTCTGTCTCAATAGATACTGAAGAGAGTCACTGGTTAGCAGGCAGGGGATGCCAGACATCCCCAAATCCATCAGTCCTTGAGGGAGGGGAGTAGATGATCAATCCCTATTTCCAAGGGCTAGAGAATTCCTGTGTGACACATGACTAGCCTCAGTCCCTAAAGGGAGCTGAAGAATGGTAGAGGTGACTTGTTCTCTCGGAGCACCAGCTTCTGTGTCATCACAGTGCTCTGTTGCGGCTGACAGCATGAATGGGGCCATTGGTGGCTCTGGGTCTTCTGTCATTATAAAAGTCTGGACTGGGGGGTGGAGAGGTGGCTCAGCAGTTAAGAGCATCTGCTCTTGCAGAGTACCTGGGTTTGACTCTCAGCACCCATATGTGGCTAAGAACCTTCTGTAACTCCAGTTTAGGGGATCTGGTGCCCTCTCTGGCTTCCACAGGCACTGCATGACACTGGTGCACTTACATACAGGTAGACATAATATTCATACACATAAAATAAAAAATAACGAATAAAAATTTTTTTTTAAAAGTCCAGACTGAAAGAGCCATGGCTCAATGAAATAAGGCACCAAGGGAGGCAGAGCCCCCCAGCGCCCCCAGGTGTTAACCTCAGGAGCCACAGACTACCTCTCCCCCTACTCAGGGCCAAACCACTTACATGCAGTACTGCTCAGGGATACCGCAGTGAGACCCAAACCGAGACAGGAAGCGATTCTCCAAGTCAATGATGGTTTCTCCCACTTTCTCATCCCGGGTGAAGGTGTCGTAATCATAGACAGAGATTTTCAGGTCTTTTTCTTGAGGCAAGTAGCAGCTCAGTTCATACATTCTAAATGAAGACATGCACAATTAGACCAGGAGTCGACTGGGCTCCTCACAGAAACATGGCCTCAGGAAAAGAATCTCCATGTGGTGGAGTGGAGAGACTGAGTAAACAGTAGCACTAGTAATAAAAGAGAGAAAGCATGCTTGCTCAGGAGGAAAGCATAGCCTGAATACTAACATTCAAATCCCAGCAACACTGCATATTAGCGGTGAGAGTGGAGGCCACTTACACAGCCTCTCTGTGCTCAGTTTTCTGATCTGTAAGATGGTAACAAGCAAATGATAACACCTATGTTCTTCTGAGTCAACTGAAGAAATGTTTGGAAAGAATCTGGCAAGAGTGTATCAATCAAAACTTAGTGTGATAATAATAATAGTTATTACATACTCACTTTAGTATTATCACCCACTCATCACCTGAGCACCTCCTTCCTACCCCAGGAAGATGAACAAAGCATCCTTATCCACAGCCACTTATCTATACACCATTGCATTCCTTCCTCTGCCTGCGCAACGACTTGACTCACTCGTCAGAAGGTTGGGGTGGATGGCCCTGTGTGTTAGAGAGTTTCAAACTGACATACTTGGGAAGAGGAAGCCTCATTGGAGGATTTCTTCTATTAGACTGGCCTATAGTCATGTCTACGAGGCATTTTCTTGCTTGTTGTTGAGTGATGGTACTACTATGGGTAGTACCATCTCCGGGCCAGTAAGAAAGCAGGCTGAGCACGGCCGGGAGAGCAAGTCAGTAAGCAGCACTCCTCCTTGGTCTGCAGTCCTGTCCTGATTTCCCTTGGTGATGGACTGTCCCTTGGAAGAGGAAGAAGTAATAAACCCTCCTCCTCAAGTTGGCTTTGGTCAGAGTGTTTTATCACAGCAAAGGAAACCTAACTAGAACCACCTGGATAACATGCCATGCCGGGGACCTGCCAGACCCCCTGGCTCTGCCACAGACTGTTTCTTCAAAGCCTTTCCATAGAATCTGCATTAACACGCCAACATTTCTGAGACACGACGAAATAATCCAACAGCACTTTTGGCGGCAGGTGACAGATATAGCCCAGGGGGTGCTGCAGTACAGAGGTCAGCTCCCGGAGGGCAAGGCTTTGCCTCTATCTGCAGTGTCCTCAGAGGCTTCCCTCCCATTCCAAGTGCTCAATTTAAAAAATTTATTTATTTATTTATTTATTTTTTATTTTTTAGTTTTGTACATATGGGTGTACCGCTTGCATGTGTGTGTTAAGCATACTTATACAGTACAATGCCTGTGGAGGTCAGAAGAGGGCATCAGATTCCCCTGAAACTGGAGTTACAGACTGGTTGTTAGCCCCCCCCAGCTGGATGGCGAACCCAGGTTCTCTAAGAGCAACCAGGGCTCTTAACAGCTGAGCCATCTCTCTGACCCCTCAAATGCTCAATTTTGTGGAAAGAAAAGTATGAATGACCTCCTCTTCTGGGCATCCTTGCTTTCTCACAGCACCCTGGTATGCAGACAGACTCTTGCCCAAAGAGCCAGGAATGTTTGTTAATCCATCTGAGCCACAGGCCATGTGTTAATGTGGCTCTGGAGAAAAGCCTCCAGATTGTCTCCTGCACCAATCTCAGTGACTTCGCCAGATACAGTAACTACCCTAAGGCCTGGGGGAGACAGCTGACAGCAGAAGAATGGGTACTTGAGTCACAGTTACACGTGACGTATCAAAGGCACATGTGCCTGTAACATGTTTTTCCAGTATGGGATTCCCAGGAACAGGTAGGTAAGCTGGGTATGCTACTATACTCTTATAATTGACATTCTAGAGGCAGAGGCAGAAGAATTACTGCACATTCAATGTTAATCTAGTCTTTAGAGTAAGTTCTAGAATGGCCAGGACTACATAGTCAACAAACTAAAGGCTCTGGGAAGTCTTGTAATTATTACCTTTTAAAAAAATCTCCAAGTGTCTTGATTTGACTAAGGAGATTTTTTTTCACCTTGAAGCATCAATTAATTTTTTAACTTTTAAAATTTATTATTATCGTGTGCATGATGTTATGTGACTGGGGGAACAATGACACACATGGAGGTCAGAGGACAACTTTCAAGCATTGGTTCTCTCCTTCCACTATGAGTTATAAGGCTCAAACAGGATGTTGGGCTCCTGCAGAAAGTGCTTTTACTTGCTAAGCCACTGGCCAGTTCAAATTTGTTATGAAGCCCTGACATTCTGTGGAATGTGATCTAGAGAATGCCAAGATGTGCTGGAAACATCCAGAACACACTGGAAATGTGGCTTTTCCTCTAAGTCCCTGTCCAGGAGACTCTACTGAGAAGAAAGCCACTTGATATAATGGAGCCATTTGAGGGTCCCTGACTCTGCCCTGGGGGATGAGTGAAGTCTGTGCAGACCCCAGACAGCCATGGCTAAGCAGAGCTTGACAGCATCACTTCCTCCCAGGGTGGCTCTGAGCAAGACTTTTCCTGCCACTTAATTAAGCTTGTGCTTGGCACCTTTGAGACAAGCAATTCAGACAGGGCCGCCTTTCTGCCTTCAAAGCTGGCTCTGCCTGCCTCCCAGTCTCCCTCACACGAAGCCCTTCTTCCTGCCCTGCTTGCCTTTTCCTGTCTAGACCTTGGGGCTGGATCAGTGGAAGAAAAGGAAAATGATCATATTGCCGTGCCAGAGGATTACTTCTTCTCCCTGGCACGTGGCCTCGGGGTGCGCGGCATAAAGGGTGTGCGTGTGCAGGTATGTTTCTGTGTGTGTGCATGCATGTGCATGTATACACATATGCCTGGGAGATAAGTGGGTGGTCTTCTGTACCTGTGTGTTACTGGCTGTGAAGGTGGTATATTTGAACCTAAAACTGAATGACAAATATGTGTGTGAATGTGTATGTGTGAAAGCACATGAGAGAGACACACAGAGAGGCTGAGAGAGATGGAGAGGAATATGCATAAAGGCAAAAGCTAACAGCTCTATAGGGTGCATGGCAAACAGAAATGGTGCTCTTCCTCTTAGCAAGGTTCTGGGAAGATAACAGTACTTCCCAGTTCCCCAGATCGTGTGTGTGTGTGTGTGTGTGTGAGTACAGGCAGATCAGAGGACAACTTTTGGGAGTTCTCGCCGTCCACCCTATTGAGGTGGAGTCTCCCTTGTTTCTGCTGCTGAGTTGCATAATCCAATCTAGCTGGCCCAAAAGCTTCTGGGTGATTCTTCTGTGTTTGCCTCCAATTTAGCCATAAGAATGCTGGGATTGGGGCTGGAGAGATGGCTCAGTGGTTAAGAGCACTGGTTGTTCTTGTAGAGGGCCTGGTTCAAATCTCAGCACCCACATGGCAGCTAACAACTGTCTATAACTCTAGTTCCAGGGGATCTGATACCCTCCTCTGTCCTCCGAGGGCACTGCAGAACAAGGGTGCACTCACATACATGCAGGCAATAGATGCATACCACTGCATCCAGTCTTTTTTTTTTTTTTTTTTAAACTGGGTTCCAGGGACTGACCATGGATTGTTAGGACCGTGTGAAGAGCATGTGTACATGATAAACCATCTCTCTAGCCCTCTACCTTATCATTTTTTTTTTTTGAGACAGGGTCTCCCTGTAGCCCCAGCTGTCCTGGAACTCACTATGTAGACCAGGCTGGCCTTGAACAGAGATCCGCCTATCTCTGCCTCCCAAGTGCTGGAATTAAAGGCATGTACCACCACACCTGGCCCACCTTATCTTTGGAGACTAGGTCTCTTGCTGAACCTAGAGTTAGGCTGGGGACCAGCCAGCCTCTGGCATCTACCTGTCTCCCACCCCTCAGCAGTCCGGGGGTCATACAGACTAGGGCCAGGGATTCAAACTCAGGTCTTCATGCTTAAACAGCAAGCACCTTACCCACTGAGCAATCTCCCGAGTCTCTGCCCAAATGTTTTGTACAAAGAAAAGTTTTCTACAGTTGGTGGCTTTGCCATGAACACGATGCAGTACCAAGGGCCCTGGGAACGCAGGGGCTAGGGGTCTGGGATTTCCACCTAAATCAGCACTATCACTTGCCTTACATGTTGTTGACAGAGCTATGGGGCCCCACATCCTCACCTGTTATGCTGGGGTGCTTAACAATGCTCTACCTTGCCCAGCTAATGAGCCTGACCCAGAAGAAAATTGGATCTCAGCAGGGCAGAGTGCAATATGGAAGCCACGGAAGTACTGGCACGGGTTCAAATCCAGCATCTGCGTATGAGCAGGGTGTGCTAGGTGTGAAATCTGAGTCTCCGTTTCTTTCCTTGTTAGAGTTTTATGAGATTTTTGAGATGTTTTATATAAATGGCTGATCAGAGGACCTATACACCCCAATGGCTCTGCAAATATTAGCTGTTATTAAATATAAAAGAAGCTCATAGCTGAAAACACCAATCTTATTTAACCAACGCTTGGTTCTCGTTGCTTGAGACACTTCTGACAAGACGTGTATAACAGGGCTGGCAAGATGGTTCAGCAAGTTAACTTTCCTCAGGCCTGACAAACTGATCCCCAGGACCCTCATGGTGGAAGAAGAGAACTAGCTCCTGCAAGCTGTCCTCTGACCTCTACATACACACACATGCACACAAAAGTGGAGAAAATGAAAAGTAAAAAAAAGAGAGACAACGGCCAGGAACAAGTCAAGGTTGCAACCATGAAGAAAACAACAGTACTTCAAGGATCTTTGGGAACTAAAGATGAACACAGCAGAACACTGGTCCCTGTCACTGTCTTACCTCTTCTATGTAATATGCTCATTGGATACATATTCCAGTAAACAGAGTCCCAGATAGCTTCCAGAAGTGAGAACAGTATTTCACGACAGCTAAGTCTTTCCACTAGAGTCCCCCTCTTATGAACAGTTCAAAGGCTTATTCCATTCTGGACCTCGCTTGACCCCTTTCCAATCCCTAAGGATTCGGCAGATACAGCTTCAGGGGAGCACATTTTGCAACCTTATGGCACTTTGCACATGTCTGAAGGCTTTTTGCTTGTGTATTTAGCTACTTACTGCCCATTTCCCTGACAAGAGTATTTGTCTAAGTCATGACCCTTGTTTCAGGGTTTAGAACAGGGTAGAGCATTTGCTATATGCTTAGAACATGTTTTGTGAAGAAATGAATGTTAGGAACTGTACGTTACCTGCCGAAAACTGGGTTGAGCGTATTGGGAACGTAGTTGTCTCGGTCTTCAATTACTTTTTTGCCCAGTGTTATTTTTATGTAAGGATCACACTGCAGGGGATAAAACAGATGAGATGTTGTGTCACCATAGGGTGCAAACTAAAGTCAATTTCTGGGATAGACTTGGCTTGCTTCTATACCCACTCCCAACTGATGACAAGGTGGCCAAGGTAGCACCCGCAGGCTTAAGATGAGTTCTGAGCAAGGTTCCCTTTTGGGTGGCAGCGGGCCAGCGTGCCTTCAAAACAGATGTGTGGGTGAAGAGATGGGGCAGGGGGTGGAGTGGGGCCTGATCTGGTTCTGCTTATGCTGGCCCTGTGACTGGAGCAAATTGGGTCCCAGGTCGCATCTGTAATATGAGAAGGATGAACCAGGGAGCCCTAAGCCCCTGCAAGCTCTTAGGTAAATCCCCATGGGGACAGTCCTCCTGTATACACTGTTTTGTTAGAGTATCTTTCCCCTAGTGAGATAACAGACGCCCAGCAAGAAAGAAGGCGACAATTACCATGGCTGATGACTATAATTATCCTGCTATAGGAGAAGGCCACACACCCAAACTCTTACCAGGCCATTGTTGTCCTGGGGCTGGAGCTCTAAGCCTTGAACAATGTAAATCCTAACCGTGCATTCCTGTGGGACACTGTCAGGCAATTCCCGAAACTGCCTGGGAGGGGTCGGCACACTGGGGTCATCGGACAGGGGGTAGATGCGGAAGGAGCCCTGAGAGAGGGAGAGAGAGAGATATGTTCAGATGACTTACAAGGCCATGGCCACTAGGTAGAGGCCATGGGCAGTGCCCTCCTCTTCTGAGCACTTGGGGCATCTTCTATGCCATATGGTTGGGTGATGCACGGTTGTCTTTGCGAAAGAAACGATGTGCGCGGCATTTGTGCGATTTCAGTGGGGAGCATGAAATGATTCTAGTCACCATTTCAGCAGAACAGAAAAGGGAGCAACAACCCAGGCTGGAGGCAGAGGTGGAGGTGGAGGTCACTGTAAGAGGCAGTGGTACCAATAAAGCGTGAAGAGGTTTTCTCTTCCCCTGTTCAGCCCAGTGTGTGCTCGGTCTCACTCCCAGGTAAATACATACCCAGTCTCAGGTCTCTGCTAGAGAGGATGCGTTCTTTATTCTGCAAACAGTTTAAGTACAAGGAAAAACATAGACGTTGGGACTAGACTATGAGGGCCTTTGTCCTAGATATCTGCATTTAGGAAAGCGTCATAAAGTAAGCTGAATACCAGGTATCTAGGACTCCAAACTCAAGGAACTGAGTGGGGCATAAGATGTTTAGTTTGCTGGACTCTCATGCTCTGTTGAAGGCTTGGCGAGAGGCTGAGATGAGGAGGATTGGAGACACTGTGTCAGGTGTAATTCCCAGATCCATGAGCCACGTCTGCTATTGGCAAAGGGTTAGGAAGAGGCAGCATTATCTGCCAGGCTCTGCCAAGTGTGCTTGGCAGGAGAGACAGCAGTCAAACCTGACAGCATGTGAACCATACCTTCACAGTGAAGTGAACCCAGACCTGTGGGAGCCCAGAGTGTGGGTGAGTCATGCTGCCCGAAGCAACCAGGGAACTCTTGACAAACACTGTGACATTTGAGCTGGCTTAGAGCATAAGTAGGCCTTTGTCAGACTACAGGGGGGAAAGGAAGGACATCCAGGGCAGGAAGAGCAGCCTGGCCCAAGGCTTTGCCCATCGAGAGGACAAGGTGTGTTTGGGGCTTGGGAGAGGTTCTCCTGGGTGTGAGGGACACATGGTTTGTGAAAGGCCAGCTCAGCTTCAGAAGGAGTTGAGACCTGATCCTATGGCAACACAAGCAATGTGTTTAAGCCATTCAGATATGAGATTGGATTTGGTTGCAGCGAGGATGGACTGGCTGGGAGAAGAAAGGTGGTGATGATCAAGGCCTGTGAACCTTCAATTGTACCCTGGGATCTTTTAACAGTATTCCATTAAAACCCTTTCGGACAGCAGAGCAGAAGAGAATCCACATCTTGGAGAGATTTGACCCTGAAGAGTGGTCAAATTCAAATTCAAGAGTGGCTGGTGGGAGTGAAGGAAGGAGCTCTCTGGCTTGATCTTTGCCTTTTCCTTGTGAGCCTGCCCTGGATGTCCACTGTACTTTATCCAAGACCCATGAAAGAAATGAAGATGAATTCTAAACAGGGCGAACCCACACATTTTAAAAACTCACTTTAAACTCTCCCACCACAGATGGATCTTCATTTTCATCCGACTTGCCTCGGTACAGCTTGAAAGTGTCAGAGAAATCTGTCAGGCCCTCAAAGTCAGCTACATCCTCTAGTTCACAGTTGTAGATCTGAAAACCATCAACAGACTCTCAGCATCTCGTTATAACAGGTGTAATTGCAAACCAACAGGACTGAGTACCAAATAAGCTCAAAGATGTGACAGAATACCTGGGACTCAGGAGAATGCTGCATGTTATTTTTTTTTTTTTAAATCAAGTTGAATATCCACCTGTCCTAGAATCCAGAATGGAGTTTTCAGTTATTTACCAAAGAGAAAGAAAAACATGCCCATGTGGTTCAAGAATGTCCACAGCAGCAGAATAAGTGACAAACGGTGAAAGGCAGAGAGAAGAGAAGAGAAAGGAAAGAGAGATGATGGATGGAGGTCGGATAGAGCATGAACCTGACTCCCTGAACCCAGCCGGATGCAGCAATCCCCAGCCGGAAGAGATAAACTAGCAATGCACACAGCAACATGATGACAGTCAAAAGCGGACTGTGGAACCAAAGAAGCCGATACAGAAATAAATACTGTGTGAGTCCAATTGGGAAACCTAGCCCATGATGATAGCAATCAGGTCAGCTAGAAACAGGAGGGGTGCAGGTTGTGGGGAACGGGCTTAAAAGGGTTACAAAGGAGCTTTCTGGGTATGGGAATGGTCTTCAACTTCCTATAGGTGGTGGTTTATACAGGTGTGCATAATTATCAAAACTTGTTGGAAGGATCACTTTATGGCATACAAATTACACCTCAATAAAAAAAAGTTAGACTTGAGAAACAAAGATGGGTGGGAAGGAAGGAGGGCGAGAGGGAGGATAGAGGGAGGGAAGGAACGAAGGAAGGAGGGAGGAACAGAGGAGTGAGCTGACCATCCCCAGCCCAGTGTGATCAATTTTCTATGTGATTTCTTTGCAACCTGGTGTTTCTTAAGCGACATAATTTTATTACAGCATCAACAAGTAAGGATATAGGCTTTTTGATGGGGAAATTATTTTTGTAAATAGATATTTCTCATTTAATTATCCTTTTCTCCTAAACATCACCCAGACTACCCAGGCATTTGCTTCTCTTTGAGCAGCTGGCAGATTTAGCAACTGAAGGATGAACCGGAAACATGAGACAGTTAACTGAGCAGTCCGGACAGCCAGCTCTTTCCTTATCTCTTCGGCTTTCTCCTGCACAAGTGCTCATGGTTGTAATTTTACAAGACATACGTGTAACAGAATCAACGTTGCACTTAGCAGAATGGATTCCTGTTCTGGATAGAGTAAGCATGTTGACATCTTGTGGTGTTCTGCAAAGAGCACTGTGACTTCTGGCTCCCCCTGGGCCAAACAATTCTGAATAATTGTTGGTCTTATTAGTGTGGTACCAACCCATTCCCAGCCTTCTGCCAGATGCCCCTAAGCCCCAAAGTGGCAGTCACGCAACCATAACTCAGCAGCTTTCCTCAAGCCCTGGAACTTGGCAAAGCCAAGCCTGTTGTAAGAGGGTTCTCCGGGAGACCAGAAGCATTCCTGGCCCCTCTCACCAGCACCCACCATGGGGCCTTTTAAACCCAGGGCCTTACGCATGCTGAAACCAGCTTTTCCCCATCCACAACACAGATCCAGGTACCTTGAGTTTGGAATAGCCTTTCTGAATATATTGTCCACATTTTTCATGTTCTCCTGAGGAAGCATAAAATTTACTCCACCAGTCAACAATTTCTTCCTCCTAAAGACATGTCAATATGAAAAAACAAACAAGCTTTGCTGATGACCTGGATTTCCTCTTTATACACGAAAACTCTTAAGTGATACACTGCGATTAGACACCTTTATCTATATGCACTGTGCACAAAACATCCACAGAACTGCTAGGAAGCTGGAGGAGAAATGGCTGAAGCCAATGAAATGCGGTCTTGTGTTTGGGGGTGGGCAGGGGACAACCTCGGGTGATGTCCTCAACAACAATGCTCACTCACCTTTTTGAAGCAGGGACTCTGTTTGGCCTGGAGCTCACCAATCAGGCTAGACTTGCTGGCCAGTGAGCTCCACGGGTCCTCCTGTCTGTTTCTCTAGCATTGGGATTATAAGCATGCATCACCACAGCCAGCACTTTTTATAAGTTCTGGGACTTGAACTCAGGTACTTAAGCACTTCACTAACTGAGCTATCTCTTTAGCCCCCAATGAAATGTGTTTGCTTCAGTGTCCACAGTCACATTAAATGTTTTTCTTACATCTTATATATACCACATATTAATTTGTCTCTTTTCATTTTTGCTCAATTAATATTGGTATCCATAAATACATTTTTAAAAAACTTCCAATACATGCTTTCTGCTGTGTAATTTCCTTAGCCCTTTTACTAATAAGCAATAATACAAACTTTGGTAATCTAATAGTTGTTAAGAACTGGTTCCAATTCAAGTTCTAGCCTTATGTTTTAAGCCGTATTGGCTTGGGCAAGTTGTTCCACATCTGTGAACATCAATCTCTTCATCTATTAAGTAGAATAATAACAACTGCCTCCATTTGCCTCACAGAGTTGATTTGGAAATCAAATAAGATGGTGAAGAGAAAGAGCTCTGAAACATTTCAAGTGTGAAACAAAGGTAGGGAGGATTATGGCTCCTTTGCCCTACGGTCTCTTATCCCATCCTTGCAGATTCTGATTCAGTGGGTCTGTGCAGAGAACTGAGTATCTAATACGGTCCCATAAGTCTCCCAAGTGATTTCAATGTGTAGCCAGAAGCTGAGAACCTCCTGTTTCCATAGGTGTTTCTTGGACGGGCAGCACTTATACGGCAGTTCTAAACTACACAAATCTTCATGCTCAGCGTTCTCTCTCTCTCTCTCTCTGTCTCTCTCTCTCTCTCTCTCTCTCTCTCTTTCTCTCTCTCCAGGATCTTGCCATTGACTTAAACTCATGATCTTCCTGCCTTAGTCTCCCAAGTGAGTGCTGCTGGGATTATAGGTGTGAGCTACAATGTCCAGCCTTCACTCTGATTTGAAACAAGAACACATCTTCATGAGACCCACTTACTGCTTTTTCTAATTTGCCTTGGAAATAGTGATGTTGCCCAAAATACAAGTGTCCCCTGCAATACAGTCTCTTATTCTGTAGAAGTTCATAGAAATAACAATAAAAAGGTTATTTGGAGGACTAGAGAGAGAGCTCAGTGGTTAAGAGCACTGGCTGCTCTTGCAAAAGACCAGGGTTTGATTCCCAGAACCTACATGGCAGGTAACATTGTCCATTAACTCCAGTTCCAGAGGATCTGACACCCTCTTCTGATCTCTGTGGGCACTGCATGACACAGGTGCACTGACATACATTCAGGCAATACATTCATATGCATAAAATAAAAATAATAAATTAAAAAAAATTTAAAGGCTATTTGGGGGCTGAAGAGATGGCTCAAAGGTTAGAAGTACTGGCTGCTCTTGTAGAGGACTGGGGTTTGGTTCTCAGTACCCACATGGCAGTTAACAACCATTAGGAATTCCAGTTCTAGGGGATCCAATGTCCTCTTCTCACCTGCAAGGGCATTGCATGCGTGGGTGCACTGACATACATGTAGGCAAAACACTCATAAATACAAAATAAAAACACATAAATCAAAAGAATTTTTTAAAAAGAAAGACTACTTCTTATCTCTGTGTCTCTGTGTGGAGATTTATACACTTACGTGTATAAGTATATACTAATAAATTGTATGATTACATATTAGTATAAATATATATTTGTGTGTGTGTACGTTACACACAATTACAAAGAGTTACTTGTACTTTGAAGATCATCAGTTCACCTCTGGATTTAGGAAAAATACATTTATATAAAAATTATCTGCAGAAAATCCATTTGTCAAAGATAAAAGCAAGGGCCTTGCATGTGCTAGACAAGCTCTATACCACTAAGCATCATTCGAACCCTGTGAATCTTAAACATAGAAACATATGAACAATAGTTACCTTTTCTGACAGCTGCATATATGAGGTCAGGAACAGAACAAACCATATAACAGGTCATGTAGATGTTAGGTTTTAGACCCCATGAATGTTAAAGAGAAAGAGAGTAAGAAACATTATTTTTCATGCATGCTTTACATTATCAACATTTGATCAATTAATTATTCTAGACAAGATTATCTTATCATTGAACATATCATTGATTTCTTCTCTGAAAATAGGCCAAGGAGTTCTACACAGTACTCAAATGAAAAGCTTAGAGGTAGTCACCTGTGTCATATGTTTTCAGTAAGACTGGATACTGCTGTGGTCTGCTAATACAGTGGGCACTCAGGAGGAGTGTGCCTGCCCCAAACCTCTCATTCCATGTAGCTCCAAAAGCATATCCTCAACATGGCCCCATTTTCATCCTGACAAGAACTCTCCTGACAGAAGATGTGCTAGACTGCAGCTCATCAGCCGTGTTCTGAGCCACGCCCCCCGGTACTGTGTGAGAGCACCATATAAATGTGGATCCATGAAAACTGTTCTGATAAGAGGACGCCGGATTTCTCTTATCCAGCCAAACCCTCCCATTTGAACTTCTACATAGAGAATTTGCCTTTCCTGGAGAGAGAGAGAGAGAGAGAGAGAGAGAGAGAGAGAGAGAGAGAGAGAGAGAGAGAGAACAGTTAGGATGTTGAAGTTTCTCCTGGCTCTTGCTGGAACATTAGCCAAGTTCACCCTCCTGGGTCAGTCTGAAGAAATGCTATGCAAACCCCTTTTTGAAAGCCCAAATTCAAGTCCATTTCCAACCTAAGAGCAACTTCTCACTACGGTACTTCCTGTGGCTGATTGGTGGTGGAGGGTCACCCAGCTTCTGCAGGTTCTCAGTGTTTCTAGACTGACTTGTCAGAGCAGAATTGTCAAGGGAGGCAGAGAGTCAGAGAGATGTATCAAGTCTTTCTGTTAGATTCATTCCAAAGCAAGATTGGGTTAAATAATCACAACTGAATTGAGATTTTGGAGAGAGGAATTGTTTTTTCAAGTTTTCACATTCTTGATGGCCTTGAATTCAGATATTTAGAATCTTTTTATTCACATATGTTTTCAACTATACAAAGCTATACATAAGAATAGGCCATGTTTATAAAGCACTCTAGACAAGTTGCTGATTTTAAATTTCAGGGTTAGTATAGAATTTATTCATACCTACTTGTTCATTATCCAGTGTGGGAAAGAAGGGAGGCAACTGGTGTGGCATGCCTTTTTTAACCTAATAATGAACTTGCAATGCACTTCAAATCACTAAGCAGTACAGGACAGTCTTTCCTTAGGCTTAAAACAATATTATTTATCTGAAGATCACCTTTCACTCCAAAATCTACTAATAGAAAAAATCAGAAGGAATTCAGGTCCTTAGATTAAGCTCCCACAGTCCCATACAGCCTCAGGCATCTTCTTACGATACATACATGCACTGTTCTTGGAGAAGCCATTTTGCTGAGTGCTGATGACATACTGCTTAAGCACTGGAATTGGAAAGCAGTTGTTGAGATGGCCATGTCAGAAGTGTCCGTGCTATGACTAGCATGTGTCCAATTTGCCGCCCACGTACTCACTTCCTGCCTTCCTTGTGACAGTGCTAAGAGCTACCGTGAACATCACAGGGTAATGCCATGAGTTTCCACAGCGTGATGCTGTCACTGAAAGACACGGTCTCCAGCCTCCAGTAGTGGCACCGTTTTGACTAATTCTCCCATTTTACCCAGATACAAAGTCTGAACTGAGTTACTGATAATATGCGTACATTACATGTACATGTCATACATGTAATCTGCCACTACCCTCTCCAGTCCTGCTATTCCTTTGGGCTAAAAGCTGATGCAAGCTATTCTTTCACAATGTGTTGCTAGAGTGGCCTAGTTACCCGCTGAGCAGTGTTAAGAAAGGAGTGAGAATATTGACATGTATGATTGACTTCCTTGATCCCCAGGAATACTGGGGATGCCTGAGCACACAGAGGACGTGCAGGAAGAACTGGATGACCTGGCTGATGGCAAAGTTGGAGGCAGATTATTGCATGGGATCTTATACTGCTTTTTTCCAGAATAGTGAAAACCTACAAAAAGCAGCTTAAGTGTATTATACATAACTTCTCCCAAGGCTACTACTGTCTTATTGAGACTAATTGGGGTTATTTACAAAGTGAATTCATGGAGTCGGGAATTTGATATTGTCATCTGTGATCGTGTAAAATTTCTACATGGTAGAATCAAACACACTGCTGCCCAGTGTTGGCTGTGGAGCCCACATTTAATACTGTTTAATTGTTAGTGAGTTTGATGCAGTGGGAAAGAAGTAGATTTTTTTAAAGGTACTGTTTATGGACATAACATATTAAAGTGCAATCATGCGCATTTTTCAGCCAGTTTGCACATTAAAACATGCTGTGAAAGTGTATCATAAATGCCAAGAGAAACAGTGAGGTATTTGGTGTTTTCTTTCTTCTGGGTTGAAACTTTCTCTTTCCTTCCTGTAGAAGTGGCTGGGATGGTTTTCAAACAGGGTCCTGAGTGAAGATTTCCACCAACCTTTTCACTTCAAAAACCACAGTGAATATAAAAATCCTGGGGTGTCCCATATGCTGACAAATAGGGTCACTAAAAATCATGACAATTCTACCTCATGTGGGAAAAAAATCCTGGCATGCTTCATATATTCTTGTTTTGACTGCTACAATGCTGTCAATTTGTTCTGGAAACTTCTCTTTCAAACAGATGCTATCACTTGGATTGCTCCTGCCAGTGGTTCTCAGATCTTTATGCATATATTTGAATCAAGTATGTGGATAATATTTTAATTATTTTTGGTGACAGATGAGAGAGGGCTGAGGTCATGTGTCTATACCCCAGTTTCTTTTGTTTTATTTTTGAGACAGGGTCTCCTTATAGCCCCAGCTGGCCTAGAACTTGCTATGCAGATCAGGCTAACCTCAGTCTGACAGAGATCCACCTGCCTCTGCTTCCTGGGTACTGAGATTAAAAGCTTGAGCCATGATGCTTTTATATGCTAAATGCTACGTCTCAGCTTCTTAACCTGTAGGTTGCAACTTCATTTGGGGTCATGTACCTGAATGTGGGGGACAGAAAATTTTGCAATAGTGAAAGGTTTCTGAATGTATTACAACTAAAGATAAACTCAAAATTAAACTGATGAAGAATCCAAGGTTTTCTGGCAATACTTGCCCATGCTGTATCATGTAACTTCTCTTCAACCTTGGTTATGAACCTGCAGCACATGCATTCAGTACTGCATACCACGCAATGCCAATAACACAGTCTAAAACATCTCAGCTAAGACTGGAGACTGCTGTGTGTTGTGAATGTCACTGTCCTTGTTGTACATACAAAGTTTTTTTTCTCTTATAAACATAATAGTTTAATTGTGGAAAATAAAGACATACTGTTTTCCTAACATCATTCCTCACCATAGAAGAATCAAATTATTGTATTTTTGGATCATATTGTGCTAGAATATTTGATTATAAAGAGTTCTGTTTGAGTTGCTGATTTGTTTCATTAAAAAAATCATTAAATGAATTTTGGCTTGGAATAGGACAGAATTCCAATAATTTCTGAAATAGCCTTAAGCATACTTCTGCTATCTTGTATTAATACTACACCTTTATACAAATGTGCTGTATCCAATATCAACCAATATTTGATTTTTATTTGTAAATGAACAAGCATATCTGTGGTGGTTTGAATGAGAATTGTTCCCCATATTTCAGCACTTGGCCCCTAGCTGTTTGGGAAGGTCATGGAATCTTTAAGAGGTGGAGCTTTGCTGGAGGAAATGTGTCAGTAGGGGTGAGCACTAAGTGTCTCTAGCCTCGCCCCACTTCCAGTTCTCTTTCTCTGCTTCCTGTATGTGGATGGAGATGTGATCTCTCAGCTTCCTGCTTCTACCTCTTGATGCCTCTCCACCATGATTGACTCTTATCCTTCTGGAGCCATAAGTCAAAATAAACTTTCTTCCACAAGTTGTTTTTTGTCATGGCGTTTTATCACAGCAACAGAAAAGTGACTCCCAAATATCTGTCTCATTAGTATGCAAATTTGCTTTTGTCTTTAATAAATGGTAAAATTATGTCTTCCAAAGAATGGTTTTAAAATAAAAACTGTTATGATTTATTATCAGTATATTTTGATTTGCCTAAACTTATTTATCTACCCAGAGTCCTGTAAAATTTCTTGACTGAAAAGGGATTATGTGTGGAAAAACTTTAAGAAGCCCTGGTTTATACAATGACCCTCTGATTATGGATGAAGACAAAACTTAGATCTTGTCTCTATTCAATCTTTGTAAATTTGTTTGATGACTATATAGTTTTAGTAGCCTTGAATGGTTGCTTGATTCCACCAGTCTCTTAGCCGACTTTAATATAAAACTGCCAGTATAACAGTCAGTTCTGAACCCTACCTTAGAAGCCAGTAATGGTTTGGTGTCTTCTATTTCAATAACGACATCCCGGCACGGGGGCGCAGACATAAGGGAGGCTGCAAGGCAAGACAAGGAACTCCATGATCGAATACACTGAGCAAAACACACTGAGCATTCTATTCCATGTTCAAGCTGAACAGTCACAGGGAGAGGTAGAGTTTACTCTCGGGCCGACTTTCTGAATGAAGAGCACTTCATCTGCGTGTAAAACATGACCCAACCCCTCATCACCGTCTCAAGACAGAATATGGTTTTAGACACTTTAGAGGGGATCACACGGCCCATTTTTCTTTTGTTTTGGCTAGTTAGCTCAGTACCCACACATAGGAAGTGTTCAGACTGGTTTCACCTGTGTCAACAGATGTTTTTATAGCACATAAGAGTGGGCATGAGGACGGAGAACCTACGTCTAAAGGAGCCTCCTTGTCTTGGAACAGGCACCCAAAACACAGAAGAGTATGGGATGGAGAGAGGGCAGAGAAGGAGAGAGAAGAGAAGAGAGATAAAGGGAAGAGGAGGTGAGAGGAGGGAGGGGGAGCTGCATCTCATCTTAGCAGTCTGAAGCACGGCTACCTATCCAGCTCTTGCTCTCCCGCAGCAGAGGGAGAAGGTACACGCTCACCTTACGTATAATCTCTAAGATGTATGCAACTCGAATTTTTTAACTAGTGCCATTGCTTAGGGACAGTCCCTGGTCTTACCAGGTTTATCTCATTCAGCTAAAGGCAGATGCCAAAGGCCCAGCCTGGGCAGGAGTGGGATGACAGGAACATTTTCCTTTTGCTGAAGGCACCAATCAAGCACTAGGTTAGAACCCACACAGAACGAACTCTACAAAGCCAAGAGAATTTTCTGTTTAACCCACCCAAGCATTTGACATAAAGGATGGAAGAGAAGAAACTTTGGGGGATACCTACCATGTACCAGGGACTGGACTAAGCACTTTACTTACATTATCTTATTTAATCTCTCAATTATCATTTAAAATATTCATTATCCTTTCCATTTTAAAGATTTAGTAAAAAATAAACAGACGCAACAAGAAACCAAGTCACTTGCTTCAGGTTAAGCACTTGAGGGTGAAGTAAGTAAACAGTCTAGATCTTTGTTTAACAATCACCCAGAGCTCAGGGAAGTGAAGATGTCCAAAACCTGTCAGAGAAATGTTCAGGTGGAGGAAGGAGGCTGACATTTACTGAGTATCTACAATAAACCAGCTGTTGTAAGTGGTAGCTCTGTATCCACCTGGTCCCCTCACATAGATAGGCAGCCTGGAAACTCCCAAGATAAACTCATCTGCAACTCCAACCACACAGAACCAGATGTGTGAGGGGGTATGAATCTCCCTGCACACAAGTTCCTTCTTATGTGCCAGTTCTTGCCTTTACTAGCCTCATCTAAGCAAAGTCTGGGGGACAGGAGAAAAAACACTGTCCATCCGAGATCAGTCCCCCCAAGTTTCACTCTGCAGGTCCAATTCTATCACTGGTTTTAAGAAAATACCACTTTTTTTTTTTCCCCTGTGGCTCTGCGAAGTACACACTACCTTAATTACACAGAATCACTAACTGGGAGGCCTCAGCTTTGGGCCCAGTCTATCTCTGACGAACAGAGCCATGTGAGTGATTCTGTGATGAGAGAAAATTTGCAGTGTTTATTTCTTCCTATGATTTCCCATACTGAACCAATGAACTTCTTATCACAAAACCAGCAGAAGAAATGCTGGGAAGGTGGCTACTCTCCATTTAGTAACCCCAGCTAAACAAAATTGGAGGTTACAATAATCCTCACTGTTGTAAGAAATAAAGTTGGTATTTAAAGCACCATCAATTCAGCACAAAATGTTTGGCTGGGATATTTTTTATACTTCGTTTTTTTGTTGTTGTTTTGTGTTTTTTTTTTCTTTTGTTTGTTTCTTTTTTTGAGATAGGGTTTTACTATGTAGCCTTTGCTGGCCTGGAACTCACTTTGTAGCTAAAACTGGCCTCTTCCCAGAGATCCACCTGCCTCTGCCTCCCAAATACTGGGATCAAAGGTGTGCACCTCCACGTCCCACCTGACAAGAGATTTTTTTTTGATAATGACATGTGAGGTTTTGTTCAAATATAACCAATCGTTTTTCATTTGCAGATGAATTTTAGAGACTCTGTAAAATCAATATCAAGCACTCTGGAGGCTTAGCTAGAACTGTTTCGTGGCATACCTGCTCAAATAGGAAACATCTGTTACCATCTTGAAGTCACTGGGATAACTGAATAGACCATTGTAATCTTCCACTGAAGTCTATGCTCATGAAGCCAGGGAGTGGGAGTGACTGAGCCCCAAGTCCCTAAATAGTATCAAGTACATGGTAAACTAAAAACAAGTATTTATTGAGTTCAGGTAATGGCAAAACACTATATCATTAGTTGCTATTTGTTATGGAAATCTAAGTTAAATATTACGGCCTGATCTATCACTTACATATTGATTATATGATCTAAGGCAAATAAACTTTTCCTTTAGGAACAAGAATGCATTATCTTTCAAAACACCCCACAATATTCTTGACATGTGTCTATGAGGCAGGGCCCACAGATGGAAAGTATCTTGAAATAACAATCTCTTCACTAGGGCTAGGCAGATGACCCACACCTGCAATCCTAGCACTTGGGAGGCTGAGGTAGGAAGAGACATAGTTCAAAGCTAGCCTGGGCTACATAAGTGGACCTGGTTTCAATTTGAAAAGAAAAAAAAATCCCCCTTCAAGGCTCATGAATGGGGTGGTTCCCCATATCTCCACATCAAAATATTTATCACTTCCTTCTTAGCTTCCCTGTTGGTCTTTTGCACTTTGAGAACAAGGCTATCTTGGTCCCTTGTCTCTCCAACATTTAGGTCAATGTTGATCTAAATGGTTCAATAACTAGCTGTTGGAGGCTGAAGGAAATATATCCATCCATGTAGCTGATGTGGGAGCCGTACTCCTTTAAAGGCAAACAGGAAAGTTCATTTCCTTAACATTTCCTGAAGACATCCTGTGCTTATTCATGAGCAAAGCACTTCAGAGGGTAACTCCTTGGGCACTGGACCACTCTCTCCCAAAATGAGCTCCAGGCTGACTGTACCACTTACTAGTTGTATTTCCTTGGAAGAGTTACCTAGCCCATTATACATCAGATGTTTCATCTTCTGCTGAATCTAGACAAGTAATATGACTTGTAAAGATTAAATCAGACCATGCATGAAAAACTCAAATAATGTTCTATATAGACTTGCCCATAGACATACCTTTTAGCTGTGGCACAATATCCTCTTTTCCTGCATACGGATCACAGCGAAAACAGTCCAGGTGGTCAATGGTGCACTGGCCAACCACAGGCTTCCGCCCAAACTGCCTGTGGTCAATGACCTTGATCACCAGAGGAGGCATGTACAATTCTTCCTTGGGCAAGAACTGGGGATCACAAAAACAGTGTCATTTCTCTTTTTAAGATCTGACAAGGACAACTTTCTCCCCAAGGACCCAGCCCAGATTCTTTCTGCCCACTAGGTGTAGCCCAGAGAACCAACCATCAGTGACTAAGGTCCTTGACAAATATCTCATAACTTAAGAGTATTCCCTTTCAACCAGACTTCAGAGAATTAAATCCCAGGTCTGCTATCATGAACTATACGACTTTAGGGAACTTTTCTAACTCTCTGTGCCCAACTAATTCATCATTAATAGTAGAGTTCTGCAATTCACATACATGAGGTACTTAGAGTAGTGCTTGGCCCATGACAAGCATGCTTTCATCATTAGCCAGCACAATGTGGAACGAGTACTCTTTACTAATGACTCCATTCTGTTCCCACATGCTGCTTCCTGAGATTTCAAGGCTAGTAAACTGTCCAGAACTTTAGTCATCTACTAGCCAGATTTTGAGCAGAATTTAGAAATAGTGGAGCCCTAAATGAATCTTCAAGGAAAATAACAGGCTGAGAATTTTTCAGCCCTGGAAGATGAATGCCAAAATGAGATGCTCATTTTTTTCTTCTTCACTTCTCCTGGAATTTGCAGGCCTTGATGGCACTGTGGTGACTGGAGAACATGGGCTGGCCTGGAAGCCAGCTTGTGGTTCAAGTGAATTTCTGTCTCTGGTCTTACACAGGAATGGAAAATGGAATTTTCTGAGTGCCTCTCTACCTCTATTGACCAGGGTTTGATTCTAGACTAGAAGTGGGAAGGTGAAGGAGTGGAGAGCAGCCAAGCATAGGCAGAGCTTGGAGGCTTAGAGGCAACTTGTAAGGGGTTCTGCTCAGCGCATCTATGTGACTCTCCATGTGCAGGAGTGTGGGGGAAGGGTTTTGGTTTTGGAGAGGAAGGACCCAAGTCCAGACTCTGGCCACTGACTTGCTGTGTCCTCTTGTACATATGAGTCAGCTCTTCATTTCCTCCAAAATGAAAGAGAAATGATGAATGCACTTAGCACTGAGCTAGAGTTGTTGATGAAAGCAGGGCACAGTCACTGTGGCACAGAAGGTGCCCCCTTGCTATGGGGTTGGACAAGCCATTTCCCCTCTCTAGGCCTCACCTGCCTCACCTGTGAAGTGAGAGGCTAACACAGGAGTGTGCTGGAGACACTGAGGAAAATGACTGGTTGGGAAAGGAATGGGGAAGAGTCTAGGCCTCCATGTCTTGAAGTTAAGGAAATGACTGTTACATTTTTACCACTTTGATACAGAAATGGAAAGTTGAGATATTTTTTTCATTTTGTAAAAGTTAAGGATTCAATTGCTTTAAAAATGGAAGGCTGGGTGGCCTCCTCTTGCTTCAGACTTCTAGTAACCAGAGGTAACTTTCATGGAATAAAGAAGGTTCCATGCCATGGACACAGTCAGAGACTGTTAAGGATGCCCCATCACCCGCGCTGGATTCCTCCACAGCTGCCTCTTCCCCAGACAGCCAGTCCCTAGCAGGAAGGTTCTAGTCCATGTGCAGCTGTAGCATTGGACGTCAATAGTCTGCCCCTGTGTGCTGACTAAGGGATGTCACTGACAGCCAAAGAGACAGAAATCTTGCTGGAGAAATTAATACTGCTTATTGATACTTCCATATCACTGGAGTTGCTTGAAGCTTTCAGAACATATGCATTCTCTTTGAGAATCTAAAGGGGTAAAGTCACTGACATGCCTACTTGACTGGCTTCTTCTGTTAGGCTCTGAATATAAACGAATCACATGAGGCACATATTCACATTTCTGATATGGACATAATAGTGGACTATAATATAGACTCTAGATACTGTACCACTTTCATGAAGAGAACAGAACTTGGAAAGTTGGGTGTCTTCTTAAGGTTTTTGATCACCACTGATTCCACCCTTTCCCCTCCGCACTCCACAACAAGACTAGGGGATGTGATCGAAGCCATCTGGTAGTTTTTCATGTTTCTTAAACCCCAGGCTAGAATCTGGGAAAATAAGTTAAGAAGAAGGGGAGGAAACTCAGCACATTAGAAATACTCCTTACAAGGAAAAATGTCCATATTGATCACTGATAAAATTTTTTAAATGATTGATGCACAGTTGCCTAAAATGCCTGTGAATCCTATCCTCAGAAGCCTGTGGGCATGCAGAGGAAGTGGTTTTGCCCCTTTCTCAGTGCTAAAAAAGCAGAATATCCAAGAGCACAGGTGTCAAATCCGGAGGTGAATGTTGGCAAGGCAGTTCACCGCTCTATGACCCATCTGCAAACAGGGCCGATGCTGTCATCTACTGTAGTGTGACTATGAGGATCAAGTGTAAACCTCATAACACAGTACCTGACTTTCAAGCATCCCCAAATGGATCTTTGAGAATATCCAATAAGACAGAAGAAGAAAAGAAAACTTGGAGCTGACAATGCTTAACTTATCAGGAGAAGCCTTGCGAGGGGGCCGGACACTGCCCATGCAGCCCTCTGAGCCCCGCCAGACCGTCTGCCCCCGTTATCCATCATGTCACTGTTGCTCATATTCTGCTGCCCACCTCTGTCTCCCTTGCAGGCCTCTGTGTACACACAGGTACTTCCTTCTGGACTGTCTTCTCTTTCCTAGTTCTCTGGCTGACTTCCCCAACTCAGATATCTGTTGCTCCCGGAACCGGGAACTTCAGACTTGCTCAGTGATGTTGGAATCAGTTACTTTATACTCCCTTGGTGAGGTCTGGAATCGACTACTTGTGGCTTCACTAAGCTTTCAATTTCTAAATATTTTGGGTTTGGGGGACAGATTTTCTAGGCAGTTAGAAACAGCAAGGAAATGTGCAGTACATTGCCATTTCCTGTGTGAAAGATTCTGCCCTGTGTAGCCACACCATTTGATTTGAGCAAATAAAATTGGAGAGTCACATACCTCAATGGCAGTGAGCTGAACCACCGGCCTGATCCCCTGGGGGACCATGTATAGGTTTGGTGCCCTTTGAGAAGGAAGAATGGGAAGGTTGGAACCGTCCTGTAAGGCAAACACAGAATGTCAATGTGTCCCTCTCATTCAAGCAAAAAGTGCTTGGAATTACTAGGCTATTTTGAGCAGCTCAAGGAATATATATGAGTGGGAACACAGTGATGTACCTTGTTCCTCAGAATCAGCTCTGCTGTTACAAGGACATCTCCACAAGCCTTGTCTCCATTCATGACTGGGTGCCAGAGAAGTTTAGGTGTGAGGTCTGTTTCTGAGCTTAGTTTCACCAAAGGAGAGCAAATACTTCGCCCTAAAAATTCATCTTTACCCTAGAGAAGCAAGCAATATTCAAACTCCTGATCAGTTGTCCCTTCAGACCTCTACCGTGCTCCGAGTCATCTGAGGAATTCCCAATTACCTACCACTTGGTCATTGTCAAAAAGTTCCACGATAACTTTGGGTGGGTTCTGTAGAACTGTTTGGGGTTCCCCATAGATTTCAACCTCATCAAATATAATTGTTTGGTCCCAGGTGGGATTCAGGGTGGAGTGGATAATCTCTGTGGTTTTGCTTCGATGGAGGAAGGAAATGTGAGCGTATGGATCTATGGACAGAAAAAGAATAACATCAGGGTCATGGCAAAATCTAGCATCCCAGGGCAGCCCATTTCAACCACAGGCTTTCGCTCTGGACACTGAGCGCATGGGCTCTCATCACCCATCTGAAGACATGGTTTCTAGAAAGCAGGGTCTGGCAGAGGCCAGTGTCACAGTGAGTCAGTAGTGTCTAAAGTGAAGCCCTGTTGAGTGCAAGGATTTTCTCTCTGGAGTATATCCTCATCAAGGTTAATCAAGCACATGATTTTCACATATAAACTCTACAGTCAAACACACCTGGCATCAGCAACCCTTCACGGTCTTTGAAGAAAAAAAATTAACCTTCCTTAACTTGGCTCCTTGCTCTGTTCCATATGTTTCCTAGTGCGCAGAAGATGAGGTGGTGTCAAGAATGTGAACTGCCTATCAGAGAGCTCATCATATTTGAGTCACTGATGAAGGCCAGTTTTCATCTTTGTTTCTACTGTTATCCGTATTTGAGTCCCAGGTTTCAAGTGTATAGTAGTAAACAAGAAAGACTCAGAGGCTTTTGGAACTTACAGCTTTTAACAGTAGAAAACGGTTTCTACGTACTGGGAATGGAATGAAAGCAAACTTATAACCAAGAAGTAATCTGTGTTCTCCTACTTGATAAATAATTATACTTAACCTTTCTGCAATTAGCAGACAGGCTACTTTTTCCAGCTTTTTGTGTATGCCGGGGTTGGGGCGGGGCACTTAGTCTGCAGCACCAAAGACAGCCACCACATGACTCTTTGTTTTGGTCCTGTTGATGAGTATTATGTCTCCAATCCCTAGAAATAAGTTTAGACTAGCTTTTTACATTAATCAAAAGTTCCAATTTTGACCTACAGTGATGGAGCGCCCCCTTGTGGGTACTATTTGAAAATGCCTTCAAAAGCATTTTGGAGTTGTGTTTTATGGAATAAAAGGTTAAGCTTAATCTGGTCTAATTTATTAGAACAGGAAACCATCCACAAGTATTGGTTAAGATGAATGCTTGGGACACAGTTCATAATGGATACAAATTCGTGAGTGTACCAGGCAATGTTTTAAGAGTTGTTTTCATAGAAGAACCGGGGAAGCTCTGCTGGGCTCCAGTCTCAAAGTAGAATGTCCCTAAATAACCCAGGATGGCCCCATACCACCGACAGATCCACAGACAAGAGCACAATTCCTAGGCAAGCAGGTCTTCCCACTCTTCTGTCAACCATCTTCTTTTTAGAACAGTCCAAAGGCAACAAAGCCACCAGGGACACCATACAGTATGGGGACCATGAAGCCTCACAGCTAATGGTGCTGAGAAGTGGGGGGCAGGCAGCAGAGGAGGCAAAATGGACCCCCAATGGCTCAAATCTGGGTGCCAGAGGGAGACGAATGTGTGATTATTTTTAAATCACTTCGAGAGTGACCAAAAACTGTAAAGAATCTTCATTTACCAATCCACCCCAGGATCTGAGTTTAAAACAGAGCCTTGCATACAAAGAGGAGAAGAAACTGCTTTTCCTGGAACTCTGCCGTTCAATCAACGACTATTCCTGTTAAAGGGCCACACATCTCCTGTGTATCTCCAGTACCCGGCAACAATGCTCGAAGCAGCTGCTAATTCTCTAAGTAGTGACTAAGCCATTTTCTTCAAGTACACCAAAGTCATCTGAGTATACAAAGAGGTTTTGTTGTAAGAAATGACAAACAAGAACAAAAACGAATAAACAGAAACCATTCACTCGATGAGCAGTACAGTCAAGCTAGCCTGCCATGGAATGGTATAGTGGGGGTTTTCTCTGTACCTGAAAAGCTGTCCTTGTCCAAGGCCATGAGGTTCCTGGCTTGGTAGATATAGCAACGCAGGTGGTAGACGTAGACTCCTGAAGAGAACAGCGACAAGAAGCAGAACACTGTTACTAGCTATCTTTGTAAGTCCTGGGTTGCTCGGCCTAGTTTCCCTCAGCACAGCACATACACATTTCCCAATGCAGTTCTTCTGTTCCTTGTAAAACAAAACTTGCACTAGCGCCCCTTAACTGTGCTGTCCACATTTCAGTTGCCTGCAGTCAATCTTGGACAGCAAACACTAAGTGAAAGAGTTCAGAAACAAAGAATTCACAAGTTGCACATTGCATACCCTGTATCATGATGCAGCCTCAAAGCAGCCTGCTCCATCCCGCCTAGGATGTGGATCATGCCCTTGTTCAGTGTATCCGCCATGTATATGCTGCCTGCTTGTTGGTCTCTTAGTAGGTATCTCAGTTATCAAAATGGCTGATGTGGTATCAGCATTGTAGTGCTTGTGTTAAGTAGCCCTGATTTTATTTAATAAAGGTCCCCAGGCCCTGGTGGCTTTATTATAGCACATTTTAATAATTGTTCTGTATTAAGCTTCAGTTGCCATTACTAACCTGCTATTGTGTGTAATACACAAATTAAACTTTATCACATGTATATATAAGACAAAAGATAGTGTGTGAATAGGGTTTGGTACTATCTGCAATTCCATGCATCCCCTGGAAGTCTTGGATCCTATGTATAGATCCTATGTAGATATTGGGGTGTGGGGTGGGACTATATTTAAAAAATACTATATGCCAGGTGTGGTGTGCACACTTAGAGTCTCAGTACCCAGAAGGCTAAGGCAGCCTGCATTACATAGAAAGAAATTTTTAAAAAATAAAATAAATGTGAATAAAAAAACTGCTGTAATAGTCAAATGCCCGTGCACCAATCAGAACATGAGACTTGTTGTAACAACTGGGTTTAGCCTCTTAGATGCTAAGATGAGACTGTGTCTCTAACAGCCACAGAATGGGGTTCTCGGTGTTACTTGAGATTCATGTCTAGGATACAGTTACCAGCTAAAGGTTTCTTTGACTTTTAAAAATCCTCATGTTCTTCTTTATTATTAATGTACACACATACATACGTGTGCAAGTGCACACACACGTACAGTTTGATAAGTAGCAGGGCATTATGACTGAACACATGAATTTCAGGACTGTGACTGCTTGATTTAAAAGCTCTAGGGCTAATAAACTACAAGAACTGGGCTAAAGGCTGGAGAGATGGCTCAGTGGTTAAGAGCACTGGCTGCTCTTGCAGAGGAGACAGGTTCAATTCTCAGCATCCACATATCGGCTAACAACCATCAGTAACTCCAGCTCCAGGGGATCTGATGCTCTCTTCTGACTTCTGTGGGCATTGCACAACATGGGTGCACTTATATGCATTCAGGCAATATGTTCATGTACATAAACATACATACACATATAATATACATATACATAAATAAATAAAATATTAAAAAACCAAACTTAAGAAAGTTATTTTCCTGTACCTTGGCTTATTCATCTATAAAATGGGCACAATAACAGCACCCCTTTACAGGTGAAGCTGTAAATAAGTTACAGTATGTGAAATGTCCGGTACGTATTAAGACCTATGTAAAAATGTGTCATTAATATTATCATTATCATTGTTATTATTGGGTCTGTTGCATTCTGAAATTCTTGAAGATAGGCACTGAGACAGGTTTTATTTAAATTTTTTTTCTGTAATTAAGATAATAATTTGGGGGCTTTCTAGAGAGAAGGAGCATATTTTAGGCAGACTACATTCAAATCAGTGATTTGATCATTCTTTATCCCAAATATGATAGTTTTTAGAAATGCATTTTTAAAAGTCCTCTTCATTAATTGAAGGAATCGAAAGTCACCTTCATATGAGTAGATTTTTTTTAAAGTCATATTTGAAGAGTTTTCTTGAGATAAGAATCTTAGAAGCAGAATTCAAAGCTAAGTTTAGAACTTACTGTCAAAGTTACAGGAGACAATGGGTGTGTTTGCTCCGAACACAGTGGTTGCGCTGTGCTTCTGCTTCTCCAGGCTCTTCTCGTCTCCATCCTCAGTGGTGTCTGCCCCCTAAAGCGGGAGAAAAAAAATCAGTTCACATGGCCCTAAAACAAACACACACACAAGCAAGCGAAGAGGCCAGAACCATAAGCCAAAGGCCACGAGGGTTTTGCAGGGAGGTTTTATCAGCAGTCACCCCATTTTCCAAGATGAGTAAGGCCCAGGACAGGAAGTGACTTCCTCAGGGTCACTTTGCTAAGAGGTGCCAGAGCAGGAGGCTGAAGCCAGCCTTCAGCTTCAAGTCCACGTTGACTGAGACCTGCTGCTGAAAGAAAGGAAAAAGCAAGAAACAGAAGATGTATCTGAGAATTGAAAGGATGGGAGGAGGAAGAGAAAAAGCAGCAGAATACAGTGGGGTCAGAGTGCAGAAACACAAAACTGACTGTGCTTGGAAACGGTCCTTTTTCTTATTTATATATGTATTTATGTATTTACCTGCGTGTGTGTGCGTGCGCGTGCGCCTGTGTCCTATGTGTGTGCATCCTATGTGTGTACAGAAACCAGAGGAGGCTGTTGTTAGGAGTCCTGCTCTGTCACTGCCTATTCCCTTGAGACAGGGTCTCTCACCCGACCTGGGATTGTTTGCCAGCAAGGCTGGCTGCCAGGAAGCCCCAGCGACCCTCATGTCTCCACCTTTCCCGTCATTCCTCAGGCTTACGGGTGCTGAATATCTGAACTCAGGTCTCCATGCTCGCTCAGCGAGCGCCCTTACCCACAGCCTCCTCTCCAGTCGGTGGAAATTCTAGGCCTCCGGGTGGCATAGCGCACTCACTGCCGTTTCTTACTCATTCCTTCCACTCGCCTGCGTGGTCTACCAGCCCCCCTCCCCGCCCACCCGCCTTCTTTAGTGTGCTTTCGCCAAATTGTCTTAATTTTTCAAGCCTTCTGTGCCGGTCTCCCTGCTGCCTTACATCTGTATATTCGGCTTTACTGGTCTGTTAAACAGCTGCAAGTTTCAAGCCTCTCGTGCTGTGATGTTACTCGATGATACTTGAAACCCAAGGTCCGGGAGCAGATATGCTGGGACAACACTGGGAGAAACAGGTGTGCCTGACTCGTGGAAGGAATCACACGCTAATGGTTTACTCACAGCACGGAACCAGGACTGTGCCTCTCCCTCAGCACCTTTGCCTCAGTGCAGAACTGAAGTTGCAGGGTCCTCTTTGGACTTCGCTGTGCTTTATGTGACACATATTTTTCTATACCAATACTATTTGAACTTTGGCTTCTGATTACTTACAAGGGCACCTTCAAGTTTAAAGATGGCAGCTGCACCATGCGTTTCTGAAGTAGCCATTTTTCTCCTCCATCGTCTGCGGCGAAAGGTATCTGAACTACGCTGTTTCCAGTGAAATTTCCAGCCAATTAAGGAAGCATATTCCCAGCCCTCCCGGTCTTCATATTCTTCCATGGCCTAAGATAGAAACAAATCTTTCAGTGGAAATAAAATATTCCTTATACTGATAAAGTAGATCATTTGGTCAGTGAACAATATGTAGTAATAAAATTGCACTCTGGGGGCTGGAGAGATGGCTCAGAGATTAAAGAGTACCGGCCCTAACTCCGGTTCTATGGGATCCAGCGCCCTCTTCTGGCTTCTGCTGGCATTGTACACACAAGTACATTTACATACATGAAAGCAAAACACAATACATAAAAGTAATTTATTTTTCAAAAATGCACTGCGTGCGAAGTACTACACTAGGAGCCAGGGATATAGCAAATAGCAAAACAGGTGGGGTCTCTGCCTTGGCAGAGCTGATGGACTGTGAGAATACAGGGTGATAACCAGGCGATCGTAGGACTCAGACATGGCAGTGGGGCAGAGCAACTGGGTTCTTTCTCAATTTGTTTTCTGTCTTCGCATCTCATTATCTCATAAGAACACTGCTATTGTGATACCGTTTGGAAAGTACTATTATCTACATCTTACATCTTATGAGGGTAAATGACATCATCCCTCAGGTTTTAAATGCCTTGCCTATATTAATAATGATATAAAATAGATCAGAGTGTATTACTTTTGTAATAACTAATAACTGAGCATGGTACTTTTCAAGTTAAGTATGATAATGACCTGCTTTTGATGTTTTATTCTATTCCTTCACTAGACCTGTGTGCTTACAATGTGACAGAGACTGCTCTCAAGGTTAAAGAATTACTGAAGATGATGGATGGAGTCTTTGCCTTCATGTACTTGACATTTGAGTGGCCAGAATTTTATCTAAATGCTTCACAAGTGTGACAAGATTGAACAAATTGAAAATAATACAAATTATTATAGATGAATTTATAAATAAGAGCCACATGTAGAGTTATTATTAGTGTCATTAATATATTTATTTAATATATTTATTTAATATTATTAGTATGTGGTCTTTAATTTCTTTCACTTTAAATACAAATAAAATCCAGGTTATTCATGATCTTGTAACATCCCTTATGGTAGTAGCAGTAGTGGCAATGGCATATTTCATGTAGCCAAGAGTGGAGAACATGATCAGAGTCTCAGCAAGGCTCCTGGGTGGAACACCAGGCCCAGTGTTCTTCCCAAGTCATGCTGGTTCTTGCATGGAAGGAGCTGGTGAAGCGCCTGTGGAAACTTCTCACCCCTCAGTGTGGGGAAATGCAATATTTCTGGTTCCTTCTCTAGATTATTCATTCTACCACATGATTATTGGGAGCATGCTGCTAAGGCAGAAAGGAGGATCCTGAGATGACTGTGGCTCCATCTATTTTTAGGGCTTTCTTTTCACTTATATGTCTATGTATGTCTGAGTGTCTGCAGGTGCCCGCAGAGGCCAGAAGAGGGTGTCAGAAACCTGGAACTGGAGTTATGCATGTTTGTATCTGGTTCCATTTTTGTTCATCATTGAAATAAAAAAAAATGCTTCACAGCACCAACCAGAGCTGGGCCTTTTAGATCAATGCAAAGAGTTCCTATTCAGAATTAGTCTAACCTGGGTTCAAAGGACATCTCTGTCACTTTCTAGAGGTATGACCTAGAGAAGTTCAATTCATGGCTATGAACTTTATCTGTGTTAATGAGTGAGTCTAAACCTTATAGCTCATGCATGATATGTATGATGGACCATGTTCTAGAAGGCACACAAAACATAGCATTCATTATTGATACCAGTATTATTATTCCACTTAATTTACTATGCATTTAAAGCCTTATAATACCCTAATCAGAAGTCTTATTTCCGTTCTGCAAATTAGAAAGACAGTAGAGTCAGGATTTGAATCTTGAACTTGCTCAATTCCTGAGGTATAATCACGTTGTCTTACTCTGCCAGCATAATTTCATTTTCTTTCTATCCCTCTAGATAGAACATTCATCCTGCCTCAGCACCTTCTGGAGAGCTCGAGAAAGTAGAGATTGCTACCCTTATCCCCAGAGTTGCTCATCAGTAGGTCTGGGCAAGGTACTTCTCACATTGCTTGGCAGGCAGGGTGCAGTTCCAGAATGCTCAGTCATAATTTCAGGTCCTTGATTTGAAGCGGCTCTGGAGAAAGGGCCCCTTCTTTGGAGCTCACCCGGTGTGGCGGGCAGGCTGTCCCGCCCAGCACCCGCCCACTGCTCCTCTTACCCTCGCGGTGCTTGAAGCCGTTTGCGTCAAATCTTTCTTGCGTTTTCGGACCAGTCTTCGCCGTCTATGAGTGTGATACATTTTCTCTGCGGCAACCCAGGATTTGGGTTTACTATCCGGAGGAACGGTGATCCCATACTCCCAGCCTGGAACAGAGTTTGAGGATAGTTACCCAAAAGAGAGATATTTGCCAGACCAGTAAATAACTTGCCAGGAAAGGATCATTCCCCCTCTCTGCCCACAAATACTCTATTGTGATCCACAGGGGTGAGCACCCTTAATCTGAAAATCTGAAATGTAGGATGCTGAAATTTCCTGAGTGCCATCATGTCACAAATGGAAAAATTTCATACCTGACCTTACATGATGCAGCACAGAGTGCAAGGGCACTAAGAATATTACATCAGATTATGTACATAGGGTATACATGAAACATAATGACTGTTGTGTTTAAATTTGAGTCCTATCATATATACATGCAATTATTCCAAAATCCAAACATCAAAATACCAAAACACTTCTGGGCCCCAGAATTTTGGTAAGAGGTATTCAACCTGTATGCTTTTGGAGGATTAAATCCAGAGCCCTGTGAATGTTCGGTAAGAGCTTTGTCCTGAGCTACATCCCAAGCCCATCAGTAACGTTTTTATGGCTATAAAGTTTTCCATTTATGCCTCCAGTCATTCTTAGTAATTGAGTTTACCCAAGAGTAAAGCACAGCTTGAGAGGCTGGACTCTCGACCAGAGTATTATTAGGTCCTTGATTTGCAGTGAGTAAGATGTGGGCGCTGTGGTCAGAGATCTAGGTTCAAATCCCAGCACAACCACATTTGTGTAGTAGCACTACCACATGTTGGCTGTTTACTAAACAAATTTCCTGGCTAGGCATGGTGGTGCACACCTTCAGTCCCAGCACTTGGAGGCAGAGGCAGGCAGATCTCTGCAAATTCAAGGCCAGCCTGGTCTACATAGTGAGTTCCAGGCTAGCTGGAGATACAGGGAGATCCTGTCTCAAAAAAGACGAAAAAAAAAAAGACCTAAACAAATTTCCTACAAGTTGGTAAGCCTATGCTCCAGTTTTACCATTTTAAAGGTAAAATACATAAAACTATATGTTTAGCACATAGTTATTGCTCAATAAATGTTATTATTATAAGACCAGGTGTGCATATCACAATCAATGGAGAATTTATAATCTGTTTGGAATCTTGTGCAACAATGGCAATCCTTTTATGCACTAATCACCTCTTAGAGGGAAAAAAATTCTTTCCCTTTTGATAATTCCAAATGATACAGTTCATTTAATGTGAGCATTGTTATGAACAGAAGCTGTGTCAATGATGCACATTATTTCTGAATATGATGATTTTTAAGGCATTTGCCATTTTCCTGTGTGAGCTGTGAGACTCCATATGTGATTGATTTTATCAGGGAAATTATGAAGTGTGGTTAGGATAGAGAAAATCCTAGTTCCAGATCTCTCCTAACCTCTACGGATTTCTAAGTATCTCGGATCGTAACTGGTTGGCCCCTATCACCTGCTATTTTCCATTCTTAACATCTCCTCACTCAGCATCCATCCAAACTACTGACTTATGAGTCAGATCCTCATTTGAATAGACATGTACAGCAACACAGGACCTAACTGTCATAGTCCAACAGCAGTAGGACTTCTTCCCGTGCAACCTTTGCTCTGGTTAATCAAGGCCTGTCTATAGACTCACACCCGGGCAAATAGATGTACATGGTACCTTTCTCATCCACTGCTCGATTTATGTCATATGCCCATGCGTCATCTTCCCACTCCCAACCTGGAGGGCAAGTCAATTCGTTGGGTGATGCTGCTTTATCACCATTCTAAAAGGGAGGAGAGAGGAGAACAGTAAATGAAGGTCAAAGATGAGAAAAGGTTTTTCACACTTAACTGTGGAGTCTGCAAGCTTATATAGATACCGTCTTAGAGACCCATTTCACTCAGAAAATCTCTAATCTTTACTTATATACAAATGGTACATAAAAATAAAAGTTACTTGTTTAAACTACCTTCTGTTTTTACTATTAGATAATAGTATTAGGTTGAATCATGTAAAGTTGCTGGTTTTGTTGGCCAAAGTGGCTGCATATTAGCAATTTTATATGGTTTAACTTAATATTATTAAATGGTACCACTTATCTTTATAAGAATTTATGCACACACACACAAAAAACTCCATCAGAGAATGAATCAGACATCAAAGGCACATGTATTCAAGTTCAGGAAAATGCTGCTGGAGGTCATGGCACTAATCATATGAACTCTAGCAAAGTTTATATAAAATATTGACTTCCATTTACATAAAAACTTAGAGTGCTAGAAATTTCATATGTAAAAGAAATAAGGTGGCTATAAACACATGGGAAAACACCCAGCCTAACTTTGAATTACAAGAATGGAAAGTGAGACAACATCAGGATGCTACTCAATCATGTGTGGACAAACATGATGTGGGGGGATGGGACGGTGTTGAAGAAAAAGTCCTCTCATACGCTGCTACTGGGGATAACAGTGTGTGCCACCTCCCAAAAAGGGAGTTTAGCAATATGTTTCAAATGCTTGTATGCATTTAAATTTGACCAAGCCAACCCAAGGACTTTTTGGAGATAAGCTTTGATTAAGTGAATAAAAATGTTTGCATATGAAACCGGTAAAAATAGGTTACAATAGATACATATTGTAAAAGCTCACAGATCTGCATGTATGGAAGGCAAAACAGGACTCAGAGCTAAAGTGATGGCTCAGTTGAGAATGTACTTGTCACACAAGCATGGGGTTAGGCTGCTCAGCACCCATGTGAAGGCCAGATATGGAAGTGCTCATCTATAACCCTAGTCCCGGAGAGGTGGACACAGGTGAGTCCCAGGAGCTCTTTAGTCGGCCAGCCTCGCCTAATTGATGAGCTTCAGAGTCAGTGAAAGACCTTGTCTCAAAAAATAAGGTGGAGAGCCACTGAGGAAGATATCTGATGTTGACTCCTGGCTTCCATATGCACACATCCACTTGTACATGTACATTCAACATACACACATATGCTCAAATATATCATTATGTAAAAAATACAAGTTGTAGAACTGTATATATAACAAAATTTCAGTTAAATGAGGAGAAATATACCTGCATATGAACAGAAAGCTGCTCTCAGTGGTTATTTGGGGGCAAGTAGGAGGAATGGGCAAGAATTACTTCTCATTTCCTCGAACACTGTTTGGAATTTTTAAAAAATTAAATTTTTTAGAATTGTGTTTTAAAATTTTTATTTACATGTATGTGTATGTGCTTTCTGAGTATGTGCACATGCATAGGAATCTGAAGAGGATGTTGGATCCCGTGGAGCTGGAGTTACAGGTGGTTGTGAACTGTCCAATGTGGGTGCTGGGACCTGAACTCTGGTCCTCTGCAAGAGCAGCAAGTGAGACATCTTGCTGAAACATCTTTTCAGTTCTAGTTTTATTTTATTGTTTGTACTTATGTGTATATATGTATTTGGATTTGTTATTTTAAGTGTACGAGTGTTTTGCCTGTATGTATATAAGAGCACCCATATGTGTAATATTCTCAGAAGCCTAAAGAGGGTGTCAGATACTCTGGAAATGGTTGTTAGTTACCATGTGAGTGCTAGGAATTGAATATGGGTCCTCTGCAAGAGCAGTCAGTGCCCTTGACTTCTAACTATGACTTAAGCTGCAAATGAACTTAAGTTGTAAGTATAGACTATTTGGAAGAAGAGATGTTGCTGGAGCCATGACTCATGGTAATGGCCCCAACAGATCCTGATGCACAGAAACAGGACAGGAAGGTCCATTTCGAGAGCAGGTAGCTCACCGCATCTGTGTAAGTGTCCTCTGCTGGCTTCCAGTCGCCCCCAGGGTAGCGACTCTCATTCTGGTAGACTTCGTCAGTGAACTCTGTATGGCCTGCATCTGCCTCAGTCAGGAGGCTGGGGATGAGAGAGGGCTCGTATTACCCCAGGAGAAATGGAAAGGAACCAGCAACCCCAGTTATTTCACATGGATAGGAGGCCCCTACAGCCTGGAATGATCCCAGGTTCTTCCTCACTTGAGTCCTTTGGTTTCTCCACTCCAAAGTCGTCATTGTACTAACAGCTTTTGATATCAATTTGGAGAAAGGGCCTGGTGGACCTGTGAGACCTAAATTATAGAGGACTCCTCACATTGGCAAGGTTGTTCCTTCCTAGTAATTAGGATGGAGCCAGGAAAACAGTGTTGTGAGCAACTTCCTACAGGGGTCACAGAGCCCTTCCACACTCGTTGTTTCAGTACATGCTGTCCAGCTTTTTCTCAGTGAAACTCTTGGCTGACAGTTCAAAGAGCAGGGAACCACTTCTCCATGCCCTTCCTATTTTCAAAAGTGGGGTGAAAGTAGTCTTGAAGCTATGTGAGAATATGTGCCCATAGCTTGCTTGCTCTGCGCAGCATAAACTGATGGTTTCTAAGCAGACGGCCAAACCAGGTCATTTCAGACTCCAGACTCCATCTGAGCCCTGAGGAATCCATACTGCCTCTTTGCCACGCCACTTTTCTCTTGGATTTAGAACCACTTCAAAAACCCACAGATGAAGGCACAGAGGCGCCAACCTTGCCTTAAGTCTTCAGCCAGGGACTCTCAAATGAGGGCTCCTTTTCCTTTACTATTTCTACCCTTCTCTGTAATCAAATACTGGAAGGGTATCAAGAAACAAACAGTCTCCATGATTTGTATAAATTGAAATCATCCAGCATGCCTCTGAGCCTCAGAGGAGCCTGAAAGCTCTGGCTGCTTTCTCTAGCATCCCAGCCAGCCTTGGCAGGCTTTGACCGTTTGCTTTTCCAGTTACAGGTCCGTCTACCCTTTCTGTCTCTGTCCTCACCTCCTTCCTCCTGTCCAGTTCAAGGCCTGTCTGCCTTCTCACCAGTCCCCACAACTCCAATCAAAGCAAGCAGTCCCACATCAAAAGCAAGGCTGTGCAGGCATTGGGTCTCAGAAGAAGAGCGTGTTCATTTTCCTCCCTCCTCAAGGCCCATGCAATGATAACACACAAAGGTCAGAGACCAAGCTTTGGAGACCCTAATCTGGCTTCCCAAGTATGCCATCACAAGGTGGTCAGAAGAACAACATTTTTATTTACTGATTGATCAGTAGATTGTTTGAGACAGGTCTCATGTCGCCCAGGCCACCTTTGAATTCACTGTGTAGTACAGGATGACGATGAGCTCCCTTTCTTCTGAATGTACAGGTGTGGCCCACCACACCCAGTTTATGTAGCACTGGAGAAGGAAGCCAGGGCTTGTCGGGTTAGGCGGTGCTCTGCCAACTGAGCTACATCTCCAGTCCTGCTGGCAACATTTAGAAACAAGGCTTCCATTTACCCCAGACTCCAGGGGAAGCTGGCTTGCCTCCTGCTGTCCTCTTTTCTCTTTCGGAGTGTTGAGCATCAATCCCAGGACCTCACACAAGCTAGGCGAACACTGTACCATTGAATTACAATACCGCAAAGTGTTTCTTTTCTTTTTAGTAATACCTTTTTAGATATAAGTCACATACCGTTTAATTCACCTCTTTGAAGTATATTCCTTCACGTGTCTTGCAGATATTCTAGCATAACTATTGTGTGTCAGTTCGGGATTCTAGCATAACTATTGTGTGTCAGTTCGGGTGCTCTGATAGTTTAGATTCCAACCCCGGGGATCCCACTTACAGGTTCTGTGCCTTGGTACAAGTGACTTGCTCTTTCTAAGTCTCAGTTTCCTCATTTATATGGTAGAGATCATGTGATCTTGTTGAGTGAGTCTTGCATGTCTGTGCGTCTTGCCAGCTTAGTGCTGAAGGTCTTTGTGGTGGATTAGCTTTTCAAGGATATTCTATGGGGAATGGCCTTGGAAAACAGAGATACTCTTTGTCTAGAGCAAGGGGCCATCATGCTGCAGGGCCCATTATAAAAGATTAGGATTCCTGAAACTCAGGCTTTCTGCCTTGCAACGTGCAAGTGATATTTGGCCCTCTTCATGTCACTCTGTGGACCCTGGAACATGAAGAACTAGGGCAAATGTTGATACTCTACTATTGCTAATGCTGTGGACCAGCAGTCATGCATCTCCTGCCAGAAATGGTGGCAGGTGACCTCATTACTGCCAACACCCTCAAATCTCAGACCCTTCCTAATTCTTATCACCGCTTATCTGATAGGACTGTAGTTCAGATGAACCAAGATGATGTTGGTTTTGGGCACACTGCCTGGCATATTTTTAACAGCTATATAGACATAGATAGATGATAGGTGGGTAGGTAGGTAGATAGAGATTTAGATATCGATATAAGATACAGATACTGAAACAATTACCTTCTTTCAGGGTCAACTATCCAGTCTCCATCCCATTCCCAGCCTTTGGGAGGCAAAAAGAATTCTCTCTTGAGCTTTATTTTTCCCGTGACATCAGAAAACTTATGACGTCCCACTAGTCCAGAGGTGCCCCATTTTCCAAACATGAGAGCTTGATTTTCATACTATTAAAAATAAGTAAGAATAGAGAAACACTATCAAAGATCAAGAAAGAAAACCATCCATAAAATTTCAAGACAATGCAGGATTTAGGCTTGACAATGACAGAAAGCAGAAAAGCTATATGCTCAAAGAGTACAGACTTAAACTTGGGCTATCAGTGATTATGTGACTTTGGCCGGGGTACTCATCTTTCTGAGACTCAGAGTTCTCATCTGTAAACTGGGGTTAATACTTTTCTTATAGTTGTTCTAGACTTGTACATGCAAACGACTGTGAATGTGTTTTGTAAAAAGTCACATACCATGTTAGCTGTTTTGGTTATGATCATGATTTTTATTTTATGTCTATGAGTGTACTGCATACATGTATGTAAGTGTACCTGTGTTGTACAATGCCTGTGGAGGTCAGAAGACAGTGCTGGATCCTCCTGGAACTGGAGTTATGGACAATTGTTAGCTACTATGTGGGTACTGGGAATTGAACTCAGGTCCTCTGCAAGAGCAGCCAATGCTCTTAACTGCTAACCATCCTGCTCCTATTATTTTGAATGACTCAAAACAGGGTATCTTCTTAATTCCTACAAAATTATCCAACTTATGAATATGTAGATTTTATCAAGTTTACTTGTAAGTTTACTACTTAAATTTAGGCTACACTTATTCAGGTAAATAATTAATTGATAGTGTTACTTCCCAGGAAGTACACAAAGAACACATCCAAAACATGATGCTCTTGTGGTTCTGAGCTTATTTTTGAAGACTGATTTTATGGTTTATTTATCTGTGTGTGTATGTATGTGTGCATGTGTGTGTGTGCATGTGTGTGTACATGTACATGTATGCAGGTGCTCAAGGAAGCCAGAAGAGGGCACCTGATCACCTGGGGTTGGGGGTCCCAGGTGGTTGTGCGCCATATGATATGGCAGCTGGGAACCTAACTCTGATTCTCTGACAGAGCAGCAAGTGCTCTTAACTGCTCAACCATCTCTCCATCTCTGGTTCTGAGTCTTAATCCCCTTTGGAATGCAGCAGGTAGAACAAGACCTCTCTGGAAAGCAGGTTGGTGGCAAAGACAGAGCCTGGTGTTTAGGGCACTCCTTTCTAAATTAGAATGTATAAATCTCCAATATCCTGCTCTTCACATTCTCAACCCTGAAAAGAACTGAGATTGCCCAGGGTGGTAGGTGTGCCACTTTGATCCCAAAGTCAAATGTCCATTTATCTGATGATGATCTTACTGAGCAGATGAGTTGCCTAATAGTTGAAAAAAGAGGGAGGAAATCTGAGTATGTGTCCGATGGAGACATTGGGAGCAAGAGCACTGTCCTCTGGTCTTGGGTGTTGGCAGTGCACTTCAGGCTAGAGGAGCAGCTATCATAAGCATTCATGATACTTGGATGTGGGACAAGGGTACAGAACGTGGGAACAAGGCTTGGAAGCCAGCATGACTCTCGTAAAACCCAAGCACAGACCTCAGAGTAAACAAGAGGGTTTCACCACCAGCACAGATGGTGACCTTCAGTGGCTTTGAGCAACGAGGCCTTAAGCCAGCAACAATAAACAGGAGAGTATGTAAAGCGTTCGTGAACAAGCACACATGAAGTACTCTAATGATCCCCAGAAACTTGATGAAGGGAGGTAGACTTTACAGAGGACCAGGTTCTGGTATTTGTCCAAAACAGCAAGAACCAGTGAGATTTCTTTTATCATTATTAATGTGCCTGTCCTGATCTTCACAAGCTGCTAGAATCTGGAGACACCATAGAATCCCATAGAGTATCTGAAATGGGTGAATCATTTCTCAACATGAGCCAAGTTCTATTCAGGGGAAGACCTGGAAGGAGTGGAAGAGAGCCCTGAACTGGCTGATTGCTCCAGGCTTAATCTAGTGTACAAAGCTGGAGGATAGGCAGGGAAGCCAAGAAATCTTACAGCATAGGAGCAGTTTCTCATAGGCTCTGAGGTTCCTTCTGCCCCACACTGCCTGGGATGCTGGACAGCCACTAGGGCTCCTAGTGGCCTCCAGCACACACTTGCTCATCTCCAGAAGCATTTCCAAGACAGAACTGTAAGGACTGGTGTGTTGCCCACATCTCACACAGTTCCTTATAGTGGCACACAGATATCCTGTATGCACCCACACTGGAATTGCCTCTGTGGCTAATTCCTAACAATTGAAGAACCAGAGTCTCCAGAATGGCCCTGGGAACCTGCATGTACAGCAAGAGACACAGTTTTAAAATCATTTCAAGACACTATGAAATCCTTGATGATAAGGCTTGGCTTCTCTATTATCTTCAAAACCTGGTTCAGTGCCATAAATTCACAACTCCTAAGAGCATGATAGACAGATGGAGGGATAGATTCCATTATCACTTATTTATGTAACAAATGTTTATAGGGGCCTACTATGTGCCAAGCATCATTGAATGAGCAAAATGTAACTCAGCAAGTAGGTCAGAAGTCTAACCTGGAGCCAGTTGTCAACTATAGTAGTAGGGAGCAGGAAGAGATCTATAGATTAGCTAGAATGAACATAGTCTCTATCTGAACAGGAAGGCCCGCCTGTAGAGTGGAGTTCATCTAAAAACTGAAAAGATCTATCACAGACATCTAGCGAATTTAAATAAATATGTTCTTTGGATTTAAAAAATAGTGTATAAAGAAGTAAAAATAACACTACTTTTATGGAGAGAGTTTGTAAAATTTATTTTCATTGTAAAGAGACTTTTAACTCAGTGGGCTTAAAATTCAGTAAAGGTTTTACAAGTCCTCTATCTCAAGGAAGCTTCTTGAGATCTGAGTATCTCAAGCGTCCCTGTTCCTAGGCTGGTGTGTACTTAATGTGTCTTACCATCAGGTACCCAAACAATGGACTGTTACTGGGTTCTAGTGCCAAGGGCTGGGAGGGCATCCATTTTCAACATTTCTGACTAGAATTCACCTCTTGGAATTATCTCACAAAGGTAGCAACCACTCTGGAGTGTTCCAGTGTTGATAAACTTCTAGAGGGTCTCCTAGCCCTTTAGGTTAAGATTCCTTTAGAGGCATTTTAGGTGGAAGTAATGACAGCTCTAGTTAGATGAAAAGTGACCCGCACCAGAGAGGAGAAGGGAGGAATGTCATCGAAGGTACCATTTCAGCAAAGACGGTGAACGCTCCTTCTGCAAAGCTGTTAAACTTCTTCTCCACAGCACTTAAACCCAACCAGATGTTCACTCGCAGTTCCACAGGCACTCTGGGCCCATTTTGTTTTTCTTGTGGATACTGTGGATGAACAACAACATGTTATGTGACATGTACCACCACATGGACTTTGACATCAAGTTAAAATAAAAAACAGATGAATATCTAACCATTGCTCTCACTAGACTGATTTTATATTTGCCATTGTTAAAATATTCACAAATCAGGCTCAGGAGATGGCTTAGTGGGTAGAGGCACTTGCTGCCAAGACTGAGGATCAAAGTTTGATCACCAGGACCCACATAGTGGAAGGAAAGAACCAACTTCTGAAAACTGTCTTCTTACCTCCACACACCCACTATGGCAAGCATACACATGCACACACAAATAAATAATAAAAGAAAATGCAAAAAATAGTTGACAAATGACCCTACAATAGTAGCTAAAGCAGTGGGATTCAAATTGCAACCCAGCTGGTAGAGCTCTTGGCCTTTCCCAGCTCTCTGACCCAGTTCCATTCTCAGGATGCTTTTTCCTGCCTCTGAGACTGCTTGGGGAGGCCAAAGGTCAGAAGAGTTTTCCTGACTGCACGGACATCAACATAGATTGTCTTCTTTGCCTTACTGACACTAACGGTGTGTGCTGATACCTCTACAGGAAGAGACAGTGACATCTGCTGTCCCCAGCAATGACAGCAGGGCAGCTACTCGTTCTTGAGTATAGAAAATGAAATGCTAGTTTCATTAAAGAATTCTTTCTTTTTCTTTAAAAACTAAAGATCTAAAAATTTGTACCAAATTTAAAAACATTCAGGAACTCAAGAGGCGGCTCAGTGGTTAAGAGCACTAGCTACTCCTGTGGAGGATCTGAGTTCAGTTCCCAATAACAACCACCCGTAACTCCAGTTCCAGGGGATCTGATGCCCTCTTCCGGCCTCCAAGGGCACCAGGCATGCATGTGAAGCACATATATTCATGCAAGTAAATACACACATAAAATAAAAATAGATAGATGTTTGAAAATTTAAAAAATGACTTTTAAATTCATTTCAAATTACTACTCTTGTTTTATTCTTCTAAATGTTTGGTATGATGGCATGGGAAGTTCACACAGGCCACCTCCCACATTAGCATGTGATGGTTGTCTTGACAAAAAGCTTTTGTACAATCATGTAAGTTACTAACTGACATTTTGTGAGGAATACAACGCATATAAACAAAAGCCTTCTATAATGTTTTAATGCTATAGAGATCCCAAGATTTAAAAGCCCACTGAATTAAAGGGCTTCTTAAACTCGACAATGAAGATTAACAAGGTCAATAAATATATAAAACAATTTATTAAGAACATTTTGCTGTTTAGCCATTGGATTTTAAAACTTAGTACAAAGCACATCCCTTTATCTTCTCTTGCTTCCTGTGAAGCTTTATTTATTAATCAGTTTGCTTCCACCCACTGCTGAGGACGATTATAATTGAGGTTCTATTTTAAGTAAGATCTGTTTTGCAAAGAACATTTGAAAGAAGATAATCACTCTGATTCTATTTATATTCTCCTAATTAAAAATTAAAGAGCAATATTTACATTTATAAAAAGTTAGCAGATATCACCTTTTTTTAGAGAACACATTCCCTTGACTTAGCCTTTTCTCTTTTTGATAGTATTCCATTCTCAGATCCAAAGTCAGGGTGGGCAAGATAGGATGTCAAAATATGCTGACAGGAGCTGTTTTAATTTTTTTTGTTCCAGACCCAGGCCTCTGTCATTTTTCCAAAAGCACACCCAGGCCTCTGTCATTTTTCCAAAAGCACACCCAGAGAAGTTCTTCACTGCAGGTCTTAGGATGGAGTTATTGTCCTACGAAGCTTGCAGAATACCAATAAAATAGTAGATGCATGTGCAACCCAGAAGGGTGTCAGTGTTCATCAGGACTTAAAGGAGAAATGTTCAGAAATGTTCAGAACCTCTACCTTAAAGTAGCAGCTATCAAAATGTTTCAATACTGGGGCCTCTTCAGTGTGTGATGTTTAATTGTAGTTGTCAAATTGACTGGGCAACTGGGCAATCCTGTATGGAATTTTCTTGAGCAAATTATTTGAAATGTGAAGATCTACCACCTTTCTGGTGGTAGCCTAAATTCAAGAGATAAGAAGAAAAAAATATTGGGATTTTCCTGCTTGCCTTCACTCTTGCTGGCAAGTTCATCTATTTTGTCTCTATGGCTGCTGATATTAGGACCAGGCTTGGACTTCCAACATGGCTCTCCAGGACTCCTCTGGGCCTTCAGTGCCAGATTGGGCCTGCTAAGGCATCCAGCCTTGTGGACTGAGCAACTGCTGGCTTCTCAGCCTCTCTGGTGTGAGACAATCATTTTGGACTATTCAGACGGTATCATGTAAGTGAATGTAACAAATCTCCTGTCAATATATATTCATTCTGCGGGTTCTATATCACAAACAGAGCAGAAGATTCCACAGACTAGTCACACTACTTTCTCCCCCTGACCTCCAAACACTTACTAGCTTCAAGGGAAGACAGACACTGCTTTGCATGAGACATTGACGGTGGAAAATTGGGACTGGAGAGATAGTTTAGCAGTTAATGAGCACTGCTACTCTCTCAAAGGACGCAGGTTCTATTCCCAGCACCAACAAGGCAACTAACAACCATCAGCAATTCCAGTTCCAGGGGATCTGATGCCCTCTTCTGGCCTCCACACGCATGGCATGTATGTGTGTACTTACATATATGTAGGCAAAACAATCATACACATAAAATAAAAAACATTTCTTAAAGTGGAAAATTCATGTCAGAAAGCAATTGACAATGTCATATTATTAATTTCACAAAGATGTCTAGAGAGGTGTCTGTGGTTGAATGCCAGCTACCCCCGGTCGTCCTATAAAAATTATAGCCTCAGAAAGAGGCATCAGAACAGGCAAAAATTGTTCATAACCACTTTAGCCATACAGTAGTTAGAAAATTACAAAGCAACTCCTTATCCAGAACCTGAATTTTGTATGTATTTGCCATTACGCTATGAAGATGTACCTTCAGAAGGATGGTTTGGGTTTTTCCACAGTATTTCCCACATGCGTTCTCACCGCTGGTGGAGTATAAGACCTGATGGGCCGGAATTCGAGCATAAGCCAGTCTTTTTTCTCCCCGAATCATCCAGATGATAATATCAGGCATACTGTTCTGTGGCTGTGCAGTTGAATAGGAAAGAAAGCACACAAAATTAGTCTAAATGTAGCAGACTAGAGAAGCAGCAGGCTGGACACTCAGGGCTCCTCTTTGTGAAGAATGTGATCAGGACTCTCCCCAAGTCTTGAGACACATCTTACAGCACCACCTTGTGATCACACAGAACTGGAAGATGGGTTGTGGCTAGCCAAGGGGAAAAGAGAGGGCCATGGGGGAGCTGATGAGGAGGTGCTGCCTGCTCAGCTCTGAGACGTGTTCTAGAAAATACTCTTCTCTCAAGCTTCATTTGAAGAAAGTCATCAGCAGACTGAAAGGCAATAAGCTACCACCAACTGCTGTGGTTTGAAACTGTCCCCAAGGTTTATGTTGGCAGTTCTATCCCCAGTTGATTGTCTCAATAGAGATGAGTAGGTCATGAAGGCTGGACCCTCAAGCGCAGATTAATTCATGATTGTGGTAGTGGGTGAGTTTTATTGAAAATGAGCTTATTATGAGAGAGGGGTCAGTCCTCACTTTCTTGTTTACTCTTTCTCACCATTCTGGCTTTTCTGCTTTCTGCCAGAAAGTTTACACCTTTTAACCCTGGACCTCTCTGATCCAGAACCGAAAAATCAAAACCTCTGTTCTTCATAAATAAACGGAATGGGGCATTCCGTTATAGCAGTACAAAAGGAACTGAAGCACCACCCTCTAGACATGTAAAGAATAAGAGGAGTCTCTTTATTCTTGGTCTTTAGTCCATGGAGGTGATGCAACTGACATTTGTCCTGCATCTACTACATGCCATGCACTGGGATGTGTTGTCACACGATGATGCTATGATACAAGGACTATGTTTATCTCTACTTTGTAAGTGAGGAAATTGGGGCTTAGGTGGGTTGAATAACTTTCTTGCAGTATAAATGGTGAATTCAGGATTTAAGATTTATTTTTATTTAATTATGTGTACATGGGTAGGTGAACTCTTCAGTCCAGTAATTCCTTCATTTTTTTTTTATCACTAAAAAGATTTGTTCACTATCCCAAACAACATACTTGATTCTCCACCCACCACCCTAGCCTTGGTGCATTGTCCACAGAATCCTTCCAGAACTAGATGGCCTTAATGTAATTTCAAAGTCCTACCTCTTCAGTAAGTTGCAATAATTTATCAAGCCAGTCCTCAATTTCCAACAAGGTGGATTTCACATCTGTGGTTTCAGACCTCATTCTCACGGCTGCCTCGTGTATCTGGGAGAGAAACCTGGACCGTAACTTTCGGATCTGAGTATCAAGAATTGTGACGTTAGCTTTTCCTTCTGTGACAGGCAAGGTGTATCTAAAAAAAAAAAAAAACAAAAAAAAACAAAAAACATAATTTGAAGACTAGCATTATGTTTGTCAATATGCTGTTTAATGTATGCTTGAATATATTTGATTTACCTTGAAACGCCAGCCACTTCCCAGTTCTACAAGCACTAGTTAGCTTAACCTGGGGTTGGATACATCGATGTGGTACTGGCAGTGCAGAAAAGAGAGCTAAACTTCCAAAGCAGCTCCTTACGTTTGACCTAGGCCCACAGGGTCACTGAGAAGATGGAAATGGCAGCAGCTAGGAGAAGATGGCTTTCCCTTCGTTTGCTTCTCAGAACCTGGGTATTGATCCACAGAGTGATGGAGGAGGGGGGGGACGCTAGAGACCATTTAGCCAAAGTGTTAACTTCAGGACCATGAACCTCTAGATGGTCTATAGGTAGACCCAGGAGGTCTGTGAACCCCTGGAACAGAGAAGGAAAAGTATATGTGCCTGTGTCAGCATGCTGAGGGACAATGGTGAACACAGACATTTTCACAGAGTGTGTCTAGGGACAAGCTGTGGCTCCATCACTTACTATGTCCATGATCCTCTCACTCTCTCATCTTCAAGCATAGGCAAATAATATCTACATTTTTGGGTTGCTATGAGAAGTAAGTGAACTAATTGAGACTATTCAGAATGGTGTCAGCTGCATAATCAAGTCTAAATAATATCAACAACATCATTTCCATCATTGCCATCATCTCAGAAGACTCTCAGTGAGCTCCAAAATTAGTAGAGATCACTTGTGTAGGACAAGTCCCTATTCAAAATGAGACCCAGAAGTCTAGTGGTAGGACCTCAGAGAATTACAGGGAGTAGCTGGGATCCAGATTAGCCTCCTGCCATCAGCCCTTCCCTCAAACTGTGGCCACTGGTTAGACCACAGGGTGAGGCTGTCACTAATTCCGGGAAGTTCTGCTCACATTGTCCCCACCTAGAATTTGCAGTTATTTGAACTTCATCCAGCTCCTTAAATGAAGGAAATCCTAGTAATATTTCATTTAAACACTGAATTTCCTGTTATATAACGTTTTAAAAAAAGATTCCAACTTGATTCTTTAAAAACAGCTCACATCAGAAGTACATGCAGACATAGTTGGGTGAACTAAAGTTCACAGGCATTTTCCCAATGAAAGCGATTACTGCACATTCTGTGGTTTCATTAACAATTGCGGCAATATGTAAAGGGTTAAGACTCTGCGATGATTGTGCAGGGCCAAAATAATAGAAAGCTGGGAGCTCAAAAGGTAGACTTGAGGCTGTTGATAGAAAGATGCCGACGATGAGATGGAGCATTGGGGCTGAGGGGGTAAACCCATCCCAGCATCATGTGCCTTTATGGATTGCTGCTTCCTCACTGTAATATGAGGAAACAGAGATGACCCCCTAGGATCAAGTTCTAAGGCACTCAACAGTAGAAACAGGGACTTGGACTTCAGCTGCTCTTCAATGACCTGACTAGACCACTAGAAGGCATAAGAAGACAGGGTGACTAAAGGCCTTACTCCGGAAGGAAAAGTCTGAGATTTCTCTGCCTATGCAAAGTGCTCAATGTGATGTCTTTCTTTCCTTTCTTTTTTTTTTTTTTTAAACCTTCTCTGTCTACTGCCTTATTAGCCAATATTTAAAATGAATTGGAATGAATCACCTCCTCTTTGATTTCTAAAAGCCAAAGGATTCAAGCTGCTTCCCTGAGTCCTAGTTATGAAATGTCCTCTGACTCAAGTCTATTTACTGGCTTTGTGTAATGGGGCTTGAAGCGTATGTTTTGTTGTTTGTCTTTAGGACAGAACATGTCATCGTAGAGCAGGCCCATTCTACCTGTCTCTGTGTTCCTCCTATTTTAGTGTAAGTGCTACTGAAGTGAGCAAATGGGTTCTGGGTTCTTGAGGCACCCAGTAAGAAAGCAACTAAGAAGGCTATTTCTAAAATGTGAGTTAGTAGCAATGTTCTGAGTGGTCAAATCCATGTTTCTATTTCCCTTTGGAAGTCAGGAGTCATCTCCCTGGACAGCTGGGACACAGTGCTCAAGCCAGTCACTTTTCCCTCCCCAACCTTCTGGCCCAGGTTTCCCAGAATGGGTTAGAATTGGCAACAAATCAGGGAGCTCTTTCAAGAGGCCCAAAAAGTTCACATGCCTTTTCCAGACAAATACTTGAGACATTCTAGAAGCTCTTAAGTCTTAGGGGAGGAGGGCATGGCTGGGAATGCGGAAGTAGGAATAATCTCACTGTACCTTGTGTCTTCTATAACTTCATCTATCAGCTTCGACTGCAACTTGGTCAACTGGTTTGCAGGGATTTTAGCTTGGATCCCTGATTTAACAGCCTCTATGTTCGATTGCTGTAGAATTCAGAAAGAGAAGAGATTACTAGTAATTGTACATCATGCCATTTAACTCAAGAAAGGCTTTGCTTCTATTTTAAAGTGAGTAATGGGAGTAGGGTGGGGCTGTTTCACTTAATATTTACCACAGTTTTGTGCTATTTATTTTTCTTCAAAATGCATTTAATACATGTTTAAGTGATATGAAACTTCATCCTATATTTTGACCTTTGAAACCATGTAAATATTTTATGTACCACCAAAATAAACAAAACAAAGCCATTAAGAGTAGGGGTAGGGACCCTACAAAGGAATCTACACAGAAACAAAACTGACTTAATTATATTTTGGATGAACAATATAATCATAATAAACTAGCCCATGAAACCTTTGCAAACAGTTATTTGACTATCCTCAGGTACAAAACAAAGATGAAAAAAACATATTAACCTCTAATTAGTCAGGCAGGGTGGCACAAGCCGTTAATCCCAGCACTTAGGAGGCAGAAGCATGCAGATCTCAGTGAGTTCAAGGTCAGCTTGGTCTACAGAGGGAGTTCCAGGGCAGCTGAGGTTACATAATGAGACCTTGTCTCAAACCAACAACCTCATGAAACCATCTAATTCGTAGTCTTGTTGTTCATAGTGACTGATCTATGCGTTTTGCCTTTGAACAATGAGGGCATATATTTAGACTAACAGAGGCCAGATTTCTTACTGTAGGAAAGATAAAGTAAATCTTTAGCAGTGGACTCAAACTGGAAGCATTTTTACAACTTCAGTATCTTGACAGATATAGAAATAAATGTTTGTATACTGTGTACACTCATGTATACACATCTGTGTGAGCATGGGTGTATCTGCTGACGGGCCTATAACCAGTAACAGTGAGCACTGTAGTACCCAGACTTTGTTTTTTTTAACTAATAAGAACTCCTTGGAAAAACATTTATCTCAGGGCTGGGACTGACAAAGTACAAGATAAGCCCAGAACTGAGCATTGTGCTACTGTTGAGCATCTGCCAACACAAGAGGGTAAGGGAGTACCTGCCAGGCCTAGCCAAAGTCCTGGTCACGGAAAATCATCATCATATCAAGATCAGCATGGAACTAAGGCAGCTTAGTCACCAGGGAGAGCTGATAAGAAAAACTGTGAAAACACTGAAGAATATCCAGAGCTGTGTGAATGACTTTTATAAATGGACATAATTTGGACAAATGACTTTTAGTTAAACCCAGCAAAACCATGCACTCTAGGGTCTTAAGACCTTGGAAACTGATCTTGTTTTCTAGGCAACCACAGTTTGTTACTCCACTCAAAAAGATAATGAATGAACATGGATATGCTTGAGAATTAACATACAGAAGTGCTGAAATGTGGTGCACACATCTCCATTGTACGTAGTGGAGACTGGGAAGGACAGTTGATCTCATGAATGAGATCTTCTCAAGCTAGGGATGAAAGGGGTGGATGGTCTGTTATGATTAGCGTGGAGCCAAACTTGTACTTTCCCAAGTGAAGCTGGAGAAACCATTTTGAATGCAAATTATGGGAGGGGCCAGACTTGGAACACAGTTCCAGGAAACAGATGATTCCAAGAAATATCTAGGGGGACTAAATATCCTCCAAATTCAGGCCCACTCTTAAAACCAAAATTTAAGCATTAAGCTCTTTTTTGTTAGGTAATTATGTTGGTATAGTAACAATACACAGAGCATAAAAGAAGAAATGTGTGTAACCAATTTCCCAACAATTCCCTTAAGAAAGGGAACTGGAAGCCTGGCATGGCGGCACATGCCTTAATCCTAGCACTTGGGGGGACAGAGGCAGATGGATCTCTGTGAGATCGAGACCAGCCTGGTCTACATAGTGAGTTCCAGGTCAGCTGGGGCTACCAATAGGATACCCTGTCTCAAAAAGACCAGAGAGGGAGAGAGAGAGGGAGAGAAAGAGAGAGAGAGAGAACCTGAACAAAGATTTTGGAGCCTCATGAGGAGGCATTGCCTCTTTTTCCAACATTTTTGATGGGCTCTTCAGTCAGGATATTCAAGTGCACCATTATGGTACTACAGAAGGTCGAAAGAAAACCATTATTGTCTTTATAACATAAAGTAATATTCTCATTTTCTTATGGAGTCTTAGATCAGAGTTAATGCCATATATCTTGGTACGGATTGATCTAGACCTTAGAAAAATGAATAATAATGCAATTTTAAATGATCTTGATATTAACACATATTAAATTCACATATTGGTAGGGATTGGTATAATATTTTGTTTATTTTATTTTTATTATTTTTTATGTGTATGAGTGTATTGCCTGCATGTATGTAAGTGCACCCATGTCACCCAAAGGTCAGAAGAGGGCATTGGATCCCCTGGTACTGGAGTTATAGACAGTTGTTAGCTGCTATGTGAGTGCTGGGAATCCAACTGGGGTTCTCTGAAAGAGTAGCCAGTGCTCTTAACTGCTGAGCCATCTCCAGCTCCTGGTGTAATATTTTCATACATGCATGGGATATGTATTGATCATATCCAAATACCTCTTTTCTACTTCCTACACACCCTAAATTAATATAATTTTGAAAGCAAAATACCAATGCTAGATGGATTTTATTCATACCCGATAAAAGTAACTAAGTAGAAATGTCCCAGACATGTCCCCTTTCTCCTCACTATTCTAGTGTCAACAAGCTGCATCATCACAGATCTCATACCTATTCAGTTCTATCAGAGGAACCCACTCCCAATTGCTAAACAAGGAAGTTCTTCCAGTCTGCAGCAAGAGTAGAAAATGTCAGGCTCTGCTTGGCTAAGCTCTCTCTTTCCACAGCAAAGATTATCACAACAGTAACAGCAAAGTCCTAAACGTTCCATATTGCTATTGGAACACACCACTCTTCATATACAAATTATGACTGCTACTATGAGTTCCCTCGCTTGGCCCCATCTTTTTCAATTTCCCATCTTACTCACCAAGAACATTTTTATCTGGGCATATGCTCGCACAAGCGTAAGATAGCATTTCCTAAATTCCTCATGGACAGCTGTGGGAATGGCTTCTAACCAATAGAAAGTAAGCAAAAATCAAGTGTGTGACTTGTGTATTCTTCCTAGTGAGAGGCCTGTGTCATCTTCTTTTCTCGTTTTTCCCTTCCTCCAGATGTGGTGAACTGCCTCTAGCAAACAGAGATAACTCCTCAGCCATGGCAGAGCAACCAGTGGGAAAGATCCTGGGCCCCACTTACCAACACACCTCTGCTGGCTCCAGACCATCTTCCTCAGCTGTTACAGAAATTGCTCTTACCTTGTTGACCATTGTATCTTAAGATCTTGTGCTAAAGTAGCTTAGCCTGCGACCTGACTGATACATAATTTACTCTGTATGGCAAAAAGAAATTCAGGAAAGGTAAACTCACCAGCCGTTCTGCCATGACTAGGAGAGTGTTCACTGCATCCAGGCGATGACTAATATCCTCCCAGTAGGAAGTGAGGGTGACAACGGGCTTTGTGTGGGCCCAAGGTAAGTAGTAATAGTAGTTCCCTGGAATGGGACATTGGGGATCAGTGCATATTGGCCTCTTGAAGTAGACAACATATTTATTAAACAGATGTGCTGAGAGAAGTACTGACTAATCTACTTGCTTGGAGAATAGTCTTGGGTAGTTGTGTCTTTGCTGTTTATTCAGTGCTGGGGATTAAACCCAGAGCCCATATATGCTAGGAAAGTGCTCTGCCACCAGGCTATAACCCAGCCCTATTTAACTGTATTCAGATGAGCATCAGAAGAAGAGATAATTCTTTATCATCCACCTGCTTTGTAAATCTAAAATACCAGTAAATTGAGCACAGCAATCTCAGAATCTGACTCAGGAATCACTTCCGAATATCAATAATGATTACGTCACATGGCACTGGAACAGGCAGAGGGCCCTGGAGATTAGAGGAAATCTTTCTCCCTGAAAACTGTTGTTTTAAATTAATATTTTTGTTAGAAGTAGAGCCACCTCCTCCCTCCCTTCCTTCCTTCCTTCTTTCTCTCTCTCTTTTTTTCTTTTCTTTCTTCCTTTCTTCCTTCCTTCCTCCCTTCCTTCATTCCTTCTTTTGTCTTGGTTACCTGTTGGGGGGTTGGCATTACTTAGAAATTTTTCTATGATTAAGACTAATGGGACCAATGTTTTCTAAGGCATTTTAAAATCTTGTATAAAAATGTAGGTAAAAATATAGCAATGTTGTAGGAATACTTGGTTAGAACACCTCTCTCCCATCTCTGTACTCTCAGACCACCTTTGTGCTTTAATCTGGGCATTCTCATGCTTTGCCTTCTAGTATAATTTACAACTGTCTCTTGTTATTCACAAGGGAATAGTTCCAGGACACACTCCCAATACTAAAATCCAGATATGTAAGTTACTTCCATAAAGAGCTCAGCCTATGTATAGGCTGCCCCTGGGTGTTTTAAATAATCTCTAGGTTATCACTCCCAATACAGCGAAAGTGCCAGATAAATGCCTGTTATATTATATTTTTATGGAACAATAATAAGTAAGAAGTCTGAACATATTCATTACAGATGCATTTCTCCCCAGTATTTCAATACACCATTGGCTGAATTCAATGACGTGGAACCTGTGCCTATGGGGCTGACTGTATTATATATCCTACAATGAAAGTTCCTCAAAGCAGAGACTGCTTCTCACCAATCTTTGTTCAGCTATAGATATTTGAACTTTCTCAGATACTCTGGGGAAGATGGACAGGCTAAGGGTTAGAGTTAGATGATGTGGGGGATGGAGAGATGGATCAGCAGCAAGAGTATTTATTACTTTCGCAAAGAACCCAAGTTCTATGAACTGCTCTTGCAAAGGACCCAAGTTCAGTTCCTAGAACCCACATCAGGCACTTCACAACTGCTGTAACTACAGTTCCAGAAGGATCTGACACCCTCTTCTGGCCTCTGAGGTCAGGGCACTCATTTGTACACACACAGAGACACACATAATTAAAAGTAAAATCTTTTTTAAAAAGAGCTAGGAGATGTGGCCAGATGAAGAATAGCAAAGAGCAGAAGCTTGACTCTCTCAGTGCCTGAGCCCAGACTACAATCCGCATTCACTACTGAGTCTAAGAAAGATTTGGGACTTGGTAGGGAAATAGTTGCTTTAGGGAGTGTGATATTTATCAAGGTCATTATCTTGGGACTTTACAACAAGATCTGGTGTCCAATCTGGACACAGAATTGAGAGCACTGGGATTCAGCTCCTGGCGAGGGATCTGCAACTTCTTGGGTTTGGCTAGTATGCTGTTGTTTGGTTAGCTTCTGTTGTCAACTTGACACATCTGGGTAGAGGAAACCTCAATTGAGGAATTTCCTCCTTTGGACTGGCCTGTAGCCATGTCTGTGGGGCATTTTCTTGATTGTTGAGTGATGGGGGAGGGCCCAACCCATTGTGAGCAGTGCCATACCTGGGCAGGTGGTTCTGTGTTGCATATGGAAGCAGGCTGAGCACAGGCCAGAGGAGCAAGCCAGTAAGCAGTGTTCCTCCATGGTCCATGCTTCATCTCCTGCCCTGAGCTCCTGCCCTGACTTTCCTCTACAATGAATGGTAAGCTGAAGGTGAAATAAACCCTTTCCTCTCCAAGCTGCTTTTCGTCATGATGTTTATCACAACATTAGAGAAGCAAATTAGAACAGCTAGTCTTTATGTGAGCATGTGTTGCAGGGGGACACAACAGAGAGTATGTTGGGAGCCAGAGTACAGCTTGCAGGAATCAGTTCTCTTCTATCATGTGGATTTTGGGGATTGAACTCAGGTTGTCAGGTTTGGTGGCAAGCTCCTTTACCCACTGAGCCATCTCACTTGAAGGTACCTGAAAAATCTCTTTCTCATTTCCACTAATGATATGTTGGAGATAATGGCTACCAGAGAGGAAAACAATGCATCCTTCTCGTCCTTCGTGTACCTTACCATCAAATACTGCACGGCTGTATTGAGTTGTTGATGCCAAAGGTTTACAGGTCGCATCAAACTTGTTGCCATAGTTCCCAATGCTGACTTCAAACTGAATGGCCTCGCCAACATCTTGCAGCATGGTGGCTGAATGGAACACAGCAGACAGGCTGTACTTCCGCCTTCGTTGGTATTTCTATAAAGTATGAACAGACATAAGGCTCAGTAAAATTCTGTTTGCTGTATTTATATGTCGATTTCTAGCAGATGCAATTCTAAGCCTAATTAGTGCTGAATTAAATGCCAGAGGAGAATGTTCTTGGATCTAGCAACTCCTCGTTCATATAAGTGGGCAAAAAGTAAAGTCCTAGAATAGTCACTGTGGAGCTGATTGAAACAGGGGAAGAAATGAAAACAGTATAAATGTTTAAACAAATTAGGTTACAATCATAATAGGATGAAAATTCAGAAGACTTAAGTAAATTCTTATGCGCAAACAGAAAAAGAGGAATATTTTATTTATTTTGCTGAGGATTAAACCCAAAACCTTATACTTGCTAGGAAAGTCCTCTACCACTGAGCCATACCCCCAACTCCAAAAGAATGCCTTTTAAATGAATTCATTAAATATAGTTTTAAATATTTGCATGCATAAACTGGGTCTAGAATATAACTCAGAATATTAACAGTAGAAATATTAAAGAAGGTAGAGAGATAAGGGCTAACTTTAGTTTTCTAACTTACACATTAACACTTTGAATTGCTAAAGTATTAATTTTCTAATCAGACATAACAGTGCTTTAATCTTAGATTTGAAAATAGGTGGAATTATGTAATCTCTCTCTTTCTCTTATTGCTTTAGTAACTGATGATCCTTTCCTTCACTGTCCATCCATACCATGGCCTTTATCTAATTAAATGAATAAAAAAATTGTAGGTGAATCTTTGGTTTTATTTGAGGCAAAAAATTTGGTCACATGTTTACTCAACTACTTCAAAAATGAAATGGTAGTAAATGCATTCATGTTGTTGGCTACAATCACGAAACTCCCATTCACAGAACCCTTCCATCTTGCAAAGCTGACATTCTTTATTTATAAATAAAAAAATCTCCATTTTGTCCCCCTCTAGTTCCTGGTCACTACCTTTCTACTTTTTGTCTCTGAATTTGACTCGTCCGGCTACTTCACATAAGTTCAGGCATATGGCCGCTGACCCTTCTGTATCTATTTTAATTTGCTTAATATGATATCTGCTATATCATCCATATGTCAGAAAAATCCTTTTTCGTTCAATGATATTCTGTTATCTAGTCATCCACCAGTGGATGGGCAGCTACCCCTATTATGAATGACTCCTCTGAACATGGATGTGGAAGTGTCCACGTGCCCCTGCTTCCAAACTCTTTGTGGTTTGTTGTTTTTGCTTTGTTGTTTTAAGAATGTCTGTCAGCTTCATATAGTCTTGTAGAGGTGGAAAGAATAGGGAAAAACAACCTAGACATCCCATAATTGCAAAGTCACCATTTTGGTGAGAGATAATTTTGACATGGCATAGTAGAAGATTCTGTCAGAAACCCCTCTGAGCTTTGACCTCTTGCAGAATTCTTTCTCAATAATTGGTTGTAATCTCAGCTGTGCATTGAGTCACCTAAGGGGCCTTTGCTAGGCATTTGAGCGTAAAAGTTTCTTCACCGATTTACTGTCCTGTTGGTAGATGAGCTTATAAACTACTTATAAGGAGTCCTGTTTAGCTCCTCCCAACTAAATGTTAGGAAATCCTAGATTTGTGTTAGAATTGTCTAAGGATAAAAAAGCAGGAAGTTATTTGCATTACTCATAATTTAAATGCACAGTATAACTTCTTCTTTACAAAGTACTAAGTATAACTTAATAAAAGGGAAGTTGTAAAAACAGGAAACACAGTTTGGGGCTTTAGTCAGGGCCTGAAATGGTTAATACTGATTGTCAATTTGATGAGATCTAGATTTGCCTAGGATATAACCCACTCAGCATGTCTGTGAAGGAATTTCTAGATTGGGTTCATTAAATCGGGAAGATCCACCCTAAATATGGGTGGCACCATCCCATGGGCTGGGGCTGTGGATTGAATACAAAGGAGAAAACAAGTCAAGCACAAGGATTCATCTTTTCACTTTCTGACTGTTAATGCAGTGTGACCAGGGGTTTCAAGCTCCTGCTGCCATGCCTTCCCCATGATGATTGACTGTAACTGTGAGCCAGAATTAACATTTTGTCACAGCAATGAGGAAAATAACTAATACAGGACACCCCTCAAAAGGTCATTATTTAAGTAAGAGTTAACAATTAAGCCAGGGTCTGCAGAGCACAGAGAAAATGAATGGGGAGTTCCATGAGTCAGGGAGATGCTGTCTCTGACTGGGTCTGCTCTGCATACATCCACTCAAGGCAACAGTCCATTAGAAATTGTTGAATATTCACATGCAAGGCTTGCACAGTCATCTACAGAAGTTTTGAAAAGACTCTCACCTTGGAATATCTGACCTCTGGAAAGAAGTTTGAGTTTCTTGCAATCATCACAACTAACCAAGAGAGTGGTATACACTGTCAGCAAGCTGCTAACAATGGAGGCCCAGTGAACCATTTTATAAGTCCAAGCTCCCTGAGGAGCATCCCTGTTCCAGAGTCCTATTGCTCTAATTAGGGCAGCAGAGTTCTGCCAATACTCAGCCTTCTCCCGCTTCTCCTGCTACCCCAGGGTACAGAGAGGGTAGAGAGAGGAAGGAACAATAAATACAATTTAGAGAAGTTGGGCGCCTCAGCTTCTGTGCTGAGGTTTCCCTTAGTAGCCTTGGGACAAAAGTGCCTACAATTTAGGAAAGTTAAAGAATGCAAATTATAGTCTGTTGGACACAAATTGATGTTTCTTTGTTGGCATAGGGCCTTTGGGTTCTCTTGATTTCAGTGACTGGTGCACTAGGTAGATAAGGTAGACAGGTAGCATTGGGTGGAGTTTCAGAAGTAAATCTGAGTTAGGAGGTGACATGTTTCAAGCAGGATACTAATACAGAATACCAGTTCTTGAAAGTGGCTAACGGCCCATAGGCCTGGGATACCAAAGGTCAGTGACAAAGAGATACATGCTAATGAAAACTGCATAGCTTGCCACGTTTGGTCTGTTTATGAAGAAGGAAGAGGGGGAGAGGGCAGGTGAGAAAACAGGGCAACGTACATATGGTTTCCCACGGGATCATGCAGGAGGATGGCTACACGTTCCCTGTGGGCCTCCAAGGATGTAATAAGCAGCCTCTTGGTGCCTTTGAGCCTAAGCAGTCACACATTGGACCTGGCTTTTAAATATGTCATTGGAATTGGGGGTTTTGAAAAAACTCCATGATGGATGGATATCTGGCTTTGTAATGCCTCCTTACTTGACTCTGTCACTAGAATGCAATTTGAAACCAAACTCTTCATTTTAAACAACCATTATGAGAGGAAGGAGAACAGGACTGGGAGGGAGATCCCACACGGTATAAAGGAGAAAACGCTTTTTCAAATGATGAACTCATAACATGATGCTATTGTTAAGAGTTGGTGATGGAGTACGTGGTGGAGGAAGCAGTTCACAAGGGGTTATCTTGGGGGTTATGTCTTTCTTTGGCCTCTTCTCTGTATTCCCCTGTCTTTGCTGCCTATCTACAATGAGTGATGAAACTCTTCCTCCACCCACTCCTTTTATGATACTGTTTTGTCCAAGCACATGGGGACATACAACCATGGACTAAACCATTTGAAACAACAAGCCCAAATAAGTCCTTCCTTCTTGAATTCATTTATGTCAGGTATTTAAGGGCAGAAAAGAAAGTGGACACACACATATTAACACCTCTAAAGATGAAGCATGCTTGAAAAGGCTATTGTGGATCCATCAAGAGAATGTTGAAGAGTCTTGCTATGAGGCAGGTCTTTCTCCAACCCTACCACAGCTAACTCTTCAGTCCTCGGATGTGCCCTTCCAGTACATTTTCTCAGGCAGGCCACCAGCAGCTATTCTACCTCCATCATCTAAATTATCCCTTCGGGGCTGGAGAGATGGCTCAGAGGTTGAGAGAGCACTGACTCCTCTTGCAGAAGAATGGGGTTTGATTCCCAGCACTGATATGGTGCCTAACAACCATCCATAACTCCAATTCCAGGGGATTTGATGTCCTCTTCTGACCTCTGTGGGCACTGCATGACATGGGTACACCTACCCACATGCAGGCAGTACATTCATAAAATATCCCTTCTGTCTGATACATTAATCACACTAACATTTACCTCAACAACCAGAAGGTCATCATTTGAAATGGGCTCAAGCTTCTTCTCTGGTGGTGTCTTTTCAAGGAAAGTGGTCAATTCAACCAAGATCCTGCCTCTATATGCAACTCCTTCTCCCTGAAAGGCAAAAAAACAGGATTATTCCTCCATGTGAGAACCACAGTAGAAAAACCTCTTTCTAATTAATCAGGCTACCACTGCTCAAAAACAAACAGCAACAAAACCCTCTCCTTTCCATCGTTATTTTCCATGACGAATCATAGAAACTCCCACATCTAGAATCCAGGTCTTTAATAGCTAAAGGAAAAGCCATCTACTTTACAATGGATCCCAAATGATGCCATTAGATGCTAGGGCAGAAAGGGTCTTAGCTTGACTAAGACCAGAGGCTTTAAAGGATGCTCTGGGTCTGGAAGGCTGTTCTCAGGAACAGGATAGTGGAGGACAGTGGGGCTTGAAGTCTCTTCCATCTTATTCCATCAGAGCAGCTCTGCATTTATACGTGAACTTGGATCCTCTGCTCAGAATAAGGAGATTGAATTTGGCCACCAGGCAAGTCTCAGAGAGCCAGGAAGTAAACAAGGAAAATGCCCTGGGTGAGGTGAAACATGAAAGTGAAGCTCAAACACATCTTCCACCAGTGTTGTGTCTACAGAGTGTTCTGAAGGAGTGGAGGCTCCCACTTCCACAGCTATCTTCTACCTGCCCTTCCCCAGGGCCTTTTCTCTCTAACTTATTCCCTTTCTTGAGCTTCTGGAAGTTGTGGGAATGACATTTCTGAGAATGACTCCTGTAAAAAGCTTTTATAAATTGAGCTTTTTGCATGACCAAGTTAATTAACCAAGTTAATTTATCTTTTGAGAACATGTACAGCTATGCATTCATTTTGTTTACATACTGTATACTCAGCTTGTTTAGAATCAACTGACATCTAAGAAAAGCAATATAATCAATCTTATAATGATTTGGAATCCCAATGTATGTTATATTATGTTCTGTGACTCAATTATGCCCCTGACTCAGAACAATGTATGTGGGTATGCAATGTGGTAATTAGACCTAATGCCCTCCTTAACATCAATGGTGACATTGAAAACAATGACACTGGAAACAATGTGCTCCCAACAAATATTGAAAACAACACGCAGGCATAGGTTGATGACATCTGCTGTCTGTTCTGGTTAGAAAAACAACTCTTCCTTTGCAAAAACCCTCATCAAAAATTGTTCGTGCCTTTCCTCTGGCATCTTTGATATACTGTTCAATAAATATGAGAGGAGGAAGTTGCCTGTTCAACAGTTCTGAGAGAAATCAGAACAGATCAGTCTCGTTATTGATTAAATTACGCCAAGAGTGCAATCCTTTGTAAATTTTTAATGTGGTCACCACCATAGGAGGTAACCATGACATTGGCTTGTATTGTAACCAAAAGATAATTTCTCCTTTCTGGGCCCCTGTGCTCTCATCTGTGGAATGAAGGGGTCGGATCAGTTCAAGGATAGCAGAGTGTTTCTTCCACAGTCGTATCACTGCCAGTCCTGGAATGTGGCACTGAAAAGAACTCCAAGCACTACAGAGCCAACGCTGACTGCCGATGTTTTCAAAAGTTGGAGGTGGGTTGCCATTTGTCATTACTCAGTTAATCTGCAGAATCCTTTTTCTTTCTTTCTCTCTTTTTCAGACAGGGTCTCACTATGTAGTCCTGGTTCGTCTGGAACCCACAGAGAGTCACCTGCCTTTGCTTCCCAAGTACTGGAGTTGAAGATGTGTGTCACAAGGCCAAGCCTTCCAGGATACTTTTCTATCCTTGAATTCCAAGGCATGAGGAATGTAAGACTTATCTTCCTCAACATTTTATCAATTGTATGGTGGGTCTGTGTTAGGGGAATGGGAATGTAGGTCCCCCTAAATATGATACTTACTACTATTATAAGAAGGAATCCCATTAACCAGTGCCGATTGAGAAACTAACCTTTCCTTTATTCAGCTCATCATAGGGATCTGGAAATCCTGTGTATTCTCTGGGACTTCCATAAAGGTTCAAATAACAGGGTCCAAATGTTGGGACAAAGCCCACCTCTGTTTCTCCTGTATTTGCTGAAAGATAAGATCATCATTAGATTTTAGGTCTTTAATATTCAATCTATGGAAATAAATATTAGCTATTAGTCAGTTAGATGAGACTAAATTTTCCTCCATTTCGTGAATTAGTTGTATTAGTGAAGATTATAAACATTGTGGGACTGATCATATTTCTAATTTACTATTGCTATGAGATAATAAACAAAACAATTTGGGATAATTCTGGTAAACTAATTCTTACAAAAATTTATTCTTACAAAATAGTATTTAAATGAAAGATTCATAATTTCAAGTTGAACTTCATATTTTTTGCAAGTTTATCGTTGACATTCTATTAAATATTTTGCAGCATTTGGAATGAAAGATGATACTGTTTAAAGAACCCATTTACATGATTACCAGATTAACTTAATTTGTTCCAAAAATATGTCATTTAACCTCAAGTAGTATGGCAGATGTTGTTAAAAATGTGTTTAAGATGGTTATGAGATCCTATGGTACTCAGAAGTGTTATGAATAAATCATTCATTCCTTTCTCTCCCTGATTATCATCAGACAAACTCTACCTCTGCTAGTTGGACCCAGCAAGATTGCACCTCAATAAAGGGCACTGAGGGCAGTGTAAGGAGACATCCAAACCAAGAGGAAGTCATGAGTGATAGTAGAAAATACAAATACTGTCTTCAACAGGCTGAAAAGTCCACAGATGAAAAAGGGATGGATTTGCCTCCAAAAAGCAGGATCAAGAGATACACAGAGGCCTTTAACATTCAGTCGCTAGAAATTAACGTCAGTTAGGTGAGACTAAAGAAGGAAAGACTTTCTAGGAATTAGAGATGTTAAATGATAGGTCATACTGCATTAGGGGTAATCAAAAGACACATTGAAGCAATGGTGTCTTTCAGAATGTGGTCAAGATAATTCTTTCAGTAAAAGAGAAGTTGAGCAGATCGTCTCCATGGCCTTTTCTAACTCTAAATTTAAAACTAAGGGTAAGAAATCTAGAAATGGACTAGCAGGTGAGCAAGCAGAATCATCATAAGTGACAGGTGGCCTAACCACGCAGGCATGTATTTTTTGTGAAGTTCTCTGCATGTCTAAGTGGGAGAATGCTTTTATTTCATTTATATTTTTTTTAATACAGAGTCTTCTGTATCTCAGGCTGGTCGCAAACTCGCTATGTAGCAAAGGATGTCCTTAAACTCTTGATCTTCCGGCCTATGCCTTCTGAGTGCTGGGATTTCCGGTGTATGCTTCTAAAGTCAGCTAGAATACAAATTTTTAAAAGAAGATAGAAAACAGACACACTTCAAGAAATTAGCTAATCAGAAATTATGGAGAAGAAAGCAAAAGAAAAGAAATATGGAAATTCAGACGTAGAGAAGTAACAGAATTTAAGGATAACACTCGGAACACTAGGATACAACACTTCATATTTGTTTGGAAATCTGTGCAGCTCAAATAGAGACAATAATTTTCCTAGAGAGATTTCCGTGAATCATGCTAGCACCTTCCGGAGCAGGATGGAATGGATGACTTATTGATCTGAGCATATAAACAGTTTGACTAAACTAACATTGCAACATAATCATTAGTAAGTAATCATGATTAAGTAATCGTAATATTGTGCCAAAATATTTTCATGTGGTATAGAGGGGTTGGGGTAAGGACAGGATTGAAGCAGACATTCTTAGAGAAGGAATGTTCGTGTTGGAAGGATGTTAAAGCTAGTGTACCTCTAACTCAGAATCCTCATTTATTAGGGGGACAATAACATCTGCCTTAAGAAAATTGTGACAGTCAAGGTTGAGCAAACTTGCAAAAAAGGGCTAGTGCAGCACAAACCACTTTATGTTGTCTCAAACCATGGAGGTGACCTTCCTCGTGAACAATGGAAAGTATTTATATTTTACAGCCTTGAGATCCACATTGAAAGTGGGGTAGAGGTACTTTACACATTGCCAGAACAATTAAACTAGTAATGCCCCACATGCCTATCTTTTGAACATAGGCAAATAAGAAAAGCATTATATCTCACAAAAGATTATCTGTAGTAAAGCTAAACAGGATGGTGTGCAACATGATGAAAATATGAAACCTGGTGTGAGGCCAGGTTATCAAATTTGTTTTAAACTTAGACATGCAAGACAGCCACACAATACTCATGAAACATTCTAATCTAGCAAAACTGGATTTGAGATAGTAAAATGTCAAATAAAAGGTTTTAAAAGCAATCAATCAATTATTCTTAGTAAGCTGATAGGAGATGGAGGCTCTAAAAGACAGCAAAATTACAAAGCATAAACCTGTGTATGACGCAGCCCCAGTTCCCGAAGATGAGAAATCTACGTAGTAAAAACATGATTGGTTAGAAAACAAGAGAAACATGGACATTGTAAAACACATGCTGCAAAGTTAATCATACCATGTGCTAGGTAAGTCGTTTAGCAACAGCAGAAAAACCCAAATTTACACCCAAATCACACAATTTCCCTTGGTGATTTATACTGTCCTTCAAATTAAATGTAAAGTGGCTCAAAGCTTTGCAATAATTGGCAGAACCATCACACAGACAACCCAAACTTGCCAGCCTTAAGGAGTCAGGCATTTGGGATGAGCTGGCTTCCCATAGCCACAGGAAATGAGTGGAGTTACCAACACTGCATGCTTTGAATAAAACATGTCCTTATCTTACAGCTGCCTTACTTGGGACCAAGAACAGGAAATTTAAATTACTTTAGCCTGAGGCTATGTAAGCAAATATCTATAGTTAACTATACATTATGAGATTTATAACATGATTTGTTTCATGTTTGTGTGTATGTGTGTATGTGTGTGTGTATGTGTGTGTGTGTGTGTGTGTGTGTGTACGTGGGGAGATGAAGGACAACCCCCTGTTCTGAGACCTTGAACTCAGAACCTGCAGTGTTAAAAACTCTCAGAGATGGGCTGAAACAGCTTGATGCAATTTCTGGTTTTAGTTCTGATGTTACCACTAAGTAAAATACTTTCACCAATATTCCTTGAATGACTACTTTTAGATATTATTTAGTGATTCTCTGCTTAATAAATGAATTCACACACCCCTTACATAGCTATACCATGTTTTTTTTGATGCTAAATATTTATTTTTATGTGTATGCATGTTTTGCCTGTGTGTATGGATGTGTACCATGTGAATTCCTCTGTTGACTCTCTTTGAGCTATAATGGTTACATCTTTATCAGCCACTCAACAAGAGGCTCCTAGCGTACCTTTCACCTCCATCCCCTGTCCTCTTTCTACTTTTAAATCCCTGTTTTCGGTGCTTACATTTTACATAGAGATGGGTGATGACCTTTATATTCTGTTTAGAGCTTAGGTTATGGTTTTAATTAAAAAATAAAATAAATAAAGCTTAAGCAACATATAAACAATTGCTTTCTTCAGAGAAAAGGCCATGATTCCAGTTTGTTTGTTGCAGCTTCAGTATCATGGTCCCTGTGCCACTCAGCAGGGAATATCCAGATGGACTCTCCTTCCTACCTTCAACCATTTGCTTAAAATAATGCCACACGTGACTTAGATTGGAAGCATATAATTTTGTTCACCTCTTTGTTTTTCCTGAGATTTACAATTGCCTTTTTAAAAAGAAAATTAGCACGCTCTCTGCTATCTTAGTATCTTCTAAGTTCTTATTCTTGCCATGGCTTGAATTGGTGCTATTTTTTAAACATATAAAATGAATCAAAAAGAGAACTGGAGTTCCTCAAGACAACATTTTATTCCGAAGTCCCTTACTTTATTCCATATGTTTAATCAACTGTAACTTGCAAGAATTTTGTGTTTTGGTGGCAAAAAAAAAAAAAAATAGCTGCAGGTATTAATGTATTCACATTCATTTTCTTCTTACCAGTTTAACTTCTTTCCTTCATTACTTACTACAATTCCTAGATTCGCACCAAATCATAACACCAGGTGCAGTAAGGGGTGGTCACTCTTTATTGACAAAAATTACAAACCAGCTCCTAGCAAAAAGATTTTAAAAGCTAAAATTTTCAAATTGTTATTTGCTTCCATTAATAATTATTTTGCTAATGTCACCAAAACATCACTGGCATGGTTCACAGGACTCATCATGTTTGTCTTGAATGTGTGTGTGTGTGTGTGTGTTAGTTCTAGGGATTGAGCACGTTCCTTGTATTTCCTAGGCACAACCTTTACTGCTTAGGTACAATCCCAGCCCTAACTTTATTCTTATTTTGAGAGAGGATCTTTTTCAATTTTCCTAGACTGGCTGGAAACTCCTTTTTACCAGAAACAGGCTTTAAACTTCTGTCCTCTTTTTAGCCTCTTTCATAGTCAGGACCAAAGGCCTGAGTCCCCAGGCCCAGTTACATTTGCCTTTTAAGAAACCCAGTCTATCTTGGGTAAATCCCCAGTTTGTACTTTCTGTATAAGCACCAAAGACTGACCAGTTACATCACTGGAGTTCCAGAGTTCGTTCTTTTCCTAGAATCTTCGTGTCCTGTCTTGTTCTGATCTGTCACATAACTTACCTTCTACTTCCCCGCCAGAGGCAGCGATTTTGGAGAGGTATAGATATGTTGTTCCAACTACATCATTTTTGGTAAGACGGTCCCTGTGTAAAAGAAGAGGTTAAAATTTCTACCTATGAAGACATAACTTCATTTAAATAATTTTTCAAGAGCCAGAAAGACCCCATATCTCAGAAATAATCTTGTCCAAAAGGCCTTAAGCTTTAGTGTACTTAAGGGTCATGAGGAAACTTCCCACCATCATCCCTGAAAGCTGGACTCAAGAAGCCTGGACTGGAGTCCGGGAGTGTACATCATTAGAAGTACATCCTAAATTCTAATGCAGGTGCCTGTCCCTTCAGACACCCTGATCTAGTTGGATAATTCATTCTGATGTTATGAAGTTATATTTTATAGAAAAGTCAAGGGATTTTCAAATGACCACACTTAATATCATTGTCATAAAATAAACTGATCAATTATAGGACATTACCAGTATAATGTAATCATATTATAAAAACAGTCATAAATATCTTATTTGACCATGTTCACTTTAATTATTATGGTGGTTTAAACCGTTTAACAAGTATAATGGATTATATATAATAATTTGTATGGGGAGAAAAATTCTCTTCTAATTCAATTAAAAGATTTATTGAATACCTACTATATGATAGATACTGTTTCTCTAGTTTCTGCTTGACTAAACTAAATTTTACCAGTATTGTGGGGAACTTTTTGACAACGTCCACTATCAGTAAAAATACCACTGTGTATCCTGTGGATATCCTAGACAGACCATGAGCCTAATTAAGAAAATGGCCTCAGGTTGAGCATGTATTATGAACACTGGATCTGTTCAGCCCCTTCCATTCATTAACCCATCTGGTAGCATTCCCGCCCTAAAACCTAAGTCTCTGTATTTGGGAGAAACACTGTAGCATAATATATAATAGTATATAATCAATCAAAAAGTTGCTAGAAAAATATTCTTTAAATGTGTTAAATCATATAAATGTGGTTTGAATCTTTTCTGTCTATTCAGATGGGTTTAGAATCCTTAGCTTTCTCTTACTTGATCAAATACTCCAGGATATGCAAACTAAGATCTGGGTCCAAGAATTCCAGGGTTTCCCTGTCCATCCTCATCTATGCTATTGCATAGATGGAAACAGGTTATGTCATGAAGAAGCCCACATTCATAGAGGCCACAGGTGACTCTGGGATGGCTCCATCAGCAGTCAGGAGTTCACAGTGGGGGACTGGAGAGATGGCTTAGCGGTTAAGAACACTGGCTGCTCTTGCAGAAGACCTGGGTTCAGTTCCCAGCACCCACAAGGCAGCTAACAACCATCCATAATGCCAGTTCTGGGAGATCTGATATCTTCTTTTGACCTCTGTGGCAGCGTACAACATGGGTGCACTATGTACATGCAGGTAATACACTCTTACACATAAAATAAAAATAATAAGTAAAATAAAAAAAAAATTTGCAGTAGCCACTAGAGCCATGTAGGGTCTAAACCCATACTCCTGAAGGTCCCTGGGGCCCTGGAATCATCCACAGTATGTGAGGGTCCCAATGCCTTGAAACCTTCTTACACTAAAAAGAGACATTTTGTCCTTAGAGGCCAGCTGTGACCCTCAAGTAACATGTGATCACTGAACAAAATGAGAGCTGCTGTCCCCCACCAGCACACCGTCCTGCTGTAGTTCCAACAGACACTAACACGAAAGTCAGATACACATGACCAAGAGAGAAATGTGACGATACCAAGAAGTGTGCGATCCCAATGGGGTCCACAACCCTCAAGTGACTGTGGACAAGCCACCTGACCTCTCTGAGCCCATGTCCTCACCTGTAAAGTGAAGTTGAGAGCAGTTTTTGCCCCACAGAGTTCAGAGGGTGAAGGTGATCTTTGCCATGCTTCCTCTACAGAGAGCCGAGACCTGCCAGCTGATTCTTCACCTAACTAGCGCATTCTATGAATAATCTCTCCCTCCCGGGTCTCACTATATAGCCAGGCCGGCTTAGAACTCCTAATTTTCCTCAGCCCTCTAAGAGCTGGGATTGCAGGCATGTGCTACACACCTGATTTCAGTGGATGCTCTCTTTAGGTAAGTGGCTTTATTCATTTCCCTTTCTAATTAATAAAGAATTGCTTTCAGATATTTTGATGATTTGTCCTTAAAAAAAGGATTTACTCTATTTCAGGAATCTATTTTGGGAAGCCTAATGGTATTCAAATTTCTAATTTCTTACCTTTGAGTATTTCCAGGTAAACTCCTCCCTTATTTTATGGAATGGAACCAAAATATCCAAAGCTTTTCTACAAAGCTCTTTCTGTTATTACTGTTAATCTTACTATTATTGTTTTTAAAAACAAAACCCGTGAGTTCACTTGGGGACACTAACTTGATACAATAGACCTTAAGACAGATGAAAGAATGTATAGGTTCCAGTTGGGGGCCTCTAAGGGGTGCCAGTGGGGAAGGGGTATAAAGATGATTAAGATGGATTGAGATGTTCTGAATGAAACACACAATGATACAATAAAAATTTCATAAAAAAGAAGGTCCCTAGTTCCAGGAGTAGTTTTCTTGTGGAGGAAAAGTAAATATACTAAAAAGTAAAAGTTAGACCTCTGAAGTGATGTAGGCAACATCCTAATGCCCATCTCTGCAGCACTGAGTTCCACGCATTTCAACTCACCAGTCATACACAGTTAGTTTTATTTTTTCACACATTGAGGGAAACTGTTAAGGCAAAAATAGAGAAAAACAAATTATTCCTCTGTTTATTCATTAACTATTAAGTAAATAGCCTTAGTGGTTTTTTAAAAATTTTATTTTAAAGAAAAGAACATCAAACCTTGATCTGAAGATTAATGACTTGATTCCACTCGGGGTTTGCATTTTTCTCAATTATATTTGTGCAAGCCTGCAAAATCATCAAAGTGAAACGATAAGTATTCATACGTCTAAGTGCTGAACGTTTCCAAAATATGTATAATGGATTATGTCTTCAGCAGTTATATACTTAGCTAAACTTGCCCTTCTCTCCTCCCTCCCTCCTCCTCTTCTTCCCTCCCTCCTCCTCTTCCTCCTCCTCTTCTTCTCTCTTTCTCCCTCTCTTCCTCTCTTCACTCTCTCTTCTCTTGGTGCCAGGAATGGAACCCTGCAGGATCATGCACATAACAAAGCATACAATCTACTGCTGAGCTACAGCTCAGGCCCAAACTTTATTTTTCTGACAACCATTTGGTAAAATATGACAGGAGTTTAACATTGATCTTTGTTTTTCTATCCACTGAAGGTTGTTTTTATCCATGCCTTCAAGTTTTCAATTGCTAGATGTCCGATATTAGATTAGTGCAACACGGGCTGGGGCTCACTGAGTATTCCTTGCACACTGTGCTACGATAAGCATCTGATGGTTAGTAACCAGGTCTTTCAGTCAGTCCCACTCCCCAGCCTCCTTCCTGCTCTTGTCCCAGCGTTTCCATCTCTATCACTCTGTTGCTTGGGTTTATAATCAGTCAGCACAGCACCACTCTCCCCTTCGCATGTCCATCCATCCCACTAGTTCCTGACATGTTGCTTCTCATCTGAATCCCTACTTCCCTTCTTGCCACCTGACTTTCACACCACTCTACTATGAGCCCCCAGAGCACACGCAGCATGAAGTTCAGGCCCCACTATAGAACCCTCCCCTCCTCACTCCTCCTACCTCATGTCTGCCACCCCCCCCCCCTTGCTCCATTCCAGCTACACAGGTCTTCCTTCCCTGGAAGCATGCTTCCTTCCTGGCCCCTTCCATGGCTCCTCTCTCCTGAGCTCCTGCCCTCAGGACCTGCACATTCAGGCCTCTGCTCAAACGTCACTTCTTCCAAAGTATCCACCTGACAACCTCACTAAACTTACATTCTCTCTCTCTCTCTCTCTCTCTCTCTCTCTCTCTCTCTCTCTGTATGTCTCTCTCTTTCTTGTCATTTAGTTTTCTGTATAGTTCTAAGTACAGGCTAAAATTATTAAATACTTGTTTCTTTGTTTATTAACTATGCAATGGTTTCAATGCATTCCCAAATAGTTCAGGAGTTGAAGATTTAATATCTAAATTCTTATGTTAATAATATTTTGAAGTAGGACCTTTGTGAGGAAATTAAGATTAGATGGGGTCATGAAGGTAAGGATCCCATCATGGCATTAGTGGCTTTACTGAGGGAGGAGGAGCGGTCTGAACTGGCATGCTTGCCCTCTCTTGCCAGGTGATTCCTCTACCATGGTACTATGCAGGAAGAAGGTCCCCACTAGGTGCTAAACAGATGTTATTAGTCTTTCTAGCCTTAGAAACATGACCCAAGTAGACTTCTATTCTTTACAAATTACCTAGACTCAGGTATTTTGTAATAGCAACCAAAAACAGACTAAGACCGTTTGTGTCTTCTAGGCTGTCAGAGAACTATGGCTGCCCATGTACTTATTTCTACATCCCCAGAATATGAGACAGATTACTTTTAAAGTAATGAACCATCTCAAAAATCCCATGTGATGCTTACTCCTTACGTTTACAGTTTAGGAAGTTGGAACTCAGAGGTTAAGAAATGTGCGGGCCTACAAAGTAGTATGAAGTCTGGAATTTAAATCAGACTTCATCTTATTCCTAGGATAAGGGCCTTGCTACTGCACCTTCAATGATCCTCCTAAGAAATAACATCCAATCATATGTGTGTTATCTATTGAATTCTGCTTTAGTAATTGCATAATTCAAACACACAGAATATGCCGGTTCTTCATGCCTATAATTATCCAAAACATATTATTCTATGGAGTAAAAGCTTCATCTTTGACGATCTTTGTGATGGGTACAGGTCTCCCCTACATCAAGAGTTTCCCTGCTTTTTCTAGAAGCCTGGGATAGGGTTTTTCTGCCCTGCTCTCCAGTCTCAGTCACCTTCTGAGGCATGGCAGCTGAGAAGGCGGACTAGATGGAGGTCTAGGAGTTGGGGAGTGTCTTAGTTACCTTTCATCGTCAACCTGTCACAGCCTAGAATCATCTGAGAGGAAAGCCTTCACTGAGGAATTTCCTAGATTGACTGGCCTGTGAGCATGTCTGCAGGGGATTGTCTTGATAGTTAATTGATGTAGGAGGGTCCAGGCCACTGTGGGCAGCATCATTCCCTAGGCAGATAGTTCTGAGCTGTATAAGACAGCTAACTAAATATTAGCCTATGAGCAAGCCAGCCAGCCATGTCCTCCATGGTTTCTATTTCAAGTTCCTGCCTGAGTTCCGCCCTGACTTCCTACAATAACAGACTGTAATCTGTAACCTGGAATAAACTCTTTCTTCCCCTAAATTGCTTTTGGTCAGAATGTTTTATCACAGCAACCAAACCAAGTTAGGACAGGGGCTATCCTCTACACATTTACCTGGGATGAGTATGGCTAGCTTGGGATCCTGGCCAAGATTAAACTACTTAAACTATTATTTAAACTGGGTAATAGTTATAGAATTCAGTAGTAGCTCTTACTACTCTTATCTCTGAATGACTGAACTTTCTAACTTGGTCTTCCATTGGAGTCAGATCACCTGTGTCCCTACAAAGAAGCCCACTCATCAGGGGCTATTCAACAAAAATAAGCAGGAATTTACTCCACAGAAATCACAGTGCTTTAAATTCTGTTCTAAGAGATGCTCCTATTCAGATCTCGTACAAACCTTTTTTCCAGCAAAGGAAACTTCTACAAAAGGGTCCACAAGGTTTTTCTTATCTGCAGTACCACCAAATATTTCCTTTACCGTCTGCGAGAAGGCGTCATCCACTGAAAAATAACATGCCACATGGTAGAAAGTAAAGCCCACTCTTAATGAAACGTATTCCGCAAAAATGAAAAATTTCCCAATACATCAAAATGTGCAATAAGGCTTGTTGTCTAGCAGCAACAGAAATCCTTCTATCCTACTTGAGAAAGAGAGAACTTTTTCTCCATACTAAGTTTTAAAGTCAATAGAAATCTCTTGAAAAATAAACGAATAAATTATTCTGTTAAAAACTGATCATTTGTGGGAGAGGAAAAGAGGATTTAAGAAGTCCATTCGGGCAGGGTAAGGGGCAATTTTCAAAGTCAGACCAATTTGGAAAATGTGTATTGGATCAAAATGATGTAACACAGCCTGACATTTTAGAGACAAAAGGAAAATCAACATCCTCATAAGAAGCATAGTCAGCACACACTGACTCACTACAAACGTAGATGTCTTTGCTCTAACTCCAAAGTGGACAGAAATCGACTGAACAGGCCAGTGCAGGAAGAATAATATGAAACCTATTTATTCTACTGAAGACACTTTTGAGGGGAAGAAGGTACAGAGAGCATTGAAAGATCTTTAAAATGGGGGAAAAGGTTCCCAGGAAAAGGAGCAGGATTTGAAAGCACACATAGCTTGTGCAGTGGATGCTATCTCCTCAGGTATGGGGAAGAGCCCAGTGTCCCAGAGGCCAGCAGGAGACAGCCAAGCCCAGGACACAGGAAGGGTGCTGGGCTGGCAGCAGTGACAGACAGTGGCAAAACTCCCACTAAGTCATTTTCCTAACCATTTCCAGTCTCTTACGAAACATGTTTCATAAGACAGTAAGGAAAGACATAGTTGTGGAGGCTTAACTGCACTTTGCTCTACTATTTTAAAATATGGATTTATTATTATTTTTCATTTATTTATGTATACACGTTTCCACAGGTGCCACAGCACACATGTGGAAAGCAGAGGACAACCTTGGGCGTCATCCTGGTGATCAACCTTGTTCTGAGGCGGGGCCTCTCTTGTTACTGCTGTGCTGCATACTCCAGTTTAGCTTCGGACAAATTCCCTTGTTTCAACCTCCCATCTAGCCGCTGGAGTGATGGGATTACAGACACACTTGACTGTGTCTGAGAATCTGGACTCAGATAATCATGCTTGCAGAGCAGGCACTTTTACCCACAAATCATCTTCCAACCCTGCTCAGCTGTTTTGAATATTTTAATAGTGAATGTATTTTTTTGTTATAAAATTTTACATTTTTCTTTAGGACAAAAGAGTTTGATGGTGGCCGGTGAGATGGCTCAGTGGGTAAAGATGCTTACCACCAACCCCAGAAACCTGAGTTTGATCTCAGAGAGCCACACTGTAGAAAGAACTAATTTCCCCACCTTGTCCTTTGATTCCCACATGTGTGCTGTGGCACGTACATCCACAGGCATGCATGTGCGCACACACACACACACACACACACACACAAATTAATGTAATTTTAAAAAAGAGGTTGAGGGGGCTGGAGAGATGACTCAGTGGTTAAGAGCACTTGCTGCTCTCGCAAAGGACCTGGGTTCAGTTCCCAGCACCCACATAGCAACTCACAACTGGCTATAATTCCAGTTCAGGTAATCCCATGCCCTCTTCTGGCATGAACACCAGAATGCAGGTAGTGTACTTATATACAAGCAACCAGGATATGTACATAAAATAAAAATAAATAAATCTTTTTTAAAAAGAAGTCTTAGGACTAGAGAGATGGTACAGCACTTAAGAGCACTGATTGCTCTTACAGAGAACCTGAGTTCGGTTCCCAGTACCCATGTGGTGGCTGACAACTGTCGGTAACTGCAGTTCCAGGGGATCCAACACCCTTTTCTGTCCCATGTGTGTATTGTATAACACAGGTGCACCTACATACATGCAGGCAACACACTCATAGACACAGAATAAAAATGACACATTTTTAAAAAGAAGTCTTTAAAGAAATTAAGTGAAAATTTTAAAAAGAGGTTGGGCGTGCTGACTGCCCACCTCTCTTTAGCAGTCTCTAGGAAGACAGAACATGGAAGAATGAAGAAACAGAGCAGAAGGGGCCAAAGGAAGTGCTCAAGAAGGAAAATGGATCGGCAGCAGCTGCTCAGGAAGCCTTCAACGGGGCCAGACGAGAGAAGGTAAGTCCGTGAAGGTCTTTCAGAGGGAAAACCTGTGGTAGTGAGTGTCGGTCAGAGCAAGTTTAACACATCCTGTCACAAAGATAACTGACCCTCTGCTACCACTAAGCAGGTACATACTCTGGGGGATGTCCTCAGCGCGGTAGATCTTCAGCAGAAAGGTCACCCACCGGAGGGCAATGCCAGCTGGGAGTAACAAGTTGCTCTCCACATCATCACTGTCGTTATCGCGATCTCGTTTCTCAGGCTATTGGAGGCACAAGATTGAAATGACACACGTGGGAAAGCAGCACTTCCAACAGATGCTTCCACAGTCAAACCCAATACTGCTTCCATTAGGATCTCTAATGTTTGAAGCTTAGGTGTTCAGCCATCAATTTTCCTTCAACCTCAAAACTTCTACAAAACCACTGTTTCTATGTCATATTTTCAGTCTTACGAGCACCAAATAATAAAGGATGTGTGTGTTCCTGGTGTGCTTCCAGTATCTCTCTGGTCCATTCCTTTTCTAGCTTGCTGACCAATTTCTTAGAATAATCACTAACCCTTTGGGAAGAAGTGATTGATGATACAAAGAAGCCTCAACAAAAGATGAATTCGGTCTTTCTAATGATGCAAGGAAGTCATAAAACACACCTGTCTTTCTTGAATTAAATACTCGCTGCTGGGTGTTGTGGCACATGTTTGCAATCCCAGGACACAGGAGGAAAAGGCAAGAAGATCAGTTCAAAGCCAACCTCTGCTATGTAGCTAATCTGAGGCCAGCTTGGGCTATATAAGACCATGATGGAAACCCACGACTCCCCAAAAAAAAGACTGAAAATATTTCTTGCTTACCAAGAAGGAATCTGAGCTACAATAAAGATCTGTGATAAGAAAAGAATCAGTTTCTCAGAAAAGGAGGAATTGGAGGGGTGAAGATAACATTTGGAAGTTGAATTCCACTTCACAGCGACTGGTGCCTGGTTAATACTTAGGTGTGTGTGTGTGTGTGTGTGTGTGTGTGTGTAAAGAGAAGGTAGGGGATCAGGGGACTCACGGGAGGTTCGTCTCCGGTTCCCAGAACAAACATGCTGACTTTCATATAGCCTTTAGCACCTGAGCTGGCATCTTCTGGGTCATTGAGAAGAAGCCATTTCCGCATGACAGCATGACCTAACATAAAGGAACAAGAGGACAGGACACTCTAAAGATGTGCTTATGGGTCTGTGATTTCATCTGCTATAAGATCAACCAGTATTCCCTTGACCCACCAAATTGCCCAAGTGAGTCTGCACATTAGTGTCTCTTGTTCTTTGCTCTGCTGGAATCCCAGGCCCTACCCATCTGTCCTGATATGATGTGAACAAACTCTCTTAGCTCTATTAACATGTTTCATAATTTGATCAGCACAGTCTCAGAAAACAAGGATGTTACCTATTTATGAATATTATAATAAAAAATTCGCCATCCAAATTAACCTGCTGTTACTTACTCTCCTTAACCATCCATCCCCATAAAAAACAAACCCAGTTTCTTATTTCTTTGATGGATTTGGGGGATGTGGCTCTGTGGTGGAGCACTTGCCTAGCATTTATGAGGACCTATATTTGATCCCCAGCAATGAAAAGAAATTCCTTTCATCTCTGAGATTGTCTTGAATCTTCTTCAGAGTTAGAAGAAATGAACTTGAAACTTGAAGTTGATGGGAGAACATTACTTACCAGGTTCATCATAAACAAATCCAACATCAATCTGGGAAAAAATTTAGAGTATTTTAAATAGATTTTAAAATCGATTTAGTCACCTTAAAGAAAACAGTATTATTATGTTTAGATATGATGCTTTTGCTCTTAAATTTCTATCTTAAATCTAAATTTTCACCTTCTCCACTCTATCTCATTTGTGCTTTGCCTGATATGTGACAGATAAAAAACCCTTAATGGATCATTGATGAATGAATGGGCTAGTCTTAGGGCTAGAAGAGACCATAATATATGTCCAGGTTTGTTGGAGACTCTTTTAGTTTTAGTATTGACAGTTCTAGAGAAACAGAGACCATTAATCACCTTACAGGAATTCACCTGGCTCAGGTTCCTACCCAATCTTTCTTCTCTATTCAGTGCTGATATGAATATTAATAGAATCATTGATTTGACAGTTCCAGAATGCTATACATATTTTCACAAAGATGATCCCATCTTACAGGTGAAGAAACTGAGGATGAGAAAGGTTAAGGATATTTCACCTGAAACACATGGTGAGCTGGTGGCAGATAGGATATGACCACAGGTCTGTCTGATCCCATTATTAACAGACCTTCTCATGACAGGAGCTTCTTCCTTCAAAAGGCACTCTATCCTTTAAAAATTGCTGAGAAGTCAATCAAGAATCTGTCTTTTAATCCCAGTGAGAGTTATTTAGAAAAGTACGTGGCTTCTCTTACCACTTTCACCTTCCTTTCTCTTTCTAGACTTACAAGAACCGGCTTTGTAGATGGAGCTCTGGGACCACTGGCAAGTGGAACTGGCAGGGTTTTTTTTAACTAGAGCTGAACAAATCCTTTGTAACAATAGCTTTGCTTCCCCTGACAGATGGAAGCTGGTAAGGGCCTTCAGTGGCACATCACGGCATTGTGCTTGGGACACTATTAGTGTTTATACTTTGGAGGGAGACAAGATCCAAACAGCCTTCTGCAAATATCACCATTTCAATCTCTTATATAGAACCCTAAATTGTCACCAAGACATGTACCCTGAGACCTGGCCAGAAATCCAATTCTGTGTTATGAGAGTTCTCATTTTAACATAATTGAATGAAACAGACTGGTGTCACCCACCTTGAATTCCCCCATCAGACAATCTGCCCGCAAAGAATGGGAATTATAAACCTGGAAGAAAGGAGAGGGGTGAGCTGATGGTCTCCGCCCAGTGGTCATGAGTGGTGTCCTAGTATACCCCCTTACCCGGATGCTGATGATCTCATCCATCAGTTCAGAAGGAGTGATGTGCACGTTGTAGAAAAATAACTGTCAAAACAATAGAGAACACATCTGGATGTTAGCTGGGTTTCAGGTCTATGATGCTGAAGGCTTGTCTAAAAAATTACGAAATTCACTGAGGATTAGGTTTGGCCATGTGAACTATTGCAGAATAGAAAAAAGGCCCCAGAGCTTTAACTTCGCATAACCCACCCATGCACGTTGGAAAAGAGAAAACAGCAAAAACACCATTTGCTTAACTAAATAAACCTGTTCATTTAACATTAGGGACTTACTAGGTAAGCGAAGCTCTCAATTATTTCATGTGACGACTCTTACTGAGTCGTCCCTGGGTGCCCAGGGCTGGAGTGCCCATTTAGCTCACTAACATTTTCAACGCTACCATTTGCATCTGGTGACTCTAACTGTAATCTCTTGCTTTGCTTTGTTTTGGGTTTTTTGAGACAGGGTTTCACTGTGTAGCCCTGGTTGGTCCAGAACTGTCTATTTAGACCAGGCTGACCTCAAACTCACAAAGATCTTGCCTACCTCTACCCTCTGAGTGCTAGGAATAAAGGTGTTCTTCTCCATCCCTTGGCCTAATTGTAATCTTTCCAACAAAACACCTTCAAGGGAAACTATACATTAGATCATGTCAATACCTTATCAGTCAAACTTCACAACTTAACTCATTATAGAGCTACATGTAAGACTCAAGAGGCTTAGGCAGGAGGATTGCCATGAACTGGAGGCCAGCCTGGGCTACATGCTGAGTTCTAGGCCAGCCTAGACTTTGCCTCAAGAAAAAAATCTAACACTTATTCAAACTGAGTCTTTTTCTCCAACTTTCTGTTTAGAGATATTTTAAATCTACAGGAGCAGTGAGAAATTTTTAGTACAACAGAACACCATCTTGTTAGCAAAGTGGAACACTAGCTTCTCCCGCCCTTCCTTCCTCCCTCCCTCCCTTCATTCCTTCTTCCCTTCCTTCCTCTCTCCTCCCTCCCTCCCTCCCTCCCTTCCTCCTTCCCTCCCTCTTTCCCTTCTTCCTCCCCCACTTTCATTTTAGGAAAATGTGTTTATTTATAATTTGGCCAAACTAGAGAGAGAAAGAAGTTCCTACTTTGCCTAGGGCCTTCTCAAAATTTATAGAAAACCATGAGACAAAGACCAGTCTTTCTCAATTTTTAGCCTAACTATTTAAAAAGAAAGAAGGTTCTAGATATCATGACAATGTGTATCATCAGTCAAAATACATCTTTAAACGTCTCCTAAGAGCAAGGACACCTTCCTATATAATCACAAGACTGTTAACACACCCCCATAATGAACATGTGCTATATATAGTCAATTTCCAAATTTCTCTGTTTTTTGCAAAAAAAAATTCTTTGAGTTTCTGTTCTTTTTTATTTTTCCAATATCTAGGATCCATACAAAGATGACATGTACTACATACAGCCTTGAACTTTTCAGTTTCCTTTCATCTACAACAGTACTACTGCCAATGTTTTCTTGCTTATGTCTTGATTTTTCTATAGAGATTAGCTGTTTTGTAAACTATTCCACAGTTTAGCTAGACTTGGCATTCTCATCTATAAACCTAGCACTCGAGAGGCTGAGGCAAGTTTGAGGTCAGCCTGAGCTATATAAGGAGACTCTGACAAACATTAAAAATAAATCCCACAGTCTGGATTTTTACAAATATTTCTTTACTGATAGAAGCTGGCCCTATATCAACGTAAGACACAAACTGTTGATTGGCTCCTTTATGTCACATTAAGACATCCATGTCATAAAACAGAGGGAAGGGCTGGCTATATAGCTCAGTGGTAGAATACTTGCCTAGAATGGGTGAACCTCCAGGTTTAATCTTTGGTACTTGCCCCACCAAAAAAAGACACCAATGCCATTTCATCCCATTATTGGCGATACCAAGCTAATGACTTGGTCAGTATGATGAATCTTAAAAACTCTGAGGAAGGTGGAGATTCTTGCTGCACCCCTCAGAGTAGCTGAACAAACACAAAGCCTATGTCATGAAAGCCTTCAATGACAGGTCTTGAGTATCAGGCCCCAGGCCACTGGCGTCGATAGGCTGATATCTGTGACTGTTCTAACAGTCAAACCTCTGTAGAGGTTTGAAGAAAATGGGCTATCTCACCTCACTTGAGTAAGACAAGAAACAGGATGTAGATGTGAAAAAGCTGGTTTCTCTAATGAATAGAGGTAGGGAAACAAGCCCATTTGGGGGAGCTGGGATCAGAAGCTGTAGGGAATAAAGAGAGACTATGGCAGGAAAGGCCTGAGCTATAGAAAGAGAGCATGAAGCCCAGACCTCAAGGGTCTCAGAGATGTCTCCTCAGCACAGCACAGTCAGCCTCTGAGCGATCCCTAAGCAGATCATCTCTGTTCACACCCAGCCACGGAGCTGTGTGGCATTTGAGATAACTGCTAACAGCACTAAGTACTTTTGAGTTGTGTCACAGAAGACGTCAATAGCACCAGGCTATGTTCTCAATGCAGAGAAAAGCAAGGCCCTGTCTGTTCACTGCTGCTTCCCTTTAACACATATTATTTTTGATAGCCATGCAAATTTTGATGGCTCTAAAACCCTGGATTGCATAATCACACAATTGACATTCGGAGCCATTCTGTAATCTAAAAGAGCTGAAGCGGGTGTAGGTGACATCACGTGCTCCATCACCAGGATACAGTGGGCCATGGGGAAACTGTAAAAACATCAGGAAGACACAAGCTGCTGGAAATCAATGGAAGTTAATTAGATGGCTTCAAGACCACAGGTTCTGACCTCTGTGTGCTTTGTGCTAGAAGCTCTTACAGTATTACCAGTTCTTTGCCACATATTTCTCTCTCCTGTGGACTGGGTAGACGGGAGGTTATAAATGTGTACACACAGGACAGACTTGGTGAGCAGGACCATGTGTTCTCTGTCCACTCACCTCATCAAAAAATGGATTGTTTCCTCTTTTGATTCTTGTTCGGTGTGTTTGGCCACAGATATGGACTTTGACTACCGGCTTTATGTTGTTGCCACATAACTGTCGGCCCTCAATCACTCTGACACGGATCTGCAAGCACAAAGGTGTTGTTACCAAACCTTTCCCAGCGTGAGGTGCAAAGGACTCCTCAGGTGTCTCCTTAGCTCTCTGGCTCACAAGGATGGTTGAAATCAGGCAGGCAGCTTTACACTGTACAACTGCCCACAGTCTCAGAGGAGCCACCTTTGATCAGCACCAACATGGAAACTACATCTGGGCTGAGAAACCCAGAGCATCTGAGCAGGAAAAAGAGTTCTTAGCTGGCCTTGGAAAGGCAGGGTGCTCAGACTGCAGCCTTTCACCCAGTCTTTCAGAGCCCCTGCGACACACTCATTCATTTCAGAATTGTCTCCTAAGTCTGAGGCAGAACCTGGAGCTATGAAAATGCAATGAGTACTTGTGTTTTTATTCCTTGATTAGTTCCTACTTAGTCCCAAAGGGAAAGACGGTTCTAGTTACATTCCTCTGAAGAAGCTTATCTGCCTTGACTAAACCCACTCTGACTTGCAGGATATGGAATTCTTCTTGCTGGGTTCATGTCCTGACATTCCCAAAGGAACAGGTCTATCATGATATCACTGCAGTGACTGGGTCGTGAACCACGGGGTGGCTGAAGAGTACACAGAGCAGCAGAGCCCTTCCCACCTGGAAATCCTGTGGCTTGTTGGAGAGCAACCGCCTGTTGCTCTTTCCCTTAGTGATCCTCCTGGCAAGCTGAGTTTCTGTCAGTGTCCCAGCTGGCACCTTGGGCCCAGGGCCCCTGACTATACCATCCATCCTGTCTTCATCTCCTTGGTCTTCTTCCTCTTCTTCTGAAACATCAAAGGAGAGTAAGAATTGGTCCTTAGCCTGCCACCATCTAACACCTTGCCTTTCTGAACTTGACATGTTTTACTAGAGTGGCAAGTGAAGGAGAGGCTCTTGATGGCACTGACTGGGGACTTGTTCAGGCTGTCTTCAAAGAAATGTGTGTCAGGGAGTGCAGAGATAATGAGATGGGGATGGTAACCTTGGACCAGCTGGGATTAATGAGATCTCATCTCAGGAGCGATCCTATAGTCAGGAACTACAAAGAAAAGGAAACACAATGGGGAGCTTAACCTGTAGAGAGATTTCAGGCCCTTCCTGTACCCACTGCAGATCTTCCTCTAGAAGCTGAGCCAGGAATCTTGTCTGGATTCCTTGTGTGCAGTTTCCTAAGTCATAATGCCCTTGGTCTCCCTGCCAGTCCTCATGGTAGATGAAAAGCTCTTTGTTTTCTTCCCAAGCAGACCAACGTTCCTGTTTGTAACTGCAACATGCATCTACTGCCTCCATTAGCTCCCTGTGGATTCAGGGCAGCAGCACGTTTCCCTGCTGAGTAGGGGAACACCTACCTTCCCCTGCTGCCCCTAAGACCCGAATGGCTCTTGATTCTCAAAGAACTTCACAAATGCCCCCTCGCTCCTGAGTGCCCCCAGTGGCTCCTCTTGGCTGAGGCCTTCCTCCTGTCTTCAACTACACATAAAGTTTCCCTAAAGAATAAATAACAAATATCAACTCTGCCCATTACCTCCTCTCTCTCTCTCTTTGAAACTTACTAACAAACTTCAGCTTTTCTTAATATACAAAAAGGGGCTTGGGGAGATGGCTCAGGTTGTAAAGTGAGGCAGCATAGGTTTGTAATGCCAGAGGTAAGGGGTAGAGACAGGAGCTCGCTAGCCAGTCAGCCTAGCTGAATGAAAGAGCTTTGGGTTCAGTGAGGGATCTTGTCTCAGAGAATAAAGTGGAGAGCATGCATGCGTGCGCGCGCGCGCACACACACACACACACACACACACACACAATCAAAGTTTGAACTTATGGTTATCTATGTGATATAATTTAAGAGCTTATAAGATTAACCTTAACGAGAAAAGTAGTAGAATTATTCAATCTACTTTTAAACTCTGAACCTCTTCTTTCATAATGCAGAATCATGTGAGAGATGTAATTTGCACATGCATTCCCCTGTCATTCCTTCACACTCTGATATGAACTAGTTCAACCAGAATGCTATGTCACATGCCTTTTTAACACACCTGTCATGCTTACTTCAGAGCCCAGCTTCAAATCTAAGTAAGTTGCTTAATTTTTCTAAGCTTCAGTTTCCTTAATTGTAAAAATAGGGGAAATAATATTTACCACAAAGTTCCTATAAGGATAAAGTTATTTGTGTACAAAACCTTTAACATAATGCCTGGCCCAGTACAATACTCAATACAGTAACTTTTTAAAAAAAGTTTTGCTGAACTGCATTTTGATTGATGTTTTACATCATTCAGCAACTCTAACAAAATATCATAAACTACGATGTTTACGAACAATAGAAATAACAGAAAGTTATTTCTCACAGTTCTAGAAGGTAGGAAGTCCAAAGCCAGGATGCCAGCAGATTTGGTGTCTGGTGAGACCCTTTCCGTGGTTCATACATGATGCCTTCTCCCTTACATCCTTATGTGGTACAATAAACTAAATGAGCTCCCCTGGGATCATTTCAAAGGCACAAATCTCATTCAGGAAAGTTCCACCGTTATGAACCAATCACCCCCCAAAGACCCCATCCCGTCAAACCATCACCTTGAGGGTTAGGACTCAACAGGTGAGTTCAGTGGGGACACCAAGAGCAAACAGAAAGATTTTTCTGGAGCACAGAATGCTTCCTGGGAAGCAGTTTCATGAGCAGAAGGAGGTGCGGTGGCGGGGGTGCTAAGGTTTGGGCAGCCGGGGGTCCCCTCGGAGTGGGAAAGCAGGGTGCGGAGTGAGGAAAGGCAGCGCAGGCAGGGATACTCAGAATGTACCGCTTCACACTGCAGCCCAGGGTGGGCTGCCCTGCCGCCATCTGCTCATTCACATATCACGCGTGACTGGTCCTTGCCTGCCTGATGTTCTTCAAAGGCCACTGTGTCTTCTTCCCGCTGAGGCCACTGCCCTTCTCTGTATGGTCAGGCTTGGTCTGGGCACTGGTCAGAAGCCCACACGTTGTCTGAGTCACTGCCATTGTCTTCTCTTAGGGCTGAACATTGCATGTTCCCTCACTGGCCCCTGTGGAACTGTCTTGTCCACTGTGTGTAACTTTCCACTCTGTCCTCAATTCTTTGACTCTGGTCTCTTGTTTATGCTCCCCTTAGGGGCCCTAAATGATGGTGGACAACAAAAGACCTTGGAGATCCTCAGGCCATCTTATAGGAAGGAAAACTGATGTCTAGGAGGCAGAAGTACTTGCCTACAGTAGGTCTTAGGAGCTGAGTTAAAGCCAGGACCGTCTTTGTTCAACCCGATTGGTTAAAAACTGGATCTAACTGGCCATGGTGGGCCATATCTGTTAGCCTAGAACTTGGGAAAGTGAGAAAGGAGAATTATCACAAATTTGAGGCCAGTCTGAGCTACAGAGTAAGCCCCTGTCTCGGAACAATAACAGCAAAACAAACAAAAACACTAAAGCTTTTAAAAAGACTAACTTCTTTTGATTCATGGGGCCAAAGCCGGGCTTCCTCCCTGTTGTGGAATGCTCCATGGAAGTTTGGTGGTTGGTTACAGCATGAAGTAGGAGGATGTGGGGCAATTGATCCCTTTGAAGTGCGGGGTTCTAGTCAAGCACTCATTGAGCCCAAGGTGATGCTCTAGAAATAGACTGCGGGTAATAGCATATGGCTTCTGGAAACATCTGCTGTTGGGACTTGAGCCTGAAGGGATGGACTGAAGAAAAATAGCCTAAGCTGTCACAGCCAGAGTCTCTGACTCATATCAGGACATTTGTGCAGGAAGCTTCCTCCTTATATGAGGACAGCTATGCAGGATTGAACAGACTAAGTATTCCACAAAGGACAAGAGGATCCAAGGCCCTACTGACTACACCTCCACACGCACACACTCAGGCTGTTTCCTTACCAGCATGACAGTGACTATCCTGGCATGACCCATTCATGAGCCCTAGAAATGGATATGAGCCACAGTCACAAACAATGACTTTGTCATGACCACAAAAGACTATGCCGACTTGGGAACTGCTGACTCAATAGGAAGTGGCTGGGTGTAGTAACTTTCCAGAGCTATCCTAACAAAGAACGGCAAACTGGATGGCTAAAAGCAACATTCTATGTCACCTTCAACCTGTAGAAGTCAAAAATTGGGTGTTGGCTGAAGCCTCTGGGGATGGTCCTCCTGCCTCTTGCTATCCGGCAGCTCCTGAAAGTCCTTAGCCTGCCTTGTGTCACTTCAGTCTCTGCCTGGGTCATGTGCTACTCCTGGTGTCTTTGCTGCTTCTCCCAAGGACACCAGTGGTTGGATGTAGAATTTGCCACAATCCAGAACAACCTCAACTTAACCAACTCCATATGCAAATGACAATGCATTCTGAAGCTTCATAAAGATGTGACTTTTTGAGGGGCATTATTCAACCCACTAGAGTGGGATCTCCTGAATCTTCCCGTTTGCTTGATTACTCCCTCACATAGGCAGCTCCAGTCCTCACCACCCACACCACCTTCCCGCCCACTACTTCCTTCATTTCTTCCCTACTCTCCTAAGTTGTGTGAGAGCCTGTGGTCTAACCTGTGGCCCCATGTATCCTCCAGCCCCTCTCCTTCTCTCATTCATCATACTCACATGTTCATTCTCCACTTAATCCTCCTCTGCAGCCAGGCGGCTGAAACTGCCTGAGGAAGACACACATAGTTTTGACCGATCTCCTAAACCTTGTACACTTCAAGGGCTGCCTGGCTACCTCCCACATTTCCAAGACAGTTTTCCTGGATCCTGATATGAGATGGCCACGATTACTCAACAAGGTCAAATCACTTCATCTTTCTCAACTCCTATCTTGAGTTTTTTTTTTTTTTTTAAACAGGGCAATAAACGAACAAGGCAAGCCCTCTATCGCTAAGCTATATTCCTAGCCTTCAACACCTGCCAATTTTCTTTTTATCTTGAAAGCTTCTGATAATCTCTCTTTCTTCCCTCTGTTTTCTGCTAGTGACCTTACTTATTTCATTGAGATAACAGATGGTCAGATGCAAATTTCTCCATCCTTTCAACTCCAAATCAGCCATCTGACCTGTATCTGCCCTTCTTTGCTGCTAAAAAATCCCTGAAATACCTGTGCTCCCCAACTTCAGGCCAACCACCCAGATTTGTATAGCTCTTGTCCACTCTTACTATTTAAGACTATGCTGTGATTACGTCAGACTCCTGTTCCTTATAAGCTTCTTGTTTCTGCAGAATCATTCTTATCAAAATATAAGCATTGACTGTTCCAGTTCCCAGAACTGTTTACAGAAAGCACCTCAGAAGAAATGTGTATTCACACTCACCACTTCTCTCCTGTTCTCCCTTGAGCCACCCCTTTGGTGACAGAAAGGTCACCAAAGACCTTTGTGCTGAGAAACCCCATGTTCCATCTCATGTCTTCCCTTACTCCAACTCTCAGTTGCATCTTTTCATTTCATCCCTGAAATACTGTCTGCTCTGGGACCCAGCCTGTTGCAACAAAATCAGATGGATCCTTTTGGTATTGGCAAGGCCCAGTGATTCCACAGAAACTTCTGTTGTTCCTTCATCTTACAATAAGGTTGGCTTTGATCAGATCATTTAAATAAAATTATTGAAGAGCTGGGCATAGTCATTCACCCCTGTAATACCAGCACTTGGAAGACTGAAGCAGGAAGACTGATTTGAGTTGGAGACCAGCCTGGGCTGCAGAGTGGTGAGTTTCAGGCCAACCTGGGCTAGAAGGAGACCCTGTCTCAAACAAACAAACAAACAAACAAACAACACACACACACACATATCAGAGAACTTCTGAGCTAGAGGAAACCCTTCATGTCTTTAATCTAGTCCCTTGATGTTGTAAGGAATTTGAGAGTCAGAGAGACTGACAGCCTGAGAGTGGAGCCAGTGTTCAAAGTCAGATCTGCCGGAGCACTTTGACTTAGGGTCCTCACAGTACCAAATTCCTAACAATTCACTGTAGCATTCTGCTTCCCTAGCAATGACAGTGTACCCCAATCAAATCCTACCAGGCTTTGACCAAAGGCAACACTGACTTGTTCCCTCTCCAATAACTCCCTATGTGACCTTTACTCAGTTACTGGTGATGTTTCAACTAAGACTTAGGAAGAGTCCTCCATTATAACTCCAGCAAGTTAACCAAACTAATCTTCCTAATTCCAAAAATAACCCCTGTGTGCAGTCCTTTGTGACAGTGGCAATTTCCTCCTCATGGCTTCAATTTCTCACTCAATGTGAATGAGCTGGCAGTCCTCAGACACCTATGTGACAGTCACCTTTCCCTTTGGCATCCCAAATGTACCTCTCTCTGGTGGATGCTCTTTCCAGGCCTCTTGCTCTTCCCCTCAAACACTACCAAGCAGAAGTGGGGGCTCAGAGGTCACCAAACCTGCAGACCATGCCCTGCCCACCTCCACCACCCTCATCTGCTTGCTAGGGAGGGAGAACGAGTGTCAGTAGTACCTCAGGATGGCAGCGGAGGAGGGGTGCTTGCCAGTTAGCTACCTTGGGCATTCTGGCCTGGGGCACACAAACCCCTTTATCCAGCCTTATTCTCATTGAACCTCTCATCTTTCTGCCTAAGCACTGGGTCCACAGTCCCTCCTAATCCTTTCCGTTCTTTGATAAAAAGGCCTTTCTGGAATGCCCTAGGCTTTTTTTAATTGTCCTTTTGGTCAGTATTTCCTATTTTCCCACAGCCACCTGTTGCTTTCCTTCATCTGCCTTCTCATGATTCTGAAGTCTTATTCAGTGGTTGTACTGGTCAAGGCAGAATCTTACGACCTTGGCCCAAAGGCCATTGTAAAATCAGAACAGAGGGCTGTTACAGCATTATCTTCGGTATAAGTTAAAAGATAACAACACAGACCAGGGAGGAATCTGGAAGCATGAAAACCCTGGACCATTTTAGAGACGGCATGCTTACTTGGTTAGGATGTTTGATTGTGGTATTTCTGGATTTCTTTTGTCGTTTGTTTTTTCAGACACAGTCACTTGTAGCCCAGGTTCACCAAAGCTGGCCTTGAATGCCTGATCTTCCTCCCTCCACTTCTCAAAAGCTAGGATCACAGTCATGTACTACCATGCCTGACTTTTTGTTGCTGTTACTGTTTTGAGACAGAGTCTTGCTATGTCACCTGTGCATGGCCTCACACTCACTATGCAGTCAAGGCTGGTTTCAAACTCATGGCAGGCAATCTTCTAAGATGCCTCAGCCTCCTAAGTGCTAAGATTAGAGTGTGTACCACCACATCTAGGTTCTGCTTCTGGGCTTATAAAATGTTAAAAGTTATATAACTGTTTATACGTACTGTTCAACATTTATTACCCTTGCATCCCAATTTTTAGTGCTAGAGAGATGGCTCATTGGTTAAGAGCACTGGCTGTTCTTGCAGAAGACCTGAGTTCCTATCCCAGCATTCACATGGTCACAACTGTCTATGACGCCAGTTCTAGGGAATACGACACCCTCCTCTATCTTCTTCGGCATAGCACAACATAGGTATACTTACATACATGCAGGCATAACACTCATACACATAAAATAAAAATAAACAAATAAAAAATATAGCACTAGGTATGCCTCAAGAAACTCCTGGTGTGGTTCTGATCCTTAGACCAAAAACAAAAACAAGCAAAAAAGTACTACAGAAGGGTCTCTAACAAGCAGTGATGGAAACAAGCTTGGGGCCTATCCTGAAAGCATCTGACTTTGATGGTGTACGCTGTAAGAATACATTATCCTACAAGCCTTCGATGTAAGGCTACTGGGTAAACATGCAATAAGTTACTGAACTCAGATTGATATCTTATCTTTCTCCTGACTGTGAGCTCCTTGGTGGCCAAATGCTATTTTTCTCACCTCTGCATATGACATGCACAAGTGTCAGGAAGTGTTCTTATGAAATAGATCAAATTTGATTTCAAGCAAAAGAATTTTAGTGTTCATGGAATGAAATAAATTTGAAATATTGGAGTTGGTCTATGAATGAATTTTTGTATTTCTTTAGTTGAACAAAGCACAAATTTAGCAGATGGTTCTTTAAAAATAGATGTGAGATTTAAAAAAAAATGTTCATTCCATTTATAGAAATGCAGGCTCCAGCCAAGCTGACAGACATTGGGTGAATAAGTTGCCATGGTAACAGGTTTCCAGGAGGTCAAGTCTGGCTTGGACTATTTTCTGTCACAGGACCAGTTTCCAAAGTGGTCAGTGAAGGGAACATCTTTGACACAACATACTTTCAGTCAACCATCCAGGATCTGACCCTTTTGTTATCTTAACATAGGGCTCATAGAAAGCATTCCTTAAAAAGAATCCCTGCGGTGTGCAGCCACAATTAGTACATCTACAACACAATCCCTACATCGTGGATCCGGGAACAACATAGAAGAGGAGATGGAAATAGTGTGAGAGCCAGAGGACTAGGGTGTCTGCTGCGAGATAGTGTCTCCAGGCACGACAGGGAAGCTCCACAAAGGAAATATCAACCATGTGGTTACCTAAACAAGACCTGCATGATGACTGCACCAGCTGAAATGCCAACAAGGATAGGGCCAATCTCAAAGGCCCCACCCCTAGATGAGGAACTGTAGGCAATCAACGGCTACTTAGGACAAGCCCCATGATAGATTACCCGACCCCAGTGGTCAGCCCTAAGCCCGTGTACATAAGAGCAACACTAAATGAACACAGTGGGTTTTATAAATATGCAGCAGTAATAATTGTAAAAAAAAAAAAGGTCATGAATCACATGATTCAGAGAGGTCATAGAGGAAAGAGCTGGAGCTGGAGAGGGAGGGATGGAAATGATGGAAATACAGTGTTGTTATGAAATTCCCAAAAAAGATATATTTTAAAAACTGAGCCCCAAAATGTTCAATTCTTTGGTCTACAGTCATAACCAGGTTCTTCGACTTATAGAGGACTTCTCTGGCCTTTTTTGTGTTGTATCATTAATATTTCGTATTTCTCTATGCAGGAACCACTACATGAGTATCAATCTTTAGACTCACTGTTGGTAGCTGCTAAGTAGCTCAGGAGGATGAGACTTGGAGAGATTTTTCCTTCCTGTGTAATACGAGGTCTTCTCTGTGATGCTTATATTTAAATTAAAAAAATTATTTTATGTGTTTTATTTAACGTATGTATGAGTGTTTTGCCTGCATGTAAGTGCATCACATGTGTGTAGTCCCTGCAGAGTCCAAAGAGAGCATCAGATCACTTGGAACTGGAGTTAAGGATGGTTCTCAGCTACCATGTGAGTGTTGGGAACTGAATCTGGGACCCCAGCAAGAGAAGCCAGTGCTCTTAAGCACTGAGCCATCTCTCCAGCTCCTGTGATGCTTACATTGTGATAAACACGTATTTCTTTTGTATTCAAAGAAAGATAAATTAAAATTCAATTGAAAATACTTATGTAAATTAAAGGGAGTATACATTATTTTTATATAAAGTAATCGATCTTTAAGAGCCAACTGAAGGGATAATAATTTATTCTGGACCAGATATACTGTATTTACCATTAAAGTGTGCATCAAAACAAATGTCTGTCTTACTTTATTTTTCACTTTTATTGGTTTACCTGACCCCAATCTTGTTTACTTGCTCTCTCGTCTCTCATTCCATCCTTTATTCCCCCCTTTTTTTGGTAGGGCCTCAAAAAAAAAATCTTTTAACTGAAGCATGAAGCCAGCATTCTGAATGTCATCCTGACCCAGCTTTGGTGAATAATCATTTTTTTTAGAAAAAAGAACACTTTCATATCAAAGAACTATTTTTCTCAATCAAGAAATTTCATTTTGACACCTCACACTTAAATTGTCCCCAGACATAGCCAGCTTCTTTGCAGGCCAGCACACGGTAATAGCCTTTGAAGTCCAAACACAAGGAGCCCCAGTACCAATTCACGCCCACCTCGTTCATCCTATCAGGCCTAGCAGGGATCCTTGGACAGTCTGAGGAAGACCTTGGCTCACTTGCTCAGTTACTGTCACTGAGCCTGAAAGGAGTCAGTTTCTTGGGGTCTAGGTGGACTCTCCCAGTTCACAGTACTGCTGGAACATGCCAAGTGGTGAAAAGCTGCCTCGGGCAAGGTGAGCCTTGGAAGAAAGATTTCTTCCCAGTGAGAGCTGCTCTTTTCTAAGGAAGCAGAAACTTCCTTAAGAACCAGGTTTGTGGCACAGAAGGGTTTAGATTCACGTGGCCTATTCAAGGAGACAAGACCTCTCGCCACCTTCTGTAACTTAATTAATGCTTGTTATACAAATCCTTCCTGCTTCACTTGGAAAAAACACACGTTCTCAGCACTGCATCAACCCTCCAAAAGACATCAAGGAGAAGCAGCTCAACTGCACAGAAGGCGGATTGTCTTGTTCACACTACTTCCATCAAACACTTAAAGCCCTCCTCAGAGCCCCAGCTCCAGTCCAGAGTGACACCTGATGACAAAAAGACTCATGAGGACAAGTGGCTTAGGCTGAAGGAAGCAATTGGTGGCTAGAGGACTGAGGGGCTGGGTTGAGAGAGAGAGAGAGAGAGAGAGAGAGAGAGAGAGAGAATGTTCATGAGACTGGTAGCTGAGAACATATCTCAGCAATCCCACATGGCTTTGGGAGCTGAGGAGACACATAGAGGAGAGCAGAAAAGCTGCTCTTGAACCTCACAGCCTGGAACATTGCTTCGGGCAGAAACAGCAAGGCTGAAGCAACACTAAGGGTTCTGGAGTCTGTGTGTGTTTCACAGCTCACTGTGGGGATGTTTACTATGGGAACTAATTCACCATTCCCTCTATCATAAGGGCATTTTGCAAACAATTGCACCTCTCTGGAAGGCAGGGAGCCAGGGCACTGTAACAGCATGGTGACTTTCCTCTAGAGACTTTCTGTATCACCACAGATTCTCCTCAGGAGTCTTTTTGTGGTGGGTTGGAACTTCAGGAGGGTCAGCTTACCTCCCATGCCTGGCATACTGGTCCCACTTGGGTCATTTGGATGTGGAGTTGAAGGTGGGTCGTAGCCGATCACCAGGTCAATGGTGGCCTGAGAAGAAAGAATCCATTCAGAGAGAACCAGTGCTGGGCAAAGAATGTTACAGACAGTACAAACAGCTCAGAGGAACAAGAGCCTTAGAAGGGTGGGGCAGGGAACTGAGACTAGAGAAGGGCGGAGGGGGATGACATGCCAGACTGTTTCTGTCTCTTCCAGATGAGCCAAGGCTGAGTGGGAAAGGAACCACCTGTCATGAGCTGCCAAAGGCAATCTCACTAACTAAAGTAAAGCTGTAAGCAGCAAGCGGGAACTTGTAGCTAGCTGTCCTGCAGTGAAGACAGACTTACAACCACAGATACCCATTTTAAATGATCCATTTGTTGCTATGAATAGCAGTCGCTGAGATCTATTTTTATATGTCTCCCTAGTAAAGAATTTTAAGTAACTAACAAAAATGTATATAGCAATGTGGTCATAAGATAGGATAAAAAGGGAAAGTGAGTCTAATTAAAGAGAAAACGAATACACAAATAATAAGACTAAACATACTTGCCACTTCTCCTGCCTCAACTGTGATCTCAAGATATCCAGGAGTCAAAGGGAAATGAAAACAAATATTATATAACTTTCATTACACTGGGAAGGAGAATGTTAATTCCTCCCAGCAGATAAAATTATCCTGTTCATAAAATCCTAGATAAATTTCTCGCGTGGGATATTATTTCAAAATAGAGTTTCTGAAACTTTTATATATTTCATGAACCTACAAAATTTCCAAAAAGTTTGCTAGCAAAAATCAACAAAAATGCTACCTTTTTTTTTTTTTTTTTGGTTAGTTTGTTTACAGTGCTGGGTGCTGGGGATGGGAACCAGGGCCTTACATATACTAAATAAGTGTTCTACCACTGAGCTAGATTCCCAACCTTGAAGAAGGGTTGTTGATTTTTATTTTGCCAAGCACATGCCCCTGGACTACCACAACCATTTCATAAAAAGAAAGTCATTTAAATATGCAAAGTGGGGAAAGACAAACTTTAGAATAAAGGAAATCCCTTTAAAAATTTTTTTATTCTTAAATCTTTATTTGTATATACCAGTGTCCACAGAGGCCAGAAGAGGGCATTAAATCCCCTGGAGCTTGAATTATAGGTGGTTTTGAGATGCCCAGTGTGGGTGCTGGGACTTGAACTCCGATCCTCTGGAAGAACAGCAAGTACTCTTAACTGTTGATGGTTCTCTCCATCTCATAAAGGGAGTCCTTTGTAAATAGGATGCTTCCCCACCACACACCCAGACACACATTAGATTAAGAGATAAAATACAGGACAAGGAATTCTAATATTTAGGACATATTTACTCTAAAAGTGATTCATTATCTAAAATTCAAATCTAAGTGGGCATCCTCTACTTCTTTTGTGATTTTTGCCTCAGCTACTGACTCTAATGTATGCATGCACACATGTGTCTGTACTGTCCCTGTTTCCCCTCCTCTGCTCATCTGTGAACACTTTTTCATGGGTCAGCATACCCAGTGACTGACTTGGAACTGTTCAGTGACTGGGAACACTGAACAGTTTGATCAGTAGGGCAATCCACAGTCCCACAGAAAGTAAATAATCATAAGATCAGCATTTATGGCTCTGCATGCCACAGACCAAGGCACAGTATGAAGGCCACATGCTACACCACTGGGTTCAGTGGTAAACTTAAACTGAGAATCTTACTTTTAAAACAGAGCAGAATTCATAGTGGCTCGACCCTAGTTCATTGCTTTTCACACCAATGTCCAGGCAGCCTCAGAGTTCCCAGGGGTGCTGAGGGACCCCAGTAGGGATTATCCCCAGGGGCAGTATTTGGGGCCCTTACATTTCCTATTCCACTCAATCACAACAGTTTTGCTGTTTTATAGTAGTACATGAGCTTTCTTCTGTGCTTCATAAACCTAGCAATCAGGGGCTGGAAAGATGGCTCAGTGGTTAAGAGCACTGGTTGCTCTTGCAGAGGACCCAGGTTTGATTTCCAGCATCTACATGATGGCTAACAATCATCCCTAACTCCAGTTCCAGGGGATCTGATGACCTCTTCTGATCTCCATGGACACTGAATAACATGGGTGCACCTACCTACGTGCAGGCAATATACTCATACACATAAAATAAAATAAATTAATAAATTTATTTTAAAAACACAGCAATCAGAAAAATCAAGGACATAGCATCTTGGCATCATTGCTGTTGGCTGGGGTTTGGGTAGTCAAATGTCTGAGGACATTTTGAATCCATATGTTACAATCAGAATACTGACTCATAGCTAACCAATAGTATTATGCTAGCAATATTGGCATTCTCTGATGCTGAGAAGCCTAGCCTGGGCTCTTGTGTACAATATAAAATTTTCTCCTTTGGACCAGGGTCACAAACAAAATAAGCTGGTTGGAAAATGAAGGGGCTAGAAGTCCTGGAGTCATGGGATGACCATGGTAGCTTTAGAAGTGCTTGTTAGTTTAGTCATATAAAATCTGAACCTGGGCTACTTGATCCAATTTTTAAAGCACACTTGAATTCTGATCTTTTGATTTGGAGGGGGTCTTTTTATAAGGCAGGGTCTCCCTCTAGCTCCAGTCGACCTGGAACTCATTAGGTAGATCAGGCTGGCCTTGAACTCACAGAGATCTACCTGCCTTTGCCTCCCGAGTGCTTGTATTAAAGGCATGCAATACCACACCCAGCTTGATTGGGGAGGGGAGCTGGATCATACTATATAGACCAGGTTGGCCTTAAATTCACAGAGATCTTCCTACCTCTGCTTCCTAAGCACTCGTATTAAAGGCATGTGTCACCATGTTCAGCCTTGAATTCTAGTCTTATGTCAGATGATATATATTGATATATATATATATATATATATGTTGATATATATGATATATATAGAGAGGGACTGGGATCAGAAAATATTCAGCCATCAAAGTTATAAAGACTATGATAGTAACATCTTGATACTGAAAGTAATACTCATGAACCACTGTCTTTTTGTCTGGAGTGTCTGATACCTGGAGCCAAAGGTAACTATTCAAATGCTGAAGCCCACGTGGATACCACAGAGCTATACCCCAAAAGAGTCCTGCTTGCCCTATGGAATTCTGTTATAGAAAATCAAATCTCAAAGTTGCTGTTTCTGTGACTAGAAAGGATAAGGCCCATATCATTGGCAAGTGGATCCATTTGTCATAAAACCAAACTTTTGTTTTTTGTGTAGTGAGCTGATTATCAGATTAATCCCTTTCCCAAATGAGCTTTTACTTTACCATATCTCTTTATCTTTCTACAAAATGGAAAGGCTCACCCCAATGTCTTGCCCCTTTTCATTCAGCAGGGAGATCAGTCTGTAGGGCAATGATCTGCTCTGGTCTCCAGTCAGTTCCTTCAGGGAGACAGTCGCTGTGCCAATTAATCTGCAGGACAAACAAGAAAGCATACAGCAGCCTAAGTGAGTGCACGTGTACATAGACCCTTTGGAGCACCCAATATCCTCATGCTCATCTGTTCTTATAACCATCCTGCCAGCAAGAAAGATGTTCTGAAGAGACACTTGTGCCTTTCCCTTTGACTATCAACTATTGAAATAATGGTTCTCAAGAACCTGGAAATTCCTTTAAGTTTCATACTGGGGGAAAGAAAAGGCTAAAGCCTTGTACCAGCCAGAGAAAGAACTTGTTCTCTAGGGGGAGATTTCACACAGTTCTGACAACTGTCAAGTCACCTTGCATGAGAGAATGGAGCCCAGGCACTGATGGGACAGTGGCGGGTATGAACAAACCCTTCTCAGCTTTGCCTATCTCTTGCCTCCTATTTAAACCTAAACTTCAGATCAGAACCCAAAAGATGGAGTTGGGGAGTCACAGAACTTCTTTATTTGTTCTTCCTCCCAATGTGGCCCTATTCACATCTCCTTCCTAAGCTTTTCACAGGTACTTGTCTCTTTAGTTGGCTTTCTGAGGATGGGTGGCTGAGCAGAACTTGGGGTTGCCAGGGCTGGGACACTAGCAACTCTGGTAACATTCTCATTAAAATCACCTCATAATTAGATGTAGGTCAGGGTATTTCACAGTGAGCAGAACACATGTCACTACATCAAGACAAGAAGTCATTTAAAATCAAACTATAATACCCATAAAATTTCTACAATCATGAATAAACTATGTAGAAATTAAGGAAAGACTGAATACTAGTCCCCAGAATCTAGGGAGAGAGAGAGATGCTGGGGAAATCTCAGTAAGAGAGGAAGGCAGTTCTCTGTAATGAGGACCCAAAAGGACCCAGAAACTGTTCAGTGTAAAAATATTTCCCTAAGTCAACCTTCTTAAAGCATTACTTCACATTAAGGACAGGACTGACTTGCTCCCTGACACCCACTGCAGCAGCAGTCCAATCCAGATGTGCTTGTTGCTCTCTCTTCCTGGTCCCTGGAATCACTGCAAGTCTCCACCATTCACTCATCTGTCTCCTATTGTGAAAGGCAAGAAGAGAAGCATATGGTATGTGTCTCTGGCATGAAGCTCCCTAGAGACACAAATTATTCTGCTCCATTCACTACTCCAACTCATTGCCTAAAATATGGCAGGCACTTGAAAGGTCTTTGTCAAATGAAGGAAAGAATGAATAAGTCTATAATCTACTGAGAAATTTCTGGAATTTTTTTGTAATCAAGGCACATGATCAAAGAAGAATTTAGAGTCTGAAGAGATAGTTCAGTGGTTAAGAGCACTGGCTGCTCTTGCAGAGAGAACCAGGGTTCGGTTCCCCGCACCCACACAGCAGCTAACAACCATGTATAACTCTAGTTCCAGGGGACCCAACACCCTCTTCTGGCCTTTATAGGTGGTGCACAGATGTGGTCCACTTATATGCACGAAAGCAAAACACTCATACGTATAAGGTAAAAATAAATTTAAAAAATTTTTAAGGATTTTTATGGAGCCAGGTGTGGTGACACAGTCCTTTATCCCTAGAACTCAGGAAGCAGCCCGGGATGTACTTGAACTCACTATATAGTCTAGGGTGGTCTCAAACTCATGATCCTTCTATGTTTGTCTCCTGAGTGCTGAGACTACTGGGAGAAACCACCTAGCAGAAAAGATTCTTTATATCAAAAAACTCAAAGTAAGCCAGGCACGATGGTGCACACCCAACACTGAGCACTGGGGAAAAGGGGGATCAGAAGTTTAAGACCAGCCTGGACTACATAGTGAAACTCTGTCTCCAAAACAAGCCCAACAAGAACTCAGGGTGAAGAAACTATAGTTGGTTATTTTTAGGTAACTCTATGTTCTTAGATAAAAGTAATAAACAAAAAAATTATTTTGTGGAAAAATTATTTTATCTTAAAAATGTAGTACAGCTTCTTTAAAAATCAAGGAGTGGGTCTGGAGTAGTGCCTCACATGTGCAAGGCCTTGGTTTCTAGCCCTTGTATCACCGTGAAAAAAAAAAAAAACCAACAACCAAACAAACCAGGAAGTGAAAGCTGATGCCAACGTGGGCACTTCCCTTTGGAAGTGACATGTGTATGTCTATATTCTCAGACTGCAGAAATAGGACCAGATGGGAAACCTGGGTCTATATTCACCACACACTATGTAACTCTACAGTATTGAACTATTAAGTAATTTCACTTTCTTTCTTTAATCTTTTTTTTTTTCCTTTTCTGAGACAGGGTCCTTCTGTAGCCCCAGCTAGCCTGGAATTCATTATGTAGACCAGGCTGGCCTCAATCTCACAGAGATCCACTTGCTTCTGTTTCCCAAGTGCTAGGACTAAAAATGAGTGCTACCACACCCAGCAAGTAAGTTCACTTTGTGTGAAAAGTAGATTATATTGCACAAGACCAGAACATTACTGCAGTACCCAGTCTAACCCAGTTTACCCAATAATATAGACCATTTGCTCATGGTTTCTTGGAAGAGGGCACTTTCTGAACAGAACTCTAGACACAACACTCAATGCCATGGACGTTTTCACCTCTTCTGATAGCACAAGAGAGCCCATGGCTAGCAAGAGAAATGGAAAATTTTGTTTCAGAAGGATAAGAGTGAATTTTGAAGGTTAATTTTTTAGTGAATCCTTTTAGATCAATATGGCAATTAGATCTACCAGTCAATGCTGAGAACTCATAGGAACTTTATACAGTATTTTAATGAATAGTAACATATGAAAACAATAATTAATAGGTTAATATGCTTTGAGTATTTTTTTAACCTTACTTGAGTTTGGTTCCCCTGACATGATGAGGGCAGAGGTATATGCTTCACTCCATCCCCATCAACAAAGACCCTTCAGTATAGGCCAAGAGTCCAGTATAGGCCAAGAGCCCAATCATCTCCTACACATTCTGTTCAGCTCCACAGAGAGCATGAGAAGAGTTTCCATTTATGTTTTGAAATAGGGAAAGTGGCTATGGGAGAAGGGGCTAACTGAATGAAGCAGTGAGGCTGGTGGTTAGAGCGATAAGGTGATGACTCAGTGAGGTGCTTGCTGCACAAGCACTGGGATATGGGTTCACTCTTTTCACTCATGTAAAGAGCAGGGTGTGATGGCACACACGTGGAAGCCCAGTACTGGGAGGGTGGAGACAGGAGGATCCCTGGAGCTCACTGGCCAGCCAGCCTCGCCCAACAGGCAGCCTGGGTCCCAGTGAGAGACCTTGTTTGAAAAAACAAAATTGGGTGCGGAAGGGGGTGCATGGAGAGATGGCTCCGGGTTAAGAGCCTAACTGTTCTTGCAGAAGACCCAAGTTGAGTTCTCAGCACCACATGCCAGCTAACAACCCTCTGCAACTCCAGTTCCAGGGAATTAAATGCCCTCTTTTGGTCTTCACAGGAATTGCATGCACACTTACATACATGTAGGCAAAACACTCATACACATAAAAATATAATAAGTTTAAAAAAAAAGTTTAGATTACACTCAAGATTGACCTCTGGCCTCCACCACACATACACATGAGCACTCACACATACATGGAAATAAACATTAAAACTTAAAATATTAAAGAGAAAAAGAACAAAATGTAAATAATACATACTTTAAAAGCTCATCAAAGAGGATCAAGGAGATGGCTCAATGGGTAAAAGTGCTTGTCGTGCGAGCCTGAAGACCTGAATTCAGTCCTAAAAACCTATATAGAAAGTCAAATGTGGAAGTGCACATTTGTAATTGCAGTATGCCTACCTTGAGATGGAAAGCAGGGACAAGAGAATGGCCCAGAAGCTTGTGGTCCAGCTAGCCTGGAGTACATAAGGAAGCAACAAAGAGCAAGAGGAAGCCTGCCTCAGTAAGGTAGAAGGTGAGAACTGACTTCCCAAAGCCATCCTCTGACCTCCACAAGTGTGTTGTGACAAGTACCGGCTTTCCTACACACATCATACATGTATATACTATATATTCAAACACACACACACACATACACACAAAGAATAAAAATGTACTGTTCCTCATTAAAAAGAATCTGGAAAATGGGCACAGTAGCATATACTGGTAATTTCCGCACTAAAGAAGCTGAGGCAGGAGATTGCCAGTTTGAGGCCAGCCTGTGGCTACATAGTGAGTTCTAAACTAGCCTGTACTAGATCCTGTCAAAAACAAAACACCCAAAATTATAAAAAGAAAAACTAAGCCTTCATCTGGCTTTGGTCTAAATGTGATTTTGTCTTGTAAGACATGGAAACAAAGAGAGTCTCTGATTCATAGCCTGATTCTATGATTAAGATAATGATATCACACACTTGAACATGTACTGATTTGTTTTTGCTAAAGCCAGCTAGAGCCAGAATGACCTGAGCCTCTATCAGCAGTAAATAAATCTGAGAAGGAGCAGAGTGCCTTGTGGAAGGCAAGGAAGACTGACCAGGGGCTGGGCCAGCATTCTTGACCTCCACTCTATTAACATTTTGAACCCATGAGTGTTTCTGTTATGAGGAGCTGCCCTGGACTTTCTCAGACATTTAGCAGCACCCCAGGTCTCTACCCAGTCATGCCCAGAGCAGCCCTTAGCTATGATCAACAGATACGTCTACCCACAGTGGCAAGTGTCATCAGAAAGCAAAATCACCCCTGGTTGAGAACAATTCCTGTTCTAGCCCTAAGCCTGTATCCCAGCTCTCTCTGAGGCCTTATTTAAGTTTCTGACTCTTCCAGCCACTTTGATATTGGCAAAAAAATGAATAAATGTCACAGACTAGGCTTATATGTATGATATGTCCTATACAGGTCTATTTAGGAAACTATCATATAGTAAATGTTTCTTTTCTCTTAAATTTCTTAATTTCTAATTGGTGGGGGAGGACAGGGTGTAAAATCTCCTAGAGATGTTTTTTTGAGATGTCATAATGAAAAGCAAGGCTTCAGCTTTCATATTGATTCATAATGTCCATAACAGAATATGAAATACAGTAAAGATTACATAATACAGTAGGAACTGGTAGTTTGCAGCTAACTGGGGAAAACAAGCTTGCCTAAAACACAAAACACATCTGCTGACCTTCTATGGTACTGAATTGTTCATAACCTCCCTTCTGACTCAGACAATATTTGCTGGATTTCCTTCCCCATGAGAGGGTAGTAACAGATCACTTATCAGGAATGGAGAAAAGTAAAAGCAGCCAATTAGAAAATCTAAACTCAATGCCTTCTTTTAGAAATCTTCAGGCCTAAGATTTACTTTCTCATTATTAAATTCTGATGCTTTAGTTGGGGTGAGCAAGAGACACATAGAAGAAAACTTAGTTTTTCTTAAGATAGTGTGTCTCAGTGTAAGCCTGCAGAGACAAATCTCAAATATATTTTTACAGCTTAGTTGAGTTGAGTAAAAATGTAAACAGATACAACTTCTGAGACCTTTGGTGGTGAGCTGAAGAAAATACTGCCTATGGCCAGCCCTGCAGCAGCACCTCCAGGGCTGGCCAGCCTGGCTGTTTTCAGGGACGTTGCCTGGATACAGAATACTGAGACAATGTGGGAGAAGGATGACTTAGCCTCCTCCTACACAGGGGACAGGAACAGCTCGGTCTGACTATAAGCAATTTCCTTTAAAGGGGGTGACACTGGACCAAAGACCTCTTTCTTCCCTGTTATGAATGCTATAGTATAAATAGGCCAAAATGATACTGAGTGACAGCTTTGCCCCATATTTCACAGAAAAATAAGTCTCCCATGGGCTTTCCCCATCACTAAGACAGATGGACCCCCAGGGTCCCAAAAGTAAAAGAAATGCAAACGTCTTGGCTCTTCAGCTATACTGTGGGACTGGTAAGTTCCAGATGCATCTTACACAGAGGAAAACCCTAGTCACACTCCTTCAGTCTGTGACTGTCATAAAGTCTGAATCGGGTCTTTATGTGACATGGAACTAACCATAAGCAATGGAGTGGCTAGCAATTAGATGCCACGCCCGGGGGAAATGCAAGCGGTGAAAGGTAAGCTAGTAAACTAGTTCACTTAGTTTTGCAAGTGTTAGTTAAGAGACTCTGCTCTGATTTGCTCCTCTTGAAACAGTGTGGTTCATTTTAAAAAGAGGAATGGAAATGTTTGCCTCACATGCTGATAGCCACATGCCTGCATAGTGAGTAAGAGCTTGGGGCTGAGGTTCTCCGGAGGGGAATTCATGTACACGCTGCCTATCGAGTCATTCCTCTGTGCAGCCGAGACACAGCCCACAGGGACCACTGGAGGAGGGTTTGCTGGAAATTCCTTGATGAAGGAAAGGAAAAATCTGTTGGAGGCTGGAAAATATATCACATGCTCCCTGCTTCTGCCTCTAGAGACTGTGAACTGCCACAGATGACCATTCCCTATGGGGGAATCAGTCCACAATTGGTCTAGGGAGAAGAAAAAAAATGTTCCAAGTTGCTCCCAGGTCCCCTGTGGAAAATCTGAAAAATAATCATGTGAAATTTCCCATTCTTTGAGGCCCAGGCTCTCAGCTGCCTGAGCTTGTCATTTTGCCCAGATCTGGATAGCTTTATGTGTCCTCACCACACTGCTCTCTCCTCTGGGCCAGTGCCCATCATGCTGCTCCCTTATCTTGAGGTTCTGTAATGTGCCAAGTACATCCCTTACTGTGAACCAGACTGGCAGGAGAGGCAGGGCAGCAGACAAAGAGGCTTTGCACAACTGAACTTCTGTTAGCCTCTGGAACCTTTTCCTAGGCAGACTGTCTACTTCCTTCTGAAGTTCAGAACTAGTGAAGAACCTGCTGAATTTAAAGGTCCTCCCTGCCCCCCCCTCCGATATCTGATAGATCACCTTTGATAGCTGGTCAGACTCTTCATTCCCCGTGTGACCATGACACAGGGATTACTCTGGGTCTGCCTTCAGCACAAATCCTGTCAGGTTGGTTTAGCCAGAATCCCCCATCCCTGATGTTTCCTCTTAGGAATTTTCTATCCACTAACCTCACCCTGCTCCTTGGCTGCAAGTTCCCAAGAGGCTATACTAAGTGGGGATCTGAACCCCATCTCTCTCCTCTACCACAGATCGTTCTGCCTGTGACGATGACCCAGTGTAATCTTCCTACTGTACTTTAACACATGGCACTGAACAGTTTCCTCTGGATCATAGCTATGACAGCAGATCACAGGGCAGGAACACCTTGCTAAGGTAGAAGCCCCCCACAGGGAACTTCCCTCCTTTGTTCTCTGACCCACTAGCAACAGAGAAGCCTCTTCTCATGGATCTCTGATTCTCGCCCCATCTGCTCCTCAGAAAGTGCTTAGAGTTCCCCACAGCAGCAGCAGCAAGGGCAGCTGGGTACCTGTAGATTCCCAGAGCCTAGAGTCAGACTTTTATTTGAGATGATTCTTATACCCATGATCTAGTCCAGGAACTCTCAACGGGAGCCTGGAGAAAACAACTGGCAATGCAGGGAGCAGGGGCCATGTGGTATTTAAAAACCATTCAACATCACCACACAGGATCACAGTTGAGAAACATGCATAGAAATCCAGGAATTTCCCAGAATAAACTATTCAGCAGAATGCTATCAATACCTAGGTGTCCTTCCATTCTCACTCCAAACCAAGATTGCCAGAGGGCCTTGAGGCTTTCTTCCTGGCCATCCAAAGGAGTCATGGGTTCTAAAAACAGAGACACTGCTCCTCCACAGTGTTCCCCAACCTGAAGTGAACAGACCTCCCCTGCGCTTTCCACAAACGCCACATCTTAGAAGATTAGCCAGAAGATGTAGTGGGACTTCTTGATTCATAGTCACTGTCCACTCCCTTTTTCGAGCCCCTCCTGTCACAAGTGCTATCTCCTCAGTACCTAGGAAAGAGATGAGGGGAAGCCAGGTCTCCTCACCAAAGTCCAAGTCCTGCTTGGTGAGGCCCAGAGTCAGCTGCTCTGCTGTTGCAAAGAGCAGGTGGAAGAAACTCAGTGCTGTACTTAAACGACTGGTGCCTGCTTGTTCGCTCTTTTGATCTGACCAATTCTTGCAGCACTCAAGGGTCTGAATCTATGCTTGCCTGCTGTGATGATGGGTCAGCAGAGTTCTGGAGGTCTGGTTGTCTAATCCTTCAACAGTAGAATCAGAGCAGTAGGTTTTAAAAAATTCATTCATTCACTTATGAGGACCTTATACGGTAAGGGGACAGCACAACACAATAATTAGGAAGGCAGAGCACTGACTGATTTGGACTCAGTTTTGTACTATAGCCTATGCACAGATTAACTTTCCTGGGTCGCAGATTCCTGGCTATAAATGCGGGTGACAAATTTTATCTAATAGTTCTGAGGTAGAGATTCAAATAATGAGGTGGCAAGTACTTAAAAGTCAGCTTTTGTTACTATTTCAGACACCACTGTAGAAGAAGGAAGTGAAGGAAAACATAGGCAGATTCAGGCAAAGTTGGCTCAGACATATGCGCAGGCTCAACCTCAAAAGGCAGACTTATCATGCAGGAGGCAGGGCAGGTAGGCATGAATGTGCATGAAAAAAATTCCATTGAAAAGCTTGGTATACTGGCTCACATCTGTAATCCTAACACTCTGGAGGCTAAGGCAGAGGATTGCTGTGAGTTTGAGGTCAGTCAAGTTTACACCGCAAGACTCTGTCTCAAAAAACAAACAAGAGGCTGAAGAGATGGCTCACAGGTTGAGAACATTCACTCTACAATCATGAGAACCCAAAGTTCAAATCCCAGCACCCACATAACAAGCTGGGCAGCCTCACAAATGCCTATAAGCTCTGAGAGGGGCAGAGACAAGATGATCACTGGAGCTTGCTGGCTTCCAGTCTAGTGAAGAAAACATGAGCCCCGAGTTCAGGTAAAGACCCTGCTTCAATGAAACAGGCAGAGAGACAGAGGAGAGTCATGAATGCCCTCTTTTGGCTTTGTGTATGCATGTGTGCACACCCACATAGAGACACACACATTCACATAAGTAAATTAAATAAATATTAAGAAACAAACAAATGAACCCTTTATAACTACCCACACTCATTATATACAACCACTGTGCAAAGTTAAAAAGATTTCTCCACGCCTTCAAAGCTTCACATACCACAAATCTGTTTGGGAGATAACTTATTTTGAAAATTAGACCTGAGGTAAACTTCAAGTGCAGCTGAATTCTCATCGTATCCAAGTTAGTGAGATCTGAATGAAGTTTTTAGAAGTCATTGGTCTCATTAGATATTTCATTATAAGTGTCCTACAAATAAATCCTTAGACAAAACTCCATCAAAACCAATACACAACTCACATTTTCCTCCTTTCACCCTTCCTAAAATCTCCCTAGATTTTATATTCATCTGCTGCTACTGTATGTGTATTTATTTGGAGATTATCTAGTCGATGCATCCAGATGGGTGTAGGAGTGGTGGTGGTTGTTTCTTTTGCTTTATTTTGTTTGCAGGGCTAAGAACCAAATGCAGGGCCCAGTGCGGGCTTGGTACGTACTGCGGTAACACTGAGCTGTACCCTGACCCTCTGCTCCAGTGTTACCAATATAAAAGACATGGCACATCCCTAGTGCCCTGACCCATTGCTGACATATATTATGCATTAGTGAGTCTTTGTGGGATGAATAAGCAAACTGATATACTGTTGAAGATAGCAATAACTTTTTAGGCTATAAAGCTTTTCTCCTGAGAGATTAACGTTGAAGAGCAACGAGATCAACAAAGCTACTGCCATACGAAATGCCTTTCTCTTTCATTTCTCGGCTCATCTTTCTCCAGGTCTGTTGTCCACCCTGATTTACTCACAAGGCCACAATGGCTGCCCCAGGCCTTTACTAACAAATTCATTGGCATTCTCAAGCCCGGTGGTTCAGCATCTTGAGATCAGGCTGTTCACTGCCCTAAGTTGCCCTATATTGGGAAAAATGCTGGTTTTTCAGGCTGTGCCCTGCTCTGAACGCCTTCATTTCACAAACAACTGTTAACTTTTGAAGATGGAAGCTGACTCTGCATCTGAGTGGACACCATCGGTCTGATACCACCTATGGGCACAAACTGACAAATGACTTTTTTCCTGGGAATAAAAAGGGTTCTGCCCTGAGGAACCAGGTTCAAATCCTAGTACCCACGTGGTGGCTAACAACCATCCTTAACTCCAGTTTGAGGAGATCTAACCTTCTTCTGACCTCCACAGGCACTGTACAACATAGGTGCACTTACATACATGCAGGAAACACACTTGTATACATAAAATAAAAATTTTTTAAAAGAAAGGGTGCTGTCCTATAAATTTCTCGGGGTGACTTAAGACTGTAAAGACACAAGGGCATATTAAAATCACAATAGGAAAGAAGTTAAAGAATTTAACAGACACACTAGACCAAGGAAAAGGTGTAACTCTCTCACCTGGATTGCACAAAGAGATGGATGCCTAAGACTGTGATATTGACCTGTCATCTGACCACCTGGTACGTAAGGGACCAATAGGCCAAAAGTTTCTGAATGACTCAGGGGCTTCAGCTTGGTTGATCCTGGCTACTGATGATGCCTACTTGAATTTTCATCTGCCTGTCTATCTGCTTGTCCTTCAGGACCTACTATCCATTCAGCCACCTGACCACCAGTCCTCCCAGACGAGGTCCTGGCCTTCCCTTCTCCTCACTGCTGTGACCCAACTCTGAACCTGCAGTCTGACTCTACTGCCATTAGCCAGCATCTTCTCCAGGTTCTTCTGAAACTGAGTTCGAGTCCTCTCTCATTCCCACAGAGCCTTTGCATCTTGATTAGTTTCCCAGCTTTGGCCTCTCAGGTCTCTTTGAAATGCATCTTTAACTCTTTGTAGTCATTTGTAATAGATAGATAGATAGATAGATAGATAGATGATAGATAATTTACTCTGTGATATATAACCTGTGATCTGAGAGGTAATATTAGTAATTAAGATTAGAATAAAAGAATTCGTGTTTGCTTCGGCCAGGGCTACCTGGAAAATGGTTGCCAGTGAAACTTCCATATCTGGTGTGTACTGCTATTCAGTGAATTCTGACACTGTGGAAAGACACAGATGTGTTCATCTAAGTTTCTGACACAGCAGGTTCATGACACCTCTCCAGTACCCAGAGGCCTTGGTCTTCTCATAGTTTTGCTGCTCCTGGTGTAGCCATTTCCTCCAGCTAAAACACGCTATCTAGGGGAAGCTCAATGAGATGTGAGGTGTTCTAAGAAGAGGTGAAACATGCCATCCTGCAGGGACACTCCTTAAGCTCAGAAATAAACAGCTCAAAGCTTCAAGAAGTCCCTGAATGACTGCTGAGAGATGATCTTGGACCAGCTGAACTGCCTCAAAGACTCTCAGATCACTAGATCAAAGACAGACTAGCCTGACTGCTGGGAAGAGGCTCAGATCAACTGAACTGCCTGCAGGTTGCGCAGTAAGCTCCAGGTTTCCTGCTTTTGTGAGCTGTCATCCATATTAGGTTTGGGTGTTGGGTTATCTTTGATTCATTTCTGCTCCTGTCAGTAATCCTTCACCCATATTTCTGTAAGTAACTAATAAAACTCATTGGTTCACCAAGTTGGGCTTTGGTGGTATCCTTACTTTGGTCTATTATCAGTTTCCTCTCTGGAGTGAGTAGATGTTTGTTCCCATCTCCTCAGGAACAGTCAGTGGTACATGACATTGCTGAAAATACAGAACTTGAAGAAAACAACAACAACAACAAACAACCCTAACTGGGGATCGTGATGCACAGTCACACCTGATGAGGTTTTCACCCAGCCTTCAGATGTGCTCTAGTCAGAAAAACCCGTGCAGCCCATGGCTGCGACCTCTCACCAACCACTCCTGAGAGAGGTCAGAGGACTGGACATGTACGTCATTCCCAGGAGGGAGCCTTAGAGCTATGAGAAATAACAAGATTAAAGACTGGAAGGCAAGGTCTTTGCATATCAGGGAGTGTAAACTTCTTACAAGCAACAACACACTTCACCCTAGCACCCCTCAAAATAATTTCATTCCAAACCAGTCATTCTAGGCCCCGTGGCATAACAATAGTGCATTTGGCTCCAAATTGGTCTTTCTGTTTTTCTCCAATTGAAAAAAAATGCTTTTCCTGGAAGGTTCATTGATTTTACAATATAAACTTGTCATTGTTCATTTTCTAAGTCATATTCCAACACACAACCCTGTGTGTATGTGTGTGTACATGGATGTGTATTCATGCTTACTGTGCTGTCCTTGGCTCTCAACCCTAGTGTACAGAGAGGAAGAAAGAGAGAGAGAGAGAGACAGAGACAGAGACAGAGAGACAGAGATCAGAAGATCTAGACTCTGTAAGAGGATTATAACATATATACACCGAATCCATACATCTCTACTTAAAGAGCTAGATGACCCTAAGCAATTTTGTGAACATCTCTGAGCAATGTTTCCCTCATCTGTCAACCAAGGATAAGACCGTCTGACTCAGAATATTCTAAAGATTAAATGCAGCAATGTGTAGAGTAGGGGTAGTAGAGTCACTAGCATTCTGTAAACCCACAAAACAGCAATTATATTGTTCACTGGGAAATTGAAGTATTATTTCTCTAATTATATCAGATGTGCCCTTATGTCTGACCTTTTCTGGGGAACTATCACGGTTCCCATTATAAAGATGAAGAAACTTCTAATGTTACCCAACTAGTGAGCAGTGGAACCAAATCCCAACTAATCCCGAGATCAGGCAGCAGGTCCCTTGCTCATTCCTCTTGTGCAAGAACTTGGTAATTTTCCTTCTAGGCCTGTCACTAGGGTTTCTGTTTTCTTATTACACACAATACAGCAAGTCAGAGCCTTGCACTGGGAACTGACATTCAGACCCTGTTGCTAACTTTGCTCTGTTTGTGGGTGAGAGCATGTGGCTGTGGTTTGTGTGCACAAGTACACACATGTGAAGGGGAAGAGAATCCTGAACACGTAGGCTCTTACAGAGATAATTATGGTCATTGTATCACAGACGTGGTCATTTTCATTCTCCAGCAGTCCACTTTGGATCTTGTTTACAGCTTCCTTGACTCTCTTTCCAGACTCATGTACTTCTCCCTTCTTGAATCTATGGGATGTAACTCCACAGCCTGATCCACTGTCCACATCTAATGATATCATCAGGTTAGTCACTGGTCAGTTCTTTCTCTGTGTTACCAAGGTAAAATCCTCCAGGCACTACAAGTTCCCGTGGTGACTGCTGGAAACAGAAACTCCGTCCAGTCCTGTGTGAGGACTGCCAGGCTTGCTTTCTTTGGGTGACTCCCTAGCATCAAGTAGATTCTCCATTGCAGAATAAAAGGGTAACTCTGTGAAGTGCTCTGCCTCTGTCCTTCTAGTGTCTGTCTCTTGGTACTGGAGCCTCTTGGGCATCTCCAGAATCTCCAACTTGAGGAGATCTGTCTGGGATCCTATGACCACACTGAACCTGGATATTTGGCTCATGGACATTTGTCTCCCCCTCCACAACACTGTGCCAGCAGTACCCAGTCTTTGAAAATGACCTCTGCCTGTATTGTGTATAGGCTTTCAGTTGTGTCAGGTAGGACGGTAAATATAGTCTCTGTTATATTTAGCAGAACTGCTAAACTATAGGCACTTTAAGGATAAGAATTTTCATGATCTGAGAGGTGAAACAACTTTCCCTGGTCAGTAACAAGTACCCAAGAACTGGGTCTCTAACCAGTTTTGGTCTGTTTCCAGAGTAACATTTCAGCCTCTATGTTCTTGCTTTCCTGTGAGGCCAGTCTTAAGTCCTACATCTCTTCAAAAGAGCACGGGTTTTGTGAGAGCACGTATGTTTCTTGTATCTCAACTGTCCTTTTGTAGTTGAAACCAAGTTGGAATAAGAGAACAGTTCCAGAGCACTAATGTGGACAGGCTGTACGAAAATGACCTGTTACTAGTACGCTGATGTGACAGGCACAAAGTCATTGTAAATGTTTAATTTCACTCATGTAGTAGTGGCCATAAACTCACAGTTCATTCATTCACTCAACAAACATTTACTGAGAACCTCATACATGCCAGGCACTGTGTTCAGTGCTGGTGTTACAGCATCGGTTAGGGCAAGGATAGAGCTTATAGTCTAGAGCAGGGAAGGACAGAATAATAAACAAAACAATAGCCTTGCACATGGGGCTGAATGATGGGCTAAACACATCAGCCGTGTGGACCAAAAGACCCTGAGCATTTATCTTAGATCTGGCCTTAACATCTGCTTGCCCACACGTTGCTCCACTGTGTTTATACTCATTAGAACTGCATAATGTAGGGCAATGAAACAGAGCAGGCTGGAGCCTCTGCTACAGTTTGGTGATCAGAGATGCTGAGGCCCAGTGACATCTGCATTCTTCCTGTACCCCAGGAAGAATGAGCAGTAGACACAGAAGCCCTCCTTTGTACTGTTTCCTCCTGGGCTTTCTTGATCCAATGGGCATGCATGTGTATATGCACACACATCTGAGGACCTGACGACCTCCCTCACTCCTGCCCTTCCAGAATTAGTCCATTCTTTATGAACTCCAGTGGATGCCAAGGACCAGAGTCCTCTTCAACCCCTGTGAGACTTGTCTCCTCTCTTCCCAAAGTTCATGTGAAGCTCGCATGAGATGAGAAACAACCTCTGAGCAGTACAGCAGATGAGCACAAGTGATTTACTGTTCAACAGCATGAAAACGCCTGCTTAGAAACTGATCTGGGGAAGAGCCCAGAAAAGGCACGAATACTCTAATATTGAGAGAAGTTTTGTTTTTGTGGGGCTTTTGCGAGGCGGGGGAGGGCAAGAATCCTTTTGCAGAATTAAGAAGAAAAGTTACTTCCATTTTAGCAAACAAATAATACATCATTCTACCTAAAGTTTGGTTCCCATAGATCCAAGGCTCTTAGTGTAACAGAAATGTTCAGAGTACAAGCCTGGATATCAATTAACTGACTGCAGCTCAGGCCTGCTGAGTGACCTTGGGTAGGTTAATAAATCTCTCAGAGGAAAAAGAGGCCCTGCCTTATTGGATGTCTGTAACCATGCCTGGGATAAGGCTGGTCTAGCCCTTGCCCCTGCTAAACCCTTGCCAAGTGCCAGTCATTGCCTGTTTGTAGGGGGAACTCTTTTCTGCCTGGGAAAATCATTCTACTGCGACATCTCAGAATGAACTTCTAAAAATATTACTTCATGGGCACCCTGTAAGCAGGAGGCTCTGGCTCTGCTCTCACCTTCATTCAGTCTGCATGGACAGCTGGCCCATTGTGAAGTGAGGTTGGGCTATAAACAGCACTCAACAACCAACCGGTTCCCAGCAGGAGCCGTACTCTGCGCTGTGTTAGTGCAGAGCATGCTGGGGTGAACTGCAGTTCCTATGGGTGTGGCCACTGTGCACAGGCCCAGCCAGGCTGCCTGGCACTGTTTGCTGATAGGCCCTAAGCAATAGAGCAGATGCCAAGTGAGAGAATTTGTATTTGCACTGCCAGTCTCCATGGTAACAGGCAAATCAGCAGACAGGACATTCTTAAGCTGGTAGAAAAACCCTCTGCCCCACCCTGTGAAGCAGTCTCACCCTGAGCAGCCAGCAGATCCCTCAAGGCCAGATCCCTATCAGAAAAGCCAAACACATAGATGCTTTGTACAAATAGTACAGCTTATTCCCAGAAGATTTTTTTTCCCCTAAAATGTACAGATAATTTGACCTAGGTAGATGTATCTTATACTTAGTGGAAAGCCAAAAGTGACAGATGGTTTGGGGTATGCTCTTAGTATGTTAAGGGCAGGGGCGATGGAGACAAATCCTTTGTCCGGTGAATTGCTGAGCTGACTCAAGTCAAATTTTCAAGACAATAGGCAACTACACAGAGAACTCTTCTGGGTAGAGGGCTGACCTCATTAACAATACCTGCCCCCATGACTGGGCCTCGGAGCCTGAAGTCCATTTTACCCATTCTTTTTGGTAAGAGACTTGCCTCATGCAAAGACTAAGTGTTTCTGGGAAGATGGCTAATAAACTCCCAGCAGCCCTTGGCTCTTCATTTAGATGAGTTCTCCAGACAGCACCTCAAGCAAGAGTTTGAGGGACAGAGTCACAGGTTAGGCAAGTTTCTCTAGGGAAGAGAACGGGCAGAGAGTACAAGGCATGGCTTGGTGGAGGGCAGGCCAAGTAATGCTCCCATGAGAGCTCTGAAGCTCAAGGACACTGGGTGCCTAGGAACAAGCAGGAGGGAGAAGGGAAGGAGAGGAAGAGGTGAAAAGTGAAAGGACCAGCTTCATATATTGCCTATAATTTTCATGCCTAACAGTTCACCTGTCATCACAAAGCACAGTGAACATGTCTCCTTTGGTCTTCACATCCAGCAGGCATTGAAATCAGTGCAATGGGGATGTAGCTCAGTTGGTAGAATGCTTGCCTAGCATACATTAAATCCCTAGCACCTCATAAAACTGGCATGGTTGTACATGCCTGTAAGCCTAGGCCTGTAAGCCTACTTGAGAGTAGATATAGGAGGGTCAAAAGTTCAAGGTGATCTGTAGGTACATAAGGAATTAGAGGCCAGTTTATATGAGGTTACATGAGACCCTGTGTCAAAAACAAAAAACAAGACTGGTAAGATGGAGCAGTGGATAAAGGTGATTGCTGCTGAGCCTGATGAACTGAGTTCAATCCGCAGGGAACCAAATGGTGGAAAGAGAGAGCCAACTGCTATAAGCTGTCCTGAGCTCTCTACATGGCACTATGCACACCGCCATATGCATGCCAAAAAAATGTTTTTAAAAAACACAAAATAAAAATTTAAAAACTATTTAGGAGGGCCCCCCCTTACAACAAGATCCATTATATTTTCTTTGCTCAGATTAGGAAGAAGAATGTCGAGATTCAGAGCCATTCAACCTTCCATCTTGAAGTGCGCACATACATGACAGTTGGCAAAAGACGTAGGTGTAAAATGAACCAGATTTCGAACTGTACATACCTATCTGGATGATATCAGATAGACTGATCGTGTATCAAGATGATACCATCTTGTATATGCTGAGGTAAAAATATTAATTTCCCTTGTTTCACTTTTGTTTTGTTAATGCAGTCACTAGAAAATGTTAATGGGCATGTGAACCCACTAATTCTATTTCTATTGGAGGGTGTTCACCTAGAAAACCAAAGTGCCTCCAACAGTAGAAAGAGGAACTCAAGGAAGAGAAGGGTATACAACTACCAACAGTCAGAGGCTACTGTGAGGTTGTATCAGCCACTTCCCTAAAATTTTGAAATACGGGAACCAACATTCTCTTCTGGGGGTTAAAGTGGGAGATTAATATTCATATAATGGTTCAAAGTTGAGATATGCAACATGACCTTAAAAGGTTAGATTGGAGCTTGGTGTGCTGGTACACCCTTGTAATCCCAGCACTTAGGAAGTATAATAAAGAGGATCAGAAGTTCAAGGTTATGTTCTACTACATAGCAAGTTCAAGATTAGTTTGGGCTACCTGAGACTTTTTCTCAAAAAAACACTAAAAAATTTTTAAATTAAAAACTAGATTGGTTTTGGGGCTGGAGAGATGGCTCAGTGGTTAAGAGCACTGACTGCTCTTGCAGAGGACCCAGGTTCAATTCCCAGCACCCATGTGGCGGCTAACAACCATCTGAAACTCCAGTTCCAGGAGATCCAATGCCGTCTTCTGACCTCTGTGAGCTTTGTACACACAGGTGTACCTACCTACATGCAAGCAATACACTTGTACACATAAATTGTTTTTAAAAAACTAGATTGGTTTTTAGTCTAAGAGAGTGGTGGGACCAAAGCATTCTAGAATGCATTTATATATAATTTAAGTAAAACTGCTTCAATCACAAGGGGCATGGGTCAGTGATAACTCTATCACATTTTAAAAGGAAATGGCTCAGTGGATAAAGTGCTTACTCTACAAGCATGAGTTTGGATCCCCAGCACCATATAAAAAAACAGGGTTTGATGTACACTCTAACCCTAGATCTGTAGGGAACAGAGAGGTGAATTCTAAGGATCAATGGCCATCCAGCCCTGACTAATCAGCAAGTGCCAGGGCCAGTGACAGACTGTCTCATATAGATAAATGAATAAATAAATTGGAGACACAATGGAGGAAGGTATCCCATGTGAACCTTTGGTCTCCACATGCATCTACTAGTGAGTGCACACATGTGCACACACACAAGCACACAGGCTCACAATCCCTAGCAAAGCACTGTTTGGGCAGCAGGTATCTGTCAAGAGTCTGACACCAGAGAGCAAAAGATCCCAACGAATGCATTGACCATAGAATTTACTATTTGGTTGACAACAAAGCGAGTGTTAGTAGTCACTGTGCAGGGATAACAACCAAGCAAACCAGGACACATGGTTACTCTGCCTCAAACTAACGCCTTAATTCCTCTCATTGCAGCCTTCTGATTGTGTCCAAGTCAAGACTTAACATTTTTAAATGTACTGAATTTACTAAAGTCGAGGTGTTTCTTATGATTGGTGTGGAATTAAACATTGGGTTCTTTTTTCTCCTAACTCTGTCATTAATGTTGTAGTACATCCAGTGGTCAACGACATCTTACAACCATGACTTCTATCCTGAAAGAGAATACAAGGATCAGAGGGCTTTGTTAGTCTGAATAAATAACCTAAAAGTGGGTCTGAATCTTCAAGATCAATACTTAGTTCTTGGAATGAGGTGAATTTCATCTTGCCTTGGATAGACATGTTTGGAACCTACCCTCCCCCCTTAATCCAACCAACTTTATGCAGAGGACAGTTACTCCTGGGTACCAACAGGGTCCCTCCCATTTGAAACTTGAAAAGGCAATAAAATGACCAATCTGGTTTAGGTCTGATGGGTAGGAAAGATAAGTAAGATACTAAAATAGAAATGAAACTAGAATTGAAAGAGATGTGCATGGACCACATATAATCAGAAGACAGGATGTTCGTTATGACTGATACAGCTGCAGTTCAGATAAACAACCAGAGGTAAGAAGTGCAGTTTACAAAGGTGTGAGATAGACAGGCAATGGCTATGTGTTGGCAGCCGCCTTGGAATACTTTGGACATTGGATAAAAGTTCTATGACATCTGATATGTATCATGAGGATGTGTGGACATGGAACTGAAACACTGGTATATTAAAAGTACTACAATATATTATTTGAAGTGCTATACTATGTAATTCAACAAAATAAATAATAGTACCACAGTATGTAAAACGAGAAAAACCTCTGCAAGTGACTTACTTATTTTGTCCAATTGTCTCAAAATCTTTCACAACGATCTCAAGAGAAGATGAAGAATCCAGTGGTATCCCCCTCAAGTCAAACTCCAAAATCTGTTCACAGAAAGGTAGTGGAAACAAAGGAGTAGTTAAAAGGAGCGTGGGATGCATCAGCACTGTGCACTGCTCCTTCAGTCTTCAATGGCAATCGTCTGAATCACGGTTCTATAGTTAGGGTGCTGAGAAGGCAGATTACATTGAGATTCAGAGAACATGTGGGACACTCCTGGCTTCCCATTTTCTAGGTCTTGAGGCTATAGATGGGTCAGGACACCTCTGACTCAGAGTCAGAGAAAGGAATTTAACGCCTACGACAACTGTTTAGGGAAGAGGATGAAATGCACCTCTTCACTGGTTATTTCTAAACTCTGCTCCTCTTAGCTATTACTACTGAACATGCTTTAACCCTTTAAGCCCTACCATGGTCAGGCAGCTTTTCTGAGCTTCTCATTTTAGTGTAGTAAATTGTTTCCAAATGATAAATGCAACAAGATAACATGGGACCTCTGATGTTTTAGATTGACTAAATATATTAAATGCTTTGATCATCTGTGTCGTGGGTTTGAGATGAAAGTTGTCTTAGAGTTCACATGAGAACACACCCAGTGGGTGTGTGGTTGACATTTCACTGGGGTTTGCATTCGGTTTTAAAGCAGTAGTTGGTATGTTTACTTGATAACTACATTTGCAAAATGAAGCCACATTGGAAACAAAATGGAGTCAGGTGGGCAATGCCCTCACAAGACAACAAAGCTCTTTCCTTGGGTCACGTAGAAGGAGCGGTATGTTAGATGAGTCAAATTCTGAGGCAGTGAAAACATACATAAATGTGGTTTTGCTTTGTTTTATTCTTGGAGCTCTGTGACAGTTACTAGGGGCACACAGTGACCCACCAGCAGGCCTCTGGTTCTCACAGCTCTTAAGGTCCAGCTGGTTGTGTAACCTTCCCTATTGAGCTACAGATGTACCCTACATAAGGCAAATAAATGGAGAGGTCACATGGCAGGTATGCTGAACTAGGCTAGGACTCAGCCTTCCTCCCTTCTGCCCAGGCTCTACCCACACAGCCCTGCTGTTACAGACAGTGGAGTCCCTCGCAGCCTGCAGACCAGCCGGGCTTCCCATAGAGACATCAAACTTTTCACCTCCATCCTCTTGATGATCAGATGTGAACCTCATATTTAGACATATATAAAGTTGGCAGAGGAAAGGATTTGTCAGGGGTGGAACGGAAGTCTCTTCTGTGACTCAGGGAAAATAACAAAGACATTCACTACTGCTGTGGTCCAGGGAGGCTTGAAAAGGATTTTGAAAGAAACAATGGGACTGATTATCAACTTCTATAAACTTAGTCAGATTAGGAAAATCCTTCTCAGTGGGAAGAATGAAAATTTTCATCTGTCTGTAAAAACACTAAACTGAGTCACTGATAAAATAGATCAAAAGTCAACAATGGAGGGAGGTAAATAAGTTGCATTATACCTCTCCAATAGAATATTACATGGTCATTAAAATATCTTTAAAATATTTTATTTATTTATTTATTTATGTGAGTATATTGCCTGTATGTATGTAAGTACATCCATGTCGTGTAGTGGCTGTGGAGGTCAGAAGAAGGCATCAGATCCCCTGGAACTGGAGTTAAGGATGGTTGTTAATGTAGGTACTGAGAACCAAGCCCAGGTCCTCTGCAAGAGTAGCCAGTGCTCTTAACCACCAAGCCATTTCTTCAGCCCCATAAAAATAGTTTTCAGTTGGATGATATGAGTGCATGCTCAGGATAAGAAGTACATAGAACATTGTATGCACTTATGGTGCTTGTTAGTATTCCAGACATCATACTTTATTAAATATATTCATTGAGAAAACATTTGTTGAAATACAAATTATGAACTACTTGCTTCTAGAGTATCTTTTATCACATAGAACAGTAAATGCAATACTCAGCTAGACACATGAAGTATTGGGTGGGTGATTCTCTCTTGATGCATGGAATGCACACACGTTTTATCCTGGAGATGCTCTAATCTTCCCTATTGAGCTACAGATGCACCGTATATAAGGCAAAGAAATGGAGAGTAGACACAGGTCAGCTGAACAAGGATAGGACTCAGCCTTCCTCCCTTCTGCCCAGGCTGTGCCCACAAAACCCTGCTGTTCAGGAAATGGGCACCAGATATTAACCATTCCTCAGCTGCTTTGATCTTGGGGACATGAAAGAAGTTGGAAGGGATGGGGGAGAAATGTAGAGATTTTCTTCCAAAGGAGAGAATTAACTTCCAATTCAACAAGGGGACAATCAGACACAGCGTATCCTTTCAAATAAAGTTGAAAAAAGCAATAGTCACCTCATTCCAGACAGGGTTGAGTTCATTATCAACTTTCTTTGTTTTCTTTTTTTCATCTGCAAATAAAAAAAGGCAAGATATTCAATCAACAAGAAATAAAGATCATATACCACTCACTCATTCCCTCAGAACTTTCCAAAGAGCCCATTGGTCACACATTGTCCTAGTCACCTGCCCACTGGGGGAGGAGGGACACCTGAATCAGTTTTCCAAAGAGAATAGCATTCTAAAACATTTTCCTCATCCCCAAGTATCCAAAGAGCTAAGGAATGAGGGAGTCAACCACTGAATGCTATTTCAGTCTGTCCTCCCTCACTCAGACCACCCAGGACCTCTGATGTCTCCAGCTTGCTTTGCAAAGCTGGGATGGCCACTTTACAGAGGAGCATACTGAGGTTTAAACACGATACAAGTGTCCAAGCTCATATGGGCAGCAAGGCCTGACAGAAACCTGGGATTTTAGCTCTGAAGCCTGCACTGCTCTAAGCTTGATAAGATGCCCCCATAGCTTAATGATTAAAGTGGGAACCCTCCCACAGCCTAACCCACATGAGAAAATTCAGAGAGGAACACTGTCTAGGACCAGTGGAGAAGTGAGGTTCCCTTCACCTAAGACTTTGTTCTCTGTATCTGAACCTGGGCAGTCCACTTATCTAAAGGAGAAAAGGAATAAGAAAAGGAGAAAAGGAAAAGGAGAAAAGGAATTTGAACTGGGGTCTCAAATTTTCTTAGGTTCCCTGGTCCCCACCCTCAAATGCTCACCAAAATAAAAACTCATATTTGAGTACCATATACTTTGAAAGTATCATCCCATCTCCATAGAAACTGTAAATTACTGTTGTCATTTCCTTTCACAGCTAAGGCGACTGAAAAGTTCAAGAACATATTCAAAGTCATCTGGTCAATAAGTAGTAGGGCTTGGGTTTGAACCCCAGCAAAGGCACACTGTGGCCATGCTTTGAACTGTACCTATCCATTGCTTTCGCTCTACTGCTGTGAAAGGTAGGTGGTAGGTTTTGTATAGCTTTGTCTCACATTACTTCTGCTCCTAGCACACAGCAGGCTGGAAGACTAACCACTTCATTCTTCCAAGGCCTCCGAATAGCAAGACCATGAGTCATGGCCCTCAGCCTGCTAAGCATTAACTTTTCCACTTGAGTGGGCATCACATGGTCCAAATGGCTTTCCCTTCTAAATCTCTCTCCTAGAGGAAGGGAAATAGTGGGAGACATGAACAGCCAGCTCAGACCAAGTCACCTCACAGAAATGGTCCTCTAAGTGAGGTCTTCTGCAAATGTTAACAACTCCTCCATGCCTTCATCCAATCAAAAAAAAAATTTTTTTTTGAAACACCAGTTATTAAGCCGGACACTATGAAAACTACAAAATGATCTGTCTATGTGTATTTCCAGGCCTCGGGGGGTTCTACTAGTAGGAATGTGTCCATGGGTACTCGATATAAGAAAGATGATTTCAACTGTCATCCAGAAAATGCAAATTCAGAGGGAAGAATGATGACTTTAGGCCTGGGTGGCAGGAAGGACCTCACCAAAGAACAGACTGGGCAGAGGTGGAATGGACAGGTGGGATTGAAAGGAAATGAAAAATTCCCTCCAGGAAGTGTCAGTGGGATGGGCTGGCTAGCCACTTAGCTGGGGAGGATCAGTCACATCTGGGGACACTGCACAGCCCAGCTGATCGGAAGAAAGGGCTTGAAAGAGGTAAAGGTCTGTGTGGGAAGGTTATGATCAAACCGTGACACCTTGGATTCCGTACTTATCGTCATGGGCTGACATGGGCTGAAGGAATTATGAGGGTGTTAGAAATCAGCTTTTAGGACTTCCAGAAATTTATAATCCCACAAGGAAAACCAAGCTGCCCAACAACTCTCCCAACACATGACCCAGTTGTATGTTGAGAACAAGGGACCTCAGTAAGTCCAAACAAAAGGGGGCTGACCACAGACCATGTGGAGCTGTTCACCTGGAACTTCCAGTAGATTCCAGGGTGGTCACGTGATGAAGTTAAAGGCATTACCTTGGGGGGAGGTGAGCTCACTGAGAGCCAGGCATTGCTGACCTTTATAGACTTACTTCACTGGTTCCGCCCAAGATCACAGAACTAGGAGGAGACCCTCTAAGCAGGTCTAGTCTGACTCCAGGACTATATTTAACCCATGCCTCCTCCCCAACCAACAAGGAAAAAGGAAGTAGCTGGCATTAACTCCTCCTCTTCTGGGGAAACCTGACTGGGATATCTTCCAAGGAGAAGGTTCTGATTTCTACCAAAGATGGGAATACATTAGATTTTATTGAACTCCTACTCTCGAGCGTAAACATACCAGTCCAAAAAAAAGGTAGATATATTCTTTTCTTATCATCAGCCACAGGCAAATATTTATTCTATTCGGTGGATTCTGCCTCTGTTTTCCCCAAAGGTCAAAGTTGCAGGACCTGGACATCAGATTAAATTACGGGAAATGCCCTCTCCCTTCTCCCCGTCACCTACGTGGGCTGGCTGCCACCTCTGCTTTTATTGAGATGACTGTTCCTTCCTATGGAAAGGAATTGAGCACTTTCATCCCAGAACAAAGCAAATGACTCAAAAGCAGAACCCTTTGGACCATGACTGAAGGCATTCTTAAGGACGTTTCCTGTTTTCTGATTAGTGGTGCCTGCCTCTGGTTCAACTCTGAAAAGGTCACTCCTGCTGTCCTTAACCTGTGTGCCAGCATCAGAGCCAGAGAACTAGATGCCCCTGTGCCCGTCTTCACAGAATAACTCTTTTTCTGAGCACTGATCATACTGGATCAGACATTCACTGGCCACAATCTAGAATCGCCTGGATTACCTAGAAAGAGAAATTCAGTGAGGGATTGTCTACATTGGGTTTGTCTGTAAATACTAGACTTTTCAACTTAAGCTCTTGTCTTAGAAAGATGGAGGACTAACTCACCCCACATTTACTAGTGACTTTAGATGAGATGATGGAGTCCAGTGGTACATGGGCCTTGGGTGTCCCCAAGTCCTGAGTGGTTACATTGCTGTCTCTTTCAGGTATGGCCCAGGAAGTACAAGGTTGTTTTCAATCCCTCCTAAGTAGGCAAATTATATCAACAAGATGTTGGGGGCTGGGGACGTAGCTCAGTTGGTAGAGTGCCTGCCTAGCATGCATGAGATCTTGAGTTCCTTGAGGCCTTTAGTTTGAGCCCCAGCACTGCATAAACCAGATGGGGTGGTGCATGAGTCCAGTCCAGCACTCAAGAGATAGAAGCAGGAGGAGCAGAATTCAAAGTTCAGAACCAGCCTGGGCTACATGAGATCCTGCCTCGAAAAAAAAATTATGGAATTATGGGGCTAGAGAGAGAGATGGCTCTGTAGTTAAGAACACCTGCTACTGGGGCTCGTTTTCCCAGCATATGGTTGCTCACAACCACCTGTAATTCCAGTTCCAGGGGATCTGACACTTTTTTCTGGCCTCTGACGGTGATACCAGGCACACACATGATGCACATACATATACGCAGGTACACACACACACGCAAAATAAAAATAAGTCCCCCCAAAAAATAAATAAAAGAAAACAGGAAAAAAATCTCTAGGTTTGATCCTGAATATAAACTTGTCCTCTCATTCAAAAGTTTCTGGGTCCTCAAGTCAAGCCCCTTTCTTCTGAGAAATGAACTGTCACATACAAATTCATTCCTTATCTTGCTAAAAATTTCCAGAACCTCTAAAGCCTGTACACATGGTGAATTTACTAAGTGCTCGGAGCTACTCACTGTTGCCAACATTTCCCATAAATTATCTGACTTCATCTTAGAAATTCTAGGAGGTGAATTCTATGATGAAGACAAGACAAGGTTCATCCACTTATCAGAGGTCACAAAGAAAGCAGATGGCAGACACAGAATTTCAACCTTGCAGTTAAAACACAGTTTCCAAAGTTGGAGGATTAAGACAAGAATATAATTCCTCGGTAGTTCAGTGGCTAAGAGCACATATTGCTTTTCCAGAAGACGTGAGTTCAAGTCTAAGCACCTACATTGAGCAGCTCATAAGCACCAGTAACTCCAGGTCCAGGGGCTCTGACACCTCTGGCCTTCACAGGCACCAACACTTAAGGGTTCAGACCTACACAGAGACACACAATTTAGATAATAAAATAAATCTTTTTTAAAAAGAATGTGACTCCTTGAAGGTCATGACTATATTTTATTGATGTTATCATTCCTGCCTCCCCCATAGAGTACTTGTCATAGTAGATTTTTGGTGGCTTGAGTGAAAGAGACTTCCTAAGTATGCAGTGTGATGACGACGGTTGCCTTCATGATTAAATGAGAGAATGATTACAAAGTCCTAGGCTGGATCTCAGCGCCAGACAAACAGCAGCCTTTAGAGTCAGGTCAGTTCCCCTAGACATTCCCTAAGGGCGTTCCCAGGCCCAAGAGTCCTGAGGGACAGGAAGTGCCTGTGAGGGTGAGGCAAGGGACAACCGTGGGGGAATAACTCCCACATGGCTCCATTCCAGACCTCAGAAGCCACCCGGGGCAGCTGGCATGTGGGCAGTGACTGTCCTCCTTGGCAGCCAGCCTGGCAGCCACAAGAATGGGGTAATTCCACAATACCCATGGGCCAGGGCTAACTGTGGGGCAAGCAGGAGATTCTCAGACCTTAGGAGTTAAAAGAAATCTTGAGGAGGGAACCTCTCTGAAGGCATGTCTGACTTTTTAATTCCAACTTGGTTACCCCAATACTCCAGAGAGATGTGGCCAAACAGGTTCCAGGAGAAATGCATTTGGGCCAAGTGGTAACCACTATTCAAGAGGTTGTTTTGTGTATTTCTGAGGCAGTTGTTGATAACACAGATAAATGAGAACACCAAGGCAAAGACAGGCTGGGTCCCACCCCCTCTTCTGCAGCCCATGTCCCACTGGCTTCTGAGATGCCCTTTCAGGGAGCAAGCTCCTGAATGAAACCCCAGGTCCTTCAAGGAAATTGCAGCAAAGCCTATGAAAGACTCACGAGCGCTCCCCTCTTAAAGCCAACACAGAGAATGGTGTCCAGCTCAGCAAACTGCCAGGCTCCGGTGGTGACAGCCCAGGTGGCCAGGAACTCATTTGGTTGCTTTGGTGTTGACTTCTTTATGAAAAACCATTATGTGTGGACACTTTAAACACATCCATGCCTGAGCCTTGCAAAGCTCGTACTAGTGTGCTTATTTTACAGGTGAAGAAACTGGAGTTGGGAATGTTAACTGACTTGCCCAAAAAGGGACCCACATAAGGAATTATCACCCATCCCAAGTCAGCTTTGCTTCTAAGTGCCCAGGTTCTGATGCTGGTAAAGCCACATGCCTCAGGGTTGAGTTTCCCCAAGGAAGTATAATCGTAGGAAAGAGAAGTTAAAAAGATTTGTATTCTACTGGAAGGAATAGCATTCCTAAAGTACAGTGGGGAGAGGGGGTCTGTCATAGACATGCTTGAGATTTAAGCACCTAGCCCTATATAAGGGACAACTTGGTATTGCAGCCTCAGCTGAGGATGGGTGTTAGAGTCCTAGCTCTGCCTGGATCTTATGAGACCTATAGCAAGTATTGAACCCACTCAACACAGAACAGTTTCTCCAGCTCTAAAAGACTTCCTTTTGGGGCTGAGGAAAAGACAGTGGGCAAAGCACTTGCTGCTCAAGCATAAGAACGTAAGTTCAAATCCCTAGAACCCTTGTTAAAAACAGATACGGCTACAAACACCAGTAGCCCTAGCACTGGGAGTTGGGAGACAGGAAGACCACAGAGGCTTGCTGACTGCCAGGCTAGCCTAAAAAGTTCAAGCTTTATGTTCGGTGTGAGACTCTGTCTAAAGGGAATAAAGTGGTGAGGAACAGAGAATACCCAATCCCCCCCTTTGACCTCCACATGGTAGTACAAACACCAGCATCCACACATAGATGTGTACAGACAGGTATCTACCACAGACACAGACACACACATTTTTATTTATTTATTTAGGTATTTTTGAGACAGGGTCTCCCTGCAGTACCAGCTGACCTGGAACTCACTATGTAGACCAAGCTGGTCTTGAACTCACAGAGATCCGCCTGCCTCTGCCTCCTGAGGGCTGGGATTAAAGATGTTTGCCACCACACCTGGCTCAGATACACTTTTAAAATAACTTCATTTCTACAAATTAATTTTTTTCAGTGAGAGTAAATTAATAACTTAAAGTTTGTAAATGTGAACCCCTTAGCACAGTAACAGCTGTCAAGTTCTCATCACCAAGAGAACCTAAGAATGAGGACAACTTTCCAGGCTGAAAACTCCTGATTCTTCAACACTCTGGCTCTGTTTATAGCTTAGACTATATGCTGCTGGCTGGCAGGGTTCAAGCCTGGCTTACTTCCTAGCATTTCACAAGAACTAGCATGCTGCCTGGCAAAACAGCCTTCAGCCACACTTGCTGAATGATTCATGTTTGGAAGAACAAAGTAACAACTACAGAAAGGAAAGAAGCTAGGTGTGATGGTACACACCTTTAACCCCAACTTTCAGGAGGCGGAGGCAAATGGATCTCTGTGACATCGAGGCAAGCCTGGTCTACATAGCAGTTTCATCCAGGTCAGGGGCTACAGGGAGACCCTGTCTCAAACAAACAAATAAAAATAAAAACAAACCTGTCTCAAAAACAAAGACAAGAGAGACAGTGAATGCCCAGGTAATGAGGTCAGGTGAGCAGAAACATAACTTTCTACATTATTTATTAAAAGAAAGATAATGAAACTTTCTTCCAATTTATAAGAAGTACTATTGGGATGAAAGGATGGCGAAAGTAATAAACAAGGAATCAGAGGTAAAATGAAATGAAGCCACACCCTACCAGTGAAATGAAATATGAGGCTTTAATACTTTGTGTGCAGTAAGTTAGAGTTTTAGTTCCTGCTAATAAAATGGCCTAATCTTGATTATCTGTGGAACTGATTTGCTGTGGAGCTATGTCACCCCTGGCCTATGAGTCACAGCATGTCATAAAGGTTTGCATTACCTTTTGGCAAGCTCAGCTCAGGAGGGTTGGGTTAGGCTTTGCATTCTCTCTCTCTCTCTCTCTCTCTCTCTCTCTCTCTCTCTCTCTCTCCTCTTTCCTTTTTCTCTCTCCTCTCAGGTTTTTTTCTTTTTTCTTGGTAACTTTCTTCCTCTTTCAGTCTAGATCCAAATGACTTCAACACTTCGATCCTTCCAGAGGGGGCAGAATATTCACTCGATGCGGTGTCATAGCCCAGACTATGTGCAGTTTCCTGATCTACACTGAACTCTGTGTGTGTGCCCAGGGACAATGTAGGATCCAGTTAAACCCTGCCCTGCCTCTGCCTCTGCTAGCCTGCATAGAAAATGAAGATGCAATAGCACCTCCTTCTTAAGACTGCTAGGTGCACACAGCAGGACACAGTCGGAGCGCTGAACAAGGGGCAACAGAGGAGGTGATTCCTAGGTCTGGGTATCCAGCCCAAGCCTACAGAAGGCTTGGGAGTAGTCGGAGTTTGGTGCCCTCTGCTCTCGTTGCTCTGGTGGGAATCTTTACACCTACGCTGTGTGTGGTAGTGACTAGCACACTCTACAGTTTTCAAATGAGGCCACTGAAGTCTAGAGGAGCAGACACCATGAGCAAGTGGAAGGCCTGGACTCAGCTGCTGTAGCCATCTGTCACTCTCTGCACATGTTCCATAGGCCACTGGATCAGTAACCCGCATAAAGTTATATATATTTAAAGAAATTGCCATCAGAATTAAATTTTCAATCCCGCGTCCACATTTCAGTGATTGGTAACCATGAGTGGTTGGTAGCTGAGCTTGATTATTCCCACACATTTCTCTTGAGAATCTAGCATACTGTAGGCACAGTCAAACACGATTGCCAAATAAAGTTGTTGGGTTTTTTTTTCCAAAAATCAATAAAATGGCCTGCTTTCACTAAGCTGACTGATTGACACAAAGTGAAAACCTAGTCTGAAGTTCTTTTCTGACTCAGTTTACAGTCTAAAGTAGAGTTTGCATGTTCTGCTAGCCATCCCCAACTGACCTACAAACTTCCTGAACCCTGAATCTCTAGCTCACTAATTTTTCACAGGCAATGTGCAAAGAGAGCCAGACTTCAAGAGGCAGGATGAAGATAAACACTCTTTTCAAGTTCAGACCCCTAAAATCTTATTTTATTTTTATAACCCTCGGAGAAAGGTCTTATAACAGCTGGAGAAACAGATTCAAAGAGGTCTCTTGCCACTAATCAGATCAAAGCTCTGGGTCAAGGTCAGGAGTGGTTTAGTATATCCCTGCCCTTCAGCATTCTTTGAGGTACAGATTCATAGATCCCAATCGGCCTGTGTCCTAAGTCCTAAACACTCAGGATCAGGTTTGTAGTTCAGAGGCATAGAGATCTGGTCTCCTTTTGTCCTGTGATCTATGACTCCATGATCCAGATGAATGGGAGGGAAGGAGTCATTCATTCAATAACTGCTTATTGCTCATCACCTATCAAACAGGCACCCAGTTAGGATCCAGAGAAAGAGACCTGGGGCCTGGGCAGACAACAATCCAACAAGCCATTAGATCTATAACTGCACCTTTCAGTAAGTGCCATGAAGGAATATAGCATGTTAGGAGAGAATTTCAAGGCCATCTGGCTTAGGGATAATCTGACCTCCCAACATGTGTTCATAGGAGGACCAGGGTAAGCCCTGGTTTCTGCCCTAGCTTGGGAGACAAGCCAAGAGAGACTAGCCACTGCAGAGGTCGAGGCTATTTCTCACATGCTCCAGTTCAGCTATGGCTGCCTACCAGCCCAACCCTGGCCACATAGCCTCAAGAGTCATTTACACTGCAGCTATTGTCACTGTGCTAATGAGGCAAGTGAGATGAATGTCCACTTACTAAGAACCTACAGGTTCCTCTTAATTAGGATGACGATTATAGAAAGGAGAAAATAACAAGTGTTATCAGAGACACCAAGAAACTGGAGCCTCTGTCACTGCTGGTGGGGCAGCTGCTGTGGAACACAGCAGAGGAATTCCTCAATAAATTAGATATAAAAGGACGGTAGGGTCCAGTAATTCCAGTTCTTAGTATATGCCTCCTCCAAATTGTACATACACTCATGCTCATAAACCATTGTTCATGGTGGCATTATTTACTGTAGTCAAAAGATAACAGCAGCATCATGGATATTCAGAAACAGAATTGTATACTTTTAAATGGTGAGGATGATTGATTAAGTGTTACATGTCTTTTATCACAATAAAAAACCAAGAACCTACTTTGTGTCTAAAGGAGAGGTCCTGGAACACTCTCACCAAGAAAAGGCTCTGTCCTGGTATAAGGAGAGGAGTGAATGAGACCCACATCCTAGCCTGGTTGAGGAAATGCTCCCCATTTGACCTTTGGGAGGACGGAAAAGTTTGTTTTCAAATATTACTTTCATATTCTAAGCCTTTTTGTTTGTTTGTTTTGGGGGGGTTGTTTTTTGAGACAGGATCTCCCTGTAGCTCCAGCTGACTTGGAACTCACTCTGTAGTTCCAGATTGCCTTGAACTCACAGAGATTGGCCTGCCTCTACTTCCCAAGTGCTGGGATTAAAGGCCTGAAGCCCTTTAAACCTTTCTTTTGTCTCCTATTGGTCTCTTTCATAATGACTTCTTTCAGAGTCACCATACCAAGCCTACACTCACCCACAGGGTGAACACTTCAGCTGGTATCAGGGCAGTCTGATGCTCCATTTCATAGTGGAGTGCAAGGAAGGATGGTTCATTAGCCTGCTAAGCATGTTTTGTTTGGAATCAGGCTGCTTCCTTCAAATTTTTCATTAGTTCTTCCCATCTGATGGCAGCCCTGGAAGGAGCTGCCTCTGGCCTGGGAAGTTTGGGCTCAATTTATTAATTGAGCCTTCTAAGAAATCTGCCTGACTACTGCTGATGTCATTCACTGTGAGACCTAGAGGCTTCCCACTGCTTACCAGTAAATCACAATTCCTTAAGCAGACTATTCTGCTAATCCTACCACTAACCAAGGTCCTTTTGTGCTGTTCCAAAGCCTGGAATGTCTCCCCTCTCCCTCTCTCTCTCCTTTCCTTTCTTTTTCTTTCACAAGATTTCACTACTGCAACCTAGTTTGAGCTAAGTTGTCATCCTCCTTCCTCAGTCTCCCAAGTGCTGGGGTGACAGGTACATAACACCATGCCCAGCTACCTCCTACCTCCTGCCTTCCATGTCTCCTTTAAGACCAAATCAAATGACACCTTCTTCTCCAAGCTTTCCATTCTTCTAGTTATTCTCTTGGTTTGGTCTGGTTTTCAAGACAAAATCTCCCTGTATCCCAGTATGGTCTTGATATGTAGACCAGACTGGCCTTGAACCTGTATTCTCTTGCCTCTGATTCTTGGGTGCTGGGATTCCAGGCCTGTGCTACCACAGTCAGCCTCTATTTACTCTTAAACTGTCATTTTCCCATGTTTATTCTGGTTCACTTTCTGGTTTTCAAGTTCTAATTAGTTGGTCTCCTAGGCGTAGAAAAAAAATGGTCAGTATGTTTTTTTCACCTACACTGTCTGGTGCACGGTAGGGCTCCACAAAAGTAACGGACCAGATCAAGAAAGAAAATTTAGGGATTCCTATGTGCAAAGCCACATACATTTTTCAGTTGACCCAAAAACAACCCTGAAAGGTAGGTGGTACTGCTTAAAACACTGAAGCCTGAAGCTGAAGGTTTTATTTGTTCATGAACAATTAGGAATAAGAAGTAGTGATTGGATTTCTCATCTAGGCATCACTGGCTCCCAGGTCCAGGGCCTTTGTTCCCCAATGACCAACAAGAAGTTAGCTAATAAGGATTAAGGTGCCCCACAGCTCTTTGTAAGTGAGAACTGTGCTCAAAGTACACCCCTGTTCAATAGAGTAAACTGTTCAACAGAAACCACACAGTAGGTAAGGTGACTATTACTGCACCTTAGTGCTCTAAATAATATCTACTCTATAGACCAGTGAGTGTTAATTTCAACACAAAAAGTGACAGCTTCACATAGTTCTGGCCAGAAACAAGAATGTGGAAAGTCCAAGATACCAACTTGCATCTGGATACCAGGTGCTAGGAATTGGCTATGATCAGTTTTCAGGAATGTGTGGAGTATGGCTCCTGGCCAAGTTCCATCCACAGAGCACCTGAGAGAATTTTAAGTCTAACTCTTTCTGAACAAAGGCAGATGTGCCAACTTCCAAAGCCACTTCAGGACTAAAAACCAATGACTTCATTACACCAAGATGTCTCTAATCTTCTGCCAGCTCTTTGCTTTCATAGTCAACACTGAAAATGTATATTCAACATCAGCATGTCAGGTGTTTCAAGACCTGGAAATACCATATCTTCTTGACAAGGCTTAGACATCCCAGGGCCAGGGAGAAACCACTAATCAGAAAAGAAACCAGAAAAATGCCAGTAGTCCTGGCTGAAGGCACGTGTGTGAGAAAAGTTAAGTTGAAGAACAGGAAAGGAAAAATAAGGCATACTAGTTAACTTCTAAAAGGCAACTGTGGTTTTGTAGATGACTGGGAGTCAAAGAATTTGCCTTTGGGAGACATAAAGTCCCCATGCTTCAGCTGGGTGGGGCCACCACCTGGCAGTGGTGAGTCTCCCAGCTCTTTTCTCCCGGATGTGAGAATGATTCAATAGATTAAACATGTTGCCTTCCTGAGTGTTTGTCAGTACAATTCCATTGTTCTATAGGAGTACCCATATTCCTTGACCATCATTTGAGCTGGGAAGAATCTTTCAGACTAGACCTATGATGTATCCTTGGTGAATCAAGGTTCTATATGGGCAACTCACCTCCACAGACTACAGTGTATGGGTCGGTAAGATCTTTCTCCTATCCTACTTAGCCATTTTTAGTGCCATCTTACAACTTTTGTGCTTAATTTAAAAGATTCATATACGTATATACATATATACATATACATATATATACATATATACATATACATATATATATATATATATATATATATATATATATATATATATATATGGGTGATGGGTGTCGGGACATGGCCCAGTGGGTAGAGGTTGAAGACCTGAGTTCGAATTTCCAGAACCACATAAAGTCGGGACAGTACTGTGATTCTGTAATTCCAGCTCTCCTATGGTGAGATGGAGGTGGAACAAGAGAATCTCTGGAAACTTGTGGACCAGCTACAAACAAGATGCTCTGCCTCAAAGAAGGTGGAAAGTGAAGACTTCTACCCAAGTGGTCTCTGATCCCCACACATATGCTGTTGCATGTGCATGCTTACACTCACATACACAAAGCGTGCACACACACACTGTATACATATATACATACACACAAAAAAAGAAAAACAAAAAAGGAGGAAAGGAGGGAAGGAAGGAAAGAAGAAAAAGAAAGGAAGGAAGGAGGGAGGGAAGGAAGGAAGGAAATATCTCTGGATTTTGAGTATTTCTAACACATGAAATGCAAAATCTTGAAATGGTAATTAAGCCAATTTTGCCTTGATCTGATCACTACACACAGACACATGGCATTCTACATGCTTACTATGTAGTCCAGTTGGCTTTGAATTTAAACTTACAATCTTCGTGGCAATCCTTTTGAGCACTGGGAGTAGGGACATGCACCACCACACCCAGTAGCACAGTGCACTGCAGTGTTTTGTATGTGCTGTATGTGTTTTGTATGTACTGTATGTGTTGCAGTGCTGCACTGTGTTTTGTATGTACTGTATGTGTTTTGTATGTACTGTATGTACTGTATGTGCTGCAGTGCTGCACTGTGTTTTGTATGTACTGTATGTGTTTTGTATGTACTGTATGTACTGTATGTGTTGCAGTGCTGCACTGTGTTTTGTATGTACTGTATGTGTTTTGTATGTACTGTATGTACTGTATGTGCTGCAGTGCTGCACTGTGTTTTGTATGTACTGTATGTGTTTTGTATGTACTGTATGTACTGTATGTATTGCAGTGCTGCACTGTATCTCATAATTAGCTACAATTACTGTGTCATTTAAAAATAAATTACACTTAAAAAAATTAAAAACTTGAAATAAATCACACACACACACAAATACACACACTGCATTAACGCCCACAAATAAAAAAGAAAATCAAATAGCAGTTTCAAGTAAAAACAGGCAAGTGGGGCTAGTAAGATGACTCTTGCCACCAAGCCTAGTAACCTGGATCCACACGGTGGAAGGAAAGAAACAACTCCCTGACCTTCACATGTGTGCTGAGGCATAGGTCCGCCCACACTCATATACAGATACACAGTTATACCACAATAAGCAAAATAAAATAGAAACAACCAAGTCACTATTAGAAGAATCACAGCACTTGGGGATCTCTGTAGATCTACTTCCTTCCAGATATGTCAATTATGGATCTTTTTTTATATATAGAAGATTCTTAGGGGGTGCTGAAGAGATGGCTTAGTGGTTAAGAGCACTGACTGCTCAAACAGAGGACCCTGGTTCAGTTTCCAGCACCCACATGGCAGCTCACAACTTTCCCAGGGTATCTGACACCCTCTTCTGGCCTCTGTGGGCATTGCCTGACACTGTGCATTTACATACATGCAGGCAATACACTCATGCGTGTAAAATAAAAATAAATAAAACTTTTTTTTAAAGGGAAAATTCTCAGGGAAAGGAAGTAATTGACTCAAGATTTCAGAGTTTGATATACTGAGTAGCAGATACTAAGAATATCTAGGCTTGTATTCCAAAGACAGTTTCAAGTGAAATAATAAGAATGTAGAGAACCCAATCATTACCTGGTGGTCATCTGAACAGTGGCAGGGACCATTATTCAAGGAAAAGATCTGCAAGCAGTGAGAAAACAGAAAACTCCAGGGGACAGAATGGTCCTCTCATAAAGAGAGAATGAGGAAACTGCTTCTGTGGCAGCCATCATGTCCCCCGGGAGAGGGACGGCCATGTGAACAAATGCCACACCGTAAAGGCACACCAGTATAAATCTACAAGAAAAGTTCCTCTCAGCTAGCTTTCTAAGCAATTCCACACAGAATCAAGGGACAAAAATGAAGGTGCCTGATGATATCCTTCTACCAAAACTACTTTAAAAGACTATAGGCCAACGAACAAAAACAAATCAAAACAAAATCCACAGAATCAATCCACATGTGCTCACAAGACTAGAACAACGTGCATGCCTAGAGCAAACAGTTGTAAAAGATTTAGATCAAATTGTTCAAACCAGTAAACTGGGAGTAGTGGCCCAAGTCTTTCAATCCCAGCACTTGGGAGGCGGTGACAGAGGAGAATCAGAAGTTCACAGTCACTCTCAGTTACATAGAGACCTGAAGGCCAGCCTGGGCTATATGAGAACCTGCCTCAAATAAACAAAGCAATAATTAGACTGGTGATTCCTAGGAAGGAAGAGAAGAAACAGAACATGAAGGGCAGGAGTGAGGATTTTCACTTTTCAGCCCTATAATCCCTTCAAGATTGTTTCATTTTAATCTTATTTAAAAATATTTAAACTATTATATTAATCAAAATAAAACAATTCTTTATTTTACATTTATTTACTTAGTGCGTGTTTGGGGGCGGGGGTACATCTGGGCTACAATGTTTTGTGGAATCATAATGTCTTAAAAGTTGAGAGGTCTCAGAGGTCTGTGGATTCTAATTCTTGCTCAACCCAGATGCACCCTGTGGTTGTCTATAGGGAGCTTCAGACAGATGGCCACCCGTGGCTCACAGGCACGCTGTCTTTATGTGCTCCATGAAAGAGACAACAATTATGTAAGCTCTGTGGCTTTCTTAATCCACTCCTGCACATCTCAGTCTCAATGGAAGCAACACAACAGGGTTCATATGAAGCCCTGAGTAACTACACAGTGAGGCTCAGAAGGCCTGAGGTCAGCTTGAAGTCAGTTAGAGGCTAGTATATCCTTTCCCAGCTGCAGTCCAGCTGTAGTCCAGCAGAGCCTCTGCTAGGGTTCAGATAAGTGGTCCCCAAAGGTCCAGCAGTGAAAGGCTTGTTCCCCAGCATGACACTATTCTAAGGTGATAGAACCTTAAAGAGCTGGGATAAACTGGGTTTTAGATCACTGGGATGTGTCTTTGAGACCCTAAACTCTTCCTCTTCCTCTTTTCTTGGCCATGATATGAACAAGTTTGCTCTGTCACACACTCCTTCCCTAAGAGGCCAAAAAGCAATAGGTCTGCTCAGACATGGACCAGAACCTCCAAAACTCTGAGTCAAAGCAACATTTCCTCCTCCTAAGTTGACTGTCTCAGGTCTTGTTACAGTAATGGAAATTTGATGGACATGGACACACAGTGTCACACCGGCACCCTCATCCCCTTGTCCTCCTTTCCTGTGCTCCCTGCCATCACGTGGGCTCAGCAGAGATGTTTTCTGTTCTTGCTCTTTTCTGAACTTAAGAGGCAGAATATCCACACAAGGACTTTCATGGGTGCTGCCTGGTCTTCTGTTAGGGCTTCTATCTCTCCAAACCAGAAACCACCCAACTCCAGCAGCAAAGCAGAGCTGGCTTTGCTCTATGCCCTGCTGAAGGTCATCATGATACAATATCCTCTGGTCTGCTGTCAGGACTTAATCTTATTTAATTTTACACAGTGCTCAAAATGGGGGTGAGACTAGCAAGGATTTTTTTTTTATCACCAGTGTTTTTAGACCACTGAGAAAGAATGAAGGCAAGAAACATTCATTATTGTCTTTCCTCTACCTTCTAAGACAATGGATTCCAGCCCTTGCTGAGAGCAGATGGCCAAAGGATGGTATCAGAAAATTATAACATCTTAAAGCTAAAAGAGGATCATCCCCCTATATTCTACAGCTGAGGAAGTTTAGATCCGAGTAGTTAAATCTGGATTAGCCAAGGTTATCAAATTATTTAGATAATGACAGATAGAGTCCAGATGTGCTAGACAGAGATATAACTCAGTGGCAGAGTATGTGCAAGGCCCTAGGTTTCATCCTCAACAGTGAAAAAGGAGGGACCCCACAAAAAAATGCTTGCCTACAGTCCAGATGGGTTGAATGATCTTTCTTGTGTTAGGCTGCTTGTCAGATGAGTGAATGAATGAATGACTTTACCACTCAATTGTATGGTCAAAGGAAACTGAAATGTGTCATTGTTTGGATAGATCATATTTGCCAATTTATCCCAAGTTTTCCACTTCCAATTGAGTCTTTTCATTCATATTCATATTTTCAGATATTTAAAAGTCTCAGTTAATACATATGCTCCCCAGACAAGTTAGATTTATGTGCTGGATGGATAGCTTTGGTTGCCAACTTGACACACCTGGGAAGAATGAACCTCAACTGGGGAATTGTTTCCATTGGATTAATATATGGCCATGTCTGTGGGGCATTTTCTTGGTTGTTGAGTGATGTGGCAGGGCCCAGGCCACTGTGGGCTGTGCTACACCTGGGCAGGTTGTCCTGTATTGTATAAGAAAGCAGGCTGAGCGTGAGCCAGAGGAGCAAGCCTGCGTGTTCCTCCATGGTCTGTACCCCAGGGCTCTGCCCTGAGTTCTTGCAGTGGCTTCCCTTGATGACAGACTGTGCTTGTAAGCCAAATAAACCCTTTCCTCCCTAATGTTGGGTTGGGTCAGTGTTTTTATCTCAGCAATATAAGGCAAACAAAGACAATTTGAATACTGTTCATTACAAGAACTTTTATAATCTGTATAAAGTGCTTCAAAAGTGACATGCCTTTAATCCCAGCACACAGAAGGCAGAGGCAGGCTTATCTCTGTGAGATGGAGGCCAGCCTGGTCTATATAGTGAGTTCCAGGCCAGTTGAAATCTGGAGACCCTGTTCTAAAAAGACCAAAAAAAAAAAAAAAAAAGTGACCTCCAAATCTCATTTCCTGTAGAAAGGTGCTGATACATGTGCATGTTCTATAATGAAAGGTGCAAAATCTTCATGTTATGGCCTTATTGTGTGTATGCTTTAAGAAAAGAAAAACACTTAAAAATCAGTCTGTGCAAATGAGTTCAACATAACTGTCCAAAGTCATGAGTCAGGATTGTAAACCACGCCATCTTTAAAGAATCCAGATTTTGCCCTCTGTGTTTCTTTTTCTTCCTTCCCCTCTCCCTCCCTCCTTCCTACCTTTCCTCATTTTTTTTTTTAACTCAACAGTCATTTGGCAGCTTGGGTTTCATTTTTTTTTTTTTTCTTGCTTCCCCTAAGAAAGAAAGATTTGAGAAGAGAAACAGAGATTTTCAAGAAATGGACCTAAGCGGTGAATTATTCAGAAACTGTGAGGGTGATGTAGTCAAGTTCCTGGAAGAGTTAAAGCAAAATATGCCAAGGTGCGGACAGGAAACATGTGCCCATCAAAGCTTGAGCTCTGCTGGGTGCCCCTCTCGTCACTGCCCTCACCACGAATGAGCTGGTAGTCCTACCGGTGAGCACGCCAAAGGGAGTGTGATAAAGCCCCCAGGTCCAGGTTTGCCCCACCCTTCAGCCACAGCTGTGGTCACTGCAGTGTTTGGGGGACGGGGAGCATCCCATCATAGCCGCTGCCTCTCCCCTCCATAGCATTCACAGCGGCTGTCATAAATAACTGCTTGGAATTCCAAGGGGCCTAAAGATGAGCTAGTCTAAACTTTCCTCTCCTGTTTTGCAGAAGAAAACTGAAGCTAAGCAGAATGAAGTCCTTTGCCCAAGGTCATCCAGTAAAGCAGAGCCAGACTCCTAAGCTGCAGACTGCAACAGAGCTCCTTCACTACAAGCAATTCCAAAGTTAAGGACATACTCAAAGCACCCCAACTGCTGAGGTGCAGAATTAGAGTAACTTCACCTAACCTACCAGTTGCCCAGTGCAAAAGCGTCATAGGGCCACCAACCACTGATTGCTCCTTGGCCCCGTTACTCATTTCTCACAGCAGAGAGAGTCTCCAAATGCCCCAAATCTATTGATCTATTGACACTTTCACTTCCAAACAACAGACTTTATATCTAAACTAAGAGATGAGCAAGTATCACTTCTCTCCACAACCACCCCCCCTCCAAGAGTTTACAGAAATCGCATTATGAGAGTTGAAACAGTGAGTCTCAAGGCCCTGGGGAAAACGAAATTCCATCCGCAGCAGTCCACCTCTCCCTTGACCTACCCAGGTAACTGGGGAACAGAGACCGGGAGAGGGAGAAGCTTGGCTTCCTCAGTGCTGACCTTTAAGGAATCAGAGCAAGGGATCAGCACTCCAAAAGGGGACTTTAGGAAAAAGAAGAAAACCTTTCCTTACCCTTAAAAATAACAGAGACGATAGGATCCGGCTTCCCAAATTTCGTTTTAGGGATGTTAGTGGCGGATTCCACAATCACCCGAAGCATGGCTCTCTGTGAGAGAAAGCGTTTCTGCAGACGAGTGAGGACAGGAGAGGATGTCTCCCAGCCCTGCAAGCCTTTCTCCCAGGGTAGGAAGGGGGAGAGGCCAAGGCGTGGACCTCTGACGGCTTATTTGCTGAAGGCCAAGTGTAAACTGATACCCACCCCCAGTCCACGCAGGGCCGCAGGCACGGACTTCGGAATTTGGAAAAGTGTGGAAGTGAAAAAAAGACAAAACAACGAAAAGTAATGTTGTGCAAGCAGCTCGAGATCCACGGAAATGTTGCTACCCTTTAGTATTAACTCGTGAGAGCGGGAACGTAGTTTTTTCTACCGTCTCTTCCACTGTTTACTGAGTTTCATGGCGTTTTAAAACTGCTTAGTCGTGCTTTAAATTTTACTTTTGCCATTTCTTCTCCTGTTGGAACACGCCCACTCAGCCACCACTGGCGCTTTTAAAAAGCAGCTAAGAGGCGCCCCCTACTGTATGGCATAGGAATAACGGAGTCAATTTTCAGTAAACCCAATCCAGGTACCGGAAGAAATGGGGCTGTGAATTCTCTGTGTTTAGTTCTTTGTTTTCCCAAAATTCACCATAGGAGTACTTCAAAAGGGAGAGTCCCACCTTTCCTGGTCCACCGAATACTCACAGGAAATGTGAAGGGGATGTGCAATATGCCATTGTAGAGGGTGAAGAAGGGCCATGCAGTCTGGTGGTTAGAGAGCGGAAGGAGCCCATTACCGTTTTGAGATACATCACCTTAGCAGTTTCTTTACCATTCTTCCCCTTGATTTCCTTATCAATAAATACACAGAAAAATGTGTTTTAGGTTTCAGGTTGTGTGTGGCCTATCATTAAGCATGCAGAACACCACACAGCTTGCTAGAATTTCACACCTCTTCATGATTTCATACATTGCTATTAATGCAGGTTGACTTTAAATTGAGATAGTGTGTTTCAGAAGCTGGAGAAATGGCTTGGTGGTTAAGAGCACTGCCTGCTTTTGAAGAGGGCCTGGATTCAGTTCCCGGCACCTATGTGGCAGTTCACAACACTCCCAGGGGATCCAGTGCCCTATTCTGGCCTCCTCAGGCATTACATGATATTTACATACATTCAAGAAAAATACTTGTACACATAAAATAAATAAATTAATTAAATTTCAGGATAGTGTGTTTCAGAAGAATGGCCAGAGCAGGCTGAATGTACTCCACATGTGACAGACCCTTCATTCCACCAGAGATAACCATCACCCTGATTTTTTCTTTATTAAGTGAGCTGACACTTTCGTACATGTATATAATGTATTCTGGTTAGTCTCTCTCCCCCTTATCTCGCTAAAACCTCCATCAGCAGCCACACCTCCATACCTGTAGCTTTCCCAGATTCATGACTTTTGGTTTTATCACGTGGCCTGTTTAGTTTACGATGGGCCACCTGTGTGACTGTCAGATTTGGGACAATTCATTGTAGCCTACTGGGGTTACCATGGGGTATACAACTGCAGGCAAAGACTCCCCCTTTCCCTGGATCAGTAGCAAATAGTTCAGCAGGAAGGGGTAAGGCCTCTAAGCACCTCCTTCATCCATCCTGGCTATTGACAGGCCCATTCTTGCACAGACCCAATGCAGTCATCTTGAGACTTCATGATTGAGTGGTACCAGAATATGGTATTTTGCAGCCCTTCTCCCTGTCTTTAGTGTCTCACATTCTTTCTGTTCCCTCTCTGCTAATGTTCTCGGAGCCTCTGTATTCACAACAATTCACTGGAAAGAGGTGTCTCTGATTAAGGCTGGGAGAGGTAATTGTCTATGAGTGTAAACATATATTTAGAAGGTGGCTTGACACTTTGTCAATTTGGCTAAACAACAGACTTCAGTTCCCTCTCAGGTCCTATGACCTCTCCTGTCATGGCTTTTGAGCAGGTTTCCAGTACTGGGTATAGATTCCCCCTCTGGAGTGGCCTCAGATTGAATCAGAGAGCAGTTGGTTACCACCATAACAGTTTTTACCCTCTGCGCTTGCAGTGCTCATTTGCTTTTATTGAGACAGGGTCTCATGTAACCCAGGGTAATCTTGAACTTGCTTTTGTAGTTGAGGATGACTTGAACTCTTGATTGTCCTGCCTTCACCTCCCAAATACTGAGACTACAGACCTGCATCACCACACCCAGTTCTCAACTGTAACTTTTCTACCATGTTCAAACACCTTAGGAAGCATATCTCCTTCTTATTTAATATTTTTAAAGTTCTTTGAGAATTTAACACATGCATGCAGTGTACTTCAATCACCCCGTAACTACTCCCTTCTAACTCCTCTCAGATCCCCTCCCCCATGCCCTTTCTCCAAACTTCATGTCCTCCATTTTTTTCTTTTAGTCCACTGAGTCCAGATAGTGCTGCTCACATATGCTTGGATGTGGAGCTATTTCCTCGAGCATGGTCAGCCTAACAGGGACATTCCTAAAGAAAAGTGACTCTTCCTCCTCTAGTAGCCATCAACTGTCAACAGCTCCTCAGTTCATGTGCCTCTCTCTCCTTTATCCATGCTGGAATGTTGACGAGTTCAATCTTGTGCAAACAACCACGGCTGCAGTGAGTTCGTGTTTGCAGCGGTCCTATCGTATCCAGAAGACACTGTTTTACTCTAGTCCCCTAAGATTTCTGGTTCTTATAATCTTTTCTATCCTGTCTTCCATAGTGATCCCTGGGCCCTGGAAGGAGGGGTGAGATACAGATGTCACACTGATGGCTGAGCACTCCACAGACACTTATTCTCTGCACTTGAGCCAGTTGTGAATCTCTGTATTAGCCATCATCCACTGCACAAAGATGCTTCTTTGATAGGACTGAGAGCGGCACTAATCCATGTATATGGAGATATGCACTTCGAAAATGATTTGATACTTTGTCCATTTAGCAAAATAATAGAAGTACACCCTTAGGGCCAATGAGCTCCTCAGCCATGGATTCTTAGCCACAATTACTGTACTAGACGTGAGTTTCCTCTTGTGGAAGTCTTTAAATGAATCGCAAAGCAGTTGCTCCCATAACACTCCACACCACTATTACACCATGGGCATAGCTTGCCAGTCTGTCTTTCCACCGGCTTCAACTGGGGCGGCCTTGTCTGGAGCTACGGCACTACTGCTGTCCCTAAAGCAACATTTCGGATTTAGTTCCAGCAAATGTTTCCTGGGAATGCACCACATGTCCTGATGATGAGAAGGGATTACATCTGGGAACACTGCAGGAGGTAACCAAAGTATGCTACAGTGATGCAGTTCTTTGAGAGCAATAGGGCCTTTCTAGGCTGAAACAAACATAACATGCCCCAAGGACTTAGGATGCCAGACCTGCAATGGTCACCTGCAACCATGGCTTTGTAGTTTGTTGTCACACACATGAGTAAACACAATGAAAGCAAGGTTTACTAAGGAGAATTAAGGAAAAGGGAGAGAAAAGTGAGGAGTACCAAGAGCAAACACCATTGAGCTGTTGGTCTAGGGGCTTTTTATAGGACTTTTGCAGAAACCGAGCAAAGATAAGTAATTTCTATTGAAATTGATAAATTTTCTAAGTATATCATGGGTCAAACCAATAATTCTGCACATGTTCTTCAGGCCAACCAGAGTGATGATCTTGTACATGTGTTGTTTACCCAGTCAGGAGTGCTTGAAAGGCCCCTCTATCCATCTCTGACTTCTGCTTTCTTAACCTTGACTGTCTGCTCAATACTAGCCCTGGCTGGTCTTAGAACCTGCACGGTTTGTTAACTGCTAACTAGGCTATGATCTCTTTGTTCTCCTATTTACTTGAGCAGCTTATAGTTTTGCCATGATGGAGAACTAATTCCTATCACAGCTATCAAGATGTATCAACATTAGAAGCAAGAAGATGTGAAAGGGCAAAGGTGACTGTCTTGTATATGCTCCTCAGGGAAAAGGGACCTTTGTGGGAGTGGGCACCAGCTGGCCTGCCAACACTGGCCTTGTCTTCCCAGAGCCCTGTCCTTCCTCTTATCTCATCAGCTTACTTAATCCTATCCAGCTTCAAGGCCTTTTATATCTCATCCCTAGTGTTGTTGATCTTGCCATTTTAATACCAATATTCTTTTCAACCCTAACCTCCATTCACACTGCATCAACAGGAATTGGCAAAAGTACATAGAGGACAGATTCTAAAGTGCTGGATCAAGGAACATTACAGAACATGAATCTGAATAAAAGAAAGGTTACTGCATATTTGAATGAGAAATGTTCCCATAGGCTCGAGTATTTGAACATTTGGTCAGCGCTGTTTGGGCAGGTCATGGAATCTTTGGGAGGTGTGGCCTTGCTAGAAGTGTGTCCCTGGGCTGGCTTTGAGAGCTCATAGCATCGGCTCACTTCTTGTTTGCACTCTCTGCTTTGTGTGTGCAGTTGAGCTATGATCCCTCAGCACCTTGCTCAGACCACCTGCTGCCATGCCTCTCCCTCCATTATGGAAGAATAAACCAAAATAAAGTTTCTTCTACAAGTCACTTTTGGTCATGGTGTTTTCGTCACAGCAACAAAAAGTGACTCATATAGACACACTCTGCCAGGATACTGAATTTTACATTCTGCATGGCCTTTGGACAGTGGGTGAATACACTTCAAGGATGAATTCTAGAAGCATATTACTATGAGCATGGCCTGCTGCGTTAGAAGGGAAAATCTGAAGTGTTATGATTGGCAGCGGAAGGTAGGGGTAGAAATACCCCACACAGTGAACATAATAGGTTAGATGTATCATGATAGGCCAGAAGACCCACCAGATGACCGTGTCCTACCTACAGGTCCTGATGAATACACTATTTACCAAGACACTTGGGAACATACTGTTAAAAGATGCTAGAATCCCTAAGAAGTTCAGTCCTCTCTACACCATGACTAAATTCTCACACAAAACTGGGTTAATAGTATTGGGGATAATAAGACCCCAGAATAGCAAGGAACAGGGGATGATGTATAACTGCCAGAAGGCAGATATGAGGAAATTATCATAACAAACATCCAGGTTGGAGAAACAACCATTCAAATGTATACAGGATTACAGAGACTTTCATGGAACGTATGCAAGAACAGAATAGACAGCAAACAACAGTTCTGGTCAAGGTTATCCAAATAAATTAGAAAGCTGAGGGCAGTTACGCCTGCAAAAAAGTCATGTTCTCTTGCCACAGCCAGGCACAGGACATGGAAGCCATTGACTTAAGGAAACATCATGTCTGTCAGAGGAAGAATCTTCCATTTCCACAGCATTTGTTCATGGTGATGATTTCTCTAGCTCATTCTCAAAGGAATCTAAGACTTTCTGCTGAGATAACTGTGTACCAGAGAAGGGGACTATCCAAACCTCTTGAAGGTATTTGACTACAATACTCAAGTTGACATTGAAACCTGAAGATCCAAAACATCACCATGACATCTTTCATTAGAGTGAGAGTACCTGGGGTCCAGTAGTAAGTGGGTCACAGTAAATCTACTGGTCTACAGACACACCTGAGAGACATCTCCCCAGTCCCTGTTTATTTAATTGTAATAGACACAGTTAGGTCATTGACATGAACACAATAGGCCCCTAGTTATTGATTAGACCCATCTGTCTCCCAGAACTGTGCTAATGAATCTCTCTTGTCTCCTCAACCTGTATAGATGGAGCTGTGTGTCCTCACACTCTGCCATTGGAACTGTCCCTGGACCCCTGTTTCTCCCACTGTGTTGTCCCCTCACTACCATCAGGCCACACCCATAATTTATCCAAAAATGGTGTTTCTGTGTTCATTGAGGAAATACACCTTTGGGGAAATACACATTAGGGAACTAAAAGGCCAGCTCCACTTTTAGGTCTTAGTGGACCATCTTAGTCTTTTCATTCCTAGTATCTCATTAATCAAAGGCCATACATCCTTTCCCAAGCTCCACTGTGTCCAAAGGAGATGGTTGTGCTGCTTGCATCACTTTGATGTATTAACTCTCAAGCATACCCACATTCATTCATTATCTTTTAGGGTGGAATATGAAACTGAGGTTGCCAAGGAAATGCCCCGGTCGTCAGATCCAAGAGGTCATGATTTTTCTGGGGTTAATGAAAAATTATTATTCCAGATAATGTCCATAATAAAAGTCATTCCCACATGATTCCTAGTGTACCAGCTTCTGGAAAATACCAAACTATAGGGACAATAACAAAGATCACTAGTTGCCAGGAGTTAGGGAGGAAGAAGGGAGTGATGAACAGGCAGAGCACAGAGGACCTACAGGGCAGTAAAACTACAGTGTTCTCTATGACATTTTATTTACTTTTTAAAATTTATGTGTATGTGTGTCTGTCTGCCCACCTGCATATGTACCACAAATGTGCAGCACCCAAGGAGGCCAGAGAAGGCATCAGATTCCTGGAACTGCAGTTATGGGTGGTTGTGAGTCACTTGATTTGGGGCCTGGGAATCAGACCCCAGTCTTCTGCAAGAGCAACAAGAGATCTGAACTACTAAGCCATCTCTCCAGCTGCCTTTGTGACATTATAATGGTGGGTACATGTCTGTATGTATTTGTCCAAATCCATGGGTCATTCATCAAGAGCAAGCCCTGATGGGAACCATGAACTTCGGTGATCATGCTGTATCACCAGGTTCATTAATTGCATTGATATGCACTCTGATGGGGTTTTTGCTTGGGAAGCAGAGGAATATATGGGAACTCTGTACTTCCCACTTAATTTTAATGTGTATCCAAAACTGCTCTAAGAATAAACCCTATTAAAAAATAGGCCTATGAATAAAATAAAGGAATGTCTGCTTCACTAATTGGTAAGAGTTTCAAATGGATAAAATGTTAATTTCATAAGAATTCAGTTAGATATTTAAATTGTAAAAAAAATCCCGAGCATGCATGATGAAGAATCATAGCCCTTCATACAATCCAAATTTTTAAACAACACACTTATTTTAAATCCTATCAAATTTCTATAGCATAAAAATTTTTTAATGTGGCTTATGGGGCTGGAGAGATGGCTCAGTGATTAAGAGCACTGGCTTCTCTTGCAGAGAACCCAGGTTCAATTCCCAGCACCCACATGGTGCCTAACAACCATTCATAACTCCAGTTCCACGGTAATCTGACAGCTTCATCTGACTCCATGGGCACTGCCCAACACAGGTACACTTACACACGTACTGGTAATACACTTATACACATAAAATAAAAGTAATAAATAAAATATTTAAGCATATTTGATAAAATGTGTCCAATTTGATCCTTCCTTTGTTAAGGAAGTCACAAAAAGGATCAATTCCTATGCCCTTACCATTTTCTGGAGCCTTCTATCAGGCAATGAGTCCTGGAAGAAGGCAAGGTGGGCTCAAACTCAGACTCTAGGAAGAGTTTGAGCTGTGTTTTATGGAGAAGAATTTGGGAAGGAGAGCTTCAGGATACACACAGAGTAAGAGGTGGTGGCAGAAATCAGTGTTGAAGAGAAGGGAGGTGCTAAGAGATTGCTGGTCAATTGACTTCGGTCTGACATCACAATGGCTTAGGAAGTGTGTGTATTTGTGTGTGCATGCATGCTGCAAACGTGCTTTCCTGTGTATGTGCAGGTGCATGTGTTTGTGTTGCATTTTAGAGGATGTGTCAGTTACTTTTCTCACTGCTGGTACAAAACACCTGACAGAAAGAAGAGAGAAGATTCATTTGGCTCCTGTTCACAAGGTTCAGTTCCTGGTTGTTTGGGCCACGTGCTTGGGCAGAAAATCATGGTGGAAGTTTGTGGTGAAGGCCTCCTTATTTCCATCTAGTAACTCTAAACCCATGCAGCAGCCTTTGGCCTTGCTTGTTTCCCAAAAACACTTTCCTACTGGGAAGAAAATGAGTTCACCTGCTGAGATGAGACCTACTCTGGGCCACGCCATTTATTCCTTTGCATGAATAAAGGTGAGTTTTGAATCCTTGTCCTAGAATATCCCTGAATGAACTTGTCAACCCCAGAATGCTATCACCTTGAGACTGTATGGAAACAGCCAGCAACTTGAAGCATCTTGACTGGCAGTGCCTGTCTGTAAAGAGCAAACCCTGATACCCACCCAGCTCAGAGCAGCTCCTACACCAATCTTTGCAGGCAGATGTGGAAGTGGCGTGTCTGGTTCGGTCTACAGTCCCTTCCCTACTTCTCCTCTAGTCTCTACTTTCCATTTGGCTCTAAGTATCTCTCTCTGTCTCTGTCTCTCTCTGTCTGTCTGTCTCTCTCTCCATACTAATTTTGCCCCTTATCTCAAGTCTGGACAGCAAACAGTCACACCAATTTTATTTTGACAGACTTTCTCCTACTCCAGTCCCTCCCACCTGATACTTGAACACAAAAATATAAAGAAAACCAAGACTATTTGCTAGAAATGGAAGCACACACCCCACGGAGGCCCTATTCTCTGTAAGTTCTGTTTGACTCTGTCCTGCTGTCTCCAGAATCAGCTGCCCACCAAAATCTACCTTTCATATATTACATGCTCACTGAAGTTAGCTAGGAATCAACTAACCTAACGCTCCTTCCTGAGCACTCTCCAGTCTCAAGTTATGAGGGGTCAGCTTGAAAGGGTGCTTGCCTGAAAAACTGTGAAAAACTGGTCCCCACAACAACTCGAAACAAGGCACTTTAATCAACATAGAAATGTTGAACTGCAACTCTCAAGGCCCTAAAGACCCTACATGAAGGAGATAAGTTGTGCACAGCTGGCACTTCAGAACCTGAGCAGCTTAGGTGCCAACCTTTCTGGAAACTAAATACCTTAAAAAACATATAAAAAGAGCCTCCCTTAGGGAAAGGGGTAAGATGCTCATTGAAAGGTAAAGCCTGCTTGCTGTTTTCTAACATGGTTGTTTGCGGTTAATAAAGCTCTTCCTTTCTCCACCACGCTGTCTCTCCATTCATTGGCTCCAGGCAGGAAGGAACAGAATCTTGTGTGATTACAGAATGTGAGTAGGTACGTCTTGTTTTTTTCTTTTTAAACTTTCTGAATTTCCTAGCTGGGTGTGGTGGCACATGCCTTTAATTCCTGCACTAGGAGGCAAAGGCAGGCAGACCTCTGCTCTACACAGTGAGTTCCAGGCCAGGTGGGGCTACAAAGAGATGCTGTCTCAAAAAGACCAAAAAAAATTTTTTTTCTAAAATTCCTTACATGGCTTTTCATATACCTGGTTCAGTTAACACATGAATTTGTTGCTTTTTAACAGTGCTTATTGTGGTTTGAATGAGAAGTGACCCCCAGAGGCTCAAATATTTGAACACTTGGTCAGCTCACGGTGGCACTCTTTGGGGAGGTCATGGAACCTTCAGGTGGTCTGGCCTTGCTGGAGGAAGCATTCACTGGAGGCAGGCCTTTCGTGTGCCCCAGCATCAACCTACTTCCAATTTCTCTCTCTGCTTCCTGCGAGTGCTCAAAAATATAAGCTCTCAACTTTCTGCTCCAGCTGCCTCCTGCCATCGCCTGCCCATCCATGATGTACTCTTATCCTCCTGGAACCCTAAACCCAAATACACTCTTCCTTCTATACGTTGCCTTGGTCATAGTGTTTTATCACACAAACAGAAAAGTAACTAATACAGAAGTTGGTACCAGAGGGCTGTCACTGTGAAGAACCTGACAATGTTGTTTTATGGGGAAATGTGGGAGACTTTGGAACTTTGAGCTAGAAAAGCAGTTGAATGCAGTAAGAAGAGTGTAACGGATCATTCTAGTAGAGGTTCTGCTGAAGATGTTTCAGAGGGAGAGGGAAACAATGACTTAAACAGCAGCTGGGCTGTTTTGGCAAAGAATCTGCTTGGCTTCTGCCAGAGTCCTAAGAACTTGCCTGAGACTAAATTTAAAAGTAATTAACTAAGCCAGGGATGATATTACACACCTTTTATCTCAGCGCTTAGAAGGCTGAGGCAGGTGAATCTCTACGATACTGAGGCTACCCTGGTCTACATAGTGAGTTCCAGGCTAGCTGTGGCTACAGAAAGACCCTGTCCAAATAAAAAAAAACACCAAAAAATAAAAATTAAAAAATAATGGACTAATTTCTTTGACAGAAGAAAATTCAAGACAGCCTACCATTGAATCTGTGGCTTGGTTATTCCTGATAAACTTTATGCAAGTGTACAATGAAAAAGAGTAAGTGGGGCAAAAAAGAAATATATACTATATAGTTTATAGTAAAAGAGAGCACTAGGAAGCTTAATATTACAACCAAGGCATGTCCTGGAGGAGAGGCTCTCATTGATACAATCAGCACCATTAAGGAAGAGGCATCCACTACAGAAGAATGGGAGGAGTGCCCTCAGCACAAGACACTATCCATCTAAGTTTCCAAACTGTGAAAGGCCTAAGGCATTTTCTTCTCGTAGCAAACAACAGACAAAGCTTAAAGGAGGCAGGGTCCACTCTAGCCCGCAGTTGAACTTGGCACTGTTGTCCATGTGATACAGGCTTCAGAGGCATGAAAGATGCAGGAGGGGGTTATTGATTTTTCCTCTGGTTTCAGAAAGATGCTGAGGCCAGGCAGTGTCTGGCAGGGGAGTTACTACATGAAGAGGACTCTGGGAGGCTACTACATGAAAGTGTGAAATGAAGCCTGGATTGCACTGGAGACTCTAAGATGTTAGAGCGTAAGACATCTGCCAACAAAAATTTCCCCTAGTGGAACGAGCCCAAGAGCGAGATGTATGTATGCTGCAGGCAGCCAAGCTGCTGGGGCAGAGCCATCTAAGTCCCTTGAAACTAAAGTCCCAAACATCCACCATGGAACTATAAGATTTGGTGTTTTCCTTGCTGGTTTCCAGTCTTGATTTGGTCTGGGATTTCCTCACTATGCCCCAATGTCTTCCATTTGGCATGCACATGTATATTCAATTCTATTCTGCTCTCCTGCCATGAGGGACTCTCATCCCCGTGGAACTTTAAACCCAAATAAACTCTTCCTTCTATAAGTTTTCTTGATCATCTTGTTTTTATCTCAGCAACAGAAAAGTAACTAATACAGTGCCTAACTACTTTTATTAAATGCTAAGCACTTTCCATGGACTATTTTGTTTAAGTCATGCAATAGATCTAAAAACTGAGGCTCAAAGAGGTTAAATACTGAACTCGAGGATGTATTAAATAACGTACTAAATCTAAGAGGCATTTAGAAGTTAAACTCAAATAATCCTAGAGCTTAACCCTTGTACCAGTCTTGCTAAAATGTTTTGCTACCGCGTATTTACATTTTAACTTTCCAGTATGCTTACACTTGGTATAAGAAAGATACGTTGTGGCAAACAAACCAAGAGATACGGCAGCAGAGGGCCACGATCTGCAGCCAAAACTCTTGCACTCTGGGGTTCTCAATCTCAGCAGTCCCGCTGGGCCTACTTAATCAGCCTGCAGCACTCCAGGGGCACCGCCCGTGACTGGCAGGATAAGCCACTGTCCAGGGAGCAGACAGGGAGACTGTGCTTTCCTGTGGAATCCAGCTCTCCCCGGGATGGAAGAGCTCCATCATACACAGGAAGAAACGGTTCTCAGAGGACACAAACCCAGTTAGCTTTAGGGGAGGGTCACAGGGCTTCTCCCATCTATAGAGTCAGAAAGGTGGGCGTGGTGGCACACGCCTTTAATGCTTGGGAGGCAGAGGCAGGCGGATCTTTGTGAGATCCGGGTCAGCTTGGTCTACACAGCCAGTTCCAGGTCAGCAGGGAGACCTTGTCTCAAAAAGACCAAAAAAAAGTGTCAGAACCAACTCAGAAAAATGGAAAGGGTGTCCCATACCGTCCCGCCGGGCCCAGACTATCTCACCCTCAACCTCAGATTCCTTGCCCTTCCTCAGGTCCGTCTTCAGGCACCAGGTTCCACCCTCGCCTCGCCCCGCCCCGACCTCTCCCGGCCGGCCCTCAGGTTACCCGCCTTGCCCGGGCTCTGCCAGCACTCCCGCTCCAGGCCCCGCCGGCCCTCAGGTTCCAAGCCCCGCCCTCTCCCGGCCCGCCCTCGGGCTCCAGGCCCCGCCCACCCTCAAGTTCCTGGCCTCACCCTCGCCCCGCCCGCCCTCAGGTTCCAGGCCCCGCCCACCTTAGGTTAGGTTCCAGGCTTCGCCCTCTCCCCGTCCGCCCTCGGGTTCCAGGCCCCGCCCCTCACCTATGAGCAGTCACAGCCAATCCGAAAGCGGCGCCTGCCGGCAGTGACGTGCCCCGCCCCACTGCCGCGGGATTCAAACTCCCGGAAGCGGTTTCAGCGTCTGAGAGTTGTAGCTTCGCGAATCCTGCTGGCTGCTTCGCCTCGGGAGCTGAGAGGCCCCGGGTCTCGGCCGCGGAGGGTAGCCTGGGCAGCCGCGGCCCCAACCCGGGGACCGGACGGCGTGCGAGGCGGAGTCGGTGGGCAGATCGCGGCCGCGGGACTCCTCTGCTTCGTTCGGGTGTATGCCCTGACTCTGGTGCTGGTTTCCTGAGGACACCAGGCTGGGTGCCTGTGGACAGCGGTAGTCATCCTCTCAGCTTTGCGGTGCGTATATTGATTGGATCACTTGGAAGGACGAGAGGCCCCAGGGTCTCCCGTGCATACGCCTTTGCTGTTAGCAAGCGCTGCCAGTCGCGTCTGCGAACGTCTTCATTCGAGAGGAGAACGCAAACTCTTCTTTCTGCGGTTCTCATAGCCCAGGCTCTGCCCTTGCCCCTAGTGAAAACGTGTGCAGTGGTTGCTACATTAAAATGCTTCTTTGGTGTCCTTCATGCTAGTCACATGATGTCTGAGCACCTGCTTTTAATCACTGTCGATGTCCAAAAAATATCAAAGTGCAGCGCTTTGAAATGTGTGTTGGAGGGCCGTGTCCTTATCAGAGTTCACAGAGGGAAACCTTCTTGAAGGTGCTACTAGGTCGAGTCAGGTCCTGAACAGGAGAGCCCTGTGAATGGTTGGAATAGAAAATACCCAGGAAGAAAGGTGGTAGGACTAAGTTGGGGTAGGGTTGATGATGGGGCAGAGGGCTAGCATAATCTGGCCCACAGCTGGGAATCATAGTCATTTAGGACACCTCAAATTCTGTTAATCTGTTTTCTCCATTCTTCTGTAGCAGTGATGAGGTTGTTGTTTCCTGTCTACCAACCCGGGGTTTCAAGTCCTCCTTGTGTGGCCAACAGAACACACACAGGAAGGAACTGTGGTAGCAGGTTCCTGAGCCAGCAGATCCTTACATCTGCCTGAACAGATGTCCTAGCTACCTTAGACCTCATGGCCTCATGATCAGCAAAAATTCAGGACAAACGCTTTGATAGAGGGTTTGTTCAATTTAGTCTGCACAGTTTAGTGTTTTTCGACTTTCTGATTTCACACAAGATGACCCTATACTCATCACCCTGAGAAGATTCGCCTATTTCTGTTTTGGGGTTTTTTGTTTGTTAAGAGACAGTCTTCCAGTAGTCCCAGCTGACCTGGAACTCCCTGTGTTGATGGGGCTGGCCTAAATCTCACAGAGATTTAGTCTGCTTCCCAAGTGCTGGGATTAAAGGCTTGGGCCCCCGTGACTTGGACTGTCAGTCTCCCTATTTTAATGGTAGCATTTATTGCTGTGACCATTTCCTGTGTTGTGTTTATTTCAGCTTGAGAATCTGTGTTTCTTTCATTTCATTGCTCTTGCCTGCCTCACTGTACTGAAGGCTTCATGGTATCAGTGAACATGTCTTTAAAAAAAAAATCCAGCTTGTACCGAGTCCTTGGTTACCTGTAAACAGTAGACTTTCTGGTAATTTTTGTTGTTTTATTTAGACAGAGGCTTATGTACCCTAGGCTGGCCTCAGTCTTGCTATGTAGGTGAGGTTGGTCTTGAACTTCAGATCCTCCTGCCTCCATTTCCCAAATGCTGGGATTTGGAGTTTGCATCACCGTGCCTGGCTCTGTAGTAATTGCTGAATGCATTAATGGTCTCATCTACCTTTGGATTCCTTAATCACACTGCCATCATCTTTATCTCAGGCATATGAGGGAGAAAAATGTTTCTGGACTTCCCTAATGAAGAGCTGTTTTTATACTCTCTATATATGCCTACTAGTGTTTTTATTTACATTTGTTCTAAACTGTCATCTAGTACTGTTAGAACATCTAACTTAATTTACTTTATCCTTAATTCCTTTCATTCCCAAATCCCTCAGTATAATACCTCTTTTTCTATAATGTCTTGTGTTAGATTTTCCTCACTTCTTCCCACTATATTTTTCATGGTTACTAAGATAGAGCTCAACTATCTCTTCAAAAAACAAGACTTGCCATTATGTTATATTGAGTTTTACACTTTTTTTCTAAGACAGAGTGACTGTGTAGCCCTGACTGGCCTCGAACTTGCTACATAGACTAGGCTGGCCTTGAACTCAGAGATCTACCTACCTTTGCCTCCCCAGTGCTGTGATTAAAAACATGTACCACCATAGTCATACCAAGTAATAATATTGTAATGCCCATAAATTAATAATTAGGTTTCTACCGGCTTCTTAATTCTTGGATATGATATCTCCTTGAATGTGTAATGGTTGGGACCCTTTCCATTTTCTAATTATAATTTTAAAAAAAGTTTGTGTGTGTATGTGTTTGTGTGAGTATATGCCACGTGTCTTTGGGTGCCTATGCAGGCCGGAAGAGGACACTGGGTCCTCTGTAGCTGGATTTACAGGCAGTTGTGAGCTTCCCAATGTGGGTTCTGGGAACTAAACTTGCATTCTCTGGAAGACCAGGAAGTGCTTTTAGCTGCTGAGCCATCTTTTTAGCTCCTTTTCACTGTTTTTCTTAAACACATTTTTACTAAGTACAGAGCACTGCACATCGTAAGTATGACCACGCATCAGGGTACATGCCAAAAATCCTAGAACTTGGGAGGATGAGGCATGGGGACCATGAATTCAGAGCTGTTCTGGTTGCATAGTGAATTCCAGGCCAGCCTGGGCTACACAGGGAGATCTATTCCTCAAACAGTAGCAGATATAAATATGCAAGCCGTCATATCTTTATCAAATGAATATTACCCATGTATCTTCCACATGACGGTTTTTAAAGACCCGTTATAACACCCAGAAGCCTTCCTTTTCTTCCTGTGCCCACTGATTTTGATATGTTTCTATCCTAGAGCAAAATACAAAATAGATTATCAGGCCTCTTTGAATCCTGAGATGTAAAAAGTTAAACTCAGACTTACAAATGCAGACTTAAAAAAAAAAATTTTTTTTAACAGACTATTTCAAAGATGTCTTCCAGAAGTCCCAAAGATTTAATTAAGAGCAAATGGGGATCAAGGCCTAGTAGCTCCAAATCAGACACTGCATTGGAGAAATTTAAGGGAGAAATCGCAGCTTTTAAAACATCCTTGGATGAAATCACAAACGGAAAAGGAAAACTGACTGATAAAGACAGATACAAACTTCTGGAGGTAAATGGTTGTTTAATCCTTTAAGTTGTAGTATACATTCTAGAAAGCACTGTATTTTTATTTATTATTTTTTATTTATTATTTTTTCCTCCTCCTGTTCTTCAATTGTTTTATATATATATATTTATAATCTGGGCCTGATGGTATGGGTCCTTTATTCCAACTCTTCAACCCTGAGACTGAGATGGGAAGATTTTAGCCTCAAAGTATGCCTGAGTTAGAAGTGTGTTTGAGGCTAGCCTAGCCAACTTAGTGAGAATATGTCTCAAAATAATTTTTTAAAAGAAGGGGTGTGGGGAATGAAGGCTGGAGCTACAGCTCAGTAGCAGAGCACTTGCCTGCCATGCGCAAGTCCCTACTTCAAAAAAGAAAAAAGGAAGTGTATGACTTTTTGACAAGTGCTGAGTACTTTTCTCCTTTATAATCAATAGCCGCTAAACTTCTGCCCATTTGTTCCAATTGAGCCCACTAGAGATACTCATAACAGCTCTGCTATCCAAATGAACACTTTATCAGTTTTTGAGGAAATCTTGCCTCTCACTCCTTTTCTACAGACCAGCTTCATATTCTTCAGCTTCTCTGGCTTCTTATCATTTGTAAAACTCTGGTTTGTCTACATTTAGAATTGAACACTGGGCCTCAAGTACTATCTGAAAACACAGATTGAAATGGCACTGTTGTATCTACTTATCCAGACACTGTATTAAATCCTCCTGAGTGTGAAGATTAAGTCTGGGCCACCATGCCCAGTTCTGTGTTACCGTTTGGTTTAACCTTGTATCTAACTAAATCTCCTATTTTTATATTACAACACTCTAGATAAACTTTAATTTCTTCATTTTGTATTTTGACAACTGCTTTTTCTTCCTAACTGCAAATTTTAACTTCTGTTGCTTTGACCTGTTCGCCTACTCATTCTAATAACCGTTTTTATAAACTTTCTGATAGCTCTTTTTCTCTTATGCCAGCAACCAGCATCAGTGTGACTTAGCGTTCTCCCACTCTTGCTATAGTGTGTATGCACATTAACTAGAGCACAGATGCATTAATGGATGTTCTGTCTGCCTGTGACCTGTCTGAACATAGAACTAGGCTTCATCTCCCTTTTTGGCCCTGGTATCATAAAGACAAACTTGATATGCAATAAATACTTCATATACATACTTGTTGAAGGTTTTTGTTTAGCGGAATGTTTGACTGGCTTAGTTCTAAGATTCTTCTTAGTTCATGTCTAGAAAGTTCAAGTTCTTGAAGCGGAGAGAGAAAAGAATGCTTATTACCTCACAGAGAAGGACAAAGAAATACAGAGACTCAAAGACCAGCTAAAGGCAAGATACAGTTCTCCTGCAATACTTGAACAACTGGAAGAGAAAACAAAGGAATGTGAAAAGAAACAGCAGTTGTTGGAATCCTTATCCAAAGAGACAGATGTTCTGAAAAAACAGCTGTCAGCCACTACAACAAGACTCGCTGAGCTGGAGAGCAAAGCCAGTACTCTGCATTTATCACAGGTGCTAAAACTTCCTGTAAACTTGGATTTTTTTTTTTTCCTTTCTGCTACAATTTATAATTCTTAGGAAGAATGAGCTTTTTAATGCTTGCCAAATGAGAGACCTTAGTAAACCTACAGATCACTTACTCTCTTTTATGTCAGGTCCCTTTTCCATTAACAAAAATAACGTGGTTCCCTAAACCCCATACCGTTATTTCTCCCAGATGAGTGTTTGGAAGACAGTATCTGCTATAGCCAATAAGATTTTTCTGAGATCTTATTTCATTAGTTTGTATGATAAAAATAGTACGTTTCTTTTTTTTGGTTATCTTTCATATTTGAGAAAGAACACTGACAATTATTATACTACCTATAGAGGAATATATATAAGTTTCCACTCTAATGTTGTAGTGCTGCAATGGTATATTAGTTACTTTTCCTGTTCCTGTGGTAAAATACAAAGGCAACTTAAAGGAAGAAGGGTCTCATTCTGGCTTATAATTGGAGAAGGTCTTTTCTTTGTGGTAGAGAACACAGCAGACAGTGAGGTCATGATGGCAAGATCAAGAGACAAGTTGCACTCAGAAAGCAGGAAGAATAAGAAGTGGGGTCCTAACTGTAAAGCCTCAAGGCCTGACCCCAGGGGCCCACTTCCTTCAGCAAGGCTCCACCTCTAAAAGTTCTGCAACCTCCTCACACCCCGGTGAGCCATACAAGTCTCTTTCCTCATAGTTAGTTGCTTTGAAAAAAATGAAACACCTACCAAAACAAAATAACAACAGCAAAAAACCCAAACTCTGAAATATAGATTTTTCAGAGTTTGTTGGCTAGCCTGGGATTCTAGCTTCCTGGCTTCTCTCTTTTTTGATATGAGAGAATGAAGACTAGAGAGATATTATGTAAATATGTTTTGAGCTCCATGTAATCTATTTGAACTACTACTATTTAATAATATAGGTTGAACAGTATAATCCAAAAATGCTCCAAAATCTGAAACTTTTGAAAGTTTACAAGTAGAACATTTCTCACGTGACCTCACAGGAAGGGGGATACAATTGTTTTGACTGTTTTTGGTGAACAGTCACCTGACTATTCATATGCACTAATGGCTGTGGGATTCTGGGATCCACAAGACCCCAGAAGAGGGAGCTGCACATATCCATAGCTATTTAGGTCTGAAGTCTCAGGTTTCCAGTTCTCTGAGTAGGACTCCAGGAGTTTTAAATCCTGAGAGTGGTTCTCTAGTAACTCTTTCCTGATTTGATGGTTCACTAGCTGTACAGAACTGCTTGGGACACCCCAAGAACTATTCTGTATTTTTATGGAATTAAATATAATGAAATCACTGTTGCTAAATCCATGATGGTAACTAATACTGGGTTATTTACAGGCCATGCCTGCAAACTGCTTCAACTCATCAATGAATAATATTCATGACAAGGAAATGCAGCTGAAAGATGTAAGTTTGTTTTATTATATTACCTATTATATTATAGGTAAAGGGAACTTATATATTCTTAAATTTCATAGAAATTGGAAACATTAATTCTATGACTTTAGAGATCTGAAATATAAAGTTCTTTGGGGGTTTTTTGTTGTTGTTTTTCATTGTTTTCAAACAGGGTCTTACTATGTAGCCCCAGCTGGCACTGAGCTCACTATGTAGACCAGGCTGACCTTGAACTTACAGAGATCTTCCTGCATCTGCATGAGATTAAAGGTATGTACCACCAGGCCTGACTGATTTTATTATTAGGTCAGTTGGCAGGTATTTAGGCCTGCCCTGGTAGTATACACCTTTAATCCCAGCACTAGAGAGGCAGAGACAGACAGATACTTGTGAGTTCAAGGTTATTCTGGTCTAATATAGTGAGTTCCAGGCCAGCCAAGAGTGAGACCCTGTCTTAAAAAAGAAAAAAAAAAAAATGATTGCAGAAATGTTACTGACTTGTCCACCCTGAGAAGTATGCTGTTAAGATTCCTACTGTATTTTGTGTGTCAAGTGTCCCTAGTTTACTCTTCAAAAAAACTTAAAGCTCTTAACTGTCTGAATACAGGGTACTGTAGTACCTTTCTGAAAGTGATTTTCCTAGTGGCAATTGAAATAACAATATCATTTTAACAAAACTATCAAAATGGGTTTTGGGGGTGTTATTTTAAACTGAATTTTGCCACTCTGTGTATACTAATACCTCTGCATGTATTTATAGAAAATTTACCTTGTATACCTCCTGTGTTTTCCCGTTATTTACCTCCCTTCTGCCCCACTGACTTTCCAGCTACTCCTTGAAAAGAAGTAACTATCTCTCTTCCTGTCCCTCTGCCTAGGTACTTTGTTTACCTGAGAAAAGATTTTATACAAATGCAGTAACATTTAACCCACCTCACTTTCAGATGATAGGCTAGACTGAGCATTGTTTTTATGACTCATTGATGCTAAGGAATTTTCTTAAAAGGCAGATTCTGGTTTAATAGGTCTGGGGTAGGGACTGAGATTCTGCCGTTTCCATTAGGCTTACACATGCTGCTGGTGCTGGTCCTCAGACCACACTTTGAGGATTCACAACTTTTGGAGAGCTAGAGGCAGTTTATCTCTTCTGGTTTCCTTTTAAAGATATTAGCAAATCTTCGAAACCAGGAGGAATTGTATTTGGGAGACGTTAGGAGCACACATCCCACTACTCTTCAGTTTCGACGCTGGCACCTTTGCCTTTTGAGAGTGTGAAAGTTCTGGTTTTATCTCCTGAAGTTCCCAGAAAATTGCCTATGGAAACTTCACCTAGCTCAAGAATCAGCATTTTGGCCAGTGGGGAGTGGGGTAGAGAGATGACTCAGTGGTTAAGAGCACTGGCTGCTTTTGCAGAGGATCCAGGTTCAGTTTTCAGCATCTGCATGGCTGCTAACAACCATTTATAACTCCAGTTTAAGTGTATTCAGCACCCTCTTCTGGCCTCTTCAAGTATTGCATACATGTGGTACACTTAACATATGCAGACAAAACAGTCATACACATAAAATTAAAAAAAAAAAAGACTCCACATTTGAGGTTGGATATGGTAGCGTACACCTTTAATCCCAGCATGAGGGAGGCAGACAGAGGCAGATCTCTCTGAATTCCAGGCCAGCCTGGTCTACAGAGTGAGACCCTATTTCTAAAAGAATGTTAATAATTTTTAAAAATCAGCATTTTTAATATAAATTAAATCCTAAAAATGTAGTGTACTTTTCCTATTTTGAAATAGTTACCTGGTATTAATGCTATAAATATTGTTAACTATCAGTATTTTTATTATTTTAGGCCAAAATAGATTAGAACGGATAGCTGGCCAGAAGATAGTTTTAGTAAGCATTTCTTGGCCTTAATTTTTTTTAATCTGATTTTTAAACAGAACTTTGATAAAATACATGGTTATTTTTAATTTGGAAAATGTAAATTAACAGAAATTCTAAGAATGAGGACACTTATGACACCGTAGCACTGTTTACCAGAATTGAACTGGTAATAACATTTTGTCCTTTTTCCTCTTCACCTGCACACACACACACACACACACACACACACACACACACACACACAGTGTGTTTTTCTGGGCCATTCCAGAGGGAGCTTCACATATCCATAACTATTTAATTCTATGTGCTTCAATATGTTTGTATTGTGTATATCACAAACAGGAACTATAGTAAACTTAGCATGGATACAGTACTTCTATCTAATCTCTCATGTCTAATCCAGTTTTATCAGTGGGACCTTTTTTTGTATTCCTCCAATACAGCAGCTCACATCTTGATCTTGGGGATTTTTGTCTACTTAGTAGAGATCCCATCAAACAGGAGGAAGAACATTAGTAACCTTCCACAGCACTTTTGCCCAGTTTCCTTCTTTTTTTTGAGACAGGGTCTCCTTGTAGCCCAAGCTGGCCTAGAACTCACTATGTAAACCCGGATGGCCTGAACTCACATCCCTCTGTCTCCCTAGTGCTGGGACTAAAAGTGTTTACCACTACACCCGGCACAGTTTACATTTTTGTGGACAGTTAGACAGACATGTTAAGTACATGCCTTATACCTATGTAGATGACACAAAGCTAGAAGGGATACCTAATGTGATGTCTCTAAAAAATTCAAAACCAACAATATCTGTTTATTGAGAGCTATCCAGTCCATTTATTGATAATAAAAATCTATATTGATAATAAAAAATTCTCTGAAAGGGTAGATGCATATAATCAGTAGGAAGAGATGGGGAGAAAAGAAATATTTTCTTAGCTAGGCCTGGTGGCACGGGCCTATAATACTAGCTACTTGAGAGGCTAAGGCAAGAGGATCACAAGTTCAAAGCCTGCCTGGGCAGCTTAATAAGACTGCCTTAAATAAACAGGAAAAAAAGTCTTGTGTGTGCAGCTTACTTTATTAAATAACATCGCCATCGTGTGGCTTTTTAGAATATTACCTCTGAAGTATACATTATATTTTAAGTATACTTCTGTTTCACCTACTTCAGTCAAGTATTAACAGGTTCATTGGGAAAACAGTGATGAGCATCCAGTGTTGACAGAAATTATTTGTATTTATATGTCTTAAATATTTGCAAATATAAGATTTGACAGAAAGTTAGACATCTCTAACATTTAACACTAATTTAGAAGTATTTTTATATATGCATTATATATAGGTATTTTATATACCTATGCATATAGGTATATAGTCTAGAGATCTTAATTCATTTTTATTTAAGGCTAATTCTTTTTTTTTATTTCATTATGAAAAACTTTAAGCATACTGAAAAGTTGAAGAAAGGAAATTGAGCAGTTAGAGATATACATCACTAATATTCAACAATGAGACAGGCTCAGAATAATGCAAATAGTTGTGTATGGAGCTTTGCATTATTGTGGGTGTAGCTGAGAGTGAATATGTAGTATGTCTACCCTGGTAAATGGACTCTTAAGTCCTTCCCAGGACAACTGCTGTTACAATTCAGTTACTTTAGGTACATACGGCAGAGTATCAATACTGTGACTGAGGACCCTGGGCCACATCTCTGATTCCAGAGGCCACTCCTGTTTTCTTTAGTTCTATGCAAAACACTGAAAATTCTATAAGCCTCATACCTAGAAGCTTTGCTACTTGAGTTTTTAGGATATTTGTAGAAAGAGCTTAACAAACTTTTCTTTGTATGTACGTGTTTGGGCTCAGCTGTCTGTGTCTTTAAAGAATGGAACATCTTGTCAGAAAGCAGATATGCTGGTACACAACCAAAAAAACAAAAACCAAGTTCCTTAGCTACTCCTCATCCTGGAAGTCTTATTTTCTGGAAGTACTATATCCCATTTTTAGATTTAAACTAAAATAGCAAAAGGTCATCTCTTACCTATAACAAATGTAGGGTTATTCAGAAAGAACTGAATATTTTGAAAATGCATTCCAACATAGATGTTATTTCATTAAAGTTACATATGCCACTTTCTTCTTAGCCTTATATTTCTGGCAACCCTGAAGTATATAAAGTTATATATTGATTGTCATGTCAATGGAAAGATTTATAAGAAGTACATACTAAACATTTATAAGGTTATAGAAATAGCTATTAGAATTCTATTACAAAAGTGTTTTAGTATATGTTAATATATTAATCAATCAATTACAGTTATCTTTTTAAAAACTCATCCTGGGGATTGAACTCGGTTTTGTGTATGCTAACAAATATTCTGCCACTAATCTACATCCCTAGTCTTAAAAAATTTATTTTTAATTTTGAGACAAAGGTCTTTCTCGATTGCCCAAGATAGCCTTGAACTCACTGTATAACCCAGGCAGGCCTTGAACATGCATGTCTCCTGCTTCAGCCTCCTGAGTAGCTGAGATTATAGTCATAAACCACCACATCTGCTTATTTTTTAATTTTACTTAATTTTATTTCATTTTATTTTATTCTGAGATGGATTCTCTCTGTAGCCCCACCTGGCCTGGAGCTCCCTATGTAGACCAAGCTGGTCTTGAACTCACGAGATCCCCCTCTCTCTGCCTCCTGGGATTAAAGGAGTGGGCTACCACACCTGGCCCAAACCTGCTTATTTTTTAAATGGTTGCTATTTTTTAGTTATATGAAGTTAAGGGTTTCATTGTGATATTTTCATATATATGTATCACTGTACTTTGCTTATACCTCCATTGCCCTCTTGCCTCCCCCTTTCCAGTAGGTCCCTTACCCTACATAGTACCCCTTCAGCTTTCATGTCACTAATATGTTTAATTCTGGATTCTATGTATGAGAGAACAAGATCCTTTTTTCCTCCCATTATCCTCTCTTGTTCCTCTTTCCACCTCCCTTTAATCTCCTTCCTCTGCCCACATGTCATAAAAATATGTATTATATATAAATCTAGACTTTCATATGAGAGAAAATATGCTATATTTGTGTGTTCAATTCTTTTAAAGCAACTCTAAATATATTGACTTACTATATGACTTCTGGGTTCTTCCATAGCCTCTCCTCCGTTAGTTTTGCTCTTGAACTTCTGCTGTGAGCCTGGGCCTGCTTGGTCCTTGATCCCTGCAGCCATTGTTTCCTACTGCATGCTGTCATCATCATTCACTAATTTATCATGTGACCATTTGTCAATGAATGCATGCACAGAGTATTAAAAAATGCCTAAACAAGCCTAGGCTCTACCTTCAGGGGGCTTAAGATCTAGTTAAGATAAGAATTACAATACAGTCAAGGTCCCTAGTATAAAATGCCAAGTAGGTTATATAGAAACGGAGTGCTACTGAATAACAGGGAGAAGGAGCTTGTGAGAGCAGCCAGGGAGCTCTGCGAGCCAATTTTCCCTCCCATCTTTTCCTCCCCACCCTTTCCCATCCCTAATGCCCTGAGTTTGACACCAGTTAGGCCCTCCCAAGACTGAAGGCATTCCTGTGGAGGTACACAGGCTGTGGCATGGGGCAGCAGGGCCAAGAGCTCAGTCCAGAGGGTCTTGGCCACTGTGAAAGAGTATTAGGCTCAGGGCACAAGTCACCTTATGCACCACTTTTAGGACTGTACATCCAAAACCTTTCAAATGTGCATGACATCAGGTTCAGATGTACATGCACCCTTTGCAAAAACAGTCATTGAGATGTATTTCCTGGCCTCTCAGGAAGACAGAACAAAGGGAGATAATTCCATCTTTTTAGACCGAACAAGTAGACTAGAGAAAGGAGTTGTAAACTCATTGCATATTGCATCACATTAGAATTTCTAGTCTTCACTGTCACCTCCCTCCCCACTAGCAACAGGTTACTAGCCTTCTGTAGCTAGCTTGTTTGCCTATTTCTTCATAGACAAGGTTCTATTCTATCAGTAGTCTATGTAGAGAATGAAGGAGAATGGGTTTCTGAGGATCAACTAGTAAAGGATAGTGAGAGAATTAAAGCTCTTTCCAAATGTGAGATTTGAATAACTCGTTTCTGGAGCATTCTAGTTTACAGAGGTAACATGTTTAGAAACATAGTGAGCTCTGTATGGGAGGTAGCACACAGGCAAAATTAATCCCCTATAAACTTTGACTGCCGTGCTGTCTGGTATTCTAAAGGTGTGTGTCATCAGTGGTTGCCTAGAAGTAATCTATAAGCCAGAATTAAACACTTTATGTGGTACAAAAGATAATATCACTTGGATTCCCTTTATGCATGTTAAGTTTTGGGGGTTTGTTGTACTGTTAATTTTCCTTTATTCACTTTAAGGCTCTGGAGAAAAATCAGCAGTGGCTTGTGTATGATCAACAGCGAGAGGTCTATGTTAAAGGACTTTTAGCAAAGATCTTTGAGCTGGAAAAGAGAACGGAAACAGCTGCCACTTCACTCCCACAGCAGACAAAAACGACTGAGTCAGAAGGTACCGACTTTAAATGTGTGCCTTTAGGATAAGCCTGACATTTTCCAAGGGAATGAGTCATCACATTTAGATTTTTATAGATATGTGTTAGAAAGTAAAATAACAGCAAATCTAAGCTTGAAACAAGAAATAGCATTTGGAAAGTCTGTTTCCTTTCCTTGTGTTTTCAGATAAAAGGGGGCATAAATCAGAGGTTAGAGAACCATCACTGGCAGCTGTAGAGACATGGTAGGTATTCTCTACCCATGCATGAAGAACTTCAGAGTTCTCCACTTTTTTATTTCCTCTTGAGCTGACCTGGGTACCAGTCACTTTTTAGAGGGATGGGTGGATTGGATGCTGGATTGAGATAAGGTTTTACCATGTACCTCTGGGTGCTCTGGTACTATGTAGCTGGACTGACTTTAAACTCAGAGCAATCCTCCTGCCTCAGTTTTCTGAGTGCTAGTATTACAGATATAAGCCACCATTCCTGAAAGCAGTTATCATTTTGTTTTACTTCCATTCAGCACTTAATGTCAACTCCAGGAAAAAGAACAGGTTTCATAGAGTCATCAATCATTTAATTCTTGCTGTCAACATGAAATGAAATAGTTATTCATATTACCGTCTCTCTGCCAAGTGTTTTACAGTTTCTCTAACATTGATTTCAGTTGAGTTAGACAACAACTCTTAAGAGGTAGGGCAGGAAGGGTCATATTTTACAACTGGAGAAATAGGTTTAGCAGTTCTAGGTGATAAGCTAAGAAAAAAAAATCAAACCGTATCAAATGGCAACCTTAACCCCATCTCCTGTCTCTTCATTTTATCAGCTGAGGAAATGGTGAGGTCTCTGATTTATAGAAATATGTTTGAAGTTCAAGTTCTTAGGATTTTGTAAAATAAGTCATGTTATAATGTTGTTTGTCATAGGTTATCTTCAAGAAGAGAAACAGAAGCATTATGATCATCTCTTGGAAAATGCCAGAAAAGATCTCGAGGTTGAACGACAAACCATAATTCAGTTGACCTTAGAACTTAGTGAATTTCGAAGAAAATATGAAGAAACGCAAAAAGAAGTTCAAGATTTAAATCAGCTGTTGAGTTCACAAAGAAAGGCAGACATACAACACCTAGAAGACGATAGGTGTAAGACAGAGAAAATACAAACGCTCAAGGAAGAGAATGAGGTCTTCAGGGGAAGACTTGAAGAGGAGAAGAAGAGGTCTGCAGAGCTCTTATCGCAGGTGAGCTTAGCCAGTGAGGTCTCCATGGTCCAAAATTCAAGGGTCAGGGAGTATAAGGTACTAGGAAACTAGCAAGGAACAAAAGTTATTGCTGCTTCCTTTTGGAGTTCATATTCTAGCATGGAAGTGGACCATAAAGCAGTACCTAAACAAACGGATAAACTAAAGAAAGTTAAACCAGGTAACGTGACAAAGAAAACCTGGGGGCCAATGGAAGCCTCACAGAACAGATGGTGTTTGGACAAAGACTTGAGGATGGGATCCTGCAAGGTGACGGTGGGGATTCCATTTCAGTGGAGATCACACATACTAAGGCTCTGAGAAGGAGGTAGGGCGTGTGAAAAGCCACAGGCTGAGTAAAGTTTCAAAAAGAATCAGGTTAATTCCTAGGTAGTGTCTTTAGCATGCTGGTGCTATACTCAAGTAAATTCCCACAGAACCTTCGTGTTCTCATGCAGCTTTGAGCCAGCATGTCTTAGTGATGTCCAGTTATTAGAACTGAATACTACTTTGACAGAAAGTCATTAATTTAAATTTTACTTGGTAGCATGGAATAATGGAAAGAACAGTATTTGAAGTCTACACCTGGATTATAGCCAGGATATGTGGCCTTAGGCAAATCCCCTACCTTCTTTTAGTCACACAGGATTCACTGGTCAAATGAATGATAACCTCTGCTTGCCACATAGGACCATTGTGAAGGCCAAGTGAGGAATGTAAAAGTGTTTGTGAACTAAGCTGATGCCAGTGGTGATCATTGCTACTATGACTTGAAAAAGTTGAAAGCTGAGAAAGGGAAGCCAGTAATCTTCCTCCTAAGTTTTCACTGTGTAATCTATAGGTGTGAGTAGTAACATTTGGGAAAGGTTAAGCAGAAATAAGTAAATTTTGCTGAACTCTGCAGTGTAGGAGGTGAGGCACTTCGTTCTTTGTTGTCCTACCCTGAAATAATGGCAGAAGCCAAGGCCTCCAGGAAAGGTGGTGTGGCCTACAGAGCCTGTACGAATCACTCAGTCTGGTGGCTCAGGGAACTCTCAATTAGGGAAGTACTGCTCGTCTCGCTTACGTAAGAAAGCCTCAAATAACCAGCTGGAATGAGTCAGCTCACATAGCAGGTGTTGTCCTGGTTAGAGATGAAACTTGTGATGTAAGTTCCTCAGCATCCCAAGTCTAGTGATGAGGTCAAATGTTGACTCTCTGCATCCTACAGGTCCAGGTTCTTTACAGGTCCCTGTTAAAGCACCAAGAGGAACAGACCAGGGTAGCTCTGTTGGAACAACAGGTACTTACTGTGTTTGCTTGAAAATTCTTTCAGCCTGATAAAAATGAAAATTTCCCTGTTATATATACTGTTCTATGGAGAAGTACTTGAAAGTTGTAAATGTTTTTAAAAGACTCTAACAAAAATTATCTAAGACACTAAATTACCTAAGTACTCTAATTGTCCTTAGACTAAACTTGATTCTTTAAGGGATGATGGCATTTTCCTGACAGATGCTGGCCTTGGCAAATCTTGCCCTTTGCTAGCTGTAGCTCCTACTCTACTGGGACAGTCTCATTCAGGGCCTCCTCGGGAGTTAGCAAAACTGACATCTCTTATTCTCAGAATGTCTAGCAGAGATTCTTAGTGTATTCCAAACCAGGGACTAGCAGTCTCTTTGCCTTCTCCCTGAAATCCCCCTCCCCTTTTCACAAAACATCCAAGAGTGCAAGGAATAATTCTAACCAGTAGCTTCTTAGAGCTGTTCCCCACTGACCTGTACCTCAGGCCTTGGTTTTAGTTTGTGTATAAAACAAGCCATAAACTTCATTTACTAACATCTCACTAGGACAATCATCAGATGAATTATTGCTAGGAAGGTACAACAAATATTCTCTTGTGCTGGTAAAGAATATAAGCACCTAGTCAAGAGAACTGGGCAGGATATACCAGCTGTAATCATCTTTTGGACACATTCCAGATGCAGTCATGTACTCTAGACTTTGAAAATGAAAAACTTGATCGTCAGAATATGCAGCATCAACTGCATGTGATTCTTAAGGAACTCCGAAAAGCAAGAAGTCAGATAACACAGTTGGAATCCGTGGTAAGTTTTGAGTATAAAATTTTGATTCTTCATTCTCTTTCTGCTGCCCCTCCATTTACATTTCAGTTTGTTTCTCAGCTTGGTTAGGATATAACATCAAAAGAACAACTGGGAGGCTGGAGAGCTGGCTCAGCTGTTAAGAGCACTGGCTGCTCTTGTAGGGGACCTGGGTTTGATTCCGAGCACAGCTTGGAGCAGCTAACAACCATCCTTAACTATAGTTCAGGGGCTCCGATGCCCTTTTCTAGCTTCTACAGACACTGTACAACAGGGGTACACTTACATACATGTAGTCAAAACACTCATACATCATACACATGAAATAAAAATAAAAAATTTAAAGCAACAGTTGACCTTATTTCAAATAAATAGTTACTTCCTTTTGAGGTAACTAATCTTAGAGCACTAATTAAGAATTCAAAAAGAGGAGTATTATGGTCCTCTTGATAAAAATTATCTTACTGGTGTCTGGAATCATTCTCCCACCCATACCAGGTGTAGTGATTCTAGGTCTGTGTGTGTGTGTGTGTGTGTGTGTGTGTGTGTGTGTGTGTGTGTGTATGTTTTGCCTGTATGTCCCATTTGTACACATTTATCTATTGTTCTATAACTGCTGAATATTTGGATAGGAAGAAACACTATAAATTCAATTCCTAGTCTCTAAAGGAGAAAAAATCAATTATTAAGTAATTCATAACTTTAATAAAAGAAAGGAAGATGTTTTCATAGTGTGCTGTAAAATACTCATTTTTAAGCTTTGACTATTCTAAATTCTTCCAAAACCATGAAAAAGACACGTCTCAAAGATATATAATATTTTGATCATTTGTGTATATAACCTATTTGGTCTGTTAAAATTCTTTGCTCCTCTCAATTCCAAGTAGGGTTTTTTTTGCTGCTGTTAACTATTTTTTGAGACAGGGTTTCACTACCAAGGCTGGTCTGGAATCTTCCATCTTCTTATCTCAGTTTCCTGAGTGCTGAAATCTATGTAGTTCTTTATTGCATTAAGTTGGCCTTGTTTTACCAAACTAGCAAATTTATACATGATCTTGAAAATGTTGTAATGAAACCCATTATTTTGTACAGTGAATTTTAAAAAAAAAATGTAAGGAATAATGAGGGGGAAAACCTCAAATTGAATGAACACCTGATTCTGTGCCTCTTAGCAAAGCCTACTATGTGAGCACCCAACTCCATTGCTTTCCTGAGCAATTACCATATGTTATCTAGATGATCTGTAACTACCTCATATGTTACTATTAAAATATTGATGAGCAAAAATTCAAAGAAAAAGCTGTCTTCCAGGGCTGAAGCATATAGAAGATGTTTGAACCATTAAAATTGCTGAATACAAATGGTGTTCATTTGGAATTTATTTTTCAGAAGCCTCATGACTTTGCCTTCATGGAGCCATTGTTCCCTCACCAGGGAGAGCCTGAAAACAGGGTAAAAGTTACCTCACCAAAAAGTCCCACTTCTGCACTGAATGAAAGCCTGGTGGAGTGTCCCAAGTGCAGTGTGCAGTATCCAGCCGCTGAGCACCGAGATCTGCTTGTCCATGTCGAATACTGTACAAAGTAGCAGAAGCTGTCCTTGATGTTGAGCCACAGATTCCATACTGTCTCCTAGTTTGCTTATGGGCACTGTGAAACACACCTCTGCCTTGCAGACACTGCCTGTCTGCTGTTGACACTCTTGGCATGCCAGGAAGTCCTTGTGTTTTCTGGCTGCTTTGCATTTTCCTTAGCACTGATACCTCCCCGAGACGGCTCATCATCAGGCTGCAGTTGCAGAATGTGGTGAGCACTAAGCATCGAGACTACTAGCACTTCACACTGTTATTACTTATGGCTTAAATCTATTGACCAGCAAGCAAATATTTTCTGAAGTTTAAGAAAATCAAAGTAATTAACCAGGGATCTTACTATGTTAATGTTCTTTATGTAGTGTTTAGTATGCTGACAGTTCAGTTTTGATATTCATTGTTAAAAAAGGGTAATGTTTTCATTTCCCTTTGCTATTGTCCAACGGTTATTAGTAAAGTTGGGAATTTTTGTAATTTTTATTGCCGTTTACTGTTGAAACTGTAAACCCAGCTGTGTTTGTTCTAAGCACAAAGCAGATTTTGTGTAAGGAATACTTTTAAGTAGCTGCACAATATTTTCTCTCATATTTTCTGGTTATAAGTGTAACTGAATTTCACTGGCACAAGCTGGTTACCTAAAATTGTTAATGATGTATTTGGACAGCCTTGGCTTTCTCATTAGCATTGCAGATATTTCTCTTGTGTTGGGGGCACTCTTAAAAATGGGCTGACAGTGTAATTATCAGATATTTGTTTCTCTGAATAGATATTTTTGTATACATGCTTTATGTAAACCAAAAAATGTTTTATTTCTTCAGATTTTCTAACATGCTTAAATCTGGACTATTGGTAGCAATATAAAGGAGAAAATAATAAAATTATTTAATAAGTTTTACTTATCTAGTATGTGTATATGTACATAGATCGTCGTAAGATTTCTACTCCAAGTAGAGTGTTGAAGTTCTGGATTAATACACGTTATAAGATGACAGGGTAGTTAAAGAGACATCAGAATCAGCCACTCTGAGGGAGGTAAAGGAGAGGAGGCCTTTCAAGCTGAAGAGGTAACAACCTTTGATCAATAACTCTTGAGCTGTTTGTTAGAGAAGCAAAGAATTAAACATGCAAAGGTATATAGTTATGATTTTTGCTTTTGAATTTTTTGACCATAAAAACTATAGAGATCTGTTTATATAAGTAAAAGTTTGCCTCAGGAGTTACTAATGCCAGGTTCCTAATACCTTCAACCACAGTTAGACAAAAGATATATAAATAATTTTCAGCCAGGAGTAGTAGTGCATTCCAAAAACAGAAAAAAGAAAAAGAAAAATAGATATACTTTTCAATTAGATATCTCTTGTTTTTCACTCACAGTGTCATGGAAAAGACTATAGTATTTAATTCTAAATGTTGGAGGCCACAGGTCAGAGAATAGCCAGCTTAGCCTGATTCCATCCCAGAGAAAAACAGCCCTGGGAAAAATCCTCCCTGCATGCCCTTCTCTCTTAGTGCTAGACTCTTGGCCAAGGGCTAGCCAGGATCTTGTCAATTGCAAAAGCTGAAGTAAACAACTTGACCTTTAAGCTAGCCCAACCACAACTTCCTTTTTCCTGTTTACAGCTGTGTGTCATCAATAGAGAAACCTCCTGTAAAGCCCCGCCCTCAGGGTATATAAGGCTTGCTGCCTCTGAATAAAGTCAGTGTGTCATTCTCCTTTCCCCCTACCTAGTGTGTGTGTCTCTCTCTGTGTGTCTGTGTGTCTCTCTCTTTGTCTGTGTGTGTACTCTTCTCTTCAACCTCGATGTCCCTCGCAGAGACTCGGACCCAGGGCCGTGCAGGCGCGGCAATTGGAGGTTCCACCGAGATCTGAAAGTTAGGGGCTCACGGACGAGGTCAATCCAGGAGACTGACAGGGACGCCTCTCGGTAAGGAGTGTATTGGTAAAATGGGCAATTAGCCGGGTAAAGTGTAGCTGCAGCATCAACTTAAAAGGCTCCTAGAGGAGCAGGGAACAGAAAAGTTAAGACCAGAACTTTTGATGAAGTTTTAGATTCTTCATTTATGTGTACTCTTTCTGATTTTTGATGTAGGCATTCAGAGCTTTTAATTTCCCTCTTAGGACTTCTTTTAAAGTGTCCCAGAAGTTTGTTGTGTTGTCCAGGAAACTATTTCTTTCTTAAATTCTCCCTTGACTCCTTCATCATTCAGGATTGTGTTGTTTAGTCTCCGTGTTCGTGAAATTAATAAGGATTCTTTCAGTGTTGATTTTAAGTGTTATTGCATTGAGGTCTAAGAGAATGCAGGGAATTATTTCAGTATTTTTGAATGTGATGAGGTTTATTTTGTGCCCCAGTATGTGGTCAGCTTTGGAGAAAGATCCGACAGTGCTGAACAGAATGTGTACTCTTTGGTATTTGGATATGATATTCAGTAGATGTCTGTTAGGTTCGTTTTAAGTAAGATGTCTCTCTGTTTATTCCCTTTCCTGTTGAACTGGCTAATGGAACTTAAATGCATGGTGGGATTTTGCTGTGAATTTATCTGGGTCTCAGCTTTTATCATTCCGGAGGTTTTTGTTTTATTGTTTCTATTTCTTTATATGTTATGGGCTGTCAGGAACCATTTTTTTTTGTTTTGTTTTGTTTTTTTTGTTTTGAGGTGAAACATTCCCACCTGCAGGGAAGCTCATTAAGCTCAGGAAGTAAACAAGTCAAGAGCTTCAGGAAGTCCCTAAAATTGACCAGGTTCACTAATTTGACTTCTTGCCTAAATTCCTGTACTCTGGTTAGAGGTAAAAATAGGTTGAGCAAAATAAAGTTAGGGCCTCAGTATTTCAGAGTCCATTCAGATAGAAAAGGTTCAAAAAAGGGGGGGGGGGGGAGGATCTGGGATTGAACCTCAAGAGGAGGAGGAAAGTAAAACTAAGCCTTTAGATCCGCTGGAGGAGCCAGCTTTTGTGGAACCTCAAATCAAACAGTTACTCAAGAGTCTTTAGATCCCAAGAAAAAGAGGAGAGAGAAAAGGAAGCTGTTAGATATCTGAGAGAGGAGGATTTTAACAGTTGTTTTCATCCCTGCTAAGTAATTGCTGAACTCAACAGCTCTTCTGTCCCATGTAAACCACTGAGTGTGGTGTAAAAGAGATAAATCTTTGTGTGTAAATTTTTGATAACACTGAGAGATTGACTCTGGAGCTGGATTGGCCATCTAGCTTCAGACCCAATCCCACTTCAAAATGTTCTTCAAAACCTGTTGTGGGCTAAGGCTGGCCACCTTACCCTATAACAAATAAAAGAAAGAACAATACAGCCTCAGTGCAAGGACATTGTGCTGTTGATGAATAACTAAGGGATAAACTAATTTCAACAGGTTATCATTCATCTTCCTCGTATACTCAAGGTAGCGCTGGCTGCCGCTTTAAATGTTATTCTAACTAGAGCTAAGCATTTTAAGTTTTTGTGAACAGGAGAGTCATATACCATACAATATAAAATATGTAACTGGAGGCCTCCAGGAGATCATGATAATTTGAGAATCTCCTGGGCCACAGGCATTTAATCACATGTCCTAATCTTATTGCAATTTGTTTTTGTTTGGGTTTTCATTTTAAATTCTTGATGAGATCATAAAAAAGCAAGAACTTCTCTCACAGGGCCTTTATAACTAGGTTAATACATTTCTATGTCAAATTGTTTCCTATCATTTTGGTTTGTTTCTAATGAAAAGTATTTAAATTTTTAACTTTTAGTATGGTGTTTACTGGTTTAGAAAATTACTCTTTTTATATTGTCTTATGCATTTACTGGGTTTTTACAGGAAACTATTTTAAATTCTGATATTTGTTTATATAACATCTTTATCTGTTTTTAAAGGAAATTATTTCCAATACTTTGCCACATTAGGCTTGCCCCAAAATGTAAAAACCTCACAACCCATGGGGACAAGCTATCATGGAGCACAATTATAAAAACAAAAAGGGGAAATAGAGAGTCTGTGACCCCACATTCAGTTCCAACTAGCATTGTTTAAAATCTTCAAAAATCCAAAATGAAACCTAAATTTGTCAAACATTGGAATAAACAAAAATAGCGACCAAAAGTACATGGCTCTATGTTCCCTATGGATGAGCCACAGCCTTTGTTGGATCCTGGCAAAAAAAATTTTTAAATATTACAAGACCAGAGACCAAATAGAACTAGAAAAAGAAAAAAATTAAACCCTTTAGCCCAGGAGGAAGAACCCCCTGAGGCCTATGTCTCCTTTCACAGGTTGCCATGACTGCCAAAGACCTACTATGGATAATGATGGAGTTCAACCTGAAATTGGACAGGACAAATCTCCAACACCCACCAACAGACTGAGGTCCAACAAAGTCAAGTCCGGCACCACCTCACAGACAGACAGCCAGACAACCGCCTTCACAGCGCCAGACACTTGGTGGCCTGACCTGCTTGGCCAAAGGGAACTGGGACATTGATGGCTGGATAGAGATAGGGGGGCGGGACAGAATGCCTAAACCCCCGGGGGACTAAAGTAATTTACAAAAACAGGCTTAACTCCATGTATCAATGCAAACCTTTTTCAGGGAAAAAATAATTTGTTACTATGTGTTAAAAAATAATTATTACCTATGTGTTACTAATAGTACTGCCAGAGTTAACCTATGCTTCAAAACAGTAAATGACAATCAGTTATGTTTAACAATCTTATGGGGTTTAACAAGGCCTTCACTGTACCAACAGGTTGGTTTTTCTCTCACCCTTGGCTTTCCTCACTTCTGTCCTCCATCCTGGGCCCTTTGATTGGCTTCTAACCTGTAATTAGTTTTGGCCCATGGCTGTTTAAAAAACTTAAAAATTTCATAAAAAACCAGGTTGACGAAGCCACGGCTCATCCCATTCAAGTGCATTATCACTGCTTGGCACTTGAGGATCAAGAATCGTCAGGTGAGCGGCCTGTGCGGCCCCCTCTCCTGAACGGGCCAAGCCTTGCCCTCGGCTCGGACTCAGTGCCTCTGACAATCCCATGGGTGTTAGACAAAGTACTGCAAAGAGAAGAAGGCACAATCATGCCTTAGCGGGTTCTCTCTTGAGGGCAAGCTTAATCGCATGGAGGTTCATGTCTTAAAAACCCTCCCCCTCACAAAAGACATGCACATGTACATATGAGGGATTGAGCCAATACCCTTCCCATGGTGAATAGTCAAGGTAATAGTTATTTCTCTACCTGGTCTTTCTAAAATAAAATAAAAGGGAGGAGATGTTGGAGGCCACAGGTCAGAGACTAGCCAGCTTAGCCTGATTCCATCCCAGAGGAAAACAGCCCTGGGAAAAATCCTCCCTGCATGCCCTTCTCTCTTAGTGCTAGACTCTTGGCCAAGGGCTAGCCAGGATCTTGTCAATTGCAAAAGCTGAAGTAAACAACTTGACCTTTAAGCTAGCCCAACCACAACTTCCTTTTTCCTGTTTACAGCTGTGTGTCATCAATAGAGAAACCTCCTGTAAAGCCCCGCCCTCAGGGTATATAAGGCTTGCTGCCTCTGAATAAAGTCAGTGTGTCATTCTCCTTTCCCCCTACCTAGTGTGTGTGTCTCTCTCTGTGTGTCTGTGTGTCTCTCTCTTTGTCTGTGTGTGTACTCTTCTCTTCAACCTCGATGTCCCTCGCAGAGACTCGGACCCAGGGCCGTGCAGGCGCGGCAATTGGAGGTTCCACCGAGATCTGAAAGTTAGGGGCTCACGGACGAGGTCAATCCAGGAGACTGACAGGGACGCCTCTCGGTAAGGAGTGTATTGGTAAAATGGGCAATTAGCCGGGTAAAGTGTAGCTGCAGCATCAACTTAAAAGGCTCCTAGAGGAGCAGGGAACAGAAAAGTTAAGACCAGAACTTTTGATGAAGTTTTAGATTCTTCATTTATGTGTACTCTTTCTGATTTTTGATGTAGGCATTCAGAGCTTTTAATTTCCCTCTTAGGACTTCTTTTAAAGTGTCCCAGAAGTTTGTTGTGTTGTCCAGGAAACTATTTCTTTCTTAAATTCTCCCTTGACTCCTTCATCATTCAGGATTGTGTTGTTTAGTCTCCGTGTTCGTGAAATTAATAAGGATTCTTTCAGTGTTGATTTTAAGTGTTATTGCATTGAGGTCTAAGAGAATGCAGGGAATTATTTCAGTATTTTTGAATGTGATGAGGTTTATTTTGTGCCCCAGTATGTGGTCAGCTTTGGAGAAAGATCCGACAGTGCTGAACAGAATGTGTACTCTTTGGTATTTGGATATGATATTCAGTAGATGTCTGTTAGGTTCGTTTTAAGTAAGATGTCTCTCTGTTTATTCCCTTTCCTGTTGAACTGGCTAATGGAACTTAAATGCATGGTGGGATTTTGCTGTGAATTTATCTGGGTCTCAGCTTTTATCATTCCGGAGGTTTTTGTTTTATTGTTTCTATTTCTTTATATGTTATGGGCTGTCAGGAACCATTTTTTTTTGTTTTGTTTTGTTTTTTTTGTTTTGAGGTGAAACATTCCCACCTGCAGGGAAGCTCATTAAGCTCAGGAAGTAAACAAGTCAAGAGCTTCAGGAAGTCCCTAAAATTGACCAGGTTCACTAATTTGACTTCTTGCCTAAATTCCTGTACTCTGGTTAGAGGTAAAAATAGGTTGAGCAAAATAAAGTTAGGGCCTCAGTATTTCAGAGTCCATTCAGATAGAAAAGGTTCAAAAAAGGGGGGGGGGGGAGGATCTGGGATTGAACCTCAAGAGGAGGAGGAAAGTAAAACTAAGCCTTTAGATCCGCTGGAGGAGCCAGCTTTTGTGGAACCTCAAATCAAACAGTTACTCAAGAGTCTTTAGATCCCAAGAAAAAGAGGAGAGAGAAAAGGAAGCTGTTAGATATCTGAGAGAGGAGGATTTTAACAGTTGTTTTCATCCCTGCTAAGTAATTGCTGAACTCAACAGCTCTTCTGTCCCATGTAAACCACTGAGTGTGGTGTAAAAGAGATAAATCTTTGTGTGTAAATTTTTGATAACACTGAGAGATTGACTCTGGAGCTGGATTGGCCATCTAGCTTCAGACCCAATCCCACTTCAAAATGTTCTTCAAAACCTGTTGTGGGCTAAGGCTGGCCACCTTACCCTATAACAAATAAAAGAAAGAACAATACAGCCTCAGTGCAAGGACATTGTGCTGTTGATGAATAACTAAGGGATAAACTAATTTCAACAGGTTATCATTCATCTTCCTCGTATACTCAAGGTAGCGCTGGCTGCCGCTTTAAATGTTATTCTAACTAGAGCTAAGCATTTTAAGTTTTTGTGAACAGGAGAGTCATATACCATACAATATAAAATATGTAACTGGAGGCCTCCAGGAGATCATGATAATTTGAGAATCTCCTGGGCCACAGGCATTTAATCACATGTCCTAATCTTATTGCAATTTGTTTTTGTTTGGGTTTTCATTTTAAATTCTTGATGAGATCATAAAAAAGCAAGAACTTCTCTCACAGGGCCTTTATAACTAGGTTAATACATTTCTATGTCAAATTGTTTCCTATCATTTTGGTTTGTTTCTAATGAAAAGTATTTAAATTTTTAACTTTTAGTATGGTGTTTACTGGTTTAGAAAATTACTCTTTTTATATTGTCTTATGCATTTACTGGGTTTTTACAGGAAACTATTTTAAATTCTGATATTTGTTTATATAACATCTTTATCTGTTTTTAAAGGAAATTATTTCCAATACTTTGCCACATTAGGCTTGCCCCAAAATGTAAAAACCTCACAACCCATGGGGACAAGCTATCATGGAGCACAATTATAAAAACAAAAAGGGGAAATAGAGAGTCTGTGACCCCACATTCAGTTCCAACTAGCATTGTTTAAAATCTTCAAAAATCCAAAATGAAACCTAAATTTGTCAAACATTGGAATAAACAAAAATAGCGACCAAAAGTACATGGCTCTATGTTCCCTATGGATGAGCCACAGCCTTTGTTGGATCCTGGCAAAAAAAATTTTTAAATATTACAAGACCAGAGACCAAATAGAACTAGAAAAAGAAAAAAATTAAACCCTTTAGCCCAGGAGGAAGAACCCCCTGAGGCCTATGTCTCCTTTCACAGGTTGCCATGACTGCCAAAGACCTACTATGGATAATGATGGAGTTCAACCTGAAATTGTACAGGACAAATCTCCAACACCCACCAACAGACTGAGGTCCAACAAAGTCAAGTCCGGCACCACCTCACAGACAGACAGCCAGACAACCGCCTTCACAGCGCCAGACACTTGGTGGCCTGACCTGCTTGGCCAAAGGGAACTGGGACATTGATGGCTGGATAAAGATAGGGGGGGCGGGACAGAATGCCTAAACCCCCGGGGGACTAAAGTAATTTACAAAAACAGGCTTAACTCCATGTATCAATGCAAACCTTTTTCAGGGAAAAAATAATTTGTTACTATGTGTTAAAAAATAATTATTACCTATGTGTTACTAATAGTACTGCCAGAGTTAACCTATGCTTCAAAACAGTAAATGACAATCAGTTATGTTTAACAATCTTATGGGGTTTAACAAGGCCTTCACTGTACCAACAGGTTGGTTTTTCTCTCACCCTTGGCTTTCCTCACTTCTGTCCTCCATCCTGGGCCCTTTGATTGGCTTCTAACCTGTAATTAGTTTTGGCCCATGGCTGTTTAAAAAACTTAAAAATTTCATAAAAAACCAGGTTGACGAAGCCACGGCTCATCCCATTCAAGTGCATTATCACTGCTTGGCACTTGAGGATCAAGAATCGTCAGGTGAGCGGCCTGTGCGGCCCCCTCTCCTGAACGGGCCAAGCCTTGCCCTCGGCTCGGACTCAGTGCCTCTGACAATCCCATGGGTGTTAGACAAAGTACTGCAAAGAGAAGAAGGCACAATCATGCCTTAGCGGGTTCTCTCTTGAGGGCAAGCTTAATCGCATGGAGGTTCATGTCTTAAAAACCCTCCCCCTCACAAAAGACATGCACATGTACATATGAGGGATTGAGCCAATACCCTTCCCATGGTGAATAGTCAAGGTAATAGTTATTTCTCTACCTGGTCTTTCTAAAATAAAATAAAAGGGAGGAGATGTTGGAGGCCACAGGTCAGAGACTAGCCAGCTTAGCCTGATTCCATCCCAGAGGAAAACAGCCCTGGGAAAAATCCTCCCTGCATGCCCTTCTCTCTTAGTGCTAGACTCTTGGCCAAGGGCTAGCCAGGATCTTGTCAATTGCAAAAGCTGAAGTAAACAACTTGACCTTTAAGCTAGCCCAACCACAACTTCCTTTTTCCTGTTTACAGCTGTGTGTCATCAATAGAGAAACCTCCTGTAAAGCCCCGCCCTCAGGGTATATAAGGCTTGCTGCCTCTGAATAAAGTCAGTGTGTCATTCTCCTTTCCCCCTACCTAGTGTGTGTGTGTCTCTCTCTGTGTCTGTGTGTGTACTCTTCTCTTCAACCTCGACGTCCCTCGCAGAGACTCGGACCCAGGGCCGTGCAGGCGCGGCACTAAATATGTGCCACAAGAAGATTGCTCCCTTTACAACTTCAAAAGGTGAATTTATGTTTTTTATTTTATGTGCGTCTGTGTTTTGCCTGTCTGTATGTAAGGATGCTACATGTGTACAATGTCTGCAGAGGCCAGAAGAGGGCATCAGGTCCCTTGGAATTGGAGTTAGAGCAGTTAGCTGTCATGTGGTGCTGGAAGAGCTGCCATTACCCTTACCTGCAGAGTCATCTCTCCCATCCTCCCTTTACAACTTTTAATAAGGTCGGTATAGTTGTGGAAATGCCTTGCCCATTCAGTGGGTGAGGAATCTGAAGTAAAGACCAGACCTAGAGTGTGTTTCTGTTGTTCACTGCAGAGGTGAACTTAGCTGTTCACGTCTAAGAATAATGAATACAGAGTGGCTTAGCTTTCATATTTTTCGTTTCACCAAATCCAGGTCAGTCCAACAGGTGCTGTCTGAGTGGCACAGCAAATAAAGCCCTCTCTGACCCTTCCCATCACCACCTGTCATCTGGCAGCTTTTAATGATTACATTTCTGGAACACAGAGCTGGATGACAGTCAGCATTTCCTGGCTACTTTCTTTCCCCAGGCCCGTGTGGAAGATCAGTGGCCGAGGGAACTGGCTTCAAAACCATCTGGTCTGGTGCCTCTGGGCCCGGAAATGCTCTCACAGCCTCTAGGAAATGCTGATTCCTTGGCTTCCATGTGTCTTCCATTAAAATAGCTGGGAGAGTATACACGTAACAAACTCTTTAGGGCTTCTGGAGCATTATGAAAGCTTGAAACCAATCCAACCCTGACTTAGTGACACAGTGGACCCCAGAGTGGGGGTGACTTACCCATGGTCACGTAGCAGCTTGTAAAAGGTGCAGCTATCAGAGTCTCAAGGTCTTGGTTTGTGTGTTTTGATTCTGGTAAAATTACTTTCCCTGAGATTCACAGTGCTTTGCTTCCCTAAGTCAAATCTAGTCATTCATGGGCCTCATTCTCATTTTTCCTTCTTTGTGCTCTAATGATAGATATTTTGACTTTGGATGACTGAGTGAGATGTAACAGGTTGGTATCTAAAGGGAGTCTTCTGTCTGCCACTGTAAGTGGTAACACCCAAACAAGGGTGAGGGGTCAGGACCAAGGGCAGGTTTCCATAGAATGTAGTGAAAGGATGAAGCCGGGGAGTGTGCCATGATCCTGAAGAAATAGGAGCCCCCAGCTCATAGCGTCACTCCAACCAGACAAGCAGAGAAGGAATAGCATGTGCCAGAAAGAGCAAGCTGGCATCTGACTACAGCTTTCACCCCCTTGCTTGCCAGGCTCACTCTATTGACTTAGCAGATGTTACAGGTCCCGTGAATTAAAGAATTATTCCCCAGGGTGTCACTGTTCAGAGGTGTGAACCCTTTAAAAGACAGTCTCGTGAGGGGTCCTCAGATAATTGTCTTTGAAGGGGATTGTGGGACTTTGGTCTTAAATTGTTTACTTTTTCACTTCTTGACCATGATGTGAGTGGCTCTGCTCTACCACGTGCTCCTAACTGTTGTGTTACCACAGGCCCGAAAATATCAGGGCTCAGCAATCATGACTAAAACCTAAAACAACCAGAGTTAAACCTTTGTCTCTATAAATTGGTCTTAGGTATTTTTTCTAGTGACAAAAAGCTGACATTTCTTGAAGAAATCTCACCCATTTCAGAGAATACCAAACCCAGACCTCATCATTTGACCTACCCAATGTTTAACCATCTACAACAGGCAAAGTGCCGTGCAGCTCCCAAGAAGAGCCAGAGGGGCCAGTAGAGAATCACCCCAAGGTTGAGGCAGAATAGACTTCAAATAAGGTAGTGACAGATTTTTTTTTTTAGTTACGGAAACACTGTTTAAGTAGGAATAGTACTTGTTTCTGGACTTATGTTGCAAGAGAATCACTAAGCAGCGCATAAACAAAATATGGCCTGTGTTCTGCTGGTAACTTTCTGGTGGCAAAGTCTAAAAGGGCAGTAGTCCTGACACAGATTCTGACACAACAAAGGGCGTTTCCCATAGCATAGCTGCTTAGTGATGGGGGCCACATGGCCTCAGAAGTAAGAAAGGCAAACTTAGATGTTGACATGTCATAGGAAAAAAATAAATTAGCAGAAGGCTTTGTGGAAGGAAAATAAAAATGTGGGGAAAAGACCATTTTGCTGTTTCAGTCACAAATTATGCAGACGGCATACAAGCCACCTGCCGCAGACAGGGAAGGAGAGGTGCCTTGAGTGGAGGATGAGGGTGTGCTACCTCCAGTAGGCCATGGGGGGTGTGGATCTCATGGCGATGATGACGAGCTGTCTTGTATAGAGGATGAAGCCTTGCATGTAGACCATGAAGGTGTGGATCATGGACGTTGAAGGCGTGACCTTCACCGCATTTTCATGAGGTAAATGCCAAGCAGTGTCCTGCAAGGCTCAGAACAAAGCTTTTCCTGAGCATAGTATCATCAGCATCAGTTTAACCATCTCTTCATTACGTTTAAATATGTCAACTGAATCCAACCATGTGTTATATGTGGCTGCAGTGATCATTTCTTCCCTTGAAGGAATGAACTCGAAGAAAATGCATCTGTTTATTGCAGGTAAAAGGGGAGCGCTTCCTTTTCAGAATCTTTTGTTCTCTGTCTTTGACAACATCAGGGAAATGTAATACCCTGGAAGGAACTTGGATATGAAAACTACTGACCCAGGTTGAAATTGTGGTCAGATCTTGAGTGAGTCACCCGTCCTCCCTCAGCTTCAGCGTTCTCAGCTCCATATAGAAACGACGCCCAGCTAGCAAGCTAGGGTGTTACACCGGCTTACCTCAGGGACTCCTATGTGTGAAGTATTTTTAATGTCCCAGGTGCCACTTCACATGGGTCATGACGATGTGTCCTCGGGGTAACACTATATGGAAATTGTATTAATCATTCCATCATGGATGAGTAAGCTGTGTTTGGAGAACTTAAGTGACTTGTTTAAGGTGACATGACCGACAGTGGTAGTTTGTGAACCTGAGTGTGTCCGCCTCTTGCAATCAGTGGCAGAACAAGTAGATGAAAGCACATTTCAGATGGGAACTACTTCCTGGGATTATTTTTATTTTTCTCAATGATTATAGTGTAGACAGGAGGTGGAAAGGACACGAGAGAACAAAGTGGCATTACCTGACCCCACAGTCCTCTCTATACATTTTGCCAGCTCATCTTGACTTTATTCCTCCTTCTCTACTGCAGTTGGTGTTAGTGCAGAGGCATTCCCATATAAATAACAGGAGGAGTGCGGCATCAGGACATTTGCTGTTGAAAACAAAAGGGTGGCAGCAAGCTCGCTCAGCTAGTAAAGGCCCTTGTCGCACAATCCTGACGACCTCAGTTCAACTACTGGAACCCATGGAAAGCTGGAAGGAGAGAAATGACTTTACAAAGTTGTCCTCCGACTTACGCATGCATGCGCGCATACACACGCACACACATGCACACACATTACATATGCACAGTGATGAGTAAATGAAAATTTAAAAATAAAAAAGGGCCAGGGAGATAGCTCAGTGGGTAAAGGCACTACTCTTACAAGACTGACGATCTGAGTTTGATTCCCAGAGCCCACATAAAAGCTGGATGCAGTGATACCCATCAGTAATCCCAGCACTCCATCAGTGAGATGGGAGACAGAATTAAATGCCTAGAAGCTCATGGATCACCTAGCCTGGAGTACGGCAGAAACAAGAGAGACCTTGCCTCAAAAGGTGGAAGACTAGAACCGACTCCCCAAACTGACCTCCACATATGTGCTTTGACATACCTGTGCCACTACACACAACTAAATGAAATGAAGTGGAGAAGGAGGAGGAGGAGGACGAGGAGGAGGAGGAAGGGCCCCAGATAATCCTAGTTAGGAGCAGCAGTTTCATAGCTTTAGGTCTCTAATCCCATTGGTCTCCTCCTCATGCTCACATCAGAGCTTTTATAGTTCTAAATATTATCCTCTAATGAGACTGTAAAGCCATGAAGCTGACATAATGCTTCTCTCTCTCTCTTTAAATGGAAAATCCACTTATGCAAATGGAAATGGCTATTCAGAAACTCCACAGTGGCCCCCGCCTCGTGTCTGACTGACTAGGATGGGATACATTGTATTTTAAAAGGGTCAGGCCAGGCTTTGGTAGGGTAAACCCTGGGCTCTTAGTGCTTGGCTCAGTAGGGTTTATCCCTTGCTTGCATCACAACCTTTGTGTGCTCTCTGCCCTCCTTCATCTTGTTGTTAGGCTCCCTGGAACATGTGTTCCAAGCTAGCAAAGAGAAGAATGAACGTGGTCCACTAGTTCTAACTTCTAGACCAGGAGGCTTTGCATTAGGCAATCTGTCTTTCTTCTGGGGAAAGAGCAGAGAGGCTTACCTATCTCCAGCTCTTGCCTACCCTCAGCCCACTCCAGTCTCATTTCTAGCACTGGTAGCAGGGTGCCCAGAGCAGGCTCTCAGTGGGGCCAGAGTCATGCACACGTGGATTCTGGACAGAAACTGAGGAGGACAGCTTTCTGGCACTGGGGCTGACGCCAAAGGATGGAGCAAGGGACCCTGGGTGGCTAAAGCAGCAGGAAGGGAACACACCAGGAGATGAAATGGCACAGAAAGTGAACTCTCCAAATCCCAGGGCAAGTGTGACCAGAGTCCACTGTGGTAGTGCCTGAGGCCCATGAGTGGCAATGGCCCTGGGGAGCTGGCTCTCTTCTGCTGTCGTGCATTGGCTAGACTGGCTTTACAGACTTTGCACTTAGATCCTCACTCTTTCCATTTGCACAGCAGAAATAATACCTTGGTCCAATCTTCATGGAATTGTAGAAGTCAGATTAGGTTTTGAATGGAACAGCACTCAGAAGAGTCAAATATAAGATCCTAAACTACCTCCTTTGTGGACTTTCCATTTTGGATGTGAAATCAGCTTAAATCGACTGTTTTTTCCTCTCATTTTCCTTAAAATACAAACACTCACATCAAAAGAAATAGCCAAGCCTGGGAGGACTGATGGGCAAAAGCGCTAACTCTGAAAACCTAATGGCCTGAGTTTGATTCCTAGAACCCATGTTGGAAGTAGAAAACTGACTCCTGAAAGGCTTCCTCTGACCTCCACACATACTCCATGACATGTGCACACCTGCAGGCTTGTGCCTGTGTGTATGCACGAGCACACACAAATGGTGATGGTGATGATGATTACTATAAGATGTCTGAAAATATAAAGAAGAAAAAGGAAATGAAAATCTGCCACTAGTTGAATATTAACTTTTTTTTGCCTTTTCTTCTGCATGGGATGGCCACATGTGTATCTTAATAATAATAAAAAAAAGATAATATAATACTCTTTGAAAATCTGCTTTTTCCCTAAAAATAATGTTGCAATCATTTTATGTGGCACTAAATATTTTTTTCCTGCAGCATCATTTTAATAGACTATTCTTCTATTGTTTAATAAAAGCCTTATTAGTAGATATTTACTTTTTCTTAATTTTTCTTTCATCCTATTTTGATTTTGAGATAGGGTCTCATATATGACCCAGGGTGGTCTCTGACTCACTAGGTAGCTGAAGCTGGTCTCAAACTCCTGACCCCGCTACCTCCCCCTTCCCAGTGCTGGGATTACAGGCATGTACCAGGCATGCACCACCATGCTGGGCTTAGACACTTAATTGTTTCTATTTTTGCCTCTTAGCAAAAGCCTTTGAGAGCATATAATAATAACTATTTCTGAATAGTCATGTGAAGGGTAGATTCATGTAAATATAGTTTCCTGTTAAAATGTTCTAGATATAGGGCTGTTGAGACGGCTCCATAATTAAGAATGCTTGCTGCTCTTGCTGAAGACCCAAGCTTGGTTCCAAGCACCCACATCGGGTGGCTCATAACAACTGTAACGCCAACTCCAAGGGATCTGATGCTCTCTGTGATCTGTTTTGGGCACCTGTACACACACACGCACGCACACACACACACACACAAATATTTAAAAATCACAAAAATTACTAGATATGGCTTTTCCAGGCAAAGATTTGGATAAATTCCAGGGCTCACGGTATCTATTGTATATTTGGAAGTTTGTACCAAACCATGCTCTTGAGAGCAGTAGATATATGTCAGTTCCATGAAAGTAGGTCTAATTATGTGTTGAATCTCTTACCATATGATATTCATTTTCTTTTTAACATTAAATCCATAATTCCCTCCTCCTGGTTGCTCTGTGCTGGTAGGGATTATGTCTTCTTATAAAGTACCCAGGAGTTCTGAACCTTTAGTGTGCAGGGCTAGGAGTCCAACAACCAAAATTCCAATACTATGCCCACTTACAAAAGTGGTGTGGGGGCTGGAGAGCTGACTCACTGGTTAAGAGCACTGGCTGTTCTTGCAGAAGACCCAGATTTGGTTCCCAGCACCCACATGGAGGCTAACAACCATCCATAACTCCAGATCCAGGGAATCTAATACCCTATTTTGACCTCTGCAGGCATGACGTGGGCACACTTAGATTCATGCAGGCAATTCACTCATAAACATAAAATAATAATAATAAACAAAGTATTTTTAAAAAAGAAATGGTGTGACTTTTGCTAAGTCAGTTTCCTTATGCTACAGTGTCCATATATATAAATTAGAGATGATCTGACCTGGCCCACCTACCTCACAGGCTGTAAAAGATCATACGTGAAGTGGGCAGGAAAGTATTTTCTGCGTTAAGGCCTGGGCTCGTGTAAGGGGCACTATGCATTTTGCCATACTAGTTCTTCAGATAGTCTCAGCAAAGAATGAATTCTGGCAGCCATTCTCTTGTGAGTCTCCTTGAACCCTAGCTTGATCTTGTGGCCATTTGCAGGTAACAATGCAGTAGCTGGGACATTGAATGCTTTTCAAAGTCAGACCATAAGATGATCTAGCTTCAGGTGGATAAGAGGATAAAAGAGACCAAACTGAGCCCCGTGGATCCGTGAATGCATGAGAGGTAGGAATGCATGTTTGTTGCAAGACAGTAGATTTGGGGTGGGACCCCTGCCAACTTATTTCTAGTACCGTGAACTTGGACCCAGTCAAAAGTTGAATGACTGAAAGTTGTTACTTTTGGAACTGGAGAGACAGTCTGGTTTTCATTATCCCCTACCATCACTCCAACAGCTAAATGATCCCTCCTGTACTCAACAGTAAAATGAGCATGAAACTGGGACCTGCCCCCTGGCAGGGTCGGGAGAGTCACATTAGACACAGTGTCCTGCAGAGCTAGTCATCAGTACATTTCAGTCACAATGGTGATGAAAATCCTTGCTGATAATACATCATGCTTACTAACTTCCTTGATTCAATTCCCTGAACAGGATGCATCAGGCTATTCTGTGTTTTCACCCCTTGCATTGACACCCATTGCTGTGATCCCTCCACTGGGCATGCAAGGAATGTTCAACCCTTTCAGACTTGGAGTAGTTTTGCTTAAAATCCCCAAACCAGGCATTCTGAGGACCTTTAAGTGAGTTTCCAGAAGTCAGTTCCCTTAAAGATATGTTTTACCTAGGTCATGTCATTGATCAAATATTGACTTTATTTATTGGCTGCATTCTCGAGGCCTGTCTCATGGTCTCTTTTACACCCATGCTTGTTTAATGGCTGATTCATACTCTTTCCCTTCTCCATGATTCTACTGGAAATTCTAAAGATAAAAGCTAGGCAAGTATTAGACACAAATGATTGGAAAGGTTGTTTCCAAAGACTCTCATCACTTCTCTTAAAGTATCTGTTGAGCGCCCACCACATGGCAGGCCTGAGAGATAGGACAGCACAACCTCTGACCTTAAGAACTTACAGACTATTGGAGGGAGATGACAAGGCAATGAAAGACAGCCATGATACTGGAAGAAAAGGTTATGAAGAGGTCATGGACACCTATAAGAGATGACCCTTCCTACCACATCCCTCACCAGGCTTCTGGTCCGATGGGGGAGCAGGTAGAAATGAGAAGTGGGTAAATTCACATCCAGCAGTAATTCCCACGTCTCCTTTCCCCATGGCATTTCAGAGTGACTGTGTGTGACATGGGACAACGTGTTCATCCTTTCCCATGCAGCCTGCTCTTCCCAGACACCTTTGCAATAAGTGTGGCCATGGGACCGACTTCTGACTAGTTGGAATGTGAGAAAGAAAAGGCTCAGGAGACAGGATGGCACCTGGACAAGCTGATTGGTCTCTACGCAGGTTGCTGTGAGACTCACATGAGTGAGTAACACAGGGAAGAGATTCTTACATTGCAAGGGGAGAGAAAAGAGGAAGTTAATGAGTTCACTGGGGAGTTAAGATTACAGAATTATGGCCTGGGAGTCACCAACCTACGCCTTTGTCACACATGTGCACACATACGCACGCACACGCATCCTCACAGGATCCCAGGTGAGGCTGGGTCTGAGGGAAACCTGAGCTTCTTTGTCAGCAGTCATTAGAAACTGTAGGAACTAGAAAAGGAGGAAGGGGAGGAACAGCGGTGGGCAGGGCAGAAATGGCTGGTTTTGCAGTGCAGTCTGGGGAAAGGAAAAGTAATCTAGGGGAAAGTTAGTCTAGCCTCAGAGCTTTGTCCTTGTATTGGCTGTAGGACTAGAGGACACTGCTTGTACTTGGGATCTGCTCAGTGAAGTCTGGCAGCTGGAGAAGGGCGCCGAGGATCTGATGAAGCCAGCTCCCTTGAGGGCTTTAGGCTGAGCACGATGTTTAGGAGAGGTGAGGTGCACCTAGGTGCGCACACTCTGGCTGGACTAACGGGAAAAAAAGGCATTGTGTAGTCCATCCAGTGGGAGAGCTAGAGGACTGAGATATGCCATCCTGGAATAGTGTGCGTGCCAGGGGCTGCTCTGGTACACACCACCCCACAGCACAAGTGCTGCCCATGCTTCCACTGCTGGTGCTGGGCTCTGGATGCTAGAAACTACGTGGCTGTGGCTGTGTCCTTAACCCTTGCCTGGGAATGGGTTCTATAGCATCCTCATTCTTTTCCGGTAAGACTAGAGTCTCAGCGCATCTGCTGGGCTACACTCAAGATGCATGATAAAGGTGCTGGGGAAGCTAATGTTGGCCTTGTTCCTTGAAGAGGCATTTTAAGTATGACATACACTGCACAGATACATAACTGTATGTTGCATGTGTATTCGCATACACGAAGTTGACTTATGTGTCTCGGGTCCCCTTTCCAGGATGCTTTTATTCAACCTTCTAGTTTCCCCGAGGTCCTATTAAAGACTACAAAAGCCGTGGCTGTAGGGATCTTGTTAAAGTACCCTCACAGCCTGGGTGTGATGGCATACACCTTTAATCTCAACACTTGGAGGCAAAGGCCAGTGGATTTTTGTGAGATTGAAGCCAGCCTTGTCTTCATAGTGAGTTCCAGGCCAGCTGGGGCTACAGGAAGACCCCGTGTGGAAAAAAAAAAAAAAAAAAGAGAGATAAAGTATCCTCAAATAAATTGAACATAAAACCAAAGACACAAAGGCATAAGAATTTTTTTAAGATTTCTGTTTTCTTTTGTGTATGTATTTTTGTGAGTGAATGTCACCCGTGTGCAGGTGCCCACAGAAGCCGGAAGAGGACATTGGAAGAGTTACCGGTGTTTATAAGCTGACCAGCTGGGGGCTGGGAAGCAAACTTGGGTTTGGAAGAGCAAGTACTCTTGTACTCTTAATCACTGAGCCATCTCCCTGGCCAGTGTTTGAAACTGGGATTTGATCTACTTCAGATGAAACTCAGTTTAGGGTAGAGCATTGAGAAATTGCCCCAGGCGGGCTCCTCCCTGGGAAAAGCTCCTGAAGGCAACACAGTCTGCAGTGGTTGAGCCTCTCATAAGCCCTGGCCAGGTGATAGGTGGCACTTCCAGTAGTTTTCATGGCTATGAAAAGCTACCTTTGTTTGCACCCATCCCCCATTCTGAAGGTGGACACTTCCCAGCTCATCTCTGAATGTCATCAGTGCAAATCCACTGAATTACCAGATCCTCTGGACACCCCGTTCTGAGTCCCTCTGAAGAGCTGGCTATTCTCCATGCTGGCCTCCCATAGCATTTATTCCATTTTGGAATATTTGTCAGATGATTGCATATTTACCTGTGTTTCATGACTTTCCCTTTAACAGTATCCCATCTGATACAATGTTCTCAACTACTTGGGAATACCTATTAGTGTTTTTTAGTAGAAAGAAGGAAAGATGGATGGATGGATGGATGGATGGATGGATGGATGGATGGGATGGACACCTGAGCTTTGGTGGGCAACTGTAGCTGAGTGCCAGCAGGGGCAATGTAGACAGTTTTCCAAGACACTTTCTCCATACTGGCTGGCAGGACTTCTGGAGTTTATTTTCCTCTAAATTTTCATTTGTGAAGGAAGGAGTTGAGTTTCAAGAGGTGAATGGCTGTGCCCAGGGCACACAGCTCGTAAGCTGGCTCTTAATGCGGGTCTAGTGTTCTGACCCACACCTTATAGTACCACCACGCTACTCACTTTCAGTATGAATGCTGGAGCCCTTCCTAGAAGGCTGCCCACAGGCCTCTGATTGGCACGTATGTGGCATAGAGCACCCATCATTGAGTGAGCCCCTGGAGCAGAGGCCAGAGTGTCTTCCTAGCCCTCAGCTGAGTCCCAGCTTTAATGCTCAGAGCTCTAGTTAGACTGCCTTTCGCCCAGATGTGTCTCTCTTTTCCTTTTAGGTTCCGAATCTCTTGAGCTCCCCTTTCCTAGGAAAGGAAGGCCCCGCTCAGAACGCGTCTTACAGAAAATTATCTGTTTCCTCAGAGTTAACATCTGCGTGCATTCCATTTTGCCTTGCCTTACATTCATTTAATTATTCAGCTGTTGAAGAATATTTTGAGTCAACAAAATGATTCAGTGAGTTAGGTCACCTCTCACACAAGCCTGGGGACTTGCGTTCGATCCTCCAAACCCCACGGAAAGGTCGAAGAAAGGAGAGAGTCGACTCCACAAAGCTGTTTCTGACTTCCACATGTGTACCACGGCACGTTCCTCCACCCAACATATACATGCATACAAATAATAATTTTTAAAATTTTCAAGTAGGTACTGTGTCAGATGCTAAAAAATTAAGAAAATCTGTAGTCTTATTAAACCTTTCCCCTTCCAAAGGCTGGGCACTTATTATCTTTTCTTTGCATTCTCTTGTAAGGGGAAGCTGAGTGATTCCTGTTTTCTAAATGAAGAACAGAGATGTATGAAAAAGAGGTGCCCTTTGCCCCGGGGAGTCCCACCAGTCAGTAACAGAACTGCGGGGAGCCAGGAGGTGGCTGGGCCAAAGCCCAGGTGCTTCTACAGGTGTTTGTTGTTGGGCTGTGGCTCAGGACAGTCCCCACTCAGCTGCACTGCCATAGGCAGTGCTGTATCAGGCACAGAACCTCAAGGGACAAGGGATAAGCAAACAGGCAGAGACAACCCCTCCCATTCCCTCCTGGGCCTGGGTTTCTTGTCACTGAAGTGCCTTATAGTTACAAGTGCCTTTGTAACTTCTAGAGTAGGTTCCAGAAGGTTCTGCTGGCTTCGGTCCCTGGCTACACATCTATACCCTGTGGGGAACCCATCAAGATAACTGGGCTGAGTCAGGAACTCAAGTCAGCTGGCTTTGGGTCTGATACGCCATGTGAACTTGCTTAACATGTTAGAGAAACACTCTAACCACTGAGTTACAATCGTAGCCCCTTGAAAATGTTTTTTCTTAACTTTTAAAATATTTTATTATTTTTTATTTTATATGTACAAGAGTATGTATGTAAGAGTACTCATGTCATCCAGTGCACGTGGAGCTGAAACATCTCTCCCGCTCTGAAAGGGTTTTTCAATTCTAAGATTTGTGCAAGACTGTGGTGGCTTGAGACCATCCTTGAGCTTCTGTTCCTAGTCTTCAGGATTGCATGGGTCAAGACGACTTTTTCCTACTATAAATTTCAATAACTTAGCTAGGCATGGTAGCTCACACCTGTAATCCCAGAATTTGGGAGGCTGAGGCAGGAAGAGGTCCACAAATTCAAGGCCAGCCTGAACTACACAGAGAGGCTAGCCTGAACTACCTAGTGAGGCCAGCCTGAACTATACAGTGAGGCCCTGTTAGAAAACAAAATAAATCTTGGCAATTCATCCAGGGTTGCCAACTTTTGTTAAACATAAGATTCTTTTTTCTTGCTCTTCCTCCTCCCCCCGCCACCCTCTCTGACTGCTATAAACATTCTGCCCTTAACCATGGTCAGGGCATAATCTTGCTATTTAAAAAAGTGGATGTGGTCAGCCTTGGGGAAAACTAGCTGAGTTTTTGCTGTTGTTGTTGTTTGCTTGGTTGGTTTTTTTCCCCATTTTACTTCAGACAGAGGAAACAGAACAGAAGCCAGCACTGGCTGGTGTCTGGGAGTCACTGCTGGAAGGTGTGTGTAGTTTGTGGCTGTGTTCTTTCACCTTGCAGTCATGCCCTGGGAGAAAGGTTAAATATGTGAATTGTTTGCCTTGAGGGAACTGAAGGGTAGAATAGACAAACAATGTCCTGGAGAAACAAACTTTCAACCTCATGTGTCTTAGTCCATTTTTTGTTGCTATAACAAAATACTTGAAATCAGGTAATTTATAAAGAATAGACACTCATGTAGCTAGCACTTCTAGCATGGTAGCATGACAGAGCATTGTATGATAAGACAGAACAGTTATCTATACTGGGACTCTTTCTTTCTCTGTGAATTCACTGTAGTCATTGTGGGAGCCCACTTGGGTTCCCAATCATCCCATCTCCAAATAGCACCCACATGTACATTTGGAAACGTTAACCAAAAATTCATCCAATATGTAAACTTATGGGGTCACATTCAGACCACAGCAGCATATTACTAAAAGGTGTGTCCACCATGACACCCATTTGGAAAAGGTCCCTATGCATTCAGACAGTTACAAATGCATAATACACCTGCACACTATATAGAAAAATCCCACAAGGTTTTCCCTGCATGGAAGAGTGATGGATAAATTAATTTTCTTTCTGAGTTAAACTTCTTATATTTTATAATCAGAAACAGAATGAATAAAGAAGCCAAAAGGACAAAGGACAAAAGTAACAAGAGGAATCATGCGATCCTGTGCAAGAGGTCTTGGCCCATGGCCTCCTTAGTATATACACAGTTCCGATAAAACCACATCTTGCACTGTAGTGGGCTCTTCTGGGCTTGTGCTGGTGTCAGTTACCTGTTATCTTTGCTTTTCTGAGGCTGAGCCTGGTGCCTGATAGTGTGCAGTACATGCTTAAGCAGTGCATATTGAATGAATCTCTTTCCCACGAGGCCAGCCATGTGGCTCTTGACTAAGAGGAGCCCTCAGAGAAAAGCTGCCACGTATGTGGCAAGGGACCATCCCTAAATCACTGTCCTTTCTGAATTAAAAAATGTGAATGGTGGTGGGGTATGCATTGTACCTTTCCACAGGACAAAAAGTAACAAGATAACAGGAGGACTTCTGTGTTGGGGCAAGTCCGTCCCAGTTAAAAGAAAAAGCCTCAGTGATCAGGTTTCTTGGTAACACACAACAGGAGTTGATTGATTCTGACCAATCCCAGCAAGAGAGATGCACAGAAGAGGCTCCTGTTGGGGCAAGAAGATGGTGGGCAATGAAAGAGGAGAACCCAAGAGACACCCAGCTTCAAGAACCAGGGCTCTTATCCCTGAGCTCTGCCTCCACAAAAGAACCCTATTATCTGACAACTCTGAGTCTCCACACGTTCACTATGGTGGTTAAGAGCCTGAGCTTGGAGCCAGGCTTCTCTGTTTCAAGTCATATTTACCAAGACCTTAGGTAAACTCTGTAACCTCTCTGTGCTTCTCTCCACATCTGCAAATGCAGGATACTAACAATACCAACTTGTATTAGTTACTTATTTCTGTGAAACAGAGTACCCCAAATTTGATGACTTAAACCAATAATCAATATTTATTACCTCTGTTTCCATGGGTAGGGTGTCTGGGAGGGGACCTAGCTGGACATGGTGGTTTCTTACAAGTGTTGATCAGGTCATCTAAAGGACCCGTTTAGTCTGGAAGATATTTCCAAAAAGACTCACTCACCAGGCCTGCAAGTTGGTACTTTGGACAGAAAGACTCAATTTCTCCCAAATTACTTCCTCTCCCTCCAAGGTAACAGAAGAAGAGCCAGATAGAAGCTGCATTCTTGTTATGATCGAGTCTTCAAGGTCACATGATATCACTTCTGTATATTACTGTTCATGAGCACGAACCTACAAAGTCCACCTAATAAGGAGATGAGGATTAGGTTACATTTTTTTGCCCACAAATACAGATTTTGTTTTAATTTCATGAAATCAATTCCCAGCTAGATGAGGTAGCTCATGCCTGTAATCTCAGCACCAGGTGTGGAAGATGGAGGCTAAGGCAAGAGAATCACAAATCAAGGCCATCTTGGGGGTACACACTGAGATCTTTTTATTTTTTTAAAGCCCAGAGACAGCGCAGTGAGTATGCGCACTTGCTACACAGGCATGAAAACCTGAGTTCCAATCTCTAGCATCTATGTAAGAAAACAGGCATGCTTGTGGGTACCTGAACCCCAGTGCTATGATCTGCAGAGAAAGGAAGATCACTGGGGCTTGCTGGCTGTCACCCTAATTCTGGCTTTGGTGAGAGACCCTGTCTCAAAGGAATAATGTGGAGAGTGATAGAGCAGGATACACAGTGTTGTTCTCCTGCTTCTTCAACCTCAGACACAATGTGAACACCCTCACACATATGTGTGCATACACCACACATACACATACACTCCACATTCACATACATATACATACACAAAGACCAATTTCCTTAATTTATATGATAATTAGTAATCTCTACATGCATATGTGTATCTAATGAAACGCATAGTTTTGAGCCTAATGGAAAGTGATTGGGAGGATTTAACAATTTCTCATAAGCCTGGCCTTACTACACCTGTATTTTATAACTGCTACACTTTAGGATTTTAGTGAACATTAAATCATTTAATACAGTAAGTGCCTGGTGCCTAGTCATTAACACCCAAGTGACTGATTGCCAGGCATACTATTCTTGTTACTATGGTTACTGCTTTTACTTACCTTCCCATCATGTCATGTTTCCTGCTCCACAAAGTCACCTACGTCGTGAAGGCTGATCTCCCCTCTTATTGATTCTTGGAGCCTCCTGAGGGCAGCAGGGGCCTCTTTGGGTAGGTTCTAAACCCTTATGTGCCCAGGAGAAATAGAGTTTAATCACATCCAAGCCTCCATCAACAGTGGTCAGGCATGGCTGTCCAGTGCAGATTGGTAAAGGTTGGCCCTTGCTCATCTTTCTTCCTCTCCTCAGTAAGATACCTGCAACAAGTTAATCCAGGGCACTCAGGTCAGCGGGACATATGCAGAACCCTTGTCTGACTGGTGCCCCAGTGTGATAGAGTTGCATGGGATTTGAGAGATCAGCAGAAGTCAGCAGTAAGAAGGCAGGCGGAGTTAATGAGTAGGTTATTGCTGCCCACCAGCCCTTGAACTATCAGGTGACCCAAAGGATACCACCCTGGGGCTGCTTGCTGGGACTTAAAACCAACCAGGAGCTGCTTGTCAAACCGAGAGCCTCAGCTGGGTTGTGTGAACCCTGAAGAAAGCTCTAATGGGTGTGCTCAGAGCAGCTGCTGTGTCGGATTTATATAAAGCACTGCTGTGCTAGCCGTGGCCCAGCCCATGGGTCTTGTCTAGACAAGGCACTGATGCTCCCTGCCCTGGGCCCCTTGTCTGTGAATAATGCAGAAATGGGAAGCTCATCACTTGCACCTCTTGAGCTTAGCTTTCAACGTTCCAGTTTCCACTTGGACTTCTTTCTTTTAGTACAAGTGGACACAGGCCTGAGGCACACAAGAGCATCATCCTGTATGTCTTGCCTTTCAGGTGCCCCTCTCTCTGTCCGCCTGTCTGTCTCTACCCTTGCAAACTCAGGTTTATTACAAAGCAGAAGGTGGAGTGCTTTCACCTCTTTAAAAAGTTTCTATTCTACCTCTGTTGGCCCATCTTTTCAAAATATACCCCTAGACCTGAGTGACAGGGAGCAACACCTTGCACTCTGAGAAAGGTTCTTCATGCCGCCTCTGGTTTGCTGAGACAGGATCTTATGTATAGACCCCGTTCTCGCTATGGAGTCAAGGATGATCCTGACCTTCTGATCCTCCCACTTCTTCCTCTCAAAATGCTGAGATCACAGGCATGTGCCACCACCTCTGGTTTTATGTGGTGCTGGGAGTTGAACCCAGGGCCTCCTGCATGCTAGGCAAGCACTCTACAAACCAGGCTACATCCCTAGTTTTCTCCCTGACTCACTGTACCGCATCTTCAAGGAACCTAAGAGATCTTTGGTGGACAAGGCTCTGAGTGTCATTGCAGACCAAAAGAATAGCAGATGGAGTGTGGGAGAGGTTTGGACAGGTGTAGCACACTTAGCAAAAGCACTGGAGGGAGAGAGAGAGAGAGAGAGAGAGAGAGAGAGAGAGTCAGAGACAGCAAGCCAGAGAGAGAGAGAGACAGAGAGAGAGAGAGAGACAGAGAGACAGAGAGAGAGAAGCATTTCCATGTGAACCTTTTAAAAATTTTTTCAAGAAGAAAAATAAAGCCACACACAGGAAAAGTCCCTTGTGGCCCCTCTCCTCCTTCTGTCTAGTTGAAAATGTAAGATAAAGAGGAACAGAAGTTATCCATAATGCTTACTTCCCTTTAGCTCAGAAACCTACTGTCCATATTTACATTGGTGGGTCTCTGTTTCCATGGTTTCAGCAGAGAGTGGAGGAGGCAAAGGAGCATGCTAATAGTAATTAATGGCCATGAGCCATGAGTCGGACTTCAGCCCATGGTTTCCTGGTCTCATGTACAAGAAGCGCACAAGGAAGATCTGCCCTGAAGACTCTACCTAGCTACGTGGATGAAAGGGGTTTCATGGCTGTGCATGTCTGGAATCACAGCAAGCCTCATCCACTAGCTTAAGGGTTTACAGACCTGGTAGTGAAACCTCTACGACAAAAATAATAATATATCAGGCTTTCGTCACTAGATGTGACCCCACAGCGGAGCAGGCGGTATAAGGTAGTCTTGTGAAGTTTCAAAGGAACAGAATTTCTCAACATTTACCAACATTTGGGGTTAGAGGAGAGAGAGAGAAAGAGAGAGAGAGAGAGAGAGAGAGAGAGAGAGAGAAGCCCAAGTTGGCCTTGAACACACAGTCCTCTTGCCTCAGTCTCCCAAGAGCCAAGATCATGGGTAGGTGCCACCATAGATGACCGTAGACGATTCTCTGGTGTGGGGCTTCCCTGCGTTCTTGGCCTCCACCCACTGGATACGAGTAGCACTCTCAGTTGTGACAATGAAAAAAAGGGCCCCAGACATCCTGTATTATGTTATGGTTCTCATATGGTTTAAGTGCACCCTCCAAAATGTCTTCTGTTGGGAGCTTGGTCCCAGCCTGGTGGTCCTGAGGTTGTGGAACCTGTAAGAATGGAGCCTAATGGGAGGTGATTAGATCATTGGAGCTCTGCTCTGGGAAGGAATTCGTGCAGTTCTCATGGGAATTCAGTTAGACTGATGCCTGGTTTTGAAAAGCTGGTCAGGGCTTAAAAGGTGCATCCATTCCAGTAGGTGGTCACTGTGGTAGGACAGAAGGACTTAAGTCACAGGGTCTTTTGTTCTAGGAGTACCAGGAAGGTGATATGAATGGAGGAAATTTAGGAATGTCCACCCACATTATTTGGTCACTCTTAGAACTCTGGAGGGCAACAACAAGAGAAATCCTTCTCGTCCAGACACCCCACACTAGTTGTGTAATTCCTGCAGATTCCAAGGAGCAGAGACGGGAATCTTTTACAACTTCGGTTATTTAGATAGTCGGTCATCTGAGAAGACAGTGGATTAACATTCTAAAATTTCTGTTTTACAATCTCATCTCTAGCCAGCAGATTACATAGGAGAGAGAGGAGGGGATCAAAAGTCGTCTGTTAGGCCAGAGTCCGGTCTTGTCCCTCTGGTCAGGTGGTCAGCCACATTTTTGAGATTGATGTGTTCTCGTGTTATCTTCTCTTGCACTCTTCCCTCATTCTGTGGATGTTTGGGCTCAGGCACTTCATGAAATGATGAGCCCAGTTTCTTCTGGTATCTACCTTGAACTCCTCCAGGGGCATCTGGGCTGTGGATTAACTCAGAACAAACAAACCATTAACAGTGCGTATGTGCTGATTTCTTTTTACAGTGTAGAGTACACTTATGTCTTTAGCATACAGAATATGGAAGTGTCTTATTTGTTATCCATTCGGAGGAAACTTATAGTTCCTCTCCCTCTATTCTCTTTCTCTGTCTCTCTCTGTCTCCATCTCTGTCTCTGTCTCTGTCTCTCTCTCTCTCTCTCTCACACACACACACACACATAACTAGTATCTCTCAATCTCAAGGCTTCAGAACCCTTGGAACTGGAGTAACAGAGGATTGTTGTGCTGGAATTTGAACTTGGGTCCTCTGCAAGAGTAGTCAGTGTTCTTAACTACTGAGCCATCTCTCCAGCCCTGACTTTTTCATTAGTGTCCAAAATCCAACTGTTTCTGTTTTCCAGCGTAAGGCTAGTCAAAACTCAAGCTGAGCTTCTCCCACTGGCCCAGGATCTGTTAGATATTAGAACTCACACGTTGTACTAAGACAGTGGGTCAGTGGTAAGCAGACACACAAACACACCCCTTTCCGGACAGTGCCTCAGACTGGCACACTCATCTCTTCATGAATACACAGAAACAATCACCTGAGCAAGTGGGAGAGGTCTGAGAGTACGAAGAGTGGAGAGGCTATGAGGTCGTATGTGGTGGGAGGGCTTAGAGGGGAAGTGGTCTCTATGACACAATTTTCATTCTCCAAATGCTTCATTTTCTAGAAAAAGAAACTAGACAGCAACGGTGAGTGCTGGAGTGGAAATGCTGGTGCTGGCGCAGGTATTCTAATTATTTGTCACCAAGTCCCTCTTGCTGAGGCTGTTTCCTCCTCTGACAGAACTGGATTGCCAAGAGCTCCTCACACTGGATGCTTGAGACGCTTTTACAGCTTGATGCTCTGTATCCGACCTCATTTCCTCCCTTCCCCCTCCTCCCTTTCCTTTCCCTCTCGTTCTCTCCCTGTATGTCTGTGCTAGGGATCCATCCAATCTTGGGCCTCACACAGGCAAGGAAAGTACTCTCCTGACGAGCAAATCCTTAGGTAGTAACTATTCCTATTTTACAAATGATAAAAACCGGGTGCTCAAGGAGATTAACTCACCCAAAGTCAAATAAATCTGGGCCTATGACAGGTAGCTTTGGGATCTAACTTAAACCTTCTTAAGGGGCTTTTTATGTGCGGTCTGAACCACACAGGCCCAAACCATTTCCAAGGTTTCACTCTGACATGCTTCAATCAAAGTTAGTCAATTCAGTGGATAAATGGCTTCCAACACTCAGTGTCCATGGAATATGAAGAAGGCTGTTGAGTTGGGGTGGGCCGTGGGATTCTCTAGGTGGGGCTGTCTGGCTTCCTGGGAGCTCTCAAACTTCCCAAAGGCCTGCGTCCTCGTCCTTGGTAGCCCGCCCAGTCCCGGTGTTCGCGGCCGCTGTTGCCAGGCACTTCCTCCTCGCTCCGTCGCGCCCGGGAAGCCGCTCCCACTCCCAGTGTCACGGCCACTCTGGCGGGAGCGGGCGGAGGGGAGGTGTCGCAACCTCCTCCCTCCCTCTTTCCCCGCCTTGGCACTCAGTCACCTTGCAGATGAGCGCGCCAGCAGACGGCGGCGGGCGGCCAGGGGCCCGGCATGTCCCCTGAGTGCGCGCAGTCGGTGGCCACTGGCCCCCCGCGCACCCTGGACCGTGCCAATCGCACGCTCTTTCCTTTCTTCTCCGACGTCAAGGGCGATCACCGGCTGGCGCTGAGCGCGGTGGAGACCACGGTGCTGGGAATCATCTTTGTAGTGTCACTGCTGGGCAATGCGTGCGCCTTGGTGCTGGTGGCTCGCCGACGGCGCCGCGGGGCGACTGCCACCCTGGTGCTCAACCTCTTCTGCGCAGACTTGCTCTTCACCAGCGCCATCCCGCTAGTGCTCGTGGTGCGCTGGACCGAGGCCTGGCGGCTGGGCCCCGTCCTGTGCCACCTGCTCTTCTACGTGATGACCTTGAGCGGCAGCGTCACCATTCTCACGCTGGCGGCGGTCAGCCTGGAGCGCGTGGTGTGCATCGTACGCCTGCAGCGAGGTTTGAGAGGCCTCAGCCGGAGGGCGCAGGCTGTGCTGCTGGCTTTCATCTGGGGCTACTCGGCGCTTGCCGCGCTGCCCCTCTGCATCTTTTTCCGAGTAATCCCGAAGCGGTTCCCTGGCAGCGAGGACCAGGTGAGAGCTGGCTACGGACAACAGGACAAGTGTTGGGGCGGTGGGGATCCGACGGAGGTGGTGAGCTGGGATGACGGTGGTCAGCAGCAACAAAATAGGCCATTTGTTGCATTGAATCGTTTTCTGGCAGACCCAGTGCTCGACGCAGTGAAGTTTAATTTCTTAAATTTCCCCACAGTCCTGCCAAGTGCTGTAAGTGGAGTCTCTTAGATTCTTGCAAAATGCAGTGACCACTATGAGGCTAATTAAATAACCGGGAGTTTACAGCCAGATGGATGGCACTGAATCGATGCCAGGTGGCCACTCACATTATATGGAGTTTTTGCTTTCTCACCAGGTGTCAAACTACTGTGATGATCATACGTGTCTTACAGAAATACACAGTATCTCCCTTAGATTCAGCGGGAACTGGTTTCTTACGTACAAATTTCTGTGAAAGGCCTAGGGTCCCGCTTTGAAAGTGCAAGGACAGATGCATACAGATGTCCAGGGAGAAATGACATTGAAGACTCAGGGGTCACCCCCAGACCCATGCTGGTTTAAGAGACCTGTGACTGCCTCTCTCAGATCCTCTGTTTTCCCTTATCTTCGATTGGAGGGATTATATTAGGCCACTGGCATCTTACTCTGGAGCCTCGGAGGATGGGAGATGTCAAGGTTCCCTGGGTGCCCACGATGTAGATTCCAGAGCTGAGCTGAAGAGCTTTAATGTGGGCTGTGTAGCTGCAGCAGCTGACATTAGAGTCACAGAGGGACTACGATCTAAAACAGATTCTCCAAACAATGCAACATTGGTTCAACTCACCCCTACAGGGCAAGGGTTGCACACGGAGATCCACCCGAGACTCCAGACCTGGATGCTGGGTTGCTGGGCAGCACGCTGAGCTGTTATGTGCCTTTTGCTCTCCTCTGCGCCTAGAGTAGAGAGATGGGGCAAGGAAGATCTGTGCTCATGACCCTGAAGTACCAGTTAAGCAGTCCGTGGCTTTCAGAGGGAGACTGGGTTTTCACCCTCTCCTTTCCCCTTTTGGTCACTCGTTTTCTGGTCCCTGGCAAATCTCTCACCCTAGGTCCTGGGAGGGAGAGTGGAAGATCTGGAACAAACAAGTGCCACAGTCCCAAAGAGAAGTCCCACAGAGGGCTGTAGGTGGATGATGCACACCGTCTGGACTCTGGACACAGAGAAGGCCCTTCAGGGGAGATTGGGGGTGAGGGCCGTCCCTATACCAATCACACTTGCATTTTATCAAGGGAGAGGATAGATGAAGGCTTCATCCTGGGCAAACAGTATCCTAATTCAAAATCAAACTGTGAAGCCTATTCCTGGTAGTTTATTTTTTGTGTGGAATTCTTTGGAGGGAGATATTTCTTTGATTATGACTTTGAGTGACCAATGAGCAGAGCCAATCAACCCTGTGGTACTTGATCAAAGAACATGTAAACTGTAGCCATATCTCTGTAGATGGGGCCAGGAGAGCTGGGGTTAGCCCCAATGATGGGTACTGCTGGCTTGGGAAGACTAGGGACTCTAACTAGCTGTCCTTAGCCTGGATACACCTGTGCATCAGAGCAGGCCACATAGATACTTCTGGAATAAGTGAAAGTTCAGGCCTAATCCCATACAATGGAATCAATTAGGCCACAGTAATATCCAACCTGTGTCTAGCTGACTGCATGCTACCAAGGATAACTAAAAGTGTAGCCCAACACATTTGTAGATGACAATGTCATGTCACAGTGTAAAAAGGTTGGACACTCCTGATATAAGAGTGTCTCTGCCATGAGTTGTTGTTTTTTTTTTTAAAGTTATTCTCACTGAGTTAGTACTGTTATTTTTTCACAGAATTCAAGGAATTCCTACTCATTTTTAACATAGGACAAAAAAGAGATTCTGAGAATTAAGACCAAAGTAGGGCTTTTAAAATTTTTCCAGATTTTTATTTTTAAGATTATTATTTTTATTTTATTTTCGTTGTATGTAAGTATATGTATGTAAGTAAGTGTACCTGTGTCATACTATACCCATGGAGGTCAGAAGAGGTTGTTAGATCTCCTGGAATTGGAATTACAGAAGGCTGTTAGCTGGGAACCAAACCCGGGTCTTCTACAAGAGAAGGGAGTGCTCTTAACTGATGAGCCATCTCTCCAGCTCCCAGATGTTTATTTTGTACTGTCTATTTTAAAATTCACTCAGGTACAATCCTATTTAACTGACAACACTAAGAAAGAAGGCTCTTGTCCCCTGTTAGACAAAACCCCAGACTAAAACTCTATGCTAATTTGAACCCTAGGGATCAAATAAGGAGTTTTTGCATATGGTGATTGCTCTGTACTGCAGATGTTTTTGTAGACATCTTAGTTGGATACTCAGACACGCTTCTTGCTTTAATAAAGAAACACCTTCTTGGTTTCGGGGCCTTTGACAAGGCATTTGGACAAAGCTAGTGGGCCAGAATGAGCTGATAGTTTTAGAGCCAGGTGAGTTAGTTGCCTACAGGAGCCTTAGATATTGAAATTAGTAGAGGTGGGATGGAAAGTTTGTCATCTCTACCACCTTGTCCTCTCCCAGTATCTCTCTCTTTCTCGCTGAGCTGTCCTTTCTCTCATAGAATACAGTGATTTCCTCTTCTCTGAGGTTTCAGTTCCCACTGGACTAGTTACTTGTGGCTTCAATTACCCGTGGATAAGTGGTCAGAAAATTTTAAATGGAAATTTCATAAATAAAAAAAATCCTAAATTTTCAATAACTTTTATTTCAGTTTATTTTTATAATTTATTATTAGTTTGTGGCTAATTTCTTACTGTGCCTAATTCATGATTTAAATTTTATCCTAAGGGTGTATGTATAGAAACAAAAAGGTACACGTAAGGCTCAGTCCGTCAATGGTTTCTGTCATCTACCAGGGGCTTGGGAACATATCCCCCTTGAGAATAAGGGGACCACTGCATTCTGCATTCATGCCAATGGAGCCTCAGACAGAGAAACTTGCCAGTTTCTCAAGGGTTGTTGCCTGGGTTTGTGGGAGGCATTCCACTTTGTAAACTCAGCAGTTGAAGAAATAATTTGAAAGCACCGAGAGGCGATTTTTAAAAAGGGGGTAAGGAGAATGAGGAAGATGGCCATTTAGGAAAGACGGTGACAGAGAAGGACATGGTGTAGACTGAGGCTGGTCTCATATCTAAAACTGCAGAGGCCAGATGTGTGAGCTCACCCCTCCTCTAGTCTCAGCACTCAGGAAGCTAAGGCAGGATTACCATGAGTTTGAGGTTGCCTGGGCTACATAGTGAGACCCTGTCTCAAAATAAGTAAATAACTAAATAAGCAAAAAATAAACGAGATAAAAACGCAAAGTTCTGTTTTTTTAAGTCTTCAGATTAACAGCTTCCTGCTTGTGGCACTTGCTTATCCTTTCCCAGTAAGATACTAATAATGGAGGTTTTGGAAGGAGGACATTTTCTCCCCACAAACCCAAAGCACAAATAGGTCCTTCTGATCCAGAGAAACAATACCCTTAGAATTTTCTACCCACTTAAGATTCCCCTGAAAACAGGAACATGGGGTCCTTCATTTATGTGGACTGTGGTACCTTGCCATCTACAGTAGATGATAGGCCTGTTAGTACTAGTCAGTTTGGTATTCAAGTGTGGGCTCCAGACTCCCACATTTGGGAGCAAGCAGGGACTGTCTCCCAGAGGCCAAGGCATCCCACTGGGCTACACCACATTTCCCCTGTTTGCATAAAGGGTCTGAGAATGGTATTAATTGCATGAGATTGCCATGGGGACTCATGTTTGATACATGGACCAATACCTAGCACATATGCAATTAAGTGCTCAAGAACTGCTAGCTATTATTAGTTTCCTTATCTTGGGGCATGAACATTTAAACAGTCTTCAAACAGTGTAATTCTTCTGATTGCTGTTAACACAATCAGCTGCCATGTCAAGAGGGTGGATAGTTCTTAGCAACACTGACTTCTCAGTCAGCTCAGCTGAGCCTGTTCCAATGGGATAACTGCCTGTGTGTGCTGTGGCCCTGCCAAGTGGTGACCTGCATTAGTGGGTGGAAGACTGTCCATTTTGGCTAGAATGTGCTGTCCATTCATTCCACAAACTTTTGCTGAGCATCCTTCCCTCCTACCCCACCACAAGTCACAAAAACACAGGTCAGGGGTACGTCTCTTGATGGTTCCAGGTGCTGACCTGATTCCGTGGGACTTTGCAGTCTGTAGTCTAGTAACCCCACAAGTGGGTATTCTTATGTTTATTTTATGAAGCAGGAAATGACCAAAGTCAGGCAAAGAACCCGACTAGAATCTAGCCTGGCCCTAATCCTTCTGTGTATCACCTCCAGGAGTTCATGATTCCTGAGGGCATTTGATCTCTTTACCTCACCCTTCCCTGCTACAACGTGGTCTCAGTAATGTTATCCTGTCTCTACTGAGTGTGGACTGTCTGAGGAGACGAGTGCCCTTTGCTTGACTTTGGTAATAAATATTAGAGAATACTTTTTAAAAGTCCATGTTGGCACTTCTTGTAATCCCAGTACTTTGGAGATGAGATGGGAAGGGGTATCACAAAGCCAAAGTCTACCTGAACCATATAGTGAGTTCAAGGCCATTCTGGGCAACTTAGAGAGCCTCTGTCTCAAGAGAAGAGTTGAGGAGTGAGCATGGAGAAGGAGAAGGCTAGCAGGAGAGGCAGGAATATGTCTTCCCATGCTTAGGTTGGCCTGGTGATGTGGAGGTGGGCATCTGGGGGAGGGAGCCAGTGAGGTAGTGCAGGTCAGCCACTTGGATCTCAGAGGTTCCTTCTAGCCAGTAGAGAGCAAGACACCTGAGGCCAGCACTTAGGTTTCTGACAGCCTGGAAGATGGCTGCCATATACTCTGATGTGGTGATGTAAGAGGCGGAGTCATTTTGAAGGCGGGATGGCCAAAGCTGGATGTGCCTGTGAGGCTTCCTGCAGGACGTCCCTTGGGCACTGGCAGTCACATTTAACTCTTTGCTGCATCTGGCCTCCACCTTCATCCCGGCACCTGAGTTCCACCAACCCATTCCTTGTCCAGTGAGCGTGGTACTGCCCTTGTGGACACAGCGCCCCTGCCCTCTCTCCGTGGCAGCTCCTGAGCTTCCTAGGGTAGGACCCGAGCCTTGTTCCTCCCTACTGTGACCTCACAGTGGTTCAGCCACTTTGGAGAATGAATGAGAGAATAAATAATTTCAAGAACACTATTGGTGATGCTGCCAATTTGACTTCCAGATCTTAGGAACCAGGCAGGCCTAGAACTTTTGATTTCCAAATGTCTTTTATAAAACCAGAAAATCGTTCAAATGTACAGAAAAAGGACAGAGACTCCAACACTATGTTCCCACCTTCCAGTCAGGAGGCACTGCCCAGCTCCTCTGCAAGTCACAGCCTGTCAGAGAAGACCTAGAACCAAAATGACTTGTCAGATGCAGTTTCCCACAGAAATAAACTTATGACACCAACTTGAATCTCTGATGCGTGCAAGTTGTCAGAGGACAACTTGCAGGATTTAGTTCTGTCCTTTTACCATGTGGTTCCTAGGTATCAAATTCAGAGAGTCAGGCTTGGCAACAAGTGCTTTTACCTGCTGAACCATCTAACTGGCCCAGTTGTTGTTTAAAGGAGCATATATACCTTGTATTTCACCATCAGGGCTCTAGAATGCCTTCCAAAGAGCATATAAATATGTCACTTAGGCCCCTCTTAGCGCAGATGGGGTGCTTGTCATGCTTCCTGCCCAGAGCGAGAGCCACAGATCAACTTCATTAATGGATCTGAGGCGCTCTCCAGAACAAGCACATTACCTCTCTGGTTATATTTTTTCAACTCCAATGGTGATCTGTGTTCTGTGTCTGATAGTCCTTTTCCCCCCTAAAAAGCCTACTTTATAATGCACTTTTTCTCTTATTAAAAAGATATATAACAGAACACTTAGAAAATTTATATAACTAGGTGGAGAGGGAGGGGGAGCCACACAGGGCAGTGGACTACATATGTCATCAACACAGAAGGGAAACTATTTGCAGAGGAGGAAGAGGATCAACGAGATGAGCAGGGAGATGGGGAGAGCAGTGTGGAGACAAATAACATAGTCTAATAAAAATATAGATGAAGATGTCAGAATTAAACCTATGTCTTTGTATGCTAGCAAAATATTAATAAAAAAGAGAAAATTAGGGGGTTGTGGATGTAGTTTAGTTAGTAGGTCATTTACCTCATATGATTCCAGCACCTCATAAAGCAGATGTACATATCTGTCATTCCAGCACTTGGGAGGTCACAGTGGGATGACCATAAGTTCTTGTCATTCTTGGCTATATAGCATATTTGAGTCCAGCTTGGGCTACACGAGACCCAGTCTTAATAAGAGAAAGAGAGGTATAGAAATCACTTAAGTGGTTGAGTCAGGAGGGAAGTTTTACAAAGCAAAATGAGCGTTGTGTAAGTTATTTTGAAACAATAATCCTTGACTGCAAGGATTCACAACAGGGCTGGTAACTGTCTGTGTCTGGACAGGCTGTGGCTGGGCTGATGTTCTCTCGGAAGTATTTTGTTTTGTAAGTTTGTGGTGACTTTTGTGCAGCATTGTTATATCAGTTACTTTGGAGTCATTGTGACCAAAAGTCACAACTCAGGGAAGGAAGAGTTTATTTTTGCTCACAGTTTCAGAGGTTTCGTCCATCATGGCAGGGAGAGGGTGCCAGAGCAGAACAGCCGGTGTCATGGCAGCCAGAAGCAGAGAGAATACATGCACTGCCAGGCGTCCCCTACCAGTTCCCTCCCATCCTATCCTGGTCCCCAGCCTGTGGGTGTGGGTGGTGGGCCTTCCTCAGTTAATCCTCTCTGGAAACTCCCTTACAGACATACCCAGAGATGTTGTTCTTTGTTAGTCTCCCTGGTATTTCTCAATCCAATCATGTCTACAATCAAGACCAACCATCTCAGCTGTGGTTCTGGTAAAGTCTTTATGATGGTTTTTGTTATCAGGCATCTGTACGTGCAATCTCTTTCTTTGTTATCTCGTGGCTTGCTTTATTTTATTTACTCGCTCATTTACTTATTTATATCAGGATCGACACAAGCAATTCCATTTGAGTTATGCCTCACGCAGACAGATGGCTTACGGATGGGCTTTTCTGCCCCTCATGGAGGAGACACCTTGCTCTACCACTTGCACTGTTCTAGAAAATCTCATTAAGCCTGGGGAGATAAGCCTATGCCTAGAAGTAAGATTTTTAGAGTTGGGGGGGGGCTCTCTTAGGGATTTTAAGAAATGGTTCTGATTTCTGGGTTTTCTATTTTTAAACTTTTTATTCCTGTGACACATACAGGAATTAGAGACCAAATTTCATTTAGGGCTGGAAATCCTTTTCTCCTGACTGGGGCTTCAGCATATCTGCTCATATCTGCTGTCACCAATTACTGAATGAGGGACCTGTGTGGGTGCCTGTCTGAGTGCAAAGCCAAGTTTCCCTGGATTGTCTGGGGAACAGCAGTGCCATGACCGCCAGCTCTCAGACCATCATGGAAAGACACAAGTTCCTCCACAATCACGGAGGTGAGGAACAGTTTAGCGAAGTCTTCTCTCATCAGTCGTGGATCGTGACAGCAGAGGAACAAATTCTTATAACTATCAGGTCCATTCGTAAACCATATAACAAAGCAGGAAAAGAAAGCAACATTTTCACCTTCCTTTCCAATATACAGATATGATTCAAATATTTTGTCTTGTTTTTTGAGACGAGGTCTCACTTTGTAGCCAAGGATGGCAACTGTCATGCCTCCATCTGGCAAACGTTGGAGTTATAGGCATGCATGGCCACACCCGGCATGATTAAATCATTCTACCCTACCTTTCCTGCCTTGGGAAATTTTTTGGTAGGTCTCTAGATGTCTTTTTATATTTTATTTATTAATTTTTGTTTATGCGTGAGTGTATTGCTTGTATGTGTGGAGTGCACTGTACAATGCCTGAGGAGGTCATAAGGTGTTAGATCCCCTGGAACTGAAGTTACAAACAGTTGTTAGCCACCATGTGGGTGCTGGGAATCAAACCCGGGTCCTCTGCAAGAGCAATCGATGCTCTTAACTGCTGAGTCATTTCCCCAGGCCCTAGATGTCTTTTTAACCATATAGTGTTTGGGGCAAAATATTCATTTAAAATGATTACACCATGGGGGCTGGAGAGATGGCTCAGTGGTTAAGAACACTGGTTGCTCTTGCAGAGGACCCAGGTTCAATTCCCAGCGCCCATGTGGCGGCTAACAGCCATCCATCACTCCAGTTTCAGGATATCCAACACCCTCTTCTGGTCTCTTCAGGCATTGCACGACATGGGTGCACTTACATGCGTGCAGGCAAAATGCTCATACACACAAAATAAAAATAAATAAAATTTTAAAGTAAAATTAAAGTAAAAAATAAAAATAATTCCACTGTTATTGTTTTAGATGGTTGTTTTGTAGGATGTTTCTAAGACTGAGTTTCCTCTGTAAAATGGGAAAAATAAGAATGTGCATTTGAGGACTGGAGAGATGGTTCAGGGGTTAAGAGCACTACCTGCTCTTGCAGAGAACCTGGATTCTATTCTCAGCACCCACTGATGGCTAACAACTGTCCTAACTCCAGTTCCAGGGGATCTGACACCCTCTTCTGACCACAGGCATTGCATGACATGGTGCATATACCTACATGCAAGCAATATATTCATACACATAAAATAAAAAATAATACATTTTTTAAATGCACATTTCAATAAGGTTGTCATATGCCTAGATGTGATGATGTAGGAGGTGATTCTTGGTGCATGGCAAATGTTCAGTGAATACCTGGTATTGTGATCTTCTGCTGAGACTAAGTGGGAAAATGAGTGACGATTTGACAGCATTTTGAGTTTGCTCAATTCTGATTCATGCTGGAAAATGTTAAAATTATTTTCTTTTCCCTAGTAATAATCGTTTTCAATAATAATTGATCAAATGAGTGGTGATGTTTCAACTGCTCAGTTCATTAAAAAAATCAATAATGTGATCTTTTGTACTATATATGCTCTTAAAAATATGTTTGGGGATAACTGCTTCCTAAATAGCTTTACTCTTATTGTCAGGTAGGCACAAGAAGTTCATGAATGGGAAGATGTACACACATATGCATGTTCAGTTTTCATTGAAATATTGGCTTATTGGGAGAAACTGTTGCAGTAGCAGAATCCTTACTCTTCAGTAGGACCCCACACTTTGTGGGTTTTGTAGTCAGTATCAGACATTTGAGTTCAGCACAGTGCAGTGACAGCAACAGGGGCACAGGCCTTCAGTGCCTTTCTACTGCATCTCAGATGCGTGCTCTGGGGCCCTGTCCTGTTCCCAGGATGGAGGCACACAAGATCAGAGGTTCTTATGTTGGGCACCATACATCTTGAAGTAAGGGATTTCTTTGAGGCAGCCTGACCTGACCTATTATATTTGCAGGTGTGCGTGTGTGTGTGTATGGGGGGGTTGTTGTTTGTTATTGAAGTTTCTTTTTTACATTTATTTTTATTTCTTATTAATAATTAACTAATTTTTCCCTGAGACAGGTCTCACTATGTTTCCCACGCTGGACTCAAAACTCCTGGGTTCAAACAATCATCTTACCTCAGCCTCCTGAGTAGCTGGACTACATGTATGTGCCTGACATACTTCAGACAACTAAACACCCCCACTTAAACAATACCTTAGCAGACACCTTGTTGCCTTCAACAGTGTGTGACTGCATTGGAACCTCAATCCTGTCTCCAAATGCTTGTGTGTGGCATGTGACTACCAATCTATGTGTCCTTTCTGGGGTTAAGTTTTGCCTCTTTTGTTTTTTGTTGTTTGTTTGTTTGTTTGTTAGTGTTTAACAGGGTCTCCCTAGTCCCAGCCTGCCTGGAAGTCACTATGTAGACCAGGCTGGCATCGATCTCATAGAGATTTGCCTGCTCTGTCTCCCAAGGGCTGGAATTAAAGGCACATGTCATCGTGCCCAGGATAAGTTTCATTTTTTTAAAGTATCAGGTTTGCAAGAGAAGGCTCAAACACTTTATGTATGCCAGCTCAGGGAAGTAGAAAGACCTACATTAAAAAAATGTCCCTAGCTCTTACCTGCCTGTGATCCTGAGGTTCATTTGCATTCTTGGGGAAGGAGAATAATTTGGCTACTCTAAGGGTCTGGGGCAGGAGCTTATAAGAAAGAATGCTGTGGGTCAGGGATAGGGATTCTGTGATTTACTGTCACACTAGCTATGTAACACACAGTGTCAGGTAACCCACAGGTAGGACTGGGCTAAAGTCCAGAGAAGAAGGCAGCATTTAAGCAGTGTTCTTTTTCTCTTCTGTAACTAGGAAATTCCAATTTGCACATTGGACTGGCCCAACATCGAAGGAGAAATCTCATGGGATGTATTTTTTGTGACTTTGAACTTCCTGGTGCCTGGGCTGATCATTGTGATCAGTTACTCCAAAATTTTACAGGTATGTTTGTTTTAAGGGCTGCTTTGAACTTCACTCTATCTGGGGCATTTCCAGTAGAATTTTATGACTTCTGGGTCAGTGGATACCTTAGAGTTCAAGGCAATGGCAATCCTGATTAAATGTTCAGATCAAAGTTTGGTTTCATTTTGACTTTAGTTTTCTAAATAAGTTATGTCTTTGTGAATCTTTTTTTGTTCACTAAAATAACATGAGCTTATAAAAGTGTTAAATTGAAAATAGGCACAAAGCTATATAATATAGAAGATGAAAAATCCTATGCCCATTCTTAATGATCCAAGTATGGGCCTGCATTGTGATGGCATCTTGTACCCTGGATGTGTTTGAAGAACCAAAAGAAATTGAAGGCTAAAATGATCAGATGGCTATTGACTTTGTTCATAGTTCTTTTCGGATATGAGATGATGTTATCTGCTTTGTAACTTCCTTTTTTCACCTAATGCTCTTAACATCGTTCCATATCAGTTCCTATGTCTTATCTTGTTATTGTTTAAGGGCTGCTTGGCCTTCGTCATATAGACATGACATAATCATTTTATGGACTTTTGGGTTGTGTCCAGTGTTTCCCCACAAACACAGCATTGATCAACAATGTCTATTTTTTAAGATCTTTTTTTTTTTTTTTATGGAAGGATCATATACGTGATCTGCTTACGTGTTCTGCTCACAAATTGAACACACTCATAAACTGGCTCCTGGATGACCAGAAGCCCTTTCCTTCACCATGTGTCAGTGCCCTTGCCCCTCAGGAATGTCCATTTCAACTGTGTATGGTGTCTACCTTCAAAGTAAACACATACACAGACATAACAAAAAAGCTTTCTGCTTCTAAAGGCACCCTACTTACATGGAAAGTACCACTCAGAAAACACATGAATGTATATTTATACCCATTTTGGAAGGTCTACCTCAAAACCCTTGAACCCTCTTAGAGGCATGCAGTCAACACATCTTTCTGGGTTTTTAAAAAATTATTATTTTTATTTTATGTGTATGAGTATATTGCCTGGATGTATGTAAATGCATCTGTGTCGTGCAGTGCCCTCGAAGTCAGAAGATAGGGTCAGATCCCCTGGAACTGTAGTTATAGGTGGTTGTCAGCGACCATGTGGGCGCTGGGAATTGAACCCATGTCCTCTGCAAGAGCAGCCAGTGCTCTTAACTACTGAGCCATCTCTCCAGCCCCGTATCTTGGTTTTATAGCATCTGATGTTGGTCATCTGGTAAACAAATGTGCTGAAGAAGAAAGGTCCTGCTCACCTTCTGGCCACCTTTATGACCCTTTCTCTGTAGCTGAAGATCTGCAGTCTTCTTAAAATGCTCAGAATCCTGCCCAGACCAACCCATCTAGGTCTGCCTGTCCATGGCTCTGTGGGACATACCGCCTAGCTTGCTATCTAGAATCTTCCCACTAGATGACCCATGATCCCTAAAGAGATTCCCCAGCCTGGGGCTTATTCTAATGTGTGAGGCAAATTCAGGGTGTGCATGAGGGACTGAAAAGTTGCTTATATTGGAAGGAGATGGGCAAATTTTGATGTTATAAAAGTATTAATTATTATTAAATTAAAAGGAAAGAAGTGAAAGAAAAGGAAGGAGAAGTGTAAAATGAATTTAAAATGTTTTGTTTTGGTTTGGTTTTTGAAATAGAGTCTCACTATGTAGCTCTGGTTAGCCTGTAACTCCCTATGTGGACCAGACTGGCCTCAAACTTGCATCAGTACGACTGCCTCTGCCTCTCAAGTACTTAGGATTATAGGCACATACCACCTGTCTGGTTGCATTTTTCATTTTTTATTTAATAAGTATTCATGCGGTACTTATAACGTAGGAAGCACTAACTCATTTAATCCCAATAAGAGTTGTAGATGAGACAATCCAGAGGTGTTATGTAATTTACCGAGTGCATAGGTGTCAGCTTCAGACCCAAGCAGTCTGACCCCAGAGTCTCAACACCAGTTCTTCAGAAATTTGTTAAGGTGCTCTGTGCAAAATTTAGGCAGGGAATGGGGCGGGGGGGTCAATAGAATGAGGGTCACATTCTTTACCTAGAAGGATCTTTGACACACAGGGAAAGAGACAGACAGGCAAAGATGCTGTGATTTAAAGTGAGAAAGAGTGGAGCAAAAGTTAGAATGATATTGTGACAGTGTGAAATTATGGCAAGCTGTTGACAGATACCTAAATGTGAGGGATGAATGGGGGGCATGACGGAAAGCAAAGGGCTGTGGGAACAGACTCAGAGGCTCAGAAACGCTATTTTAAGTCCTGGTTTTGAGTCTTGACTCTGCCACTTAGCCATGTGGCCTGGGCTAGCTACATATACTCTCCGGGCCTCAGTCCCATCATCTGCAAAATGGCAGTCATAATTTTCAGTGTGAAGCTGCTGGGAGAGGAGGCTAGCAAGGGACATCTAGTGCCTGCCTGTCTGCCCACAAACAATGAATAAATTATGGCTGGTGTTAACTTTTAGGCAAGGCTGTTCTTTTAACCCTTCCCTCTGAGTATGCTGGGAAATGGCATCACTGGGGTTTCCAAGACCATAAACAGAAGGACAAAGTTTGGAGTAAGAACAAGCAATCAGGCTGTAGCAGGGCTGATTGGGATGGGAAGCGGGCACCTCAGATCCCTTCTGAGCATTCACTCCTGAGACACACAGAGGTCAAGAGGTTTCTGGTATGCCCGCTTTTCATGTGTGTCCTACACACCTGGGCCTCCTCTGGGGATATGTTTGATTGTCCACCCACAACAGTCTCATTCTCAAGGGCAGAGTGCATCTGGGAAAATCAGAGATGGCCTGCAGAATTGGGTGAGGGAGGGCCCCTCCTCCAAACCTCCGACAGCAGTTTGTCATGCTCCCAGCTCTTGCATTTAAACTGACAGCCAGCCCTGCAAGTTTCTACCACAGACCCCTGCACAGCCTCTGTGTATGACAGATCTGTGTGGCTAGCAGCTGAGAAACACCACCTGAGAACTGGATCAGAGAAGTAATTTAGACCCATCACTTCCTCACACATAAACTAGATCCAAAGCCCTCGCTTAAAGCCCTGTGTAATTTGGCTTGTGTGTCCTCCATTTGCCCCCATCTCTAGTGTCCAGATGGGCTGGAGATGGTCCCTCCACTCACCCCAACATACTGCTGCCTCAGAGCTGTTGCTCTTGCCATTTTCTCTCCAGAATCTCTCTTCCCTGGATTGCTGTGAGAACCACATCTCACCTCAGTTAGGTCTTTACTCCAAAATATCTGCCACAGAAGCATCCTCTTTCACTCTGCAATCTTTTCCTGACCAGTTTCTCCTGAGCACATACTCTCATGGCTCTCCATGCCTCTGTATCTACTTGTCTGCAATCGCTGTGTTGCCCGCAGGCTGTATATTCTATACCACTAGGAAAACTTGTTCCATTTTCCCCATTAGGACCTGACATTTGCCATCACTTGGTAACTAGGAGTTGATCAGGCTGATACTTCAGAAGCAGGCAAGAGTGTAGAGGCTACGCAGGGCTTAGAGGGGACATCTCCCCCTGGTCTGCCCAAGCTATTCCTGCAGGAGGACAGCCATACAACCCACTGACTGTCAGTATTCACTAGCATATTCATTGCATGCAGATCTGTCATCTTGCCCCTTCCCACTGGTCTCTACTTCCACTATCTTGGGTTCCATCTCTGGCCTTAAGAAGTGCCTTTCTCCTATCACCCTGTTCTTCTATTGCGTCGTTCTCTAGAGCTCTGTGGGGTGATGGGTGTTAGAAAGGATTGTGGTCAAGCAAAGTTGGGAAATGCTGAGCTAGTTGGATGGGGTTCTCTGCTGTAAGACTTCAGAGCCTTTTAATGCTAATGTTCTTTGGTCACCCCAGCACAGGAATAAGCCAGGCAGTATTGCTAAACCTGATCACAGAGTCCCCTTCTCCATACAAAACCTCTCTACGGGCTGGTGTTCCATGGAACTCTTGGTGGGAAACCCTGCTGTTTCTTTACTGGTTCTGACCTGGGCAAGGATTCAGAGTGGGCATCATAGTACTTCTCTGATCCTCCAGGAACTGCTCCACATGTTGAGCAATGATTATATTTGCCCTCCGACCTCTCTGCTTCCTCTTTCCTTGTGACTCAAACATGCCGTGCATTTTCAGTGGTGTTTTTCCTATTGACAGTTTTCCCAAGGGAATAGCCTCCTAGTGACTCCTAAGTACCTTTGATCAGACTGTCAGGGATGGCAGCTTGGGGCAAGGTTAACAGGATCACCCAGCAACCACTGCCATGATAAGCTTCAACGTCTCTGTCATTTATAACTGTGCTTCTCGTTCCTTCCTCCCACGGTCCACATGCATGTGGAAAGTGCAGTGTAGACAGGACTCCTTTGGTTGTTGCTATGTGTCCAGCCCCTTTTTATTGAGACAGGGTCTCACTATATAGTTCTGGTTGTCCTGGAATTTTCTATGTAGACCAGGCTGGCCTCAGACTCACAGAGATTTACCTGCCTCTGCCTTCAGAGTACTGGGATTAAAGGCATGTGCCACCGTGGAAGCACATAGGAGGGACTTAGTAAATACTTGAATGAATCAATGAGTCAATGTCCTTCAGCTGGAAACTCCTCAGCCAATCAGAATTTAGTTGAGAAACAAAATCTACTTCAACTGAACATGAAGCCTTGCCCTCTCTACCCACCCCTGGAGACTGTGGTCATGTTTAAAGGCATGGCTCTGAGTCCTGAAGTCACTTGAAGTTTCCAGGTTCTTGTGTTCCAGAACAAAGAATTGTGTCAGGGTTACATAATTAATAAAAATAAGAGACACTTTGTTAGGAGAAAGACATTCCTGAAAATGGGAGTGAGCTAGTGAGCTGTAGGGGAAAGGCTTACATTCCAAAAATGCTGGGCCACAAGTTTTATGACCTTTTATAGGTAAATGACATAACACTGGCCCCTCCCATGTTGTATACTGCATGTGTTTATCACAGGCTTTTCTTGCAAATATTCTGTTATATGTAACCCAGGTGGGGAAGGGTTTCCAGTCCTCTGCCAGCTGTTGGCTTCTTTCTGTTAATCTTGCTGCTGCTGTCTCCTTCACATTCTGGGCTAGCTGTGCCCAGTCAGGCTGCACCACACCATATCCAGTCCCAGCCCTACCCTCCTGCCAGTCACGGTTTATGGGAACAGACCACCAGCAATGTGGAGTCTCTTGTCTGATGATTGTAATTGGGATACTGATGATTGGCCAGTCAGCCCCACAAGGGGGTTGTGCATAGGTATCTAAAGTCTTAGGATGCCACAACCTATCTGCAGCAGAAAAACCAAAAGCATCCACATTTAAAAAATTCTAACCAGAAAGAACATGATTCTAAGAGTTCTGTGGAGATCTGGGATATAACTCCCCCTTTTTTATTTTTTGTAATTGAGTTTTTAAAGCTCCATGGGCACATTCAACAATCCCTTGCCCTTGAGGATTGTAAGGTATGCCTGTTTTATGTCCAATGGATAATTGAGCACAGAAACGTTGGAAAGTTTGACTAGTGTAGCCTGTGCCATTGTCTGTTTTTATGATAGATGGTAAACCTGCTACAGCAAAACATTTAATGCAGTGTGCTATAATATTTTTAGTAGCTTCTCCAGTTTGAGTGGTAGCCATAAGAAAACCTGAGTAAGTATCTATGGACACATGAACATATTTTAGTTTTCCAAACTCCGGGATGTGAGTTACATCCATCTGCCACAAGTGATTGGGCATTAGTCCACGTGGATTGACTCCACATTGAGGGACAGAATGAAATTCAGAACATAAGTGACACTGTTTAACAATTTGCTTAGCAGCCTCCCTGATAAGGTAAAACTGCTTTCGTAAACTTTGGCTATTTTGGTGATGAAGAGCATGACATTTTTGTGCTAATTCCAATTGAGATAAACCTATGAAATGCGTGGCTTTATCTGCCAAATCATTCCCTAAAGCCAAAGATCCTGGGAGCCCAGTATGAATTTAATATGCCCTACAAAACAGGGTTGAGAATGAGCATGTAAACACCTTTGTATCTGACCAAATAATTCCTGAACCTGAGTGTTAGTTGCCTCGATGTAAGATACAGTTTCAAGTACCTGTAAGGCTTTAACAATATAATGACTGTCAGTATACAAATTTAAAAAAGTAGAGGTCATAAAATGAAATACAGTAGCCACAGCCCAAAGTTATACTACTTGAGCTGAAGCTGGAGAAGTTTGAAAAACATAGGATTGCCCTTGTAACACATAAGTAGCCCTACCATTAGAGGACCCATCTGTAAATATCACTAAAGCGTCCTTAATAGGATCCTGTTTCACAATTTTTGGAAAAATAAAAGCATGACTATTTGCAAATTGTAATAACTTTTTTTTTTGGATAATGATTATCTATAATGCCAGAATAACAGGCAAAAGCTATGGCCCATGAATCCACATTTTGAAATTAGCAATCTATCTGTTGTTTTGTAAATGGAAGTCCTATTACAGTAGGTTCCTTTCCAAAAAACTTACGAGACTCAGCTCTAGCCATTTGAACTAAACATGCTACTGCCTCATAATAAGGAGTTAACACTCTAGCAGGTGAGACTGGTAAATGCAACCATAGCAAAGTCCTTCCTGCCATAAAACTGCAGTCGGAGTATGAATAGCAGCCAAAATATATGCCGCCCATCCCTGGGTATAATCTATATATTGTATTTGTTGATTCTCAATAGCCTGTTCTACCTAAGATAATGCCTTTCTGACCTCCTCCATCAAGCTTCTAGCTGATTTAGGATCTGAATCACCTTTTAAAATGTCGAAGAGAGGCTTCAGTTCTCCTGTAGCAATTTTTAAATGAGGTCTAAGCCAATTAATATCTCCCAGAAATTTTTGAAAATCATTCAATGTCTTCAACCCATCTTTCCTAATCTGAATTTTTTGAGGCAAAATTGTTTTAGGATATAATCTATGACCCAAATATGAATATGGAGATTTGGTTTGTACCTTCTCAGGTGCTACAATTAGCCCTCTTTCCGCGCCTGCTGCAAATGAGCATAAGCTGTGAGCAAAGTTTCTTCCTGTTTATGAGCCAAAAGTATGTCGCCCATATAGTGGATTATATATATTTGAAAATATATTTGAAAATTTTTGACACAGGGTGGGGCTGTTTGCCATACCCTGAGGCAATACTTTCCATTGAAATCTTTTCAGAGGCTCCTTAAAATTTACTGAAGGTCCACTAAATGCAAATCTTTTACAATCCTGAGGTGCAAGAGGAATAGTATAAAAACAATCTTTTAAATCCAAAATAATCTTTAGGAATAGCAGAAGGAATAGGTAATCCAGGTTGCAGAGGTCCCATCAGCTCCAATTAACCTTTCTAAGATCTTGTAGTAACCTCCATTTTCCTGACTTCTTTTTTATAACAAAAATTGGTGAATTAGAAGGCTCTATATGACCGATCTTCGGCTGTTCCTGTACTAACTGCTCTGCTGCCTGAATTTTTTCTGCAGTATGAGGCCACTGATCCACCCATACAGGTTCCTCATTTTTCCAAGTTATTGGATCTACATGGAGTACAGGTTGTCCAGTGACCCCCCTCTAAAAATACCCTAATCCTGTCCTGGGAGGTCTGGAAACAGGTAACGGTGGCTTTTGCCATTTCTCACTGTTCCTTCCCACTGATTGAACATTTAATTTGTAACTACATTACTAGGACTATAGAGATATACTCCCATGTGACTCATCACATCTCTTCCCCATAAATTAACTGGCAGTCCTGGAATGATGTATGGCTGAAAAGTTCCCTCATGTCCTTCCTCATCTCTCCAAATTAATATATTGCTGCTCTGCTCTGGACTCTTACTCTGACCAATTCCTTGTAACTGTGTCATGGATGTCTGTTTTGGCCAGTACGAGGACCACTGATCAGCAGTGAGCACTGAAACATCAGCTCCAGTATCTAGTAAACCTTAAACTTTTTCCCATTAATGAATAATGATAGCTCAGGCCTTTTGGCACCTATAGCCTGTATCCAATAAGCATCTGACGACCTGAACCCTGCATCACCTCTTCTAGGGTTTTTCACTACATTGTTTGTAGTAACCTGAGGGAGCAAGTCTTTGACCTTGCTTAATTACGGATATCCTACTAGGAGAATAAGTCATGATCTTTATCTCTCCTTCAAAATCTGCATCAATTATTCCTGGGGCTATCATAATTCCTCTCATAGTAGCACTGCTTCTTCCTAGCAATAGTCCTATTGTCCCTTTGGGCAAAGGACCATAAACTCCTGTAGGGAGAGCTTGCATTCCCATCTCCGGGGTTAATACTGTATAGGTGGAGGAACTGAGGTCCAATCCTGCACTACCTGGGGTTGCTCTGAAAAGGTCCTGAATGGATTTCCTTGCTGAGGGACAAAATTCTGTAGCGCTCCATAACATTGCTGCAGAGTCTGGAGCTGCCCCTCCTCCCGTTTCCCTGCTGAAGAGGATTTCCCATGGCATCTTGCCTTGACCTGCACTCGTTAGCCCAGTGTCTTCCCTTTTTACACCTGTGACACAAGCCTGGCTCCTCTTTAGGAGTGTTGGCCTTTTGTCTATTAAAGCATTGTTTCACTTGGTGTCCTAGCTGTCCACACCCATAACAGCTTCCTAAGGGGCCAGCAACCTTGCCTTTTTGAGGCATTTGCTGCTGAAAAAGTATCTCCTTTACCGATTTGCCTTGTAACGTGGCAGCTAATGCTACACCTTGAGTATATGAGGGCCCAATATCGGAGCAAAGTCTAATGTAGTCTGATAAATTCCCCCTTTTTCTAAAAGGTCTCAAGGCTGCTTGACAAGCAGAATTAGCATTTTCATAAGCTAGTTGTTTTACCAACAAGAGCCCTGACTCTGAATCTCCCAGTAACCTACTTGCTGCCCGCATCAACCTGTGTACAAAGTCTTGATATAATTCATCAGGTCCTTGTATGATTTTTGACAAATCTTGAGTCTTTCTTCCCATAGAAGGAAGTTTATACCATGCTTTCTTAGCCGCAGCATTAACCTGTGCATACACAGCAATATCAAGCATCAGCTGATTCCCTGTTCCTTGATATTGTCCTTCTCCTGCCAACATATCAAAAGTAATTGGTATCACCTGAGCTCGATTTATTTCTGCTGTAGCCTGACATTGCTCTGTATATTCAGATTTCCAAAGCAAATAATCTCCTCCTGACAAACATACTCTGGCCATTTGCTTCCAATCCTCTGGCAGGAGCGTCTCTAGGGACATTGACTCCAACATTGCTTGCGTGAAAGGAGCAGTTGGACCATACTGCGCACAAGCAAGTTTCAACTCTTTTATCTGCTTAAAAGAAATAGGAATATGTTCCCTCACCCAATTTCCCTGTGCATCATCCCGCTCTATAACAGGGAATAATTGAAACCCTTGGATGTTTTCTCTGCTTTCGGCTGCTTTACTTACAGCCGCTTGCAATGGGGATAGAGGAGATTGCACTAAGGACAAAGGATGAGGCTTTCCCGCTGACTTTTGCTTAACTGTGATTACAGGCGGCTCTTCCATCAGAGGTCGGGGATCCAATCCTGCTATGTTAGTTGGAGATAAACTTGCTCTTAGTTGGGGATTATTTCCTGCCTGGCTCTGCAGTTTCTCCTTAGCCTGTTGTTCTTTAATTTGCTGCATTTGTAAAGACAATTCCATCCTCTCTTGCAAATGTTGAATTTCTCCTAAGTAGGTTTCCTTCTGATCAGTTTCCTTTTTTGCCAATGCAACAATCTGGGAAACTTTGTCCTCTTTCTGATACCTAGCAGTTTTCTCCTTCCACTCCTCTTCGGGATCTAATTGCTCACTATTGGAGAACTGCTCATTTTCAGATTCCACAAAAACTAACTCCTCAAACGGAGGGGCAGAAGGTTTAATTTCACTTTCCTCCTCTGCCTGAGCTGCTTGTGACTCCATGCCACTCACTACTTTCTCTGCTCGAACCCTTTCCATCTCATGTCTAGGATCCAAACTATCCTTAATTAAAGCCCACAAACTAAAGGTATCTACTGGAACCTTACTCGGTCCATAAACATCATAATAATCCTGAAGTTTTCTTCCTACTTTTTTCCATGTTTTTAAATCTACACACCCATCTTCAGGGAGCCAAGGACAGACTTTTTCTACAAAGTTCAAAAATTTACAAAGCTGCTGATGTCTTACACCAACACCTCGAGCATAGAGCATATTTTCCAACATATTTACAAAAAGCAAACGACTATCACCCTGACCCATTTTACTCCTGAGATCTCACCGCACTCCTTTCTTTTCCTTTTCCTTTTCTTTTACATGAGCTCACTCATACGGTGGTGTCCTTCACTTGAACTCCAGTCTTCAGGTCGCTGGTTCAGGTGCCACTTGTCGGAGCCCGCCAGCAGAAATCGAACTGCACCCAAAGCAGGGAGTGAGGATGAGAAAATGGAGAGAGAGAGAGAGAGAGAGAGAGAGAGAGAGAGAGAGAGAGAGAGAGAGAAATAGGACAGACTCAGGAGGGCTGTCAGTAACACTGAAGCAGGTTGCCTTTATTAAGTGCCCCCTATTTATACTATGAAATGAGCTAAACAAAACAATGGGTGAAAACTACACAAAAACAATACTAACGCAGGCAAAATAACTTAAGATGTGATTGGCTTCCTTCAAAGATCTTCAGGTGACCTCAGTCTTGCGTGTAGAATAAACTTTTCCTTAGGTGTAAATCATTTGCATAATGAAAATTCCTGCTTCCAACAGCACTTCTGTGCACAAGATTGACTTCTGCCCAACCCAAAACTAGGGCATAGGCAAATGGCTCCCGACACAGTGGGAACCTTCTTCACTGCCAGCTTCAACCGGTGTGGCCTGTCATGGCAGAGGGGTATTGGGTTGGGAGAATGTTCCTCCTGGCCTTCAGAAGCTAGTGTGGCTTCTGAAAAATGTCTGTTTTAAAACAGACTTTATGAAAGTTTTGGGGAGAAAACTCTAAACCAAGTAGCTGTCCAAGCCTGGCAGTTCTCGTACTCTAGTGGGCCAAAGTCTCCTAGACAGTTAAAAGAAGTGTAGATCCCCAGGTCCCCTCAGCCCTTCAGGATCCACATGTGTCAAGTGGGCCCCACTGGACATTTCAACATAAAAAAACAATTCTCACCTCAAAGGGGATAAGAGATAGTTTATTCTAGAGCCAAATATGTATGACCATGACCTGGGAACACAGATTCAGGTTGTCTATAGACTTTCAATGAGTAACTTAAATTTCCTGAGAATGACTTTGCTCATCTGTGAAGCAGGAATAACAATGGTGTGACTGCAGAGAGGACTTGTGAAGATTACAGGTGACAAATGGGATAAATGCCTAGCACCTGGCAGGGAGCCAGCAGGGAAATGCAGTGGTCCCGGATGCTTTCTTCCTGGTGTTCTGGTTGTCAGGAGCTTTGAGAGGGAAGAAAAAGTAGGTTCGCTGGGCACCTGCTGTCCTTGTCTCCATTACAAACAGATGATCTAAATGTCCCACAGCGTGAGATGCAATCGTGAATCATGAAATAATTAAGCATCTATCCTTTAATTAGGGAATTAAAAGAATTATAAGGAGAATACTTTAAGCCATTATGATCTTGGAGCTAAACTGCCCACATTATAATGCTTTCTAATTACTTGCTCTCTTGAGATGAGGGATCTTAGGGGGATGGACCCAGGGGGTTGTGTATAGAGGTGGCGATGTGGCCAGTCCCTGGCTGACATGGCTGCAGCTATTTGTGCAGGAGAGACACCACCTGGACCAGACCCTATGGTTGAAGTTAGTGGGGGACATGGCGTGGTCAGGACACACCCATTGGCTCTCTTCCCTCAGGACAAAGGTCACTGGTGGCATGTCAGGTCCACAAACACAGCTGGGCTAGCTGTGCACAGCCAGGCTGCACCCCATCATATCCAGTCCCACCCCAATCCACTTGGGCTTCAAATCCTTGGTACAAATATCCACCAAGAGAGCTCTAAAGGCAGAAATTCCAGTGCAATGGGATGGCAGATGCCATTTCCAGGGCTCCTAACTGGAAATCTCTAATATCTACTGGTAGCTCTGGTTCTGGTTGTGTTTTCACAGATCACAAAAGCATCAAGGAAGAGACTCACCTTGAGCCTGGCATACTCTGAGAGCCACCAGATCCGAGTGTCCCAGCAGGACTACCGGCTCTTCCGCACCCTCTTCCTGCTCATGGTCTCCTTCTTCATCATGTGGAGTCCCATCATCATCACCATTCTCCTCATCTTGATCCAGAACTTCAAGCAGAACTTGGTCATCTGGCCATCCCTCTTCTTCTGGGTGGTGGCCTTCACGTTCGCCAACTCAGCCCTAAACCCAATTCTGTACAACATGTCACTGTTCAGGAATGAATGGAAGAAAGTTTTTTGCTGCTTCTTGTTCCGGGAAAAGGGAGCCATTTTTACAGACACATCTGTCAGACGAAATGACCTGTCTGTGATATCCAGCTAACTAGGTGAGCCAAGTAGCTACAATGTGCTTGGAATGGGAGTTAACGTCCAGACAGTCCACCAGCATGCTCTGCCTTATGAAAATGCAACTTCCAACAGTACTGGCAAATTAAGGGTTAAATACTCAGTATAAAAACATTTTTCCTTAAAGAAAAATGACTTACTATGGGTTCCTTTTAACTATGAACTTTTTAAGTGTGTTTGTAATATGATCAAGTTAATAAATTTTTATTTATAACTGCATATATATATATTCACACCCTGTGGTGGTTGCTGAAATGAGCTTTGGAATGGATTCAGGACTCAGATTTCTATTAAAGGGTTATGGTACCCTAAGACCCCAACATGGGCTCACAAGGACTTGGGACCATACATTCATTCATTCATTCATGTCAAAACTTCTCAAGGAATGTTCAAGAAACATTTAGAGGGGTTATTTTTTTTCAGATAGTAAAAATGGAGCTGGGAGACGTGGCTCTGTGGTAGGGTCCTTGTCTAGCAAGTGTGTATCTCTAGGTCCATTCCCTGGTGTATACAGAAAGTCACAGACCCCATTAGTAGAAGCAATGCCATAGAAACAAAAAGGGGAGGATGAACTCAGATGCTGGAGAGAAATCAGAGGCAGATCCTTCATCACTCCATCTAGTAGAGGCCTCTGAAGCACGTACTTTGAATGTGCAAGGTTCTTGGTACTGGAAATACAGTAATAAAGCAGACACCCCCGACCCTGCTCTTGATTAGCTTACCTTCTCATGGGATGGGATGGGGGGAACAAATGCTAAACAGAAGCCAACAAATAATGTAGCACTATAGAATGAATAAGCAGTTCAGGGTGCTGTGGGGGTGATGTTTATTTATATGGGGCGGCAGGACGCAGGATGAGGAGCAACAGTTGAGTTGAATAGCAAAAGGCAAGAAAGAGCCAGTCATGTGGATCCAGGCAAAGAAGCTTTGCAGGCAGAAGAAAGAGGCTAGTTCAAAGAGGCTGGCTTGCTTGTAGGACAGGAAGAGCTGTGTGGTCCAAGCAAAGCAAACTGTTGACTGGATCTTCTCTGTACTTGATGCTGGGACAGAGGAGCGCTTCCCCAGAACCAATCAATGAATGCCAGTGAAGTTCCTGGGCTAGGTCAGAGAGGGCCTCGGAGGCCAGCGTAGGGAGTTCATTGAGTGTTTGGTGATTAGCACTGGAGGTTTGCAATAGAACATTGATGTGACATTAATGTAAATGCCACTCTAGCTGTTATACAAGGCATAGACTCCGAGGAGCAAGAATGAAAATGGAAATTGGTACGCAGCTGCTTGAAGCAGAAAAGGATGACAGTGACCTTGGAGGAGAGTGGCATTAATGAAGGGTTATATGAAATAATCTTGGAATAGACTCGGTAGGATGGAGCAAAGACCTATGGGAAGGGTCTGAGGGAACACCGGATTCCATGGTGATGCCTAGATTTTTAGCCTCCACACTGGATGGTGGAGCATGTAGAAAAAATAAAGAAGACTGGGAGAAAAATGAGAGTGAGGGTCAAGTGTTTGTTTTGGATCATGTGTATGCTTGAAATTCCAGTAAGGTCTCTACACAGACTAGGCAGCTGGATGCATGGACTCCTAGTTGGGCTTGGAAATACATGGTTGTTGGGAGACATAGATGGTGTTTTATACAGAACTCTGTGAGAGAATGGAGAGAGAAGAAACCAGAGTCAAAGACTGAGCCCAGGGACATGCCAGCACTGAGAGGTTGAGACAATGGCTGGGTCACACAGGGTCTGGCTCAAGGTAGGTGTTATACACGTCTTTTTTGCCAAGTTAGTCAACCTCTGGAGCTTCCATCATTCTCGGAGTTTCTGGGATAGCTTGCTCCTGAGGTAGGATTTATCAAGGACAAATGACGAGGTGTCTTTGATCATATTTAGTTCCTGTATTTGGTAAACTGAAGCTCTTTTTCAGACGGATGTGTGGGTATCTTATGGCTCACTGTGGCGCCAAATTGAAGCTGAGGAGCCAGGCTCTGTCAAGTTGTTGTTGTGTGAGATTGAAAGGTTGAGCTTTCCCACCTTTCCCTTTGCTTCTGGTGGAGAATAAGGCACATGGTGCCAGGGAACCAGGAGCTGCCAATGGCCCCTGCGAATGCCAGCACTCCCTACCTCCTGACACATTTCACAAATGTCCTCCTGTCATAAGCAATGTTTGCACACCTCAGCATGCTCACAGACACTGGATGGACTCTCACCATCTTCCTCCAGGTGAAGAATACTTCTCATGCGTGATGAGAGAAACCATATGATCCGGCCCAAACAGCACATCTAGTCTCTGAACTGGATTAGACTTAAAACCAAGATCTTCTTCGGGTCATAACCTTGCTAGAAACAGCCTCCTGGGAACCCCTTGGGAAAGGCAAGTGGCTCTACATGCAGTTATACTCTAGAAGTCACAAGGGCTGCTGCTGGTGTGGTTTAGCTGCTTCTATTTCCTTGATATTTCCCATACAATCCTGCCAGGGGGTGCTGCCTTCCAGGACCTGAACCCCTAGTATCGCTGCAGAAACCCAAGGCTGTCTGTATCTCAACATTTTGCCTCCATCTGAATACAAATTGAACAGTTGCTAGAGACATCGTAGGGCACGACTGTTCCCTGAAGCTCACCTTGAGGTGTGCTCTTTGCTCTCCCAACTCTATCTACAAGTGAACTTGCTGTCCTGCCTCCTCACTGGCTCCGGCCTGACAGCCTTGGGTTTGCCTGCTTGGCTACACTTAGTTCCTCTTTGGGCTATAGGGCCTTGGAAGGTTGTTACTAAGGCCTTCCTGGATTAATGAGGAAACCCCCTGCTCAGAAAGTTTGGAGAATCTTTAATAGTGGAGATTGGACGCAGAAGCAGGTCAAAGGTCATAGAAAATGGAAGGGGAGACTGTTCTAGCATCTAAAAGCACACCCCACCTGCAATCTGACCACAAATAAGACTTCAACTCATAGGAAGCTGGTGACTATATTTTTAATAAATCAAGTTTGGAATCCCAAGCCTCAAATAGTCTCTCAGGGAACTTCAGTACGATGTACATTTCGGTGAACAGATTCTGTCATTCCCAAGCCTATTATTAAGACTACTAATGAAGCATTTACGCTCACCTCGAGAAAGTAAGGGTGAAGGGGACTAAATCCTAAGATAAATAGAGACGAAGATTGAGTGAGAGCTAATCAGAAGTTTTCGAATGAAACTTCACATTCTTGATGCTACTACAAACTGTTCCTTGAGGGTTTGCTTTGACAGAAACCTGAAATAAAGAAAACAAAACCATTAATGACACAAAGGCGGACTGGTGTTTATGCAGAGAAATGAGTGCCTGGCAGTCTCTGTGCTTGTAGTCTATATGCTTTTGCTGTGACTGTAATTCACTAACACTCTCTCAGTTGATACAGAAGCCCTCTGACTTCTCAGGGGACAGCAGGACTGAGAGTTTAGGACCCGCTACACGGATCAAAGCTTCTGTTTACTTCTGCCTCGTCACCCACTGCATCTCAAAGTGCCTCATGGCCTGCTGATCCTCTTACCAAGGGACTCAAGGGCCCTAGCAGTTCAACCTCAGCCTTACTGTTGGTGCTGTTTCCTTGTCATGAGTCACCAGGTAGCACCATAAGGTACCTATTTTGAGTTTGCACCCAACTTATAGCTATCCATTGGAGATCTTGGGGAATGTACTTAAATTTGCTTAGCCTCCATTTTCTCATCAGTAGAATGTGGGTAATAAGAGTACCTACTTCCTAAAATGTGTCCCAGGGCTAACTGAGGCGACTCAGGCAAAGGGCTCAGTGTGACACCTGATGGTGATGAAATCTCTCACTAGCTCCACATTCAGCTGTCCCTCCCAAACCCAGGGTGGGGTTTCTCTACCTATGTTTTGAGTGTGAGATCACACTGTTTGGTATAGTGGATCAGTGAGATGCCTGACAGAAATGTTCTTTCTCTATACTTCTGCAGGACCCTATTTGGGTTTTGAAACGCAATTCCCAGTAGTGGACTGAGTGAATGTAAATTCAAAATAGAAAACACATTTCTCCACCATGTTTCTGAGCTTTAAATCAGGGTCAGGCAAGGGCAGTAACCATCAAAAGATCCTACTGTTGTCCCAGGGGATCTTCCTAAAATACCCAAGTGGAAACCCAGTGAGTCAACTGAATGATTACTTGGTTTCTTAAAGAATAAAGAACATTAGAACTGGAGAGATGGCTCAGTCATTAAGAGCACTGACTGCTCTTGTAGAGGACCGTTGTTTGATTCCCAGCACCCACATGGCAGCTAACAACCTATTACTTCAGTTCCAGGTGGTTGGACACCCCCTTCTGGCCTCCACAGGCATTGCAGCAGGTGCACTCCACAGATGCACTTACATATATGCAAGCAAAACACTCATATACATAAAAAAGAATAAAGCACATTGCTGACAACATTCTTTTTTGAACTTGTATGCTGGTGTCTCTGTTTATGTTTTTACATAACATGGTTGTATGCATTGCCCAGTCTTTGACTGGGGACACATAATTCCCCCTGCCCCCAAACTGTAATTTCAATAGAATGGTTTTTCAGGGTACTGAAGTCAGGAGAATGGCCCAGGTTAGCAAAATCAAAGGAAAAGATTAGCCCTACAGTTTTGCTTATTGAAAGTGCTAAGGTTTTGGGAAAATACTTTTGATTTCTTTCTACCCAGGGCCCATGACAAGGCCCTGGGAAAGATTTAGTCAGGAAGGATCAAGGCTTGGCCCAGAAAGAGGCGCCTCAGACTACCCACTTTCCCTTGTGTGCAGATGCAGTGCGTGCCTTCCTGCTGGCCCAGCCCTGCTACACCGTTGGGCAGAACTGCTCACCATTGTGTTCGATCCACCGGTACTGCCTTCCTAGGCACAGCTCCTCCTGCCGCTGCCGCACCAGCTTCCGTGTCTCTGGAGACAGGCCATTGGGATCCCGTGAAAACACGAAGGAATAGCTGTCTGCACAGGTGCCATCCAGGTTCAACAGGCGGCAGGAGTACTGCAGGGCATATGTGTCATAGTCCGTGTCGATGATCCAGTGGTCATCAGCTGTAAGCCAGAAAGCAACAATGGGCTCAGAGGCTAACCCGATTTGTTATCAGTGACTTCCCAGAACTGTCTGCATTTCCTTAGTAAGCAAAAGATAGAGACAGAGGTTCCTAATAGCTTTTATAAAACTAAGCAAATGAAGAGGGATCTTGGTTTCCTTTATAGAAAAAAATCCTGGCATGAAAGTCATCTCATTCATGTTTCCTTGAGAAGAGATGACACAAATCTTTCTACAGGACCACTGAGAATGTACTGCATCACCATCTACTCTCCAATAACATCTGTGTTTTTGTCTAATGTCTGAAGGCCACCAACTTAGGTTATCTCCAACTCTAGGATATGACCTTTCCAATGTTCTGGAGAAACTGCTTCCCATCATCACACTCCACCTCAGTGTCTTCCTACCTTGGTGGACTAGAGGGCGCTAATCTGATGATGATGGCTTTTCAGGCTCTATCCTTATTCTTGCTTAGGAATTTTCCTCACTTCCCCAGGCTGACAAGAGAGGCAGGCAGGCTGCCTTGGGAACACAAGATGCTTACTATTCAGCATGTTTTTCAGGGATGGGGAGATTGCTCAGAGGATAAAAGCACTTGTTCTACAAGTATGAGGACCTGAGTTCAAATTCCTCAGACCCATGTAAAATGCCAGGCATGAGTGTGTGAGCCTGTAATTCCAGCTCTGGGAGGTGGAGACCAGCAGACCATGAGAGCTCACTGGCCAGCAGGTCTGATTCTGTGAGAGACCTTGTCTCGAGGGAATGAGATGGACAATAGAGGAAGACACGCGATGTCCTGCTCTGGCCTCCATTTCCATGGGCCCATGTAAGCGCTCAGATACATGTAAACAACACACGGACACACACACACACGCATATACACACAAACACATACACAGAATTTGTTCTTTTAATAAATTCCCTGGCAGAGCAAAGCCCTTGAAAATTTTAGACCATATTCATCCCAGCACTTAAGGAGGCAGAGGCAGGTGGATCTCTGTGAGTTTGAGGTCGGCCCGGTCTTCACAGTGAGTTCCAGCCCGGCTGGGGATACAGACTCTGTCTCAGAAAACCCAAAACCAACAGAACAAATAAACAGAAACACTGCATTTCGATCTAACCTTCACTCTGACATAACCAAGGCTGGGACCTTCTGAGTATTAACCATGCCAATCACTGTGTTGGCATTTTTCATGTTTTCTTGGCTATTTCTTGCATTGACTCAAAAGCACACACTATTGCTCCTTATATTTCAGATGAAGAAACTGAGGCACAGAGAAATGAAATAATTCACGTAGGCTCAGGCAAAGCTGGGATTCAACACCAGAGTCAACATACCTACCCTACTGACGCACCTCCAGACACTAGGTGAATTCAGGGCAGAGGAGACCAGAACAAAAGGGTTTATGTCTCTACCTCACACCCAGGTTCTAAAACAGTCTTCCCATCTTGAGCTGCGTGTTAGAATGCAGTGGGGCCCTCCGGATGCCCCAGCATTAGAGGATTTGGGGCCCTCCAAAGTGCTCACTGTAAGTGACTTGTGGGTGTGCCTCCCTGGAAGCCCCTGGAATGAGCTCAGCCCAAACCCAAAGCCTGCACAAGCACTTCCCTGGAGGGGATGTGGAGCCCTCTTCCTCAGCTTTCCCTTACCTGACCGGAAGAAGAATAAGCCACCCCTGCATCCTCTAGGCTTTCAGAGGCTCTGCTTGGAGGGTATCCCAGAGTCACAACAGCTACCCAGCAGTGGCCACAAAGTTCTTCGGCAGATGGGACAGGAATAGAAACTATGTGGTTGCTGCTGGGCCTCCCCCTCACCATGAACCTCACCCTCCCTAGGCTCCTGAGCATCTGGCCAGTCTTTCCATCTCTGGATGAAGTCATGGGATCACTGTGTCATGGACATCCCAGGAGTCTGCCACAAACACAAAAGTACTCACTTTTGAAGTATTACCTTGATTCACGGTCCAAGCAGCTATTTAACCTGGAAAATCTGTAGCTTAATTGTTTTCTCCAAAATCATTGCCAGAATATAAATGTGACATAGGAAGAAAGTAACTTTCAATGCATGATTTTAGTATACTTGGAGGCTGTTCTTAACTTAAAGGAAGGCCTGAGTTGGTTTGGTTTATCTCCAGGTTCTTTTTGGCAGAATAGTTCAATCATGAAGAATCCTAACAACGTTGGTCAGATTTTCCCTTCTAAGAGTATTTGCAAGAGAGCATCTTCCTAGGCACTACTTAAAAGAATCAACTCAGCCCTCTAACCTCCTCTTCCACAGCAGGGCAGGGTCCCTCTGAGAAGCAGACACCCTGAAGTGTCCAGACAGTAGCTAACTGCAGACAGTAGTAGACTGCGTGGAGAGAGCTTTAGACAAAAATTATGTGGCTGGTAGCCCCTGACTCCCTTTCAACACCCCAGAACATGGTTTATTCTATGATTGCGTCTACAGTGTACACCACAGATTAAGTGAGAGCATGAGATTGATTGCCTGGTACCAAATGCCTAGTAGAGGGAACTGTCAGAGTGACTGGATTTCTTTTAAAAGGACCACTCACTGCTATGGTCCTAGAAAATGTCTCTTTGGCTCCCTAGACCTGTGTCTTCCAGATAGAAAGACCTGACTCTCTATGATTCTCAGACCTAAGCATCCAACCGAGTCAGCCAGGAGACAGACGAGGCTATTGTTAACTAATCATCATAGTAACCCAACAGCCCAGTTAAGGGAGTGGATTCTGAAACCTCGATGGCCTGAGTTATCTAGAGCAGTAGTTCTCAAACTTCACTGTGAAGAACACACCGAAGGAGCATATTAAAGATGCAGACTCAGGGATGGAGAGATGCTCAAAGGGTAAGAACACTAGCTGCTCTTGCAGAGAGCTCAGGTTCTCTTCCCAATACTCACATCGCAGCTAATAACCGTGGGTAACCCCAGTTCCAGGGGATCTAACACCCTCTCTTGACCTCTGCAGGTATGGTACACTTACATATATTCAGGCAAAACACTCATACACATAAAACAAAAATAAATAACAGTAGAATGCAGACTCTGAGGCCCTACTCTAATAGGTTCTGATTAGAAAGTATGGGTTTGAGCCCATAAATCTGCAATTTTTAAAAGCACTGCAGCTGATTTAGATGAAGTTGGTCCAGAGAAACACTGACATAGGCATTAAGCCTGGGCTGTTACTCAGACTGACAAGGGGCTCCTTGCTAAGGAAGTGACAAACTTTATTTGAGACAAGGACAAAAGAAGTCTTCATCCATTTTTCTGGGGAGCTCAACACAATAATGGTCATAATTAATATTTAATAGCACTTATTATGCACCAACATTTTCATGCACTACCTTGAGTAACTGTTTCAAGGTAATCACTTTCAATTAGATAGCTAAAGAAATTCTATTTCAGAGAACCTAGTCTACAATGAAACTTTTATTCAACCAAGATCAGCTGATATCAACATCCTTCACTCCTGAAACATCCCTGAAACATGGTTTCTTAGTTAGTTACCTCTTGGGTTAAAAATTCATAGCTCTACATTCTGGGTCTGGAGTGAGAGACCCAACAAAGACCTTCAAGTCAGAGTCTCTTATTTTACAAGTGAAGAAATTAATGTGCTGGTAAATTGGGGGAGTAAGAGGCCAGTCTAGAACACGCTAAAGAGATCTGTTGACACTGGAATTTAATATTCAACTGTAAAGGTTTAGCTGGAAATGTAACTCAGTGGGAGAGCTCTTGCCTAATGTGTCCAAAGCCCTGAGTTCAATTCCTAGGCCGTCTATGAAAAACAAAAGATGAAAAAGAAGCACTTGCAGAGTCGGCCCCTTATTTCATTCAGTTGACAAACTCATCATGAAAAGTCATTGAGCCTTTAGCTCTCTAACCTACAATTAGGATTTAGAATGGCAGTAATTTTCCTGGAACTCCAGCAACTATAGAGATTTACTGCATTTAATTGGCCTTGAATTATTTTCTCCCCATCAGCCGGCCTTATTACATCTCTTTGATAATGTGTAGTATATGTGAACCGGAGGCGGACTGAGAATTCTGGCCTTTCTGAATGGTCTTCAAATTCTCCTGTCCAAGTTCATGCTTAATGAGACCAAAGTCAAGGAAGAAAGAGATTAGCATGAGGAATAAAAGTGTAGTTTGTGAAGAAAATGCCCCCAAAAGGCATAAAATGCAGCAAAAAACAGATGCATTAGGTGAGACTGTGAGATACTCAGAAAACAGAGGTGGGGACTGTTGCTCTTTTACATTTATCACTTGTGCTAAACGATGTCACTAGGTACCACCCACCAATTCACTGTGTGCCCCTGGGACATTCCTTCCTTTACTTGTAAAGTAAGAGACTCTGACCTGAAGATCTCTGGGCTGTCCCTTACTCCAGACCCAGAATGTAAAGCTATGAATTTTGAACCCAAGAGGTAAACTAAGAAGCAACAATATCAAACACAGAATTCATGTCTCGGGTTCTCTTCAAGTGCTTTCTGCATGTCCACACATTCTATCCTCAAAAAAATTCCATGAGGTAGGTGTTGTGCGTGATCCTTTCCACTTTGCACAGGGGGAAACTGAGGCACAGAAATGTTAAAGAGCGATCTGTCCACAGAGACAAGTTTAGTTGGGATTTAGTAGTTGCGAGGGGATTGCGGAGGGAAGGATGAATGACTGAGTATGGAATCCAGAGCCTTGGGCATGTTAGACAACTGCTCTACCACTGAGCTACACCCCTAGCCCTCAGGCAGTCAAACTTACCAAATGCAGTCCTCGATAGAATCCCAAAATACAAGCGGTCAAAGTAGAGCTGACTGGGTTTGGTAAGTAAATGCAGAGCCAAGAGACAACACTCTTCCTCCGCAGTGCGATCCCCACACCCACTTCCTAAAAGGCATCGCCAACAAAATTCTAGTCCTTTAATGAACATATCTCAAAATGCTGAAAAGAATTATGTTTGTTCTTTTTTAAAAACTAGTAACCTCACACCTTCTAATATTGATGCTTGCAATCCTTAGCAGAAAAGTATATCTTTCTTACTCTAAGTGACTTGTTAGTAAGTTTTGCTATACTCTGAAATAATTCTCACTATTTCTAATGATAAAAGCAACACCTTCTGTAGGGTATAAGTCAATACTAAGATGTAACTTGGTTTTTAAAATATGAACTTTTCTTTCTTCTTAGGCTTTTTTGGGGGGCAGAGTCATGATTCCCCCTACATCAGTCTGTGGGGGCTAGAGAGTATAATTTCATCTAACACAAGTTCAGAAGTCAAAGAGTAAGCCATGCACAGAGCAATAAGTCACATAAGTGACATGTCTGCCCTGGATCAGTTGAAGAATGTCCCCTGAACACCACGTCTTATCTTACAGTGCAGTGCAAACAGTACTCAGCAAAACTTAGTTTTTATTAGTCGGCTCTGCAGTTCAGGGCCACCCAATCTGGACCTGGGAGCTAGAACTCTGGCTTCTGACATTAGCTTTCACCAACTTGTTACATCACTTTGAGGAAAAACAGTGTCTTCTCTGGGCCTGTTTTTCATCCGTATCTTGATCTAGGGTTTCTGAGATCCCATGATATGTCTCTCTGCCCTAAAGTATTCTCTAATACCAAATGGATTCCCGATTTGTAACTTAGTGAAACAGGGTGGGGTATGAAAAAGCAAGTAAATTGTGCATCCTTGTAAATCGCCTGTTTTAGGTGTCTTGCTAAGAGTTCTCAAAATCCTTTCCTGCCTATGAGTTTTAATGCTTGGGGAAAGGAAGCACCACTGCCATTTGGAAGACTGTGCGGGGCTCACTATCCACAGGCAGAAACACTGAGCCGTGGGACCCAACTCTAGACACAATGGTCCCTCCATCCTGGATAGGGGTCTCCACTTCTGCTGGTGTCCCAAGTTAGAACACTGTCTCAGGAATTCCACCCAAAGAGAAGTGAGAGAATGGTGATGTGGGGAGGCAGGATGGAACAGGCCACACACTCACGCACACTGGGCTGACCAGGAAAGGGGCACCTGACAAGCTCAAAGGTCCCCCTCTCTTGGGTCAAGAGTTTTAGCCTGGGAAGACAGTTACTTCTAATCCCACACCCTAATCTTGGACAGGGCTAAGGGTTCCGGTCACTTGCAGATCTTCCCACAAGACGTTCATTATAAGGGTGCCACAGGAGTAGAAACCCAGTGATTCGGTCCGACACGTCTCCCATCCCCAGTAAGGGCCCACTACTCACTTCCTCTCTGGAGAAAGGAGGCTACACCCCAGTACTTCATCTTGAACTTGGCAGGATCTTCCGTGTCTGTGAAAGTGCCCACCATGTCTGCACACACTTCCCAGTTACTGCAAAAGCCAGGAGTATCCCGAGTCAAACCAGGAAAGGGTTTCTACCCTACACAAGGTGCTCCCTCCCGTTTCCAATGAAGGCTGGACGTCCAGCCTGGTAGGGACCTTGGAACAAGCCCCACAACGCCAACCAGAGGCCACTGACCTCAAAATAAGGACCCGGCCTTTGGCCGTGGCGCTCATATGACCCTTCTCGTCCACGGAGAACTCAGCGATGATGTTGTCTTGCAAGAAGAGACCCTCGGGGTCCTTCTTGGCTATGGCGTACCAGACTCCAGAGAACTAAGAAAGAGACGAGAGAGCTGGAGTCTGGAGTCCACCACTGGCCATCGGGAATCGGTTGCGGGGAGCCTTGGGCAGATACCTACGCGAGCCTTGTCGAAGTTCTCCTTGACTCGGAAGCTGCTCACCCTGCAGTCGCGCTCCGCGTGGCCGCTGCCCAGCGCCGCCAGCAGCACGAGCGCCCACACCCACTCCATCTCGCCCGGGAGTCCGCCCTGCGGGACACGCGCGGGCGTGAGCGCGGGCACGAGGCGCCTCGCATCCCGCCGCATCCCGCCGCCCGGCGCCTCAGCCCGCCCCGTCCTGCCCCCGCCGCGGGCCCGAGGGACCGCACGGCCGCCGCTCACCAGCGGGAGCCGCGTGGAAACCTGGCCGACGTTCGCGCGCGTAGAGCGAGGGAGGCGAGCGGCCGCCGCCGGCTTTATAGCCCCGGGGGGAGGGGGTCCCGCTTTCGTAACCCGCGGGGTGAAAGACCGCGGGGAGGCGCCGGGGGCTGGCCCGGCCCGCGCTTGCATAACGCGCCCTGACTCACCGCCGCGGCGCACGCGGTCCCTCTGCGCCAGCCTCACCTCCGGTGTCGCCCAGGCTCGGAGCTCCCGCGCAGGGTGGCCTCGGTGGAGCCAAACCCTCCAGCCGAGAGGAGCCGTGAGGCCAAGAGCTGGCCAGGTTACCCAGCCTTTGTGCCAGCCGCAGCTAGCTGAGACCTGGGGTGGCCTCCGGGCTCTGCTGTGCTGGCTAGAGGCCCATGCCTGCTGTGTTGACCTATGATGCAGCCTGGTACATTAGTGTTCAGTCCCTGGCCTCCCAAAGTGGCCTCTACATCTTCCAAGGACCGTTTGTGAAGAGCTTTAAGGCACATTTTGGCCAGGATTTTTTTTTTTCTTCGATAAAGGATATATTTTACTCTTTGAGCAGAGTTGTGGTAGTGTTTGCGTCAGTATTTGTTTTTTTTTCAGTTTCATCATCTTTAAAACTAAAGCGCTCCCTGTTAAATATTCTCTAGAAACTCAACCTGGTCAGGACAGGAAATATTTTAGCAGCGTCCGAGGGTGAGTGGTTGGTTGTCCACTTACGCTGCTGCACTTTTCCAAAACCACATTGAAAGACATAACTGCCAATTGTTTATGATGTGTTTTCACTTCTGAGTCTTATTGAAATTTTGCTTCTTTTCGAAACAGTGAAGTGCATTGACTCAGAGCTGGACAAAGGAGAGTGATCAAAATTCCAAAACTATAGTGATCAGTAGGCAAAAGGCTGTCAGCTAGCTGATTTCTTTTTGCCTGTCATATCACACAATTTACATTTTTCTCTCCACCCAGACCTAGAGCTCAATTAATATGATCAAAGCAGTCTAAAGAAGATTTGGACCAAAAGAGATTGAGTGACATTGCCAATAAATTAATTGTGTCTATATTGCCGGGTCTTCCGATGGATCAATCTGGACCATTTTGCTGTTGTTAAACCTGAAGAAAGAGGAGATGGGGAAGAGAGAGGAGAGACACCAGAGAACGAAATTGTTTTGTCTTCAGACAGACTCTATAGCTACTTCCGACCACCCTGGACAGACGCCTGTGGCTTCCTTCAGCTTCCTGTAACTTTTTGGAATCTGGTTGTCAGGTTCTCTGCTTTACCTTCCTCTCTGCTCCTGCACCCGCCAGATCTGATCTGTCAGTGCTGCCAGGATGATGTGTCTAACTCCAGCTACTCCGGATTTAGGAAAGACTGTTTGTGGCCAAGAGGGTAACTGGGAGATTTGGCTGAGCTAGTTTTACCAAAGGATGTTCATACTTGCTCATCAGTCTCTACAGGGAATTGATTCCAGAACCACCACCCCCATTCCCAAACCCAAAGATGTTTAAGTTCTTTGTATTAAATGATGTCTATTTGAATATAATCTGTGCATATTATCACTTATATTTTAATCTTCTCTAGGCTATTTATAAAACAACACAATGTGGGGCTGGAGAGGTGGCTCAGTTTTTAAGAGCACTGGCTGCCCTTGCAGAGGACCTGGGTTCACTTCCTAACACCCACATGGTGGTTAACAACCGTCTATAACTCCAGTTCCAGGGGAATCCAACATGACCTCTTCAGGCATTGCACAACGTGGGTGCACTTACATACATTCAAGCATCACACTTATATACTCATAAAATTAAAAAATAATAAACAGTGTAAATGCTATGTAAATAATTGTTATACTCTATGGTGTAGGGAATGATATGGAAAGAGACTTCAGGGCAGATACACCTACAGCATACTGCTATACAAATAGTTGTTAACTGTATTGTTTGGGGAGCAATTACAGAAAGTCAGGAGGAACAGAGTCATTGTAGCCTAACCACATATTACATAGACAAGCTGAAAGTGTTGACGACATTCAAACACACAGTGCAGAGAGACTTGAGGGTCTGCAAATTGGAGGGAGGCCACAACAGGGTATGTAACACATTCCTAAGGGTTCAGCAGAGTGCTTAATGTGCTGCAAATTCAACTTATTGTTCCTGTTGCTTTGATTTGCTTTTATTCCCCCTTGAACATTTTTGGTTCACTGTTGGTTGAATCCACAAATAAAGAAGTCTAACTGTAATCCCAACCAACTAAAGTAAGCTATGCTCCACAGCCCCAGCAGGAACCATGTGTTTGACTGTATGTATGGTATGTGTCTCTATGTCCAGAATGGAAAAGGACTTCGGGGCACCTGCCTACTTTCTACATAACACTGTATTCCTTCTACAAACTTCAGAGTAAAGGTCTTCCTGTTTCTGTACAATTAGAGTGACGGAGATCTCCTGGCTGAGCACATTGCCTCTGGACAGGTAATTCTAACAGAAAAGTTCTGTTATCCCCATGTTTTTCCAACTAATTCTCTCAGAGCATGTTCTGGTGGGCCTGGTTCATGCTGTGTGTCCCTTAAGCGCAGGAGATTTCAGGGCCTTTTTATGATGATTCTTTTCTCAGCAGCATGTGCTCATTTGCATCTTAAGTATTTAAGAGGCCCTATAACTGTTCATCCCCCTCCCTCTCTTCTCCCCCTCTCTCTTTCTCTCCTCCCTCTCTTCTCAAACTTTGGTGTTTTAGAAGCCAGCAAAGAAGAACAGTTTATTTTGGCATTCTCTCTTGGATTTCTTCATGATTCCAAACATGTGGATTCAGGTCAACTGATGCTTTGAACTTTATCATCATAAATAACTTTTCAAACACACATGCATATGTAACATCTAAAGGAAAAAATAATCACAGTGTTGCTTCATGTGATAGGATTTGAGACACTTAAGGATTGTTTTTCTTTGTACCTTTTATATTTTTCAAAATTACTGCAAAGTGTCAGACACAAAGTAAAACAAGCTCTTCATTTGCCAACATTTTCCTGGTTCCCTGTTGTTTGTTCCCTAAGAGGACGCACCTGCGTGGACTGAACTGACCAGCTGGACCCTCTCCCTATACCTCACCGAAGTCTCTGCCATAAGTCCTTTGATAAAACCCCTAAACTATTACAAGTACCCCATTTCTGGGAATTGTCCTCTCTGAGTAGAGACCATGGAATTCTTGCCCATTTCTGTTTCCTTACTTTGCTCTTTGGGGCACATACCCCAAAGTGACAATACCAGGTCACTTTCTCCTGGTAGATCTACGTTATCCAACCCAGGTGCTTTTTTTAAAGGAGGGAAATCTCATGTAATATTTTCTCAGTGTCCCTGTTGCCATGCGATAAAGTTAATGCATTTCCTATATCAGACTAAGGAGAAAATACCAAACCTCCACTGTAGGTTCGTTTGCTTTTGAAGATTTATTTTTATATAATGCATCTACAGGGTTTGAAAGGGAACTTAAAATTTCTGCAGTGTCTTCAATATACTGTGGCCAAACAGTTGACTCTTTCTTTCTGGGTTTCCTCCTGATCATTCTAGATCTTTAAAAAAGAAAATTGATAAGCTGGGCTTGATGGCTCCTGCCTTTAATCCCAGCACTCAGAAGGTGGATCTCTGCTTCTGTGAGCTTAAGGTCAGCCTGATCAGCCTAGATAGCAAGTTCCAGGCAAGTCAGTGCTACATAGTGAGACTGTGTCCTGTCTGAAAAAAGAAAAATCAATTAATGGCATATCTGAGAGAATCAAATGTACCTGCTTTACATTTGAACTACCTGTTCAAGGCAATGTGGGACAGAAAGCTTAGTCCTTGCTGACTAAGCCATCTCTGGAATCCTGGAGACCCTGCTATGCCAATTCCCAGTAAGCTTCTGGTTTTTGTTCTTGGCAGTCAAAGTAACTCCAGAATTGAGCAGTGTGAACTTCTGCTGATTTCTAGTTCTATTGATTTGCTTCTCAGATATATTCCACACTTTCTACCACTGATTCATTTACAGTTAATTCAACGAAATACAGGAAGAATTAATTAAGGTCATAGGGTAAGAAGACCATGTTGATATGGATGATACAATTCAAGTGACCTCTTCTTACTCGCCGTGAAGGAAGACAACATAGATTTCAGGGTCAAGTTGATGACTGTGGTTAGTTGGATAGAAGCACACACCTTTTCTCATGGTTTCTAATACAGAGAAGATAAATAAGGAGATTATTAGAGCATGCCTGGATAGGGAAAGATAAAGGAGAAACCATAAAATGTTCATAAAAAAACCATCCATCATTCATTTGATCCATGGCCCATGAGAAAAAAAGCCAGATATTTTTCTACACTCAAATCTGGCCTAAATTTAAACTGGAATGCGGTAAAAGTGACTTCTAGAAGAAAAGCTCAATCATAGTATTATCTTTTGTGGGAAGGAGGGCACTCATTTCTTCCATTTCTGGTTGCCTGCTTCTACTTACAACCACATGTTGATTGTGGGTACAGGCTTTCCAGCAGTTGGTCGGTACCAGTCTAGCCAAAGAGAAGTACACACAGGTACTTCTGTTGACTTGTTTCTTCTTGAACATGGTGTCAGCTACTGTGTAACCCATGACCACATACAAGTTAAAGATATCAGAAGGCAGCCCTTCAAAATCAAGCGTGCCTTTCCTGATAGCATTCTGGGGGAAGAAAAGACTGTTTTCTGTCTCTTGTCTAACTTCATTCCCAAGGCATAGCACAAAGGCAATGATAGCTCACCTTGATGAATTCAAGGGGTTATGATTTGCCAGAGAACTTGCAACAAACAAGAGTCTTGTAGTTTAACAGTATAAATACAGGGAATTGTTGTATTATACAATAAGTATAATTTGTATTCAACTCTTTTAGTAAGTTGGTAAATTTATTTGTTAATGCTTCTGTGTCTCACGATATTAAGAAAGAAAATAAAGTAAATAGGAATAAGTAGGTCAAGAAAATGTCAAAAGAATACAAGAATAAAGATATATTTAGTGAAGAAAGATTTCTCTCTGTTAAGACTTTGTCCTAAGATAACATGACTGGATTTTTTTTTTTCTAGATTAGGAAAGAAAGACAAAGCTAGAAAGCCTAAGCAAGTCATAAAAATTCTGAGTAAATAACATGTAAAAGATGAGATTTAGAGATGACACATGTATGATAATTAAAGGCTATTAACATTCCTGAAGTCAAAGTTCTATCAGACCTCCATATCTAAATCAATAGTGTTATCTTAAGTTTTTGATCTGCTTTTGGTAACATTTATAAGGACTGACATAAAGAATAAAAATGTGTGCCTAATCATGATTTCTTTAGAAGTGTTTGGTTTTTATCCAAGTTTTACGTAAATGTTGTACAAAACTTAAAAGTACCAGATGGGTGTGACTGATTTCTGGATGTTCAGTAACTGTTTTTGGAAGTCTATACAAATGTGGTCACAAGAGCTAAAAGGAAAATATTTTGGTCCTTGCCTTCCAAATATATAGGTCCTAGGGGACTATAAACATCTCTCAAAGAGTCCTAAAGCTCTATCATATGGAGACCCAGAGCCAAAGATAGACTTTAATCAATGTACATTTTGCAAAGAAGAGAGTCAACAAAGAAAGAATTGCCCTTAGTGCTCTCAAAGGAAGCACTCCTTCATAGCAGATGGCACAACTGATAAAAGGAAGATTAAAGGGGCCAGGGGCATCTCCCAAGCCCAAATGACCCCTGAGGACCAAACCTTCAACTTAACTTGACAATGTAATAAAAGGTTAATTTTGGTCACCTATGTGATCTTAACACCCATCAGGAAAATATAACCAAAAATTAAAATCATTAATTTTTTTTTTTAAAAACAATCTAAGAAATCAAATTCTCCAGAGATTAGGCTTAGGTTCAAAAGAAATGTTATTTGGACAACTGTTTCTCATTTCTCACTAATGATCTTCTTCTTGGTAAGGAAAATGCTGCTCAGATACAGTACACCATGACCTTGGCCCAATTTAAACACTTCACCACCTACACAAGACCTGTGCCAAGGGAGAAAGATTCATTTGTTGTTCTAACTTAAAAATCAGATCATGGTTAAATCTACTTTCTCTCTTCCTCCCTTCCTAGGACTCTCATAAGGGAGACCTCCTATTGTGATTCCAGCCATTTCAACAGCTGTCAAAGTGATTGGTCACTCTCAAGTCCAGTCTTGGAGGTCAGACATAGATGGATGTTTTTATGAGCCTGTCAAGAGATTCTAACAGTCTTTAACCAAGACGCATTTAAATGTCCTTTGCTTTGGGTTGGGGAGATGGCTCAGGGGTTAAGAGCACTGGCTGTTCTTGCAGAAGACTCGGGTTTGAATGCCAGCACCCACACGGCAGTTAACAACCATCTGTAACTAAATTTCCAGGGGGATCCAATACCCCTTTCTGTCTTCTGCCGGGCACTGCATCACATTGGTGCACCTACACACATACAGGCATAACGTTCATACACATAAAATAAAAATAAAGAACTCAAAAAATAATGTCCTTTGATTTGGTTTCTCCTGGTTCTCTGCCTAGAGCCTGTAACAGTAAACTTTTGTGTAAATTGATGCCTGCTGCAGGTGGGATGGAATCACTTCCTTTGCTCAAAGGGCTGCAGGTTCACTTCTCCCTGACTCTCTTGCCTTTATTCTTCTCTCATGTCTCTATCCAGGTACCAGTTAAGACTGTCTTTCCTTATTATACTTGACTGTTAAACAGATGGAACCACAGATCTACTTTTGAGGCCCCTTAGATAGGTCCCCTGGCTCAATACTTAACTGCCACATCCAATGACCTCATTCATCTCAAAGAAGTAAAATTGCTCATCTAAATTCCCTAATGGTTCCTGATGCCTTGTTATCCTCTGCTTGGAAGCTATAGGTGAGACCTTGACTAAAACTGAGAGAAGACACCTGGATACCTCATGGCTGGGCCAACTGGACTGATCAGCTCATCCCACTCACCATACCTTACACCAGTTTCCGCCAGAAGTCCTTTACAAAGTCTCAAAAGCAGCAGCTCAGTGGTATGCTATTTCTGGGAACCCATCCCTGACTTCTTTCTATCTCTTAAGCTCTCACCTCTAAATATATAAAAAACTTCTTTCTAAAGTTCACCCTCTCTGATCCATGAATTTCATTCTTCAAATTCAGGAGGCAAGAACCTGGTGGCTACTGACTCTGGAAATTTTGTGTGACAGTGAACATCCGGCTCCTTAACTCCTGAGTCAAAGTCCACTTGAGGCAAGAGAAATGATCTCCATTGAACTCAAAGTCAGTCCACATTTCCTGTGTCAAAACTAATGTTTTCCAGTGGTTACAGAGTTGTCAGCCACATCAATTTAGTTGAAAATAATGTGGGTCCCATTATTTGAACTGTCTTCAAAATATTTGGCCACACCCGCCAGTTAGGTGCAAGCAGACAGCTCTCCTGAGGCCACAATAGGTAAAGAGCCTTTACAGTTGGTAGCCAGAATGTGCCTGAGCCCCTGTCTTTGGGGATGCTTTTCAGAAAAGCTGACCAAGTTGGAGCCAAATGGTGTGTTCAGTGTAAAGAGGAGAAATACGCTCACTCAAAGCCCCATGTTGGCTTCCAAGACTAGACTCTAGAGTGATAAACTCAGGATCTGCTTTCAGGTACTTTGGAGTGGCTAGAATCACAGTGTGAATTTCCTTCTAAATGACTTCTAGTATTACCTTTTATCATTACCATGATATACATATACATATATATATATATATATATATATATGTTTTTTCAATATTACCTTTTCTTTTCTTTTAACTCAGCAAGGCAGATTTTACTCTTTTGTAGAAGAGTATCTTGCATGGTCAGTCAGGTGCAGCAAGCTCACAGGACTCAGGAGCTTGGCAGGCTTTTATCCATAACTCAAGAATACTTTATCTCTTCCCCATTGGCTGGAGTCTGACCTCACAGTCTTTCATGGTTGACTAGCTTAAAAGAATAAGCGAAGGGAGAAGAGCTCCACTGCCCCAGGCTCAGGAACCCACCAAGGCCTTTCCTTAAACAAAAGTCACAGGGTATGGTAGGATTAAAAGATTAGAATTCCTTGTCATAAACCAAGTGCCAAGTTTTACAAGGTTTGAAAGAAAAAACAAATATTTAATGTTTCTTACAAATCTTTCCTCTTATTTTTTTCTAAACACTCTTTTCTTCAAACTCATTAAGGTATTGATTATTTTTCTGTTTAGGTCCCTAGCTCATGGTATCATGCACGATCAGTGCACCCATCAGGATTACCAAGGAGTTTATCATAGAGTCCATAAGACTCTCCATCTTCCAAACCATTCTTTTAGAGGTCAGAGAGTTCTCAAATTTTAGTTCTTTATAAAATGCCTTAAGGTCTTGGAGAGTGCTAGTAAGTTACAGTTGGAGTTGTGTTTTAGGGGATGGTATATAACCTTGTCCTCCCAGATTTACATAAACCCCATCTTTTTTAGTCCAAATCATGTCTAATACTAACCTTTTCTCCAAAGACACTTTATTGGTGGAGCTGAATGGGGACAGAAGGTATGATAGTCAAGGCACTCCTCCAGCAAGCCTATCTAAAAGGCTCCAAAAGCGCATCAGTGGCTTCATGTGTATAACTGCAGGATAAAGGTAGGAAAGAAAGTCTGTAACTGCTGTCTAGAACAAGACATGAGGGAGGGGAAAAAGGCAAGTGTTCCTAGTGCTAGGGAATCAGCAGAGTTTCTTGATGGGCTCACAAAAGCCTCCGCTCGCTCATTGGGTTCCTCCTTGTTTTTCTTTAGGCTTCCAAGACTAGACTCTAGAGTGATAAACTCAGGATCTGCTTTCAGGCACTTTGGAGTGGCTAGAATCACAGTGTGAATTTCCTTCTAAATGACTTCTAGTATTACCTTTTATCATTACCATGCAGCTTATAGTTCTAAAAAATTTCTTTGTCAAGTTTGGAAGCATAGCCAAGCCATTAGGAGCACTTGATGCTCTTCTAGAGGACCCAAGTCAAGCACCCATGTTCACAACCACCTGTAACTCCAGCTCCAAGGGATGCTACACCTTCTTCTGACTTCCATAGGTGTCTGTACACACATGTAAAGACACACTCATACACACATAAATAAAAAATATTAAAATAAAGCCAGGCATAGTGGCACACACCTTTAATCCCAGTGCTTGGGAGGCAGAGGCAGGCAGATATCTCTTTGAAGCCAGTCTGGCTTCTATAGAAAGTTTCAGGCCAGCCAGGGCTATACAGTAAGACCCTGTCTCAAAAAATATATAACCAGTTATGGTGGTACACACCTTTAATCCCAGCACTCAGGCAGAGGCAGGCACATCTCTTTGAGATTGAGGCCAGCCTGATCTATAGAGTGAGTTCTAGTCCAACTGAGACTACAGGGAGACTCTGTCTCAAAAAAATAAAAAGCTTCATTTGTTTATTTGTTTGTTTAAAAAAGAAAATAAAAATAAAAATAAACAAAAGTAAATCTTTAAAAAAATTTGTGGAATTTTCACATTGACTTAGTCATCTTCGTAGAAATGATTTATCTAAGTGAATTGATTGCCAGGATCTATAGCATCTATGATTGCTTTATTTTTCATCATTCATTCCATCAGTTAACACTCTTTTTTTTTCAAAAAAAGAACAATACCATTATAAACAAACTCACGAATCTATGCTTTCAATCAATAGGAGTGGTGACATGAAAATTAAACAGTGGCTTAGTAAAGCCAAAGTTATTTTGCAATGTTAAAAATTCATTCTAAGTGGTCTACCTGGTCACTTTTCCTTATAAAATATGTTTTCTTAAGCTGATTTTGTTTTTGAGTGCCTAGGTGTCGGTAGCCAATAAAAGACACAAAGATTCTGCCAGCTGGCACTGAAAGCTTTGGAGAAGACTCCTTTGAGGAGAAAGCACTCAGTGAAGGGCAGGAGAGGAAGGAAAAGACCTTTGTGTGTGTAAAAAGCAAGTGTTCATTAAAAACATCTTTGCTTGAGAAAAAAATGTCATTTTCTTAGTTTAGAAAGTTATAACAAAGTAACACAAATTGGGTGATTTCTAAACAGCAGTTTATAGAGGCTGAAAACCTGGTATGAAGGTGCCAACAAGGCTTGGCTTGAGGGCCCTCTTCCTCCTCCATCCCTCCTTCCCTCCCTCCCTCCCTCTTTTCTTCTCCCTCCTTCCTAATATGTGTGTTCATATGTGTACATGTATGTGTCCCTGTGTGTGGAGGTCAGCGGTCAATGTCAGGTGTCTTCCTCAACCACTGTCTACCTTATTTTTTGAGTCAGGGTCTGGAGCTCACAGATTCGGCAAGACTGGCTGGCCAGAACCATCTACTCGCTGCGATTGTAGGTGGATGCCGTCAAGCTCAGCTTTTATGTGGGCACTGGCACTGTGACAGGCTCGCCAACCCTCTGTCTTCTCTTTGTAGCTTCAAATGGCAGAAAGAGGGCCCGAGAGCTCCCCTGGTTTATTTTAAAAGCATGCTAATATCATTCATGAAGGTTCCGCCTTCACAGATTGATCACCTCCCAAAGGCTTCAACCTCCAGTAACCACCACATTGGGGGTCAGGATTTTCACAGATAAATTTTTCAGGGTACAGATATTTAAATCATAACATTGTCCAATACTCAGTGAGGCTTCTTTTTTGTTTTTTTCTAACAAAACATTTACCTGGTCTTGCCACTTGTTGGGCTTGATTGTGTCTTGGGTCCGTCCCTTCCCAAGCAACCTCATCCACACAAGATAAAAATAGTCCTACTGAATAAACATCTTTCTTCTATACATAAACTGTATATGCTCATTGAAGATACTTTAGAAAAATCAGGATCATAGGAAAGAAGAAAATGTCTTCAATTTTACCTCTCTGTTCTGTGTGTGTGTGTGCACGCGTGTGATACATGTGTGAGATGTATGCACATATACATGTGGGTACCCATTCCTCTGAGTGAACACACAGAGGTCAGAGGAGGATGTCGAGTATCCTGCTCTGTCACCTTCCCCCTCGGCCCCTTGACACGGGGTCCCTCATTGAACTTTCAGCCAGCAAGCCCCAGCAATCTTCTTGCTTCTGCTCCCCCGCCACCTTGAACTATTAGCATGTACCTGATCATGTGTGGGTGGTAGGATCTGAACTCACTTAGGTCCTCATATTGCATGGTATTCCAGTGTGCTTCCTGTTCCAGTGATAAACCCTATGACCAAAAGTAACTTGGGAAGAAAAGAGTTTATTTCATCCTCACCTTCCAAGTCATTGTGCATCTTTGAGGAAGTCAGGCAGGAACTTAAGGCAGGAACCTGGAAACAATTAACTATGGAGGACTATATTTACTGGCTTGCTTTCTCTTTCTGGCCCATGCTCAGCTAGTCTACTTATACAGCTGTGGACTACCTGCCCAATGATGGCACTGCCCATGGGGCTGGACCTTCCCTGCTCAAGTGCCCTTAACCCACTGAACTGTCTCACCAGCCTGAATATCTTAGCAGTTTCTAATTGTTTACAGTCATTCTTATGCTAAACACCTTTCTTTTGAAATGTACATTTTATGGAGTTTTTATGCATTTCATACAATACATCTTAATCATATTTAGACCTCCTCCCCTCTCTGCATATCCCCTAGTTGGCCCCCCAAATTTCATTCATTCTGTCATATATGTTAAGGCCTATCAAGTCAAATTTGTGTATACAGATGTTCCTCAGTTGTTGGTCAGGGTAGTCCAAGAGACTCCCGAAATAACACAAGCTACTGTCATAGCCCTTGATTACATCCCAGATCTTGAAGGAAAGACCCTGTTGTTGAAGATGACATGTTTTGAACACAGGACTCAAAGCAATGGAACTGGAACTGACCTGGAAGTCTCTACCCTGAAGACGAGCTCTCATAGTTTTAGAGGATACTCTATGCAAGATGCTAAGAGAGAAAATCAATGGCCCAATCCCAGCGTCAAAGCCTAATAACCACTACAATAAATGGCGCACTGACTGTATCAGTAGTGGCACTTTTATCTGGGGTAATCAACAGCTGTCTAATTGAATGAACACCTTTCTAACTACATTAGCCACGTGCATCCTTAATTATTTTCAGAATAGAAATTCATAAGCACATCACTGTAGAATTAAAGCTTATACTATATTTGATGTTGACTCAATTGTAATATATCTTATAAATCTATATGCCAATGCCCAGCATCTACTTTTTCCAGTTTATCTTGCTCAATACTAACAGATGAAGTTTTTATTGTACTAGTAATACATGCTAATTGTAAGAAAGTAATACAGTTCACTGTGCATTTCCATAGATTCTGTGTCACATATTGATCATGTCTGCTCTCTACCACCCCGCCTCCTGTTCCCAGCCCCCTTCCCCTGTTCCAAATAACCATTATTATAGTTCCAGATCTTTGGAATTTTGTTTGTCTGTTTTTGTTTCCTCATATGACAGAAAACACATGATCCTTGTCTATGTCTGGCTTGTTCTGTTTAACATGCTATCCTATCAAGATGGATCTATCAAGATCCATCCATTTTCCTACAAATGATGGAATTTCGTTGTTCTTTATGGTTGACTCATAATCCACTGTGTATAACTGCCACTTTTTCTTCATTTGCCGATGGATAGCCAGGCTGATTCCATCTCTGAACCACTGTGAATCTTGCCCCAGTAAACATGCATGTGCAGGTAGGTGTCTGCGGTGTCCTCCCTTCATTTCCTTTTACTTGTGTCTGGGAGTAGGGAAGCTGAGTCATATGGAAGACCTACTGTTTTTTGAGGGTCTTCCAGGCTGTTTACCATAAGGGGCTGCACCAACCTGTATTCCCACCAACAGTGCCTAAGGTTGCCCTTCCCTCCACATCCTTGACAGGATTTATGTTTTTATAATAACCATTCTGATTAGACCAGATCCAATCTCAATATGCTTTTAACTTTCATGTCCATGGTAGCTAATGACACTGAGTATTTTTCTAATATACTTATTCACCACTTTTTTTCGGAAAGTATCTATTTAGATCATTTGCTCATTTTTATGGCTTTTAAAAATACTTTTTATTACATTTGCTTTTTGACAACTTCACCCACCAAAAACTCTCCTGAGAGTAGATTTGAGTGTCATGTCGGGAGGTTCAGGAAATGTGTACCTTACCGGGTACTCTGAGGTGAACCTCAACAATACAAACTGACTTAACTCTTAATGCCAGCGTGAGGTGAGTCCTGTTCCCCTGGGAAACCATGTTACAGCTAAGAATCTCAACCTACAGCCTCAACCTCTCTTTCTTTTGTGGCTATGAAGAATATTATCATTCTAGCAAGGTAAAGGTTTACATTTAGAGAATTAAACAAAACCTGCACATCATTGTTTGGAAGCCAACATAAGAGTGACAGGACAACAATTTTTATTCATTGTAACATGCTACATGGTTCTCATGTAAAAGAATTTGCCCTTGTATGTTTGTAACTTTACTGCAATATTTAAAAATCAAGCTTGAAAGCAGCATTTAAATATTCAAGACGGGCTAGAGAGATGGATCAGCAATTAAGAGCACTGACTGCTCTTTCAGAGGACCTGGGTTCACTTCCTAGGAGCTATATGGTAGCTAATAATCTGTAACTCCAATTTCAGGGCATCCGACACCCTCTTCTGGCCTCTGTGAGCATTCCATACATGTGGTGCATTTACATACATGCAGGCAAAACACTCATACACATAAAATAAAAAAAATAAATTAACTTAAAAATGAATTTTAAATATTCAAGACAAGTGGATGATGAAACATTTAGCTTGACTTAGTAGATGTGTGATAGTATTTATATGTGTGAGGAAATATGCTTAATCGATGTAAAAGCTTAATAAAGTAAACATTAAACAAAACTAAGTAGTCCTAAGTATGCTCTCCACGTCAGCAGCCCAGAGATGCCAAGGATCCTAGCAACAGACAAAACAGCTCAAGTCCAGTAGACTGAATCAGCTACCTATGGGGGGGAGTGCATGATGTCCAGCTATTACTGTTGAAAACAAAATCCAATCCAATGTACTTAGAGGCAGAAAAGCCAGTGACACTGTGTGTGGGTCACTTCTGTAATCCTAAATCAGGTGTCCTCACGCAATTCCACCGAGATGAGACTGTAGGCGCATTTTTTTAGGCCATATCTCCTTCTCTTAGTAACAAGCCCAGCTGGTTCCTTTAAAATAGTTCCCAAATCAAGTTTTCCACTGTGAAGGCAGTTGAGAGAAGAAAATTTTGGAGAGTAGACCATGCAACCTGAGTGAACAAAGGATTGTTAAGGATAGAGCAGTATTCATTTTTTATGTTGTATGGATGCTAAACCCTTCCACCTCCCCCTCCAGTGTTTACTGAAGCTTTTAAATTTGTTGTATACAAGTACTTCTGAGGTCTGTACAGAAGCAATTCTAAAGAACAGGAACAATCCAAACCGCCAGTAGATGCTATTGTAATATAATTAGTGATAGATCAATGATTCTTCCCAGCTGTGGACCGCAGCAGTTCAGTTGTTTTTCTGGAATAGACACCTCTACCTGACATTTGCCTGGCTGACCTAAAGTTCTCTGAGGATTTAGGGGCCAGTAATGCAGAGGGATTTCATGTCCTAAAGAGCTCCTTAATCCACTGCTTTCTGAGGGCCACCATAAGCCAGGGTCATCTGTCACGTCCCAGGCAGTTTGCAAGCATCTCCAAGCAAACTTCCTGCTTCCTCTTCACTAAGGGTTTCCTTTGCTATTTTGATCAGGATATATCTCCTCCTTGTCATGCTCCCCCAGGTATCACTCTGAGAGACCCTCCAGTCTGGACAAGAACATCAACACAAGCCACACCATGGGTGAGATCAGTCAAGCTGCTGTGGAGAGATACCTGGAGGAGAACCCTCGATTTGCCAAGGAGTTCTTTGACAAGCAGTTGCGAGTGGAAGCCCTGGGGGAGATCTTCAAGAACAGCCGGCAAGGAGTCCAGACCAGCAGGTCTCTCCCTGAGCTGACTCAATTGGAGGAGTCAGCCCTGTGCCTGGAGCTGCTGCAGTGTGTGCAGGATGAGGCTGGTGGTGCCGAGCGGGCAGCCCACAGGGCCCTGCAGAGATTGGCCCAGCTTCTGCAGGCTGACCGCTGCAGCATGTTCATATACAGGGCAAGAAATGGCATTCCTGAGGTGGCCTCCAGGCTGCTGGATGTCACCCCAACTTCCAAGTTTGAGGACAACCTTGTGGCCCCTGACAGAGAAGTCGTGTTTCCATTGGACATTGGAATAGTTGGCTGGGTTGCTCACACGAAGAAAACCCTTAATGTCTCAGATGTGGAAAAGGTAGGCCCCTTCCCTAGTGGGACAGAGGTCTTCTCAGAGCTAGGGAGGAACTGATGGGGAGGAGATGGCCATGCTTGTGGCACTGTTTTAACTAAAATCTGGGAAGGGTGAATGAACAGTGGGGAAGAGGATCCCACAAGCCTAGCCATGACAGAGTTAGCAATTCAAAATACGGGGTGCCCAATTAAACTAGAATTCCAGATGGACGGTGAACAGTGTTCTTGAGTTTAAATAGGTCCAGTGTGATGCTGAATGTTTTAATCAGGTGCTCCTGGCTAGGCCTAGTGCATTCCTCACATTTTCCCCTGCTTCCTCCATTGCTTTGGGGACTGTCCTTCTGACAAGATCATTAGCCTACACACCCAAGGCCAGCTTGGGGGACTTTTCCCATGCTTCTTGTCCACAGCTTTCAGAGGTTTCTTTGGGATAGACTGGCTCATAAGCTGATCGTTTCATCCATAAGGCCAACATGCAAAAACATGTCCACTATTTGAAAGTAGTTCAACTACTCGATTTGAATTGTTGTAAATGTGAATGCAAGTGATTAATTTAATACAGTTGACTTCTCCTTCAACTTAACTTTCTTCTGATCACTGCAATGCATATTCATTTTAGAAAAACATTATCAAATGTTAATCACCCATAATCCCTCACAGGGCAGCAATCATGGGTACCAGCCTGGAGTTTCTGCTGGCATTGCTTTCCTATACAGCCACATTCCATTACTGTAATTTAGTATTAACATCGGGAATCAGCTACTTTCTGATGGAGCGAGCATCAAGGGGCAGTCCTTGAAGTGCTTCTGTGCAGGGTCTTTGGCTCACATGTGATTGAGGCAGCTGACAGGCCAGGGATTATCTTCAAATGTCTCCCAAAGCTGATTACTGGAGGCTCCCACAGTGCAGGAGGATCAGTGTACCAGACATTAACACTGCTTCACAAACAACTGTCAAATACTCCTGGGGTACAAGGGTTGTCTTCACCCAGCTATCAAGCTATATCCCTATAGCCTGAGGTTTTCTCATAGGAACATGTTCTTCCTAGTCTCCAACTAAACCCATCTCTAAAAAGTTATAAGAACATCAAACTTCAGAAACTGGCATTCAAGATTTCTTTTTCTGAGCTTCCTTTCTTTCTTTTTAAAGAGAGGTAGGTAAAATGATTTCTGCTGGGAGAAGATAAGCAAGAATAATTTAAAAGATGAAGTGGTTGTGGCCTACAAAACCCATGGGCTTTTGCAGTAAACTTGCACTTTTCAACTCCAACTGTACATTCAACCAGATGAAAACTACTAAAGCTTGCCACTCTCAACAGACCAACTATAGTAGATGCTCCCCAGGTGGTTCTAATACAGAGCCAACATAGGAAAACATGGATCTGGTGGGTGGGCAGATGTGGCAGGAGGAGGTGAACTTCTAATCAAGTGTGGAGCATCAGGGATAGAAAGGACTTGATGAGCCCAACTCTTTCCTATGGCAGATGGGAAGTCGGGGCACAGAGCAGTGTCTCCTTCAGAGTCTGTGGCACGGTACAGCGAAGGGAAGGACGAGAACAGAATCAGGACCTCCTGATTCTGAAGTCAGTCCTCCCATCTTACATGCCTGTAGTTTCACCATGCTTTGACCACTGCAGTAAAATCTGCCTCAAGGAAAGAGGCTGGAAGCAAAGCTTTAAATGAAGAGTCAGTTGTTTTTTTACCTTTCCATTGTACTTGGTGATTGATAAAGAATTTTTGCTTTCTTAATCTTACTGGATTTTTACAAGGACTCTTTGCAGGGGGTATGGGCCATTACTGACATTTCCATCTCTGTAATGGGAATCTGCTCAAGGTCAGGTAGGTGAAGATGTGTCAGGTCAAGAACAATAAACAAGGTCTTCAAGGCTTTCTTTCTACCACACCACTGACCACATGAGGCTCTGCTCTGGTTAGCAGTGTTGGCATGGGTGAGGGAGACTTCTCACACCCTAGACAAAGATGTAGAGTTAGTTGCTGCTAACCATGGAGGCCATAAAAGTCCTGTGATCAAGGGTGAGTGCTTTGGCATAAGGCAGACCTGGGTGCAGATCCAAATCTGAAGTAACTCTAATAGAGTGAATTCTCACCTCTGAATGGAGAGAGACAAATGTACAGACTAAATACAGGAACACAAACCACATGCCTCTTAACAGAGTTTCAATTAATGACAGCTTTCATATAACCATCTTTTATGTCAGCAGGAATTTGGAGGCTGGGTGTGAATGAGCAAAAAAAGGGTCAGTGGTTATTGCTGGTCTAAACTGAGTTAGAAGAAGGAAAACTTTAACAACAGGAAGCTGAGAAATATCTTCCTCAAGCAAATTGTTGTTTTTTTTTTTTTTTTTTACTGTTGGAAAAGTTGGTCATTAACTACATGGGCACTCCTGAATTGGACTGTGGTTTAAAAGAAAGCCCTACAAGGCTGATGTTTTCAATAATTAACTGAGTACTTATACATCTCTTTCCTCCCTTCTGTCTGTCTCTTTCCTCCTCTCTCTCTGCCTCTTGACTTCCAGAGTTAGTAATGTTTAAGGAGCTTTTACCTCATTCAGTTTAGGAGAGATGACATCCTGCTTTGGGGGGCTCCTGTGCAAACACACCATCAGGAGATGGCAGAAGTCTCAGAAAGAGAATGTACTAAAAAAGAAATCTGACAGCCTGATCTTCCCTACTTTGATAGATAGTTTATTCAGGGCTTTCAGAATTCATACTAAGCCAACATTTAATTTTGAAACTTAAAAAAATGTAATTATGTGTATATGTGTGTCTGTGTGAGGGTATATGCCTGTGAGTGCAGGTACCTGAGGAGGCCAGAGGAGGTGGTTCTCCTTGGAACTGGAGTTATAGGCAGTTGTGGTCATGGGTGCTGGGGGGTGAACTCGGGTCCTCTGCAAGAGCAGTATGTATTCTTCATCTCTGAGTCATCTCTCCAGCCCTAACTTTAAAACTTAGAAGACATTTTCTCAAACTAGTCAAGGGAACTTAAGAACATATGTTTGTATTTAGAATCTAGAATAGAGTGATATCAAGAGTGAAATGTGTTTGGAAAGAAACGCTCTCTGGTTCCAATTCCTGGTGCACATTTCCATGATTTCATTTTCTCTTTTAGTGCCCAGGACTGCTGTGTAAATGAAAGCTGTCACAATCAGTAAAGGATAATAGGGTCGAAGGGAACAGTGAATTAAGAGAAAGAATTTAAACAAGTCTGGAGACATCCTGGCTGGAAGTTAAAGATGCTGCAGAAAGCACAGATAACAGAAAAAAGTGGTTAGTAAAGAACAGTGGCTCATCGTGGCACAGGGCAAAGTGCTGGATCCTCTAGCAAGGATACTGCCAGCATCTGACATCTTCAGAGACTAGAACTTCTAGGATTAGAAGCAACATGGTAACTGCAAAAGGGAGCTGCTTTTTGTCTGAGCTCTTTCTGGTATTTATCCAGTGTCTGCTCTGTGTCAAAGCCCTTTGCTCTGTCTACACCGTACTGTTCCGCATTTACTCCATAACTCTAGGCAGTAAAGCAATATCATTCTCCCCCTTTTAGATCAGAAAACAAGGACACAAAGAGAGCATAGGCTCAGAGAACTAGGAAACTGTGGTCTGGTTTCAGTCCAGGAAGCCTGATTATAGAACCTTCTCCATTATCCATTGCTGCCTCAAAAAGAAATGGTATTGGGAAGAAAATAGAAGAAATATCAGGAAAGATACCTGGTTGCCCCCAATCCTGCATTCGTTTTATGAGTAGGCCAATTTCCAGGAATCCCCTGAAGTAGCCGTTCACCCATTGGACTGATCATCAGCCCATGTTTGAAATAAAGGAGACTGTGAATAGGCTGGTCAGCAGAGGACAGTTATAGCGTCACAGAGTGACTGTAGTGTGGAGTGCTGTCCAGGAGTAAAAGAAAGGAGCCCACGGCCATATACCTCGCTCTGGAGGGAAGTCTGTTAGGTGACAAAGGACAAAAGTATCACATAAAATTAGAAAAGGAAATCTTATAGAAAATAGAGACGACTTTGTCTACTTACAGAGAAAGGTCTGGAAGGAGTCGGCAAAGAGTTAACACCTAATTAAGTGGGAGAGATTGGAAGGTGTTTGGGGAACTATTGATTTTGTCTTTATTTTACACTGCAGGAGTTGGCAGGTTTCAAGTGTATATTTTGCATTTACAGTTAGAGAATAACGCCCCTGATTCTAGCAGGCTTTCCCTCCCTAAACATACCGTCTGCTGTGACTCTCCCTTCTTAGTGCCCCATTTTCCACCAAGTTGTAACACATCACCTCTTTCCTCCTCATCCAACCTCAGCCTAGGCCTCTGCTCAGGAAGGAAATAAGCATTCCAAAATGGATCGATTTTATGACGGCATAGAATGACGCGTGTGCCCGGCGTTCTTTGGAATTGCTGTCCTGGGGCTCCTGTAACATGTTAGTAGGATGTCAACTAGAGAAAAGGTCTTAGATGTACAGTTGTATGATTCTGTGCTGTTTTGAAAAACACATGGATATATTTTTCAGAACAGCCATTTTTCTGACTTCATGGACAAGCAAACCGGGTATGTCACTAGGAATTTGCTGGCAACTCCGATTATGATGGGCAAGAAGGTCCTTGCTGTGGTCATGGCAGTGAACAAAGTCAGTGCTCCTGAGTTTTCCAAACAGGACGAGGAGGTAATGTTAACTAATTGTGGCATCCAACCAGACACTCGGGAAGTAGATTTGTATAATGAAGGAAGGGATCACAACCATAATTTGCTCCTCTCTGTGACCTCTAGGTCTTTTCCAAGTACCTCAGCTTCATTTCTGTTGCCTTAAGGCTGCAGCACACCAGCTACCTGTACAGTGTGGAGTCCCGGAGAAGCCAGGTAACAGGAAGATGACAGCAGGCACTCCGTGCCCACCTGTTCTGACGAGCGGAGGCAGCAGCAGGCAGGGCCCCTTTATCCCTCATGGCTTAAGTCACATGGAGCAGATCCCCAGACTTAGTCCTAGAGGTTCTCTCATGGTCTCTCCTCCCTTTCCTTCAACTGGCGTGGCTTGTTCAGTCTTCGTCCTGGGTGTTGATTCTTCTCTTATGATGTGGTGATGATAATTACAGGATCCACCTCATATAGTCGGTGTGGCTATTAAAGAGTCATTAGTTCTCACTCAAAGCTCTTTATTTCTCGGTCACTTTAGGAGAAAATAGTTCTTTTGTGGTTCATTGTTTCCATGAGGCAGAGGAATAAAAAGTACTATTCCTTGCTGGGACCCTTGCATCTTCATCCATATAATACAAAAGTAGGTATTGAGATGAACGGCTTCTAAGGGTCCTCCTCATCCCAACTTTCCAGGACAGGTTAGCTTGGGACTAGCTGTGGATGTATGGAGAGTCACGTAACTTTCTACTCACAAGAATCCATGGCAGCCAATGACCACTAATACTGGACCAAAATTTTGTATAGGAACTTTCTATACAGAGAGCACTTGTCCTTTGAGTCAAAACATTTGGACATGGAAACCAATCATCTATTCTCCCCTTTTATAAACCCTTGCAAAGGGTTTGCAAAGATCTGTTCATCACCTACTTAAAGAAGCTGTGAGGTCTGGTGGAGGTTCAAAATAGAACTGCAGTGTGTAGTGATATGCAGGTGTTTTTATATACTTCCTATTTTCCTTGCACTAATTTATTCTCTTTCTCTCACGCTCATGTGTTTTGTTCTGTTTTCTTTTTAATGCTAACTTTCAGATCCTCATGTGGTCAGCCAATAAAGTGTTTGAAGAGCTCACAGATGTTGAGCGACAGTTTCACAAAGCACTGTATACAATCAGAACATATCTGAACTGTGAACGGTACTCCATCGGACTCCTGGACATGACCAAGGAGAAGGTTTTCATTGTTCATATACCTTGTCTTCCCTCAGATCACGTAGAAAATACACACCAAATGAAAGGTGATCCATTGAAAAATGGGTACACTGTGTGACTAATCAGTCATGACTGAGAACAAGGACTAGTGCTAAAGAAAAGTGTAGAGTTAAATGTGTGTGATTTGAGCAAAAATGACAGGGGTTTAAGTTTTGGCTTTTCTGTTTCCTCACTCTGTTGGGATTTGTGTATCAGGAGTTAGTTGGTTGAATTTTTAAAAAATTTTTTTCTTGTTCGAACAGTGTCTCACTATGTATCCCTGGCTAGCCTACTCACTATATAGCTCAGGATAAGCTCATGACAACCTTCCTGCCTCAGACTTATGAGCACTAGAATTACAGACATGTGCCACCATGCCTAATTTTTTGACAGCTCATTAAAAAATTAATTTCTTAAAACAGTGATAGTCACACATTTATTTTCATATATGCATACCTTGTGGAAGGGTTATGCCAAAATAATTAGCACTGGTCACTTTACCTAGTGAAAACATTTTAAATCTAGTCTTTTGACAGTTTTGAAATATACAGTCCATATTAACTATGGTTCTGTTTTCCTGTAATAAATCTTGCAAACTTAGTGCCTCACTGGAACACTGTAGCATCTCCCACATCCTCCCTGACTTCTCCCCAACCCTGAGCCTCTGGCAGTTATACTCTCCTCTCTGCTCTTATAAATTTGGCTTTTTTTCAGATTCCAGGTGTAAGTTAAATCCTAGTCTGTGTCTTTCCATGCCTGACTCTCTTCTCTCCGCATGGCTCTCCAGTTTCAGTCACACTGTCCCAAACGACACATCAGTTTCTTTTTAAGAGGCTAAATGGCATTTCGCTGGGTAGATATTCCACCTTTCTTTACTCATTGATTCATTGATAGACTTAAGTTGACTCTGTCTTGGCTAGAGTTCACAGCATTTTGTTACTGAATGATCGTCTGTTGTATAGCATTGTGTTTCTCTCTCTCTGAAGGATATCATGGTTGCTTTTAAATGGGGACAATTGTAAGCAAAACTGCCATAGACACTGTGTGGGTTTCGGAGTATACAGTTTCTACTCACTTTAGTAGATACCAAAAAATCCAATTACTGGACAGAATGCACCTTCATAAAGCAGCACCAGCTGATCCTCCCAAGTGAATACCATTTTCTGTATCTACGTTTTTACTAGGCGTTAAAAGTATCTGGATTTTGAGTTTTAGCCATTTGAAGAGAGGTAGTGGTATGACATTGTTTTAATTTGCAATTCCTTAATCGCATATGATGTTAAACTTTTTCCATATGTCTACTTGCCATGTGTATATCTTTTTTGTGATGAAATGTCTTGTTGGGTATCTTGCCCTTTTTTGAAGTTAAGTTGTTTTCTTACAATTCAGTTTCAAGAGTTGTTTGCACCCAGATGTGGTGGTATACAACCATTAATTCCAGCTCAGGAGGCTGAGACAGAAGAATAACTTGGACTCAGGAGTTCAAGACAAGCCTGAGCAGCATAGCAAGACTTTGCATATTTTGGATATAAGAAGTCCTCTATGAATATGTGTTTTCCAAATGCTGTCTCCCAGGCAGTGGATTATTTTTTTACTCTTTAATGAGCAACTTGCGACTTTTATAGAGATGTTTTTGTTTTTGGTTGGTTTGGTTTTGCTTTTGTCTGTCTGTCTGTCTGTTTGTTTTTTAGACAGGGTCTTTCTATAGCCCCCATCCGGCCTGGAATTAGCTATGTAGACCAGGTTGGCCTCTTTCTCACAGAGATCCTCCTGCCTCTACCTCCCGAGTGCTGGGATTAAAGGCATGCATCATCATGCTTGGCTAGAAGTTTTAAAATTTAATAATATCCAATAAGTTTTTAATACATTGTGTTTTTGTGTGGTGTCTAAAAAGTCTTAACAAACTCGGGTTCACCTAGAATTTCTCCCATGTCACCTACTAGAATTTTTATATTTTTGTGTTTTATCTTTAGACCTATAATTCAGTCCGAGTTCTTTTTTAATGAAGAAAATAAGATCTTTAAGGGTTTCTTTTTTTGGTGTTTTCTTTTGTTTTTGCTTGTTAGTGTCCATTGGTTCTGAACACCATCTGTTGAAAAGACTGGCTTTTCTCTGTGGCCTTTGCTCTTCTGCCAAAGATCAATTGATTATGTTTGTGCAGGTCTGGTTCTCTCTACTCTCTTCCACTTATTGATTTGTCTCTCTTTTCACCAATACCATGCTGCCTTGATTACTATAACTTTAGAGTAAGGGTTGAGGTCAAATACTGTCAGCTCTCTGACATTCTCCATTTCAGTGTGTTTTTAACCGGACTAGTTCTTGACTTTCTCATCAGAAAACTAAGGCCATCTCCTTTATCAGCTGTGAAACTCTGAGGTAATAGAAAGTATCTAGTACATAGTACGTGCATAATAAATGTTAGTATTTATTTGATATTTTGTACTCTGAAAAACATAAATTATCTTAGAATAGAAATGAAGAAGTTTTCAATATAATTTGTAAAATAGTGCCCATTCCTCATCTTATTTAATTCTGTTGGAGGTCTGGGTCTTCAATATAACTGGTACTCTATCATTTATATTTCTCACTATTCATATGATTGGCAGTTGTTTTTCAGAGTCATTGTTCTAATGTTGCAAAGATACAGGACCAAGTATCAGAAGAACAGGGTTCCAGACCTGGCTCTGGGACTTTATAGAGGTGGATATTGATTAGGATGCTTTTAGCTATGAGAACATGCCACTTTCATCTGTGGATCACCTTTCTCTGGTACCCCCTCAGTGGACTTCTCTTGGGCCACATACATGCCCTTGAACTAATCTAGGCACTTCATACAGACCACTTATGAGCTGGGCATGGCTCATCTTCCCTGAGCAAATTACCACCTCCTACACAAATGAAATCAGGTTCTGTTAACAAGAAAGGGGAGAGTGAGAGTTAGATAAGGCCATTGACATTATTATCTAAGTGTCCCACCCTCCTTGAGCTTAGTTCAGATGTCTGGAGAACCACTGACTATAAAACAGAGTGCTTTGAACTATGTGCAAGTGTAATGGGTGTTTGACATGTATTATTCATTTAATCTTCACAATAGCCTTCTAGCTTGTTATGTTATCCCCATTTAATAGATGAATAAAGGTTACACAGCTTGTACGCAGCTATAGGTTCATAAGCAGTATTACTGGAAATTACAGATTTTTAGGCCTAAAACTCCAGAAGTATGTAGATTAACATAAAGTATACAGGTGCATACAATTCAGATAAGACATGGCAGGTCATGGAACAGTTTAATAATGTTTAAATATAATTGCCCCTAGGAATTCTATGATGAATGGCCAATCAAGCTTGGAGAAGTTGAACCTTATAAAGGACCAAAGACACCAGATGGCAGGGTAAATGCACACATCCAGCCTCAGTGCTGTGTTTGATTCCATGTGCTATGTGCTAACAGACTGTGGTACACAGGAGAAAGAAGCACCAGTGGGACCCTGCCCAGTTCTGCACCTTCCAGTGTGGTGAACTTAACTCACTTCACCTCTCTGATTCTTTTTCCATAAAGCCAGGGCTCGCAGGATGGGTCAGTGATTTTATGCAGGGAAGAAGGCGCCAGAGCTGCTGGTACAACTTTTTAAGAAGTGCCTGGGTCTCTGTTTGGCTGTGCAGGATGCGGAACTCCAGAGTGTGTTAGATTCACTGTCACACATGCCTGCAAGCTTCATGAGGCAGGAGCCATGGTTGCTTTCCCACCACTTCATTCTCAGCACATGGGAAACGGAAGTCGATGGATCTGTTCAGGCCTCACGTTCTTCATATGCCCAGCCCCTTCCGGCTTTGAGAACAAATCCATCGACCTCTCTTTTGGAGGCAAACCTGTTCAGACAAGCAAATAAGAGAAGAGCTGTCTGCTTACTGCATGATCAACATCTGTTTGCAGTTGTGAATTATGTCTTTATTTTTTTTCTAATGAAGTTATTAATGTTAGCTATTTCTGGACAACAAAAAGCAATCAGTTAAGTGTGAAAACAAAGTAGCTGGTGATTTGGTGGTCAGATTTCCAAAAACAGCGTTTTGGTTAATTCAACTTCTTATAATGAAATTTAATCTACTCTTGACGAACATATACAGCCAATACTATTTCTGGATTTATTACAAGCTTGTAAGTAATATACGAGTAGTTTAGTTATTTATGTTATACAGAAAACCATTGCTAGGAAATCGAGTGCTATTTATAAAAATTTTAAAGTACAAATCCTTCGGTGAAAATTATTTTCTTTGGGAAATATTATTGAACTCATAATCTCCTTTTTCTCTTAGGAAATCATCTTTTATAAAGTAATTGACTACATTTTACATGGAAAAGAAGAGATCAAAGTGATTCCGTGAGTGTTGCCAGGAAGTTGTCATGAGAGACACCCTTTGATTTTTACACTCAATGCATTTCTATATATAACTATTATTTTTCTTCTACTCTTATCCAAGGTCACCTCCTGCAGACCACTGGACGTTTATTAGTGGATTGCCAACATATGTTGCTGAAAATGGATTTGTAAGTTATTGGACAAACTAAAATGCTAAATAACAGTACATGAAACGCTTCTCAACTCAGAGAGAAATACAATTACTGAACCATGAATGCATGACATAGGGAAGCTAGGGTGGCATATACCTTTAATTCACTTTAATCCCAGCACTCGAGAGGCAGAGGCAGGCAGGTCTCTGTGAGATCATAGTTAGCCTGGTCTACATAGTGATTTCCAGGCCAGCTGGGGCTATAGGAAGACCTTGTCTCAAGACAAAACCAAAACCAAAATATAATGCATGAGATGACCAGTTTCTTTGACATAGGTTAAAGGAAAGAAGAATCTACGAAGGTAGGTTTCATATGAAAATATTTAGTCAACATGAGAAAGATTCATCCCCAGCCTCTTACTCCAAAGCCACACAAATTTCAGACATCTTTTTAAAGTCATTGATATTCAAAATTAGTGACTATGACTCACAATCGGTTTAATTCTACCTCAAGGGCCTGGATGACCTTAATCTGGCTACAAAAGTCAGAAAAAAAGAATCAGCTGGTTTGTACAATTAAGTCACACTTTAGGGATCCTTAGTCTACAAATCATGTCAAACATTCAAGTTAAATCATGAAATTAATGGATGGCACAAAATATTGCTCAAGTTCTTACGTTATAAATGCTCATACAACCTGCAAGATTCCAGGCCAGTCTAGGCTACACAAGGAGAACCAGTCTTAATGAACAAAACAAAATTATGTATAAACAAATAAACCAAGATTTTGAAAGATTTTCACATTTTCTTTGTGAGAGTAGTATGAAAATAGCTGATGTAGTTCAGCTATCCCAAGAAGACACCATGTGCCCTGGGGCTGACAGAGCTTGGAGTGACGGGTTAAAAACAAACAAAAAACAAAAATCCCTTAGACACAAGATTATCAGATTTTCAGGAATTTTGTGAGCAAATAGTAAACTGGTGGCCACTTGAACCTCCTATAATGGGTATATTTTCACTATGCAAGTGTGTGATTCACACAGCCCTAGGCCAGGAGAGTCAGTTCTCTGGAGATCACAGTTCTGTTTTCCCCCAATGAATCTGAACAAAGCACTAAACCTTTTTGGACTTCTACTTCCTTATCTTTAAAAGGAGCAACTTACTTAATCATTACCACCGAGGCTTAAAATTCTGCCATTTTAAGTGTCTGATAAAACTTTGGTGGAAAGAAACATACACTCTTGTATAAAGACCCATTTGTGCATATGACCCCAGGTAGAGATGATTCAGAATGACTCAAACTGGATATGAGAAAAGAGGAGCAAACAAGATATAAATGTCAGTCATGACTTAGCAGAAGAGGAGGTAGCTTCCATGAGCTGAGGAAGTGTGGCCTAATCTAGGCCCTGGGGAAATAATTTGTTTATCAAGCAGCCAAGAGCTTTGTGGGAAACTCTCACTCCCAGGGCATCCTTTCTTCTCCTCTGTGGGCTTAAGTGACCACCACCATACGCCATTTCAGAAGGACTATCTCTTTGTGCTTCACAGATCTGTAACATGCTGAATGCCCCCGCAGACGAGTACTTCACATTTCAGGTAAGGGCAACCCTGGCCCTGCCTCATCTCTCAGGACCAGATGATAGATGGTGGATGGATGGATGGGTGGATGGATGGATGGATGGATGAGTGGATGGATGGATGGGTGGATGGATGGACAGATGGATGGATGAGTTGGATGGATGGATGGATGGATGGATGAGTGGATGGATGGATGGATGGATGGATGAGTGGATGGATGGATGGGTGGATGGATGGACAGATGGATGGATGAGTTGGATGGATGGATGGATGGATGGATGAGTGGATGGATGGATGGATGAGTGGATGGATGGATGGGTTGATGGATGGATGGATGGATGAATGGGTGGATGGATGGATGGGTGGATGGATGGGTGGATGGATGGATGGATGGATGAATGGGTGCTCTCTCTTCCCCTTTTTCCACAGAATCTTATCCATCTGCTTTGTAGGCATAGTCAGTAGGCACACACAAGGCCCAAGTCCTACTCCTCTGCTGGACCATTGGTCAGCAAGAAGCAGATTCTTAGTAAAGGAAAAACGGGCTGGAGAGAAGAAAGATGAGCGAGGGGCGGGGGCTACACTTCCATCCCTCCATTCATTCTCTAGTGGCAACAACTGAGCCTGACACATATTTGGTGCTCTTATTGGCATGACTGATTAGCTAGAGATACTGTATGACTTGAATCCAGCCCTGCTGGTGGCTTTCTCAGCAGCCCTTTCTGTGGTGTACTGTAACTGTGATTTACTAAAGAAAAAAGTCTTACTGGGCCCCTGGATCTGATCTCCCCTCCATTCTCAGAGACTTACTTTTTGGAGAATCAACCTCCACTCACTACAATGAGTCCCCAAACTCGTTCCACTGTACTTGCTGGCCCAGATAACTTGCTTCTCACCATTGTCACAGCTGCTGTGGTTGAATGTGTGCCATCAGCATTCATCAGTTGAAAATGTAATCCCTAAATTCAGGCTGACGGTATTTCTTGTTGGATAGTTTGAGAAGTAACTTGAGATAGACAATGGTGGAGAAAACAAGTACGAGGCATTCGCAGCTTTATAAGAAGAAGCAAGACTCAAGCTGGTCCTCTCAGGCCTTCTCATCCTGTGGTGCTCTTTGCTGTACTATGTTGAGCAAAGAGCCCCTCTCAGATTGTGGAGCCATGCTCTTAGACTTCCGAGCCTCCAGAACTGTGAGAAATATACATTTCTTTTCATTATAAATTACCAGACCTGGGTATTCTATTACAGCAGGAGAAAAGAAAGTAGGCAGACAATGACATGACTTTGGGGTTCATCTTTTCCTTTGCAGTTTCATTTCATTCTCTAGAAGGACCAGCTGTCATCTCTGCTAGCTCTTCCTAGCTCTTGTAAAGCAGTAGATGAAGTTTCTAAGGAGAATACCACAGCCTCGCTTCTCTGCATGCTGGCACTTGTTGCTCTATGCTCATGAACATTAGAGCCCTCACGTGGGTCAGGAGACCTGTCTCCAGTGGACATTGCTGATGTTTGCCTTTGTCTGTGATACCCAACCACACATCAATGCCTGTGTGGAAAACCTAGCTTCCTCATGGTGTGAGTGGTTCAGCCCCAGAAGCAAACTAAACCAGATGTTGGGGAAACCCGGACATCCCTGCTTGGCTACATAGAGGCTTCCCCCGGCTTTGCCTGCCTGTCCTTTGCTTATTGATGTGGAAACATACAAACACCATATGGTTATATTGGCTCTTCTTCCTTCCTTCTTTCCTGCAACCAAGGTCTGCTTGTGATTTTGTTTGCCCAACCCCGGCTCCTGAATCTATAGCAATTGCGTGCCAGGGTAGACTGCATAGGCAGAAGAGAGGGACAGTGATTTTGAGTGTCTGAACCTCGAGCAGCTGTTGTGGAAGCAGAAAGTGGAGGTGAAGCTCACCCAAGACAAGCAGGTGCTCACCAGGGTTTGGGAGGCTGTTCTTTCTCTTAAGCCACACTGTGACTCCTGCACGAGCAAGGACACCCAGGGGTAACCTTTCTGATCACCCTGAGAAGAGCCTCAGGAATCCCTGTCATGGGATAAATGTCTAGTCTATAGGAATCCCCCCACATCCTCAGCAAACCTCAGTGTGGTCCCCATAGAAATGTGCTTGTCAGAGCTCCAACTGTCCAGGATCTGCTGCGCTCTGCAGTCATGTGTATTCCAAGGCCCTGGCCCCTAGCCAGTGACTGACCATGGCAAGCCCATCTCAGGAGACAACCAGACTCTTCTCATGGCCAACAATGACTTAGGAAACCCTGGTAGTCCTCAGGTCGTTCCAGAAAGCACTTTGATCTATGGTGATTCTACTTATCTTTGTGTCCATCCTTTTCTCTTCAGCCTGGGTAGGATCATGTCTCTACCTAATAGCTACCTCCACCTCTCTCTTCGCTTCCTCTCCCAGACATCCCCGGCATCATTCCCTAGAGCAGACATGGGAAAGGGTACCGAGAGCAGACATGGGGTAGGATACCGTTCCCATGACCATCCTCCTGACATGCTCTGCTTTCCCGCTCTTCTTCCACCTGCTCGTGTCCCACCTTGATCCCCACCATTCCCTGTTATAGCTGAAAGTGCTTGATGGAAAAGCCAAAGATCAAAAATTAGCAATTATTGGAGCAAACCTGCAGAGACGTGTTCCCTGAAGCACAATGTATGTGTTACCTGCTGCTGTGGTAACAGATCACCCCGTAGTGCTGGAAGCAGAACAGTAAGCGTCAGTCTTGAGTTCTGAGGGTCAGAGGAGTAGAGTGACTTATAGGCCCCCAAAATCAAAGTATGAGAGGACTGTGCCCTCTCTGAAAGCTCTATGGGACAACCTGTCTCCATGTCTTCTCACCTCTTTGGCTCCTAGGGACAGCCGGGATTCTTTGGTTCGCATTCCCTTCCAACTTCCAAGCCAGCAAGGGCGCCCCGCAGACCTTGTTCTGCCATATGTTCTTACTGTGATTCCGACTCTGCTCTCGTTACTTCTTTTAAGGTTCCTTGTTCTTATATTAGGTCCACCTGGAAATCTAGGGAGATGTCCTTATCCTAAGGTTAGCTGATCAGTAACTTTAATTCCATCTACAACTGTGACAGATGACAGTCACACTTCTGGGAAGGATGTAGACATTCGGATACAGAAGTCATTGTTCTGTCTACAAGTGTTCCCTGAAGCAGACTGAGAGATCTTCCCTTTAAAGTAACCTCAGTTCACAAGGGAAGGGGAATAATACGTAAAATTGTCTTCATTGTAAGTTTTTTGTCCTATTAATTTTTGTAAATCATAGATTTCTTCACTTTGTTATCAAAAGCTCTAATTACAAACCAAATGACTACTAACAAGAAGCAAATAAAAATATGCTAAAATAGTCAGCAGCAGTCAGCTTATTTTGGAAGATTTAAGAAATATACATGAGGGCTGGGGAGGTAGTTCATCAGTAGAATGCTCCCCTAATATGTGCAAAGACTTGGATTTGATTCCTAGAACATGCACATGTGTATGGGGCATGCACACATGTGCACACACACACACACACACACACACACACAAAGCTTAAGGCTGTAAAGTAATTTTGCATACATATGTTATATGCCCTGTTAATGTTTTGTCCTTAGTCCATATGATGGTTTAAGAATATGACTTTCTGTTGTTTTCCAAGGATGGAGTCCTAAGGACACTGTGTGTTGTACCCTTTTCTTAAAGCTTTGACCACTAGGAACCATAAAGTAAGGTTTAGTTTCTCTGTTTTTCCTTCCAAGAACAATGACAAGTGATATATAATAAACACATTATCTGTACTATTTGTTTACACAATGAACAATTGTTTATTGACAATGATATGCTCAGCACAATTCCACTACTTATACAGAATTTAGTAGCTTATGCAATAGTCCCTGCCCTCTGATAAGTTTGGAAGATAGCCTCAGGGAGCAAACCCAAACAATTCTGAAACACCTACGAAGCACCTAGGTGCTAAAAGGCAATAAGTGCTGTTGGGATTCTGAAAAAATGCAAGTTGCATATGTATTAGAAAAGTTAGAGAAGGCTCCATGGGCAAGACCCAACCTAAGCCTCAGTAGAGGACTAAATAAGCCACAAGGAGCTTAAAGGACCACCAGTGTGGTGTGCTGAATCTTTGGCTCCCTCTGCCTTGGCCACAGACTGTAAAAGTGCACACTGTGGTTCACTTGCTTTCAAGGGCATTAGAAGGGTCCAGGGAGCCTGTTTAAGATGCATTCCCAGGGACTATGAAGCAGATTGAAAAGAATCTATTGCAGGAGCTGGAGAGATGGCTCCATGGCAAAGAGCTTGTATTGATCTTCCAGAGGATCTAAACTAGATTCCCAGCATGCATGTTGGGTGGTTCACAAGTGCCTGTAACTCCATCTCCAGGAGATCCCATGCCTTGCTCTCTTCTGGCCTCCATGGGCATTGCACTCACATACACAGAGACACATTTATACACAATTAAAAAATAATAATACAAAAAAAATATTTTTTAAAAATCTGCTGTCCTGTGGTCCTTGGCCACACTTCTAGAAACACTCCTAAACCCCTACAACTTGAATGCAAGCATTGTGACATGGGGCCTGTGGTGTCTACACACTCTCATAGCTAACAACTGGCCTAGTTCTTAGCATATTACAGGGTTTTCACAGATGATGCTAAAACTCAACATACCATCAACCTAAAGACTATCTTGAAGGATGAGTCAGGAAGACAGAAATTATACTAAGAATTACAATTAAGAATCACAGGGAGAATTTAATATAGTGCTAAACAAGCACGGCAAGACAGAAACATGAAAGAGAAACAGCGTGGTAACATAAGACTAAGGGACTCTAGTCCCAAAGACTGGGGAACAAAGGAGAATGTTAGGGTGTCAGGACACAGACAGCTGGTTCTAGTTCTGGAACATCTGGCTGGACATCATAGAGTATTTGTACTAGCCGTGTTATGATACGAAGATTCACTTAAAAATAAATTAAATGGCAGGTGGGTGGGAGTGGTTGTCAAGGGGAAGTAAAAGGGTTCCTTGTGGTGAGGTGACAGAATATTTCTATTGATTCTATTGCTGGTTGGCAGTTTCCATAACGGATAAACACACACACAAGGAGAAATACACATGTAAATCTGGTGAAACCCGAATGAGGTCTGTGGGTTGTGTCCTGTCTGTTTCCTGGTGTACTACAGTTTCATAAGATGTTTCCATTAGCAGAAACTGAGTGAAGAGTCCACAGGATTTCACACATTTTTTTGAAACGTCTTATAAATCTATAGCAGTTTCACAATGTAAAAGAAAAGTATTAAAGTAACCCCAGTTCCCTTATTGTTTATAGAAAGGACCAGTGGATGAAACTGGCTGGATCATTAAAAATGTCCTATCCCTGCCTATTGTCAATAAGAAAGAAGACATTGTGGGGGTAGCTACATTTTACAACAGGAAGGATGGAAAAGCCTTTGATGAGCACGATGAGCACATTACTGAGGTAAGCACCGAAGTAAGCTAGCAGAGATGACTGAGGTTTACAAGGTGATGGAGGGGAGGCAGAAGCTGGTGGAGCTACATGAGCTCAAGGCCAGCCTGGGCTACAGCGTGAGACTCTGTTTCAACAAACAAACACAAAGAAATGAAAAAGGATCCAAGTCCCATAATTATAATCAAAATATTGTTATTGTGTCATTTTTAGTTCCAGATTTCTAAAAAACCGCAACCTTTTCTATTAAAGTATGAAGTTTGGGCTTAACTTCTTTCTGGTCTTATAAAAACAGGAAAGACTATTTTTAACTTTTTCCCTTCCTTCTTTCTATTCTCTCTCTCACTCTTATGCCCAAACCTTCTAATTTTTAGGTTCTACTTTGTTTTATTCTATTCGTAAATCCTTTCCTGCACTAGAATACTTGGGAAAATACTGAGAAGAAAAGCTTTGTCAGTTTTACTGTCTAGACAACAAGTCATCCTGGGTTTTGTTATGTTTTGGTTTTTCTTACGTTGCTATAAAGAAGTGGGTTGGAGGCTCATGAAGCCCCACCCCTAGCTGAGGAGCTATTGGCAATGATGGCTGCTGGGGAAGGGGAGTCAGTTTTCTTCGGGGATGAGCCTCTACTCCCCGTGCTCCAGTGGATGGCGCTATCCCGGCACGAACGGGCAACACTAAGTGGACTCAGTGGGTTTGAAAGCAGAGCATATGAAATCAGGAGGGAAACGTGGTGGCGAGAGAAGAGGGAGACCTGGATGGGAGCGAATGGGGTGGATTTGATCAAAATACATTTATACATGTATGAAATTCTCAATAATAAAAATAATTTTTAAATGTCATAAAGAGCTGAGTTGGTGGAGGTAGGAGACTGTCCATAGGAAAACCTGCAGATGCTAAGTGCAAAACAATTTTTGTTTAACTTTAGAGAATCTGAGCTACCTTTTTGAACATTTCAGACTCTAACCCAGTTTCTTGGATGGTCACTTTTAAATACTGACACCTATGAGAAAGTGAATAAACTGGAAAACAGAAAGGACATTGCTCAGGAAATGCTCATGCACCATACCAAAGCCACCAGGGACGAAATCGAGTCTATTTTGGTAAGTGGGGAATCCAGGCCTGTGGACAGTAGGTGATGTTTAATCTCAGCTTCTGGAAAGCACCTGCTTACCTGCAGGAGTCAGACCAATGAGAAGTTAAGTATGGGAGAAGAGGAGGGTTGGGAGGAGGAGCTCTGTGGTCCTATGAGCTATCCTTCCTGGGAAGCCAGGCTGCAGCAATATGATGACACTCTGTTAAAAATAGCTCCTGGGTTTGTAGAAATGGAATTAGTGACATCTAGATTCAAGTATTCTAGGAAGGAAAAACTATTTTGTAGAAGAGCAGTGTATCAGTCAGACATTATCCTCTAGCACTGTGTAACAACCACTGTAACATCTCAATGACCTACAGAAATAAGCATCTATCTCTCACTTATGTATCTGTGGGTTGGACAAGCTGTTTGACTTTGGCTGAGTGTGACTCCAGACTGTGAGTCTGGCTTGTTCTATGGCCTCTCATCTTTTGTGGAGCACCATACCTTGTGTCTCTAAGTCTTTGCTCTCATCCCAAACACTAAAATTCTCATTGACCAAAATAAGTCACACGACCAAGATCAATATCATGGATGGTAGGAGAGCCGGTGGATTTTTCCTGGTGATTTTCTAAGGACCATAAAATCAAAGGAATAATAACCTATACCCACCATCTCTGGCATTTCCCTGTTTTGGAGTATGCATAGGTGTAGTTTGAGGTGAAGGTGCTTCGTTTTGGTTTGTCGGGAACATTAAGAGTTAAGAGATGTTAGACTTAAGTGCTTGAGATGATAAAAATGAGGAAGCATGCAGGAATCACATGAAATTGCCACTGGAAAAACATATAAGCCATTCAGATTTCATTTTCTTTCTTGCATACATGTGACCCATAGCTTGGTTCTAAGACGGCAACTATTACACTTTGGGGAACTAGAGAAATCAATTGTACTCATTTATTTCTTTGGTATAGATCTTCATACTCACTTGCTATAAGTCTCTGTGTGTCCAGAGTATGTCTTTACATGTACCAAATATGTGACAATGTGTTTTAAATGTCTTAGCTGGTTTTATTGGTAGAAAGATCAGATAGAAATTTTTGTAGGAATTTCAGGCCTCAATTGCTTTCTGATTATAGAAATTTAAAGAGAAGCTAAATGTCGACGTAATTGAAAACTGTGAAGAAAGACAGCTTCTCACCATGTTGGTAAGTGTTTTCCACCTATTTTGATACCTGATATTTGAATACACCTCATTTTTTCAAGCAAATGCTGGTTTCTTCTTCCTTGATATTTTCTAAGACTGAAAAGAAAGGAGATTTCTTCCAAAGACCTATCTTTTGGTTTCCTGCCTTTATTTTGCCTTTGCTCTATACAGTTCAGTTCACAAAGACAGTTTATAACCACAGCTAAACGAAACAACCACACGACAGACCTCAGAGTCTAGGAGCATCACGGCCGAGTTTATCTTAGCAGCCTTGGATTGCAGCATGGCCATCGCAGAGGACACGCCAGGGTGGTCAAGCCCTGAACTTCTTGGGGCAATGGCCAAGTGCTGTCTTCAGTTTCTCTTCTGGAATCTGGAGGAATTCAGAGATTTGCTGTGATGGCCCCCAGGTCACTGCTTTTATTTTGGGGTGAAATGAACTTCTCTTCCAGTTCACCAGGTCTGACTCTCCTTGGGTCCCATCTACGGTTAAATCCCTTTCATTTGTCCTTAATTTTAGAGGTTGCCCTTTTCAGTTCTAGAAAGTAAATTCAATAATTTAAAGCTCCAATTCTGTGTTGAAACTTCATCATTGTATCGATTTAACTATCTTTCTATTTAAAAATGCATTGATCACACTTGTCTCAAAGGGCCCTTCTTAATACTTGAATCACCTCTAAGTCTGGTTCCTCTATTTTTGAAAAAGAAAGAGAGAGAGAGATCAATCTTGATTGTCATTCTTTAAGAGCTTCCACCTTGGTTTTGCTTTGGTGTTGCTGTTGCTGTTGATGATGATGATGATGATGATGTTTTAGAGACAGCATTTCTAAGTAGGACCTGGAGCTCACCTACTAGGCTAGGTTGACTGACCAGTGAATGCCAAAGATCCCCGGCCGCTACCTCCCAGCACTGGAATTACCAGTGCAAGTCACCATGCCTGGCTTTTTTGTGGGTGCTGAGGGTCCTGCTCAGGGCCTCGTGCTTGCGTGGTAACACTTTGCTGACCGTGCCTGCTCCCTTGCTTCTCTACTGTCTGAATTTTGTACTTGGGTTTGATCCTGCTTTAAAGTATGCTTCGTGACTTTTTTCATTAAAAACTGGATATGTGACTAAAACCTCACAGGGGCTTTGAGTGATGCTTTCTTTCTTCTGAGAGGGTTCTATATTCTGGCAAGTAGAGAGAGGTGATGTTAGATTTCATTCCAGACAATCTTTGGTTTTGCTCTGACACTGGGGTGGAGCCCCTAGATCCAGAATACAACTCTTCTGTGATCCTGTGAACTCTAGAGATATTGACTACAATTCCAGAGGCTTGTGTTCTATTTGACTAAAATTCAAATATGCATTTACTTCCGGTCCCTCTAGCCGTTTCATCCTGTCTTCCTCTGCCTCTTTGTAATCTATGAGTGAAGTGTTTTTTCTAAACAAAGACTCACTCTCTCATCTCCCCCTTCCCATTTTATGGTCTCTGTCTTCCCATCCTTTGCTATTTGCCATAGATCAATAGCCTTTGACCCTTTGTCCAGGATTTGTTTCCCACCTCCGGATCTTTACGTCACCTGGGGCTCCTCATTTTCTCTCCTTTTCATATGCTCCATCTCTGAGCACCACAACCCTCTCACGCCTGGACCAAAGCCTCCTCACCAGCCTGCAACAACATGCATCTTCTTGTAAAATGTACGACTGTGGGGAGAGGGGGAAGAACTCCATGTTGCAGAAGTAGGAAGAATGGGCAAAATATTGTAGACTTCAAAACCATCCTAATCTGAGTATAGTATCTGCTCTGTACTAACCCAAATCATCGCTACATAGAAGTTTGGAACTTGGCAAACCAGGAGTCAGAGGAGCTACTTAATATCCTGACATCATTTCCCAGAAACGAGAATGATTTGTCCGTCTCCGCTCTGATTTCTCCTCCAGGGAGGCTCAGGCCTTCCTTGGTATAGATAGTTCTGTCTCTGCTGAGGAGTGGCAGTGCTCTGACTCAGGCACAGGGGTGACAAAGGCTCTCCTGCCCTATCTCTTGCTCTGCAGGACACCTCAACCACTCACAGAGGCCATGGAGCTAAAGCTTGCCCAACCACTGGCGATTTGCAGAGAAGCCAAGAGCAGTGACTCCATCCTTTATTGAATTTTTTCATTCATTCAAAAATGACTGATTAAGATGTATTTATTATAATGCAAAAAATAGTGTTAGATGCTGAGGGCATCTAACTATATACTATGACCTGGTTCTAATCTACTTCAAGAAGTCCCCAGTGAGTTAGAGAGACAGGAGTGGAAAGACAGCCCCTGTCTCACAGGGGGATGTTCATAAATCATGAGCACTGGCGTTGGGGAGAGCCATACTTGATACCTTGTTCAGAAGACAGTGTGGCCATAGGTGAGGCCATGGGAAAGCAAGTCTTGGCCAAGCAGAGACCCATGACAAGGACAGCTGACAGCTGGAGATGGGAGGGAGTGGAAAGAACCATACCCAGAGAGGCCTTGGGACAAGAGTGTGCTGCCTCAGGGAAGCCAAAGAGGCTGGCTGTGGCCAGAGCGCCAGAGAACAACCTAGCAAAGCAGCCTTCAGGACAAGACTGACCAGCCAGCTCACTGGGACTGGACTGTCACCTGATTAGAGGTCAGAGGGTCCTACTGGGAGCAAACAGAACCAGCTACGCTGGAGACAGGAGACCTGGAGCAGGCCTGTCCCAGCCATGTGGGCTGGCAGAGTGTCCTCAATGCCAGCAGACCTCAGCTGTGTGACTCCTGTGAAGCGATGAGCACCAGAAGCTGATGTGCTGCCAGCACACCAGTGAGCGGCTTAGCTATCCCTCTTCCACAGACTTAAAAACCGTGATTTTCCAGTTCTGTGGTTCCTGCACCAGTGTTTTATCAACTGCCCGTGACTGCAAATGGGCCTGGCATTCACAATTCTGAGAACTTTGTTTCCTGCTAAAATAAAGTCACAATTTAGGGTGACGGATCCTGTGGTGTCACTCAACAAAGGTTTATAGAATGCCCTTGTAGAACAGCCCTGAGCTTCTGGGATTTGGCAGCGGATAAGAGTGTGATTCCCGCCCTTACAGAGCTCACAGTCTAGTGGGAAAGCATCACTGAGCAAACAGGAGATATGGGAGAGCCAAGTTAACTAATCATTTGCTCTTCAGTATTTCCTAAGTAGAAAATGAAGAGTTCTGAAATGGGTAAGAATGCTGTAAACACTACATTTTGTGTTGTAGAAAGAAAATAGCCTCTGGACTTGGATTTGGAGTCGAAACCCATCACTTAGGAAGTTTTAAATGATGGCTCTGAATCTCAGTTTTACCAGTTGTCAAGTGGGGCTCATGGTGGGGGCTGAGCTGGTGTGGGAGGAAGGGAAAGAGAGACAGAGGAAATGGAGGAAGCGAGAGGAGACTGCGGCGCTCTTTGGGAGGAAGCACGAGAGGCGGGAGTTGGCAGTGAGGCTCAGAGACGTGCCCGTGGTTTTATTTCATTATCTCTTTTTAATTTTTCTCACGTTTATTTATTTATCTGTTTATTTAGTGTGTGTGTGTGTGTGTGTGTGTGTAGCTCAGAGGATACTGCAGCCAGGAGGGTTGTCAAACTTGGTGGCAAACACTTTAGTCCACTGAGCCATCTCCCAGGCCCCTCATGTTATTTCTTTCCTTTTGATATTGGGTATGTAGGCATAAAGAGGCAAAAGTGAATGTAATCTGAAGCAATCTGTCCTTTCAACAGAAAGAGAACTTGCCGGACCCCAAAGCAGCAGACCTGTATGAATTCTGGTTCAGCGACCTGCCCGTCACAGAGCATGAACTGGTTAAATGTGGGCTACGGCTGTTTTTTGAGCTAAATGTGGTGGAGAAATTCAAAGTACCTGTAGAGGTCAGATGGTATTTTCCTTGAAAAGCTGTTTGATTCTGTTGTTGTGCCTTACTGATGTTTTCTGCAGTTCAAAAGATTAGCTTGGTTTGGATTGTAAATTATCATTAACTTTGTAAGTACATCAGCTTAAACTCTGTCAACAGGACCAGCATATCTTTTTAGATAAGCTTGTCACAGACCTCCTGGTGCTTCGAATTCTGTTCTAAAGTCTGAATGGTGTTGTGTTGGGGTAACAGGTTCTTACCAGATGGATGTACACGGTGCGGAAAGGGTACCGCTCAGTCACCTACCACAACTGGCGGCATGGATTCAATGTGGGGCAGACCATGTTTACTTTGCTGATGGTAGGTAAAGAGTTCTGGAAATCATTGCAAGTCTTGTGACACTGAATATTTCCCACTTGAGCATGGCGAGAAATGACTATGACCTGGCATGTTAGATCTGTCTTTGACATTCATAGACACAATCCCACAAACTCCAGCCCGTCCACAACTGATCTGAATCTCCCTGGGCATCTGACTGGATTAGCATTCAGAAATTCATAAAAGGAAAATCCAGATACCTGCTAGGTTTTGGACTTGCCCCCAAATGCCACAAGACTGAGAAAAAATAAAGCTAATCTACTGGGAAAATATGGTGGACTTCCTTCTCCCTTGCAGGCAAATGGGCTGCACCTGTTATAAGGTGTGTTGATCCCTATAAATAGGTCTCTGTGTGTCTTTCTAGACAGGGCGACTGAAGAAATACTATACAGACCTTGAAGCTTTCGCCATGCTCGCTGCTGCTTTCTGCCATGACATTGACCACAGAGGCACCAATAATTTGTACCAAATGAAGTAAGTAAACGCATGCGGGATGTCGGCCTGTGCTGATGAATGTTTGAGGAATCTGGGGGAGGGAAGAAAGGACTTTCCTGTCCTCTCTGTTCCTCAGTCAGTCACTTCCTCTGCAACATGTTTGTTAATCTCTGGGCCATTCTGGCCCCTGAGAGCTTCCACCCTTCTGGTAACATCTACAACCCTGCCCCCGCCCCCTTGGCCCGGTTCCTTTCTGCTTCCGCTTCCACAGTGTCCCTGCTTCATCCATATAACTTCAGTCAGAGCACTGAACTCGGATATTCAGGTGTGCCCATCTTAGGTTTACACTAGTTTGTATCTGGGGGACATTCTCCAGCTCAGGCTAGAAAACATGTCTTCGTAGGCTCGTGATCCTTCCCTTCCTGGTCCTGTGACTCCACCAAGCTCTCCCTCAGCTGGTTTTCTACCCTAACAGCAAAGCTATCTTTTCTTGCCCCAAGAAAGGAAGTGTAATAATGAGGGTGCAGGCGTCGGTCAGACAGACTGGGGTTCACAAGCTATGTAATAACGAGGGTGCAGGTGCCGGTCAGACAGATTGGGGTTCACAAGCTATGCACTTTCTAACCCTTGATTCCCTCATCTGGCATGTAGTAACTGGAGTAATCTGACAGGTGCAACTATAAAGCTTAAATGAGATTATTCATATCAAGTCCTCAGCTCAAAGATTTTTAACTGTTAGTAATAAATATCAAGTATTATGTTATTGTTATTGTCATTAACATTCTTTGAAACTCATCAGCAGTGCTCATGCCTGCCCAGCTCCTTGCTCATGACTTGAGGGCAGTTTCATCTGCCTCGGCCGCATGTCACCCTCAGTTCTAACACAGGACCCACCACTCTCCAGAGGCAGAGAAGTGTTACAGAAATGACAGACTTTGACATCTGAGTTTGTGGGATCCAGTTGCTTCCTGGTTGAAAAATCTTAGGTAAATCACTTATTCCATTTGGGACTTAGCTTCTTAGCTAGGAAATGGGTATAACACTAACCTGCCAAAGATTGTTGTCAGAGTCAGATGAAAATATGTCTGTGAAAAGTGTGTCCCAGGTGTCAGATAAATGCACTCCGCGAAGGAAAAGCTCCTTGTAAACAGTTGCCTCTTACTTTGAACAACTGTACTAATTTGCCTTCATCTTAAAAGGTGAATCTTCACGGAGGCCAAGAATGCCTTCACCTTTACATGCTCCATCCCATGCTGGCCATTTTGTCCTCCTGAAGGCAAGTGTCCTGATGGTCGTTGGAGTCCTCTCTCATCCAGCCCATTCCATTCCAAAGAAACTAATATGCCCTAAGCATCTTTTTCATTTCATTTTATTTTTTTGAGACAAAGTGTTGCTGAGTAGACTAGGCTGACCTCATAACGCCCTATTTCAGGCTCCCAAGTACAGGGGTCCCATTTGTGTACCACCATGCCTAGTGTGTTGAGCACGCTAGTGTGCCGGAAGCCAATCTAAGCACAGCAAGTGATATGCCTTGTCCTATTTCATCTCCCAGATGCTCCACCTGAGGGGCATCATTATCCCCCTTTCATGAATGAGGAAACAAGCTGAGGAAGATGAAGTCTGCAGCTTTTTAAGAAGGCTGGAGCCATATCCCAGGCCTCACACTGGCCTGGTGTATGATTTCTTAGCATTGTTAGCCATTTCTTTTCCGCAAAGTGGACAGAAGAAATTTGTGGTGTCAGAGGTTTCCTGACCTCAGACTGGATCAAGCCTGTCCTCCTGAACCTTAGCATGAGTAAAGCCTTCTGGCAGCTCTGTTAAGTTCTTAGGAATGAATGCAGTCTCTTTGCATGCCGACCTTCAAAAACAGTTCTCAATGAGCCTCTTTGTGTACTCTTGTTGCATTAGAAGAATTTCTCAAGAGTCTTCAGAGATTTTGAGCCATTATATCGGCAACGGTAGACACTGAAAAGGTTGACTAAGACTGAATTATTCCTCTCTTGCTGATGGGAGCAAGAAGACACCTGAGAGTGCCTAGAAACTATTGGGGGCACAGACAGTTCACATCCTGGCTTTGACACTCTGACCTTGGACTGATTTGTCTCCAACATGTCTGACCTTAATTCTGGTTTCTCCTTATTTCTCCGACTTAGACTCCGCCCCCTGACAAGCACCTAGAAACCTTACCTTTTTCAAAAATGTTATTATTCCTTCAAATGCTCCTGTTTTCTTTGTTTATGTCATTTTTCTATCCAGTTGGTTTTCTGCTTCATGCTTTATATGTTTATAGACTTCTTTTCTTTTCATCTCATTTGCTGTCTTTGTTTTTAGTTTTCTGATCTTTTAGTCACCTTACCCTTGTAGATACGTAGTTACTAGGTGTGCAGTTATCAGAAAATTATTAAGAGTTACAAACTTCCCGTCTTCCCCTGTATACCTCCATATACGTTGCAGTCAACATTTAATTATTATTTTCTTTTGTTTTCTTTTTTTGTCTTTTTGAGACAGGGTCTCCCTGTGGCCTCAGCAGGCCTGGAACTCACCATGTGGACCAAACTACCCTTGATCTCACAGAGATCCACTTGCATTTGTGTGCTGGGATTAAAGGCCCAGCTTGCACTTGATTATTTTTCACAATGGAGAACTCATTTGTTCACAAGGCAGAGCACTGTTATTCTGAGATGCTTCTAAGGACAGAAGCTCTTCATTATATTGAACTGAAACTGGTCTCCTTACATAGAACTTCTGTTTCTCCTGGTCTGGGACTCTCGATCTGCTGGAATAAGTGACACATCCACACACAGGCTATTTTTTCATAAATCAGTATAGCTTTCCCCTCCTAGCGCAGAAAGCATTGAAGAAAACATTACCAAAGAACAGGACCTCACTCACATAAAGCTATCATCCAACCTTACAATTAGATTTATGCTACTGTCTTGGGGAAAGGAAGAAATGTCACCTTAGAGTGATTTGCATTTATTTCCTGGAACTTCTTATTTATTTATTTATTTATTTATTTATTTATTTAGACAGTGTCTCACTATGTATCCCTGGTTGACCTGAAACTTGCTATGTAGACCAGGCTAGTGCCAAACTCACAGAGATCTGCCTGCTTCTGCTTCCCAGATGCTGAGATTAAAAACTGTGTGCCACCACATCTGTTTATTTTTGAGACAGAGTTTTGCTATGTTACCCAAGCTGGCCTTGGACTCGTAATCCTTCTGCTTCAACCTCCTGGGTACTGGGATTAAAGGCTTGTGCTAACAAGAACAGCCTGGAAATTCTTAATGAATGCTCTCTGTGTAGATAGTTTATGGATTTACACATCTTGCTACATGTTACACAAGACAGTGCCACAAACCCAAGGAACTTAAAGATTTTATATATATGAGATGTATCAAGCTTCTTATGCATTTGGGTTCCCCTCACATAACACATCTCTCATTTTTTAAATTAAAAAGAATCTCTTTCCAATATTTTGTATTTTATATTTGACCCTTTCATAGACATTGGTTGGGGAGGGAGAGAAGGCAGAACAAACGAATTCTAAACTAGTGAAGATGCTGTATTGTATGGTTTTTCTGTGTAATCTTTAAGTGATACATCCTTTTCTTCCTAGGTCCACATCTCCACTAGCAAAGCTTCATGGGACCTCCATTTTGGAAAGACACCACCTGGAATACAGTAAGACTCTCTTGCAAGATGAGGTATGGAAGTCTTTCTCTAGGGAAAATTGCAGATTCTGGATCCAAACACTAACCACAGCAGATGCTTAGGAAGAAGATGGTCTTCTGTTAAGGCACCAGCAACGTGTATCCTCTCTAAAGATAGGTTCCATATCCCTGTCTCAGCAGTTAAGTTTGGAACCACCAAACTGGAAGTAACAGAGACAGACAACAAAAGAGCCTCAGAATCTCTGGGTCAGTGGGGAAAAACCATAAAGTGCATGGTGGATGTAACAGGGCTCTGTGCACACTGAGGCAGTTATTTATAAATATAAAGGAAGTGGCCACTGATTTTCTTACTCGCTCATGGGGCGCACATTGCAGAGCATGATGTGGACTTTGGAGAGAGCCAGGCTTTGGTAGTAGATGTAGGCACAGATCAGGAGATAACAAGACAAAAATCAGTGACAGTGGGCCCACCTGCGGGCTCCTGTCATGGGAAGCTTCTGCAACAATCTTACATTAGAGCTTTAGAGAAAGAGTACATAGATTGACCTCCCAATGCAGAGATAAAACTACGCTCTTTAGGTAGTGAAATGATGTGCAAGCCAAGGGGGAACGTTTCCTAATGCAGAATGACCGAATCAAAAAAGTGGGAAAAGAAGAAAAGGACTTGAGTGGTTTTAGAAATCTGTGCTCCGTGCATCAGCCAACACCATGTTCATCCCAAAGCTACTGTGTATTTCTCAAGTCATAGTGCTGGTATAAAGCACTGACCTTGTATCTCAGTCTATTTTCTGTTTTTATAACATAATACTGGAGTCTGGGTCATTTATACGGTACAGAGGTTTGTTTTGGATCATGGTCCTAAGTCTGGGAGGTCCAAGGTCAGGCAGTCACACCTTCTAAGCTTCTGCTAAGGAACTAGTGGTGGAAGGTCAAGTGGACACATGGAGAAGAGAAAAAACACAAGCATCTGCCTCCCTTTCTAACACCTGCCTTTGAGTCCTTGTGAGAACAAACCCACTCCCACAAGAAAGACTTTCATTTTTGCTAATGACATAATCACTTTTTAACGACTCCAAGCCACCCCTAACCTAACGTCACTACACAGAGAACCAAATTTCTATGTGAGTTTTGGAGAGGACAAACTATCCTGGTCATAATTCCTTTATGGCTCTACAAGGCCTGGGGCATCTGGGTGAGGGTGGGTAAGCTCTTAAAAGCACAGACCCAGGGCCCAATTTTCTGCTCCTGGGCAGACTCTGTGAAGTCAGAGCCTGGGAATCTTCATTTCAAACCAGACCACTATCAACTCTGGTGTATGGATAGAACGAACCTCTTTCCACACAGAATTCAGAGTATGGGTGATACTGGTTCTAGAACAATGAAAAACAGGAAAAGAACAAAAGTGCTTCCGGGAGGTAAGAATACATCGTCAGTGCCTGGTGTGTTAGAAGTCTTTGTTTTGTTTGAGGATCGTCTTTGGCTTGTGAAGAGGCATCTTTGGTACATTCCACTGTTTCTATGATACAGTGAGGCCCTGTCAAACATAACCCATCAGCTACACATGTGTTTTTTAAGGTCGAGGACATTTTAGAAACTGCAGCTGAAAACGTACTAGGTAACACTGGGAGGTTTCCAGCATCTTACGTTTTTCCTTCGGGCTTTGATAGTTCACACAGAGGCACAGCTTTCCATCTTAATTTTTTTATGTTATTTACTTTGCAGTCTAACCTGGCTTTGATGGCTTTATAAATGCTTACTATTCTTTCTAAAAAGGAATATTGCATCTCAGTAATCTATACCGTCTTTTCAAGGACTTGTGTACAATAGGATCCAATCTGCTAATTGCAGATGTTTACAGCTTTGTCAATATAGTTGCTAGGCAATGGCGTCACATAGCTGATTTATGAGCGGTCAAATTGAGCACAAAAAATTGACACTTTTAGCTAATTATATATGCTTTTTAATTTTAGGGAAACAGTGTAGATCTTTTTATTATTCTTTAAAGAAAATATACACACTAAATTTTAAAAATTTTATTTATTTTAATTTTATGTGTATGAGTATATTGCCTGAGTATATGTAAGTGCATCCATGTCATGCAATGCCCTTGGAGGACATAGGAGGGCATCAGATCCTCTGGAACTGGAGTTACAGACAGCTGTTAGCTACCATATGGGTGTTGGGAACTGAACCCAGGTCCTCTGCAAGAGCAGCCAGTTCTTTAAACCAATGAGCCATCTCTCCAGACCCAGACAAACTAAAAATTTTAATGTTTTTAGAAGAAAAATTCTTAGGATTTATCAAGCAATTTTGGCTTTGGGGGCAACATTCTTATGTTTCATTTTCCATATAATAAGACTTTGAACTGAAGTGTCCTTATAGTCTTATAGTTTGGATTAATTGCTTGAATTAATAGAACTGACTGTGTTCTGTGCCAAACAAATGAACTTTTGATCTGAACAAACTGGTGGAAATGTTCTTAGTCAATTTATAAGCAAATATATACAAACACATATACATATATGTGCACATATACACACACTAGCTGAGCACGTAGAGGCTGGCTTGGCCTGGCCTGGCCTGGCTGGGACAGGGCTGGAGACCAGGCCTCCTGGAGTATTTTGTTTTGGGAATTTGCCTCTACATAATATTTTCAAAACAATGTGCAAAGGATAAAGTGGAATATTATGTGCTTATATATTTTGGAAATTAATGGCTTAAGAATTATCAAAATATCACCTATGACCACTATAAAAATTCAAACAATTTGTAAAATATGGAAGACAAATATAAATGGAAATAAATGACATTTGAATCCTAATGCCCAGAAATGGGCACATCATTGACACTGAATGAACCTCACTAGGGTCACCCTGGGTGTGCTATACAGGTGGAGAGAAAGAGTTTTAAAAAGTGAAATCATACTAGAAACTATGTTTCTGAGCCAGAGTAGTATTCTTGTAGAGATATATGTGACAAACCTCATCTCTTTGAAGTACACAATTCTATGAGTTTTTGCCATTTTCTAGCCCTAGGAAACCACTGCAGGATTAAGATACAAATCATCTCAATCACCCAGATGATTGTCCGTGTCCCCAAGTTTGCTCCTCTCTACACCCAGCTCTGGGGAGCCACTGAGCTTCCAGTTGTTGTAAATTACTTTACATTTTCTAGGTTTTAATAAGTAGAGTCATATAAGTCAGTAAGTGCTGTTTTGTATTGATTTTGCACATGTAGAATAACAACTCTGAGATTTGTTGAGGCTAGTGTATGTCAATGATATGTTCCTTATTTCTCAGTAGAGTTCCACTTATCCTAAAGGTAGTAGGTAAGGTTGAAAAAGAGCATTAGTCTAGCATGTGTGAGGCCCTGAAGTTTGATCCTCAGCACTGAAAAAATAAGTAAATAAATACTTAAATAAAATGAAAGGCATTAAATAATCTACTTGAATGAAACAGAAGAAACATTTTAAGTACTTTTGCAATATTTAAAGGATTTTTTAGGTTTTAAGTTTTGGCCAATTTCATACATGTACACAATGTATCTTGATCATATCCAACCCAAATCCCCACTCCCACTCCACCAAGAACACCCCAGTACTTCCCGCTTCTACCTTCATGTCCTCTTCTCTCTCTGTTTCTCTCTCTTTATCTCTCTCTTTCTTTTCCACTTTCTGGGTCCAGTTAGTGCATGTGCATGGGTGTGGGGTCATCCACTGGAACATTTACAGCCTACCAGCAGTCACATTCCCAAAGGAAAATGATCACTCCCTTCTCCAAACAGTCATCAGTTGTCAGTAGTTCCTTAGTTAGGGGAAAGCCTCATGAGCTTCTCCCTCATCTTCTCTGAAATGCCGACTGGCTTGATCTTGGGCAGGTCTTATACAGGTGACCACAGCTGCAGTGAGTTCATGAGTGCAATGCCCTCATCAACTGCAGATGGTACCACTGCACTGCACTCCTCCCAATCCTCTAACCCTCCCATTCTTCCGCCTCCTCTTCTGTGACACTACCTGAACACTGGGGGAGGGGGCTGATATAAATGTCTTGTTCAGGGCTGAGCACTCACCAGTCACTTACAGCACTTTAATGTAGAAATGAGTTTCTACATTAACCATTATCCACTGGGAAAAAAGCTTCTCTGACCAAGACCAGTAAGCACATCTTACCTGGCAGGTCTGTATTGTAGCATGCACGGTCCACCACTGGATGAGCCTATGGATGACGTTCTACTCCAGCAGCCTGCACAACACTTTCTAGCACTCTAAAAGTTAGCCATCAGGAAGGAAGCTTCCAGATCAGCTCCAGTTTGATTTCTCTATGTCATACAACCTAAGTGTGTTGTATCTTCAGGAAGAGTCTTATCATCTACCTATGGTGGGCAACCAAGAGCAATAGCATGTGTTTTCTTGGGATATCTGGGGCTTCCCTGACCAATAACTCATAGGGTGGTATCCCACATCTGACACTGAAATTTTCATTAAAAAACCCATGTCTTTGGGGGTAAGGGAGAGCCTTATCTAGAAGAACTGTTTTTGAAATGAAAGGAATTATAGCTCTTCACATAACTGTGTTATTATAAAAAGTGATGTTAATTTTTAACAGTCTCTAATAACAAATGACGAGGAGGATTACGAAAACCAGTTTGTGAGTAGTTGATTGCTTAAATTATGTGAGTTAATGTTGTAGTACCTGTCGTCTCCCTGCTATGAAATGCAAAGCATTAGGATATTTACACTTTTCTCAGCTTTCCTCCTTCGCGGTATCTGGTGTTTATTTTCACTGGTAATTATAAAATTTTGATTTTTCTCTCTACTGTCCACTATTATTTGTTCTTAATTAGGTATACTTTGAACCTAATCCTGATCTGTCCTGTCCTTTTTTTTTTTTTTTTTGTCTATTTGAGACAGAGTCTCCCTATAGCCCCAGCTGGCCTAGAACTTGCTGTGTAGACTGATTTTACAGAGATCCACTGCCTCTGCCTCCGAAGTGCTGGGATTAAATGTGAGCACCACCATGCCTGGCCTAATCTGCCATTTTATGAACATACAGTCACAAACTCATTCTCGTTTTGCTTGGAATGATACTGACTCTGCAGATTGTTTTATATCCTTGTGTTGTTTATACAAAGATTTATTCTTGTTCCCTTTTGAAAGTTCCTGATGTTTGAACAGAGCCTGGGGAGCAACTGATGTATCTAGGGAAGAAAACTAGGGAATCTGCAGCTTCTAAGTTTTTGTCTCAGGCTCTCACTGATATTTCTTTCATCTGGCTTTCTAGAAGTTAGTATGGCTGACACTGGGCAGAGCCTGTGATGCCACAGGCTGCACAACTGGCCATTCCAGTCCTCCACTTAGCTTCTTGGATTTACAGCACTCCCTTTGGTTTAGGAGACAGATTTGCATAGGCTTCTCCTTGGCTGCCATTCTGTGGGTTTTGGAGGGACATCTCTCCTTCTTCACATGATGTGCACACACCCTGAGACTTCTGGTTCTAGTTAAAGGATGTGAGGATTAGCTTTGTTTGATTTTTTTCTCTTTTGGTATTTTGTGCTTAGTCAGATTGGCCTGTAGAACTTGCTCTGATGTCTAAACTGTCCTTGAACTCATAATGCTTCTGCCTCGATCTCTCAAGTTCTTGGATTATAGGTGTACACTACCAGGCATGGCAGTTTTCTTAATTAGGACAAAATTCAGAAAGTCCAACTTTATGTGCATATCTATATTTCATACCCAACCTATTAAAAAAGGGGTTTAATGGGGTCTCCAAAACACACATAGTATTTAAAAACAAGTAAAAGCTAATGGAGACATTTTAAAATGGTATAGAATGCAGTAAAGGCCATTTATGACCCAAAAGATATACCACTGAGGTACAAACATTCCTTAGACATTGCCCACAAGTTTGACCCAGAACTTTCTAGCAATTATATAAAATCAGAAACAGGATCCTTTATAGGACTCTGAATCAAGAACTTAAAAAGGAACCAATCAGCTCTTCTTTAAGAACTTCAGGGAAGCTTCTATATGCTTGAGGAGGAAGGGATATGGTGAATCTGGTCAGTTTCAGGGACTTTTTGAAGCTGTAGAGCTTCCCTGCAGGATGGAATGTTTCACCTCCCCTTAAAACATCCTGCTCTTCTTCCGTTTTAACATTCTCCGCCTTAAGAAGCTTCCCTTCTTGAACCTATCATCAAAGGTCTTTTCTTGGAGGAAATTACTTATGGCTCTACATTGAACTGTTTTACCCTAGTAGTTTTTTAAAGGTAGTTGGGGTCTGGTCTGGGTTCTTGGCTTCTTATCTAAAGAACTGAAAATAAGTACTCACAGATCTTCAAAACAAGCGAGATTATTTTATTTGGAGCAAAGCAATAGTCCAGATTAGGGAGAGATGCTCTGTCAAGACTGATAGCAGGCTGCATGAATGCAGACACTCAAGGGCCCTGATTATTGTTTCAGACTTCCTTTTATGGAGTTCAAGAGAAGGAGGAGCTGGTTACTAAGAGGCATAGCTTGAGTACTTCTCTGTTTTGATTGATAGATTAGTTTACATAATAATTTCTCTCCTGTGCATGTCCTTTTCCATAATCCATCTGATTTTAATCATATGCATATTTTATACATAGGCATAAGATGGAAAGAGTGGATTCTCCCTAAAAGACTTTGCCTTACATTCATGCACCCCAAATCACTTCAGGCCAGAGGAGCCCTTCTGTTCTTCACATCTGGGTATGCTGGGAATACACTTGAATAGAAATGGTCTAAATTTGATCGTTATGTGTGGGATGGTTTATACCATTATTCAGAGAAGGAAGTATGTGTAACCCAGTGCAGTGGGGGTTTTGGGAGCTTTAAGATTGCTAGGTGCATTGTTTGGAGAGGGTTGTGTGCTTAATAGGTGTAGATGAAGAAGTTAGGCTGCCAAGTGCATTATTATAAGGCGGGATGTGCATAACCCAAGACCAAATGGGGGTCTCAGTGCACTAAACTGTCTCCTGTGCTTGCTTGCCTCAATTTGGGGCCTGCCCGCCTCAATTTTAAGTTCATTTTGTACAGGGTGAGGGAGAGGGCTTTAGTTTCAGTTTTCTACATGTGAGTACTCAGTTTTCCCAGTCCTATTTACTGAAGTGTCATTTCTTCAAGGTTTTTCATGGCCTTAAACTCCTTTCTGAGGAGTCTCTATTCTTTATTGCAGACTGGCCTTGCCCTCCCTATAGAGCTGAGGATGATTTTGAATGTCTGGTCTTCTTCCTCCATCTCCTGAGTGCTGAAATTGCACACCCCACTTATGCCATGCTGAAGATAAAACTCAGAGCTTCATACATGCTAAGAAAGTGCTCTGCCAACACAGCTCCATCCCTAGCACTCTGAGTTCCCTGTCTGTCCCACTAATCTATGTGTCTATTTTTTGTGCCAATATCATGTTTCTGTTACTATGGCTTCTACCAGTTTTTTTTTTTTAAATCCAGTGCTATTTCATATTGGAAAGAAAAACTGTTGCTAATCTGTCAGCTTCAATTTGACAGTTTTATTGTTTGGATCAGAAAAGACCAAACGGAGTGTGCTAGCTTTGGTCCTATTTATTCTGCATCTCTGTATTTAGTTTTTATAGGTGTCCAGATTTATAAGCAACATGCACTAAAATAATTGTTACATAATGAACATTGATTGTCTTGGTCAGTGGTTATAGATTATATCCTCTGTACAACCTGACATAGCCGAGACAGGGAAGGCACTGTCCCAGGAGATCATTTCTTTGAATCAGCAGTCAGTTCTGCTTTTTAAAATGGTTTTAGATTCCTTAAATATTAATTTGCTTACAAGTTCAAGATATTTTCAGAGTCTCCCTCCCCCTTCTCCATCTTTATCCTAGTACAACAGTCAGGTTGGCTCCTAATGTTATTAAATCTGCAGTGTTTGTATCTGAATCAAATCCCACCCATGACTTTTACAATATAGCAAATGGGCTTCCATCACCTCATAAAGGCAGTGACTGAGGGTAGGGAATGTGAAAGAAAGGCAATTTCTTTTCTACTAAAGCGTTAAATAAAACAAAGCTCCATTTTTAAAAATTGCAAAGAAGCCCATGAATGAGAATTCAAATTCCTCCAGGGTCAGTACTTCATGAAATCAAAATCTGTGCTCAAAGTTGCACCTAGTGCTCAAAACTGTGTCCTGCTGATCGGCTGCATGGCTTTAAATCAGACAGTCTCTTAAGAATGTGAGGCTGAGCTCTGACCACTCAGAAGGAGGCACAAGATCCCTTTTGTGTAAGGAATAACAACCCAGCAGGCCCCTCTCTGAGTATGTTTGTCTGCTTGATTTGGCATGGCTATATACCTTTGAACAGAAATAAAATTTTTTTGCCTTGCTGAAATACTTTGGATTGTGTGTTCATTGTCTTGAGACCCCAGACCCATTTCTAACATGATTGATGCAAGCTTGCATCACTGGAACAGTCCACAGGGAGAGCTGTCATCATATTAAAATCAGGGGCAGGATAGGTGAGATTAAAATGACCAATGATCCACCCATGCTCCCTGCTCCTCTGCCAATCCAGACTAGGCTGAAAGTATTTGAGCCAGAAGATTTAGTTGAGATTGAGTTGGATGTGGTGTTATGGTGGCACATCTGTAATCTCAGCACTGGGAGGCAGAGGCAGGAAGATCAGGAGTTCAAGGTCATCCTTGGCTACAGAAACCACTATATAAGACAGTTTGTCTTAAAAGACAAAACAAAATAAAATAAAACATGCAAACAAAACCCCAAGAGAATTTGGATTGATTCCTCAGTGGAGTTGTTGCGAACTCTCATAAGGAAGAAACTAATTTTTAGGGGCTAAAGAGATGGCTCAGTAGTTAAAAGCACTTGCGGCTCTTCCAGAGGACCCAGGTTCAATTCCCAGCACCCACATGGGTGGCTCACAGCTGCCTTCTACTCCAGCTCCAGGTAATCTGATGCCCTCTTCTGGCCTCCTTGAGCATATACTCAGACAGACACAGAACTATAAATAATAATAATGATGATAATAATCCTTAAAAAGCTATTTTAAAACAATTTTTCTTTTTCTTTACTGTAATATGGATGTTTGATGACCACTGCTTGACTCTACCAACCTAAAAAGCCTGACTATAGTTACTATGAAGAAATTTGTTTTAATTTTTAAGTGAAAAAAATATTTCTGTGTATGTGTGAGTGCCTGTATGTATGCATATGTATCACATGTGTGCCTGGTGCCCATGAAGGTCAGAAGAGGGCACCAGATTCCTTAGAGCTGGAGTTTCAGATGGTTATGAACCACCCAGTGCTGGTGCTGGGAACCAAACCTTGGTTCTCTGCAAGAATAGCAAATACTTTAAAAAAATTTTTATTGAATTCTTATGATTTTCATACAATATGATTTGATGGTAGTTAGGGCCCCTCCCTTATCTACACCTCCCCTCACTGCCCCCACCTGATTTAATGTACTCTATCATATATATAATAAGGTATATAGAGTCTGATTCTTGCCCTCAAATGTTCTTCAGTGTTGGTCCATCCACTGGAGTCTGGTTAACTTACCAAGAGTCGCACCCTTGAAAGAGACTGACTCTCCCCTACCAGTTTCTTACCCACTTCCCTGTGTCTGTACTAGGATTTTTGTCTGGTTTGAACTTGCATTGGACTTGTACATGCTGTCACCATTGCTGTGAGTTCATATGAGTAACTGACCAGCTGTCTGGAAAACTGTTTCCTTGTGGTCTTGTGGTCACAGCAAGTGCTTTTAACCACCAAGCCTTCCTGCCAGTCACAACTCATTGTTTTAATAATACCACCACCAACAAAATAGATTCCTTTCTAGTACTTAACATCTACTTTGTAAAATACTACTTTCTTGCCCTTGAAGATGTCACAAAAAGATGGCTTGATCGGACAACTTCCTAGCATAGAGGAGGGGAGGTGGGTAAAAAGCCCCAGACCCAGCTGAGCTATTGGTAACTGATAGCTTCCGGCAGAGGGAGAGTCAGTTTTCTGTAAGGATCTGATGTTATGTAGACTGACCTGGCTCCAGCAGGTGGACCGATACTGAAAGGAATTTGGGGACACAAATTAGACTCCATAGGCCTTAAAAAAATAATAATAGAGGACATGAAATCAGGCAGCAAGGATGGTACAGAAGGGGAAGGCATCGGAATCGAATCAAAATACACTGCTTGAAGTTCTCAAATTTTTGATTAAAAATGAAAGATGGCTTGAGTGAAGGTTTATGTTGCATGGCGTTTTCTAGACTTGAGCTCCTAAGCAGGAACTCAGCAATCTCCTGGCGTGACTGAAGCCAGATTTGGGTTTGAAATTTTATTTTTAAATAATATTTAATTGATTGAGGATGTCCTACAATACATTTTGATCATACTCAACTCTCCCTCTCCATCTCCTCTCTGATCTACCCCCCACCTCCCTAACCCAACCCTCTCCCACTTCATGTCCTCCTTTTTTTTAAAAAGACCATCACATCCGATTTGTGTTCTCTCTTGGGTCGGGGGCCATCCCCCAGGGCATAGCCAACCTACCCAGGGTCACAGCCCTAAAGAAAACTGACTCTACTTCCCTAGGCAGCTGTCAATTGTCAATAGCTCTCAGGTAAGGGTGGGATGTCGTGCCCACTTCCCCTCTCTGTGCTGAGGTTCTTCTGGCTTGGACTTGCACAGGGCTTGTGCATACTGTTACAACCACTGTGGGTTCACACGTGCAACTGCCTAGTTGTGTCTGGCAAACGTTGCTTCCTGGTAGTCATCCACCACCTCTGGCTCTTAAAATCTTTTCAGCCCCTCTTCTGCCATGTTCCCTGAGCTTTATGGGAAAGAGATGTGATCTAGGTATCTCGTTTAGGGCTGAGCACACCACAGTCTCTTCATGTTGATTAGTTGTGGGTCTCCGTGTTAATTGCCATCTGCTGCAAAAATAAGCTTCTCTGATGAGAGCTGAGAGATACACTAATCTGGAGTTAGGGTTGTGAGGGCCACACAGTTCCCATGGCACAGAGAAGCGGGGCTAGCAGACTTGAGGATGGGCTCTAGAAATATCTCTGAAATTTTGGTTCTATCCTCAAAACTCTATATATTAATAATGATAGAGCAATCATTTAATTTATACAAATATTTTTTCTTTAAATTTTTTTTCTATTTTTGAATTTCATACAATATATTTTGATCATATTTAGATCCTCTCCCATTTCTGCACCCCTTTTAACTCTCTCCCACCAAATTTCTGTACTCTAATATATAGATTATATGTTTAATTATACATGTTTATATATGTAAAGGCCCAAAGAATTCTACCTTTAAATGAGATTGAGTCTCCCCTTCCCAACAGTCATTGGTTGCCAGTAGTTAGTTATTCAAATAGGGTTGGGGTTTTTTACCCAGAACTTCTCCAAGTCTGTGTTGGGGTTTTGTCTGGCTTGAGCTTATATGGGACTTGTCCATGTTGTCAGCACTGCTGTGAGTTCATATGACTAACTGACCAGCTGTCTGGAAAAACTCTGTTTCCTTGTGGTCATCCACCACCTTTGGCTCTTGCAATCTTTCTGCACTCTCTTCTGCAATGATTCCTGAGCTTTGGAACGCAGAAATTGTATAGACATGTCCTATTCAGCGATAAGTAGTCTGTAGCCTCTTATTCTCTGCATATTGGCCAGCTGTGGTTCTCAGTGTTAATCACTATCCGCTGTATAATGAATCTTCTCTGCTGAGAGTTGAGAGAGATGTATTAATCTATGGGTATAACAAATCATTAGAAATCACTTTAATACTATATCTATGTGCAGAATCATTATATTAGGCTTTTTCTCTTGGCCTGTGGATTTTTCTAGCCTCAGGCTCCTATGCCTGATATCAATGTCAGGTATGGCCTCCAGCCTATGAAGAAGACCTTAAATCCAATTATAGAGTAGTTGGTTACTTCTATTATATTCATGCCATTATTGCACAAGTAGGCATATCTTCCAGGCCAGTTGTTGTGGCTTGCAGGATTCACAGCTGGGTAAGGTTTATGATAAATTTTCTCTTCAGGTAGCTCACATAGCTCCTTCCAGCACTATGAAAGCAAGGCTTTGAAAGAGGCTTTGAGGTTATCACTGACTAGCTTTCTCCTTCTTTGTTCTACAATTCATGTTTGTAGTGTCTTCAGCAATAGGGTCTTACCATGAAGTTCTAAAAATGTGGCCATGGACTAGCTGAACCTATTTGTAGAGTTTAAATGATCTTTCTCAAGTACAGTAGAGGGGTTTACTTAAGCTTCAAGATAAAAACAGAAATTTAAAAGCACTGAAAGGCCTGCATTATCATTTTACTAAGCATAGTTTGGTTGGTTTGTTTTTTTGAACCAAAGGCCAATTACCAATGATTGTATTTTCTTGTGAATTGTTCATCTTACAGAGTTTAAACATCTTCCAGAACCTCAATAAGAGGCAGTTTGAAACAGTGATTCATTTGTTTGAGGTTGCAATAATAGCCACTGACCTGGCATTGTATTTCAAGTAAGTATGTGAAGGGTGTCACAACGCCCTTGGGTGGTGTGGTGCTGCGATCCATGAATTAGCTGTTGCTTTGAAGTTAAAAGGCCTGCTTTGGCTCAGCAGCTCAGAGAACTTGGTGTTCTTGCAGAGAACTAATGAGTGGTTTACCACCTCCTGCAATTCTATCCTCAGGGGATTGGATTCTCCTTCTGGCCTCTGCAGGCATAAACACACACACACACACACACACACCCCATATATGTGTGTGACATACATACGTGTGTGTACATACACAGTTTAAAAAGAACATGTTCACAAATCTGTTGTCCTTTTGGAGTATTAGTTATAACATCCTCAAGATATTACTTACTGGATTCTGGAAGCATTTTAAAAGCATAAGCCCCTCATGGTAAATAATTTATGAACTGAAGAAGCTCCAACTGAAGACGAAAATGAAGTGACGTTTGTCACTGAAAACTCATGTCAAGAAAATGCACACTCTGGCTGTATATCATGGTGGAGTCACCCTGGTCCAGAATCTGCTGTTTGAGAAGAGAGCTCAGCTCAGCAGCAAAGGGTCGAGCGCTGGCCCAGAATCTGGAATGTGGTGTTTCAAGCTCAGTAATTTGATCCTTAGAGAGTCTTGGATTTGAACAGTCTGATGATTCTAATACACAAACCAAACTCACAAAACTGAGTTATGCACAGCAGAGAGCCAAGAAGACCAGCTACTCCAAGCATCTGTACATTTTCTTTAGGTGAAATATAAAGTTGCTTGGAGAGTGTTGATTAGAATGAGGTGAGTTATTTATAGGAGTCAAAGATTCAGTGGCTTTAGCACTGTCAAATTTGCCTTTCTGATCCTTCTTAAAAATTTAACTATTAAACAGTACATGTACACACACCTGCACTAACAAGTACCCACAAACACAAATAACCAAGTGAAAAAAATTTACCCTTGATAATAACCAGGAAGCCAGTTCATGTGTTTCAGTTGTACAGTGTTCAACTGTTGAGTGTGTAACAATCCCCTTACCGACTCCTTTGCGCACAGGCATTCAAATGGTAACCCTCTTCCACCGTTGCCTATAAAGCTTCGTGGCACACGCCTGCGCATATGTGAGAGTTTCTATATGCAGAAGTGGGAGTGCAGCAGGGTGTGCATGTGCGCTGTGTGTGTCCCATCACGGCCTTAGGTTCTTGAGTAATTCTGTCACTTACATTTCTACCAGTGGCGTGGTAGAAATGGTACTCTGGATCTGGGCACATTTGGATTTTAATTTACTAACCTGTTGAGTATGAGATGATATCTTACTGTTCAAATCTTACTGGTAATTGTGTTTCCCAATTAGCAGTGAGATTACCAATGAGAGGTTTTAGGTTTTTGTTGGGTGTGTGATGGGCCACAACCTGTGACCTTTGTGGCTTATGTTAATGATTTCTTTTCTCATTTGAATGGTCAGTTTTACTGTATTCACACTTTCACAGGCTTTCCCCCTTTGTGGTTTGTACTTTTTCTGCCTTCAGTCTTTCCTGTTTCAGAGCTAGACAGCCATTGTCTGTTCCCTTAGCCTGGCCCCTTGGCCCCAGCTATGTGGACAGCCCGGTGCAGGGAGGGAACACGGAACACGAACAGCACATGTTGAAGATCATTTTCTATGGAAAAATTGTTGCACAACTGTATCTTTTCCAGGAAGAGAACCATGTTTCAAAAAATCGTGGATGCCTGTGAGCAGATGCAAAGTGAAGAAGAAGCCATTAAATACGTAACCGCCGATGCAACCAAAAAAGAGGTTGTCATGTGAGCAGCCGCAATGTTATCTGAAGGTTCACAAAACAGCACATTTGTATTTCTTTCTAGCTTGATGATTTTTCTTTTCTTCCTAAGGGCCATGATGATGACTGCTTGTGACTTGTCTGCTATCACTAAGCCTTGGGAGGTCCAAAGTCAGGCAAGTCCAGGAGCATTTCCTCAACTACCGCCCATCAGGTGCTGCCTGAATCCATGTGATCTTTGGCAATCCCACCCAGGATCCTCTTCTGATGTTTACACACAGCAGAAAGTCAGTGGGTCACTGGATCAAGTCTCAGAATAAGAAAAACATGGGAAACTTTACAAAGAAAATGTTTTCTTGCTCAGGGTCACGGCCTCTGTGGCTCTAGCTCCTTTCCTCCAAAGAAGAGGGGGACCTCTTGAGTGAGGGTCATAGGAACAGCTTCAAGAAAAGGTCAAGCAACTTGTCCTGGGTTTTATAACCTGGTTCAGGGTAGGAGGACTGAGGGGAAGGCAAGTGGCACCTGCTTTGGGGGCTTTCTCAAATTCCAGCAGCTTAAGTTCAAAACTAAACATTCACCTTGGCATGTCTGCTCTTCCTTCTGTATTCTATGTGTGTGTGCGTGCACACACACGATATGTATGTACATGTTTACATGTTTATGTGTGTGTACATATGTGCAGGAGTTCATGCCCATGCATGAGCCTATGGAGGCCGGAGGCCAAAGTTAGGACGTCTTCCTTAAACACTCTCCACCTCACCTTAGTTTTTGAGACAAGGTCTCTTCACTGAACCTGGAACTTGCCATGTAGGCTAGGCTAGCCTGCTGGCCGGCAAGCTTCAGGAATCTGCCTGTCTCTATACCCAGCCCTGGGTTTTTAGATGCTCCTAGTATTTCCTAGCTTTTTATAAGGGTACTGGGGATCTGAACTCAGGTCCTCATGCTTGCTTGGCAAGCACTTCACCCACACAGCCATCTCTCCAACCCCTCTTAGATTCTTTATCTCTGTCCTCATCTAAGCTAGAAGCCAGGGGTCCCCCCTGAGCTCATCATCATTTCAGAATCCTTTCTGTCTGATATACCTATTGCCTCCATTAAAACGATATTCAGGGCTAAGAATGTGTCTCAATTGATGGAATATTTGCCTATCATGCAGAAGGCCTTAGGTTCAATCCCCAGCATCATATAACTTGGGTGTGTTGGCATACACCTATAATCTTGTCACTCTGGAGTTGAAAGGAAAAGGAAAAGTTCAGGATCATCCTCAACTACACAGTGAGTTTGAGGTCAGCCTGGGCCACATGAGACATCATCTCAAGGCAAAGAAAAGAAAGAAACATGTACCCATGCTTTGATGGGAAGCCTGAGGGCGGTCTTCTAGCTGATCTTCCCCATCAGTGACTCCCTGTCCTCTTCCATCTCCTACTTGCTGCTGGAATCATCCACAGAGCTCTGATGGCTGCTCAGCAGTACATTTTCAGCTCAGTGTGGCGGTTCATATCTGTCATCCTACCACCTGGGATGCTCAGACAGAAAGAGTGGATATTCAAGTCTAGCCTGGGTTATATAACAAGAACCCATCTCAACAAATAAAGGAGTCCATTTTCTTCTCATAAAACATACAAAAATAACTGCATAATAAAGATGAAAAATTTTGACCTGAAGAGCTAGGTTCCCACTTCCTAACAGTACACAGACCTGTCACTACATGTCCCTAACTCATACTGCTGGGGTCATTCCCCATTGACCCATATCACCACCTCACACATTCTATTTATCCATTGCATAGCCCTCCCCTCCTGTCTACCTAGGGAACTACTGCTCTTAAAGCCCCAACAGCAGTGCAGCCTCCTTCCAAGATGGCATGTCTCTCTCCTTCCTTCACTAGCAGCATTTAGACTCTTAGGATCAGAGCATTTACCATCTCAGTGCATAACTGTTTTCATGACTGTGAGCATCTGAAGAAAAATGTCACATCTTATCCTGGGCAAGCCTGAATCACGCCAATAAGGCAGTTAACAAATGTCTATCAACCATAGCATATTTGTTTCCCATTATATTAATTAACCCTTGATTATCTTCACAATGTAATCAAGCAAACCTGGGTATGTGTTCATACATCCACAGGCCTAAGCTGGGTGATCACCTAGACAGCATGAGAGCTTGAAAGCATTATGGTCTGTGGAGATAAGCATTCTCCTGTTCCCTCTCTTTGCTGAGAAGCAGTGGCTGTCTAAATAGGAGACAGACATTCCTAGAGTTAGCCCAGAACACTGATGTAGGAAGAACAATTCCTTTCTCGTTTCAATGAAATCTGTAAATGACATCCTTTTTATAATTTCGGAACACATGGCTTGACAGAATCTCAAGTGTTGATTGGAAATCCTACCCTCAAAATATGATTCAAGTTCCCTATTAAGAAGTAGATATTGGGGTTGGAGAGATGGCCCAGATGGATAAGAGCGCTGGCTGCTCTTGCAAAGGACCTGGGTTTGGTTCCCAGCACCCACATGGCATCTAACAACCATCTGTAACTCCAATTCAAAGCGATTCAATGCCCTTCCATAGCTTCCAGAGGCATTGCACACATGGATGCACTTACATACATATATGCAGGCACCACACATATACTCAAAATAAAAATAAATAAATAAATGAATGAATAATTTCTTAAAGAGAAGTGAATGTCATGAGCCATGTCTTTCTCTTTTGCAGATGGCCCTTCTGGTTGCAAATGAATTTTGGGAGCAAGGAGATCTGGAAAGAACAGTGCTTCAGCAGCAACCGATTGTAAAAACCTTTTCAGAAAATGCTCCACTTATTGAAAACCATCACTAAATCTTGAAAAGACACTTAAAAGTGTTTGTTTCTCTTTCTAGCCTATGATGGACAGAAACAAAAAAGATGAGCTCCCTAAACTTCAAGTTGGATTTATTGATTTTGTTTGTACTTTTGTATATAAGGTAAGTAAGCAAATTATTTGAATGAACCATTTAAATGAGATTTTTTTCTCTTAGACTTTAATGAGAGTAAGCCAGATGTAATGGTGCACACCTGGAACCCTCCCACCCTTCAGTAGGCAGGAAGATCAAGAATAATTCAGGCCAACCTGTGCTACACAGCAAGACCTTGTCTAAAAATCAAAATGACCAACAGCAAAACACTAACCAAAATGAAGAGGTCACTAATGGAGAAAGCCATTTGTCCTAATTAGTTTTCTATTGCAGCGATACAACACTCTAATCAAATCCAACTTGGGGAGGAAAGGATTTATTTGGCTTTCATGTCCTGATCAGAGTTCATCCTTCAGGGAAGCCAGGGCAGGAACTCAGGGTAGGAACCTGCAGGCAGAACCAGAAGCAGCAACCATAGAGGAACGCTGCTTACTGGCTTGCTCCTCTGGCCTGTGCTCAGCCTGCTTTCTCATACAACCCAGGACCACTTGCTCATGCTTGGCACCTCCCACAGTGGGCTGGGCCCTCCCACATCACTCAACAGTGAAGAAAATGCCTCACAGACAGGCCAATCCATAGAGGAAATTCCCCAACTGAGCTTCCCTCTTCTCCCATGTATCAAGTTGACAACTGAAACTCTCCAGTATACCATTAAAGGTGTCATTGTTTCTCCACATGTTTGAGCATTGACTCTGATTCATTCAGGGTGGAAAAAAACATGCAAGAACTGACATCCCAGCCCTGCAGTCCTGCCTGGCAGGGAGCAAAGAGCACTGGCCTTTTCCAACCTCAGACCACTGAGGCCCATCCCAATGGCTCCAAGCATTGCGCATCTTACAACTACTCCCTTCATGTAAAAACTTCTGACAAGCAACTTTGATTTAACCGGTTCCTGACCTAAAATTCTCTCCAGGAATTCTCACGGTTTCAGAGAGAAATCACACCCATGCTGAGTGGCCTTCAGAGTAACAGGGTGCAATGGAAATCCCTGGCTGATGAGTACGAAGCAAAGGTGAAGGTGATGGAAGAGGCTGTGGAAAAGCAGCGAGAAGGTGCCGCGGATGGAAAAGGTTAGTGGGAACCTGCATCTGCTGTGTGTGAGGAAGCCAGAAAATAAATCCAACAGGAGACTGTTTGCTGATGCACACTGAGCATTGTAAGAACCCTGGTTTTCAGGTTGTTTTGCTCACACACAAGATCTTATGGAAACTCCAGGTAGAGCTGAATGGGCCAGGTGAAGCAGAGGTGGCTTCTGGGCGTCTCTGAAGAACTCTGGGGTTGGGGAAGCTTAATATTCTCCATATAATAAGAGGTTTTACAGACTTGCAGCTTACAGAAGAGGTCAAAGCTAGCCAACCAAATTGGGTGATTAAAGGACACACCAAGCCTTTGCTTGTCCCCCAAAATCTTTACATGGTGTTTTCTTTTCTGGCATGAGATTTATGCCCCTTTAGTCAATCATTAGGTTTATCTTTGCTTTCCCAAAGTCTGTTAAAATGCTTAGAAGGAACTATTAGTCTACCAACTGAAATATGTTCTTAAAATAGATTATTGGCCTGTGTCGGTAGCTCAGTGGTAGAGCAGTTACCTAGCACATGCAAAGGCCTAGTTTTGACCCCTAGCATTGCAGGAAATGGTATGCTATTGGGGAGGCGTGGGGAGGCATGCATCTGATCATGTTCCTCTGTGTGTGTGTGTGTGTGTGTGTGTGTGTGTGTGTGTGTGTGTACCTGAGGTTAACCAGGAGCTATCACCTTGGTTTCAGTTTTGGGGGTTTGTAGGTTGGTTGGTTTGTTTTGAGACAGGGCCTCACTGTGTAGTCCTAGCTGATCTGGAACTCAGTGTAGGTGATGCTGGTCTTGAACTCGCAGAGATCCCCCTGCCTCTGCCTCCTGAGTTGTTAGGATTCAAGTTGTATCCCACCACCCCTGGCCTTGCACCTTGTTTTTTAAGACAAGGTGTCTCATTGCCTGGGACTCACCTATTCAGCTAGGCTGGCTGCCCGGAGGCCCCAGTATCTGCCTGTATCCACCTCCCAGGCTCTGGGATTAGAAGCATGTGCCACCATGCTTTATTACGTGGGTTGAAACTCAGGTTCTCATGCTTGAGTGGTAAGCACATTTCCAATTGAGCTATCTCTCCAGTCTGGAATGCTAATTTTTCTCCTGAAAGACTAGTACTATAAGAAATAGTTTGTAAGCAATTCCTCTCAATAAAGAAACCATCTCTGTGCTGACCTTGAAAGAAGATGCTTTTAGCTAATTGTGCTGTTTGGTAACATTTAAATCAATTTATAGAGGGTGAGAATATTTTTCTTAGCAAAATTATGAACGTCCTTCAACAGATTAAAAACACAAGCTTCTAATGGGTCTATATCCACTCACTACAAACTCAGTATAATATTTACTGGGTATCTGCTATACACAAGTCCCCGTGTTGGACAGGCCTGGAGGAAAGACAAGGACCTTATCTCCAGCTCTTCCCTCTAGAGAGCTAAACATTAAGCAACTGATACATACTTGCTAATCCAGCAGCAAGCCTCAAAGAAAGCATAGGCTGTGTGCCGGACATAAGAAGGCTTTCCTGAAGGACGCTAGTGCTAAAGTCCCAAGACAGCTCTGACTAACACGCACGGAGCAGGGACAGGGTGGGGAGAAGAAATAGGCTAGCAAAGCGGATATCGGAGTGGGAGTAAGCGTGGTGGAACAGTAACTTAAAAACACCTATGGCTACAGGTCATCCAGAGAGCAGGAAAGTCAAGCACCAGACGAAGGCATCTGACCTGGTAGCTGCCAGACAGTGCACAGCCTACAGCCAGCCAAGGACTTGAGTCTTCCTCTCTGTGGAGGGCCTGGAACAGGGGAGGTCTCACTTGCCCTTCAGAAAGACAAGAGAAGCCGTTTTACTCACTTGTTATACTTCTCCAAGCTGGATACTGTGTCTCTCTGGTAGAATGTACAGTTCATGACAAGAGATTTCTTAGTACTCCTGAATTTACTCTAGATCCCAATGAAAAAGAGACTGTCAGATCCTTCAAGGTTCCTGATATTTCATTTTTCATTATTCAGTATATTGAACATAAGTCAATATAAAAACATATTCTTATTCTTTGAGAATTTTACACATGTATACAATGTGTTTTGATCATATTGATCCCCCTCCACTCCTCCTAACTCTGCCCAGATTGATTATAGTTCTTCTATACTTCTATTTATTTGCAAAATTTATTTTTAATTTTTTTCTATTAATTGGAGAATTTGGGGGAAACTAAGACTATTATTTTGTGTTCCCAGGCTTCGGGTTTCATGCATTCAGGTCACATTCTAGTCAGTATAGTTGCACTGACAAGCTGAGATGTTAACTGCCTGCTTATCGAGTTTTATTTGATTTTATTTTTGAGACAGTCTCAAGGTGAAATGTAGCCCTGGCTGGCCTCAAACTCATGGAGTTCGACTTGCCTCCACTCATGAATGCTGGGATTAAAGGTGCTCACCACTACACCAGGCTGTCAAATTTTAAGTGACTCAACTGTGAATAAAAATTTTATTTTTAATAGTCAACTCCTTGGTAGTTGCTATCAGCTAATATTACAAATTAGTAATATTAGAGAATCTTAGAATAGAAGCATTGTATTACACAGATTCCTGATAACACTGTTTTCTAATCTTTTACTAGCTGCCACAAATTTTGGAGGTGGGGCCGAAGACAAAAAGTCTAAGACATGTTTAATGTTATAATACAGTCCAACTGGTTGGTCTATGTTTCAAGTTTCATCTTAGTTTTTAAGAAAAACAAAAAGAACATTAGATTTTGCCCAGCAACACAAGAGGTAATTGAGCAGAAGGATCTTCAGAGATAATACCTGGTGACTAGACACAGAATTATAATTATTTACTGCTGACCAGGAAACCCTGAGAGCAAAATAAAGTTCAACCAAAGACAAAAAAACTGGTGAATTTTCATGTCAATTTATTTTAAATTTAAAAAAAAAGCAATCCCCAAATGAGCCACAAATTTTAGATATACATATAATTTTTTAAAGATTTATTTTATTCTTAGTTATGTGTATCTGTGTGTGAGGGGTATGTATGTAAGTGCAGAATGTGTGTATGTGTGTAAGGCCAACAGATTCCCTTAGTGCTGAAATACAGGCAGTCATGAGAAGCCTGATGTGAGTGCTGGGAACTGAATTCTGGTCTTCTACAAGAACAGTATGTGCTTCTAACTGCTGAGCCATCTCTCTCTCTACACACACATACACACACACACACACACACACACGCACAGTGTTTTATGTATATTTTAAGATTTATTTTTATTTATGTGTCTGTGTGAATGTATATGACATGTGTGCAAGTGCCTGTAGAGGCCAGCAGAGGATACTGGATCCCCTAAAGCTGGAGTTGCAAGTGGTTGTGATCTGTTAGATATGAGCTCTGGGAACAGAACTCAGGTCCTCTAGAAGAGTAACAGGTGCTCTTAGCTGCTGGGCCATCTCTCCAGCCCAAGGCACCAGTTTTAAATAGCTATTAATTATATACATTTGCTAAAGCTGCCATAACAAAGAGGCTAGGTCACGTTAAGTCACAGAAATTAATTTTCTTACAATTCCTGAGGCTAAAATCCCAAAGTTCAAGAGCAAAGTGTTGGCTGGTTGATTTCTAGTGAGGCCTCTTGGCTTGGTTTGAGGAAGGTCATTTCGCCCACAGTCGTCATGTGGCCCTTTACGTTTGTGTCCTAGTTTCTTCTCCTTCTAAGGACAACAGTCCTATTGGGTTAGGTCCCACTTTTATGACCTCATTTTAGCTATATTAACCTCATTAATGACCTTATCTTCACTGTGTTATACTAGAGATTAGGATGTCAAAATATTATCGGTGAAGGGAGGGGACTCGGCCAAGAATGTTCGTTAAGTGTGATCCATATCTCAAGCCATTTTCTAAACTAAGTCTTTCATCAACATGTCATAGTGTTAAGGGTACAGTGCAGAATGAATCATATATATACAGTACTGAAAACAAAGATGTTTTTCTGCCTGAAAATGCTTAGCCTCTCTTTCCTCTGTTTTTCCCTTTGACAATGGCATGATGAAGACTAACATCATTTTTAACAATTTACAAAAACTGTATTTTTTACAGGCTTTACTCACTTCCAAGTATAAAACAAATTATTTTTTATATACAGACCCATTCTTATTGAAAGAGCTTATTTATAAGACATTATTTGAATAATCCTATACAAATTAAATCAATTAACTGTGGGACTAATATTCAAATTGACTGAGAGTTTTGCCCCTTACAATAAATTATCAAACAAACTAGATTCTGTTTTATTTTTTTTAGTATTTTCTTATTTTTATTTAATGTGTATGAGTGTATTGCCTGCATGCAAGTGCACCCATATCATGTAATGCCCACCGAGGTCAGAAGGGGGCACTGGATCCCCTGGAACTGGAGTTACAGACGCCTGTTAGCTGCCATGTGGATGTTGGGAATCAAACCCAGGTTTTCTGCAAGAACAGCCAGTGCTCTTAACCACTGAGCCATCTCTCCGGCTCTAAACAGCCAAGAAATAAATCATCATTTGTTATACTTTTACAATTTTGCTGCTTGTGTTGGAAAGTCAAGCTCCTGACCTAAAGAAGCATGTGGCACAGGGTAAGTACTCAGCAAATATTAATGGATGAAGAGTTATTAGGCCTGACGAAACATCCTGTGGGTAGGGGATGTGTGCATTCCTTTCTTTTCGATATTTAAAATACTTTTAAGACTCTCCTTCTGGAATTACTACTATTTTAGCAACCAAATAAGAAAATTCCTTCTTTGTCATTTTTGATCCCAAAATGTCAGTTCAAACAACCTCCCCTGCTTAGTCATTAGAAGCTGAACTGAGGCTAGTGGCATATCTACAGCAGGTCTCAGATACATGGACTTGGCTTCAGAGCCAGTGTAGGAACTGCACAGCCTCCTGACCAAGGGCCCGGTGTCCATCTCTCACTGTAATGAGCCAAAGGGTGAAGTAGGTGGAGGAACTGATGTTCAAATGACACCTCAGAAGACTCCAAAGACTCCTTAAAATATGATTCTAATAGTTTGCCATTGTGCTGGTGGCTGTAATTTTTATATATGAACTTGATGTCATAAACCATATTTGCATTCCAGAATATATTGTTCTATTTTAAAATGGTGGACAGTCTTCTTAATTACCATTTAATTTTGCAGAAATCCTATTTTCTGATGACGTCTACACTATAAATATATTTGAATATATTTTTATCATAAGAATGCTTAACTATATGAGTTCCACTACTAATATCAATTTTGGTGTAGGACATTTCAAATAATTTTGCTCAGAATCAAGATTCCTTTTTACTTGCTATAAACTGAGAGATGAAGGAACAACATCCTTAAGAAATAAGGGAGCTCTTCTGACAGTTCAGAAATTACTGCAAAAATCATTATTTTCTAGATGTTCCTTTAGCTCAACATAGTGCCTCTTATATAACAGAAGCCTTATAAATCTAAAACAAGTTTGTAGAATTGATGAATAGTAATTTAATAAAAGAAAAAACTTAGGCACTAATCATTTTAAAATAAGACATTAAGTTATTTATTTTGCAGTTTAATGCCAATCACTTCAAGTTTAAATGTCACTTAAAGTAGCTAGACAAAATAGACTTGCAGACAAGCAACTGAAAGACAGACAGGTGATGGGGAAAGGGGCTGAGCCACATCTGTCCTGAAAGACCAGCCACTCAAACGCAGCTGGAGATGCAGCTCTCACGGACATCAATGCTTACTTTCATACTAAGAAACTGTAGACTTCCTCTTTCCCATCTCACAGAAACAAATCCTGAAAATACTCATCAAATTCTTCTTCCCTATTGAAAAAAAAAAAAAGCATACACTCAATAGAGTAAAAAATTAAATGACATTATATGAGATTAATAACAAAATACTTTGATTCAACATGTTTTTCAATTTTGGTACCAATATATTTCCTTAATTCAGCCATCAAATAAGTCTTAGTTTCTTAATAATCATATCTATACTCAAATTGACTAAAATTAAAATATTTTACATAGTGGTACTTCTCCCAAAATGTATTAACCTCAGATTTTTCTTTTAAGTTCTTTGAGAAGTGTCATTCTTTTCCTTCCTTTTTTGGTTTACTTTATACCTTCCCTGTTCATTATTTTGAATTATAGTCTGATTAAGACATCCATGAAAAAGAAACCATCTTTAAGAAAAATATGTCTTACTCCCAGGAATGTGAGAAAATTTGCTTAGGTTACAGTGTTTTATTATTCTGAGAACAGTAAACATATCTTTGTAGCTAGTGAAGGTGGTATTTACTCTAAAAGAGGATGTAAGAGTATATACCAGATCAAAATACCATGAAAAGTATCAAGTGCTAATTAATGTTAGTGTCCAGAGCCAGCACCAAACTGTGGAAAAAGCGCAGGCTTTAATCTGACAGTGTTGAGTCCTAACCCTGTCTAGCTATGAGAACAAACTGCTTAACTTCTCTGAACTCAATGTCCTCACCTGAATGAAGGTAATTTACATTCTCTCATAGATCTGTGAGGATTAAGTGAACACAAAGTTGTTTTCCTTTTTCTGGGAACAGAGAATCAAGATGAATAGTACAAAGTAGTCTAATACTCTCCAGAAAATGTTCCTTTAGGTCAAATATTATATGCAGTAAGACTCCATCATCTGGTTTAAATAACTGAAAATGCATAAAGCCATAATAACTTGTTCAAGTTTAAAGAAAAAAAACCCACAGGATCAAATAAAATTGACTAAGGAATTAGCTACAATTTGGTTTCCTCTGCTACCTTTCCACCAGTATGACAGCAGAAAATTCTGGGATTTCCAGATCTGTGGTGAGAACTGATTGTACGAAGCTGGTGAATCACCAGGTGGACTTAGACGCTCAGTACTTAGCAGTGTCAAAAGGGTTGTATCAGGAAAGCGTCCTTCAAAGCATTTACTCCTGGGTCTTTATTGACCTAGGAGAGCTGAGTCTTCTTTCATTCCCAGCTGAAACTCTCTTCAAGGGAGAGGTCCCGGCAAACACTTGGAAGTTTAGTAGTTTAAATTGGACGGCAATATTTGATTTAAAGCAATAGCTTTTAAAATAATCTGACCTATTAAAAACTTTATCTTTGGGAATTCTCCATTTGGCTGAAAAATAAAAGATTAAGGCCACAGAAAAGAACAAAAGTAGTCTTGCTTAAAAACTTCTAACACATCTGAGTTCTATTATATAAAAACTTACCGTGTAATTAGCAAAATGCTTCACAATCATTTTAAATTCACGAATATCTCCATTATGAACTAATTTGGCAAGGACTGGTGAAATGACTGAATTTACGGGGCATTTATTGTACTTGTCTGCAGTCTCGTGTCATGTACTTTGTCTTCATTTCATTTACTCTTCACAGCAGACTCCATATGGTAGGTAGCTACCTCTTTTTAATACAGAAAGTTCTAGTGCTGAACATCCTAGTACAGGGCAGGAGCTGACAACATTCCAGCCCACACCCAGTACTTTCTCTTCAAACACAGCCGAGGATAAGCACAGAGCTACCTGTGGTTGGGAGGCTACGATGAGTGCTGTTGGCAAGGACTTTTCTACACCTGTGTAAATCTACAAGGGACCTACCCAGTATGGGTCATGACAGTTCTAACCTCATGGGACAGACGGTCCTGGGTGCTAGTAAACAGCCCTCTCTGAAGGAATCCAAGGGCAGAGGGCATCTGGTAAACTGAACTGATGTGTTGGCTGTTTGCAGTTACAAATATTCACCTTAGCAGAGTAGGTAGTTTGTGGAGTTAAATCAACATTTCATTAACTGTTATCAAGAATAGCTATGGCCACACTTCCTAAGCTGATTAAAAGGGAACGCAGCACTTACTGTGATTTTTCATCTGTCTCTGGCAATGGCCCCTTCCAAAGCTCAGATTCCGAAGCACTTTCTTCCTCATCAGTGTGTCCTGTTCATTTAAAAGAAAATGTTTTTAATAAAACACATTCTGAATCATTTACCAGTGCGATTAAATACTAATTTAACTGCGATTTACTTTAACTTTTATGATCCTCTGTGAAGTTAATTTATTCTTTCAGACACAATTTTTTTTAAATACATAATACAAGAAATACCCAGAATCTCAGCATAAAGGCCACGGACCCTGTGTCTCATGAAAAACTCTCCATGGCCTGAGTTAAAGTAGAAACCAAATGAGCTTATTTATCACACACAAAAAATGCAAGATTTGTATAGAGAACATATTTATATTAGAACCAACAACACCTCAAGAACAGTCCTTTTTAGACTACTGATCAATATTAGGTGTTATTCACTAATGCAATTACATCATGGAATACATTGACAAAACATTGTCCAATATTTAATAATTTTTAGTTGATTAATATTAGGTGATTCATTTGAAACATGTCTATTTTGTTTTATCTTTAAAATGGAAGTATACTGTTTTTACTGAGTTTAGAGGTAATACATGCTGATTGTCTAAAATACAAGCCTTTGGAAATGTTTCGAGTATAAAATAAAAGCATCCCAGACTCAAAAACAACACAACCAGTATTTAAGTCTGTTAAGTTTACATGTATTTATTTATTACATACATCTTTTAAAATAAATTGGCTTTTACTATGTATATCTTCTGTAACTTTAAGAAATTTGAGATAGCATAGACTTTTTCCTTGGAAATACATATAAATATGTGAAGTTCTTTCTATAATGAGAATTTTTAAAGATTTTATATATATTTATATATATATAGTTTTTATTTTTCTTTGAGGCAGGGTCTCTGAGTAGCCACAACTGGTCTAGAACTTATAATGTAGACCAGGCTGGCTTCCATCTTACAGATATCCACTTGCCTGTTTCTCCCAAGTACTGAGATTAGAGCTGTACACCACCACACCCATAGTTACAAGGTATTTAACCAATAATTAACCACTAGCTGGTGGGGATTTGTGTTGTTTCCTTTTTATTTTTATTTTTGGTAGTGCTTCGGATTAAAACTCAGGCTCTTAAGCTTGCGAAGGGAAGAGCTCTACGGAGGAGCCACAGCCCAGCCTGTCTGTTTCCTCTTCCTGTGGTACAGTGTGCATCTCTGTCCATAGATACCTGAGGTGCTTAGTCATTCCAAGTAAATAATCAAATTCCTAAAAGCAGCATTCACGGTTGTGTGTTGCATGCTTTAAGCTGATTTATAGTGCTAGATTTTCCCCAAGAAAAAAGGTTACAGAATTTTCACCTGAACAATTTCTGAGAATGCTTCCTTCTTCCAAGAAACAGGGTTTTCTAATGAATGTAATAAACATTATCTTTATAAAATGTCTAAAGAATCTTTTCATAATATAACTGTCCTGTCTTACATAGAAACTTGGTTCTTGATGTACTGGCCCTGATATAAATATGTTCTTTAACAAAACTTTTTAACTTACATGACTTTCATATGATTGAAAAAAGAAGAAATTAAACCAAATAATTATACTGCAAAAGATAATTCCTATATGGGAGTCAATATGGAAGTTACTCCTTTAAGTCAGGTTTGGTTTGTCAGTACAGAATGTCCCTCAGTTCACACAACACAAAAATAAAGCAGCATTGATCTGACACAGTGGTTCTAGCCTTTTACCTGTTGGACTCTGATCCTTAAATCAATGTGCCTGCCTGAACTTTGGTCCTAACTGAATCTGTTGTGGCCCCAGTTTTAACAAATAGCAGGGGGAGGGTGCTGTCTAATGATCCACATACACACAGTGATGAAATCGTGAAGTCTTGGGAAGAAGTTTCCTGCTCATGACCAGCATCACTACAACTCCCAGTGTCCCAACTGATGAGAAGGAGAACAAAATCTTCAACTCACTATTTGATCTTTGATAATTTCCTTAAATTTTCTGGTTCCCAGGAGATCTACCTGAATAGCCTAGTGACCCTGAGTCATCACAAATAGATGTGATGGCACTGGACGTGGTGGCACATGCCTATAATTCCAGCAATTTGGGAGACTGAGACAGAAGGATTATGGGTTCAAGGAAGGATGGCTTGGGGTACAGAGCAAGATCCTGACTCAAAATAAGTATATACATTTAAAAGTTTTAAAATAGGGAGCTGGAGAGATGGCTCAGTTGTTAAAAGCACTACTGGCTTTTATAGGTTCAATTCCCAACACCCACATGATGGCTAACAACCATCTGTAACTCCAGTTCCAAGGAAATCTGATATCCTCTTCTGACTTCTGTGAGTACTGCCTGACACGGGTACACTTCCATACATGTAGGCAACACATTTATACACATAAAAATAATAAATACAATTTTTAAAATGATTTAAAATTTTTTGAAGGGGGACTTGGAGAGATGGCTCCAAGGTTAAAGGCATGAACTGTCTTGCAGAGCACATGAGTTCAGTTCTCAGCATCTACATCAGACAAGTCTAGCCGCAGGGGATCTGACACCTTCTTTTGGGCTCTGTGGGCACCTGCCCTCACAGTATTCAAACACACACACACACACACATACATACATACACAGAAAATAATAAAATTTAAAAATAGGGGCTGGAGAGATGACTTAGTGGTTAAGACCAACCCCAAATTCAGTATCCCAGTGTCCACATAGCACCTATCAACCATTTTTCACTACAGTTCAAAGAAATCCAATGCCCTCTTCTGGCCTCCACAGGCAATGTACACACTGGTCAGTTACATACATGTAAGAAAAACACTCATACACATAAAAATAAATAAATGAATCAAAAAATTTTAATTTAAAATGACAAACAGTTCTCTAAACCATACCGGGGGGGGGGGAACCCTGACAAATGGATGTCTCCTTTTATACATCCATAAATAAATTAAAACAAACAAAATTAAAGGGAAGGATAACAATTTATTTAAAAAAAAAACAAAAAACCTCAAACAAAAAATATTTTGAATCTAAGTCTTTCTATTTGATTAAACAAAAAAAACACCTGATACTTACTGTCTCTAGAATCTTCTGGTCTCTCAGAGGATGAATGTCCTGAAAAGTAAACAAGCATTGTTTTATTAAGTATCATCTTAATAAAACATCATCTTCAGATGATGTTAATAGTTATAGCTTTAATCATAAATCCTTCCTGTCTGCTTTTCTTATGCCATAAATAAGAACTTCACTATTTTCTAGTCTTTAGGGTCCTTAGTCTTATCTCTTCAATGAAACTGTTTGGTTCTTTTAGGAAGAGATCATATCTTACATGTTTATAGAGCCTGGAATAGCTAACCTAAAACCAAAATTGAGAGCCTTTGAAAAAATCCCATAGTGCTTAAAAATGCTCCATAGGTTGCAAGGTAATCATTTCTTTTACCTGAGGATATGTACAAATCTCCACTGAAGGGTGTTGAAATAAATACTCATTTTTCACATTTTTCCAAGGTCATATATTAACAGAAAAGGTGATGTCGAAGAGGAAGATCAGCAAGGCATGTTAAGGGAGCACCTACCACTGAGCCACATCCCCCACTAAACTCCCACAGTCATACACAGTGAACAAGAAGATGCATAATTTTGTCATGGAAAAAAGATTTCATCTTTCTTCTCTATCTAATGAATCTCTATAATGATTAGTGAGGGAGACAGGAAGAGAAAAGCACTGAAAATTTATGAGTATAGACTGAGCCTTCTGTCAAGACCTCACGGGAGAGGTGTCTGAGAAGCCAGTTTCAGCCCTTAGGAGGCTAAAGGGAGTGCAAGAACCACAGGGCAAAAAAGGAAATATATGCTGACAGATACCAAAAAAGGCTCATAGGTCAGAAAACAACCATAGAGCAGGGGTTGGGGGAGGGGCTCGAGTTAGGTTTACCTGGAGGTTGACTGACACAATTAGAACCAAAGTAGGAAAGTGTAGGTTTGGGCTAAATGTCAAGGGAAGTTTGCTGACAATTACAACCATCTGACAGGTAAAGGGTTACTGTGGGTGGCGGTGGGTTCCTTTCCCCTGGAGATGCTGAAGAACAGTCAGAACAACCAATGACAGACAGAGAGCAGAGCTTCTCTCACACTTTCCTGTGTGTATGAAGCACCATTAGACCAGCAGAGGTCTCAGATGGCTCACTCTAACAGATTCCCAAGCAATGGCAATGCTGCTGGCCAGAGGGCTTGTGCTTTGAAAACCAAACTTGAAAACATTCTTTGGATTATGATTCTGGAACTGATTTCTGAAGTTCCTTCAACTCTGAGAAAACGGGTGAATTCACTGATTCACTCACTGCACATGGATTAAACGCCTGTCAAGAGCAAGGGCGCCCTCTCCTGTCTAAATACCATATTAACACAGGGTTAAACTGAATTGAATCTGACATTGCCACCTAGTTTTAAGTAAGTTACAGACAATTTAACTCTACTATGGGCTGAAAAAGTAACTTTAAGTAACCTTTGTAATACCTAATTACAGGCCAGGTACTATGCAAGTTGCTTAATAAATTAACTCATGTAAATTTCTGGATAACCTTATAAGGTAGGTACTATCACACAATTTCATACATGAAAAAAAATGAGGCTTAGAGAGCTTAAAAACTGCTGAGGAAAATGTAAGCAGGTGATTTATCAAGTATATGTGCACCATTCTAAGTTCTAAGGGCACAGATATGCATCAATCTTTATAGTAATTATAATTATAGCAATTATAGTAATAATCACAGCACTATTTAGATTGAATTATATAGACTATAAAGCTGCTGTACAGTTCTCAAAGTGTCTTCACATTCTTGTCTGGTTCTTCTTAAGCTTGACTAATATGGAGGTAGGTATTCACATTACTCCAACATATACAGGAAAAGTAAATGAACCCAAACCAATTCTGTTCTTAAAACTCCTACAAGTGACTATAAATTCATATCTGAATTTTCAACTGTTATAAAGCAAAAGTCTAAATGCACTGTTGGATGGCTTTTCAATCGGCGCCATGCAGGCTGCACTTCCTTCTCAGAGGTGGGCAGCTCTACATCTTAACCCTACCTCCATCCTTCCTCTGGGAAGCCTCTTCTGAAGAAGATGATCTGGATTTGTGTGATGACTTCTCACAGTCCATTTTAGCTTTTGCCTTTCTTTTTTTTGACTTGATTTCTTTTCTCCTTTATGTTAAATAATATAAAATAAAAATTAACTTTTTCAACTGATCTTACAAAAAATAAAAATCAACGAATTTTAAAAAATCAGTTAAAACACGTATTTTTAAATGTAATTTATATAATAAGGAACCTTGAGTATGTAAATACTTTAAGTTGCTATATAAATTAAGTCTATAAGATAATAAAGCCCAAAGACAAAGAACTGCTTTTTCTAAGATCTCTACACCACACAGTAAATATAAGCCAGAACTTTACTTGGCTCCTTCTAGATTCCATTATTTGGCCATTTAAAAGAAAGCTACAAAACCAAATTCCATTTCCTACCACATAATCCATATCCATTGACACACTGAAAAAAGCACAAGCAACAAAGTGTGACAGATAGAAGCCACTAGTAAGTAGGAAACTTCTCTCTAAAGAATAAAGAATAGAAAAGAGACTGGGAAGGGAGGATGGAACCAACGGGATGGAGAAGGCAAGGGGAAAGGAAAATCTACTTTAGAAAATGCCAAAATGACAGCTTATACCTGTGCACTAATCTTAAAAACTAAAAACAATAGACGTATGATGGAATCAAGGTAGAAGATGCTTATTTTTAACCCCCACGTTACTGTGGACAATTTATTTATCTTCTTACTGTTTAGCTAGGTCAGGTTTATTATGTGGTCAGTAGCACATCTGGAAAGCAATTAATTTTAACTGCTTAAGAAAAGAAACATTAACTAGGAAAAGGTGGTAATACTGAAATTGGGACTAGCAAAAAAAGGTCAGAGGCTAAAAGGAAGACAGCTTTGTGTCTTCACACACGAAGTTTTTTTTCAAGTCACAAGAACCACCTTAAGCAGACTTTATGCCATAGTTTCTAAGAATATGATGGTGTCTGGACACTGGCTCCAAATTAAAAATTTTTACACATATCTATTACCCTGTATAGATCTTCATATTACAGTTGGTTGGCTAGAACAGGGCACAGTAGACCAGGTTTATGTGATTACACAACAATGTCTGATTTTCTATATGATTCATCAACCTAACTACCCAAGCTGACATTTAGGTACTTAGTGCAGTAAAATGAGTATGAATATTAAAAACAGTACTTTAAAAGAAAATATTACCTGTGATGAAAATTTAATTTAAAGGAACATTCTTGGCATAATCCTAAAATCAAAGAAAAATCAAAGCTGAAAATGATCTGAAGAAAATAATCTATCCTTATACCCCAATAATGCATATATACACATACATAATACAAATTATATTAACACACTTGAGGACTGAAAATATTGTATCATTAAACAGTCTGCCGTTCCAGAGGATCCCATGCCCTCTTCTGGCTTTTGCAGGCAGTACATGCATATGATACACATACATACACAAGCAGGAAAAACACTCATACACATAAAAATAAATCTTAAAAAATGTAAGTGTTGTCCAGTGTGTTCCATAGGCAACATTACTATCTCACATCAAAGAGATCTAATGATAGTAATTAACATGCTTTAATAACACACATCTAATAATAATGGCATGGGCAGACTCATTCCATGTGAAGCACTCTAAAATTTTTCAAATAAATAGAAAGGTACTAGTGTTAGTTACTTTCCACTGCTGAGATAAAAACACTGCCAAAACCAAGTCCGAGAGGAAAGGGTTTATTTGGCTTACAACACAGTTCATCAAGGGAAGTCACGGCAGGAACTCAGGGCAGTAACGTGGAACACAGACCTCAGAGGAGTGCTGCTTACTGGCTTGCCCCCCTGGCCTGTGCTCAGCCTGCTTTCTTATAAAACCACTTGCCCAGGAGTGGTACCTCCCACATAACTCAACAATCAAAAACATGCCCATAGACATGGCCACAGGCCAGTCCAATAGAAGCAATTCCTCAGTTGTGTTGAGTTGACAACTAAAGCCATCCAGCACAGTAATTTTCCTAGTTCCAACTTCTTTTTCTCCAGCCTCCTCCATGCTGGCTGACTTTTCCTGATAAGCACTTCCTAGAGGAACTCCTAAACTAGTCTATATGACAGCATGTGGGTAAAATGTTGAATTCTTTTAGGGGTGGAATGAAAATCCTGAAGATATATTTCTGAAGACCCCCCAAAAGCTGAAGGCCATAACAGTGATTGGCAGTGATGAGGAAAAGAAGCAACTCACATGTGAAGACTAACTTAAACAAAATGTATAACAGAATTTAAACCATGCGTATCACAGGAAACCGCTATCTTCTAGAATATCCCTCTGTCCTTCTAAACAATACTGGCTATTGCCACTGACATTGGTTGCCCAACAGAACTAAAATATAAGAACTGAAGACACATATTTTAGTCGTAGACAAGAAGAAATCAACTGGGACTGAGATGGAAGCGTCCTCCTCACTGACTAGCTTTTGTACTGCTGTAAGGGGCTATTCTGGCTGCTCAGGGAGAACTGTCATCAAGTCTCATCCAGCTATGAAACCTGTGTTATACAACCAAGCTGCGAGGCAAGATGTGAACTGGTAAATAGAGGCATGACTGTTATGGGGGTAACCAACTGCTTTCTGATAGGATTGAAGGCCCACTCCACAGGAGGAAATTCTAATACTATAAACCTGTCAGAAGCTTGTGGCTGAGGAGGTCACCGGTCCTGGTAGGAAGCTACGGCTGTTGTTTTGCTAGATGGGTATGATGTGCCAGTCAAACTGCCTTCTAAATCCTTATATTTATGCCTCTAGAATAGTGCTGTGGTCACCCTTTTTGCAAGGGAAGGCTATTGTTGAAGAGACTTGTAACTAGCCAAACTGAATAACTGGCTCTTGAGTGCACAGCCCTTAGTGGGGTCATCATCAGCTCCAAACTCAGAAAACCCTGCCAAAGAGGAGGCAGAAAGAATGTAAGAGCTGGAGGATTGGTGTGTTGTGGAACACTGTCCTCTAGACATAATTTGGCCATTGCACTCTTGATCTCTCAGCAGCTATGAAGACTTGCACAAGGCCTGCACAAGGTTGGGCCTCACAACACAGAGAAGTGGGAGGGGCTTCTGAGGCCCTGTCCCTTCCTGAGGCAGTTAATGTTTGTTTGTGGGAGGCTGGATTGTGGAGTTTGGGAGACAAGCTTTCTTCTGTGGTAAAGTCACTGGTAAGTTGCCCAGGCTTTGTAAGTTTCCCTGAATAAACTCATTGGTCACACATACACAAAGGACATGAAGGAAGAAGGGGACAGGCAGGGAAGAGGAGGTCAGCAGGAGCGGGAGGGGCTAAGGGGGCAAATGGGAGGTTGGTATGACTGAAAATATATTACAGATATTTTTGAAAATGTCATGATACCTACTACTATGTATAATTAATATGTTAATTAAAAACAAAATAAATTGATAGCAAGAAAAAAAATTATGCCTTCCTAAAATTTTTCCTTACTGTCAAGGAGCATATTTATTTACTGTCAATACCACATTTTGGCTACATAATCAGCCATGAGATTTATATTTCCGGTGAGAGATTTCTGATACTCCATTACTTAAGACATACAATTAATGCAGTGACATTCTCAAGCTTATGAGACCTTTACAAGCTACCAGCTCGAATTTGACATCAGAACTGTTTCATAAATATAGTACTACAATGCTAAAAATTTTAGGCTCAAAAGCTCTTTGAGGGGCTGGAGAGATGGCTCGTTGGTTAAGAGTACTGGCTGCTCTTGCAAAGGACCTGGGTTTGATTCCCACATGGTAACTAACAACCACCCGTAACTCCAGTTCCAGGGGATCTGATGCCACCCCTGACCTCCACAGACACTTGCAAGACATAGGTGCATGTACACATATGCAGGCAATATACTCATACACATAAGAAAGTAATAAATTTTTTTAAAATATGAAGATACACTGAATCTTTTAAAAACAAATTATAAATAGCCTACACATTTTCAATTCTAAATTAAAGATAAACTGGGAAGACATCAACCTTATCTCCCCTAAAATCAACTTACTCAGTTTAACAAGTGCATTTCTCTTTTCACCATGCTCAATGTAACCAAAATTAACTTCCCAACTCTTCAAGCCTTCTTTTTCATCACAACATTTATTTCCACAAAAAAACTGACCTGCAAAAAGGAAAGGATTATCAGCTATGGTAGATGACACCACTTATCTACAGGCTTATCTCTAAAATTTCTTTTTCAATTCCAAGACGTTAGTAACATAAGCTCAACATTGAAAATGACTGACCATAATAATTGCACTATGTTCAACATGTTTTTTTCCTTTTGCCATCCTGGTGACTGAACCCAAGGTCTTGTGCATGCTAAGCATGTGGCTCTATCATTAAATAGCAATCCCTCCTCCCACCTCCCTCGTAGGCTGGCCTAGAACAGCTCAGAACTGAACTTGCAAGCCTGTCTCAGCCTTCAGAGTAGCTATGACCACCAGACTGGACCACCAGACCCAGCTAAAGAGAGCCAAACTATCAAAAATCAGTCACAGAATTCTTATTTGATGAACTGTTTGTATTTAAATAGAATCACTGATTCTGTCTTGAAGAATCTTACTTTAGAAAATTACGAGTATTGAGTGTATTCTCTAAAACTTTGAAGGAAGAAATGAATTTTCCAAAGTATGTGCTCTAATATCTGAGTGAATCCTCTCAAGTTTTAATTGCTGTATTAAAAAATAGTATCTTAGCCAGACATGGAGGTGCCAACCTTTAATCCCAGTTCTAGGGAGGCAGAGGCAGGTGGATCTCTGTGAGATGGAAGCCATCCTGGTTCACATTGTGACTTCCAGTGGGCTGTGACTAGAGAGACCCTGTCAAAAAACAAGAACAACAAAAAAAAAAACTAAAACAAAAATAGTATTTTAAATGCTAATTTAGCATTTGCTTAAACTGCTAACAAAATGAATGAGAAAAACATTTTCAAAACTCAAACCTGATATTCTAAATTTTTATTAACACCATACTGCCACATCTATCATAAATTAAAAACCTCCAGAAGAGGACTAAAATGATGATTCGAGAACAGGGTGGGAGGAGCAGACAACTCAAAATTATTTATTTTGGCAAAAAAAGTAAAAACCAAACTGATTTATACAAATAACAAAATAATTTCCACCATAATAACTGGCACCAAGAGTAACAAATAGAAACCAGAAAATCCTTCACATAAAAATGGAAGGGACTACCAAAATGAATTTAGAACACTATCATCCAAAATTTTTATTTATTTGTTTATTTATTTATTTATTCATTCATAAACAGGATCTCATGTAGCTTAGACTGATCTCACTTTATGGTAGGTACCTTGATCTTAGAAAGATTTTTTTTTTGTATTTGGTGTATGTGTGTATGTGTGTGTGTGAAAGACAGAGAGAACAACTTTAAAATTCATTCCAAATGAAGAGTTAACTAAATCTACATGTGTTTAGTAATGGCTGTTAAAGAGTAACAACAAAATTATAACCTAAATCAGAGCAACAGCTTGCTCTCTGCCTTTTACCTATCCCTAGGTTTAGCTATGTGAATTTAGAGAAGAGTCGACTACTTTTTAAAAGTTAGTATTAAAATCTCACCTGAAAAATCATGTAATAAATTTAAAACAAACATTTTTAATATTGATAGACATTTTAGATTTCCTATTATTTTAGGTAAAAATACAAAATAAAAATGTAACCTTGAGAAAACTTTAAAACTGCTTTATTTTTATTTATCAGTAAGTCTGGAGATGTGGGGCTGGGGTACACATTGCACATGTGGAAGTCAGAGGACAGTTTTGCTGAGTCAGTTCTCTCCTTCCACCATAGACTCCAAGGATTGAACTCAGGTTGTCAGGCTTGTGCTGCAGGCATCCTTTACCCACTGAGCCATCTCACTGACCCTAAAGCTGCTTTAAATTCATTCTTTTTCCTTTTCTTCTAACGTACTTTCAGTTGAGGCTGATCCTTTACTATTTATAGAAAAAAAATCTGCTGTTGACTTTGTTTTGCTGAATAGCCAATCTCTCACCTGACATAAAGTCAAGTTATGGGAAATGCCTGACAGCATAAATGTACATTTAATCACTTCAAAATATAACCTTTATTTCCAGCTTTAAAAGATCTTTAAAATGAGTCAAAAATTATTTCCTAAATGTTACTAGAGTTTTCAGAAACAGTAAATTAAAATGCAATCATTAGTTAAAGAGTTAATTCACAGCATGAAACAGTATAAAGACATAATTTCAAAAACATAACAGATTACAATAATGCACAGAAAAAAAGCATTTAGTGTTTGGTTGCCAACCAAATGCTGGGTCTTTAGCTGTTACACTAAATATTTGGATGTGATCTCATGGATTCCCCCAAATGAGAACTAGCCTGTACAAAAATTCTACTGGGTGCAAAATGTGATATTTAATTTCTACTTTCAAAATGTTGGCTTTTTATTTTATTTTATTTTATTCTAAAACTTGAAGAATCCAGCAATCCTTTGTTTCCAGTTACTAAATCTTTAACTCTAAACATTTTCTACATCTCCTCAAATGAATGTTCCAAAGATCAAATTTTAAAAGTAAAAGTCATTAAAACAGGCCTGGAGAGATGGCTCAGCCATTAAGAGCACCGGCTGCTCTTACAGAGAACCTGGGTTCAGTGCCCAGCATCCACATGGCAGCTCACACCCATTTGTAACCCCAATTCCAGGGATCCAGCTCCCTCTTCTGGCTTCCACATGAGCACTGTACACATGTGATACACACGTACATATATACAAGCAAAACACTGGTAAAATAAAAAATAAATAAATCTTTTTAAAAATCATGAATGCACTACGTTCTAAACTTTGATAATAACCCATCTAACATAATATTAATTTTTTCTAATTTTACTTTATAGAAAATGTATATGAGAGGAATAATCTTATCTAATGATTTCAATTCTATATAATCGAATAAGCAATATATTAAAAAGTAAACTTTATTTTAAAAGAAAGCATTACCTTTTCCTGAAATTACTTCTTTCTCTATTCGCCACCTAAATCCAAACTGATAAAAAAATTTATAGTTACATAAAAATAAACTGAAGTACTAAGTTAGAAAAAAATATATATATTTATATATAAAACCAGTGACAGTGACATTTATCAGTCTAAAGAAAGTCTAGAGAGATGGTTCAGTGGTTAACAGCACTTGCTGCTTTTTGCAGAGGACCCAGGTTTGGTTCCCAGACATACATCAGCCAGCTCACAACTCCAGCTTCAGGGGATCTGATGGCCTCTTCTGCCTCCATAGATACCAGGCACTCACGTGGTACACTTATATAGATATTGGTAAATATTCATACACACAAAATAAAAATAAATCTTAAAAAAAAAAAACTAATTCTCATCATGATGGGTTTTTCTCTTCTCATGGGAGCTTAAAAATATCTTTAAACAATTACCAACCTTTTTTACCATTAAAATGCCCTAAAAGTGACAAGTGCCAAAAAGTACCTAAGTTCATGTCCTATGCCCTGGTAAAAGATACTAAGAAAAAAAGAAAACTATGGTATAGTCAGTAGACTAGTATACAGAAAAGTACAGCTTTGGAGTCAGATTACTTAAGCTTCTGTTTTAGCTCTATCCCACAACAGCTGTGTTATACTGTGAAAGTTATTTTATTGCTGTTTGCTTCAGTTTCCTCAGGTACAGACATGAATACTTCCTTCGTGAAGAGGTTGAAATAAGGTACTACATACAAAAGACTTAGAATAGGAACCAGCACATTGTAGATAACGGGCAAGTAACCAGGACACACAAACTGCCTCCTAGTTTTATAAAGTTTTGTGTAAGACAAACACGTCCATTCAATATGTGCATCTACCTTCACAACCAATCGGAAAAGTCAGAAATTACAATCTGGCCCTTCCTAAAAGAAGTTTGTCAACTTAGCAAACGCACAGCTGGTTTTATTTCTTTCTGTGCTTTATTTATTCCCTCTGGCCCACCAAAGGGTATAGACAGTTCTTTCCTGCATATAACCAGAAAGTGCAGTAGTGAAAACACGAAAAAGAAAGTCCACACCTCAGTTCCCGGCGACCTAGTCTACAGTCTCTCACCAACATAGAATCTGACATTCTCCAGGCTTCTATCTTAGTAGTTTGCTCAGACACAGAACAGGAAGGAGCAGTGGCGCCCGTCTGGAGCAGCTGAGTGAAAGGCATTCATCTCTCACCTGTACACCTATTTTAATTGTCTTTGTCCCTAAAATGATTTGTCAGTACTGCCTTTTAATATATTTCACATTCATATACTAATCTGTCATTTTAACAAAAGGTTTAGTTTTTTTATTCAGTTTAACATAATGGTAAAAGCTGTCTCCAGCAATTATATTCTTCAGTATTTATGCAAATGAGTTGAAAATTTGTCCAAACAAAAACCTGAACATAGATGTTCACAGTAATTTTATTTCCCCAAACTTGGAAGCAGCAACAATGTGTTTCACTGAGTGAATGTGTAATTAAACAGTCGTACATTTGTACAATATAGTATTATTCTAAAATAACATTACTAAAAAGATATACGGTAACAAGCTAAGACATAATTGTGTGCTATAATACCACCAAATAAATTCTTACTATTTAGTGACGGGAGCCAATCTGAAAAGGCTACACACTATATGACTCCAACTCTATGATGTTCTGGAAAAGGGTGTGAAGAGAGTAAACGCTGCAGGAGGCAGGGATGAAGAAGGAAAACACAAGGATTTTCAGGCAGTGAAACTATTTTTACGATACTATAATGGTGGATACATGTCATTATGTTTGTCAAAGCCCATAGACTGTTCAATACCAAGAGTGAATCCCAGTGTAAGTCATAGACACTGAGTGAAAATGGTGAGCGATGAGACTGTGCATTCAATAAGAATGCTGCACCGTTCTGTTGGGATGTTGCTAGTAGGAGAGGCCGTGCAGAGTGGTGGAGGTTCTGTTGGGATGTTGCTAGTAGGGGAGGCCGTGCAGAGTGGTGGAGGTTCTGTTGGGATGTTGCTAGTAGGGGAGGCCGTGCAGAGTGGTGGAGGTTCTGTTGGGATGTTGCTAGTAGGGGAGGCCGTGCAGAGTGGTGGAGGTTCTGTTGGGATGTTGCTAGTAGGGGAGGCCGTGCAGAGTGGTGGAGGTTCTGTTGGGATGATGTTAGTAGGGGAGGCTGTGCAGAGTGGTGGAGGTTCTGTTGGGATGTTCCTAGTAGGGGAGGCCATGCAGAGTGGTGGAGGTTCTGTTGGGATGTTCCTAGTAGGGGAGGCCGTGCAGAGTGGTGGAGGTTCTGTTGGGGATGATGTTAGTAGGGGAGGCCGTGTAGAGTGGTGGAGGTTCTGTTGGGGATGATGTTAGTAGGGAAGGCTGTGCAGAGTGGTGGAAGTACCAGGAACTCACTGCACTTCCAATTGATTTTGCTGTGAACCTAAAAATAATCTAAAAAATAGTTTAAGAAAAACAGACAAAGATTCAGCTCTAGGATCATGCAGACTTATGCTCTCTACTGAGTGGTAGTTAATGAAGTTCTCTCATTCATTGTTTTAAAAAGGAATTCAGATAAAATGTTCAATTCCTTGTTAAGTTGGAGCTTAATTTTTTAATCGTTTATGACTTGAGTTTGTCAATTGTCAAAATGCAAATGAAAATAAAAACCCCCACGTCTGAGGGAAAAAAAGTAAAAAGTTTAAAATAACTCCATTTTACTTCTTTTAAGCTTATAGATGAATGCAGATGTTCTTTGCTATTGAGCTTATCTTGGAATGTCTATCAAGACAGTCAAAAGAGTTAACAGCAGGGGTTTCCAAGCCTTTTCTCTCAGTCCACTTATTTGGCTTGGTATTCAAATGGGGATAAAAAGTAACTAGTAAAATAATGTCTGTTACATTTAAAAAAGAGGGGGGGCTGGAGCAATGGTTCAGCAGTTAAGAACGCTCACTACTTTTGCAGAGGACCCAGGTTTGGTTCCCAGTACCTACATGATGGCTCACAACTGTCCATAAGTCCAGTTTCAGGGAATCCAAGGCCTTCTTCTGGCCTCCATGGGCACTACATGCATGCGGTACACATACATACATATAGGTCAAACATTCATAAACAAAGTAAAAATAAATAATTTAAAAAAGTCTGTCACCAAGAAAGTTATAGTCAAAATGTCACATACAGAAGTAGAGAGAAGAAAGTCCTACTTTCCTGATGGCAGGAAAGTCCATGATCATCTATTTGAACTTCCTACAAAAGGAAATTGACTTGGCTCATTTAAGGCACTGTTCTCTCTCTCGTCTCTCTCTTCTCTTCTCTCTCTCTCTCTCTCTCTCTAGCTCTCTCTCTCTCTCTCTCTCTCTCTCTCTCTCTCTCTCGGGAATGTTCCCTTTTCTTAAGTCTGAATCTACTCCTAATTGATAGAATAATCCAAATACATTCTCAATGATGAAAAACTTGTCAAAGAAAAAAAGAGTAATGCGGAACAAAGAAAGACCGCCTTAACAATCCACTATACATATTAAGCACTGAATTAGAAACTGGTTAATTAAAAGTGTAAACAAAGCTAAGAGAAAAACACATCCTAACCCTGGAACCAAGGCATCCCTCAAACTTTCTCCAACACTTCAAACATGGTATGTCAGAAGCACAAAGTCATTCTCTTTCCAGACACATTCCCTCCACATTCCCCATTTCCTTCGGTGCCCACACATGGACCTCTGAGTCACATCTGACTTTTGTTAGCACTCATATCCAGTCACTCACTATGTTCTGATAAGAAAACACAATTTTTATCAAAATTATTCTCTTTAAACTATGATTCTAGTAATATGCTTTTTAGAAAGATTTATTTCTTCATTTGCTTAGTTAGCTGTGCATGTATACGCGACGGTATGCACACAGGTAGACGGGGGTCTGGACGCAGTGGCCAGAAGAGGGTCACTCTTCATCTGTCCCTTTGAGGCAGGATCTCTCATCCTGAACCTCAGGCTTGTGTTTTCTCAGCTAGATTGGAAGACAGAAAGCCCCACAGATCCTTCTGTCTCTGTCCTCATTGAGGCTGGAATTGCAGGCATGGGCCGTATGCCTAGCTTGTTGTATGGGTGCTGAGATCCAAACCAATTTTCAATCACGCAAAGCACTCTTAACCACTGGGCCATTTCTCCAGCCCTGATTCTAGCAATACTCTTTTTCGTGTATACCTTTTCTCCTCAACTAGACTGCAACTTTTTTTTTTTTTTTTTTTTTGAGACAGGATCTTACTGCACAGACCAAGTTAGCCTCAAGCTTGCTACACAGCCTAAGCTGCCCTGGAATTCACAGTCCTCCTGCCTCTGCTTTTTGAGTGATAGGATTACAGGCATACATTACCACACCCACCTAGATTGTAGCTTTTTCTGAAGGGCAGTCACTATGCATAGTAACCAGTCCAATTTTAATGAGTTCTGAAGAGTATTCTACATACAATCCAGGGCTGAAAAGTTGCTTGCTACATGTCCCTAGAATGGCAGTATTTCAGACTTGATATGCAATGTAGTAACCTCAAGTAACTCCAAATGGGGAGATTTTCCAATTAGTTGTGATAATTAGCTGGTAAAGAGATGAGAGGTGAGGACCAGGGTCCAAAACTAATCCATAGGAAACTGAGGAGTCTTTGGGCTACTGCAAACCCATGGGTTTGTAAACAGGATTATGCAAAGTGGATATTACTACTGTCTGTAAGCAACTAGTAAACATAGTAAAGACAATACTGAAAAATTCATTAAGTCAATCCTTATTGCAGTAAGTTAAAAAAAGTGAAAAAGAAATTCTTTTAAGACAGCAATTTATAAACAAATTGTTTTCCTTAATATAGTACAAATATACATTACCCATACATACATTCCTTCTTTTCACATTTCCAACTGAGATCATCTACTTCTGGTTTGCCTTTTCTATCTCCTAACTGGAAATTGAGCTAGGAATAAAAATAACTTCAATATTAACCAAAGGCAGATGTAAATTGGAAATGGAAATCTGCCACTACTAATTAACACTGTCTGAAAAGCTAGTTTTGCTAAAATAGAAATATTTATGTAACAAAAGAAGCGCATCTGCCTCTCCATAACTGGCAGTCAATCAAAAAATTAATTTCAAACATTATCTGTGAAATGAGACGTCATTCTGCAGCATTTAATCACCAGAGGCTCAAGATAAGAGCTGGGATGAAACAGGATCCAGGTGCCACTTGTGTTTAATTTTAGACATTTCATGCATGATTTCACAGATACAAAGCACCACTATCCTTCATAAATTCCATAGGCCCTTTGTAAAGCCCATGACTGCAGAAGTTAAATGGTCAAAATGATACTCTAAGGATAACTTAGACAGACTAGAATCAGTATCATAAAAGAATAAAAAAGTCACAATGGTATAATAAAAATTAATGCTGTACTTGAACAAAAGCTCCATCTATAAATATTCACAGGGCATACCTTATTTTCTTTGTATCTACTGAGATCAGCTATGCAGTATTCCTTGAATAATTTATCATAGTATTTCTTTGCAAGTCTCTTCTCCCTACATCCATAAAAAAATCGATATTATATATTTAGAAATCCAAGCATAGTTTGCTACATTGAAGCTATGTTAAATAAATAACATATACAGCATAAATATTCATGTTAAAAGAAGCCTGTTCCTGACAGGTGCACTGACTATTTGGATATTAACTGTTAACGGCAGATCTCTCAGAAACTGAAGGACTTACAGAAGAAGCAGAATTATTATTCTTTTTTACCCTTTGTAATATTTGGATTTTTCTAAATCACTTTCAGCCATTATTTTTAGACCCTAAGTCAAACAATTAGAAGTCAGTTAAAACTGCCAAAAATGCTAAGCGAGGTGCCACAGGCCTTTATTCCTCCACATTCAGGAGGCAGACCTCTGTGAGCTCAAGACCAACTTGGTCTACACAGTGAGTTCCAAACCATCTGGGGCTATAGAGATCTTGTCTCAAACTACCAAAACAAAAACCAAGAAAAAAAATGTCAAAAATTACCAAAAGAAGCAGAACAGAATCAGAAACCCAAAACACAAGTTTCTGTCCTTGATTTAGAACTGTCCTATAAAGGGCTGAATACCTTGGGTAAGTGATGCTTAAAACACAGGATGGAGTTCGAGAGACAGTTCAACAAGTAAAAGTGCTTACTGCTCTTCCAGAGTTTGATTCCTAGCATCTATGTTGAGTGGCTCACACGAACCTAGAACTCTGGTTCCAAGGGATCCATCACTCTTTCTGACCTCTACAGGTACTCTCACACACACAGCATACACACACACACACACACACACACACACACACACACACACACACACACACAATCTTTAATAAATAAATAAAAAGAGAAAACATATAACAAGAAAGAAAGACCCGATGCAATAGATGCTAATGGCTAAAATTTGCAAGTCATCAGACTGGAAGATGGTTCAGTGGGTAGGTAAAGGCACTTGCTACCAAGCCTGACAACCTGAGTTCAATCTCTGAGACTCACATAGTAGAAGAGAACTGACTCTCCCAAGTTGCCCTCTGACCTCCACATGTGTATTGTGGCACACACCCTCAAACATACATACAAAATAAACAAAAATACCAAGTCATCTCTGTTTCATCTTCCTCATTCCACAGGAATCTATGATTTTCTCGTATGACATCCAAGTCTGTCTTGTCATTCTCCCTGGAAAATAAAATGATATTAATTTAGCATGAAATTAAAATTAGTCAAATTTAGGTTAAATAATGCCATGAGATTTTTGAAAACTTGAATAAACACATATATAAAAAATAGTTATATTTGGAAGTATATGTACATGTATGTGTGTGCATGTCTGTGTGTATACACATATAGAAAAACTATTTCAGTATTTTCAGGAGCTGCTACAGAGGCAAGTTAAATGAATAAATGAATCCATCCATCTCTAGCTGTGGTTTCAACTATATAAAGACTGCTAAGCTGCCAAAACTAGGACAAGAAAGCTGAATAAACTCTAAATACGGAAATGGGGGTAAACAAGTTTCAGAATCCAACACAAAGTCAGTAATAACACTCTATTGGGTATTTAATGTTTTTAAATATGTAATGTCAGCTCATTTTATTAGTTTCCTAGGAAGACCAGTAAGGAGGAAAAGAACTGAAGATGATCTTTCAAGATGATCAACAGTTTAGGTGTAGAATAAATAACTGCTAAGAGATACAGGATAACCAGAAGGGGAGATAAAACACTCAGATGAGGTAGTACTAAAAAGATTTTAGGGGGGCTGGAGAGATGGCTCAGTGGTTAAGAGCATTGGCTGCTCTTGCAGAGAACCTGAGTTCAGTTCCCAGCACCCACATATTGGCTAACAACTGATCATAACTCCAGTTCCAGGCGATCCGACACCCTCCTCTGACCTTTTCCAGCACTGCATGACACGGGTGCACCTACCTACAAGCAGGCATTACACTCATACACATAAAATGAAAAATAATAAATAACATATTTTTAAAAAAGATTTTAGGGATCTACCTACTCAGAAAATTAAATCAAAGGAAAAAAACCCATACAAGACCAAACAGCTCTGATAAAAGAGCCTCCAATACTGGAAGGACTTTCATGTGTAGGAAATTCTATAGTGAGGGTTCTTGTTTGTCCTACCTTTGAAAAAGCAATTCTAAACACTAAGGTCTAAACATGACACTGTTTAAAGACCCCTGTCAACAAAAACTAAGACTATTCCTTAGTAACTATTCCTGTTACTGCCAACTCGGTACCTGGCTCAGCAGGAGAGGGGGCTACCTGAGGCCTGCTGCAGGAAAATGGGATTCATGAGGAGCTAAGGAGCTAGAAGCTGTGGAAGGATGGCCTCTCCACCTTGTGGCATGACAAGGAAACTGGAACTTCCCGAAAGCACGGCAAAACGTCCGCACAGAGCCTCTTGCTCTCCTGTTTCACAGTACTCACCCTGCACGCCGGAAGTCCTCCCTTCTACCACCATAGTACAGAATATAGTCATTTACAAACTTTGTATGCCTTTGATACTGCAATGCAAAGAAATTAAGGACTACATAATTGTTTAGGAGTTGTTCTATCACAGTATATTACTAGATGAGGAAAAAATACAATATGAATCTATTAGCTTTTTAAAACATGCAGATATGTAAATCAGAGATTCAACTATACAGTAGATTTTCACTTTCTAGTGATTAATTTTTCAAGCCTGTATTACTTGTAATGTTTAGAATATTTTTCAAGTATACATCATTCTTATGATTAATGTACCAGGGGAAAAAGTAAGCTTTGGATTCTATTCCTAGATTGCATACAACCAATCATTCTACCTAATAATCATAGTATTAAAAATAAAGAAATTATGACTTCTAAAATTACAAGTTAAGAAGTAGAATTTATTTTTCATCTCTACAAAATATAATTCATCTACTCTATTAATGATAAAGCCTCTAAACAGAATATATAGCTTTTTATAACATTCAGTCTCACCAACAATAAATTTTTAAAAACAAAACAAAAGTAAATGTAAGAAATCAAAAGGTGAGACATGGTGCTCACTCCTGTAATGTCGGCAATCAGGGACAGGATAGGAGGTAAGAGATTTTAAAAAATTAGGGAAGACAACAACTTATTTGAATGACAAAAAAGTGAGACAGAGATCTATGGGGGATACTTCCTTTTCTCAACCTATCTGTGAATCCCTAGAAATGCTTCAGGTCTTTCTTGCCTGGCCTCTCTTTGATTTCCAATATCCCTGGAGTAACATGGACGGCCAGTGCAGCAGTGAGTGTCAGAAGCCATAGTCTTATTGGCTTGGAGCTAAGTCAGTCTCCAGTCAAGTCTAAGGATTAAAGCCACAACAAGTCTCAGGTAGAAAACACAGAGAGATCTATTTTTGAAAATAGAAATTTCACTTAAAATAATCAAGAACCAGGTGGGAAGAGAATACATCAAAATGAGACTAAGGAAGAGAAGTACAGAAAAGGGAAATGTTGAAAGTCCTACAAAAACAGGTTAGAAAAAGACTTGCAAGTTCATTCTCCTTATAAGCCCACTGAAAGAACATTAGTAGTATGTTTCATTATTCTTGTCTCTAAATCTTTCTTATGTATTAGTAAAAGAGAATTATACCAGAAAATATAAATGATGAACTTCTACAACAATAAACAGTTATCTCTTTAAAAAAAATGGTTTCTCAGATTTCACAAGATTTTATGATAAAAAATTAGAAAATATGGTAACAAGAAGAGTTTGAAATATTCCACTAGTTGTAAAAATCAAGGTCTGTAAGGATACGGCGTCCATGGCTATGAGATGAAACCTTCTATTTCTTGCTTCTTCCCTGTTTAAAAAAAAAGGTGAGGTGAATTCAAATGTCAATATTTGAATTAATGGAATCAAATCTCCTTACCCTGAGTTTAGAAGGCGCCTGAAACCAAAGACCATTACAAACACTGAAGTGCCTTACCTATCCAGTAATTCTGCTGCAACCTGTTTATGGGCCACCTTTCCATGCTTTTCTTTCTGAAACGGTTTTGTGAGCAGTAAATCATCTTCAGTTGTCCTGGTGTTTAAGAAGAAATATTACTAACAGTTAATTTTTCTCAAAGGTTGCTTTCTAATTCTTCAAATGTTCATAACTGCTAGGTAAACTCTCTACTAGTGAGTTGCATACACCCCATAACTCGAAATCTGTGCACTTGGTCCCCAGCTGGTGGTACTGTTGTGGGAAGGTTGTGAGCCTCGTTAGAAGTGGGTCGCTTCTTGTTAGAAGAGGATCCTGAGGTTTTATAGCCTTGGTCCTACTTCCTGTCTGTCCTAGGCTTTCTGACTGCAGATACACTCTGTCTAGCTGTTTCATGCTGCTGCCACCATGCCTCACAACCCACGGTTGGCTGTATCTCTTCTTTAACACTGAGTCAAAATAAGCCTTTCCTTCCCCCTTGAGCTGCTTCTTGTTGAGTATCTAGTCACAACAGCAAGAAAAGTAACTGATACATCAGCCCAAAGAATTCAAGACTTAAGTTTAAAAGATGCACTGATCTTTACTGAGGCATTTTAATTTTTTAAAATCTTTATTAATCTTAATTTTATTTAGTATTTATGAAGTGGAGAAAAGACAACAAACGTCTGTGTCCTTGTGTCCTACCTCAAGTTCCTACCTCAATTCCTGACTTAACTATTTACCGCCAGAATCTTAAAATGATTATTTCTCTGTAAAGTAGGGATAAAGAAGCTTTATAGCAATAAATTGAGAGAGAAAAGGTGCTGTAGAGGTGGCTCAGTGGTTAAGAGCACTGGCTGCTCTTGCAGAGGACACAGGTTCAGTTTCTAGCACCAATATGGGGCCTAACATCTCTCTGTAACTCCAGTTCCAGGGGATCTAATACCCTCTTCTGGGCTCTGCAGGCACCAAGCACTCATGTGGTATATATACATACATGGAGGCAAGCACTCATACACATTAAATAAATAAATCTTTAAGAAACACATGGAAAAGAAAGGTTAACTACAGAGGATACAGACCCAGGCTGGCCTTGAACTCATTATGTAGTCAAGGATGACAATGAACTCCTGATCTGCCTTCATCTACCTCTCAAGTGCTAGTATTAAGGCATGTGCCACCATTCCTGGTTTTATGCAGTGTGGGGGATGGAGCCCAGGGCTTCACGCATGCTAGGCAAGCACTCTATCAACCGAGCTACATCCTCAGCTCAGTAAGTAATATTTTCTAATGAAAATTTAGAGAGCATATATCACTATAAGTTTTTACAATTATTACTATTCTTTTGGTTATTCATGAAGACTGATTCTTATAAAAATTAAGTCCTAGTTAGCATATCTAACATTACTCCTACTGTGGAATAATAAACCAATTTCTATAAGTTCGGTTAGTCCGAATCAATCAAGCATTCCTAAGTTAATAAATAAAATGAAGTTCCTAAGCCCTGAAAGCTAAGAACAGGGCCCCTAACTCAGCAACTTGGCTGAGACATAGTCTTCAGCTGGACAAGGAGGTTCATACCTGTAATCCCAACACTGAGAGGTTAAAATAGGAGGATTGTGAGTTAAGCTCACTATATATAGTGAGTTCCAGGACAACCTGGGTTACATAATGAGATTCTGTCTCAAAAAACAAAATTACAACAGAAAAAGAATGCGGTCTTTATGTGCTGGAAGTTCTTGTCCCTCCCAATTCAAAAAAAAACCTTCCTCTTCTGACCTGCTCATTTATATAAACATAGTAACTTTTCTGAATTACAATTTCATCCCCAGTGCTAACCTCGCTTTGAAGGCAAGTATAAGCAAGAGAGCACCCACTAAGCCCCTTCTAAGCTTGGACATTTGCAGGCAGTCTTTAACAGCTGGAAAAAAAATGCATGCAAGCCAGGCACGGTGGCACACATCTTTAATCCCAGCACTCAAGAGGCAGAGGCAGGCAGAGCTCTGTGAAATCAAGGCCAGCCTGGTCCACATAAGGAGTTCCATGCCAGCTGGACTACAGGGAGACTGTCTCAGAAAAACAAAACAAGATAAAATCATGCAACCGATAAATCAGAAGGAAACCTTCAAGTTCTTTCCTTTTCCCCTTCCCTTTCCAGAAACCTGTTCACAGCAAAAAGTTACTGATGTTTTTACACAACAGCCTCCAATTTTAAATCTGTTTATTACAGCTTAATGAATAAAAAGTCATTCACTACAACATTTTGATATACAAACTCAATTCAAAACCTTTCAAAATTATTTATGTATACCTTATATCAATCTACAAACAATGTAAATTACAAATCAATAAAGACTAACCTTCTCTTCTTTTTGCTAGATTCTCCGTGCTCATCATCACTGAAGTCAGAGTCATAGCCTCCATGCCCGCGCATCTGCAGAGAAGTATTAAGTCAGCTTTACAGACCCTCAGCTGTCAAGTGTTTAAGAAACACAACAGTGAAAACTATGTGCTCTTAAACAGCCACAACTGCTTTAAAGGACCCTGGGAGGCAGACCAGTGTTTATGGGCTATCCAGCTACCTAAAATGTTCAGACTTTGAAAAAACAGGCTTACTACCCCTTCAGACATGCAGCAATGTTTTTCACCTTGAACTGCCATTAAAGGAACAAAGAAAGCTACTTTTTGTCCTTCCCACCGAAACCCTGGCCCAGATGCTAGGAAGTGACTGTATACAAGGGCAGCAATGCTTCACTTTTATTTGCACAGAAAATTTCTTAATGCCTTGTGTTTCAACTACAATTGTTCCATGTGCAGATATGCTTAAGTATACAAATACCACTGCATTACAATTATTTACAGTATTAACTACAATAACATGCTGTACAGATTTGTAACCTAGGAATATACTTAGTGTTCAGGCTATCCCATAGGGTGTAGGCATGGGGTAGGTCATGTCATCTAGGTTTGTGTACATACACTCTGTGATGTCTGAACAGTGAGAAAGCTGCCTGAAGATACACTTTTTGTGTCCTGCTCTCATTAAGTTCATCTCTAACTCTGCTCTGGACATTGTGCTAAGTATTTTGCAAGCAAGTTAGTAATCATCACTGTATTTTAGGAATGGGAAAAAGTCCAGGACAAAACTAAGTAAACCAATTTTACAAAGCAAGGAAGTGGCTAACCTGATCTACTTGATTCTTAACCCCACAATTTCAACTATTCCATACCACCTCTTTGAAATATGATTATCAGTATCTCATCTGAATAAGTGTTTGCAAATGACACATAATTCATTGATGAAATTTTTCTCTTACCTTTTTAAACATGAGTTTTGTATTGTTTTAGATTTCTTCAAGGAAAAGTATCTTACCCATTGGCTTAGGCAATTTTATTGTTGCATTTTTAAATTAACATCCTCGAAATGCTGACAAATCTCAACTGCCACTCAATTATGTTTGAAAAGTACCTACATCTAGCATTGTACTGATTTTGAACACATTATTGGGGGATGACTATTATTCCATGTTCATTGATATTGTAAATATTCTGGCCCTAAGGCTAAAAGGAATCAGTCCAGGTCAAATGACATATTCAAACATTTTAAACTTCAGTATTTGTGTCAGTAAGTACAGCGGGAAAAGCATAATTCTGAACTTCACTGAAGTAAATCTAGGAAAGAAAGCACTTCAGGTCTTGACTACCTGGCCTATGTCACTCCATCTCCTGGGGTTTCATCTGTTAAATAAGGTATGTCAAATCTACAAAATCCATGAGTCCTCTGTAATGCAAACTCAGGTGTGTGAGTATATACCTCTCTTCCCTGTTCCACCAAATCCTGGAGATGAAAGACCACAGCCAGATAAAGGTTTACACACCACAGTTCAGACCCTACCCTGGCCTACATCTATCACACTGCCTTATACACCTGGATTTCATAGCTTCTTAGCAGACCAACATCATCACCGCTTTTCAAATTATCATCCTGTTACCTTCTTCATACTTTGTGGGGCATGGAGATGCTCCAAAATCAGCCTAGCAGAATTCAAGGGTTGGCTCTCTGCTTTTCATTTCTCTTTCGCTCTTTTTCCTTCTCTCCTTCCTTCTAAGTATGTTCTTTAATGTCTCTGAGCCTCAGCTTCCCCAGATCGATCTATCTACACTGATCTCATAGGAATACACGAGTCACCAAACTTAAAAGGTTTTGGAACTGTCTCGTACAGTAAACTCTGTAAATATGAACTGTCAGCTCAATTTGGTCCCTCATTCCCAACAACCACTTCCTTACTCCCACTCCATTTCTTTTTCCCCTGGCAGCTCCATTCATGAATGAGAAATCTTAACTCAGTGGTTTCACTAAACACCTCCACTAAAATCAAGCTACGAATCAACTGACGAGCTGGGAACATCTCGAGAATGGGGGTATTGACTGCCTTCAGAATCTCATTGAAAAAAAAAAAGTACAATCAACTACTAACGAGAAACAACTTTCAAAGTCCTTCTCTCAGACACCAATTACAACCAGGGCCCCCTTACACACCCCTCCCTTCCGATCCTGTCAGCCAAGTTCGCCCAGAGTCGTGGGAACTGCAGTGACGACCCACCGCGCGGGCGAGCCGCTGCAGGTCCCACCCGGTCCGCCGCAGCCGCGCAGTCTCGCCGCCAGCGCCGCCACAGCCTCGGCCCGCCGCGCCTCTCCCTACGGGTACCGGCTGGGAGCAACTTCCGGCACGATTCAGAGGCGAGTCACACTAAAAGGCACCGTGCTCCGGTGCACCGACCTTGTGCTGCAGGCAGAACTGCTCGGGGGGAAACAATGGCAGCTAGAGAAAAGGCCCGGGAGGAGAAGCAGAGGCTGCCTGCTCTAGCTCCTCTTTTTTCCCAGGACTCGGTCCTTTCCTCTAGAGAATCCGGCATGTAGTACAATGTGACCCTGCCGGCAGTCCAGCCCACGCCCGTCATATGAAAATACATCTTGCTTTAGAAAAGAACCCTGCCTGTCACCTGCCGTCCTCTCTCTAGTAACCTTAGTAACGCCTCCTCCTCCGAGCATCCTCGCGCAGCCGCTCAGCCTCAGATCCGCCTATCCCTTTTCCCTCTTTCCCCAGGAAAACAGTCCTCATAATTAGAACAAAAATAACTTTCCATCGTTCCACCACCCACACAATAGACACTGTTCCAAATGCAGTGCTGGCGGCAGAAGAAATCGAATTGGCGAGGAAAGCAAGAAATGGAGTAGGAAAGATTTCACAGGGTCGCGGATTCCCTGCCAATGAGCGACCTGGCACGTGCGAAAGGACATCCAAAATAGAATAGTTAAAAAAAAAAACCCTCAGACAGGCAAAATTATGTTCTATACCGTGACGTCCCATCCCGCTTTCCAGTCTAGTTGCTGGGTTCCTATCTTGTCTCCTTCTGGCAGCAGCAATTCATCTCTCCTTCGTCCTCGGTACCCAATGCGGTTTCTTGGAGAATCACAGACGCTAATTAAATATTTGTTGAATGGAACTACCGTGCCTCTGGCTTTTGCAACCGGCCCTTTAGAGGAAAACTGGTACTTAATACACATTCGTTTTACATCTTTTGCACTCAGCAGTAGATAACAATATCCCTATCAGTTCAAGGCTTTTTTTCATTCTTGACAATAATATTTCTACATTCTAATTTACCCAGTGCAGTGAATGTGATTTTGTTGGTTAAATGATTACAAATTCATGTATTTCAAAATGCATTTGGATTATACCTCAATGAAAATGTTTTCTTAAAAAATTTTAAACAGGGGTTGGAGAGACGGCTCAGCAGTTAAGAGCACTGGCTGCTCTTGCAGAGGACCGGGTTCCTTTCACAGCACCCACATGATAGCTTACTCCACTTCCAGGGGATCAGACCCTCTTTTCTGACAGGAGGCATTGCGTGGCACCAGTGCACTTATTCACATGTAGGCAATACACTCATGCACATAAAAAAATATTTTTTTCTTAATTTAAAACAAAATAGGAAGCCTCGTGATTTAATATTATACCATACTGAGTTATTTTATTGAGCAATTAATTTTGATAAATATCTAAAATCCACATACTTTGTTCGTCTATTATTAATATATGAACCAAGTACGTCTGCACATCGTATCCACTTCCTTTCAAACCGATATTTGACATTTATTAGCATTTTGGTTCCATTTTTAGTGTCTTTTGTCAGTTGTTTCATTTTACTCTTCCAATAACCTTGTGGCAATGTTATAGTCTCCCACATTTAGGAAATTTTAATTAACTTATTTATTTTTATGTTTGTGTATACAAGTGTGCCTTCTAGTCTGTATGTGTACCAGGTTCAGCGACCAAAAGACATTTTCAGAGCCCCTGGAACTGGAGTAGCAGACTGTGGTAGTGAGCTGCCTGTTGGGAGTGCTGAGAACCAAACCCTGCTCCTCTCAACCTCTGAGCTGGCTCTACAGCACCCTCCACCCTCAACCTATTTACCCACGAAGGAGAGAGAGAGTTACAAAAGCTGAAGCCACAAGTCTGGTGAGGGCTTAGAGCTGGGCAACACATACCTCTCTACCAGATTTTAGCTCCTTTCATCGATTCTATGAGAACTAACTTCCAGTTTCATAGGTGTTTCTACTGATCCATTCAAGCAAAGACTTCCGTTTTTGCTTCAATGCAGCAGCTCCTGAAGACATTAAATACCAAATATACGCTATGGCTAGCTCACATAATTTAAAATAACACAGGATACAAAACATACCTGATTGTGAAGTCTTGAATAAGCAATTACAATTCATCAACAATAGTGGCTGGAGAGATATCTCAGTAGTTAAGAGCACTGGATGCTCTCACAGAGGACCTGGGTTCAGTTCCCAGCACCCACAAGGTAGATAACAACTGTCTGTAACTCCAGTTCCATGGGATCTGATGCCCTTTTCTGACCTCCATGGGCATTCATTGCACAACAGGGTGCATTTACATACATGTAGTCAATACACTCATACATACAAATTAAAAGCAATAAAATATTTTTAAAATAATTAATCAAAATAAAAGTCACAGATATGTGTTAGTTTCTTGCTCTGGGCAGGGCAATCATCAAAGTTAAAGATTTGGAAAAGTCACTCCTTTATTTTGAAGACTAACTAGCAAGAAAGCCAGAATACATAAAATAATTACATTAATATATTCTACCAAATGCCATAAATGGTATGGACCTATGGATCCCAGTCTTTAAGGCATATTAGCAAATGTGTATGAAAATGTAAATGTACACATATGTTGTACAACTCAAAGCAACCCAATAGTATGGCCGTTACATGATAAGGACAAGAAAAGACAGGTGATGGTCAAATATCAAGTAATGTTTTTAATACTGATTTTGTGCATTTTGCTAATACTTTATGTCTGAACATACTTTATTTCAAAAAACAGTCACACAAATATTTTTACTAAACATGATGTAGCACCAATAGTTCTCCAATATTACAGTTCCTGCCTTGAATCAGTTAAGGCATGTTCTATTACTATACAAATTTCATGAAGCTGATTCCAAGTTGGAACATAGTATTTGAGATAACATAAATCTGTGTTCCTAGGGCACAGTCAGGCATATTGGACTGTAGAATAAACTATCCCTTATTTCCTTTGAGATGAGAGCTGTGTGTGTGTGTGTGTGTGTGTGTGTGTGTGTGTGTGTGTAACATTAACATCAATTAGATAAACAGAACCATCTGCTCTCTCAGTCCCCACATGACTGGATGAGCCCTTAGCTATGCTTTCCTCAACAAGCATAACCCACATGGAGAGCCAGGCATGGTGGTACACACCTGCAATTCCAGGAATGGTGAGATGAGCAGCTGGAACAGGTGGGACCCCTGGAAGCTCATGGTGGATCAGCTAGACCGGCCTACCTGTCAAAGTTCCAAGTCAACGAGAGACCCTGTCTCAAACAAAAGGTGGAAGGCAACTGAGGACCAATATCTGGGCTGTCTGCTGACCTCCATATGCATGCAGTGCACACCCACAGGTCTACCCACACACAGAAATACACATACATACACATTTAGAAAACTGTTGAATAAGTGAAGTACTTTTTTTCTCATTTTAAAAACAAGGAAGCAGATTTCAAGAAATTAACTCTCCAAGAGTCCTGAGTAATTAAATTTGCATCAATACAACTGACTAAATCACATATCATTGTCTAGTATCACACACACATATATATGTATATGTATATGTATATGTATATATATAATCATTCAGTAAAGCCCGACACATTTTTTATACTTAGAAAGATTAGGGACTCTTCATATGGAGAAAACTAACCAACTAAATTGAGGAAAGGATTAGTAAGAGGTTAGAAAGACATTAAAGGAAGTCAGAAGTCAGATTTAAGCTGTGATTTAAATGAAGATCTTAAATAAAAGAAAGGAGAGAGTCAAGACTGTGAAATCTCTTGGGAAAAAGATTGAAGGTAGAAATATTCCTGGGTGGTTTAGGGAAACTTGAGAGGTCCCTTTAGCTGAGCAGAATTTTTAAAAGGAGTAATGGAAGAAAAACCAGAGGGAAGTTGGGAGCAGATTTGGAGTGTTCTTGAACACTAGGCCATGACATTTGGTCTAGAGCCAGGAGAGAGTTATAAATTACAGGCTGGTGTTTTAGATGCGTAGGGAACTGGAATCAAATAAGTTTATATTTGAATCCTGGCTCTGCTATTTATTAGCTATGTGGCCTTGAGTACAATTTAATTTTCTTCAGTGTTTATCCTTTTTCCATAAAATGAGAAGAGTAACAATAACTACTTCACATAATGATTGTGAAAATCAGTTTAGATGTTATATTTAAAAGGTTTAGTCTAGTCCCTGAGACATAGTAAGGCTTAATAAATGTTCACTATTGTTTTTAAAAAGGGGCGGCATGTGTAGTGTTTTAATAATATATTATCCTGTTAATGGAATGCAGAAAGTCAGGAATGGCTGGAGGCAGGAGGGGCAGTGGGGACGTTTATCCGAACAGATGGCAGGAAGTTCTGGGAACTGAGACAAAGTATTTAATTTAGAGTTGAAGGAATCAATGGTAGAAGTCGTGACTCACTGGGTATGCAGGGTGAAGGGTAAAGAAGCAAGGGGTGCTTGCAAAGCTGAAGAGATTGAAAGACTGCAAGCACCCCAATGGAAACAGCGGTGACTGCGCTGGTTGGTTTGGGTTGGTTTTAGTCAGAGGGTTTTTTTTTTTTTTTCACACTCTTTTTTATTGAATTTTTGCAGTTTTCATACAAGATGATTTGACGGTATTTAGATCCCCTTCGCTATCTGTACTTCCACTTATTGCCCCCATCAAATTTAATGTAATCTATTCTATTACAAGCAATATTATAAAGCAAGGCCTCCAGTGTGGGTCCATCCACCAGAGCCTGGTTAACCTGCCGAAAGTCGCATGCCTGAAAGAGACGGTCTCTGCCCCTCCCAGCAGTCGTCTGTTGCCACGGTTTCCCTAGGTGGGGTTGAACCTTCTTACCTCCTTCTTCATGTCTATGCTGTGATTTTTTTTTTCTAGTTTGAACTTGCATGGGACTTGTGCGTGCTGTCACCTGTCCTGTGAGTTCATATGAGTAAATGACCGTGTATCTGGAAAACTCTGTTTCTTTGTGGTCATCCATCATCCCTGGTTCTTACAGCCTTTCCACCCTCTCTTCTGCAATGATCCCTGTGCCTTGGGAGGCAAAAGTTTGATATGAGTGTCCTATTCAGGGGTAAGCGCTCTGCAGTCTTACGTCTTGTTCTCTGCACGTTGGCCAGTTGTGAATTTCTGTGTCAATCACCATCTGCAGCATAAGGAGTCTTCTCTGATGAGAGTTGAGAGATGTATTAACCTATGGGTAGAATAATAAGTCATTAAGAGTTAGTTGAATATGATAACTATTCAGTAGAAAGCTACTATTAGGTTCTCCCCTATGTCCTGTGACCTGTCTAGCCTCAGGTTCCTAGGCCTGATATCAGTGTTAGTATGGGCTCCACCCTGGGAAGTGGACCTTAAATCCAATTAAAGAGTGGTTGGCTACCCCCATGATATTTGTGCCACTGTTGCACTGGTGGGCATATTTTGCCAGGCCTGTTGTTAATGTAGTTCACAGGATTCACAGCAGAGTATGGATGATGATTATTTTTTCATTCCGGTAGCATGTATAGCACCTTCTAGCACTATAAATACTAGTCAGCAGAGATGAGGCTCTGAAGTCAACAGCAGCGTGATTTCTCCTTGTTTACTACATAACTCATGTGTGTAGTGTCTTCAGCAGGAAGATCTTACCATCCAGTTCTGGTGGGAAACTCAGAGCAGGGGCAATGACCATTATTGTCTGAGGGTCTGTAGGACCCTCAGCTTGTAGAGAGTGGACTCCCTCCTGGTACTGAAGGTTTTTTTATTAGCCTGTGCTGTCTAAAATGGGCAGTGTCCCCTGTTGTAGGATAACTCTGTTTAATCTTTTTGTGATGTCTGTGTATCTATGAAGCTGCTATGGCAGCTTTCTACGTGGCTTTTCTAAGGTCATTAGTGTTACTTATCCCCCTCCGTCCCTCCTCCTCTGCCCTACTCTTCCATTCCACACTCCATTTAAACCTTCTAGTCTAATGTTCCCCTTTCTTCCTTCTTGGGTCACAGTTTTATCATAGAAACCAAATTAGGACAGTGACTCTAAAATGACATTGTTTTGCAGAAACGATAAATTCACTTTGGAGGGAATTTGAAACTAGCAAAGCACAAACAGATTAAAACACCTCTTCCATGCAAATGTTGGTGTTTGCATGCTTTAAGTATTCTCTGCCTCCTCATTCTTCATCTATTTGTGTATTTATGGAGCCTCTCTCGTCTCTCTCGTCTCCAGCTCTCTGCCTGCAACACAGTACTATCACTCTCTTTCCTCATCAAAAGCTTCTCTGAATTGAAAGTCAACTAGACCTCCCTTGGAGTCAGGTTTCCACTAGTCACAAGCTAGGTGACCCTGGGCAAATTATGTAACTTCCTGAGTCATTTCCTTACCTATAAAATGGGCAATAATAGCATATATATTACAGAAGTTGATGAGGTCTAAAATGATGTGATTCTGATGAAATGATGCCTAGTTCATAGTAAGTGTAATAATTGCTACTTGAGGAAAGAATCAGATTACAGGCATTCTTTCAGAAAATAAGTTTAACAATTAACTGCTTCTCAAAAATGCTCCAGAAATAGGTCAATACATACATAATCCTGTAATTAATAGCATAGGCTCAAGAATGGGCCTTTAAAGAAATAGTTCTGGGTCAACTCAATAATATGGTGGTGTGTGAGCTTTTCTGGGGAGATGTGAACATCTACTCACCCAGATAATGAACCAATGACAGACTAAATACCACCAAAGTCCAACTTAGTGAATCAATGAGTTGACTGGAGTTCCTTACAGGAGTTTGAGTGACAAGTTACAGGAACATGGATGACTCAAAAACAGACGCATCGCTTAAAGCCCACCTCAGCATTGGAGCTGTCTCATGAACCCTGGAAACCTGAAGCTCTCTGCTTGACTTGCAGGCAGCTCCACAACTTAGTCTCTTCTCAGCAGTTCTTACTGTTTATAAAACCTTGAAGAGGGAGGGGCCTCGTGCACCTGTTAAGTTTATGGGACTTCCTCAGACTTGAGAGATTTTACTTCCTGAGTCTTAATGAGTCTTCCTTCAGAACTTCCTGAGTCTTAAGGAACTTCCCTCTAGGGTGAAATATTTTAATTTGGAGAAAATTAGGGCTGGAGAGCTGCATCAGCAGTGAGGAGCACTTACTGCTCTTGCAGAAGTCCTGAGTTGGCAATTCCTCCCACACACATCAGTCAATTCACAGCTGCCTGTCACTCCAGCTCCAAAGGATCAGTGTCCCCTTCTGGCCTTCACAGGCACCTGCCCTTGTATGCACATACCTACACACAGACACTCATGCACACACAAAATGAAAAATAAAAATAAATCTTTTTTAAAAAGACATAAGCCTTTTGCTAGGCATGGTGGTGCACATGTTTAATCACAGCACTGGAGAGGCAGAGGCAGACGGATCTGTATGAGACTGAGGACAGCCTGGTCTACATAGTGAGTTCCAGACCAGCTGGGACTGCAGGGAGACCTTGTCTCAAAAAGAGGGAGAGAGAGAGAAAGCCCTTTCAATTTAAAGGAATTGCTACCAAACATGTGGTTTAAAAAAAAAAGTAAGCTTGGGGGCTAGAGAAACGGCTCACTGGTTAAGAACAGTGGTTGCTTTTGCAGAGGACCCAGGTTCTTGGCCTCCACACGGGAGCTAACAACCACCCATAATTCCAGTTCCAGGGGATATAACACTCTCTTCAAGCTTCTGCAAGGCATTGCATGTGTATGGAACATTCACATGCATGCAGGCAAAACCCTTATACACATAAAATTTTTTAAAAAATACATTTTCTAATTAATCTTGATTCCTACCTCACACCACATACAAGTCAATTTAAAATAAAACAGGAATATATCTTTATGGCATTTTAAAATATCTTTCTTAGAACCATAAAAATATTCTCAAATAGAATACACAAGGAACTAATCATAAGGAAAAAAAAAGAATTCTGCTCATTTAGGGAGCTGGAAAGATGGCTTCGTGATTAAGAGCACTGGCTGCTCTTGCGGAGGACCCAAGTTCAGTTCACAGCACCCACATGGCAGCTAACAACTGTCTGTAGCTCCAGTTCCAGGGGATCCGACACCCTCTTCTGATCTCTGCAGGCATTGCATGACATGGGTGCAGTTACATACGTGCAGGTAATACACTCATGCATATAAAAGAAAAATAATTAATAAAATACTTTTTAAAAATAGAGTGGAGGGTCGATGGGTAGAACTTACTGGGACCTCAGAAACCCTGCCACACAAATGCTCACACACTCAAAGACCAGTTTCCTCTGGGCACCAAGACAGAAGCAGTGGGAGATCTATAGCTCTGTGGATGTTGAGAAGGCTGCAGCCAGCATTCAAAGACCATTGAACGTGGGAAGGTCAGTCTGTACTTCTGTTTCAAGCCCAGATCTTGAAGTCAGCTGGGAAATCTCTATAGTAAAGCTTGGCCTTTGAGATGTGGTACGGTTGGATCTTTTGCCAGCTGGCCAAAGGTCAGTCATTTGCTTGTGTGAAAGCCTAGAGGAAGCTGCCAATGAGGCTAAAATGAGTAAATACTGTGATTCGAATGGGCTCAGGGAAGCAAAGTAGAGAGACAACAGTATACCAATTAGCCAAATGAATTGACTGTCATTCTTAGGCCTGTCTCCAGGCGATGAGAAGAGAGACAGGCTGTCTATAAAACCCTTCCGTGAGGCAGTCATGAGTCAGCAGCCTTATGATAAAGAGATAGAGGGATACTTAGTGGGACAGATGAGATGGAAGGCAGAAACCAAGAACACTAGATGTCACCGGAAAACTGAAGTGCTGAGTTTTTGACATATAATATCTATGGCTATGAAGGTTTTGTGCCTCACCCAGGAACTGCTCAGAAGAAAGGCCCATTACAGTAATGAAAAAAAATGTGTGCTGTGTCTCTGGATCTTTTTGTAAAGGCTGGCTGGACTTGGGATTCCAGTCATGGAAAAGACATGGTTCCCACCATTAAGGCTCTCTTATAGAAGGAACATGGTAGCAAGATATTACATTACCCTTTGGTGAACAGGTCCAGAAAGCTATGGAGACCAGGAAGGGGCCCTGTCCTGAGAGAAAGGCAATCCGAAACACTGCAGAGATGTTTGCGAATGTCACGTTCAAAATGTGTAAAGCACAGGGTTTAACTCTGTGCTCCAAACTGAGATGGTCTTGCACTCAAAAGCAAGGGAGTGTGGGAAAATTCCCTCAGGCCTCTCCTACTCACCAACTCCCAATAGCCTCTTTTGTTATATAGGAGATGAACAAGCACCACGTAGGAGTTGATCAAATCACGTGATTGCTCAGTTTACGAGCAATGAATTGTCCACTAGAGAGTGTGCGTGTATGTTCAAGTAAGATGTCCAGGAACACTTGATGATGCAGAGCATCTGATGATTATGGTATCATCACACGAGTCAGCATAAAGAATATGAACTTTCCCAAATGATACCTTGACTAACAAAGCCTCTGAAAGTGAATTCTCTTTGCCTCGGTACACTGATACTAGAGGAAACAGCTAGCAGTAGGAAATGGAAATACTTAAACACATATGAAAACCTAAATGACCGCCTGGTCCGTGGCGAGGAGGAAAGAGACAGGGAGTGCGTGTTTCTCTTCACTTTGGCCGTATAAAAGCAGCAGCAGCCAAAGTAGTACTTGTTTTCATCAGCAGTGTTCAATGTCACACGTTATTGTCAGAGTTTTGTTAAACAGGGTACAGAGTTACAATTGAAATATGGGCCAGACTTCCTGGAGCAATCCACTTTTCAAGAAAAGTTAGAAATCTGGATTTTTAGATTAAAAAAAAAATCCTAATTCTTGATAGGGGCTTTTAATTCAAGTTTAAAAATCACAACAAACCCCTCCTAGAAACAAAGCACTTCTGTGGGCTGTCTGCCCATAGAGTACAGCTCTTCAATGGCAGACTGCATTGTCTTCAGTCCAGGACTGGGCCTTCAGTGGTGAGCTTCAAAGCAGAATATATAACAGGCTCCTAGTAAGTCAAGCGTGGGAATCACTTCATGGGAGGAGTCAAAAGTCTAACCACTCAAGAGAAGGGTAGTCCTTAACTTTTAGACTAGAATGTTATGCTGACTCAGAAGACAAGGGTGTCACCCAGATGCAGTTTACATCTTAGAGCATGCCGGCGGTGTTAGAGTACCGTTACACCCTTTGCTGCTGGAGAACAGGGTTAGAGTTAAATCCTCTCTCTCTCTTTACCCATCCTTTTTTGTGTTTTGAAAAACAGCTTACTAAAAGAATCTCTGTTTCCCATGTGACTTAAATAAGATTACAGAAAAGTTGTGATGGTTGATCTTGATTGTCAACCTGACCGGATTAAAAGTGATGTATTTGGGTGTCAGTTTCACAAGGGAGAGACTTGTGAGGATTGATCTAGCTTGACTGAATTTAGAATCACATAAGAGACAAACCTGTGGGTGTGTCTATCTGAACCTTTCCACAGAGGTTTAAGCGAGGTGGGAAGACCCACCCTGGACATTGGCTGGCATCCCAAACCAAAGGGAGAAAGTGAACGAAAGGTGAGCTAGCATCCCTCCCCGTCCCAGCTTCCTGACTGTGGACACACGTGACCAGCCTTCTCACACTCCTGTCACCATGCCTTCCCTGCCATGATGTACCTCAAACTTTGAGCCCCCCAAAAACCTTGCTTGCTTAAGTTGCTTTTTGTTAGGTATTTGTTACAGCAGTAAGAACAGTGATAGAAATGTGTAAGTCCAGACAGCAAATTCCCACCCTTTGTCTCAAAATGATGAGCTGAACTGCTCATTCTATTGATCAATTGACAATGTACTTGCTAACCAAACTTTGGTAAAGCCTGTGTCCTTCCCCAAGGCCCCTGCATTCTGATCACCCTCAGGCTAAGCCAGGACACAGCTCTCCTGAGAACCGGCTGGCCCCTGAGTAAAATATCTGCCACACTATCACATTAGGCCACCTTTCATCCCATTTCCCCACACTCTGCTCTTTCCAGTTGTGTTTATTCATCTCTGTAAGAAAAACTCCTTTTGCCTAACTTTTGGGAGATCTTATAGTCCCAGTGTGCACTCTGTTGCAATAGTTGCTTTGCCCCAGAAGTATCTTTTTGAATTAAAGTCTCTCCTTGTTAAGGTTAGATTTGCTTCTTATTTGACAGTGTCCTTGTCCATTCTAGCCTATGTAGTATAATTCCTGACAATCAAATATGTTATTGAATAAGGTCTGTTTAAGAATACAAATCTTGGACTGGAAGGATGGCTCAGCAGTTAAGAGCATTGGTTGCTTTTGCAGAGGACTTGAGTTCAGTTCCTAGCACCCACATGGCAACTAACAACCCCGTGAAACTCCAGTTCCAAGGGATCTGACACCATCTTCTGGCCTCTGGAGGCATCGCATGACATGGGTACTCTTACATGGACGCAAAACACTCATACACATAAAATAAAAATATGTAAATAAAAATGTTTTAAATAGTACAAATCTTAGTTATGGATTGCTGCTCTCTCAGCAGGAATTAAGCAGCCATTGAATTGACCCCAGATCACTGGAGAAAGAATTTCTATAGATGAATAGATCTGTAGATCACTAGTGTCTCCTGTGTGGTGTCAGCTTCTACAGCATTATACCCATTTCCTCCTCATCCTCAGAGTCCATGCCTTCTGGGGACCCTGCAGTCTCATACTCTGCTGGGGGTAGATGTTCTCTCTACTGGACTTTTATCAACCCCTCCTATGGCTGAACGGACTATCTACACACTGATGTATCTCTAGTCCAACTTTAGTGAGCTTCAAACCCCATATTGACCCATCCCTGCAGCTACTTCCAGTTCTGTGACCAGAACTGAACTTCTGACTTCTGCTCCAAAGGGCTGTCTCCTTTGCCAGTCTTTGTTCATTGTACAATAAGACATTGAGCCACAATTTAAAGATCCTCCTGTGTCTCCTACCTTCTTGTGAATGATGCCCCAACTCAATTAGCAAGACTTCAACTCTACCCTACCACGAATCGAGTACATGAGCTGTAGTGAGACCTGAACAGCCCTCGACATTGATGCTTTCACAAACACAGTGGAGGAGGGGGCTGGAAAGATGGCTCAGTTGGTAAAATGCCTGTCGCACAAAGATGAGGACTTGGGTTTGGATCCCTGGCACCCATGTGAAGGTCAGACATATTGGAACACATCTGTAACCCCAGAAATGAAGAGGGGTGGAGACAGGAGTATCCCCAGAGCTCACTAGTCAGCCAGTCTAACAACTGGTGATCTCCGGGTTTTGCCTTATCAAAAAATAAGGCAGAGCACAACAGAGGAAGACACCCAGTGTCAGCCTCTGACCTCCACAAACATACATACACACACGGATATAAATACACACACACAAAATTTTCAAAAAGAAGATGGCACACTAGTCATGTTCTATGTCCTATGCTGAAGGATCCCTTTTTAGAATGTATGGTAATGTATTTATCACTTTAATTGTGCCTTAATGAATAAATTCATGTCATTAAGTATATACCTAGTGCTCCCTAATATCACCAGTATCCATCGCCCAAACTTTTTCATCATCCCCCAGAAAAATCTTCACTCACTAAATAGTAATTCTCCATTGTACCTTCAAAAACCACATTAGTCTCTATTCTAGTTTCTAGGTCAATGGATTTGCCAGTACTGAGTACATCAAATGCAGTCCTATAGGACTGTCCTTCCATGTCTGATTTATTTCACTAAACATAATATTTGCAAAGTCCATCTGTTCTAGTTTGCTTTCAATCTCTGTGACAAAACGCACCGACCAATATCAACCTGGGGAGGAAAGGGTTTATGTAGCTCATGTCTCCCAGGTCACAGTTCATCACTCAGTAGGAACTCAAGGCAGGAACCTGGAGGCAGGAGCTGAAGCACAGGCCATGGAGGAACGCTGCTTACTGGCTCCCCTGGCCCATGCTCAGCCTCCTTTCTTATACAATACAGAACAACCTGCCGGGGTAGCACGGCCCACAGTTGGGCTGGGCCCTCCCACATCACTCAACAATCAAGAAAATACCCCACATACACGGTTACAGGCCAGGGCAATGGAGGCAGTTCCCCAATTGAGTCTCCCTCAACCTAGGTGTGTCAAGTTGACACTACAGCTCTCCAGCACACCATCCTTGTTGTAGCAGATATCAACATTTGATTCCTTTTAACAGATGAAGAATATCCCATTGTATTTACATGCCACATTTTTATCCATTCACCTGTGAACTGATACTTTAGTTCTTTCATTTTTCCTTTCTGGGACAGATTCTCACTATGTAGCCCAGACTGGCCTTGATTTATTATCCTCCTGCCTCAGCCACCCCATTACTGGGATAATAAACCCATGCCACCACACCTGGCTTCACTTTATTTCTGCCTTTTGGCTCCCATTAGTGATACCACTATGAACATGGGCATTCAAATGTCTGCCCAAGTCCCTGCTTTCGAGTCTTCTATATTTGTAACTATGAGTAGAATTACTGGGTCATGTAGGAATTCTAGGTTTAATCTTTTGAGAAACCACCAAACCAGTGTCCACAGCAAGGAAACCACTTTATAGTCCCATGTTCTCCGTGTCCTCACCAACATTTATTGCCCATCAAAAATTTTACCACTACAGCCATTCTACCAACTGTGGCTGGTGTTTCATTGTAGTTTTGACTTGCATTTTTGATGGCAAATGATACTGAGTGTCTTCTTGGAAGTGTCTTGACAGGAGAAAGAATATTCTAAAGAAGTATGCTCATGCCTCTCTTTTGGCTCTAAGATGTTGGTTCCCCCAAAGAACTGGAATTCCCTCAGAGTCTTCCACTGAGACAAGGAAGGGAAAGTCCAAAGTCTATTGTCACAGAGGAGGAACTTGTTCCCCAGGAAGAGATTTTACATAGTTCCAACAACTTTTCAGACCAACTTGTGAGGTCCCCTTGTAAGAGACACTGGAAGACAATGGTGGGTAGTGACCGGTGGACACTCCTTGACTAGGACCAGACTACGCTCTCTACTTAAACCCGAACCTCATGAAGATGGCCTTCCGGATGGTGTCACTCAGCCTGCTTGTTTTTTTCCTCTTCCCAATGTGGCCATGTTGAATACATCTCCTTTCTCTGCTTTTCACTCTTCTTTCTTTCTTTAATTGGCCTGTTGAGGATGGGTGGCTGAGCCTAGCATGTTGGGGCTGACAGGCCATCACTGAGGAATCCTTTGGGGTTCATAGTCTCTTTGATAAGAGAACTTTAAAATGGAGTAGGATGCTCGAACACAATTTTTATTAGAGTTTGAGGTGTGGGAGAAGGGCAGGCAATTTATAAATCTTAACAGCTCTTGAGGGGAGGGAAACTGGAAAAGAGAAAGAATGTCATGCCTTTTTGAGTTAGTGTCCCAGAAAACCAGCACGTGCAGCAATGGAGGTCAGCAAGCAGCTGCATAGCAGAAGAGAAGAAAGCGTCAGAGAAAGTGAGAAAGCCCAGGGTATCAGGCAAAGCATGCTTAGGCTTTTGGCCAATATCTGAAAAAGAGATAAGGAGAAAGAAAATGAAAAATATGCTTAGCCAGGCTGAGTTTAGAGTACCTGTTCCAGGCTCTCATGTTCCAGGTCAAAGGACTGCACAAGGGACATGTGGTTCGAAACAGAAGTAGAGACAAGAGTGGACTGGAAAGCCGAGGGCAGGAGCACAAAAACCTTTCGGCCACAAGGTGTCTAGGCTCTTTAGAGAACATTTACATAGCACCTATCACTCTGGCTTGTTTATCAAGGGCTTTTCTCTAGCACAGTGTTTGTTAGATGAAGCTCAGGTAGGGAAAGTCTTCCTGGCTTATTTTGTAAGTTAATCTTGATGCTGCTGTCTCCAGAGCCTACTCTCCCGCCCGGAGCACTCAGGCTTTGACCCTGAACTTTGGTATAAGTTCTCTTTGGAGAACTGCAAGAAATTGGTCATTTTTGAATTGGTTTTTCTGTTGCTGCCACAGTTACTGTTGTTAAATTTTAGTTCTTTAAACATTCTGGATATATATTCCAGACATGATTTGCACATATTTTCTTCTGTTTTACAGTTGGACTTTTCATTTCTCTGATAGCATCCTTTGATGCACAAATGTGCTTGACTTTCATAAAACCCAATTTTAAAAATAATTTGAAAAAACTAAAATTGTGATGTGCTGTAACTATGAAGCAATCAGTAAGATGTTACAACTGGCTCAAAGGAGAATTCTAAGAGCACACATAATCAGGAAAGCTAGTCAATTCAGACATTGCTTCAAAACTGGTAGATATCCACAGGGTAATTATCAGTTGATAATTATCGATTATCAACCTGCACCAGACAAAACCCCCTGGAATCTTCATGCACAAGAGTCCTTTGTATTACTACCGGTTTTCTACAACATTGTGAGATCGCTCAAAGACAGTGAAACGTTAGGCAGAGCGATACCGCACGGTACAACGCTGCTCTCTGTGGACTCGGTCTTTCCTCAGAGCACCTACTGGAGACAGTTCCCTGCAGCAGCTCAGGAGCTAACCGGCAGGTGGCGGGGGTGTGGTTATACAGCCCTCCCTGCTGCTCTTAATATCTGTTAGGAACCCACATCGTGCTATGGGGATGGGGCGGCAGGTCTCAGCCGCTTGAGCATTGCTTTCCAGATGGAGACAGGAAGAAGTAATGAAAAAACTACACACTGTGATAACTACAACAAAGGCAAGCAGTTGCGGACACAGGGTCACCTAAAGGGACCTCTGTGCCCAGGATGGGCCGCTTCCAAGAGAGAACATTTAAGCTGAGACTTGAAAGTGAAGAGGAGCCAGCCAGTCCAAGTGTGTGGGTACGGGTGGCAGGAAGCCAGCACGAGGCCATCTCTACAGCCTGTCTGCATTCTCTGTGCTTCTAGGGACAGGTCTGAGGCAGCTGCAGTTACTGCTTATTACTGCCCAGAGCCCTAGGGTTTTCAGGAGGCCAGAAAAGCCAAGTCCTACCCTCCCGGCACTTTACGCCTGGTTTTGAGTCTATGATCCCAAAAATGTCAAGGAGAAAAGAAGACCCCTGCCTCCTTTCTCTCAGCCCCCTAAGTGCTAAGCAGTCTGAAATGAACCGGTAGAAGCCCACAAAGGCAGATAAAAGGCTTTAAAATGCAAATGACTGCGAGAGATAACACATTAGAGTGACACTATAAAATGATCAGCTCTTCCTGATGAACTGATTTGATTAGACAACTGCAAAGCACATGGGTCTTTAGGTAAGAGGAAAGGCCAAAGGCAGAGGGGGTGATGGAACAGTCGAGTCAATGTCACCTGCCTCACAGTTTTGTTCGGGCCTGGGCTGAAGGAAACTCGGTTCTGTTCCAAAATCAGTTCATGTGGCTCCATGGATCTCGCCGGGAGACTGGCACTAGAAGGGCAAGTTTGGGAACCATCTGCCCAAGTTGGAGCTGTGCCCCAGGGGACAGAGGAAGAGTCTGGGGGCAGTTGATATGGGCAGAAGAGAACTCAGGAGATGGAAAACAGAATCAGAGAGCCCATAGAAGAGGCAGGGGCTGTGTCATAGCAACCAAAAAAGTGTTTAAAGAGAAGATACCAAGTATGTCAGTTCAAAGGATTGTTTCTCAAAATATATGTGGTTCAGAGAACGCCCAGTTAGCGTCACTTTGGACTGGTAAGGAGTTCAATCCTTGGGTTCTGGCAATGCCCACTTCAGAACTTCTGGCATTAGAGCCCAAATTTGGCAAGTTTGACAGGTGCTCAAGGATTCCCTTCCTGACTCTAGAGCCCAGTGGTTCTGCCTGTAATTGTGGTTTCACTGTCTTTGATTTCACTTACATTCAGTCAATTGTGGTCCAAATGTTAAACGGAAAATTCCAGGAATAAATAATTTATAAGTTCTAAGTCGTTTGTCATTCTAAGAAGCATATTTAAACATCTCACCCTGTCTGGCTTCATTCATCTTGGTTATGTGAATTGTCCCTTTGTCCACTGTATCCACACTGTATATATTACTTGCTTGTTAGTCACTGAGTGTTGCTTCCATTACCAGAGGAAATGTACCAGAGTGTTCAAGTTACCTTTGTTTTACTTAATAAAATCCCTAAAGTGCAAGAGTATTGATGCTGGGCATCCAGACCTGCTGGAGGGACGTGGGAGAGTGATTCTTTAAAAGGTAAAACTTCTTAATAAGGAAAAACGCATGTTGGATTTGTACAGATGCAGACAAGAGCTTTTGAGAGAGAGAGAAACCACATTCACATAAATTATCACACACAGTATGTGGTTATAATTGTTTCCTTTTATTTTTTATCATTGTCAGTCTCTTAACTGGGCCTAATTTATAATTCACCTTTACCCTAAGAAGGTATATATGAGGGAAAACATAGTAAAGAAGGGTTGAGTGTCATTTGTAGTTTTAGGCATCTTCTGGTGACGTGGAAGTTCCCCTCGATGGAAAAGGGAGATTACTGAAACCAAAGTGTTCAAAAACCATTTTTATGGTTACTTCACTTGAGATATTGGGCAAATTATCTGGTTTTTTTTTTTAAGCCTTTTTGTTTGTTTCTGTCTGTAAAGCAATATCTAATTTGTTCATAAGGTTGACTTAGGTTAATCTTCACATTAGATATTTGTGTACATAAACTATGTAGCACTTAGCACACTGGAACACAGTTGGAGGTCAGAGAATTAACAATTATTATATAATAAAGAAATTCATCAGGGGCCTTGAGATGGTTTAACAAGAAGGGGTCTTTATTGTGTAAGCTTATTGATCTATGTGAAATCCCCAGAACCCACATAAAGGTAGAGGAACAGGCAGGAGAAAACAGACTCCACAAAGTTGTTCTCTGATCTCCATGGCAGCATCATGTGTGCCCGCCCCTGCACACATATCACACGCACACACACAGACAGATTTTTTTAAGATTTTATTTATTTTTATTTTATGTATATGAGGGCTTTGCCTGCATGTATGTAAGTGCATCACATGCATGCCTGATGCCTGCAGAGCCCAGAAGAGGGCATCAGAGTCCCTGAAACTGGAGTTAAGGACTGGTGGTAGCCACCATATGGGTGCTGGGAACGGAGCCTGGGTCCTCTGAAACAGCAGTAAGTGCTCTTAATCTCTGAGCCATCTCTCCAGCCCTATAACTTTTCAATAAAAAAGAAATTCCATTGGCTATGAGAAGATGGGGTCATTTCTGGGAATTAAAAAGCCATTAACATGGATAAAGAGCCAAAAGAGCTGGTGAAGGTCAAAACTGAAGTTCAGGAAATTCTTCAAAAACAGGAAAGGAGTTTGGATTGGCAATTGGAGCAGGGATATGCTGATAAGAGAAGGGTTAATTGAAGAATAATGATTAACCGGTGCTTGAAAGAGAGTGCTAGTAAGGGCTCAGTGGTACAGACATGTATACCACCCTGAAACATGGGTGCTTTGGGACTCCACCCCAGTCTCATTATATCAGAACCTCTAGAGGATAGCCCAGCAATTTAGGGCGGAGTTGTTATGTTTTTTTCTTTTTTCTTTGTGTGTGTGTGTATGTGTTTGTGTGTATGTGTTTGTGTGTATGTGTGTGTGTATGTGTTTGTGTGTATGTGTGTGTGCAGGATATGTGTGTATATATCTTCATAGCTTTGCACATGTGCATGTGCAGATGTGGAGGCCAGAAGTCTGCTTTATTTTTTGAGATTTCTTGGTGAGCTCAGGGCTCACTGCATAGACTGGCTGGCTATTGAGTTCTAGGAATCTGCCTGTCTCTGCCCTTCTTACCCCCTTAATCCTCAAGTGCTAGGGTTACAGATTCATGCCACCACACCAGGCTTTTCCATGGGTACTAGGTGACTGAACTCATGTCCTTACACTTGCCTGGCAAGTGCTTTTATTCACTGAGTCATCGCTCCAGCCCCCAATTTGTGCTTTGACAAATCCTTACAGTGATCATAATATACCTGAGAACCACTGGGTTGGAGGAGAGCTGTAGAAGAAGGAATCTTTGACTTACAGAGGAAAAGTCCAGAGATCTTACATCATGACTAAAAATACCATGTTTTACATTGAAAACTTTACTAGGAATATAGCTTTTAGGTACTTTTAACACCCATACATACACATACACACATTCACACACACATAAAACAGGCCTCGATCAAACTGCTGGCTGTGAAACTAAACAGGAAAGAACTTGGAGGGAAACAGGGCTCTCCTCAGTCCTCACTCTCTGCCACATCCTTCTAGAGCAGCTCCTTAGAATTCACTTTGCTTAACTTTGAGGATTATCTATAGACACAATTTGATACAAACAAGAACCAGCTTATAGTTGTTTTAGGCATTTACATCATTTTAGCTGAGGTCATACTTTAACATTCTTAATAGCCAGTTCAATGTAGGAATGACATTTATAAAATGGACATTATCTGGACTAAAGACTTTTAATTAACCTTGGAAAAATCACTGAGCCATGAACTCTTGTGACTTGGGTACCTGAATCTTGAATCCTGGGAACCTCAATTTGCTACCCCACCCAAACAGACAATAAATGAATGCGGGTAAGCTTGAGAATTATATATCAAAGTTCTGAAAGGCAGCACACACATCTTATTGAAAACAATGAAGATTGAGGAAGGACATTTCACTTTGTGTATATGAGATATTCTAGGCCAAAAGGCAGGAATATCTGATAAGGGTGGGTTCCTGTTTATAGTTCCCCAAATCAAGCTGAAAAAATGGTTTTGAATAAAATTATCAGTGAGGCCTAACTCAAGGACATAGTTCCAGAGCATGGTTCCAGGGCACTGTTCCAAGAGACATCTAGAAGAATGGGTGTCCTCCAAGTTTGGGCCCACTCTTAAAACTAAGAGTCAGGTTGTTTTATTCAGGTAATTATAATATGGCATGGCAAAGTCATAGTGCAATGTGCACTGGGAATCAGAAAGAATCAGACTTACTAAAAACTGAGTGGCTTTGTACTCTTGGTTTCTACAAAAGATATAGAATTTAAACAGCAAGCTGAGAAATCAGAGGCTCAAGATTTCTCTTTCCCTCTCCTCTCCTCTCCTTTTTGCTTCTCTCTCTCTCTCTCTCTCTCTCTCTCTCTCTCTTTCCTCAGGCCTTTCCATGGACAGTTCTGGGTCCACTCAGGAAAAGATGAGAAGTTTCCCACTCAAGTTGTTGAAACTAAAGCCTCATGTGAGAAGCTACCCAGGCTAGACCATAGAGGAACCAGAACAATGGAAAAGAGACCAGAACCCAGAACCCAGGTCCTCTAATGCCTCGTACACCATCTTTCTCTTTCCCTCTTCCTGAAATGTAATCAAATCAAAGTCCAAAACTAAAATATTTTTAACTCAAAACTATTCTTTCTCTCTCTTCTCAGATTAAAGGTACTGGAGATGCATCACAATTCAAACATCATCTCCAATTTAGAATTGCTTTAAGAAGGGGAGAAAATGAGGGGTTTTATTTTCTTTATGTCGTATCCACCTGTCAGTAGTGGCTGATGCTCATTTGCTTCTTTTTAACATATTGATGATGGTGCTTTCATCAGAACTACGTTTTGTTATCCTTTGTACTCATTTTACATTCCTTTAGGGACCAAACCTGCTGAAGAGGAAAGACCACATCTTATCTGCTTTTGCATTCTTCGTGGCTCCTTGGATTGTTTTTGTTCCTCTTGAGGTCTCGGCAGAGTTTTACTTTTCACAAATGTTGACAAAATGACAAGGCATAAAACAACTTGCAGCTAGTATCTTTTGCAACCTTTGCCTTCCCCACTTAAAAAAGAAAGCTCAAAAACTAAAATGAATAGGTCACAATAATGGGACACCCTAAGAAACTGCTTTTAAAAGAGAAAACTGTTTAGGAAGCCATGGACTCAGACAATTCTGAAATCAAAATCACAAGATGAGTCTGAAGAACTGGATCAAATCTTCACAGCACAGCAATGTTGGCAAAAATCAAAACACCAAGATGCATTAAAGTCAGAGCTGTTTTGCTGCAATAATAATTATAATACACCTAGAGGCTGGGATTATCTGCAATTTTTAAAGAAAAACCACCAGCTTGCTTTCCTGTAAAAATGAGAGGAAGAGAGAACACTTCTAGACCTCTCTCAGCTGCTTCAGCTGAAAAGTGAAATGAGCACCCGTGCCAATAACTGAAGATGAGGGAAAATTGTGCCAAACACTTGGCACCAGCTGCAGCCATTAAGTAAACACCTGCTTGAAGCTCCATGTGCTGTCACCGCCCCCCTGCTTCCTTTGGGCTGGTTTCTGGGGCTTTTGAAAATAATTGCACCTTGCCGCACAAACACACAGAACTGCCTTTCCCCCTCTCTTCAGTCTCTGCTTTTCCGTTGACTGTCATTAACTACAACTACGGAGTGACTGGAAGCTCTAGAATAGGTGGGTGGTAAATGCACCTATATTTCTAAACTCTGGGTTTTGTGAGAACAGCGAGGCCCATGTCACCATAGTGATCAGCTCTGATGGGAGAGCACCATACCTCCTGTTCTGACTAACTGGTGTCATTCCAGAGAGACTCTGAAAATGAAGACACAGATTAGTCTTCTAGAAGCAAGATTGCTATTAACTTAGTCTAGTCTAGAGCCTTAGCTATACAACAAAAGCAAGTTGGGTGTATCAAATTTAGGCTAAGAAACTGCTGTAGATAAGACCATCATCAGGGGATTGGAAGGATAGCTCAGCAGTTAATAGCACTTACTGCTCTTGCGGAGGACCAGGGTTTGGGTCCCAGCACCCACCTGGCAGCTGACACCCCCATCCTTCACTCCAGTTCCAAGGTATCTGTTGCCTTCTTCTAACCTCCTCTGGTATCAGGTGCACTTACATACATGCAGGCAAAACACTTCTACCCCATAAAATAAAAATAAATAAAATCTTTTTTAAAAGACTGCTACCAGCAGATGGCTCACAGGAGAGTCAGATAGGATATGACATAGGTGAGCATGCTTTGAAAAGTTAAAAGAATTATGCAAACGTCACACAGGTGTTAGTATTAAAGATGTTTCTTAAAATCCCACCTAAGAGAAATAAGATAATGTTATTCATCTACTGGAAGTAAATTAACATCATCCAGAGCGCTGAGTCACCATTTCCTCTCTTTCATCGCCTATTAAAGCCAGCTGATGATGCCTGCATCAGAGATGTTCACGAGGTCAACTGAGATAGTGTATGTGTATGTGTTCTTTCTAACACAGTCAAACACCTGCAAAATAGCCAGAGCTCCTGGCTCTAGCCTCAAAGTCCTTGAGGCCAGGGGCCATTCTACCTGGTTTCCCTGTCATGTCCTAGCAGTTACCATAGTACTTTGCACAGAGCAGCTCTCTGTGCAATTACTGAATGACTTTTTAGCACATCAGCACCAGAAAGAAGAAGCTGAGGAATCCAATTAAAGGTACTTTACTGTGCCAGTTTCATTGATATGCCTCATTCACCTTTAGAGCAAAGCAAGATCAGAGTTGTTTTAGTGTTTAAATCATGACTCTGAAATTTCATTTCGTTGATGGGGACTGCCCATTCTGCTCTTATAGAGTACTTATTTTGTGCATAAGACCCAGAGTTCTAGAAGCAGAGTCCAGAATGGTTAATTGTTGATTAATCAACAATACCTCATAAAAAGAAACCAGAAAAGCTGGTTAGTCCATAAAAGAGTGCCCCATCTGTTTCTATTGCTTTACCTCGATGAAAAAAATACATAGTTCAGTTTCCAGAATGATAGAGATTTGTTTAAGATATTGCTACAAAGTAAGACAGGCACCACTGACAGTTATAAGAGTCTAAAGGTTTGGACAGACTCTCTTTCTCTCTCTCCCTCCCCCGCTCCTCTTCCTCCTCCTTTTCTCCCTCTTCCTCTCCTTTCTACTTCCCCTTCCCTTCTCCCCCTCCTTTCTTCCCCTCCCTCTTTGACCACCCTTGGAACACCTGCGCCAAACAGTTCTGAGTTTCTGATGTTATCTCCCCTATGGAATATAGAACTTGGAGCACATGCACCTATACACACACAGGCACAGAGCCACTTTGTCCCTAAAGCATGTCTGTGGTGCCTAGGCACCTAGATCAGCAGGTGCAGCATCTGCTCTACCTACCCTGTACTCAGAGCTCTTTTCTTGATCTCTTCTTCCCTGCAGAGCCTAGAATTCCTGGGCTTGAGTTCAAAGGGGCAACGTTTGAGCAGGATTTTGAAAATGGAACGTGAAAGAGGAGATGAGCATGACAGGAAAGCAAACCAACCTAAGACAGATTAACAGGAGACCTTGGTAGGGCATGACAACCTTTATGTATCTGAACACAATTCAGGCAGTGGCAGGAAGATGGGAACTACAGGAAGCTCCCATTATGGATTCGAACACCATCACAGCCTGGGTTATGCCTCAGAGGATGACCAAAAAGCCCTAGAGGCCTAGAGGGTTACTATTTATACCAATTTTAAGCTTGAGGAGAGAACTAGAAGTCATTGAGTGACTTTGATATCCTTCAACTCAGTGGTGGCAGCAGAGTGGCCCTAATGGCTTCCAATGACACAGGAAAATAGTCTTTCAGATCATTAAAACAGAACCTCCAGAGAAAAATCTGTATGGCTTGCACTGATAGGAACAGGCTAAAGATGCCACAGGAGCCTGAAAAATATACTCAAGTCAGTCTAGGACATTCATGGAAATGCTGGAGAAAAAGTAGACCCCTCCCCCCATCCCATCTACCTTGGTTAGTAAGTAATATATTCATCTGTTGATCTGACCAAGGAGAATGTGAGTGACTGATTGACTTAGATTGGTCCTGACCCTGGTCCTCAACTGTGGCCACAAAATACAACTACCTGGTATGCTAAAAATACATTCCGCCAGCTCTACCTCACAGATTCTAGACCAACTGTAGCTGAGTGAACAGCAGGCAAGAAGGCTTGGTGCAAGAGAACAGGAGGCCTAGGAGGTTATCCACAATTCCACATAGGCTGGAACACAGAATGAGGAAATAAATCCCTCACCATCCCTCACCATAAGCCTCAGATGACACATTGGGGCCACTGCTGCTCTGTGGGATGTTTATGTGGTAGAGTAGGTGCCAGAATGTGGTAGAATCCTGTAGTCATAGCACAGGAAATGGTGTTAAGCTATTAACTGTTAAAGAACTCTTGGAAGGGTCCAGTGACTAGCTGTAAAGACATGGCAGTAGTGCAAAGAGAGCTCGTTTTATAATCTAACCCTTGGAGAGCAAGCCAGGAGGCCAGTCCCATGCTTGTGGGGAGCAGTAGATCCCTGGAGGTGCAACACTCTTGGGTTACCTTGTCCTCACCCTATTCCCACTTTTGTCAACTTGAAAACTGTAATGCCCACATGCTATCTTGCCAGTGTTAGAAAATCTCAAGTTTGGAGAGTATGCTCAGGACGAATGACAGTTTCCTCTCCGGCTGCAAAGTACAGTAACTTGTAGTCAGGTTCTTAGATTCTCCCAAGAACTTCCTGTGCAAGCACCTGTCCTGTACCTGCCACTTGTTTGCTATGTGCTATTGGGCTTTACTCTACCTGCCTTGAACTCAGTTTCATCTATAGTACAGGGGTAAGGGTGAGTAGTTATGGCAAAACTATGTGTTCCCCAAACTCTGTTAGTTCTTCCTCCCAGGAATATCCACAGTGCTCATTTCCAGCTTCTCTTGTAGCTAGCTTGGCCAAATGACTGTTCTGGTCATGGAATGTGGGTGGAAATGAAACATTTCACTTCAAGGCCTGTACCTTAAGAAAACTTCTGTGGGATCCTTGCCTTCTCCACTGAGACCACAGAGAAGCTGAGACCCTGTCCAGTAAAATGTAAAATAATCAGTGGAGGACCCGTGGTCCGAGGGAGGGCGAAGTTTCTCAGGAAGCAACCTGAGTTTCCTTCCTTCCTCTTGTTCATCCTATAACATAAGAAATCAGCCATCACGATAGTAAAACGCTGAGATTCAGGGTTTGATTTTGTTTGGTTTTATGGTAATTAACCTACCTTGACTAATAAAGCCATTGGGAGGAGCAAACACGATTACTTATAAACTGTCAGACACCTGTTAAACTCGTGATAAGTACTAGCTTCTTTTAGTGTGTGTCCACCTCACTTTAGGCACAGGGGTCTTCCCAGTGCTGCTTCTTCCCTTTGACCCTGTGACCATGGTGCCTGTCCAGTGCCACTTGGTCTTTTAGCCTGATTGCAATGTTAGTGCACTGCTTCTCTCTGGACCTTCCTTTCTTTTCTAATACCATTTCCTTGCAAAAATATGGGAGGTGGAGTGGCAAGAGGATGTGTCTATTGACATGATAATGGGTCTGAAGTGAGTCAGAAGCATGAGGCAGTCCAACTGTCACTGCTCATCGCAGCTCCATTTTTGCTTTCTGCCTTTCTCTATGAAGTCAAGGACTGGGAGTTAAATTGGTTTGAGAGCTGACTCCATGAACAGTACAATCTGCTCCTCTGGGGAAAACATTTCATATAAGCCATCTCTGTTGAATTTTCATGCAACTTCCAACTTTTAATTAGAAACAGGAGGACCAGATGGGTGGCAAAAGGAATTTAAGGTAACTAGAGAGCAGATGCTCAAAGACTAGGGTTATAATCAATAACTGTGTGATTGATGGTGGCACTTAGCGCGATCAGAGTAGTTCTGGGGGTTCTCTGAAAGTACTCCGACATCTCTCCACAGCAAGTCAACAATGCCTGAAATTACTCAGCAGCAATCCTTCCCAATCACATGCCAATTTATATGATGTTTTTGAAGACAGAGTCTTGCTATATAATCGAGGCAGGTCTTAAACTCACCCTTCTGTTTCAGCTTCTCACATACTGGGATTACATATATGATCTTAACACAGCTCACCTGTAGGGCAGGGATCTAGATATGGACCATGAGGCTCCATAAAATGAAGTGATCTGCACAAGATAGCATAACTAGCGAAAGATGAAGTGAGGACTTGTCCATAAGGCCAGGTCTCAAGGTCTTTCTACGACAGTTGAGCCTGCCATGATTAAAGTCGCATCTCTTTGCATTAAATGTTTGCTAACTAATTGATGATTCAAGCAAAAGTCTTATCTGAGTCTCTATATACAACTGGAATTTTTCTGGTATTTATAGTGAGGAGAGACAGGAGGAAGAGAATTTAGGAAATTAGAGGCAAAGGCCAAGAAATGAAGTCCAAGTAGATTAAAACATCAGTTCTCTTTAAATGCAGATAGCTTGTGATGAGTCATTTGTGTTCCAACAGATCATTCCAGACCATCTGAGAGAAAAAGAGTGGGTAACAGGTCCAGGTTAAGCCAAGGAAGAAGAAGTAAGGACATCACACAGCTTTACATTTTGCTTCAGGTTCACTTTGCTTGAGGAAGGAATCAAGACCTCTAGCCAATAGATTTCATGGTTTCCAAACACTGCTGATAAAAGTTGCTAATGGAGAAATGGAGGGAAAAATCTACAATTTACCAAAACTAGTGAATTTCACTCCAAGAGGCCTTATCTTTCTTTAGAGAGTGTTCTTTGCATTCTAAAAATATTACAGTCCTGTGTATACTTTTTGAAAAGTCAACAGCCTGACCCTTACACATAGAATGAACATGTGTCAGAGATGCATTCTGTTGTTACTGCAGGACAGTGAAGGTGGCTCCAAGTAGAGTTAGAGGCACCTACGTCATGCAGGCGATGGAGAAAGAACACTCAGTGACAGCTGGTTAGGACCAGGTAATACACTTGTAGACAACAGAGTCAAAACCTTAATTAAGCATCATCTTTTAACCTTTCAAATTCACTTACATGTCTACTGAACACAAGTCCTCAAACTGAAGTGTTACCTCTGAGCTCTTGATTAATTTTGTGTTTGTCAGTGTCTTGTTACTATGAAAATGTCTGACATAAACAGCTTATAGGAGAAGAGTTTATTTGGTTCCTGGTTTCAGAGATTTCAGTCCATGGTGACTAGCTGTGTTGTTTCTGGGCCTGGGTCGAGGCAATGCTCCTGATGAAGGGCGTAGGAGAACATGGTCATTGAGCTGATCCATGGCAGCTGGGGAACAGACTGAGTGACGAGAAGGGGCTAGGGAGAAGGTGTATCTTTTTTCTTTTGAGATTTATCTTATTTGTGTGTGTGTGTGTGTGTGTGTGTGTGTGTGTGTGTGTGTGTCTGAGTATATTGTACTACATATGTCCATGTGCCTGCAATAGCCAGATGATGGCACTGGATACCCTTGGAACTGGAGTTACAGAGGTTGTAAGCCATTTGATGTGCTGGGAACTGAACAGAGTCCTCTGCAAGAACAGAATATGCTATTAACTGCTGAACCATCTCTCAAGCTGTGAAGGTATATCTTGCAAGGGTACCACGCCAGGGTCTACTTTGACCAACTAGATTCTGTCTTTGTGGCCCTATTTAGCCTCAAAATTCTTATCTTTAAAGCACCTGTATCCAAATACAGTGTCATTGGACGGATTCAGCATGTGAATTCCAGAGAGACACAACTCAGTTCATAACACTCACAAGCATTGTCTCTGATGAAAAACTTCCAAACATGAAACTATCTTAAATATTCGCCCCATCCTGAGAGATGGAAGCATTTTACAGTTGTGGTCAGGGAGGTTCAATAAATTTGCAAGAATACCACCTAGGCAGTCAAGTGACAAGACTGTTCTCTGACTCTGGCCATTTTTTGGATATATTCCAGAAGGTTTTGCAGCCTCTACAAGTCCCTTTTATTTAGCATGTTGTATTCCTTCATCCTTACAATGAAAGGTTTCTGGAAGATTCCTATCCCTGGCAGTGCAACAGACACTGAGTCCCAAGCACAGCCAGGGTTTAAGAATGATGATTTCAAAGACCAGAGAGAGACAGAAACGAGCCACTGAGTGAGCTGTCCCAAATTCCCCAAGCTGCTGAATGGAAGAGACAAGGGTGCAAATGCTGACCTATGACAGGTGGGATGAGTGGGACAAAAGCCTGGACAGGTTCTGACAAGGTGAGAGAGACCCAGGTGCTCCTCTCCTTCCCTCACACCTTTCTTAACCAGTCTCCTTCCTTGTCCTAGTTAATATTAAATGTGCACCTCTGTAAGCGTCATTGTCAGGTGCTAGAGGATTAACAACTCCTTTACCAATGGTCTCTGTCTTTATTCTACTCAAAAGCTCTTTCTGGGAATAAATCTCTCCCATTTCTTGTCCCTGAATGACAAGATAAAAAAAAGAAAAGAAAAGAAAAAGAAAAAGATGACCTTAATAAGAAACGGCCAGGGCTGGTGAGATGGCTCAGTTGGTAAAGGCATTTGCTACTAAGTCTGACAGCCTAAGTTCAAGTCCCTGGAAGCCATGTAGTAGAAGGAAAGAACTGATTCCTTTAAGTTGTCCTCTAATCTCCATACATGCACCATGGCATGTGTGTATCCACAAACACACACACACACACACACAAACACACACACACGCTAATTGTTATTTTCAAAAGAAAAGAAACTGCCAATTCTACTTCCTTAAGTCCTTTCTTCTGTCTTGCCGGTTTTATAAATGATTTCTTCTACTTCTTTCTTAATGAAAAGACCAGCAGACCTCAGTGCAGTCACCATAGAGTTACGAGAAATGAACCGCACAGTGTAGTTCTTAGTGTGCTGTTCAGTGGAAGACCCAATGAGGTGTCTGGTGGCCTCCATCCTCCTCCACCACTGGGGGCTGTAGGCCCTGCCACATGTGAAGCCCAGCACAAAAGCTGTTGAAATCCATCGCTGACCCAGACCCCCAGGGCATCAGCCTTATAGTCTTGGGAAGTTCTCTCATCCCCTTGCTATTTTCTGGGGTCAAATTCTTTGCTTCTAGGGTCATCATTCCTACAGAGACTGATGGGTGTAATCCAGGCTGCAGTCACAAGTGGCAATGGAAGGCGCGTAGCTCTTCCAGAATAGGAGTATAAAGTGAAACAAAATGAAACGGAATTCTCCTAAAAGAATTACACAAAAGACAGAAACCTGAAATCCAACATCACGGAGTTCAAGTTTCCAAAGCCTTGACAGTGTAGTTAGATTTTCCATTTGATTTCACAGTCTTCAACCAAAACACATAATCACAACATTTTAATAAAGAGAAAAACAAAAAAGGGTAGTTAACACTTTCTCTTTGAAAGAATAAAGGAAAATCTCTTTATTAAAAAATGGCTGCTAAGAACTATCTTGGGAGTGACTCAGACACCAAGAAAAAGGAAGAAAAATTGTATTTTCTGATTTGTATTTCAATAACCAAGTCTTACTCACGGGCAATACCTCCCGGGGCCACCAGGATTTAGAATTATCCTTACTTTATTCTCTAACAATCTTTTAGCTTATGGGCAGGGTGATTGAATTTTCAGTGTTTGTTTTGATAAAATTCAATATATTTCTGAGACAATGCTAGAAGTTAAAATCATAACATTAAAAATATTCTGAAATCACTTCATACTGTTTACTCTTTGTTATTCTTTGTTTGTTTTGTTTTGTTTGTTCTTGTTGTTTTGTTGGTTTTTTTTTTCCTGACAGGACCTTTGTCATGCAGCCTAAGCTGGACTAGAACTTGCTCTGCAGTCCTGGCTGCCTAGATTATATTAATGCATGGAACTTATATATATTAGTGGTTTCACTGTGACCTTTCCATTCATGCATATGGCCTGTTCTGGTTCCTTTTGTTTTAAACTTTATGTTATGCATTTTGTTAAGGGCAGTACACGTGTCTACCATACACAAAAACTTCTATTTTTTTAAAAGTATTTCTCTTTTCTGGAGAGAGAAATAAGAAAGTTTGAGGACATGGGAAGCTGAGAAGATGAGGACACTGAGGCCTGAGGAAAGGAACTGTCTTGTCCGAGGCCACACAGCCTCTTCACAGTTCTTACCACAGCACATCTGTTCATTTGTTTTGGATTCTGTACTAGCAGCACTCATGTTCTCTGAGTTAATGGATTATTGATTAATGTCCAGAAAAATATCCAGAAGTTTGCTGAGGTTTTGACCATTAGAATGTCCTTCCTCCTTCTTGATGAGAGATCTAAGCACACTTGAGACAGGATAATTTTTCATGATGTTTGAAGGACCCAAGAATTTCAGGGTGGAAGTATTTCTAGTTCAACAGATGCAAGTGGACCTGGGTTTCTAGCTAGGTTGATAACAAAATTGCTCTCACACATTCCCGAGTGTGAGTATATCCCAGGAAGACAGTGCTGTCTTCAACTGATATCCATAATACCACACGGGAATTCTGGGACCTAAACAATGAGAAGTCTTCACACTCCTTACTATTCTGTCCTCCCCAGGATCTTCCGTAACTCTCCTTGCTAAATAATCATTCATTCTTTCGCTAAAGTTCCTCCAGCACCCAGGAATAGACAGGAGCTATGTTCATCTCTTCACAAGCTTCAGGCACATGGAACAAGATGAAACAGGAGGCAACTAGACCCAGTGCTTTCAGAACTCTCTAACATTCAACTACCTGCTCCTTAGACTTCACTGTGCAAAAACATGCTTGACACTTCCATTGCCTTTTTAATAATTACTCCCTAAGTGCATGGCTGGCACGAGCAATCCGGAAGGACAGCATCGCCAGAGAGTACCTGGCCCAACAATTTCCTTGGAAAACCAGAGGATACCTGTTAAGAGTTGCACCCAAGGTCACACAGGGCCCCCATAGTAGAATCAGACCTTGGTCCATTGTCCTCCCTCCACATCCCAGAGACGATCTTCCTATAACCCACAGCTTTTTCAAGAGTCAATCCTGGTTATGCAACTAGATTAGCACAAGCCCGATCCATATCATCTCATGATGTTCTCCATTCGAACGGCTGTAGCTTGCTCCTGTGTAAATTGAGTGAGATCATCTCTGTTCCAGGAAGCCACTGTGAGGCAAGGAGATGGTGCGGTAGAGAAACTATTAAGTTTGTGGATTCAAAAGTCTGAATGTTTTATTTTTAAATAAACTAGATATCTTATCTTGAGCAAGCTGCCTCAGTTTCCTGATTTAGAAACTGGAGTCCAATAACCAAACTCTGTTATAATGACTAAGTTGGGTGTTTGGCTCTAGATCATACAAAGTAGGGTCTGGAACAATGTTAAAGGTTAGTTGTCATCATGATTATCATCAACAGTATTGTTTTTCCTGGCCTGGGAAGGAATTAAACTAGAGGAACAAGAGCAAGGCTAACTGAATTTCTGCTGACAGCATAAGTTAGAAAGTGTTTCTTCCTTTGAGAACTTAACAGTAACTTCTACTCACATTTAATTCAGCTTTGAAGATAGATATAAAGATCTATAAATTCAGCAATAAAAGTCAGTAATAAGAATTAGACAAAACATAGTTTACTTTTTTTAGGTGTATGAGTATTTTGCCTGCATGTATGTAAATACAGCACATGAATGCAATGTCTGCACAGGCCAGAAGAGGGTGTCGGATCCCCTAGAACTGGAGTTACATACAGTTGTTAGCCACTAGGTAGGTGCTAGGAACTGAACGTGGGTCCTCTGCAAGAGCAGCCTATGCTCTTAACTGGCAAGCCATCTCTCCACCCGGATTTACTTATTTTTAAGAATAGATAAAAGTTCCAACCCACACCTCTAAATCGTTTTTTCTTCTACAAAACTGTTTTAGTTATATTTCCTGGTTAGTGACCATTCCCTCAAAGGAACAGAAAAAGGAATTGTATGTGTCCTGCCCCCAAAGGAGCATTTCTGAACTATCTGACATGCTGCCTTTCTTCTCGCTCTTGTTCATTGAGAGATGGATTGGAATCCCGGTGAACAGAGTCAGGGCTGAAGTCCTCCTTTACGTTCTTCCTGCTCTGTTCTTGTAGTTCTCGTAGCCCATCACTCCCTCTGGACTCTCTCTAGGCTCCCATCTGATTCCAGTTCTCTAAGAGCATGCTCAGCTTCCCACGGAAGAGTACATGGAAAGCAACAGTAAAGCACACCCTTTCCTTTTCTGTACCCTGATGTTTTGACATCTGGGTCTATGCTGACCCTGGAGGGACTGCCTGTCCTTCCCGTGGTTAGCCAACCCCTTAAAATAGCAAATGGCTTACCAAGGTGGGCATATCTTTTACATACAAACCAACCAGTCCAACCCCCCCCCCACCTGTCAATCATGCCTCTATCAGACTCTTATTCTCTAGGCCACCATCCTGTGATCACTCAGGCTGGGTACCAGACATGCAGAGACAGACTTATTCTGCCTCACTTGTTGCTTCAGAATAATGGCTCTTCTCTCCTTGCACTGTCTGCCTCCGGACCAAGGTGGCAGGCTGTGCCTCTTGTTTTATGCTCCTGTGGGATCCCTTAGGCTGTCATGGGAGCACTTTTAACACCAAACCTCTACAAATGGGATGTAAACATCTTGAGTTTCAAACTTTTTTTCACACGATTCCATAATGCAGCCAGTTTGAAACCCACATTGAGTTTTCACAGCATAGACTTTTAAGTTTAAAAATCTTCCCTGTCCTAATCTCCAGTGTCTTCCTTTGGACACTGGAAACATGCAGAGATATTTCTCTTTGTTTTGTTTATTATTTTTTAATTTTTTATGTGCATGAGTGTATTGCCTGCATGTGTGTAAGTGCACCCGTGCCATGCAATGCCCACAGAAGTCAGAAGCAAGCGTCAGATCCCCTGGAACTGTAATTACTGATGGTTGTTAGCTGCCATGTGCCACGTGGGTGCGGGATTTGAACCGAGGTCTTCTGCAAGAGCAGCCAGGACTCTTTAACTGCTGAGTCTTTGCTCCAGGCCCCTGCAGAAAATATTTTAACCTAGAATCTTACCTTCTTCATCAAGTACTGCCTTTTACTCTACATTCATGCAATTGAAGAGTATCCTGTGGGGAGATTAGACTTTGCCATTAAGAAAGCTTTTACCCAAGACAGTGAGAAACTTTTGGTAAAGAAGGAGTTAAGCTGATAACTAGCCCAGTTGCATGCTGGGAAGTGTAGTACAATAGAAGTGCCTTGAGGACCAGGGAGGTATTTTTGGCCTCCAAAGCAGCCCCACTCCCCAGGGCCCATCAGAGAGGCAGTGTTCAGCAGCAGCTAATACAATGGATGTCATGGTCAGCACACCCAGGTTAGAACCCAGCACTAGCTGTAGGATCTTGGGTAAGCACCTTTCTTCCTGAGCTTCCTTTTCTGTGAATACGGAGTGAATAATAACAGTCCTTTCCAGAAACTGTGGTAGAGGATTAATTATAATACCCAGACCAGAGATTGTTGTGAGGATAAGTGAGTTAACACATGACACATGCATTAGAATGGCAGCTGGCACATAATGGGCATTATATAAGCATCTGCTTTCATGAGTATTGCTTCTCAACTCCCCTTTGGACCAAAGCTTTATTCTCTTGAATCAGAAGGGGTAAAACACCATTCATTCCATCATTAGGGGACCAGAGCAAGGCTGCTTTGGGGAAATTATCCATAGTTGTTTGTCTGAATTGTCTTCTGATCATTTCTCTGTAAAATCATGAGTTGGGTGTGCTATGACGGGACAGAAGAATGGTGTCTATTAATGAACAGATCCTAGTGCACCTGCAATGGTGTGTGTTTCTTGGTTGTGTCTGCCCGTTGCTCATCCTTTACCCCCAAGCTTTCCTTCAGGAACCATCCCTTTCCCAGCTCACACTTCCATAGGACTGCCCATCAAGATCCTTGCTTTTCCAGAGCAAGTGGATGACGGGCAATTGACATTAGTTCTGTGTTCCAGTTTTCTGTTTTGAGGAGGATAGTAAGGATAAGAATTCACTTGAGAATGCCACAGAGGTCCCCAAGCTCTCACGGGTTCCTCTGTCTCAAAACCTGCTTGGTCAGCCCTTCCTTGGAGTCTGAAGTCTTTGTATCTCCATGGAAACAGGTTCCTGCATTCTTAGGTTGCAAAGCTGTCAGCAGTTTGTCACTTGCTACCAAAGAGTCCTAAACGATACCACTCCTAAATACTCATGAAGATCTTACGCGGCATTCACTGTCTTTACCACCCCCAATTCCTGTGTAATTTTGGCAGAGCCATCAGTAGTTGAATGCCTTCATTGTGATATGTACGCCATGTGTGTTATAATAAATCCTAATGCCAACAATTCAAAAATGATGTTATTATCTCTACCTTATTGATGTGGAAAATAAGGCACAGAGAAGTTTAGCAATTTTCTCAAGGTCACAGAGCTCGTAAGTAACAGAAACATTCTAATAAGTCTAATTATTGCCCTCCTACAGTGCGTGATATCTATTGGATCAAGATCATTTCTTTTCCATCTCACAGACTCCTGAGGTGATCAAAGAGCTTCATCATTTTCCAACGAAGTGCTTTGATGGTTTGAGTCTTTCCTTCTTCCTTTCTCCCCTCCCTCCATTTCTTTTTTCCTTTCCTTGTAAATTACTTGTAAGAAACATAGTTTAGGGCTGGAGAGATGGTCCGGTGGTTAAGAGCATGGCTACTCTTGCAGAGGACCCAAGTTCAATTCCCAGCACCCACATGGTGGCTAAAAACCATCCATAACTCCAGTTTCAGGAGACCCAACACTTTCTTCTGGCCTCTGTGGGCATTGCACACACATGGTATACTTACATACATGCAGGCAAAGCACTCACACATGTAACATCAATAGATAAATAATTAAAACATAATAGATAAATAAGTATTTTTTAAAAAGAAACTGTTTATATCAGCATGATGGACACATATACATACAGAATGGAATCAAAGTTTTCACAAGGCAATAGTTAACTTTATGAGAGCAATATACTTCATTTCTCAAATTTTTAAAAAAATTCTTTGTATTTTAGGTGTATGAGTATACTGCTTGTGTGTAGGTTGGTGCACCCGTGTCACACAATGCCCAAGTAGGTCATAAGAAGGTGTCGGATGCCCTTGGAACTGAAGTTACCGATGGTAGTTAGCCACCATCTGGGTGCTGGGAATCGAACCTGTGTCTTCTACAAGAGCAGCCAGTGCTATTAACTGCTGAGCCATCTCTCCAGCCCCTATACTTCTTTTTTGGATTCAGAATTATGCACTTTTAAAACCAGCTTGTACCCACCAGATTGATAACCAACTACTATATCTGACTTTGGGCTTCAAAAACCCTGATCATGAAAGCTGCTTAAAATGACACTGGTTTGCTTGTCCTGTTGGGTGTTTGCAGAAGGAGGTGGGGCCAGGCTTGATCCTTTAAGGCTCCTAACAATGATTTGTTTACTTGCATAATGTGGGTTTCCTAGGCCACACAAGCCTGAGGGGAAAATTGGGATCAGAACTGAGGCACAGGCTGTTCCTCTCTCTGTTTTCATCGGCTGTTCCAGGTCACCAGCACACTCCAGAGACTTGCTTCAGTCTCTCTGTGGATGGCCAGGGAACACAGCACACGTGCTCCCAAACATTGTGTGTTGTCCTTTGTTTCTCTTCTCTGTGGTTCTGGCTCCAGGTTGGGGTGGTTGGCCAGTTCCTCAGATGGTTGTGGGCTCTCACTGCAACTTTGACCACCAAGGCTGAGCTGAGACAAGAATCCAGTGACTGTGGTGACCGTCTTAGCCTTGGCCTGGTTAGAGATACTGTTTTTCTCACATCCTGCTTCTTCCCAGTATGCACTGCAGTGGTCCCCATAACTACAGGGAACCTGCTTGGCACAAGGATCTCAAAATAGATTCCTCATACCATCTTTTAGCTTACATGTGTTCCAGTGCAGTGGGCTGAGAAGCAACACCCTCTTTTCATAACCACCTTCTCTTATGCTCTGGCCCATGTCTAGATCAACCCCAGGTGCTGGTTACAGCCACACATTAGTGAGTTCTTTTATCTCTTTATGTGGCTAGATTCTTTAGGTGGGGGAGACAGAGTCTCATGGTCTCACTATATAGCCCAGACTGGCCTTGAACTCATAAAGATCCACTTGCCTCTGCTTCTCAAGTACTGGAATGAAAGGTATGCTCCACCACACCTGAGCATGGCTAGACTCATGATACCATTACAGCTTGTCATCCTGCCAGAAGGGCCAATTTCATATTTACGTGAAAGCTTTGCCACCTATTTACCGGGAGTCACAGGATCAGAATTCAAGTTCTGTTGCAATGATGATTGTGATGATCATGATGATGTTGGATGTTGACAAATATTTCCCACAGATCAGATTCCCACTGAGCATTTAAATACATGACCTTTAGTTCTCTTAACAATTCTCTGTGCTACATACTATGGTCATCCTCATTCAACAAGGAGAAACTTGTGTCCTAGGGAAGTTAAGCAGGTCAACGGTCACACAGCTGGCAAGGTGCAGAGTCAGTCTTGGACTCTGCTAAGCTGCTCCTCCTCTACATCTTTAACTGGGTACTGATCCTGCCTCAGCCGGGCCTCCCAGCTTCCTGGGCTTTCTTCCAGCTTTGCTTTCATCCTTTCCAGGCCCCTTTCCCAAGGGCCACGGTGGTCCACAGGTAGATTGCCAATCGTACCCGTACCCGAAGGCCCCCAAGTTGATGGAAGCTTCTAGCCTTGCACATTTCATATGTGTTCCCCAGGGACTTCTCAGGATAATAGGACAGGAGGCATGACCAGGAGCACAGAGTCTGGCCTAACCCAAGGCCCCTCCAGCCCTCCTAGGTCCCTCAACAGATTCACTTCCATAGCCTGGTCCCAGAAAGCCATCAGCGCCGTGCATAGCATGGTTAAATTGTGCCTACTCTTGGTGGGTGTTTTAATTGACTAAAGAATTCAAGTCTGGGCTTTAAATGCCATAGAAAAAGAAAAAGTTACTGTCTTTTCAGAATGCCTATTGTAACTTGTCCTTAGAACCTCCCCCTCCCAATGGTCCTTTCTCCACTTGAACTGACAAACTGAGCAGCCATACAAGTGCCACTACAAAGTGAACAGTGTGGGCATCGTTTCTTGCTCTCATTCAGGGCCCTCCTGGCTTTACCACAGAAAAAGCAAGAGTGCTGGCCTGTCTTGGAAAGCACAAAGCCAAGGGCTTACCGGTCTTGAAAATCCGATGTATTTGAGAGCCAATCCAAATAATGTCTTATTTGACAAACAGATTGTTTTAACTAAGCATTTGTCATGTTTTGCCCCATGCAGGGTGATGGTTCTGCCATTAGGCTTCTGCATGATCATTCAGTACTTCGGTGTCCCCATCTGCAATATGCAGGGATTGGATCCAAGATCTCTGAGGTTCATGAAAGTTCTCAGGGTCATTGTTTTGCAGTTACAAAACATGCAATTTATAAGTCAGGCAATTAAGAGAGTGACTATTTGAATAAAATGACTCTGCATAAAATTTTCACAGTGTAATCACTTTATAGAGCAAAATCCCATCATGCACTTGCAGCAGGATTCAGTTTACAAAAACAATCGACTGGTGGATAGCTTTTAAGTGACACATTACTGTTTACTTGAGGCTTGCCCATAGGCCATGGTTTCTAAGAACAGTTTCCCCAACTCCCTTCTCCACAGAGTCCTCGACAGTAAAACAGTAGTATAGCCCACTTTAAAATCAAGACGTCTCTTGGACTGAGGCTTTACTTTTCTTTTTATAAATTTTTCTGTTAAAGGTATATTCCAAATCACTCTGAGACTAGCTTAGTGTTAATAACCTCCTGGTCTTTTTTGAATCACACAAAAGATAATATTACTTCTCTGTTTAAAACTGCGTAGCATCCTATAGCTATCCAGAACACAGTAGGCTTTGCACACACGGTTCCTTCCTCCCTCCTGCTCAACCATTGCTTCTTCACTGACCTGGGCAAGTCATGTGGGGCAATTTGAAGCTTACTGGATGACTATGTGGTTACTGTCAACAGACCATGCACTCTGGTGCTGCTGGATACCCACAGGTAGACTGTATGTCCACTGTGTATGCAGCATATCCAGGCCCTGGGTTCTCAGCAGACTGTCTACTTCTGTGGAATTTTTAAATCTTTTGGAGTAAGAAAAAAAAAAAATCACAACAATCCAATAAGAGAAGAGGCAGGACTACCACCATCCTCTTTTCACAGAGCCTTTAGAGTTAGAGGAGAGAATAGGCCAGGGATAGTACCTGTAAGCTCAGCAGTCAGAAGGCTGAGGCAGGAGGACTGCAAGTTTGGGACTAGCATAGGATGCATAGAGAGATAGACTCTTTTTAAGCCAATAAACGAACAAAAGGAGTAATTGGAGTAAGCCTAGGGTCAGTTGCAAGAGAGACCTGGTGGGAGGACAATCCCTTGTTTCTGTCTAAGGAGTGAGAGGAGGAAGGGCCACAGCCTGACACACCAGAGGAGCTGTGCCAGCTCGAAGGATGGCTGCCACCAGCATGGTGAAAACACCTCCTCTCCGGTCCTAAGAATCTTCTTACCCTCTTAGGCTAGGCACACCTACACCAAGGCCAAGGCCTTGAACTTTGCTTCTTTAAATGAATTTCCTTTTCTAAGGGTGTGTCCTCTTTTCAATTATACGGGCCAATAATATAGCCTATGATTTCTACTTAATTTTCCCAGTAGTCGCAGATTGTCTGTCCTGTTCGCCCCATTCTACAGATAGGATGGCTCCTGTCTGTAAAATCAGCCAGTTCCCAGCAGAACCTGGATCTCAAAGCCGGGTCTCCTGCTTAGCCCAGCACAGCCTCCTGGGCCGAGCCAGGCCTTTTTCAAAGCCCAGGAAGCCAGAGTGGGCCGCCTCCTGCTGGCAGGGAGCTCCTTCCAGGCTTCTGGTGCTACTGCCAAAGAAGGGAGAGGAAGGGAGGAGAGTGGCTTCTGCACAGCCGAGGTTTACGGTTCTGTCTCCTCCCTCATCGTGGAAGGAGTGGGCTGTGCGTCGGGGTGGGGGATTATGAAAATCAATCATTCATGAGGGTTGATAAGTATCAGAAAAGTATTCACTCACATCCAGCCCCTGAAAGTGCCTCTGTTCATGTGTTCGGATTTATCATTCAACGATGGGGTCACCCAGGTGGATTCAGCAAGCAATAGCAAGATTTTAACTGTGGCCAGAGTTTCATTTAATTCCATTTTTCCAGCCAAGCCTGGTTCTCTAGCTAGCTCTTCTTACTAGGCTGTTTGCTATACGAAAAGCAAATTCCCAGAGGTTCCCGAGATTGCCCACATCCTAGGCTAAGCTGACTGCTCCACCGCCCGCCCACCCACCCACTAATAAGACATAATGCTGTCCTATTTTTGGTAACAATTAAAGGGCCTCCCGGTGAAAGCAGAAAGCTGTTTATTTTCTGTTACATCACTTCGCTTGCCTTCGAAGGCTGGTCTGTGCTCAGTGTTTTCTGGTGATGCAAGTCGGCTCTCTTCCCCCAGCAGTTGGCTCGCTCCCATCTCACAGCACCTCACAGGTCTCTTCCCCGAAGCAGTGCACTGCCTGAGCGAGGAGCAGCTCACAAATCAGCTGCAGGTCCCTGTTTTGAAAAAGCAGAGATACAGAGATACAGAGAAGGGTGGACTCCTGATGTGACCTGTGCTGAGGGCAAGACAATCACCAGCTGGATTCCAGAAGCCCTGTTCATGTGTGAGGATATTTTTCCGACTGCATGGAATCAGAAAGAAGCAGAAGGATGGGAATTGCCTGCATCCCCTTGAAAAGAATCGCATATTTCCTATGCCTCTTTTCTGCGCTTTTGCTGACTGAGGGGAAGAAACCAGCGAAGCCAAAATGCCCTGCCGTGTGTACTTGTACCAAAGATAACGCTTTATGCGAGAACGCAAGATCCATTCCGCGCACCGTTCCTCCTGACGTTATCTCACTGTAAGGCCCGTAAGCATTTTGATACTTAATTTATGGTTTAAAAAGATTTCAGCTGGTGGATTTGGGGCTTTGTATGTATTAGTAGAAGGGGATGGAGAGAGAGAGAGAGAGAGAGAGAGAGAGAGAGAGAGAGAGAGAGAGATTTGCTTGTTTGGACATTTGACAGTGTTAACATTTGCTGCATTTACAATTTTTGGTTTTGATTAGCTGCTTCTGAACATGAGCTACCCCCCACCCTGGACATTATTCTGAGAAACCTGTAGCAGGGTCATCTCTCCTGCTTCATCTGGGAAGGAATAGTGTGGTACTTTATAAAATGCTGTGGAAATAGTAACTGTTATGCTAAATCGGATTAACAGAAGGTCTGTTTTGTGTGTGTCTCTTTGTGTGTGTGTCTGTTTTCTGTGTGTTTTGTTTTCTTTCAGATCCTTTGTGAGATCTGGTTTTACTGAAATCTCAGAAGGGAGTTTTTTATTCACACCATCGCTGCAGCTCTTGTGAGAAATATTTATATCATGACTATTTTTAATATGGCATATATTTGGATAAGCCTTCTAGTAAAATGAACTCAATATTAATGCTGTTGAATGTGATGATATTTCTGAAAAGGGAGAGAATATCAGTAAAGTAAGAGGTAGATGGGATTGTTTGTAACTTCACAACCACAGTGCAGGTTGATTCTTATACTGGTAAAATGCACTAACCTGTAATGCTGTTTAAGAAGTTGCTGGAATGTCTCAACAAAGATACCAATTCCAATTATTTTTACTTTCATTTTTAACTTGAAAACTTCAGCTATTTTGTACTAGAGTTCTTGGATTTGTTAATACAGAACCTAGCATAACATATGCGCTCAGGATGCTGTCTTCCGGGGATCTGGGGCAGGTTGCTCTCTTGTATGATTTACCATGTGGGGAGAAAAGGGAGAGAGAAAAAAACCCACCCTTAGTTCTTTCTAGGTAATTCCTTAAAATTCTAGTTCTCAAGAGACTGCTTTCTAATCTCATCTAATTTATAACTAGTCCCCTTACAGGGTGGGAAAGACAATATTAATATAGCAAACACTCTTTGCTCTATGTTTTGAGTTGGCCACAAGAGAGCCATATATTCAGCAAATGCCTGAAAATATTTTAAAAAATAACATTTGACTGGGAAATCAGATCTTTTCACATATGAAATGTAATATGTATAATTTGGTGTGCATTGCTTGGCAATTGGAGCTCTAGTTCTTGAAGCAGTATCACATGAAGGTCAAAGGGTCTCCAGCATTCAGGAATTGAAGAGTTGAGTTGGTTGTTAGACAGCTAGACACTTCCAAGGAAGAACTAGTCAACTGTCGATGCACTGAATTTGAGGTGTCTTAACTGCATGACTTAAAATCTAGTTTTTACTTATTTGCTTTTTGGATTTTTATTTGTTTCCTTCCCTTTCCTGGCCACTCTGGTGAGATTATATATACACAGGTAAATAGCATGGACTTGAAATTGAAGAGTGCTGTGTTCAAATTTCACCCTACCATTCACCAAAACTTAGTCAGTAGTACTGTGTGATTTACTGAATCTCACCTGCCATCAGCCTCATTATTTGCAAAATGGAAGTGATGATATTTATATTGAAGAGCTGTTATCAGAGAGAAATAAAATTTAAGTACACAAAACTTTTGTATATTAGGAAAGAGTCTCCTGTAGTTAATTCATGCTGACTTTGAACTTGCTATCTAGTCAACACTGGCCTTGAACTCTTGATCCTCTCCCTTTACCTCCAAGTGCTGGGATCACCGGTGTGCACCATCATATGCAGGTTTAGATAAAACTCTTGATAGAGGATATGGCAAAGTTTAACATGTTTTATAAATGCTATGGTTTTTAATTACTACATTGAGGTAAAAGCCTGAAAGTTACTTAATATATTGTGTTGTCTGCATGAAAACCCAAACCGGTTTCACTATTTCATTGAAATTCTAAACTTGATTAGGTGTTTTGACATTCTGTAATAAGGTTCGTTAATGTCAATACCCTGGCAAATGCCTTTGAGTGATTGCCAATTGAGCAGCTAATTCCTAAGAGTTTTATTTGTTTGACTGATAGCCAACCGTGTGATTAGGGAAAGTGTTAATGTATCAAACACATTCAAAAAAGGTAGGCTCTTTAATAGAAACAAACAGAGTCTATAAGGCTGGGATCCTTCCACAGAATAAAAATGTGCTGAACCGGAGAAAGTATTAAATTGTGCTTACTCTGCTCACTAGTTAGGTAAATAAATGGTTCTTTTTGATGCTAAGGTACCTCCCTTCTCCTGGGATAATTCAGTAACATCAGTCATTAAATTTCATGAAGTCTCAGTTATCCCAGTACTCTCGTGGTTTGACCCTTGGTGGACACTGGACATGATACTGACACCCAGGACAGGTCATCCTGATGAGTTACTGAATCTCCACTTTGTTTTCGTTGGGCAGACCAGCCACAATGTGCACAGATGCTGGGCAGTGTTATAGAAATCGTCAGCTGCTGCAGGGCAATGTGATTACTCGTATTTAGAATCACAGAGCGAAGCCAAGGGACTGGTTTTAAATAGCTCACACAGAGCATGTGCCATGCCCCTCTGTCCCATGCTCTGAGTTCCTATGGAACATTCCACCCTTATTTCTAAAAGCAGTTCAGGTTTCATAAATAACAAAAGCTCAAGTAATCCTGTCCTGTATGTCCTTGGCTAACTCATATTAGCTAACCTCAACATGGTAAATTTGTGCCATCTGATCTTGTGCAAAACCATCAGAAGTCAAAGTGTGTCTGTAGGCTCCAGAACCTTGTTCCTAAGAACTTTGCTTTTCATCCATCCTTCCCAGTATTCTCTACTTCCTTCTGTTCTCAAGAAAAAGTCAAATAAGATCATTTTCAGAGTGGAAAATAAATTCTATAGCTCCAGATCTGAAGCTTGCCATGATCATAACAGTTGGGGATACTCAAGTCAGAAAGTGTCCTTCTGTGGAAAGCACTGCCCTGTGCCTTGATAACCTGACCTGGGCTACCAATCTGCCATTGGAATGAAAAAACCATGGGGTCATCAATCCTTCCTTGAGGATGACAATGAATGCTAATGGCATTTGTGACCATAGATCACCAAACAAGCCTGTTACATGACTGTAGAGAGATAAACTTCAGAATCAGTTCTGCTTGATCCATGTTGAAAGCAGTTGGTTTCTTTTTTGTTAGAACAGAAAAAAATAGTTCCATTCTATCTGTGATCCAAGCACTTGGGAAGGCTGAGGCAGGAGGATCTAGATTTCAAGGCCAGCATGGCTACACACTGAGACCCTGTCAAAAGAAAAAGTTAGGGAAAAATGCCCCACAACAATCTGATGATGCTGTTATGGTCCCAAATGCTTCTTCAGATCTTCTGTAACAAAGATGATGAGTTCTTCTGGAAATATCAGCCTGGGATGCTGAAGGAAGCAGATGAGGTACCTCAAGTTACATGTAGTATTTGGGGAAAGATGCTGGAGGCAGTGGCTGGCAGTTTGCTTTGGAGAACAAGAAAAATAAAAACCATACTGTGCTAGAGAAGAGAGAAAAAAATAAAATGATCCAATAAAAATTCACCAGATTAGTTGTACAAAACATTTTAAGAACTCATTTGTGGTTTCTTAAAAAATGTCTTTTTCTAAGCAAATATCATTTTATTCATGTTTTTTTGCAGGGCCAGTTTTGAAACGTAACCAATGAGCATGTTGTGGTTTCTGCTTTGCTCTTGGTGCTAGAGTGGTACTTTCTTTCAGTGAATGCAATTTAGAGAAATGTGTTTTCACACATTATGGCCCTGTTCCTTCTCAGCTACAGACTGAAATCCCCAGTGATGCAGGCTCGTGACAGAAGAATCAAATTCACAAAGACAAAATATGGTCACACTGCAGTTCCTTCAAAACATTTCCATGAATTATGACCCTGCAACTCCTCAGACATACCTATCTGTTGGGAGTGGATTCCAGGGTTACTTTTAGTATCATTCTCAAAAACGAAACCAAAAAAAAAGCAAAACTCTAAGAAGTCAACAAGGCCAGAACAATATCTCCTTCAGTCTTGGGTAGAACACAAAACTTACCTTTTTAGGGAGAAAATAGCATTTAAAAAATTAATCCATATTTGACACATCAATTCATAGTCTGTAAGAAGTTAGAAACTCTAGACAATCAGAAGGAGAAACAAGTCTTATCTTTCCAAGGCGCCACTATTTGCATCTTGTTCACAGACAAGCTTGTGGCTCACCTTTCAAAGCCCCTGCGTTCTATACTGTTACAGGTAATAAGAGAAGAATACAGTAATGTTTAATGTTTGCTCAAGCCAGACCAGTCTTCTAAGAGGGTGTGAGAAAGCATTACTGGCAGTTGTATGTGGAGAAACACGTTTTGGTTTGTGCCCAGCAAACATCCTTACAATGTCATCAAGACAGCTTTTTACAAAACTCTTCTTCTCAAAATATCTACATGTCTGTACAGGTCTATTTTTTAAATTGACATTTATTTTTAAAACAAGGTCTTATGTATTTGAGGCTAACTTCAGACTAGCTGAGGATGATCTTGAACTTCTGATCCTCCTACTTTTACCTCCCAAGTGCTAGGATCACAGGCATAAGCTACCCTAACCCTGACATGGTGACAGGCATCAAACCTAGGGTCTCTTGCACACTGTGCAAGTATTCTACCAACTGGGCTCTCTAGCCCAATTAACTGATTCTCTAACTGTGCAAACTTGTTCTGTACAATAGAAAATTTCTCTGAAAGTGTGTTTCATTCTCCCAGTTATTCAGGCCAGAAGCCTAATGGTGACCTGCTACTCATCCCTGTCTCTCCACTGCCACCTGGTCAGGTCCCCTTCCCAACTTGAGATTCTGCTATTTCAGAGCAGCTCTGGGTGAAGAGGAACATCAGGTTCTCAGATTGGGAAGGGGACTTGCCCAGGTAAACACCCAGTCTGCTTTCAGTTTCTGTCCCAGCCTTCTCCAGCAGTCCTGCCTTCTTGAAACAATAGCTCTTACTGCATCACCCATGGGACTGGAAACTTTTAAGAGTTTCTAGGAAGAAAGAAAGTCAGAGCACCAGGGATGGTTTTAATAGCACTTGGTTCTTTCCTGTTTGTCCAGGGTTATCACTCATCACACAGACCCTAACCACCTCATGCAAACCAGTTCTACCCATCCCTGAGTGACATGTCTTGGTTTTGAATTGGTTTCTCATTTTCCAGATGCTTCTAGTATCACCGACTATTTGTTAGTTATTTCTCTGTCTGGTGTCTGTCATGCAGGATCAGCAGTAGGTCATGGCCGAAGGCAGAGCATAGAGGTTGTGCATCCAAGTATTACTTCACGTGTATTTGTCAATTCCAATACCCAATGCCATAAATTTTCTTTTGTTTTTACTATCAACAGAAAGCCTTGGCCATGTTTTCATCTTTTTTATGTTTGACACACCCCAGTTTTCATGAGCTAATGGAACAGAGTACTGGAAAGTGAACCAACCTGCTCTCCCACATGTGAAAAGATATTTCCTTGCAAAGTTATGACTTCGAACTTCAGCAGAGATCTCCAGCACTTCAAAGGCAAAGCATCTGAGTCTATCTGAGACCCATTGCTTTGGCCTCATTTTTCCCCCTGTTTTACATTTAGCCTCCTGGGTTCTTAGTTTGTCAACATGTGCCCAACGATCTCTTTCTTGTGAAGGTTTAAAGTTCTGTTTATGATGTCCAGAGGGGCATCCAAAGGACATTCAAAAGTAGACAAGCATTATAAAGATGAAAAAAATTAACTCATAATTTCTTTATTCATCCATCTCTGCTTAGTTAAAGTTAATGTTTATTGGGAACTGAGGGAGAAAAAGTATTTACTATATAGTTGCAAGCAGCAACAAATGAAAGCAAGCCGGTTGGGGTTCTACTGTGTAGCAGGTACAATGTTGACTTTGTCAGGGATGTAAGGGTGAGAGGCACACTATCTCCCTCTACCCTGATTAATACAGCTGTTTCGAGGTGGTGGTGATTCCTGGACAGGTAAATTCCACTGACCTGCTCTTGAATGTATTGTAAGACCACCTTGATAATCTGTGTTCAACTTGATGTTCAGCTGAGCGGCAGCAATGGTGATGCTGACTGGTGGTGATGCTGTGCTTAACCTGGGCTGCAGAATAATTGTAGGAGCTTTACAATGTCAGGTGTGAGGTTGCTACTGCTGTCCCTGATGTCCTGGCAATGTGGCAAGGAGTAATAGCTTTGTGATCAGATACATCCCAGTGCTGATCCCCGACTCTGTTGATTAGTTGTGTGATTTGGGGTAAGCTGAGAGAAGTCCGAAATGAAGTATAAGCAGATATTTATTGCCTGGTATAGTGGTAAGGGTGAAATAAAATGATATGTGGAAGGATGCAATTTCTGTAAGGTAGTGAACATTAGCTTTAAGGACAGTGGCTGAATTTTTCGACTTACCGTAACATCAGACTAGCATCTGATTGTGTAATCTGGGCTTGTCTACAATCCCAGCTTTAATGTTCTGGGTTTCTTTGCACAGGTCTCTATCAGAACCTGCTAAGAAATCTTTCCCTCACATGCTTCTCACAGAAAATGAGAATAATCTACCTTTAAAAATCCTAATGCTCTCTTTGCTTCCTCACGAATAAACAACCAGCTCCGCATTTTGTGAAACAGGTCGGATTTAAAAATAATCGATCTGGGCCAGGCTTCAGATGAATGGTCCTATGGTAGGATGTCAAACAGCTAAACTAGAATTTAGGATATCTGGGTCTAAAATCCCCTTTGGCCATGAATGGACTATGTAACCTTAGGTAGGGCACAAACCGTCACTAGACCTCAGCTTTTATATGCATAAAATGCCAAAGAAAGAAAAAGTTATGGTCTTAAAATTCAAACGCTAACTGTTGTTAGAGTAGTGCTAGAGAAGGAAGCAGTTGGAAATGAGAGAGCAGGGAGTGGTGGTGACTGGGGCAAACACAAGAAGATACAGCTACCCAAGAGTGGCAGCCTTGTCTCCAGCTGGCTGTCACTAAGGGGAATATGGTACATGGGCTCGGGCTCATTAACCTCCTAATTTTCAGGGAAAGGTGCGAATCTGGAAGTAGGCTTTTAAACAGGATAAAGACAAAAGAAAACATCAGTTGGCCTGTGGGGACCCTCATACGGATACTCCAGGCCTCATCCAATCTTAAAATTCTCTTATATTCTGATCTATAAATAGTTATAAAATAGAAAATTGCTTTGTTAAAGAAATGGTCAAAAATTATGTCAACTTTAACAAACCAACAAATTGGTAACTGAAAGAACCTCTTTATATAAAATTGGCCTTTATAGTTATTGTTAAAATAATAGTGTATCGTTTTCTTGAGGACCTTGGTTTGATTCTCAGTAACTCCACCAAGAACAATGTAGTCCAAAGAGACCTTGCCAAGTCCTCTGTGTGGTGGATGAAGATGAAACTGTAATTTAGTATTGCTATCATAGGTCCAAGACTGAAAAGAAGATGGAAGGTGTTTGTCTATGTAAAATATGATTAAAAAGCAATTAATTGGGGCTTGGGAGATGGCTCAGTCTGCAAATTGCCACACAAGCATTAGGTACTGAATTCAATCCACAGCACCCATATAAAATGCAGTGCCGTGGTGCATGCCTGACATCTAGTGCTGAGGAGGGGAGGCAGGACGATGCACAGAGTTTGTTGACCAGTCTTGACAAATCAGTGAGCTCCAGATTCAGTGAGAAAGCCTATCTCAAAAAAAAAAAAAAAAAAGAGGGGAGCACACGTGCACGCGGCACACACATGAACACATACACACGCAGGTATCACTCATACATTTTTAAAAAAACAAATGAATCTCTTTAAAAAAGAAAAAGAGCTGAACTATCTAAGTACAAAGAACTCCTGGAGAATTCCTTGTGAAGAGCTGTGGTTTTGTCCCATGTTTCTACCGCTAAGATATTCCCACCCTTCTTTGAGAACCTTCACAGATGGTTTCCAAGCCATGAAATAAAACCCACCGAGCTTTGGTTACTTTCTAGCCTCGCTCCATTTTTATCTCGCCGGCATAACCTTCCGAAGTGCCTTTACGGAAGTATGGAGTCCTGAGGGCCAGGTAGCCTCTTCAGTGGAGCTGAAGCCTTCACCCTCACTTTTAACCACTTCTGTTTACTTCCTTCTGACATGAATAATCTTGGGCTTGGGCTTGACTTTGCACAGTTTTGTTCCCTGAATCAAACTCTCTCTCAAAGGGTCAACCTTTGCCATTAACAAGGTTATTCGGGGGAAATGTGCCCTGGTTCCTGAGGACAATGACTGAAGAGAGTTTCAAAAGCTCTTTGAACGAGCAGCAGCATTGCTGGAGAGGACACCCAGTTTCCCTAGGTTTCAACTCTCATTTGTATGTGTAAGCTCTGGTTTCCTGGCTTGAAAAGAGAGACAGACAGACTGACAGAAAAAGAAATAAAATAGTTAAAGAAAAGGGCCTTATTTACTTCGGAGTTACATCTTAGAGTAGTGTTCTCTAAACTCGTGTCCAGGGAAATGGTTACTCTGAAAGACTAGAGTTCAGTACTCAAATAAACGAGGGCAATTGCATGTTCTATCGCGGCCTGGCTACCCACAGTGCACCTCGGCATAGGGGAAAAAAAACCCTCTGTAATTAAAGCTGTTCTATTCTTCTCAATCTCCCCTAGTACTGGTTCTATGGGGCATACTTTGGAAATGTTGACATGCGAAACTCAGTTATTATCCTAATTATTTACACTTTTATTGGAGAGAGATCAGATGGCAGAGCACAGACAGATCATGTCTACTATTCTATGGAAATAAATCCATCTATCTTGATAAAGGAACAACTCAAAGCAGTTTTGTCCAAGCCGTGTATCCACCTGGTCAAGCAGCTTGGCACACACTTTTCCCTAGGGACTTCCCAGAGGAAGTAGACCATTGCTCACAGTTCCTCAGGAGACAGGCTCTGGAGCTGAAATATTCTCTCTGATTTTATCTGAAGTGAGTTTTCTCATCGATTTTTCCTTAGTGCCTAAACTATCTGCATAGAAATTAGTGATCAACTAGATTGGGAATCTTCCTGTTTGTCTTTTGAGGAGTCTCAACTTAGTTAAGGACAGAAAGGACTTGAAAAGCAAAAAAATCCTGATTGACTTCTTTAACCTACTCTTCCTAAAGTTAGCTGCCATTTCTTCTGCATGTGACCCTCTCTGCCCCTAGAAAGTCTTGTATTGGGCCACAAGGGAGGGCAGCCTGTGAAATATGGGCTAGAGCCATTCTGCTTTGCAGCAGATACCGGACAGAGCTGGGGGACTGAGGTGAGAAAGCTCGCTGCACTTGTGGACATTAACCAGTCCCGGTGGGATGATCATGTTTGCCACTTACAAGCTTCAGATTACCCTACACACCCCCTCAGCCCCCAGTTTTCTTTATGTTTTAAGTGGAGAATATAAAACCCACATTACAGCGTTCTTTTGAGGATTAAAGAGAGATGTCAAACTGCTGAAGACAAGGCCGGGCACAGATCAGACTTCAGATGAAATTTAAATCACTTCTTGGTGTTCCAGGGAGATAGAAGATGACTTCATGAAGCATGAGGAGTGGGAGCTGTTGGGTAGCTGCGCCGGTTTCTAGGAAGGGAGCACTGTGATTGTCTTGGAATGAGCGCTAACTGACTGTAAAGAGTGGGCCTGTGCAGAGGGACTCCTAATGTATGTGAAACCTACATTCTAATCCTGGCTCAGCACTGAAAAAGAAGACACCTTGGTCAAGTCAATGAGCCCCTGCTGGCCTCGGTTTCCTCATCTATAGAAAGAGCAACTGGATTTTATATCTCCAAAGTACTCCCTTCCTTTGGTTATGTGGAGCCAAATTAAGGCTCTTTCGGATCAATCCAGATTGAAGAGGTGGCGGTCTACTTAAGGATCAGCTGAATTACACTGAAAATGTTTTTCAAGCATGAGAGTCAAAAATAACTGTCAAATAATGTGCTCTTCGGTGATACGTCCCATTTTAGTGCTTCCCTGTATTAAGAGCATATTTTAAAATATTCAAATGTAAATTATGCACATGGCACACGCACTCAGAACATGCGCACTTAGCTGAAGTGAATCATCAACCTATTGGCAGTCATCATTCAGCCAGCCCTATTCTTTGGTATAATGAATATTAGTAACAACCAGCAGATCTAAGCGGATAGGCAAGGCCCTAAACAAGTTGATAAGCCCCTTCGGCTACACCACATTATCTGCCAACAGCTGTAACCTGTGTGGTCGGTGCTCCTTCATTTGCATATAGTACACAAAGACCCAGACCAAAGGAAATTGGAGATGTGCATGTGTGAATATATACACTGCCCATGGATGCGTAGCAGCCTGGACAATGCCTATCAGTCTTCTTGGGCAGGGATGAATTCAGTGAATCTAAGTTTCTTTAGCAGCTAAGCTCCTCTGCTGGATTTAAGGGCTCTTTCTGCTGATACTTACATCTATCCTCTTTGTGTAGACACATCCTTTGGCAGAAGCATTAGAGACACGCTCATCTACATTATCTCCCATGACTCCAGACGTTCATCCAGGAACTCCTTTTATTGTCATAACTCCTATTTTAATGACAGATTCACCTAGTTAATGTGTTAACATACAATAATAAGTGACAATTACAAGCTTTGAAGCCGGATTCTGCGTTCCATATCCCATCAGTGCAGTCTCCAGGTGACAAGCAGATGCTGGCTGTTTGCTCTTCTCTTCATCCAGAATAGTCCTCAGAGGGAGAGGAATTGTGAGACAGAGTCTCCTCAACCACATCCCTCTGTACCAGGAGAGCCTGCTATGTGTGGAAGAGGGCATGCTGGCCTTTCAGGGCCAGAGACAATTTTGATGGCAGTCAAAAGGTTCAGGTGATTGGAGAGGGTTGGAAGGAAAGAGTGTCATTAAAACCAGGTGAGCGGCCTGGTTTGGGACAATGAGGTTCTCTCTGCAGACATCAAGTTCACTTACATTCTGACATCTGCAGACCTCGGTCCTCACCTCCACCCAGTTTACATGCCTACAGTGTCACACATCTTTAGAGCTAAGAGCGATTTTTGAAACTAGCCCAGCCCCTTTGTTCTGTAACATAGACGGAAGCATCATGCACAAGGACGCAGAGGATTTATGGCCAAGTGTTCCTTTCCTGGCCTCTGGGAGAAGAAACCAGGGCAAGACACCTCTTCCAGGACCCATCAAACCTATATCAACACCTGGCCCATCCTCTCTCTGAATGCGTATGTGTCTCCAGCCTCTCAGTTGCACCTGGGGGACCTCAACCACGAACCTATGTAGCCAGATTCTTCTTAGTTCCTCTGCTGCCTCATTCACTTATTTCTGTTGCTTGCTGCTTGCTCCGGGTTCCTGCTTAACCTAAGCCCACTGATAACCAGCTCACCCACTTTTCTTTTGAAGTAAATTCTGCTCGTCTTAGCTTTCATCCAACCAGGAACACCCCACTGGAAGAAGGAACTGCAGCCAGGCGTTAGCAGTCATAGCCCACCAAGCCATATCCTCTTATCAGAGTGCACATGGATGCACATGCTTTGGGGAGATATTTTGTGGAAGTTTTAAGAATATTATTCTAAGTCAAGCATGGTGGGACCTGCTTTTAATCCAAGCGCTTGAGAGGCAGAAGCAGGTCAATCTCTGTGAGTTTGAGGCCAGCTAGGGCTTCAAAGTGACACTTTGTCTCACATACACAAAAAGTAATAATGGCTAAATAAATATCTAATTTAAAGATTATTACAAATCAAAATTTGCTGGATACTTTATACACAAATAAAGCCATATCCTATGGCTTCATATTTATACACAAATAAAGCCATATTCTATGTTTTCATGTTTAATCAAAAAAATAAAACATGATTATTAAACTCAATAGCTACCAGAAGGAAACTAAAAAAAAAAGTAATAATAAAAACTAAAATAATACATTAGAAAGCAGTGGGAATAGTAAGTCCAAGACTTGATGACTAGAAAAGAATAGTAAAATAATAGCCATTTGGAAGGAACAACTCCTACAAGTTAGGGATCCATTAATTATCTGACAAAAAGCTTTCAGTAAACTTGGAATAACATTTAGGAAAGACTCAACTTACCTCACATTATACATGGGACTGAGTCCCAAATGAATTAAAGAGGTCATGGTTTCACAGAAAGAAAAATATGATAAACTGAATGTTAGTGAGGATGCCATCAGATAGGCCTTTACATGCTCAGAGTAGGAAAGTGATTTGTAAAACTTACATAAAAAAACTAAAGACTTTAAAACCATCCATAACCCATACTGCCACATTTAGAAATCTGCTTTAAACCTATCCTAAGGAAAGAGAGCTAGGAAAAAATATTCAGAGATAAGAATGGTTGTAGTGGGTAGTAAAAACCTGGAATTAATAATAAGAAAGTTAAAGTATAGCATGTCCATGATTTGAAATTTGTCTATTAAGCTATGTGATTAAAAAATTGTCCTGAGAAATTGTTCTTGATCAAATAAACAAATGAAAAGGCCACAAATCAAGTTGGAGTTCTGTGCACACCTGCAACCCTAGCACTTGGGAGGCTGAGGTAAGAGGATCACAAGTTCAAAGCCAGTCTGGGATACAAAGTAAAATTCCAGGCCAGCCTAAACTAAATGCCAGAGCCTGTCAAAACCCCAAAACAGAAAACAAAGAAAAGAACACAGAAGATAAAAGTCATCTCAATTTTATAAATATCCCCAATGAGGTACATGCATACTAGTGTCTGGGTGGAATGATAATGGTTCTCTTTACTTTTTAAGTTTTCCACATTTTTCGGAATTTCTATAATAAATGTACATTATTTGTAACCCACATTCAATTTTTTTAAATGTTTTACCTTTAAAAATTCAGATTGAAAGGGTAAGATCTTGATGTGACTTTGAGACTATGGAGTTCCATTGATCGTATACATACATTCCTTTCAGATGTATATTATTTAACTATATCTCTTGTCTGTATGTGTTGAACTGTGTTACTGTAGCTGTTAACCAGAATGCAGTCATTAGGCAATTATGTGACCTGGGCCTTATGCTGCGAGGCCACCCAGGATGCAGAAAAGGTCTTGAACTAGGGGTTTGGGCCTTGTGGTTTTTAGCAAAGCCTTGAGTAAGTTCTCTGGAACTCAGTTTCTTCCTGTTAATAGATAGCAACACTAGCTCTACCACCTTCAGTGGGTTGTTCTAAAGACCAAATGGGATATTCCAAGCATGAGGCTATAAAGGGGGAAGCGTTATGAGGTAATGGCTATCATTCTTAAATGAGATAATGCCTGTCTGGGATTGATAGCTGATATGTACATGTAGGTATCATATATGCATGAGGCGTATGCATGTTAGTGTCTTCCTTCTGGAGAGGAAACATACTCCCTTGGTTGCACAAGGGAAAAAATTCTCCCCACTCTTCCCATAGCCCTTTTCATGCTGGATTCAAAAGTGCTTAGTCCTCCAGTCTCTAGATCTACCCCCACCAGAACTGGTTTAAAGAAAAAAAAGACTTAGTTTCTTCCTTTCCTAAGGAGTCTAAATGGCAGAGACTTCAAGGGTCTTATGGGACCAGGGCAGAGCCTTACGTGACCTCTGCACGTACTGGGATGTCTCTGGGCTGGTGTGGTCCAGACCTCTGATCTCTACTCAGGGTAATGAGATCATTCAAATTGTACATTAGTCCCCACAAATGTCTCCATGATACTACTGTTGTAACGATGGCTGTCGCATCCGATTTCTGGTATAGCAGACTCTTGCTCTACATATTCACCGGGACAGAAAATCCTCTAGCCTCTCCATGTGCCACAGCAGCAGCTGCAAGGCCCGAGGGCTATTGGTCACCACAGGTAGAGGGGGATCATAACCGACCTTTGTTCATAGGCTTTCTCTATGTTTCCTCACTGCATGCACCACTCAGGGAGCTTTAAATAGCTTGGGCCACACTCCCAGTGTTGAATTTAACCAGAATCCTTGAGAGTGGGAATGCGTTGTATTTTTAATCTTCTTGGGTGATTCCAAGTACAACCAAGATTGAAAAGCACTGGTTAGGGCGGGACACGGATCTAGGCATCTTCCCCATGCCAGCCTCCAGTGCTTTCCTTTGTGAGATCTCCATGCTCAGGCCCCTCTTGTGCGCTCCTTGCATGTACCTCTTACCTGCCATTGATCACAGTTAGCCCTAAGATCTCCTTTAGCTCTCTGCAGGCCGGTTTCATTTTTCAGTTGTCAATTTCATAATTAAAGAAAAGTTACTTTTTAGCCTTCTTAAGCCAGGCTAATCAAGCCAGGGGTTGCAATACAACCTTGGAATTAGGTCCTCTGAGGGGAAAGCTAAGTCTTTCTTGCTCTAATAATCCTTGGAAAGGGACAGAGTTTGTGTAACATAAAACACAGTCATTCTGGTCTGCTCAGGACTATTGTACATAAACATGGACTGAGGTGGGTCCTGTTTCCATTAACAGATTTTAGAGTACTTGATACATCGGATTCAATCAGAAACCACAATATTGAAATCAAACATATTTCTAAGAATCTATAAAAAATGAAAGATTTGAGTTTTATCTTCTTTATAGAATGTGATATGTGTCTGAGAATTTTCAAGTACATATAAGATAATAAAATTAATAGTCCACACAACTATATTCAAAATACATGTATAATGTTATATATCCTTGTCTATAGAGACCACCATTGAATTTAGAATTAAGACTATAATATTCAGTTTTTATGTATATGAGCGTTTTGCCCACGTGTGTGTAAGTACATCCATGTCATGCAATACCCAAGGAGGTCAGAAGAGGGTGTCAGATCACCTGGAACTGGAGATACAGACAGCTGTTAGCTGCCATATGGGTGCTGGGAATTGAACCTGGATCCTCTGCAAGAGCAACCAGTGCTCTTAACCACTGAGCCATCTCTTCAGCCCTTTATTATTATCTTAGCCAGATGAATTTTTTAGCTTTTATAAGAAACTTTTAATTGAAATATAATTACATAAAGAAATAATACCATTATTAAAAGTACTTTAAAAATATTTTATTTATTATTTTTATGTGTATGAGTGTTTTGCCTGCCTATATGTAAGTACATGCCACGCAATGCTAGCAGAGGTCAAAAGAGGGTGTTGGATCCCCTGGAACTGGAACTAAAGATGGTTGTTAGCCACCATGTGGGTGCTGGGAACCAAACCTGGGTCCTCTGAAAGAGCAGCCAGTGCTCTTAACTGTTGAGCCATCTCTCCAGTCCCTAAGTATACTTCTCAATGACTTTTTATACAAAGAAAGCATTCTTATGTCCAGCACCCAGGTCAAGAAATCAACCGTTACTACCTACAGGCAACCTTAGTGCACCCTTTCAGTCAGAACTGGCCTCCAGGAATTACCACTTTGTTGATGCCAACCTGCATAGACTTGTGCTAGTTCAAGAATGGAACTGTGTACAATATAGTTTACAGTGTCCTGACCTCTTTCTTTCAGGTATTTTGCATGTAGTTGTAGTTTTGATCGGATGTTTTAATCCTTGAAATCTAGTTCAACAAACATTTTTTTAAACCAGGAACTGGGCTAGAGCTAGAGACACAGAAACAACTAGGCAAATCCCAGCTCTAAGGACCCTTCAATACATTAATCTAGTAATGACTGGAGTTTAATGTAAAGTTGAATTCCTCTTCGTTCAATAAATATTTGTTCAGTATCCGCTACGGGAAGGGCGCTATCACAGGTGCTCAGGATAAGCACTGAGCAAGCAGACAAACATTCTGGTGGAAAGCCTCTCTTTTATTTCTGTGACATGTACAGGCAAGGTATGCATCTAATATCTACTTCCCACTCCGTCGTGCCTCTGATTTAAGAGGTACTAGTGATGACAGCTATTTTTTCTGTCAACTTGGAGCGTGAGACGATGGGAACCCCTGATCAACTGTAGGCTGGTTTGCAAACCATCGAGCCTGAGAAGTACATTTATGCATCTACTGCTGCCTTGTTGGATTCTCTCCATCCTTGTTGCTGTGCTTAGAGAAAGAAACAAAACCCTGGAGCCTGTATAGGACTTTGGGTGTCAGCTTACCTTGGAGTAATGCTGAGTATCATGTTGCTTTCCAAAACCATAAAATGAGAAGAGACAATTACCAGAGCTGTGATGGAAGTCATGAACCTTGGACCTCATTTTAATAAGTACAGGCTGTAATGTGTGCTCGATTACTTCGTGCTGGCTTTTCAGAGCCTAGTGAACTTCTTGAGTATAAAGCGCTGACATTGGAGGGACGAGGGATCAGACATGAATCAAACAGTCCACCAGGACTGACAGTTTAGTTGGCTGGCTCATTCTCCATCTCCAGTTTTACAGAAAGTTTCAAGTAGATGCAAAAATAGAGACAATGGTAAAGTTCCCCCTGTGCTTTCATCCTTCAGCTCCAAAAATGATCATTTCTTACCCAGTTCCTCTCTAACCCTTCCCTGATTATTTCCAAACCATCATAGATATCAAATAAATGATTCATTCCAAAGTGCTTGAGAAAGCAAGATCAGGGACCGCAATCCCTTTGGTTAACTGGCTTAGGGAAAAGTCACTTAGCCAGTTACTGGCAGGTGTATTTAGTCCCTGCAATACCAAAGTAAAATATCACAAGATTATTTACAGAATTATCATCTCATTATTATTTTCTAATATTTTATTTATTATTTTTTATTTTTATATGTACAACTGTATTACTTGCTTGTTAGGTGTGTGTACCTGTATCGTGCAATGCCTGTGAGGGTCCAGAAGAGGGCGTCGGATCACTCGGAACTGGAGTTACAAATGGTTGCTAGCTGCCATGTGGGTTCTGGGAATCAAACCCTGGTCCTCTGCAAGAGCAGTCAGTGCTCTTAACAGCTGAGCCATCTCTCCAGCCCCTCTGATCTCATACTGTTAAGAAATTGTCTGGTAGACAATCCTATTTATTTAGCCTAAATATACCTTTTTTTAAGCCTTTCAGTAGAATTCTCTAAAGAGTTCAATAGGGCATAGGAACAGATTAGTTGATCTCCTCAGTGATTTGAAAACCAGATCCCTGTGGATTTTGAAATTGCAAATAAATTTGCCAAGCAAAAGGATTCCTTTCAATTATTTAGTAATAAAATGGTCTCTGATTCCTTCTAAGCATCATTACCTCCCATTTTTGGCCTGTCCTGTTTTCAAAGGTCATTAGTTGGTGTTCATGATTCATGAACATGATGTCCACCAAATCAATGCCGGGTATGAGATATCAGCACGATGAGGCACGGAGGCAATTTTTCTACCACTTCCGGGATTCAGCACCCCATTCTATTGGCCTGCCAGAACATTCTAGAAGTTTTCAGAGCAGGTGAAAATCATCATTAGTGTCTGTGTCATGAAAACATATAAAATGTTGATTTGGCTGCACCTACCTGCTCTGTTTACTCCTCAAACTGTTTCCCAGGGCTTGTGGTTTCTATCACTGACAGGAGAAGCATTTCTTGAGGAACAACTAGAAATACAAAAAGCTGCAAAAGTTTTCTATATAAATAACACTATTAGAAAACACATCTAGACATTTGTCTATATCAGCCTTTACTTGTTTTTCTGAGAGATGAAAGCAGTAAAAAATTGACAATCGGTCAATTTAACCATTTTCGTTGTGAACTTTTTCTGGGCAGGTTATTCACATCGAATTCCTTTGACGTAATCAGTGATGACGCTTTTATTGGTCTTCCACATCTAGAGTATTTGTAAGTAAGAAAAGTTTTCCTGATGATGACTCAAGACAGAAGCTCTCAAGTTCCTACAGCTATCTGACCAAAAATATTGTCACCTATTGCAGATTCATCGAGAACAATAACATCAAGTCCATTTCAAGACATACTTTTCGGGGACTCAAGTCTTTAATTCACCTGTAAGTATAGAGATTGGTATTATTTTTCAAGCTTGTTTGTTTTGTTGGATGGTTTCTGTTTGTGGTTTGGTAGTTCTGGAGATCAAACCTAAGCCTTTCACATGCTAGGCAAGACCTCTACTAATGAGCTACAAGAGCTGACCAATTCAGCTGGGTACCTAAGGTTAAGGCACCCACTCAATGAGTACCCATGAAAATTTAAGAAGCCCAATTCTTTCTCTCCATGCACACTTGCCATCTTCTCTGTCACCTGTCAGCATATGCTCAGGAAATTTATTACAATTAATATTTTTAGCCTAGATGTGCCATAATTAGAAACACACTCTAATGCAGGGAAATTATATGACTGAAATAATTTTTTTCATCTGCATCATCACTCATTTCATGCATAATTATGAGCTGACTATACCTTTTCATTTGATATTCGCTGTATTGCTTCCTCTGTGTAGGTCCTAACTTTACATGCATTTAAACTGAGATAGCTATAGGCAATGACTATGTACTACTTGAGCAATGTATTTTATAAATGGAATATTTAATTATTCAATGGGGTGATTAAAGTCATTCTTAACAGGGAGCAGTTTTGTCTCCCAGGGAACAGTTAGTCATATGAACTATGCTTGCTTGTCACAGTTTAAGAATGTAACCAGTACCTAGTCAGTAGGGGGAAGGACTGCTCTGAAATAATCTGTAGTGTGTAGCACAGTCTCTACAGCCAAGAATGACCCAGCTTGAAATGGCATCGTGGGGAAGGAGAAAGCCTTCAACCTCATGAAAATGTAGCTTTCTTCTCTTGGCTTCTTCCAAAGATAGAGAGAGGAGAGAGAGAGAATACATTAGGGATGCTACATCTCCCTATGTTAGAGCTAAGGAAACAGAATTTGGGATACTGGGTGTTGAACTCAGGGCCTTACACAGTTCAGACAAATGCCTATCACTGAGCTCCATCCTTAGACAACACCATCCTTTTTTTCTCCTATTTATGTGGAGAGTGCATCTCAATAAATTGGCCAAGCTGGCCTTGACCTTGCTCTATGTTTCAGGCATGTTTTGAATTTGTGATCTTTCTGACTCATATACCTGAGTAGCTGAGATTACAGGCCTATGCCACCAGCCCCAGCACAGAAACAGAATCATGAAGGAGATACATGATTACTTAACTGAGTAGGTAGAGAACTATAAAAAAAAAACTCAGTCGTTCAATCACTCAATAACTATTCTGTTATGTTGTTTTGTTTTGTCTTGGGACGGCCTTCCTGTAGCCCTAGCTATCCCAGAACTCACTACATAGACCAGGTTGGCCTCAGTCTCACAAGAGATCTACTTGCCTCTGTCTCCTATGTGCTGGGATTAAAGATGTGTGCCAGAAAGGTATGCGTAGGCCCAGAAAATAACTGTTTCTTAAACGCCTACTATGTGTCTCATCTGTGTTGAAGATGCAGGAAAACTACGTGCCAGAGTCGTTCTGTCAGCCTTGGCCTGACCCCCCGTCAGCACAGCAGCCCAGATCTGTTCTAGCCCTAATAGAGCACAGTGATGCTTGCCCTTCGAGCTGTTTTCTGGTCCTGCTGCATCTGTCAGGCCTCTTCTGTCTTGCTGTTTGGTTTGCGGCAAGGGGGAAAGATGGCCGCATTTATTTTACAAAACTTATAAAATATTATTTATTTTATAAAATCATATCACTCAAGACTCTGATATAGTCATTACCATACAAACATTATTTGAGATGCTGCCCTTCCTTGTCAATTCAATTATACAATATCACGCAAAATGGCTATGTAATATGATGAATCTTATGAATCAAAATCTTATTTTGATCATAGAATTTAGTTCCTCGAAACATTTTCCAGACAAAATTAAATAAAAGAAATAAATGTATAGAAGAAGAAACGGATACTCATGACCCTAGGTTGAGATTGAATTCATGCACATGTGTGTCATTCAGCTTTGTTCAGCATCAGGGCACTGTCAGGGGGAGATGAGATCTGGTCTCTCCAGGAACCTGTGATACGAGCATTGCTGTGCCAGCTTGCTCAGGCGCATCTCTACTCCAGACTGAAGGCCTGGGGCTTCCCTCGGTCTACCTCGGTCAGAAAGGCATGGAGGAAGGGAAGGAGGCGAGGAAGGAAGAGAAGAGAGGACGGGGGAAAAGGAGGAGAGACGCGCAAACCAGGAAAGGGAGAAGGCAGACAGTCTGTACAGCGCCCTGGTGAAGAACACACATTTTGCTTGATGACAGTCCATTGTGCCCGTCAAATGAAATGGGAATTTAAATTGGGGTGAAAACGAAGCCCCTGTTTTCACCCAAAGGAAATCCTGCTCTCTGAGCTGGTGCTGCAGGTGCAAAGTCGATGTGGCGAGGGATAGAGGTTAAGGATGATCAAACAAATAGGAACCTTAAATTTCTTGCATCTTAATGCATCACATGCTTTAAGGGTACATCACAAGATCTTGGCAATGTTTTGATCTAGAAGTGGTAACAACACATGGCTCCTTTTAAATCATTTCTATAAGGCAGCTTACGCTAGATATGGAGTGGGACCCACAAAGATGATTGGAACCCAGGTTCAACTTGGAGGTGCTCATTCTGGAAAGCAAGATGAATTAGGCAAACAAATATTTTCTCACTACATGTCTTTGTCTCCAAGTTTTAATTGCTTCTCTAATGATGCTGTTCTTCAAGGTGTATTTCCTTCTTTCCCTCTTCCTTTTAAGGAAAGATGAAGCAGGCAGCCTTTGAAACCCAAATGTCTCTCTGCCTGCTCAGTACATCAAGTTCATTTTCCACTATTCACTGCTTATAAATAAGCCTGGCATTTGTGAGCCATTAATTTCCTTTTTAAGGTTTTAAGTTCCCAAGTGAACTTTTCTCCCCGTCTCATCAGTTCTTCCCAATTAAAAGTCAAATATTCAAGCACTGAAGAATGCTTGTCCATCCTCCAACCTCTGTACAGTGCAAGAAGAGCTTACAAAGTTATTTCATACTCTTCACCTCACTGTAGCCTCCAGGTGACCTTCTGAAGGAAAAGTAGGATGCCCTCACTGATGCACTCTGAGTGGATACTGCTCCCCAGCTCAGCAGCAGCACAGCCAGAGGGATTCCAGGTCTTCTGAAAGACATCTAGTGAAGGTGCCACTTATGTCAGTTACAGAAAGACCAGAAAGTTCTTATTAAGATAACTGGATCCTTCCACCCACTGTATGTGATTTGAGATGCAAATATGATTAGATAAGAAATGAATCCTGCTGTGATGGTTCAGCGGGTAAAGGTACTTGCTGCCAAGCCTGATGGCTTCAGTTCAATCCCTGGACCCCACATGATGGAAGGAGAGAGAGAACTGTAGCAGGTTGTCCTCTGACCTCTATATCTGCATCATGGCACGAATGCTTGCACATACATATGCATACACAGATAAAAAGATGAATGTAAAAAGAAAAAATTCCAAAGAAAGGAATCCTGAAGACAAGAGACCCTTGCTCTCATTTTCCAAATGCAGAGTTGGTGTTAAGTGCATACTTTTAGATCAACCTGGTTCCACTCTTGCCTAACCTTAAAAATGCTCCAAGAGACTCAGTTCATTCCTAAAGAAATAATGAACTTTGATTACTTTCTTACTTATCCATCTGTTTCACTACCTTTACCTTCTAAAGAAGCATTTACAAACAATTTCAAAATTACCACACTTGGGCTAGGGAGAGAGCTTTACAAATGTGAACCTGAGCTTGATCCCCAGAACCCACGTTAAAAAAAAAAATCCATGTGTATTGGCACGCTGTTGTAGTTGTACCCACTTTGAAGCCTGCTAAGTCCCGAGGCCCTCTCTGAATTGCTTTATTCTGAGTGACTATCGAAATACTGCGCAAGCACATTAGTCATCTTTTTATAACTCTAAATTCGTGAGGCAGGCTTACTTACAAGGAAAAGAGACTTAGCTCACAGTTTTGAGGGGTTCGAGGGCACAGCACTGGATGGGTCCATTTCTGGTAGAGTCCAGAGATGGCATATGGCATATGGCATCATGTGGTGAAGGAGCTGAAGTGCATGTTTCTGTGTGCCAAGGCACAGAGTTAGGGAGAAAGCACTGTGAACTTCCATGGCTGATACCACCACACACCCTGCAGACCTGCTCTCACAATGCCTTCCTTTCCCCTCAGTTTTGCCATGGTGATGATTCCACAGCCAGTGGAGGCTCTGGAAAGTGTAGCTTCAATTCAAAGTCTGCCTCCAAATGGTCCCTCAAAACACCCAGGATATCACCCCGTTGAATACCTACTTGCCTTGAGGCTAGCTAAAGTTCAAGCGTTCTGGAAGTCAGACAGTCTCCTTCCCATCATCCCCTCCATTTTAGTCATCTGACGGTTTACCTGAAAGAACCTCTGATCATAGCAATGGAACTTACTGGAAAAACTCAGCTAAGGCAGACTAGACTGGCTCAGACAGCACGTTTGTTTCAGTGCCACAGGGCTGTGCTGCTAAGAAAGCAACACCCACAGCCATCTGGGGTGCTCCCAGCCCCCCTGCAACAACACATCCTCAGCTTGGGTTTTGGTGTCTCTAGGAGACTTCGGCTTCATGTGCTGTTATTTTAATTTTCTATGAGACGTGTGAGGGGTGCACTGTCTCATTTGCAGTCCTGATCTGGACGGATAGAGGTTCATGTCTTCCAGCGCCCAGCTGTCCTAAAGCACTTTGCAGCATTCTGCTCATTTCCTCTCTAACAGCTGGATGTTCCTGGGTGCCTTGCTAAACCCACTGTCAGGTTTGTTTTAACTCATTTAAAACAATTATGATTTGCTATGTGAACTGCATTAACTAGGGTTTAATCACCCTTGTCACTGAACATCGGTGACTTTCATCTCTCTCGATTAGGAACAGGGATTCAGGGAATTGCTAACTGATACCCAGCACCCACTGCAATGTAGCTGCTGTCCCAGCTTGCCAAGGTAGCATCTCCTCTGGCCAAGATCAGCAATAGCCTTCTAAGACCCGTTAGATTCAAAGTAAGGTTTTGTTTGTTTAATTTTAAGCAAAGTCTCCTGTATGCCCACTGGGCTCAAATTTGCTGTGTAACTGAGGATGATTTTGAATGTCTTATCTTCCTGCCTCTACCTCCAAAGTGCTAGGATTACAGGTGTATGCCACCACACCCTGTATGGCATGCTGGTGCTCAAACTCAGGGTTTGTGCTTGGTAGGCAATCATTCCAGCAATTGAGCTTCATGCCTGGCAAGTAGTCTACTAATTGAACTATATCCCCAAACGTCACCATCAGGTTGGCAGATCATCATCACCAGCATTTTCATATGAGCAAACTGAAACACAGTGGAGTTTATTACCTGCCCAAGGGCCTCTAGGTTTTGAACCTAGGCAATAGGCAATCTGGTTGATGAAATTCTCCCTTAGGTTCTAAATCACACTACTGCCTCCCCCTCCCCCGCCACACACACATATGTGGATGCTAAGGCTACAATGAAGGTCTCCTGGCTGACTAGGGACACACAGATATCCTTAGTTTGGGGCTGCTGCATACATTCTTTGTACCCTTCTGGACCATCCTCAGCAAAAGTAGCTATTCCACAGCACACAAGTTGATGACACCTCCCCCCTAATATTTTGGTATATCTATGCGAACAGTCTTAACTCCACCTGCCCATAACTGCAGTGACTCCCTCCTAAGGGAGAAAGGCTGGATGAGTATTAACAGATATCAATAATGATGTTTAGAGAGTTGGTCGGCATTCCCTATAAACTTCTATAGTCTTTTATTTGTTTCAAATTATAAAAATTCGCTCATTAGAAAAATTCAAATCTTGCTACAGTATACCATGATTCAAGCATCAAAGTTAAATCTGCTGCTACAGCTTGAATATGGTTTGCACCCTCAAACTCATAAAAGACTTTAATCCCCAAAGCCATATACTAATGGTATTAAGAGGGTGGAAACCTAATCCAATTATGATGTTTAGAGGTAGTATCTTTGGGAAATTTTTTGGTTTAAATATTATCTTTGGCTGAAGCTTCTCTGACTGAGTCTGGGACAGGCAGCATCTGCTCTTTTCTTTGTCTAGATTAATGTCCTTCTCAGGAATTCCAGCCTCCCTCCTTCCCTCCCTGCCTCCCTATGTCCACTGCCTCCTTCTCTCCCTCCTTCCTTGCCTTCTTTCTTCCCTCCCTCTCCCCTCTCCTTCCCTTCCTCCCTTTCTCTCTCCCTCCCTCCCTTCCTTCCTTTCCACTTGCGTTAATTCATTTAAAGGTATTTACTGAGGACTTACTCTGTGTCAGGCACTAAAATATTCTTCAAGTACTCAAGGCAGAGCCATCCTAGACAGAGTTAACAGCGATGAACTGCTCTCCCCAGCCCCTCATGGTCCTGTCTTCACCCCACTCCCAGTCAGCCCCACCCACCCTACCAGATATTCCAGTGTTCTCTCTGCTTCCTAGAAAATCCTGTTGTCAGAGCAATGACTCTTAGCCATGTGGCTTAAAGTACTGCTTCTACATCATCTGATTATTAAAGATGAAGCCAGAAGCCTTTCACAGTAAAAAGTACAAAGATGTGATTTAAGAGGAAGATTAGAGCTTGGCGATCATTTTGATCAAGGAGGCATTGACTTCATAGAAAACTGCCAGAACTCAAACTTAACCTCCTGCTTCTCAGCCCACACCATTTCTTCTGCACTCTGGCCTGATTCAGGGAGCCATACAGCAAATCTGTCAGAGGAGGGGTTGGCTTGGGCCCAGGAAAAAGCCTGTTTTTCTTTAGCTCTACATGATGAAAATCAATGGAAACTTCTGGTGATCCCCTCTAACCCCAGACCTCTGTCTCTTTCACCCTTCTAATTTTTCTTCCTCTTTTCCTAAGTAGGATTAGTTAGTATTAAAACCTAGTTCTGAATTAGCTTACCAGAGTATGCCAGCAAACAGACCTTTGAAGAAGGAGGTCCCCACCCTAGTTTATGATTGCATGGCGTCACTCTAGAAGACAGAGAAGGACCAGAGACCTTGGAGACCAGAACCAGCAAAATGGCTCCTCGGAGTCATTTGTCTACATGGCTCTGTATTAGTAATGGAAAGAAAACATGATTAAAATGATCATTATTTTTTCTCCTTTAGTTAAAAAAATAACTTTCACACATTCAAATTTTTCAATGGGAAAAAATAATTATTATATACATATATGTATGTATGTGTGGATGTGTCAACAAAATGAACTTTTAAAATATTTTATTATTTTATTTTATGTGTGTAAGTTAAGTGTATTGCCTGCATGCATGTAAATGTACCCATGTCGTGCAATGCAGAGGCCAGAAGAGGTCACTGAATCTCCTGGAACTGGAATGACAGATGGTTGTTAGCCATCATGTGGGTGCTGGAATTTGAACTCAGGTCTTCTGCAAGAACAGTCAGTGCTCTTCATTGCCATCTCTCCAGCCCCCCAAAGATGAATATTTAGAATAGAATTATCTCTCCTAAGAAAGAGAGAAAAGATATTTCAGCCCCTTAAATTGAATATTTTAAAGAGCTTATTTATGAAGCTGGAGAGATGGCTCAGGAATTCTGAACACTGACCTGAGTTCATTTCCCAACACTCACATTGGGGGAAGGGGGGGGCAGGGTTTCAACCACATATAACGCCAGCCCAAAGGGATCTGACACACTCTGACTCTGCTGACTTCTGCACATATACACACACACCTATACAGACACATACACTTAAATAAATAATATTTTAAAGTACTTAACTATTAAACACACTTTCGATGACAACAAAAAGATTCTTTTGGGGGTCGTAAAACAAAACACATGGACCTTAAAAATTCAACTGCAAGTATAGCAATTTTCCTAGAATCCATTGCAAAGGAGTGGGTAAAAACTGTCAGTGGCTATGTGTGTTAATCCTCACAGTTAATGAAACCCACATTATTTTTCATTATTTTTACTTTATATGTATGAGTGTTTTGCCTGCATTTACGTAAATACACCCATCTTGTGCAATGCCTGTGTAAGCCATAAGAGGGCGTTGGATCCTTCAGACCTGGAGTGATAGGTGGTGATTAATCACCCAGGTCATCTGAAAGAGAAGCTAGTGCTCTTAACAACAGAGCCACTCTCCAGCCCTGAAACCCACACTCTTTGCAATAGGGTCTTACCGTCATGTTCTAGAGGGTAATCAGGAGCAGTGGCAGAAGCCAGCAATGCTTGAGGGTCTATGGGATTCCACTGGCCAACATCTACTACAGTATCCTAAAATATATGCATATACATATATAAAGAGTTTAAATTTATTTACTCTGCAATATCAGTGGAAGACAATTCCCTTATTAGATACAGCCTTGTAAATAAAAAGCCCAGTGCCAGGAATACGGTACCTCTTTTGCTCCCCTCTTGTCAACAATATATGAAATATTCCATGTTAACTATAAACCATCTCTTACTCCCATAATCTCTTACTAAGAAGTGTGATGGGTTGCTTCCAATTCTTCATTGCTGTAGATAACAGCAAGATCAAAGACCTTCTGCTTATGCACTTGGATGCTAATATTTCAAATTTCTTCTCACTTGAGATTTGCTAAAGACTCTTAACTGGTCTGTGGGGTCATTTTCTATTTCCTCTTGCATTTACAGGTTTTGTTAATCCCCTTCCACATTTCTGAATCACCCATCTCCCCCTGTCAATCGCTTGCACTAGAAGGGTGATCCGTCTCAGGGCCCATTGCATTTTTTTGATAGAGTAATTCCCAGGTTCTGCCAGCTTTGCCTCCCGAGGTGATTCTCTGCTCAGGCTCTTCTGCCTGCTTTCTGTTTATTTAATGTGACCTAATGGCCCTAGGACTACCCAGAGACCTAGAGAAGCCATCAGGAATTCAGCCCAGGGCTATGAGCACAGCAAAGCCTTGTTGTTCTCATCTCTGGGCCTTTAACTTCTTGCTTTCCTTCTGGGTACAGACAGCTTTCTCAGATGACTGCTCATCAAACCAGGAATTGAGGCAAAGTGCCAGCCTACCTTCAGCAGATAATTTTCTTCCTACTCTTCATGGAGGGTCATGAAAGTTCATTTATGCAGTCCACTTTCTGAACATTGTTTGTTGGACCATGTACACGCTGGAGCCCCAATCCTTTGCCTGGTGCCCCATCCCAACCACTTTTTATTGAAAGTACTCTAGATACTAGATATTATCCCAATTTATTTCATTTTCTCTTTCCAATGCCCTTTGAAGTGTTGGAAAAAATTTTTTTTTATTTATAAATTATTCTTATTTTCATCTCCAAATTAAAAAAAATACTGAATTGTACTAGTCAGTTTTCTGCCACTGTAACAAATAACCTGGCATAATCAATTTATTTTCTCACAGCTTGAGGTTTCAGTTCATGATAGTTTTGGCCTGTGGTACATATGCCAGGAGTAAAACTCAGCTTAATAACCAGAAAACAGAAAGTTAGGATGGAATCAGGGTTCCACAGTCTCTTTTCAAGACTACATTCTGGGGGCTCAAAAGATGGCTCAGTGCTTAAGAACACTGACCGTTCTTGCAGAAGACCCAGATTCAAATCCCAGCACCTACATGGCAGCTAACAACCATCTGTAACTCCAGTTCCAGGGAATCCAACGCCTTCTTCTGACTCCATGGGCATTGCGTGACACTGATATAATTGCATACATGCAGGCATAATACTCATACACATAAAATAAAAATAAATTAGGGAAAAAAAAAAAAGACCACATGCCAAGTGATCCTACTAGGCCTCACTTCTTAAAATTTCCACCATTTCTCAATAGCACCATGGGAACTGGGGACCAAGCCTCTAACATATGGGCCTGTAGGAGACATTCTAGACCCAGTGTACCATGACTATTAAAGAAGATGCAGCATCAAAGTCATACAGCTGGTAAGTGGTGGAGTCATGATTTCTGCTGAGCTCAGCCTGACTCCAAAACCCCAAACTGTACCTTTCACCACCAAATCCATTGTCACTGGGACTTCAACTTTCTGATTCTTTTCCAATTCGTACATTCATTGAAAAAGTTTTGGTATCTAGTGGTAATTTCTAAAAACAACAAAAACAGCATAATTAACTTAAAAGAACAAGTTCTAAAAATCATGAAAAATCTCATATTTAATTAGAGGAAGCAAAACACATAGAAGACATTTAAGAGTGTTTTAAAGGGAAGTTGAGAGGATTTTTCAAAGACTTTTCAGGCTCTTCCATTTAAGTTTTAAGTTTTATTGTGAAAAATAAAAATTGAAGTACACAATAAATGTAATAAAACCCAGAAATTTTGAATACCTGGAGCCCTTTCCAGCACTTTATTACACATGCCTTCCAGTAATATGCACACATTTCTATTTCCTTGATACTATCAAAACTATTTCCTATTCATTGACCGTAATCAGGACCATTCTGGTTATTTGTGAACTTGCAAATAGGAAAAGAAAGAGAAAACAATTCTGTAATAGAGTAAGAACCAGAAGAAGGGGAAAGAAGGAAATGACTAAAGAGGATAGAAGGATGGATATTTATGAGAAACCTTTTTCCTAAGATGGAATGACTGGAATCCAAAGGTAAAAACCAGAACAGAGAATGTCCTTTAGAAAAAAGAACAGATGTGAAACCAGAGGAATTGTGCCATTAATACTATTGATATAGTATAATGCTATTATACTATTGATCGAGGGTTTAGCTGTTCTCTGGAGCAAGTGAGGCGGAGGGAGGGAGGGAGGAGGTCAAAACCCCCTTGAAAAGAGGGAGGATATGTAGAGGTGGACACCACCCTCAGTGTCATCAGTTACCAGCTGGGAGACATCCTCTAGGCTGCGTCTCTGAGAGTGTGACTCCCATGATTATGATGAGGGGTGCCCAAGCATCTTTCTGTGCTGGTTTATTGTTGTTATTACCCTAAATGAAAATAAAGTGTTAGGTCAATGCTCAGTGGATGTTGGAGCACAAAGATCAGAAACTGAAAATAACAGGAATTTGAGTAGTATCTTAAAAGGAAAAACAAAAGTACTACACACAGTTTAACGGACTGCAGCGGGAACGGGGACTCAAAAGTAAGTTTTATCCTAATACATTTATTTATCACTTCAGTTTATATCACTCTTTTTTCCCCCCCCCAGGAGTCTCGCAAACAACAATCTCCAGACACTGCCAAAAGATATTTTCAAAGGCCTGGATTCCTTGACAAATGTGTAAGAGGACCTGAGAAATCACTGATTAATTAATTTGATGTAATTAATAAGGGGACCTGGTATTGATGATTAGTATTTTTAAATCATCCATTTAAAATTAAAATAGCTTTAGAATTAAATTAGAATGCTCTAATTGGTTTAATTCTTAAATCTATGTACACTAAATATGAGATGTCTTTGTGATTTACCCTGGGAAATTCTGAATACACAGTACCCAGGCATTTCTTTGACCAAGCGTGTGCCTTTTGGTAAGGGGGATGATAAGGTCTCTGGGGGAGCCCCAAAAGGAGAGGCTGCCACAAAAACATCAAGATCTTTTTTTCTCATGAGGTCCAGGAAATAGGGCTACAAAGAAAAAACATAAAGGAGTCTGGGAAACTGACAGACTAAGATGAAAGGTTACACCCAAGGGTTGGTCAACAGAAATGGAGCAGGAAGTTTGGGGGAGGGAGGAAAGTTTGCCTTTTCTCATTAGACGGAACAACAACTCTAGGCTTAATCCCCAGGAATTTGGCTTAAGCCCCAGGAAGGGAATGAATTTAATTATTTTTGACCCTTTTTCAAACAAAAGAGCTTTCAAACTTTGACTTTTAAGCTTCAGGGTGAAAGATCTTTGTAAGGAATTTGTATATTTTGCTGTAAACTAAGCAAGTGCTATATGCCTAACCCTCTCAAAGCAATTTAGTTGGCTTAAATGTCTTCCAAAACATTAGCAGTGTATTTAAATGTCATAAAGTAGAATATAGAAACAAATGAAAAGATATTTGAGAACTTTTTTTTACCATTCATTTACATTGCTAGAGACTATGTATTCAAAACAACTTTCTCCAATGACCAAAAAAAATTGAGTCAAGAATGTCCTTCTAAGCCTAGCATTTAGCTTCAAATCATGAAGCAAATGAAATGCTTTCTTGGCTCTTTGCAGTGGTCCCTCAGCTCATCTTCCGGTACTTACAACCCCCAATTCCCAAATAATGGTTTATTTCCAAGTAAGTGCCACAATCAAGACACCCTAGAGAGACCTGACAGGTCACTTGTCTGCTGTGGTTTACAATAGCCTAGAAGGTTTGGTTCTGGATCAGAGAACTCTTTGGGGACGAGGTCATTTATGGGAATGCTTTGGAAATCAGATGATGCTCCATGGCAGACTTGGGATGTAGTTCATGGTGGGGCCTCTTTCCATCCCGTGTTGATCCAATACTTAAAATTGGCTCCGTCTCTCTACGGAATCCCTTAACGAGTTTGACCCAAATCAAGAATTGTCTTAAAAGTACAAGAATTCCTGTTAACTTGTTGTTTGTGGGTTTCTTGTTTTTTTTTTTTTTAAACGAACATATCTCTTAAATACCTAAATATTTGAGTATTTAAAAATTACTTATGTACTGAATGAAGAATAGGAAGCACCTATCTTATAAATTCTGTGTGAGCAGAAAAGGAAATGGAATTCCTGAACAGAAGCAGTACAAATAGAGAACTTGGTGAGTGGGGGTCATGTGAGGAAATTAAAACCATGCCATATAGTTTATTACGGACATGAGCTATTGCGTGTCTTATATCTACATTAATTCTGCCTTGGGAAAGTCATTTCTTATTAAAATGGAATTTGTAGATCACAGAATAGGATCAGGATTAATTATGTCTGTGAAAAAGAAAAGCCAGTGGCTCTCTGGATTTAATTAAATGCCATACAGCAATCACTGCACTCTGTCCTTCAGAGCTTGCTGCCCTGTCCAATAAGGTGCTTGCTGGACACTTGTTGTCACTGGGCCCCTGAAGTGAGCTACTAGTACAGCTGAGGCATCCTTTTTTTTGTTTTACATTATTTATTTATTATTATTCTTTCTGGTGCTGGGGATCGAAACCAGGGCCCCAGGCCTCTGCCATGCTAAGTATGCCTCTACCTCTGAGCTTTGCTCAAGCCCCTTAATTTTTTAAGATTCAAATTTAAATTTTTTTCACTTTAATTATTGGAAGATAATATTTTTGGGAACAATTTGGGTTTATGAATCTATTTTTCAATTATAAATTTTATGGACTCTAAATACAAATCACATATTTCAGATTTGGAATTAGCATCTGAATTGAGATGTATGTATAAACCATACATTGGACCTCAAAGATAGCCCCAAAACAGAAAACAAATATTGATTAATAAGATAGCTCAATAATGTTTATATTGACTATGCATCCAGATGGTAAAATTTTGAATGTGTCTACCTAAATAAAACCTCTCATTAAAATTAATTATACCTGTTTCTTTTTACTTTTTTTTTTTAGTGTAACTATTGAAAACTGTAACTTCTGCATGTGGGTACCACATTATTTCCACTGATAGCACTGTTATAGACGGAGACACTTTTGCCTCAAAGAGTAGGTTATGAGCTTCTGTTATCTGGGGTGGCCTTTGAGGTTACTCTATGATCACTCTCTGAACCCCAACTGAACGGTCAGTCAGGTTCAACCCAGATTACTGAGGCCACACAGGTTGATGATTGAAGTTAAAGTCATGCCTGGGTCATGACAGGAGGTCTGTCTTTCAGGGACCTGAGAGGGAACTCATTTAATTGTGACTGCAAGCTGAAATGGTTGGTGGAGTGGCTCAGTCATACCAATGCAACTGTGGAAGACATCTACTGCGAAGGCCCCCCAGAATACAAGAAGCGGAAAATCAACAGTCTCTCCTCCAAGGATTTTGATTGTATCATTACAGGTAATGATTTAAAACCACTTTATAGCATAAGATTAAAATAAAGGCTACTTTTTCTTTGCATATATCAGAATTGATTTTTTTTAATATCTTAAGAACCATGTGAGCAATTTAATTGGCGAAAAATTATGAACCTTTAAAATTCCACGTGCTTAAAAACATAATAAAATTGCCATTTTACTGTTTCTCTAAAATAAATGTATTTCTTATGGATAGTTGAGATTTAGCCAAGGGAAGAGGTATTAATATTAGCTCACATTTATTCATCGTTTCCTATTTTTGTAGAATTTGCAAAATCCCAAGACCTGCCTTATCAGTCTCTGTCCATAGATACTTTTTCTTATATGAATGATGAATATGTAGTCATTGCTCAGCCTTTTACTGGAAAATGCATTTTCCTTGAATGGGACCACGTAGAAAAGACCTTCCGGAATTATGACAACATTACAGGTACGGAAAGCGTGATTAAATTTTGAATGGGAGGTTAAACTACTTTGGCCAAGAGTACTAGGGAAAGATGAATGGTCTGAGGGATGCTAATCCCAGCTATTTGTCTTGAATGTGCCTGCTAAACCTTAGCTAAGCTTTCATTTCTTTACTGGTAAAACGAGAATAAAATCCAACACACAGGGTTGTTAGTAAGATAATCTGATCATGTGTTCAAGAAACAGCCTAGGTCCAAGCATACTAAATATACATTAAAACGTGAATTAATTTTCTTCCAAGTGAAAGCCCTGGACCACAATAATGGGTTCTGCTCTAGGTTCTGCCCCAGGCTAGCTAGGCAAGGCAGTCGCCCTCACTGTGTCCTTGTTTAACTTTAAAATAAGAAGATGAGGGCCTAGAGAGATGGCTCAGGGGTTAAGAACACTGACTGCTCTTGCAGAGGAATCCAGGATCGATTCCCAGCACCCACCCACATGATGGTTAAAAACTACCTGTAACTCCAGTTCCAGGGGTATCCAACACCCTCCTCTGACCTCCGCAGGCATTTCACCATACGAGTGCACTTACACACATGTAGGCAATGCACCCATACACATAAAATAAAAACAACAAATAAAAATATTTTGTAAAATATAAAAAATAAAATGAGAAGATAAGCCAGGTGTGGCACGTGCCTTTTATCCCAGTACTGCAGAAGTAGAGGCAAGAGATCTCTGTGAGTTCTAGGCTAGCCAGGGCTACATAGAGACCACGACTCAAAAAAACAAAATAAAACAACGAAAACCGAAGTGCTTATAGACTCTGGCAGGCCCATGTTGGAATGCCAACTCTGCCTTCTGATAGCACACCTTAGCCTTTCTGAGTTTCGGTTTGTTCATCTAGAAAAAGGATGGTAAGCAGGGTGCCATGGTGATGCACAACTTCAATCTCAGCATTTAGGAAGCTGAGGTAGGATTGTGAGTTAGAGTTTGAAGCCTGCACGGACTACATAGTAAGACTCTGTCTCAACAAACAAAGAGATAAGAAAAGGGAGGGTACATTTAACTCAAGATTGTTGGGATAATTTAATGAGCTGATTTGACAAAGCATACAGTAAATGTTCATAAATGGCAGTCTTTAATTACAGTTATTATAGTGAACTTCCAGTGTGTCAGGGAAAGCAATACTCTCTGCAAGGAGGAGAAAAGAAGTTCAGTTGTAGCTATGTGTCCTAAATGTCTAGGGCAGGGCGGATGTGAGATGATAGCTTCATTGTTCATAACAAAGCTCTGTAGGTGTAAAGACACAGACCCTGAGGCCACTGCTGCCATTGGGCCTCAAGATTGGCCCTGCCCAGTACACTAAGGGAATCTCTCTTTTCAGGCTGATTTCTGTGGAAGTTATATGACCCCAGCCCACAGGCTTACTTGTTCCAAACAGGATGGCCACATACCTAATCTCTCATTTGTCTTTTCCCAGGCACGTCCACTGTGGTGTGCAAGCCTATAGTCATTGAAAACCAGCTCTATGTCATTGTGGCCCAGCTGTTTGGTGGCTCTCATATCTATAAGCGAGATGGTTTTGCAAACAAATTCATAAAAATCCAGGATATTGAAATTCTCAAAATCCGAAAACCTAATGACATTGAAACATTCAAGATTGAAAACAACTGGTACTTTGTCGTTGCTGACAGTTCAAAAGCTGGGTTTACTACTATTTATAAATGGAATGGCAATGGATTCTACTCCCACCAATCCTTACATGCCTGGTACAGGGACACTGATGTGGAATATCTAGAAATAGCCAGAACACCGCTGACCCTTAGAACACCTCATTTAATACTGTCCAGTAGTTCCCAGCGCCCTGTGATCTACCAGTGGAACAAAGCAACACAATTATTCACTAACCAAACTGACATTCCGAACATGGAGGATGTGTATGCAGTGAAGCACTTCTCGGTGAAAGGCGATGTGTACATTTGCTTGACCCGATTCATCGGCGATTCCAAAGTCATGAAGTGGGGCGGTTCCTCCTTCCAGGACGTTCAGAGGATGCCATCTCGAGGGTCCATGGTGTTCCAGCCTCTTCAGATAAATAATTACCAATATGCAATTCTTGGAAGCGATTACTCCTTTACTCAAGTATATAACTGGGATGCAGAGAAAGCCAAATTTGTGAAATTTCAGGAGTTGAATGTTCAGGCACCAAGATCATTCACACATGTGTCCATTAATAAGCGTAATTTTCTTTTTGCTTCCAGTTTTAAGGGAAATACGCAAATTTACAAACATGTCATAGTTGACTTAAGCGCATGAGACACCAAATTCCATGGCTGCCATCGGAAACTACAGTGTGTGACCTGGATGAACTCAATGCATGATGACTCTTCTTGCCACACTTGCAAATGAATGCCTTTCAACATTGAGACTGCTAGAGCCAATACTACCAGTATCGCCATCCTTAACTGTCCAGTCCAGTGGTGTGGAAAGCTACCTTTTATAAGACAAAATTTCATTGTGTAACTGTTCTTTGCAGTGAAGATGTGTAAATAAGCGTTTAATGGTATCTGTTACTCCAAAAAGAAATATTAATATGTACTTTTCCATTTATTTATTCATGTGTTCAGAAACAACTGCCAAATAAAATGTTTACATTTTCTTTCATATCCCAAAGGTAATTATTTACAAGATTTGTTTGATTCTTGTTGATTGTATGTTGAGGAAATAGTTTTATACAATAGGATTATATTTGGATCAAGGATTTATGGTGTGAATAATGAGTAAGGATATAAATGAAAATGATTTCCCATAATTTATAAACAGGTTTATCTGTGTTATATCAGTGGACTTTGAATATTCAGAATATGTGACTTTTAGAGTAATTCTAGGTGAAACAGTAACAAAAGAGATTTTGCCTGTCACGTTAAGACCAATCTAAAACGAAGAGAAAGACTAACCTTTCCCACCTCGGAACCTCAGCTAAAAACACCACTCATCCTGTTTAAAGAAGAAATTTAAGATTTAGGATTTAATAATCCCTAATCAGGGACTTTCTAAATATCTGACTTAGAATCGTCTGACAACTGATAGATTGTAACCTTGTGTTTAGCACTTGCCTCACACATAACCACTCTGCAGGCCACATGACCTGATGGAGGATGCTTCCCTTCTAGATACTGAATTTGATGTTACTGACCCGCCTCACAGTGCCTACAAGGCTCATGTTTGATATTCTAGATTCCTACTTCAGGATCACCTGGGTCATTAGTACTTAGCACAATGCCTGTGATGTACATAATAGGCTCTCAAAAAAAATGTTTTTAAAGAGCTAGAACCATAGCCCCTTAATGGAACTGCTTGCATAGAATGTATAAGATCCTAGGTTCAATCTCTAGACCCACACACACACACACACACACAAAAAGCTTTCTGAAAAATGTATGTATCCTTCTCTTAAAATAAACTTCATGAGGCCCTCTGACCCAACCAGTACTTACTGAGCACTTATTAAGAATTCGGGGCCAGTCATGGTAGGGCATGCCTTTAAGAGGTAGGCAGATCTCTATGAGATCAAGGCTAACCTGGTCTATACAGTGAGTTCCAGGCCAGCTGGGGCTACAGAAAGACCCCGTCTCAAAAAGACAAAACAAAAAACCAAAACCAAAAAAAAAAAAAAAGCCAAGCAAACAAACAACAGAAAAAAGAATGCAGTGTGGTTGTGGGCAGTTAATAGGGAAGAATAGGACATGCCTGGAGTCTTAGAAAAAGAACGGGGATTGGCTAAAATACAAAATCTATAATACAGAATCTATATATTGAACAGTGAGTGCCAAGAATTATCTGAACAGTCCAGCTTTTGAGTATCCTGGGAGTAACAGAGATGACCTGTGGGAAGATACACCCCTTGTTTGAACTTAAAGGGAAGATGTGATTTCTAAAGAAGACTGTACAGAGACAATACTGCTGGCACAAACTGGCTACCTTTACGGAGAGGTTCAGAGCTTGCTTATGTTCCCCACTGGGTAGGGGCAGGCAGACAGCAGTTTTCCATGCCCAATATGAATCTGGCAGTCTTAGGCATCAGAGATTCACAAAGTAATGACAGTCTTCAAGAAGCAACTCCTTGGGGGCATTGTGTACCAGGACTGGATTCTGCCACCCATCTAGAAAAGATGCTAGGTAGGTCTGGCTTCCAGGTTAGGAGAGATGACAGCTAACCCACTTGTTGTCTTGTACCTAGGAGAACTAGACTGGAATGTCTCTTCCTTTGTTCTGAAAAGCACTGCCATATACTGTTGGAGGACTCTTGCTTTAAACAGTCTTGGTTGAAGTCCAGCTCTGCCATGCCCTGGCTCTGCCACAGGCAAGGTACTTAACCCACCTGAGCCTGCCTCTTCATTTTTAAAGGTGAATAATATCTACTTCCAAAGAGAAGAAAGGAACCAAATGAGGGAGTACACGAGTGCAGATTGTGTTTCCCAAATGTAGCCCTCCACACCTCCCCGTATCTCCACGTGACCTTGCCCCTACCTCATTAAGAGGTGGTGCCTAAACCACCTGTCCTTAATCTGAATGTGATCTGTTTGTAATTCATGGAATGTGGTGAAAGTAATGCAGTTTCACCTCCAGGGGTAGGTGAAAAAAAAACATAAAACCACGATCTCCTGCCTTGTAAACTGGGACACTTGCCTGCAGAGCCTGGGCAGCCAACCACACGAGAAGTCTTACTAGCCTGAGGCTTCAGCTCTGTGCTGAAGCCCAGATCCCATGCAACAATCACCTGCTGGTGCTTGCATCAACCCAGCGGTGTCTCAGACAACAGCCAACATCAACCCGCCAGTCCTGTGAAGCCTGCGATGATTCCAGACCCTACTGTCAAGTTACTGCCAGACATGAGACCTTCCCACCAGAGGCTGCAGGTGTCACAGAGCAAACAACCCCTCTGCACTATCCCTGTGCAAATTCACGACCCACAGACTCTATGAGCTAATAAAGCGGTTGTTTTAAGTGGCTACGTTTTGGGGTGATTTATTGCACACAGTAGTAATCAGAAAACTGCATAAAATGCTTACAATAGAATGGTCTGTGTAGGGACTTTCCAAAGAATATTATTGCTGGTAAGCTCCACCCCTAGCATACTGCACACTTTTGGGTCACACTCTACCTTTTAAAGAACTCCTTTTATGAACATGATTCAGTGTCCTTATCCTGTCCTGAGTTTCAGAATGCTGAGTTTATAGATATACATTCTGCTGTTTGTTTCCAGAGAAACATTGACAATGCAGCGCTAGTCAATCAGCCTTCTAATTGTTCTTAAAGCCCAAAACACAAAGCTGAGGTGAGCTGGTTGAATTAGGACTATTACTCAGCCCAGCACTCTTTCTGCCACAGGATGCTACTCTCCAACTCAAACCCAAGACTTGATGGGGCAAGAGAGGAGAGAGGAGACACAGAAAATAAGTCCAAGAAAGACTGAGGTAAGGTCTGCTTTCATAGGCATTGCCCAGCCTTTTCTATGCCTCTTACCTACAATATCCTACAATTCTAGCCCTCTCTAGTCACAGACAGCCCCATTTGGAGTGAATTGCCTGTCCAGGGGTTCATCTCTATCTGTGATCTCCCCTGGATATTTGGAGCTAGGACAGCAGAGGCTGGAACTTTTAGCACACTCACCAGATTGTAAAGGTGAGGATCTTAAATGGGGCTTTCTAGAAAATAGGAATTTGCTGAGGTTGTGAGAGAGGCGATATAGGGCAGGAGAGGATGTCCGGCAAAGAGAAATCTGATCTCCGCCAGATCCCATGAGAATTCAAGAACATTAATTACACCACAGAGTGTGTCCACAGAAGATGGCCTGGGGTGTCCATCACTGGCTAAAGGGTACAAAGGGCATCACTTCTCAGGCAGCTCCAGGAAAGGACAACCCCCCACCTCCCGAGAATAGTACACAGGAGCTGTCATTGACCAATATACCAGTAGCTCTGGGATGAGCGCATGGGACTAGGAAAGGGAGTCTGGGTGGGGTGCCAAGAGCATAGGCTGCCACCATGGTGACCAAGGAGCTGAAGCCACCGGTTTTGGAGCCATTGTGGTAGACGAGAACAGAGGGTGTTGGTCAGAAAAGCGAGAAGACAACAATAACAGAAAACAGAAGCTCAAAAAGAAGCAGAAGCGAGAAGCTGCACAGTCTGAGGGAGAGAACAGAAAAGGAGGAAAGCAGAGGCCGGAAAGGACAGGAGGGCACAGCGGAGGACCAGGCCGGGAAGAGCAGTACCAGGAAAATGCAGTGTGGTGTTTCAGGGTGAACTCCCTGAGAGGTGGAATCTGTAAGACCACTGTGCATACATCCACTGGGGCGTGCCCTTGACGTGCACTGGGAAGGCAGGACTGAGCTGAGGGAGAAGCTCCAGCCCAAGCGAAAGCCTCAGGCAACTCTGTAGGGAGCTCTGGGGCTGAGATATTTCCTCTCAGCTGTCCTGCGCCGGCAAGAGAGCCTGCTTTTATATAGAGAGAATCTCCTTGGACAGGATATAGTTATTCCGGGAAGGAGGTGTGACCTCAGGTGAGGCCTCTGCTTAGCCAAGGCAATCCCCAGAGATAGTAAAGGGCTGAGCCCAACTTCTGGCTCCAGTCCTTGAAGCTGGGGAAATAAGTCCTATATTCCTGAATGGGCGTCTGGACAGTGCAGCATGTCCACCACAGAGTTGGGAGAAACGGGGAAGGAGTGGGAAAAAAGAAAACGGAGCAGCAGCCTAGTGATGGTTGTTTCGGGCCCCACTTCTTGGGAGATCTGCGTGGTACTTACTGTCCTTGAATTCTCTGAGATATTTCTATAACCATCTAATGCCCCTAGTACAGACAAAGAAACACAGACATATACAGACACAGACAAACGCACACTTTATTTAGATCAATTTGAGGGGATCTCTGTCCTTTTTATAAAATTATCTTTACCTGAGAATGTCCAGAGGAAGTGTACTGTAATGTAGACATGATGGAGGTGCTAAGGGACCCAGTCTCTTTTGGAAAAGATCACATGCTTAGTGGTTGTGGCAATGTCTTAAGTTCTGTCATTTCCTCTCAAACTGATTCTAAATGCTTCTTGGTCTGGCATTGGTCATAGGAGCTTGCTGATAGGACCACTGCAGTAGCCAGTTACAGCTCAACCCACTCAAATCACTTTTACAAATAATACGTCAATGGTAACGGGTACTATGGATTCCTTTTAACATGATTGGTGTCCCTTCCGAGATGCCATGTTTTAAAGTCCTGACACACCCCTTCCCCTCCTGTTCGACACTCTCTATTTCACCCACGTTCTTGTTTCCCCTCCTAATTTTCTGATCATCTCATCTAAGCAGGACATGACCCTGTGCTCTGGCTACGCAACCACCTATAACACCCATTCTCAAGTTTTTTAAAGTTTGGAATCTTAGTCCATAGCAAACAAGTTAGGGATTTCTCCTTCTTCTGGCTTTCCGAGCTCTTTGCTTTTTCCACCAGCAAGAGTCATAATTCAGTCTGTCTTGCATATGGTGAGGTGCCAATCCTTTCCAAGCAGACTTTAAATTCCTGAAGGTCAAGACTGTGTCCCAGGCACCTGTGACTCCTCCATCCCACCCCAACTAGAAGCTTAAACTCCTAAAAGGTGCTACTTTGTTAGGGGGCCCATAAAACTGCCAGAAATCAAAAAGCTCAAGACAAGCTGCTTCAGTATTCCTGTTTGCATATCTGAGGAGCAGACACATTCCTTCCAGTGAGTTCTCAGCCCTGCAGAGAACCCTGGCTGTGAATTACCCAAAAGTCAAGAGCAAAGGGGCAGGAAACTTAACAGTAGTGCTTTCAGAAAGTCTGTGCCCTTTGAAATGGCTGCCCCAGAAAGGAACTCAGATCCATGGTCAGCTAGCTTAATCAGAAATACAGAGGAAAGCATTCTCCCTAACTGAGGCTGAAAATGACAATTCTCAGCAAAACTGCTCCCAGCACGGGAATCTTTCATCTTTCACATTCTTTGCCCCGTATATTCATATAAACCAATTATAATAATACCAATTACAAACAAAATATCCTGAGCCAGGCATCGTGGTGCATGCCTGTATTTTTGTATTATCATCAATTCTTCAGTAATCCTATAATCAAATCATCATTCTACAGATGAGGAAGCATGTAGAAAGGATGGATAACTTACTCACAGTGATAGAGCTAGTTAAGGAACAAAGATTCATTTGGATGGTGCCAATCATTAGTACCATTCTAGGAAGAGCCCAAGGACAAAATAGAAATGTTCAGAACCCTGTAAACTTCAGGTACACACACTCAGGAACCTGAAGTGTCCCCAGTAGCACAGAGCTGTTAGTAAGTAATCATCCCCAACGACACAAGTTCAATTTCATTGATGGTGTTTACTGAACACCTACTATGTATGAAGCACTATAGTAGATACAAAAAAACAAAAAGAACCCAAAAATAACCCCTTTCCTTAAAGGATTTTCAAAACTGCCATGCTTATTTATAAAAGCAAACATGCAAAACATGGCCGATCACAGCAGAAGTAAACCCTACAGGAATCTAACAGACGCCCTAATTGTGACCCATGTTTTCTAGAGTTTTATTTTGGTTTTTGCCTGTAGGCCAATCCTGCTCATACCCTCAATATTTCTCTCTCTCTCTCTTTCTCTCTCTCTCTCTCTCTCTCTCTCTCTCTCTCTCTCTCTGACAAAAGACAGAGTAATGACATGTGTTTTACAGTTAGGCAAACCTGGGTTTAATCTCAGTGTGGCTTTTTACTGGGTTTAGGAGTGAAGAGAAGCTAGTCAATATTGTTCTGTAAAATAGGAATAATGCCAGTGTAGTGGTACACGCCTTTAATCCCAGCACTTAGGAGGCAGAGGCAGATGGATCTCTAACTAACTACATCGTTAGTTCTGGAACAGCTAGGGCTACAGGGAGACCCTGTCTCAAAAAGAAGTCAAAAGAGTGAATAGTGATATTTATAAAGCGGGTTGGTAGAGCAAATCTAGACCACAGAACTATCCTATAAGATGGCTACTCTTTTCAAATATTTATTTATTTTTACTGTTTTCTCATTTGTTTCCTTGTGTGTGTCTATGTGGGGGAGGACTGAGTGCCATGGTACACATGTGGGCGTCAGAGGCCAACTTTTGGGAACCAGTCTCCTCCCACTGTGCGCATCCTGAGGATTAAACTGTGGTGGTCAGGCTTGGCAGCAGGCACTTTTACCCACTGAACCATTGCTCTGGTCCCTAACTTGCTTTTTATTTATTATTATTTATGTGTGTGTGTGTGTGTGTGTGTGTGTGTGTGTAAAATGTCTGTGCATAGGTGCCACAGTGCATGTATAGAAGTCAGAGGAACAACTTTTAGGAGCTGGTCCTTTCCTTCCACAAGGTGTTACACGTATCTAACTAACTCAGGCCATCAAGCGTGCACAGCCAGTGCTTTCATTCAATGAGCCATCTCCTCAGCCTGAAGAAGTAGCTATTTTTAACACCTCCATGTTCCACTCAGCAGTTCCAACAGGGACTTGCACTGGGCCACTCTACTCTGCTCTCAAGGTTGCTTCTAGGTAATTTGTGCAGTGATGCACTGTTGCATAGGATCTGCCCTCAACAGGAAAAGGAGAAGACTTCTGTATACATCTCATCCTTCTCCGTGACTGCTGGGAGATGTACGTGGGCTTCTAAAAGAAGAGCTAGAATAAAAACTCAGGGGGTTATGCCATTACAGTCAGCGAACTCACTTACAGTGCAGAGGGCAGATGCGCAGAATGAGACACCAAAAGCCTTTCTGTGTTCCGGTACAGAAGACAGCAGAATCCAGCGTCTAAGGTGGGAACAGAGAACTTTGGCCTCTAGGAAATTACTTCTATTTTGATAGAACTTGTTTTTGTTCAAATGTGGTCCCTGGTTGTATTAGGGAAGGGAACACTTCGAAAAATAGCTCTTCAGATTTCTATCTGCCCTTTGTGCCAATAATAGTCAAGTCTCTCTAAATGGTAAAGTGAAGCAATCCTACCACATTGTCTCTGTCAGCAGTTATACTGAGAATTTATGTGTGGGGGCTGGAGAGATGGCTCAGTGGTTAAAAGCAGGGTTGCCTCTTACAGAGGACCCAGGTTTGATTCCCAGCACTCACACAGCAGCTAACAACCATCCCTAACTCCAGTTCCAGGATCATACACCCTCTTCTGGTGTCCATAGGCATTGTATGACACAGGAGCAGTAACACAAATGCAGACAATACACTCATACACATAAAATAAAAATAACAATAAAATTAAAAAGAAGTGATGTGTGCCTTTCTTTCTAAAAAAAAAAAAAAAGATACATTGTACTTTTTCATCTAAAAGATGACAAAATTGAACTCAGGAAAGTTTACTGCATTCTAGCCTGGAGACTATGGTCAAGCTCCTTACACTAGCTCCCAGAATTCTCAAGTAGAAGTGCTCAGGTGAGGAAAAGCACATTTCCATTTCCCTGTCTCAAAACCTATCTACCCTCAATGTACGTATCAAAATTATCAGGATTTTTCCAAATGTACATGACCATTTCTCTACCCTAGACTCTAGTGTCTGTGCCATGATAGGCTGAGTCTTTTGGCTATGCTTCTGAGACCTAAGCAAGCCAGCTGAAATGTGAAATGCCTGAACCAGATACCTGGATGATGATATTTCCATAGATCTGTCATTCTCGGTTTCTTGGCTCTATTTTACTCTATGTGGACTTCATCCTAAGTCTTCTTTCTTCCATGATAGGGAGACACAAGCAGCTCCAGTATTAGCCCTGCCAGGTTAGCTATGCCCAGAAGAAAGACTGGGAACTAATCTTTCTTGGCAACTCTAGAAGAAACTTAAGTCTTATGCTCAATGGCCCAGTGGCTATATCTGAGAAATTTGCTGTGGCTAAGGATAGAATGCTCTGATTGGCCAAGCCTGGGCCATGTGCTTTTCCCTGGAACCTGTGGATGAGAACCATGTGACCTACATTTGATTCCCTAGAGTAAAATTAAAGTGCTGTTAAAAAGAAAAAGGGATGCTAGACATGCAAAGCAACAGACGTCACCAGCAGAGGTCTGGTCTTTACTCCAGAGCTACAGTTGCTCAGGTCGGGCTATGGCCTCAGAAGTGTGAAAAATCCCTTTCCTGAAAAGCTTCAAAGACCCCTTCCAGCTCTTATTTTGTAAAACATGACAAAATACAATCTCTCATCATTATTCATGATGACTCACTGCTACACTTTCTATATACATTTTACAGTTGTGTTGTCTCAAATACTCTGTTTTATAATATTTAAACTGATCTTCTTTATTTCCAAATGATGTTTCCCCAAGTAAAGTTAAGCTGCCAGTTCTGCTTTTCTGGCTGTCCATGCTTGGGAGAGGAAAGCCAGTGTTCCTAGATCATGGTCTCTTCTTCTCCTGGCTGAGCTTCTGCTTCAGATCAGTCTCCCCTTGGCAAGGGTTGGGCACGGCTGCCTCTCTCCTCACCTTGAGCTGTGCTTTGCAGATTCAAACCCCAGGGCTCCTTCATGGCCCCTGCTTTCTACTGACTTAGCTTTGTTTCAGTTTTGGAAATTATCATAAAGCAAGCTCAGCAGAGATTAGAGCACTAATCACTGGCCTCACTTAATACTGGCTCCCGATCTGGACCTCCCAGAATCACGTAAAAAGCCAACCAAATATTGGCCAGAAAGATGGTTCATCAGGTGAAGGCACTTACCCCCAGGCCTGATGGCTTCAGTTTGATCCCTGAGACCCACAAGGAAGAAGGAGAGAACTGAATCTACAAAGTTGTCCTCTGGCCTCAACATACATGTTGTGGCTTGCATACCCACACACATACACACAAATAAATAAAAACGCAATTTTTTAAAATTTCCTTAAAAGTGCAGCAAAAGGTAACTAAACATATAGATTTCTAGGGCCTCATCTCACACATATTAAGCATGAATCTTCAAAGAATAAAGCCAAGGAAGTTTTGTGGTTTTGGATTTTTAAAAAAATATTCTCCTTAAGTTTTGGTGCATTTCATGTAATAGATCTAAATCAAATTTAGATCTCCTCCCCGTCTGTACCGCTAAAACTCCCCAACACCGGATTTCATGCATTCTGTCATATATGTTAGGTCCTATCCAGTCAAGCATTTGTACCTCAGTGCAAGTTCATCCATACAGTCTACTCAGCCTATCTAGAGTCACTCCCTTAGAGAAGATCTACTCTTCCTCAACCAGAAGTAATCAGTTGCCAATAGTTCTTTAGCTAGGGTTGGGGCCTGCTGCTCATTTTCCTTGTTCTATGCTGGGTTTTTGTCTGATTGAGTCAGCATGGATCTTCTGCATGCTGTCACCCTCATTGCAAGTTCATATGACCAAGTTCCCAGTGACTTGAAAACCTCTGGTTCCTTATGGTCATGCACCAACCCTGCCTCTTACAATCTTTTCTGCCTCCCTTCTGCAATAGTCACTGAGCTGTGGGTAGGTGAGGTTTAATATAGGAGTGCTATCCAGGGACACACATTCTGCAGCCTCTTGTTCTCTAAAACTTGGCCAGTTGTGGCCTTCTGTCTGCATCACACTCTGTTGTATAAGGAAGCTTTGCTGCTGAGAGTTGAGTGATGTATAGCATTCTCTCTACCCCCATGAGCCTTAGGTGTAGAGGTTCTACTGTATATGTGTCATTTAGGGCTGGGCATCTCTTAGACATATATTCTCTGTGTATGACCAGTTGTGAAATTCTGTAATAGCCTTCATATGTTGCGAAAGAGAGCTTCTTTGATGAGCGGTGTATGGTATACTTGTCTATATATATAAGGATCCATATTTAGCGTACAGTAAGAAATTTCATCTGTCTAGAGATATGACAGAGATGGAGTTTTCTCTAGGATCTATGACCTCTCCAGCCATGTGTATTTGGACATATTTACAATGCCACCTATGAGTTCCTTCCCACTGAGAGAGCTTTAAGTCAATTAGACAGCTGTTGATTACCCCTAGATAAGCATGCCACGCCTGCACCAATAGAGAGAGTTTGTTATGCCAGCCATTGTGGTTACTATGCTTTGGAGCTGGGCTGGACCATTTTCTCCCTTAGCAGCCTGCACTGGATTCTTTTTTATGCGTATGTATATGAACTTGTATGAGTTTCTGTCCACCAAGCGCACATCAGAAGCTGAGGAAGCCAGAAGAGGGCATCAAATCCCCTGGAACTGAAGATTCAGGCAATTGTGAGCCACCATTTGAGTGCTGAACCTGGGCCCTCTGCAAGAGCAGTAACTGGTTCTCTACATCTACCCCAAATGGGCCCTGAGGCTTGGTGGCAAGTGCCTTTACCAGCTGAGACATCATCTCACTTGGTTTTAACATTTCTATGCAGCTAGCATAGACAGCCAAATGACCAGATCTCACATTCACCTATGCATGGAATGGAGATCTCCTAGAGGGGAAGTCACCAGGATTAAAAATGAAAAAGAAAGTTTATTTAATATGGTTTTTGTCATTGTTGAGAGGCTTTTAGAGGATTTGAGAATCAGTGGTGGGTTCACAGAAAACTAAGTAAATAGAAAAACAATGTAATAATGAACTTCAGGACAATAAGAGTTATGCAAGTAGACAAAGTGAGCAGTCATTAGCAAGGACAGACATTTATATATTTGTAATAATGTAAATATGGAATTGTGTGAGTGTATGTACTTGTTCCTAGGGGGACAGAAATGATGTCAGGTGACTTTGTCATCCACTTCTCTGTGTTAATATTGAACCTGGAACTCACCAATTGACTAGGTTAGCTGACCAGTAAGTCCCAAAGATTCTCCTGTCTCTGCCGCCCCAGCACTGGGATCACAGGCAGAAATGCTGCATCTGGGACCATCCTCTGGTCCTCGTACTTATGCAGCAAATTCTTTCCTGACTGAGCCATTCCCCAGCCTCTGAATTGAGATTTTTTTATTTAACAACAGGAAGTTTAACTACAAGCTTAACTATAAGTTTAAAATTATGGAACACTTACTCTGAGTCAATGTACCTGTTCCTATTGCTTAACATGGTCAGTTTTCTGTTCACCTTTGTGCCCTTGGTGTCAACATCCTGTTTCAAATATAAGACAATTAAAGCACAGACAACAGCTTAAGCACTTTACCTAAAGTCGTGCACCTGGAATTCAAAAGGGAGCAGTCTGCAGCGAGAAGCACCTGCCATTCACAGAGTGTGCCCTCTCACACACACTGGCCATGCGGAAAGAGAGAAGGAAAGAGGCGGGGTGTTTAGGAGATAGTGTGGAAGAAAGCTAAATCTTCATCTACTCTAATAATAAGTCAACAGATGCATATCTAGAACAGATAATGCAGGAATTTTAGTCCATGAAACTACAAAAACAGAAACAGCCAAAACAGCTGAAGTCATCTGTCTCCAGGGAAGGAGCCTACAGGGGCTGGGGCAGGGAACGATTGTTATTACTAAAATTTGTTTGGTCTTTAAAGTGACTTTCTTTTCTAATAAATTGATTTTTATTATATTTAAGTTTTGGTTTATTTTGTGTGTATGTGTATGAGAGAGAGACGAGAGAGAGAGAGAGAGAGAGAGAGAAGACAACTGTTAGGAGTCCATTCTCTCTTTCTGCCATATGGGTCTCTGGGATTGAACTCATGTCACTCAGATCATCAGGTTTAACAGGAAATGCCTTTACTGACAGAGCCGTTTCACAGACCCCAAAGTAACTTTCATATAACATTTGTTGTTTTTTTTAAGGGGGAAGTTTTCACCACAAAGGATATGAAAAGAGATTAAGTCCCCTCCCCAGTGCAGCCCAGCTATCTCATGGAGACCACTGTTGGTTTGATGAGGGTTTTGTTGTCTCATGTATCTAAACTGAGGCCAGTATGCCCAGCATACTGTCAGTGATTGAGCCAGAAATTTCCAGTTAAGATATTTACTTTCAAGGGCAACATAAAGACCACTTATAACAGATCTACCAGCCGAAAGGCTCTTCTGTGGCACAAACTGTGTCCACCCAGAAGTACACCCCTAGGCTACCAACTTGCATCAGACTTTCACGTGTTCATATAACGAAATTTGGCGTGTATTACTGATCCTACTAATCCAGTACTTTATCTAAATTCAGACTCCTTTATTTCCAGGGTATCAGATTTTATTCCCTTTAGTGTCTTCCAACTCTCCTCCCTGTCACTTTAGCTTAAAAGGTCAACCTAGGGCTGGAGACATAGCTCAGTGGTTAAGGGCACTTGCTGCTCTAGCAGAGGACCTGGGTTCAGTTCTCAGCATCCACATCGGTGGCTCACAACCATCTGTAGTGCCAGTTTCAGGGATTCTGATACCATCTTCTGGTCCCTGCAGGGATCTGCATGCACGTGGTGTGCATAAACTCATGCAGGCACACATACATAAATCAAATAAATAAATAGGGGTGGAGAAAAGGCTAAGAGGTTAAGCACACTGAATGTTCTTGCAGAAGATGCAGGTTCAGTTCCTAGCACCCATATGATAGCTAACAACTGTCTATAGATTCAGTTCCAGGAAACCTGACACCTTCTGTCCTCTGTAAGCATTGCTCAAAACGGATGCACTTACATACATGTGGGCAAAACATTCGTACACATAACATTAAAATAAATAAATAAATCTTTTTAAACGAGGACCAACCTACTGCTGATATTGATTTTTCATCTGCTAAGGCAGATGAACCACAATAATCACAGTTATTACTAAGTTATAGCACGTGACTTTGTGTTTAAAAGGCCCTTAAATTGGAACTACCACAATATGTGGGGACAAGATGGAAAAATATCCCTGTCTGACAAGAAATCGAACGAGAACCTGGGCATAGTTGATGACCTCAGACATTTTCTGCCCGTACTTCAGGGTCCTTCCCAGAAACAAGCCATTAACCATTATGATAAATGCCAGAATCATTCACACAAGCACAGTAGATAAACTACCTGGAAATGCAATATGGCTTCATGCCAGGTATCGTCACAATAAGAGAGTTTGGTACCTGTTAAAGAATGACCGGGAAGGAGAGGTAGACAGCAAGAACCATGGTCTTTTAAAGGGGGACACAACTCAATGGCTAACAAGCAGGACAGGACATTTGTGTCCTGCAGAGAGCAGCAGAACCATCCTGCCCTTGTTGGAGGCCACAATGACCATGCAGTAGTTGTAGACCAGAGTAGATTTGCCTAATATGGGCAAGGAAGTTTAAGGAAAGACAGTTTGTTCCCAGAGAATGGTCAGAGGGCCTCTTCTGGGGATTCTCAAACCAGAACCCAAAGCTCAAGGTTTGGAACGATGATTGGTTTGCCAAGACTCTGCCTCTGCCAAATGACACAGATGGCAGTAGGAGGCAGAGGAAAGAAAATAAAAAGCCAGCAAGACAGTTACATGGCATTGCTTTGGTGTTCTGCACAGGATTTCACAAAAGGGAAGACTGAAATCCAATCACTGATCTGTCTCTTGAGAGAGTAAATTAGCCCTCTGGCCCCAGGCCATCTCCAGAAGAACCTTCAGAATGTCAATCTGGATCAGGCAAATCTGAAAACTGGGACACAGGTTCATACAACGCTTACGTTTGTATCCATCAGTCAGACAATTCCTGACAGAAGCAATTTTAAGGGAAAGGTTTCATTTTGGCCCACAGTTTTTGAGGATTTCAGTCCCCTATGGCAGGGAAGCCTTGGCAGAACAGCTCAGTTCATGGCAACACAAGCATGTATCAGAACTGTTCACATCACAGCAGACCAGGAAGCAACAGAGGACAGCCACTAGAGGCTGGGTGTCACCTTCAAAGACCCACCTCTAGTGACCTACTTTCACTACCTAGATCCCATCTCCTAAAGCGCAACTTGCTAGTGAACAGCCATTCAAAACATGAGCCTAGGAGGAAGATACACTTCAGAGTCAAGTCATAACAACTAAGGAGGATATAAATAACTTATCCTGAAGCAATCACACAGGTTTTCCCGTATGCTACAGCTGATTTCCTCCCTAGACAGCAATGTCTACCCCACCCACAGCAAGCATAAACTTTGCTGTCATCTTCCCCATCAGCCTTCTGCCTCCTAGTCTTTTATCAAGAACAATATTCTGATCCCTGTGATGGTGAGCTTGGGATACACAGTGAAAGGATACACAGCATAAATTGCTTTTCTTTCTTCACTGAACAAAGGGCACAGATACTGAAAATAGTAGAATTTCCAGCAAGACTCCAGCATCCTCAAGCCTACTGTTAGTGATACAAACTATCACTCTTTGGGATATGCAAACTGTCCAGCCCACCACCAGATGAAACTCTGAATAGCTTTGTTTCTGAGGATGTAGGTCAAACAATGTAAAATTGTTGCCCCCAGTGTGTTTCTAAGCCTTCCAGAAGTCCTCTGAGTTAAATTTCTTTCTTTTGTTATTCAGTGTCTTCCTTCCCTGGAGTCTCCCAGGAGCTGTTTTGGGGACTCCTGTGATGCAGAACTGAAAAAGACAAAAGGAAATGGCACAAAGTCAGTCAGTCACAGGATAGGTTGGAGGAGGGGTCAGTACGTGCTCTGAAATCAAGAAACCCAGAAAGTACCTTGCAAGGACAGAGTGGGGTGGGGACAAGGAATAAAATTTGAGAAGTGTTTCTGCGGGTTACAGCCCTTACGCCATTTAAAAATACATTGCTGGACTGTGTTCATCATATGTAAGTCTTCTTTGAGAATAGACCCTATGAATCATAGTTTCAACAGAATTGCAGAAGGGACTAACAATTCTGCTGCTTCCTTTGAATAAGCATTTGCATAATTTGTGCAGGTTATGTTGAACCTCAAGAGAAGCGTGGAAAATTACCCAAATCACAGGATCTTAAGTTACCAGAAACTCAACAAACCAAAATCCAAACATGTATCAAAACCCTGCTGTTTCTAATTTTCTAATTTTCCTATCCCTACATCATTGTATTCAAAGCTCGCCAGAATCATCTTTACTGCTTAAAAATCAATAGACATATTTCCTCTTCATACCTCTGAGAAAGGAAAGTTTCTTACCACCAAGCGCAACCTGGTTTTGACAGGGTTCTAGGCTGTCCCCTAAAAGGGCTCCATTGACTTGGTTGACATTTTGTGTTGATGTGCCCCCTATGTGACAGCGTGCATTCTTGGTCAATTCATTGTTCTCTGATAAAGGGGCCCTTTAACTCCCCAAATTGCAAGCATTTAAAGAACGCAGTTAAGTTACTACAGTCACAAAGCCAAGAGGTGTTTAATAAGTACTAAAAGTGGATTTATAATTTATGTTTCAGCAAAGTAAGAGGCAAAGAGTCGGGAAAGCTTTCCCTCAGAAAGAAAGAAAACAAAACGAAGAGAAAACAGTAGGAGAAAGTCTGGTAACAAGAAAAAAACTGTGATATCTAAGTTGCTAGAATCTCTCTCTCTCTCTCTCTCTCTCTCTCTCTCTCTCTCCATTTATTTTCATTGAAGAAGACTAGAAAAGAAATAACTGAGAAGTTGAAATTCACTGGGGAAATTACTTCAGAAGCACGCTGTGGAACAGGGAAACAGGTCCCCACTGGTAACCATAGTGACAGAGCGGAGGAAGGGTGGGAGGTATGGAGAGAGGGAGCAAAGAGCAGCACAGGCCAAGGACCAAAGAGAAAAGGAGAGAAGGGGGCACCAGGTCGAGGGGTGCGGGACAGGGTGAGTACCTGCAGCTAGATTCAAAGGAAGAATCAGCAATTGCAGTTAACTAGGCAGCCAGGCTGCACATAATGTTATGGATTCTTTTTCTATTAGAAAGGCAATCTAAATGTTTCTTTAGAGATCTAATGAAGCAGAATCAAGAGCGAGTAGTAGAAACTACGGTTAGAGTGAGGAAGAGGCGGCTGTCTGGAGAGTTTGCGAGAAGGTGGTCAGAGCACCCCAGAATCGGTTAGCTCGTTGACCACGGCACAGAGCTGCCCCCTGGTGGCAGGTGTCTCCAATTACTAAAAAGAGATCGACAGGGACGAGGCGAAACCAAAGCCCTAGGTGGGGGATGGACTAACGTAGAGCATAAACCACAGGGTGGTCTGCTGAATGTAAATGGCATGTAAATCGTGTGTGACAGATTAGGCTACGCTTCTTCCACGACCTCCTATTAAGGTGGCATATGCAGGAAAGAAAGGGAGAGGACGGGCCTGAGCCTCAAATGGTTATTTTCTCAGATTCATTCTCTCTCTCCGACTCTTTCTCTTTGTCTCTCTCTGTCTCTGTCTCTCTGTCATGTGTGTGTCTCCTCTCTCTCTCTCATCTTAAGCACTCTTTTCTAAAAACGTATTCCCTACAACTATATTTCTTTTAAAAAGCCGGGAGTGGGGCGGGGTAGGGGGTTAACCCTGCTCTTGACTGCCAGTTTCATGATGGCAAGCTCAGTGAGCATCTTCTCCACCTGTTTTTCAGGATCCCAGAGAGGGTCTGGCGCAGCTCAGCATCCCCACACTGCCTGCTGGCTCCAGATAGGCTCAGTCAACAGACCCCTGCACCCCGCCACATTGTAGACTCCTCTTCCTCCAGGGTCGGATCTTGGTTTCGAGTCACTGGACTGTAGACTCTAGGTTTTGCCCATCTGCCGATTTCTTCGAACTCTGCCTGGTTGTTCTCCGAACTGCCTGCATGAGTTGCGATTCTAAAAATCTGTCTAATCACAACGGAATAGACCCATTACATGAGAGCTTCCTCGGTCATCTGTGCCCCACAATTGGGTTTTAGAATCACTTTGTAGCATGCCAATACATTGTTATTGTTAGAGCACGCCCACCTTACAGTTTTATTCTATCACTCAGCTTTTTGTAGACATATTCTTACTCATATTTCTTCCTATTATAAAAATGATTCCTCCACGGGGCTGGAAAGGTGGCTCAGCCGTTGAACAGCACTGGATGCTCTTGCAGACGAATCCAGTTGGGTTCCCAGCAACCACATGGTGGCTAACAACCATCCTTAACTCCAGTTCCAAGGGAATTCAATGCCCTCTTCTGACCTCCACAGGTATTGCATGGCATGGGTACACTTACATACATGCAGGCAATACAATACTACACATAAAATATAAATAGGAAAAAATGTTTTTGAATGACTTTTAAATAGACCTTAGAATTTTGAAACATCAAGATGTAAACAATTTTTACTTTTCTATCCAATCTTCTTTCTATGATTTTTTTTTTCCTAAGCAACAAAAATGTCAAAAAGGCTGAGGATCTAGCTCAGGAATGTGAACACTGCATAACATGTAAGGCCTGGATTTGGTTTCCCAGGTTTTTTTTTTTTTTAAGTGGCTATTTTTAAGAACAATTTCCTTATAACAAGCATTTTCATATTTTACTTTCTTTGCAAATTATTATTTTTAGTAGCTATATAATATTACATTAAGTGGTTATATTTGCTAAATATTTTTCTGGTTAGAAAATACATAATATCTAGATTTTTAGAGTAGAACACAATACTCCTATAAACACCTTTGTTATGAAGGGTTTGTTTTTTTTTTCCCCACTGTTTGAATTGCTTTCTCAAGTAAGATTTTTGGAAGCATAATTCTTAGGTGTTTTCAAGTTCAAATAAATATTGCCATTCTTCCTTTGTAGACGGCCTAGAAATCTCAGGCTGGAACCCTCAGAGAAAATGTATCCATAATCCTATTCTCTGTGCTCTAAGTTGTTAGGAATGAGAAAGAAGATATTGCAATGTTTGCATGCTTCTTGAAAAGTATAAGGGGATAATTCCAGTGGCTCCAAACACTAAAACCACAGGGACAAATGGCAGGATTAGAGCCAGGCAAACCCTCTGGGAAAGACTGAATGCAAACCCTCCTCCCCAAATGGTAGACAGACCAGAGAGCTCCATCAATACAGAAATGCATCTTCTCTTTTTACATCACCAGTGTCCAGAGCCGAGTCTGTCTAGGGCTGAGAGAAAATTAAAAAAACTTCTTTATGTTTTTCAAGTTTAGTAGTTTAGTGATTACGGGGAGCTGAGAATCTAAAGTGATGAAGGACAGACCAGCAGAAGATTTTATTTAAACATGTATCAGAAATGCTCAGAGGTGCTTCTTTGCCGGGGTGATTAGAACTGGGGACTTATTCACTTAGCAAAAGGAAGAGAAGGGAGGAAAGCAGCCTTCGGCAGACAAACGGATTTATGGAGAATAAATGGGATATGAGAAAGTCCGTGAGAGTGTTTCTATAGGGCCTTTGTCTTCAAGTAACTCTTCCCACCAGAGGTAACTGATGCCAACCTTGTTTCCTCCAGGTCAGTGCTTTAGTCAGAGAGAGGAAGCTCCAAGGCTTCTTTTATACATCATTAACTCTCACATATCTTTAGCTCATCTTGATACTAACTCTGGAATTCCAAATGGGTCCCCACACTGGCCTGTATGATGGAGGTTTTGGAGATTTGTCACCTTAGAAATGGGGACCTACAATGTAAGCTGAGAACATAGGCATAAGGTTGGGTCTGGTCAGGCCAACACTGGGGATAGAGCAGCCCAGCCAGAAAGTGCCGCTGAGGCATAGGAAATGTCAGGAGGCTCCTAAAAAAAGTTTAAAAACAAAAACAGAGATAGAAATGGTAGCTGTTGATTCTAGGATTCAGGAGGCAGAGGCAGAAGGATCACGTCAAGCTTGAAGCCATTCGATCTACGTAACAGCTCCAGGCCAACCCAGGTTATATAGCAAAGACCCTGTCTCAAAAAGCCAAACAGTAATGCTAATAACAATATTAATAAACCACACATGGAAGAGGCAGTCTCTATGTCTGCAGGTTACAGAAGAATCTGAAAAGAACTTTGAGATGAGTCTACTTAAAATCTTCAAGAAAACATAGAAGGTAAGACCAATAAAAACAGGGGTAGGAGATTTTGAAAGTGGAGTATGAAAATAATGTAAAGAACACAGAAGGGCCAGTATGAAAGCTCAGTGGGAAGGGTGATTGTGGCCAAGCCTGACATCCTGAGGTAGATCTGGGAACCCACATAGTGGAAGGAGAGAACCAATTCCTGAAAGTTGTCCTCTGACCTCCACACAAGTGCTGTCGTACAGACACACACACACACACCACCATTAAATCCACTGCACAACTTAAAAGGAAAGAAAAAAAAAACTTCCACTAGAGGTCTGTACTTCACTACACTGACAGAAGAGGGTGATCTTGAACTAGGAATGGTAAATTACCTTTCAGCCCTGAAAGGCAGTACAGAGAAATGAAGCATCCCAAATCCACACAAAGCTACTGGGGGGGCGGGGGGCGGATGAGAGGGAAAACTGTTAGCTGGCGAACTGCTCCTAAACAACAACAATGAAGCCACAAAACATAAACTTTCAAATGAATCAATATTTTCAAATAAAAAATTGGAATACAAAATATCATCTTGACCCAGAAATTCAAAAACCAAGAACAAAAATAGGCAAAGCAACAGAAAAGTCGATAAATAAAAAGAAATACATTGATTGATTGATTGAATGAATGAATGAATTCAAGAAAGGGGAAGACAAAATCTACTTAGGATTGAAGGTTACCTTATAAATACCCAGTGGAGAATAGACTCAAAGGAAATTTAGTTAAAGAGTATTGAGGAGAGAACAGAAAATAAGGTCATTAAAATGAACTGAAGGAACTAAAGCAATTCAGAAAGGAAGCAGGTAGCATGAAAGATGAACAAAGAGAATTAGAGGCACAGATCACTGGATGCCATATAAAGACATTAAAAGGAAGTATTTAAATGTCCTCTAAAATAGACATTGGAGCTAGACAGACAGCCCTTCGGTTAAGAGCACTGGTTGCTCTTGCAGAGGACCCGGGTTCAATTCCCAGCATCTACAGGGTGGCTAACAACTGTCCATAACTCCAGTTCCAAAGGATCTAGCATTTTCTTCTGAACTCCGAGAGCACACAGGTGCACTTACATACATACAGGTACCACACATATACACATAAAATAAAAATAATAAAATATTTGAAAGTGGAGTGATACAGAATATTCTGTAAAAATGTCAATTCTTCTTAATTAAAATATGCATCTAACTCACTTCCTATAAAAAGTTTAATAAAATTTTCTGTAGAAATTAACAAACTTTTGCTAACATTTGGAATAAGAGAGAACTGACCCATACAAGGCAGTTATTTTTATAGTTACAAGCAGCTGACGTACATCAGTTATTTGTACAGTGTTACAAGACAACTGAATAATCTTTTCAACAGAAAGTGCTGGAACAACCAAATATACATACGAAAAGAATGGGCCTTAATTCTTACTTTATATCACATACAAAATGTACTTAAAATGAATCATAACCTAAAGACAACATTTAAAGATATAAATCACATAAAAAAGTAACAACAAATATTTATGATTCTAGAGTAGACAAAGATTCCTTAGATTGGGCCCCAAAGACACAAAACTAGAAAACTGGACAGATGGGCATGTGATCCCAGCACTGAAGGAACAGACAGGAGACCTACTACACATTCGGTGGTAGCCTGGTCTATATAGTGAGACCTTCTCTCAAACAAAAATTGACAAATTGTACTTCATGTACTAAAAGTTACACCAACAATTCCACAGTTCTCTTGTGGCATGCCTTCTGTAGGTATGTAGGGTATGTCAGGCCACCCTTAGAAGCCTATGCAAGATTCTAAGAAACCCCTTTATCCAGCTGAAGAGTGAAGAGAGAGTTCCAGAGGCCAGGGAATCTACTTTTTTCTTGAAAGAAATGGCTGCACTCTGGAAAGTTTTAAGCATAGGATTTATACAGTTAAGTATGTGCAAAGAATCAACTCCTCAATCCCAGCAGGAGTTTGGAGAAACGCGCCTGGAAGATCCTCTAGAGGCTGTTTAACTCCAGGGAAAATGATGAGTGAGGTATGAGCCAGCACAATGACTCAGTGGGTCAAGGTGCCTGCGGCTAAGCCTGATGATCTGAGTTTGATCCCTAGAACCCACATGATGGAAAAAGAGCACCAACCCCGACCCCACCCTGGCCCTTAAACACACACATACACACACACACACACACACACACACACACACAAAAAAAAAAAAAAAAACAGTAAATGAATAAATGTAAAGATAAAATATAAATGCTGAAGGCTGGTTTGTTAGTGACAGAGACAAAGAGAGGAGGCAGAATGGAGACATTCTGGAAGACTGATAGGAAGAAAATCCAGCTTCAGAATATAATTATATATTATGTGATCTGTATTAAGCAGACTAATGAAAAGAACTGCAGGCTCCAGCTCGCTTTTAAAGAAAGCTGGCATTTGTTTCTCTTCTTTTGCATAGAGTCTTTAACATTTCATGTGCCAGAGAATTGACAGAAACAGCTATTGCATTTATGGAGTGGATTTGAAAGTCTGAGCCTGATCGAGCACGTGTGTGTCACAGGGTTGCCTGCTAAGCAAGGTTCAGAACATTACACAGACCAGTCGTCAAGCCTTTGCACACTAAGAATGGTTGGTTAACATATCCAACATGTATCTTCACCCTCTTCATTGTTATTTTAAGCTCCTTCAGGTTGTCTGGGTCCACCTGAAGCAGATGTTAAAGGGACTCATACAAGAGAATTACTAAAGGCCAGACAGGGCTGGAGGAGTTCCACTAAGATGCGGGCCAGGTACCTGAGGAAGGAGGGAGAGGAAGAAGGATGCGGGAGGGAGCTCTTCACCAGGCAGTGCGGCCCTCGGATGTGCTCTCAAGGCACCACTCCCAGCTCTCTCTGCTGTGCCAGGTCAGGAATGGGGGCAGCCCCAGAGGAGGTCTTAACACTGAGGAAGGTAGATCCAGAGGGGCAGAAACCAGCTACTCAGGCCATCTGCCCTTCCTTGGAGGAAGTCTTAGGGGGCTCTTCATGTTCACCCCACCTTCGCCTCTGATCTTCCAGCCTCTGCTCTCCCAAGTATCATTTTTCTCTAAATCTGTGTTCTTCTTCTAGAAAATTAGAGATTTAATAATTGAATCTTAAACATCTTCTAACATTTGACAAAAATGAGGACCCTCAGTTCTGTGACCAAGTCCCCCCCGCAAAAAAAAAAAAAAAAACCACTTTTTTTTTTTTTTTTTAAAAGACAGAGTCTCATTATGCAGCCCTGACTAGCCTGGAGCTTGCTATGAAGACCAGGCTGGCCTGCCACTTACAGCAATCCTTCTGCACTGCCTCTCAAGTGTTGGGGCTATAGGCATGTGCTACAATACCCAGCTGCAGTCCCCTGAAACTTTATTGCAAAAAATATATTATTCTCCCTATTGCTAGGCCTGTCTCTTTTTCTTTATTCTGAATTGCCTAGTATGATACTGTGCCCACATCTCAGGGGGATTCTGTCCCATTCCTACACTGTAATAAGCTGCTAGTCAGGAAACCCAACAGTGCACCAGTGTGTGTGTGTGTGTGTGTGTGTGTGTATGCATGCTCACACAACTTAGCTTTTAAATGTTTTAAGCAGGTTTTTTTTTCCCTTAGAAGACCCGGTAACCCTATGATAAATAGTTTCTGAAGATCCCTCTGGCCTAGCTGTGCTGTTAACCTTTGAAGTTGCTATGGAAACCAGTATTTCTTTTAAATTAAATTACTGCTGTAGAAGAAAAAGAGGTTGGGATGCCTCTCTCAAAGAAAAGCAAATGAGGCATGGAAAGATAATAAAAGAAAAAAATAACAAGATTAAGAACAGCTTTTCCATCTTTACTCACATTGTACGACAGAAATTCCTTAGAAATCCTGTTCAGTGGGGAATAAGAGCTCTCTTCCTTTGTCAGTTAGTGTTTGTTAGCTGAATGTGAATGAATAAATGAATGAGTAGAAAATGAGAGGCAAAGCAGTCCTGAGATAGTATTGGGTAACCTGTCCTGGTCAGTCTTCCTGAGAGGAATCGAAGGTGTTTGTCACCCCCGTGATCAGCCAGCAAGCCTATCTTCTCTCCAGCTGGTTCTTTCCACCTCGGGAGGCTTCCCTATGAGTCACTCATTCACTCTCACAATTCTATTTTCTAGGCTGTGGGGGTGAGAACATTGGCATCTACAAAAATACCTTCTGAGCGTGAAGCAGCTCAGAAGAGCCAGTGGCAATTCATGACTGTAGGCCAGAGGCGTCCTGCAAATCACTGTGGCCACAATGTCAGGCATTGCATTCTCAAGTAGAAGATAAGATGGAATGCATAGTTAATATCTAGAACCCACACCAACTTTGTTTCTAGATCTCAGACTCTAAGAGTGGGCACAGGGATCTGCTGCCTTTGAGGAAGATGAATCCCTTTCAAGGACAGATTTTCAAAGAATGTAATATACAGAATTCCTTCAAATGATGCCACGGTGATTACACATCCGATCCTGGGGCAGTTTACACCCAATGGTGGATGGAAACTATAAAGTCCAGTTCTTTCTGGCCATCAGCTTCCTGTGGGATTGTTGAGACTGTTGGCCTTCTTTCTCAGCCTGAGCCAGCAGTCTTCCTTATCCTTTTGACATGAACATCTCAACAGTGCCTTGTAAAAAAACATTTTGCTCTTTAGCTCCATCTCAAGGTCAGCTTGCCAGAAGCCCCACCTGCAACTGCCCACTTGTCAGGCAAGATATAGAATGCCATTAAATTTAAATGTCAGATAATGATATATAAGTACTACTTTTATGGCTCTAATTCCTGTGCCTCAGAAGGTGTGAGCTTATGTAAATATTTGTTGGATGAATAAGGACTTTAGGCTCCCATCTTGAAATAGAGCATATGTTATAAAGAACAAGAAGGAAGAGGAATCATCATGTAAGCTCTTAAAGTGTCCACAGATCAGCAGTATCTTGTTTATCTGAGGGTACTTGTAACAAATGTGGGTTCCCACTATTCACCAGACTTAGTGAACAAGAGCCTCTGGGATTGATCCCCATAGATCTACATTTGTGTAAATTCCTTGGGTAAACCTACCACCTAAAGTGAGAATAGCAGTTTGAACTAAAGATCAGTTTCATCTAAACGGATAGGGCCTATCTCAAGTTCCTGAAGGATGCACAGAGCAAGGAAAGAGTCCTGTCTTCCCAGTCTCCTTTCTTTTCATCTCCTTTCTTCTTGAATCTCCCTGGACGGGAATAAAGTACCTGTACCAGGCTGGTCCTCATAATCTCTAGGAGTTTGTGGGAATAAAGATCTATGAAATGAAAGTCTGAAGTTAGTGGGTTAAGCACGTCAGGGGCAGTGAGAAGCCTTAGGAAGAAATGACTTCGAATCACTAACAGCCTCTGCACAAAGGATCTGCAGGGTTGGGCACTGCCATGTGTAAGCATAAATATGCTCATGCTGAAGCATTATGTCTGCACCAGGATCTGTGCGGACCATTTTGTAAAGCCACTGACCCTTACAAGTTCATTTTGCAAAAAAAAGACAAAAGTTAAGCATTTACAGAGTTGTGCTCAAACTGTAGCACAAAGCCTTCTGCTTTGACAATGGGAAAACAGCAAGCCAGTTTCTAACCAACATAAATCCAAGAAGCAAAAAGTATTCCTGACTCTTGCACTTTAAAAACTTTTAACATGAACAAAACCCTAGGATAGATGAATGCATTTCTCTTCAATTTTATCTTATGTCAGAAAAGGCAAACTTAGGTGAGCTTTTCTAATAAATAAAAATTCATTTTCAAAAACCTAAAGAAGCCATGCATGTTAGCTTGTGCATGTAATCCCAGCACATGGATTTCTGTGAGTTTAAGGGCAGCTGGGTTTACATAGCAAGCTTGAAGCCATTCAGAGTTAGATTTGTTTGTCTCAAACAAAGCAAAACAAATCAAAATGCCTAAATAAAACATGCCACAATGTGTTAATTAATTGAGAATTTTGTTAAACGTTAAGTGGGAAAGAAACCAAAGCTAATTTAACCACTAAAGATTCAGGGCTCAGTTAAAGATACAAAAGAATTAAAAACCAGAATTTTAAAGCTTCCAGGGATGGAGAGATGGTCCAGTGGTTAAGATTACTGACTGCTCTTTCATAGGACCTCAGTTTGGTTCCCAGCACCCACATGGCAGCTAAGAACCATGGGAAACCCCAGTTCCAGGGCATCCAGTGCCCTGAGTTGATATAGAAAAACAAAACAAGGATACTTCCATGGGCGCTACACCCACATGATGCACTTAGATGTATGCAGGCAAAGCACTCATACACATAAGATAAAAATAAAAAGTAGTTTAAAGAGAGAATAGAAAACTTCCCACATGTCAATGAAATAAAGCCTGCTCAACTAGTTCCCAATATGAATGTCATAATATTCAAAATCTTTCTTATCTATCACAAAGGACCATCTCTTCATACCTGCAAAATATAGTTTATTTAAAAAACAGATAAATAGGACTTGCCAGATTTTATATTTCTGAAGCCTGTGTGTCTATACTTATAACCTGCTGATTTTGGTTTTGTTTTAAAGGAGACAGTTAAATTATCTATGCCTTTTAAAGAAATGATCAAGGATTTGATTAAGGCCGTCACATTGTAAATGGTCTTCTTACCACAGGCTATTGTGTTCCTTAATTTTTTGGTTTGTTCACACATCCTTCCATTTGTTTCTCTTTTATGTTATTTGAGTAGTGGGTCTTTTTTACTCATCACTGGATAATGTAATGTCCCTCAATTTCAGAGCCTTTGTGGTCCTATAAAAATCTATACCTATAAATACAAATATTTTTTAAATTGTTATTTTTATGAGTGCTTTACTTGATGCATGTAAGTGTACCCATGCATGCAATACCAAGGGAGGCCAGAAGAGAGAATCAGATCCCCTGGAACTGGAGTTATTCATTCATGTGAGCATTGGGAATCAAATTGAGGTACTCTGCAAGAGTTCTCTTAATCACTGAGACATTTCTCCAGCCCCTATCAATACAAATATTTATTCTACAAATATTTGTTATTCTAATCTAGATGCTACAGTAAATAAAGACCTCCTCCTTGCACATTAGGCAAGAAAGCAGACAATACATAATAAAAATGAGTAAAACATATGTTCTGTGTCTTGGTCAGCTTTCTCTTGCTATAACAAAGTAACCAATATTGGGTAATTTATAAAAACCAGAAGCTTATTTAGCTCGTGATTATGAAGGTTGGGAAAAGCATGGTTTCAGCTTCTTCTCTGTACCTGCTGAAGGCCTTGCCTCTTTAAAATATGGTGAAGGGTGTTACATGGCAAGACAAAGTTAGTTCAGATCTTCCTTTCTCCTCTAATAAAACCACAAATAGCATTATGGGAATTTCACTCTCATGACCTCATCTAATCCTGATTACCTCTCAGAGGCTCCACCTCTAAATACCACTACATATAAATTTGTTTCCAATATTGCTTCCAATACAAAAGCTTTTGAGAAACACAAACAATGCACTCTGCTAGACTGAGAAGGGTTCATAGGCAATGTGTCTAGGGTTGGGGAGGAAAATTTTAGATCGTATAGCAGAAAAAGAAAGAAAGGAAGGTATGCTGAACCCACAGACGCACTCCAAACACAGGTGTGAACAACTGAACCGTGGCTGAGTTCTCAGCTCTCCATGGCTTGGCTTATCTACTCCAAAGAGCTGGTATGTTTATTTGTAGAGGTCATTCTTTCCCAAAGCTTTTGAATACTTCCTTATTCACAGTCTACAGAACATCGTGATCAGAAACAACATCTACAGCTATTGGGAAGGTGATAGTGACCAACATGAAGAAAACAGAACGGAAGGATTTGATGAACCCCAAAGACAAGACAACATGCACAAGTCTCACATAGCCAAGCAGGCCAAGCTATCAGTCCTCTTGCCTCAGCTTCCCAGGTGTTGGTCAGGGGAGTGAGCCACAATACCTGACAGGAGTTTAGATTTTACTCACAAAAAGAGCAATTCAAAGCCAATGAGAATACGAAAGCTCTGAATGATGAGCTCATTCCTTATTGCTGCACACACCAGGCTTCTGTTTTCTGACTATTCCCCAGTGCTATCTACTGGTCAGACTCGTACATCATGTTATTCTTGTGGCAAACTGTTGCCCCAGGAACGTAATGCTCTTTGGCTCACGCATTTGCATGTGCTCTGCTTGCATGACCTTTTGCCTCCTGATCATTCTTCCAAGACACAACTCAAAATTTCACTTCCTCTGTCAAAACTTGCTGAATTCTGACACTTAAAATTAGACCATATCTCTCTAGGCAAACTATACTTCAAAACATAAAATGAATAAAAGAAACCCAGTTTCTTCTGAGAATCCTTCCTGGTACCACCTCTCTCTTTCACCTCTACCTTAGCCATCAATCATGGCAATTCCAGACTCTACAGGGGACCTTCCCAGGGCCAAGGGGTAAAAATAAACGATGTAAGTTCTGTCTCCTCCACAGTCCTCCTTTCAACAGCAGACAGATGTTTTCTACTCCTTGATACCATCTCAGAATATTAAATTGAACTTTGAATCAAAGTTCTGGTCTTTTCTCTCTCTCTCTCTCTCTTTCTCCTTCTGTGTGTGTGTGTGTCTGTGTCTCTCACACACACATATGTGTTATCTCAATATATGTTCCTGCTATGTAGCCCAGGCAGGCTGGTCTGGAACTCACTATGTATACTAGACTAGCCTCATACTCATGATCCTCCTGTCTCAGCGCCCTGTGTGCTGCAAACACAGGTAAGTACCACATCATTTGGCTCCATCCATTTATGTATCCACTTTATACTGGTTGAAATCCCGAGTGCAGTAACACACCATGAAATCTTGGGCAAGTTATTAACTGCTCCAGACCTCAATTTACTCATTGTGGGATAGTGATCATCTATATTGCATAGCATTGCTTGGGAGAATCAAATGAATTAATGCACTTAAAATATATAGACAGTGCCCAACACATGGTGAGTGTTCAATAAATGTTAGTTGCTGTTAATCACTCGTTAATCTTTCACTGCATTGAATTCAACACTGTGAGAAGTAAATAAGGTGGGAATCTAACCTCAAGGACCTAAGCTTCTGAGGGAAGACTGACAGACAGGTAGACTGAATAGGCAGGCTGGTGCTATGATGAAGCGAGTCTTGGGGCCTATGAGGCCCACAGAGTGCACAGCTCTCATGGAAGCTGTGAAGGCCTTCCGGAAGTGGAGGTCATTGGACAGTGTCCTTATTTTCATCCTTTCTGCTTGTTCTCTCAATTTTACCATCATGCTGACATCTTTGTCTCTGACCCAACTTCCCTGACTGCTGTCCCAGAGTGGCATCTGGACCTTGCCATTATATTCACTCCTGTTTCATGTCTTGGCTGTCCTGTGACTCTGAAGGATCAATCTTCCCCCTAAGAGTGGGTCAACAAGACCACTGCCCTAGTAATATAACAAATGTTCCAGTCTCCATTCATTCATAGTAAAAGCAAAGTGCTTACAAAGCCTTCGAGATCCTTCACCGTGTGACCATCAACACTTCTCTAACCTCTTCTATCATACTCCCTCCTTCCTTACTCTCTTCCAGACCTTTCTGATAGTCCTGAACATACCAGACACATTCACATCTCAGGGCCATTACAGTGGTTCCTCCGCTGTCTTAAACACTCTGCCCTAGATTGGGCGTGGTGGTACATACCTTTAATCACAGCACTGGGCAGGGCAGAGGCAGACAGATCTCTGTGAGTTTGAGACCAACCGGTCTACATAGTGAGTTCCTGGCCAGCCAGCACTACACATTGAGACCCTGTCTCAAAAAAAGAAACAAACTGAAAAAGACCACCCTGCCCAGACATGCGCGAGGCTTGCTGGCTCCTCTTTGCTCACATGGCAACTTCTCTATTGACTTTACTTTCTAAAATGCACCTCAGTCATTTTAGTCAGGAGTACGAAGCTCTGGTGTGAGCCCCAGTGGACCAACCCACACTGAAGGACATTTGGGGACACAAATTAGATTCTATAGGCCATATATATATATATATATTAAATTGGATGGCAAGGCAATAAAGGGGAAGTGGGAATAAGGGAAGGGATCTAAATCCAATCGGATCATATTATATGAAAATTGCAAAAATTCAGTTAAGAAAAGAAAAAAGAAGTTCTCATGTATAATTGTACAGTAGAGTGACCATTAAAACACAATAATGCACTACATATTTTTAAAAGCTAGCAGAAACAATTTTGAATGTTTTCACCATAAATAAATGATAAATGCTTGAAAATACAGATATGATTAATTTAACATAAACATTACACAGTGCCTCCAAAAAAATAAAAAATCGGTATTAGCGACCCTAGAGAAAGTTTATCTGAGGTCTCACACATTAGAAGGCACATTAGAACTACCTTTTAATTATTAAGCCGCACAAGTGTAGAAACTCATTTTCATTTCATCCTTCAGTCAACAAGGCAGTAAAGGTCCTTGAACTTGTTTAATGAGTCCAGGAGGATGATAGCTAATTACTGTGAAGTAGTCTAGCTGATCTGCCACTTAGTGCCTCAGATCACCCAGAGGCTCAAAAGTGAGCAGGCCTCTCTCCTAGCATGTCTGTCCATTTGTTTATTCAAGCCACAGAGGCATCTGAGGTCTTCCAACAGCCAGATTATGGTCAGTTCCTAGCCATTTTCCTTGCCTGTAAGGTTTGCCGGTAGAACTTGCCCTCTAGATCTTCTCTTTGCATGATTTTCCTGGCTGAAGAGAATGTTCTGGCTACAAATCTATAGTGAATTGCACCAAACAGCCTGAGTCTGAATCCAGCTCAGCCAGTTATTGGCTAATTGACCTTGGATAGGTTACTCGATCTTGTGTCAACACTGAATTTTACTTGACCCCTGAGAAAATATCAAGAGCTAAGAAATCTCTCCTCCCTTTTATGTTCTTCAAAACAGTCTAGGACCATCCTGCCCTAGCCTATTTCTTAACAAGACAAGTCTCCATCCGTCCTCAGAACTCCTCTATGGCTCACTCCTCCCCTCTGTATCTGATTCTATAAAAACCCCAGGTCCCCCTTCCACTGTTTGAGATGATCCTTGTAAATGAACATCTCCCCATTGCAATAGCCTTAATAAATATTCTCCTTAAATGTTCAGGGAATTCATTTACTGTTTCACACTTAAAAAACTGTATTTATTTATTTATAGTTATATTTTTATGTGTATGAATGTTCTGCCTGCATGTAGGTAAGTGCACCTATGGAGGACAGATGAGAGCATCAGATGCCCTGGAACTGGAGTTATGAATGGCTGTGAGCTGCTGTGTGGGTGCTGGGAACCAAACCTGGGTCTTTTGCAAGAGCAGCCAGTGCTCTTAACTGCTGAGTCGTCTCTCCAGCCCTAGTCTTCACATTTTAAGCCTCAACTTTCCCATCTATAAAAGGAACAATCATAGCTATTTCTTAGAGCCAGTTATGAAGATTAAATAATGAATGTACAGCACAATAAATGTTCAATGAATATTTTAATAGAATTATTATTTCTGTTGTTAATTCTCTCCAACCCTGGGCTTTACATCTTCTATGCTAATCACATCTGAAGGGGATTAAGTAAAGTTAAAACTTTCTATCACTATATATTTTTTTTTCGTGCCAGAATTGTTCTAGAAGCTTTAGTCATATCTAGCGTACTCAGCCATTATCAACACCAAATTTGCATATCCTAATGTTGGTGCAAACAATGCTTTCTTGTTTTCTCTCCATCCAGAAAAGAGGAGACCGGAACCACTTTCTTAGTCTGAACACACATTTGCTTTTAATGCAAGATCTGGCCTTACTTTCCTTTTTGAATTTGATTCTTGAGAATTTTTGCTGTGCTGGTTGTTGCTACTTTTCTGGGTAAGGTAGGGCTACTTTGCTGTGTGGGAGTGTTGTAGATAAGTATGGCCTTGCTGTGCTCTTACAGACATTTACCAGTCCTCAGAACTGGAATCTCCTGGGGGAGCTTTTTAATGACACTCTTGATGCACAGCTGGCTCCCCAGAACCACTGCTATAGACACTTCTATTGTTGACGCAAATACCCTCTGCTTTAATTTGTTTGTCTGCTTTTCCTGTCACATTCTTTTAAAATGGAATTTCTTTGGGGAATTTCATAGAAGTAGTGCATTTACATCATTTTCACCCCTTCCTTTCCCTTCCAACTCTTCCCACATTCCCAACCACTCTTTCACCTTTATGATCTTGTCTTAGGAAATTGCCTCCATTGGACTGGCCTGTGGCCATGTTTGTGGAACATTTTCTTGATTGTTGAGTGTAAGAAAACAAGTTGAGCACAGGCCAGGGGAGCAAGCCAGTAAGCAGCGTTTTCCTCCATGGTCTGGGCTCCAGGTTTTTGCCCTGGGTTCCTACCTTGGGCTCCCTCAGTGGAGGGATGAACTGTGACCCATAAGATGTAAGCCAAATAAACCCTTTCCTCCCAAGTTGGTATTGGTCAGAGTGTTTTGTCACAACAATTGAAGGCAGACTAGAACAGTGGGACTTTGTCCAATTTCTCTATCCAATTGGCATGTCAACTGGTGTTGTCTTTATTCAGGTTTAATTTAGGCAACCATATTATTGAGATCTCATGGATACAGCTTTTGTCATGTCTAGAAGACACTATTTAGCAGCAGGTAGATGTTCTGGTATCTTACAATCTTTCTGTCCCCCTCTGCTGTAAGGTTCCCTGAGCCATAGGTTGCACTATAGATGTATCCATTGGTGCTGGATATCCCATATAGACCAAGATTTTTAATCAGCAATCCATGGTCCACCCATGGGGATAATAGAAAATTTGTGACTGGAAATATTAATAATCATTCTTCCCTAGTCCAGGAGCATTTTGAGAACCAAACCTATAGTTTAGCCACTTTAGTAACCTCTGTTTTAAGAATACATAATGGTCATTCAGTAACACAGCATTACTCAATAGTAAACAAGACATTGGACAACAACATCTCAAGTATTGACTGCCCAGACCTTCTTGCAGTAAAAACTAGGAGCTAGGTTAAGAAACAAACTTGGTACAGTGTAATCTTGGGGTCTTAAGCAAGAAGATTGCCTTGAATTTAAGGCTAACCTGGGCTATAGAATGACACTGTCTCAAACGAACAAAAGGCCTCAGGCTTTTGTTCAAACTTCAAGTGCAGCCTGAATAGTATTAATGTGGTAAATAAGTAGCTAGCTAGATAGGTCATTTTTAGATACTAGATTAGATAACTAAAACTTGACATTTTAAATGTCTTAGTATTTGAATAAACATATTTATTGTGCCAAACAACTGCCAAAAAACTGTAATTCTCTGAAAGTGTACAGTCTCTGAAGAATTATCCCAAGTTTCTTATATAGGTGGTCCTCTCCAGAGCAATGATTTTTGTTTGTTGTTTTCATTTTGTGTGTATGACTGGTTATTACCAGCATATATGTAAATGCACCCCAGTTGTGCAATGCCCATGGAGGTCAAAAGAGGTCATTGAATCCCCTGGAACTGAAGTTAAGATGGTTGTTAGCAGCCATGTGGTGCTGGGAACTGAACCTATGTCTTCTGCAAGAGCAGTCAGTGCTCTTAACTGCCGAGGCTGAGCCATCTCTTTATTCCCAGGTCAATAAATTTTAAATGTATTTAAATATTCATCTATTTCCCTTCTGCTTTCATTTTATTATAATAATGAAAATTGCAGAGAATTTTATGAATAAAAATTGTTTTAAAATTCTTTATACCTTTGAACTAATAAGCTGCAGTCTCAGCAGTATAATTGGCACAGACATCAAATACTTGGTTATATCACTGTCATATTTTTTCAATTATTTGCTCAAGGACATCCATCTGTCTTCCTAGCAGGAAGCATAATAACTCCTTTTTTGAATTATCTAAATTCCATGGGGAGAGAGTGGTAAGATGGATGGGGGTGATATAGGTAGCAGGAAATGCAACTGAACATTGTGGGCTGTCTTCCACTATGCACAGACGGGATTTTGAATTTCCCCACAGAAAAGAATTTCAGAACGACTAGGAACAAAATGAGCTTCACAAATTTATTGACAAAGTAAATGGACAAACACAGTTGAAGAGCCAAGCACTCACATTAGGAGAAGAATGCATTTAAGTGAATCAGCTAGAGATGTGATTTGGGATTTAAAGCTACTTATTCTATAATGAAGTTTCAATATTAGGGGAAATGTATGCTGGTATTGTTGTGGAAATCAGGCAGTGGAGAAATCAAGCACTACTGTGGTTGGGGGAAAGAGGAAAACAGGATTATTTACACCAGGGAACCCAGGTGAGATAATGCTCTAAAGTTCTGGGCCTCAAGTCACAGTTTTCCACAGTTTTAAAGGGTCTCCACATCATATATTAATTGCTACAACATTGGTGGGTTTAAACTGTAATCTGCGTGACTACCAACAAAGATGTCTCTGAGTCTAAGACCACAGAGGGGAAATTCCCTCTGCAGGCATCTTTGCAGGGCAAAGAGGGCTAAGACACTCTTTAACAACAGAATTTATTGTGGGTACCTCAGCAAGCAGAATAATTGCAAACAGATGTTCCACTAGATAACTGTAGTCCTTTTTTCTCAAGATGGCTTTGAGGTCTTTGCTGTTCTCCATTTTAGTAAACGTTCATTAGACTACTATAAGGTGAGCACTGTGTTCTAAAGTATAAAATCATTCATTAAACAGTAGAAACAATATCACACACATAACATTAAATGCATGGGTAAATTTACTTTCCCTTTTAGCATACTTATTTTTCTTATCCAAAGAATTCTGCCCTTGAAGAAGAGACTCATTAAGAACATTGCATAGCTTATGGGTGAAGAGTGCTACAAGAGATAAAATATTGATCAGAGGGATCCTTACTTATACATAGATCACAAGGACATTGGATTTGAGACATAGTTCACTAGCCATTTTAACAATCTTATTTGTGAGATGTTTTGCAGTTCTTTGGCAGATAATCTGGTCAGTAAATTTCTCAATGTCAGCCATCAGAATCAGGTTAGATGTTAAGTGTGAGAGGCCCTTTCCTTTCTCATGTCCCCTCCGTTTCCTGACTAGCCTTCTTCAGGGGCAACTCACTTTGGCCAGAGGAAACAGCCCAGTCTCTACACTTCGGTTGCCGTTGTATGGAGTTTTGTTTTTGATATTCTGATGCTTAGACATCCAGGCTCTATGATCCTAGAACCACTGCCCCTCAAATACAAGCCAATTCCTAGTGTGCCTCATATGCAGAATAACCAATTCAGGGCCTCCCTGATATCTCTACAGGGTATTCACGCTCAGGAACACTATTCGGAAGCTTTAAGCAATTCCTTGACCAGGAATTTGGGATTTGGGATTTAAAGCTACTTATTCTACAATGAAGTTTCAATATTAGGGGAAATGTATGCTGGTATTGTTGTGGAAATCAGGCAGTGGAGAAATCAAGCACTATTGTGGTTGGGGGAAAGAGGAAAACAGGTTTATTTACACCAGGGAACAATCAGAGACAGCCCCAGCACCCTAGACCAGCTGAAATCATTCAAACCAGTCAATCCTAAATCTGCTTGACTATAATGAAAACTACACGAGCACACTTGGTTCTGGTTCCAGCTCACACTCATCTCGTCCACAAAGACCCCAGATGATTGTCAGTAAAAGGAACATACCACCTTAATATTTTCCTCATCAGAAGTTCAAACTACGGGCCAGGTTATCTCTTGCAATTCCACCAGTGTCATAAAATTAAAACACATCTTCAAGAGGTCTGCTTCCAGCTGTGAATAACGCCGCTTTGAAAGACTGATGAAGAGCTTTGGTTTGACTTCGACTAAAAGGATCCTCCTTCCCAGAGGAGTTCATTAACTCAAGAATCACCGCAAAGAGGAGGATTGGGAGTAGAGGGAATGGGGAGTTTGGCTGAAGCCGAAGGTGAGTCTGGGCCAAGAACCCAAGGTTCACAAAGGGACCATGGGGTGCTTGTTAGTTCACAAATAGCTTAAAACCAATTTATTTCTTGCTTCAGTGTTTTCTTTTTCTCAAAATTAGAGTCCTAATGCATCTCAATGGTCTCCAAGTAGCCATGGCCTTTATTCCACAGAGCCCTCATTTACCACCTGCAGGTTTATATTAACATAAACTATGCTGATAACTTTTTTGTTCCAGGCAGAGAGGGGGAAATGCCTCTCTGTAGCTTAAGGCAATCAGACATCTGTTTAAGAGAGGCAGAATTAATTGACTGCGGAAAATAAAAGACGTTCTGCTCCCAAGTACTCTTGAAAAGAAGTAATCTTGAATGGGTTTATAAGTAGTTCACTTACAGGATTTTTATTGTTTTAAAAGATTCCCTGCGTTTTGAAGGTCAGAGCTGCTGGGTAATAAAGACTATCCTGTGTAAGATGTTAAACATCAACACAAGCAGACATCATCCTTGTTCTGTGTTTATTATATTAAAGTTGCTGCTGATGGTTCTTAAAGGGTACTAAATTAAGCTTCAAGTCATATATATCTGCATTTCTAGTTCATTTTGCTAATTAACAAAAACTTTTTGTAACTGACATTCATCAACCCACTGGTAAGGGAAGATTTCAAAGAAAACTGTTGTTTAAACAGACACTAGGATTCTAGTCTACTTGATAGCTTGTTTGACAAAAGTCTAAATGTTCTAAAGAAACTGTGACAAGGAAGCCCGGAGTTAATAAAACTGAGTGCACCGGGCAGTGGTCTTGGAACTGAGAAACTCTAAGTTCAAGTCCCTGTTGGGTAAGATAGGCTGATCAGTTAGTGTCTTGTTCAAATACAGGCACTTCTGAGAGTAAGGGAGTTCTACTAAGTGGAGGAGGTGCCAAAAGAAAAGGACAGTCCTGGGCAAAGTTGGCTCCTTAGGCAGCACTCTAACTTTAGAAGGTCACATTGTCAGAGTTTGGGAGTACAGCTCCCCATTGTCACCCACAACAACTTAAGGAATTTCTCTAGAGTTTGGGGGACCACAACTCAGGCTAAACAAGGAGTTGTGACTTCCAAGCAGAAAAGAATTCAGGACTAGTCAATATTGTAAAGCAGAGCTGGAAGTTTTCTGAAAGACTTATTTTTAGTTTATGTGTATGAGTGTTATACCTGCATGTATGTAAGTGTCCCCGTGTTGTGCAGTGCTGGAAGAGGACAGAAGAGGGTGTCAGACCCCCTGTAAATAAAGGTATGGATGGTTGTTAACCACCATGTGGGTACTGGGATTCAGGTCTTCTGCAAGAACAACTAGTGCTCTTAACTACTGAGCCATCTCTCCAGACCTGAAAATTATTTTTAATATAGGCTTAAGCATGAGAATTAAGAAAAAAAGATGCCCAGAAGACAGTAGGGTTTGCCCACAAGCATGGATATGGGCCTCTCAAGGAGGCATAGTATGTATTGTTTTTATGGTAGTTGTAAGATGTGACTGAATCCCCCAACAGTCACAAGAGAGTTGAGTAGAATTTGAAGTCACTGTCTTCGTGATTTCACTTGTCACATGAATCACTGCTTTCAGATCAGGCACCATGGACAGAGTAGAGAATCACAGATTTTATTCATGCTGCCAGTGACTCAGGCAAATCCTCTCCAATGCCTGAGCACCAGGCAACAGGTTTTTACAGTATTTATAGACAGTCCAGCATCATTCCAGATACACCTTGCTATTAGGGGGCTTGAATTCCTGCCTTTGTGACTATGGACCAGGTTCAGAGGTCTCTAGCCTCTGTGTCAGGAGACCATCAGCTGGAATTCTAAGCAGGAAGTGTGTTTAGAGATGCAAAAGCAAAGATTAGACAAACAACTGTTTTCTTGGTTAAGCAGGGGGCACTGGTTCTTTAGGTAAGCGGGAGGGGTGGGGCTGCCAGAGCCCTCGAAGGGGTTGTTTCCTTAGGCAACCTGCTCTGGGTTTTTCTCAATTAATTTTACTTTTCTTCCTCATTCTGGGATACCTGACAGGATTACAGATGATAAAGTAAAAAAATTAACCCATGAGGATACAGGAAGGTATGATATCTTTACTATAGACAAAGTTGTTTTGTGTGAAATTCTCAGGCACTGTCTCAGGGAAAGGAATGAGGTGCTGCCCAAAGTCATATGCATTCAAGCCTCAAGCCTGGGTCATTGCTGCTTTAACATAAACTATCTGTATAAAGGAATACTAACTGTATGTGAGCAGCCTTTACAGCAAATGTTAACTGTGCTGGAATTTTTGATTCTCAGCAGGCAAGAGGCTTTAACCAGATTTGGGGATGAAGGGCTTCTTTCTTCTCATGTCCCCCAAATTTCTTTGTGTCCTGCCTCAAAGTGACTTTGCGACTTTGTGAAAATAAGAAGAAAATGACCCACCAAGAGAGCTTTTCAAACAGTCTAGACGTCATCAAGGAAATGCGAATGATGCATATCTCAAGTTGCTCTCTGGGAATTGGGTAATTTTGGTGACGTTCACCTTTGGCTATAGTAATAGGCATCAGTAATAACCAGCTTTACCCTGTATCAGAGACTCAAAATGAATGTCAGGAGGTTACAGAGGCTGGAGGGACAGTGCAGTGAGTGGAGTGATGGGTGTAAGCATGAGTTCCAATACCCAGCACCCACTGCAAGTCAGTGCAGTAATGCCTGTCTGTAACCTCTGCACTAGTGGGCAGGGATTAGTGAGAGGAGCTAAGGTCTTTCTGGCCAGCCGGTCAAGCTTAAGAGCAAGTCCCAGATGCACTGAGAAAACAGGGCTCAGAAACAAAGGTGAAGAGTAATTGAAGACACTGGACATTAATTGATCTCTGGCCTCCACATGTGTATACTGGGGTAAGCACACTGCACACACATGCAACAAGCAGGCGTACACCATACACATAATTTTTTTAAAGAGGTTGTTGAGCTCTTTTATGACCTTTTCATTATGTATATGCCCTATTTTTATTAATTGATGATATATTTATTGGCATTGATTGATTGATTGAGTGATTGATTGATTGAGACAGCATTTGGCCTTAAACACATGATCCTCCTGCTTCAGCTTCCTAAGTGCTGGAATTACAGGAATGTGACATCATGCCTGGCTTTTCTTATCCTTATGTTTGTTTTTGGTTTTTGAGACAGGTTTTGTGACAAAACCGTGACTAATCTGGAGCTCACTATTTTAGCCCAGGCTGTTCCGAAACTTGCAGCAATTGTCCTGCTTCAATATCTTACATGCTAGAATTACAGATGTGAGCCACCATACCTGGCTTCTTTTCTTATCTTTAATCCCCATCTTGACCATCACATAGCTCCTGTTCTCACTCAATATTCAATAGGCATCTTGCTACAAAGGAATTTTTACTGCTTTGCCACTAAATCATCATTGCTTATTGACATAAGCTTCCACTTCCGACTTCCTTCAGAAAACTATTCAGCACTATCTGAACATGCGTCTCTGAAACTGCAACTCCTAAGATGCCAAATAGAGTTCTTTGACTTTCATAGTCTCAGTACTTGAACTAATGTATGTTTCTGAATCTACTTTGTCTTTACAATGAAGACAGCAAAGTCTTGCTTACTAATCTTGAAGACATACATAAATGCACTTCATACACTGTAAAGAAGATAAGATGAGAGGTGCTATCATGTTTGATAAATTAATGCTGAGTTTACTGCTTACTGTAAGATGTGACTGAAAGAACCCCCCCGACCCCCAGCAGTTCCAAGACTCAGGAAGACTGACAGAAACCTGGGGCCAGAACTTACAAATATCTGAGAAAGGAACTGACTTTTACAACTTCTCGACCACATAAAGTCTCTGACCCGGAGTTCACAAACATCTGTAAAAAGGGATCGCTTCCTGACCAAAATTTTTACCATTTTCCCTTGCACATCAACCAAATGTCATAGGGACCCCTCCCCATAAAAAGGCCTACTGAGCAGCTAGCATTTCTCCACTCCAGAGCATGGAGGAAGCTAGTCTCAGCTGGTCTCTCTTTTCCTGACTTGGGAAGCCAGTCCTGTGTTCCCGCCCTTAATAAAAGGGTCCTGTTAACTCCCCTGCAGAGCCTCTTCTTTGTTCTCACTAACGAAAAAAACCTTACACTTACTATGAGGAGATATGAACATATAAGAAATTATATATAAAAGTAGAACTTTAACCCACCACCTGTCCAGGAAGTCAACCCTTGTCTACAGAACACAGCTTGGGAAGTCAGCCTGTTAAAAATCACATGCCAGATTATTATTACTAATCTGAGGACAGAAATTCAAACAATAGCTTCTGTATTCTCTGCTCAAGTTGCTCACAATTGACTAATAACTGACGCTTCCCTAATCCTTTCAACTCCCTGCTTTCAATTTAGGACCAAACAGAGAAAGCCCAACATGGGTCGTAGCCAATAGGATGTCCTATTCTCATAGGATGTCCTACTTCTAAGCAGCTCACCACAGCGTCTCCAGGCCAGCAGCCTTCATTCAGGCCATACCTTTTTCAGCATTTAAAGCTTTCCTAATCCTATGAGTTTTTGCCCAAACGCAGTGATGGTAGCTCTTGGTATAGCAGTTCAGAAGAAATAACATCTGCTTTTCTCATTTGGTTGGTCTTCCTTTATTTTCCTATCTGTTTTTTTTTAATATACACATCTTTGGTTCATAGCATAATGAAGGAAGCTTTCCTTGTAGTCAGAGGATCACCAAGTTCTTAGCTGAAGCTGAGTACTTCCACAGGACTGTCAAAGAGACAACCCAACAAGTCCTACCATGATGTCAGGATCCCCTACAACCTGAAAATGAAGACAGCAAAGGATATTCCCAGAGTAGTAGAATTGTCCTAGTTGTTAAGCAAGAATATTTGCAGTTCCCACGACACAAGTAAACTCCTCAAAGTTAAACAAAGCCTGAGCCTGGCACCCTGAGAGGAGGCAGTTAGTTGTCTTTGGGGTGACAAGACCCAACATGTAAGGCACTGAGAGTGGTAGTCAGAAAAAATTATGCTGGAGGAAGTGCATGATCATTCAGAGTAAAGATGCATCTCCTACTCACGCCCTTGCACTTGAGTGTGCAAGTTCTGGCCAATGGATATGTAAAATCTATGCCCAAAACTGTTGCGGAGCCTCCTCTCTCATACAAGGGTTTTTCTTTCTTTAATCCTTTCTTTCTTATACCTCCAATCCTAGAGGATGTGGAAGCAGAGGAGGATGGAGTCAGAGAATTGACTACGCATATGACTGTGTTCATATGCTATATTTTTATGAATGACTGTTGAACAAAATGCCTATAGGTAGAGGTAAGCACCAGAATTAAAGCAAACACAAACATCAGAAAGGCACTTAGCCCCAGATACCTCATGTTAATCTTTAGTAGGCAAGAGCCGGCTAGAGATACAGCTCAGTGGCGGAGTGCTTGCCTAATATGCTTGAGACTCAGATCATATTAGCAGTATACTATACTGTCAAGGTCTGGAATTCCTGGATTTTCTAGCTGTCTCTCCGTTATAATGGAGAACACAGAATAATGAAATCAATAAATAACTGATGTGCTAGTGAATGATTTTCAAAGGACAATTATTTTCTTAAGTTTTCATTAAGTAGGTACATTCTCCCATGCAAGTAAAAAACAGGTGTGATCCCGCTTATCTTTCAAGATCAATTAGGTGGGTACGGCCACAGACAAGTAAGAACCCTCTATCTTCAAACTTTGCCCAACATTTTATTTTAAAATAATTGGAACATAATTTCTGTACACATATCCAGTGAAATAAAAACCTAGAAATGAAATCACAACCTTGTAAGCATTAATAAACCAGAAAAGAGATTTATTTTTCACGCAATTTGAATCTTTGCGTTTAAATGGTTTAAGCAACGGTTCCTGGTTTTTTTGTGGTAGATGCGCCACCTACTGGCCAAAATTGAAATAAACTGTTAGATATGTGGAGGAGGAGTTGGGGGAGCAGGGAGAGGAGGAGAGAGGAAGGGGAAAGGCAGGAGGAGGAGGCTTTGTTCCTGATTCATTGTTGAAAGGTTTGGTGGGGGAGAGAGAACGGGAGGTATCTATAGGAGTGTTAGAGCACAACCGGCAGGAAATGAGGACCTAAAGATAAAGGAAAAGATTTACGGAGTAGGCTCTGGCATGCCATTGGAGTTGACCCCAAACTCCTGCAGTGCTAATCTGAGGCCTTGCTCTGCTAAGGTTTTCCTTGTTGCCTTCTCTTCTGGTGAATAGAACCATTTTCAAACATGGGTGCTGAAGAGACCTACCACTCAAGCCACCTCAATGGAAGTGTCCTGCATCATCCTCCTGGCAACCTTGTGACCCCTGATCATCATCCTTATTACTGCCAGTAGCTTTGGGGTGCTTATTTGGTGCTTCTGAACTAAGCTCTTTATAACTAGACAAGCCCTGGAGCCAGACTACCTTGTCATAAACACTGACTCTGTCATTTACAAGTTATGCGACTTTGGCCAAGTGGCTTAATCGTTCTTTCCTTATCTTTACAGTGGAGAAGACAGTGTGTGTTTCCATGTGTTCTTGTGAGATTTTAAAGAATTCACATATGGTAAAGTGCTCAAAACAGTACCTGGGGCATCCTAAGCACTAAGCAGATGTTTGCCTTGTTGCCTTCATTTATCTTTAAAACACTTTGAAATAAAACTATCTTTGATATTAGGAAACAATCTAGTTCTGCATGGGAAGTGTTTTCAGCCCCAAGTAACAGAAAACTTGGTAATGGTGGCCTAAGTTTTTGTTTCCTCTTTCGTATAATGAGCACAGCAAGTGGTCCAGCAGTAAGTGGCTGCTTGCGCTAGCTCATGGCTCAGTGATGTCATAGTCAGCATCTCAGAGCTTTCTAAGGCTTTCCTTTAAGATCATAAGATGATTACCCCAGTTTGAAGCAGGAAAAAAAAATGAACCAGGGGAGGACTCTAGGGACTCAGGCTCCATTTACTCTTTTATCAGAAAAGCAAAAACATTTCCAAAAACTTCCACTAACTTCTACTTTGTTCTATTGGCAAAAACTATCACTTGGCTGTTCCTTGCTGCAAAAGGACGTGGGAAATGGATCTTTAACTTTCCCAGACTATAAAATAGAAGACAGCAAGGGAGAAGGGATTTGGAATGGCTATTGGGTCAGCTGTCAGTCACATCTGCCATGCCTTAGAGAGGAGAAATCGCTTAATAAGATTATATAACACTGATCAGTAGGGCCAACCTTCAAACCAGGCAGCCTGGCTTCAGAACTACTAAATTCCATGTGTTACTAATGCTGTGCTAGATAGATACTCTGAGATCATGGAAGTCTGCTATCCTAAAGCTTCAGTACCCAGGCCTGCAGACTCAGGCTTCCCAGTGGCTCAGTTGGGGGGAGAGAGGGTTCAGGGTTATTTACTCTTCCTGCTCTTGATATGTGGGTTAGCAGAGATTAGGATCCTGATAGGCCTAGATTCATATTCATATTTTCTTCTTTCTTTCTCTCTCTCTCTCTCTCTCTCTCTCTCTTTCTCTCTCTGTCTCTCATCTTTCTGAATATAACCCAAGCTTGCCTCCGTGTAGAACTAGCTGGGCAATTGAGAATGACCTTGAAATTCTGATCCCTGTACCTCCACCTCTCACTTGGGATTCCAAGTGTGAACCATCATCAGACCTTGTTTTTGTGATGCTGGGGCTCAAACCCAAAACCCATTCTAGGGAAATGCTCTACCAACTGAGCTACCTTGCCAGCCCCTACCCTCTCTCTTACCAGTATAACACCACGTTTAGGCCCTTCAGGTAACTATGGTTTTCTACTAAGGATAGTCCCTGCGAGCGTCATTAGTCCATGTTGATTCTTTTGCACATGGCATACTATATTAACATATCATCTGTTTCCTGTAATCCCAAGGCTAACACCCTATAGTCACACAGAGCCCTATCTTAGACTTTAGACTTTAATGTGGACTCTTCAAGGGCTCTTATTCTATTGAAACCACAGGTTCTCATGCTAGCATGTTCCATCAATACACGCATATCTCGTTGCTTTAGAATGGGAAAATTCTAGATCCACCAGGCACAAAGATTTTCATCAGAAGGCTTCATAGAGAGAACACAGTTTCGTTTGTAACATCTGATTTTCTGGTTAGGATTCTAACCAGGTACCAAACTTCTTGGTCTTTTTCCTTTAGTTTGTGTTCTTTGTCCCTTTGTAACTTTTATGCATCTTCATTTTTTCATCTGTATTATAAAATCTGTGTCCCTGATATCTTAATTATTTTACTTCTTGCCCCTTTACTGACCACCCCCCCCATTTCCTGCAGATCACGCTTCTTCCTGTTTTCTGTCTTGCTTCTGAACAAGTTATCTCTATCGGCCTGCTTTGCTTGCAGACCATTTCAAACCATCATGGATTATGAAAGAAAACAGACTTGCTAACTTAATTTTATTTGTAAGTATTGACATTTTAACAGGACAAATTTTAGATGAAGTAAATACTGCTGAATTCTGAAATAGCAATCATATGGACAGAAGCCTATCTCCTTATTTATAAAGCCATTTGTTTTTTGTAACCATTGTCTTCATCCATCTCCAGAACTTTTTCTTCTTTGCTAAATGAATTTCTAATCCATCAAACATTCTACCATCTCGCCAGCCTGGCAATCTCTCTGGTTCTATAATTTTGACAGAATAGCCTTACTGTGTACTATTCAGAAGAACAAGCTCAGGTGAGCTGGAATGTTATACAATGTAATTTGTAAGTGAACCTATTCATTCATGGGTGGACCCGTTCATCCCTAGATAGACTACTTCATTCATGGGTGGACTCGTCACTGGTGTGCAGTGAGCTGCATGCCTGTAACTATGTTTGATGAGCTGGAATGACCATCTGTAGAGATGCCAAAGGAGGGAGGCTATAGTAGAAGACATTCAACTCTGTTCCCAAAATCTCCCTACTAGCTTGTTAATTCTTTGATCCCATAGAAAGGAAACTTAGACAAAGGGATATAAAATGTATTCATTAAAAACATACTGGTTAAACTATTTAGCAGTCTGTCCTGACATAGGTTACTGATAGCCAAAGCCAGATTCAAAGACAATGACATGGATGAAGGCAAGAGTCCCATCAAAGCAGGAATGATGAGCACAGACTGGCAGTGAGGGTGGCTAGTGCTCTCCACTGCAAAAAAATACAGATAGAAAACCTCTGGGCCACACTCAGCCCAGACTTGTCTTGTTTGACCTGTGTGAGGTATTTTTAAATGTGATTAACTGGTGGATTTTAAAATCTAATTTCTGGTTTCAGTTGAAAAATGTGACAGCACTAGCCTGGAATCCTACCTGGTGAAAGAAATAAGGTGCCCAGTCCTTCTTTCCCCACAACCTGGCCAGAGGAGCACTGGGTTTACAACTCCTGCTCTTTGTGATTTTAGAGCCGTCTTCCAAGATACATTTAAAAATATATCAAAGAAACAATTTATTATAGCTTGAAAATAATTTTTTGGACAAATAAAGGAAACCTTTAAAAAATGAACAGATTCTATATATATCATGAAAAGAAGGTTAACCTTCAAATAAATCTGCAAAGTTGATAAAGTAATGTGAGTAAATATCTGAAGAGGAAAGATCAGTCAGTGTATTTGGGAGTGTTGGTTGTAACACTGCCAACATATTCAGTCTGAGCTCTGCTTTCTCCCATAGTACAGGCTTTAGTTATGGTTTATATTTAAATCATTATGTACAATTATCATTATAGTTTAGTAAATATTATGTTCTTAGATATAGTTGTTCATGCTCATTTATTTTTCTGTTTGGGTTCCACTAGAAAGTACGTTTATAAACAGTAGCCTTCTTTCCAGTTGTATTTCCAGAGCTATCCATAGAACAAAGTTTTTATGAGATATGTGCATCTATTTGTATTATTAGAGGTGTGAGAGTAAGGAGCTTGTGCTTTAGGAAGTTTAGCGTCATAGCTGAAGGAAAGATGAATTCCTAGGATGCAGCTATTGGGGCTCATAGCTGAAAAGCAAGGAAGGTCGTGGAGATTTCACAGCTCAGTAGTTACGAGAGTATCACTGAACGGAGTGGAGAAGTCAGAGAGGGGAGGTAGCTACTTGGGATTTTGATTGCAAGTAACAGAAAATCAGTTTGAATTTCTATGAGCAAAAGAGCCTTATTGGCTCATAAAATCCAACCTCAGACAGAGTAGATGTGACAGAAACACTTGGCAGCAGAAACTCAAGTTCATCGAAATCTCTGCCAGCATCTCTTTGGTTCACTTCCTTTATGTAGCTGGAACCACATCTGCCACCATCTCTCAGGTTACCTCCTCCTACTCTGACTCCAGTGATAATAAAACTGGCTTGCTTCGTGCCAACTAGGAGCCACACTATTGTTTGTTTTAAAGTTTTAAACTTGGGTAAATAGCATAAATCAAAAGTCATAAAAATCACGTCTCAGAGCTCCATAAAAGTCTTCTGGTCTCCCAAACTTCTCCAAAGTATTAATCATTTCTGGAAATATTTCCAACAAATGATCTTCCCATAAGTGTTTAAACCACTTACATCCTCATCCAGCACTCTCCATCCAGTTGGTAAGAAATACTTGTAGCTGTTGGAGAGTTGTTCCTTCCAGTCAGATAAAATCTGCTACCAGTTGATGGCAGCCTTCACCAAAATACACCAGATGTTTGAAGAGTTCATTCTCTAATGAGTCTTTTCAGGCTAATTTCTGTTTATTATAATTATTTAAATTTTTAAATTTTAATTTTATGTATATGAGTGTTTTGCCCACATGTATGTAAATATGCCCATGTCATACAATGCCTGTGGAGACTAGAAGAGGGCATCATATCCCCTGGAACTGGAGTAATGGTCAGTTTTCAGCTGCCATGTGGGTCCAAGTCTTCTGCAAAAGCAGTCAGCACTCTTAACCTCTGAGCCACCACTCCGCCCCCCTCACTATTTCTTATGTGGCATGGAGCTTCAATTCCCTTGAACTTTTTCAGTGAATTCTTTCAGTAACTCAGAAGTATTTACTTACTGTGCACTTGCTTTGCACCAAGGAGTTAACTAGATGTTAGGAAAGCGATGGCAAAAAAAACAGGTTCTTGAGCTAATCGAGTATGTATTCCTGTAGAAGAGGTGAAAGTCATATGGGAAACCCACAAAGGGCAATTACACATTTCTCTTGAATTTTGTGCTACAGTTAAGTATAAAATACTTCTTGCATGGTTCTGCTGGTACGGTTTGAGTCCCTACTGTTCTAAAGGCTCATGTGTTGAAGACTTGATCTCAGATGATGGTGCTGTAGGATGGTTGTGGAAACCTTAAGAAATGGAGTCTGCTTGGAAGAAGTAGATCACTGTAGCATTATTTCAAAGAGTATATTGTGAACCTGGTCTCTCTCTCTCTCTCTCTCTCTCTCTCTCTCTGTCTCGCTTTTCCTTTCCCTCTCTCTCCCCTTCCTTCTTCCCTCACACCCTCATCCTTCCCAAATGCCATGAGCTACATAGCGTTGCTCCACCGTGCTCAGTCTTAATGCTCTACCTTCACATGCCCAGAAACAAAGGCACCAGCCAATCATGGACTTACACATCTGAAGCCATGAACTAAAGTAAAGCTTTCCCTCGCCAGGTTGACTTTTTTTTTTTTTTTTTAGGTATTTTTTGTCATTAGAAAGCTGATGCACATACATGTGAACAGGAACAGTGGGTGGCTGGTTAAACATACCCACGAATTCTTTGACAAAACTTTCAAAAGGTAGAGTCCCTCTGTACAAGTAAGACTTGAACTTGTGACTTGCTTTTAATAAATAAGGGAAGAAAAAAGTATGTGATAAAAGCAGCTTGACGAATACATTATGGCCTCTCTTTTGGGCTAGCTTCATTCACTGCCTGAGTTCTTTCTTGGCAGACCCCCTACATTCCTAAAACTAACTTCCTGGGGCCTCCACTGCACTTTTGGTTTGACTCCCACTGCTTCAGGGATTGCTGTCCCAGAAGCTGCCTACGGCATCTGGATTCTGCTGCTGTCACCTGGCTTCTCAGACTTTCCTTTGAAATCTAGGTTGACGCCTCCATGACCCTACACAACCCTTGCATTTTGCAAAACCAGCATCATGTAGGTGATACCAAGATCCAATGTCCCCTTGAACAGTAATAGCAGTAGCCTCTGAGTGCCTAAGAATGGCAAAATGAAAAACCAAATTCCTAAGTGGCTCTGTGCTCCAGTATGCCCTTGTGGCTCTCTTTTCTCAACATTCTCGAGGAAAATGTTCTTCTTTTTAAAGACATCTTTTATTAGCATACATTAATTATAAATAATAATGGGTTCATTTTGATACTTTCACACACGCATATAACGTATTCCGATCATGTTCACTCCCACCACCCTCTCTCGTCCCCTCTCCTTCCCACGAATACCTTTCCTCTTCCCAAAGAGTCCCCCTTCTTCTTTAACAGCTTTTTTGTTTTTATTTATTTATTTTTGTGTCCCAATGGCTTGCATTTGAGTTGTTTACAGGAGCACCAAGGAAAGTTTGTTGGCAGAAGCTTGGGCATCTCATCAGTGGCTACACGGCTGAAGGAAATGTCTCTCCTCTTATCAACTGTTAACTGTCTGCAGACACTTATGTCTGACTGAGGCCCCATCAGCCCCTCTTCAGGAGAAAGTTTTCTAAATGAGTTTACTTACAGTTGGTGTTTCGGGGGCTAAGATCGTACTGGTCCCTAAGATGCCCTTTACACCTCTGTCTTAGTTTTCCTGTTGCTCTAATAAAACATCCTGATAGAAACAGCTTAGGAGCGAAAGGGTTTATTCTGCCCCACAGTTCCAGGGTAAAGCACAGGAGATTAAAGCAGCTGGTCACGTTCCTTCCACAATCAGGAAGCAAACAGTGATGAGTGCTACTGTTCAGCTCCCTCTGCACTTACACAGTCCATGTTCCCAAGCACGGAATGGCCCTAGCCACAGTGGGCAGGTCTTCCCACCTCAATACAATCAAGATCATACTCATAGGCATGCCTAGAGACCCATCATGCAAGTGATTCTAGACTGTCAAGTTGACAATTATCAATAATCACCACAGCATCTTTCCTACTGATCCAGTGAAAACTCCTTAGCTTGTTCAACCACATCTTCATTGATCTGCAGCTTTAAACATGCTTATTTTCCCCTCTGCCTTTTGATCCCAACTCTCACTATAACCCTATAACCCTGACTAAAAACAACTACAAACACACATGGGACAATCCAGATGGTGTCTTTCTTGAAATCTCCTCCATTAATCCTTGAAATCTCCTCCACTAGATAAATTAGCTCATCACTTTTAAATTCAGCTTTCTAAATCTTCCAATCCCAAAATCTTCTGAATCACACTGCCCAGAATAGTCATACCACCCATCTCTCTTTCTTCTGCCAATTTTCTTTGTTAATTAGATTTTTTGTTATGATGAGAAAGACAATCAATATAAACAATTTAAGGGAGGAAGGATTTATTTTGGCTCACTGTCTTAGAGGTTTTGGTCCATGATGGCAGAGAGGGCCTGGCAGAACAGAGGAGTTCACGTGATGAAGACCAAGAAGCAGAGAGACGAAATGCACACTTCTCTCTTTTCCCTCTCTCACTCTGTTAGAGTTCCCAGCCTCCCATATCCAGAGAAGGTCTCCCCATCGCCCTTAATTAATCTCTGGAATCGCCCTCCTCGACAGACTTGAAAGTGTGTAATCTCCTAGCACATCTCAATCTAAGTTGTCAATCGAGATTAAACACCACAATGAAATGAACAAATCTCCTAATTTTTTTCAGCTTCAGTTTCTTCTCATGCAAACATGAAGTTACTAATAGTGATTCTTCTGATTAATCTAACACCAGTTCTGCTCCAGGACTTACCTTTGAAAAACGTCATGTTTTACCTGTACAACAGATGCTTCTAGCAACAGTCTTAGTTTGCTTTGGGGCCCAGTCTTCTATATTCACAGTCCTTATGGTTCAGAAAGCTTGAACATACTTTCTCAAACTCAGAAGTGCTATTTAATTATGCAAGGAAAACCAATCAAAAGTGCTGTGTGGATAGGTGTAGTGGTACCTACTACAATCCTTGTACCTGACAGGTGGAGGCAAGAGAATCAGGAGTTTAAGGCTACCCTGGGCTACTTGAGACCCATTCACAAAATAATAAGAACAAAAGTGTTATAAAGTATAGATATATTTGCCACATTGGTGTATGGTTTCCAGATTGATTCAGTGGTTAAATAACACTAGACTCTAGGTCAGCATGCTAGAGCTGATCCTGGCATTTTCCTCATGGCCACAGCTAGTCATTTTCATTCTCACACATTAATGCCAAAGCAGGAAGTTGCCCACAGAGAGAAAGGATTTATAGGTAGAAAGACCAGTTTCTCCTTTCCTTAGAGAAGGAAATCTGTAGAAATCCAAAGAGTCACTCTTCTCCCTCATTGTCCAGATCCAGTCAGATGTACAACCCTAGATGGAAGGGGAGAAGTGAGAAACTGAGTACTGGACTTTGTGAGACTCTTAGACAATAACAAGGAAGGCTGGGAAGCAAGAGTACAGATACACCAAAATCACATGTCAAGGATGAATATAGCCCAGAATAGTTCGCAAGCACACTTTTACCCTTAGTGACAACATGAGCACACAGATGGACACATGACCTTCTGAAAGCAGAAATACCGTAGCTACCTTTCAGCAAGGAGCTCTGAAAGCACTGAAAGCAAAGGGGAGCCCCGCCTCGTTGATCCCAAGCGGTCACTGGCATGATAAGCTACTTCTGCTCCTTGGAGCTGCCAGACCTGTGAGTCAATAAAATCCCTGCCCCAATGCAGTCAGGTTATTACGTGAGTGAAATCTAGTGAGCCATGCCTGTGGATGTGGATACCTTGAGTTTGAACTGGTCTTCTACCCCATTTTAACTAATAAACTGTCGTTAAATCAACTTGTTCATATTCTAGACACAATGCTTAAGATTCCAAACTCTTGTACTTTTTTTTAAAGTTTAATTTGGTGGTTTTTTTTTAATTGAATGTTTGTATGTCTCATATACAGCATCTTAGTCATCTTTATACCCCTTTCCCTGGCAGCAACCCACCACCTACATTGGATTTCATGTATTCTGCCATTTAGATAAGGGAGTCCATGCTAACATATGGAAAGTTCCTATGAAGGATCATTGTTAAACTCAGCACATAGCAAGAACTGAGGCTTCCAGATGAAAGTCGGCCCACAGTTGCTAGGTAGGGAGAGGTAGCCGTCATGGAATGAATGCTCCCCCATTTCCCCACTGAGCTCTGCCCAATTGCAAATAACAGAAGAGTAATTATTTTAAAGCATTAAGTCATGAAGTACTATGTTCCACAGATGGTTAAAGCACTTAGTTCAAGTAGGATTTCGGTCTCGTTTGCTGCTACGACACCAGCTATGGAAACTTAGAGAAAATGTAGTGTGTGCACAGAGCTCAGTTTCTTCAGTCATGTCAGGGCTGGCGCTGACAATCAGCATACGTCTGTATTTCATTCTTCCCTACTCATTAAGTTGTTTTAGAAGTAGATGAAGTAATACTTGCAAAAGTTACTGACAATTCTTTCTTATTGACTTTGAATGGCCACTTTCCCCTTTTTGGCTAAAATCCAGTAACATTGTGTTTCCAGATTCTTGATCTTCCAGAGTCATAAATCATTAAATAAAGATTGGGTTGCCGAATTCTTGCAGATGCCAAGTGACCACTGCTGTCCCACTGGTAAATGGGAGTTTCTTGAGTTTTTTCATTCATAGAAAGCACATAGGAAGCCTGTCTTTCTCTGCACAAAACCTTCAAGGTTCGTTTTGTTCGTTCCTGCATTTGTTTCTTCCAGTTCCCTCTCTTCTCTACTCTCTTATCCCAGTCCACCGCGTTCTCCCACCTGTCACCCTCAGACTGATTTCTCTGGCCTTGGCTAGTGAGTAGCACGTTCTGCTTAGTTCAAAGAGAGAAACATTTTCCTTGCTTTTCCTCTGGGCTGTCAGAGGGAGGGCTGGGGGGATGGGAGGCAAGATCTCAGTTGTCTAGAAATAGTGGTGGTGGCCTGATAAAATGGGGCTGTGACATTTCCAGTAGAGTCGTATACACCCAGATAAGTGTGGGGACAGTAGATGATTATTTTAAAGGGCAATAACTCAGACACAGTGTAAGGTAATTCTACTCCTGTGCAGTGTCTGGGAGCATGGTACCAGGTGGGTTGGGGTGAATAAGAATGTCCCCCATAGGCCAGAAGTAAATGGACATTTTGTCCCTAGTTGGTGGCACTCTTTTGGGAGGTCTTAGAAGATGTGGCCTTGCTTGGAGGAAGCACGACACCGGGAGTGGGCTTAGAAGTTCTTAAGCCTTGCCGGATCTCTAGTCACTCTCTGCTTCCTGGGCCTGCTTGAAGATCTGAGGGCTTAGCTTCTGCTCCTATTCCAGCCACCTCTGCCACCATGCCTCCCACTATGATGGACTTTTGCCCCTTTGGAACTGTAAGCTAAATAAACTCTTTTTTTTATGAGTGCTCTTGGTTAGTGTTCCTATCGTAGCAACAGAAAAGCAACTAATGCAGTAACTGGTACCAGAGAATGGGCTGTTGACTGTGAAGAACCTGAGCATGTGGATTTTGGGAGGAATGTGGAAACTTTTGGAAGTTTGTGCTAGAAATGCAGTTGATTTGTAACAATGCCAAGACCCCTTGGAAGGACCACTTAGTCTCCAAATGTTCCAAAAATCAGCCAAATTTATTAACTGGTCAGTGACTGAACTCTCTGGGCTAGGATCTAGAGAGCACAATGCTGACTCAGAGAACAGGGCTTAGAAGGCATCCTGATGAAACAGGTGGCTATACAAGATTACACAGGCATGACATAGTTCTTCCTGTGGCAAGCAGACAAGTACCTACAGAAGCCATTTAAGTATTAAACAAACCAGATAAGCATTAGGTAAAATAAGCATTAAACAAGCAATTATAAAAGCTGTAAGACATTAACTGAGACCTTCTGGATTCTGTGGAGGTATTTTTCTGTGGTTAATTCTTTCTGGAATTGACCTGTGGTTAAACTTTTCCTAAACCTGCCTGTAACAGTCAGGACAGCAAAATGGAGGAACTCAGGCCATAACAAATTGCTGTAAGCAGAGCTTAATGGGTCATTCTAATAGGAACCTGGAAGAAAGTGCTGCGAACAACGTAATTCCAGAGAAAAATAAGTATTTAAACAGCAAGTGGAATATTTTGGCAAAATATTTTGTCTGGCTGGAGTGTACCCACAGACAAAAAGCTTGCCTGAGGCTAGGTTGAAAAGCAATGGTCTAATTTCTTTGGCAGAGGAGATATCAGAATAGCCTAATGCATAAATGGTGGCATGGCTATTAATGGTGAATATTATGCAGATCTCCAGTGAAAAAGAGCAAATGGGGCAGAAATAAATCCAGAACGCACAGTTTGGATTGAAAAGGAGCACTAGGAAGATTAAAGTTGGAGCCAAGGCGTGTGCTGATGGAGAAGATCCCTTTGATAAGGAGATTAAAGTTAAGGAGAGGCCTAGAGATTGGCACTTAAACAATGGAGAGAGTGTCTCCAGGGCAAGACCACACCCAGGTAAGCTTACAACTTGTGAAAGGAAAATTTTACAAGAAAACCACTGAACAGAAAAAGCTTCTGAAGTGGATGAAGCATGCTGGGGTGCATCCCAAACCTGCAGCCAAACTTGGCAGTGTCATTCACCCGGTGCTGGCTTTAGAGGCATGAGAGATGCAAAAGTGAAAGTGTCATTGGTTCTTCTTCCACGGTCTCAGAGAGCTGACCAGGAGCATGCAGAAGGGTTGTCCTTGCATAAAGAAGGCCCTGGCAGGCTGTTGCATGAAGCAGTGAAGGTGAAGCCTGCTTGGCAGTAGAGACCCCAAGAAGACATATGAGATGCCAAAGCTGTGAGACATCTGCCTAGGAGAGCTGCATACAGGGATGGTACCAGCCCAAAAGAGAGATGTATGTTGCAAGCAGCAAAGCTAGAGAGACTGAGCCATCTAAGTCCTTTGGAAGTAAAGTCCAGGAGTTGGATGTGGAGCTACTGGATTTGATGTTTGCCCTGCTGGTTTTTGGGTTTGTTTTGGTTTGGTATTTCCTCATTATGCCTCTATTCTTCCCTTTTGGAATGGGAAGGTGTATTCCGTTCCATTGTACGTTGGAAGTATGCAATTTGTCCTTTGATTTTACAGGGCCTTTCAGTTAAGAGATTGCCCTGAATCTCAGAAAAGACTTTGGACTACGGACTTTTTAGTAGTATTAAGAATGGTAAGGACTGAGGGCACTTTTAAGGTTGGACTAAATGGATTTTGTGTTTTATGTGGTCATGAGCCTATGAGGATCAAAGAGCAGAATGTGGTGGTTTGAATGAGAATGGCCTCCATACCCTAAGTAATTGGACATTTTGTCCCCAGTTGGTGGCACTCTTTTGGGAGGTCTTAGAAGGTGTGGCCTTGCAGGAGGAAGCACGACGGGGGGGGGGGGGGGGGGGGGGCTAAGAAGTCCTTAAGCCTTGCCAGATCTCTAGTCACTCTCTGCTTCCTGGGCCTGCTTGAAGATGTGAGAGCTTAGCTTCTGTGTCTACTCCAGCCACCTCTGCCACCATGCCTCCCCACCATGATGGACTCTTGATCCTTTGGAGCCATAAGTTAAATAAACTCTTCTTTTTATAAGTTCCCTTGGTCAGTGTTTCTATCACAGCAACTGAAAAGTAACTGATACACCAGGGGTCCTGTGCTCCTGAGGAGGTATCCAAGTGATCTAACAGAGCCCCAAACCCAACAGCAAAAATGCTTGGAAAAGGGGAGTTGCCCTGATGGGACCTGCGTGGAATAAACCTAACCTAGGAAGGAAGACCTATGCAATGCAAACTTTAAGACACTGAAGAAATTGAAGAAGTCTCCAGAAGATGGAGAGACCTCATATGCACATGGATTGGTAGGATTAATATTGTGGAAAATGGCCATTTTACCTAAAGTAGTCTGTAGATTCAATGCAAATCTCATCAAAATTCCAACATAATTTTCACAGAAATTGGAAAATCAACTTTAAAATTCATGTGGAAACACAAAAGATTCTGGGTAACCAACTTCTGGTGATAGTACCACACCTAGTTTCAAGTTATACTACAGAGAAATTGAAATGAAAAAAAAAATGAAAATAGACACATTGATCAGTGGATAGAATCAAAGGAGCAAGATATAAGACCACACACCTACATCTACCTGATGTTTGACAAAGAGACCAAAAATATACATTGGAGAAAACACAGCATCTTTACCACATGGTTGAGAAAACCAGATATCTACATGTAGAAGACTGAAATTTACTCTGTACATAAATCAGTTCCAAGTGGATCAAAAAATCTCAATATTAGTGCTGAAACTCTGAAACTTCTAAAAGAAAGAATAGGGAACACACTTTGGTATATAGGCCCAAGTATGAACTCTCACAGTAGGACTCCAGTCACCCAGGAAATAGGACCAATAATCAACAAGTGGAACTTCATGAACTTAAAAAGCTTTTGGACTGCAAAGGAAAATGTTAATTGACTGAAGAAACAGCCTAAAGAATGGAAAAATAAAAACTTCTAGCTGTATCACTAATAGAAGACTAGTGTCTACACTATACAAAGAAGTAAAAAAACTAAACACCAAGAAAAAAAAACTCACTCAAAAAGTAGGCTATGAAACTGAACAGAGTTCTCAAAAGAAGACATACAAATGGCTAAGAAATATTTTTTGAATTGTCCACCATCTCTAGCCTTAAGGGAAATACAAAAGTACTTTAAGATTTCATCTTCTACCAATCAGAATGGCTAAAAAATGACAACAAATGCAGGCAAGGATGTGGGAAATGTGGAACAATACACCATTGGGAGGAGTGTAAATTGATGCATCCACTGTGGAAATCAGCATTGTGGTTCCTTAAAAAACTAGAAATAGATATACCACATGACTCAACCATAGTACTCTGGGTACATACCCAAAGGACTCTATTTCCTACTACAGAGACACATGCTCATCCATATTCATTGCTACTCCATTCACAGTAACTAGATCACGGAAGCAATATCAATGTTTATCAACTGATGAACGGATAATGAAAACGTGGCACTGATATACAATGGAATTTCATTCATCTGTAAAAACATGCAATTATGAAAATTTCAGGAAAATAGATGAGGCTGGAAAACATCATGCTGTGTGAGGTAACCCAGACCCCAAAAGACAAGTACCACATATTCTCACTCACATGTAGATCTTAACGTGAATCTTTAGATATCTTTGTTTAACTTGGAGTGCCTGTAGAATTCAGGGAACTATGAAGGGACAATTGAGATCTTAATGGAGGGAGGATAGTATAGCTCAAGTGACGTAGAAGGGAAAAAGAGAACAAGGGAGAGGGAAGTTTAAGTGGAGAGAGGAATGGGAGGGTAGGGAGGAGGATGAGGTAGGAAAGAGATAACAAGGACTAAAGATGTTTGGAAAATCTGTATGGAAACCTGCCTTTTGCAAGCTTCATATCTATCTACTTTCATATAAAACAGTTGAATTGAGGTATACGACACAAGGGATTATACTCCTCCCAGAGACCATAGGTTACCAAATAAAAACCAAGCGCCAAGTATGAGATACCTCCCCTTGAGTTGTTGGTCAGGGAGTATTCCATAGACCACCAAAACAATACAGGTTATTAACATTGCTCTTGATTGCCCACCAGAACTTGGTGGTAAGACTTTATTGCCAAAGACACTACACACTTTGGTCACAGGACACGGAGAAATCAAGTTAGTACTAAAAAGGAAGCTTACTCTCTTTCCCTGCTGGCTAGCTTTCATAATACCAGAAGGAGCTATTCAGACTGCTGGGGGAGGGGAGGTCATCAACAGTCTTACCCATTTGTGAGCCCTGTGAACTACAATAATGACTGGCCTGGGAAGATGTGCTCATGGGTGAATAGTGGTATGAATGTTATTGAGTAATCAGTTGCTTTCTGACTAGATTTGAGGATCACTCCACAAGAAGGGGTTCCCACCCCTAACTGAGGAGCTATTGCCAGCTAATGGCTTCTGGTGGGGGCAGAGTCAGCTTTCTTTAAGGTATGACCTCTTGTAGGTCAAGTGTACTCCAGTGGATGGCCTCACACCCATAAATACATAAATATATGGGCATGTGGGCAGCAATAACTGGAATCAATGGGCTATTTTTTTTTAAAGACAGACAAGAGGCTGGAGAGATGGCTCAGTGGTTAAGAGCACTGGCTGTTCTTGCTTAGGATTGAGGTTCAGTTCCTAGTATCTACATGGAGGCTAACCACCATTCGTAACTCCAGTTCCAGGGAATCTGACTCCCTCTTCTGACCTCCATAGGTATTACTTGACATAGGTGCACCTACATGCATGCAGGCAATACACTCCTACATGTAAAATAAAAAAGATAATAAATAAAATATTTAAAACTAAGTAAATAAAAATATGGACAAAATTGGGAGGAGGAGAAGGGTAGAGGGAAGAATGAGAGGGAGGAAGGACAGTGAATATGATCAAAATAAATTGTGTGACATTCTTAAAGAATTTGTAAAAATATTATATTTAATTTTAGAAAGACAACCTTTGTTACACAAATCTGTACATAGGTACCAGGCAAGCGAAGCACGGGGTACCTTTGAATTTGAACAGATCTTTTGTGAGGCCTTTGGAGACTCCTTGATGTAGTACTTTTCTTAGACATTACTTCCTGATTACGATTTGCCTAGGTCTGACAAGGATTGTCTCATTGTTGTATCATCAAAAAGTAATTCTACTCAGAAGTAAAGAAATACAAAAATCTGCAGGTAAATGGATGGAACTAGAAGCTGTTATACTAAGTGAAGTAACACAGAGTCAGAAAAACATGTGATATGTGTCCTCCCTCACTTGCGAATCTTAGCACTAAATTCTTATATACAAGCATACCTGTCATCACTCATCAAAGAAGCTTTGCAACAGATGGAGACTGTGTCTGTGAGATGCCCAGCCCCAAGTGACACATAGACAATGGAACCTCTGCACCTAAGGCTCATGGAACACTGTGCCACAAGGGGAGAGGGAACACTAATCCATCCCTCAGCTCTCACCAGCCAAGTTTCCCCACGCAGCAGCAAGCGATGTAACACAGAAGGCCACAACAGGCCAAAAATAAGAGACTACAGAGTTCATGTCCCTGGATAGGACTTTTGTTTTAAATCTCACCCACTCAGGGCTCAGGGACCATTGGGGAAGAAATATTGTAAGAGCCCGGGGAGGGGGTGTGGATGACCACGAGGAAAGAATTTTCTAGGCTTCTGGGAACTTGCTCATATGAACTTACAGTGACGATTACAGCATGCACAAGACCCATGCAAACTCAAACCAGACAAAAACACAGTGCAGAACTGGGAAAATTTTTCAAGAAGCCCCAGTGGTAGCCAAAGAACTCTTGGCAGCTATTTGATCACTGCTAGGTGAAGGAGAGTTGGTCTTTTTTAAAGGAGTGATTCTAGATAGGCTGACCAGGCTCTAATGGATGAACGCACACCAAGGGACAGACATCTGGGAACTCAAACTTGACTTGATAGGCCTTAACATATATGAAATCTAGTTGGAGGGCTATGAGGTGCAGATAGAGAAGGGGGGCTAAATATGATTAAGATGTATTGCACAGAATGCATAAAAATTCAATGCAAAATAAGTATTGGGAAAAAGGTATTTGCCTGACCCAATCTTACATAGATAGCATTCGGATCCACTATGAGCTACGTGGTTCAGGTGTCTGTGTTAGTGTCTTACTGCTGTGAAAAATGCCTAAGGAACATCATTTTAAAGGAGGAAAGAGTTCTTTTGACTCTTGGTTTGAGAAGTTACAGCCCATGATGAGCTGGCTCCCTTGTTTGAGAGGACACAGAACACCATGGCAGAAGGATGTGAAGGAGCAGAGCTGTCACCTCACGGTGGACAGGAATAGACAGGGCAAAGATCAGGAAGGAACAAGGGACAAGACACTTTTCAAAGGCACATCCCCAATGACTTATTTCCTCCCTGCAAGGTCATCAAATTATGAATCTATCTGGATTAATCAGTGATTGGGCCAGAGCCCTCAGGATATAATTACCTTTCAATGATTCACCAGCTAGGGACAACTGTAACACAGAGTATCTGCCCATTCCACAGTGGCCCTATTCAGACTGAATTGCTAATTCAACAACCATGTTTGTAATAGACAATAACTGACTATAAATTAGATCAAAAGAGACTTCCCCCTCCTTTAGAACCAATCAGATTCACTCCTGGAAGTTAAGTTTGCTGGCTACCAAGTTAGTAGTTCTTATGGTACAGCTGGAACTGAGGTCACACAAACTCAGTAGTCAGGAGGCTTTGCCCCACAGAGTAGAGCAGTAAAGAAGCAGCCTAAAGAAAGAAACAGAGAGGGGCTGGAGAGGGGCTTGGAGCCTCTTGCAGAGGACTCAGGTTGATTCCCAGCACTCACATGGTGGCTAACAACCGTTCATAACTCCAGTTCCAGGAGGTCTGGCGCCCTCTTCTGACCTCTGCAGGCACTGCATGATATGGATGCATTTGCATGTATGCAAGCAATACACCCATACATATAAAATAAAAATAGTAAATAAAATATTAAAGAAAAAAAGGGAGGGAGAGAGGGAGGGAGGGAGGGAGGAAGGAAGCAAGCAGAGGGTCAGGGAGAGCTAGTGTTCAGGAACCATCTGTCCCCAGAGAAGAATCAAGATCACTGTGCTGAGGATGGCATTTCCTGAGACCCAGCTGTGCCCTTGAATTCTGAGATACAGTCTGCATGCCCTTCTCCTCAGCCTTAACCCTTTCCTTTCTGAAGCTAGTTCAAGTGAATCTCCTCCTTACTCAGCAATGAAAGGGTTCAAAGATCATGTAATGAATGGCTGTGTGTTTTTGCTTCCTGGTGGGGCAGGGCAACCAGAAGCATACATGCCCAGGCAACAGTGTTGCAAGTCTGCAGTTAAGATAACCCTCTCTTGAACAGGCATGCTGTGACTCAGCAAGTTTCTTTTCAGAATCTCTGCAAAGTCCTGGGAAATCTCAGAAAATTTCTTCCATCCCCTCCTTTCCCAGCACATTAGGGCGGCCACTTGGACAGTCTCAGAGCACACAGAGGTCAGGGTAAAACAAAGGCAAGTCACCTAACATGAGGATTTACTAATGAGGACTGACCAAGTCTCTACCCATGCCAAACTGCTGGCTGTTGGGGTACTGGGCCATTATTAAGCAAAAAATTATAATTCCTTTGCAATGCTGTTTAGACCTGGGGAGGCCCACATATCAGAGTGGCACATGGAAGGACTACTTCTAGCCAGGGGAGGTCTTATAGCAGAAGAAGAGGAAGTGATCTGCCAGAAAGGACAGAGCCCAGTTTCCTATGCCTTTAATCCCAGTACTTAAGAGGCAGAGGCAGAAGCAGGTGGATCTCTGTGAGATTGAGGCCAGCCTGGTCTACATAGTGAGTTCCAGGCCACCTAGGCTACAGGGAGTCCCTGTCAAAACAAAAACAAAACAAAAAAAAGAGTTGGAGGACACAGTCCTGAAGTAATCAAAGCCATCACCTTTGAACTGTTCACTCTGTGCCCTGTTGTTCTCAGTACTATATATACATGCATAAACTCATTTAATCCTCGCAAGTCTAAATACTAAATCTATATATAGATTAATAAGTTATATTATGAATATACAACTAGAGTTGGTGAAATTGAGATTCAAACCGGAAGTTTGTTCATTGGTTACACAGCTATACATCGCTCAAAGTACAAAGTGCTTGTCCACACTCATACCCCCAGAGCTGATTTTTATTTCCAAAATGTAAGTATTCTTTGTCTTTGAAATGTGTGTCTAGTGTGACTCAACTGTGTATGTGGGGTCAATGTCAAGAGGGATAAACAGACATTCCAGGCAATTCTGCCGTGTTAACTGTCCAGAAAATAATGAGCAGCCACCACATGGTCACCTGCAGTGGCCTCTGCACAACGGGGAGCCAGGAAAACAAACTGATCATTTCAAGGTTGCTCCAGCTGCCAACTGAAATTATCCCATTAAGGGGAACTCCAGAGGAGGGTGGCTGGGTGACAGGAAGCTCGTTTGTATCAACTGTTCCTTTTGAGTAAAAGCGCTCTCCACAGATTTTTATTCCCATATTTTTAAGGTTGATTTTGTAATTTCACCAGAAAACTTTTGTTTAGTTAATCTATCCAACAAAATGTACTGCTGCAGTTACTTGGAAAGCTGTCGCCACTGGGCATCTGACTGTACTGAAAAGAAGAGAAGCTCTCTTCCCCCAAGCATGTTTTTGTATGTTTTCCTAAAGTGTAGTTATAATCAATCACCAAAATGAGACAAAGGACTTTAGAAGAGTTTTTCTTGCTGTTTTATGTTTGTTTTTCATTACTAAAAATTATGTGTGTATGTATGAGAGAGAGGAGAGAGAGAGAGAGGAAGCACGAGAAAGAGAGAGAGTTGTACCGGCATACACATGCCACAGATGGCATGTATGGAGGGCAGAGGACAATTTTCAGCAGTTGGTTTTCTTCTCCCTTGTTCAGGGTCTCTTGTTTCTGCTGCTGGGCTGAGTTATACTCCAGCCTGGCACTTGTGAGTCACTCAGCTGACTCTGCCTCCCATCTGGCCGTAGGAATGATGGGATGGCCGACGTGGGTCACAAATCTGCTTTTTTATGTGGATTCTGCAATTCAAACTGAGATCTTCGGACTTGCACAGGTAGCGCTTTTACCTGCCCTGCCGAAGCATCTCTCCAGCCTGTTTTAGTATTTTTTTTTTGTTTTTTGTTTTTTGTTTTTGCGACAGGGTCTTTGCTAGGTCACTTAGGCTGGCCTCAAACTCATGATCCTCCTGCCTCAGCCTTTTGAGTGCTGGAACAGGTACACTACCACATCTAAGTGGTGACAGAAAGAAAGTTGTTTCTGTTTTTCTCTCCTCTTGGACTTCATATCCCCTTCCAGGTCTTTCAGTTTACATGTGCGATGCTCAGTGATTCTCTGTTCATTTCCTTCTGGAAACTTTATAGTATTTAAGGGAGAGTAGAGTGATTGCATGTGGATTTGTGGGAAAAACAATGAGTCATCATGATTGAGTCACTAATGTTCTTTGATATTAACCATGTAAAGGTCATTAGGGTTGTACACAAATATCTAGTATACCTCTTTCTCACATATGACCGGACTGGGTCCCCCACCTGTCTTGAAGCTACATATGATCATGTGACTTGCATTAACTACTAAAATAATACAAGTGATGTGACTGCACTAAAAATTTATATAGGCCCTAGGAACAGTGACAAGATTTTCTTAATGGCAAATAATAAGTGGTGATGAAATTGTAAAGAAACGGGAACTTTGGATATTGCTGGAGGGAGTCTAAAATGGTAGAGACATTTTGGAAAATAGTTTGTTACTCAGTAAATTAAACATGGAATTACCATATGACCCAGCAATTCTACTCCTAGGTATATGCGTGAAAGATAGAAAAGAAGTATTCGAATAAAAGTTTGTATGCAAATATTCATAGCAGTTCATCTCACAATAGTCAAAAACAGAAAAATATTGTCAACTAATGAATAGATACAACAAATATGATATAGATGAAGTATTATTTATCCATAATTAGTAATGAAGTTCTAATATATACTACATAGATGAAACATATACAACATAGATGAAACTTGAAAACATTTCTTTTAGAGAAAGAAGTTAGACACTAAGAGTATGTAATGTATGACTCAGTTCATATGACATGACCAGAATGAGCAAAGCAGACTAACAGCTGCCGGAGCTGGGAGAGTGACTGGGAAGAGAGCTTGACTTTAGAAGTCAAGCTTTTTTGGGCTTCTAAAACCTTTCTGGATCTAGATAGTGGCGATTGTCTTGCATTGTTGTGAACATAATTAATACCACTAAATCACACATTTTGATGAAGATATTTCAGTTTACATTATGTGTACTGGATCACACATTTTAAGAAAGAAGATGTACATACATAAGCACATATAATTCCCCAGAGTCACTATTGAGACTTGAGTTGATAACAAACATCCATCAGTCTAATAACTGGACTGATAGCACCCTGACTGAGAAACAAACTTTTGAGTTAAGTCACTTATCACAGCATCATAACCTAGCCATTCCAAACCATGCATCAAACTTGGCTCACCTGACCTTTCCTTGTACCTCCTTTGTACCAGATACTGGAAAAATGAGGATGAAAAAGCCTCAAGCAACCTACAAACTAGCAAAAGAAATAAACATACAAGCCAAGATGTTCTTCAACATGATGGCAACATAATAGAGTTAGATTATGGGTTACAGTGAAAGCACATAATGGAGATTATGAGTTACAATGAAAGCACAAAATAGAGGAGATTACAAGTTACAGTGGATACACATAATGGAGGTAGATTATGAGTTACAGTGGAAGCTCATAATAGAGTTTATGAGTTAAAGTGAAAGCACATAATACAGGGAGATTATGAGTTACGCTGGTTGGCCCAGCCAGTTGCACCCTAGAAACTCAGAGGAGTCTACTGAGGAAGGCAAAGCTTGAATTAAAATATTCAGAAGATGGGTAAAAAATTTCCAGGTAGAAAACAGAAGTTCATTTCAGGATAATAGAAGAGCTTGGCCTCTGTGCAGTGCTTAGAAGCTTGCAACAGCTTGGCATGTGATGGAAAATGGCTGTCACTACATATTAGGATGCAGAAGATGAGTCCAGAGAAGTTGGCAAGGATCTGAAATTGGGTTAAAACTGTGGCCAATCATTTCTAAGTTTCCATTCATTCTACACAAGGAAAATCAACGCATGTATGGTAGGCCAGCCTGCAACACTTTTTGGCCAGGTTGGGCACATCTTAGTTCACAGCAGCACAATTAGAGGAGCTGTAGTGCTATTGGGAAGAGCTACAAAGGAAAATGAGGAGTATGAGCCGTACTGATGCCAAGAAACGGTAGGATCAGCTCTGTATTCTAAGGCGCTGTTTAGAAACAGATCAGTATAAAAATAAGAGTGCAATCAGAAAGATTTGGATACCTAGTGGAGGAAGACATGAAGTTTAGACAGAGGAGGCCTGGCTTTACACAGCTATAGACCTGCCCGTGGAGATAACTGATAGATGGTTAAAATTGATGTATTTAAATATGAACTCAAAGACAGAACTGGAGTAGAATTAGAGACACTGGAGTCACGGACTGATATAAGAGATAGTTAAAGCCCAGAGAATGGTGAGGTGGCTCAGAGAGAATATAAGTAAGAAATGAAAGGGCCGAGGGCATCTAAGGGGAAGGAAAGCCTGTGGGAAATAACACTGGCATTTCTTTGATGCCTAATGGGATCTTCTCAGCTGACTGAACATTGAGACCCTTTGAAAAGAGTGACGCTCCTTAATCTGTCTAAATCTGTCCAAATGATCCATAAAGGCATCTCTGGGAATTCCAGAAGATTAGTCTCCTAATGTAGGCTGAGACTTTTTGTGAAAATGGAATGTTTAAAAAAATTATACCATTTAAGTAATTTTAGCAAAGCCACAGTTTTAGTTATCCCCAACACCACAGAACATTGTCATTATCTACTTATTATGTTTCTACTCCCTCAAGGGCCTTGAAATCCTCAAGGGCCTCCAGTTCTAGTGTCTGACATGGTACATGGTACACAGTAACTGCACAGATGACATCTGTTTGTGAATAAATATGAATGTGAGTTTTAGGGTTCAATATAGAGAGAGTATATTATAATGGTTCTGGAACTCAGATCCAGGAATCTCTTCAAGGTTTTGCAATGGGGAGATGGTAAGTGAGTAAAAGACATATAGCTCTAAGCATAGCAGTGCCCTTTATCATAGTGAACATTGAAGATGCATGGAATACTCCAACAATATAGTATCATAAAGCAAAGAAAACAAATCAACTAAAAACAAGTCACACAGACGACTCTCACAAATAACAGTGAAAGAAGTCACATAAAAACATATTGTCTTAATCTATTTTGTGCTACTAAAACAGAAAACTTGAGACTAGATAACCTTTAAAGAATAGAGACTTCTTTTTACAATTCAAGATGCTGAGAAATCCAAGACCGAGGACCAACATCTGGTGAGGGTCTTCTTACCACCTCATCCATCCCATGGCAGAAGGCACATGCCCTAGACGGAAGAAAGGGGTCAAACCCTTTATCAGGGACGCATTCTCCTTGCGGCTAACTCACTCCATGATGATGGCATCACTTCCCTCAAGTGGGCAATGCCCCAGGACCCGATCATCTCTTAAAAGTCCCACCTCCCAACACTACTACGCTAAGGATTAAGTTTCCAACATGAACTTAGGAGGACACAGACAAAGCACAGCAAATGTGTACTATGTGATACTTATGTGAAGTTTAAACAAGCAGAATTAATAATGCATAGTTTTAGAAGTCTGGACAGGACTTATCTTTGGAAGGTTTAAGGATAGGAAAGACACGTGTGATGAAGTTTTAGAGAATTATGTTCTGTTTCTTGATCTGGGTTCTGGTTACAGGGACATGCTTGACATATGATCATTCATTGAGACGTACATTTTTCTATATGACTAAAATTTCCGTAAAACTCTTTTAAGGAAAATAATCATGGGTGTTGAAGAAATGGCTCTGGAGTTAAGAGCACAGGCAGCTCTTGCAGAGCTTGCACACACTTGGCATTCAGGAACAAAAGGTAGGCAGATCAAAGGACATGTCTCTGCACGGGCTCAGGAAGCCATTAGCAACAAATGTGGCCTGTTTACAAGAGCAGACCTTCACCAGAACAGCCTGAGTAGGTATAGCTTTCTCCAAACGCAAGAGACACTGCTTCAGAACCTGAGTCTGCATGCATCCCGTCTAACTTTGCCATTATAATCGTTCTTGGCTGGTGGTGACTTTGCATCTATGCCAAGTATGCTTTTGGCAGAGTTCAGACAGGACAGTGGTCTCCAACAAAAAGGTTGAGATTCTAGGGAGACACCATAAGCTTGATGCTAAACACACAGCCTCACTGCAACACAGAAAGCTGGGGGCAGAGGCTGTGGGACGGTATTTCCAGGGCAAAGGTCTCAGGGTTCACACTAGAATATCAGGTAGAAGAAACTGTTCTAATGAGGTGCTCTCAGAAACCAGCAATCCTGGTAATTAAATGCTCTGCCTGGTGGTAATGCAGAGTTCTCCAGACCACCCACTGAGGTATCTAACAGCCTAAGCTTAGTTCTGAGTTCTACTTCCATCTCTGCCCTTTCCCATCAACGTGACTTTGAGAAGTTTTAACACCTACCTCTGAGCTTCACTTTTCTTGGCTATAATGCACATTTTAAAGAAAAAAAGCATTTGCACCTGATGTTCTCCTAAATTCTCTCATCCCCATAGCACGGAGATAATATTATTCTTCTATTTTACAGGTGAGAAAAGAGGGAGGGAGGGAGGGAGGGAAGGAGGGAGGAAGGGAGAGAGAGGAAGAGAGAGAAAGAGAGAGAGAAACCATACAGCTGGCAAACTGGTACTGACAAAATGGGACCCTGGAGCAGCTTGTCAACTCCAGAGTCCTGCTTTTAGCAATTATGCTGAACTGCCTGGTAAAGTTCACCTGAGGATTAAATGAACCGACGCACCTAATCATGCATGGCGTATCTGGAGTATTTATGAATGTTAATTATTAAAACAAGAGACAAGTAGAATCCAGATCTCAAGCCATAACAAATCTGAGGTTAACGTGGATTACGCTGCATCATTTAGGGTCAAGTTGAAAGATAAGGAATGTTCAGTATCAGAGAATCTATAAACAAAAGAAAATTCTCAAAGGAGTATAAAGATTCCCCAGGGTGTGAGGAATCATTAGGTACACAGGAGTTACCTTTCACAGCATGGAAACAGACCAGAGGAGGAAAACCAGGAAGAACTAGAGAGATCTTCAGTATGGAAACGGGGAGCTGCTGAGGCCTGCAGGCTACTCCTCTGCCCAGGAGACTGCAGCCCTGAGACTCAGAGCATAGAGGCCAGAAGAGCTAGGAGACCCATCCAGAGCTTCCTACGCACACAGATTCAGCATGCTGACTCCTGGGCAGTCCATCAAACTGGGAGAAAACAGAAAGCCTAGCCCTAATGGGACCCTAGCTCTGCAGCGTCTGGTGTGCATGATGCTGGATAATGCCAGCACCGCGTTTTGCATTTCTCCATCACCTTCCTCCCCATCAGCAGTCCTGTCTCTTTTGTTTCCCACTCGATCTCTGTTAGGAATTGTCTAGTGTAAGCACTCAAACGATTAGATCTGTTACATTAAAAAGAAAATGGATGAAAGATAAATATATAGTAGACTAGAAAGGAACATTGACATAAATTTTTAAGATGAAACAAAGGACTTCAAAGAAACTTCCAAAGTCTGATAAGGGCTTATCCTCTGTCTCCAGAGGTTTGACATGTTTCCAGTACTGGAGTTAATTAGTTGGAAAACATTGAAAGGTTTAGAAGGCACTAAAGCTTGGATGTTTCCTTTCCCTCTTAGGATTCCCCTCTTTTCTGCTCATTGTTAGCTCCCAGGCCAGCAGCTGCTCAGATCAGGCCCATCTGCAGCTGGGTCTCTCTTTACCCTCCGAGCTGATTTTGCATATAGGTCCCAGGCTAACACTTCCCATTGTCACCTGGGAATCCTGTGGCATAGAAACTCCCCTCTTTCTCTGAGACCACAGCCATAAGACCCTGAACTCTCCTCAGAGACCTTGTCATGCTGTTGTCTGTCTACGGTGTTAATAATTCTTCTAATAAATCTCTTACACAAAATGATAATCCATCCCAGTGTCCACCTTGAGTACTAAGCCCCAAACCTTTCACTAATCTCGCTAGAATTATGAACCAGAATTGAAGATAGATCAAGGCTAAGAAAAATACATTGCACATCTTAGTGGGAATGTAGACCCAGATTATCTGCAACTGTGACTCTACATTGCTGGAGGCTGTGGGGGACTTTAGCTGTTGGTTGCTTTGTTTTGAGACAGGGTTTCCCAGTGTAGCCCAGACTGTTCTTGAAGTCTCCGTCCCATTTCCTCAGGTTCTCTAGTACTGGGGTTACAGGTGTGTGGTATCATACTCTGGCTACATTGCTGGTTTTTAAACTGACTATTGTACTCTTCAGCTTTTCTCTGGGAATTGTTACCCTTTTAAAATTAGTTTGAAGGGCAGGAATGTAACTTACTTAGAAGAGTGTTTGACTGTCATGCATAAAGCCCTGACATCAATTTTCAGAGCCACATAAAGCAGGTGTTCCTAGCACTGGGAAGGTGGAAGCAGGAGGACCAGATATTCAAGGTCACCTTTGACTACACACAGAACTCAGCGCCAGCCTGAGCTACATAAGGTCCTATATCAAAAACAAACAAAATAAATGAATATAAATTTAGATAAAATGGACATTCCTATAGTAGTTACATTTTAACCACTTTAAGTATATAGTTGGCAGAGGTATTAATATACTGACATTGCTATACAACCATCACAGCTATATATCTACACAGCTCTTCCATTTGTCAAAACTGAGACTCTATTCACTAAACACTAATTTCTTCATTCTGTCTTTACCCCAGCCCCTGACAACCACCATTCTGCTTCCTGTCACTATGAGTTTGATGATGCTCGGCCCCTCTGGCAAGTGGACTAATGCAACATCCCTTATGTCTGCTTTATTTTATTTGCATATTGTCTTCAAGATTCATCAGTGTTGTAGCTTGGGTCATAATTTCATTTTTGATGTTGAGTAATATTCCATTATATGGGGTACATCACATTTTATTTACCTGTTTGTTCACTGGCGGACGTTGAGACTGTATTCACTTTTTGCTCTGTGAATAATGCTTTTGTGAATACAGGTATACAGATATCTGTTCAGGTTCCTCTTAGTGGAATTTCTGAATCGTGTAACTTTACATGTCGTTTTTGACAAGCTACCCTTACATTCTTTATGTGCAGCTATATTTCCAGAGTCAGGCTTATCATGTCTTTGAGAAGTATTATTTTGCCTTTCAAGTGTACTAGTTTACCTTTCTCCTCAATGACCTCTCTTGTTTGTTCCTCTTAGTTTAACCAGGTTATTTCAAAATATGATCTTACTTTCCACTGTCATGATTTTTTTTTCCAAAGCATAAACTTTAGGCTTCACTCTTTGGAACAAATCACTATTTCCAAGTCGTGGAATATATTTCTGGTTAAATGGATAGAATCTACGCTTTCTTGGGGAGGGAATGGAGGGATGCAGACCTTTAAAACGATAGCAGTACAGCCAGGCTTGAGCCATGCCTGTAGTTCCAGCTACTGAGGAGGTGAATGGAGACGATCACTTGAGTGAATGATTTAAGACCAACCTGAGCAATATGGTGTGACTGTTACCAGAATTAGGGTCACAACCTGCATCCCCTCAAACCAGGTTTGGCTACCTTTCCTCAATAAGCCAATTAAAAAAGTCAAATTAATAGTGAAAACCAGAAAAGGAAGGTTTATTCAACATCACAGTGGAAAGAGGAACAAAGAAATTCAGTGATCCCCTAAGTCCTTCTCTAAGGTGTGGTCCTTCTCTTAGCACTGTCTCCATTTCAAATCTCTCTGGCAAGACTGTTTGACAATTTACAAGTCTCTCTCCAAAAGAACAGTTCCTCTTCTGTCTGCCCCATGGCTTCAGCCTTTTCTTCTTCTTCCCAATTCTAATTTCTTGGGGTCCATTGTTTCAATGGGCTGATAGGCAAAGAGAGGGGCAAAGGGTCTCTTTTGAATATACTCATTCTTGCCAGGCAGGCTGGTTACCAAGGCTTGGGTGAATGAATTTAAAGCAGCCTGGACAATATAGTGAGAGACTATTTACTCACAAACAAACAACGAAGGTAAAGATGCCAGTCTGATATGCCTTGAGTGACACAGGAGAGACAAAATGCTCCTAATGCACACGCATCCCACCTGGGAATATTTTTGGCATGCAAACAGTAGGGGAAATTAGGAGTCTAACACTTGCGGCACTGAGACTCCATCTGTTGCCACAAGAATGTAAGGATCTTGGATTTCCAGTCCTTAGAGGGGAGAGGGAGGAGCTACCTCCCTACACTTTCATCTCCCTTCCTGTCACTAGAGCTTAGGGTGCCACCTGCTTTGCTTACTGGCATCAAAGGCGGAACTCCTGCTTTCCCTGGAAGATGGACTCTCTTCCGTCATAGCACACTGCAGGATTTGGCGTACAGGAGCAATGTGCTTTCCTCTCCAGTCAGTGACTCCTGTTCACTGAATCTCATCTCCATGCCAGTCACTCCCTCTTTGCCCCCCACTTCCTGGGGTCAGAACTGCATCTGTATTAGTGCAGTGGGTCTGAGCTAGTCTCCACCCATCCATCACACCACGGGGAGGAGGGCTGCTTTTCTCCACAGCTCAGTGTCCTTGCCACCAAAGCCCTGAAACAACAAAGCTCAAGGGAGAATTTTAACCAGTCCATACCTCTCCTGGATCGAGCTGCAGCAGAGCTGGGCTCCTATCTCCCAGTTACCTTTTAATGGCATGGCCTTTGTTTGTTGAAAGGATGAATATAATTGTTCTCATAGGTCACCAGTGTGGGGGAAGTCAGTTAAAGAGAATAAACTGCAAGCCACCCCTTAGCCACCTGGTCTATGCCAGTGAGGTGCCCATTTTCAAGGATGGTATTGAATATGTAGTAGTCAGGGAACTTCTCAAGCCATCATGCTTCTTTCCACTTGATCATACTTTCCAGTTACCATCTCAACCTCAGCCTCTAGAGTGGGGGAATCAATCCTTCAAACCTTCTCCACATCAGAACCCTACAATGCAATTGTGAGCCTGCTGTACTTGCCTTTCTGGATGTGTGGAGAAGCTCTTTGTTCTTACTTCATAATCATCTATGAATGAAGACATTTAGGACTTATTCGCCTTTTGGCTCTGTGCAGTGCTTCTAAGAATATACGTATCTGTTCAAAGTTCCTGCTTAGTAGAATCGCTAGATCATATGGTAACTGTAGACTAGGTGTGAAAGAACCCAGTCTTCATTCCAAATCCCGCTCCATTTGAACAGGAGCTCTTCTGAACGGTGGGCTCCATCTTCCAGGGAGAGCAGGACTTCTCACTTTGATCTTTATTCTTACCATCCCTTCCTTCAGTTTCCATGAAAGCAACAACAAAAACAGTTGTATTTTTGTAAGTAACAAATTATTTTTTAGACAAGGAAAAGGTATATATAGGTCAAGTTGAAATTGAAGTGGCCACCCGTCTCAGTTTGCTTAAAACAGTCCCCATTTACCTGTCTGGCCCTACAAAAGAGTTCCCTCTTTTTAAATTCAATTCTAAAGCACACAAAAAGATTCCAGTTTGAAGCATAAATTCTCTGTTCAGACTAGGTAAAATACATCTCGATTTTCCAGGAACATTTTCCATGTGGTCTTGCTCAAGTCACTGCATCCTGTTTGCTAACAACTCGGAAAAGCAGACAGAGAAACATTTCATCACTATTCAGGGAAGGACGCAATCAAGTCTTTATGGGGTATGGTGGTGACTGAGACCATGCAGTCAGGTCAGAAGTAGGATTCCTGACTTCAAGTTCAGTATTGTTTCTGTTAAGAACCGGTATGGGCCAATGTCTGTATAAAGGCTAATTTCACTACCCTGTTTGGTAATCTGGTTGGGAACTGGATCTAGAATAGTTTAGGCACGTCTGCCCTTGCTCAGAGTCTAGGCAAGCCTTTAAGGCAAGCAACGGGATGAGGGGGCGAGGGGTAGAAATACGAGGAGGCAGTTAGCAAATCCTGCGGGCAAATGACTTTCCTGGGTCTAGTCAGATTGTTTGAATCTTGCAACTGGCCAAATTAACGAGGGGGGATGGGGCGGAAAAGGAAGGGCGAGGGGGAGACAGGAAGAATAGGGGAGAGGAAGAGAGAGAGGGAAAGCCGGATAGATTGGGCAAGAGATACTGAAAAAAGGCCAATAATGCATACCTAGTATTGCAAAGCCCATATAAATAAGTTCTGCTCCCTTTTCTAGTTGTGTTTTCCCTATGATTATATACTAGCTGGAACATCAACAAACCAGGAAAATTCTACCTCAGGTGGCAGTGAGATACCACAGAAAACACTTGATGCTTAAAAACGGGGACAAAGCTTTGTGTCTCCGCATCCCAGAGGTGCTACATACGGTGCCACACCAATAAATAAACACCCGCTCTCTCTATGGTAACTGAAGGCCACAGGACCCGTGGCGCCGGGCGCTCTGTGCAAAGGCAGAAAGAACCAGTGTGCCGCCTAGCCTGACCGCAGCAGCCCAGAGGCTCCGCCAGCTGTGGGCATCGCAGCCCGGGAGACGCAGCAAGGGCTCCCCGTGGGCAGCAGGCGCCGGGCACCGCGGGCCGGAGGGCAGCGCAGGACAGGCGTGTGGCGCGGGAGGGGAGGCGGGGGGATGGGGGATGGCGGGAGGGGGACGAGCGGGGAGGGAAGAGGGAGGGAGGGGACCCGGCGCACGCGCATGTGCACTGGCTCGCCGCGGGCCGGAAGAGCCGGGCAGCCGGGTGGCTGCTGCGAGGCGCCAGACGGCGCGCGGCTGCTGGGAGAGCGCGGGCCGCGGGATGGGGCCCCCGGAGAGCTCGGCGCAGCCTGCGGCCGAGGCGGTGGAGCTGCGGGAGCCGGAGGAGCTGCTCACCGAGCGGGCAGCTCCGAGCGCAGGCGAGGAGCCTGCGGACGCCCCCGGCCGCTGCAGGTGCTGGCTGTGCGGAGACTCGCCTTGCGGTTCGCGCGCGGAGCCAGGTGAGTGCGCGGGCGGGACGGTGCGGGTTCACCCGAGGCGGGACGGCGCGGCGGGGCGGCCTCTGCAGCCGGGGCGCCTGCCCACCCGGCCGTCCCCGCCGTCCCCGCCATCCCCTCCCTGGGGGCTCCCGGGAAAGCAGGCGAGCTGTCACCCCGGGAGGCTGCAGAGCACCTGCCCCTTGCTCCCCCGCCGGCGCCGGGACCCCAGAAAGTTTCTGAGTATTTGAAACCCTTTTGGGTTCTCCGAGGTTGCTCTGGTGCTTAGTGCTGCGGGCAGGACCTTGGAGTCTAATGGCAATTTGGTGTGCCCCGTAGAGGTCGAAGGGGAGAGGTTAAGAGGAAGCTGACCTGGAACCCTCATCTTGGTGGTAAAAGGAACACCCTGAAGAGGAAGTTGGAAAACATCAGAGTCTAAAGAGTGTTTGTCCCGGAATCTTTGCATCTTGGAGAGGCAGAGTTGAGCGGGACCACTGGCTCTCAACCTTTGGGGAATAGGTCATTTTAGCAACTATTCAAAACAAGGCCCACCTTGACAAAATCCCTCATGAAGAACCCTGGACCATTTTCAAACCCCTCACAAAGGAGTAAAGTCAGGTGGTGGAAGGCGAAGGGTTCAGGTTCAGGGTTGGGTTTTTGATGTTGTTTTTCTACCTAGGTCTGGCTTGTGTAGGTGAGAAGGGCAGGTCTGGGCAGCAGCAGGATAAGGCTTTCCGTTTGCCAAAGACCCGGCCTAGTGCCTTTTCCACTGGCAAGGTTTGCCAGAAGAAAGCATAGGAGATCTTTTAGGACAGTGTTACACCGTTTTCACTGCCTCAGCTCCTGAGTCTCCTCCCCTAAGTATGGCTTGGGCTTCCTTCCTTCCACTCAGTCCGGCCTTTCCTCCTTATATTCACTTCCCTGAATTTAGAGAGAGGTCTCAGAAAGATGATTCTTCGTACATTTCTGTCCTAAATGCCAACAGAAATGGTCAGACTTCTGATTATGTTTCCATGGGCTCCTGTCTGTAGAACAGGGGTTACCTCATGCTGGGTTGACCACAGAGGCAAGCCCTTGAAGAAATCAGTTTTTCTCCTTATCACCCTGTGACTGTACATCATTCTGGCTTACTGTTGAGTGGGTCCTTCTCCTTTGCACATCATTGAGGGTTACTGTATACTCGGGTGGCACATGGCAAAATAACAGACCTGTGTGAGTGAAAGCACTTAAGGATCTTGTCTACCCATTTCCAAGTTCCTGATGATCAGTTATTCTAAAAGAAAAAAAGAAGCCATAAACTATTGTATTGTCACTGGACTTTTGACTGCCTTATTTTAGTGTATTTTTGGGGACAGAGTCTCTATATGCAGTCCAGAATGGCCTCAAACTCAGGGTGCTCCTGCCTGAGCCTCCTGCATGCCAACATTCCAGGTATGCAGTACTATGCTTGGTTTTGAGACCCTTGATCTAAATGGTTATCTTACCAAAACTCATTTAAAAATTTTTTAAATTTTTCATTATTTTTTATGCATATGAGTGTATTGCCTGCATGCATGTAAGTGCACCTGTGTCATGCAGTACCCATGGAGGTCAGAAGAAGGTGTCGGATACCCTGGAACTGGAGTTACAGACAGTTGTTAGCTACCATGTGGGAATCAAACCTGGGTCCTCTCCAAGAGGAGTCGGTTCTCTTAACCGCTGAGCCATCTCTCCAGCCTCTCAAAGCTCATTTTTAAGTTCAGGTTGTAACTTACCCCTTTTTCTTGTTCTCAGATAACTTTACTGGACAGTTCCCAGCTCTCTCCTGAGGTAGCTGTTTGCTGTCTTTGGGAATAGTGTAGATCTTAGACTGAAACAAGGAGAACTTGTCCCTTCCTTCTCCTGCAGGGAGTGAACACTGTAGCCCATCAGTGACCTCAAACCAGCTTTTACAAAGTTCCTGAGGTTCTGGGGTGGGGCCTGGAATTGGAATTTTTTTAAAGCTACTCGGGTGATTCCAATTCCAAACTAGGTCTGTGAATCAGCAGCTTAAAGCATTGGTTAGAAAAGCTGAGGGAAATAGGTCTTCACTTTTCTTCTAGAAGTTGCATGGTGACCACTTAATTTGAAACATTCCACTTTTCATTTTTGTTTGGAGCTGGTAGAGAGACTTTCGGTGGAATATGAGTCTGGAAATGCATTACATGAGTAAATGCCTGGAGTGCCCCACTGGTTTGCTCAACTCCATTGAGAAGTAGAAAAGTAAGAAATGGGGTTTGCCTGAACAGCACCATCCCTTGCTTTCATTAACAAATACTCAAATTCAGTTCAACCCTCTGTCACCTATTCTGCCTTAGTCAGGAAGCATGAACCATAAGTGTTTATGTGCTTAAAAAAAGAGATTTTAAAGGCAAAAATCCATTTGAAAAGAGTTAAATTATTATATGAAGTTGATATTCTTGGAGAAAAAGTAGAGTTGAAATTGGAGCAGATCCTTGAATTAACAGACCAGGAAGATGTTTTCTGTCCCAGGACTTCTCATTCTGTTCTGACGGTGGAGATTTTATGTGTGGGTTGGGTTTCTTTTAAGAAAACTGTTTTATTTGGACCTAAATTTTATAATTTCAGAAGTCCAACTCTAAGGCTGACCACAGCCTAGGCATGTATTTGTGGCGCTTCACTCGGAGTCTTCTAAAGTTGCTTTGTCATGGCCTGAGTGGGTGTGTGCAGTTTATTTCCATGGTTCTGGAGCACCATCCAGTACAGGACGGCATGGAGGGTTCTGTCACCTAGAACAGAGGGACAGCTCCAAGTTCCAAAGCAGTCTCCAGCTGTGCACCTAGAACAGGAAAGGGGAGGTCTCTGATGAGAGTGGTATCGCTGATTGCCAAGGTCAGACTAGAGAGTGTCCCTGGAGAGACTATCATCATACCTTGGTCACGATTTGTAGTCACTTGTGGACGAAGGTATCTAATGTGAGGATGTTGAAATACATGACTTGGTATATCATTTATCAGAGAAGGGGCTTTTCAGAAGAGAATGTGATTACACAATACTGGTCCATAGCTAAGTAACACTTTGCGCATTCTCAGATGGGAGTGGTCATTCTAGGTTTCTAGTAAATTGTATGTGTCCACATACCCTGCATCTCCACTGTACTCTTCACTGACAGGAATCAGTTATATAATGTGTGTGTGTGTGTGTGTGTGTGTGTGTGTGTGTGTGTTGAACACTTAGATTCATTCTTTAGTATGTGGCCTGTGTTTTAGGGAGTTCCCTGCTTCCGCTGCTGCCCTTTGCCTTCTTCTCAATAATAAGCTTGAGATTAAAGCAAGCCCTATTATGACAGGAAACAAGGGCATAGAGCATGTCTAAACAGAAGTTTAATGCCACATTGGTTGTCATTAATAGATTAAAATATTTGATGACCTAAAGAAAGCACAGATTTCCTGGTTTAGATTAAGACAGGAAGTAAGGATAAGGCAAGGTTGCAGTTCACAGTTACTCAGCAGAAAAGGAACCTTTCCAGATTAGATTCTCGCCATTCACGTTAGTTACTAGAGTCTTCCCATGGTGTGCTCTCACAGCCTCTCTTTTACCACATATTTATTCAGGTTTCAGACATGAACAAGACTGCTGAGACCCCAGCCTTGAAAAAGTTCATAGGCTTGTATGGGCAGTCAGATGACCAGCAAATGATCAGATGACGCAGTTAAGAATGGCTTTCCAGAAAAGATACTTTCTTCCTAAAACTGAGTTCTTCAGTGAGAGGCTCTAAGATGTTATCACTGGAATGACTTTTCACTTTCATCTTGACAAGTGTTTTCTTCGAGATTTCTCTTACCATCTTGGCAAGATTTTTTTACTTCTTGACTTGCAAAGTGAGGGATGATTCTTCAGTGAGCCAAAAGAAATCCATTTTATTGGGCAGAACATTTTTTAAAAGTAGGTTTACACTGTTTCTAGTATCTGTGGGTTCTTCATAATGGATAAGGAGAGACCACCGAATGGAAATGTTTAGAAGGTCTTATCTGCTCTAACCATTGGTTATAGTATGGTTTTCTCAATTTCTAAGTGAAAATGATGAAATATGTACTTGGAAGTAAGAACTAACCAGAATTTAATCTTTTTCAGAAGCCAAGAAGAAAGCACCCTGTCCTGGACTTGGCTTATTTTACACAATATTGTCTGCCTTCCTTTTCTCAGTGGCCTCTTTATTTGTTAAAAAAGTACAAGGCATCCATGCTGTAGAAATTAGTGCATTTCGATGTGTGTTTCAAATGCTAGTTATTATCCCTTGCTTAATATACAGAAAGTAAGTATTTCTCAGTGCAAAATAGAAGATATTAATAAATGTGTGTAAATCTTTTGAACTGCCTTAATGATCTTTTCTCTAGTAACTGGTGTATCATATATCATACATTGACTGCTTTCTGTTTCCCTTGGCTCTAATGAATGAAATATCCCAGGGTCTACTCACAGAAGATTGTCCCATAATAAGCGCATACCACATGCACACCAAGCAGAAGAAAGACCTAATCATTCACCACCCAGTATTTTGAAAACAAAACTTCTTTTGTATAATTCCCTATCTTGACCATCCTCCCTTCTTTCCTTTGTCATAACTGGTATTTGGAAGATAAGAAGTGAATGAACGAGTCATAATGTGGAAGGTTTCTTTAAGTGGGATAGACTGATCACCTGCCAGAGTAGACGGAACGTGACAGCATAATTGAGGTCTTCCTGAGAGGGTGTCAGGAGTAACCTTGAACAGGGTCTTTGATTACTTCAGTATTCAGTTTCCTCCCCCCATAAACTGGAGGGAGTGGTGCTTTCTGGGCTGTGCCCCACAAGTGATTTCAAAGCTCAAATAAGAATTGTTCTTGGTCAGAGTGCATTCTGTATAATAAATATAACTAGAGAGAGCACTGCCTCTACACCCTCTCCGTGTTCTCCCATCCACACTCCATCCTTCTTCTTCCATGTGGAACCTAACAGCTCTTTGTGGGGTTGGGATTATGCCCCCCTCCCCATTTAAATTTACATCCAGTGTACTTTGAACTGTGAGAGAGAGACTGGTTAGTTCCCTCCTGATCCACCTGACTCTCCCTTTTGGAGTTAAAGATGCTTTAACCTCAAATCAAGAACTTCAGTTGTTTGCCACCAAAATCTCTTTGTGTCTCATAATACGATACAGGTTCGTTTAGGATAGTAGTATTCCATATCCCGAGAAACTGGTGAGAAATGAAAATCTGCTGGATTAATATTGTCAGAAATTCCTGGTTAAGCATATGCAAGCAATAGTACTTTCAGAAATGGTTGCCAGACTTAAGCAATTTCTAAAGAAAGTAACAGAACACTGAGATTAACAACTATCTTCCCCATTTTTCAATAAAAATATTGTCAGTAGAAGAGCACTAGAAAGAGTTTTCTTAAAATCCTTGGCTCTAATCCTTTTTATATGCTAAGTTCACTAACATGGAAGATTTATAGCATTTCAAACACAGGCCAAAGATGGCCACACTTTGATTTCTAACTCCAGATATCTGGAGGCGTCCATATCTACCCTAATGAAGTCTGGCCGTGGCTCATGAGGGTTTGCGAGTATACCTAGCCAAGAATTTACAGAATAGATTTTTAGCAAATATTTAATTGTTAAAAAAAAACGAGATAGTAATAATTACATTATTTCAACCACTACATTTTTCCAGTGTTTTTGAATTCATGAATGAGAAAATGAAAAGGTATATTAGATGGCTAATTTAACATTGGTTCAACTTTCATAGAAAAATTGGTGAGACTAAGAATGTACCTTAGTCAGGATCAGGTTTCCTCACATAGTGCTACTAAATCTTGAGGTTATGTTTATCACAAAATGATGCATTTTCATTATAGAAAATTTGGGGAAAACAAAGAGAATTATGTGAGTCTACCTGTTAAGGTTTAAGTCCTATTAACATTTAGTGCTTTTTGTCTTTTTCTTTCAATGTGTGCATGGGAAAATAATATAGATTTACTGACTTATTTCTGTGGTTTATGAAGGCCTTCTGTCTTTGCTCCTACTGTCAACACTGGGAAAAGTCTAGAAAAATATTTTTTAAAGATGGATGTTATACAGATGTATATATAACTTTTGTCCTTTTATTGTATATGGTACTTTTGGAATAATGTCTAATTAAACATTTGATTGAAAATCAATACCAAGTTCATTTAAAACGCATCTTTTCATTTAAATTTACAGAGCTGGGTTTGTAGGCCCTAAAGGTCAACGAATCTTCCTCATTTCCAGAGGAGTCTTTGGTTCCACTGCCATGATCCTTATGTACTATGCTTTCCAGACGACGTCCCTCGCAGATGCCACAGTTATTGCATTTAGCTGTCCCGTGTTTACATCAATATTTGCTTGGATATTTCTCAAGGAAAAGTATAACCTTTGGGATGCTTTCTTCACCTTGTTCGCAATTATTGGAGTGATCCTTATCGTGAGACCACCATTTTTGTTTGGTTCCAACACTTCGGGGATGAGAGAAAGCTATCCAGACCATCTTAAGGGGACATTCGCGGCAGTCGGACATGCCGTGTTATCTGCAGTGACTCTAGTTATCCTAAGAAAAATGGGAAAATCTGTGGACTACTTTCTGAGTATTTGGTATTATGTCATAGTTGGCCTTGTTGAATGTGTCATCATCCTCTTTGCAATAGGAGAATGGAGTCTGCCTTACTGTGGGTGGGACAGACTGTTTCTCATACTCATCGGGCTCTTGGGGTTAGGGGGTCAGATATTTATCACTAAAGCACTTCAAATAGAAAAGGCAGGACTTGTAGCAATAACAAAGACAATGGATATAGTCTTTGCTTTCATCTTTCAGATTGCTTTCTTTGATAATATGCCAACCTGGTGGACTGTGGGCGGAGCTCTCTGCGTAGTAGCCAGTAGTACTGGAGCAACCATTCGTAAATGGGTTCAGAATTCCAAATGAAATACCATTGCTGAAATCACTATATATTTTTTCAAGTACACTTTCACCCAGCTTATACACCTACATACCCACACCCCTGGAAAATCATTATCTATTGGTTATATTTAATAAATTTCATAAATAAAGTACCATTTTTGAATATGGTATGTCTTTAATTAAGAGTAGCTAGTATGGTCTAGCATATTTTTGATAGCATTTATTTTTGCTTTGCTTGTTTTGGTTGGGGTATCATTGATGATAAAGCTCATTTGAAGAAAAATTGCAGAAATTTTTATGGCTATAATTTTTTTTAATGTATTTTTGACACTGATGGGATACGGTTGGGAGATTTTTAGCAGTGTAGTGCCTAAGAAATTTAATATTGACAATGCTGCTATAATTAGTAATTAATACTGTGTTAACTCTTCATTTGCAATACAATTCCATTTGGGATGCCAAAGCTGAAATGTCATCTAGGTGCCTACTTATTGATGTTGGTAATACAAGTGAATTTGCCTTATTTTCAAGGATTTTATAAATGATTATTTCAGCTCATATTTGTGCCTTTTCATTCTGATGCTGGAATTTTTACATGTGATTTGTAACAGAGTATTTAACTGGCCATATTTGGTCAGTATTCTGCAGTGTATTTGCAACTCTGTCATTTTAAAATTAATCCTCCTGTTTTATTGAAACTGCACTAATTTTTAACATTCCAAGATTTCCAATCTTTAAACTATAGGATGGAAATCTTGGCATGACTGGTGTGCACATTTCCATCCTGAGGTGTTTTTTACTTGAGATATGATTTTTCTATAAATTCTGTTTGAATTTATAATGTGATGCCAAATAAAATTTCTCAGGATCTTATAAGGTTGAACCATATGAAATTGCCCAGTTTAACCATTTTAACTTACAAAACTGATAGTACCGTAAGGTTCACCCTAGCATATAACCCCGTTACCTACTAAATAAGATACTTAGAAGACTTTAAACTGTGTGTTTAAAATGTAACTTTGAAAGTACAGTTCTGTGGTTAAAATCATAGTCTTTTCCCATTATAGAATATTTAATAGCTCTTGTGTTAGAGACAATAATGTAAATACCTGCTAATCCGTAGTTCATTGACTTTCACAATTTCTTGCCTAGAAAAAATAAATCTCTGGCAAATGGTAGTTTTTGAATGAAAAGCTGTACCATACTAATGTGAATTCAGAGAATACAGATTCACACATTCTGTATCCAGAGCAACAGTGGTCCATTACTCTGAACGAGAGGATTTGCTATCAAGGAATGCATTGCAGTTGGATCGGGATGTGAGGAGTACATAAACATGATTCTGTGCCTCCGTAAACCCCTTCATGGTGAGACCGTGGTGACCTCAAACTCGCTCTGTCAGACACTATCATTGTTAGAGTTGAGAGACTGTCTGCACTTTCCCACCCTCATCACAATTCTTCCAAAGAAAAAGCTTGGCTCCTGTGACTTAAACTTTGGTGTGAAAGGCTCTTTTCCCGTAGTGTCAAGGGGCAGCTTTAAGCTTACTGATTTTAAGTGTTGACGAATGCCATCTGAAGTTTATTTAGCTGAGGTACCTCAATTACACTTGACCTGACTCATACTCTTGGAATTTAGATTTGCAAAAGTACCATTCTGTAATCATCTTAGGAAACTATAGAATCGACAGCCTTTCAGAGCTCTTTTAAAGGTATCGTAGAATCATCTTGCAGGAGCCAGGGAATGACGAAATGGAGACCACATAAGCGGGGTTTCCATGGCAGCCTCCCCTCACTTAGTGCCGTGATAAGTATGGGAAGGAGCTATCTTAAAGTGGATTATCTCCAATTTCCTAGCACAATAAGACTCTCTGGGAGCTTGGAAGTTAAATCCCTTTGAACCTATGTACTACAAACATGTTTTATTTAAAAAAAAAACTTGAGTGTCCCAATATGTGACTAACATTGGAAACAATATTTCTTATCTCAACATTTACAGGGGATGATTTTTAAACTCAGTGTCCAAGTGGTGTATGAGCCTATGTATTATAGCGAATATGGGTATGTATATTTTGCAAAGATTGTAGTTTCTATATCTTGAAAAGGAAAATATTTTTCATAACTTGTTTTTATTTTATAAGTAATAAAATCATAAAAAGAAAGCTATATGTTGGTTTTATGACTATATAAAATGTCTTATGTAACTTATTTCTTGTTTCAACCATGTGCTTCTAATTAATTTTTTTAAGAGACTGGCCTCTAGCTATTCAGTTGGTTGTAATCTTAAATTTCAAGCTGTTCATCTGATCCTTATACTGCCACATCACATCCAACATCTCCAAATATAGACACTAATCTGTACTAGAGAGGCCTTCATTCTTCTGGACTCTTTAAGAGCTTGGAGCAGCTTAGAGCTGTACTTTTCGCTCTTATATCCAATCTACTACTAAATCCTGCAGTGTTTTCTTACTGCTCTGTGAATTCATCCTATCTTCACCATTTCCTCCTGATTTCTAAGACATATGGCTTCAAGACCACCCTGGCCCTGTGTCAGGGCCAAGCAAATTTTCTTGAAGTCCTGTGTTGCTGTCACTCTGGTTCTTGGGAAGGCGCAGTGATGTCTGGTGATGGTGCCCAAATTACTCATCTGGCTCCATTCTCGTGACCCCATTTTCCCATATCGCAATGGGAGGACTGGCCTTCCCACTGACTCACATTTGCCAGAAGAGTCCTTTCTCGGTTTCCCCTGCTTTTCTTATGGTCTCTTTTTTGCACTGTTAGCCTCTAATGGCTGAGCTGGGGTTTTTGTTTCTTTCACTGCCTTCAACTTCTCATGCTCGTAATCCTTTTGGAGAAGGGGACAAAGTTTTCAGTTAAGAGACTGAAGATGTGAGTGGCTTCATCACTTTCCAATGAGGCAAACATAGACCTTGGCTATTTTCTTCATTTGGTAAATAGAACATTATTACCCAAGTCCTTCTCACTAACAAGTGCCATACAGACCAAAAGGAAGCACAGTAGCACTTAGGAATGAACTGTGGTTAATACTGCAGAGTTGGCTGTTCACTCTCCCTCTTCAAAACGATGCCACCCCCAGGACCCTTACTCCTGAGCAAGTTCATCAAGAACAGAGGTGTGCATCTCCGAATGTAGAGCTCACTTAATCCCTCCTGTAGGCACAGACTTGGGTTTCTGGGCAGCCTTTCTGTTCTAGCAGATCTGCCCACTGAGGGCTGCAACTTATGTATAGGTGCTGCCATCTTTCCAGTTGACTTTAGTGTGTCCTCAGCGGGTACAATAATTAGCTCTCATTTAGGGAATGGGCCTAACTCTCCAGATGTGTCCTGTGTGCTCGCCAGCCTCTTCTCTGTTCATCCCCTAAATACCTTGAGTCTCAAGGATAATCTAGTAGTAAGAGAGCTAGTTTTACTGAAAGCAGCCTGTCTTCTGACTTAGGTATATAGATTCATAGTCAGTAGTTTGGCATTGGAACTGGTTTATTACAGTATTGTTGGAACATTGTGACCTTTGGGCACTACCCCCAGGCCAGTGCCTGGCACTACCAGATTCTTACAGTGTTTGACATAAAATCTAATACGGCCAGTATGCCTCCCTGTGATACACAAAGAGACTTTATTTGAAAACTAAATTTGAAGTGACCTTGGAAAATTTCCCAGAAAGTCCATGATACATGACACCAGTATCTAGAAATTGGGGTGGGGGTTTGTAGCAAGAGGGTTAAAGAGCAAATGTAGGTGGTGTCAAGACTGTGCAGGAAAGATCACGTGATGGCCCCATCCACAAGAGGATCCTCCGTGTTTAGGAAATGCTACTACTAGAGGAAAGCACCTGGATCTTTTCTGCTAACCTTTGATGACTTTCATAACTATTCAGGGTTAATCTCAACCTAAAGCACAGGAGGTAGCCCATATTTGTGATGAGTTGCTAGACTGGGGTCTAGAAAAAAGAGACCCATGGGCAGGAGAATATGTGTTCAGGTGAACCGTAGAGAATCAAAGCACTATGCCAAAGTCACTGGAGTTGGAAAAGTCCAGGCTGGAGAGAGCCATTGATCCAGGAGGACTGTTCCTAAGGATGGAAATACCTGGCCTTTCTCGTAGGTGCTCTAAGTATATTTGACAATGATTTCAAGGGTGCACTCTGTATGTAAAACACCAGAGAGATAGAAACAATATAACTTGTTTAGGGTTCTCTATGATTACAGCGAGTGTTACCATGTTAATTTTAGAATCAAATCCAAAACACAAAGTCTAATTCAGAAGGCACTAACCATTTCGTCTCATGTGATGCTCCCCCTGGTAACCCAGTCACTGTGAGGAAGCCCGGGCCATGTGGGAGGGACGCATGACAAGGAACAGAGGTTTCCATATCCCAGGATTTTGCACTGAGCTGACAGCCCACACTGGCTTGCCAGATTCTCTAGCTTCAGGTGAGCTACCCCAGCGGATGCTGTGTGGAGCAAACACACAGACACTAGCCTTTCCCACCTGCTGAGTTCCGCTCCAACTGAAGATTGGTGAGAATAAAAAAGGATTTTTGTTTTGAACTACTAAAAAATTCTAAGATATAGAAAACATGTTTAAATATGTGTGTACCCAGTTTTACATGCAGCAAAACACTTCAGCATAGGAACAAAATCTTGAAAGGGTTAACTAAGCAGACTTGTCAGCCTGTGACAGGTGAAGTTAGCAGAAGTTAAATTTATAGAGATAAGAGTCATAAAGTATAGTAAAGTTATCTAAACCAAGCATTCTCCAGTGCCCAAACTATTTTAATAATGTAACTGAGCCTCTCTAGAGGCTACAGGTTAAGGAGGAAGGAGACAAGAGATACCAGCTCTCTCCTAGCAAGCTAAATGTACTTATAAAATAGTGTCACTGTTATATATATTTTTTAGAAAATATTTTTTTATTTATTCATTGACAATTTCATACATGTATGTGATGTATTTTGATCATATTCACCACCCGTTACCCTCATTTGTCCTCTTCTCAGTCCTTCTGGATGGAATATATTTTAATAAAATATTTATCTGAACATGAAATAAGTTTTGTTTGTTTGTTTGTAATCCTGGGGAGCCAACCTAGGATCTTGTGCGTGTTAGGTGAGTGCTTTACCACTGGGCCATAACCCCACCCTGTAGTAGAGTTAGTATTTGTTTATTTGCTTATTTATTATTTGAGACAGGGTCTCACTATGTGTCACTGGTTTGTCTGGTACTAGCTATGTAGATCAGGCTGGCCTTGAACACACAGAGATCCTTCTGCCTCAGCCTCCCCAGTGCTGGGATTAAAGCCACGTGCCACCATGCCCAGGTAGAATTATTTTTTAATTTTAGTTTTGCTTTCAAATATGATACCGGTATTAGTTGCTTTTCTGTTGCTGTGATAAACTAGCACAACCAAGGCAACTTATAGAAGGGAGAGTTTATTTGGCTTTACATTTCCAGAAGGATAAGAGTTCATCACAGGTGGGGGAGAAGGCAGCAGGGCGGGGGGCAAGGTAGGGAGCAGCCAGAGCAGAGCTGGAAGCTCACATCTGCAAGTGGACACAAACAGAGAGCAAAATTGGGATGGAACAAGACTAAGGACTCTCAAAGCCTACACCCAGTGACATGCTTCCTCAAGCAAGGCCACACCTCCTAAAATCTCTACAAATAGCACAAACCAGTTCCAGACCTTCAAATACTTGGAGCCTAGGGGGGACATTTCTTTCTGAATACCACAGTATCTCTATATGGAACCTACATAAACAGAAGCTCATTGGTGTCTTTAATAATATTTGAAAATAAAGGGGCCCAAGAACAAAAAGTTTGAGAATAATACATACAATAGCGATATTAGGGGCTAAGGTTGTAGCTCAGTGGTTCAGTGCTTGCTTTGAATGTGCAAAGTACTCAGTCTAATCTCCACAACTGAAAATAAAAAGATTATCAAATCTGAACTATTTAAAAAGAAATACTAAGCCTGTCATCAACATTTCTGGCTGTGTATTGATATTCTGAACGTATGAAACACAGCTAAATAACATTGTATAAATTAGACACATCTTCAGTGAGAGGTTCCACTTCAGAATGGTGAATTTAAAAAGTCTTAATCTATAGAAGAGTTATAATTTATCCATCCCAATGACAGCAAAGGAAAGACAAATAATCCATCTTGATCATAGAGAGATGTCTCTGATACTCTGAATGTGGTGCCTTTTTTTTTTTTTCAAATACACAGAATAGAAACGGGGAGATTTTGACACTGCAATGTGTGTACATAGGGAGAACTTCTGTGAAGCAACTTGGTAGCATCTATCAAACTCACAAATGCACATACTTTTTCCCCCTAGAAATTACATTGAGGAATTTGTCTTATAGATGCACTTGTTTATATGCAAAACATCATTTACAAGATTTTTTGCTGTAGCTTGATTTATAAGAGGAAAAGCTGAACCAACCTGAATGTTCTTTAGAAGGGTGCTGGTTAGATAAGCTATGGCCCACACACAAAGTAAGCCAGGATGCAATTAAACAGAAATTAGGACCAAGGATTTTATCCATGATTGTGGAAGTCTCTAAAATTGTTGAGTGAAAAAAGCAAGTAAGGTTCAGATCAGAATGTGTTCTCATTTATACATATAAAAAGGGAATATTTCAGGAGGATGCTTAGGAAAGTGTTAACATGGGCTGTTTCCGGGACAAGGAATATAACACTGACTGTCTTTAAGGCAAGTAACTTGGCAAGTGAAGAGCAGAATAAGAAAATTTTCACTGAATATCCTTATATCTTGCATTTTGAACTATGTACCATAAACCCAGTCAAAAATAAAATTGATAAAAAAAACAAAAAAGATGATTTTATTCTAAAAAGAAAGGGAAAAGAACGCATGCAGAGACGGATCCGGCATGTATTATTGTTGTTTATTGCTTTAATCTGCGGCATCACTGCTCACCTTTCTGACTTCTGTCTCTGCCTCAAGCAGACAGACTGACAAGGCTTCATCCTGCAGGCTTTGGGATTGAAGCAAATACAAATTACAAACCTAAGGATCAGCTTTTAGTAGGAGCAGATCCTCCAAAATCACAGAGCGCATGCCTGGGCTTGACTCAAACATCTGGCTTCCTATAGAAAGCAGTTTTTATTCTTGGAAAGGAAACTAACATTTATAGAGTAAGTCCCATCCAGGCCAGGAACGTCTTTACCTTTTGTCCCTTTTAATCCTTCCCAGTTCTAGAAAGTACGTCTATTCAGAAGAAGTTCAAAATTGATTAAATAGGGTTACCTACCTTTTGCTTAAATGATGACCCTCAGCCTCTAGGTCTGCCAACCCAGAGACCTCACCCTCTCCAATAACCATGACAATCTCCCCTCAGAATAACATGCAGCCCGGGGTCACTGTGGTGAGTGTCGCTGTGGGGAAAGGATCGTTTCTTTGGGATGGGGTGTTATGCATGTGCTCCCACTTCTGTCCTTCTCATATAGAAAGAGCTGATGTGAAAGAACAGGAGAGGAAGACCACCCAGGGTCCAAGAGTCAGTTCTATTTCTTCCAATCTACTGTTCAATATTTGTTCCTTAAAAATCACAGCCCATGTCAAGAAGTACTAATTGCCACCAAGCCCTCAAATCAGTCATGCCTGTGAGGGAACCTGACATATATATATATATATATACACTATTATACTCAGCATGTGTTTTTGCTGCCCAAGAAGCTAATCATGGGATGACTTCTTTATGTCTTCAAGCAGGAAAATATAGAACTATGTAAAGGCACCAAGTACACAGAAGTAAACTCTGGGCCAGCTGTACTCAGTCACCACTTCTCTAGATGTTCTAAAAACATCTGTAAGAGTTCAAAGCAGCAGTGAGAAGCAGAGAAGCAGTCAGCCTAGGAAGCAGTGGTGGCAGATGTCCTGTGATGGAGGTTAGATGCCCCAAGATGGCAAGTCTCAGCTGTTCCTCCTGAAGGCAGGCCAGTAATCAGAACTTTGGTCCTCCTAGCCTCCTGAGTCCTAAGGACCCTCTTTGTTGTTGTTTTTGGTGCTGGTGGTGGTGATAGTGATTTGTTTGTTTGCTCTTTTTATTGTTGAGAGATTAGAGACTTTGAGAAATTACATAACTTGGCTGAAGACATTACATGACTAATACAGTATAGGTAAGAGTCTAGGTCTTACAGTCCCGGCCTATCAAATTAAGCCTGTGTTCTTGGCTCTGCTATCCCATTACTAAGCCTAATCCCAAAGCTACATGTTTCAAGCTCAAAACTTTCTTAAGTCTTCACTGTTTTTTTTTTCTTAATTTATATAATTTTTTGCTTTCTACTATATATATCTGTATGTTTTAAAGATGCTATTTTAAATGACTATTTCAGGATTCTTAGGTACTTTTCTTTTTATTACGAAAGTCTTTGTTACCCCAGGAAGGTGTATCATGTCTGTCCCCTGTCTCACGGACCTACCTTTGAACTCCATTTGAGGGGCCATGGCCCAGCGATTAAGTAATCAAATCCTCATACAACTGAACACTACAGTTATTAAGTAATCATGTGATTATAATTTGGCTTCTCATACTATAAAAGTGCAGAGGAGAATGAACTAATCAAAAGATTGAATGACTGCTTCTCTTAACTGTTAGGCTTTTCTTTTAAAAATATTTTATTTATTATTTTTATTTTATGAATATGAATGTATTGCTTGCATGCATGTAAGTGCACCTATATCACGCAATGCCAGCAAAGGTCAGAAGAGGGCATTGGATTCCCCTGGAGCCGAACTTACCAATGGGTGTTAGCTGCCATGTGGGTGCTGGGAATTGAACCCAGGTTCCAAGCAAGAGCAGCCAGCACTCTTAACTGCTGAGCCATCTTTCCAGCCCCAGGTTTTTCATTTTATAAATAAAAATTTGTATTATTCCATAATTATGTCTTCTGTATTTGGTCACTGTGACTCTTCCTAGAGAGATAGGATGCATTTCCATCATACTCTCCTCTTTTTTTCTGAGATAACATCCCTGCATTAATCAGAATAGTTATCCAATTAATCAAACAACTCTCAAATCTCAGAAGCTTAAAAAATAAACTGGCTCAGCAGTTAAAAGCACTGGCTGCTCTTGCAGAGGATCAGGGTTCAATTCCTAGCACCCACATGGTGACTGACAACTGCCCGTAACTTCAGTTCAGGGGATTCAACACCCTCTTCTGAACTTCTTGGGCATTGCAGGACACAGGTGTACCTGCTTACATGCAGACATTGAATTCATAAACATAAAATAAAGAAATGATAAATGAAATATTTTAAAAAGTAAACTTGTGTTTCTTACTTCATCACAGTCTCATATAAGTTGCTATCTGTTATGGTTTGAATGTGAAATCTCTCCCCTGGGCTCTAGTGTTTGAGTACTTGGTCCCCAGATAGTGATGCTGTTTTGGGAGGTTGTGGAATCTCTGGAGTGAGGGGTTTATCTGGAAGAGGTGAGTCCTGAGAACTGACCTTCCAGCGTTGTAGTCTAGCTCCAGTACTGGCTGGAACTCTGCTTCCTGGTCCACCAAAATGTAACACAGTGCTCTGCAAATCCCTGCCATCATAGACTGAGCTGGTCCAGCCACTACGCTTCCCCATCCTGATGGACTGTACCCTCTAGACTATGAGCCGAAGTTAACCTCTTCCCCTTTATGTGTTTTGTCACAGTGATGAGAAGAGTGATGAGGCACTACCATCTCTCTGTTGTAGCTCCCCTTTATATGCTGAGTCATGACTCCAGCCACCTTCCGTTCCCTGGTCTGGGCATCTTAACATGTAGCTTCCAATCTTGCCAACATTTTATGTTCACAGAAGCTTGGACTGAACAAACATTGCTTCCCACATTCCACTGATTTTAATGTAACTGAAAAGAAAGGCAGGAAACAAGCTTTGCTTCATGCTCAGGGACAAGGACCAGAAGCAGACTTTGGTGAACATAAAGCATTGTTTCTGCCATACCTACTTTTTTTGGCAGAGCTGCCCAAACTAATTCCCTACAGTTCTTCAGGAGCTGGTGATAGAAAACCACTCCATGTGGCCTAAAAGGTGGATAGGGTACTTGTGACTTGAGCTTATCAGTCAGGTGTGGCTCTCTTATGAACCTGAATGTAGAGAAAAGTCACGAAGGCAAAAGATGTGCCACTGAGTAGTCCAGAGGCAGTGTCCTGAGAGGCCTTCAGTACTGGCAGTGGGCCTCCTTGACTACAATGGGTTCGTGTTCCTGTCCCTTCTCCTGCCCAGTCATCTACCTGTTCTGTCTTGTCTGTGAGATCCCTGCTCTCTCTCCCACTGATCCCCTATCTGTGCTTCAGTGAGAACTCATTTCTGTTATTTACACCCAGAATGCCTGAATCAATACCAGTATTTGCCACCTGTAAGCCAACCAACCATATTATTCCCTTCACGACTTGGCCCTGAGCTGTGATGATTTTGCTGAGGAGACACCTCTCCTTGGGGAATCTGTGGCCTTTCCAGGCACTGTTTTCCAGATGACATCTCTGTATTGTATTACCTGATATAGTTAGCCTAATAATCTCAAGAAAAAAGAAAAAAGCTGTTTAAGGTCAAATGAGTGGTAGAGATATGACATTCTGAAGAGCAAAGGGACAGCAATGGAATCATGTTAGGAATGATAATCCAAAGAAAGATCCCAAACAATGATGTGCCAACCTGTTTCACAGACAAAAATCAGGATTTTACTAGAGTACTGTCCAGTCAAATTATAATACAAACAATCTGTGAAAATCTGAATTTTCTGAAAGCCACATTAAATAATGTATAAAGAAACAGATGAAATCAGTTTTAATAATATTTATTTAGCCTAGTATATGCAAAAATACTGCCTATTTCAATATGCAGTCAAAATAAAAAAGATCATTAGCAAGATCCTGTGTATTGTTTTTGTTATTCAAAGTTTAGAGTCTGTTTCAGAGTCACTGCCTGTCTCAGTTAAGGCCAACTGTTGGGCATAATGCAGGGTGGGCCTAGCTAGGCCACCTGCCAGAAGGAATGAAGGAATGGCTCTCGTGGGCGTGGTGCTCCACACAGGTTGGTTGAGAAGCCAGTTTCTGCCCAGCACCTGGAGGGAACCTGATCCACCTGGGAACAAATTGCGATTGGCTGTGTTCAGGACCCCACCCCATAAAGCTATTGGCTAACAAGACCTGTAAGACTCTCTGCTCTTTCTTGAATAAATGAGTTTGCTGCAGACCACCACTGCTGGCCTTTGGCTCAACTCCTGGAGTGGGTGTCTTGATTCCACGCCTACTCAGCCCCCAACCACAGTGGAGACCCTTCGGTCCAGCTCTGGCTGGCTCTGAGTGCTGGGACCCCCAACATACTGGCGCCAGTTTGTTCCCAGGTGGATCAGGTTCCCTCCAGGTGCTGGGCAGAAACTTTTTTCACAACCAACCCCTGTGGAGCACCACGCCCACGAGAGCCATTCCTCCATTCCTCCTGGCAGGGGGCCTAGCTAAGCCCACCCTGCATTATGCCCAACAACCAGCCACATTTCCAGTGTTCAATGGTCGCTCGTAATAGTGACCATGTTAGACAGCATGGATCTAGCAAATGAGAGAAAAAAGGAGGGCCTTAGGGGCGTCTGGGACCGCCATAGCTCACACATGTCAAAGCTCCTTGAACAATTCATTGTGATCTTGTTAGAACCTTCGGAGCTGGTTATTTTCCCTGTGTTAATAAATGAGAATGATGGAGGAGTTTCTGACATCTGTGTGAAGTCACCGAGCCAGCAAAGAGCAGAGGACAGAGCACACCTCACACCAGTCTGTTTGACCCACAGCGCTTTCTAAGAACTGTCAATTCAGCGATATGGGGAGATGAATTGCCTTGGACTTCACCCTGCAGACTACAGATCACGAAAAGACCTAAGCAAAACTCTGAGGAATGGCACAACTCCAGTAAGCATGCAGCCAAGCCAGCCATCACCTGTGAAGGCATGAGGCATCTAACACAAGAGTCACTGACGCAGAAGTGGGTGATGGAGAATTCCCTGGCCAACCTATCCCGAAGAAGCGATGGGGAGGGAGTGAACCAGATGAAATCAAAAGAAAAGCTGTACAAGCGAGAAAACTGATAGGTGAGTTTGAACATTAACCGAGTAGAGTTGGTGATATAAAAAATCACAACCCTTGCAAATACTGTCAGTGAAGTGAGTAGAGGTGTGTACCACCGGCCCCACCTACAAGGTTGCCCTTGGAAGGCGGCACCAGAAGCCTGTCAAGGCAGCATAGACAACCTAGATCAACTGTAGGAACAAAGGGAATGAGCCAGTGTCACCATGGGAAAGATGGGGTTGTGCAACCATCTTCAGTGTTTGTCGAGACACCCCTGGAGAGTAGTGGACTGCATGGGCTACTACAGAATGCAAAACTGCCCCACTGGGACTCAAAAAGCAAGGTTAGAACTCATACAAATAGTCCTCAATGAAATGAGAAACCATGGTAAGTTCATTCAATATTTCTTTTGTGTCCTTTTCTATTATTTACGACACAATGGTGGTAGTGGATAGTCGTTGTTTGGGTTGCTTTCTCCTTAATTCCCACTCCTTAGGCCAATATAAAAGTTAACTGGGACCAATGAGATGGCTCAGTGGGAGAAGACATTTGCTGCCATGCCTGAGAATCTGGGTTTGATCCTGAGGATCTTCATGGTGGATAGACTCAACTCCCACAAGTTGTCCTCTGACCGCCACATGTGGGCACACTCACGCACACATGCACACACACACATACTAAAATGTTAACCACCTGTAATAACTTTATATTGGCCCAATTTTATAGTTTCTTTAAAAAGTGTTAATGGCATTTAAAACCAACAAATTGCTGCTAAAGATCCCATGATTTCTCAGATTTATTATGTTTTGTTTCTCTGGTATAAGTCTCTCTCTCTCTATCTCTCTCTCTCTGTCATGTGTGTATATGTGTATTTCTTTTGAGAGTTGCATGTAGCCCTCTGCTGTCTTTGAATTCACTATGTAGCTAAGAATGATCTTGAACTTTTGATCCTCCTGCCTCCACCACCCAAGTGCTGGGATTACAGATAGTTTATGCAATACTGGTTTATGCTGATCTGGGGACTGAGTACAGGGTTTCATGCCAGCTAGGCAGGAACTCTTATCAACTGAGTCACATTCCTATCCCAACATACTGTATTAGTAAGCCCAATTTTTTTTTTGGTACAGACAAAGCAGAAGTTAGAGTTTAAACAAACATTAGGGGGACTAGAGAAATGGCTCCGCATTTAAGAGACTGGCTGCTCTTGCAGAGGATCTGGATTCAGTTCCCAGCACCCATATGGTGACTGACAACCTTCTGTAACTCCAGTTCCATGGGAATTCGACACCTTCTTCTGACCTCCATGGACATTGCATGACATGGGTGCACTTACATACATGCAGACATTCATTACATTTATGCACATAAAATAAAAATATTAAAAATATAAAAACATTAGGGTTGAAACAAGGTCAGGAACACTAGGCTTTAGGCATAAAAGGGCTTGCAGCTGAACACGAGTTAGTCAAGCAGACCAGAGAAGAGAGAAGACAGGGCTCTGGGAGCAGTCAGGGTCAGCAGGCCTGTTCCCCCAGAAGCATGGGTGTACATGCACCCATGTCATGCAGTGCCCACAGAGGTCAGAAGAAGGTGTCGGATCCCTGAAACTGGAGTTACAGACGGTTGATAGTTGCCATGTGGGTGCTGAGAACTGAACCTGGGTCCTCTGCAAGAGTAGTCAGTGCTCTTAACTGTTGAGCCATCTCCAGCCCCTTATCTTTCAGTTTTATTCTGTCTTGCTTTCTCTGTCTACATTTCCCTTTTAATAGTGTTTATTAATTCAATTTGCTCACTGACAATTTCATAAATGTATGTAATGCATTCTGATTACTTTCATCTCCCTCCCTCTCTTAACTCTCTTTCACCCCTGTTGGCCCCTCCTCCTCCCTACAGATCTCTGTCCCGTGTACATGTCTTTGTTTTGTTTTGGGACCCACTGATTTTTAACCAGGCCTTTCTGTGTGCCCATGGGTTTGGAACTTTCTAATGAAGCCTTGTGGGTTCAGGAATAGAGTCCTGTGAGCCTCTCCTCATCCATGACTGCTGGCAAGTCCAGTCTTGTGCAAGCCCAGGACATCAGTGTCTGCATCATGCCCAGTAATGGCATTTTCCTGTGTTTCTCCTTATCTTCTGGCTCTTACATTCTTTCTGTCCCCTCTTGTACCTTAGAAGTGGATGACATAAATGTCCTATTTAAGGCTGAGCACTCAACGGTCCCTTATTCTCAGCACCTTGAACAGCCAGGAGTCTCTGCATTCACCAGGGTTCATTGCAAGAAGGAGCTTCACTGGTTAAGGCTGAGTCTATGGCTATAAACCAAGTATGCAGAAAGTAATTTCACACCATGTCGACTTAGCTCAACAACAGTAGGAAGCTCCCCCTAGGGCCTATGACCTCCCCTGTCTTGTTTTGTTTTTGTTTTGGTCAGAAAACCCCCTTTTAAAACTCATCCCTTTTACTGTCTACGAATTTCACTCCAAGTTCTGGAGCCAAGGACCCAGATCAAAGACAAGTCTACCTCACTCAAGAGGCTCCCTCTTCCTGGTTTTACTGATTAAACCAAATCAAACGACTCTTTCTTTAAGCCTCGCTCCTTCCTTTCCGGACACACTCCAGCACTCTAGCACTCTGTCCGTTAGCATTTTTCCTCGTTTTTTCTACCAACTGCTGCTTTTCCCCCAATTTTTCATGTTGACAACTGAATATTAAACAATTATGCAATAGTTTTTCCACCCAGGGAAAGATGCAATAAATTCTGTCATTGGATTTTAATGTTTTCCTTTCTGGTAGAATCACTATTAAAACAGTAGTGCTTTCTTCCTAGTTAATCTCCTTGGAAGGGCAGAGTATTTCAGCTTCATAATGTGTTAAACAGGCCTTTGTTGGCTACCTTGGAAACTTAGCCAAGTTCATGTGAATGTGGATAAGAGAAAGTCATATTCCAAAATTGGCCTTCAAATAAACTTTGCTTTTCTTTTAATTTTTTATTTTGACATAATTTCAGAAACACTGCAAGGAATTCTCTTAATCACCCGTATTCCTCCAATTGATATTGAGAGCTGAAAACATGATGCCATTTATCCCTTGTAATAGATTTTTTCCCCAGAGAAACAAAACATATAGTTGTATACTACAGAATTAAGAATTACAAGATTTTGGTCATTAGTTGTCTACATATACAAGAGTGCTTTCTTAAGATTATAATGTACCTGAGAAAGTCCATTGCCTAATGATGTCGCCAGTCACAGCAGTAAAATATTACTGCAAAGCATTTTTGGTGTCTTGATGTTGCCTGTGTAAACAGACCTGTTTAGATATGCTTAGATACATGAACACCATAGCGTTCAGGTTGCCTGTGGTATTCAGTCGGGTAACACAGAGCCCAGACTCAGTGCTGCAGACAGTCTAGGTATGTACCTAAACTGCTGATGTTCACACAACCACAATATGGGGCAGGCTGGAAACTCAAGTAGAAGTTCCTTTGCAGTCTAGCCTGAATTCCACAGGGCAGGGGACTGGAAATTCAAGCAAGAGTTTCTGAGTTGCAGTTCTGAGAATTCCTTCTTTGGGAAACTTGTCTTTGCTCTTAAGTCATTCAATTGACGGGGTGAGGCCCACCCACATTGTAGAGAAAGATCTGTTGTTTTCAAAATCTGCTAAGTTAAATGTCAATCACATCTTAAAACATATCTTCCCATCAACATGTGATTTGGTGCTTAACTAAATAACTGACCATGATAGGCTAGCCATGATGACACATAAAGTGTCATCATTAACACATCCCTAAACTCTGCAATGTGTATTTTACCTTAAAGGATATTCCCTATTTAAGTATGGTTAAATTTGCAAAATTAGAAAATTACTATCAATACAATAATATCGTCTAATGTACTAACCTCAGAAATTTTACTAATTTTCAAAATAACATCAATGATTACAAAAATATCTGGACAAATAAAAATTCTTCTAAAAATCAGAAACTGTTAAGCAAACAGCTTTAATAAAATATTGTTGATTTTTAAAAATTGTTGATTTTAAAGACCGTAGGCAAGAAAATAAGAAGCTGGCAATTTTCTGGTGGACTTAACCATGAAATTTTTAAAAAAAATTTTATGTGTATGAGTGTTTTGCCTACATTTATGTAAATGTACCATGTGCATGTAATGCCCACAGAGGACAGAAGAGAGTATCAGATTCCCTGGAACTGGAGTTAAGGACAGTTATTAGCTGACATGTGGGTGCTGGGAACTGAACCCAAGTCTTCTGCAAAATCAGCCAGGGCTCTTAACCACTGAGCCATCTTTCCAGCCCCAGCCTAACCATTAAAAAAAAAAAAAAAGATTTATTTCCAGCTTGTGTTGCCTTAATACTCTTGGGTGTGGGGTTGTTCCCTGGATCATGGTCAACACTTAAAGAAAACTGGCTCTCTTTTTTAAAAAAAAAAATTTGATCTTCAAACCCAAAGTCTTAGAAGTAGCTGTAGATTCTTTTGTCTTGCTCCAAGTCCTCCCAGCCCCCTCTGAAATGTCCTTTTTGTTGATCACTTTTCATATAAACACAGGTCTCTACATCTTTAAATACAACTCAAAAACAATCAAACACACCCTTCTCTAACTCTTTGGTTTTCAGTTCAAGTCTTGCCTTCAAGTTAGAGTCCTATGCTTTCTCCCTCACTCTCCTGGTCCATCATTCCTTCACTGTAGTACACCCTATTGGCTGCTTACTCAAACCTATCCCCTCCCCTTTTCCATGCTTGAGTAACCCCAGTTTTGGTCTCAGGCCTTGCTTAGGGAAGGTGACCCCAATCTCACCTGCATAAATAGGTGCTGCTCAGAGCTGCTGCAGACACTGAGAACTCTAGTCAAAGCTCAAGGACACCCAAGAGGCAGTAAACAGTTTGCAAGATAACAGGCAGTCCTTGGAGAATTATGTAGTTAATTGACTTTTGAAAATCTGTTGTTCAACTTGAAAAGCTATTACTAAAGGCCACTCTGAGATGCATGTGACCCTGTATAAAAAAAAAAAAGTCCACTGTTTAAAAGCCTTCACTTTTGTCTGTGGTGACATATACCTTTAATTTCAGCACTTGGGAGACAAAAGCAAGGGGAACTCTGTGAGATCAAGGCTAGCCTGGTCTACATAGTGAGTGAGTTCAAGACCAGATGGGGGTACAGGGAGATCCTGTCTTTCACTTTTTAATTTAAAAATTTACAAAGACTACAAAAGGATTCTTAGTCTTTTTTAAAAGTTCTCTCTCTCTTTCTCTCTCTCTCTCTCTCTCTCTCTCTCTCTGTTTGATATTCTTAAGATAGGGTCTCCCTGTAGTCCCAGCTGGCCTGGAACTCACTGTGTAGACCAGGCTGGCCTTGAACTCAGAGATCTGCCTGCATCTGCCTCCTGAGTGCTGGGATTAAAGCTGTGTGCCACCAGGCCTGGCTTTAGTTCACTTTTACAAATGCACAGTGGCACAGTGTTTTAAGCATGTCATGTTAAATAACCTATTGATGAATACCTTGAAAGAATTTAATCACTTGAACCCCACAATATATGAAAAATTCTAACTTTAAAGATTGAAAATTCACTTTTATTGTTCTTGCTGTTGTTGTTTGAGACAGGGTATTATGTATGTATCCCAGGCTATCCTTGAACTTGTTATGTAGCCAAAGCTACCATTGAACTCTGGATCCTCCTGTCTCCATCTCCCAAGTACTAGGTTTATAAGTATACCTGGTTTATAAGTAAACTTTTAAGTAATAATTTATGAGCTCAAATGCCATGAAATGAATCAGTTCATGGCAATGCTGTGTTAGTTATGGCTCACAACCATTCAGTTCTGTGTAAGTTACTTAAGTGAAATGTCTTTAGTGTAATGCCTTCCTAAGTTTCTGTGCACAGACTCACAGGTGGTGCTTTCAAAGGGGCGGCCTGGCAGTTCTGGCTATGATTTTTCTGCAAAGGTAATATTATTTCAAACAGAAAAGATTTTTAAGATTCAGAAATCCTTAAAGGAAAATGATTGTAGTGAAACGTCTTCGTGTTTCTTGTTATCAAAGAGTGTTGTTTAGGTATTTGCATGAACTATAGGATAAAAAGAATTGTCCAGATAACTGAGGGTAGGTGCTGACAGCTCCCTTAGGTGAGAGTTTAATTTTTACCAGTAGATGTCGCTGCAGACATTATTTTAGAAAATCAAACAGGACTAAAAAGACCAGCTCTCTGGAGCTGGCAGGATATGGTGGAAGGAGCGAACAAGCTCTTCTATATCTGAACAACGTGTGCTTTTCTTTCTAAGAAAATACAATACACATCTAATAACATTAACTGGATGGATTAATGAAAAAATATTGGGTATCTGGATTATTCTGCCTTGAGATCTTTGTGACTGAGCTTTCTTTTAATAGGAATGTCAGAGGAAAATTTTTAGTTTCCAAACTAAAAAAAGTTTTAGTTTCCAAACTAAAAATTAGCTCATAGACATAATCAGAAAAGGACAGAGAAAAGTAATGCAGCCAAGAGTCCTTTCAAGAGAAGGTATGTGAGGTTTCAAGCAACTCAACTGCACAGACATCAGTGCACCTGCGTGTGCCAGGCACTGAGCCTGGTTCTACTGGAAACAAGTGCGGAGATATGGTAACCAGAGCTCCCTGGGAAGTGAACAGGAGCCTTGCTTTTCCATCAGTGATGTGGAAGAGGACAGGGTTTCTCATACCAGAGACAGACCAACAGTTCTAAAACATGGGTGATGAGTCAAGAAACAATTCCCACCAAGGAACAATTCCCACTGAGACTCACCTGCAAATGACACAAAAAGATGAGAAAGACAACTTATTCAGGGGACTGGCACCGTATTCAGAGGGTTGATACAATGATTAAATGTGACATCTATTACAGCTACCTTGAGCACCTAAGTGGCATATCGTATGCCAAGTCTCTTATTTAATCCCAGATCTCTATGAGGCAGGAGATTTTATTATCTTCAGTTTAAAGGCAAAGAATCTGAGTAATTAGGGCTGTGATGGGTTAAATAACTCGTCCAAGACCATCCAGTTAAGGAGTGGTAAAGCCCAAGTGCCAAGTGAGAGCTGCCTTGCCCCTCCTTAGCTCATCAACCACGGCAGCTGGCTCAGTTCCAGCTACTGAAGAATAAACCCTGCAATCTGTGTTGTTGCAGTTGATTTGCCCCAATAACTGGCTTTAAAAAAATTCTTACGAACCCCTCCCAAGAACAAGGCACTCTTCTCCGCATTAGGAGAAGGAGGAGGAATACAGATAGGAAAGCTGGTTGTCTTAAAAGAGCTTATAATGAACAGGGAAGCAGGACTTCCAAAGATGAAGAGGAATCTGAACGAGGAAGGTCACCCAGCGTCTTTCTGCCTCCTCTATACACTCCTCCAAGAGTGTCTGAAGAAAGACTGGGAGGATCACCTGGTCAGTACTGTGCTTGCCACACAAGCATGAGAACCTGAATTCAATCCCCAGAATCCACATAAAGAAGCGGGGTATGGTGACTTCAGTTTGTAAGCATGGAGAGACAGAGTCAGGAGGATCCCTGGGCTCAGGCAGCCAGCCACACACACACACACACACACACACACACACAAATGAGAGAGAGAGAGAGAGAGAGAGAGAGAGAGAGAGAGAGAGAGATATTTTGGGGAAAAACAGGAAATAATTTAGAGTGCTGTGCAGGATACTCTAGGCTCCATGATATATCTAGAGAAGAAAAAACTATTTCAGGATCTTTCATTCCACATTTCAGAACGAATGGACCTCATTTTCTCAGATTTTTCCAAAATAAAGTTCACCTCTAGTTAGAGCTCAAGCTTGGAGTCTCTCTGTATAAAATTTACTATTGTTTCTTGAAAAGCTGTCAGCATTATTTTTAAAACCACAAAAATGAATGACCGCTCTAACCTAAAGAGAGGGAAGCTGAAATGCCACCTTGGTCTTTGGTGCTGATTAGTTATGCAGATTGATTTATCGTAAGGTTACTGTGCTCCTGAAACAAGGAAACAACCTAGTGAGAGAAACATTTTCAAAAGCAAAAGTTGAACTCCCAAGACAAAGGTAACCTTAAGGACATCTGGATTCATTAGTATCTCCAAAGTCCGTGGGTTATACTGCTCTGACCCTTGCTCATTTGAACAAGGTCATTGCCTGGGCTGTGTCCTTCATAAACGTGTGGATAGTTTCTGTCTTGCCTAGGAGGTTTTCGTTTCAGTCTCCACCCCACTTGACATAATCCTGTTAAATTATTTCACTTTGTTTTCGGTTTAGAAATCCTCTCTTTGAGCATTCCATCTTGCCCCTGTCCGACATGGGAGAATAAAATTTGGTCAGGCATTTATTATTAAAGGGATTTCCTTGCCTCAGATCTTCCTCAACACTTTGCAAAGGGGCAGGTAGAAGGCGCTGCTTGGAAGAATCCATGGAGTAAATATCTCTAAATTGAGGACTCGGTAACTATGTCCACAGTTTTTCTAGAACTGCTATCAGAAGCCATGCAAATTCATTATTAAAGCTCTAAAAAAAAAAACAAAAAACAAAAACAGAAAAACTTCCCAAATAGGAACAAAATGATTAATAAATGTATGAGAAATTCAGCTCTACTCTAAAGAAGAGTAAAATAATGGAACACTAACTTTATTTTAACTCAGAATTTAGGGGGGGGGTTGGGCTGTTTGTGTCTGTTTTTAATAATAATATTAACAGGAGGTTCAAATCACCAGATGACACTGGGACTAGAGGTAGAAGTTGTTAAAGTCTTCATGAAAATTAATGTGTGATCTTTGTCATGCCCTGTGGCCCAGGAACTCAATTTCTTAGATTTTCTCTTTTAAAAAAGCAGAAACAGAAAAGAAATCCTTTACATAAAGACATCATTTTTCATAATTTACAAGAATAACATTAATTGAATTCATTGGGCTAAAAATACTTCATAGGTATTTTTATATCTTTTTTACAACTATATTTATAGATGGAAGTAAAAGAAATCATTGTGATATTACTGGGAAAAAACAAGAGAATAAAAATAATACATTAAAAACATATAAAGTATAGATATGCATCACACACACACACACACACACACACACCCCTTCACTGTAACATTACTAAATGGCCTCTAGGTCCACAGTCTGGTTGCATAGCGTGAAGAGCGCTGTCACCTACGCTGTCCGTGTACTGTCACGGTAAGTCGCTACTGTTGGAAGGTGACTGAAGCTCTAAGATGATGCTGTTGACACCGCTTGATCAGCAGAACCTGACACTGGCTGAGGGAGGTTCATGTGGCTTACTCGGGATGTGTTCCTTTAAAAGAGCCGTGAGGGAAACTGACTAGGGAGGGGAAGGGGTGAGCTAGCTTAGAGTTTCTGATGAGTCTAGTCCTGGGCTGCCCTGGTTCATGCACTCATTATACTGTAGATGCTCTTCAGGAGGAGCAGGAGGAGGAGGAAGAGGAGGACGAGAAAAAGGGCGGAGGAGAGGGTCTGGGACCGGGAGAGGGAGGACGAGGAGGAAGGGGGGATTGGAGACTTTCTTGGGTAAGGTTCCTAATTTTTGGAGAAAGTGTTGAACCAAGAAAGCTGACTCAGAGTTTCCTTCCTCGTCAACACTCTCATGGCGTGAGCAGAGGATAGGCCCCAAGAGAAAATGAAGCATTCACTTCTTGGTTCTGATTTTAGGACTATAATTAATTTCAGCTGGAATTCCTTGGCCTTTCCTTCCCCACCTGCCATTCAGATTTAAGATTATTAAAGTCAGGCTCCCTGGACCCTGTCACTTTCACAGCATACCTTTTCATCTTCCCCAGGACTCAGTGGGGTGGGTGTTTGCTTTGCTAAGGAAACCCACATCGATGATGTGACTCATTCAAAATCCAATGGCGCCCCCTTGTGGTATGGAGACAGATGGCCCAAATAGGGAGTATTTCTTGAAATATTTTTATTGTAATGATCCTCCATTGATTACACCTGTAAGTTCATCATTCCATAGCCTAAAGCAGAAGGATAACAGATGTGAGTGCATCTTGGGCTACATAGCAAGACCCTATCACAAGCACACAAAAGAACTGATACTAAAAAATATCGACAGTAATGAACATGGAAAAAAAAAGCCTCATATACCGATGTTCTGTACTGACGGAGGGAATGTAAATTACTGCAAACCTTATGAAAAGAGTCTGGCAGTTACAGAAAATTCAAAATAGAACTACCTTATGACCAGCAACCCCACTTCTGGGTATACATATCCAGAGGAAAAGGAATTCACATCTTAAAAATATAATATAATATATATATATCTTATTTTTAATTTGTATTTTATGTGTATGAGTGTGCTGCCTGCATGTATATAAGTGCGCCCCTGTCGTGCAATGCCCATGGAGGTCAGAAGAGGACATTGGATCAGGGGTTACAGGTAGTTGTTAGCCACCATGTGGGTCCTGGGAATTGAACCCAGGTCCTCTGCTAGGGTACCCAGTGCTCTTAACCACGGAGCATCTCTCCAGCCAGGGAATTCTGATCTTGAAGAGACACTGCTCTCTTCTGTGAGTCCTACATGTTGCCCATGGCGCTTCTGCTCCAGCAGGGAGACAACCTGCCCTCCACCACACTTTTCTTTTCTGACATCTGCACGGGGAAGTTCTTGGTGTTAAATCCAAGGAAAGGGAACTAATCAGGTAGTGATAGTTACTGTGGACCTTGAAGAGAGTCACCCATAGTGCTTTCGGTGCTACTAACCTGATCACAAAGAAGGTCTTTGTTTCCAGGCTAAGAATCAAGAGTGAAGGGGCTGGAGAGATAGCTCAGCGGTCAAGAGCACTGGCTGCTCTTGCGGAAGACTGGGTTAGGTTATTAACACTCACATGACAGCTAACCAGCATCCAGTTCCAGGGAATCTGATGCCCTCTTCTGGCCTCTGTGGGCACTGCACACAGGTGCACATACATACATGCAAGCAAAACACTCATGCACCTAAAACAAAAATAAATAACTAAAAAAAAAAATCTGCTGAAAAAGAATTCAGAGTGAAATGATTTTTTTCTTTTTCCATGAAGTGATGTATGTACTTGCTAAAGAAAAATACAGCATTAGATTTCCTACCCCAGACACTTCTAGTTCTGGCTCCTTGCTCCATTTTAACTCCTAGTTTTGGGGTGACTGGGGTCACCTCCAGTGGAAGTGGGTTGGATTCTTCCTGTAGATATATCATTCAACTTGTGACTTACCTAGCAGGAATTTGGAAGCTGATTAAGGAAATGAAAACAAACCAGGTTTATTTTATTATGATCAGATGCCTGAAAAATAAATCTAGATCATCATTATGTACCCACAAAAGGAACAACTTGGCATGGACTGGGAGGTATTTCATTATAATTTAGATGTATGATGGTGTTCAGCATTTTGTCTCATTATACTTTCATTTATTGACGGGCCAATGTGACCACAGAGAATGTGAAGTCCTTGCCAGTCCTTTGCTGACCTCCAGTACTGTTAGAAAACAAATGAAAATTAGCTGTGCAGAAAAAATGTCAAGATTCGCTTTCATAACTCATTTTCATGTGATGTAGAGGAGGAAAGATGAATCTCATTACTCCCATAAGCACTTTTGAAGTTTCTCTGACTTCACAAAGGCCTAGACTCGGCTGTCATCACAATCATTCACCTTCTAGTTAGAGTGAATTTTCCCTTCAACTTTCTTCCTATTGTAGTGCCCTGTTCATTTCTAAATCATCATATTAGAGATGTGTTCTGAATTCTACTTTATGAAGCTGTCTGCTCCTCTGGTCTGTGAGCTCCCCGGAGGACAAAGGATGCAATTGCCCTGTTTGTTAGTGGTATGTCCACACAGTGAAGTCCTATGCTAAGATAGAAAATCATCAGGTGTCAGGGAAATGAAAATAAAATGCACAGTGATTTGACACCTGCTAGGATGGCTATACTCAACATGCCAGGGTTAGGCTGTAAGGGAATTCACTAAACTGGCTGACAGGACAGGAGCTGGATAGTCCAAAAATGGCTGTCTGCATGTTGGAAAAGCTGAGAACCTTGTAGCAGCCCAATCCACAAAGCTGGAAGCCTCAGCTGTCCCCGTGTGGTTCTGTAGGCCTGGAAGATTCCTAGAGAGTCATTGCAAAGCTGAAGAAGCAGGAGCAAGAACTGCACGGCTAGATATCCTCACCAGGAAGAAGAGAGGGCAGGCTTTCCCTCAGAACACTTTCCCTCAAAACTCTGTATCTGGGGGACTGAAGGATGTTGCCCACACTAGGGGAGGATCTTCTCCCCTCAGTTAAGTCTTCATGAAAATACCCTCAAAAGCCCACACAGAGCTGAGTCTCTTAGTTGATTGTCAGGTTGACAATCAAAATTAACCATCACAGGGGACTGGGGAGATAGCTAGGGAGACAACTCCAGGGGAACCTCGTGCCTCTGGCCTCTTGGGCAGCTGCATTCACATACACACACGCATACGCACATGCGCACACACATCCAATTTTAAAAAATCTTCACAAAACTTAACCATCACAACCACTGTGGAAAAAGAGTCTGGCAGTTCCTTAAAACATCAAATGCGTAGTTATATATGATGATCCACCAATTCTACTCTGAGGTGTATTACCCAAGGGAGATGGAAATCACGTCTACACAAAAACTTACACAGGAATGCTCATAGCAGAATACTTTATAATAAACAAAAGCCCAACACAACTTAAGCTGATGAATGAAACGGTAAAGTGGGTTGTCTACACAGTGGAATATCACTCAGCTACAACATGAAATATGTATTGACATGTTACAACGTGCGCCATCCTTGAAAATATTCTGCTAAATGGAAGATGGCAATCACTAAGAACTAGATGCTGTCTAATTCCAACTGGAATGAAAAGTTCTGACTAGGGGGTCTACAGAAACGTAGCCACCTGGTAGGTCCCCAGGTTTGCTGACTGGTGGTGGTGGTGGTGGGTGACAGCAACTGGGTGTGGGGTTTCTGTGAGTTCTGAAATTAATTGTAGTGATAAGCACACAACTCTGAATTAATTAGAAACTACTGAACTTGAACTTGAACGGGTGGGTGGCTTGTGAAGGAAGCTTCAGTGAAGCCATTGTTTTGACAAAGAAGAGCTCTTGTTTTCTAAGATACAAAGTTAGCAAAATCAAGTAAAGTGAGGAGGATAATTTATGGTATGCGTAGGGGAAGGAGGTAATAAAATATAAATAAATATGTGCATGCAGCAGCTTATCCCAAGAAGGATAAACTGATGATAATGTCCCCTACAGAAGGAGAGCGGGGACTGCCTGTGCATGGGCCCTGAGCTAGCAGAGCGGTCCCTGCATCCTCCGCCACTCAGGCAGATCACTGGGAGGTCACCTCACTTCTGACTGAACTCTTCTGAACAGTTTTTATTTTTTTGGAACCCATGTTAATGCTTTCTCAAATTCAAAAGAAATTATGCCAGTAAAGCTGATAGGAAAACTAAAAGTGAACACATATCAAAACAATCGAACTGAACCATAGACCAATATTATATAAACACACAGATAAGAATAGCTGGTTTACACTGTGTGACGGTTTAAAGAAGGAACTGTAAATAAATTTCACCTTTGCTTAGAACATTTGTTACTGGCAGCAGAACAGGTGTGGAAACGCGGCAAGTGTTTGGTGAACGCTGATGAATGCATATTAAAGGAAACTCAAGATTCTAAACAACTAAATGTAATCTGTGATCCTGGATTAAGTCTATTAAGTCTTAGACTGAAGAAATTAAAACCCGCATTCAGTATTGGTATAGCTAGCAAATCTGAATAAGTACTGTATGTTAGATAATAATGGTGAATTAATGTTAAATTTCCTGAATTTGGTAATGAGGCTGTCCTAATTCTAAGGAGAAAATGGGGGTGGGGTAGGTAAGAGTATAAATGTATCAAATGCTGATGAAAAGGAAAGTTTTCAAAAACAGTTTTGGTGGCCCACATCTGTAATCCCAGGACTTGGGAGGCAGAGGGAAAAGGATCAAGACAAGTCTGAGACCAGCCTCATCAGTTCTACATAGTGAGACTCTGTCTTAAACAAACAAAAAGAAGTTAAAAATATTTTTGTTGATCTGAGAATTTCATACGATGTATTTTGATCATATCCAGACCCCTCTCCCTTCTCCGCCCCACTTTCTACCTCCTCCCAAATAAGGCTTTAAAATTATAAACAGATTATCTGATTCAGTTCTGTAAACATAACATTTTCTAGTATTTTTTATTAAATTCTTAAGTTACATTTTTAATAAATAGAAAGAGATTTCTAGGCCAAACTGACTAAGCAACAAAGGAAGTTGGTAAAGATAGCTGTAAAGTTAAAGGGTATATTTGTTCCAGGCACAGTTGGATTCGGGGGCTCAATAATCCGTGTGATCAAGATCTGTCTGGACTCTCCCCACCTCCCTATTTTCCTTTATGATAGCTTTATTCTCTCTTAAGCTGATTGGCCCCTTGTATCTGATATATATATATATATATATATATATACATATATGTAATATGTATACATATAGAATATTTGTGCTGAATGTGTGCATATTGATTGAATCCAGGGACTTGCACATGCTAGGCAAGAACTCTACTACTGAGCTACATCCTCAGCCTGATGTATATCATACTCTCAGAAATATTCTTTTTAAAAGATTTTTAAAATTATTTTTATGTATATATGTATGTGCAACTCTGTGTGTATGCTATGTGTGTGTGGGGTACCCAAGAAGGCCAGAAGAGGGAGTCAGAGTCCCTGAAGCTGGAGTTGTTGAAGGGTTTGGGGGTAAGGAGTGGTCCCTGAGTTCGTTCTGTAGGATGAACAAAGAATCAGATGTCCACAAAAAGCAGAAGACCATAAAAGGCACAGGGAAAAGCAAGAGGCGCAGGGTGGGGAGGAGGGGTTGGTGGGACCACAAGTGTGCCTTGACAGGCCAGTGAGAGTAAGAAATCGTTGCTTCAGGGAATAGGGGGGAGAGAGAGAGGGGGAGAGAGAAGACAAGAAGAGAGAGAGAGAGAGAGAGAGAGAGAGAGAGAGAGAGAGAGAGAGAGAGAGAGAGAGAGGAGAGAGAGAGAAAGAGAACTGTTTGTAGCATCCTATAGAAGCCACAGCCAGGGGAGGTGGAGCTTTGCCCAGACTGAGAGTGAGTAGCAGAGGAGATGGGGTGGGATCGAGGAGACGGGAAGCAGGGCGAGATCCCTAGATGGGGATGTGTCCACTCGAGGGAGTTACAGGCACAGAGAAGAGGTAAACATTAACCAGAGAGAGAAAGGGTTGTAGAAACCTCAAACTTCATTGTTGCCAACTGACAGCTCCTGTCAGGATGGGAGGGCACCGCCAGAGCTAGGAGCTCTGGGTATGGCCTTTCACGGCCCTCCCCTTCGCTAACTCTCCCCCCTTTCCTCATTGGTGTCTGCCTGGAATGCTCTTCCCTGGGCATGGTCTCCTTTTCCTCCACCTGAGGGATTTTTAACTCTAACCTTTAGTTCAGTGATTGTAACAATTCTCCTGGCCATAAATGTAACTGTTTCAAAAAGCCCACAGAGGGGACTAAGAAGCGCCCTGGGAGAAAGAGGACAGTCTTTTCTAAAAAAGGCATCTTTTCTCATTGGCCTCAGTTCCCCTAACTTTCCCTCAGAGTTAAAGGTGGTTATGAGTCACCTAATATGGGTTCTGGGAAGCAAACTCAGGTCCTCTGGAAGAGTAGCAAGTGCTCTTAACCACTGAGCCATCAGTGGCTTAGCCCCCAGAAATATTCTTTTATCTAATTGTTTCCTAATATTCCCCTATGAATCTCACTGAGTTGAGCTGTGGTCAGAAAAGATGGAGACTGTTAATGGAGACAGAGCTGAGATCTGTTACTGTCTCTAGGGACTAGAGTTGTGATGAATCCTGAGAATGCTATGGCTCCAAAGAAAGTACAGATTAAGGGAGACTGGAATATGGGCTCAACCAGGTCAGAATGTTTATCTGTTTTACTCACTTGTACGACTGTCTAGAAGAGTGCCTAGCCCATGCTAAGCATCAGAAAGTAAGTGTGAAATGAAAGAACAGGTTGAGGAAGTTGCACAGAAAACCTATCATAGAAAATGAGAGGGACAGTTACAAGCAGAGTCTCAATGGGAATGGGCACATAGTCCAGGCTCGAAAAGGCACACTGGAACCAATGATGATTCAGAATGGAACCAGAAGGGTTGTAAGCAACACAAAGTATAAATGTAGCACACTATGTAGGACAGTGGTCTCAAACCAGCGGTTCATTGGTCAAATACTGTAGGTGGATGTGCTTTGCTTGAACTCCCTACTAAAACTCAGGTGTTGACAATGTAATGACATTAATAGTGAATCCTTTGAGAAGTGGGTAGGTTATGGGGATGCCTTTCTGTGCATGCGGTTGAGGTCTTTATAAAAGAGGATCTGTGTGTTCAGCTTTCTTGTCCTTCTGCCTGCTGCCATGAGAGAACCCAGGATTTTCTCTACTGCAGCTACAGGGAGCCCTGTTACAAGGAAGAACAGCATTCACCAGACAACTGAGTCTTACAGCACCTTGATCTCGAACTAATCAGCCTTCAGAACCATGAGAAAAAAATTATATATTTTTTTCTTAATTTTTTTGAAACAGGGTCTCTCATTATGTAGCCCTGGCTGGCCTGGAACTCATTATGCAAGCCAGGCTAGACTTGAACCTGTTTTTGCTTCCCAAGTTCTGGGATTAAAGGCATGTGCCACGTAAAAATTTTTTACTTATTATTTGTGTGTGTGTGCATGAATATACATATGGAGATCAGAAAATAACCTTGTAGAGTCAGTTTTCTCCTTCCTTTTTTATGTGGGTGGATTCTCAGGATCAAACTCATGCCAGCAGATTTAAATGTTAAGTGCCCTGACCTGCTAAGCCATATTTTTGCCAGTTAAAGAAAACTAATTTCTTTTTTCTTTTTCTTTTTTGTGTATGAGTGTTCTAGCAGCATGTATGTAAGTGCACTCCACAGATGGGCAATGCCCACAGATCCCAGAAAAAGGCACTGGATCCCCTGGAACTGGAGGTTTGGACAGTTGTTAGCTGCCATGTGGGTGCTGGGAACTGAACCCAGGTCCTCTGCAAGGGCAGCTAGTGCTCTTAACTGCTGAGATATCCCTCCAGGCCCCAATTTCTATTATTTTGAAACTTCAGAGTCTCAAAATACTTTTGTTCTGGTACCATAAACAGGCTAAGACCCTTGTAAATCCTTTAAAACCTGGAAAAGTTAAGTTGGGTATGACAGCGTCACATTTAATCCCATCACCTCGGAGGCAGAGGAAGGCAGATCTCTGTGAAATTAAGGCCAGCCTGGTCTATGTAGTGAGTTCCAGGTCAGCTGGGGCTACATAGAGACCTTGTTTCAAACAAACAAGCAAACCGTTGGGAAAGCTTATGTAGCACATGACTTTGGGTTTGTGATATAAATTTAGGAGAGTAACAGAGAGCTCATGTTCTCCCAGGGGGACAATGGGTTGGAGCTTCCAGATGGAATGTGCCCTTCAATCACCAAGGCCCTTCTTGCTCCCAGTGTTCTCATTCCCAGCCTAAGTCTCTCACTTGCTTGTGGTGTGGGCTCCATTAGCACAGCGGCCTATGACAAGTTGAGGGGAGCCTGGTAAATCTCTGCAATTTCCTGTGAAGACACTTAGTGTCTTCCTCTTTAGCCTTTCTGGGTACCTCCACATTCCTTTGGCCATCTTTCTGTGCTTCTTTCTGTTCTCGGCAAAATTTTATGAAAAGAAAGAAAAAAAGACAAAGCAAACCAACAAAAATCTAAATAAAGTTGACAAGAAGTAAAGGGACTCAGAAGTTTGGCAGAACTAAGCTTGTGTTTGACACCTATAGAACAAGGACTTGGAAAGCACGTTATCACAATTTATCTGAAAGGCCTCCCTTGTCATGCATTAATTAGACTACACTAAAAGCAAAGGCAGTTGGTCATCCTCACTGCCTTCTTCCACCACCTCACACACACACACTGTCGTCTCCTTAAGGACATCAGCATGCACATTTTTGTTATCTCCCTTCTCTAGTATGTTCAGAACTGTAACACATGCCGGATGTGGCAGGTGTGATGCTAATTTTAATATGGGTGGGAGTCTGCCTAACGGGCTATTTCAGAAAGGCTTGGAGAGCTGTGTTGGAGCCTCAGGCTGCCTGGAGCACTGTGCTGCCAGAAGGAAGGTCCATTTGGCTGTAAGTCCACTGAGTGGCGGCTTCCTTCTAGCTGTTTAAACCCCTGGGAGCGCTGAGTGATAAAAAGGGAAAAGAGAGTCTGCACCTGTTTCAGCTTTGGCAAGACCCCGAAATAGAGTGATCGTCTCTCATGGAAGCTGAACACCAGCATTTGCAGCTGCTGGCTTCCTTATTAAAGTCAGTTCCTGTCTATTATGTAACAGAAATAGGATGGCCTTTCTCTGTCTAGGGCACCACCCTTTCTTGGTAGAAGGAATTTTTTTTAGCACTTTTTGTGTGGATTTGGAACCAATGAGGGAAAGTTATGTTTTGTTGTTGTTGTTGTTTTAAATCCTATCAGTGATCTACTAAAAAGATTCATTCCACTGTAATTTTTTTTTAACCTGGCCACTTGTAATAGTATGATGTTGCTTATTGTGTTTACTCTTGCTTTCTTTCCAAGGCAACCTGCAGAAGAATGAATGAAAAAAATATACGAAACACACCTTGTTCAGTAAATACAATAATCAATAAAGGTAAGGCTCAGTTTAATATGACAGTATACATATGGACCAAGAGACAGAGAAGAAAGGACAGAGGGAAAATGAGAGAGAGGATGAGTGTGTGAAGTCAAAGATGGGACAAGACAAGGAAAAAGCTGACCTTTTGTTCAGGTCACCCAGCTAACCTCCTCAGTCCCTAAACACATCTTAATCTGACTGGTACAATGCCGAACCTCTTCATCCAGCACACTTCCTCACCCTGACAACTGATGTCCTAGATGTGCTAAGCTTCATTGTTTCATGTGGAAAACTAATGTTCAATAATCCAGTAAAAGCTTACATAGCTTTATATAAATTCTCCAATCCACTAGCATTTCTTGCTTCCTATTGATTTCTATTTGAGACTCTAAGAATGATCAGACCCAAGAGGGAACCCCCCCCCCCCAGCATAACTCTTTGGTAACCAGACCATGTACAAAATATCTTGTACATGACTTGTTTCTTTTGTGATTATTATTCTTTTATTTAAGTAAATTCAAGTTGTCAATTACAAAGTTACATAAGTAGACTACACTTAGACTGTCACACGTGATCTGTGGGCTGCATGTACCCCAGGATGGCTATGAATGTGGCCCAACACAAAATCATGAACTTACTTAAAACATTATGATTATTATGATTTTTGTGGGGGGGGGTTTGTAGTTCATTTATACAGTTCTCAAGAGTAAACATGATGTTGTAATGTCAAAAGGTTGAATTCCCCTCTGCAAGGCTCAAGGACCATCGAGGAAGAAGGGGTGGAAAGATTTTAAGAGCCCAAGATTGGGGAAGACTGGAGCAAAACAGTGTCTCCAGACATGATAGGACCACTGCCGTCATGTCCTCGTGGCACCTGCGGTAACCTGCATGAGACCTGCTTAAGAGCGAGTCAGTCAACATTCTAGCAGGGAGGTGGAGGAGTTCCCAAGCTCCCACCCCTAACTGCAGAGGGATGGACAATTATGGTCTCGGGGGGGGGGGGAGTCAGATTTCATCAAGAGTGTGGTCTCTGGTCTGTTGACCACACTCCAGCGGATGGGCCTCACACCCAGGAGTATATGGGCAGCATTAATGACTTGATGGGTTATTTTTAAAAAGAGAGAGAACATGAAATTGGGGGGGTGGGGAGGTGTGGTAGATCTGAGACAAGTTTCGGGGGAAGAGTTGGGAGTAACTAAAATGACCTATTAAAAATAATCATTCTGTTGAGTGGCTGCCTGTCTCGCTCACAGTCCAGTGACCAACAAACCCGGCTAGCGTGTTTCTCTCCCATCCTCCCAATTCTCTTGCCCTTCACCCCTTTGCTTTTCCCATGCTTAGTCTGGAACCACTTGACAGTCTTGCTATTACTTCAGTATCTGAGTCTGTTGTTCACCCCAAGGCCTTTGCATGTGCTGTTGGCCTTTTCTAGAATGTTCTTCCCCCACATACCCACAGGCTCACTATTTAAATTCCTACAGTCAGTTCTCAGTTGTCCATTTCTCTCCCTTGCTCACCCTTCTTAAAGATCTAACAGTTCACTCTTACTTTAATGTTCTCTATTATTTAGAAAACAAAACAGCTTTATCGAGATACAGTTTTCATATCATACAATTCACCCACTTAAAATTTACAATTCAATATCTTTCAGTATGATCAGATCTATGAATCTATTACACTATCAAATATAGAACAAAATAAAACTGGGAAATAAAACTGTTTAGACTTGAGTCATAACCCTGTTACTAGCCTTCTACATCCTCCGACCCTAGTCAACCACTAACCCATTTTCAGTCTCCATATACTTGCCTATCTTTAGATTTCTTCATATAAATGGAATTGTGCACGATGTAGTCCTTTGTGACTTCTTGTCTGACATCTTATTGTGTGGATGACTATATTTTATTTCTCCAATCATCAGTAGATAGATATTTGAGATATTTCCACCATTTGACTATTATGAAAACAATGTTAAGAACATCTATGAAGTGGGCATGGTGGTACATGCCTGTAATCCCAGAAATTGGGAAGTTGAGGTGAGAGAACTAAGAATTGGAGGCTAACCTAGGCTATATAGCAAGACTTTATTTTAACAGCAGCAACAACAACAACAAAAACCATTGTGATCTAGTTTTGTGTAGACATACATTATCATTTCTCTTGGGTACATATCTAGAAGTGAGCCCTCTTATCCTGTTTTATTTAAACATTGCCATCCGTATTGACTTATACTTACCTTGTGTCTGTGTGCAGGTGTGCATGCAAGTGAGTGTATGTGCCATGTGTGTGCACGTGGAGAGGTCACGTGCCACGTAGAGATGCCCGAGGCCAGGGCTCAGCGTCTCCCTCTACAACTGTACACCTTGTTCATTTTTATTTTTGTTTTAAGTGTAGGAGTGTTATGCCTGCATGTATATAAGTGTACCTGTGTCATACAGTGCCCATGGAGGACAGAAGAGGGCAAGGCAGCTAACAACTCGAGTTACAGACAGTTGTTAGTTGTCTTGTGAGTACTGAGATTTGTTCTGCAAGAACAGCCGTGTGCTCCTAACTGCTGAGCCATCTCTCCAGCTTCTATATCTTATTTTTTTGAGACAGAGTCTCTCACTAAACCTGGAGCTTTCTATTTTGACTCCATAAGCAGGTCCAAGCTCCCCCAGTCTGCTTGTCTTCGCACACCCCACTCCAGTGCTGACGTTACAGGCATATACCAGTGCAACCGTATTTGACCGTGGGTGCTAGGGATCCGAACTCAAGTCCTCCTCTTGTTCATCCAGCAGTTCACCTACTGAACCATCTCCTCAGGCCTTATATTTACTCTTTGAAAACTGCCTGCCCTTGTCCCATGAGAATATGAACTCCTTGAATGTGAAATTGTGGTCCACTTTTTCACTTTTTAGTATACTAATGTACGTGAGTGATTCAAAGAATTTGCAAATTAATAAAGCAAACTGGGGAGAAAAAAAATCAACTCTATTGATTTACTCAGCCAATTGGGTATAGAGTAAAAAATCAGTTTGTCAGAAGAGGTGGAGAATGACAGCTTACAGGGAAGTAAGAAAATTTCCAGATCCCCGAGTCCATGCCTTAGTTAAGTCATTTCCCTTTGGGCCTAGTTTTTCCCCTGTAAAATACTGGGGTTGAGCCAGTATTCTTGGCTATTCTTACTTCCATATTGTGTAATTATAAGATAAAAATTAATGAATGGCCTGATTTGCCCAGACAATTACTTATTGTCCATTCAACAAATATTTACCAAGTACCTTCATGAGCTAGACATTTTTCAGATACCTTATTTGTCAAATTAATATTTGTAGGCTGAGCATGCCTTATAGGGAAACTTTATGTACAGAAAAGAGGATGATTTGGAATATGTGTACTTTCGGAATAATTTGATTTGGAATGTAAGATAGGAAAAACATTTTAAAATAATGTAGAAAATTAGACAATAATATCATTTAAAACATTTCTCCTTTTATTTTTTATGTGTGCGTGTGTGTGCAGTGTGTGTGTATCTTTCTGTGTCTATGTACATCCCTACCACATATGAACAGGTGCCCTTACAGGCCAGAAGAGGGTGTTAGATCCCCTGTATTTAGAGTTACAGGTGGTTGTAAGCTGCCATGTGGATTCTGGGCACTGAACTTCTGGTCCTCTGGAAGAACAGCAAGTGATCTTCACTTCTGAGTCATCTCTGCAGTCCTTAATCATACCAGTTTTTATTTAAATATTCTTTTAAAAAGACTTCAGCCAGGCATGGTGGCACCTGCCCTTAATCTCAGCACTCAGGAGACAGAAGCATGTAGATCTTTATGAGATTGAGGCCAGTTTGGTCTACAGAGTGAGTTGCAGGGCAGCTGGGGCCACAGGGAGACCTTGTCTCAAAAAAACAAAACAAAACAAAAAATCATAATGAATACAGATTGTGCTCTAAAAATGAAAACCATCTTTTAATGTTTCATGTCTTTAAGATGTAGGAATGAACTGGAAGACAGGAAGTCAAAGGAATGAGCAATTCTGTCATAGAAAGGCCTTGTTTTTGCTGAAAGAGATATGCTTGCAAAATCCACTGGCCATGTTCCTGGATGGAATACTCCAAGATGTACTTTGTCAGAAGAGCATTCTATGATTAGGTTCTAATGACAGTTTTGCACAATCTGCTTAGCACATCATTTTAAGAAAACATTTGGGGAAGGCAAGGTGGACCTGGGAAGCAGTTATACTCAAAAAAGCTTGAGGCCAGCACGTGCCAGACTGAGAGCAGGAGCTGCTGGTTATTTCTCATCTAATCTGCCTGGGGCTCAAGGAGATGGGCACCACTTGCTTGCTGTTGTATAAATGAGGAAATGGGGCTCAGAGATGTTAAACAGTTCCCTTGGCTAAGATTACACAAGTAATAGACAGTATCTCTGAGATCCCAAATACCCGACATTCTTTTCACAACATAAATTAAATACTACTCTGCTTGCATTTTGTACATTTCTGATAGAACTAGAATGTTATTTTTGCAAGTGAAATACACAATATATATTGAAAACAGTAGCTGTTAATAATTATAACAGTTCCTTTCAGAACAAATGAAAGATACTTTAACCTTTAAGAAGCAAGAAATGTTATGGAAAATTGAAAAATCTGAACAGATGCCTTTATTCTTAGTTACCAATTGTAAATTATAAAATATCCCAAACAAAAAAAGGTTTGAAGCTCTGAGATGTGGTTTTCAAGTTGAATGAGTCATTCATATGTTGTTAAGGAAAGAAAGTCACCCAAACATAAATAAAAGGGAGTCTTAGATAATTCTTCTAATATTGCCTGTAAATTACTTTGGGAATATAGTTTCTAGCATGCATAGAAGCCTGAGTTTGACCTCCACCATTATAATAAAATAAAATAAGTAAGTAGATGACCAGGGCACTGTGTGTCACCTAAATTACAGAGGTCTGCGTTTTCTCATCTGCATAATGACAGTTGCTCAGAAAGATCTTTGGTCTAATTTTAAAGCTCTATAGTCTTTTAATGAAATTTTGTGTTGTAAATTATCCTTACAAAATAATCCAAAATCTTGAAAAAATATTAGCAAAGAAATTTTTCACTATAATTTTAGGTTTTAAAATAAAGATTTATTTATTTACTTTTACTTTATGTGTATGAGTGCTTGCCTGCATATATATAAGTGCACAATGTGAGTTCTTGGTGCCCCCAGTGGCTAGTAAAGGGTGTCAGACTCCCGGGAACTGGAGTTACAGATGGTTGTGAGTTGCCCTGTGGGTGCTGGGAACTGGGTCTCCATGAGAGCAGCAAATGCTCTTAACCACTGAGTCATCCCCTGACTCCTATAAATGAATTTTAGTTACTGATCACAAACAGAAAAATCCGCTTCTTTCCTTTTAAAGAGTTCTGAGAATTGAAGAAAAGCTGTAGAATGAAAGGATGATGCTTAGAAATGGCAGAAAGTGGTTCAGAAGCATGAATTTGCTGTAGAAGAATGAGCCTGACCTTCGAGATAAGCTGGTTTGACTATTTTTAGCCACTTTAAAATTTGTCAGCCTGTTATTCAAGTTCGTAACAGAGCATGGGAATGATTCAGAGTGGGCCTCTACCCACACTGAGGTCAAGGGAAGGATATGTGATGGAGCTAATGTGGTTTCTGATTGGGGGTGAGCATCCCCCCAAGCAAAGTGAGGTGCTGCTGTTGGAGAAGATGCACACATGGAAAACTACAGATGTCCATGAACCTCATGTCAGGAATTTGGCAGAGAGCTGTGCTATGAGTTATGGTCCAGGGACTGATATGAACCATGAATGGACATGAAGATAGACCCCAGATCAAAGCAATGGTCAGGCCAGGAAAGGGCAAGTCTGAGCCAGGGGAGGCAGATCCTGAGGAGGGCCCTTAGAGCTCTGAGGGCAGCTGTACTTTCTGATACACACTTCATCCAGACGCCTTCACTGAGAATCCAGCACACGGTCAGTGGAATGGAATTTGGGGCAGACACCAGCCCCTCAGAAGCATACAGAAACCTGATATGAGGGCTTTAGCCTTGTGCTTCTCCAGGCATTTTCTCTCATTTGATTCCAATGCTCTGTGTTGTCCAGCAGAACACGGTCTGCCAGGCCATGCCGGAGCATAATACCAGACAAGACAGTCAGGCCTCATTGTCCATTCACGTGAGAGCAGAAAGCTAGCTGAGACAGGAGAAACTGGCCTTTCTCTTCCTTACGCTGGGGCTCACTCAGCTGGCACTTGAGGGGGGAGTCCTAGTTTGGCTGGAAGGTGCTGGTATCAAAGTGGGGAGTTAGGTATGTGCAGTGACGTTGCAGTTGGAGCCAGCAGCTGGACCAAAGGAACAAAATTAGCTGGGAGAGGTCAATTTGAAACTGTGAACTTGAAGGAAGAAACCAGGAGCTAAGACCAAGAGCAGGTCATAAACAGACTGGGGCATGAGATGACTAGACAGAGTTCAGGACACGGAACAGCCCCCAGACACAAAGCCTTTATCCTATTGGATAACAGTAGAGGGTTTGGCAACAAATCCAATCATTTACTAGTATGCAACCTGGCTGAAGAACATAGGCAAATAGGCCTGGGGATGTAGCTCATTGGTAGAGCTCTTACGTGCATGTGCAAGGCTTTGGGTACAGTCTCAAGCACCATGGGGTGGAAAGGAAGGAAGGAAAAAAGGAGGGAGGGAGTGAGGGAGGGAGAGAGGATGGGAGGGAGGGAGGAGTCAAATACCCGGGTTGACCTCAGCAACTACTCTAGAGACCTCAGCACTTGAATGGACTGCAGTCACGAACCAGAGTTCTAAAGGACAGAATCTAGAGTTCCCAAGTTAGACAGCTGGCAGGGTGGGCGCTACCTGGTACAGCAGACCTCTGTTCCAAGAAAACAGGTGTGTTACATTGTCTTTCTATTGCTGTGAGATAAACTAGTTAAAAAGAAAAAAATACTGATTTTCAAATTTTCAGTCCGTGGTCAGAAGGCTCTGTTGTTTTGGGGTTTGTATGAGGCAGAAGGAATATAGTCAGGAGCATGTGGTGGAATGAAGCCTCTTACCTCGTGGCACCTAGGCAACAAAGTAAGAGGCAGCGTCAGGGTCTTAATATACCTTTCAGGGACATGCTTCTGTGACATGGCTCCTCTAAACTACTTCACTTCCCACTTCCTAAAGTTGCCACCACCTCCCAGTAGCATCAGCAGCTAGGAACCCAGCCTTCAATACACGAGCCTTTGGGTGACTTACAAATATAATCATAGCAAAAGGACTTTGAAAGTAGCAATGATATTTATTAAATGTGAGCCATGATCTGGACCTGGAGAGATGGCTCAGTGGTTAAGAGAACTGACTGCTCTTGCAGAGGATTAGAGTTTGATTCCCAGCACCCATGTGGCAGCTAACAACTGTCTGTAACTCCAGTTCCAGGAGATCTGATGCCTTCCTCTGACCTCTGTGGGCATTGCATGACTTTCATACATGTAGGCAATACACTCATACACATAAAATAAAAAAAAATTGTAAATAATTTTTGATGTAAGCCATAATATCCTAGAGCAAGTATAGATGCTTTAAAGAGAGGAGTTTTCCACTCAGAATAGTAGTTCTTCACTCAACTGCGCACTGGAATCACACAGGATTTAAATAGTTCGATGCCTCAGGTCCATCAAGAATCTAGTTTATCTAGTCTAAGGTACAGTCCAAACTTTAGATGGAGAGGGGCAGTTTTAAAGCTCCCCAGTGAAAGCACTGGACACCCCAAGATGGAGTACTTACCAAGAAAAGTCATAAACATGATCAAAGAATTCAAGGACTTTAAATAATACACAAACACCTCAAAGAACTCAAACAGGAAAGAAAGACACTCCTGACTGAAGCTCAAGAAAATACAAATATATCACTGGATGAAATGACAAAGACAATTCAGGATTTGAAGAGTGAATTCATAAAAAGATAGAAATATTGAAGAAAACTCAAGTTGAGATGAAAATAGAATCGAAAAACTCAGTAACCCAATTTTAAAAAGGCAAGGAAAGTCTTAGCAGCAGAATGAACCAAATGGAAAACAGAATATCCAGACTTGGAGATAGGGAGCTGGAGATTAGGCTTGGTGGTTGAGAACACGTGCTGCTCTTCCAGGGGATGCAAGTGTGGTCCTCAGCACCAAAGTGGCAGTTAGCAACAGTCCATAACTCCAGTTCCAGGGGATCCAATGCCTTCTTCTGGCCTTCACAAGCATTGTGCAACATGGGTATACTTACACACAGGCAAGACATTCATACACACAAAAATAAAACAAAATGAATTTAAAAGACTTAAAGATAAAGTAGGAGAATTGATCTGCTTAAGCAAAGAATATGAAAAAAAAATAAAAAGACAGGAATAGAATACGCAGTAGCTGTGGGTTACCATGAAAAGACCAAATCTATGAATTTTAGACATAGAAGAAGAAGAGTCCTAGGTCAATGCTATTGACCAGATCTTCAACAGGATTATAGAAGAAAACTTTCCTCAATTAGAGAAATACATATCCATACAGATACAAGAAGTACACAGAACATCAAATAGACAGAACCAGAACAGAAACTCCCTATGGCACATCTTAGCAAAAGCACTAAATATACAGAAGAGTACTGAAAGCTGCGAGAGAAAAGCAACAAGTCACATACAAAGGAAAATCAGACTAACAGGTGACTTTTCAATGCAAATTTTAAAGTCTAGAAGAGCCTGAAGCAATATATTCCAAGTTCTAAGTGATCATAGATGCCAACCCAGAATACTTTACCCAGCAAAACTGTCTATCATAGTCAAAAGAGAAAGAAAAATCTCCCATGATATAAATAGGCTGAAAGAATTGATGTCCACCAAACCAGCCCTACAGGGAATACTCAAAGCAATACAACAGACTGAAGAAAGGAAGAAACATCCCCAAGAAGCTGCGGAGAGAAAACAAATGAATCTGTAATTATGGAAACACAAAATAGGACTAAGAACACAACAGAAATAAATGACAGCAACCAACACACAACTTTCAATAATAACTTTAAACACTAATGGTCAAGGTGAGAAGGGCAAATTTCATGGGCTCCCACCTTGAGATGAAGGACTACAGGCAATCAGTGGCTGCTGAGGGAGGAGAATCAGTTTTCTCCAGAGATTGCCTTCCTGAGAGTTAATCCCAAGTGGGTGATCCTAAACAGGGGCACAGAGGAGTGTCACTAAATGGACACAATGCATTATATATGTATATATAGGAATGTATGTATGTACATGTAACAATAATCAAAGAAGACAAATTGTGAGTAAGTGGGTGAGTGCAGGAGGAGCTAGTGGGCGATTGGGCTGCATAGAAATAATGCAAATGCAGTACTTATGTACGAAATTCTCAAAAAAAGGAGAAAGTCTTACTATACCTACAAGGCATGAAAGAATCTTTTCATTGGTACAAAGAATGTTCATAGCAGGTTTATTTTTAGTGGTAATGAACCACAGATTCACCTGGCTGCTGAAGTTAAATCTGTCTTTTAAAAAATGTTCTGCTAAGATATCTTTGTCTACCTCAAAGTCATAAAAATGCTTTCATACCACTTTTTTTTTTCCCAGAAATTTGGTAGTTTCCCATCTCTCTTTCAGGCCAATCACACATTCATTGATTTTGTATCCCAATGGTTCTTTAATCTTGAAGTTCCCAAACATTTTTTGGCCATGAAATCAAATTCCCCACATAACACCTATCTCTATCTTTAAAAAGTTAATATAAAGGACAGTTAGAAATGAGAAATCAGTACAACAATCCAAACAGATAAATCTGACTTCACACCATCAAATCCCTTTGTTCCAATCTTGGGTAAATAAAAAAAGACACTGAAGGTTTAGTCTTAATACCTTAAATCCTTAAAACATGGAAAATTATCGAATGTCAGCTAAATTTTCTATGAATGTGTGTGTCAGTTTTCTGTGGCTGCGACAAAATACCTGAGATAAGCATCTAAAGAGGAAGCTCAAGGGGTGGGGAGCAAAGTGAAGAGGGGAAGCATTCAGATCCCAACATCCTCCTGGAGGGCACGCCATCCAGGCACCCAGCTTCTTTTCATTAGCGCCTTCTTCCTACAGGTTCCCAATCACTATAGTGACCAAGCCTTTAGCACTTGGGTCTTCAGGAGACTATGAAGAGCCAAACCATAACAAGCAAAACATACCAGCTCTGGATCAGAAAAATGTACACCTTACTCGTGAGTCCTTGTAGGTAAGGACTTCATTTCACCTTATTTATGCATCTAAAGCTGTCTGGACACAGGTTAAATACTAAATTAACATATATATTACATATGACATTTATATATTAATTGTTTGAGACAAGATCTCACATATTGCAAACTTGCTCTGTACCTGATGCTAGCATTGAACTCCTGATCCTCCATCTCCACTCTACTGGGATTATAGGCATGTACCACCATGCCTAGCTAATAAACATATTTTCACTGGAATTATATTTCTTAAGGAATTTGTGTCAAGATGTTAGTTCTTTTCCTTAAGTGATGGAAATACTACAAGTGACTTTTGTCTTCATTTTGTTGTTGTTCTGCTTTGCTTGCTATGCAGCCCTCACTGGCCTGGAACTCACTATGGAACCAGGCTGGCCTCGAGCTCAGAAAGATCTCCCTGCCTCTGCCTCATTAGTGCTGGGATTAGAGGTGTGTACCACCACATCCAACTTGTCTTCCTTTTTTGCATTCTTCTCTATAAATTGTCTTAAAAATGTACACACACACACACACACACACACACACACACACACACACACACGGAAGATGGTTAAAGCACTTGCATGAAGACTGGAGTTTAGATCACCAGAAATTACATAAATGTCAGGTGGTTGGGGACTGGAGAGATTGCTCAAGAGCACTGGCTGCTCTTGCAGAGGACAAGGGTTCAATTCCCAGCACCCACACAGCAACTAACAACTGTCCATAACACCAGTTCCAAGGGATCCAACACCCTCTTCTGACCTCCATGGGCATTGCATGACATGGATGCACTTTCATACATGCAAGCAGTATACTCATACACATAAAATAAAAACAAATAATAAAATATTTTAAAAAATACCAGAGGACCCCCAGAGGAAGTTGGCTAGCCATATCAGTGAGCTCTAGATTCAACTGAGAGACATTGCCTCAACAACTAAGGAGGCACAATTAAGGAAGATTTGCATACATGCACACTCACACACATGTGTCGGTACACACGCGAACATGCATACATATGTGTATGTATACCACACACATGAAAAATCAAATAAAATATACATACAGATAATCATTGTGAGAGACTATCAGAAGAGAAGAGGAAGAATCTAGTCTTGTGATTGCTCAAATAATTTCCAATTGAGTAGTTTATTTGAATATTAACACCAAGGCCTCAAAGGTTCTGTTTAAAGGGCTGGAGAGATGTCTCAGCAGTTAAGAACACTGGCTGCTCTTGCAGAGGACCCTAGTTTGGTTTACAGCACCCACAAGCAGTTAACAATTGTCTCTATCCAGTTCAAAGGGATCTGACACCCTCTTCTGGATTGCATGCATGCTTGCATGTATATGCATGCTGGTAAAACACTCATATACATAAAAAAAAATAAATCAGTAAATTAGAAGATTCTGTTAAATTTGAGAAACTGGTGACTGATTAAACTAAGTGACCAAGAGACTCTATGTCTTTGGCAAATGTTCCAGGCAGCAGTAGTTTCCAAGGGAATACTTTATAAAGTGTGTATGGGATATTGATTGCTGCAAGATTTGAATTTTTGTTTGATCTCTGATTCAATATCTAGTTTACCGTTAAGCATCAAACACTAAGCTTATATGATCATGGTAAAAGACATTGATCTGGGAACTGGAGAACTGGGCAACAGGTCACAACTTTAGCTGAGAACTATTGATGATTGATCACTGCTGGGTGAGGGAGAGTTGATCTTCTTTAAGGAAGTGATGCTAGATAGGCTGACCAGGCTCCTGAGGATGAACTCACACCAAGGGACACCTGAGTACACAAACTTTACTTGATCGGCCTTAACATATATGACAGAATGCATAAAATCCTGTGGGTGTGCCATGGGGGGGTAAAGATAGAGGAGAGGGTCTAGGTATGATTATATGAAATGCACAAAAATTCAGTAAAATATACATAAAAAAACATATTACTGAGCTGGGTAGCACAGGCTTGTGAATCCAGAATTCAGGCAGAAGGATCACAAGTTTGAGGCCAACCTTGGCTATATAGCAAGACCCTGTCTCAATAAACAACAACAAAAAAAAAAAACTAAAAAAAATACTAATACTCTTTAAAATTCTCCCATCTCAAGCAATTCTTTAAAGCTAATAACTTTTTAAATTTTTCTGTAATCTATATTGGCGGTAACCAATGAGAGCCGATTTTGGCTCAGAGTATTCTTGGCTTTTAATCTGTCACTGGGATCACTGTATCTTGTAAATCAATCCAAATATTACTAGATTGTGTTTGCCTTAAAAAAAAAAAGACATTTTATTTGTACTAACTACAAAGCCCTGCTTGGTCCCACAATATAATATAGAGAGCGTCCCGCAGGGAAGCCTTGGGGTATGGATGCTTTGATATAGGACAGCTTGGAATTGTATGAGTCATTTTGTGTTGCCAATAACACAATGCTATAGAGAAAGTTAATAAAAATAGACATTTATTTTGGCTCACTGCTCTGTAGATAGAAGGTTGAAGGAGGGGTCACATCTGTTCATGGCTGCCTCACTGGTGAGTCCTGAGGTAGCACAGGGTATCACATGGCAAAGACAGAGACGGTATGCATCTCTTCTGATCTCTGTCCTCCTTATAAAGTCAAGGATTAAATGATGGGGGTCCACCCTGATGACCTTATCTAACCCTAATCATCTCCAAGCTCTGCTTCTAAACACCCTCATAATAACTCACATTGGGGATTGAATTTCAGCACATGAATCCCTGGGGGACACAGTCAAACCAAATCCAAGCCATAGTACTTGCCAAAAATGAATTTTTTATGGACACATGTGAGTATTCTTTGCCCTCAGAATGTGAAGCCGTTTTCCTTATTTTCTTAAAAACAAAGAACACTTTTACCCTAAAATGAAAAAAAAGATGGTATAGAATGCAGTAAAATGATATATATCTTGTCTGTGGATTTATTCAATAGACTATATGTTGTGTAGTCATTGTTGGAATACTTAGGTAGTTGCTGTTTCTTTTGTTATGAACATAGGAGACAATACTATTAGATTTGAAAGGAATATTACAGAAGACAGGACTTCAGTAATTGCTCCAGCAGACCAGGAAGAGCTGGTTTTACAGCAAGAAACTTGGGATATCCTGGCTAAGCATTCCATCCATGTGACCCAGCAGGTTGGAGTAGGTGGCCAGGATTAATTTGGCAGCTTCAGTGCTGTGGCTGGATTGGGAATTAGTTTCTCACTCATGAGCTCAGACAAGGGAGAACAGCACCCTCAAGCCACATGTTCCACTGCAGCATTTATGGTTCTGTCTATAGATCAAGGTTATCTCAAAGTGGCAAGAATAGCAGCAGCTTAAACTGAATATATGTTTTTGAAATTTTATGTATAGAGTGCACACATGCTGCAGTACCTGTGGAGCACAGAAGAGGGCGTCTGGTCCTCCGGAACTGGAGTTATAGGCAGGTGTCAGGTGCCGTGGATGCTGGGATTTGAACCTAGATCTTCTGCAAGAATAACCAATGCTCTTAACCACTGAGCCATCTCTCCAGTCCCCCTAAACTGAACATTTAAAAAGAGGAGGCCTAAGGCCTGTGAATTCTATGTCAGCCTGGGATAGGAAGGAAGGAAAGAAGGAGCAGAGGGAGGAAGGGGCGTCAACATAGGCAGAATCTTTTCAAACTTCATTTTTTTGTGAACGCCCTGCATTTAGCTTTTCTACTCTATCCAGTGGAGTGAGTGTGGGATGCAGGGCTCCGGAAGACACGTGAATGTAAGAGTCAAGATGTCTTCAGTACAGGGCACGATTTCTCTGCATCCACCTCGCACAAGGACCTACCTGACTTGGTCTGACAGGCCTGTTGGATCAGAGTAGCTTCTGACTCTGAAATTACAGATTCTCTATGTTCCCACAACCCACAAGGGTGGGCCCTCCTCACCAGCCAATTCTCCAGACATTGGGGGAGTGGCCTACAATTTAACTAAGTTCTGATCCTATGTGCTTGGTAAGGATTGGATCCCACCAATAGGTGAGCTCAGTCACACAAAACTGCCCCTACTCTGAGCGCCAGTCCACACCTTCCACACCCCGGACCAAACAGACAGAAAGTGGCAGTTCCTGAGATTCTCACCCTTGAGTTCAGTAAATTCCTTTGAATGGTTCACAGACTTAGGAAAACAATTTAGTTACTATTACTATAATTAATTTACCTTTTAATTTATTTTTGCATTTATTTTGTGTGCATGTGTGTGTGTGTGAGCACATGGATGTCAGAGGACAGCTTCCAGGAGTCACCTCTCTCCTTCCACCATATGGGTTCTGGGGATCAAATCAAGTTGTCAGACTTAGTGGCAAGCACCTTTACCCATGGAGCCACCTCTCCAGCCCTAGCATTATTAATTTACTTTAATGACAATTGTTATGACAGAGAGAGACAATTCAGGACCAGCCAGGTGGAAAAGAAGATGCACAAGATAAGGTACAGGGACTTAGAGTGCTTGTGCTTTGAAAAGAAGCAGTCTGAGATTTAATTTAATTTCAAGGACCAGAAGATAATAGGGAAGAGAGACAAGGGACATTAATCAGAGAATAGCAACAGCAGACTGCTTTACGTTCCTGAACGTATGTTGAGATCTCCGCTAAAAACCCATCCAGAAGCAACAAGACTTCCTGTGCTTTCCCCTATGCCCACGCCCCCTCTCTTCACGTCACCTCCTCCCTCTTATCTACAGGCAAGGGAAAGTCCACTCACTCATTTATGTCTTCCTCTCCCAGATTCTGTTATGAAAATTCCCTCTGCTCTTGGATCTGGTGGACATCTTTCCAGTGACGATCTAGCCCTTTTATTGCTGGTTGTGGAACTGGTCCCAGGACCTGGTCCTTTTTCGAACTAGCATCAGTAACAGCTCTTGTTCTTTATTTATTTTGTTTTAGTTCTGGGGACTGAACTCAGGATTGTATGGATACACTATGCTGCTGAACTTGACCCAAGCCCATGCGATATCTCTTAATAAATCCTTTTTTTTTTTCCAGAGATCCCTGGGACTCAGAGCTTTGGGTCAGCAGCTTCTATGTCCTCCCAAGCATGTTACCCCGCCATCACCCTAGTGTGTCCATTAAGCTAAAAGAGAATCAGATCTCACTCAAGTTTGATACAGTTTAATCTCAGCACTTGTTTTCTCTCTAATAGCTGGTAGGCAGGGCTGAAAGTTCCGGCCTGGTCTCTCTGGCAGCTGGCTTCATCCTGAGGCTACCTAGGGACCACTTCTAGTCACCTCATTAACAAACTCAGTCATGATCAAAAGGCACTCCTTATGAAGAACAAAAGACAACTTCTATCACTCAGGAAATTCCAAGGGTTTTAGGAGCTCTGGGCCCAGAGTCAGGTACAAAGATCAAATATATTTCTCACTACACCACAAATACTTTTTCAGTGATGGAATATTTATACTTTCAGAAAGCACATCTGATTTTTGGTAATACAGTTACCAAACACATTCCATTCTAATCAAATGGGACTGATAATAGCCTACATTTGAATAGCGTATTTTGTGACACAAGGTGTTATATGGATGCTTCAAATAGTAGTGTGACTTTCAAAATGACCCTGGAGTAAGGGGGTTATTCTCAAAATGCGGAGGAAAAGGAGGTCATGTCAGTCAAGGTTCACACAGCTATACAACTACTGCTGGATGTTAGACTTGAATCCAGATTTTCTGATTCCAAAACCAGTGCTCTTTATCAGAGCTTGTATTTTTTAATTTTTAAACTCATGACACAGTACTCTAGGATATAAAATAAAAACCACAGGAGGCCATTGTTCTAGACTAAAGACTAAGGCATTGGGCCCCAGTGCTGACAGTCCACAAGGAGTCACCCATGCTAACGTTCCATGTCACCAAGAACAAAGCTGTTTATCTGGCCTTCTAAGAAGATGGGATTAGGGAGGTAATTGCCAAAGTTCCCAAACAGCCATAGTCTACCGGAAGAAAATAGAGTGCGCTGTGCCTTCACCCCGTGCACAAACAGCGATGCTCTGTGTATTCTGATGATCATCAGTTATTTTCCTATTTTTCTGTCTCGATATCCCAGCTTTACAAAGAAAGGATGTTTGAACTGCCTTTTGTTTTTCATTTTGCTCCAAAAAGTCTTTTCTGCTCAGCCCATTGTTCAGTTTTATGGAATGAAATGGTGCCTGATTATAGAATCAAAAGTAAAGCTAGGGACCGGCAAGATGGCTTAGCGGGCAAAAGTGTTTGCTGTGCAAAGTCTGACAACCTGAGTTCAACACCTAGAGCCCACTGACTCCCAAAAGCTGTTCTCTGACCTCCATACATGCATTGTGTCATGCGTATACCTACACACACCTACACCCACACACACACATACACAAAATAATAATAATTAATAATAATAAATGAACCCTTAATAAAGTAAAGATAATTAAGATCTTTAAATTATAAATTTGTCCTTTTTGTTTGATTTTTATTTTTATGTTTTAAATTTTTTGCTTTATTTATTTATCATATTTTTACTGTGTGTATGGTATATGACCATCTATGTGTACAGGAGGCTAGGGGAAGATGTTGGGAGTCCTTCTCCATCTCTCTTCCCTTTATACCCTTGAACTAGGGACTACCACTGAATCTGGAGCTAGGCTGGTGGCCAGAAAGCCCCAGTGATCTTCCTGTCTCTACCCCGCAACAGTGGGATTATAGTCATGTCCAACCACACCTAGCTTTCTATTCCCCATACTGATCTGGAATTCACTATATAGCTCAGGGTGGCTTCAACTCATGACAGTCTTCCTGCCTAAGATGCTCAAGTACTGGATTACAGAAGCGAGCCACCAGGTCTTGCTACTTTGTAATTTTGTCCTTTGACAAAGGCAACATAACTAATTTTCATTTATGCATATTAATTCTGTACTAACTATAAACTGAAAGAGAATTTCCTAAGCATTTTGAGCAGTAGCATCTTCATTAGAGTGAGTGTGTAACAGTTTCCTGAGAAATAAACATGTTTTTTCTATATTTTCATAGAAAACATAATTGAATTTCTAAAGTTCCATTATCTTATTGTCACAACTGGAATGACTTTAAAATCCTTACTATATGAGCTTCCTCAAAAATCATTATGCAGGAGAAAATATTACAAGCAGAGCTATTTAATAGCTGGGGGGACGGGAAATTGCAAAGAACACCTAACAGATGTTAACACAACGTAAAACCAGACTTGTAGTCTATTTTTATCTGGTAAAAGGAAAAACCGTTAGACTAATACCAGCACCGATCATCTACAGAAGAACCTCATCCCACTTGGAGGCTGTGCGCTATAGATTCCAAGTTAATAAAGAGATATGAGAAGGATTCACTTTCTCCATCCTATTTCATGGCCCTTCGGCATTTGTTCCATTTATACCTACCTCTCTTTTAGTTGTGGTGATTATATGCTTGCAATTAGGCTGCAATAATGTTATATTGAGATGCGTGTTATATTAAATGCGTTTGTAGTGTAGGTGCCATACTTGACCATTGAAAGGCCTGGCAATGATGATTCAGGGCAGCTCAACACTAGTCATTACATAGTCAGATATCTTGTGAGCCAGTTAGTAAACTGTTGATTCTTGAAAGCAGCCACAGTGGGAATATTTACTATAGAATTCAGAAGACCTAAAATCAAGGCTTCTCCTCAGCCTTCATCCAAGCTAGCTTAACCACACATGCTAGCCTGAAATGGCGAGGGCTGGGAGGGAAGTTGCTGTTCAGCACCACACATATGCTGAAAACCACAAACCCAGATCTCTCTGAGTTAGCAAAGACCAAGGAGTTTGCCGACTTCTGTGGTGACTCCAGATTTGGTATGTTCATAGAATTTTGCTAAAGCTTGTACAGTTGGGCTGCATGTAAGAACACTTCTGTGGTGCCATGTAAACATTTGGAGAGACAAAAGCCACCCAGATTGCTTAACGTGAATTACTCTGTCTACCTTTTGTTTAAAATAATGTAAGGTTGTCATCATATATTGTTAAATGGAAAAAAACTCAAGTTGTGAACTACACATAACTGAAGACAGTTTTAGATATGTGTATTCCAGAAAAATGCACCAAATTAAGTGTCTCTTAGGAGAGTGTGGATGGGGATGAATAAACAGGGACATTTGCTCTTTTTATTTTTTTTTTCAATTTACGTTCATGTTAATATAGCATAGCAGGCTATTTAGGATGAAGAAAGGGTATTTTTAGACATTAAAAAATTTATTGAATTTTTGTTCGTTTCATACAATAAATCTTAATCGTATTTAGAGCCCCTCCCCGAGCCACACCCTCCCATACACCCCCATCCAGATTTCATGCACTCTGTCATATACACTAAAGCCAATCAAATCAAGCTTTTGTATCCAGATATCCCTGGGTGCAAGTTCATCCACTGAAGTCTACTCAGCCTATCCAGAGTAACTCTCTTAAAGAATATCACCTCTCCCTCACTCAGCAGTAATCAGTTGCCAAGAGTTCCTCAGCTAAGCTAAGGAAACAGCCTGCTGCCTGTTTCCCCAATTCTAGGCTGGGTTTCTGTCTGATGGAGTTTGCATGGGTCTTGTGCCTGCTGTCACCATTGCTGTAAGTTCATATGAGCAAGTTCCCAGAAGCCCGAAAGATTTGTTTTCCTTATAGTCATGCACCAACCCTGTCTCTTACAATCTTTCCTCCTCCTCTTCCACAATGGTCTCTGAGCCATGGGCAGATGAGGTTTAATATAGGAGTCCTATCTGGGGACATGCACTCTGAACCTTGACTTGTTGTGGCCCTTCTGTGTGCGTGGCACCGTGTTGCATGAAGAAGCTTTGCTGGTGAGAGCTGAGGGATGTATTAGTATTCTCTCTCCTTCCTGTTCTACTATGTTCCATGAACCTTAGGTGTAGAAGTTCCACTGTAGATGTGTCACTTCAGGTGTGACCGGTTGTAGAACTCTGTGATAGCCTCCATCTGTTAGCAGAAAGAAGCTTCTTTGATGAGTGGTGAATGGCACATTTGTCTGTAAATATAAGGATCCCTATTTAGCATATGGTAAGAAATTTCATTGGTCTAGAGATATGACAGAGATATGGTTTTCCCTAAGCTCTATGATCTCTCCAACCATAAGTATTTGACTGTGTTTACAATGCTACTCATGAGTTCCTTCCCCTTGAGATGGCTTTAGGTCCAATTAGATAGCTGTGAATTACCCCCCAAATAAAAGTGCCATTACAGCATGGCTATAGTTTGCTGTGTATTCTTTTCATTTTTGAAATGCCCTTTTGTGCTGTCTTTGGGGGAAAAAAATTGAGCATTTAATTTTGTTGTGGCCAAATACTACTTTTAAAAGAAAGAAGAGATCCAACAGTGTCAGAAAGTTTGGTCACACTCATCATTTGAAAACGACCTCTTCCAAGTTTAAAACTAACCCAGCTGATATTGCTGTCCTCTTCCTTTTAGCCTCAACCTAATTTCCTTGATGGTTATTCAAAGATGAGTGCAGTTCTTAATAAACAGAATTTTCGGTTGTACTTGTTTCTGAATGCTTTAGAATGGAGAATGGACTTCTGACCACAGCAGTACCCACCATTTATGCTCTAGGGATTGGTTAGGTCTTTGTTTTTTTTTTTTAAACAGAGCACATCATATAGTCCAGGCAACTCTAAAACTTGTTATGACTCTGACCTTCTCTATCTCCTGTGTACTAGGGTTACAGGTGTCTCACCACCATGCTGGATTTATATAGTACTGAGAATTGAACCCTGAGCTTTGTGCATTCTAGGCAAGCACTCTAACAACTGAACAACATCCTAGCTTGGTTAGGTCTTGAAAGCCAATTGCTGCGTACTTCCTGGGACTATTTCCAAGATTTGGGAAAAGGAAGAATCACAGGACTGTTCTGAAATACTACTTGTTTCTGTCAAGAGCATTTGTGTATAGGGAGTTTGATGGTCCAGAGTTTCTCTAGCATCAGAGTGTGGGCTAAAGTTCTTATGTGGCCCTGGACAAACCATGTGACTTGGAACAATCACTTAATCTTTTTAAAGTCTCATGTTAAAACAGAGATAATTTCATCTCTATGATTCTGCGATTCAGAGACATGTACTTTCCCCTCACAGTTTACTTTTCTTGAAATAGATTATACCTAAATAAAGTTGCCAGATTCCAGGCTCAGTGTGGATAACCCAGTATGGGACACAACTGTGGCTACAGGAAAATTCCAAAGGAGATAGAGCAAGCTGGCACACACCTATATATCCAGCGCTTTCCAGGCAGAAGTAGAAGAGCAACAAGCTTAGTTGGGGTTTATCTGGGATTTGTAGCAAGACTCTGAAAACACAACAAAGAAAGCTTACAGAAGAGGTTTCTGTTCATTTGACATCATAGCAGATGAGATAGTTGCATTCCATCATTAGAACTATAAATTTACATTTACGCTAACAAAAAATAAAATCTTTGTCTCCGGAAGACTGATTAAATCTCCATACTTTCCTGTTAACTACAGGCTCTTTCTAATAATTGTTATTAAATTGATTGTCTTCAACTGATGACATATTGTAGTCAAGGAAAAGGGACAACAATAGGAGCAGACTAATGTTGTTGAACATTAAATGAAATTATGTTCACAAATGTTTGACATAATGCTTGGTACACAGAGGAAATATCTTCATCATTATCATCATCATCATATTTTATAACACAGTAGCCGACAAAGGCTTTCCAGACCCACATTTTATTCATATTTGCTGTGTAAAGAAAACAATAATGCCTTAGCTGGTGGTTCTCAACTTTTACTGAGCTTCAGGGAAAAATTTCAGTGCATGGAATCCCAGATCAATTATAGGTCTAGTCTACAGTAGTGGTTGGGTCCAAGTATCTGAAATATCATTAAAGCATCCTTGATGAGTCTAATTAGCTGTTCTTTTAATAGGTGCTCCTCAGAGATCACTGCAGTTCACAGCAAGGATATCAGCAATGCAGGCAAGGGATCCAGGCAATAAGATTTCTTTTCTAATGGTATGTCCCAAACAACAGAATTATCTGGGTACTTATAATAAAATCTACACTCATGTGCCCCAGACCCCTAAGATCTGCAGTCTGTATTTTAAGCATCTTCTCTTGATTTTGCTATAGTATAGAACCTGGGAATTGTCAGAGCATGTTGACCAGGCTGTGAGTTAGAAGAGCCAGGAATTAATGTTGGTTCTTCTTCCCAGTTTCATGAATGTAGCTTCCTTGCTCTGTGAGATAAGGAGACTGGACTAGATGCTCTCATGGATGGCTAATATCCCTCTGGCTTCAGCAAAGGGAAGTCTGAGTTATTGTTCTGTAGGAAAGTCTGCTGAAGGCAGCAGTGTCCTTCCTGTCTACCTTTTCTGGGAAGTTCCCCTCTCCCCATATGATTCTAGGGGGGAGATCTACATCTTGCAGAAGTAGATTCCTGAACCACTGTCACTGCTCCAGGTTACATATTGTACCCAAACTGGGCCAGCTGGAGTCATTCCACAGAAGTATTGAACTTGGCCAGAGAACTAATGACTGGCCCATCTCTAGAGAGAGAGAAAAGTTGCATCAGGAGCTTGGCCACAGATACCTATTTCCCCTGCCATGACATAGGGAACGGCCATAGGTAATAGTCACACAAGCCAAAATAAGGGTGGGAGAGAATTTGGGTCCAGATGGAATGTCTTGTTTTAGGATCTGTGGCATTTTGCTTATAGAAATCAGTAAATTCTTTGCTTTCTATTATTTGTAACTAAAACTAATAAAAAGCAAAAACAAACAAACAAACAAAAAAACAAACCCAACAGCAACAAGGAAGAAAACCTCCCAACTAATACAACTTATTATCATGGAAAACAACGGCTTTGCAGAGGCCTTTATGTTTTTTTTTTCTTTTTTTCTTTTTTCTGTCTTTTAAGCATAGCATTGGACACTTTTAAAAAAATAAGATACAACTCATATATCACAAAATTCCCCATTTTAAAGTGTAAAATTCAAGGGCTAGAGAGATGACTCAGTAGTTAAGAGCACTGATTGCTCTTTCAGAGGATTTAGGTTCAGTTCCCAGCACTCACAAGGTGGCTAACAACTGTCTGTAACTCCAGTTCCAGGGGATCCAACACGCTGTTTGACCTCTCCAAGCATTGCATGACATGGATACACCGACATACATGCAGGCAATGCACTGATACACATAAATAAATAAATAAGTAAATAAATTAATTAATTAATTATAAAAAATTGGGGATGGAGATAGCTCAGCAGTTAAGAACCTGGCTGCTCTTGCAGAGGACCTGGGCTTGATTCCCATCACCCACATGGTGGCTACCAGCCATCCATATCTCCAGTTCCAGGGGAATCCGGCACCCTCTTCTTACCTCTGTTGGCATGACATGGATGCACTTATATACATGCAGGCAATACACTCATCAACATAAAATAGAAATAATAGAAATAACTTTAAAAAATAAAATGAAAAAATGAAGTGTAAGATTCAGTGATTTTTTAGTATATTCATAAGGTATACCACCTAATTCCAGAATACTTTATTACTCCAAAGAGAAATGCATACTCATTCTTTTGTTATTTTCTTTCCTGTTGCTGTGATAAAATACCCTGACAAAAACAACTTAGGGGAACAAAGGTTTATTTGACTCACAATTCTAGGCTACAAGTCCATCATTGTAGGGAAGTCAAGCAGCAGGAATTTGAAGCAACTGGTCACACATATCTACAGTCAAAAGCAGAGAGCCATGAATGCTGGCCATGTGTACATGCTAGAACTGATCCTGCCCTCTGCATTTTATATAGCCTAGGATCCTCTGCTTTGGGCATAGTGTCCCCCACAAAGAAGATGTGTCTTCTCACATCAATGAACATAATCAAGACAATTCCTCACAGACTGATCAGAGGCTAACCTTCAACTAGACAGTCCCTATGAGTGTGTCTGGAGGCTTACCTCCTGGGTGTCAAACTGACATTTAATACAACCATCACACCATTTGTAGGCAGTCATATCCTCCTCCCCCTCCAGCCCATAACAACCTCCAAGTAACTTTTAGCATGGGTTCATCCATCCTTCTTTTACAGGGAAAGGAACTGAGAGCTGGAGAGCCTAGAAGCTTTCTAACAGTTTCTTGTTAGAGTGGCAATGAGAACCTACTATTTCTGGACATACATGTCCAGATAAGTTCCTCAAGTTACCATATTGCTTGCTCTTTAGATTGGTAAGGAAGTCCAAATAACCCTTGCAAACTGTTGTTGTTGTTCTTTGGAAACAGTATTGACCATTCTGAGAGATTAAGTCACCCAGACTTGGGTTACTTTAATTTTGATAAGTTTATGCTTTTAAATAAAAGAGATCGCATGTTTTCTGCAATCGAAAGCTACTTGACCTCCTCAGGAAAGAGAAAGAGTGGCCACTAAAGTCAAACCAAGTGAACAGAAAGTGACTTTCTACTAAATATGAGGAAGAAAACAAGCTTAAGTCCTCCTCAGAGCCATATATCTTAATGTAGAATTTCTGCCTAAGTTTATTAAGCTTCTGATCAAGACAAATATACCTTATGCAAAATTAAAACAGAGTTCAATGGGATTAGCAAAGAGAGGGCAGAGAGAAGATGTATTATATTTCAAATCATTTAGAAATCAAACCAATTAGGAGGTTCTCCTTTGGGCAGATATTATTTAATAAGAATAATCGCCTACCCAGTGCTTTAATCTAATTGTGGAAACCAGTAAATTGTAATCTAATTGTTAGATGATGAAAGGCAGTATATTTGGAGACACTAATTTGTTCTCATGCATTTTTTTTCTTTGTGGAGCTTTGTGGGAAACAAAATATATCCAATCTCTACTTCAGGGGTAAAAATGTATCAAGGGCTACACACCCACATAGCTGGGCGGATGTCCCTTTTGTGGCCTCTTTGCATGGCAGGGAGTCTATTTCTGTTCATACAGATAATACCAGGCTTGAACACCCCAGGCTCCAGAGCCCTTCAGGGTAAAGAGCTAGAGAACAGGGAGTCCTGGGAACAATTGGGGAGCCTGTTTGCAATTTTGGCTGCCCCTGTCACTGCCCTGCCAGTCTGTCTGAAGCACTTGGGGAACACCCAGTCTTTGCCAAAGCTTGAGCTTTGCAGCAGAAAACAAAATCGAATACCAAAAATTTCCCAGAAACTGAGAACTGGGGAACCCTCCTGTCTGGTTTTCAGCCCCATTTGTACCAAAAGACCGCTACTCTTCAGCATTGGGACTTTTTCCCAGCCGGATCTGAACACGCTGGTCTCTCTAACGACCAATACTAAAATGTTTTCATATGTTCATTTCCCAAACCATGCAGGTCTTCACGTCTGTCTTTCACGCTGTGGCTCTGCTGGAGCAGCCGAACCTTGCTGCTCTGCAAGGCTTACTCCTGGCTGTCCTTGTAAACCCAACTGCGTTTTCCTGTTTTCCAGCCTTTGTGAATCTCCTTACTGCCTTTGGCCAGGTGCCCTCCTCAGGGTCTTTCCTCCAGTGTGCACCCAGTTCACTTTGCATCTTCCTATTTCGATCACTACTGAGCTCACCATTATTTTTAACGTGACTCTCTTATTAGATGGTTTCTACATGGTTTTGCCTATCATGTTTATCTCTATTCTCCTGGAACCTGATGTACCTATCACAAGCATTTCATTCATTCAAAATTGTTTATTGAGTTGGGTGTTGGTGGTCTAGTACTCAGGAGGCAGAAGTAGGTAGGTCTCTGTGAGTTGGAGGCCAGTCCAGTCTATAAAGCAAATTCCAGGCAAGTCAGGGCTTCACAGTGAGACTTTCTCTCAAAAACAAATGATGTTCATTGGGTCGCTACTGTGTTCCAGGTGGTGTGGGATGTTGCAGGAAACAGCGTCTTGTTCTTGTTCCATGAAGAGTCCCCCAGGCTTTGACGCTTTGTCAGTCAGTAGGACAGGGAGTTGCTTGGTTTGGTGGGTATGAAAGGAAGGTGTAAAACTCCAGCAGAGCAACAGCATGAAAGAAAGAGGCACGGAGACCTTCATGGTTTTGAAAATGAACATATGAAAATATTTTAATATTGGCCTGGACAGGAAGGATGAGAATGGTCTCCCTCAGCATCTTGCCTACATTTACGGACTGCTGCCTGTCTGGCAAGCCCTGTGCTTTGACCATTCGTGTACTTAATTCTCTGGTCCTAGAACCATGACTATCTGCATTTTATAACTAAGTAAACCAAGGAATACAGGATATTACTTGCCTGATTGATTGTATCTCTCCAAATTCACACATTAAAACACACATCTCCAGTGTGAAATTTGATGGTATTTGGATGTAGGATCTTTATGAAGTCATTCAGTATAGGTGAAGTCAAGATAGTGGGGTCCCCAAGATGGAATTAAGTGTCTTTATAATAACAAGAGGAAGCAAGAACAGAACCTCCTTCTCTTACTGTGAAATATATATGTGCATGGATATGTGAATGCACATGCACCGTGTGAGGAGGCACGTAAAGAAGTCTACTCTCTTCCTGGCATTGTGACACACACCCTCAGTCCCAACACTTGGGAGGCAGAGGCAGGTGGAATTCTATGAGATCTAGGCCCCAGCCTGGTCTACATAATGAGTGGCAGGTCAGCTGGGGTTATAGGGAGACCCTGTTCCAAAAAGACCAAAAAAAAGTCAACTATCTGCATATAGAAAGAGTCTTCATCAGGAGCCAACTCAGCCAACATCTCACTTTTGAACTTCCTAGCCTTCAGAATTATGAAAAGGAAACATTGTTTAAGTCATCCAGTCTATGATATTTTGTTATTGCAGCCCATATCATCAGGAACCAACTCAGCCAACATCTCACTTTTGAACTTCCTAGCCTTCAGAATTATGAAAAGGAAACATTGTTTAAGTCATCCAGTCTATGATATTTTGTTATTGCAGCCCATATTAAGTAGATATACTCCAAACTAGAGACATTCAAATAACCATCAATAGGTAGATGACTAAAAAAAATTGTGGTATGTCCATATAATGAAAGAAAAAATAGCCACGATGTGGATGAACCTCAAAGTAATTATTATGCTGAGTGATAGGAGCTAAACCGAAAAGAATATTTTAAAGGAGTATGCACTCTATTACAAAGGTATATATAATGCTGGAAAATTCAGGTCAGTCTATAGTGACAGAAAGCAGATCGACAATTGCTTAAGGAAGGGAAGGAGAGCGGCAGAAGAGAAGAAAGGATTACAAACAGGAGGAAGGTTTTGAGAGTGGCGAGCCTCTTGATAGCACTTGATGGTTTATAGGTGTGGACACAGGTGAAAATTTATCAAACTATACATTTTGGTTCTGGTCAGGTTATTATAAGGTAGCAATAAATATATCAATAAAACAATTTAGAACAAAACAATCTGCAAAAATATTTGACTATTTCTCATTGTACAGGAAAAAAGAAGAAGAAAACCTGTAGGCTTTTTTTGCTTATTTAGAGAACAGTTAGTATGAAAAAGATGTCCACAAAGTCTTTGACATTTTTTCACCAAAAGGAGAGAAGAAGCTGAGCATGGTGACACAGGCCTACAACCCTAGATGAGGCCGGGGCAGGATGATTGCTATGAGTCTGATGCCAGCCTGACCTACATAGTTTGTTCTAGGATGGCCTGGGTTACAGAGTAAGTCCCAGAATCAAACACTCAAGCCCATGTATAGTGTCTTCAGAAATAGGGTGTTGCCAATCAATTCTGGTGGATAATCAAGAGCAGGGACAATGGCCAATATTATTTCAGGATCTGTGGGGCCTTTGTCAACAGCTTCTAGAGAGGGTGTCCATTCCTGGCATTGAGATGTTCTTTTCAGTAGCCTATGATGTCTAGAAAGGGCAATGTCCACTGCTATAAGATAACTCCTTATAATCTCTTTTTATGATGCATGTGTATATACTTTGAAAAGTTTCTATAGTGGTAGGTTTCCATATGTTTCTTTTCTAAAGGCCTTAGTATTATTTATTCCTCCCCTACTCCTTCCACTGCCCCGAACTGTAGAACAAACAAGGCGAAAAGCTGGTCTGACTTCAGAGCCTCATCTTCACTGGCTAGCATTCATAGTGCTGAAAGGTACTATGCATGCTACCCGAAGAGAAAGTTAATCATCAGCCTTGCTAAGCCAGCTGTGAATTCTGTGAATTACAATACAACTGGCCTGGCAAGATATGTCCACCACTGCAATAGTGACATAAATACTATAGAAGTAACCAGCCACTCTTTGATTGGATTTAAGGTCCACTTCCTAGAATGGAACCAATAACCTGACATTGATATCAGGCTTAGGAACCTGAAGCTAGACAGGTTTCAGGACATAGGGGAGAGCCTAATACTAGTTTCCTATTAAATAGTTATAGTATTTAACTGACTCCTGATGACTTCTTGTTATACTCATAGATTAATGCATTTCATAACTCTCATCAGAGAGGTTTCCTTATGCAACAGACGGTGAGACAAAAACCCACAACTGCCCAAAGTGCAGAGAACAAGAGGCTGCAGAGTGCTTATCCTTGAATAGGACACCTATATCAAACATCCGCCTCCCAAGGGTCAGTGATCATTATGGAAGAGGGGCCAGAAAGAGTATTAGAGCCAAAGGTGGTGGATGACCACAAAGGAACAGAGTTTTCCAAATAGCAAGTCAGTTATTCATATGAACTCACAGCATTGGTGACAGCATGCACAAGTCCTTATGTATGTATGTATGTATTTAGACAGAGTTCGATATGTATCCCAGACTGCCCTGAAACTCACAATCCTCCTGTCTCAGCCTTCCAAGTGCTGAGTTTACAGGAATGCATTGCCACACCCAGTGCTACATTTCCTGGTATGATAGGATAGTGATTATTTGGCTTATTTGGAGATACATGATGAGGAGTTTAGGGGTATAGTACTACGGTGCTTCAAACTTTGAACGACTTAGCACAAAGAAATCATGTGTGAGTGTGTGTATGTATGCGTATATGTGTGTACATGTGCATAAGTATTTGTGTATAAATGTGTGTATATGTATATGTGCATAAATGTGTGCAAGTGTGTGCATATAAATGTGTTCATATTTGTATGTAAATGTGTGTATGTGTGTAACTATGTAGATGTATGTGTGAGTATAAATGTGTGTGTGTGTGTGTGTGTGTGTGTGTGTGTGTGTGTTGGGGGAAAGAACATAAAGCAAATGTGGCAAAATATTAGCACTGAATGAATCCAGCCGAGGAAGATACGCTCCATCCACCATTCTTTCAGCTAAAATTCTGTCAGTCTAAAATTTTCAAAATAAAAAACTGGAGAAAATAGTGGTAGAAAAGTAAACAGTTAAAGAAACACAAACAGTATTTTGTCTATTAAGCCAGTTCTTCCCACCTCACTGTGGTTTATTTTTTGAAATAACAGCAAGTGCTGCCAAGGCGGTGGGGAGGCTGGTACTCAAGTTGCCAGCGGCATGACCACAGGCTCAGCTTGCTCCCGCTAGACTGCAGCAGCGCATAGGAATGCTTTCACACTGGGGAAACCAGCCATTTCTTCAAGGATTCTCTTCAAGGAATTGCGCTGCCAAAAGTAAAGCTGATACTAATAATAAACAAAAGTATGCCTGAAAAGTGGAAATATAACAATGTAAGTGTTTAACAGTAAAGTTGAAGAAATTAGGATCCACCACTAGATGAAATAGTATTCAAGAATTAAACACAGGCTTCAAGATTTCATGAAATGAAAACCAAAGCTGGGCCAGCAAGATGGATGGCTAAGTGGGCAAAGGCACTTGCTACACAAGTGTGAAAACTTGGGTCCAAACCCTGAACCCACATAAAGATAGAAGTAGCAAACCTACTCCACAAAGCTGTCCTCTGACCTCCACATATGTTCTGCAGCATGGGCGCATTAATACACAACTATCAAACAAAATAATAATAAGTAAAATTATGTAAGCTTCTGATTAGTATTTAATTCTTAAAACCAGAATGAGAGAAAGCAAGAAAGAAAAAGAAAGCTGAAGAGGTGGCTCGGCAATTAAGAGCGCTAGCTGTTCTTATGGAGGACCCAAGTTCAGTTCCCAGCATTCATGCTGGGCAGCTCACAACCACCTGTGACACTGGCTCCCTTTTCTGGCCTCTTCTGGCACCTGCACTCATGTGTATACACCCCTATATAAATCCCCCACATACAAATGATTTTTAATTAAAATAAATTAAAAGAAAGAAAAGAATACAAAACTATGTGATTGCAACTTATAACATAAAAGCATAAAGGTATATGAACAAAGACTACATGTTTACACGTTATTTGTAAGCATTTAATTCACTGTATTAAGGTTCCAAAAAGTATGGGCTATCCATCTGAAACTATTGTATAAATTGGGATTGCCAGCAGAAGACAGCATCTTCAAATCTCCCTTTGCCTCTGCTCTCATGACTGTATTTCCTCTGACTTTCTTTTTTCTAACAAGGACCTTTGCAATTACAGTGGGCCCACCCAAGTCCTCTGCTATGATCTCACTATGATAAGAACCTTGATTTAATCATATCTGCGTAATTTCTGCTGTCTATATGTATAGGTTCTAGATAGTTGAACATGGACTGTTTGGGAGGGTGATATTCAAGCTACCACATTCCATAGAGGAATATTTTAATTAAAAATGTTTTGATTTATTTATTATTTTTTATGTGAATGAGTGTTTTGCTCAAGTGCAAGTGTACTACATGTCTACTGCCTATGGAGGCCAAAAGAGGTCATGAGAGTCCCTGGAACTGGAGTTATGAACGGTTGTTAGCTACCATGTGGGTACTGGGAACTGAACTGGGGTCCTCTCCAAGAGCAGCCAGTGCTCTTAATCACTGAGCTATCTCTCCAGCCCCAATAGAGAAATGTTTTAGAAGGATACTACATTATCTCCTGAAAGCCAAGAATTTGGACTACAAAGATTCAGGTAGGGCAAGAGCCGAGTCATGAGTAAACACCCACACTTCTGGAAGCGTATCAGCTTTTAAGGGCGTAGACTTGTATTTCTCAAAGTATAATCGCAGTACTAGCAGCATTAGAATAACTTGGGAACTTGCAAAAATGCAAATTCTCACTTCCCACCTCAGGTGTATTGAATGACAAATTAAGGAGTAGGGTCTGGTAATCTGTTTCAATGTGTTTCAAGAAGCTCTAGTTGGTTCTGATGCAGACTGAATTGTAAGATATACCGCATGAGACTTCAACGGCCATACTTGATACTCAAATGAGTTTCGCCTGACCTCTGAACCTAGAATTAAAATAGGTGGTTTAGGGCGGTCATCTATCCTTGTTTACTTGAAATGAAGGTGTTTTATAAGATGTAATATTTTATAGCTGAATCTGGGGAAGTCTAATACAGAGTTCTCTCTTTTCTCTTCTCTTCTCTTCTCTTTCTCTCTCTCCTCTCCTCTCCTCTCCTCTCTTCTTTTCTCTTCTCTTCTTCCTCCCTCACCAATTCAGTTTAGAGACTGAATTCTTTATTTTCATACCACCTATTAAATTGCTGCGAATCCTTTTCAGATATTTGTTGTTTCATGGCATAGTGGGACCATCTTTTTTAGAGTCCAAGACTCAAACCTGTGGCCATCTGAGAGATACCTCTATTGGGGATGAGGAGAAATATCATTCATGGAGATTGAAAAAGAACAACTCCTTCATCTTCTATAAATAGTCTAATTCCAATACAATGGGCTGGCTTTGATTCTGGCTGCAGTTACTAGTCATAACAAGGCTGTTATGACTATTCAGATATAAGCCTCTGTATGGAAATTTGTTTCAGTTTCTCTTGGTTAAATAACTAGGGGTGGAAGTGATGATTAATATTGATTCCCAACTTTCTAGGATTTAGAATCATGTAGGAGACAAACCTCTGAGCAGTTTCTGCATTAGGTAAATTGAAGTGGGAAGACCCACCCCAAATGGGAGCAGTCCCATTCCATGGGCTGGGCTCTATACTGAGTAAAAAGGAGAAAGTCAGTTGTACACCAGTGTTCATGATTCTCTGCTTCCTGCTTGCAGATGCAGTATGACCAGCCACCTTGAACTCCTGCCACCATACCTTCCCTGCCATAAAAAACTATATTCTCCCTGCAAGCCAGAAAGAAACCCTTCCTTCACTGACATATTTTTTGTGAGGTATTTTGTCACAGCCATGAGAAAAGCAACTAGGGCAGGTGATCTACTGTGGGCTGTGGGACGAATGCCTGCCCTCCAAAATGCAGGGATTACCAGTGTGTTGGCACTTAAAGTAGTCCATTGGGAGGTGTTTAATCGACGTGCCTAAAGAGAGGGGTTAAGATCTTTATGAAAGATATTCTTCCCACAGTCTTTCTATCTTCTACTATGCAAGGACAGAGGATTCCTCCCTCTGAAGGACGCAACAGTAAGGTACCATGTTGGAAGTAGAGACTGGATCTGAAGCAGATATCCAATCTGCCAGCACCTTGATCTTGGGCTTCCAGAACTGTTAGAATTTTTTTCTGTTCTCTATAAAGAATTCCTTCTGTGGTATTTTATTATACCAGCACAAAACAGACCAGGGCATTGGGTAATAGAGTAGGTGTGTATGTAACTTTTTATAAAATTGTCAAATGTTTTCCAGAATCTTTGTAGTATTTTTTAAATGTGCAGTTATAATGTCTCAGAATTCTAACTGGCAGTCTGGGAATATAGCTCAGGGGTAGAGTGCTGGTCTTAGTGTGTATGAGACTTGAGTTCAATTCCTAGAATTGAAAATAAAATTAAAGCTGTTTCTTCCTGTTACAAACATTGTATTAACAATCTTTTAAATTTTAATCATTCTGTTAGTGTTGATATTTCACTCTGATTTTAATTAATACAACTAATGATCGTCATGTAATAATTTTCTATTCTTATATTTTCTTTAAAGAAAATGTTTTTGTAAAATACTGTACTGAAAGTTTTTTCTATAGTCTGAATTAAAGTTCTTTATCAAATACATAACTTGCAAGTGATTTTTCCAATCCATGCCTTACTTGCTTTTTCATTTCTTAGCAGTGACTTTCAAAGAACAGAAATTCTTATTTGTGTTGAAAGTGTACAGTTTCTTCTCTATAGTTGAATGTAGTACTATATCTAGAAAACATAATCTAAAGTCACAAAGATTTTTCTCCTAGAAGTATAGTTTCAAGCTTTGACGTTAGATCTATGATACATTTTGAGTTAATTTTTTAAATGTGGTATTCTGAGATTTAGAAAGAGGCTTTTGTTTATTTTGGTGTATGACTATTTAATTGTTTCAGCCCCACTTTCTGAATGATAATGATTGTGCCTTTCTTAGAAACCACTCCACATTATTCAACAGAAAAATACTGCATTATTTTTAGAGACAAGGTCTTACTATGTAGCCCCAACTGATCTGGATCTTACTACATATATCACATTGGCCTTGAATTCATAGAGATCCACCTGCCTCTGCTTCCTGGGTGCTGGGATTAAAGGCAAGCTCCATTATAGCTTAATATATTGCATTTTTTATTTAGTTTGTATGGTATTTTGTTGTGTAGATGCTGGGGACCAAATGACCTCTGTCTTGCCCTTTCTGCAAATGTAACATCTTGTGACTCGGTGCAAAACATCCTCACACTTGTTGACACCAATTATGTTAACATGGAGTCTCTTAAGTGCCTTTTAGAGTTTCTTATTGTCTAAACAGACAAGTTCTCCCACCTGTAGCTGCCCTTGGCTACACATGCCCTTGGCTCCTGGATCTTCCAATGATTTGTCTCTTAGCAACCCTAGTCCACCATGCCCCACCTAGCCCCTTGCAGCTACAGTATATAAGAGCTCTGTAAAGAATAAAGATTTGCCAGTTTGATCAGAAAACACTGTGTTGCTGGCTCTCCCTGTTCCTTTTGTTCATTCCAGGTTTCTGAGGACTCGTGCTCTGTTGATGCCCTGCCGGCAGGGGCATATATATATGGCCATATGTATTCATTCAATGTCTTAAACATAATGTAAGTTATTTTCAGTACTTTATATTTTAATGTTACAAAGACTGTCATACTGAATCATCTTGTGCATATTTATGTTTTTGTTGTTGATATCTCAAGGCAAATTTGAGCTGCCTACTTTTCAGATAGTTTCAGATATAATTGCACTGATATGGCCTAAGCTTTACTCTCAGCCATGTTAATTTGAGTTCTTTCTCTGTTTATGTGGTCTAACCACATCTTCATATTTCCTGATAATAATTCCTATTTTGAAAATACAAAGGTCCTGAGATTCGGGGACATAATTCAGTGGTTCTGAAATATTTTTTTTGTGTCTGAGCCCTTTTGAGGATCTGATGAAAGCTGTGAACTTTCTGCAGAAAAATTCATCTACATAACATTAGACCTCAACTGCCAGGTAGTCACAAACCTCCTACTCACACTCAGGAATTATCCTCAGGTAGATATAGACTCTTAATAGCTGTGCTTTGTGCTATCCCTTCATCCTTCTTGCTAACAGGTTTGGGCTAGATAGCGTTAGTTGTCAAGGTGACACCCCTTGGTTGAGGGATAGATAGCATTAGTTGTCAAGGTGACGCTCCTGGGTTGAGGGAGCCTCAATTGGGGAATTTCCTTCATTAGACTGACCTGTGGTCATGTCTGTGGGATAGTTTCTTGATTGTTGAGTGATATAGGGAGCAAGCTAGGAAGCAGTGTTCCTCCATGGCCTGTGCTTCAGCTCCTGCCTCCAGGTTCCTGTTCCTACCTTGGGCTCCCTCAGAGATGAACTGTGACCCAGGAGATGTAAGCCAAATAAACCCTTTCCTCCCCAAGTTGGTACTAGTCAGACTGTTTTGTCACAGCAATTGAAGGAGACTAGAACAGTGGGATTTTGTTTCTTGATCTATTCAGCTATTCTATGTCTTTTGACTGGGGAGTTTAAGCCACTGATATTTAAGGGAGTGTGCCACCATGCCCCACAAAATTCGTGTTTTGAAAGCTTCACTCTAGCTTCTGTTTGAGGAGTAGACGGTAGAGGGCAAGAGTGTAAGTAAGGAGATCAAAGGGTTATTATGAAGTGTACAGGTGAAAGTCCAAGGTAGCTGTGGGTCACTAGAAGGAGTAAGAAATGAGCGCCTTCTTTGGAGCAGTAATAGTCTGTTTATTTCTTGTCAGCCCTTGAGTCTCAGAAGGTGACAAATAGATGCATCCACAGGCTGTATGAATTCTACCTGCAGAATTCCCAATTGTCCCTGGCCCAGAATAGGGTCGGCTAGGTTCAGGGAAGTATCTAGTCAGAGCAACAGCTCTGTGTTGGCTGATTTACCAAATGATGTTAATGCTTAATGCAGATGAAAAATGAAAACTGTTAATGAACCATGGCAGAGCCTACTCTAGCTTCTGAGCCTGGCTGCTGTTCCAGCAGTGGAATTATACTCAGAGGTTGGACCAAATTACATTAACTGTTGCTTCTGTGTACCATAAAAGCAGAAGTATGACTCACATTCCCACTTATAAAAGTAATACTTTTCAATACTGAATAAAATCTACAGGAGTGGGTCCGTTTAAGATCTCAAGAGCTGTTTCCTGTAGGATTTTCTCGGTCAAAGGCTGGACTCTTTTTTTTCAGGGGACAATGAGTTAATGTGCTCAGTTGACTCAAAACCACTCCGGAACTGAACTGAGTGGACGCTCTTGACCCACCTGAGGGGTGTGTAGTTAAACAGAGGCCACATTGGCATATTCTGGTAGGAGCTAGAGTTGAAAGAGAATGTTGTGAGTTGCCAAGCTCTTAGCTGAGATGCCATGATCAGCACCAGGTGCTCAGGAGGAGGCTGGGTTATTAGAGAACAGGAAATAGTGGTCACTAACTCCAGAGAGGAACTTCCTGCATTTAACACCAATTCTGCTACATCCTGCTTGGGCTTTATCTTTCTGTGCCTAGACCAAGTGAATTGAGATAGTGTCTCCATGTGTATTGTCATATGATGTCAATGTAGCTCAGAAAAAAAACAAAGGTAAGGGAAGTCAGGACAGCTACTAAGGGATCAGATTGGAAAAGAACCTGGAACTTTACCAACTAAGGCCTCAAAGTCTCTGCTTAAGTTCTGAATGGTAGTACCCTAAATAATACCACATCCCAGTTCCTGGAACTTGTGAGTATGTCACCAAACATGGGGAAAAAAAGGACTATTCATATCTGATTAAGCTGAGGGTCTTGAGATGGGGAGAATATCCTGATGTGACCAGTTTTCTGGCCACATCACAGAGGGTGTGGTGTCTTTTACTTTATCACTGATTTGTTTACATAATAAAGATCTATATTTTGAATCCATGGTCCAAAATGTCACTGATTAGAAAGAGGGAAATGTGCTTATGTTATGTACAGTTTATGGAATAGTGTGTTCATTTCTTTTTGTTTTCTTTTTATCATATTAAATTTTTGAAAATTTTGTAGTTTGTTTTGATCATATTTAGACTCCCTATCTGCATCATTCTTTTAGTCCCCCAATAGATTTCATGTGCTCTGTCATATATAAAGGCCTATTAAATCTTTTTGTTGTTGTTATTGTTTTGTTTTCATACAGGGTCTCTCAACAGAACCCAGGCTCGTCTGAAACTCATGATCCTCCTACCTCAGCCTCCGGAGTTCTGGAGCTACAGGAATGCACCACCACACCTAGGAAGCATTAGCATTTGATGAAAACAAGGTGTATATCAAATGTACACACTAGTGTGACTACTTAGTTTTAAATCTCTTATAATGGATGCCTTTGAAATGTTTGCAGTAACATTTTACCTTATCGATTTTCTAAATAAAGATTTTGATTATTTAATTAGAACCATATCTATATTTGAGCCTCATCTTAAATTCTAATCTTCGCTTAAGATCTCTACTCACTTATGCATTCGTGTTTTCAGCTAACATCTGTGAAGCTGCCATTTAGTTCCAGCCTGGGAAAATAGCAAGGTAATGAGGGGAGCCAGACCATAAACCAGCGGGGAAATACAGCAGCCAAAACGAAAAGCCATGAAGGAAGAAGAATGGGGATGCCCGGGTGTACTCCCAGGGCCATAAGGAAATTCTACAGAATGGGTGACATTCCTCCTGTTCTGGAGTCTGGGAAGTCAAAGACCAAGTCAGCAGCAAATCCAATATCTGGTAAGGGCCATCTCTCCAAGCTCAGTTTGGTATCTCTCTCTGGTGGGGGACACACATGTCTAGCTAGCTCCTTCCAGACCTTCTATAAGGCACTAATTCTGTCCATGATGGTGGGGCCTTCCTGAAGATCCTCACTGTTAATAACACTGTACTGGGAATTAAGTTTCAACAAGGATTTTTTGAGGCACACACATTCCAACTACAGCAGGTGGTGTCGTAAAATTGAAATAAGTTCTGTGTGGTGACCCATGATGGACCTTGTCCTAAGAAATGCCTTTCACCACATCGTGGATCACAGACAAGGTCTAAAAGGAGCCTGGAATATTTTTTCAAACTGGTAAGCCTACAGGTTAAATTGTTTAGTTTTTCTAGGATAAAGTCTTTCAGTCTTTTGACTAAGATGAAGGTCAGGGCAGAAGAGGAGAACATGTTAAAAGATTTTGACATAGCAGACTCACTACAGTTTTATTCATGTTACTCTGAATTTGCCCATGCCCTGCTCTCCATTGCATACTTTGGTTTACCTGGTGAATGAAGTTAAAACTAAATTACAGTTGGTCTTACTTACCAAGGTAGTGATCTGTCCCAGGCTTTCATGGTTGAAGGATAGGGATCGGAAAGGTCCACCTCAGAGGAATGCTCCTGCATAGTCACCTGCCTGTGCCTAGGGTAAGTGCTATTAGATGTGGGCTGCTCTGCAGAAATGGTGTCTGATGTTTCCCCTCTAGATTCAGGAGAGACACTGCCATGCTATAAACCCAATCTGTGTCCGAGATCACAAACATGAGGCAATCACCCTCGAGTGAGCCTTTGTTCCCTTTCTGCTTGTCCCTTCCCTTGGATATGTATCTTCAGCTTTGGGTCATCCTTCAGATCCACTTGCACGGTGATGACCTGATCTTTCAACAATTTTCATTCGCTACCCTGGCTGTACTGTGGCTTGATGGTCAGCTCAAGTCTCAGTTCTCTTCAGCTCTTCTGAAGAGGTGATTCATCAGGCTCCACACATGTGACCAATGTCCCAACTTCCAAGCTTCCCCTATACCTTCCCATCAGCTTGGAAACTAAGAACGTGGGGAACAGGAGAGCTGGCTCAGTGGTGAAGAGCACCGGTTACTCTTGCAGAGGATGTTGGTTCTGTTCCCAGCACCGACATGGCTGCTCACAATGGACTGCCACTCCAGTTCCAGAGGATCTGATGCCCTTTTCTGCTCTCTGTGGGCACTGCACTGCATGCATGCAGGCAAAACACTAACACATACAAAATAAAAATAAAAGTGAGCAAAATCTTTTATTTAAAAATCCTAAGAATTTGGTATTCCTCATGAAATTAGCTTAAAGTAGCACCTGAAATGGAGGTTAACCAATCTGGCTTGATAATGAGTATGCGGGAGGGGCAGACATGAGAAAGGTAGCCAGAGGCTCCACTAACAGCTTCAGAAAAACACATCCTGGTTTTGAGAGCTTGTCTGGAGCTCTAGCAGGGGAGTACAGCTATTCATAAACCCATGACCAAAAACTAGCTCTCTTCTACTGAGTGTGCAGCTTCAAGAAGGATGTATGAGGGATCTGTGAGAGAGAAAGGAGACAGAGCCTAGTCAGCCAGATCAGCTGAATCAACCTCGGTGATTAAGGGAGTGACACACGTCAATCACCCTCGCAGCCAACACATCCTGGTTTTGAAAAGTAGGTCTTGCACTTATCAGCTAAGTAAACTTGGACAATGTCCTCCCACCCCACCCCAGCCCCAGTAAGTCTCAGTCTTCTAATCCACCAAAAAAAGGCTAATAAGGGGCTGAAGAGATGGCTCAGTGGTTAAGAGCCTACCAACTCAGTGGCTTATGGAGCCCCTGGGTTCAATTCCCAGCATGCACATGGTAGCTAACAACTGTCCATAACTCCAGTTCCAGGGAAATCTGATGCCCTCTTCTGATCTCTGTGGGCATTGCATGACATGGGTACCCTTACATACATGCAGGCAATATATTCATACATATAAAAGTAAAAAAATATTTAAGGCTAATGACCCAATGGCTCAGGTAGCTAGCTAATGCTTAGGACTTGACACATAATAATAACTTCCACTCTTGGTTCTTGAGCACAGATTTACTCAAACGCATCACAATGACCTTAAGGTGCCTGAGGCGATCTAACTGCCATCAGGAATAATGCAAAAATAGGTGTGTGCTTTATAATAATATTTGGATGTTACTGAAAATCGAAGTGGAAAAATGTGTGGGGTGTGATTCCTGTAGAAACATGGATGGTGACTTTCTGGAAGCTGCTTCTTCAGGGGATACAACAGATTACAAGTGGCAGAACATGCTGATCCAAAGCTTGAGAGAGCTCATCCGAAGAACATTCATAGCCTGGTGGAGAAAATGCACCGTAAGTTTGGTGTTGTGAGAGTTCCTTTTCTGGAGAGAGATGAACAAATGTCTACCCCCTTCTTTTAAGACCCCCAAAGACAAACCAAACTATAATACCACCAAAGTCTAACCTGTGGAACCAATGAATTTATTGAGCTAACTTACAGAATATGCTTGAGGGATTACTTACTGGAATGTGGGTGACCCCACAGTAGCCACACCACTGGATGGCCTCACTCCAGCATGACAAGTTCCCCATAGCTGCATAGATGGAGTCTCCTTCAGTTGACCTTCCCCAGCCTATATGGGACAGCAGCAAATAAAGTGGAACAATAGCCAAGAAAAAAATCTTAGACAAGTAACTCAATATTGCTGTCTCAGTGATTTTTAAAATGAAGACGGATACTGGGGTGATTTGCTAGTTGCATAGTCAAAATATCTGCCTATTTTCAAATCTGGTTCCCCATTCATGCTCAATTTTAGTAGAAATTATTTAAACACATTTACAAGGTTTATAGGCCTCTCCTCTTGGTATTCATTGAAAAATCATGATTTCTCTCATAACACCGAGGTTATGTACAATTAGGGTGGAATTGTATACAAATGAGTTGAAGGGACAGGATAGAGCTGTTAGAACCTTAGGCAGAGTCCGGTGACCACCTCCACCCCCTCCTTGTCTGGAGGGAACATCAACAGCCAAAAGGCCCACTAGCCAAGGTCTCTTACAAGCAGGCATAGATGAGCTGATGAAGGTGGTGACTGTTTTGCTCAGTGGACCATGTTCTACAATAGCTGGAAAGGTCTGAGGAGAAGGTATGGCGATCTTTGGATACCAGTTTGAATGGTCAATGGTGAAATCAACAGGCTGTGGACTTCAGAGACTTCTGGTCCAGGTGTGAATTTTCTCTCTGTTTCAAAAAAAGGAAACAAAATTCCTTAAACATTTACAAGATAAAGAAAAGATAACAAAAACGGAAGTACTCAGACCTGAAAGACAAGGAGATAAAACAAACTACCTACCAAAAAATGTTGGCTGTAGCCAAAGCGGTACTGGAGGCAAATTGTAACTTTCCCCTAAATGCATGTATCAGAAAAGAAGAAAGGTTTACAGTGAGTTATGTAAGCATCCAATATGGAAATCTAGTTACAGAATAACAGGGCAAACACCAAAGAGGAAACAGTACTGCAAAGAGCATTATTTAAATAGAAAACAGAAAGTGACTGGTGCAATAGTGGTGCAAATGTTTTAGAAGTAACTAACCATTTTCTGATCGAATTTAAGGCCCCTATCACAAGATGGAGCCCATACCTGGCACTGTTATCAGGGCCAAGACCCTGTAACCAGACAGGTCACAGACCATAGGGGACAACCTACTGCTATAATCCCATTAAATGGGCATAGTATTAAACTGACTCCTAATGAGCATTATTATACCCATAGATTAATACTTCTCTCAACTCTCATGAGAGAAGCTTCTTCTTATCGCAGATGGTGACTAACAGAGAGACCCACAACTGGTCAACGTGCAGAAAAGACACTAGGGAGTACTCTGCCCTAACTGAGACACCTGTATCACACCTTCTTCTCTCAAGGCTCAGGCGTCATTGCGGAAGAGCGCCAGAGATTGTAAGAGCCAGAGGTAGGAAACATGAAACCTGTGTTTTCCAGACACAACAAGGCAGTTGCACATATGAACCCATGGCCCTTGTGACAGCATGCACAAGATCTGTGCAAACCCAAGCCAGACCAAACCCAACATGGAGGAGGGAGGTATGCAGGAAGCCCCAGCCATAGCCGAGGAACTGCTGGTAACTCATAGCTGCTGGGAGAGGGAGAGTCAGTTTTCTTAAAGGGTGTGATACCACCTAGGTCAATCGGGCCCCAGGGAATGGATCCACACCCAATAACATTTGGAGAACACGAATTAGATTAGATAGGCCTTAAAAAAAATCAATACGGAACATAAAGTGAAGTGAGGAAAGGAGGTGACCTGGATCTGAGAGGAGCTGGAGGAGGCGGTCTGAATATGATCCAAATGCATTTATAAAATTCTCGAAGAATCAATACAATACTATTAAAGAAAAAAAGCAAAACCTGGATTTAAAAAGTTAATAAATGAAGCAAATTATTAGAAAGATTAAAGATGCAAATATATAATACAGGAGAAATAATAAAACCTGTGTTTAATAGGTTACTCAATGCCAGGTAGAGTTCTAAATACTTGAAATGAATTCACTGATTTGATTCTCACAATAAGTCTATGAAATAAATACTATTACAATTTCTATGTGTGCAAGAGGAAACTATGTCACAGAACAATAAAGGAATTTGCCTGGTTCATAAACAATTGTAAAAAACAAACAAACAAACAGAAAACAGGTTGGTTAGCTGTTGAGGATGAGTCCTTATTCCTTTTCTTTTTTGATTTGTTTTGAGACCAGGTCTCCCTGTAACCACAGATGACCCGAACTGACTACACAGACTAGGCTAGACAAGATTACACAGAGATCTGCCTGCCTCTGCCTCCTGAGTGCTGGGATTAAAGGTGTGCACCTAACTGGAGTCTTTATTCTTCACCAGTAGGCTGAAGACAGGGGTCATAGCCGTTATATTAGAGTGCGAGACCCCATGAGGCTACCATGAGAAAGGGCGTGTACCAGTAACTTTTTGTTATTGTTGTTTTATTTTCAAAGATTTATTTCATTATTAATTGTGTGTGTGTGTGAGTGTGTGTGTGTGTGTGTGTGATGTATGTGTGACATGTATTGGAGTACCTGAGAAGGCCAGAAGAGGGCAGATCCCCTAGAATTACAGGCAGTTATGAGCCACCCATTGTGGGTGCTGGGAACCAAACTCAGTACTCTCCAAGAGCAGTATGTGCTCTTAACAACTGAACTGTCTCTCCAGGGCGCTCCCCCCTCTTTTTAAAGGAGAGAGAGAAAGAGTTGAGAGTTATTCCTTCTTTTCTGAACTGTTAGAGTCAGACATCTTGGTTACAAGCAAGGGAAACCACATACCTGAAAAGCAGTGGAAAATATTTGTTCCCTTCGGCTACAGGATATGTTGCACTTGTTTACTTTGGCTACTGTCTGTACATTCCTGCCAGAATAGCAACACCATGAAGGCAGGAACTTTGCTGACTGTTGCACATTGTTCTGTCCCTGGCACCCAGAACAAAGCTTGGCAGAGTAAACACCAAAGAGGTATTTAAATAGAAAACAAAAAAGCAAAACCTGGATAAAAGCTCAGTGTTTTCTTCACAAATGAATAAATACAGGAATGTCACAATGGTGAGGCCTGGGTGGTTACTGTTAGTGCATTACTACTATCTGGCAGGAATGTTTAAGACTGGGCTGTGCTTAAGATGGCAGTTACTAACGACAGCTTTAGGAATGCCAACAGAAGTGATATGTAAGCATCCGTGAAGGAATTTGTTTCATTGGGCTTTCAAAAATCCAGCTTGGGCCTTTTGATTTCTATTTAAATAATTCTTTTTGCATGTATTATTTCCTCTTTGGTGTGGACTCGGTTGTTTTTTTTAACTAGTTTCCTGTATCAAATGCAGGGCAACTAAAGAATGAGGTTGGTTATAAATCAGCTCAGGGGTTCCAGTGGGAAAATCAGTGAACAAATGGGATCTGTCTGACTACATCAAACGCCACATGTGAGGCCACTTTATGAAGTGTGGTTTGGGCTTTCCTCACTATATGAATCTCTAGCCTATGTGCAGACTATGTGCATAGGGGCTGGATAGATAGTTGAGCAGTTAAGAACATTGACTGCTCTTGCAGAGGACCTGGGGTTGATTCCTAGCACCTATATGTCAGCTAACAACCATCCATAGCTCCAGTTCCAGGGGAATGCGACACTCTCTTCTGACTTACGAGGGCATTGCATGACATGGGTGCATTTACATACATACAGGCAATACATCCTTTCATATGAAATAAAAATAATAAATAAAATAAATACAAAGCTCTGCCTAGTCTTTGCAGTGACTCAAAAGAGGGGAAATGGTTGGTGATAACTTCAGTCCTTTTATCATCCTCCCAGAGTCCCAGATGTTAACTGACACATTCTCCTGCAGCTGTTTAACACAGGTCATCTGTACTGATCACTTAGTTCCTAACCTCAGTATTTGTTTAGAAGCAGGTTAGCCTTGGCAGGCATTTTAAGTGTAACAGAGGGCCCATCTTTTAGCTGTAGTATGTGCAGGGTCACCCAATGTAGCCACAGTCATGAAGTCAGAGACCATCACTCCTACCTGAAAATTACAGGATGAGTGAGACAGACAAAAAGGGAAGACAGTTCCATTTCTTTAAATGAGCTTACAACTTAAACTCCTAATGCATCTCACTTATTTAAATTTATTTATTTTGAGTGGTCTATTCCACTTAAGTTCAAAAAAGGTGGCGTTCCTTCTGCAATTTCAAACATAGATGAGCTAGAGGTAAAGTTTTCACAGTATTGTTTCTTGGAGCTGTTGTTGTTTACTATGCAAAATGGCCTTGTGTACTGAGATGCAGACTTGCTTTCTGAACTGAATTTTCCATGGAAATTGTCCAGCACTCCCCTAATTCTCAGGCACTTTATCTGACAGTCTTTCTTCCTGCAGATAATGGCTGGCAGCAACCCACAGCACAGAGGTTATATGCTGCACTTTTGAAAAGCTCTTGAATGGAGCCATTGTGCCCCTGAGATGGGCTGCATGTTTCACTGAACAGAAAGCAGGATGTAAAATAGGCACCTTGTATGCAACTGTTGGCGAGGTTGTGGAGTGAATTAAAATCTCCAGAAAGTCTGGGCAGTACTGTTCAGAGGAGCAATGAACCCTCTGGAAGCCCTGTTAGCTCAGACATTCCAAAGTCGTGAGGCAGCCTCGGGGACCAGGCTCCCTCCAGTGGCATTTACAGAGGGGGTGAGCACAGAACATTGATCTGGACCTGCTTTCTTTGCAAGGATTTGGGAAAGGCACCCCTTTGCAGGGGTGGGAGCCTGCTATTATCACACTTGGTTGGTTAGCTTTGTGCTTAGGGGACCTAGATTCCTCCTGGTTCCTAATAGAGCAATGACTCATCTGGAGGATTGGATGTTAACTGCTTGTGCATAGACACTTTGTAGCAATCTAATTCCCATATTGAAATGAAAAGAAAGAGCAACCAACCAGAAGTCTTGGGAGCACCAGGTGATGACGATGTTTGATATTTACTAGATTCATTAAATGAACTATAGAATCACACTATAAAGCTGTATATTAAATCAAAGTCCACTCTGTTTACTATCGGTGATGCTACTGCCTGTTCCCCCCTCCACTTACCTGTCCGGGACCTGGTATGGGGTAGATGAATGTTTATGTCTCTTTGACCTAATACAAAAATCCTGAGTGCATAATGAAAAAGAATTTCCACAGAGCCTTCTGCAAAGGCCTTCCCAAACCAGGGAAGCAGTAATGTTAGTTTTCATTAAAATCCTAGCGGTAAGAAAACAACAAAACAGTGTAAGCTCAGGCTGGCAGATTTTTCTTATGGGCAGAATTTTTTGGCTGTCTTGTGCATTCTTGCTCCAACCTCTCCTGTGCTCTAGAGGCTCCAAGAAGGGGAGATCTCTTTTAAGGGGGACTTGAAAGGAAGGGCTGAATACAGCAGGAGACGAGCATGTGGGAGGCAGCCACGGTCCAGATAGATGGCTCAGCTAAGTTACAGGTACAGAGTTGGGGGAGACAGGAGATGGACATATGCCGAGTATACTGCTGGCTTCCACAATTCATGGGGAGTTAAATCGGAGGGTGATATGGAGCTACTAAAAGTTTCAGCCTAAATTAAAGTTGTAGTAGAGGAGAAAGAGTAATATGGCTGTGGTGTGAAAGACTGATTTGGTCCAAGGGAAGAACAGACGTGCCTGGGCTGTCCCAGAACTTGTCCTGGGGACTGAACGTGGGAGGAGGTGTCAGGTCTAGGGTCTCTGTAGAACAGGTAAAGAGGGAGGAGACACAGATTTAGGCGAAAAGGAGGAGGTTTGGTTTTTCTCCAGGTCCCTGGGTCTCTCAACTGCAGACTGGGCATAAAACCCATGCCAGTAGCCGAGGGTGCTCAATGCAGAGTCGGCAGATTAGCTGTGAAGATCTCCAGATTTGCTGCTGAGACAAAACAGCGCCGCATTCAGAGTTCAGAGGCATGGGTGGCCACAAAAGCAACAGTGGCGGGCAAATCCATGATGCTTAACAAGTGCTTGCTGAATGAATGAATGAATGAATGAATGAACGAACGAACGAACGACAGTGGATTTGAGTCTTGCTGCTGGCACCTACAGGGGTAACGTAGCACCCTGGGCCTCAGTTTCCAGATCTCCTGGAAAGGAGGCGGTGCGAGATGACCTCTCCGCCGCTGAGGTGTGCAGAGTTCCCGCTCTCCCGGGAGCCGGGTGACCCAGCGGCGCCGTCGCTGGCTCCCTCCTGGGCCCGGGTGGAGGGGGCTCCCGGGCGCCTGGGCCAGGGGGCCGGGCGGGGGTCGCCCGGGGGCCGCCAGGGCGGGGTGACCGCCGGCAGGCTCTGCGCGCCCGCCTTCCCCGCGCGGCCGAGTCGGGGGCGGGCCCGGCACAAGCCGCTCCCCCGGCCGGCCGGCGGCCCGCGGCGGCGCTCGCGGCCTCTCACCCCGGGCGAGTTCTGGGAAAGCCCGGCCCAGGGCGGGGGCCGCGCGGCGCTCCGGGCAGCGCGCACAGCTCGGCGGGCGCGGGCCGAGGGACGGCGCGGGCTGCGCCCCGAGCGCGGGCGGCGGCGGGGAGGCGGCGGCGCGCCCCGCTGGGCTCCCGGGCACTTGCCGGGCTCCTCGCGCGCTCCTGGGCATCCGCTCCGCTGGCACTCGGCACGCGGACTCCCGGCGCCGCGGGCGACGCGCGCGGACCGCAGGTCCCAGAGGGACGCGGCCCGCGGGGACACCGCACGGGGCTGGAGGATCGAAGGTGAGCCAGCGGCTCTGCCGCTCGGTCCCCAGGACCGCGGACCTGGAGGGCTGGGCGCCTCGGCGGGCAGCAGCCGCCCCGGCGCCGGGGCAGCCTGACTCCCACCTGGCGACCCGCGTCCCCCTCCCGGGAGACAGCCCGGGCAGCGTTCCCCGAGTGAATGAGGGACTGGAGGTCACCCGGTAATGTCCGCCTGGGCTCAGCACTCCACGTTAAGTGTATGGTGTGGAAGTGGCCAACTAGGAGAAAGTGGGAGTGTGTGTGTGTGTGTGTGTGTGGCAGCAACAGTATTTCAAGGAAAGTTCTCAGACGTTGTTCTCAGAATTATCTGCAGAGTCCTAGGAAATGCACTTTAGGACTCGGTCCCACTCTAATTGGTAACTCCGAGAATGGCTATGTCTACTTCTTTTAGAAATACAATATTTTAGAAAATAAATCTGCGAGTCCCTTGGTTGTGGCCCATATTAAGTGCACAGTGTACGTGTGGTTTTACCCTCCCCTCAGTCTTTGCTCTCATATTTAAGCCATGATATATTTGGCTCATTTGTCTGAACCAATTATTTAGTGTAAGAAAGATTAATCATTAAATGATTTATCAGTATCATTTAAAATAACAAACTCTCTGAATAGATAAGTAGAATTTGACTTTGTTGAAAAGTGGGTTTTTTTGTTTGTTTGTTTTTTGGTTGTTTTTGACACATGGTTCACAATTTCATCTGCATGATGCAAGAATTGCCTCAACATTAGTGGGTTTCCCTGGCTTTCTTGTAGGAACCTTATGCAGGGGCAGGGTGAGGCAAAGGCCACAAAATAAACACCACCAAAGCCAGGAACATCGGAACCCAGGAGGAAGAATAGCTGAGAGATCCTGTCTTGGGAAGTGGTCGAGGTGGTTCTGTAGATGCTGGCACAGATGCCCAGTTGTCACTGCAAAAGGTGGCAGCTGTCCTTCTGGTAGGGTGCTCAAACATGACTCTTCTGAAGAATGTCTTAACAGTGGCCTCTAGAACATCCTTCCTTTTTCCTCAGTGCTGCTCCTTGACTCCTCCTCAGCCACCACTCTGCTAATCAGCCTTCACACTCAGTTTGTTGCTGGCATGCAGCCTCAGACCCCGCCAGCCTCCTCTGCTCTGATTCCTGTAGCCTTTTACCTCAAGGGACCTTTCTGCTCTCTACTTATGGGATTTATGCAGATGTCTCATTTTTCTCTAACGAAGGTGTTTGCGGTGACTTTCTTGGCATGACACTTGCCCCTGAAGACTCTAGAAATAATTGTGGGCAGCTCTTAAATGTTAAGACTTTGGTTTGTACAACATAAATCTCTATTTTGGAGGAGATACTACAAGCAAAAGGATTTAGATAAATGTACAGTATTTACTATTAGCACAATCCCTCACTTTCAGCTCCACAATGGAATTTTTTTTTGTACACAGTAGTGTTCCCTGATCATCTTTGACCCATGTCTTGGGCCCAGGTAAGAGGTGAGATTAAATTAGAGGAACATTCTTCCAGTCCTTCTAGTAAGACAAGCTCTTGGACATGTTCCAGGTTTTACATGTATCATTAAAAATTTCATACTCAAGTGGGTTAGGGCGAAGCTAGATTCCAATGAAGCTGGTTGGCTTTCTTTTTCTATTTGCAATAATTGTAGTTACTTGTTTCTTTGGGGTTTGCTTTATACTTAATGACATTTGTTTGATGTGCAGTTTGTTACAGCTTTCTAAATGAATGAAGGGAAATAGAAAGGGATTGGGTGTGGTGAGAGAGTTTTCTAAGGAAAGAGGGCAAGAGGGGGCATTTGCACAAAGCATGGCTGTTCTGCAGGTATGTATGTGTTGGCAGCCTCTACTTCCACAGGCATTCTGCACAGGGCGGCTGCTTCAGTCCTGGCTCCCATTCTCAGAGGCTGCTTCTGCTGTGACAGCCACCACCGCCATTGCCGCCACCACCACCTCCACCATCGCCACCACCACCATCACCGCCACCACCTCCGCCATCGCCACCACCACCACCGCCACGACCACCATGACCACCACCACCACCACCTGCACCATTGCCACCACCATGACCACTACCACCTCTGCCACCACCTCCACCATCGCTGCCACCACCATCACCGCCACCACCTCCGCCATCGCCACCACCACCACCGCCACGACCACCATGACCACCACCACCACTGCCGCCACCACTCCTATGACAGCAGACAGAGCCAGACCTCACAACTCCTGGGTTCAGAAAGAGAATAAGGGAAGAAGTCAGCAAGTAAACAAAGAGCAAACAAAAGCACCCATTTGAAAGTGTTAATACGTCTGATAAAGCTGCTTTCTTCCTGGATACTGAGTTGAAATCTTTGGTTTTGAGCAAGTTAGACTCTGGTTGAGGAGAGGGGAAAACAGGCGAGCAGGGCGCTTCTAGAAGAGGGCAGGAAGGTGTGAGTGGGCCTGAGAGATGCCCGTGGTCCCATTAACATCGGGTGGGGAAGTGGGGAGTTGTGGATTGGGAACTGGAGAGTGGAGAATGAGGAAGAAAATATCAAAGATGCACCAATTCTGAGTCCTGGCAAGGAAACCAGACCTCTCTACAGTGATCCTCTTTGCTTCCTGGATGCAGAATTCACATTTGTTCATTCAGTTTTAATTCGGCTGAGTTACGACTTAAGTAGTAGGTTTTCATGGGCCAGATTGGGAACACCAGCCTCTCCATTTGTATTGTCCGTATGGTAGCCACTAGCTATATATGACCAAATTTAAATGAGTTCAAATAAATGAAATTAATTAGCCACATTTAAGTGTTTGGAAGCTACATGTGGCTAGTGGACAGAATAAATGCAGGGCATTTCCATAGAGAGTCTCCAAACTGAACCGGTTTCTAAATGAATCAGAAATTTAAAGTTTCCTGTTTATAATCTCCCATTGAGTCCATTTTGATGAAAATAACAGCAGACAATTACTAACTCATTGCACTCTTAGGACATTAGCAACATGTAATTCTCAAGTACTAATGGTAATGCCAGCCATCTGAAAACTGGATTTTGTAGATCTGGCAACAAAACAATGGTAATGTAACATTGTGACAGTCTTTTCTTTTCTTATTTGGTGGCAACTGTTCTTACGTTTCTACTTCCGAAATGAAGTACACACTTGATTTCCTGAAGTCTCATTGGAGATGGTGTTTAATGTTTGGCAAATATACCCCTTATGTTATCACAACCTTAAAGAATTCTATATCACACATGGTGTCTCGGTTTCTGATGAGGAATGTGGACTTGAGCTATTATATCCATTTTGAAGACAGAAAAACAGAGGCACTGGAAGATTAACTTGCATGAAGTCATGGCAAGAAAGTGCCTGAGTCCAGACTTGATTAAAGCAGGCTGGCTTCAGAATCCATTCTCTTGGTCACTGCGTTCTCCTGCATCTAACTCTGGGCTCAAGATCCATACAAATGACTGGGTGAAACCTAATAACTTTAACTCAGCTTGTTGGAAAGTTTCAGATAAGACCCTAGCTAAATTGTTTAGTGGTTGAGGTTTGAAAGCTTTGACTGCTTAAGCCACCATAACAGGCATGCATAGCGATTGTTTAGCTTGCCCCTTTCTCCTCTCTGCCAACCAAACTTGATTTGCAGCCATTGGTGTGTGAGAACTGGGAAGAAAAGAGGTCATTCATTGTGGATACTGGTGACACCACTGGGCTGTGTCGAAACCATGGCACATGGACGCTTGCATATTCATAACCGCTGTGGTGGAGTAGGTGTATTGGTCTTGGTGTAAACCAAGCTCAGCTACAGACAGGGTCCTTTTGCTGGCCCACCAGCATTCTCAACCTTTCTGGCATGTTTCATAGGGTCTAGATCCATCTGACTCAGTTGGAATTCTCTTCAGGAATTCACATGTGTGAAAAATTCTTTCTTTTAGAAGGTGAATTGGAGCTGCCAGGTTGTTGTTGTTAGGGAAAGGAATAGACTTCCCCTCAGCCCCCAACTGTCCCCATGTGGTAGGCCTAGGTAGCTTCTTCTTAGCCTTTTGACCCAAACCTGCCTTTGAAGTTCCTGGGTAACCCCAAAGTTTTTCCTTTGCATATGAGAACATGTTTTGAGTGTCCTACCATCTGTGTTCCTTTCAACACAGACTGCACTGCAAGACTGTCTCAAAGTCAGGGAATCTGGCATACTTCTGTGAGTAGTCTTGAAGCCTCCTAATGGTCTTGTTGTCTCCTCCTTACCAGTTATCATGGCTTAAAGGAAAGGGCCCAGATACTCTATTCATCAGTAATACATGGGCTCTAAACCAAACTTACCTGTGTACACTTAAGCTTTGCCCCCTTCTACCTTTGCAACCTTGGACAAGCAATTAAGCATTTTTTAAAATAACAAAAATAATTCCTCAGGGTTGCAATGAGGCAGGAGTGAGAAAATTCACCTAAAGCAGTTTGCCAAAGTCCAAGCATATACTAGACTACTCAAAAAGGTGGCTACTAACATTGCTGTTTCTTTGCTGGAGCCCACCCAAGTCTTGAGAGCCTAGTTTGGTGCTTTTGTGAGGTATAGATAGTAGATCAAGGATATCCAAGTGTGAATCTCTGGGACTCATGAATGTGCCAGTTTATATGACCACACGGACTTTGCAGATGTGTTTAAATTAAGAGATCTTAAAAAGGACATTATTCTGTATTTCTGTCTGCGTTCAGTTTCATCATAAAGCCCTATTAAGGGGAATAAGGGCTAGAGAGAAACTCAGGTTAAGGACAATGGCTGCTCTTGCAGAGGTCCTAGATTTGATTCCCAGCATCCACATGCCAGCTAACAACTACCTGTAACTCCAGTTCTAGGGGAATCCAATGCCATCTTCTGACCTCCCTGTGCATTATAGCATACTGGTGCACTTCCATACATACAGGCAACACACTCATACACACAAAGTAAAAATACTAAGTACAAATTTTTAAAAAGAGAGAGATAGATGGTCAGAGTTGATAGAGAAATGAAGTTTGAGTGATTTGAAAAGAGATCAAGGATACAGGCAGACAGCTGGGGAATAGCTCAGTGGTCAAGGACTAGTGTAGCATGTACGAAGCTCTGGACTCTATCCTCAGCTTGAAGGATGGAGAAAAGGCAAGAAAACAGGTTTTTTCCCTAGAGCCTCAGGAAGAGCCAACCCTGTCAACTCATCAGACTTCTGACCTCCAGGACTGTGCAGTAACAAATTTGAATTATTTAAATCACTAAATTTGTGGTAATTTGCCATAGCAGCTTAAGAAACTAGCGCAACGTGAAAGAGAAAAAGGAAAGTGGATGAGAGTGAAATTAAAGCTACCAAAGTCAGAGAACGATAAGCCAGCCTTGTTCAAGAACTTTGTCCTTGGTACTGTTTCTAGGTACTTGGTGTGTATTAACTTGCTTAATCTCTAGTTACCTTCTGAGGCAGGTGATGTTATCATCTGCACGTTGCAGAAGCAGACAGGAACCTGAGGCACTTGCCCAGTCTCCCTCTGCTAGTGCAGTTATACAGCTCAGCTGTGGGTCCAGCTACTCTTCACTGTGAGCCCCACTGTTTCCAAACCAGGCATCTCTGATGAGCCTCAGGTCTCCGCCTCTGAATGGTGTGCTTCTGCACGTAAGGAAAAGGCAATATTTGATTTTTGGTGAGAAGGGCAATGTAGTTGGTTTTTTTTTTTTTTTTTTTTCCTTCCAAAGACTGGCTATTGAAGTTCTGGTAATTCTTGTCATTCTTATGTCACAGTGCTCAGACAGCCTGCAGCCAGAGGAGGAGCTGGATGGGGGAGCAGGGTGCCGCCTTCCTCCCACCTCTGTTCCTGCTGAACCTCCCTCCTCACCACAGACCGCTGGCCCTGGCGCCCCGCTGGCTCTGCTTCCCACCTCTGCCTGTTTATTGGATTTGCCTCATTCCTGACTTTCCCTCCAGCCCTGAATTCTACCTCCCCTGGCCCCTCTGCTGCTTAGACTGGAACTGCTCAGTGTCAGGGCTGAGATCAGTCAGGGTCACTTGGGTCCTCCATGACAGCGAGAGGGGCATTTTTGCCTTTCTCTTTGATTTTGTGGGTGATTGTTGGTGTTCTGGCTGGGCTTCTTTTGACTTTGAAGCATGTAATGCTGAGTGATGATCATTTGGACCGTGGGCTTTTAGATTATGTTCCCAAAGTGTCTTGGCATGGTGAAGGAGGTACTGGCCCTGGTTTTACTGGCAAGGAAACTTCTCTTTGGTGGGGTGGTGCTGGTGGTGGTGTGTATGAGAGAGAGAGGATGCAAGTGAGCAAGAGAGCGAGGAAGAGAGTGCTGAAAATCAGTTATACCCAAAGTAAAGGCACGATATGTATGACCTTCAGTCCACAGACTTAGATATGAAACAAATATAACTGAATTTTCTCTAATTTAATTTTGCAAATTTGGGTTCTGGAGCTAGATTGGTTGAATTTGTTTATACCCTGCCTCAACTGCTGATAATTTGTTTGGCCTCCTGCAAGATGCATGGGGCGAAAGAGGTACCCACAGAATAGATTGTGAGAATTAAATGGGATAATTCATGTCAATATCTTAGAATGCCACCTATTATTAGATAAGAATTCAAGAAACATTAGTCCCTGTAATCTTTTTTATTGTTACAGAGTCTCCCAGTAATATGATAGAAAAATAATTTAGCTTCTTCTCTTTATGGGGTTCTCCTCCCCTGCCCTCTCTCCTTGCCTGGCTGCCACTCCGATGCCCATTGTCCCTGGCTACGGGGGTCTTTGAGTGCAGAGACACTGGGCCACTTCTTAGGCGCTTGAAGTCTCTGAAGTCTCCAGTCTTCCCAGAAGCAGAGTCGTTCCAACTCTTAGAGTGCAGACATTTCCCGTCATACCACTCAGCCAGCAGGGCCTGGGATGTGAGGTGCAGAGTGAGGCATGTCTCCCCCCAGCCTTCTGCTTCAGATTTGGAATATAATATAAACTCTGCCCTCTAGCTTTAAGATGCAAGTTTTGAAAACAGAAACCTAAAAGATTCCCAGCTTCCTCCCCTGCCAATACCCCTTCCTGTGGCAGGGAGCGTGGGGATAAGAGAGAGATACCTGGGTAAACAAAATGCCAACACCAGTGGAGTAGCCAGTCTCCATAGCGCTGGCCAGCCAGTATCAGCCACGCTCATTATCATTCTGGCCCAAACCTGTTTTCTTTCTGTGCTTGATGGTGGCCTTGCAGTGGCCGGGTTGCAGCCTTCATGAAATGTGAATGGTCTCCTTCAGAGAGACTGATCGTGGGTACATTTGCAGCCAGAAGTCAGCTGGCAATTTTGTATTTTTATTGCTCTGTAGGAGAAGCTAACTGCATTATAATAATAAAACAGTAAGGTTGCTGTGTTCAGAATTAAAGAAGAGACAGAAACAAGGAGAGATTCTGTTTTGATGACTTCATTGTAAGTTTAAACTATATAATATTACTGAGTATGGAAAATCCAGGGAATGGAAAGAAAATCATTTGGGAAAAACACATGTGACCAAGTGCAAGCTATACACGCCTGGGATTAAAATATCATATAACACTGTTTAATTTGGATATCACTGGAGTTGCTTCAAGTTACTGTCATTTCTAAAGAAAGTTTCAATTCGTTTGTTGTGCTACATAACTGGAACTCAGATTTCACTGATGAACATATTTTCACCTGTGAAATATTTGCCTGGAAGCATTGAAATGTTCTCCATTAATTAGCCTCTTCTGTCGATCTCTGGGAGGTGAATAATATCCACAGAAGTTAAACACTTTTGGCATGAAGTTTTATCTCCATTCCTTCACTCTGAAGGCAGAATAAATTGGGATGCCAGGGCAGACCTTGAACCCTTTGTTAACTGCTAGGGTCTGAGCTGATTGACTTCTTGGCTGTTCAGGAGGCCAGTTTGTTCTTAACTCTGCCTGGTCTACCAGGCTTGAGGTTTCTCCTTCAATTGTGGCTTGGGCATGATTTTAAAATCCACAGTGGTAGAGATTGGTATAGATGGAGGTAGTTGTAAAAGGAATATACTTTGAAGGCTAAAGATATAGCTCAGTGGCAGGGGTACTTGTCTAGAATGCATGAGAGCCTGGGTTCTATCCCCACTACGTGTGTGTGGGGGGGGTGTGGTGGTGCAAATTTGAATCTAAGAAAAACAGACTTGAACTTCTGGAATTTATATGCAGAGCTACATAGGTTTGCAGAAAAGTCTGGTGACAAGTCTCTGGTGGCTAATGCAACAACGTGGTAACCTTGTGTGTTCTCTGGTGACAGCCCTTATATATAGGATTTTGACTGCCCAGTGCTGACTGAGAATGTCTGGGAGTTCTCTAATGCCAAGTCATGGGATGACTGACAACAGGTGAAGAGTGTTCACGTTGCAGACCGGCAAAGCCAGATCAAGTTAGTCACAGAGAGTGGGAGAGTGTGCTTATTTCTAGCTCTGCTGTGTGTTTCTAAAGAGCTATCTCAGCAATCATGTCTTAAAGTATGCCAGCTGTTTAGGAGTTAACAAAACTCTTCAAAATAGATACCCTTTTAACAACTAGAATTCTATCTTATCTTATGTGTCTCTATGTGCATGTGTGTGTGCATGTTTGAGGGATATGTTTGAGGGACATATATGCACATGTGTGCATGCGTGTACTTGTGAAGACCAGAGCGTGCCATCTTTAATTCCGGTCCACCTTATATTTTGAGGCAGTGTCTCTTACTGAAACTGGAGCTCACTCATTCAGCAAGGTTGGCTGGCCAGCAAGCTCCAGGGATCTGCCTGTGTCTGTCTCCTAGTTCTGGGATTACAAGGGCATGCCATCAACCTTGACTTCTTACTGGGTGCCGGCAACCAAAGTCAGCTCTTCCTGCTTGTGCAACATACACTTCACTGAGAGATCTATCTCCCCAATCCTTGTATTTTATCCTTTAGTGATTAATGCACACATTATGCATCTGTTTATGACTTACTGATTTTTGACTCTATGCTATGTCATCCAGTAATTAGCCTTGAGTATTGAAAAGGAAAGACATTCAAGTTCAACCCCCCTTCTTTTGAGAGTTGAGAAAACTGGTCTCCTGAGAGACTTAAAAAGTTTGTCTAAAGACTCATAGTTGAGGAGAGGTGGAACTGGGACTTTTGCTTCTTAAAACAAAATTGAACTAATCTTATAAATATATCATATAAAATTTAGATCACATACAATTTTAGATGCAAAATTCCTCACTTCACATTCTACAATGGGAGAGTTCCACACTGACTAAATGATTTCAAACCCTGGCATAGTTCTGGGTTCATATTTCACTCCCTGTCCTGGCCATTGAACTCAGGCCTTTTACTCTATATCATGCTCTCTGTCACTGATCTGTCTACCCGGCCTTTTAGTTTATTTTGAGATAAAGTCTTGCTGTATAGCCCAGGTTGACCTCAAAATTGCTATTGTCCTCTCTCTGCCTCCAGAGTAGCTGAGATTACTGGGAGTGGCAGGGATTACAGGTATACATCATCAAACCCAGCCTCTTTGTATGCCACTGTAGAGGGTTTATGCATCCCCAAATTACTAAATGTTTTGTGGCCAATCCCCACTTGTCTTCTGTGTAACCAACTCTTTGCTGTCCATAGTTCTAGTTATTTCTTTTCCTTTTTTTGATATTTGAGATTGAACCAAGAGCTTTGCGTACTCTAAGCAAAGCACTCTACCAAGAAACCACATTACTAGCCCATTCTTTTATTTTTCTTTTTTGTTTTGTGAGTGGATCTTGCTAAGTTGCTGAGGCCTATATTTCTGTGTTCAAGAAATCATGTCTCAGCCTATTGAGGAATAAGGACCACAAGGTCTACACAACCATGACTATCTTTTAATTTTTTTCTTTAGATCAAAGTCCTACAAGCGAGATTATTAGTTCAAATAGCAAAACAAATAAACAACAAGAAAATCCTAACCCAATTAAAAACTGGGGCAAGGAACTAAACAGAATTTTCAGATGATGAAACACAAGTGGCTGAGAAACATTTTTTTTCTAAATGTTTAATATCTTTAGCCATCAGGGAGATGCAAATTAAAACTATTTTGAGATTTCATGTTACCCTAGTCAGAATGGCTAAGATCCAAAAAACAAATGACAAATGCTGGCAAAGATGTGGGAACACTAATTCACTGTTAATTTCACTGAGTACAAACTGGTGTAGCCACTATGAAAAATCAATGTAGAGACTTCTCAGAAAAACTTGAAATACTCTACCACATGATCCAGCCATACCACTGTTAGGCATATACCCAAAGGACTCTGCGTCCTACTATAGAGATATATGTTCATGCATGTTCATTGCTGCTCTATTCACAGTAACCAGGAAATGTAAACAACCTAGATGTCCATCAACTGATGAATGGATAATGAAAGTATGGTGCATTTACACGGTGGACAGTTAATTCAGCTGTTAAGAAAAATAAAATTGTGAAATTTGCAGGTAAATGGATGGAACTGGTAGCAATCATCCTGAGACCGGACCCAGACCCAGAAAGACAAATGTCACAGGTTTTCTCTCATAAGTGAATGCTAGCTTTGAATCTTTAGATATGTGTGTTTCAGTTGGAAAAATCTGTAGAGGTCAGGAAACTAATAAGGAGTTATAGGAGAGGAACATTCATGGGAGGAGGTATAGAATGTAGTGATATAAAGGGGAGACAGGGAATAATGTAATAGGAAGGGTTAGTGGGGTCGGGAACGGGAGGTCAGGGAAGAGGAGGGAGTACTTGGAGGGATAACTAAAGGTCTTTTGAGAAAGTCATGTGGAAACCTCTTAAAATATATACCTATACACGCACATCACACACACGCACATCACTCACACACACATACACACACACACACACGTATATAAAGAGTTTAAATGGAATTGACCCATAACAAGGGGACAGTGCCCCTACCAGACATCATAAACTAGCAAATACAAAGTTCAGTACCAGGAATGGACTCCCTCTTTTGGAGTCATTGACAGGGGGAGGTCCAATAGACCCTCAACCAATATTGGTTATGGCCATTGCACTTGGTTACTCACCAGAACATTACCTTTTTACTGAAGACTCTATATATGTGAGTTGTAGAACAAAGAGAAATCAAGGTGGCATTGACCTTGAAGCTTCATTTCTATTGTCTAGCTTTCATATAGTGCTACTTATGCTACCAGAAGAGATGTACTAACGACTGGCCTGGCAAGATATGCCGACTGGTGAAAGCGTTGTGGGAGTAACTAACTACCTTATGAGTTACTTATGACTAATCCTACCTACGAAAGGCCACTTCACAAGATGGAGCCCATACCTGGTACTGTTATCAGGCCAAGAACTTGTGGCCAGACAAGTCACACGCAGTAGGAGAGAATCTACCATCCTTGTTCTGCTAAATAGACGTAGTATTAAACTGACCCCTAATGACTTACTATTATATCCATAGATTACTGCATCTCTTAACACTTACCAGAGAAGCTTCTTACAGCAGATGGCAGTTAACAAAGAGACTCACAACTGGTCAATATGCAGAGAACAAGAGACTGGAATGTTTGGCCCTAAATCATGGAACACCTATGTCCCACCTTCTCCTCTCAGGGCTCAGGGATCATTGCAAAAGAGGGAGAAGATTGTAAGAGCCATAGCTGGTAGATGAATACAAAGACACTGTGTTTGGACACTACAAGATAGTTACACAAAAGAACTCACAGCACTTGTGACAGCATGCACAAGCCTAAGCTAGACAAAACCAGGCATAGGGGAGTTGGAAAGAAGCTCCAGTCCTAGCTGAGGATCTGCTGGCAATTGATAGCTTCTAGGAGAGGGAGAGTCCGTTTTAAGGGTGTGGTACCTGGTAGGTACCCCAGACACTGAGAGATGGACCCACACTCAAGAGCATTTGGGGAACACAAATTAGACTAGATAGGCCTTAAAAATAGAGGACTTGAAGTTGGGGGGCGGTGCGGGGAGGTTGGAGGTGGAGATGGGGAGGGGATCTGAATATGATCAAAATACATTGTATGAAATTCTCAAAGAATCAACAAAATAGTTTTTAAATGGTACTTTTTTTTTTTAGAGACTCCTAATAACTGTTATCAAAAATGTTTTCCAAAATTGTTATAGCAAGCTGGGCATGGTGATTCACCTTTGTCCCAAATACTCATGGGGTGGAGACAAGAAGATAACTTGAGACTAGAACTGAAGGCCAGCCTGGACTACATAGTGAGACCCCATCTCAAAAGAAAAAAAATATATATATCAAATTGCAGTCCCATGAATGCTATCTGAGAGTGGTCTTTGCAAGTGGCATTTCAGTGATAGATACTAGTTTGATATCTCACTTATTTTTAACTTTTGCCAGTTTTGTGGGCTAAATTTGGTAAATATGTTTCTGTCTTTCTCATTTGATGCCTTTTTTTTCCAATCAACATTTTTCTTAATTGGTGAATATCACAAGATTAAAAATTAGATAACTTGGGAAAAAGAAGCACAATAAAGAACTAAGTAAAATCACTTACAGTTCTACAATCCAGAGTAATTGCTAACATTTGCTGTGTTCTTCTTCTGTACGTCTTTTTCCCAAGTTCAGCTACTGCTCCCGTGTCTCATAGGGTGCTTCTTAATATTGTTCATTATTATGAAGCTGATGGTGTTTGTCCCTCTTCTGTGGCTCGTCATGTAAATATTAATGAAAGAGTGCGTACGTGAAGTGTCTGTGATGCTTTTAAATTTATCTTATGATGCTTTGAAAATTATTATTATCATGTATATGTGCATGATGTATGGCACACATGCAGAGTCAGAGAACAGCTTTGTGGAGTTGGTTCTCTTCCATCTTTACATGGATTCTGACCCTCTGATCACCAGACTTTGACAAGTGCTTTTCCCACTGAGTCATCTCACTAGCCCGTATTTATTTTAAATTTTATTTATTTATCTTTTTATGTGTATGAGTGATTTGCCTGCTTGTGTGTAAGTACTATACACATGCTTACAGTGCCATCAGAGGTAGGTGCCAGATCCCTTGGAACTTGAGTTACAGGTGTTTATTAGGTACCATGTGGGTTCTGGGAATTGAACTCCGGTCCTCTGGAAGAGCAACCAGTCCTCTTAACCACTGAACCATCTCTCTAGCCCTTTATATTTTTAAATATAGAGAAAAATTTTACTTTTGTATTAACAGATCTCTGTCCCCTGGTGATTATTTTAATGTTTTTAAATGTTATGTCCTTTCTTTTCTTTGATTATATTTCTGCTTTTATGGTTGTAATTATATCCAACTGTATATTTGGAATCAGTTTTCATACATACATATGAATTTGACACAGAACTTGCTGTCTAAACACTTAGCCAGTGCAGGGGTGATGGCTCAGTCAGTAAAGTGCTTGTCATAAAAATATGGAGCTTAATTTTGATCCCCAGAACCCATATAAAGAAATCAGGCATGTGGTGTCCACTTTGAACCCCAGTACTTGGAAGGTGGAGACATGGGGCTCCCTGGTCACCAATCTAGCCTACTTGGCAAGTTCTAGGCCAGTGAGAGACTCTGTGTCAAAATCAAAATAGACAGCTCCTAAGGAAAGAAACCCAAAGTTGACGCCTGGTCTCCACATGTATGCACACACACGTGCATGCATACCTGAACACACATGAACCCACAAACAAATAGACATGTATAATACATATACACACAAAATAAAAAATAAAATTTCTATATTGTTTATCCTATATTATTTATCCTATATTATTATCACCTCTAGATGATTCCTAACCACATACTGTATATTGTCAAGTCAATCTAGATCTAAGGTGTTTGTGCTTTTGTTCTTGAACAAGTTTTCCGTTGGTCTTGTCATATCTGTTGATATTTCACAGGCAAAATTCTCTTTATTTCTACTTACTCAAACTTTCCATATTTCTCCCTGTTTATTCTTGGAAATTAAATTTTGAGACATTTGTCAAAAATCTTAGGAATCTACTGAAATTCTGGTAAACATATATTTATTCAGAATTGCCAATAGTTGGTTCTCTCATCCTGGTATGTTTCTTGACTTACTCAAATATTTTTATCTGTCAGTTGAGGTTTGTAGAAGTCTTCACATAAATCCTATCTTTCTTACTCTTTATGAAATATGTTAATTTTTTAACACTTGTTTTAATTTTTATCATAAATTTATTCATTCTTAAGTTTCATACATGTATTCAATAATATATGACCATATCCAACCTCTGTTTCCTCCTTTCTTCCACCCGCCCCATGTCCCCAATATGTCCCTCTCCTAATTTCTTATCTTCTTGAAATGTGTTAGTACAATTTACTCAGTCAACTAAATTTTTCAGTGGCTTGTCCTCAGCTTTGTAAGTAAAGAAGTATGTTACCTACAAATGATTATTTCTCTTTTAAGGAGACTTCAGGATGTTAATACCAATAATGAATCTCATTCATTTCAAGATAAATACCTTTTGTATTTGCTAGTTAAGTATGATAATTAACTTCTGCCTTAAAACAGTTTTTAAGTCACATTGAGCAAGAGCATATTATTCTCAAGAGATGACAGTGGTTAAGAGCACTAGCTGTTCTTGCAGAGGACTCAAATTCAATTCCAGCACTCACTCGTAGGGCAGCTAACAGCCATCAGTAACTCCAGTTCCAGGGGATCTGACACCCTCTTCTGACCTCCATGGGCATTGCATAAGATGGGTGCATTATACACATACACATAAATAAATAACCTTTTTAAAAAAAGAGAGTTGAATTTAATAAAATGCCAAAAGAGCACCAGAGTTTTTCGCATTTGACCTACTGCTGTTTTAGCTTGCTAACAAATTTCTCACCAGTCAGCCATGTTTGCAGCCCACTTGTGGCAGTTCATTATTATTTGTCTCTAAGATGGAGATATTAATCTAGACTCCATTTAGATTTTATTTAGAATTTAAATAAAAATAGCCCTATTTGAGCCATGATCATCATAGGTCAGAATTAAAATTAGCCCTGGGCTCCCGAGTGTGCATAGATTGAATTCCAGGAGCTCTCTGGTGCTTTTCTAAGAGTGCCCGGCAGCTTTAGACGTGGTCATGAGCTGGGGCCACTGTTTCTGTGGGAGGAGGCAGGAGCAGGGCCGTACACCATGGCTTGGTTAGCTGCAGCTCGTACTGTGGAAGTGTTGACTAATTGAGGGTAGCCTCTAAATTTGTTTTCCTGTGAGATGAAAATGGGATGTTTCCTTGTTTGTTTTTAGAACAAAGTTTTTTTGTGTGTGTGTGATCTTCATGAGATAAGCAAAATCAGAACTTTACTGTTGCTGCTTAAGCACCACCATCTTTGAGACATGAATTAACATTGTACTTGAGAAATGCAGTGCAGCTCTCCTTTCCTAGAGTGAAAAAGCAGATCCACAAACCTAGCAACAGCCTCGAGCCACAGCATTACCTTAGAATCTGCCAACAGTCATGTTCACTGTCAAGTTTCAGCTTAGGTCAGGGTTTTGTTTTTTAAATTTATTTAAATATATGGGTTCTCAAAGCTTATAGAAATGGGAAAGTGGTTATGAAACTTTAAAAAATTTGAATGACAGTAACTATAGGTCCCAGAAAGTGACCCTAAAATTTAACTGCTCTGTGGTGTCAGGTGTCTGGGTGTCTCTGTAGAGCTGCTGAGGGGACTCTTGAGTGTAACCTATGAGGAGTGGGTTCCTCTCACCTCCACCTTCATGGTTCTTGCTGCTCACATGCCTTCTCTTTATTTCTTTCAACTATGATGAGAAACTGTTCTCATCTGTTCAGTCCTCATCCATTCAGTGATATTCCGAGTCCCTCCTACAACTCAGGTACTAGATAGCCAATGCCAGTGATGGAGATCAGCATGATCCTGAGTCAGGAAAGCACCTAACAATTTCTTTTCTTTAATATTTTTATTTATTATTTTTATGCTAGGTGTGCAAGTGTCATGTTAGGTGTCTGTATGTATGTGAGTGCAGCCATGTCAAGCACTGCCCACAGAGGCCAGAAGATGGCGTCAGATCCTCTGGAACTGGAGTTGTGAACAGCTGTTAACTGCCACGTGGGTGCTGGGAATCAAACCTGGGTGCTCTGCAAGAACAGCCAGTGCTCTTAACTGCTGAGTCATCTCTCCAGTCCCATCTAACAATTTCTTAATGAAGCAAGATGTTGCTGTGTCTTTCTTGGTACTTCAGGCATTTTTTGTTTAGGAAGAGTAGTATAAAGCATAAAAAGAGAGGACTCATTTGTAAGTTGTAAGCTGTGATAATGTTTGCCAAGAGGTCTTGACTCCATCTCTGTAACAATTTGTAAGACATTTCTGAGACTGCTACTTGCTGTTTTCTTTTGCAAGCATTTCCACCCTCAATTTTTTTTTCCTATTTGTGGAAATTTCTTTTCAATTTGGAGAATTCTGAATGTAATGGCAAATGGGACAGAAGTAGCACGTTCCAAGAAATAAAACTAGAACGCCCAAGGAAAGGCAGGGACTGCTCAGCTCACCTTGTGGGCAATTCTCTTTAGTACAGAGGCTCAAGGGAAACCTTGGGTGGATGCCCAGGCTCTTGGATGCTGTGGAATTAAGGAAGCCATGCAGGTTCATCTGGAGTAACTAGTTTCCCATAAGCACTCTATTTTGCTATTTGAAATAGAGTATTTTGGTTGTTTCTATAAAGAGGGTGTTTACTGACTTTCTAATTCTATATGCAGGATTTGCCTTCAGTCCTCTTTCCTTCTAGTTAGGGAGACAGAATACAAGCACCTGAAAATTTCAAGGTCCTTACCAAAAATGTTAGTTTTAGCCAGGTGTTAAATTGAGGGGAAGCTCTGTCCTGGGATTTTCTGAACTTAGAGTAGAGAGGAGGCAGGGTGTGGCTTGATGGAAAGGTCTTCCTCCTGGGGAAGGGGTGGAATGATCCTTAGAAAATTCTTCATAAGGAAGTGTTAGTTGGCCAGGTGTGCAAGGTGACCTTTGGAGCCTTCGTTTTTTATTGTTTACCCCATATATGTGTGTTACAGTTTCTCAACCCCAGGAGCTGAGTTTCACCCTTACATGGTAATTTTAAACCTCCCTGAAGTCCCCGCCTCCATCCTGGGCTCCGGAGATTGGATCGAACTGCTTGCCGGGGGGGGGGGGGGGGGGGGGGGGGGGGGGGGGGGGGGGCATCTCCCTAGAACTTGTATCCCAAACTGAACTCAGCCTCTCCCAGACCCTCTCCTGTGCTCTCCATTGTAGAGAAGGCAGCCTTTATGAACTCATTTGCCAAGACTGGACCCTCATTCCCACCAAGGCCTTGGTTTCCTAGCACTGAGGCTTCTGAGTCCTCGCTACAACAGTCTGCCTCTGTCTTAATGTCTGGCTTTGCCTGTAGAGTGTGTGCTCTGTGAAGACAACGCAGGGCTTTCCTCTGATTTGCTCACTGTTTTCTTCCGTGTTTGCTGAAGATGGAACCTGAAACAAAGGCACTTAATAAATACATGTTGCTTGATTATACAAATGGAAATTCCCATGTGTTCTGCCTCCCAAGCATCTCTCTAGTCAATCAGACCTGAGTCTGATCTAGTTTTGCAGTTTACTGGCCCCAATAAAGCTATTTTTAAATGAAATATTTGGATAAAATAGATAACTCCTATTTTACAAATTAAACTAGATTAAATCTCTGTGTGGCAGTTTCTGAATCAGTAAAATGGACATAATTATAATATCTACCATATAGGGTTGTAGTAAAGATTAAATGAGATAGAATACATTAAATTTACTCTGGTGTTTAACACATGGTGTGGTCTGTTGTTACAAAGGTAGGCCCAGCCCTGGGATGTGGCAGTTCATCTATGCAAATTGGGAAATGACTGCTTTATCTTTTATAAGGCAGGTATCTGTGAAAGAGCCCAGACATAAAAAAGCATGAGTTTCGACATCAGCAGATGGGTTTAACTGAAAACTCTACCACTTAATAGCTTTGAGACTTTTCAGAATTTATTTAATGATTCTTAACCTCAGTTTCAAAATCTCTAAAACTGAAGTAATAAGACCTCTTACCAAGAGTTGTTGTAAGGTAGAAATAAATAGCACCTATATGAGTTACTTTTCTATGGTTGTGCTAGAATACTCTGACAAGAAGCAATTTTGGAGAGAAAGAGGTTTATTTTCGTGTACAGTTTCTGAAGGGATTACAGTTCACTGTGATGGCGGAAGCACGGCAAAAGGGGTGTGAGGCTGGCCTGGCGTTCAGGAAGCAGAGAGATCACATTTCATCTGCATGGAGGAAACTAGAGAAAGAGAGGGAGGGACAGAGGATGGGGACCAAGTGTTCCAGTACTAAGCCTATAGGAGACATTTCACATTCAGCCACTACAGCACACCCTCATTTTCTTTGTTCTAGTGAAAAGCTGCAGGTTGCCTGTATCCAGAACCTTGTTCTTCGCTTACTGTAACATTTTAATCAGATACTTGAGCGAAGCATGAAGATGTGTTTCCCAAATGCTGGAGAGGTAGCTAACAAAATTTACAGTAGAGTGGGGGCTTGACATCACCACAGTGGGCTGGAACTTTGGTTCTTCATCCATGAAGACATTCAGTCGGTGGATCAAAGCAGTCACTAGGAACGAGACCACTTAAAGGGTGTTCGTCTGGTCTACAGCTTCTTAAACTGTGAATTGTGACCCCATATAACTGAATGGAAGGGTTGCCAGAAATGTGACCACAACAAAAGTTTTCTGGCTGCCCAGCAATGGCCAATTAATTCAAAATCACATTCACACTGAATCACACTGAGATGATTCTGGTAGTGCTCTCCATTGCATGGTGCACTAGTCACCCTCACCACAGCTTTGGATCTGAGCACATAACATGTGCATTTTCACACCACACACTATCAGTGAATGCTGGGTCCAGGACCTCAGCTCAGATTTGAGACTAGTGTGTGCTATGAATTACAATGTTTTTACTGCCGATACACAATTCTCTGATTTTATAGAAATATTACTGTTCAATCACAGAAAAGAAAAGGCGTTACTGGTTTCCTACTCTCGTTCCTCAGTAGGTAAATGTCAACGTAGTCTATCTTTGGATTCTATTGCGTGGCAGAGTTTGATTTTAAATGTTGCTATTTAAGCTGATGACTTGAGTGTCATTAAAAAATGTTAAATGAATGTTGCCTTGAGATCAGGACAGAATTTCCAACAATTTCTGAAGTGGCCCTAAACATGCTTCTGCCATTGTGTACTATACAAGTATGTGAAGGGGCAGTCAGCAGTAATGATTATAAAATTGGAATACGGATGGATTCTGACAAGTGCTGAGGATGTTCTGTGTCCTGCAGGGTCAAATTCTCAGGCAACATTGAATCTTTGGGCAAAAATAAACCTGGACACCTCGCTGATTAGTGTGCAAATTTGGTTTCATCTCTAATAAGTGGTAAAATTATACATATACCAAGGAATTACTCTAACATAAATCTCATGATTTATTATAGGTCAGTGTTTGATTTGTATACCTGTTTTATATACATACATACCTGAGATCACATAAAGATTTCTTACACAAAATGGGATCCTGAATGGAAAAGCTTAGGAAACCATACTGTAGTGTAAAAAGGATGTGTACTGGGGTGGGGTCAACGGCAACAGAAGGGAGTTAACCATAGGAGAGAACTTTTTTTAAAAAATCACCAGATGGTTACAACTGACAAAATAAGGCTAGGCATACTGGTGCATACCTTTAATCCCAGCACTTGGGAGGTGGAGGCAGGCAGATCTGTGAGTTCGAGGCCAGCCTGGTCTACATAGCAAGTTCCAGGCCAGCTGGGGCTATAGGGGGACCCTGTCTCAAAAAGAAAAAAGTAATTGAGTGATAGGGACATGGATAAAGAGAGGATCAGGGACTAAAATGTCCTTTTGGGATTCCTGGAGGAAAAAGGTGCCAGTTAATAGGCCAGGAAGAAGTTGGGTGGAAGAGCAAAATTAGTGAGGAGAGGAGACGTCTGGCTTTGTGCTTGCTCTGTTGGCTCTGACCAGCAGGAAGTTGGAAAGTCAGGAGTATGGTGCAAGGGAGAGGCTGTTTCTGGAAAGAGGCATTTGGGAGTCATCCACGGAGGTGATAGTTGAAACTGTGGGTGGGAGGGGATGGGATGGTGCAGGAGTGGCCCTGCTATTCGCAATCATTAGCATTGTTGGCTCTAACTTGAGATAAAAAGGATAAACAACTTTCTGAAGTGGGAAATAGTTCAACTGCCTTCCTGGTTCTATTTAACTCATTAAGGCCAAGTTCTACAGGATGAAAAGTAGCTCATATAAGAACTTCAGGTTAAAAAAATTGTATTGCTGATCTATTTTTAATAACATAGCAATACATGGATACTGTCTTATTTCTAAAGAATATAATACTGCAGCTAGAGCAGCAGTCTCCCATGAATCATCCCCTTAATCCTAGTGCCCTTTTCAAGGGTGGTGACTCTATTCCATTTGGTAGGCATTCTTAGAGAGTTTGTCTATGCACACAGAGGTATGCTTTTGTTTCTGTGTGGTTTTATTTTGTTTTGAATTAATGGGTTCATACAATATTTTGTTATTCGGTTTATTTTTATTTTAAAGATGTGACAATATAGTTTGGGGATGTGATTCAGTGCTCACGTAGCATGTGGAAAGCTGTTAGTTTGATTCCCAGGACTATGAAAACATAACGTAAATAGATGTATAATAAAAAAATATGTATATGAGTGTATTGCCTGCATGTATCATGCAGTACCTATGAAGGTCAGAAGAGGGCATCGAATCCCCTGGAACTGGAGTTTTAGATGGTTGTTGGCCAACATGTGGATGCTAGGAATCAAACCCAGGTCTTCTGGAAGGACGACCAGTGCCCTTAACCGCTAAGCCATCTCTCCAGCCCTGATGTGTAAAAATTTAAATGAAATAATATGCTTTAGAAACCTTTCCAGGCGAGTCAAATTTATTGTCAAATTGTGAAAATAATGAAGCCTGTTGTCCTGGGAATGAATGAATCTGCTGTTTTACTTCTCTACGGGTAGGACAGATCTTGTTTCCAGTTTTTTTGCCCCCATCCCTTCCACAGGAATTCATTCCTAGCTGACTGATGAGCAAGGACCAAAATACTGAGGAAAAGAAGAATACGTCAGGAATTTATAAGCTATCTGGGACAAAAAGAAACAGGAAGAGAGGAGGTGGAAAATGCCACTTCTGGAGGTTGCTGAGGGGAAGGACACGGTTTTGAAGATACAAAAGTAGATGGGAGGGGCTGAACTCTGCCTGAGTTTTACAATGTAGAAACATGAAGATTGAGATGGATCCTAATTATTTACCCTTTATGTCCTAAACCATCACACTCTAGGGGGTGACTGCTAATATTCTATTGACTTGTTAAAGCCACTTGCTGTGTCCAACCTTGACAGGATACTTTCCCAGTATCAAGAAACTGGAAGAACTGGAGGCTGTGGGGACGAGGAGTGTTCTGATGAGATGGGGTCCCCTCAGGGACCAAAGCCACACACCAAAGCCACCAGGACCTTTATCTTCCCCTTCATTTCTGCTGCCTTCTCCTGGGACTCAGAGGTTCCACTAGGTTCTACTCTACAGAGTGTCCAGCTAGTTCTCCTTTCTCCTGGTACCTAACTCTCCCACTTCATTTCTGCTGCCTTCTCCTGGGACTCAGAGGTTCCACTAGGTTCTACTCTACAGAGTGTCCAGCTAGTTCTCCTTTCTCCTGGTACCCAACTCTCCCAGGCTCTTGAGGAAGCTGCACCATCCAATGTGATTCTGCTTGGTGCACACCCTCCAGGTGATTTAGAATTATCACACGTCCCCTGTATAACAGATATGCCTGGAATTTCTCTTCTTGGTCTCTGGTTCCTTGGGCCTTGCTCTCCCAACCAGAGTCTTCCCTGTTGCAGCCCAGGCAGTCTGGTCTGTGACTTCTGTGCCTCCTCCTCGCAGCATGCTGGGTACTTCAGCAATGCATGCCCAAGCTTTCAGTGCTTGGGGATCTCATCCTTCCCTCTGGCTGTTCACTGTTCTTCACCCTACTTTCCTCTGTTCTGTAAGTTCAGTTTAGGCCTCAGTCCTTCTAGAAAGGCTTCCTTGACTACTGCTAGATCGGATTCCCTTTGCTGAATCAGAGTTTTCTGTGTAAGGCCTGCCTCTCCTATTCCACTGGGACAGACTTGGTTCTCTCGAGAAAGCAAGGCGTGAAGAGAGGGCACCACACAGCGGAGGCCACAGGAGGCCTCTGATCCCTTCCTTCTCCCCTAGTAGTCCATCCTTCTGCTTTCATGTCACATATATTCCATTATCCTCTCTCGTTTCCCCATCTCCACGCCCTGTAGACCTCCTCCTTTCCTCTCATAGTGCCCTTTCTTTATCATATAACACACACACACACACACACACACACACACACACTCTTAATCCAGATTCCTCATGAGAGAAAACATGATATTTCTCTGAGTGTTTTAGTTACTTTTCTCATTGCTATGATAAAATGCCTGACAAGGAAGGAAAGGCTTATTCTAGCTTACAGTTCTGGGAATCATTCCATCATGGCAGGGAAGACATGGCAGCAGTTGGGGAAAACATAATGGCCGAAGCAGAAGGACAGTTGGTCACACTGCATCCATACACAGGAAGCTACACAGGAAGCAGAGTGGAAACAGGAAGTCAGGTAGGGTTGTAAAGCATTAAGGCCTGTCCCCAGTGACCTACTTCCTACTGCAAAGTTCTACTTCCTAAAGACTTCACAACCTTCCCAAATAGCACCACCAACTGGGGACCAAATGTTCAAACACAGGAGCCTATGGAAGACCTTCACATTCAAACCACATTCTTTCCCTGGCCCCTATAGACTCATGAGGCAAAATACATTCAACCCAACTTCAGAGGGTTTATAGTTTTTAGCAGTTCTAATATTGTTCAAAAGTCCAAAGTCTCTTCTGAGACTCAAGGTAGTCTCTTCACTGTGACCCCCTCTAAAATGGAAGACAAATGACCTATTTCTAATACACAGTGCCATAGAGCATTCATTCCTGTTCCAAAAGGGAGAGATGGAGGCACAGCAAGGAAATATCAAACTGAATCAAAGCTGAAACCTGATAAGGATAACACCACGTCCTGCAGCTTCATGTCCAGCCTCTGGGACACAGAATGGAATCATCTGGGTTCCAAAGGGCTTAGGTAACCCTGCCTTTCTAGGTCTGCTGCCTACAGCACACACAGCCTTTCTCATAATCCAGCTCTACTCCTTAACTGCAGTTTTCTTTGACCACAGATGTCCTGTGGTTCTGGCATGTCCACTATCCTGAGGTCTTCATTGCAGCTTAGGCTTCACTTTCATAGCTTTATACAGGGTCCTCTTAAGGATTCCTATCAGAGACTCTGACCCTGCCACCAATTACCTGCCCTCAGCAACTCTGGAACTGTGGGGTAAGACTCTATGTCCCCTCAATCTTGCATCTTTCATGCCTGAAAACCAGTACACAGATGATGCTGCCCATGTTCTGCTGCTGCTTGAGATGAAATCTAGTTCCACTGGGCTAAAGCTGCAGTGGCTTCTGTGTATGCTTTGGTGGCCAAATTTGCAAAATCACTTTTCTAGAAAGTTGTTTTGGAGCAGGGAACCCCTTTCATGGCATTTTCAGTTCAAGCTTTCCCCTTTCACACAAGTTTTCATTCTTATAATACTAATGGGTGGGGTCTTTCAGGGAACCCTTTTCTGTTGTCTCAGTGAAGAGAGTCAGGTTTCGCTTTAGCAGGTTGCAGATGCTCTGTCATCTGCAACTCCTTGTCCATGATTTTAAACTTCCTCACACAGCTTTCCTCACTAAACACACTTTTTATCTTTTTGCTTGCTTACTGTAGATCTGAATAAGAGCAGGCTATGGTAATCATATCATAGCCTGAATGCTAGCCTACCTGGAAATTTTCTCTGTCAAACACATTAGCCCATTACTTTTAAATAAAGCTTTACTCAAGTTCTCAGGACATGGACACAATGCAGCCAAATTCTTTGCTAGAACATAACCTGAATGGCCTCTATCCCAATTCCCAATGGAATCCTTATTTCACTTTGAAACCTCATGAGTTGCATCACCACAGTGTGCATTTCTCATAGCCTTCTAGTATTCTGAACTCCCCCCAGAATGGTCCATGAAGCTTTGATTATAGCATTTGAGGGCTTTTTTAGCCCAAAGTTACAAACTCTTGCAAATTCTTCCCATAAACCAGTTCCTAAAGCCAAAGAACCACATGATCAAGTTCATCACAGCAGTGGCCCCACTTCTTAATATTCATTTTCTGTATCATTTACTTTTGTCATTGTTGTGACCAAATGCGTGACAGGAAGCAATTAAAGGGAGGAAGGGTTTATTCTGGCTCACAGAGATGGAATCATTCCATCAAGGAGAGGAAAACATGAGAGCAGTTTGGGAAAACACAGTGGTAGGAGCAAGAGGTCAGCTGGTCACATTGCATTTACACTCAGGAAGTAGAGAGTGAACAGGAAGTGGGGTCAAGCTATAAAGTTCCAAGGCCTGTTCCCAGTAAGTTTCTTCCTCCAATGAGGCTTCACCTCCTACAGGTTCTACAACTTTCCCAAACAGCACTACCAGCTGAGGACTAAGTGTTCAAACACATGAGCCTATGGGGGATTATTTAACATTCATATTACAACACTGAGTCTGTCTTCTTTTAACTTTCCATTTAATGCTCTCTGGTTCCATTCATTTTCCTGCTGAGCGTACGTACACCATGTATTCGTACACCACTTTCTTTCTTCATTCATCTGTTGATGGACATCTGGGCTGGTTGTACATCTTGGTATTATGAATAGTGTAACAGTAATCACAGATGTGCAAGGTTCTGTGTGATAGTCTGACTTAGAATCCATCAGGTAAATACCTAGGAGCAGTGTATTAGTTACTTTTCTGTTGCTGTGATAAAACACTGACCAAAGCAACTTATAAAAGGAGGAGTTTATTTGGCTCATGATTTCAGAAGGATGAGAGTCCGTAATGACAGGGCAGGCATGGCAGCAGAGGCATCCAGAGCAGAAAGCTGAGAGATCGAATCCTCAAGCAGGTACAGGAAACACTAACTAGTAATCTGGTAAGGCTTAAGAATGCTCAAAGTTTGCCCCCAGTGATGTGCTTCCTTTAGGAGGCCACACCTCCAAAACTCTCCCCGAACAATGCTACCAACTGGGAGCAAAATGTCCAAATACTGGGAGCCTATGGGGGACATTCTCATTCAAACTACCACAAGTGGCATAGCTGGGTCATATGGTAGTTCTGTTCAGTAGTGTCTGTCCCAGTTTACATTCCCATCAGCAGTGTACAAGGGATTCCTCTTCCTCCACATCCTTGCCAGCTAGCTAGCTTCCTGCCTGCCTGCCTGCCTTCTTTCTTTCCTTCCTTCCTTTCTGTGTTAGTTGCTTAAGATAGCATGACCAAAGCAATTTAGAGGAGAAAAGTGTTTATTTTGCCTTATGGTTCCAAAGGAATAGAGTTCGTCATGGTGGGGACGGCAAGAAAACAGACAGGGAAAACATGATGGCCAGAGCAAGAAGTTGGCTGATCACATTTTCATCCTCAGATGGGAAGTAGAGAGAGAAAATAGGCAGTGAACCAGGCTATAAAATCTCAGAGTCCACCCCCAGTGACTAACTTCCTTCAGCAAGGGTCCTTCTCCCAAAGATTCCATAAACTTCTCAAATCAAGCCACCGGCCAGGGACAGAGTGTTCAAATACATTGTGACTATGGGGGACATTTATCATTCAAACCACCACTGTTGTGCTAGTGAGGGTGTACAGATGTGTGCATGTGGGTGTGCTCAGCATGTTTCTTTTTTCAGTCTCTCCCTGTAGCCCCTTCTGGAACTTACTATGTAGATCAAGCTGGCCTCAGTCTCACAGAGATCCGCTTGCCTCTGCCTCCTGAGTGCTGACACTACAGGCATGCACCACCACTCCTTGATTACATGATATTTTTCAAGACACGTGGAACCCTGAGCTCAGTGATTTGTTAGACTTACTGGTCAGTTAGTCATACAGATCGGCCTGTCTATTCCCCTAGTGCTAAAGCTACAAGCGTATATGGCCATGCCTCACTTTTCACATAGGTGCTAGGAACTTAAGTTCAGGTTCTCATGCTTGTACAGCAGGTATTTTACCTGCTGAGTCATTTCTTCAACCCCTGTTATTTGTTTTCTTGATGCTAGCCATTCTGAGTGAATTAGTCACTCTCAATGATATTTTAAATTTGCATTTATGTGTTATCTAATGATGTTATATACTTTTTCAAATATTTATTGACCACTTTTGTTTCTTCCTTTGAGAACTGTCTATTCAGTTCATTAACCTATTTATTGCAAAGATTGAAAGACCTCCCATGCATATGGATTAGAGAATTAATATTGTGAAAATAGCTATTTTCACATATAACAGTCTATAGATTCAGTGCAATCCCCACCAGAAAATCTCAATGACATTCCTCACAAAACTAGAGAAAGCAATCTTCAAATTTATTTTATTTTATTTTATTTTATTTTATTTTATTCGAGACAGGGTACAAGCCTAAGATTTATGTGGAATCACCAAGACCCTGAATAGCCAAAGTGTCAGGAAGAGCAATGATGAAGTATCATAGTGCCTGACCGCAAATTATACACAGCACTATAATAACAAAACAGTATGATACTGACATAGAAATGGATACATAGACCAGTAACAGAGAACTGAGAATCTGGAAGTAAATTCACGCAGCTACAGCCACCTAATCCTTGACAAAGTTGTTTAAAAAACACACATTGGAAAAAAGACAACCTCTTCAACCAATAGTACTGCAAAAACTGGTTATCCAGTGTAGAAGACTGAAACTAAATCCCTATCTCTCACCCTGAACAGGAACACTGATGAGGTTATTAGTTACCGCAGAAAAATGGTATGCCTTCAATTCAGATAATAGAGTACTTTTTTTTCCTTTTGAAATATTTTTATTCTTAGAGAATTTCTTTCAGGCATATAATGTATTCACTCACTGTTTCCCCTAACTCCTCTCAGAGCCACCCTCAACTTGATGTCTACTTTTATGAAATAACCCATCAAGTCCAGTTTGTGCTGCGCACATACTCGTGAGTGTCTGGCCATTCACTGGAGCATGGTCATCCTACCTGGAGCTGCACCCTTAAAGAAAACTGACTCTGCTTCCCACCAGAGTGCTTTTCCTCCAGATGGATTCTGGTGGAAGTGTTCCCAAGAGGAATTATTAAGTTATTATTAGTAGTACATATATTGCTGAGCTGTAGGAAATGATGTCTGAAATGAGACTCTGGCACCTGTCCAGGATACTTTCTATTATTTTACTTGGGAGCAATGGCCATCAGGGTTGTCTGAGAATATTGTGGATGTTTGGTTCCTGCAATATATCGAGAGTGAAGCTTACAGATTGGGCAGAAACCCTCCCTGATAGAATGTGGCTTGGCAGGAAGGAAGGTGGAATGACTCAGGAGTGATATACAGGGCACAGAAGTAGTAACTAGGCCAAGCTCAGGGAATAGGGGGCTAGACTGCCTTGAGTGAAGTGGGTGTCTTTTGGTGGAGGAACAGGCTACTGTGGATCAGATCAGCTTCAAGCCTGGCTCCATTTGTCCTAATTAAATATAAAATCTTAGCTAAACCTAGCAAATATACCTTTGGTAAAAAAACAATTAGACCATTAGAGTACTTGTAAAAATGTGTGAATGTGTGCATGTATATGTGTGTGAGTGTATAGACGTGTGCATGTGCACTTGGGTGCATGTGTGTGGAGACCATAGGTCAGAGTCTCCAACTGGGATCTGGAGCTCACCAATTAGCCTAGGCTGGCTGGCCAATGAGTCCCAATGATTCACCTGTCCCTGCCTTCCCAGCACTTGTGTTATAGGTACCTACTACCATGCATGGCTTTTTACAAGGGTGCTGGGGATTGAACTCAGGTCCTCAGGCAAGCACTTAACCAACTGAGCTATCTCACCAGGCCCCATTAGAGTACTTTTATAGAATGTTTATACTCATTTCCTACTGTATGGTCTGACACATAGTATTTAAAAATTATGGGACTGGATATATGGCTCAGTGGTTGAGAGCACTGACTGCTCTTGCAGAGGACCTGGGTTCAGTTCTCAGAACCCACATAGCAACTAACAACCTTCCTTAACTCAAGTTCTAGAGGATTCAATGTTCTCTTCTGGCTTCTGTGGGCATTGCATGCATGGGTACACTTATATACATGTAGGCAAAACACTAAAACACATAAAAATTTTTTTTAGGCAGTTAACTGGGCACAACTTTAGTCCAAGCTACTTGGGATGAGACTGAGGAAGTGTGATCCCTTGAGCCAGATGGTAGAATCCCTTGGAGACCAGGCTGGTCTACAAAGCAAGACTCTGTCTCAAAAAAATTGTATGAGTGAATGAATGAACCATAACCTTTGGTTGACTAGCGTTTGGAAGAAAAGTTGGAAGCTATTATAGCATCAAAGATGAAGCAATGTTTACAAACACAAAATATATGAGACTATGCATGATTTTAGGAAGGCAGGACAGCATGATTTTCCATAATCTCCTCCTCTTAAAAATAACATTTAAAACTCTGGTGAAGAGATTGTTGATATTTGTATGAATTTCATTATGTCCAAAGCTATTCTTTTAGAGAATATAATAGCATTATATAATGTCATATTTAGACAATATAATGTTTTTGTCAAAAGAAGCAGAACAAAAAGAATATGAAGTACAATCCAGTAATGTGAAAAAATACATACATACACACACACACGCGCACACACACACACACACACGGAGAAAATGGAAGGAACTTTTAACGAAAGTAGGATAAATGGTGATACCTTTCTTTTACCTATCAGATGGTTTTCAAATTTCTGCAGTAAGTCTATAACACTTTTATAACTTTTATGATTATTGTTAATAATTACTGTGAAATATGCTATTACAATAGATTTTTCAAAGTTTATCTTTTAAAATATAGCTGGCATTATACAATCACAAGTGATATTTGAAATAATGACAGGATGACACAGAACATGAGCCACACTTCCCAATCTTCCTGTTCTTAGCAAGTAGATTCTTCCCTGTCACACGCAGTTGAATTACAGTGGAGACAACACCACCCAGGTCCTGGGATTTGACACTTCATGGCCCCATCCCACCACCTGCATTCTCTCTACTTCCCTGGGCACCCTGCCCCAACTCCTGGACACCTGAAGGCCAGTGATACCAGCCAAAGCAACTAGTCTGCTTCAGACTGTGGACTCTACAAACAGCTCTGTGTGCTTAACTTGGGGTTACACCATCTTGGAAAAAATAGCAAAAGTGCCAAAATATTGGCCTGAAGATTAAAAAATAAAGAACCCCAAACAAAATAAAGACACCAGATCAGTTTGCTTTCTTTCCCCTATTCAAGTAAAAATATAAATATTGTTTTTATAAATACCTCTCACTTTTGGATGAGGACTTCAGTGGTAAATCAGAGGCACAGGCACAGAGCTAAAATGAACTTTGAGTTTAATGAGGTGTTCTATTTGCATTTTTAAGTCTACTCAAAATGAGCCTTAGAATGACATCACCTGTTTGAGTCAGCTGTTGCCCTGGGCATCCACCCCGTATTTGAGGTCATTGGTGGCACCCATGAGAAGCAGAAGCAACTTTTTCAGCTTGTTGATTAGAGGGTCCCCCAAGGCCTTTGTTGGTGCTGATATTAAATAGAAAATGACTAGAAAAGCATGGCTGGAGAGGGTCATCTGACACATTAAATACATGGCTTACAATGCCTTCCATTAGCCAGGGCTTTTTAGAACCTCTGTGAGACGAGGGAGTAACGTAATCTGGTAAATGTCTTGCTTGGCGAGATGATGAAATGTAGGCTGGTCATTAGCCACAGGGTCCCTCAGAGGAGGGTACAGTAGATACAACCACGATGAAAAGCTTACAGAAGCCAGCTCATTCACTCTTTTGATGAAATGGAGATCATTTTACTAAGAAACTGCAATGTGAGAATACGCTAAGGTAACAGAGCAGTTCTGCCGAGTTTATCTCATCCGGGTGAGTTTTCATCACATGAATTTTTAATTCTTTGGAAAACACTTAGAGTAATTGAGGAATGGTTTGTAGAATACTAGCTTGAAGAAACATTTAGCAAATGACTATGTTGGTGCTACCTGTCAATTAATTAAAGATTTTTTATAACACAAGCCCAAGAAGCGATGGCGGTTGGCTGCTGGGGAAGCTGGCTGTTTGAAAGATGTGTGGGACACACAGTGCAAAGCTTTCAAAAGGCAGCGTGCTTCCCTGGCTGCTTCTTAGTTCCAATTTCTTTTCAAGATTCCAAAATATGCTGCCTTCCCCAGGAATTAGAACTTTCCAGAGCCTGTCTTGAGTGTTTGTGCTACTGCTGAGATTATGCTCAGCAAGGGCAGAGTGGTACCCACGGTCTAAGGCCAACCCGTCACCTTCTAGCTCAGCTGTGAAAATGACTGGGACTCCACTCAGTGCCCTGTTTTCTCCCTGGCCTTCCTTCTTAGGGCAGGCCTTCATCACAGCACATGCTATGCTTTGAGCAGTCCCCACTACGGCTTCAGTCCATGCTGACTTCTGCCAGTCCTATCTGTGTTTTTGTCACCTATTATGTGCACAAATAGTCACAGTCACAATTACTATGTATGTTATTGACTGATTCCCCACTTTTAAGCTGCCTAGACTATAATACTGAGTGTTTATGGCAGTGGCTCATGCTTTAATTTTTTTTTGTTTCTAGCTCTCTAGAAACTTATGATGGCTTTGCACAGAGAGATTACTGCCTCTCCTTGTCAGTTCCTATGAGACCTTACAATGTCCTGACCACCAAGTCTGCTGAACCTTAAGAATGATTTGGCTGCCTTACTGTATAGGTTAAGGAGAATTAGTACGCATTAGCAAGCAGATGAGCTATGTTCAGCAGTAAGGGAGAGCAGATATTTACCGAGCCCTTATGATGACAGTGTTAAGGAGAGATTTAAATGAAATAGATGTGAGCCCCTATCAGGAAGCATGCAGTAACTCCAAAAATCTGTCCATAGAGATGAGAATAAAAGATACTAAGGATTTTGAGGGATCACTACCTCAAAGGATAAATCATGAGAGTTAGATGAGCAACTATTACTTTTCTTTCATTTTATAGTTGAAGAAACCAAAGCTTAGGGAGGTTGAGTTGTCCAAGATCAGTCTCTTAAGTGGTAGAAGCAGGCTCAGAACATCCTTTGGATTCTATTATCCTGTTGTGTCATCATGGAAAACTTTTAGCATCATATCATATAGTTGAGCAGGTTGCTTATTGTTTAGAGCTCTACAGCTGAAGGAGCAAGTGGGATAGAGAAGCGGTCTGTGAGTCCTTCAAGAGCTAAAGCGTAGAACTGGGTTGGTAAAGCTACCACCTCAGTCAAGTATTTCAAGTTGGATGCGGTGATTCACATCTGTCTTCCTAGCATTCAGAAGCCTGAGGCAGAAGGATTGCCTTCTTTACTATTATGTGACATATGTGTGATGTTTGTCACAGGCTCAAATCATCACTTTTATTACCATATTCTATTTTATGAATATGCTGCAAGTTGAGTCATTTGATCGGCTTTTGAACTGTCTCCAGTTTGGCGATATTGTAACTAAAGTTGCTATGACATTTGTGTATACGTTTATTTGTGGATATATGCTTTTATTTTTCTTCTTTAAGTAGAGTTTTTGGATCACGTGTTAGGCTTGTCCTTAAGTTTGCAAGAAGTTGTCAAGCTAGTTTGTAAACTGACTCTACCACCTTAAAATTCCTAGCAGCAGTGTTGGAATTGCTCCACATCCTCATGGACTTCATTTTAGCCAGTTGGTGGGTATGAAGTGCCCTCTTACTATGATTTGCATTGGTATTTCTCCAATAACTAGTGATAACTACTAGTGTTGAACATCTTCATTAGCTTCTAGGTCATTTGCATTTTCTCCTTTTGGAAAAGTACCTATTAAAATCCTTGTGTTTGAAAAGTATGGTTGCCTTATTGTTGAGTTCTTTATATATTCTGGATGCAAATCCTTTATTAGATATTTATATGACAAATATTTCTGTGACTCACTTGGTACAGTACTTGTTTAGCATTGCATGAAACCCTGGGTTTGATCTCCAGAACTGCATAAAACCAGTTGTATCACACACCTGTAATCCCAGAACTTGGGAGGTACAAGATAGAGGATCAGGAGTCAAAAGTGATCTTCCTCTGCTACATAGTGATTTCCAGGCCAGCCTGGGCTACATGAGACCCTGTCTCAAATAAACAAAACAAACAAATATTCTCAATTTTCTATGCTTCTATTTTCTTTTTGATGGGCATGTTTAATTTTGATGGAATTCAGTTTACCAAGTACATTTCCGTTGTGCCTGGTGCTTTTGTGTTCAGCCTAAACAAATTTTATTTATTCCAATACTGTGAAGATTTCTGATATCCTTTCTTTAGAAATTTTATAATTTATGTTCTTACATGTAGGACTGTGCTCTACTTTAAGTTAACTTTGGGCATGCTGTGAGGTAGAGATTTAGGTTTATTTTTTTCCAATGCAGTAATTTTGTTGATCAGTCTTAATTTGCTTAAAGACTGTTCACAGATATTATTGTCTTTTATTTTTTGGTCTTTTTGAGACAGGATCTCCCTGTAGCCCCAGCTGGCCTGAAACTTGTTATGGAGTCCAGACTGGCCTCAGTCTCACGAAGATCCACCTGCTACCTCTGCCTTCCAAGTGCTAGGGCTAAAGGCATGCTCACATATATTATTTTCTGAGACGGTATCTCTCAAGGTCTTTTGCCCATTAAATATTGCATTGTTCATTTGTTATTGAGTAATAGTAGTTTTTAAAAAAGATTTACATATTTTTTATTTCTGAGAATTTCATACATGAACATTATCTTTGCATTGTCTCCATCCCTCCCAATCTCCCCACCATCGCCTCCCATGTCTCCACACTCCCTCTCATCCTCTGCTTTGATTATTGTTACATATATGCGCACATTTATAATATAATATATTTATATATAATGCACAAGCATTTGGTGGTGCTTGTGTGCACCTCTGTTTAGGATGGCCCAATGAGATTAGATAACTCCTCAGGGAACTAATAATCCCTGGAGAAGACTGATCCTCCTTCCCTGAGCATCCATTGATTGCTTGTAGCTCTTTATCTTGAGATGGAACCCCATAAAATTTATTTTTATGTGCATGCATGTGTCTGTGTAAGTGTCTGCCATGTGTGTGCAGGTGTCTATGGAGGCCAGCGAGCACATCAGATTCTGTGGAGTTGAAGTTACAGGTGGTTATGAGTTGCCCAATATAGGTACTGGAAACTGAATTCAGATCCCATGGAAGAGCAGCAGGTGCTGTTAACCGCTGAGCCATTTCTCTAGCCTTGAGTTATAGTAGTTTAAGAAACATTTATTAGGTAGTTAATGGCTGCTGGGGGAGGGAGAGTTAGTCTTTTTTGGGGCTGTGGCCTCTGGTAGGTTGCCCATGCTCCAGTGGGTGGTCCCACATGCATGTACTACTGGTAGTGCTAATTGGACTCAGTGGCTTTAAAACAAAACAAAAAAAGAGTATATGAAGTTGGGAGAGAGACACGGTGGGGGGTTCCTGTAGGAGCTGGAGGGGAGGGAGTGGGTGGCAAATGAATTTGATCAAAACACACTGTATACGTTATGAAATTCTCAAAAAAGAAAGAGAGAAAGAAAATAAATAACAAACAGCATCAGCATTCTGGATGCACGAGCCTTTCAGGTACACAGGTTTCGCTGTTGTGTTGTTTTTGTTCTTGTTTTCGGTACATGTATTTTTTTTTTTTATGTGTTCCTTTTTATGGCTCATCTTATTTTGGGGAAGAGCAGAAGTTTTACATTTTGACTAAATCCGTTTTATCTTTTTTTTTTCTTTATGGCTAGGACTTTTTGTGTCCTAAGAAAATGATCTGAGTCTTAATGTCAGAAAACTGTTTTCTTATTTCCTCTTAAATGCTTTATCATTTTAGACTTAACATTTGGATCTGTGATCCATCGTGAGTTAATTCTGTGCATGATTTGACATCATAGGCCTATGACGATGACGGTGATGAGACCTGTGTGCAGTGCAGTGTCCCAGTCCCATCTCCTCCACTCTTACCTTTTATTTATTCTCAATGCTCTTGGTCCTTATTTCTGGAGAAGATGATTGTGTTTATCAGAAGGGTTTTCTTTCCTTTTGAGTTTTACATTGAGAGTTAATCTGATACAAACAGACTTTTTGTGATCCTCCTTTTTATTTTTTGGCAATTTTATTAAGTATGAGTGAAAAATATCCCTATAATTTTCTCATCTCTCTGTTAGTCACCTCTTGCTACCTAACATTTACAGAATATAAATATTAGGGTGTCTGGATTTTTGGGTCTCAAGTCTGACATTCCAGACTCTAGGTTTTCAGTCAGGGAAAGTTGAAGTCACAAAGGGTTAAAACTTTGTGGTCTTGGACAGGGACCCAGATGAGTACACCAGTGCCTTGGGGGAATGTTTTAAAAGCTTTATTTCCTGTGAGTTATGGAATTTCCATCGTAATAGTTCAGAGAAAGGAGGTCAGGAGGGAGTGGAACAGCAGACACTTGGAAGAAGAAACAGTAGGGCCTGACTTGTACCTTGCAGGGTTTGCGCGTGGGCGTGTGCACAGTTGTACCCATGTGTTCCATGTGCATGTGACAAGGAGAAAGGGAGAACAGACTTCTGAGGGCAGAAGTATTTTCTTTAATCTCTTTGCAGAGTTGGCCTTGGGAAGAGCATGCATAAGAAAAAACTGCCCCATGGTTGGCTGGCGGTCATCCACAGATATGCAGGGTGACTTTAAGTTGAAAGACTCAAATAAGACTATTACATCCTGTTAGCAGCTTTCACAGTTAACCTTAGTGTTTCTTTTCCATGATGGTGAATGGCTGAGAAACTTGCACGGTGCTTGATTGGATAAAATGTTCTCCTGAGAACTTGAGTCAAGCTTTTGCATGGCTCTTCTTCCTCCTTCATCTTTTGTGATGCCCTTCCCTCTGTTCAAGATCTATTTCCTTGTCCATGGCTATACATAATTACTGTTTTTCTGGAAAGTCCAAGCTCAAAACCTTCATATATCAAATATTTGCTGGTCAACTGGTGAAGAGCCATCTGAACTATATAAAATACAACAGGTGTTAAAAATTGGCAAGTTTTGGATGAGTTGTGTGTTTTTTCTTTTTTTACTGGGGCATATTGATAGTAAATAGTACAATAGTGTTTCATATGGACATTTTCATACAAATATGTAATGTATTTTGAACATATCCCCATATGTTATTTTTGTTGCTATTAAACCCTACCTTTGTCTAACAGATAAGAAAAAATAGTATGTCCATATTTAATATTTGCTCATTTATTCTTTATGATGTATAGGATTCCATTTGTCTTAGGAGAACAAAACTGAAATGTTTTAAGAATTAGTGAATATAACTTTTCTGTCATGGAAGTCATTTTCCATAGAGCTTCTGTATTGTATCACATCTCTGTGCACTTATATAAATCATTTAAATACTCTGAGCCTATCTATAAACTGGAGATAATAACACTCGCCTTTATTAGAGATTTAGTCGTGAGTGATACAAAATATAAAGTGGGGTGTCTTAAAGAAGATAAGAATTTTTATTTTCCTTCCCTAGTACCAGGAAGTAGGTGCTCAGGCTTCTTATTTCTTTGTTACACAAATCATTTTGTTTTCATGCTTTCTTCATCTTCTAAGATTGTTGTTCCAGATCCAGTCATTATGGCCCTCTCTAAACTAGGAAAAAAGAAAGTGAGGGGAGGAGAAGGTCATATCCTGTTCCTTCAAGGACACTTGTCAGGAGTTGCAAACCACTTTTTGACTCTATCTTATTGGTTATCACATAGTTAGTTACATGGCCACGTTTTTAGGTATAAGGAATAGCTACAAGTTTACCTGAAATTAAGAGATTAGATTATTGAGGATAATTATGAGCACAGGTTTGGGGGGCAACTAGGAGTCCCTGCCACCCTAGTTATGCTGTTACTGTAAAGATTAAATGAGATAATGCATACATTCCAATTAGAACATGCCTCACATATTATACACATTCAGTATTAGCCATTGTTTCTATAATTAAATGTAATAGTCAGCAAGCCATTCACTCAATTTTCTCAGGACATTTTGAGTACCCTGAATGTTGAATGTGGTTCTGTTGAAATCCTACCATCAAAGATGGCTTCCCCTTTGTTGAATAGCACTAAATGTCAGGGTATTGTTTGTTAGACTAGGACAAAGATTTCCTCCCTAATAGTTCATATGCTTTGGCCCTTATCCTGCCTTTTCAGACAATCTAAAATGAGCCTTTCTTCATCTTGAGTCTTCAAATAGGCAAAGACAGCTGTCAAGCCTCCCACTTCATTTTCTGGCTCTAAAGAAATCTCATTATCTCACTATTTATCTGGTACAGGGCTGGTTAACCTCTTCTATCAAGGACCAGATGGTAAATATTTTTGACTTTGTGTACCACATGGTCTCTGTCACAGTTCCTCAACTCTACTGTTACAATGTAAAAGCAGACGTAGATATGACATAGATGAGTAGATATAACTGTGTTGCAATAAAATTTTATTTATAAAACCTGGTGGCAGGCCAGCATTGGGCCTCAGGCTGTGGTTTTCTAGCCATTTTAGCCCATGAGAAACCAACACCATTATTCTTGGCTAATATTCCCTGTTCAGAATCTAAAAACTTCCTCTGTGTCACTCCCAACCCTTTATACCTTTTATCTGTTTTCCTTATCTTACTGCTTTGTCTCTGATTTCCAACACTGACTGAATCTGTTGCTCTACTTTCTGATCATTCATTTCCCTAATCATATTCTCTATCTCCAGTAAATCTCTAACTTAGACGTTCTTCCTCAACAAACCGTCTCTATCTCCAGTAAATCTCTAACTTAGACGTTCTTCCTCAACAAACCGTCTCTTCTTATTGCATGTACTTAGCCCCAGCGTTCTTTGATCTTTTTAGGGGTGGTCCCTTTCTAATCAGCTTGTACTCTTGAGAAAGGTGATTAATCCCATTTTACAACGTTTTGTTTCTCAAATCTATAGGTTATTTTCTACATTTGAGGCTTCCAATTTTCTTTAGTCTAATGCTCACCGTAACTTTAATTCTAATCTGACTTAACAGCTTCCTTTGAAATCAATCTAAGACTGCCCAAGAGGGAATAGGTAGAAAATTAATATGTATTGATTGGTTGGCCAGCTTCTTCTGAATATATATATATATATATATATATATATATATATATGTATATATATATAATGTAAATATATATAAAAGATAGGTAAAATGTGTTTCTTCTTAATACTGTAAATATAGAAAGCATAATTCAAGAATGATAATTTAACTAATTGGTGATCATATGACTGAGATTAACAGACCTGATTCCAGGTATAGAATTGAAATTACAATCCAAGTAGATCTGTTGAGGGATGCATGTACATCTGTCAAGAGTAAATTCAATACCATAACAGCAGAGCTACTGCACCTTGATTGTCCTTTCTCAAGAATATGTAGAATAAGAGACAATTTTTCCCTGACTTGGTATCTTTCAAAGCATTTCATTCACAGACTTATGAAGAAAGTGACTTTATTTCTCTTTTATAGGAAGGAAATCAAACCATAAAGGTAAAATATTGGCTGGAGGTGCCAGATCCTGCACTAGACTGTTTTGCTTCATTGCAGTTCACATTGTTATTCTCTGGAAAATCCACCCTTCTTCATTTTTCTGATGTTAATTATTTTTATTAACTCAGTTTAGTCATTGCCAGCTCCAGAAAACTCGCTGGAAATCATTCCTGCCTCATCCCCATCATCTGTTTTAGGCGACCCCCTCCCATGCTTGCCTTACTTAATTTTGTACTCAATAATTATTTGTTAGGGGAAAAAAGAAAAGAAAAGAAAATGGTGGCCTGAGATAGAGCCAAGTCCAGAGAGTTGCCTCCCCGTGATTCTGCTCATTCCTGAATACAGCTGGAAGGAAAACAGAGATCATTGCTTCAATACACCGTCATAATCTCCAGCCTTCTAGAAACAAACCCAAATAAAAGATAGGCTACTCCCAGCAGCTGTAGGTCTTTATAAATACCAGAAACCCCAATCCATGGACTTTTAGACTAGATAGAAAGAGAAAGCCGCACAGCTCATCCTTAGAAGTTTCTGGACTTAGGCTTCTTAGATTTGAAACTGTCCTCATCATTTTCCAGCCCAATGATTTTAGCCATTGACTTAGCTTTTCTAGGCTTTGATTTCTAATTTCCCAAACACAGAGCAGAACCTAGACCTGTGTTCATTATCTGTTACTGTGTAGCAATATACCACAAAATTTACCGCCCAAAACAATAAGTGCATATTCTCTTGCATTCTTCTGTGATTCGGAATTTGGGAGTGGGCTTATGTGCCTGAGGGTCTCTTATGAACCTGCAGATACAGGTTGAGGTTATAATCATGGAAGTCTTGACTGAGGCCAGAGGAGGCACTTCCAAGATGCGGCACTCACAAGGCTGTGGCCTCGAACCTCTCTTCATAACACGACAGCTGATTGGCAGCTCCAGGATCTTCTGTGGCCTATTCTTAGAAGTCCACCCCATTACTTCCATTGTACCCTGTATGTTAGAAGGAAGTCATTAGCATAGCCTACATGCTCAGGAAGAGGAATTGGGTTCTATCTTTTGAAGCATATCAAAGGCATTTATTTTATTTAAAACTCACCACTCTTATTTTATGGGGTTGAGTGAAAACTGCGTGAGATAGTAATTGCAAAGTACTTGACACAGGACCTAAACAGCAGAAAAAATATTTTCCCCCTCTCTCCTAACTTGAATTTCTTACCCTTTCCATAAATGAAAAAGGACAACTAGCTATCAATTTGAAAGCTTGTCTGAAGAAAATTTCTTTAAAAGAATAGAACAAAGGCAGTCAATCCACATTAATAGCATAAGTCCATTAAAGTTATGTGTTATTCTTGAAATAAAAAGTTGTTTATGGGTTGAACTTTAAAAAGCAGGCAAAAAAAAAGCATGTACAATATGACTTAGTATTTGGTAGTTAATCTATGTATCTCTATGTGTATTAATGTGTATGGAGTATTCTATATTAGCAATAGTTGTCTCTGGGCAGGATTTGTGTTGTCTTAAAATCCTTCCCCCTTGTTTCCTACATGGTTTGAGGTTTTATACTGAGGACATATTTATAAAACTAAAAGACCCATCTATGCAAACAGAATAAACCTGGTAGGATGATCTTAAAAACAGAAAGGGTTAGAAAAAAATAGCTGAAGAGCTGACTCAGTGGTTAAGAGCACTGGTTGTTCTTGCAGAAGACCCGGTTCGAATCCCAGCACCCACATGGCAGCTAATAACTGTCCGAAACCCCAGTTCCAGGGGGTCTGATCCTCCAAAGGCGTTGTACACCATGCGTGCACTTGCATATATGTATGCAGTACACACAAATAAAAATAAAGGAAAGAAAAGAGAAAGAGTTGGGTTGTCGAGGTAGGACACACTGCATAGAGGTGGTTTATTTCCTGTGAAAAATGTGACTACCAGGGTGTCTTCTGTTTCCTTGGGATAGTTGTAAAGATCTCCATGTGCTGGTAGCAGGAAAGACTATGTTTGTGCTAGGAGAGACACATATGGAATAGAAAGGAGGAAGGTGATAGCTTTTGGAGAAAAGAGGAGAAAGGGAAGGGGGACATCCTTATGAAGAGCAAAGGGAAGGCAAAGCTCGAGTGTCTGCAGATGAACTGCTCAGGAGGAAGAGCTGCACCTGGAGGAGATGGTCTACTTGTGATGTACACTCTCTGGTCTCAAGGTGCCTGGCATATCCTCTCTAAATGTACCTTCCACATCAGATGGAAATTTGTTTGACCCTCTTAATAGAGTTGTAAGCAGGTGCTCACTTCTAGCCCATCACACAGTCTGCAGAATGGAGGCATGGAGAAGAGGTTCAGTAATTTGCTTGAGAATAAAAACAGGCTATATTTCAAATGTAATACCTTTAAATACCAGCTTTTATGTCTGCTGACATTCAACTGAACAGTTTCTTACTCAACTGAAATCAAAGGACTTTTTTAAATGTATAAGTTGTTGGGGAAAACGCAGAAATGCTGAGAAAAGCTGCATTTCGAGACGTTTAAATCTTCTGTCAGTTCGCTGCTTGCTTATCTCTTTGTTCATTGTTTGTCTTTCTGACTTCTAAAATTAATTGACATTTTAATGATGTTGATTTTTTACTTATTACCTGTGTCTTTTTTCCCTAGGAGATTGCTATAGGATTCTGAGATTCTGAGCATATGTCTTTAATCATACTCCAGTCGAGTAATAAGATAATGATTCATGTAGAAAATAGCCTTATGCCATTAAAGTGCCATTTCTCTTGACCTTTGTGCTGTCTGGTCAGACACTCCACTTCCACATTTATTAGAACTCTCACAACACATTGTTTGTTCTAAATGATCAATGACCTTGCTAAGTGATTTTAAAAACAAACAAACAAAAAAAAACGTTTATGCACATGTTTAATCCTTTTAGGCTTTTGTCCCTTTATATAGACGTACTTTACACCTGGCATTTTCCTTCTGCCTAAGGCCTCCCTTGTCACTTTCATATTTCAGTTCTGCTACTGATGAGCTCTTTCAGCTTTGCATGTCTGGAAAGTTTTTCCTTCATTTTCACGTGTAGAAGACATGCATGCTAGAAAAGCTAAGGCATTATATATACTGTGATCACTCATGTTTCTCTCAATGTGTACATTACTGTTCTATTTTGCCTTGTCATTGTGTGAAAACCATTTATTTTTTCCTAATTAGAATTTATGTAATGCAAGACGATAAATCTGATTCTTGTTACTCCATTTTTGCTGGAAGCAGAAGTTCTGACTTGTCAAACCAAAGTGATAAATGCTTAAAACATTAAAAACTAACTTTTGATTGTAAAACTCCTTCTTCAAAATTGGCCTGTATTTTCTGTTATTCATATTACCAACTCACTTTTAAAAAATTAAATCCCATAGTGTTTGACATTATCGCTTTTCTTACAGGAAACAGAACATTCAAACTGGATTTTTACATCGCTGAACCTTAATAATGAAACACAAGTTGCAGAATCAAATCCTGAATAAAACTCGTCTAAAAACAAGTTTCAAATAACAAAGGAAAGACAGTCGATCTGCCACCTTAAATTTTATTTGAAAGCAAATATTCATGTAGGAAATTACAACTGGAAAATTATTTGCCACTTAAAGTACTTGAATGAAAGGAGTCGTCAACTTGTTTCTGAGAAGGATTATCTGAGATTATTCCTTTGATAGAATTCTTGACATGGTCACCAGGGAGGAAAGGCAGAGGAGTAGCTGAAGCTCCAGCTGGTCAAGATGACTTCTGAAGAGATGGAAGCTTCTGTTCTCATCCCAGTGACTCAGAGAAAAGTATCTGCCCAGTCAGCTGCAGAGGAAAAGAGCGGAAAGGCTGCAGACGCCAGTATGCCAAAGGCGCACGCTATCAGGCAGGGTGCGCAGACCCCACATGCCATCTCACAGTGGAGCAAACCTAAAGAAGACTCTCCTGGAAGTGATTGGCCCAAGGTTGTCTCAGTAGCAAGGGAGAAAATAGTGAGCGATGAGAACCATAATGAAGAATGTTGGGAGAAAACCATGCCAGATTCTGTGGAAAAGCTCAGCATTAACTGTCACAGTTTATTGCAAAACCCTCAGCATGGCCTTCCTCAGAGCCAGTTGTGTGACACATGTGACACTCTCACAGAGGAAGGCCTGAGTTTGGAAACTGGAATTCCTTCTCCACTGGAAAGCAAGGTGTTCCCTGGAATTCAACTGGAAATGGATGAGCCTCCCGTGAATATGAGCCCTTTGGGAAATCAGTCTGGGATCTTAGAGCCCTGCAGACCTCACCCTGACAGCAACATGGCATTATTTCATTTCCACTATGAAGTTGAGAGAAGAATGTCAGGAAATTTACATACTCTGTCAGAAAACATAATTTTGGATGATTGTGGAAATTGCGTTACACTTTCTGGGGGGCAGCAGAAGAAAAACTTCGTGGCGTATACTTGTAAACTGATGGAATTGGCGAAGACCTGTAGTAATAAGAACGGGCAGCTGTGGTGTGAGCATTGCAACACGTTACATGATAAATACCTGTGCTTTGAAAGGTCCCGCCAGAAGGTCAGCGTGGTCTGTTCAAGTGAGAGCTTCTGCACGGAGGGTTTTGCTCACAGTCTACCTGCCAAGACTTTTCTGAGCCCTTTGGAGGATTTCTCTGATAATTGTGAAGATGTAGAAGAAGATTTTTTCAAAAACAAAAAGGAGCGGTCCACTTTGTTAGTGAGAAGATTCTGTAAAAACGACAGAGAAGTTAAGAAATCTGTGTATACTGGGACTAGAGCGATTGTGAGAACTCTTCCTTCTGGCCACATTGGCCTGGCCGCTTGGAGTTATGTCGATCAGAAGAGAAGCAGTCTCTTACCACCTTGTGGGAAAACAGCGGAACCTCTGTCAACAATGGACAGGAGGCAGAGCTGCAGCCGACATCTGTCAGAAACGCAATGGAATTTGGTAAGAGTTCAAGTTTCTTTTCATTTCTTTTGCTTTATTTTTTCTTCCCTCCCTCCCTCCCTCCCTCCCCTCCTCCTTTCTTTCCTCTCTCCCTTTGTTTTTTTTTTAATTTTTGAGATCGAGTCTTACTGCATAGGCCTGAGACTTTCTATGTATATAGATAACCCAGGCTGACCTTGAACTCTGATCCTCCTGATTTAACCTCTTGAATGTTGAGAGTACAGGTGTGTGCACATGTCTCTTTTCATTATTCTCTTAAACTTGATTTTTAAATCAAAATTTCCTTTGTTTTAATTAATGGAAAATATGAATTGAGCTGTCAAGATATTATTTTAGGGAACTAATTTGTAGTGCCTGGAAAATAGAGATGCCAGTTGATAGTTATTGTGACTAAGTTGACCCTGCAGCAATATAAATAAGTAATAAAATACACACATATATCCTCAGGAGCAAAGAAATTAGAGAGTGAGGTTTTTCCTTCCATGTGGTCCACTGTTGCTTTGCTGGCCTAAAGGAACTGAAATCTTATGGCTTACATATTACAAACAACTTTTTGGTCATGGGCTCCTTAGGTGAGGCCTATGGACTTAAAACAGTACTTTTCAATGCATCAAATGAAATAGAAAGCATAACTAAAGGACAAATTATGCTGCCTTGCATCTATCAGATACAAGATAATTTTTGAAATTGTAAAATTATGATTTAGAGTGCTTTTCATTAGCATGACTGACATTTCCAGCAATGTGATAACTACTATAATTCCCACATAGTGATAATGTAAGTAGAGATTGGTTTCTTTGAGACTTTGCAAATTTTAGTAGTATGTAAGCTGAACATTCTGGGAAGTCCTCCATCCTGGCCAAGTGGAGACAGTCAGTCACCCTAAATACCACCAAGACTTCAGATGTCCATCACAACCGTTCTATGATGTGAAGCTATGTGTTATTTCTACTGGTAAGAGTTACTTCTGGTTCTCCTAAGCTTTGTCAAATGTATTTGTAATTAAAGGAAATGCTAAATTTCCATTTAAGATTAATGGGAATTTTTTTTCATTCTGATCCACATTTCTGGGTCCTCTGAATCCTTTCCACAGCTTTCTCTCTTTAAGCAGCCCGCTCTAGGACATGCGTACAGGATACCTCTTTGGTCAGGCTACTTGCTCTAGACTGGATTTTCCTTGCTGAACGTAGCACCTTGTACCTACCTCTTCCTGGTTGAGCTTTTTCCTTTTCTATTTCCTTTTACTTTTTGAGATAGAGTCTTATATAGCCCAGGCTATTCTCAAACTCATTATGCAGCAAGACTAGCCTTGTCTTAATCCTCCCATTTCCAAGTGCTATAATTACAGGAATAAACCATGATGTCTAACTTATTTTTTCAACCTTGCTAAGTACTCGTGCTTCCTTCTGCCTTTCCCTGTGGGAAAGTGTTTCTAGAACTCTCACATTGCAGTTCTTCATAGTCTCAGTATTAACCTGGTCCTAGAAATAAAGTTTAGAAAGACACTTTTATTGAAATATCACTGGTGTATTTTGGCTTTTTCATCATCAATCAAGATAGCAGACACTGGGGTTGGAGGGATGGCTTAGCTGTTAAAGGCACTGGCTACTCTTGCAGAGGACCATGTTCAGTTCTCATCACCTACATGGTGGCTAACAACCATCCAGAACTCTGGTTCTAGTGGGGGGATCTGATGCCCTCTTCTGGCCTCTGCAGGGATTGACCGACATGGGTTCACCTACATACATGCAGGCCAAACACTCATACATATAAAAATAAATCGAAAAATAAATTTTAAAAAAGACAGCTGACATTAATCAAGCATTCAGCATGTACTAGATCTGGGGAAACATAATTTCCATGCTTGATGTCATGCAATCCTCTTAGCTGGCCTGTGAAGTTGTCATGATTATTAACCCTATTGGATTGCTAGGAAAGCTCCTTCCGGGAAGTCTTGTAATGTGTCCAAGGTTACATAGCTAGTAGATGGCATAGCTAGAATTGTAGTCCAGGATGTTTGCTCTCAGGTAGTTTCTCAGTGTCCAGAAAGAAAATTTGGAGCAGACTTTCAAAGGAGCCCAAGACTGCTGTCATTTCAGTGTCTCATCATTGTGGTTTTCAGATTTGGCTGTATACCAAGGGTGAATTTACAATGTTCAGTGTCCACCAAGACCCTTTCAGTCAGTCATGGAGTTGGGCACATTGTGAATAGTTTTCAAAGTTCCTTTGGTGGTTCTATGAATTTTGAGATCCTTGTGACTGGGAGCTAACCTGAGCTCTTTGCTTTTTTTTATTAGTGAATGTGGGAAATAGCTGTTCTACCCTGCAGATTCTGACCCTGCTTAGGTTCTAGGAGCACCAGAGATCCTGCCTGACAAGTACACACGTTTCTGTTTGCTGACCACTCACCCCAGTGCATTCATTTCTTCCCCTGATCCCACATAGAACCTTGAGTCATGGATGAGCCACTCATCACAGGCAAACCTGTCCTGCTCTGCAATCTGAGGACTTGCCTAGCACCTCTCCGTCATAAGACTGCTGATGACAGCAACACGCCATCCCACTTAAAAGGATGTACAATCCTAAAGTCATGTACACTTGAACATTAAGAGCTCACCAGTAATTTCAGGATAGGGACGTGAATGGAAGCAGATTGCTGCAGAGAGCTTGTCATTGTTTCCCAAGGAGCTGGGTGTGAAGTTCAGATGACTCCCAGCATACCTGTGCTCCCTTCCAGCTTCCTCCTCCCTGAAACCTTTAGACAGCTGCTTCTAAACACCTTTACTGGTCAGGCCTGGGCTGGTTAATTTCCAGTGAAAAAAAATGATGAGTTGAGGCAAATGGTCTCCTCCCGGCTGGGTCTCTGGCGGCTCGAAGAGGCTGCCACACCCTCTGAGTGGACTGCGGCAACTCCTGTCCCCTCGTCTCAGCTGGTTTCCAGGAGGCCGTGGACATATTTATGATGTGGATATTGGTTTAAGGTAAAGAGGGGACACTGGAAACATGTCATGGAAACCATACAAAATTATCTTAGTTTGCTGAGGGAAATAAAATGACAATGAAGAAGAAAAGATATCACTGGGGATGGACTGGCCGCCCTATTCTTTCTAAGGGGAGAGATCTGTAAGGGAGAACTCTTTCTCAACATGCACACCACACCATGGCAATAATTAATTGTTCTTTTCTAAAGTAAACTCTTCTCTTCTTTTTGCTCTTTAGTTAAGAATCTGGTGGAAATGTTTAGCAAAATTAGCATATGTGAGTTATATTGACTCGCCCCAGTTCCTGTGAATTACTTCCTTCATCTAAAAGATCTGTGCCCCAGTGATGTGTACCCAGTCTATTTTCTGATTATTTCCTCTGTGTCCTTCCTGGCTCCTCAGTCAGACTGTAAACTTACGAAAGGGAAGAACTGAGCCCCACAATTCTTATTTTCCTCTTATAATGCAAGCATAATGCCAAGGATGTAGAAGACAAGGACACTTGTTATACTTTGAAACAGTCTCTGGAGTTAACTTGAATCTAAATTTATGACCCTGACTCCTTAAGTGATTGGTTTATCCATCTCTTTGTTCCTCATTACCGTTCCAGTTAATCAGGAATGATGGTGCTATTGTGGGCACCAGTGAAACGCTAGCCTGCACTCATCCCCACGCACTCCTTAAATTACCTGCTTTGTGACTGACTCATTCCACCTTGTTTTCCTTTCTGGTGGCCTCTTGGGGACGTTGACAGCAGTATGAGTTCTGATATTAGTTGGTCCTCATATCTGCAGGGTCTGCATTTACAAAATCAACCCAATGCAGATTGAAAGTATCTGGAAAAATTTGCTGGAACTCTAGTTCAATGCTACAGCTCTTGCCTACCGTTTGTAAAAGCCTGGGTTTAATCTCCAGTAATGACTACACGCCATTGCATTTATCTAGACCTAGTGGTATAGACCTATAATTCCAAGTTACCAGGACTGGACTTGAACTTACTGTCTTCCTGCCCCAGACTCCTGGCAAGAGGCGGCCCTGGAAAACTTGGTGAGACCTTGTATTAAAATTAAAAAATATATATATAAAAAACCTTAAAGGGTATATATAGCTCACTAGTAGGTTGCTTGCCTAGCATGTGTGAGACTGTAGGTTCAGTTCTCAGTACCATAGCAAAAAAAAAAAAATTGTTCAGAGCCTGTACAACCTGTCTTTCTTGCCATTATTTCTCACACAATGCAGTATAGCAACTATTTCAGATCTGGGTTCCCATGGGGGTCCTGGAACAAGCCCCCACAGACCAAGGAACAACTGTATGGCTCAGCTATTGGTAGAGTTCCCCAAACAGGTCTTCCCATGTATTGCAAGAGTGTGTTATTCATTTAATTAATTCTTTGGTATCACATTTTACACTTTTTTTTCCTTGGCTGTCCTAGTCAAAACAGCAGAGTTAATTTATATTTGCACAGCTGTGTAGGGAAGAATGGATTTGAATGAAGACATTAATGAGGATTAATGCTTGCTGACTAACTACATTGCTATCCTCCTCCTGCTTGTGAAAAATTAAAACCCACCCCTTATCCAGTTACGCTTGTACTCCCTCTTCTGCCCTCGATTTATTGGCTCAGCAAAGTAGAGTATTTGGCAAGTGGCTTAAGGCTCCAAGTTAAAGGTTGGTTAAGGGTGTTTATCCTCTTAAAAAATTCTCTTCATGTCTGAGTTTTGGGGAGTTAAGATAACTGCCTGGAGTTATCTTAAAGGAGAAGTTCGAGCACAAGAAGCTCTGGCATTTGCCCTGGCAGAGCTGCCCATGGAACCTGAGCTTTACTGTAATAGTGAAATGCCTAGAAGGGAGCTGGGTGCCCAGGCAGAAATACTACCAGCTCCTGTGTTAGCACTTCAAAGATTTCTCTTCTTTAATCCATAAGAGGATCCACTGTACATGAATATGTATGGTAACATAGAACGAATTCATGCTGAATAAAAAAAAAAGTGAACATTAAGAAAAAAATTAAAATAAAACTTCTTTTTAAAAACTCAGATGAGAAAAACTGTAAACAAAAAGAATCAAAACCAGCTTCTATATTCTGCTTCATTCTTAACTGTTTCCTGGGTTGGAGAGGTGGCTCAGCTGTTAAGAACACTGGTTGCTCTTGCAGTGGACCTAGATTCAGTTCCCAGCACCCACAACCATCCATATGAATGGCAGCTAGCAGCTATCCGTAACTACAGTTTCTGGGATCTGGTTCCCTCTTCTGGCCTCCATGGGCATTGCACAGCATAGGTGCACTTACATACATGCAGGCAAAACACACATGTACATAAAATAAAAATAAGTAGAGCAGAGGCCAAACTCAGAATCTGACAAGATGGCCTGGCTGCCCCACAGGCCGAACCAGTTCAGCATTAAAGCTGAACCAGATGAGAGCAACACCTGTTATTTTCATGTGGCCATTGCTGTCTCACAAAACTTGGTGGGAGTAACTTTCAAACTTGAACTATTCCTTCCAGAAGAATACCCAGTGGCAGCACCTAAAGTACGTTTTATAACCAAAATTTATCACCCTAATGTAGAAAACCTGGGAAGAGTATGCTTAGTTATTTTGAAAGATAAATGATCCCCAGCATAGCAGAGCTGTACAGTTCTTCTATCAATCCAGGCTTTGCTAAATGCTCCTAATCCAGATGATCTGGTAACAAATGATGGAGCTGAGCAGTGGAAGACCAATGAAACCCAAGCCATAGGAACAGTATGGATTAAGCTATATGCCATGCATAATGTTTAGGTCGATCTGTTCATCAGGAGTGCATCACTTCTCCTGCTCTGCCAAGACTTCTTCCATTTTGTTTGCATTGAATGGACACTATCCTAGAAACATAACAGAATAAAGCCCAGGCATCTTCATCTTTGGTGATTAAATGCACATGAGCAAGTCTATGTTTTGTCCTGATTGACTGTTGTAAAACATGAGCAGAGGCTAGACGTGTCATCTGGATTGCTGTGAGGTGTTTATAAGCAGTCACTCCCTGCTTTCTCTCATTTCCCATCATGGTTTAAGTATAAAACACTGTGAATGAAGGTATTTTTCAGGGTTAGCTTCAGGGGTATGGATGTTTTTATTTTATTTTTTTGAAGGAAAGTAAATTTTGTCTTAATTTGATGGTCCCTCCTTGCCTTTTGTAGGATCTAATCACAATGGTTAAATGCAACTAACCAGTTCTTTAGAAAATGCCCTCTAGCTAAGCCTTAGTTTTATTTAGATTCTGTAGGTAGACAAGTTTGATTGTTTGAACTCAAGTGGGAACATTAAATAAACATCACAGCTCTCACTAATAACATTTGACTTTGCTGTCAAGTGTAGATCCCTCCTCCCCGCCTTTTTTTTTTTTTTTTTAAAAAAAGCTTATGACCATTTTGTATAGCTTGTCTGGAAACTTCTGTAAACTTATGTTTTAGTAATACATTTTTCTTATTCTAAAAAACAAACAGTAAATTAAAAAATATTAAAGTGCTTCTTCTTTACTGCCATGCTCAGATAATTAAGAGGTGATGATGAGTTGAATAATAATATGTTTGTTGGTACCAATGTGCTTGATTTTATTGTGTGTGTGCATTCTCACCCGCATGTGTATCTGTGTGCTTATGTACTGGTACTAGGGGTTAGTACCTAAGGCCTCACACTTCATAAGCAAGCACTACTCAATGAGCTGTATCCCCCAGCTTTATTTTCTCTTTCAGATTGAGTGAAGTGAACCTTAGGAGAGAGATGTGTCTCAGGTAGCTCACCGATAATAAATTCATCTCCTAAGTTGTCACCTTACAAATAATGAAACCCATTGAGCCCAGCTGTCAAGGGTAATAGGTAGCTTTTCAAAGAGCAACAAGACTCTGTTTTCTACACTGGGAATTTGGTTACCCTGGAGCTCAGGAGCAATTTGGACCTTGAAATAATTAAAATTACATTGGGTGCTTAGACTGAACTGGAAGCCAGTGCTTGAGGAGCTGCCCGACTGACTCGGTCTTCAGTGGGGTTCATGACATTGGACTGGGATGAGGCTGGCATTTCCTGCTGAGTGCTGTAAGAGGGGATGCAGCCTCCACTCACCCCTCGCAGTGTAGTCACTCCCAGTGCGTCAGTGGAAAATGTGATGGGCTGTTCAAGGCCATCTCTGGGATAATTGAACTGTTCTCCTTTATTGGCTGCCTTGGGCCAGTGTCACATAAATTTACTTTCTCATCTCTATAGCTACACCAGCTCCATGGCTAGGATTTGGAAAGGGATGGAATGAAAACCCTCCACTTGAACTCTGGTTTGCACTGTGCATTCATAGCCACTGCTATTCTCGTGGTGGCCTTGGGATAGAATTAGCCTGAGGAATCATTTCCACCATCCCCGGATGTCCTGCATAACCAAAGCTATCAACTGGAGAGACTCATCCCTTTGAATGACCATAATTACTATGTGGTGTAAAAAAATCAGAGCCAGTGGGCCAAAGGCATGCCATCAGGTAGAACTCTGGTCTTATCTTCACCCTGCATTTTATAAACCAAGACCTCTAGCAACCCATGAAATGACCACCGAAGTCATGATCAGGAGGAGTTTCCCTTTCTGGAAACACAGGGATAGCAGACATATGGGGCTCCTAGACATCTTGGGGTGGAGAGGAGGTTTCTATCCAAATGATTCAGTATTCAAGGACTTTGAAGCATCAGTGTGGGACTGGGTGTGACTATCCTCTGATCTTCATGACTAGACTAACTGGTAACTTGGGCAGACCCTCCCTGAAAAGCTATTCTCAGACAGTGGTGCTGACTCATGCTCTGGACTAGAAGAGTCCCATGACAACCACATGACTCCCCTTTCTGGTGGCCTGTATGCAGAGCTGAAGCATACAAACTGCTGACCCCTACACTAGGCCCCTACTTAGCTGAAGCCCCTTCTGTCCTCAAACCCTCAGAAAGTTCTACAGAAAACCACCTCAGTCTTCAACAGCATGAAGTCCTGAAGTATCTTTCAGGGATAAGAATTGCCCTCTTCCATTAAGCACAAAAGCAGATCTCCTTGGTTGCGGGGAGAGGTGCTCTGATGTCATCTTGTCATCTGTTTTTAAAACAGCTTTTTTGAGATACAATTTAACTGCTTAAAGTATACAGTATACCCACAGATATGTGCACCTTTCCCTGCAGTCAATTTGGAGCACTTTGGTCACTCCAAAAGAAACCCTGTACATCATCCTCCTTTTCCCTATCTCTCACCCTCCTTCCTAGCCCTATGCAACCATTCATCTTTTTGTATCTGTAGAATTCTCTGTTGTGGATTTCATATGAGTGGACTTAGAAAACACGTGCTCTTTTGTGACTGATTTCATTCACTCTGCCTAGGACTTGCAAGGTTTATCTATACTATATCCTATAGCATTTTTAGTATGCCATGATATTTTATTGTGTAATAACATTCCATTGTGTGTAATTTTATTTTACTTACCTACTCCTTAGTTGTTGAACACTGAATTGTCTCCATTTGGGGCTATTATGAATAGTCCTTTGTGAGCTTTTTTTTCACTTGATGTGTTGGGGATAGAACCCCACGCATGCTAGGCAAGTGTGTTCCAACACTGAGGAATATTCCCAGCCCTGTGAGCATTCAGTCACAGGCTTTTGAGATAACATGTTTCTAGTTCTTTTGGGTAGATACCTGGGAATGGAATTGCGGGGTCCTATAGCTCTGTTTTATCTTTTGAGGAATCATCAGGCTGTTTGCCTAAGCAGCTGGCCTATTTTACATTTCTACAACAATGCAGAAAGTTCTCCACAGCCCTAGCATCCTCTGTTATTGTCTGTATTTTTGTTTATAGTCATCCTCGTTGGAGTTGAAGTGATAACTTCATTGTTATTTTATTTGTATATTCCTGATGGTTAACAACTCTGAGCATCTTTTCATATGCTTGTAAGCCATTTGTATATCTTTGGAGAAGTGTCCAGTCAAATCCTGGGACTGAACTCAATGCCTCACACATACTAAGTAAATGCTCAACAACTGAGCTGCCTCAACCCCTTTCCCCATTTTTAAATCAAGTCTTTTTTTTTTTTTTTGAGTTCTTCCATATTCTGCATATAAGTCCATTATTAAGATATTTACAATATATACTTAATAAGGGCATAGCTATAGTGAATGAAAAAAAAATCACGAAATGAAAATTTCAGGTAAATGAATCAAACTAAAAACGGTCATCCTAAGTGAGGTAACCCAGACCCAGAAAGACAAACTTAGCATGTTCATTCTTGGATGGGATGGCAGCTTTGAATCTTTAGATAAATATGTTTCAATCGGAAAATCCATAGAGGTCGGGAAACTAGTAAGGGGCCATGGGAAGTTCACGAAGGGGAGACTGAATGCAGTGTTATAAAGGTGGAACGGAGAACAAGCAAGGAGAAATCAAGTTGGTACCGACCTCGAAGCTTCGTCTGTACTGGCCAGCTTCCATAGTACTAGGAGGTGCTCTGCATGCTACTGGAAGAGAAAGATAATCATTAATCTTGCCCACCTATGAATCCTGTGAGCTCCAGTAATGAATGGCCTGGCAAGATATGTCCAATAGTGAAATAATGGCACTAATGTTATGGAAGGAACCAACTATCTTCCACTTTTATTTAAAGTCTGCTTCACAAAATGCAACCCATACTTGGCACTGTTATCAGAGCAAAGAATCTGTGGCTAGACAGGTCATACAACAAAGGGGAGAACCTACTATTATTATTCTGCTAAATAGACATAGTATTAAACTGACTCCTAAGGTCTTATTGTTCTACCCACAGATTAGTGCATCTCTCAACTCTCACCAGAGAAGCTTCTTCTTACAGCAGATGCTGATTAACACTGAGGCCCACAGCTGGTCAATGTGCAAATAATAAGAGACTACAGAGTTCTCAGCCCTAAATGGGATACCTATATCATACTCTTTCCTCCCAAGGCTTATGGATCATTGCAGATGAGGGAGCAGAAAGATTGTAAGAACCAGAGGTAGTAGATGAATACATGGAAACCTTATTTTCTGGACACCACAGGGTAACTGCACATATAAATCCACAGCACTTGTGAAAGCATGCACAAGTTCTATGGAAACCCAACCCAAACAGAAACCTAGCTTGGATGGGGTAGGTGGGCAAGAAGCTCCTTCCATAGCTGATGATCTGTTGGCGATTGATAGCTGCTGGGAGAGGAACAGTCAGTTTTCTTTAGGGATATGAATCCTGGTAGATTGACCAGACTCAAAGGGATAGACCCACACCCCAGGGCATTTCAGGAACACAAATTATACTTGTTAGGCCTTTGAAATGGCTAAAATAATAATAGAAGCCATGGTGTGGAGGGCCATAGTAGGATGGGATGATGAGAGAGGTGGCCTGAATGTGATCAAAATACATTGTATGAAATTCTCCAGGAATCAATGTAAAAAGTGGCAAGGAAGGTTTACAATTTTAATAGCCAGTGAAACTTGTTACATAATTATTTGGATCGCTTTTTTTCTTGGTGTTTCTCCTATCATTCTGCAAGTAGCAAACTTTAATTACGATTTTCTACATGATTTGTTCCCCAAATTATTCCCAAGCCAGTTTGCATAACTTTTCTGTCTTTCACTCTTCCCCTTAGTCCTTAGCTTTTATTATCTAATCATTTTCCTGTGTGGGAAATTATAATTTCAGCCTACAAACTGGCATATCAAAGAAGGGTATCAAATATCTGAGGGGGAGCCCACTGCTTCATGTCAAAGTACCCCGTTATGCACAGGTACAAGCCAGCCTAGAACTTGGGTGAGCCAAGCAAGGTAGACACAAAATTTCAGAAGCCTCACAGATGGCAATCCTATACTTACAGTGACTTCCCCCTTAAATCCTGAATGCTTGGCAACTCAGGCATCTCACTTTAGTCCCAACTCAGGGCATAAGGATTTAAGAAAGTCTGTCACTTAGATATGAATATCACGCTCTTAGTTCAGCAGTGGCCTTTGACTGAGCCCAGTATACCTCAACATAGTTTTAGAACACAGCAAAAGTGGCTCTTAACATTTTTAAAAGGTTGGAAAAAAAATCTGAAGAACATTTCATGGCAAGCAAAAATTACATGAAATTCCAATGTCCATGTTGGTAACTGAAGGTTGTTGAAACACTGCCCACTTCGTCCCTTTCTGCCTCATCTATGGCTGCTTTCACACTGTAAGAGTGAAGCTGGGGTGCTGCAAAGGCAGTTGCTGTCTGGTAACAGAAGGTGATCTTCCCTGGCTTACACCTGACCAACTCTTATCTATCCTCTGGGCCTGAGCTTCGTGCCAGGTCCTCTCACTGGCCTTCCCTGACAGCACCCACTCCAACCCCAAACACTGGTCTAGAATTTCTCTGAGAGTCAGTGTTCCGTACATTCTTCTTGAATGTCTGCCTGAATTACAAATAAAGGAATATAGTTTCTACCAACTCCTGATCTCCTTCCCAAGTCCACTGCAGGCTTGTAGCTAGCCTTCTCTGTGCAGAGCTGAGAAGCAGATTTTTTTATGCTCCCCCTAAACAGAAGTGGTATTTTTTTCCACTGAAATTCAAAAGGATCTTTTTCAGGCCTGTGAGCCCAGACAGCCATGTTCTCACCTCCCCAGACTTGGCCAGAGAGACAAAGAAGGGTCATGTTTGCATCTCTTTGTCTCTGGCTCCTTCTTTGAATTGCTGTTAAAAATCCTGGGAAGGTTTCCAGAGGTGGAGACTGCCCTGTGTTGCAGCAGCCTAGAGAAAAGAAGCCCCCTTGTAAGGCTTTTCCACGGCCGTTCAGATCCCCAATCATTATCTGGAACTTTCTGCATGGACCAGAAGGAATCCAGCTTCTTCTTTTCAGTAGAGGTCAAGGACAAAGGACAGCTTGCTGTGGTTGCAAGTTGGACAGATTATTCTTGGGGTGGAAGATGTTTGGCCTGTTCTTTCAGACTGACCGTCCCCCCCCCGCACTCTCAATAATAGACAAAAGACAGGACTCTCCTGAAAAGACTCAAGTATCAGTTCTGGTTCTGCCATTAGCTGATGTGTGACCTTGAACAAGTCACTTTAGATCCTGAGTCTTTAGTTTCATTGGGTATAACAAGTGAAGGCAGCCACCCATATAGTCATTGGCTTCCTTATGTCAGCTACTGTGTATATAATAGATATGTAATTTAATATATTGTGTTACTCATCCCTTACTAACTCTAGGAGACCACCAGTCTTTGACTTCTGATTTAAAGTCCAATCCTGGATTTTGCATTGAAAGAATAGTCTACTCCTCCCAGCAGTGCCTCCTTGAGGTCTGTTGGAGTGAACCTTGTCCCTCCCTAACAACTGATGTAGCAGAAAGGCAGAGGAGAAATGCCCTTCATCATAGGCTGTCTCAAAGTACATGTAGCAGTGAAAAGCAAGTACTCATGCCAGACCAGGTGCCACAGCCTGTAATCTCAGCACCTGGAAGGCTGAAACAGGAGGATTTGGGAGTTTGAAGCCAGGCCAGGTTACATGGTGAGACCCTGTGCTAGGGGCCAATCTTTTCTGTTTCATTCTTATAGCAACTACCTACAAGACAGGTATTGTTAGCATTCCCACCGAATACTCAGAACAAGTAACAGGACCCCAGTCCCAGGGTCAGAATAGGGATCCAAGTTTGGCTGCCTTGGAAGTTTGTAGTCTATCCGCAAAGTTCCTCTAGAAAGTTCTGATGCAACTCATTCCTCTAACTTGGCAGAAGTTCTGCTCTCTTATTAAATGTGCAAGTGCTGAGCTAGACGAGTCCTGGAGCGCTTTTAAATGTGAGCTGGGTGTGACCTTTGGATGAAATGGGAGAGTGAGGAACAATACCAATCCTTAATATGAGGGGCGTGTTGGCTATTGAAATGGCTGGGATTTATTTTTATGACTCAGCCTGCTAGGGGAGGAAACCAAGCCCTAAGGTTTGAATTTTCTTTACTGAATTGCTGTAATTTAGTAAGTAAAAAGAACAAAGTCCAAAGCAAACTGCACACATCTGATCATAATCTACAGCTTCTTCGTGATGGCGCTGAAATGCCCCTGACTACTGGGAATGTAATTTAGTACTTTTCCATTTAGAAGTTTTCCAGGATCGCCAAGGGTTTTGACCAACTGACCTCTGCATGAAGAACATGACTTGGTAGCTTTTTTTTTTTTTTTCTTCTTGCATAGTCATGCCATTAAGATGAGGTGGTTACCACCTTCACTTACAAGGCCCTGAGGTGGGAGAAAAATTGGACCTGGTTGTGTATGCAAGCAGCTGGCAGATATTATAAACTCTACCTGCAAATATAACTTTCCTCCTTTTCATCCATGCTCTAAGGACTCAGGGTGTGACACAGAGGAAAGGGCGGGGTGGCAGCCTGTGTGCCCTTCCTGAGTGCTGCGAGCATGGAGTCAAATCTGCTCCCAAACTGAGGTTGTCTTTTCACAGTGTTGGTGTGAATGAATCACTTCATTTATGGCTTGAGATTAGGTAAGTTTTTTCACCAACACCTACGTGTTCTTACCCCGGTTTTAATAAGGAATCAATTTGTTGGTAGACCATGTTGAGTAGCTTAGCTTCAGACAAATTTAGCACCAAATATAAATGGTGACACTTTAATAGTGAGTGTGATATGCCTCGAGAGCCAGTATGTGGGAGTTTGGCAGCTGGGGGGCCCCCTGAGGCTTACATTTTCCAGACTGTACTACCCTTCCACCAAATGGGAACTCCTTAGCCTTGAAATTTTCTCCCCTAGAATAAGGGGAAATTTCATCTAAGTCTAAATTACTTAGTAGCAAATGCATTATTTTTCTCTTTAATGAGAATTAGATCTCAAGCCCTGGTTGGACCAGCCAGTTCTCCTTGTCATGGCCACAAACCCTACATGGCCACTGTAATGATGGTATGGCTCTGGTATGGCTCATATTTTTGTGAGGAGAATGCCATTATTACAGTGACCATATTTTCCAAATAAAATATTGGTAATATTTTACTTAGAAGAAAGAGGATAGAATATTTCAAATTGAGACTGTCCTAGAAATTCAGGAGTACATGATTTCAGCAGCTATGGACGGTGGTATAAAGGCAGGGAAAGTGAGTGAGCGTAAAGTCTAACTCATCAGAAACATCAAGAATTGTAGCTTGGGTTGGTGGCTCATGCCTATATGTCCAGCTCTCAGGAAGGTAAGGCAGGAGGATTCTGAGTTCCAAGCTAAGCCTCGCCTACAGAGTGAAATACGATATTAAAAAAGAAGCTCTGGGCTAGAGAGATGTTCAGTACTTAAGAGTACTAGCTGCTCTTGCAGAGGACCTGGGTTTGATTTTCGGTACCTACATGGTGGCTAACAACCATCTGTAACTCCAATTCCAGGGGATCTGACGCCCTCTTCTGTCCTTTGTGAGCATTGCATGACACAGGTGCACTTACACACATGAAAGCAATATACTCACACACATAAAATAAAAATAATAGATGAAAGGTTTTTTAAAGAAAGAGGTTCCGCACCACGGGGTAGTGATGGCCACACGGTCCACACGGGAAGATGACGCATTAGCAGCCCAGGGAACGCAGTACTTTTCTCAGAGTTTTGGCTCTGTGGTGTGTGTGTGTGTGTGTGTGTGTGTGTGTGTGTGTGTGTGTGTGTGTATGTGTATGTGTGTGTGTGTGTGTGTGTATATGTGTGTGTGTGTGTGTGTATTAGGAAGGCATGCTCCACTAAATAAAAGGCATCTCATTCTAGGGAATCACGTTGGCAGGATGCCCCTGTTTTTTGTTTATGCTGTCATTGAGCTAAACATCTCCATCCTCTGAGCTTGAGTTGAGATTTTGGAAACAGTTTATTGCAGCATCTAAGATAATGCCAGCTTGGGTTAGACATCAGTAGATGAGTGTCTTTAAAGGATAAGATTGGTTATATTGGGGGGGGGGTCTTACAGACTCGCTGGGGATGAAAGGAGATATTTTAGAAATGTCTGAGTCAAAGTAAAATGATAAGTCCTATATGCAATGTAAACTTGAATAGAAATTTGATCATGTTTTCCTAATCTTGCCTATTAATTTCCTTTGATGGGCAGTTCAAAGGCAGCCCCAAATCCATAATGCACCTTTGGGTTTAGGGGCACACTGGGATTTAGCCTCATCTTCCCAACCTCCCTTGACTGTATACCCTGCACAATGTACAACACATCCAACCGTGCATGGCCATGCAGGGCAGCACCACATGGGACAGAATCAGAGGGGCTGCCAAAGCCAAAACCTACAGCTGTGTTTCGTTTGGATTCTACTCTCCTATGCTCAGCACAGTGGAGTCCATTGAACTCTAACGGCCTGAGATATAAAGAGATTAGATTGGCTCCAGCACCTGCTTTTCTAGTAACTATGACCTATAGAACTTTTTAGCTGGAAGGCCATCTTCCATAACAAAATCAGCCCTCATTTTATTTTCAGTTTTTATCAGTGTGTATTTATTACCCAAAGTTTCGTTATGACGTTTCCACACATACCATGTTCTTTGACCATATTCACCATCTCTGTTGTCTGTTGCCTCTTTTACTCACCCCCCCTTCTTCTCCCACATCACTAACAGTCCCCCATTTAATGTCCCTTCCTACCCCTAAATTTTGATATATTAATTTTTCATGAATTTATTTTTATTAATTTTAAGTTAACACACAGCATCGCCCCCTAAACTCGGCATGAGAGAAAACATGTGGTACTCTGTCAAAGGATTTTCATTTAACAGGGCGATCTCCAGTTCATCCCTTGTCCAGCAAATGGCACAGTTTTGTCCTTTGTTTTAGCCCCTCATTTTATGGGTGGCTAAGGCCCCAGTCAGCTAAAGTTAATTGAACCAGTTCACATAACTAGTGATTGAAGTCCCAGAATTAAACTTTGGGTCTCCATACACTGTCTTCTCAACCCTAAGATAGGATAAAAGCTGTAAATTTTGCTGGAGTGGTAGCACACCCCTTTAATCCCAGAACTTCGGAAGCAGAGGGAGATGTATCTCTGTAAGTCTGAGGCTAACCCATGACTTTAGCACTCCCCAAGACACCACCAGCTGTGGAGAAGTTTGCTGTGGGCTGGTGGGGGAAAGGTGGAGCTCTCTCTCATTTCTCCCACCACTTCCCAGAGTGCCAATAGCCTTGGTTAGTATATGTTTTGTCAGTTTTGACCTGCTTTCTCTGGTCCATTCTGGTCTTCACAGCATATCATGCCTTCAGGTTTGAGTGAAGTTTTTTATTTTGTTTTGTTTCTGTTTTTGCTTTCTGAACAGAGTTGCATGTATATCAAGCTAGCCTAGAAGTTGCTTTATGGCTGAGTATGACCTTGAACTACTGATCCTCTTGCTTCCACCACTCCTGGTGCTGGGAATATAGGCATGCACTGCCACACCTAGCTTTGTATGGTGTTGCATATCAAACCCAAGACTTTGCACATGCTCGGCAGGCAGTCTACTAACTGAGCTATAACCTCCATCCCCTGCCTTCAGTTCTTTAAGAGGATGGCTCAGCTCCTTGCAATGACGTCATCAGTTCTTTAAGTATGTCCCTTTAATTTGAATGTAGCCAGCTTTTGTGAATTCATTTCTCCCCTTAGTCTAGTTTCTTTCCATCTTTCACTTGGCAGTTACCTCTCTCTGGTTAATGACTGTAAGTTCTACAGAGTATGTAAAACAGCCAAAGGATCCCTCCCAGTCTCTCAAGAGTATATTTCTCATGTTCTTTTTCTCTTATTTATGAGAAACAGAGCCAAATTTGAGACAGCCCAGCAGGAGGGACCAGACCTAGCCCAGGAAGAGCTTGTGCCATCTAGGCCACAAGGAATGAAGCCAGAAATCCAGGCTTGTTAAATGACACTAGAAGGGCCTTTGAGACCATCAGGTTCAACTTTTCATCTTCTAGAGAAGGAAACTGAGACTGAAAGTGAAACAACAGACTCATTCTGATCTGCTCCAGCATCAATTTGGGAACCACTTCTGGTACCCTGGTTGACCTCAAGCCAATTTCCTGTTTTGTGTGACAATACCAAACTCTCAAGAACTGAACTGATTTAATGAGATCTCATGGCTGCATAATGGTTAAGAGTATATAAGTTTGGAAGCCAATGTGCTTGGACTCAAATTCTGATCTGGTCCTTAGCAGCTCTCTGATCTAGTCCAAGTTCATAGATCTTTCTGTCTCTATTTTTAAAATGGGGGTGATCATTTCACCCACCTGTAGGACTGTTAGAAAGCATAGTAGATTTTCATATGTTAAATGTTAACATCTGTCTGAAAAGTGTTCTAAAAATTTAAGCAGTTATTACAGTACCTGGTATGGTATAAGTGTTGTTTTTCTTGGTTCTTAAGCCTCAGTTTGAACCACAATGCTACATTACCTCCCAGTAAGCAGTTTTCTCCAGGAGCCCAGATAGAATAACATAAACTGTGGAAGGCAGTCTCTAAGCACTCCCAGAGCCATGGGAGAATTGATGTGGTCTGAGAAAGCTCCCTCGTCAGGAGCTAGAGTTGCTTCTCTTCTACTAATGAGAAGTCAGAATGTCCTACCATAGGAAACTTGACCATTTCCTCCCTGGTGGGAATCCAGGTGACTTATCCCAAATATGATGCTGATTCCAGGGTCCTTTGTCATTTTGTCTTAGCCATTTCTTTCCCTCCTCCATTTTTTTTTATTACTTCACATAAAATTTAAAGTGGTGCAATTATTGCCAATAGAACAGGAGCTATCCTATTTTGTTTTCAGGTACCTATTACAAAAAATTGCTTCCTCCACTTGCAAAAGTTATTTGCAACATCTGTTGATGTGAGGCAGAGAACAGTTCTTCCGTGTATGTAGTTGGTGATTTTCAGTAATGACATAAGCAAGCACCCATAAATTTACCATCCCCAGTGAAACTGGGACCTTAGCAAGCGCTACATGTAGCCATATGGGTCTCCTCTCTTGGCCACCCAAACATCTGCATGCCTCTCCCAGCCCAGGTACCACGGCTGTGAGTCCTGTTTCCTGTATTCATTCCCTTGTATCCGCAGGCACTGTTAGGAATCAGTCATTCTTTCGTAGTAAATACCACTGAGGTGAACACTTCAAACTGGCTCGTTTTCATGTGAATTTTCTTTAAAATTATAGGTTTTTCATTTTAGTTGCTTTCTACTTTATGTAAAGACGGACTGTCATCATTGGAGACTTTTTATACAACATTAGATTTCTAAGTTTAATGTGCACTGATGTACATTGCTGTATCATTTATTTTGATTACTACATCATAGTTTCTGTATCAGTTTCCTTATGTATTTTCCAGCCCATGCACATTTATATTTTTAAAAATAATTTTAAATCACCATTTGATGAACATTTTTGTATATATTAATTGTTATGTGTGCCCCACAGTTTCTCTTGGTTATATACCTAGGAATGGCATTGCCAGTACATAGTGTATGTGAATGCTGCAATTTGTGAGATCGGACTTATGTGTTTCTGACTTCGTTGCACTAGTTAACCCCCACCCTCTCCAGGGACGTTGAAAAGATCTAACCATAGATGATGCTTTCCAACTTGTTATTTTGTTAAACTGTTTGAAAACTGCTTCTCTATGGTTACTGAATGGCTTTTACCACATCTTCATGTTTTCATTGGATGGGTGTCTTTCTTATTCTGTGAGACATCAGTTTTTTGGCCTATTTTATGTCAGTGCTTTGTTTCTAATTTAGGGTTAAAATAATAAATATTCTTTTTAGGGTTTAAATAATAGATACTCTTAGCAGTATGTATTTTAGTTTGCTTATATTACTACTATTTTCTCACAGTTCTAAACTTTTTTTTCTGTGATTTTTTTTTTATATAAAACTCTTGATGTCTATATACAAACTGAAATTTGCCCTTTTCTGCCTATGGTGTATTAGTTACTCTTCTGTTGCTGTGATAAAACAGTGTGACCAAGAGAACTTATAAAAGGATGAGTTTATTTGAGCTTACTGTTCCAGGGGAGTTAGAGTCTGTCATGGCAGGGAGGCATTGTGGCAGGAGGTGGCCCGAGCAGGAGCAGAAAGCAGAGGTTCACATCTTCAGGCAGGCACCAGAAACAGAGAGAGACTGGGGATCGGCAAGGCTTAGGAACTCTCTCAGCCCACCCCCAGTGATGTGCTTCCTAAGCATAGTCACAACCTCTAAGACCTCCCAAAACATCGCCACCCAACTGGAGACAAAATGTTCAAATACTTGGAGCCTATCAGGGACATTCTCATTCAAGTCACCACATATGTTCTGAAATATACATATTTCCTGCAAGAAGCTTTAAGGTTTTACTTCAGACATCCAATTCTTGAACCTGTTAAAGTGCTTGATTTTGTCTATAGCCTAAGGCAGAGAGCCTTTTTTATCTTCTTTCCATTTCCCAGCTCTCATCTGCCATATCCCATATTCCAATTTTTAAATGTGCGTGTGTCTGCTGAACCCTTAGCTCCAGGCACTGGCTTTTGCCCATCACTGTGACAGTACATGAGGAAGTCTTGGCAGCTTCTCCTCAGAAGTGTCATTATTATTCTTGGCCCTTCACACACACACATACACACAACCCTCTTTAGATTATTATTGAAGCATAGCATACCTACAAGAAAATACACAAGTCATATAAAGTGTGCAAATCAAAGTATGTCCCAAAGTAAACACAATGATTTAACCAGCACCAAAACCAACAAAGGAAACATTCTCTCCCTAGAGTCACCCTTGACCTCTTTCCAGTCTCTTTCTCTACTTGTTGCAAAATTTACCAGTCCTGAGGCTGGAGAGATGGCTTAGTGGTTAAGAGCACTGGCTGCTCTTGCAGAGGACCCAGGTTCGAGTCCTAGAACCTACATGGTGGCTAACAACCATTCCTAACTCCAGTTCCAGGGGAATCCAACGACCTCTTCTGACCTCCACAGGCATTGCCTGACACAGGTACACTTGCATACATACGGGCAATACACTCAATCACATAAAATTAAAATATTTTTGAATTTCCAATCCTGAGTTGGTTGGGGGAAGGGGAGGGATGGGAATAATGGAAAGACCACACTCATGTATGCAATTCCAAGATATAAAAGTTACCAATCCTGCTTTTTAAATGGTTTTTTAGTGAAATTTTGTGAATTGCATACAGTCTGTATCAGTCATATTCAGATCCTCTCCCCTGTTTGTACTCACCTTACTATCCTCACCCACCCAATTTCATGCACTGTAATACATTACAGCTTATTAAATCAAATTCCTGTCCCCAAATGCCCTTCTGTGTGGGCTCATCCACTGGAGCCACAAGACCCATCAAGAGTCTCACCCTTAAACAAGACTAATTCTACCCTTCCCAACAGCCTTTGGTCACCAATACTTCCTCAGATAGAGTTGGGGTTTCTTACCTACTTCCCCATAGCTACACTGCGATTTTAAGTGGGACTTGTGCATGCTGCCACCATTGTGTGCATATGAGTAACTGACCGGCTGTCTGGAAAACTCTTGTTTCCTTGTGGTCATCCACCTCCTCTGGCTTTTACAATCTTTCCACCATCTTTTCCACAATAATCCATGAGTCTTGGGAGGCAGAAATTTGATATGAGTGTCCTATTCAGGGATAAGCACTCTGCAGACTCTTATTCTCCGCACACTGGTCAGCTATGCTTTTCTGCTATATAAAGAAACTTCTCTCGTGAGAGTTGAGAGAAACATTAATCTATGGGTATAACAACAAGTCATTAGCAGTCAGCTTAATATTATATCTGTTTAGCAGAATAATAGTATTAGGCCCTCCCATGGCATGTGTCTAGCCTCAGGTTCCTAGGCCTGATATCAGTGCCAGTGGACTTTCATCCTATGAAACAGACTTTACATCTAAATATAAAGTAGTTAGTTACTCCCATAATATTTGAACCACTGTTACACCAGTGGGCATATCTTCCCAGGCCAGTTATTGTAGCTCACAGGATTTACAGATGGCCTAGTAAAGTTGATAATTAATTTTCTCTTCTGGTAGCATACTAGCCCCTTCCAGCACTATGAAAGCTAGCCAGTAGTGATGAGACTTTGAAGTCAGCACCAGCTTGAGTTCTCCTTGTTTGTTCTATAGCTCATGTATTTAGTGTATTTTCAGCAATAGAGTCTTAATGTGAAGTTGTTGTGGGTAACCAAGAAGAGAGGCAATGGCCGGTATTGTTTGAGAGTCTATGCAACCCCTGGTCAAAAGCTCCCAAAGAAGGAGTCCATTCTTGGTATTGGGCTTTTACTCTGTTAGCCTATGGTGTCTAGCAGGGCTATGCTCTCCTTCCCTTTTTACAATGTGTATGTATATACTTTAAGATATTTCTCTAGTGGTAGGTTTTCATGTGGCCTTTATATATAAAGTCTTTAGTGTTAGTCATCCCTGCCCAGTTCTCTGCCCTGCCCTTCCCTTCCCCACTGCATTCAGCCCTGTCTTTGAATACTGTAGATTCATTTGAACTTTCTGTGGGTGAATCCCTGTTTTGTAAGTCTCCTGCATTGTGTCTTTGAGATTCTTCCATGTTGCATGCATCTGTAACGTGTGCATTCTCGTGGCTATTTCCTGTTCCATTTCATGAATAGCTTATTTTTTATCCATTCCTCTGTTAACGGTCACTTGGGTTGTCTCAGTTTGGGGGTGGTTTGAATAGTGCTGGTCTGTTTCCCACCAGCCTCTAAGCCCAGCCTTCTTCCTATCACACCCCTATTCATTCTACCATTCAAGATCCTGGCCATTTTACAAAGTCTTAAGTATGTCCCATCCCTTTTTCGAAGTGCTCTCAAAGTGCCCTGATCCACCAAGTTCTTCTCTGCCAGTGCATCTGACTTTATGCCCTGGGAGTTGAGCTCTTAAGTGCAGTACACAAGGCTTTTTAAAAAACTTTGGGGCTAAAGAGATGGCTCAGTGGGTAGGAGTGCTTGCTGTGTAAGCATGAGAACCTGGGTTCACATCCCAACACCTAGGTAAAAAAATTTGGACATACCTGCAACCCTGGTGCTAGGGAATGGGGGTGGAGAAAGGGGACCACTGGGGCTTGCTTGCTACTTGCCAGGCTAGTTCCAGGTTCTGTGAGAGACCCTGTCTCAAGGTAATAAGACATAGAATCATAGACTAGGGCACCGAATGTCCTTCTCTGGCCTCCATGCGCATGCAGAGGCACACGTGCTTGCACATATATATGTATTTATATCACACAGACATATTGAACCCACACAAAGTGCAAAGGACAAATGTTTTAAAATAATTATTTTCTAGTAGCTGTGAACTAACAAGGTCTAACTATATTTGCCAAGAAAGAAGTCAAATAGATTTTCCCAAACATGTAAACAATAAATTCCTTTTTAGTCATATGCAAGGAAATGTGAGACTAAAGTCAACAAGATGGCTGGCATAACCACCTTCCATTTTATTATTATTTGGGAGAAGGCTCATGCCAGGTTCATAGCATGTAGTGATGCAGAAAATGATCAATGACCCTTGTGTGTCTGCCCTTAATCATTGCCATTCTAATAGAGTAAGATATTTGGAAGAAGTCAAAATAGGATACCTATTAATATTGGTTTATTTTAATGCCACAAGATAACGAGGCAATAGGAACCTAGTGTCAAGTTTGACTACTTTGAGAGTCAAAGGCTCTGTGAATTAACAGTTGTTCAACATGCATAATTTTCTTGCAATGGAGGCAAGACATCTGAATATACTAAATTAGAAAATACTTAGGTAAAAGTAAAATCAAAACAAAAAAAAATACAACTTACAGAGTTATTTAGAAGAAATTGAAATTGCAGAAGAGACTCATAGTTGTTCATGAGTGAGAAGGTTTCTTTATGATGTTGCTACTAACCTTGGACTTCTGTGAGCCAGACATCATGACTGTACCTCATGTGAAGTGAAACTGCTCACCAACAGGATCATACATTGCATAAACTCGAAGGGAGGAATATTCATCTCAAAACTGTCTAGACTTTTCTGTTTAAATGGTCAGACATTGGTCAGTATTGGAGGCCAGAGGCATTAGAGAAACACATTATTATGAGACCACTGCAGTCAAAATTTAGTCATCACTAGTGAAATAAACCTGGTTCAACCGAAATGTGCTGGGACCAAATACGTAGAATTCACAGTTGTCTTTTAAATTTGCTTTGCTGATGCTGGGTAGGGATCCAACTCAAGCCACTGCACATGCCAGACGCACACTTTACCAACTGAACTGCATTCCTGACCTCTTAGGTCTTTTGTTTGTTTGTTTTTTGAGACAGGGTCTAATTTTATAGCCCAGACTATTCTCCAATCACAGTCCTGCTGCTTCAGTCTCCTAAGTGCTGGAATTACAGTCATGGGGCGATACACCTGGCTTCTGTCTGTAGCTCCTGAGGACAGCTAAGTCTGTATCACAACCGTGTTCTTATTAGCAGCACATGCATGTGAACTTCATCCTAATAGACCAGCTGTGGATCATCAGATCCAGCCGTTCGGAATCTTCAGGTATATTCTTTTTAATCTAGTCTCTAGGCTTCAATTATGAGAAAAGCACAAAAGTAACACAAATTTATTGTAAAGAAAAAATTTTAAATGAGTTATTTCTTCCTTCCCTGATTTCTGAGTCCTGTCTTCCCAGAGTTAAGGTTCTTTTGGTTCTGTTTCTACATTGTTCCTGTGAATTCTTCTGTTTTAAAGTTTGGGGGACATGCATTTCCTACTTAGTGCTGTAACCCTTTCTGTCCAGAATCATGTTTTCTTTGCAGGACAGGTTCCCAGTGTTCATCTGCTCACATGCTAGTGACTGAGAGGGAGGATGCCCAAAAGGAAACGTGCATGCTCTGAGAAACAACGACGGTGTTTCGGTGTTCGATTGGGTTGGCACGTAGTATTGCTCATAACCACGACCTGTGATTGCTGTTTTCCTACCCTTTATTCCTAAATATTAATATTTGAAGAAATAATAAAGATTTCAGCAGAGATGAGTGATCTCTTTAGAGAGTGAGGGGAGGCTGGGAAGATAGGTGAAGTGCAGTCCATGAATCTGTTAGTTTGACCGCTTAACTATAAAATTCACTGTGGAGTGTTCTTTCACTAATAATGTCTTTTGCAGATGTTTTTGAAGAAAGTTGAAATTATGCTGGTAAAAGCACATTTAGATGCCACATTGCAATTTAAACATACTGTATTTTATTTCCTTAAGCACAAAAGCAGGCAAATTTCCCTCCTTTTCTTCTCCCCTTTTAATTAAAAAAATAAAAAGTCCAAAGACTTTTTTTACTTGGACTGAAAATCAATAATGTCTTTGGGAATAAAGGTAGTGAGCATGTTTCATTCTGAATTAACCAGTAGTTGCCTTTGAGCATGAAAAGCAATGTCTTTGGAAGGTGGAAATATATATAATGGTAAGGTATGATTCATATTATTTCCCCAAGGTTTCATTTTCATTTTTATTTTATTATTCTTTGACTCCATGACCAAACGTTTATTTGGTGCTCGCAAATTGAAACAGGCTGGACTGGAACAAGGCATTTGTCGTTGCCCATGAATTGCCTTGGATAGGTTTCTAAGTCCTCCACTGAACCTGAAGTGTGCTGTCCCAAGGAGCATTTCTGAAGGAAAATTCTGGAAGGACCTTCATTTCCTGGCATTTTCATGGTAGTGGCGTGTAGACAGTCTAGCAAGCACTTAAGAGCTCTGGGCGGCTCCTGGCTGTCCTGTTAAGTACCAGTGCAATGGTCCACAATTTATTTGATCTCCCCGAACCTCAGTTTTTCTCACCTGAAGATGGAGAATAATGAAAATCACACCTCATTCAGAGAGTCTCGGGGACGAGATAAGTGCAAAGGCTATACACGGCATGTAGAAATTGCTCAGCCAAATTGCACTATGTGATGATCATTACGATCACCATGGGTGTACCAGTGATAACGCAGTTGTTTTCAGTAGGTCAGCTCTGGCAAGTGGGACCAGTTCTTATCTATTAGCATTTGGACTCCCAGTGTGCCTTACAGATAGCAGTCACGCAGGAGGGGTTGATAGGACAGCACTGAAAAGGTGGAGGGCTGGGTCCTGCCTTCTCCTTGATGAGGGCTCTATCTTAGAACTGTGCTCACAGTTCTTGAATGAAAGAAGGACTAGGATCTGCTGTTTCACATTCCACCCAGGAATTGTCAGTGCCAAGATGTCAGTCACAGTAGTGGCAGCCAGTCTTCTTGTTTCTGAATGAGACTGAAAAGGAGAGCATATCTGAGAAACAGAAGAGTCCATTTTACAGAGTGGCCATTTTCATGCCTGTTTATTTCTAATAAGTGTGCATGCGTGCGTGCGTGTGTGCGTGCGTGCGTGTGTAGTGATCCATGTGCGGTGTATTTGTTGGCATGGGTTTGGGGGAGGTGGGTATGCCCACTGCCATTGTGTGCACGTGGAGGTCAAGATCTCTTTTTTCTTGGTTGCAGCTGGGGAATCACCTGTCTTGCAATGGAATGTCTATGATTATAGAGATGTCCAGTTTACCTGGGTTCTGGGGGCTCAGACTCAGGTCTTCTGCTGTGCAGCAGATACTTTATCCACTGATCCATCTCTCCAGCCCTTTTAAGTAAATTATTTCAAATTATATGCTCAGGTTTAGATTTGTGAATCCTCTAGAATTCCGGCCGAAGAAATAGTAAATTCCTACTGTCTCTGTACAAACACGATCAGCTCATCAGAGGAAACAGGTGAGTTTCAAAGTCTTGGGACAGACTTAAGGAAACCTTACAGGACAAGAGGGAATAGTCAACCCCTCGCTTCTGCTGAGTATGGCTGTCAGCTGTCGTTGCTGATCTCCCCCAACAAGGATGCAGTCAAATCAAAGCAACCTGAAAAACGCAAACTCCCTCAAAAGTTCTGTAAAGGCAGTAGAGCCAGATCTTCCCTGCCGGGCTCTGGTTCCAGCCCCACAGTTTCTCACCTGCCCCTTCACTGCCAGTTCCTCCCTTTACCGAAGGTCATTCCAATCACATCTTCAATTTCTGTATTTTTCCTAAACTCTGGCATTTCTATGCACCTGTGACGATTTCAGGTTACTAGAGATGAAGTGACTGGATCAAAGAGTATACATAATGTTAGATCCTTGATACTCAATTCCACATTTACCTTTAGAAGGACTGTGTATTATTTATTTTCCTGATATCTGTGATAAAATATCTGAAGGGAGACACTTACAGGAGGAGCTTACTTACGTTCTCACAGTTTGAGAGAATAGTCCATCATGGCAGGGAGGGCATGGCAGCTGGAACTCTGTTAGCAGTGGTGAGAGCTTGATGCAGCTACTTGTAACATGGTGCCAACCAAAAAAACAGAGAGACGGACCGGGTTGGGGAGTGGAGCTGGACTATAATCCTCAATGCTCTCTCCTACCTCTGCTCCAGTGACCCACTTCCTCCAGCTAGACTGTACCTCTTCAACGTGCCACAACCTCTCAAAATTATCGTAAGCTAGAGACCAAGTGTTTAAGCATAGGAGCCTGTGGGGGACATTTCACATGCAAACAGTAGCAGTTAGCAACCAACATTCTACCAAATTGTGTTCGTGGCTCTCATTATGTTCTTTCAAAGGAGACCCTCACAAAAATGTTTTCTATTGCTGTATAACAGTTATCACAAGTGTAATGACCATATGAATTTACTCTATCCCTTTCTCTTGTACAGGGGTCTGGCATGATGTGGCTGTCTTTTCTACTCAGTTTTTACCAGGCTAACATCAAGGTGTCACCTGGGGTTGTGCTTCTCCTTTATGGATTGGCATCTTCTCCCAGGCTCATTGGTTATTGGCATAATGCATTTATTTCCTTCTCATGGTTTCTATCCATTAATTTGCCTTTCTGTAAATTAGGGGAAAACATACTGTTACTCATTTTTAGTAGTAACAGAGAAACATTTGTAAAAGGAGTTAACATTCTTGTTACTTGTTACTACATGTCAGTGGGGTCCCATAGACCTCCCCCCTAATATTGCAGGCTATTGCTATTACTCTTGGTTACCCTCCAGAACTTTATGGTAAGACTCTATTGCTAAAGACATCACATAATGTGAGTCATAGGACATGCAGAATTCAAGTTGGTACTAACTTGCTCCATCTCTATAGACTAGCTTCATAGTGCTGGAAGGTGCTCTGCACGCTACCAGAAAAATTTTATCATTAATTTCATCCCAATGAGAACTCTGGGAGCTACATCATGACTGGCCCGGCAAGGTGTGCCCACTGGTGCAATAGTGCCATGAATGTTATGGGAGTAACCAAACACTTCTGATTGGATTTAAAGTGTGTTTCAGAAAGTGTAATTCATGCCTTAGTGCTATTAACTGGGCCAAAACTGGGTAGGTCATATGCCCTAGAGAAGAACCTAATACTATTATCTGTATACCCATAGATTACTGCGCCCTTCAATGCTCATCAGAGAAGCTACTTTCTAGAGTAGAGGGTTATTAACAGAGACCCACAACTGGTCAGCTGCAGACTGTAAAATGATCAGGTCTAAACAGGACAGCTATATCATACCCCCTGCCTCCAAGGCTCAGGAATCATTATGGAAGAGAAGGGAGACAGATTATAAGAGCCAGAGGCAGTTTATGTCTGAAGAGAAACAATATTTGCTGGATATTAACAGTGCCATGACTGCATGCAAAAAAAAAAAAAAAAAAAGCCTGTACAAGATTAATTCAGTAAAAATCCCAGCATGGTTTTGGGGATCTGGGGTGGGGGCTGGCTCATGAAATTCTACCACTAGCTGAAGAGCTCTTGACAGTTGATGGCTACAGGGAGAGAAAGTCAGTTTTCTTCAGGGATGCGCCCCCGAGAGGTACTCATGTGATAATAGACTATCCTACACTCATGCATACTAAGTGTACTTAGTGGGTTTTAAAAAAGAGCACATGAAATTGCAAAGAAACAGTGTGGAGGTTATAGGAGAGAAACTGGAGGGAAAAGGGAGGTGAATTTGGTCAATCTCATTACATGCATGTGTGAATTTTTAAACAATTGAAAGTACTTTTAAAAATTGTCAAGAGTCCCATAGACATTAGCTGTATTAATATATCTTTTAAGAAGCTGGGCACAGACTTTTAGCATTCTTTCCTTTTCACTACTGTGTCTGTTCTGAGAATTAGAAACGTCATCAGTAGATTTGTCAATAACTATAACAACCTTTCACAAGTGTATTCTATGGAATTCTAGCCCTAGAAGATATTTTTGAGCAAAATATTCTATGATAATTTTGGGAAGCATTGTGTATTATATTCTCCCCATACCCTTCTGGAAAGTTGTAGTATGCTTAGGCATGTAAAAAGTTCTTCAATAAAGGACTCCTTTCACTTTAGAGGTCTGGCCTTTCTTTGATCATGGAATGAGTATCACTTTCCTCCATTAATCAGGTTGAGTAGAGTTGAGTGAGTCATTTAAAGGTGCTGGCCAGAGAGCCTGAAAGGTGTGAGTTCTGTTGATCTAGATCCTCTAATCTGCCTCCCATGATAGTTCTCCCAGGCAAAATAAGAATGAGGAATTAATTTTACTGTAAAACCTCAATTCTTAGAGTAGGGGATTCGATCATTTACTCTAAAAGAATAAAGGAACATTTCCTTATAAGCATAACATTGCCAGAGGAGAAACAATAATAAAAACATATAATACATAAAACATTAAAGTAATCTGCTGAACTCCTGAGAAAATTATGAAATTTGATCATTAGACTCTTTCTGTGTGTTTTCATCATGGCTTTTGAAGAAAGTGCCTAGGCTTGGTTAAATTGTAGTGCAGGAGTTATTTGTGGGTTTTTGTTTGCCATCTTGAAAAGGCAGTTAAAAATCAGTATCAGCATAGGCACTCTCTGATCATGCTTTAAATGGCACGTGGTGCCTAGGTCAGGGCTTGAGTGGGTGTAAGAGGCAACATGACATGATAATTGAAACTTGCTATGTGCCTGGTCTTGGTTAGGTTATGTTCCTCATCTAAACTTCAACTCTGTGCGATGGAGAGAGTCATGCTCCTTCTTTCCTAATGTAGTTGCAAATCGCGAGTGGTGATGTGTCTGAGGGCTTAGCACAGCACTTAGCACCTAGTAAGGACTCGGTGAATAGGGATTGCATCATCACCATCATTATCATTGAAAATGCATCTAAGGTCTACAACTGGTAGAAATGTTTGGAATTGTAGTTCTTTGGAAAATAATAAAGACAAAGAAGAAAGGAGAATGCCAGGAATAAGATCCTGTTGCTCTAAACGTCTGTTTCTTAGTTTTGTGAACTTGGCAAGACTTCACTTCCTTGCGCCTTGAAGAAATCAGTACTCTTGTGGCTTGCCTTACAAGAAAATTACAAGGATTAGTGCATTTATATTGAACTCCTAGACTCTGATTGCAAAGTAGGAAATATTTTTTACAGCTGGGATGCATTAATGCTAATATGAACCCAGGCATAATTACTGGATTTAGTTTTTTCCTGCCCCTTTTCAACTTTTATGAAACCTCTGTGCTTCTCTGCTGTGTGACTAAGGAATGGCAGAGAACTTGCCTCTGAAGGTTCAGTGGGGCAGAAACCATGGGCCAGGGTGCTGGACACTTGGGTGGCATGGTTCAAGCAAAACCAGTTCTCTGGTTTTGTGTTCTGCTCTGAGCACACTTTACCCAAACTTGTTTCTCACTGAGACAAGCTTAAGAAACCAGTTGTGCAGGAAGATTGTAATAGGATGATGCTCCTTTAATGGAGATCAAAGGATTAGCTTAAGCAAGTGGTCTCTAAATGGTAGTCTCAGGACTGGAAAAATGAAAGGCCGTGCATACTACTAATCAGTCCCCAGGCTTATTTCTGTGCATGGAAACTGAATGGTATCAAGGGCCAGGCCCCAGGCAAGGGACCCAGACAGATGAGAAGCAGCAGTTAACGTGATGGGGGAAGAACAGCTATGTTTTCTTCTGATGGGCAGAGCATTAGGCAAGAGAAGTGGACTTCTGTAACTGCTGTTAAGAAGGTAGTTCCAGGGCTGGAGAGATGGCGCAGTGGCTGTAAGCACTGGTTATTCAGGTTCAGTTCCCAGAACCCACATGGTGGTTAACAACTATCCGTGACTTCAGTTCTAGGAGTCTGACGGCCCCCTTCCTGGCCTCTGCAGGTGTTGCTTGCACGAGGGAATTTACGTATACATAGGCAACACACATACACATTAAACAAATAAATAAATGTTTTTAAAAGATAGTCCTTAGAATTTTCGGTTTTTGTTGTTGTTGTTCAGGTGGGTAAGAAAGTAAAAGTTTCACCCAATTGTTTCTATTTTATTCATTTATTTTTGTGAGTAGTGATTGATTCCAGGGCTTTCTACACACCAGGCAAGTACTCTGACATTGAGCCACATCTCCAGCCTCCAGTGGTATCTAAATTGTAGCATATTAAAACCTCAAGTACAAAGGTTAAATTTTAGTTTTTGCTGCCTCCCAGGACACCACATGGAGGGACAGTCATGTGAGAAGTCAGCACCATGATCAAGAACAAACTCGAGCCAGACCGCCCAAGTATATCCAGCTCGAACTTTTCGTGACTATGTGTTTTTGTTCCAGTTTTTTACTTTTCTGTGCCCTCATTTCCAGATCTTTCAAATAGCAGAACAGATCTCAGAGTGCAGGCAATGAGAGAGTTAGCAAATACATAAAATTAATGACACTATTTGATACCTAGGGTAAATACTGCATGTTTAATAGGTTAGCTGTTATCTTTTTGAGCTGTGGGTTAAGAGGGTAGACCCCAGACTTACATGACTTGAGTTTGGATCCCCAATTCTCTTGCTTCCAAAAGTTATACATCGGTCTTTACCCTTGGTAAGTGGCCACACATCTTGAACCTATGTGATTAAACTGACATGAGAATTAAAGTGTACTTGGTAGATATTAAATACTTAATATTTGGTAGCTATTGGTTTCTTGACTTTTCTTTAGATTTCAAAGACAGCTTCCTTATCCCTCTCACAGAAAACTGGAAAATATCAGCGTGATGGCTTCTGGGGACTCATGTCTACCTTCCACTTCTGGAAGGTCCTTCCCCAATTTTGAGTTGGCCACTGAACAGCTCCATCGGTTATTTCTGAATTTAGTCTCCAGACCACGGTGTTCTGCAGCAGATCTTGGCAACACATCAGGTTCCAGGAAAGTACATGAATCACCACAGGACTCCCGACTCTGCACTTCTGAACCTCATAAAAAACAGGCGATGCTGTTAGCAGATCTAAATCCCCGTCTTCCCCGGCGTTCCTGCTTCCTTTCATCTCCCCTCCTCAGCCATCTCCATCTCCCCGCTGTCGTTAGCGTCGTCCTGGAAGAGGGTGCACCTGGACTTCTCCCGACACCCCTCCAGCTTCCGCCCTGCTCCCTTCGAGCACATGCCCTGCGGCCGCGCTGCCTGTGTCTGCCTTCTTCTGCTTCCTCCTGCACCTTTCTTGTATGGCACTTTTGTTCTTAACAGCACATTTCGTATCCCATTTTCCTTGTGTGTGGAAGTCCTACCTATTCTGAGAAAAGCTTGTGTTTGGCTTCCTGGGAGTGGACAGCTCAATTGCCATTATCAGAGATGCCTTATCTCACGGCCATCCCATCCTAGACCCATTCTTAGAATACAGCCTGGCACATAAGAAATACTCTGTTTTGTGAACAGAATGATTAGCTTTCCCCCCTGCTCTGACCCCATATCATCATCCATATTTATTGATTCTCCACATTGATATTTGTACAGATGTTTAGGATGGCTCACCACTAGGAGAACAGAGGTGAACAAGAACTGGTCTGTCCCCTTTTGGACCATGGCATGTAGTAAGGGGCAGACATAATGCATAAACAAATTAATTAAAACTGTAATCGATATTTGGGAGGAAATGTGAAGGATTTTGTAGGACTTAACCCCCTCCCCTGAGGGCGGAGCATCATCAATGAAAACCTTTGTTAGAAAGTGAGATTTTCTTTGTACTAGAAACCCCAGCAGCAGTTGCTAAGCTGCTGTGGAGGGTGAGAAAAGGACTGTGCATGTGTAGAGCAGCATGTGAAAAAGTCTTAAGGTGGATAGGTGAACACAAACCAGAGGTACAGGAACAAGAACAAGGGTGCAAAGGTGTAGGTAAGGGTCCTGAGAGATGAGCAAGTATCTGGTTAAGGGTTTCAACATTCGCGGTATTTCTTTACATCATGGCTGTTGGCTCTGTACACAGGTCTCCTTGCCTGTGTGTTTCTATACATCACACATTTCTGTCCCTATAAAATTTTCTTTGCCTTGTCTCCAACTCAGAATGATTGTATTGACAGGTCCAGAAGCAAGTTAGTGTGATGGATAGTTTTAACTGTCAATTTGGCCGCTTAGGATCACCTGGGAGAAGAGTCTCAGTGAGGGATTATCTAGGTACTATTAGCCTCTTGCATGTATTCAGGGGTTGTCTTGATTATGTTCATTGATGTGGGAAGAGCCTGCTCACTGTGGGTGACCCCATTCCAAGAGTTTGGGGTCCTGAACTGTATACGAATGGAGAAGGTTAGCTAAGCAGTAAGTATGTATACTTTTTGTTCTCTCTCTGCTCTTGACTGTGGATGTGATGTCTCTCATCATTTCATGTTTCTGTCTCTTTAACTTCTCTGCTAAGATGAACTGTGGCCTGGAATTGTGAGTTAAAATAAACCCTTTCTCCCCTAGCTCCTTTTTGTTAATGTATTCTATCACAGCGATGGAAACGAAGCTAATACCAGCAGGCTAACCGTATGAGAAGGCATGAGCCCTGCAGAGAGGCAGAGCTGTGACTCTGGTCCGTCATTATCTTCTTGGGGAATGATTTTGGGCGAGTTGCCCAACCGCTCTGAGCTTCCATCTGAAAAGGCAGCGTCCGCCAATGAACATGGACTTGGTGGGAATTAAATAAATAAATGTAGTGGGAGCACAGACCTTGAGTACAGACCTTGGAAGTGTGACTTGCTTATGGCATGGCCATGCTTCTTGAAGGGAGAGGAGCTTTTAGAACTCGCACGATAGAAAACATTTGCTGCTGCAGCTTGATCTTTCCTGGCAGAACCCTGAGCAGTAACTGGAGTGAGAGTCCAGCATTTGGGTATTCTGGTCTGTGACTACTTTCTTAAAGAATGCTCTGAAGACTTTTTCCTCATCCCTTGTACTATCTTGAGAGTATCTGACTCCCTTATGGTTCTCACTCAGCATTTCTCAAGGAAGCCTCTCATCCTCAGGTCTCCTAGCTTGTCTCTGAGGGTCATTCACCATGATTTTATCTCCTTTCCACTTTCTCACTCATCCTCTGCTTTTACCTAGCCTGAATTCTGGAACTTTGTCTAGCCCGGTCACTGACTTCTAATTTTCTGTGTTTCAGTTATCCATCAGTCTAGCTTCAGACCCTTGGATTGTGCTGGGTTGGTGATACTGTGTATTCTTTCCCCTCCCATGATCTCTTAGCTCTGGGACCATGACTCATTTTTGACACACGCTAGTTGGAAAACAAGCTCTATTTTCAAATCCAAGATCCACACCCATGGCTGGCCTAAGCCTTGCATGTCAGAACTCATGCTGATAATGTTACTTCCTTTATTTCTTCCTGAATAAGAGGCATGACCCTTGGGTTCCCACCTCCAATGCTGGACTCATGTATCAAAACAAAATTCATCTCCCCATGCCTCATTTTTGGTGTGCTTGTTTTTTCTGAACAAGGTCTCCCTAGTCCCAACCCACCTGGAAGTCCCTATGTAGACTAGGCTGGCCTCTGTCTCACAGAGATCTTCCTGCTCTGCCTCCTGAGAGCTGGGATTAAAGACATGCACACAGGCCATGCCTGGCATTTTCAGTGTGCTTTGGGATGGGATTTTTTTCTGTTTGTTTGTTTGAGACAGAGTCTCTCTGTATCCCCAACTGTTCTGGCACTCACTATGTAAAACAAGCTGGGCAAGATCTCACTGAGATCCATGTACCTGGGCTTCCTGAGTGCTGGGATCAAAGGTGTTTGCCACCATGCCTGGCTTGTTGTTGTTTTGAGACAAGGTCTTATATTGTAGTTCAGGCTGGCCTGGCCCTCACTGTGTAGCCCAAGCTGTTCTTGAATTCATGATGATCATCTTTCCTCAACCTTCTGGCCACTATGTTTGCAGCTGTGAGCCACTACAGCTGACTTTCTGGGTGCTTTGATCAGGTAACAGGCATAGAACTTGCTGCTCTGTTTCCCTTCCTTGTGGAATGGTGCAAATCTATATTTAACTATCCCTGAGAAACAGAACATTGTTTGGGCCCCACAAAATAAAAGAAAGTCTTTAATGAATGGTTTTCAAAATTAATTGGCGTTTGTGATCTTTCAGGAAAGATCAGCCAACCTGAACCACTAGGGTGGAAATCTGGCTGCTATGAAGAGCGAGGGACCAATCCTGGAGATGGTTATCCTTGGTCACTTGATCAAGTCACTACGGTGGCCACCCTCTCTGCCTGGGAGGACTTTCTAGATAGCATCCTGACACAAAGCATGCGGCTTTTCCTCTTCTGTTGATCTGCTGAAATCCCTGTCTGCTTATCAGTGTCCTGTTTGTTCTCCTTTGTGAAAGGGGTGGGACTTAGCTAGCTGAGAGAGAAGCCAGCAGAAGAACAAAGAAGAAAGAGAGATGAGAAGTTGCCTCAGGCCTGTGTAAATAGAGTGTGAACTTGGGAAATTTTGTTGTACAAAGAGCACCCTGCAGCATCTCAAGGGTGGAAGGATTAGAGAGGAAAAGGACGGGATGATGGGGATGATGTTTGGGCTCCTCTGATGCTCTGAAAGAAACTAAGTACGTGAGGCTGGAGAGATGGCTCAGCAGTTAAGAGCATTGACTGCTCTTGCAAAGGACCCGGATTCAGTTCCCAGCACCCACATGAAAGCTAATAACTGTCCTAACTTGAATTCCAAGGGATCCAGTGACCAGTTCTGATCTCAGCAGACATTCTACCACACGGGTGCACTTACATACATGCAAGCAATACACTCTTACACACAAAATTAAAAAGTAACAAATATCATATTTTTTTAATGAAGGGAATGTTACTGGGAAAGCAGGGAAACATGTCCCGCCCTTCCCTGACTTCACAGGCTGATGACCATGCCCTTTGTGCGATGCTGGTTCAGGACCAAGGACAGCATCTTCGCTCCTGAAGGCTGCCCTCTGGTTTTCCTGCTACTACTCCCATGCTCCTGTGTGCTTTCGGCATCCTGGGTGCCGTCTTTCCGTCACACCTGCTCTGCAACCTTCTTCTCTAGAATCACTCAAACAGCTCACTTTTCCACTGCTAAGCACGGGCTGCCAAGACCTTCTGGAGGCAAATGACAAAACTGAGTCCTCAGATGTCACACGGTTCCACATTCTTGTCTCAACTCCACCAAGCAGCAGATAGATATCATGTCCATCATTCTCTACCCCAGGCCCAACAATTGCTATTTTTTGACAGGGTCTCCCTTAGCCCCGGCTAGTCTGGAACTCAGTAGATAGACCAGGCTGGCCTCTATCTCACAGAGATCTGCCTGCCTCTGCCTCCCAAGTGCTGGGATTAAAGGCATGTTCCACCATGCCTAGGGAACAAATGCTGTTTTAAATCTGCATCACTTTATCCCACCTTAGCTTTCTCTTCCAATCTCAATTTTCAGCTCTGCCTCCTACCACCAATGGAAAATCGATTACAAGATGAGGATTCCTTTAACTACCTTACTACACTAACATTGTGCTTGGTCTATCACAAAGAAAAGTTGTCCTCCTCAGAACAATGCTCCCTCTCTCTGTATCTCATTGCCCACCCTTATCCCTTGAGTCCTCACATACTCTCCCCTATGTTCTGTCTGTCTGGATTCTGTGTAACACACTGGTCAGTGTTTGAGGGCGATCGTGAGATTCTGTAGCCCCGAATTCTGTAGTTCTACTGAATGAGAGTCCTTGGCAGTGAGACTCTGGAATTTATGCATGTTGAATAATACTTCTTGTTTGGGAAGTGTTGCTTATGAAGATCTGTCTTTGCTCTTTCTATTCCCCAACTGTCCTCCAGCTAAGAGTCAGAAACCCCTCTCCAAAATCTCCCATAATTCCCTGACAAAAGTTCAAAGCATAGTATATTTATGGCATGTTTAAATGGACAATTTGAAGAGTATTTAATGAAATGATATTATAAAGATGTGGCAGTATGTGGGGCCCAGGGCAGCATCCTATGGCTGACAATGGAGGACCTTAGGATCGGAGGAGGGAGTACTTTCTTGTCTAGAGGTATGACTGACCTGCAGTTAGTGCAGTCACCTAAATTGCAGCAAGTGGAATGGAAGGGCAAAATAAAATAAATCCTCCTCCCCCACTGCCTACTCCTAAGCCCATGCCGACACTCCTACCTGATGTAAAGGAGCTCTTATGCAGCTGGAACTGGTCGGTCTCCAGGGCATAGAACAGCAAGAGAAGAGAGGAGAAATTATATAGCATGGTTTCCAACCAGATCTCCTCCTACCTGGACACCCTCCATCGTAGCCTCTATGCAGACTGCAGGGGCTCGGGCAGTCTTTGGCTGGCTCTTTTCTTATAGCTTTGTTCTGTCCTTTTGTTCACATAGTCTCTTGTATCTGGAATGCCCACTCTTCTCTTACCCAACAACTGCAAACTTTCTGCAAATCCCGACCCATGCTATAGTTTGGACGTTGAACATCCCACAAAGACCCATACATTCAAAGCTTGATCCTCAAGGTGGTACTTGGAAGAAGGATGTGTGCTGGAGCCTTTAAGAGATGGGACTTTGTAGGAAGTTCTTAGGCCATCAGGGGTATGCCCTTGAAGGGACTTGTGGAACATCGGATCCTTCCTTCTTTCCCTTTGGTCCCTTGCTTATTATGTGAGTGTTTTTGGCCCGTCATGTGTTCCTGGCATGATGTGCTGCCTTAACACAGGCTAACTGTCCATGGCCTGAAATCTCAAAACTGAATCCAGAAGAACCTTTTGTTTTGCAGATTAATTATCTCAGGCATTTTGTTATGGTAAAGTTGAGGTGACTAATATACCAAAGGACACTAGTCCAGTGAAGCCTTCTCTACCCTTCTCACCAGCAGAATGGAGCATTGCTCCTTTGTGTTCCCGCAATGCTCCACACATATCTGTCATTGTTATAGACGTTAATGTATGCAGTTCTTACTATGTCTGGCACTGAGAAGTGCTAACTAATCATACCCTCCCAGAAACTCCATTATCCCATCACGGATGAGTATACAGAGGCACACAGTGGTTAAGATAAGTTGCACCAGATTACCTACTGAAAACTGTTGGGACTTAGATGTGAAGCCAGGTAGCCTAGATCTGAACTGCTTAATCACTTTGTCACAGAGCCTCCTAGCACCAACACCACTTAATTGCATTACTTATTGTCTGTCTTCCTTTATTAAGCCATCAACTCCCCAAGGACAGGATGGTTTTATTTGTCTTTGGCTCACTCTCTCATTGTGCTACCCCAGAGTTTAGCACAGAACTTGGAAGAAGGTATCTAATGCATAGGAAATGAGGGGCAAAGGAAAAGGAACCTTGGGAACACCCCTCTCATAACTGAGAAGGAATCCTGCAAACATCCCCTCATACTTGGAAAGGCTACAACTTAGAAACTAAATAGCTTGCCCTGCATCCTAACCTGCGCTGTAATTTCACCTGCCTGACTGCAGAGCCCATCTTTTCTCCATCAGTTCAGGTCGCTTTCAAGAGGAATATAAAACTTGATTGCTATACAGTTGTGCCCAAGTGAGTTGTTCATTCTAAGGAAGTGGTGAAATTCAGATAACTTCTGAGTGCTGTCTCAAAGCAATAAAACCTAGAGAGTAGGGGCAGGGAGAAAATTCTAGGTCTAGACTCGTTAACACCCAAATAGTGGGGTTTTCAGAGTCTTGCTTCTAGAAGCAGAGACCTGGCATTTACAGTGAAACATCTTGACAGCATCTGATCCAATGCTGCTTTTTCTTAAAGCCATGACTTGAACAGAGAGAAGTGGTTGTGATTAAGGAGTATGTATTCCAATGTGTAGAGGAGAGCCTAACCAAAGCTAGATCAGAGGCCAGCTCTGTGGCTCCAGGTCCATAAACAGCACTAAAATATGCCACTTAAGTCAGCATTCTATGGACAAACATAAAATGACTAGGGAAAAAGGAATTTTCCCTTCCCTACAGAAGAGTCCTTCCTTCACATAAGAACTGAATCAAAGCATGCCTGCCAGTGTAAGACATTCTCTGAGGATGGAGGAACTATGGCTACAGGCTTCAGCCTTAATCCTTCAAATGGTCATATGTTACCAGGAGGTACTATTAGTCAATTGCAGAATTGAAAATTGTGTGATATAATAATTTATCTTCTTATACAATTAAAGCTTTCTTTTGAGACAGGGTCATTGCTTTAGACAGGGTTTTAGTAGGTAACTCTGACTGGCCTGGATCTCTCTATGTAGGCCAGGCTGACCTAAACTCATAGAGATCCACCTGACTCTGCCTTCTAAGTGCCTGGATTAAAGATGTATACCACATGCCCAACTGAGACAAGGTCTTATGTATCCCACCCTAACCTTAAACTCACTATGTAGCATAGGATAACCCTTAACTTCTGATTATCTCTCCCTACCCCCAGTATTGAGATAACAGGTATATGCTATGATACCTAATTAATGTGGTGCTGGCAATCAAACCCAGGGTTTTGTTCATGTTAGGCAAGCACTCTGTTCAACTGAGCTGGTACCTCCAGGCCTCTTATATAATTTCTAAACAATTAAGATGCCTAACTAGAAAAAAGAAGCACTGCATACAATCAGAAATCTCTTGCGATTTTTTAACCATCTCTCCAGCCCCCCTGTCTTAATTTCTTACATAGTGGTAAGAGGTAGGTGAATGTGACCTGATGCCAGGAGATGGATATCCTCTTTGAGCCCTCTGCAGAGGTGTCTCCTCACCTGCACAGGAGCACTGGTGAGCTGAATGGACATGGTGAAGATCTATGGGATGCGACCGGAGAGACGCCTTCCCTCAGGAACAACTGTCCTCACAGTTCTAGCTGCAGAGTCTCTTCTGTCAGGTGACACCAAGAGTCCCTCTCCATTCCCCTCTTCTTGGCCAAGGAAGCATCCAACTTTCCTGAATTTGCCTTCATCTGGCCGTGTCCATTGAAAATCACAACTCTGAGTATTTTCTGAGAGTAATCCCCCTGACCATGAAAAAGCTCATTAGAGTTTATCTTGAAATGAATATTCTGGCACTTTCATCTTTTTCTCCTATCATAACTTTTATTTTTATGCACTAGCTTAGCATTCTGGCCAATATTCACATTACCTTTTCTATGGGAACACATGGTCTGATCTACAAATAACAGACTTGTAAACTTGTATGTGGTGTGTCTGACATCACATGGAGCTCAGTGAGGAGGGGAACTTCCCTGAATGGCTTCATGGAAAGTGGGTCTTATGTTAGCTCGTGAAGAATGTCCAGAAAGAGGCAAGAAAGGGAGAGATGCCTGGGGAAGGAGAGAACATAGAAGCAGAGTTGATAAGGTAGAATGAAGTAAATGAAACATACGGGAAATTGTCCCTGCTGAGAGCCAGTGAATGTTTTAACGTCCTTACCGATCCTGCCTACTTCCTTGATGGGCTGAACTCGGGAGTGGCATTTCTGGGTACATTTGATGTTATGGTCTGATCACCGCACCCACAGCAGATATTATTATAATAATAAGTCATAACACTTTTGTCTTGATGTGATCAGATGTGACATAAAAGTCCTTCATCGTGCATGTAGTATTCCTGACAGGTTTATCTGCTGCTCAGCGTTGAGATGCAGTATGAGATCCATTTGTTGTTTGTGCCCTCGTGTAGTCAGCCAGGTGGTTTTTTACTTCAAGTGGGACTGCTTTTTGTCTTGGTTTAGTGAATGAAAAATTGAAATGAGCATTATGGTAACTAATATAATTGTTCACCCACCTTATAATAGACTTGCCTTGCTAGTATACCCACTTCATCATGGTCTTCGTTGAAGATTATATTGAGTCCATTAATCGATGTTAATTACTTCATTTCCCAAGTTCACAATTTTGCACTGATCCGTTTTTGTAGAGCTTAGCGTTGATTTTCCTAAAGAATATTTTTCAGATTACTAAGTGAGGCAATTATGTTAATAACTTCGAGTCCTTTAACAACATGGGTCTACACCTAATGCTTTCGTGAGGTCAGAAATCGGTCTATTGCCAGTGCCCGAGCCCCTGTTCTTGTCCCTTGCGGATTCCCTTCTCTTCTTGCCTGCTTCCTCATCTTTTCTTAATTCTTATCTTTAAAGAGCTAGAACAGGATGGTGAGGTAGCCCAATGGGTAAGGGCCCTTGCTACCAAGTCTGATGACCTGAGTTCAGTCCCCAGTACCAATATGGTTAAAGAGATAACCAAAATCTACTGGTTGTCCCCTGGTCTCCACATGTGTGCTGTGGCATACACATGCCCCCCTCCCAAATACTGGCTGTTAAAAAAAGCAACAAGAAAGCAGATGTTAAAAAGAAAAAAAACGGGGAATAGTTTTACCTTTTCCATAGGTCTTTCCTGAAATTCCACCTCAATTGTCAGACCTGGTCTGTCTTTCCCCTGGGTACAACAGCATGTTGTTTGGCACCTCTATAGGATGCTAATGAGTTAAGGACCCAGCTTACTTTCCAACCAGGCTCAGCCCCTACACAGGACAGCCTGAGCCTGTTCTCCCTTCTACTTGCCATCTCACACTGTAGACAGCACCCAGTGATTGGTGTTAATGGCACACAGCAGCAATAATTCACTTCACGGCACTGGGCTACTAGGACCTTCGCTCTGTTCACGCACATGGCTGTTTGTGCTGGTTTACTTGAGAAAGCATAAGTGGTGTGAAATTAGGTAGCAAAACCGTAAATGGATGTTGGGAGCCATTCACTTGGAAAAGTGGCTACTTGTTCTCCTGACTAAACAGCTGGCCGCTGTCTCTTGCATGACAGTGACAGAGCTCTCCAGGGGCAGCATTGGTACCAGTGTCCTGCTGTTTCCAGCTGAACCTACCCCATTTGTGTAAAGAGAGTGCTTGGACCCAATGACTGGAAACATGCATGTCATGAGACAAATATGCTGGCGTTTCTGTTGGGGCAACAGGTGACATCCTCTTCCTGAGTGAAGTGGGAGCGGCTGGGAATTGGAGGAGGCCTGCGTCGTGACCTGGGTAAAGAGCAACTTTGAGAATGCTCCCATTGCTCAGACTTCCCTTCCTCTTCCCTACCCTGTGCCTCACTTTTCCATATTTTAAATGGGTGGAAGATAATGGAATCAGTTGGTGCTGATTTCCTGAGTCAAACGCTGGGCTGCATAAGTGAGCTCATGTAAGATTTTCCAGCAGCACTATGAGGTGGCAGCATTGGGACCCAGCTTTACAGAAGAAGAAACAGCTGCTTAAGGAACTCAAGGTCACCTGCTAATCGATGGTAAAGAGCTTATATTTCGTCACCTCCATGCCAAGCTGCTGCTGTTCATGCCTAGGAGAGCCTCATAAAAGAACTAAGTAAATAAAAGGGTAGGAAATACCCTTATTAGAGACTGGTCAATAGAGTATTGTGGCCAGGCATTGTGGCACAAACATGTAAACTCGGGAGGTTGAAGCAGTGAGACCCAAGTTTGAGGCCAGCCTGGGCTATATAGCAAGTCCAGAGCAAGCCTGGGTACACAGCAAGGCCCTGCCTCAAAAACAAAACATAGAGGCTGGGAGAGATGCCTCAGCAGTTTAGAGCACTGGCTGCTCTTGCAGATCTGGGTTCAGTTCCCAGCACCCGCATGGCAGCTAGCAACTGTCAGTGACTCTAGTTCCAGTGGATCCAACACGCTCTTCTGACTTCTGTGGGCATGGCAGGACACAGGTGCACTTACATATGTGCAGGCAATACACTTAGACACATCAAAAGTAAAAATAATAAATAAAATATTTTTAAAATATTTTTTCCTGAGAGAATTTTCAAGCTGGAGTAAAAGGAGAGTCTATGAAAGCTGTCCAGTGGTTGAATCTATTGATAATTCAGTAGAATTATACCTATATCAATTATATGTATGTCATTGACAGGTGACTTCTGAAACATTGCTGCATTGCAACACAAGGTTAGAGATCAGGATTTTGGGGGGTTTGAGGGCTCCAATGGCAATTTCATATTCGAGGGTCCAAAACTGCAGTACATTGTTGTGTTGTCTTTTTTCCCACCAGTAGGTGGAAATAGAACTGAATCTTTCAGCACTTGCTCTTTCAGCCGAATCCTGGAAAGATTGTTTTAGCGTCTTCCTCAAAGGAAAAGGGGGGAAGAAAGAAAAGAAAATCCTCAGGAGAAGTTCAGAACTTCAGTTAGAGGATCACATCAGGCCCAAACACCGTCTCCTGTGCAATGGTCAGATGGTGGCTTTAACCTCTTAGAGCCCGCGGTGCTCAGAGCACCCTTCAGAAGTGGTGGCATCCTGTGTGTTCTGCTGGACACTGCCTCAGTGGGGGTTTCCTTGGCCTCATTTTCCAAGATATTCTCTCCGGTTTTAAACCTTTGCCCTTACCATCAAATTGTATATAATTTTATTTTCAGAAGTAATTAAAAATAAACATGTATGAGGGCTGGAGAGGTGGCTTAGTGGTTAAGAGTACTGGCTGTTCTTGCAGAAGACCTGGATTTGAATCCCAGCACCCACATGGTGGCTAAAACCATCCATAACTCCAATTCTAGGGCTCTGATGACCTCTTCCGTCTTCTCCAGGCACTGCACGACATAGATGTAGGCATAATACTCCTACACATAAAATAAAAATATTTTAAATTTTAAAATATGTGAGTGGATAAAGTATAAAAGGAATGCTTGCCTCTCTTTCCTGATGTGTCCTTGAATATTTTTATATAGATATCTAGACCTTTTTCCTTTACATATACAATCACCACATATATTTCTGTTTAAATCACAGTGCAAGTGCTGTGCTGCAACTTACTTTGACTGCCTATGAGTATATCCTGGACTGTCTATGTATGTGATTAGTGCTAGTGATTTTTTAACTGGGACAGTTTTACTCCCTAGGTGACACCTGGCAATGTCAGGAGTCATTTTTGATTGTCACAACTGACATAGGAGATGCTTCTGGCATCTAGGAACAGGAAACCAGTTGTTGAATATCCTACAATGTACATGTCAGCCCCCCCTCCCCCACAACCAGGAATTTCCAGCTCTAATCACTACTGCAAAAGCTGAGGCATTCTTGCTAATGAGCCCCATTGCTTGCTAGGTGCACAGTATTTGACAGTGTGAATTTTGTTATTTGTATTAATTTGCTTTCCTAGTGATAGTAGGTTAATATTGTCTCCAAGTCAGTGATGGTAGTGAACACTCTTCTATTTTTGTGCACTTTGAGACTTTATTGCTGTAAGATAAAGAGAGAAAGGTAAAATGTCTGAGAATAAAGACCTTATTTTAAACACAAAAAGTAATACATGAGCTAAGAAGAGGTTTGCTTGCACAAACCTGACATTCTGAGTTTCATCCTTGGAACCCACTCCCAAAAGTTGTCCTCTGACCTCCACAAGTGATCTATAGCACATGTATACGTCCTACATAGACACACACTAATAATAATAACAGCAGTAATTATTATTATAATAAAAATGATATTTTACATTCCAATCTCTGATCCACAGTTTCAAAAAGCAAAAGAACTAGAAAGAGAGTTGCTTAAAGTTCACAGGCAGCATAGGTTATGATGGCAGAAACTAACATGCTGATCTAAGGCTCTTTAGTCTTTATTTCGTCTAATGTGAATGCTTGTAGGTTTGTTACAGGAAGGTTAATGTGTTGGGTGACAGGATTCCATGTCCATCCCTCATGGGTGTGTTAGTTAATATGCCTCAATGGTTTTATAAGTCTAAAAAAACAAATCTTAAAACTTTTGAAACTTTTTGATAAACACTACTAAGGGATGAATCTATTTCTATTGGAGCATTTATACCAGGAATTGAATACTGCAATAACATGAAGTCCTTAGTATCCTTGTGTGTTGGTATGAGCACATACTGGTGACTTCAGTGATTTTGTTTTCAGCATTTAAAACCCCTTTTAGGCTGAGGATATAGCTCAATGGTAGAGCGACTTTCTAGCATGTGCAAGGCTCTGGATTAGATTCCCAGTACAAGAAATAAAATAGAAAAGCCTCCCTTTAAAGATGAGTTTGTTCAGTACCCTGAAGTGATTATGGTAAAGTCGTCTGATCATCATTCTGGACATTGTCTTGTGGTTTTCCATGCAAATGAGTCCCTCAGCAAACACAAAGGAGAACCTTGAAAAGCACTTCTCGCTTATTTAAAATGTGCTCCACGCTTAACCAACATTCCCACATCTACACTTTGCAACTTTAGAGTTTCTCTGGGAGGTGAGCTTTTATTTTTATTTTAAGGAAATGAGCTTTGGGAAACAAACTTGAGTATAAAGTAACATATCTGGGACAAGGCAGAACCCGAGTCTGCAGGTCTGTGAACTGCATCTCTCCTTGTGTTTTCCAATTCACTTACCCTTAGGTGGACAGTTTTAGTATTTCAATATTGGTATCCTTTAAAATCTGAGAGTGGGGGAGCATAAAATTCATCTCAAGTTGATTTTTCTCTCAAGAGATTGTACTTAGAATTAGGGGTAAATGGGCAAATGTCACTTAAGTTGAGTAGATATTTCATCGCAGCACTAAAAGAAAATCATTGAAGCAAATCTTAAGTCACAAAGTTCTGCCACCAGACTCCAATGCTGAGAAATGAGAAAACATTAATGTCCTCCCTGGAGCCTGAATTTGATGTGATATTAGGGAAAGCTTTCAGATATGTTTATTTCTCTTGGTTTAATCCCAAGAAGTTGTCAGTTTCCATTATGAAAGTCGCAGGTGTAAAAAAAAAAATACAGTCTTCTGTGGGCTGGAGAAATGGCTCAGTGGTTAAGAGCCCTGACTGCTCTTTGAGAGGACCTGGGTTCAGTTCCCCTCACCCACATGGTGGCTACACAACCATTCATAACTTCAGTTCCAGGGATCTAACACCCTCTTCTGGCCTCCGTGGGCATTGCACACACAGGTACATTTATATAATGCAGGCAAAACATTCATACACATAAAAAAAAAATGTAAAAAAAACAGTTTCTTTAGTTCTCAACAGTAGAACCAGTCCAAGAACCCTCTAGAGAAATTCCTTCCCAGGGTCATCTGGTCATTGGGTTTGTGTATCCAGCTTAGCCTGAGTTGGTATCTAACAAAGATACTCCTAAATTGGCTGTGACCTGCCGCTGGCATGATCTGGTCTGCAGCCTCCTGGCTCTGGGTATTGTCCAGAAGCAGTAAACAAAGGAAGTTCCCTGTCATCAGCAGTTTTCAGTGTCTTGTCCCAACTATGTTTCTGTAACTCCATCTACTGATGTGTTTTCAAGTGACAAGTACACAGTTGGCTTTACTACAGTGACCCAGAATTCCAGGTATGAAGTGTGTGCAGACCAGCTAAGTATTCCTGTTACTTCTTTGTTTACTGGGTTTTAATTCTTCCTTTTAGATGTCTTTAAATCTCTTACCCAAGGTTCTTCAGCCTTGGTGAGTTCTCTTGGGTTCTTTGGTGTTTAAAGAAGCCGTAAATATATGATCTTTGATCCCTTACTAAAATAACTTCCTTTCTGTTGTGGTTTTTATAGATTCCAAACTAATATCACACAGTTCTGGGCATCCTGTCTCAAGACCTTTGATTATGCTGGTCTTGCTGTCTGAGACATTCCTCAATCTACCAGTTTCTTTTTACCTGCTATTAACTTTAGTCATGTCCTGGGAGAAGGCATCCCAGACTGGTGTACCTCTTTCCCTCGCTGAATTGGTTATGATTATTTCATGAGTCAATCTCTCCCATGGGATTAGATATGTTGTTAGGCCTAGACCAGATGAAATATTCCCGTGTAGTAACTCTTTGTGTAATGAATGAACAAGAACATCTCTGGATTCTCATCTCCTCTACTTTTAGATCATTTTATGGACAAACACTTTCTCCAAAGAGTCTCTTTGTATTATTTGCCCATCCCATCTGCTGGCCTTCATATTGTTCTTCTCCAGGGTGCTCTGGTTCTCATTCCTGATCCAACCAGCTTGCTACAAAACAAAACAAAGTAAACGAAAAAAACAGACATAATGTAGGTTTTTCTGTAGACAGAAGGTGTCCTGGTTTGCTTCATGTTGCTGTGATAAAACACTCTGACCAAAAACTACTTAAGGAGAGGGATGGGTTTATTTGGCTTACATTTCCAGGTCACAATCCATCATTGAGAGAAGTCAGGATAAGAACTCATGGCAGAAGCTTGGGACAGGAACCATAGAGGAATGCTGGTTGCTGGTTCACTCACAGGTTCATGCTTAGCTATCTTCCTTATATAGCCCAGGGCCACCTGCCCAGAAAATGGCACTTCCCATGGTGGGCTGGGCCCTTCTCTATCAATTAGCACTCAAGACAATTCCTTACAGACATGCCCACAAGCCAGTTTGATCTGGGAAATTCCTCAATTCAGGTTCCCTCTTCCCACCTAATTCAAGGTGGTACATTGACAATAAAAACTAACCAGCACACAAGGTTTTATTGTTTGGTTCATTAGTTTTTTGCTTCTATTTATTTATTATGAATGTTTGAAGCATATCAGGAAAACAGAAATTTGTGACAAATAGCTAAGTACCTACTGCTTAGATTTGCAAAGGTCAATATTTTCCACGTTTGCCTAAATTTTTTAAAGGAATAAAATTATACCAAAATGATAGGAGACCCCATTCCCTACCCTTTTCTGTCCTCTTGGAGGAAACCACTGTGTAGGTACTTGTTAGACCAGTTGTTGGACAGTCTGTATATAGAAGACAACATTTTGGCTAGTCTCTTAAGTAGAAAATAGTTTCATCCCCAATTTCTTTACTTTTTTTCCTGATTACTAGTATTTCTTTTAGCCATCAAGGGCACTTTATTTTATGTTGATAGAGTATGAGATTAAAAGATGAATCTAGAGATGGGGAAATCTTATATCTGTCTCTTTAAAGTACCAGTTGAATCAAATTCTATTAGTCCATAAAGATCCAATTTAACAACAATAAAACTTTGGCCTGTTTAATTCAGGCTGCATCCTACCATTTACAAAGCTATGTATTGAAGACTGAGACCACAGTTCAGACATGGAGCACCTTGACATAATTGTGTCATCAAGCAAAAGTGCACATCCCTTAGCCCTTCATGGACCTACATTTTAGAGGCAGTGAAGGATGGATGATACAAAGCCCATGGACTTAAAACCTTTGCATGGCCCTAAATTTTCTCTAGTCTTCGAAACTAAGCCACTAAACTTCATTACTCCAGACTTTTACCAGGTTTTCAGATGACGTTGTGGATCTAAGCTACAGAGTGGTGGTGATTTGAGGAAAGACCACTCACCTACCAGTAGCAGAAGTAACTACTTGGTAAATTCCAGTACAGGGGCAGCCTAGGAGGCTGTTCAATTAATTCTCCTGATATACATGGCAGAAGAGACCTTGTGAGTAAGTGAAAATGCTCTAACCTGACCAGGGTCCATCTTTTCTTAAGTCCTATGTTAAAATATAACCTGGGGGCTGGAAAGATGGCTCAGCAGTAAAGAGCACAGGTTGCTCTTGCAGAGGATCTGAATTTTATTCCCAGCACCCATATGGTGGCTAACAAGTGTCCTTAACTTGAGTTCCAGAGGAATCTAACACTCTCTTCTGTCCTCCATGGGCATTGCATGGCACAGGTACACTTACATACATGCAGGCAATGCAGTCGTATACATAAGATAAAAATAATAAAAAATATATTATCTGCCTTTCAGTAAACTATGTGATCATTCAGGCTGGGAAAGCCAATTAATTAATTAGTAATTAATCTCAGAGAACAGTGCAGATTTTTTTTCTTCATTCTTAAAACTATTTTACTAGATTAATTCACACAGAATTTGCATACGTGTTTTTGAGGTACAGGGACTTTACTTAGATTCATGCATATGTAGGTAATTAATATATCTATGGCCTTACACTTTTATCTTTATTCTATTCATTTATCTTTTTGTAAACTTTTTATTGAATTTTTGTGTATTCCATACTGAACATCTCAGTTTTAATCATCTTTATACCACCTTCCCCACTCTTATTTTTCATGTTTATTGGCTATTTGATTATGCTTCTATAAATTATCTATTTATACATTTTGCCACTATGTCTTTGCTTTTTTAAAATTCGTTTGTAAAAGTGTCTGTATATAGAGGTTGTTCCTTTGCCTGATATATGTGTTTCAGATAGCTTTTTCTGAACATAACCTGTCCCCAGCTTTGTTTATATTATCGGCTGTTATTAACAAATAGGTATTTAAGTTTTTAATGTGATCTGATTCACTTACTTTTTCCTTTAGGGTTGTGCATTCTATGTTTTGCTGAAGAAATCCTGTTCTATCCTGAGATAATAAAGAAATTCAACTAAAAACATTTCAAAGGGGTTCCCTTTCACATCTTGGTCTTTCTTTCTTCTGGAATTCATTTTTATAATTAGGTAGAAATCTAGTTTATTTTATAAATTAAGTTGCCCCAGTCAGTTGGGTGTATTTCTGCCTTTGTTACATGTATAATGTTTGCTTGTTTTTCTTGTCTTATTACAATACCTAGTGCCTCCAGTACTGATATTAAATAGATGCCTTTGGCCATATGATAATCTCATTTAATCTGACCACATTAATAACAACAATGTATGGATTATCCTGACTTTATAGATGAGGTAACTAAAACATAGAGGTCAAATAAACTTTCCAGAATCACATAACTAGTAGATAAATAATAGAGTCTGAATTGAAACCTAGGACTGAATGACTTCAGAATTTAACTGCTAAACTGCCTCTTGGTTACTAATGACTTGAGAGAAACTATGCCTTTCCACCTTGCCTGCTTATGCCCAGATCTTTTATTTCTAATAAGGAAAGAACTTTTTATTGAAGTGGTGCCAAAAAACCACTTCCAGTGTCTGAATAAAACTAATAGACTTTGTTTAATGTAGACCTGCCAAGAGTAGATTAGAACCTTATAAGTATGAAATAGTTCTTATTCCAGATAGTATAAGCATTCATTCAGGTAATGTAATCACATCTTAGTGGAACTTCAGAAATGGGAAGTAGATCTTCATAGAAGGTAACATTCTGGGGAATATTAACAGGTAACTGAAATGCTTTCCTTCCTTCCTTCCTTCCTTCCTTCCTTCCTTCCTTCCTTCCTTCCTTCCTTCCTTCTTCCTTCCCAAGTTTTGTCTATAAGAAAGTTTAGGCAACTTACAAAGATCTACTTAAAACAAGGTAGAACAAGAGGATGAGAAAAATTAGAACTAAAATAAATATGATAAATTTTAAAAAAACAACTAATTCTTTCTTAAAGCCATTGCTAGATTTTGGACACAACATGACCTTAAGCTTCCTAGCAACTTAAGCAAAGGAAACGTGTCCAGCTGCACAATTCACAGTGGGCATGGGATGGAAATAGAACCGTTGCTAAGGGAATACTCAGCATCTCCGGATTCAGAAATGAAACTTCAGGGCTTTTGGTGGCAGTGGGTTCTGCTTACCAGCATCTTCTCTGTGGTGGGATGTGCTTCTTGCTTGGATTACATTCTTCCATACAACACCTTGAGGAGCAGGTTCTTCTTCTTCATATATCAGGGCCTAGCATGGTGTCTAAAATAATAGGTGCTCATAATATATTTTTGGAATGAATGCTATTTATAATACCTATTGGTAAACCCATTCACTGGAATAAGATATTTAACATTCTGACCCTAGACACTGTCAATGAACTGTCTAGAAATGATATTTTAATAGTTTTTTTAATTCCATGAACAGCATCATAAAGTAACTAAATACGTAGGAACAAGTTTAGCAAAAATAACGTGCAATTTGTCTGCTGAAAACTACAGAACACTGTGGGAAAGTCAACGGAAAACTTTGGAACACACAAATGTACAAAAGCAATTCTGTGTGAAGTAAAAAGACTGAGATTTGGGGTGTGTAGCTTTTTGATTCACTGACTTAAGTGCTATAATTTAAATTTTTAAGAAGAATATTTGAGAATTTGAGAATCTTCTTCACAGGAAGGACAGCAGAGAACTGGGTATACATAAGAATATGAAGTGTGAAAATTATGTTTTGTTAATAATGGGTAGTATTGGGCACTTTGGAAAACCCATAATATATGTACCATAATTGCTTTATGTTGGAAAGGTATGCACACACACACACACACACACACACACACACACACATACACACACACGCGTTTCTTGGCAGTACTGAGGATCAAACCAAGGACCTCATGCATATTTGGCAAGTGCTCTTGCACTGAATTTTTCCCTTGCCCAGAAGGGTGTCTTTTGAATAAAGTAAAATTATATCTAAAAAACATGAAGCTGCTACAATGTTTAACAGTGTGTAATTTGTATTAAGAACTCTCAATATTACTGATTCTACCCATAACCCTATCTTTTTATATCTGAAGCAGGTATCTGCTATTAGCGTTAGGTGATTTTCATTAAACTCATAGTATGTGCCTTTTACTTTTTCTGGGCAGCTTTATTGATGTTATCTCTTATAATGCCCCCACAGGGCTAAAGAAATTAAACTTTTTGTCCAGGGTCACTCTTTAACATGGGGCAGACCCAGAAACAGGCCCCAGGCCTGGTGACTGTTCAGTTCATGTGTCCTCCACCCGACTCTCCTGTCCTTCTGCCTAGCCTAGTCATGCAAGCCCCAGTATCCCAGTGACTAGTTAGAAGTGTTTTCTCCTTACCTATGGTGTATGTGTGTGTGTGTGTGTGTGTGTGTGTGTCCTATGGTGTATGTATGAAGCAGGTATGTACTGCTATCATCAGGATACCACAAACAGTTGTCCCCATTTTAAGATCATCTTTCCAGATGGCTCCTTAGAACCTCAGAATGGCCAAATAAAAACTGTATGTGGTAGCTCAAACCTGTAAGTCCAGCACTTGGAAGTCTAAGGTAAGAGGGTTGCTGCAAGTTTGAGGCTAGCCTAGGCTACAGAGTGAGTTCTAGGATAGCTTATGTACAGAGTGAGACCATACCTCAAAAAAACAAACACCAAACCCAGCTACATTTTGTATGATATTTGCCAAGTATTAACCTCAGAAAAATGTACTACTTAAACAAGGCCTGTGCATTAACATGGTTGCCAGACCTGACTTCTGCTCAGGGAACTGAAGACTTATGGTTAAGACTTTGATCTTTAGAGTTCATCAGAAGAGTTTAAATCCTGCTCTAGAAACAGAAGCATAGCATGTTGGAAGGATGAAGAGATTGCCACCCAAGGTACTTAGAACACTGTAGGGTGTGGAGAAAGCTTTTAAGAACAGGAGCTGGTGAAATGCACAGTCCTTTGAAACTGGACTTCAGGTAAGAAGTGCATTTGTATGAGCAGTAGGCGCCATCTTCGGTGGAGAGCTGTGAGCAGTTCTGTGCCTCAGAGACTCCAAAGCCCTTTGGATGCTCCCCAGGCTGGAGTTTAAAATCTTAAAGATGTTGCATATGTATCGTAAAGCAAACTTAAAAGAAAGAGATTCCCACTGTTTGAGGAGGCTGTCGTAGCATTGCCCATGAGGAAGAACCAAAGGATGCTTCTCTCAGTTGGTGGAAGATATGAATGTAAGGGGAAGGGTTTAGGGTGTGAGGAGACAAGCACTGGACAGGAAACTGAGTCTGTCCTCAGCCAACTGTCTCCTAGGCTCCCCAGGCTACTCTTCCTACTTCTGTAAGAGCAGGTGGTCACGGTAACCATCTTCCTGTGCTGACATTCTGTGAAACCATAAACGCCTGCCCAACGCTATACTTTAAGGTGAGAACTCCATGTGTAAGTCTGGGTCAAGGAAAAGATGTTTTGGTACATTTTATGTAAGATTAGGGAGAGGTATTCTCCATTATGTTACCTGGTACTGGAAAACCCCACTCAAAATCTGGTGCCAGGAAAAATGTTCATGACTCTCCTTGAACACTTGCATTGTTTCCAGCTCGACAATATCAGCGATACACTGGGGAGTTTCACTAAGTGAGTTTTGGGCTCTTCATGTGCATTGTCTCATTTAACAGTCTTGTGCTTGGGAATACTATTAGTATTTTTATTTAAAAAAGAAAAAGTGCGGCAGCTTAAGGATCCCAACAAGGCCTTACAGCCAGTGAGGTATCATCTCCTTTCACTAGTGATGGATGGAGGGGGGGATCACATTGGCCACCCCCAAAATTCCTTGGCCTTTGGGAGTTTTAGTGGCAGGGAGGTCTTGGTCCATCTGGTATTGGCTTGTTTTGTTCCCAATTAGTAAACAAACCAACCACAAGCTAACAACAACCAAGAACAAAGAGAATAAAGGAATGGGGAATTGATGCCTGTAGAAGGCTGGAACCCTTGCTGGCATCTGACTGTCCTAAGATCTACTCTGAACTGATACTGCTGCTGTTAAATTGACAAGTCATTGTGGTCTCACAGACATCATTCCACTTTTGGATATGCTTGGAGGATTCTTGCTGTAGCAGTCCAAGCTCTTGTAGATGCAGACTTAGGAGGCCATCCTGGCTGCAGGGTGCTCTGTCTATCTATTGGCATGTAGAAATGTTCCCCAGGGGTTGTCAGTCTTCTAGACTGTTCCAGAAGGGAGGAACCAGTCATCTCCTTTGGTCACAAATCCTTAACATATCCCATATAGTAGTGTCTTAGGTGCCTTCTAACTCACTCTTCTTAGCACTGAATATAAGAATGGCCAGGAAGATGGACAGGAAAGACCAATCTCTGCATGCCTAGCTGATAGATTGGTAGGTACAGTCCTAATCTGATCATTGGTCTCAGCTGGGAATGTGCTCAGATTCACTATGTAGATGTCTAACTGTGACCAAATATGACAATGCCAAAAAAAAAAAATCTAGATTTGGTACTTTCAGAATGATTTTAGTCTGTCAACAAATACTTATTGAGGACCCCCACCCACATGCCAAGCACTCTGCCAAATACTAGGAGCATAGCCGTGAGCAAGTCAGTTAGACCTGCCAGTGGGATGCTCAGAAGGAGTGGCTGATTCTCCAGGCTTCTGGTTCGCGCAAGTACATACCGGAGAAGCCTTGTCCTTCGGAACCACCCTGGGTGGCTCTGCCTTTAACCTGGAGATGATATCCTTGCTCAAAACATTTTTTGGAACTTCCCTTTAGGAATTGCCTTAGCAGCTGCTCTAGGCCACACAGGAAAAACCATCTTACTGTTTTATTTTATAGCCACACCTAACTTGTGACCAAAAATGGTATTGCCCAGCTTGATGACCCACTTTGTTCCCTAGACTTGGCTCTGATTGACCTGCCTGAGAGCCAAAATTACATCCACCCTTTGAGGTTGAATATTTGCCACCACAAAGCAAATTAGTGGTAATTTGGATCATAATCTCTCACTGACTCAAACTCCCATTGTGCTTTCTGTCTTTGTTGTAATACTGTCTAATCGCTCTTAGGGCACAGTTACCTTCAGCCTCCCTTTCCCCAATAGTTTGAAATTCTTGGGAGAGCAAGACCATATGTCCACAACCTCTGCATGTTCAGAAATGTATGAGTACTAAATTGAACATATAGGTTCCGAAGGAAATTTCTAAATTGGTGTCTCAGAACTGCTCTGACTAGCAAGAACCTTTTTGGGACAATGGGCAGTGTAATGGGCTCTAGAATCTCTCAGATTTGGCTCCAATTCCATTTACCAAATGGTTGGGTCTGTACAATCATTTATTTCCTCTGATCCTGCATTTCCTCATCTGTGAAATAGGAATAATGATCTTTTACAAGGGCTTTTATCCCAACCAGCGAGAATTTCCCATAATCTCCTAAGCTCAGTGCCTAAATGTGAATGATTATTATTATTGTCCCACTGGAGTGAAATGTCATTTGATGCACGGAGTCATCTTTAAAAAATAGAAATTCAAACCAGGTATGGTGGTACACACCCTCAGTTCCAGCACTCGGGAGGCAGAAGCAAGTAGATCTCTCTGAGATTATATATGAGAGATATAATGAGTTCCAGGGCAGCTGGGGACATAGGGAGACTCTGTCTCAAAACAACAACAACAAAAACGTAATTCACTTAGCACTCACTTCCTTTAAAATCATATGCTGCCAGAAATTAATGCTGGAAGGCTTGGCAGTAGAGTATATGCTCAGATTGTGCAAGGCCTTACAACCAAAAGATGCAAAGGTGGGCAAGATGAGAAAAGGAGAATGAGGAGTTCATGCTGAAGGAACCCTATACCGAGCTAAAAGAAAGAATTGAAGTCATACAACTTGGTTGGTTCAAGGCAGAACAGGACCAAGCTGGAGCATCTTCTGAGACTTTTGATTTCCGTAACTGTACTTGGAGGCTTCGCTTTCTTTACACAGAGACTAGGAATTCTGGGCCATGATACTCCTTAGCAAGCACCTGAGATCTGTATCTGGAGTAAAGCAACACATGCTTTCCACACTCTTCTGCAAAGTAAAGAGTCTACTATGGTTCTGTAGCTCACAGACCCGGTAAGGTGATATCTAAGGAGCTCGTCAGACAAACTTGCTACCACTAAACCCTGGCTTACAGCTACTTAACCTCTCTGAGTTTTGGTTTCTTCATCTGTAAAACAGGAACAGTCTCTGCCCTCCTAGTATAGATGTAAGAGTTTAAGGAGCTAAAACATGAAGGCCTTGTCTGGAACACGGTATGTGTTTTCTAAAACTGAATATTATGATCAGTAATGAATAAAAAGAAGTCTCCCTATGGCTTCCCCTCCATCTCAAGCTGTCCTCTAGCTGGTTGTGAACCCATACCTGGCAGATATTATTAATCAACTGTCTCTCCCCCATTCGCTAAATCCCCTTCTCTTCCAGAAGCATTGTAACCTGTCACCTCTCCTGTCCTACCCTATTCATAAAATCCTGAAGTCATGGATAGAAGTTGCCCATCAGAAATGGGTTGGAAGGCTGGGGAGATAACTCAGTCAGTAGAGTGCTTACTGTGCAAGCATGAGAACCTAAGTTTAATCTTCAGCACACGTGTAAAAAGCCAGGCTTCAGTGGTACACACACTTACAATCCCAGCGCTGGGGAAGCAGAGACGGGGAGATCCTTGGTGCTCACTGGCCAGACAGCCTGGCCTGCTTGGCAAACGTCGGGTCCCTGAGAGACCCTGTCTCAAGGAACAAAGCAGGTGCCTTCTGAAGAACAACACCTGAGATTAACCTCTGCCTCCATGCTCACACGCACATGCACGTGTATCTGCACACACATGAATACACACACAGAGAGAAAAAGAGAGAGATGGAAGGAGGGAGAAAGAGAGAGGGGGTAGGAACTCTACTCCTGGGTGCTCTTGATCATCAACAGATATAGAAAGGAAAATGGACCACTGACTTAGCAAACGCTGCCTTTCCTGTGAGGCACATCTCCTTTGAAGACATTGCCCTCTGGGGACTCTGGTACTCTGCAGCATGGTAGGTGCCCACATTATCACTCCTTTGATACGAAGTTCTTTGCATGTCACTACACTGGGTCCTGTCTGTTGCCTTTTCTTCTTATTTGACTAAAAACTGAATAATTGGGGAGCCCTCAATTTCTGTTTAGAAAGCGTAATACTTAATAAGACCCAAACAGTCCAAATGACCCTAAAATTATGGAGGCCAGATTAATGTGACCCAAGGATAATTATTTTTTCCAGTAGAGAAGTTTTATTTCGCAGCAGTTCTTCCAGTGCCCTGACTTTGGATCTCAGCCCTCCCTCGATTCTGAATATTACATCATTTCATTCGGGTTAATGTAAACACCCTGCATGTTGCAGGGTTCTTCACTACGTGCTGAGAGTGCTGAGATTGAGCTTCATGTGGTCAGTCATTGCTGTGATTAATGGTTTCGGAAGGAAGTGCAGCGGGAAGAGGCCTTGCAGGGATGGAAGAGGTGAGGCAGCTCCATGCGAGATTCTGCAAAAGGATTAAGATTTGGCACCAGGCTGGGTTTCTATGCAGCCTCTTAGGCAGAGAGCCCCAGGAGAGGGAAGCAGACTGTCAGCTGGAGCTGTGCATGCTCAGCCGGCCTTGAAGGGTGGTTGGCTCTTCTCTCTGTCTCTCTGGGGTACCCAGTTTTCCTTGTTAAAGGATGGAGGTGGATGCTGGAGGTTTAAAGGAGACCAGGTAAGATTTTTCATTGTCTAAGAAGTCCCCTGAGGTTCTTAATGACTGGAGTCTGGGAACCGCTTCTTCTCTCATGCAGAATCAGCCAAATGTAATTCCTCTGAGACATTTTGCAAAGAGGATCAGCAAAGTTTATTTCTATGTTGAGAAAGTTTCTAAAGTGTCTTAACCCGAAATGCCTAATTGTAGAGGTAAAATAGTGAGATTACCCTTTTTTTTTTTGCATTTTTGTCTATAAACTCTTGAAAAGGATCCTGAAGTTTTGTAATATGTATGTTTTGGGAGTTTTGTTTTGTTTTTACAAATAAAACAATGTTATGGTGTGATATATGTTATTTAGTTTACTGAAAACCTCAAATTCATCATGTTCTTTAGGATATTGGTTTTTAATGTTATTGTTTTATGCACATTTGGTTTTTAATCTCTTCTGTTTTATGACTGTGATATTGGTAAGGAGTATCCTGAAGTCTAGGAAACTTTTAAGAGGAAAGAACTATACAGAGGAGTTCAATACAAACATATCTGTCAACATTCCTGATCAAAATGAGAGGCCTGCTGTTTGGTGCTTCCAACAAGCCACGTTTTTCAAAATTTCCACAGTTAGTAGAAAGGGAGATGTGATTTATCTGAGGAGTTAAGGTATTTGTCCATATGAATTAAAAACCTGATAGATTTTAGTAAAATTAACTCAATAAAGGATCTTTACTAGTGATATTTTCTGTTCGCTACCGACTCAATTCCAAATGCTGTGCCTTTTCTGTTAAAAAAAAAAAATCAGAAGTTAAAAATAACCCTAGAATAAAACTTGAAAACTGTTTTGTTTCTCTGTATTTGGCTAATTTCATTGCAAAGGACTGTGTTTAAAGAATTTAAGCTATGAAGACTACTCTCAGATCAGCTCACACGAGCCTATCTGTAAACGTCTATAACCTCCTTGAGAGTGAATGTTTTATGGGTGTTAGGATTAAAATTATCAGTGAAGTACTCCTTCTTTCTGCAACCCTAGGAGATGGGAAACAACTCTAAGAAAATAACTGGAGAAGTTGTGTTCATTTCCTGACACAAGCTCATTTTCACTGTGTCCAAAGTCATGTGGAAAGGGGGCATTCGGGAGATCTTATTCCAGCAAGAGTGTGGGAGGACGTGATAGAGTGAATGTCTGTAGTCCTGGGTCAGACAGAGAGATGTAGGGACTCTTGGTTATGTTAACTTATTGAAAATAAATAAATGTTCCAGTTAAATGTAGGGGACTCTGACTACAGCTCTGATTGTGGGAGGATGTCTGTGCATCCGTTTCTTTTTATTGTAATTGTTTGATGAGCTCTTTTAGTTCATGTAAATCCAGTTTTTCTCGTGAGAATCTGAGTAGCAGTATAATCTCTTACATTGCACATTACAGTAGGATGTTAGCCATTGTAATTGTAAGCGTTTTTATTGAATGGCTGCTAGGAATAATTTTTGTGGTTTTCTGATTTAAGGCTTAGTCTGTGAGCAGCTATAATCTTTGGGAAAAGAAAATTATTCCAGGGGTTAAAACATGCAAACTGAATTGTGCTATGTCTGTTTTCTGTGATTAGAGAATCTAGACTATCTATTATGACAAATTTTATAACCAAGTTTTAAAAATACATGCTTGTAGTGTGGAAGTACGTGGTAAATTCTGATGTTGCTCTGATTTTTTTTTCATTCTTATATTGATAACATTTAAGAAATATCCTTCATTCTCAATTATTTGTAAAAGGCAGAAACAAAATATAATTTTTCAGCGTATTACTACATCCTTATTCTATCTTCTTTCTGATCTATCATTTTGGAAAGGGGGAAAAGCGTTCGGGTAAACAACTAAAAACCACCCAAGGATGGTTGACTCTTAGTGTTTTCTTAATGTAGGTTCAGCTTTTTGGTTCTATTTCTGGTAAAACAGTAAAGAAGGCACTTGGCTGGAAAAAAAATAGGTACAAAAACGTTGGTTCATGGAAAGTCTCCTTGATGGAGCAGTCTTTGAAAGAACATTGTAAAGGGGTAAACAGAGCTTAAGAAGGGTGTTTCTCCAACTTTAGTGTACAACTGCAGTGCAGCAAGGCTTCCTGGGCTTTGCCTCAAAATGGATGTAGAGTAGATGATGGTAGGTAGATAGATAGATAGATAGATAGATAGATAGATAGGACAGACTTATAACTTCCTATCTGTCTTGTCCATAACACCCATGAGAGAGGTGGAACTTAAGGGTCCTAGTGAAAACCAGAGACAAAAGTACAAAGAGAAGCCCTTAGAGTCTCTCTGGACTAGGAGGCTCTGTTGAAACAGTTGACAAAGAAGAATAAGAAGACAGTGTCATAAGATGCTGGAGTAAGAGGTTTGCAGCATAAAAATACTACCAGGAAATGTCCAGTAGGTGGAAATAGTCCAAAGTGAATGAAAACATGTCAGTAGAAAGGGGTTAGGGGCCACCTGACAAGGATAATGAGATTGAGCTGGAAACTAGAGTCCCACTGACTGAGTTAGAAAATCAGCCAATTAGTAATAATGAGGGTGTTTACTCACTGATAGGTTGGCAAAATAACTCCCTAGATGAATTAGGACAAATGATCATTTCCTGTGCTAATGATTTTACAGAAGGAGAGGAAGTACAGCACTGTGGAAGGTCCAGAATGTCTGTGCATGAGCTGCTGTGACTTAATGACCGTAATGAATGTAAGCTTAACAGTCTGCTGCAAGAAAAGAAAGCCATGAGAGTGTGTGCATAGGGAAAGCGTGATTATGTAAATAGGAAAAGACATTCACAGTGTAACCAACTAACTCCAGAAAGGTTACCTGCCAGACACCTATAAGAAATGTAAAATGGGATGAGATTTGAAAAACCCTTTAGGAAGCTATGGCTGAGATCCATGTTCCTGTTTCGACCTTACCTTCTTTGTCCAGTAAGAGAATAAACAACCCTTTGCTCAACACTTTCTTTGTTCTGGCCTTTGCAAAGCCCCTATGAGTCTTCACTTACCGTATTCTTCTACCTCTGAGGTTAGATTGTCAACCGGAATAATGATTGTTATTTACAGATAGAGATCAGAGAGGATTGCTCAAAGCAGCAACATTACACAAGAGAGAGACATTTTAAAAATTAGAAAATTATTTTCATTTGGAAAAATTGGGAAACTCAATTAAGGAAGCCCATGAAAAAGATCTACACAGAATTTAAGAAACACAAGAGACACTTCTATCAAAGCAAAACTCATAATAACAGGGTCTGTTAGAGGAACTGATGTGAGAGAACCAGCCTTGCTCCTGGTAGACTCTTTGCAGATATCAGAATACTCCTTGGAGAATGGGAGGCAGCAGACATGATAAATTCTTAATAAATTCTCTTTTCAGAAGAATATGTCAAAATGAATACCAATTCCGTATCTTCTTTAGAGGCAGAGATACCAGATCAAATCGTAAGAGATGTACAGAATGTTCTAGACCTAGCTGACAAACTGGATTTAAATAAATCACTGGGACAGGTTGGCCTTCATCCAAGAGGTATAAAGAATTTCAGAGTGAATTCACAGGACTGTTGGTGAAAGCAACTAATTTTTACCTTCACAATTCCAGCAACTCCTCAATCTGGAGTTTTCTGGGTAAAACTACCTGACTGCATTTCTTTGAACATAAATTAGATCATGTATATAAAATATAATAAATTGGATGCTATGTTTTAGGTAGCAGTGATTTTGAATTTCCAAGCCCTGTATGTCACTGTGTTGAATGTCTTTGTGAACATTTCATTCTTGAAATTGCTGAGAATTACCAGTGCCTTACAATCATGTAAAATAAGCTTTATCATAATTCATGTGAAGTGAGTAGCAGAAGCAGAGAGAAGCGAATCGGAGTGACTCGGTGTTTTGAGAGTGGAGTCATTTCAGGGTCACTTCATAAAGGAGGAGAGAATTTCTGCAGGCTCAAAAGTAGATTCTCTCCATCCAGTAAGTCAAGGACTGGCCCGTGGAAGACTGAAAGGCAATCAGCATTTGAGCCCTGTGGATCCCTCTGATCATTTGCCTGGTGACTGGACCCTCTCGTCTCAGGCCATCTTCCCATGGAGACGGTCTCCGTCCATCTAACCCTGCAGCCCAGGTGCCCTGTGTTCTGCTTGGCTGCAGGTTGTTCTAATCTTCTGTTGCCATGACCTGCACTGTGGAGTAGGAATATTGGATAGGAGGCCTGCTGAGAGTCAACAAGGACTGTCAGGACAGAAAGGTCAGTGCAGGGAGCTGGTCACAGTCCAAAGCTAGCAGGGGTAAACAAGAGCTGTGGGCCTTCATTCCTAAAGGTCATTCAGTCAGATACATGTTGGGCTCCTGGAATAGAAGGCCCTGGGCTGGGGCCGGGGGCGGGAGGCGGGGGAGGTGAGGGTTGTGGTAATATGAGAGACAACTGCTTTGAAAAAGAGAACGCTTTAAACAATTACAATCAAGAAGGGTGTCCTAACCTCAGCACGTGGGCCATGGGCCAAATAATTATTTATGGTAGGGGGCTGCCCTGTGCAGGGCAAGATTTTTAACAGCATCCCTGGCCTTCACTTATTGGATGATAGCAGCCTTCTCCATCCAGAGTTTCACCCAGTGTTCCCTGCAAGCAAAACCATCCCCAGCTGAGAACCACTGGCAGGCAGGTGTCCAAGCAGAGAAACAATAGGTTTTGTGGGGGCTCCCAGTAGGTGTCCATCACCCAGCCCAGGCCTCAAAGGCAGGCTTACTGAAGAAAGTTGAATCCTGAGGGACACGAGCAGAGTGAGAAGCTCTTAGAGCCTTTGGAGAAGGGAGGCGGAGGTGGAGGTAAGCTAGATTTGGAGACTAGAGAGAGGGAGGAAGCCCTGGACTAGCCTGGAAGAGTTCACTTTAGGGGTGGCGGATAAGACTTTTTGAGCCCAACGTTATCCATCCCCAATGCACACTCAGCCTCCAGCAGCAGGTCAGCAGCTTTTGGGTGCTACACAGGTAGCTGCATCCAGATGAGGGATGATGTTGGTCTAGAGATGCTTAGGCCTATCATTCTTAGTGCATGAAGGGAAGAATTGAAAGTTCCAATCTCTTCTTGCTGAATTTCCCATAGTATTTTGACTAAACTAGCTACCTTTCTTGGCCCAAATGTCATCTCTTGGTTAGACTGTGGTTCAGAATTCTTTAGCAAAAAACTTTTCTTGAGTTACTACAAATTGTGTCTAGTTGCTAACGATTATACAGCATTTTGGCAATGTCTTAGCAAAGAATACTTTTTAGTCATCTTTAAAATGCCTCCATCACCTCTCTCTACTCTACTGCTTCCTTTAGAGGGAGATTTGCTTGTATTTCTGCCAGCAGAGGCCTGTGCGCATGCGCTGGGCTGCTTCGAGGCTCACGGGACAGTGGCCATCTTGAAGTGGACGCATCTTGTGTCTACCCCAGAATCCTCTCGCAGCATGCCCTTTTTTGTGGATTCCTTGCTCACAGTGCACCTCAGAGGCCTTTCAGTTTCTTAATAATTAGTACTGTGACACTGGACACCTGCTATGTCCCAGCAACAGACCTACACAGAAGAGGGAGAGACAAGAAAGGTGGGAGAAGGTGAAAGAATTGGCCCTAACCTCATACTAGCTGCTCCTACCTAAGACATTTAATACTCAGAGGAAACATTTCTGAGGCAGTGGAACCCTTCTCACTTTATAGATGAGGACCAGGCCTGACCTCAAATGGCTAAGCAGTACTGCTGTGACTGGAGCCCACCAGTTTGTTGGACTCTGAGCCTCCATGTTCCTTCTACTTCTGAATTCTAAAGAAACATGTCGTGCTGTGGCCCAGTTCCTATGCCACTAGGCCAGGATCTTCAGGAGTCATCTCAGGCTACAAGGCAGATCTGGGCTTAGGTAACCTCCAGATGTAAAAGTGAGGCCATCCTCTCTAGCTGTTCTGGGTGCTGCTAATAATGTAGGTGCATCCTTTCTTGGGCCATCATCACATCATTGTCACATCCCTCCCTTGCTATGAGGACCCCTGTTTCCTTTATCCTCTGAGTTCTGCTGCCTGTTCCCAGGGCAGTATGGTGTGAAGCTAAAGGAGTCCAGGACAGGATTCAGGAGCACTAGGTTCTGGGTTCCATGGCTTTTCATTTGCTGTTTGGGCTTGACTGTGATGCTCATGCAGTTGGAAAGTGGTAAAATAACCATGAACCCTACTGTGTCTTCTGATTGTCCTGAGTATGAAATAACACACTGGCTTATTATAAAGGCAGGTTGCAAAGATGTGTAATGGTTGGAAAGAGGTACTGTCTCTGCAATGGGAGGAAAAATCCTAGGAAGCTATGTTTGTTGAAGAAGAAATGATAGTGACTCTAAGTGAGTGAATGACTTATTGGTGAATCTAATTTCCCTATTAGGCAAGCAGCAGAAACTGTAGTAAAAGGAAGCTGTCTGACATTTTAGGCACAGGTATTATGCCTACTACAAAAGAAAGTGTCTTGGAGAGTAAGGCTAATAATAGTTCTTGCCTTGCATGCACAAGGCCTTGGTTTGATGTCTAGCCACTAAAAACCAGTAAGCAAATCAAAGAGAATAAAAAGGATCCCCCTGATTACCTCTCTTTCTCCTTTGATGATGAAACAGAGGATCGGAGCTATTGATGGTTAATTCTCAAGCAAGCAGAGGTAAAGCTAATATGGTTTGACTATCACACTAAGGTTTGTTTGGACAGTGTATGTGCGATGAAGGATGCCCTGGGATATTTTTCACTTAGATTTCCAAATAACCTTTGATACAGAACGGAGATTCACCATTCATTCTGTTTTGCTTTGAGATATATGATGTATCTCAGGATGCTTCAAACCGTGTAGTTAAGAATGACTTTGAACTGTTCCCCGACCCTCCACCTTCCAAGTGCTAGGATTTCAGGGCTGTGCCATTATGACCAGCTTCGTTGCTTCTGAACAAAATCTTACTGTATAAATTTTCAAACATAAAAATACAGAGAAAAGTCCACAGACCCCCATATGCCCATCACATAGCTCCAGCATTTATCAATACCGGATATCTTTTCTGTTTGGTTGGTTTTGGTTTTTGTTTTTTGAGACAGGGTCTCACTATGCAGCACTGACTATCCTGGAGTTTGCTGTGTAAACCAGGCCGTCCTCGAACCCCCAGAGCTCTTCCTGCCTCTGCCTCACCAGTGCTGGGATTCAAGGCATGCATCCCCACACCTGACTTGAGATCATCTTCTATATGTTTCCCTTGCTCTGGACTTCTTAGCCATCATAGTTGATGCTGATCATGTTTCTAAGGAGAGAATGGGCACAGGCCCAAAGCTGCCCAAAGGAAAACATGGAATCTGGTGTGGTAGATATGTTTGTAATCCCAGATTTTAGGAGGTAGAGGCAGGAGGATCAAGAGCTCAAGACCAGTGTTGTCTGTGTAGCCAGTTTGAGGCCAGCTTAGACAACATAAGTCCCTGTCTCCAAAAAGAAGACAAGACATGACGTGGTGACATATGCCTTTAATCCCAGCACTCAGGAGGCAAGGCAAGGTAGATCTCTGTGAGATAGAGGCCAGCTTGATCTACATAGAAAATTCAGACCAGCTGGGGCTACAGGGAGACCCTGTCTCAAAAAAGCCCAACCCCCCACAAAAGCCAAAACAAATAAAAAACCCCCAAACCTAATGAATTTTTTTAAACCAGTGTTATGTTGAGGGCACAGCATGTGTGATGTCATGCCAAGTAATTTAAGAGATGTGGAGAAAGTGGAAGTGTCGCAGAGTTGGAAGGAACTAACAGAAACAGATTAATGCAAACAGCAGATCCGGGAAGTCAGGTAAAACTACACTTGGGTCAAACCCCAGCCTTGACACTTAACAGCTGTGTGGTCCTGAACAACTTGCTTTGCATTGCTGAGCCTAATTCCTCATCTTTAAAAGAGGGCGAAAAACTCTGCTGATTTCAAGATTATATGAAAAGCAGGAACTGTGGTCCTGGAGTTAGATGTCTGGAGCAGACCCCAGCCCTGAGGGAACTGCTTCCTCCTGACAGTATGTATCCACTGTCACAGCACTGGGCTCAGTACCTCATGCATGTGGCCTTGTTTGAGACTTCTCGGCAGCCCCATTTTATACTCTAAGCTGAGGCTTAGAGACACAATGACATATATAATGAATTAGGATTCAAACCTAAATGTATGGGTTCAGAACTGAAAGTTCACACACTAAACTGCTGGACTATGTTGCTTTTGCAAATAGGTCAATAAGGCTAAATATCCTTTTGGGGCTGTTATTTCTATCCTTGTAAGTTGTTATCAATTTTATGGAATTATGAAAGTTAAAAAGACAATTGCAGGTAACTGCTCAAAAGTATTTGTTTTTATGGTTGTTATAAGATAATGACTCATTATTCAAATGGTTGGACAAGTCTGAAATTATTAAAGCGTGCTTAGCCGACCATAAACATGAGAGGAATATGGAAAATGATGACATTAACATGCATTGAAACCTTAACGGTGACGGGGGAGTGGGTCTTGGGCCAACACAATAGCATAAGTCCTTCCCCTAAGAGATAGAGGTAAGGGTTCCACTTTGAACTTGCTGGAGGTCCTATTAATACAACTGAATGTTTGAATGTATCCCTGGCCCCTTTAAGTAGACACTGTAAAAAAAAAATTACAAGAAGTCCTGATTCAGATTCTGCATGACAAAAGAGAGACTGGAGAGGAGAGGGGCTGTGTGTCCTCATCTGGGCCTGGTAAATGCTCCCCATATTTTCTTGAGTGAGAAATTTATTCCCAATTTCTTGAAAACTTTAACAGAAGGCCATTTGGTCCAAGATTGTGAAGGCATTTAAGGCCTTTGTGGTTGAGTTTCTGACTGCTATTTGGATTCTTCTCTTTTTCTGGGGGTCAGGGGCTGAGCACTTGGGTTCCTGCAGGCAGATGTTCAAGGTCACTAACACTTGTTGTATGCACTCTTCTCTCAGGCTGTGTACAGGTCACTAGGAAAGTGGGTATACATAGGAATGGTTTGTGGTAAGACAGGTAAGCAGCACCAGCTTAGGAAAGTGCTGAAGTAGACCCATGAGAGGTTTCCTGTAATGGTATTGGAGGCACAGGAAAAAGCACCTACAGATTGTAATGTAGCCATATTCACCAGGAGGAGGAAATAGTGTTTAAAAGAATAAGTGACTGTTACATGCTCAACCCTAAATGGGACATCTGTACCACCCCCTCCAAGTCTCAGGGAACACTGGAGAAGAGAGAACAGAAACAACATGAGGCAGAGGATGGGGTGGAGTGTTGTAGAACACTATAGACTTTGCATTCTCGAGCTAGCTAGCTCTCGGCAGCTGGGATTACCTACACAAAACCTGCGCAAAGCCGGCCTTTTGACATGGAAGGGCTCAGGAGACCCCTCCGTTCCCTGAGGAATTATAGACAGTTAATAGTCACAAACATATAGACAGTTAATAGTCACTTTCTTCAGTGGTGTGGCCACTGGTAACTTGCCATGCTCCTGTAAATAATCCTCCACCTTTGCTTCTGTAAGCGTCTCTAATTAAACTCATTGCTCACACATACACACACAAGACACGGAAGTAGACTAGTTAAGAAAAGAAAGTGAATCAATAGGAGTAGACAACAGATGGTAACAGGAGGGGTGAATATGAACAGGATATATTGTGTACATGTATGAAAATGTCATAACAAAACCCAATATTATGTATAAGTAATATATGCTAATAAAAAATCCTAGATGTGAGAGAGAAGACTGAATCCTGAGACACCCTACAGGGAGCTGTTTCTGTAGTGCTGTCAGCCCCCCAGAACTCTCCATAGAAGAGGTGCCTTGGGAACTCTGACCCCAGCTTAGCAAAGCCGAAGGAACACCTTCAGGAGCCTGTCTCCTACACACTTGCCCCAGTGTGCAGCACATGGCTCACCCTTCTGTCTGGTTTTCTCATGAATGAAATGAAGGCTCCATGATGTACTTTTGTCCCTTGGTGCTATGGGTCTCTGAAATTATTTTTAAAGCGGAGGGGAAAAAAATCAAGTAACTACTGAAAACAGATTTCAGTCCTTATTAGGTTGCAGAATGGGAACAGAGACAGAACCTGCTATTGAGAAGGAATTTAAAGAAACATTTGAGAAGAGATATCTTTGATATTGAGTAGAAGACTTTAAGGCAATTCTGGTCAATGCTGAGCTTGAGCTATAAAAAAAAGCAAGAAATGAATCACGAGAGAAATATAAGGAAGAGGAGAATAGAGTTCTCAGAAGCCAATGGGCGTTTTAAAACAAGCACCCAGGGCCTCTACCGGGAGGGATGAACTGCTTGGAGATATGGTGGCTGGTGGTTGACACAGGAATATATTCCAGGATGACACACATTCCAGAGAGCTGAGCCCCCTGGAAACACAGGCCAAGGCTTCAAAGCCTGGGAGGATGCTGATCCCTGCTCTGGGTAGAGGCACTCAGGAAGACTGTATTCAAACCTAAAAGGCTGTTTGTGAACTTTGTGAACTGCAACCACTAGGTCAAAGTAACCTGCTGTGGTGTCTGTGTGTCTCTCTGTATGTCTGTGTGCTTATGTTTGTCTGTGTTGGCTTGTGATGGGTGATGACTGGTGGGGGTACTTGTCTGGAGTTGCCTAAGGATCCCTAAGGCTTAAGAGACAGAATAATTTAGGAGCCTAGAAAAGCCAGAAGGCAGATGAGCAGTTGGCACTGTGAAGTCTCATAACAAAATCCAGTTGGCCTTCTCTCCTTTGACATCAAACTCAAGCCAGATGCACAGTCAGGCATCATCACCCGAGTCACAGCAACAACAATAGCATCTGCTGTCTGCCAGAGACAATCAGGTCAGGCCCATTAGCTGCCTGCTCTCCAGATCTCACAGAAACTCATCAAGGGAGTGCTATTTATTTATCCCTGTTTTACTGTGTATTACAGGAAGTCAGAAAGGGTTGAGCCTAAGGGTTGGAGAGCTGGCTCCGCAGTTAAGAGCACTGGCTGCTCTTGCAGAAGACCTGGGTTCAGTTCCCAGCACCTACATGATGGCTCATAGCCATCTGTAACTCCAGTTCCAGAGATCTGCTGCCTTCTTCTGGCCTCCGTGGGCATTGTATGATAGAATGCACTTGCTTGCATGCAGGCAAAACACTCATACACATAAAAATAAATAATTTAAAAATATATTTTGAGGTTTGAGCCAAAAAATGATTAACAAATTGCAGAGATAAAGATTCATGCCAAGTTTTCCTCAGTGTCTTTCACAAAATACAATGAGTTCTTCTCCAGTCTTGAACAGGTGTGTCAAATCGCCATGCTCATAGTAACACAAAACATAGCAACACAGTTATTGTTTTCAAATATTTGGTAAGTTTAAAAATGATTTCTTTATATCTTTAACTTACATTTCTTTGGTAACTAGTTCAGGTCTACAGTATGTTGGACTGTGATGCTCCCAGGTGAACTGTCTTCTTGTAGTAATGGCCACCGCTAGATTTCCAGCCTCTTATGTCAAAAAAGGAGGACAACATAGCTCAATACATTTAAGTGACCTAGTGAAGGTCATAGAGCTAGTTAGTTATCAGAAGGACCAAGGCCAGAACTGAAGAGCCAGTTGTCCCGCTCATCTTCCTGCCTGCCCCCACACCTGCTCCCTGAGTTGTACCTCCAGATCCTTCCCACTCCACAGACATATGCAAGCCCTCCTTGTCCCCTAGGCTACCTTGGAAGAAAGAGAGAACAGAACAGGCAGCTCTTTGGCCAGAGCATCCCCACATGGAATCCTTTCTGAACAAAGCCCTGGAATCTCTTCTAGTGAGTAATAGACATGCACTCAGACATACTTTAAAATAGCTGGTTTGTTTTGAATTTTTTTTTAGAAAAAAAGCAGAAGAAAAACAGTGGAGGAGGCAGATGGCATGTTTTAAAGGAGTGTCACTGGAGACTTTTAAAAGCCAGTATAAAAACCAGCTAATAAACTTCCCGTGGGAATACAAAGATGAGTACACCTAAGATCTTGTTGGAGCACTTAGGACACAAGCAGCTATTATTGTAAAAGTCTAGTTTATTGAGCACCACCAGACAGTACACTACATTCTTGAGTACATTTATTACATTTATTCCTCCTAGCTGCCTGATAAGCTAGATACTGTCATCATCATCAACTCCACTCATATGGATAGGTAAACTGAAATTAATTTAGGCTAAGAAAGTTTTTCGATATTACAATACAGGAAGTGGCAAAGCCAGACCTGAAGCTGGGCTGGATGGCATGTTTTCGTCATTGACCATGTTGTCAGACCCCTAAGGATATGGTCTTAGCCAGGGCAGAGGCTGCAGCGGTTTGACTTGCCGTCTGTGGAACTTCTTTAGAGAAACCATCCAGGTATTTGAATCATAAGTCTTGATCCAGAAATGAGTGCCTAAAGGCCCCTTGTTGAGATCCTTGAGATTAATAACTACAGTACTTCTCTGCTTCAGTAAGCAAGGAAGTCGCTGCAGGTAACAACTCTTGAATGTTGTCGATGAAATGATCTAAACTCAAGCATCTTGTCCCCTCTTGGGCCATTAATTACCTCACCCCACTGTGAATGCATGTACTCACATATGTACATAGGTGCACACAGACACACACAGACACACACACACACACACACACACACACACACACACACACGTACTGTATCTCAAACACCAAAACATCTAAGAATAAAATGAGTTCAAATAACTCAATCAAACTGTTGGTTGAAATTGCAGACTGTAAGGCTAGTGGGCACTCCAGGGCAGTCTCATTCCACGTCTACCAACAGACTGGTGGTATCTCTTGTTTAAAGAGAAGAGGCATTTTGTTTTCATTAATCCTTACTGGAGGCTTTTCAGTGTTGATTCCTCTTAGTCTTGCCTAAGTGAAAACACAGAGCTGGCGAATTTTCTCAAAGTATGGCTTTCCTTGGTATGAGCCGAGTCGTAGGAGCAGAGAAATAAGTGGCATTTAAAACTGCTTAGCGGTCTGTGTTGCCTGTAGCAACTAGGATTTATTTTATAAACACATGCACAACCCTCACTGTATAGCAGGCACTTCTCAAAACAAATGTGTAGATAACAGTTCTCCTCCTCACAACCCTGAGGAGAAACTGAGGCAGGGGAGAGCTCAACTGAGGTCACATGGCTAGTGGAAGCAGAGGGCCCAGGACTTGGGTAGCTTAGATCTTGTGAGCATTACTCAAGAGCAATGGGAAGTTGCAGCTCTTCCACCATAGACTAGACTGTCTCCACACTGGGCTTTTCTCACACAGAGAGTGAGCCTGAAGTGCATAGTCTATGACCTATGGGTAAGAAAGGACCTAACCATAGCAGACAATAGGAAATGAGTCAGAGCTGCTTTGGTTTATTTTGTGAGACTGATTTATCCAATGAACAAATTAATCATGACTATTTGTGGCTTCTGCTTGACACCTTGATATTACATGTCTTATTTTCTTTGATATTCTAGGTCAGTTAATTTAAATATCCACAAATTCATATATTTCTGTATATGATTGGCCTTCAATCTCCCTTCTGCATCTGGGACAGTGTACTCAACTACACTCCACCTCTTGTGCGTTTGACCTCTTGTGCTAAAAATAAGGGTCGGATGAATGTGTGGATTCCTTACAGGACAGATGGTGGTTTACTAGAGGAGTGTGGTTTATGCATTAGAACAGCTGCTTGTATGAGGTAAAAGTATTCTGATGACCTATTTTCAGACCTTGACACATGCGTTTGTCTTAAAATTCAACATACATTTTTTTCAAAAAGGAAGCGTATATAAACAGTCTCACACATCACCCTACATGTCAGAATCCTGTCTTTTAATGGTTCCTCTTTGACCTGAAAAATGGTATGTTGTTGGCCACGGGAAAGGAAGCCCCCTTCTAGTCTTTGCAGTGATAGAGAAACTGTAGGAAGCAAGGGCTTTGTGTGTCCTGGACATCATCCTGGTAACCCCCTTATTTTGGCAGAAGCTCCTGAGAGTTCAGTGCCCAAGAATCTCTCCAGTCATGGTGCTGAGCATGGGATCAAAACCAGGTTGTCTGACTCCAGGCCAGCAAGGTGGGCAATGCTGGGTGAGCTCTGGAAAATTGGTTTAACTAGACAAACTCCTAGGAGAAACATGTGAAAGTGGGTAAGAAACCCCAATCCAACCTGAGGAACTATTGGCAACCAATGGCTGATGGGTAGGGGAGAGTCAGTCTCTTTCAAGGCTGTGACATTTAGCTGGTTAACCAGGCTCCAGTGAATGATCCTATACTGAAGGACATTTGGCAATACAAATTAGATTCTGTGGGCCTTATTGTATATAATAGAGTACATTAACTTGGGCATGGAATAGTAAGGGAGAGGTGTGGACAGGAGAGGGGATCTAAATATGATAAAAACATATTGTATGACAATCACAACAGTTCAATACAAAACGGGGAAACTGCTTTAAGAGTTTCCTAGCCCACCAACACTCCTCTCCTGTCTCCTCCAGCTTCGGTCACTACCCAGATACCAGTGTTTCCCTCTGTCACCTCCCCTCATAGATTCAGGCCTCTGTGCATCGGGCCCTTACACCATTCATCTGAACAGCCTGCTACCTGCTAGTCCCCAGGCGCACACACAAAACACTCATAAGATACCTCTGGTGCCCCCTGAAGCCAATGCTGGCTGCCTTAGTCCTTCTCTAAAATACTGCTGTTGTCCATTTCACTCAGTGATGAATCCCAGCCACCAGGAATGATCTCTGTCACTTGCAAGGCACTCAATAAATATCTGTTGAATGAATGAAAGGCTCTGTTTTCCTACTAGATTCATTTATTCTCACCCTTTAGCCTGATGTTTAAGTCTCTTTGTCACCTGGCAATAATCTCTTCCATTCTGATCGTCCTTCCAAACTTCTCTAGTAATAAAAAAAAACTTTATTTTTTAGGTTAATAATTTATTGTTTACGTAAGGCCTTTCCTAACTGCGTCATGAATATTAATACACTTAATTGGTATAGTAACCCTTTTAGGCTTGTACTGTTGTTGTCACTTTGCAAAAAAGGAAACTGAGTCACAGAGAAGCTTATCTAACTCTCTAAGTCACATCGTTGGCCTGAGCCGAATTGGGGCTCAAACATAAGCAGTGTGACTTTACAATCCACACACATAGCCAGTGTGCCATGGCTAATGTTTCTATTTATTTGTTTTTATTTAGGAATTTAAAGAATTCAGAAGTGACATTTCACCACTCCTAACAACAGAGTTGAGGCAATTAATGTGTATCATTTCAAAAGTTTTTCTTACACTTACACAAATATTTTACGTAACTCTAAAACTAAAATCATACACATTATAACTTATTTTTTTTTGTATTGATGTTAAAGTTTTATTTAGCTGTTTTTACTATAGTAAACACCGTAAATTTAAGGAACTTGTTCATAATTTCAAATATAGAAATAAAACACATCATTTATCTTTTCCAAACCATGATTGGGCAGTTAGCCCTACAACTAAAAGACACTTGCTAGCAGATCTTCCCTGGTGATGGCATTCTTACGGAATTGTGGGTTTGGGATTGGCATGCAGAGAGGTCTGTGTACTGGCCTGTGAACTTCTAGATGGAGCCAGTACTCGGAACTAGTCATTTTGAAAGTAAAATTCACTTCTTGGAATTCTCGTGTGTGTGTGTGTGTGTGTGTGTGTGTGTGTGTGTGCATGCGTGCTTTTAAGAGAAATATTGATTCAAGAATTTCATACAGTATATTTTGATTATAATCAGACTTCCTTCCTATCTCCACTAGGTGCTCACAGCAGGCAACAATTAGCTTATAGGCCTCCAATGGGTGGCAGTTGGGAGGTTTCACAGCTTCATATGACAGCTTTACATGAGTGTTCTCTATTTCTCAAATCTGTAATCTTCTCAGATTCCTAATGCTGTTGAGGATTGCAGCCAGGTCTTGACAGCTACTGGGCCATGATGATGGTTGACTGACCATGGGTGCCACTGGAGCACATGGGTGGCCAGGCCAGAGCAGCTCCACCATCTTGGGTGCCCCATTATTTTCCTCTTTCTTGCCAATTCCTGAGTTGAGGAGTTTGAGATCACTGTAGAATCATCAAGATTCTTAATAGAGTGAAGAGGCCTGAAGTCACGGCTTAAGTCCTTGTGCTGACAGTTGCTGCTGTGGCTTCAGCTCTACCACCACTTGGCTCTTTAGTTATTTTCTTCTTACTTGCCAGGTCCTGAGTTCAGAATCTAAAAAAATATTTTATTATTTTTATTTTATGTATGTACAAATGTATTGCCCCAGTGTCATGAATTGCCCGCAGAGGTCAGAAGAGGGCAGTGGATTCCTCTGGAACTGGAGTTATAGTTGGTTGTTCGCTGCCATGTGGGTGCAGGGAATCAAACCCAGGTCCTCTGTAAGAGCAGCCAATGCTCTTGACCACTGAGCCATCTCTTCAGCCCCCTGAGTTCAGAATTTTGAGATCAGTATAGAGGCACCTATAGCCAGATAAATCTTCATCTTGTGTGATAAGGTTCCTCAAACAGTCCATTGCACACATTCAGTCTCTTGGGAACCAGTGTGGGTTCTAAGCCTAGGTCTTACCTCATTGACTCACAACTTGTCCTTTTCATTTTAGTTTGGGGAACTTTTTGTATTTACACATTCCTTGTCCTGCCTCATTCTTTCCCACCATTGCATAATATTTTGATGCATGGCTGTACCACAGTGTATTTCATGAAGCCCTATTGATGAACACAAGGCATTTGAAGATGCTGCCCTTCAGAACAGTGCCAGACTGAGCATCTTTGCATATCTGTATTCGAAGTGTTAACATTTCTGTAGTTTAAATTCCTAAAAATATAGGATTGCTGAGTCCTAGGGTACATACACTGAAAACTAAAGGATGCTGATAAGTGGTTCTCTCACAGTGTGTGGCGATTCCCAAGGATTCTTTTGTTCTTTGCACACAAATTCAGGACAAGGACACCAGCTCCCTTCCTATGCTCTCTGAAAACTCATGTTCTCGGTTTGTCCTCTTTTTTCAGAGTAGTTTCTTTTTTCTCTCACATTACTTGGCTGTATCAAATTTTCCCTGCCCACGTTCTTGGGCTCAAGTTCTCTTTCTCCCTCTCTTCTTTTTCTTGTTCTTCTCTTCCTCCCTGCCCATCTCATCCACCTCCCTTCCTCCTTTCTCATTTTTCTCTCTCTCCCTCTCTCCTCAGTTATGCAAAACCATAATGAAGGTGCAGGCTCAAGTTTCTTTGCTGCAGTATTAATACTGAGAGAACTCAGAGGCTACTCAGAGAAGCACACACACTGTGTGTGCCTGGCTGTAGTGGTATTTCACATGGTTCCAGCTGTGATTTGTGCTTCAATATCAATGTTCATCTGTGCTGTTAAGGATGGTCCCACCTTACCAACCATTTGGGGCACAGCAGTGAGCGGGACATAAAAAGGAACAAAGGCTCAGGTGTGGTGGCACATGCCTTTAATTCCAGCACTAGGGAGTGGGGGGCAGAGGCAGGAGGATTTCTGCGAGAGCCAGGCCAGCCTGGTCTACATAGTGAGTTCTAAGCTATCTTGAGTTACAGGGAGACCCTGACTCCAAAAAAGAAAAGAAAAGAAAAGAAAAAAGAAACAAAGGGTTGTGATAGCAGGTAAAACTGAAACCAATCACCCCCTCCCCTTCTTTATTTTTCCTTTGAGGCAAGGTCTTGCCATATGTAGTATAAATAGTCCAGGATAGCCTTGAACTAATGGCCCTCCTGCCTCAGCTTCCCATGTACTGGGATTGCAGGTGAGCATCACCATGTCCATCTTGGGAATGAGAGCTGAGGAAGATGAAGAAGGAAGGAGGAAGGACAGGGCAGAATGTTTCTGAGCTCCTCTTCTGTACCGCCCCCCACTTTCTGGGTCTTTCCATACGTTATTGTGTTTAATCCTCAGTGAGAACAGACTAAACAGATCAGGAATGTTCTGTCTGGAAACAAGCAAGGGGACATGAACAAAGTTTCTAAAGTCATAAATAGTTCTGGTATAACCATCTCAAAGGTATTCCTTCAAGTTAGAGCTGAATGAGCTTGGGATAGCAGGTATAGGCTGCACTTCTAAACAGTGGTCATTATAGGCAGAAGTATGGCCCAGATATCCAATTCAGATTGACTTTTTAGAAAGGTTTTCAAAACAGTGGTCATGCCCTGCACTGGATCGCTGAAGGGAGTTAGAATGCTTGGGGTCTTAGCTATTTGTGTTGATGTTAGGCTACTTACACTTCAGTCCTAGGGCCCATGAAGGTGTTCAGAGGGTGAGAGGGACTTGGCAATCTGAGCTCCCTCCATCCCTTTAAACTGTAATCTACAGTTTATCCTTGTTAAGAAGTGGACTTTCATATGAGAGTTCCCTTGGGGGGGAAAATCTTTGTTTTAAAAATCTACAAACCATTGCATTAATATTTGCCTTTACTATTGGAGACAAACCCTGGGCTAAATGGACCATATGTCTACCTCACTAGGTTAAATTTTTGTTATAAACTAAAGTTCCACCATTGTTTATCAGTCAAAGTACAGGCCAGTTTTCTCCAGCCTTGTAGCCCATCCCAGACCCCAGGGCAGGTACTGAGTCTCTTGAGCTCCAATCTGCTGTGCTCCAGGCAAGACCTGAGGTGACTACTTCAGGATGCCTGAACATGCTGGACCCCCTATGTGCTCCCATGAGAAATGCAGGCATACAGACAGCCTCAGCCCTGGATCAGATTCATCGCTCTTCTGTGTTGGCATGGGTGACATCTTAACCCTTTCTCCTGCCTGCTCTTTCCCAGTTGAACTTGACACTTAGCCATTTCCCACTAATATGGGATTCTACAGCACTCTGTGTGTTGCTGGAAACCTGTCTCATCTGTTAAGAGGCCTTGCTGATGTGAGGTCATTGTCATGCCTCCGCCTTGTTGCTGACAGCCTGTTTGAAGCTGGTGAGCTGGAACAGATTTGTGACTCCTTCCTTGATCTACTAATTCAGACAACCTCCTGCCCCTTTACAGTCTGCTCTTGACATGGTTAGTGCTGGAATGTCTGTTGTTGCCCACACCTAGACTGATATCACAAAGCACAGTGTGTAATTTACAGTCACACACAGAGCCCCTTTTATGTTGCCACCTTTTTTTTGTTTTTTACTCACCTCTTGTTGTGTTGTGTTGTGTTTGTTTGTTTTAGAGACAGGGTCTCCCTGTGGCCCCAGCTAGCCTGGAACTCCCTATACCCACTAGACTGGCTTTCATCTCACAGAGATGCCTCTGCCCCCGAGTGCTGGGCTTAAAGGCATATGCCACCACGTACAATGGCACAGTGTGTTGTCGTCACATTTGATAGCTGAAGCTGAAATGTAGAAAAGTCTGTGACTTGCCTGACTCAGTGGGCCTACAGCAACAGAGGCAAGCAGAAACTCGGGCCCTTTGCTTCTCGTCTTACTGGTCCCTATCATTTTTAATTATTGAGCAGTATGGATTGTTTGCTTTGATTGATATAAGCTTAGTGTGTCCCTGAAAATCTGGAAACAAGAAGAAAGGGAGAACTCAAGTTCCCTTTGTGACTGTTACAAGATGCTAAAGCATGACAAACTGTCTGAGTGTTAATGAAGAGAATTTACTTTTGACTCACTCTTGTTTGAAAATTGCAAATTGATCCCAACAAAACATGTTATTTGTCAAGTTTATTGCAATCCCCAAAACCAAAATCAATACCTATGATAAGAAGAAAATTTAAGAAAGAATAGACCCACACCCAAGAGCACTTGGGAAACAAATTAGACTCAATAGGCTCTTCATAAAATGACCAGTAATCATATAGAGGACATGGAGTGAGGAGGTGGTAAAGTGGGGCTGGAGAGGGCGTGGGGAGGGCTGAATATTATCGAAACATATTGTATGAAATTCTCTAATTAATATAAATATTGTTTATAGCTACTCGGATAAACAGAAAATAGGCTATGCCCAAAAGAAACAACTTAAATAAAATTATTTTGCTTTTGTGGCAGCAAATCCTGTCGTTTTCAGGACATCCTAGTTTTGTCCCTCAGTGCCAAACCCACAAGACCTTTCATTTTTGTTCTCATGATCCTTGCAAGGCTCCATTCAGAAAATTCTGAAGTGGAGTTTTCCTTCCTGGTTCCTTTGTTCTTTTCAGTTGTGGGTGCCATGAGTTTTTACATTAGAGCAGAATTGGGGATCCAGTGGAATGTTTCATACAGACTTTAATGTTATGTTGACTCTGTTAACAAGTCCTCTTTACCTTTCAAAATTATATCAGGAGGGGCCAGGGCAAGTACTTCCTGGGCAAGCATGAGGACCTGAGTTCAAATCCCCAGCACCTATGTAAAAAGCAGCGCTTGGCCTCGCACATCAGTAACCCCAGCACTGAGGGGTGGAGACAGGCAGATTATGAACTTGCTGGCCAACCAACCTAAGCGAGTTTCCGATTCAGTGACAGTTGAAAATCCAGGGATTGTTTTCACTTTTACACAGAATACTTCTTTGCCAGAGAGCTCTTCGGTGAGAGCTGTGGCAGTAGGTAACTCCAGCCCTTCCCTCTGTGAGGTGGGATGTCTCGGGAAGCATCGTCTGCTTGCAGACAAAGGTTCAGTGAAGAAAGGGTCTGGTTCTTGACCAGCCTCATACCAAATGAGACGCCAGGACTGCTGCTCACAAGGAGGTAGCGGCCAATTCCCAGCCCCAGCGGATGAAAGCGGAAGTGCTGTTAACTAGACACTGTGGAGCCTGCTGCAGAGAGCTAAGGCTCCTTAAATTCCTTCTGACGGCCGGCGCAGGCCTGTCCTCAGAGCCAGGGGCAGCTCTCATCTTGAGGGTGGAAGGAGCAGGACCTCAGATGAAGACCAGGAAGGGTGGGCAGTTGAAAAGCACCTGCCAAGGGCCTAGGATTTGATAGACTGAGACATATACACTTGGTGTGAAGGGGCGAAAGAAATAGAACTGAATTTCCTGTTGGAAAGATCTCTAGAAGAGGATCAGTGTACAAGTTTTGAAGTTTGATGCGTGGTACTCAGTTGCCTTTCAAAATGATCAATGGGTAAAATGTAATTTGGGTATTTTATAGTTCTTGGTTAACATATTTATTATTTTTAATGCTCATAGAGGTTTATGGCTGTGGCAGTTTTGCTTTCATGACCTATTGTCGATCATATCTCTGATTTATATGAGACCTAGTCCAGCAACGCAGCCCTAGTCATAAAATTTTTCCTATGGGAAAATATATCTTGCTTTATTTGAATGTCCTTTATGATACATTTTCCAGAAACAATGTGTGGAAAAGGCCATCTATACAAGTGGTGTTTGTTTTCTCTGTTTATTGATTCTCAGGCTCCTGTCTTCCTCTGTGGCCAATGGCTAATTTGTTTTTTATCCTCTGCCACATCTAATAAAATTTAAAACGTTATTTTCTAATAATATGTGACACACAAGGAAATAAATAGGGATTTAGCAAGATAGTGGTTCATATTGAGTAATATATATAATATATATCTCATGAAATAAATTAGTCAGTTGGGTCGAATGGTATAAATTTTCCATTTTATTTGTCAAAAACATTCAAATATCAGCAACTTCATATGGTTCCACCAAATACTCATGTTGGCTATAAAGAGAATTTTTGTGAAGTGAATATTCTATTTTTTTATTGCTTTAAAAAAAATTCAGAGGTTCATTTCCCTGAAGACAGAGTTGAAAACTTTGGCTGTGTATCATGTTGGGCATGGCTGGAATTCAACACATTATTTTTGCTTAGAATCTTGTTTCCATTGGAACAAGAGTTCTCAACCCTGGCGCTTCACAGAATCCCTGGGGAACTCTTAGGATACTAATCCTACTCTGGGCTGATAGATGGGTCTGTTCAGGGTGCTGTGTGGTGAGGCAGGACTCAATCTTAGGAGGTTTTGTTCCTCAAGTGACACAAAGGTGCAGCCAGGCTTGAGAACCACAATACTGGGATTTCACTTTGAGGAATGTCCACACTGCTTCTCAGAGCCTTAGAAAAATAAATATGCGCCTGACCTATTTCCCTATCTTGCTTTGGACCCAAAGACCCAAAAGATGAAATATGAAAACTAAGTTTAACTTGGTCAGCTCCTGTTTCATTTTCATTCAGCAGCATATTGATTGAGTGACTACTATGAACTTGGTCTTATGGCTGAGTATTCTGGGATGTCATGACAGTCTTAAGAGTTTGTCCACCTTAAAAAGCCAGATTAGATGAAATCTCCATTTTTATCTCTATCTTTACACAAATCTGTAAAGATAGAAAGCAGGTTAATGACTATTTAGGTCTAGGAAGGACTAATGAGTTTGGGGCTTCTTTGGTGTGACTACAGTAGTCTGAATTGGTTGTGATGATGATTGTCTAATTATTTGGCTATATTAAATACCATTGACTTGTACACTTTGAGTGAATTGTATGGAATGTTAATTACATCTTAGTAAACCTCCTATTTTTTTTAAGCCAAGACTTCCCTTTTCTAGGAAGTTCAAACACCAAATAAGTGAATTAGGGGCAAAGGGGAGAAGTTCTGTGCAATAACCTGTTCCTTTCAAGAGTGACAGAGCTTAAGATAGGAACCATAACTAAGAGCAAAATAAAATGCAACCTACTCGGAGGTATATAGTTGTCACCTGTATTCCAAATAGCCTCAGGGGAGTGGGTGGGACAGGAAAGCCTGAGGTGTCCTAGACCATCCTGAGTAAGTAAAAGAGAAAACTTTCATGGAATTCAATGTGTTCCAGGCACTTCATTTAATCATTTCCATGAATTCATTCATTTAATCATCACATGGTGTTCTCCATTTTATGAAACTGAAACTAAGTCTCCTGGAAGGGAACTGGCTCAAAGCCACAGGGTGAGTGTGAGTTAAGTGGTGGCATTCGGATCAGCATAAAGAATGGGAAGGACTCTCATAGGAGCATGAAGATCAGGGCATATGAGATGACTGTGGGCAAGGGTTTGTGAGCGTGCTATGGGGACAGGTGGCAAGCAGTGGACTGGGATAATAATGGACAATATGGCTACAGGGATGGCCAGGGAAGGTCACTGTGCTCTCCTGACTATGCTGAGGAACCCAAGCACATCACTGAGGACAACTGGATTAAAGCAAAGCTTCAGACAGCCATGCAGTGTTCTAAATGTGCAGACATGTGTCTGTCTGAAAAAGCACTTCCCTGCGTCCGTTCCTGTGTCTCACCTGGTGTGTGTGTATGTGTGTGTATGTGTGTGTGTGTGTGTGTGTGTGTGTGTGTACATGCCATAGAACCTGGCTCTATGACCTGGCCACTGGGGAGGAGCTACCAAACAAGAAGTCATAGCCTGGGGTGACTGCAAGCTTCTTAGAACCTCCCTTATGATCCTATGTTCTGTGTGACAGCAAAGCCCTGGCAAGGAAGCTGCAGATCCTCAAAACACTTGATATCAAGGCAAACCATTGATGGAAGGAAGAAAACCTATCCTCACTCCTCCCCCTGAAGGAGGAGCAAGCAGGGTTCCAGCTTTTTCCTTCTGAGCAGGATGCCTACCCTCAAAATGCGTAGGGACAGAAGAGGAAGAAGATACAGAGGAGCCTGTGGCCATCTAAGATCTCTGGCTGCTGGTGATCAGGTTTCTGATCAGATTCTGAATATCAGACCCAGTAGCTTTTCATCCCTTCCACTCTCCCATCTTCGCTTGGCCTATCACAGGGCAGTTCATTCATGAGGATTTTTCTGGAGTCTGTTCCTGTTCTTAGTATTATAATTGCCATAGTATCTCCAGTCAAGACTTCGCAGTGTGGATGATCTTCCCTATTTCTATTCTCCTGTGCTTAACTGTGGATCAGTCTTATCGTGCCCTGTCTCAGTTTTTGCCCAGGCAGTGGCTTGGGCACTTTACTCCTAGTGAAGTCAGCTGGTTTCCAGTGCCTTGGCCTCCTCTGAACTCCGCCCCCCCACTTGCCTGAACCTCTGTCTACTCATTATCTCCTACTTGTTTCATTAGTTGACGTTCCCACTTGGCTGGCTTCCAGACCACCCTTAGTCATGTAAGAGATACTGGATGAAGCCAAGGTAAGTCATTGATTAATCGGGAACTCATGAGGCAGGGACGAAGAGTGATAATTGTACTGATGTCCAAAACAAGGATGAGCAGCAGGTGTCCGTGGAGCAAAATGACCTCAAACTCGCTGTCCTCCATCCTTCTCTTGCTCCTATCTCTTATTTCTATCCAGCTTCAAAAGTTTTGTTCTCTGAGTCTTTCCTCACCAACCCCCCCCCCAATGCAGACATGCCCCAACTTCCTTAACCACTCACACTCCAGATGTCACTCACATCCTTACTTGCTATCTATCTACAGTCCTTGATTTTTTATTTTTTGTCTCATGTCTGAAAATGGTAATAACTATGATTGTCTAACATGGGGTAGAGGTGGGGCTCTGATTGATTCTGGAAATGGGGAAAGAATTCACTGCATTGACAGAAAAAGACCACCAGATTTGCTGTGGAGTTCTGAGCAATGTATGGCAAGTGGGGCGAGGCAGGAGTGGAGATAGTTCATCCCTGTGGTGGATTCCCCTCCTACTGAGACTACAGCGACAGAGCGTTCCTGCTCTCTCCTTCATGTTCATGGAGTGAGGGGCTCAGCAAGGTTGGGATTCTTCTAGTAAGTGCAGAAGATTTTGAAAGAAGAAATGTGGGGTTGAGCTCTCTGTAAATATAGGGTAGTCCAACTCTTGAGCCATGTGTGGCAGGCAGAGGCCTCCAGCTGAACTTTGCTTCTGAAAACCCAAGTACCTATCGATTTCCCATGTGGCTTGGAAACTGCTGAGATCTAAGCACAGGAGCAGCATGATCAAAAAGTGGTCTGGGGTGGGTTTGATCAAAGCATATTATATGCATGTATGAAATTCTTGATTAAAAAATGTAAGCCCTATTCCTAACTCAGCACTGTCTCTGCTCTGTCTTCTTTGGTTCTTAGCCACTCTGCCCCGAGTGAGTCTGGGTGACCTTGTCCTCCGTCTAGCACACTCAGCCCAGGAACACATGCCAAACACTGTCTGCACCAATTTTGTTTGCTTCCTGCCTTTGGCATGCTGGTTATGTCCAGTAAATGCAGATGCCACTGGCTAGCTAAAATTCAAGAGATGTTTCTTGAGTTCCAACTATATGCAATATAATATGCTCTAGACCATTGGATTGTGCGGGGCACAAAGGGGAGAAAGTCCTTGGAATACCCACGAGTGGCTGGATTCACTAGGCTGGAGGTGATAGAAATTCATATATGCACTGTTGTTGGCATGTGTGTCCTTGATGTGTAAAATCACAATTGCATAATGTCCTCTGTAAGCACTCAGAAAAACAATGATTGTACACAATTGTTTAGGGCTCCCTCAAAGTGAAAGGCAATAGCATTTTAATTTGTTGCAAGAAATCTGGAGACAAGGCGCTCTCCTGAGTCTGCTTTTTATACTGTAGAGTTTCATACCATTATTCTTTACACCAAACACTGTCGCCTGATTCTTTCAACAAAAGATCTCTTTGTTTTGATAGTCAAGAAAAACCTTAAACTCACTGAGACAACAAAGCAGTCTTTTTAAATGACAGAATGTAAGAGCTACAATGCTGTACTGGGGAATGTAAATTAGAAAAAAAATTAAGTTTTGTTAACTTTCAAAATGTTACATTAAAGAAAAATCTTAAGGTTCTTAAGTTTTGTTAGTTTTAGGGTTTGGATAGTATTTTCTTGGTGTCTGTGGTTTCAGTGGCCTTCTCTGGAATATAGTTCAAGGTTGTCGTATCTTCTGTCTAACTACATCGTGAGGACAGATGATGTGGAGATAACTTTCTCATACCCTTTGTCCTCTCAAGGTCAAATATGTTGTTTATGACCTTCAGTCTAGCAGTATGACATTAGCCCTGAGCACATGTACTCGTACAGATACACACTGTAACTGAGACCCTCTGTAACAGAAGAAATGCATGCAGGTATAAACAGAGTTAAAGGTATATCTTCTATCGCTGTCTCCCAAGGTGGAAAGGTTTCCAGTGCTTTTTTGGATTATACCTCCAATTAGACAGAAAAAGCCCTGACTCCCTTCCCATTCTGTGGGATGTCTCTGAAAGTCTTTAGTATTGTGTGTACAAATGAGATGGTGTCTATGTGCAGGCTGCTAAATAATGTGTGCTTTGCACTTTGTACCTTCTCAGTGGTCCTGTGTATATATTTGTGTGTGTGTGTGTGTGTGTACATAAACTATATTAAGAAAATGACCGAGTTATAAGAAATTTTAGCTCTGATGCGTTGATGCCCTAATAGCAGAGCCTGTGTCTTCTTTGAACTGTGTGTGCTTAGTACTATCCATCTGGAAGGTCCTCAGTACCTTCCGGCTTTGGGCTAGGAGATACAGCCCTCAACTGCACTGACATGGTAGTCTGTTAAAAAATATATTTGTGAAAATAAATGGTTCTGGGCTAGAATGTCATTCCACTTGTAGAGACTCAGATGGCTTCAACCACATGACCTGTTTTATACATACTATTTCCTCTGTTTAGGACATTTCTGCCTCTCTTTACTTCGTTCAGCTTTACCTGCCAGACTCTTATTATCTGTGGTTTAAGTGGTTCCTTTTCCTTAGGAAAAGCCTCCCATGGCCTACTAGGACCCTACCCTTTCTGAGGCATGTTGTGCTACACATTGTAGAACGAACAATACAATAAAATTGTCCGTGCTCTCTGATACTAAGCAACTTTCTTGAAGACAAAAGTTGTTTTATTCATCATTTTGTCACCAGTTCCTGGCAAGCTCTTTGGGATAGAGTAGACATCCAGTAAATATTTGCCTAATGAATAGAATTCAGGCATGAAAGACATTCTTAGGCATAGATTTCTTCTCCCTCAGAAACTCAAGCATCTGTATTGGATGCAGTCTGAACTTTTCCGAAGATCCTTCTGAATAGACACCCCTGCCTGAGGCCTGACTGTTCCATGGACCGCTCCAGAAGCTGACCTTCTCTGCATGCATGGACCTACAGTTCCCCATGGATATACAGTTCCCTATAGTGCTGGACCTCTATTCTGAACCCTCAACCCCTTCATGTTGTCCAGCTCCTGCTACCTCTGCCTTCTAGACCCAATAATTCCTCCCCCTGACTCTGCATCTCTCTGACAAGTCTGAACTCTGACTCCTAGACACCTGGAAGCTTCTCTGTACTGTCACTATCTGGTCCGTTTGCTGTGCCTGAAGTGTGCTCATCAACATGTTGTTGAGTTCCTGTGACGGCTAATATTGGTTGAAAACTTGACACAACTGAGAAGACGGAATTTCTTCTATTAAATTGACTTGTGGGCATGTCCTTGTCTGGGGGACATTTTCTTGATTGGTAATTGATATAGAAGGGCCCAGCTACTATGGGCAGTACCACCCCTATGCATGTAGGCCTCTGTTGTATAAGAAGGTAGCTGAGCAGGCCAGGGGAAGCAAACCAGTAAGCACTATTCCTCCATGATCTCTGCTCTGGCTCCTGCCCTTGGTTCCTGCTTGATGGTGGACTGTGAGCCTTTCTTCCCTAAGTTGCTTTTGTTCATGATGTTTTATCACAGCAACAGAGAAGCAAAGTAGGAAATTTGGTTCTAACCTTGAATGAGATTTGAAAGTGTGCATTACTGCCTAGAGCAGTCCTCAGGTCTCATCCGTAGACACGAGGCTCTCATGTAAGTACAGTTCTTCCCGTTAATCAGAACCAGAAGCACATTCCACGTCAGCTTCTGCTTCTAAGCTGGAGTATCCCGTGTTGGCTCAACTACCAAGCTCTACTCCTTGGAGTTTGGGGAAGAAAGGTTCTTGGCTCATCTCAAGGGACCATTCACTCAGCTCACATCACGGGTAAGACCGTCACAAATTAAATCAAAGCAGTTTTCCAGTGGAAGAAACATTGTGTATGCAGTAGTAAGAAGTGACTGAACATTAATAATTAGAAGAAGGCCTGCACTTGCAGGCTCATTAGTCAACCCCTCCCTTATTACACACCCTGCTGTTGCCTGTGGGACTGAAGCTCACAGGATTGATATCAAAAGAATGGGGGGAAATGAAGGTTAGAAGAGAAAGTTAGAAGGACCTGGGAACAAAAGGAGAGCAGGCACGGCTTCGGAATTCTAAAGATTTAGACACTGGATTTTAGCAATGAGGGAATCAGAAAGATCTGCCTTGCCAAGGATATCAGATTGTGTTGACCTTTCAGCACCTTCCCTTCTTCAAGTCTGTGAAGAAGATGGTTTGCTCTCTCTCGCACACACACATATACACCCACAACCACATACACACAAAGAGAAGAGAGAGAAATAGTAATTTAGGCATTAATATTGTCCTAACTACTTCCATACTGGTGAAACTAGAGACAAAAAATTTAGAGCTAACTTCTTTCTTTGAATTCTTACTTAGAATCCTGTGACCATCTCTATTAAGCACGTTACTTTCTTGCTGCAACTAGATAGTGTCACTTAGAAAGTCCAATATGCTCAATGTGGTGCAAAGATCACATTCCTACCACCGCACCCTAAGGCATCCTGTTAGGCTAGGCATCTCTGGTTATCAGTACAATGTTCTAGGAGATCCACCTGAACATCAGGCCATCTTTAGGCCATCAAAGCTTCTACAGGCTGCCAAAACAGTGCCACTATCTGGGGACCAAGTGTTCAAACACAGGAGGCTGTGAGGGGTATTTCATATCTGTACCATCGCACTCTGCCCTTGTCCTTAATAGGCTAAAGCTCATCTCATGTGAAAAAAAATGTGTTCATTCCAACTTCAAAATTCCCCCATAGCTTTACAATTCCAGCACTGTTCCAAAGTCTCAGACACAGTCTTTTAACTGTGAATCCTGTAAAATAAACAGCAACAATAATAATATTATGTATGTGCATCCAATATGCAATAGCACAGAGTGAACATAACTGTTCCAAAAGGAATAGATAGGAGCATAGCAGTCTGATGCAAAAACAAAACTGAGCAGGGAAAACACCAAGTCCTGCAACTTCATGTCTGGCATGTGTGGCTCTTGGTGACATCATCTGCTCCCTAGTGGGCTTGTTCTGCACCACCACTCCAGCTCTGGTTGCCTTTAGTGCCTGTGCCCTTTCTTTTGGTTCAGCTCCATTTGGGGTCCACAGTTTTCCTCAATGGCTAGCCCACACTTTTGGTGTCTCCAACTTCCTGGGGTCTCCATTGCACCTTCAGCTTCATTTCACAGTTTCACACACACCCCACTCAGGAGTTCCATGCAGGAAATCAGACCTGCTACTTGTTGCCTTGGCAGCTTTCTGCAACGTTGAGGCAAGCGTCCATGACTCCCTCACGCTTGTATTTTTGCACACCTACAAAACCAGCACCGTGCAAACAATGATGCCTCCAGCGCTAGGTGTGGCTTGGTCCCTTGCACTGCATGGGAAACACTTCCCTGGACAGTTGTTAGAGAACAGAAGATCCCTGAAGAAGAGTTCTCAGTTCAAGCTCATTTCAGATGAATTTACATTTTTATAAGCTGGAGCCTTCAATGAGTGGGGTGTTGTCATCAGGGTATCTTTCCTGACGTCTCAGAGGAATCTACATTTTTAAAAAGAAAACATATACCAATAAGTATTTGAAAAAAATTTCAACATCACTAGTCATCAGAGAAGTCAAAATCCAAACCACAGTAAGCTATCTCACCCCAGTCAGTGGTGTAAGCTATCTCACCCAGCTTCGGCTGTTATCAAAATGGAGAGAAACAGGAATCCTTAAATATTGTTAGTGGGAATGTAAATTAATGGAGCCATAGTAGAAAACAGCATCATGATCCCTCAAAGTAGTTAAGATAAATCTTTCACCTGATCTTGCTATTCTGATTTTGCATATATATCCAAATTAATCAACATATCAGAAAAACTCATACAGTTGTGTTTATTATAACATTATCCACAATAGCATAAGATAGGTAGTCAAAAGAAATTCATTGATGAATGAGTGGATAAAGGAAATGATACATATACACGATGAAATACTATCCAGTCATAACAAATAATAAAATTCTGTAAATTACAGCAAGATGGGTGGAGTTGGAGGGCATATAGTTAAGTAAAATAAGATAGAAGCAGAAAAAAGAAATATCATGTTCTTTCTCACATGTGCACAGTGAAACAATTAGTCCAAAAGTAAAAGATAATGACTTTAAGACTTAGAAAGGTAAAGAAGGGGATATAGGAAAGTTGATACCAGGAAACAGGATAGAAAGAATAAGTTCTAGTGTACTGTAACACAGTAGGGCAATTATAATTTACAACCTATTACATATCATAAGATGAACTAGAAGAGAGGAGCTCAAAGGCTCCAAACAAAAGATAAGGAGGGAACAATGTTAATTACCTTGATTTGATCAGCACATTTTGTGTATTTGTACTGAAGTTTCACATTGTACCCACAAATGTCTATAATTTATGTGAATTTTAAAAGGAAAAGAAGAAAATAAAGCAAATTTTACAATAAAAACGTTGAGGATAGAAATGGAGAGTTTGTCCAGATGCAGTGACCCAGGCAGAGGGGCCCACAGAGCTTCGAGGGCAGGCACAACTAGAGTTCTTTCTAGATGACCTAAGGGAGGGAGGTTAAGTTAGAAGGCAGGACAAGGGCCGCAGGAATTCAGACCACATAAAAAGCACCTAGTGTGAGCCTGTGGGTGGCCTTGGTCCCCTCCACTTGTTGGGGACCTGGAACAGCCTGGACGACCAGGATGAAACTTTCTACCCCTCACTTCTCATGTGCACGGCTTACCAAGAACCCTGTCCCAGAGCCTCTGAGTCAGGGAGCACAGAACACAGCATTTGTGCAAGTTTGTTTGTATCTCGAAAGGGCTTTGTCCTGTGATTCATTGGATGACCCCTCCTTAGAGCTGCAAGAAGCCTGGCAGGTCAGGCCATTAAGTCCTCTCTGTGGGTCTAATTCACAGCCTAACATCACAAGCCTAACAACATAATCCATTTGTCCTGATTTAATTTTTTCATTTTGAGAGGCTTCCTTGGCAGCCAGGTTTTCTCATTATAATATGATTCATCCAAATTATAATTCTGACTAGAAGAAGTATCTCAGGCGTGATTTATCTAGCTAGATATTAAGCTAGAAGCATCCTTTATTTAAAAAAAAAAAAAAAGCATGTTAAATTCACAGCCATGGGAACTTCACTGAGAGGTGTCCCTTTCTTTAACTGGCACTTTCTAATTTTGCTCTGTACTAGATTTCAATGCTTTGGTGCACAAGAGACAAATAGGCCCTCAGCCCGGCCCTCAGTGGCTCCCTCTGGAAGGAGGGTAGCACGAATGGGAGGAATCATCCAAGGAGCGTAATCAGGGATGAAAGATGACAGCGTCTTCTTAAAGTCTGGGGTAGTGGTTTTGAAATGCTGGCAGAAATCAGAATCCCCTGAGGAGCTGGTTAAACACAGATTGCTGGGTTCTAGAGAGCTGGCTCCGTGGTTAAGAGCACTAGCTGCTCTTGTAGAGAACCTGGCTTCGGTTCCCAACATCCACATGGCTGCTAACAACCCTCTGTAATGCCAGTTCCAGGGAATCGAATGTCCTCTTCTGGCCTCTGTGGACATTGCATGACACCAGTGCACGTAGGCAAGGGAAACACTAATACACATAAAATATAAATCTTTTTTTTAAAAATGCACAGATTGCTGGGTTCTAATCCCAGAGGGTTTAATAATGTACTTTCATTGATTCTTTGTTAAATTCATGCATGCTGGTGGTGGTTGATTCTTTATCAAGAACCCATTCAATCCAATTTGTACTGCCCATATATTCATGGGTATGGTGCCATCCACTGAAATTCAGTAAACACACGAGGTGCCACACGCATAAAGAAAACTGACTCTCTTTACTCTAAAAGCTATCATTCGTCAATAGCTCCTCAGCTAGGCGTAGGGAGCCCTCTTCCTCCATGCGGGGATGTTGGCTGGCTTGATCTTGTACAAGTCTTGTGAAGGTAATCATAGCTACTGTGAGTTCATGAGTGCAGAAGTCCAGCAATGTCGAAAAGACAGTTTCACTCCAGTCCTTCCCAACCTCTGGGTCTTACGAGCTTTTCACCCCCTCTTCTGAGTTGATCCCTGAACCTTGTGGGGGAAGGGTGTGACAGATTTCCCATTCATATTTCTGAGCAAGCCACAGACACTTATTCTGTGCACCTTGACCAATCATGAGTTTCTACATTAACTATTGTCCATTGCATACCCTCTCATACACCTTGGATGTTTCCCACAGTAATGAAGTTTTGGCTCACTTCCTATAGAAGCTGATGGCACAACTCTTGTTAACTGGCTTGGTGCTGGCAAAGCTTTTATTTTTGGCTCTTTGGAATTGTGTTTGGTCCGTGTCTCGTGCATGGTCTCGGTACTCTCAGGAGAATGGAATTCTCCACACAGGCTATAGAATGGAATGTGGAATCAAGAGCAGAGGAAACACAGTCTGCTGCCAAAATCTGGCTCCCTGTCCTTTCTACTAGGTCTCAATGTGCTGCAGCTGCCCACCCCACTTCTACCCCCTGGCAGCCTGTAGAGTTGACTCTTAGGAAATTTGGTGGGGTTTTTTAAATCATTGTCTTGTTTATACATAGACACCCATTAGAAATTTCCTTCAGTCTTCCAGAATTTTCTAGAACCTTCTGAAACACTGCTTTTAGATTTCAGACATTAAAAGGGAGGGGTCTATGAGGCCAATAAAAAGGGATTCCAGACCAAAGTGTGGATCTATATTTCATCCGGGGGGAGAGGCCCTGATCTTGTTATTTACCTGTTAACTTACAGATAACGAAGTTCAAATATATGTGATTATTTGTTTTTCTAGCGCAGAGAACTTTACAAAGTGCATGGTGGGGGAAGCTATTAGAAATAGATGTGTAGTCACTACTGAGGGGTCATCTCTGCTCCTGAAGAACGCCGATGAGAAGAAGAAGGGCTAACTTGCATTAGAGAATGATTATCAAAATAATATGGAAGTCAGTTCATATCCTCAAGAAGGTATGTGCAGGTCTCAGAACAGAAACTCTGAAAAGGTCCTTGGAGATAGTTTTAGCTATCCTTTTCATGTCGAAGATAAGAATACTGCAGCGGAGGCTAAGTGTGGGGGGGTTCATCCTTTGCCCAGTGTTGCACAGCTCTGAACAGATTCTGGAGCTCTGTAGGACAGTCTGCCTTTCTTTTCTTTCAAATCACTCTTCTCAGGTATCCACCATAAAGTCTGTTGATGCAGCTCAATATTTGTTGAGTTCATTTAATGTAGAAAAGTCAATCTATTAATCAGTATACTGGTTTTGAGAGGCTTTATGATCATTTTTATGGGAAAAAATGAAGAAGAGATGAAAATAGTATTTCCGATTCTATTCAGCATACGATAATGCAATAGTATTCAGCTATGACTGGATTTCTCAGGACTGTCTACATTTGATTAACAACAGTAACAGCCTTATTTGGCAGTAGCTGTTCAGAATACTCTGTAAGGATTTGATATGATTGCGTGTGGTTTCTATATCTGATGTTCATCTTTACAGTTGATAGTACAATGTCACTGTGGTACAGGTGAGTCCATCAGCTTTTTGGCCAAAAATCTGAAAGAATCTTGGGAAGGTTTTGTTGAAGACGAAGAAAAGAGAGACTCATTCATTGAATCAAGAGCTATTTCTTGAGAAACTGTAATGTCAGTCACTTCTCAACACTGAAGACAGCAATGAAAACAAAGTCCTCAGGAGCTGAGCTTCTAGTGGAAGGAGATGGACAAGGAAAGTGGGGGGATCCTTAGTAAGGTGCTCCTCTCTCGGAAGCTCTTGCCTTTCTATCTGTTCTAGATTCCCCAGGGATTCTGCTTGATAGTTTATGGCACTGGGTTAGAGAATTCTGACACCAAACTCTAGCTGTGTGCATATTAAGCTCTTTATTTTAAAATTCTGGTTATAGCAGGTCCTCTTTGTTGAACTGTTCCAAGGCATACATGGAATCATGTCTTAATGCTCAGTGCTTGGTTCATTTTGTGTTTACCACAAATGTTAAGGTGATTGGAAGCAGTATGGCGTCAATGAACCACTAGCTAACAAGCTCTCTTCTCAGTGAAAAATTTCAGAAGGTATGCCACCAGATCTGGAACCATAATTGTCTATACTGCTGATCCCAGAAAAGCAACTTTTGAAATAGCAGTACGAAGTTATTAAGCCTCCTTGGCCTACCGTCAGGCTTCAAGTGAAGACAAAGCCCCTCCTATCTGTGAGGAAGACTGAGCATTCTTTCTGCCCACTGTCTGTAACTATGGTATGCCTGACTGCTTCATCCCTTTCAGGGCTCCTGAGTCTTTGGCTTTGTCTCCATCTGCATTGTGTCAACTGTCTTTACCTTTCATATAGTTGTTTTATTTTTGTTTTGGGTCTGAACTCCATGTTCTAGCTGTGTGCATATTAAGCTCTTTATTTTAAAATTCTGGTTATTTAAAAAATCTGGTTTCTTCAAGGCATCCCTCCCTCTAGAATCACAAGGAGCTTAAATGTTGCTGTGTTTCTACAAGTGTTGTCTAAGCACTGCTAATGATTCAGAAAGTAACTTCATAATATTAAGGTCATTTTGCTCCAGCCACTTTAGGTCATGTCACCCCATAGCACCTGCCATAATAGGATGTGTGTAATTCCATGAAGAGGATCATTCACAGTTGCTGAGCTGAAGAGCACTGAGGGCACTGAATGTGCCGCTGATCTTGCTGTATAAATCTTAAATCTCTAAGAATTAACAATGGCTAAAAGTAGACTCCTCAATTTTCCTTTTTTATTTCCAATAATGTAAGCAAGACCTGTATAGTCTACACCCGAAATATATCTTGACTATGTATAACGGTATGCATTTTTTTGTGTGTGTGTGTGTGTGTGTGTGTGCGTGTGCGCTTATGATCAAGTCTGGGCCCTTTACATGCTAGGCAATTGCTCTCCCACTGAACTGTATAGCCCCAGTCCAGTAATTTTTTTTGTCTATTGAGACATAATCTCTTTGTAGCCCCAGCTGGCCTGGAACTTGCTATGGAGACCAGGCTGGCCTCAGTCTCACAGAGTGAGCCTCCTAAGTGCTGTGATTAAAGGCATGTGCCACCACACCCAGCCCTAAGTTTGAAATTTTTAAGAAACTGTGTGTGTGTGTGCATGTGCGTGTGTGTTCACATGTTCATGAGTGTAAGTACAGGTGTGTGTGTGCCATGGTGCTTGGGTATAGGTTCCTACCTTCCACATTGTTTAAGACAGGGTCCCTTTGTTGTTTGCCACTGTGTTTGCCCATCTAGTTGGCACATGAGCTTCCAAGGATTCTCCTGTCTCTGCCTCCAACCTCACCATAGGAACACTGGGATTACATATATGCGCTACTGGATATGTGTCTGGATTTGTGTGGGTTCTGGGGATTTGAGCTCAGGTCCTAATGCTTTCCCAGCAAGCCCTTTATTCACTGAGTTGTCACCCCAGCCTCCAAGTCACCAGTTTTTAATTAGCTCATTTGGTCTACTTATCTGCTGTTGTTTTCTTCATCGCTGTTGACTTGCCAGCAACTGGGATAAGCACAGTGTATGTGCTCAGTGACTAGACATGAATGTTAAACAAGCAAATGAATGAGTGGACAAACAGGGCTATTTAGGAAGCTTGGTTTCTATATTGTGATGTGTTTATTTTATCTCAGAAATATTGGCCTGTGTAGTGCAGTAATCTATCATCTTCTTAGTGCCTTCTCTTACCACATTAAGCAAGCAGGATAAAATTTATATCTTTTCTCATTTTGTGATTTTAAAACTGAATTTTCATATAAAGGAAACATGCAGTCATTCATTAGTCATAATTTGATGTTTTTCAAAAGTAACTTAAAAGCATTGTGAATAAAGACATCAGTGTAAGCATCGCTGAAATCCTTTCTCAATGATGGTGTGATCGTGAATCCCACTTTTGAGCCATGAGTGTGACTGTGTAGTGTAATGAATAGAGCTAGGTAATGGAGTTGGAGAAACACGGCTTTCGATCATGACTTAGCCACTTACTAGCTGTGTAAAGATGACTATGTTTCTTTACCATTTTAGGCTTACTTTCTCTTGTGTAAAATGAAATCAGTCTAATTGGGCTACTGTGTGGGGTCAATGAAAATTGCCTAAGACCTCATCAAAATGTCAGTTGCAGTGACTTTTCATAACTGTCATTTACTTTGTCCTGGTCCATGACTATGTGAATTGGCTGGTGGTTCTCCTAATCTGGATCACCTAGATGGCCTGGCCATCTCATGCATCTGTGGCAGTAGCTAGACTGGAAGTGGAGGCTCTGGAAACTGGCATGGTCTCCTGTTCAGCTAGATCTCAACAGAGTAATTAGCCAGAGTGACAAAAGCAAGTAGACTATGGTCTCTCATCTTCTATGATGTTCACTGATGCTTCTTATGGTAGTTGTTGCAAAGTCTGTAAAGTAAATAAGAGGGAATAAGCTCCACTATAAAAAATATTTTTGTAAGGTTCTGCTCACATCACCCTGAGTATGTTCCATCACAAGGCTAGCCAAAGTTACTAATGAATATAATGCATGGCACTTTTTGTAGTCTACCATAATTACCAGTCACCATCATTGTAAAAACCAATGATGTAAAAACCGTTGTTGAGCATTTACTAAGTTCCAGATGCTATTCTAATCATATTATCTTTATCAGAGCCTGTAAGTTCTAGTCACAATGTTATGATGCATTTGCTTTCATATCAAGAAATTGGAAATAAGACGTATTGGATTAGAATACATTATTTGGTGCCACACTTCACCTATAGGTTAAGTGTTCTTTAGAAAAAACAATCCTTGGTAAAATAATATGAGAAACATTCAACTAAAACAAAACAAAATAAATTTCTTTATTTCAACATCCCCAGTTGTCTTTGATATTCCATTAGGCAATTTAAAATCCCTCAAAGGGTGAATATTTACTTTTATTCATGTTTCTGTGGTCAAAGAGGCTTTTTTCCATGCCATCTAGATTTAAGGTTTTGAGGGGGTGGGGACCTTGAAAAAGCTGAGAAGGGACTAAATGGGCCAACTATGTTGTAAAGAACAGAATTCAAGGACCAGGGCACAGTAGCAAGAAAAGGAAGTAGTTGACCTATTAGAAGTTAGGAACTGTCAATCTTTCAAAAACCTTTTTAGCCTCGTTAATGTGCTAAAAACAAACACCAGACATCAGGTATTGCTAACCTCAGAAAGACTGATGCTCTAACTGTTAGGGTGATCCTTTATCAGAGCGTCTGGCCTTCTTTGTTGCCCAGTTACAGCCTCCCCTCCTCCCTGCCCTGCTTGCTGTTGGCAGGACGCAGTCTGCGTTTCGCAGCCTCTTCACTTGCTCTTCTCTCCTGAGTTATCTTCTTCACTTGTTGCAGTTGGAGTCATGACTGCCTCCTGCTGCTCAGGCCAATCCTGCTTCCCCTATGAATATAGTTCAGATTTATCAATCCTCGCAGGGCATCCCTTTCCATGAACGTCTAGAGCTTTGACTTCTGAAGGGCTTGTGTGGAACTTGCTGTTCCAAATGGTCTGCGTGACTGTATGGCAGGGTAATGGAAGTTACCCTCTGTCCTAGTTTGCCTTCTATCGCTGTGACAAAACACTCTAACCAGTACCAACTTGGGAAGGAAATGGTTTATTTTGCTTACATCTCCAGGGTCACACAGTTCATTACTGAGGGAACCCAAGTTAGGAACTTAGGGCAGGAACCTGGGGGCAGGAACTGAAGCACAGGCCATGGAGGAACGCTGCTTACTGGCTTGCTCCCCTGACCCATGCTCAGCCTGCTTTCCTATACCATACAGAACAACCTACCCTGGGGTGGCACCACCCACACTGGCCACTCAACAATCAAGAAAATACTCCCCAGGCCATTCTGATAAAGCCAATTCCCCAGTTGAGGCTCCCTGAACCCAGATCTGTCAAGTTGACACCAAAGCTATCCAGCACACCCTCTTTGATAATGTCAATGTCAGGAAAAGGGAGACATTGAGAAGAAAACCATGTCCTGAGCTCAGCATCTGCCCTAGATAGGCTTAGAATGATACTGTCCATCCACACATAAAAGCACAGGTATAACTGCATCACAATGAAGAACCCAGACTCTACACTGTAGTTACAAAACCTCCTGCCATTCCTTGAGGGTGGAGGAGTGGATTCTCTCCTGGAGACTTTCCCAATAGTAATGGGTATCATTTCTTAACACTAAGTCTAATATGTTGAGTTTACATAGTGAATCCTATAGTGTCCCTAAGAAGGGGTATTATTATCCCCATTTTATAGAAGAGGAAACTGACTCAAAGCGTTCAAGTCTTGCTCATGTTCATGATCAGTTCTCTGGCCAGTCAAGGCAGAGACATTATCCAGCTCCTCACACCTCACCCCAAAGCCTGAATTGGGACCCAATACACCATCTCCATGGCCACTCTGGCCTCCAGAAGTTTAATGGCAGAGAATAGAAAATATAAATTCACCCTGTGCTACCAGTTGCCAAGTATATATGAGCAGGCAGAGTAGAAATACAGTGAAGTTTAGCCCACTGTGAATGACAGGCATTCTGGATTCATTTTAGAGTTTTATAAGGACCAAACACAGCTCGACTCATAGGGGGCCTCTTAGAGCTCTAGGTAAGGTAAATTTGGGGGTGTGCAGGACCATGAGGGGCACATGAATATCCCAGAGGGCATATGAGGGTCTGTCTTTCCTAGACATTGATACTATTAAAAAAGGCAACCTCCACTGCCACCCTGCCATAAGCTCTTTGCCATCCTGTGATCTCTGTAAGAGTAGAAACTGATGTGCCAGGACCTGGCACAATAACTGTGCATAAATACATAATAACTATTGTTGGTTTGAAATCAACCAAAGCAAGCTGCTCAGCATGTTGTGATAGATACAGGGTGAGGTAGTAAGGCTTCTTTCCACCTTCACAGAGCCATAGGCTTCCCTCCACGTGACAGCTCTTCCGTGCTGTTCACATACCGTCTGGAACACTCTAACTCTCCAAAATACCTTACAAAGCCCAACACCTTCCTATAATATCGTCAAACATCATTAATATTCAGGCCTCTTCTTCAAAATGTAGGACTGTGAAGTCCTACAACACAAACAGGGTGAGCTACCCTTTGCACTTGTCCATGTTGTTTTGCCACAGTGAATTCCACAGAGCAGGGTCTGTGTTCATCCATTATGAGTGACTGCATTGAAATGGGAAGGGGACTCAAGAAAATGACAGGCAGTGCAAGAAAAGTGGACAGGCTCTCAGCCCTTTGATGTGGTAGATGAGAGAGGAAGAAGGGAATAAGAGATTCAAAGGCTTGGATCTCCTCTGATAGACTGAAAGGTGATGCCCAAGAAAGAAGTGGAGTTCTCCTTGCCTAGGATACGCTCATCCTCACTTCACTTTGTTCAAGAGGCAAAAATTCCCAGTAAACTTCAGACTGAAGCATTTGTGGAGTCCGACATACATAAATAGTCATGCAGGAGAGTCCAGAAAGATGAGGGAAAGGTTTGTCCTTGTCTCTCTACAGAAGAGCATTGCTCTTCTGTGGAGGAGGAGAAATTTGAGCTGAATATATTTTTGGTTGGTGCAACTTTAAGTGCTCTGTTTGATAGCAGAGTTGTTTGAATGGCCTATTTCATAACTACACATAGCTTCTCCAAATAAATGGTGTCTGTAGAATGTTCAGGTTAATGCATGAGTGCAGAGCTCAAAAGTGTTTGCGCTTAGACCAACCGAACCTTCTTTCTTAATAAGTCATCTTGGCATTTTGTCAACAAGTTAATTTGCTTTTCTAAGAAACTAGATGAATACTTCCTGTGCTTTGTGCTATTCGCAGATCTACAATGCAGTAAGAAGAGGAGAAGAAGCAGAAGATACAGTTGGATCTCTTCGTCATTGCTTCACAAAGCTCCCAGCCTCAGAGGCAGCCCTTGGAAGGATTAGAGATGGTCCATGCTTAACACAGTGTGTCCAAGACAGTGTATGTGAGTACCGTGCCACACTCCAACGAACATCCCTATCTCAGTACATCACCGGCTCTCTCCTAGAGGCAACCACCTCTTTGGGAGCAAGAAGTGGCCTTCTCAGTACTTTTGGAGGATCCACTGGACGAATGATGCTGAAAGGTAATGTCTGAAATTTCACTTTTATCTCTTTGTATTTGCCTTTAGAGAATAATCTAACTAGCCACTCTGCAGCTCCTGATGGAAAATTGAGTTCATGTGTTAGTAACTCTAGGTAAAAGAAGTAAAAGTAACTGCCTTGGGTGAATATAAAAAGCTATTCAGTCCTCTGTTCAATCTCTTTAAGATTGAAACATTTCAAATAACAAGCATTAAGATTTTGAAGTTGTTAAAACGAGCAAATAGTTAAAATTCTGTAACTTTTTTACATTTATTTTGTACACATGCATGAGCACATGTACAAGTCTGTCACGGTAGGGAGGTCAGAGGACAATTTGAGAGTTGGTTCTTTCCTTCTACCATGTGAGTTTGGGGGATTGAACTCAAGTTGTCATACTTGGAGGCAAGAGCCTTTTACATACTCAGCCATCTCAAGTCATTTAAATTATTATTATTATTATTATTGTTATTATTCAGGCAGGTAGTTTAGTAATAGTCCATGAGAGATATCAACTGCTATGACAAGATGTTAGTAAGCAAATATAATCCTGTGGTCACATTGAAAACAACTGGTGGTTGGGAACAGAGTAAAATGTAGATACTCTTCTCCTATAGAATCAATAGGCTCCTATTGATAAGAAAAGCCAAGAACCATTTTTCAGCGAGTCCCGTCTTAAAGGCCAAGACAGTCAGGCTTAGTGCTAAGAAATGAAAGCCAGTGGAAAATGGGATCCGCGAGCATCTGAACTGCCCTGCTATTCCCACGAAAGGCAGACAGGCAGGTCAGAAAAGGCAATGCACCAGAGAACCTCAGAGGCTTGCTCACTGCACAGCTGTCACAAACTGCTTGGCAGCCTTCCCTTGCAGGATGCTACCAGCCAGACAGGGACTGTGCAGGGCTGGGTTCCGCTGCCTGAGGATTGCCAAGAGTTCCATCTGACATCCGGCTCCTCTGTCACAAGGAGTAGCTATCATCCCTCCACTATGAACCCTAAGGCCCGGGCTAGCTGACCAATGACCTTCCGTCCTTAACTTCCTTGTGCCACCCATGCGTTCACCCTAGCAGGCCCCAAAAGAACGCCACTCACTGCGTCCCTATGTAACATGTTGAGTGCCATGTTGTCTGATTTCCAGATTCAGCTTTACTTTCGGGATAGAGGTCAAATGATTAATGGAAGGAAAACCCAATGTGGGAACACTAATCCAAGATACTAATGAGGAGAAACTGGTTTCATATGTATTTCAATGTGTGTGTGTGTGTGTGTGTGTGTGTGTGTGTTTGTGTCTGTGCTGCCTACTAGGTGCAGATGCTGGGAAGGGAACAAAGCTTCATTCCCACCCATGTGGAGCTTATACTGTCCACATGGTAAGGAATTTTCCATACACACAAGATTGAAGGTTTCTCCACTCTCATGTGGCCCCCAGAGACTGCATTCTCCATAGTGCTCTTCCCAGAACATTGAGCTGAGATTAGCAAGTGGAACTGGCATGGTTTCAGTGCATGCAACTGTATGCCGGGACCTGTATGCCAGGACCTCGTGAGAGTTCACCAGCTTGCATGTATCGGATACCCAAGCTCTGTCCTTCTGAGTGCAGGTGATCTAGAGGATCCTACTGAAGTTGTCAGTCTACATGCTTATATTTATGAGGAGGCAAGATGTGTATTACAAAGTAATCAAAGAATAAGATGAAATTGTAAAGTACCATGTAGTGACTGTAAAATGCTCTAAGTGTTCCAAGTATGGAAAAGAAGTTAATGTTCTATATGGTCTGAAAAGTAAGGCCTCAAATAAAGACAAGGCAGGAATGCTTGCAGTATTCCATTGACCTGTAGGAAGTGAAAACACTGGTCAGTGCACCTGCGTCCCTGGCAATAACTTGATCTTCGTTGCTATTTCATTTCTTGTTCACACTGGAGTCTCATAAATCATTATTTCACGCTGGAGGCTCACTAGACCATCAGCTAATGTGTGATCTTTCAATTGGTATTTCAAGTAAGAGATGAAGTTTCTTTATTTTTCTGTCTTATAGCTTCTTAAAGGTTTCTGGTAACTTTCTAATTAGTTCCTATCGAGTTTGCTGGTTGCCTCCTGCTTTGGGTTTATCTTTATAGTTTCTAGCTTGTTCTCTTCAAAGCTGTTTTCAATTTCTACTCCTCCATGGGCTTTTCAGAGTTTCAATGTGCCTTCATTGAAATATATGTTTCTTCAACCTGAAGTCAGAAAAATATGCATCAAATAAACCAAATGAGTTTCTCAACACACAAAAATATGTATATATGAGATAAAGCATATGCCAGTTTGCTCAAATGAGCCATTCCATAATATATATACATATACATTTCAGAACTTTATAGTACACACAATAAATATGATTTTTGTCCATTTAAAAAATTGAAAAGAAGAAACACATGAGTCTTCAAAGTCACAGGGACTTGACAGAATCTATGGAATCTGTGTGTTGGCTAGTCGTATACCAACATAATCCATCAGGCGATCTGGAGGAGGTGGCTGAGTGCTATATTTCGATTGACCACTTCTTTTATTACTTAGTATGTGTACTATGGCATAGACTTGGTCAACAGCTTTCAGCTTATAATTGCTAACAAAAACTTACTGTTATAGATCCAGGCATGGTGGCACATGCCCATAATTCAAGCTCTTTAGGAGGCTAAGGCAAGAGGATCATCAGCTTGAGGCCAGCCTTGGCTCCATAGCAAGATCCTGTCTAAAAAAAAAAAAAAGAAAGAAAGAAAGAAAAAATAAAACTTATAAGTAATCGCTAGGACATTCAGTCTCCAGTGTATAAGTTGGTCTTGTTCTAAGGTTTATTTCTCGGGTGCTCAATGGACGTTTGACACTTTCTCAGAGAAGCAGTAACATAGGTAGTTTGATTCCTAGACTCTAGTCTTCAAAAATCCTTTTAGCCCATACATAATGGAAATCTACACACTTCTTGTAGAGTTAAGAGGAAAGTTCTAGCATAGGACTACTGAAAGTCAGCCTCCAGCAGCTTGCGGAGTGGAAACCACTGGAAACAGGGTAAATGGCATCGTTTGTAAAAAAGAAATAATTTTAATTGAAAAAGAGTAAGGATTAAACTAAAGCTTTCGTGAGACTTTGTGAACCCTCAGCTACTTCTGAAATGCTTGATGTTGGCAGCTGCAGTTCTTCATCATGGTTAATTATACTTTGAAATAATCAGAAAATTATCCCAGTTGCTTTTTAAAAATGGAATGCTTACAAATGGGGTGAAGGAAGAGAAAAGGAGAAGCATGAGACTAAATTTTTCCCCAGAGAGAAAAGGAAAGGGAGAGGATCAAAAGGATGGATGACCTCTTCCAGGGAGAAATCATGCTTGAAGTCTGTGAAAACGAGCTGGGGGAGACAGAGGTCAGGGAGGAGAGAGAGGAGGTTCCACTTGTGTGAGGCACTTGGAGCAGTCACAGTGGTAGAGACAGAAAGTACAATAGTGGTTTTAGGAGCCAAATAAACATGGAATGTGGAGTTGGTGGGTACAGAGTTTCAGTTTTGCAAAAGGAAAGATTTCTGGAGATGGGAAGTGGTACCACTGTGACAGCACTGAAAACTGCTACAAAGGCACAGCTTACGTCGTTTGTGTTTTACCACAGCAAATGATAAGTGAAAGGGGGAAAAAGAAGGATCATATTATGCAGGGTTTTTTCTTAGGTCTGTATGAGTTTGAAGAAAACCAAAGAATTCCCCTCCTGGAACTGACTCTGATCACTGTAGCAGCCTGTTTGGGAAACTGAGGGAGAGAAGGTCTATCAGTTCATCGTTATTCCCAAGTCAGGAGCCCCTCACTCGGGGCCCACGTGTCCAGAGTTCTGCATCACTGTAGCTTACCATAGTGTACAGACAGTCAAAGATGGCCAATAACCTGGATTTTCTATCTTCAGGATCACTGTGACTGATCTACAAAGTTGAAAACTTTCCAAATTTAGAGATTTCTTACAGTGTGTGCACACACCTGTCTGTGTGAATGTGTGTGTGTGCGTGTGTGTACAGGTACACTTGCTGTGCTCATGAGCAGAGGCTAGAAGGTGTCAGGTGTTCTCCTCTATCACTCTCCACCTATTTCTTTGAGGCAGGGTCTGGCAGGGTCTCTCGCTGAACCTGAGTCTTGAACTTTCTCAGCCAGGCTGGAAGCCAGCAAGTCGTAGCCATCCTCTTATCTCCGTACCCCTCAGAGATGGGGTTACAGGTTTGTACTTGATGCCCAGCTTGATACATGGATGCTGGGATTCCAACTCCAGTCCTCATGATTGTGCAGCAAGCCCTTTTAACTGCTGAGTCATCTCTCCAGACCCTCAAGAGACATTTTCTGCTATAAAGCATCGATCAGCCAGAGTGCACCCTTAATTATAAGAGTGTGCTACCTCAGAATTCCCCAGGAGGGGAATTCCTTGGTTTTCTTCAAACTCATATAGACCTAGGAAGAAAACCCTGCATTATATGGTCCTTCTTTTCCCCCTTTCATTTGTCTTTTGTTGAGGTAAAATACATACAATGAAAGCTGTGCCTTTCTAACAGTTTTAAGTACTTTCACAAATGGGAGAGCTTATGCCTTTAAAGAGTAAAGACTTATACTAGTCTGACCCAGTTAACCTCTCTTTACTTCCTGTCCTTAGTCTTTTTCTCCACTTTTCATTCATTTTCTTAGAATCTCAGGAGTAACACTATAGAAATGACAGTCAAAAGGATCATTAGCTTTAATATAATCAAGAGACACCCAAGTTCATGTGGGTATTTTCGGGTACAAACCTATAATTCCAGCACTTATGAAGCCCAAACAGGGGGATGGCAATCTTGAAGCCAGCCTGGGCTGAACAACAGGACCCGCCTCTCCAAAAGCAAAACAGAGCAACAACAACAACAACAGAAAGAACCCCACAAGATAAGGTAAAATGGAGAGAAAAGGTGAATTAATCCATAGAAATACAGAGCACTAAAATAGAAAACTGAAAAACAAAGACATGATGATGACATTTTTTCCAAATAATGCAGCTGAGCATTCTCACATGTGCACAACGAATCAGTTGATATAATTTAGTACAGAAAACAGTTTTTCCTTCTTGCATTGTTGGTGAGTAAAGTTTGTAAATTAAGCAATTAAATATTGCATTTAACCAGTACAAGTTTAATTACTGGTATTGAAATTATGGTCTAGGAAAGAAAATCTCCACTGTTCATTTTCAACAAGGTTGAGTGCGTCTGTGTGTATAGCAACCGTTATTCTAAAGTTATTGATCATTCTGCTGTAAGCAGAACAGCAACATAAAAGCATGTTTTATGTATTCAATATTCTTATTTGAAAAGAAGGGATGTTTTGTTTCTGATAGAAAAGCCTGATAAATTTTCAAACTATTTTTCTTTTACTACAATAAATGTATCCTGTTTGTGTCTTTTTCAGAAGTTAATAGCTTTGAATATTAAAACAAGTAGTCACAGTAAAAAAACTCACACATTTGAAATGTATGACTATATGTCATAAATAGTTTTGTTTATAATGGCTGTCTTAGGTGACTTCCTCATAATCAAAACAATTATCCTTTACATGCCTACCAGACAGAGAAGGTATGCACATAGTTCCAATTCCAGGGTTTCAGTTTGTTTAAAGAAATATCCTGACTTATTACTCTTGCTGCCGAGAAATTATTTTAGGGATGTTTAAAAATATATCTTAATGTGAAACTGGGTATATTTCTGTACCAGTTAATTAATTCAGACATGTTTATTAGCTGCCCACTGAAGCCTAGAACTGTGTCAACTCTGGGAAGAATGCACAGATCACATTTGGAAGTATTCAGCTTGTAAAATAATGGTTTTTATTCCAGAGAAGATGTAATGCCGGGTTTCAGGCTGGCTGGAGTAGACTTATCACCTAATGTGAACTCAGGAAAACACTGAGCTGTTGGACTGAAGTGGGGCCATCATGTCACAGTGTTCGGAACTTTAGTGGACATGGGACATGGACACTCACCTCTTCTGTGAGGCCCCAGGTAGTCAGGTGTCATTCAGGAAACAGATTCCATGCATAGGCAACCAACCTCAGAGTCTGACTCCATCCAGCTGTAATCCAGGAGTGAGTACACCACCAAGTGAGACCTCCCCATGGCACTCTATGCCAAGATATGAATGCCTCTAGCTGAGGGGGAGCTGAGTTGCAATCAACTCTTATTTGTCTTAATTTTTCCCTCAGAAACTATTTTATATAAAGAAAACATCTATTCTGTATGTCAGTGAAAGTGTTGCCACAGAAGAGAGAAAGGGAGGGAAGGACGGAAGATGGAAGGAAGGAAGGAAGGAAGGAAGGAAGGAAGGAAGGAAGGAAGGAAGGAAGGAAGGAAGGAAGGAAGGGCAATAAATCAGATAACTAAGGACCAGTTGAGTTTTAATCAGTGAGTTCAGAAAGGTGATTGTTGAGAAAGGCAGTGCCAGACAGGCACTCCAGGTTTCAAATTAAAATGTCATTTTACATTATTCCAGAAACTCATCTGCCAGAGTTGTTTGAAATCCTATACTCAAATCTAATCTAATAATGAGTAGATTTCAAGGCTTCCCCCAAAATCTTGCTGAATATTGAAAGTGAAAAATAGTCCTTTTTTCGGTGTTCCTAATTAAATATTTCAGAAAAACTACCTAAAATAAGGAATCATGCCTATCCTGATAGAGTCAAATTTAATTAGAAAAGGAAAACAACAGCTGGATTTCTCTGGGGGAGTCAAGAAGTGCATCTGACTGGAAAGCTAAAGGGAGAGGTTTAAGAGTAAGATTTCAAGCTGAAAGGATTACCAATAGAAAAACAAAACTCAAAAAAAAAAAACATGCAATAATTGGGAGAATGGGTCAAAGACCTCATCTCCCGTCAAAGTGGTTAATGACAAGAAAGGCAATTCATTGTCATCCTCTACTTCCCGTACTGTTGGAAGAGTAATTTCCATGACATATGGCATAATTTTGTAGAAAAGCCAATGTAAAGATTCTGATGGATTCAAGCCCCTCATTTCTAGTATGCTCGTAGTTGGTCACCATAATGAAGACCATTTGGACTTCACGTTCCAGTGAAACCAGAAGAGAGGAGACTCAGAGGCTTTGTTGAAGTGGGGTGGTAAGAGAGGCTCGTATTATAAGTGTTACTTTAGACTCTTAGTCTTACTGGGAGTATAAGACTTGCTTCATGGTTTAAAAAACATTGAACGTGTCATTCTGTTCTGGGTTTGAGTCTTGACATTAACATTGCCATTTTAAATACCTTCAGTTTCTACATCGGAAAATGAGAATCAGAGCAACAATTTAATCTAGTTTCCTTAGGATTATATGTAATAACATAATAATATGAAGAACTTAGCATAGTATCTGGTATTTAATATGTTTTCAATCAGTCTTAAGACAATAGCAGTCTCTGAAGATGATAGTGGTGGTAGCGATGATGTTGTCATTCTTTGTCACCTACAGGCCCACTCTCTATTGTTCTTAGTCCACTGACTTTGCTCTACTTAGCTCAGTCATAGTGCACATGAGAAGGAAAAATATGCCCTGGTCTTCCTGGCTGTGGGCCCAGAGCACTAACACTTAAGGGACACCTGAGAAGGAGTATCTAGTAGCTAGAAGCAACCCCTTGTCACTTCATTAGATTTTTCTTAGTCCTCATGTGTTAAAAACTGTTCATTCATCCATTTACTTAACAATATTTATTGAACATCTACTCTGTGCCAAAGATAACAACAGTTAACAGCTTGTGGTCCTTACTTTCAAGAATGTACAACTAATGGAGGATATGGGCAAATGAATGTACAGTTTTAGCATGGTGAAAGAAGCAGAGAAGGAAGTCCCTGAAGCATAAGGGTCTGGAGCTCCTTACCAGCCCGGAGAAGCATGAACAGGATTTCACCAAGGGACAAGCTCTGACCTGCGCTATGGAGCTCCTTTCGTTTCTAATGCTCTGCGGACTTTATCTCTGTTCTCTTCAGAGCATAAACTATGCTAAGCATTCACCTCTGGTACTGGGAGCTGAGTCTAAAAGTCTATAGTTGGTACAAAATTTAGTACTCAAGTTAAAATTTCTATTATACATTTTAATGAAGATAAATTACTCATTACAATGAAAATTAAACGAGTTTTTTCACTACATGAAACTAATCCTTCTTAGACTTTCTAAGTTGTTTATTGTTTTAAAGGATTAAAACTCACTTAAATGAGCTGTGAAAATTCTTGTCCATGGGAACATTTATAGAACATAATGGAATATGCTTATAATCTGTTTAGAATGGCATGTGGGTCACTAGCAAATATCTGAGAAAGAAAAAAGACCAAGATAGTCTGAGTCATTATGTAAAATTCTGTTGGACTGAATCTTCAAGAAATAATGAAGAAACCAGTAGTACAATTAAAATAATGGTGTTTTGTTTCAATTAACTGAATTTATTTATTTATTTGGGTCTCTAATATTTTATTTATTTTTATTTTTCTGTATGAGTGTATATATATGTATAAACACTCATACAGAAAAATATAAATAAAATAATTATATATATATATTATATATATATATACATACCTGTCTTGCAGTGTCCATGGAGGTCAGGGCATCAGATCCCCTGCAACTAGAGTTACAGACAGTTGTTAGTCACCATGTGGGTGTTGGTACTGAACCCAGGCCCTTTACAGAGCAACCAGTGTTCTTAAATACTAATCTATCTCTCCAGCCCTTATTTTGATCTTTTGAGGCAGTATCTCACTATATAGCCCTGGCTAGCCTGGAACTGGCTATATAGACCAGGCTGGCCTTGAACACACAGAGATCTGCCTGCCTCTGCCTCCTGAGTGCTGAAATTAAAGGCAGCCACCAGCAATGGTGACAGCATGTACAATTCCCATGAAAGCTCAAACCATACAAAATCCTACCATAGACACGGGGCATAAGAAACCCCAACCCAGCCTAAGGAACTATTGACAACTGATGGCTCCTGGGATTGGGAGAGTCAGTCACTTTCAAAGATGGGACTCTTAGTAGGTTACCAAGGTACCTTTGGATGGTCCCACACTGAAGGACATTTGGGGACACAAAGTTGACTCTATAAGATACACACACACACACAAACACACACACACACATATACATATATATATATATATATATGTCTGATAGGGATAGGGAATCTAAATAGGATCGAAACATATTGCATAAAAATCACAAAAATTAAATTTAAAATTACCTTTTAAAAAGGCTTGTGCCACCACACCTAGTATGACCCATTTTTGACTGAGAACTTTTTCCACAGCCATGATATTACATACAAAATTGGCATATGCCATACATTCACTGATAATAAATTATTTTAATTAGTATAATTTTTATTTATTATTTTTATTTTATATGTATTAGTATATTGCCTGCATGCACGTAAGTGTATCCATGTTGTGCAAAACACAGAGGTCAGAAGAGGGCATTAGAATCCCTGAAACTGGAGTTATAGACTGTTGTTGGCCACCGTGTGGGTACTGGGAACTGACTAGGGTACTCTAGAAGAGCATCCAGTCTTCATCACCCAGTCATCTCTCCAGCCCCCCCCAAATATTTTTGAATAATTCTATGATTATATATAAAATCTTATCATTTTTGAAGATGAAAGCAAATGTATGAGATGAATTTGCTTATTTACTTTTATATAAAAAAATTAAATATTGGCTCATTTTTTGATTCTGCAGGATGTAGAACATCTTCAACATTTTTCAGAGTTGATCAGTATTTTGATTTCATAATCATTAATGCTGAAAACATGACTTCACATAAATATGAATTATAAAACGTCAGGATAGGCTTAGGGTCATTTTAGAAATTCTGTCCTGACACCAAGCTAAAATTCATTAATGATTTTCTTTGAAATTCAAGTCAGCAATTCAAACAGTAATCTTTAAAGTTAAACATTCTAACACAATATAATCCAAAGATATACTAATTTGGTACTTACATGCTGAGAAATCACTTAGGAAAATATTAGAAGTTTTTGTTTTCTATATTTAAATCATTATGCTTTCCATGAGAACAGAAAAGTTTACATGCAATAAAGATAGTGCCATCTGTAACATATAATAGTCTCTGGTCTGCACTGAGGTGTTTCAAGCAACAGTCCTTGGCATTGTGTGGCTTGACTACATGCACAGGGCAAAGTGGACATGTTGTATGTTCAGAGCCAAGGCTGCAGTGAAGTCATTGTGATACAACAGGGGCCAGCACTGCCAGAAACACCTTGGATTCTTTATGCATTTGATTTTGAAGTTGTTTGGGGTCATTACTCATTGAGAAACATTTTACTGTTTCTGTGTTTCTTATGACTTCCATATTTAGTTCTGTGACTCCATATGGCCTGAGACACACAATTTAAGAAACTAGGCTCTAGGGTACATTCCAGATTACCTTCTAGGTATTTAATACTAGATATGTATATGTGTCTGTACACATAGTTACAGTACAACATGGAATGTCACATTTGAATGCAGGTTCATATGACTACAAAACTGGTCACTTCCATATACATCTCTCCCTCCTTCATCGAGACCTGCAAGGTCAAGTATGTCATGGCAATGTTATGCTTCTATGTGGGCATCTATGAGGGTAAATGGAGGGTCTTCCCACCTACAGCAGCATAATCAGAGCATGGAGCCAATCAAATGGGAGAAGCAACAGTTCCCATTAGATAATGGATTAAATAAATGTATTCCACTCTACCAAAGAAACCATTACAGGGCCTGGCCCACACAAAGGCTGCAGAAAATATTTGAATGAATGAATGAATGTCTAAATGCATGCTCCAGGATAACACACACTCATATGCACTAAATCAGGAAGCAACATATGAAGACATTGGAGTCCTCCTATGAGCATCACCAACATCAGAAGTTAATTTACGGGACTGAGGATATGGCTCAGCGGTTAAGAGTGCTTGCTGCTCTTCTAGAGGACCTGAATTTGGATCTCAACACCCATGTAAGGGTGGCTCACAACTATCTAAACTCCAGTGACAATGGATATGATATCCTCTTCTGGCCTCCATGGGCACCGTGTATACATGTGGCACAAAGGCAGGGAGGTTAAAAGTGAATTTAGTGGGCTGGAATGTAGCTAGTGGTAAAGTGATTGCCTAGTATGTATAAGACCCTAAGGTCGATTCCCAGAACCATGAAAAAAAAGTTAATTTATCAACAGTGACTAGTTTTAGACAATATCTGAAGAAATCATTTGTCCTAGGCCCACCCTGTCCAGCATGAGACTGAAGGTAGATGTCAAGAAGGCCCTTCAAGAAGCACTTACACCACTGATAGATAGTTACTAGGAGAAGAGGGACTAGAAGAGTGCCTGGGCACAAGTGACCATCTGTACAAAGGTCCAGTAGCAGAAAATATTCAAGGTTGAGATCTAGGTGGAGAACACAGAGCCAGAAAGTTCATTTCACCAAGAAAGTCTAGTCAAGTCAGAATGACTTTGTGCCCCACATACAAATATTAACATTTGAAACTGTCATGAATGATGAATCTGAAAATAAACGGTTATTCTGAAATGAAGACCAAGATGATATTAGCTGAAGCACTGTGTAATGTTTTGAGGAGAAAAAAGGAGGGATGATTGGTAACCTAGTGCTGCCCTTTCTGGGAACTGCATTCCAAGAAGTTGAATGTAGAAGGGAATTTTCTGTAGGCAGGAATTCAGAGGACTATGAATGGCCCCCATCTCTGATGGTTAGCATTATCAGCTCCACGCCAAGGAGGCAAGTCTTTGAGCATACCTGTGTCTAGATCAAGGCTGTTCTTGAGAATTCTGAGGGATTGTCTTGATTATGTTCATTGATGTGGGAAAAGAACCATCTTAATTGGGCAGGACCATTACCTGGACAAAGTCTCAGACTGAGTGAAAAGGAGACAGCTAGCGGAACACTAGCATGTGTGCATTAGCCCATTGCTCTCTGCTGGGGATGTGATGTGACCAGCTCACTCAGACTCCAGCTATTGTGATGTCCCTTGCCATGATGGACTATAACCTGGAGATGTGAGCCAAATAAACCCTTTCTCCCTTAAGCTGATTTTTCCCAGAGCACTTTTATCACAGCAACGGGAGGAAAAAAAAACCAGACTCACTGACTATTCTGAGTCATAGCAGAGCTTTATTTGTATCAGGAAGCAAAATTCATTCTTAGTGGGCCAAATCAAGGCCATATGTGTTTTCCTTTGACAGCTGTTATATTTTCAAAATTGGGAAACTTTTCATTAACATAAGGAGCTTTCACTTTTCTGGCAACCCAGTGCCATCATCCTCCTTTGGCTCAGTGGGCAGACACTCACCCATATCTGAAACACATCAGCCACCATCATCCAGTACCCTGGCCCCACTTCATTATCATACCTTCCTGGCCTTGCTGGCACCCACATTTGTAAGCCCTGGATTGCATGCTGAGTGTCCCTGAGTGCCCCTAAAGTGCTTCAGTTCAAGGATTCAGAAGGCTAGACTGAGAGTTGGGGCAGAGGGGAAACAGATTGTAAGCACTGGGAGGTCGTCCTCCCACAGACTTGGACCTGGGTGCTCCTTGGAGATTCAAGAGGTAGAACAGGTAGAAAAGGAGTTCTGAGAGAGTGTGAGGTGAGAATATGCGCAGAGCTTGGGAGATAGAGAAGTGGTCCGTGTCACAACGAGAGGGGAAATTCATTTGCCAAGTGTGGTTCCAAGTCAAAGAAGGGGCCAATGCTTGGGCATTGGAGAACCCATACAGGGCATTAGCAGGTTGGATTTTAGGAACGTTACACTGACAGTGGCCTGTGGCCCAGAGCCCAGGAGGCACCCTCTGTGAGGAGGAGGGTGACCCTTACAAATCTGAGTGATTATTTCTGCATTAGGAATTGATGTGCTCAAAATAAGGTCCAAGAGCCAGTGTGAGCCTTCTTAGTTTGGGTTGGCATGAAGCAGTGGCGGCAGAAAAGGGGCCAGTTTTGAAAATTAAATATCATTTGGAGAAAAAATGAAAAAAATAAAAACGGCAGTTGGTTAAGAATGAATGCATTTTTACTACAGCACGACACCGTTGTAAAAAGTCCCCACACGTGTGCCAAGGGAAGCTGCTGCTCAGCTTCCGTGAGTCCAGGCGTTTGAGCGCTTCCTGGGGAAGCCAGCTCAGCCAGAGCGCTGGGGGCAAAGCCCCGTCCCCCGGGGCTGACATAAAGCATAGATCTTGCCCAAATGTGGAAAACCTTTAGGGAGACTAAAACCATTAGGGATCTGTAACCTTGACTTGAACCAAGCAGAATAAACAAAACCCTGCCCAAACTGGAACTCTCTGGACGTCTTGCGGAGCTATCTAACAGCAAAGGCTGGAGCCTCCATGGTTGTCAAGTGGGTTAAATCGTGTTTCAGTCACTTAGGTCGACTCTGATGAGACTGAGTGTGTTTCACTTTGTCCTTTGAAATATCTTAACAGCTCAGTTGCCAACCTACAGATGGCTCATCCTCTGAATCAGTAATTTATACCTTTTTTTTTTCCACTGAAAATGGGATGTAAAAACGAAGTCAAATTCTGAGGTTGGAAAGGCTCCAGAGAGCATTCACATTTTCCATGGATAGAGTCTTGGTACGTTCCCAACCTTGATTTCTATTTTCAATATCCTTTGTCACTCTTTCCAGTTTAATAGTTTGGTGAAGTTTTCTATATGCACAGCGTAGTAAAACTTTATGGCTTGTCTCCCCTTAACAGCTAAGTGGCATCATTTTCAGATTCTGTTTTGATCCTGTTTTTTTAAGAGAGCAGGCAAACTGAAAAGTAATTTCTTCAATAAATAGTCACTTTAGTGCCTACTGTAGGCTAAATACTACGTTAAGCACTGTTTGGGGAGAATGGAGGGCATTTTTTTTTTTAAATGTAATTTCCTGATATTCACAGTCCATCAGAAGGCAGAGATGGGCATTTAAATAGGAAAGCAAGGCACAGAGCAGCTAGGAGCTGAGTCCTCAGTGGTTACAGATTCAGAGCCCACAGAAGAATATGAATTATTCTAGAGCTCATCATCATAAGAAATAAGTGTTATATAGTGTGATATGGAAAATATACAATGACTGTGAAGGCCCTTTCTAGGTGGGGGAAACAATCGGAAAGGCACTGTCTGCAACTCCGGGAGCTGCTCATTTAGCTGATAGAAGACAGGCATGTGAACAAGTGACTACATTTTCATGTGATACACCAAGACAAAGTTCAGTGGTTAAGAAAATGGGCTTGGGCCGGGCATGGTGGCACACACCTTTAATCCTAGCACTTAGGAGGCAGAGGTAGGTAGATCTCTATGAGACAGAGGCCTGTCTGGTCTACATAGTGAATTCCAGGCCATCAGGGGTGACAGGAAGACCCTCTCTCAAACACACACATACAACAAAACAAAAAGAATGTGGGGTTTAAGGGAGAAAAGAGAGGGTACTGCAGAACATGTAATAGGAATGCAGAGGAGGGGGTATTTGAGGAGAGGAAAGAGGACTAGCAAGGAGGGCAGTGGGGGCAGCGAATGACTAGAACAGAGTGTGATGACGTACCTATGTGAAAATGCCATAACGAAACTACTTTGTATGCTAACTTTAAAACTTAAATTTAAAGTAGTTTCCCATTCAATTATTTGGTTTTTTAAATAATTTAATTTCTTTGAGAATTCGTACATGGGTACTGTATTTATATCATTTCCATCTCTCCCTCCCTTCCTCCGATTCAACTCCTCCCACATTAACACACACACTCCCTCTCAATTTCATGACCTCTTTTTACTGTTATATATATGGGGTGGGGTCTGGGTATTGAGCAAGGCAAGCAACCCCAGATACCCTGAAGGGATAGTAGGAATCTGGACTGCTCTGCCTGATGCGATAACCTGGCCCCAGGAAGCCACTGTAGATACGAAACTTCTTTTCCCCCACAAAGATCACCCCAGACCAGAACCAGGTTTTTGGGTTTTGTTTCCTTGTTCCTCATTTCCACGTCAGCCCTACAACCTTCCCTAAAGATCCCACCTTTAACTTTCCTGCCTTCTGTAACAGGCAGAAAGGTCTCTCTATATAAACCCCTGCCTTGGTTTTGATAACTGAACTACCCACCGACGTAGTTTCCTGGGAGCTCCTACTCCCACCGCACTCTGAGGCCCCCTGTTAGATCATCTTCCATTCTCTGGCATGGCTGGAGCACAACACACACACACACACACACACACACACACACACACACACATATATATATATATATATATATAGAGAGAGAGAGAGAGAGAGAGAGAGGGAGAGATGCAACCAGCTAAGTACATTTAGTGGTGTTAGTATGTGTATGTGTTTAGGGCTAACCACTTAGGACTGGGTGGAGCTTGTCCCTGAAGAAAACTGATTCTCCCTCTCTGAGAAGCCACCCGATAGTTCTTCATCTACTGGTGTGACCTTGTGAAATTTCCCCCGTCCATGTTGGCATTCACATAAGCATTACTTATTCAACCATATTATTGAGACTTCATGGGTGCTATTTCCCTGTCTTGTCAGGAAGACTCTAGCAGCAGGCATTCTGGTCCACTGGCTCTTGCCATCTCTCTGCCTTCTCTTCCTCGATGTTCTCTGAGCCTTAGGGGTAGGGGTTTCAGTGCAGATGTATCAACTGGGGTTGGGTACCCCATGGTCATATATCCTCTGCAATTGTGGATCTGTGATAAGCAGATGTAGAGTCTTATCACAGATGGAGAGTCTCCATCTGCTTCATAAAGAAGCCTCCTGTTGAAGAGTGAGGGCTATACTTATCTGTGAAAACAAGGAAAGTATTCCTTAGGTTCTCCCCTAAGGTCTGTGACTTTCCAGTCATGGGTATTTAGCTGAATTTACAGTGCCAAGCATGAATTCCCTCCTAGTGAGTGGCCCTTAAGTCCAGTTAGACAGCTGTTGGTTACCCCTGAGATAAAATGCCACTATTGACATTAGTATATAAGGTATATATTATACTACTGTAAGTTTTTTTAAGAATGTGGGATTTGGTGAGAACCCCAGATGTGCCACATACAGAGTAATCTAAGAAGTTATTTAATTCCTCTCTTCCTGTGTCATCATCTTAAATGGGCCAGTGTAGACATTAACCTTGGAGAAGAATAATGGGATAAAATGAAATAATGAGTACAAATTAATTAGAATATTGTCCAGGCAAACCAGGGGGACAGGGACCCAAGACAGCAGCTCTTTCTGGTTTTTGCCTTCAGGGTTCATTTCTTCCATCCATACCAGGGCCTCCCAAAATTCCGGAGTACATCAGCCATGGTCAGCACATTGCTGACCATGAAACTCTGATGAGTATTGTAAAGACAATTCTCTTCTTCTCTAGCTCAGCCCTGAGAAAGTTGGCATTTTAATGCAAAATTTCCTTCCCTAGATAAAGAGAGAAAGAATGGAAGGAAGGGAGGGTTGGAAAAGGGGATGGAAGAAGGTGAAGAGGAAGGAGAGGGGAGGGGAAGGACATACAGACGAAATGAAACAGATCCAGAAAAGCAGAGTCTAGTTACCACCTTATTGATCAAAAACGAGTCACAGAGCAGCCTGGCCAATGGAGTCCCTTTGTAGGACTTCCTGTTCTTCTCATGTCTGCTTCACACATGTGTCTGGACTTGAAAAGATCAAGTTGACTGTCTAAGAAGAATCTACTCATGTGGCTACTGTGTCCCTCCCAGAACCTTCTAACTTACTCCATGGAGGGCTCCAGGTCTTTGATCCCTTGGCTATGTCTGTTCCACTCTACCTTGAGGTCTCATCACAAGCCTAGAAAGTGACATTTTTTGGTGGTGGTCAGCTCACTCATTCTACTTGAGGCTGCTTTTGAACTCTTGATCTGAGCTAATCAAATTTACAGACTTCTAAACCCAAATCAGACAATATACCTATCATTTATTGAATCAGACACGATATGCCATTCATTGGTCTAAGTGCCTTACCAACACCAATGCTCTTGCAACTGGGGATATGGTCCCAGAACCAGCAAAAATCTCTGGCCTCACCCCAGAGAGCAAGAATCAGGATCCACTTTATTTTTTTCTTGAGATAGAAGAATCTTGAATAAAAACCTAAGTTTCAATCTTGGCTATGCCACTTAATTGCAGAACTATAATCTTTTCTCCCTTGCCATCTATCTGGCATTTCCTAGTCTCAATTTCATGATCTACTGTAAAATATTCCAAACTCCCTCCACTGATGAGATGTACAGAAGTACTTTCTGATGTCCACAGTCTACAATCAACAGCTATGAAACAGGCTCCAAGTGACCAGAATAGCATTCTGGTGCCTGGTTGTGCTGTAGAGGGAGCAAGATCTGGTCAGATGAGTCCCTTCAGGTAAAAGGTTCACAGGGTAACTCAGTGGTATTGACTGGCTGTCAGAATATATAATCTCTTAGTATTTTGTATTTATATCTAGAAGTATAAAACAAAAGGAAATCACCCTGAAAGAAATAACAGACCAGTGAGTAATTTAGACTTTAGTGATATGAAGGATCCATATGACTTAAATGTATTAATGAACTGTTTCTCCCTTTACCAACTCTCACATACTTATAAGCAACTAAATAGTAACACGTGCCCAGGGTATATGATAACCTGCTTGGAATTTCCATGGAAACATGCAGGTCTTTCATTAGTGGCCTGGCCACTGTGCTGAGTATTTTGATTATATTCTAAGTAATTCTCAAAACAACTTAGTGAGGTAGAATTAGGAGCCACATTTCAAACAAAAAATAACTAAGACTTAGAGGATTGAAGTTGGTGTCTCCACAAATGTCAGTGGTGTAAAGAGACTGAGAAGAGGAAGGGTGGTGGTTGACAGCTTTAAGGCCCTTTTCCCAGAGTGATTCTCTTTTTGCTCCAAACTGACTAGCTCCATCCACAAACCAAAGGCCCTTTGATTATGCTTAGTAGGTGCCCCTGTTTTGGTATGCTGTTAGAAGACTATATGGATATCCCTCCTCCTCCAACCCGGAGACAGACCAAAGATACACGTAGAATATGTTGATAGTTGTGAAGAGTTTCGAGTACTGGCTTGTACCTTCCTCCTGATAATGTTTTGTACTGCTAGCCCCAGTTCACTGGAAGCTGGTCAAATGTATGCCTGTGCTGTGAAAGCTTGATTACAGGGTTGTCAATGCAGGATTTGAACTTGGGTCCATCACACTTCACTCCTGAGCATTCTCTTCGCTTATTATGGAGCTCTGGGACACTCTGGTAGAAAGGCATTTGGCGTGAGGGGAGGTGCCAGGACTCTCAGGCTATAGCCCTGGCTTGCATAGCGAGTAGTGGCATCCATCTAGCAGGGGGTCACAGACACCAGATGCTGGCAAGCTGGACTGTCCACATCCAGCTGCAAAAGCCAATACTTTTTCTGTCTGTGCTGCTCAGGCCCCAAAGACAGAAGGCAATAATTGTCTTTTTCAGATCCAATGACTGTTTTATACCAAATCAGAAAGAAACTGACCTCAGAAAGGAAATGAGAGGTCTCTTTCAGACTTGTATAAACGATCTTGTTTTCTTTACACGTTTCACTGAGCTGGCTCCCATCCTTTTCCTGCCTAATGTTGCCATCTTGAACATCTTCTCACAGGGTCCAGTGGCCTTTCTGATCCCCTACACTTTGATCTAATGGAAATTTCATAAGAATTCTCCTTGGTCTTTCATAGCACAAGACAATCAAGGCTGATGTAAACATATGCAGGTAGAAGTTAAGAGAAAGCTGACAGTGGAAAGGAAAGGATGGAGTTGTTGAGATACTGATAGATGAATGGATACAAACCTGGCCCAGAGAGAGAGGAAAAAATAACAAGGCCTCTGGAATTTGGAGACTGAGGAAAAGAAGGTGTTTTATTTAAGTGAAACCTAGACACAGTTTGGATGTCTTAACTTCGAAAGGCTGAGGTGTTTAGGTAGACCCTCCCAACAGACACATCCAGATTTGATCATAGCAATAAATCAAGAACAGAGGTGCCTGCTTGCTTAGCTGTGGGGTTGGAATTCAAGATAAATGCTCTTAAGATAAAACAGTTATGAACAAAGGACTAAGAACTGTGAGTTCAGGGAGAGGTTTTGAAAGGAATCCCAGAATTGAGTGCCGTGGTCGTAGAATTTAGAAGACAGATACAGCAGTGTAGCAGTCTGAACCAGGATAAAGTCCACAGTGCTAAACTTAAAGTTGGAGAGCCGAAGCTCCCTCTGCAAAACAACCCTGTGATGATTTTAATGTACCCTGTCGTGAGGTTCCCAGATGTGTCATTAGCCACTTTGCATAGCTAATTTTTTCTGTTAAATAAACTTTGTCAATAAAGACATTTTTCTTGAGTTATCAAATAGTCTAAAACACATTGATTGCATAATTAAATATAAAATTTTCTCCGTTACTAGAACATTTACATTATATGGGTTGAATTCACACTTAATGAATACTTGACTTACAATAGCATTTAGTCAACAAGTAGACGACAAGTTCTGTAACCTAGAATTTTTTTTTATCTCATTTCAGTTCAGAAGGAGAAATGAGCAATCTTGAGTTTTCATATAAATTAAATTCTAGTACCCAAAACAGAAGAAATGGTTAAAAGTATGGGCTTTGGGGCCTCGTGTGTCTAGCTTATATTTCAGTTCTCTGGGTTTCCTCAGCTATAAGATAGAATTTTAATTTTTCCATGGTAAAACTAAGATACTTGAATTTTTGCAAGTAATGTTTTTAGTGCTTAGCTGAGTGGGAAGTTCTGTAAATGTTAGTAAGTAATGTTATCAGTACCATCGTTGCTGCCTTTTATGGGAAAACAACGTTTCTAGGTCCATATGTGTTTTTCTTATTAAGTAACTTTGACCTACCCAAAGTCTGGTGCAGGTCATTTCTGCAATGATATGTTCTAAACCAGAAATATCACTCACTGGTTTACTTTTTAAGCTGGAGAGCTATTTTAATTGATACTCATTGTCAAAGGCTGGACATGTAATTATAATCACAATGACGACAAAGAGTTTGTGTTTGATATTAATATAAAGATACATGCATCACTTTTTAAAAACAACATAGTTTTTAAAAATATCAGGTTGTTTATATTTGAAGTCATGGATACAGTTATATCTTGTTTTGCCTTTTTTTTCTTGTCTAACACCCCTCCCTCTCCCTCTGTTAACACTTATCACCCCACTCCCTCTTAATTTCATGATCTCTCTCTATATAAAGAGAGAGAGATGTGTTTTAAAGCCAACTTTGAATCTTTTATTTTAAAATAATCGATGTCCTCTCTGACTTATATAATTGAAAACTGCATCATTAGATGTACAATGAAGACTCTAAAGTTTATATTTTTTTTAAAAGTACCTGTCTACAGAATACACTCAGAGTTTATCAAAGGAAAATAGATCGAATTTATATAAGAAAAATTTCCTGGTTTCTTGCCTAAATGAGGTACTTTTCAAAAGCAATATCACAATATTCATTCGAAATAAATCTGAACAGCTCAAAGTTAGGCCAGTTTTCTGGGCATGAGAATACTGATGTTTTGTTCTCTGGGTGTGTCTGGCTTGTTCTCAACCTCCCCAACAAAGATGAGTTCACAAAATCAATGGAGCATATTATTTCTAAGTCACCACTTAAAAATAAAAGAAAACCACAAGGATTCAATAAAACCATGAGTATCACATAAAAAAAGTAAAAAGAAAAGAAAACCATCATGTCTAGACTGAAAGTTAAGATATATAGATAGATAGATAGAGAGAGAGAGAGAGAGAGATTATATATACATATATAATCTGCTGAGTCTGTTTAGTGGTTCTTAAGTGTGTATGTGTTTAGGGCTGACTACTTGGGGTTGGATAATATATCAGAAGTCCATACCTGGAGAAAACTGATTCTTCCTCTACTGCCATTGATTGCCTGTAGCTCTTCATCTAGTAGTGGAGCCTTGTGAAATTTCCCCTGTCCACATTGGCTTGTCAACTGGCATTATGATTATGTAGGTTTTGTTCAGGCAACAATATTGTTGAGATTTCATGGATACAGCTTCCATGTCAAGGAGATACTACCTAGCAGCAGCATCCTAGCCCTCTGGCTCTTCTAATCTTTTTGTCCCCTCTTCCACAATGTTCCCTGAGCCTTAGGTGTGGGGGTTGCATTGTAGATGTATCACTTGGGACTGGGCATCCCATGGTCACTTATTATTTATATTTTGACCAGTTGGAAGTGCCCTGGGTGCCTCCTCCCTGACATCTAGCTCTCACAATATCAGAAGGTACTATGCAAACTGCCAAGGGAGAAAGGCAACCAGCTGTTCATAGTAAAGCCTCTGAACTATATCAGTGACCAGCCCAGAAAAGTACCCTTAATAGTGCAATAGTGGCACTTTTATCTTGGGAGGAACCAAAAGCTGTCTAATTGGATTTTAGGCCCACTCAATAAGAGGAAATTCATGCCACTGAATTGTACATATTAAAAAGGAAGACATATCTTGATTTTTAAAATGAACATAAGTACTAAAGAGCTCAGCAATATTTTATGCATAAAAGTATTTAACTTTAAGGCTCTGCTAAGACCTTGATGGAGTATACTGATAATGTGAAGCTAGAAGGGAGAGAAAAAGTGTTTGAGGGGACCAAAAAGATGGCTTAGCAGATAAAAAAACGCTTGCCACAAAACCTGACAACTTGAGTTCAATCCCCATAACTCACATAAAAATGGAGAGAATCGACTCCACAAAATTTCCTCTAACCTTCACATGTATGAATTAATTTTTAAAGGAAAAAAAAGATTTTCAAGTCAGTTTCCACAGTCTAGGAAAGAGCATTATTATAACTTATCATATGAATTTAGGCTCATTTATTTTACCCAATGAAATAAAAAATAGATAAGTTACAAATGAGAGATACTGATAAAACAGTTAACATGCCCTTTTAACAAAAGATAAGAGAATGCTGCTCCCTGGGAATCCCTCCATGGACACAGGGATTTTAATCCCTTTCACTGTGACAAAAATGATTTACCAAATCGCTTATTACAATCTAATTTTAAATGGTAAAAATTATATATACAACATGGACTATTAAAGAGCCTTTAAAATCATAAATAAGATTAATTTTAGAGATGAAGATATGTGATTATAGGGTTTTATGTGTTTTCTTACTTAATTCTGTGAATAATGTGTATATATAAAAAAAGTATGAAACGCTACAGTGAAAATATTACTAGAGATGGTTTGTGGATGAATTGCTGATTATTTTAATTCTCTTCTTTGTATTCCTTTATATATCTTTTATATCATGCTTTTCTTTGGAAAACAGGGACAACAGTTGTGTTTTATTGATGAGCATTCTGTTTTTCCCCAGGACTTTTCAGTCAAGTAGTAGTTTTAATCTAAACATCTCTTAATTTTCAGTCTAGACATACTGTTTTTCTTTTCTTTATATTTCTTTTTATGTGATACTCATGGTTTTATTGAATCCTTGTGGTTTTCTTTTATTTTTAAGTGGTGACTTAGAAATAATATGCTCCATTGATTTTGTAAACTCATCTTTGTTGGGAGGTTGAGAACAAGCCAAACACACTTTGTTGCAAGATTGATTTTGTTACTCTGAAAATCAATAACAGATAACGAGAGAAAAAAGTCACCAATTTACTAACCTTTTTCTAAACCCAACACTTCTGTTGAAATCAATTTTCAGTTCTGCCTGAGATGTATTTTAAAGCCAACTTTGAATCTTTTATTTTAAAAAAATCGATGTCCTCTCTGACTTATATAATTGAAAATTGCATCATTCGATGTACAATGGAGAATCTAAAGTTTATTTTTTTTAAGTATCTGTCTACAGAATTCACTCAGAGTTTATCAAAGGAAAGTAGATTGAATTTATATAAGAAAAATTTCCTGGTTTCTTGCCTAAATGAGGTACTTTTCAAAAGCAATATTGTAATATTCATTCGAAATAAATCTGAACAGCTCAAAGTTAGGCCAGTTTTCTAGGCATGAGAATACTGATGTTTTGTTCTCTGAGTAAATTTTTCAGATATCATTTTTATCTATTTTCAAATAACATTATATGTATATCATAAAAATTGAGCAAAACAGAATTGTGTATACTGGGCAGGTATGTAAGCAGGACCCTTAGTGATAAACTCTTTTTCCTTCAATAGTATCATATTCATTGTTCTCAGTTTAGTTTTTTCACTCTAATTGTAAAAAATATTTCAGCTTCAGAATAGATTAATTTATCTTAGTCTGTATTCTTGCAAGAATTTCTGTTGGATAAAATCCTAGAATTAGAATAGCTAGGATAAATGGTATGTATGCTTACGATTTTGGTTGCCTTCCAACCTATGCCCAGCTCCCCCTTTCACAGAGTGAAAATGATAGCTTCAAAAGCAGAGTCATAAAGAAGATTTTCCTGAGTTTTAATCCAAAGTCCTAAAAGTTAGAGATGGAAGTTAGCTGACTTGGGTAGAGAGTGCTTTCTAAATTCAGATTCCTACCCAGAGAAGAAAGGATGTATGTATGTTGTATGTATGTTTCTCTCTCTCCCTCTCCCCTCTCTCTTTTTTCCCTCCCTCCCCTTGTGTGTGTGTGTGTGTGTGTGTGTGTGTGTGTGTGTGTGTGTGGCACAGAGATCCGCACAATGGGAAATCGAGAGAGTATGTCTCCTCTCCTCTGCAGAAGATCCCTCAAAATCCCTCACTGTAAAACTGCACATATTTTGGAGGTCAGAAAGAGATGAAAATTCTAGACCCTGCTCTTGGTTTCAAGATTATCATTAAGAAAACTGTCGAACATTTCCCACCTCTGTTTCATTGTCTGTGGAATGGAGATAATCACAGCCATCACAGGGTTCTCTGTGTTGTATAATTAGATGTGTTCTGTAATGTAAAAGTCTAGTAAATTGTGAAGAATGAAAGATGGATAAAGATAATTAGTGGTTATGGAGATGCTACAAAAGAAGGAGGACCAAGACCGAGGTATCCTGGGGGAGGGCGGCGCTTTGAACACTTTTGCAGAAATTGCTTCCTTTTCACTTAATGTATACTAAATAACACTATGCCTTGGTCTTTTGGGGACAGGGCCTCCCCTTAGCCACAGCTGACCTGGAACTCTCTGTGTATACTAGTCTGGGCTTGATGTCACTGGGATTCACGGCCTCTGCCACCTGCGGGCTGAGATTAAAGAGAGTGCCCCACTCCCAGCTCTAACCCCATTCTGAAACTGGTACCGTAACATCTTTACCACCTGCACACGGCATCATTGTGCTGCTAGTTTACCCGTGTCTTCTCCTAGGATGTTCTATATTGCCAGGAATCCTTTCTTGTTCACCAAATCCCAACATCAGGGTAGTCAGAAACAAAGACTGACACATAGTCGGCCCTCCATAAATGCGTAGGTGGAGTTCTGCTTTTTTCCTCCATCCAGATGTACCCCTTGATGTGAAGGCTGGCCCCTGGACACCAAACATACCCAAGATAGCTCCAGCTCAATGTAGCTTAGCAGAGAGTACTGGGCTAGAAGCCAGGCTCTTCAGATTCTCACTCAGCTTTTGCCAGTTCCAATGAGAAGCTAGATTCTTGGGCAAGTCACATAACAACTTAGCTCCAGCCTTATATAAAATACGAGTAGCCATGCCTACTTGTGGTATGCATAGTAGTTCACTCACAGTGAGGTAAGATCACTTAGTAAAACTCTAGGTATTCATATGAAGCATAACAAGATAGACCAAATATTCAAATATTTTCACTTTGTATAGGAAACAAAAAGCAAGAAGAGCAGTAGATTCGAAGCGGTAGGTTTTGCTGAACTTTAGCCGGATTTGAAGATACTTGGTTGACATCACGCTCTGAACAACACTGTTTACTTAAGTGTAACCCCTATTGGGCAGATTTTCCAGAGATACTAGATGAACCATTACTAGAGAAAACACTATCAAGTTTAGAAGTTTAGCCCCAGGTCTACCTAGGTGATTTGGGCTGTTCTGAATAGCCCCTGAGAATAGTCCTATGTAAACAAAGTCAGGAGCTAGAGAGAGAGAGAGAGAGAGAGAGAGAGAGAGAGACTGAGAAACTGTCTGAGGATGCTCCAGCTCCTAGAGTAACATCTCTCAAAAGAAAGGCAGTTTGATCTGGAATTCACATCCCTCAGAGTGAAGTGATACCTAGATTCATGACGAAACCCACAGGTCTAGGCACATATATATTTGATATATATTTGCTCCTTCACGAGCATGCATTCTTTCTTATTTATTTATTTATTTATTTTATTTTTTGTATGAGTGTTTTGCCTGCATGTATGTAAGTGCACCCATGTTATACAAAGCCCACAGAGGCCAGAGAGGGTGTTGGATCCCCAGGAACTGGAGCTATGGATGGCTGTCAGACACCATGTGGGTGCTGGCAATTGAACCCAGGTCCTCTGCAAGAGCAGCCAGTGCTCTTAACTACGGAGCCATCTCTCCAGCCCCTACACACATGCTACCTTGTGCTTTCTAGAAAATGAAGCTTCCTTCCTGGTTTTCTGCAGTGACATCTCATCTCCCTTAAAATGGGTTTCAACCACGGGTAATAAACAACTGTTTCCTGAGTAGGCACTGTCACTGTCATCCGTCCATTTCTACGTGAGATTCCAGCAGAAGAAGCTTGCTAGAACCATCAACTTCGCAAATTCTTCAGGGCACCGCTGACCCATTGGGAATGGCTGAGTGTGCTGCAAAACAGTGGAGACCCTGAGCCCTCTGCAAGCAATTCCTGCTTTAAGAAAACCAGTCAAAAGCCTACATATGTTTCAAGCCTTCTAGACTTGATTTGTGCTGTGAATGTGATGATACTAAACCATTAAGTTAACAGGGTTGTGCTGACCAGGCTCCTTTTTCTTCTTTTGCTGTTTTATTTTAGACAACTTTGTTGCTACCAGTCATTTGATTCATCACCGTGGCAGTGATTCATATCTCACCATCTCATATGTTAGACAAGTTATTTCACAAGATTTACTATTTATTTCCTCTGTAGTACTTTATTTTGAAATCATGTATCAGAGTTGGTTACTTCTGAGAAAAGTTCCTATATTGTCTAATTCCACTGTACATAAATTATCTGTATCCAAAAATTGCCCTTGTCATTCAGGCTCTATTCTGACTCAATTTTCAGGAAACCTAGTCATTTTATAAACTATTTGAAGAATTGGACTATGAGGCCATATTGGCTAGATTTGGGCATCTGTGTTGCTTTAATTTTTTTAATATGATCTTATAGAGAATCAAAAATTATTTGGTAGGTCTTATATTTTGCTGCAGTGAATTTTCGATAGTTTGATTTAAAAGACAGATAAAATATAGAGTGACTCCCTTACTTGTCTGTTTGACTTTTAGAATTAAACATATGTGGGCATGTGGGTATGATGGGTTTTGTAGGGAAGACAAACAGAAAGTTTTGCCTGGAACATGTTTAAACTATCCAACTTTGAATCCATGGAGAGCAAAGTCACTCAAATCGTAAAGATTTCTCTTCATATTTTTTTGAAATAGGGTCTTACTGTGAAAGCCTGGGTGGCTGTAAACTTGCTGTCCTCCAGACTGGCTTTGAGCCTGTGATTCTCCTACCTGAGTTTCCCCTGAGTGGAATTATAGATGTGCACTACCATGTCCAGCTTCACTTTTTAAAAACTAGTCTGAAAGCATTCTTCAAAAAGAGAAGCAATGTAATTAAATATCAAATATCATTAAAAACTTATGGAATGTTTCAAAGGCAGTCGGGCTGCTTAGGAGATAATGTGTTGAGGGTAGGAAGGTCATCAAATCCTAGACAATAGAGAGGATGAATTGAGGGAAGGTCATCAGATCCCAGACAACAGAGATTCCTGTCAACATTGTAGTCATTATATGTGGATGTGAAGGAAGGAGATCATATTTAGAGACAATAACTTCAGATTTCAGTTATTCAGAGATGGAGCCATTTGTAGTAACACAAAGATTTCCTCAATAGAGATAGATTCAAAAAAGAGTCTAGGAACACTGAAGTCTGAATGTTATAAAAGTCCTTCTAGAACTTGACTGACTGCTGCCCAGCATTGAGTAGTATGGTGCCATTAAGAAAAAAGAACTCTGGATATTTCTGTATTTGAACTGCCATTTAGCCAGGGTTAGGGATAGGGCTGTGACTGGGGTTAGGGTTAGACTTTGGGTTAGGTCTAGTACCAGGTCAGTCTTTATCTTAACAAGGACCACTTAAATGTATCATAACAGATCAGGTGGCAGGGATAGATTCTGGGCACATAGTACACGGTCCTTCCTGCACAGTGTGAGATTGTGAGGATGCCCAGAAGGATCTGCAAGGAGGGAAAGACATACACTGGATAGAGATCAGGAGCAATTTGGATTCCATGACAGTGTATCCTGAAAAGATCCCAAGGATGTTAGGCACATAGAATGATGCCATAGATATTGGATAAAGTGTGGAACATTAGGCTGAGATAATGCAAATGGGTTCTTTACTACAAGTCCTTCAGAACCTGTAGCAATGTACAGGCATACCTTAATTATCTCCAGAAGAATATGTGTGACATTTCACAGGCTTATATGACCACAGAACTAGTTGTTCTTCCAGGGTTGGGGAGGTAGATCTGTTTGTAAATACTCGATCAGCATGCACAAGGCCTTGGGTTCAATCCCTATCACCATATAAAGTAGGCATGGTGACATGCCTGTAGTCACAGCGCTCAAGAGGTGGAGGCAGGAGGATCCGAAGTTCAAGTCACCCTCAGGTACATAGCAAGTTGAAAGTTTGAGGCCAGCCTTGGATACATGAAATAGACCCTGTCTCAGACAGAGGGAGAGAAATAAAAAGAAGGAGGGAGGTCAGGAGAAGGGGGAAGAGAGGGAGAAATTTTCTCTTCTGGGGCCTAGCATAGACATTTTGAAGTTTGGTGAATTAATGGATGGTTCTTTAAATGAATGGGTCAGTGGATGAATGTCTTGGCAGGTGGCTAAGAAGCGGAACACAAGGATATCTAAATAGAGAGAAAGCATGTATGGCAATTCTAAATAAGGGAATCATTTGAGCCCAGAAGTATCTGTGTTTGGCATTTCTCTCCGATGCACTTGCCACCTCCTTTCCTGTCTCCTTGTACCACTTCCTTGCTACCAGCTGCGACATGGAATAAAATCATTTATTTGAATGCACCCCCTTAGGACCTATCCCTTCCTTACCTTTGTTTATTGTTCTGTTCGTGCAAGCACCCAAATGAATCGCAGTGAAATACAAGTTTTAGAAGGTGGAGGGATGATGGAATAGACCATGATGTTCTGAAACCTTGCACGCAGAGGGCCCTGGGTACCTAGTCTACATATTTTTGACAAATAAACATAGATATATGCACAGCCTAGTTTCATCTTCCAATTAAAAGAGCTGAGCCCACTCTCAACCTTATTTGTTTTTATTCTGATGACTAACAAAAAAGGATAAAGAAGCAAATGGTGGTCTACAAGGTATCATGCTGCGCTTGCTGGTGTCATACTGAGCCAGCTGGAGAATGATGTGTTGGATTAAAGCTGCTTCTGAAAATGGAAAGCTAAGTCCCGACTTCACCTACAGGGATGTGAGGAGGACAGATCTGAGAAAGGTCTTCAAAACAAGCACGAAAGTGTTGAATTTACTCACTAAGCAAAGGATTTTAAGAAACCTGAAAGATTTTGACTGTCTCTCTAGTAAGTACCTATTGTCAGAAATACTGATCTTGGTATAATAGTAAGTTCTGTTGCTTTTTTCAGAACGCCAACCGGGTACTTCTATGGCCAATTCCAATGTTCTCCCTTCAAGTTCAGCTGGGATCAGCAAGGAGCTGATCGATCTCCAGCCTCTCATCCAGTTCCCCGAGGAAGTTGCCAGCATCCTGACAGAACAGGAGCAGAGTATTTATTGCAAGGTCCTGCCGATGGACTACCTTTGTTTCTTAACTCGGGACTTGGGCTCCCCTGAATGCCAGCGGTCCCTGCCCTGCCTCAAAGCATCCATCTCAGCATCGATTCTCACCTCGCAGAAGGAAGAGCACAATGCTCTTGAAGACCTCGTGATGAGATTTAATGAGGTAAGAAACCACTCTGGGTGTTTCTACATTTGAACTACGATGTATGTTTTTTATGAATATTTCTTGGGTGAGGTCTGTCTGTCCTTGACAGCTCCTCTCCCTGTGGTCTTGCCACTTCCACAATGGCTGTTCTCTTCCCAGGCAATATGATTGACACCACACTGTCTTTTTCCTTCTCACTACACTCTACCTACCTGCAAGTCTGATTGATCTTGTCTGTATTCCCTGTCCTGCTGAATTTACCAGCCTTTCAATCCCTAGACCCCTCCGCTCATCCACAACAGTGTTTGGGAGTTTTGTTGTTGTTGTTGTTGGATCTTTTTGAGACAGGTCCCGTAGCCTCGCTGGCCTGTAACTTGCTATGTAGACCAGGATGGCCTTGATTTCACAGAGGTCTGTCTGGTTTTGCCTTCCAAATTTGGGGATTAAAGGCATGCACCACCTCACCCGATTCTAACAGTGTTTTTAAGATCTGTGTCTCAACTCTGAACTCTGGTGGCAGGACCTCTGGCCATATCTATCTAGCTCCTTCCCATCTCACATCATTCTCCTCAGCATAAACAACATACCTGGGATCCAAATATGGAGTCAATCGCTGAGGGGTGTGAATTATCTCCTCCTCTCTCTGTATCCCATCAACATCCTCAGCCCAGAAAGTCACCCCAAAGTCTCAGAGACCAAACCAGTAGCCAGTTCCACAGGAGCTCACGTGTGACTGGAGTCTGAGAACAGAGCAGAAGATGGAGCTTCCAAATGGCATCTTAGGACTAAGTGCAGGGAAATAGCCAATGGCTGGCATGTCTGAGGCCTAGGCCAAAGAGCAGCAACAGAGGAGGTGCAGGTCTCCATGACTGCTGGGGTCAGACATGCTCTGTTCTTGAGATTAAAGGGCCCTTTCTGTCTCTCCATAATGTACCCTCCACCCAGCACTTTCCTTTACTTGTTTTAATTTCTTTTGCCCTAATTATTAAGTTACAAACTTTTAATCTGGGTGTTGTTGGTTGTTGGTCATTTGAACTCCACAAACAGAGCAGTTTCTGATTTGGGTCATTAGTCATCTCTGTTCAGTGCCAAGATGACTCTTTCATTGTAGGTCATGTGTATGTCTAGTTGAGGAAGGGTCAATCAGTCTTTGTTACTTAAGCCCTTTCTAACTTTTTGTTACACTCTGCTGCCACCAGAGCATGCCAGTGAAGACCCTGGAAATGGAAGTAGATGTCAGTGACCAGAATGAGGCCCAGTGGAGAAAGTTACAGACTGAGCCCAAGTGCCTCTGTGTCCTGACAGGCTCCAAATACCATTTCCAGGTGTGGTAACGCACACCTTTACTTCCAGCCCTCTGGAGACAGAGGCAGGTAGACAGATTTCTGTGAGATGGTAGCCAGCCTGGTCTACATAGTGAGTTCTAGGCCAAATATCATTCCTCAGGGAGAGGTCTGTTATCCACAGGACTGGCACGATCATGCTGGCTGTATCACATGCACCACTATTAGCAACCTTATGAGACAGTTACTGTCATGAACCCCATTCTTCTGGTGCAGATAATGAGGTGCAAGGGACAGTCACTGGCTCAAGGTTATGCGGGAGATTCGGGGTTGTTGTGAGAGCCAAACCCAAGTATTTTGGCTCCAGATCCAAGGCTTTGCATTTCCTCAGGGCCTTGCCTCTCACATGCATGGCAGATATCTATTACAGCTACAGAGTCCTGGTCCCATCCCAGACTAAGACAGATATGACTGGGAATCCACAGGAGAGCTTGCAAACCACTCTGCCCCAGAGTTGTGTGTTTTTTTCTAAATAAATCTCCTGATGTTCTTGATCTTTCTTACTGATAAAAATGGATGGGAAAGTGAAAGTTCCCGTAAATTGGATGATTTTACTGGTGGATTCCACTATTTCATGACTTATTTTAAATTTCCAGATCTACTCCCGCTCACATCTTTAAGACCGTATTCTTGTCTTTTTTTAAATTAGACCTGAATTTACAAGTGAATTGCCAGAACTTTTAAAATCTAATTTTAAATCAGACTTGGACTACTTCCATTCACCGCCATGGCCTTGGGAATCAAAGATGAATCAATGATTCACTGATGCCGAGCTAGAGATGGTGTGACCCACAGCTGGGTTGAGGCATGCTTTGGGCTATCTCTGAAAATAGTTTAGCTAAGCAACTTCGGAACATAAATAAGATTTCTGGGAAAACACTTAAACTACTTAAGAGAACAGACTATTTTCAAGTATTCTCAAGCATCTGTTTGCATACAAATTATGGGCATGCTGATTAAAAATCAATCTATGTAGCACCACAGGCAGATTCCAAGGAGTTTCCACCAAGCAACCTGGGGAAGGGTAAGTTCTAATCACTTAACATAAGATAGAAAAATTTGTTACATTAAAGGGAATGATTACATTCAGATTTTCACCTGTTTGCAATGGTCTTACCTCCAAATTAACATGGCTTTCCACGCAGAGAGGAGGGGGACCCCAGGAAGGTTGGGGCAGAGACAGGTGGTTCCTTGTGCTCATTGGCCAGCCAGCTTTACTGAGACAGTGAGTGAGTTCTAGGTTCAATGAGAGAAGCCCTGTCTTGAAAAATAAGGTGGGGATGATTGAAGAAGACATCTAACATCGGCCTCTGGGCCTCTTTGTGCATGGGAACAGACACATGAACATGTACACATATGACGTGAGAAGGAAAGGTAAGACAAACAAAGGGGGACAAAAGGAGCTCCCCTGCGCTTAGTAGGTACTCTGGACTGAACATTTCCATTTTTTTTGTTTGTTTGTTTTGGCTTTTTGAGGCAGAGTCTCCCTGTAGTCACTCATTATGTAGATCAAGCAGGCCTCCATCTCACAGAGACCTGCCTGCCTCTGCTTCCTGAGTGCAGAGACTGAAGGTGCACACCACCATTGGGCCTGGCTTCATTTCCACCTTTTTAAACCCCACTTAATCATTTCACAGTTGTTATCCCTGTCTTGTAAGTGAAGAAAGTGAAGCTTAGACAGCAAAATAAATGATGATGGCATTAGGTTCTGACCATAGAGTAAAATGTGCCTGTGTCTATACTGATATGAAGACTGTTAAATTAGGAGGATGAGATGACATCAGGTGTGGCTTTCATAGAAGATTTACCACGAAGGAAATGGAGAGATGGCTCAGCAGTTAGGAGTGCTTTCTGCTCTGCCAGAAGACCCCAGCATCCTCATTGGGTTGTTCTCAACCAGCTGTAACTCCAGTTCCAGGGAAAGTCAATGTCTCTGATCTCCACAGATACCTGCACTCGTATGCACATAGCTTCACACAGGCCCACCTGCACACATGTAATTAAAACTAATAAAAATCTTTTATATTTTTTTAAGAACGAATTACTATGAATAAGAGTGGAAGAAATTAGGTAATCGGGAGTGTCCATTAGGAAACAACAGCCGTCAATGCTATGTGTAGAACCTACTGTGAATTCTAAAGTTACTGGGTGGAAGTAAATGTGACGAGAGATGGCATATTTGCATAATCCCAAAGCATCTTTCCTCAAGATTCTTGCTCATCTCATAGAGAAGAGAACAATAGATAAATCCAGCCACAGACACTATCTCAAGGTTACCTTGACCGATAATGAGATGTATCCACCTGTTCCTCCTGCTTTAAAGGGGCATGACATCCCCTCTATGGTGCTCTTGCCATAAATGCAAAGCTGAGTCTATTGAAGGATAGTCAGTGCTTTACAATGTGAGAGTCATGAAAGATGAAAAGAAAAACTGAGGAGTTATGAAGGCTGGAGGCGAGGAGTTATGAAGGCTGGAGGCGAGGAGCCTGACTCGTAAGTGCAGTGTCCATTCCTAATGAATACTGGTGAGAAAAGGGAAAATAATGGGAAAAAACCCTAACAAGGTTTGTAGCTGAGGTAGTCATTTATTATGTTAATTTCCTGGTCTTTGTTCTTGTACTATGATTACGAAAGATGTTTTAACACCAAGGGAAGCTGAGGAAGAATATACAGAACCTAGTCTGCAAATCTAAAGTTTTTTCAAAACAAAGGGTTTTAAAATAGCAAAATGAGTTCAGAAAGGCAGAGTCTCTTGTTCAAAGTCACGCAGTAGCTAAGTGGATATCAAAATCCCGATTTGTCTTCAGAGTCTCTCTCTTCTTGGTGCCTTTCTGCTTCTGAAATTATGAAGCCAGCTTTCTAGTAATAACACTCGAATTGCTGGCTCAGAATTTGGTGAGCCCAGGGTCTCCTCTCCGTCTCTTATTCTCTGCTTCATTTGTGAAACCTCCTATGTGTTTATACATTTTTATTCCTCTTTCTCGTTTTACATTTTATCTCGTTTCCTGTTCTCCAGCCTTCTGACACTAGTCCCTTATTCATTCAGTCATTTACTCAACATGTATTTATTGCACACCTCTGTGCTTTAGCCTTTTCTCTTTTTTCCCCTATGATGGGCCAAACGTATTTTTAAAAATAATTGGCCATAGTTCATGGAACTTGACATCATTGACCCATACATGGGTCCTGTCAAAATTTGATATGCTTATCAACTTAGAACTATCCCTTAGAACATTATACAATCTTAGAAGAAAGACTGTCAGCTCATTGCAGAGTACTAGCCCCCAGGGAGAAGTAGGTGCATTTGTTGGTGCAGTCAGCCATTCTGTTCCATTTGTTCAGCACTTCTCAGAAGCTGGGCAGTTGGTGGATGATCTCTAAGAAAAGTAAGTAACAGTCTGCAGCTGCCAGAAGCTACCAGGCGCGGACACAAATAACTACCAAAAAAGGCAGAAAGTAGGTTCAGGGTGAGCGCCACAGACAGTGCGGGCGGAGGTGCCAAGGTGGGCGATCGGAGCCCCCACTTCTGAGCTCTGGAGTCTGGGGTTAGGCCTTGAGCAGCGAACAGATACAAAGGGAAATCGTGGGTCAGGAGGGACATCCCGACAGGAAGACAATCTGTCAGTTTCTGTCATGAGCAAGACTTCCTGGTATAATGAGGTAGCTGGCTCCCGACTGCCATGAGAACATATTCAGGACCTAGAAGTTTCCCACATCCTAACAACTCCGTACATGAGGGCTTATCTCCAATGAGGGGAAAGGGAAGAAACGTCCTGATGCAATATTGCATAATATTTGTTCTTCGGAAAGTATGGCAGAAATGCAGCTCCGAGAACAACCAGGAAACAACTGGGAAGGTTTTGCTGACATGAAGGAAGGCCAGGAGATAAATCACTGACAGCATTTCTTCCCAAATGCCTTTCTCTGGCTCTGTGAGGCTGAGGTGCACTTTAAAGAGGCACCTTACAGGAAGTTTTCTCCTTAAACACCCAGAAACCCACGGGAGGGGGAGGTCCTCTAACAGGTGGGAGTCAGGTGTGTACGGAACCCAGCCCTGTGTGGGAGACAGATCTTTCTGGATTTGTCTTAGACTGGATGGTCTTTCACGTGGTAATCTTGACCTGAAGCTCTCAGGAGCCTGTGTTCTCTCTTTCCTTTCCGGATGAGCTGTCTCACTTCCTGCCCACACACGAAGCCTCTTGTTTAGACAGTCTCAAATCGCGTTCTTTTTGCCCTCTTTTTCCTCCTTTCCCAGTTTCTGCAGCTGGCCGACATTCGTTTTTATCTTTTTTTTTGTTGTTGTTGTTCCCCTTACAATAAATCCCCATGCCATTTATTTATCTTTTCTGGAGGAGACAAAAAGGCATTTCCCCACACACAGAGATCACAGCAGCTGAGGAGAGGAAGTAGAGACTGAAGTTCCCCCTTGTCTTTTTTTCTCTTGCCCCGTTTTCCCAACATGCCCATGGTGAAACACTGGGTAGATGGTCGGACTCCTAGAGTCACAGTCCCAAGTCCCTGGTCTGCAAACTTGATGTCTCCTTAGCATGGTGTCCTCCGCCTTGTCACATTGTTCACCTGTGATGACTCCTTCTCAGGATCTGTCCCTAAACTGAGTTTTGGCCTTCCCAGCCTGTCACTCCTCACACCAATGCCAGGCCCTCATCCGTGTCACAGGTAGTTGATATCTCTGGTTGGGGAGTCATGTTCAGCTTCAGGAGACCGTGGGCAGCTCCACTTTTTCCTACACCCTGAGAAGGCAGTCTTTGCTTAGTGAGTGTTTCATCGAAAGACCATTTGTTTGGACCCCTGTTCTAAAACAGCTGGTGTGAAGGCTGTCATAAGCCCTATGTTGAAGCCCTCAGTAACACTGGGACCACAGAAGCTTCTGGGCCCTGACTGTCTTTACCTATCCCTCTTGTGTGTCCCCAGCTATGTCACTAACCAACCTGCTTCCTTCAGCCACACAGACTTGGTGGCCTGAAACACCATTCTGTTCTTGCTTATTCCTTCTACTGGTAGATCTCACCAGATGTATCTTTTCAGTATACATTATATACTGCATACAGTATACATGTATCCACTCAGAGTACAAAAGTCACTTATGTATAAGGAATGCCAAAAATATTGCTTCACTCCAATAGAAAAGACAGTGAGAAAAAATAAGCATCTTCCCAGAGAAAACCAGTTTGAGTGGAGTCCTCCTCCGACCCAGGAATCCCTTCTGTACTTCCCACATGACAGCCAACAGATTTGAACATCCTGAAATCTGTGTGCCTGGAGCTGAGGACAGACCATTTCTACATAGAGCATAGAGCATGGTGGTGAAATAACGTCTTTCACCTGAAAGTTTGGGGAAATAGTTTTGAACTTATCTATTCAACTGTGTTGAAAAATGTTTCCTATCAAAATCTTTACTTCTTTTATTAAAGCTGAACAAATCATCTGTTCAGAGCTGCTATAAAAACTTTCTTCCTTAAATAAATACACATCTAGGAGAAAAGGCTGGTACTCTTAAGGAAGTAAAATTTCAGCTCAACGGAAAACTTATTTTCTCCTTGATAGAAGCACATCTCCCCAAAGGCCCAGGCCTCCACGGAGGTATACTTCACCCTAAGAGTCATATTAACTGGGCACAATCAAAACAGCACCCTAAGGACTCTCCTCACTAACAGTAGCATTCAGCAATGGCAAGTGATAGCACATTGTCGCTCAGAGGCAGGCCGTTCCAGAGTCAGGCTGCCTAGGTTCTAATCCACCATTCCCAATGATCTAACCCAGGTTCAACTAATCCTTTTTTTTCGGTACTAGAGATTAAACCTAAGACCTCATGCATGGGAGGCAGTCACTCTACTACTGAACTACGGCCCTATTTGTGACTCTCTCATCTTTAAAGGAGGTAATATGCTAATTAGTTTTATGCTGCTGTGATACAATGCCTGAAAAATGCAGTTTAAGAGAGGAGGATTTATTTTGGCTCACAGTTCCAAGGGGCTCGGGCTACAATACCTTGGCTCTTTGTTTGGGGGCCCAGGATGAGGCGATACATCATGGCAGCAGGAACATGTGACAGAGGCTGTTCAATTCACAGTAGTCAGCAAGCAAAGAGCGAGTACCCGAACTCATGGGCTCTCTCCTTTTCCTCTCTCCCATCAAGGCCCCCAGCCTTCAGTGATACTACCAACATCCAGAGAGGCCTTCCCCAGTTAGGTAATCATTTTAGGAAACACTCTCACAGATACACCCAGAGCACCTAATCTAGGTGTTTTTCAGTCCAATCAAGATGACTCTCCAGAGGAGCCATCGTAGGTAATAACAGTACATGCCTTAGAGAGATGGCAGAGGTAAAGCACTTAACAGAGAATAAAAACGCAGTAGTCCTTTAATCATAATTTCAAAAACCTACATTTTTCAGGATCACGATTGATAACAAATTCCATTATAGCTTTATTATTATGATCACCAACTACTTAACAAGTGAGGTAGTATAGACACAGGCCAGATGAAGAAATGCCCTGTACTTTGAGAGCTAGAATTTAAGCTCAGGTGCTCTGGATTCCCTAGCTGTGTTCTTACTATAGAAAGAGACTTTACCCCTGAACTAGGTTGTTTTACTCCAAATGAAAGCATTTTCTTTTCAAGGGGATTCTGATTTCAACATGCTGTTGACTTCAGCCCTATCTTCCTGATATTGAAAACGTGTCTCCTTCACACTGAGCAACACACAGGGAGAGCCTGTTGGAGACCTGCTTTCTTCTGTTTAAAGTGGGCATCAAGGAAGTACTTCCCCTGGAGATTGGAAGAAATAGGAATTGGTTCTGGTAGAAACCGGAAAGTAGACAAGAATTTTGATGTATATACTATTGCTACTATCATAATAATAATTGCATTGTTATTATCAGAAATAGTAAAACTGACTCAGGAAACTGCAGAAGCCATTGAAAGCCCTGGTCCTTTGTGATCAGATTACCTTGATGACCTTGAACATCATGGGAAAGATTATGTAACCTTTAGTCAGAGACTGGGATTTTGAGCCTCTCTTTGGACTGCATTAGCTGACCCTATTAGGATATTTAATTCAGCTCTTTGAAAAACCACTGTCTCAGAGATTTTACTGCACATGTAAGAGCCAGGGAGGAATGTATTTATTCTTTTCTGAGGATCTGCATTTGCCCAAAAGATTTAAACAGTCATAAATCCAACTGTCTTCTCAATGCCTCTCCTGGGCATTTTTTGTACCAACTTATGTACTAACTGCTGCTTTGTGCACAGGGGTATATCATAGAACAATTCAGATAAAGCCTCTCAGTTCACAGGGCACCTGATGTCTTCCTTAGTCACCCAGCACAACCATCTTTCCCCATCTTGGTTAAAAGCTTCACTTTTCTACCAGGTGCTCAGGCTAATAAGCTGGGAGCTATACTTGATTTACTGTTTTCCTGAATCCCCAAAATCTAAACCTTCAGCACATCCCATCTGTTCTTAGCAAGTGCACCCTGAGCTGGACAGCCCTTTCTCATTCCGCCTTCACCTTGCAGGCAGCACCTCCCCCTGCTTTCATGCTGGCCTACTCTGGAATCAGCTCTAACCAGCAGCCAGGGTGTTTTATAACTGTAAAAATCATGTTCTTTTGCTGAAAGTCTCCCTAATGGATCAAGACCCTGCAAGAGTTTTCTCCTGCCTGTTTCTCCAGTCTTCCTTTGTGCTGCCCACCCATCATCTCTCTGGTTCTGGTCCAGCCACACAGAACCTCATTCTCTTCTCTGAAAATACTGCTCTGGTTTCTTCCACACAGCCTTTGTTCTTGCCGTTCTGCTTGCCTGGGTCACATTTTAACTGCAGGCTTCTCTTGATCACATCTTAGCTCAAAAATCAAGGACACTTTTGACTTTTTGTTCCTTTCTCTTTAGACTAGAAATTTTTCTAACTTGTTCATGGCTCTATCTCTCTTTACATAGTACCAGATTATATAATACGTGCTCAATAAATATTGAATACATGAATGATGCTACTTGTTATTCCCAATTATTTGTTGAAATGGGTGCTGTTAGAAATATAAAGAAAAATAAAGCATGCCCATTGGAGGAATTTACTATCAATTTCAAGGCATTTAAGATTTAAATACTGAATAAACATATACTTGGAGGAAAAACCAGTACCAAGCACTAGCAATTAATTAGAGGAAGGACGGCAGTTAACAAGCGCTCTGGGTTACTGGAAGAGGATGATTCTGTGGTGAAGTTTGGTTGTGGACCCGAGTTCCGTAACTTTCTCAGAAATGTGAACCATCTTCATTGTCATCTTGACTTGATTTGGAATTGCCTAGCAGACACACCTCTGGGAATGTATAGAAGGGTGTTTCCAGAGAAGTTTAACTAAAGAGGGAGGACCTAACAAGAATGTGGGTGATACTATCCCATGGGCTTGAGTCCCAGACTGAGTAAAAAGGGGAAAGGAAGGATACAAGCTGAATACCAGCATCCAGTTTTCTCTGCTTCCTGACTGTGGGCGCAATGTGACAAAGTGCCTCGTGTTCCCACACCTTCCACCGTGATGGACTGTATCCCCTCATGAGCCATGAACCAAAAGAAATTGCTTTTTTGTTAGGTACTTGATCACATTGATGAGAGTAGTATCTAATCCAATAAGTAAGTGATACAAGCTGATTTCAACTTCATATTTCTCACTTTATGTGAGACTGTGATATTTAATGTGAAATGTGATAACTTTATTGTGATACTTAATGTAAAAACACAGACGAGGCTCTCAATAAATGATAACTTGAGTGGTTCATGCCAAGTAAGAGACAAAGTCTGTGGCATGAGAGCTTTGAAGAGCAAGGTCAAAAGGCATAGCTCCCTTGAGCATGTCTAAGGCTCAGAGGCTTGGAGGGTAGGAAGAAAGGCTTTTCCCAGGCACAGTTACAAACTTAACCCCAAGGTTTCAGAGTAAGGTCATGAACACACATCACTCACCAAATGTAGGAATAACTTTTGCTTCTTATCCAGCTTTTGATAGAAAACTTCAAAGATGAACTTTATTTCAACAAGCCCATTATGATGAGGCTTTTAAAAGTCTTCCTTAAGCCACAAGAAAATCTCCTTATAAACATATTTAACTCTGCTAAATTTTAATTTTAGAGCACTGAAATTTATCACATTAGAACCTTAACTCAGCTATGTATTGAATTAGCTACCACTACCAACTTTTTCGTATTTAGGTTTCATGAAAATTTCTCATATTTTTATTCAAATTGTTTGTAAGAACATCCAAACTGGAATTGCTAGAAAGCCTGTGGCACACCGCTAGAGACTGTTCCCTCAGGTTGACCTTGAAAAATAAGTCCCTCCTTCACAAGGAATTTTTAGGATAGATGTGGGTCTTCTAAATCTACAGTCATTCAATAAATGTCTCTATTCTCTCTCTAGGTGTAACTTGAGATAGTCATGAAAGCCACATTTATAATAGATATAGAAAGAAATTGTTCTGTCAAAACGAAAGGAAAAGATTGTTTCATGTAACAATTGCTTGAGGATATCTAATTTAATAATGCAAAACTATACTGATACAGGACCATGCTCCCACTGACACAATATAATATTTTAATGAATGCAAAAGATAACACACTTAGTTTGATCCAATTTTATTAAATATGCATGTGTTTGTGAATTATAATTTGGTGTACATTCACAGATACTAAAATATTTGCCAAGATTTTAGCAGTTTCTTTCATTGACTGATAGGACTTCACATACTATTTATCTCATTTTTTTATCTTTTTAAAATGTGTTTTTCATAGTATATATGCATTGTACACAGCACTGTATTATATAAGAGACACTTTCATAGTGTGTATATTGTACATTGAACATCTACCCCTGAATCTCCTTCCCTTCCTCTTTCTCTACCTTCCCTCTCCTGTTAGTTCACCTGGTTCCCCTAGACAATTTGGCTTCTACTTTCATGTCACATATACAAACATACATAATTTTAAAAAGATATATAGAATCTAGGAACCACATATAAGAGAAAATACATATTTATCTTTCTCAGACTGGTTTAATTCACACAATATGATTATCTCCAGTTGTATCCATTTTTCTACATAATAATATATATTTTGGGAAGCATTGGTGACTGAGTCTAGAGCTTCATGCATATGGGGTAAGTGTTCTTCCATTGAACCACAGCCCCAGTCCTTTCATAAATCTGTTGATGACCATGATTATGGAGAAGATGATGATGGAGCAGCACTTGATTCTGTGCCTTGAGCTAGATCAGTGATAATTTACATTCTTTATCACATTTAGATTTCACACAACACTGAAGAATGGGAATCACTGCGTTAGTTATTTTTATGTCATTGTGACAAAATGCCTGACAGAAGCAACTTAAAGGAGGCAGGATTTATTTTGTGTCATAGTTTCAGAGGTTTGAGTCATTCTTGCTGAAAGAGCAGCTCAGTTAATATCATGATGTCCGGGAAACAGAGAGGAGGAAGCTGGGACAAGACACAGCCCCCAAGGACATGTCCATGATGACTGCCTCTTCCAGCTAGACCCCACCTCCTAAGCACTTTGCAACCCAATCAAGTTTAGCAATCCAATCAAGACCCAGCCGAAGAGAGTTGCAGCAAACTGCAGAAGATGACACAGGGATGCTGAGGATGGTATCATGGTTAACTGCCAGATAGTGCTTTATTTTGAAAACAAGAAAACTGAGGTTCAGAAAGGTTTTACAGTTTGCCCAAAGTGGCTAAGCCAAAATGAAACTCAGACTTTTGTTGACTCCCAACGCTTCTCTGTATACATAAAATATTATATTTATTGCAAAAGAGATACGTATCACGGAATGTGGGTACAAAATACTGTTTGTCTGAGTGCTTTAAGAGTAACCCCAGGAGACCAGGGTATGGTCTCCCAGCACAAGTCCTGTGGGATGTTGGCATGCATTCTGTGGAGAGGTAGTGTCTAGCACATAAGCCACACTGTGAGCAAACAGAGTTAAGTGGGTTGCTTTTTCATTGAGGAACTTTGTGCTATTTGTTACATCAGTATACACAGGAACTCTCCCATTTGAGCATTTCACAAAAACACTGAGTGCCTAGAAGCCAGTGCTCACTACAGATGCAGCTCTGTGGGAAGGAAGGAGGTAGGCCTGGTTCTTGAGCTGCCTGCCCACAAATCCCTGGAGAAGCAGGGAAGGAATGGGGAAAGGGCTGAACACTCCACTGCAGGTCAGAGCAGGACAGAGGCTGAGGATAGTGAGGTCTAGGTCTCTCTTGCCCTGGCACAGGGGTCTGACCATGTCAGATTTTAATCCCGTGATTCAAATTCCAGAAGCCTCATGCAGGCACAATTTTCATTCCTTCTCATCACACCTCATACTTTAAAGTTATACAGATACTAAAATTATTTGTGTATCATCAGGGCAGAAAGCATGCAGAACTGGCCCAGGACTAACTGCAGTCAAGATATGTGTTGATATCTCTGGCCAGTGAACCCTTCTCCTCATTCCCCAGGTACCCACAGCCACCATCCTGCCTCCACTTCTTTAGGGACTACCCATTTCCCCTCCAGCAGGCAATCCAATTCATATTTAAGTTGCCCAGACAGAAAGCTTTTTTGTTCTGGTGCTGGGTGTACACACTAGGATCTCATGTATGCAAGGCAAGCTCTACCAACTGAGCTACATCCCCAGTCTTAAAAAAATGCTTTGAATTTACCAACATTTCATGAATGTACTTAAACTGGAACTTTATTTCTGATCATTCTCCATAGTGCTGTGGAATATATTTTTCTTAAAACTACCAAAACCAAAAATTACATTACTAAACAAAAGATACACAGGTAAAATCCTTAAAGTATCCAGTAGTTTAGAGGCTCACCCCCGCACTCCAGGATGAGGGCTTCGGGTCAGTAAAGACTGAACAGTACCCAAGCAGCCAGGTGAACATCTGGCCCAGAAGGAGACAGCAGGGAAGGCGTGTCAAATGAGGGATCCCCCTTGCTCAAACCTGTAGGCAGGATGGTGCATTGCAAACTGAAGAGGAAACTGGATACAGGAAGACCCCACAGAAGAGAGTTGCAGCAAACTGCAGGAGGTGACAGGGATATGCTGGAGATAATAATGACACCGAATGAAGAAAATGGTCCTAGATGTTTAAAACAAAGCATCCCAGTGTGCTAGTGACTCATTGAGGGCTGGATGAGAGGAGCCCCAGATAGGACCTTTGGAGTAAGTGGGATGCCCATGACATCCTTCAGCTAGTCACAAGATAGTCTTAGGTAGTGAAGAACACATGCTGTGTTTCAGACATTATAGGTTCAAATCCCACCTCCTCCCTAATTATTAGCAGTGCATTTGGCCACATGATTTCTCTGAGTCCATTTCTTCAGCTGTGAAAGGGGGCTGAGAAGTTTCCTCATAGGTTGTTCTCTGGTTGTCTGGCTCTAAAGCTGGGAAGAAACTCATGATTTGGGTGGGAAGTTTGACCTAGATCAAACTAAATCCATCCCATCATCTGGTTTTTGTGCATCCTATGAGCCAAAAACAGGTTTTGTAATTTTCCAAGATTTTTATAAATTAAAAGAAGAATACTCTTTTGTGATTATAGGAAACTGATTCCAGTGTCCATCAATGAAATCTTGCTGGAAGTCAGCCGTGCTCATTTGTTCCTGTGCTACCCATCGCTGCAGTGGTAGACAGAGTACTTGCAAAACAGGTTAAATGTTAGACACAAAGTCTGAAACATTTGTCGCATATCCTTTCAAAGAAGAAAGTGGGCCAACTCCTGATCCAAGTCATGCAGGGGTCTTTTTCCAAGTGCAAGACTCTATGAGGAAGGAAAGCTTTTGCCTTTTGAATAGGTACTCTAGTTTCATATCTGTTGCTATGACAGATACTCTGACAAAAAGAAACATAGAGAAGGAAAGGGTTTATTCAACTTATAATTCCATATTACAGTTCATCCTAGCAGAGAATTCACAAAAGCAGGAGCTTGAGACAGCTGGCACACAACAATCCTTAGTCAAGAGCAGAGAGAAATGAATGCATCCATGTCACCTGCCTGCTTGCTCAGCTAGCTTTCTTCACTCCCATATAGCTCAGGGCCTAGCCTGGGGAACGGTGCTGCCTGCAGTGGGCTAGGTCCTTAACAGTCAAGACAGTCCCCCATAGATATGCCCACAGGGCAACCTAATCTAAACAATTCCTCAATTTAGACTCTCTTCCCAGGGGATTTACAGGTTGTGGCAAATTGGCATTTAACACTAACCATCACAGTGAATGGCAGAGGAAAACGAGAGTGCAGAGGTTTGAGGAAATGTAGAAATGGGTGAGGGAGGGCTTGAGAAGGTGGAATGAACAAAGGTGCAAACCTCACTGGTGCTTTGCACACCCACACTAGACAGGGAAGGTGCCCAGGGGGATAGGAAGACATAAATGTAAGTTTGTAGCAGAAGAGACAGAAAAGCTTTCCCTGTTCTTGATGAACTGATAGTATTAATTGTATCTGCTTTATTTTACAGCCCAGTTAAACATATCTGTTGTCATATCTCTCAGCAAGAGGGGATTTTCTAAATGTTCTTGTTTATAAATGTGCAGGAGATTTTTGCACAGAGTGTCATGCTTTTGTTGGCCAAAGAAAGTGAGCACTTGCTGGTTTTCTGGCAATCCTTACAAAAATACTAAAGTGTATTTATACTCTGGGGGCCAAGACGAATTTCAAAATGACATTGCTCACATACATGATTAGCCAGCTTTCCTCTTCTGCCTCCACTGGGTTTCACAACTTTATCAGAGCCCTTCCTCTGAAATCTAGTAAGTCCCTACTGTCACACAAGCACAGAGAGGCCTCCCCACCGGGTTGCTCCGTGGATTGCTCACCAACCAATGGGTGAGGTAGCAAGCTAAATCCACTGAAAATTTTCTTTTCAAAACGTAATTTTTCTTGCATTTTATGGTATGATTTTATCAACATCACATAACAATCACAAAAACATTTACTTCTGTTTTAAAATATAATGGTATCCAAGACTGAATTTCAACAGGATTTCATCATGGTTCATATTCCAGACAAGGAAGGATATTGACTAAGTGGTCAAATACAGGTAGCTTCTTGTTATCTGTGCCAATGAGAGAAGCAGACATTCTGCTAAGAAAAATCCACACAGAAGCAAATAGTGTTCTTTGGCTTATGGTTTAGCCCCTCCTTTTTGAGTATATTTGCTCATCTGATTTTCACATTTATTCTTTTTCCCTGTGATAACAGTCAGAGATGGCCCCATAGTCTTAACTGTTCAGCAGGTCCTTCGGGGAGCCTCGTGTTACCCACATTTGACGATTGTTCCTACAAGGTACATGCCCTGTTGTCTCCCCCATTAATCCCTTCATGCCTTTTTCATACATCAGCCTTGATGCCTTGCTGTGACATTCTGTGGCACATGGCAAAGACTGAACAATTTCCAAAAGCACCCCTTAAACAGTGCACAAAACTGCTGCCTGGGATCGGAGTGCTGGCTGGGAAGTTTGAATTCAAACCCAGGGTCCAGTGCTGCTGTCTGTGGACAGAGATGAGCAGTACTCATCTGTAAAATGGTGCAAGCAGTGCCCGCCTAACACATAGGGGCATTGTAGGAATCACAAGAGAGAACTTAGGAGAATGTGTTTTCCGAGGTGATTAACCCAGAGTCAAACATGCAATAAGTAACTAATAAAGAAGATAAGGATCACTTACTTTTAGAACAGATAAGAAAATTTTCCTAGCTTCAAACAACTGTCGTATTTTAAGAACCTTGATGCCTTCACCATATAGGAACCATTAAGATCTGAGGGCCACATTTTAAATTTTTCAACACACTTATGTGGGCTCTTTGAACAATTAGCAAAATGCTTACTACAGAGTGGTGCTGAGATCAGTGTTGGTTCTACTGTCTGTAGCTAGATCCTTAAATACTGAAACTGGACTGAAAGCCTCTCCAATGTTCTTAACCCAGGCCTTCTTTTCAAATGTTAAAAGTAAAAACCTTATATTTATATTCAGTGTGGATTGAAATGTAAAAATATAGTTGATAGCATTAATAAAAATATCTGTTCTAGATAGATACATTAAGAAGATGACATGTTCTCTCCCCACCTTCTCTGCTGTCCCCAACCAAGACAGTCAAGCTGAGAATCTCTGCCTAAAGAAGAGAAGACAGTGGACTAGTCCAGCATTCTAGAAGTTTAAGTGTAGAGACTAAGTGCCCAAACTCTGGAGATCCAAACAAAAGAGGTCTTCCATTAAAGGACATAGTGGCTGATGAAATGAGGACAAATAGGTCTGGGAAAGCCCCCTCCCAGAAAAGAAGGTTTTAAAAAAATATGCTTGACATGAGAGCTGGTGTTATAGGAAGTAACACTTGACTTGTGGATTCTCCTTCTTGTGAGAAAACTAAACCAATAGAAAAAAAAGGGAGAGCACACACAACTCCTTCAAGATGTCAAAAACTTTTGTCTTAAAGTCCCTTAGGAAAACAGTACATATCCACATGCTTGTGATAGTTTAAGACTCGACTTTGATAACTCTGGGATGTAGTATAAGCTTCAGACTTCAAAGAGCTTCTTTTTATATCTCTACTAAAAAGACCAAGGAAACTCGTAACAGGATCAGGAGTCTGGAAGCTGCAGTCTGCCTCTACCCAGCTGTGTCATGCTGAACAGTCTCTTACCCACTCTGAACATCAGTTCCTGCCCCAGAAGACAAAAGTTAGACAAGACGATTGGCAGCACCCCTTAGACTTTGAATGCTAGAGCTTGATCTCATGGAGTTGAATCCCAGCTGCACTGTTTATTTATCCTAAGCAAATGATTCTGTCTTTCTAAGCCTATATTTACTCATCTGTCAAATGAGGGTAATTCTGCTCTCTAGGTAGTAGTATCATGATCAATAAATGTTAACTGAAAGTGCAGTAATGTACCAGATAAGATAGTCTGGTGAATAATGGACTATTGATATAGGATGTTTCCATCAAATTATAATGATGTTGAAAATTCCCTATCAATATTTTCTGTGCATTTCATATATATATATATATATATATATATATATATATATAATATGCTTGTTTTTATTTTATAATTATCTTAGAGTTTTCTGTGAGGTAATGTGCTTCACAGGCTTTCACAGTATAAACAATAGGCTATACAACATAGCCTAAGTGTGCAGTAGGCCATACCATCTAGATTTATATAAGCTCAGTCTATTTCATTTGCACAAGGATGAAATTGCTCTTCTCAGAATATATCCTAGTTGTTACATGATATATGACGGTAACACTGCTCTGGTTTCCTTGTGTACCTTAAAGGTTCATATGTTGAAATTTAGTCCCCATTATGAGATATTGAGAGGGTGTGGCTTATGATGATGAGAGGTGGGGCCTTTCAAAATTTATTAGAATTAGATAAAATTATCATGGTGGATCCCCCTGAATGAATACTGGTAGTTTTATAAGGAGACACACACACCCTTGGTATGTGATATCTGGTACTGGCTCCAGGATTCTGCCAACAAGAAGGTCACCATCAGATATGGCCCCTTGGCCTCCAGAACTGTGAGCCAAAATAAAAGTCTTCTTTAAGTAATTATTTTAATATGGTCTGTGATATTATTATTGACAACAAAAAATGGACTGATAAAAGCACTGTCTAAAATATCCTGTCTACACTACTCCTTTGTTATGCCAGAGATGGGATTATAGTGAGGGCTTCACTGTGGCTTTAGCCTATAAACTGTAGCATGAACTGTTCTGTTCATTCCTTTACTGATTTCTTATCTAATCCACCCTCAGCTGGATTTTCATAACTGGGCAGGTCCCACAGGGAGAAAGAGCTACACTCCCAGCTTAGAGGGGAAGCTTTCAGTATAGGCGGGGTCAGTCTGGAGTCAGCCTTTCACATGAGGGATCTAGAGAGAAGAGCCCCTTGCCATCACAGAAGTGCAGCGCCCCCCCACCCCGGGGTGTGCCAGCCCAGAGGTGCAGCGCCCTGCCTGGGATGCCCAGTCCTCCTGTCCTCATACTTTCTTCACTTCCAGCAATGTCTTTTTTCTATTTATTTGCTGTTTGTAGTTTGATTCTTGTAACCGCTTTATTGAGTAACACTTCATGCTCTTCGGAAGTACATCCATTTCAAGCCCAGAAGCTCCATCCCTCTAGCTCCCATCCTTGCTGGAAAGCACTCCTCTGGTTTCCACCCCTGTGATACGCTTTGACTGACTCCTTTCACTCAGAATAAGTTTTCAGGGTTCATCCAGGTTGTAGCAACAATGCTTTTCTACTAATGGCTGAATAATATCTCATTGTGCGATTATACCATATTTTGTTTATCTATTGATCCATGAAGAGACATTTGGATTGTTTGTAGTTTGTGGTTACAATGAATAATCACAAAATGTCAAATGCTTTGGCAAATTTTTTTGTGTTTGCACATTTTCATTGTTCTTGAGTATATACCTCGAGGTGAAATCCCTGGGTCATATGGTAATTTGATGCATAATTTGTGGAATTAGAAAACCTCCCGTGTTCTGCAGGGGAGACACTGTTTTACATTCCTATCAGCGGATGTTTGGGGTTCTGATCTCTTCACATCCTCATTAACACTTACTAGCTCTTCTCTGTTGTTCTGATTGTAATTATCCTGAGAGGTGTGAGGGGATGACTCCCAGTTTTTATTTGGTTTCCCTGAATGACTAACAACATTGAATATCTTTTCAAGGGCATCTATTTCTAATCTTCTTGGATAAATCTTTATTCAAATCTTTTCTGACATTATTTCTTTTTTGATGTTGATTATATGCATGCATGTGTGTCTGTGTGTAGGTTTATTCAGATGTTTGTGGGTGCCTGTGGGAGGCCAGGAGAAGGTGTCAGATCCCCTGGAACTGGAGTTATAGGCAGTTGTGAGCCACCTGATGTGGGTGCTGGGAGCCTCTGGAAGAGCAATACACCTTCTTAACTGCTAAGCCACCTTTCCATCTACCCAACAATATTTCTGACAGTGAAGCATGTTACTATCATAGTTTCATCCTTCATAGATTAGCTACAGATATGCATGTGAGTATGAATGTACTTCCTAGGTAGGAAAGTGAGCACTCTGCTTCCAAGTGTGGACAAAAGAGTGAGCCAGTACCTAGGACGTCCACATTATCTGGGCTACTGTGAGCAGAGGAAGAGAAAATACTTATTTTCTGGGCACCATCTCTTCTCAGTTTTAAAAGCACTGGCGTTAGAAGCCAAAGACATGGGCTCAATTCCTAGTTCCACTTGCTGACAGTGATCAAGTTACCAGATTACTTATAGCATCTTTGAATTTTTCTTTCCACCTACTCTTCCTTTTTGATTTTTTTCCTTTACTAATATAATTAAAATTTCACACTTTGGGTGTATAGTTTTAGTTTTGACAAAGGTATATGTTGTATAATGACCACCATAATCAAAATAGAGAACATTTCCCTGATTCCAAAAGTTCCCTTTGTAGATTCTCCTTCTTCTGCTTGGTTTCTCTCTTTATCTCTTTTACAACGTTATTCATTCATTTGTTTATTTATTTAATGTATGTGAATGTTTTACTTGCACATATATGTGCACCTGTGTCATGTAATGCCCATGGCGTCCAGAAGAGGGCTCTGGATACCCTAGTGCAGAAGTTACAGATAGTTGTGAGCTACCATGCAGGTGCTGGGAACTGAACCTGGGTCCTCTGCAAAAGTAGCCAGTGCTCTTAACCGCCATCTTGCCAGTCCGTCTTTATCTTTTTGTCTTTTCCAGAATGTCATACAAATGTAATCTTACAGTGGGTTTTGCCCATCTAGCATGATGCATTGGAAGTTTCTCTGCATTTGTATATATCAAAAATCTGATAGTATTTGAATAGTATCCATTGTATGGCTCTGTCATAGTTATCCATTTGTTTGTTGGGGGATATTTGGGTCCTTTTGATGTTTTTATGATTCAGCCACCAGAAACATTTTGAAACAGGTAAGCGTAGGTTTGCATTTCTCTTGGGTATTGCGCAGTGTTGTCATTTGACATTTCCAGGTATAATGTGTGACGATTCCAGCTGTTCTCTGTCCCCACCAGCAATGCTGCTGTCACAGATTAAGACATTTTTCCATAAATGGGGAGGTAATCCCTGTCTTACTACTTTTTAAAATATAGTTATAAAGGTAGTAAAGCTATCCGGCAGAGACAGAAGTGCTTGGTAAACTGTAAAGTACTGTGACCAAGTAAACACTGAATGTGATAGGGCTCATGCCCACTTACATGGAAAAATTATTTCCCACAGGAGCTAAGCAACTCATTTTCCCCCTACATCTTGGCAAAGTTGACTTAATGACAAGTCTGAAGCAGCAGTTTTGCCTTCGGTGCATTTAGGAGTTTATTTTGGCTCCTATTTTTGAACTTTCACAGAAACATAAATGACCAAGGTATAAATCATCAAGCAGGAGTCAGTTTTGTAAGGAAAATGATGGAAGTCGGCAGGAGTGGAGTCAGCACCACAGACAGCACGATGTGCCGCATAAACCAGCGCAAGCCCATCAGAAGGCCACCTAGGAGGTGGACGCCTCTTACAGAGAGGAACTTAGGGTGCCCGTGCAGGGCCAAGGAGTGACTGTGCAGCATACCCTACTGTGGAGGGGTGGGACGCATGGGTAAGGAGACAACTAAACATCCAATTTCAAGTCTTTGAATTTGAAAGTCATTCTTTTCCTTTATAGAACCAGAAGGATGAAAGAAACAAGCCAGCCAAAATTTATCTCCTCAACATCATAATGAACTAATATTTAGGGTATTGCAATAGACTGTTACTACAGAAATATGTATAGATCTGTGTGTTTAATTGGGCTAGTATACATATGTATATTTCCTAGTCTACATAGTGAGTTCTAGGCCAGCTGGGGCTGCAGGTATACCTTGTCTCAAAAAGACCATTTTTTTAAAAAGGCAGCAAATAATCATTCTGAACATCAGGCACAAAATCAAAGCTGTTCTTTCTGCCAATTAAAGATAAAATCCAGCCTGACTTTAGCTTGTTTTATGTGTTATTTAGTTCTTCTTTTCACATTAATGATTAAGATCAACTTACAAATGTTGTAGAATCCAACATTTGTTTAATATGACTGCCACATGGAGAGCAGATCTACATAATAAACATCTGGACCTTTCTTTTATCAACTTTATTTATTCCTGACCACAAGCACACTGCCCCTGCTGGCCAAGCTAAGAGTGATGCCTTTAAAGCCATGTTATGAATAAGTCCTCCTTTGCTTTCTGTTAAGCTTCCTGTAACAAGAAGTTTCTGGAAACATGTGTTAAGTTCAGTTGCAGGTGGGCCTGTGACAAGACTGAGCCCAGAACTCCACCAGCACCACCTATAGAAGTTGCTCCTTCCGTATCTTCCCCATCGCCCCCTCTAACTCTCAAGGGCATGATTGCCTACTATCCCTTCTGCCTGGCTTCTGTTCCTGGGATCTGCACTGAGTATTCCTCCCTAGGCCACTTGGCCACATCTATACACCGTTCATCATTTATGGCTTGGTGACAATGTGAGGAACCTCTGGTTACAGTCAGTTTAAGCACAGCAGAAGTAAACATTTACCAGGTGTATGGCCTTCATCCACTTCTTTGTTTCACCCTGTCTCATCCAGTGGCCGTCTGAAACCCCACCTCTGCAGCTGCCTGACTCAGAGTGTCAGGTCTATTTTCTACAGACCTTACCCAACACCCATTTTAGCACCTTCCCTAACTGTGCTGTCCTCTCTCTCTTTGTGATTCTTGCTTAGTTGATTAAGTGAAATAGTCATGGTCTGTTGTTTTAACCCAACTCACAGCATTAATAGCTACAGTTGGTTGAATCCTTAGACAAGCTGGTTCTATGCTGTATGCTTTGCCACTCTGTGGGGATCTTTACCACACTCTCTCTAGCTAAAGTTGTTCCATTTCATAGACAGAGCATTGAAACTCAAGAACTTACCAGACATGGAAAATGGGAGAACTGTTACAGGAGTCTCCATGGTCTGTGAGCCTCTGAAGCTCTTCACATCACACACTCCAGGCTGATCGCAGCTCTGGCGCAGATTCTGCTCCTGGCTTTGACCCTCTTCTCCATAGCACTAAGGACTCTACCAGTCCACTCCATATATGTCCACACCAGCATCTCCTGGACTCTTTTTTTACATTTGTCATGTTTTTCCATGCAAGGAAAAAATAAATGTACAAATAAGAATCTTTATTTCATATTAATGTTTTAAATAGACATTACTATTTTTATATACAATTGATCGATCACACATAGTTTGGGAGACTAAACTACCTTCATGCGTGTTTGTGTGTGTGTGTGTGTGTGTGTGTGTGTGTCTATTTGTGGTTATAGGGGTTGAATCCAGAGTTTCACACATGCCAAGTATATGCTGTACTGCTGAAGTACATCCCCATCCTTTAAATAAAATATAGAATCATTCAGGTTGCAATAAACTCTTTGTCACTTGATTTTCACACTTTGTAGCAAAAATGCCATAATCAGGAGCACCTTGACTCCTAAAGCCATTTCACATGTGGCCTCATAATTTTATCTGAAGACCCTGGTGGAGTTGGTAGGTGGCTAGAACTGAGTATCCATAAAAAGAAATGAAAAGATGTGAGCAAGCTGGGGATGTAGCCCAGTTGGTAGAGTGCTTGCCTGGGATGTCTGAAGCCCTGGGGTTCAATCCTAAAAACCTAGGTGTGATGATACATGCCTCTAATCCCAGTATACAGCAAGCGGAGGCAGAAGGATCCAAGGTTCAAGTTCCTCCTTAGCTACATAGGAAGTCATTCTGCAATATATAAGAGCTGAGAAAGAGAGAGAGCGAGAGAGCAAGAGAGAGAGAGAGAGAGAGAGAGAGAGAGAGAGAGAGAGAGAACGCAAGGATGTGAGGATTTATATTTATCTGCTTTCTTCCTGAACTCTGGTGGTGATGGTGATGGTATGCTGATGGCGATGATTAGAAAGAAGAGCACTTAGACCTCAGGTTTGGCTGCCCTTCCTAGGGCCAAGCAAAAAGCAAACAAGCAGAGTGAATATGCACAACATGTGAAGGCAGAAGAATCATTAGTCTCCAGTTTGAAACAATATCGGGTAATGAAAAGGACAAAACTCCTCAGATTTTAGTCTAAACACTTCCACTAACCAGCTGTTTGCAGCTTTGGCAAAGGCAACCTGTCTAGCCCTTATTTTCCTTTCATAGGAATTGTAAAATTCCAACAATGAACTGTTCTTTAGTATCTTATTTATATTTCCTCCGGGTTGGGAAGGAGGAGGAGTATTTGAGAACACTTTCAAAAATCGTAGTTTTGAAACAACTAGAAATCATGCAAACAAGAAAAACAGATGCTGTTGACTACAAGGCTGGTTGGAGCTTCCCAGCAGCCCAAGCAAAAAGATCACATGATTGATAATACTATTCTCATCATTGGCAAAAAGAAGAGAGGAGTCGGAAGGAAGGAAGGAAATGAAAGGGAGGAAAAGAAAAACGGCAAAGAAACGGCATACCAAATCAGTAGACCCAAGTTGCCCCCTCGCACTCTGTCAGGAATGGCCAGTGTGTGTCCTGTGGAACATGGATGGAGTCTTTGAAGAAATTGTCTCCCTCAGGCTGTCTCTTGTACTGACTCTCAATATAGGATGCAATTTAGAAGCATGACTCTAAGCTACGATGTGATGAACTGAAGGAATCCCATCCAGGTGGGGTGTTCACGGACAGGAAGATAAAGCTTGAAGCATCTAAGGAAGGAGTACCTGGCATGAGCCTTAGAGTGTCCTTCCAGAATTCCAGTTGCCTTAGCCAGAGTCTTAACAAGTGTGTCATGCTACAGACAGATGAATATTGACATTCCTGACAAGTCCTTCTGTATACTAAAGTAATCCAGGCTTGTGAAAGCCCTCCCTACTGCCACCCTTCCTGTCCCCAGGTCACTCTTGCCTTGGATCTACAAAAATAGCCAAGAAATTTTTCTTTTATGGTAGCCCATGATGAGGAGAAAAGGGAGGGAATTTTATTTCCTACTGTTTAAAATGTTATAGTGGGAGCTGGAGAGATGATTCAGCAATTAAGTGCACTGGCTACTCTAGCAGAGGATACAGGTTTGATTCCCAGCACCCACATGACGGCTAACAACTATCTGTAACTCCAGTTCCAGGGGATCCGACACCTTCTTCTGGTCTCTGAGGGCACTGCATGATGCAGGTGCATTTACACACATGCAGGCAATATACTCATACACATAAAATTAAAATAATAAAATATTTTTTTAAAAATTAGAAGTTTACATTTTTAAAATTTTTTTTGAAACATGTATTACTTTGGATAATAAAGCTTAAGCCAGGGACCTGTGATGGGAGCGGGAAAGAGAATGAAGCTGAAGGATCATTGGTGGAAATACATTTGACAAGTTCTGTTTAACACAGATAATAAAGGTCCACAGGAAACTTTGGCCAGTTTTCTCCCTTAGCTGTTATTCTACAAATGGTCAAATGGCTAAATACATGGAATGTGGTAAAGAGGACCAACCAGCTGGCCAGGGTCTGAAGGTGGATGTTGCCACCTGGCCATGTCACCTAGAAATAAAGTACTGTGGCTTCTTTCAACTTCTTTTCAATGTGAAGGGTGGCATCCCACACTCTTTCTAAGATGAGCAACCAGAAATGCACCCGGGTCCTCATATGGACTTCTCTGTCAACTAGAATTGCATTTCAGAGGCAGGCTGCCAAAGACAGCTCTCTCATCCAACACCATGAAAGCGAGCTCCTCCTCCTTCATCAGCCAGCGCTGATGTGCCTGGAATATCACCCATTTGTTCATTCAGTCATTCATCCAGAAACACTGGTTTCTGGGATCTAGGCTCTGGGATCCTGCATCCATTAATTGAACAAAATCCCCAACCCTGTGGAGCTTGCATTCTAGTTAGATGGTAAGTTGGAAAAATACATGGATTGATGTGTTCTGGGGAGAAAATGGTGGCTTCTTTGTGGTAACACCTGGAAGACACCTACTTGACTAGATGATAGTCAACCTGACTAGATAATAAAGATTCCTATCTCCATCTGCAAAGGGCTTCCATCACCTCCCCTCCCTCATGTGTCCTCTGGGATGATGCAGCAAGCAGAGCCCACTTTCCTCCTCTAGTTCCCTGACAACACAGTATCACTTTAGTCTGGTCATAAGGAAATATCAGACAGAACCAGACTGAAGGTCATGCTACAGAATACAGGGCCTGTAGGCTTTGAAATTACATGCAGGCATGAAACACAGAATGAAGACAGAACTTCAGAAAAAGAGGCTGAAAAAAAATGCAACCGGCAGCATCTGAGAACTTGCTGGAAATGTGGACTCTTCGCCACCATCCTCACCCACTGAGGAGTCATAATCTGCATTTGAACAAGATCCACAGTAACTCTTATGCACAGTTAAGGGCAACAATGACCAGAACCCTACCCAGAAAGCTTCACTCAACAAAAATTTACCAGGATAATGCCTGCTCTTTTCCTGATCTATTAAATTAGATGCCAAAATGGTAGAGTCTGAAATTGGGTATTTTTTAAACTCTTGCAAATGGTTCTCACATAAGCTCCATTTAGGAACCCTTGGTCTCTGAATGGTATTGTCATTTGCATAAGAATCCAAAGCAGTCCTACTGGGGCTTCAGAACACTGAGTAAAGAACCACGTTAATCGTCACCACAATTCCTGTTCTGAGAACCAATCCATGACTCCAAACTAATACCTTAATGCAGGGGTGGAATGTAAGTAAATATCACTGGCTCCCATTTCAGGAGTTTTCTAGAACATTTAAGTGGATTTGAAAAATACTTTTTAAAGGATTGTTTGTTCAAACATCATTCTCTTTCCAATCCTTGTTTGGCATAGAGTTTAATCAGATTTAAACTGGTGAGTGTTCTTTGTAAGATTACATGTTTCTTTTCTTCCAGGGCATGTAAACCAGGACATCTGGGTTTTATCATTAAAATGCTAAAACATGTCCAGCAATTTTAGGAAATTTAGGCCAGAGTTTATATGCTACAGGTGTTAGGTGTATTTAATAGATGACTGGAACTGCTTATTGAGAGTTAAAAGGTTAAAATGTATATATATATATATCAATTTTGTTTCTGCAAAGTATTTAAGTTTTGACTATGTTTCCTAACACTTAGAAAACAGAAAGAAATAGAAAAATCCCTTAGCTAACATTCTATGAAAATATATAGTTTTCAGATATCCTTTGTTTTCTATTTCTTACGAAATTCTTATCAAATCATAGCTTTTTTTTTTTTTTTTTTTTTTTACTTTCTTCTTAGCACCTGCCAATTTACTCCTAGTGTCTCTTGGACCTTAAAAATATCATCCTTTACTAATTTCTTCCCTGCTTCAGGAAAAAATATATAAGTGAAACATTTGAAACCTGGACTTAGTAAAATGTGGGCCTATTCCACACAGAACTATAAGAAATGATGCCATCTAGCAAGACATTTAAAAGCTGTCATTTAAAAATTGTTTCCAAGTTCAAAGAAACATCACATGAAGTTAAACATCCTGTTTGCTTAATAGGTATAGAAAGCAGTTTTGCACTATTTCTTTTAAGCCTACGATTTTGCTCACAGACTAGCTTTATATTGTAGGCATAGGAAAGACACTAAGAAACTCTATTATGCTATTAATAAATATTAGAGCTGAGCCAGCACCCCTAATTTCAAACATGGACACCCCACAGCACCTAGTACGAATATGTGCCTGTCAGCATGTCAAAAAACACAATCTTCTTGGTTAGGTTTGATTTGGTGAGTTTCTTTAATTGGTAGAAGATATGTCACCTTCTAACAGTAGACGTTGCACTTCTGTGGGTAATTCTCACCCTCTTCTCAAGGAAAAGCGAAGCTGGTATTGGCTCCCATTCTCTTTTGCCAAGATCTATATAATCCTTAAATTGCCAGGCATTCTAGACATCCCCCGCAAGGGGTCTGTCACGTGCACAGGAACTGTCACCATAATCTGCTTTGATTGACTGCCTTGACGAAAACAAGCTGGCTTTCACTTATCTATCCCTCTCAGCAATATCACTCCAAGTCCTGCCATCTCCATGGTTCCGGTCTCCAAAACAAGTCCTCTTCCCCTGCTGGTCCCCCTTCAGCCTCCCTGGGTCCAGTTTTGAATTTCTGCAGCTCCTAACCTTGAGTGTGCCCACTGAATCCATAATTCAGTGTGAGCGGTGACAGCTGCTTCCTCCCTTCCTGAAATAGATCCTAACCAGAAGGGTCTCCAAGGGCTCTTCCTGCACCTTCCCCTCTTACGGAAGCATGCAAGGTTTCTTCCTTTGGCTTCTCTGCCTTCCACCATCTGAAATGAAGACAAACAGCAAGTGCACCATTAATTCTCTTCTCTTTTTTCTGGAACTTTTCTTCTAAAATTCTGCCCTGTCTCCATTCTCTTCCACTTGTATCTTCCTGTAGCCAGGTCTGCAGGGTGCAGCTGGTGTTCTCATGCCAGAGCTGCAGGGGAAAGGTTCAAGCCCTAGCATATCTGAAATCCTGTAGCTCGGTCTGCCGGCATGGCCACCTCTTAGACCCCTTCCAGCCTGTTGAGACCGTGTCCTGGCAAGTCCTGAGCTGGGCACTCTAGTTCGAGTTGGCCTTGTTCCTAGGCTTTTCCCTCACTAAGAGTCACTGCCACTGTTTATAAGTTCGCCGTCTATAGCAGTTGCTACCATTCCCATCCCACCTCTGAGGACCCACATGGGGGAGGACTAGTGAGTCAGAGCGTCTTTACAGAGATATCAGAAGTCCTGCAGTTTATGACTATAGATTGTCCTGAGTCAGGAGACCTGAGGTCTAAACACAGCACTGCCATTCACTTACTGGGTGTCCTTTGCAAGACACCTAACCTCTCTTTTCTCTGTTTATCAAATAAGGGAAATGAGCTAAATAACGTCTAAGATCTTTACAAAGTCCGAAAAATCCTCCTTAATGTGTTGATTTTACAATTTTTCCACTGACACTCCATTTCTAAGTCTATGGCACCAGTTAAACTTGATGCTGCCCTTTCTGACTGTTTCACCTTTTTATAACCTACTTACGCCAAGCAGTTTCCTGAAATGAGAGGATATGTTTTCAGAAAGCTAGAACAGGTGTTAGATCTGCAAAACTACCAGTGGACTATATCCACTCTGTGTGGAAGGGACTGGAAGAGACCCGTGGCTGATATGCAAAGTTCTTCTAGATTCTGGAAGAAAAGAAATCATATGGCCAAAGAAACTGGGGAAACATTGAATTACCTCCTTCGTAAAGATTTATCATGTTCATCAGCATCTTAAAGGCTCCAAGAAATCCTGCCAGTAAAAAAGCTTTTTTAATCCAGTGTTTCCTGAACTTATATGGCCCCAGACACTTTCTTCACAAAATGCATAACATCTGGTAGAGTATGTTCCTGGATCATAGTCCGGGAAGCAGTACCTCCAAACACTGCTGACCGATTTCTGTCTGGGGTCCTTGGAGCAGAAAAGGATAACAGCAGCTGCAGGGGATATCTCCTGATCCCCTTCTACTCAGAGAACCTGGGGTAGTGATTTTAAATGGACCGATCCAGTGTCTGTCCATTGGATTTCAAAATCTAATGCCTCAGAGGAACCAGCGTATCCAGACAAGCAGTAAGCAAGACAAATTAGTACCTACTATATGTGGAAGGGCAGGAGCAGACCAATGGACGGTTGTTTGACAGTCTGAATTGAATTCTGCACTCGCAGCTGTCAGTATGATGTTCCTTTGTTTTGCTCAACGGGGCAGCTACCACTCACTCACCAATTACTCCGGCTTGTTAGTGTGACTCACTTTGTTTTACAAGCTTTGTGATTGGAGGGGCACTCTGAAAAATTTTAATTTGTGCTGAACATCCACAGTTCTGTTTGTTTTTACACAGAATTAGGATGTGTTCTTTCTTCCAAAAACAATTTTTATAAATTGTTTCTATTGCTTGTTTGTTTGGTTTTTGAGGTGAGGTCTCTCCCTGCTGCCCAAGCTTATCTGGAACTCAGGAGCTCATGTGATCCTCCCACCTCTGGCTCTTGAGTAGCTGGAACTCCAGGCATGAACCACCATGCCCAGCAGTGACTTCCTTTCCCTAAAGCAGGAAAAATGTTGAAATGGCCAGTGTCGTGTGAGTGTTTGAATCCTGCTCCATCCAAGGCTACAACTGTACTCCTGCGCACCTGATCCTTCTGGGACCTCAAGCCCTAGATTCCCAGGGCAGCCGTCCTTTGAGAGCCAGTTTGTCACTTGCCACCATTTTTCTCTAACAAGTCTATCCATGTGTCCCCATGTTTCCAGAAAACCCTTCAGGCCGACCCCCTGTAGCTCCTCACTGCCAACTTCACTTACATCTTCTATTGAAAGATTTTGTTGTGTTTTGTGTATTTGTGTATGTGTGTTAGTATATGTACTTAGTGCGTGTGCGTGTGCGTGTGGTGTGTTTTACTCATGCAAGGCATTCATGTGTATGTCTATTACTTATGAAGATACTCATGTAGAAGTCAGAGGACAACTTATAGAAGTCAGCTCTCTCTTCCGCCATGTGGGTTCTGGGGATTAAACTCAAGTTGTCATGCTAGGTTACAAGTGCCTTTACTCACTGAACCATCTGGTCACCCTGCCACCTTCATTTTTGAAGACTTTTTAAAAAAAAATTGTACGTGGAGGGTGAATGTGCATTCAGGCACCTGTGGAGGCCAGAAGCATCAGATCCTCCTGGAGCTGGAGTTACAGGCAGTTGTGAGCTGCCCAACAGGGATGCTGGGAACCAAACTCAGGTCCTCTGGAAAAGCAGTCCACACTCCTAACTGCTGAGCCATCTCTCTAGTCCCCACCTTTATTTTTTTGAGACAAGATCTCTCACTGAACCCGAAGTTCATCAATTAGGCTAGACTGACCGGCCAATGGATTTCAGGGATCTGCTTGTCCCTGTCCCTGTCCCCTCAGCACTGGCAGTATAGGTGTGTCCTCCATCTCCTGGCTTTTTACCTGGGCTCTGGGAATCAGAACTCAGGTCCCCATGCTTGAACAGCAACCACTTTGCCAACTAAGCCATGTCCCCAGCCCTATTGATAAACTTTTTATGAAGATTTTTTTCTTGTCTCCTGTCATCTTCTGCCTTCCTTTGAACTTTCTTTCCCAGTCTGTTTAAGAGAAATGAAGGAGCCCTCTTCTGGGGCTCTTATCCTTGAGAACTCCCTTTTTGTTAAGCAAAATAGTGGAGCTGTAATAAAAAGGCCCTAATGTTTCCGTAAGGTCCACAGCTTGAAGAGGGAGCTCCTTGTTATTTTTAATTATCAATACTAGTTGACATTTATTGAGATACTTGGCTCTGAATGTTGGAATCCTTTATATATATTATCCCTTTTATTAGTTACCATGCCTATTAAAATAAAGAACATTTGCTTATTCTTAGTTTATGGATAAAGAAACTGAATCTTGGGCTAATTAACAAACTTGCTCCAGATTACAAAAATAGTGGGAGGCGGAGCCAAGGAATGAATCTGCATATTTTTGACTCCACATTTTTTGTTCTTCTCCATCCAGTGCACTCTCCTGTCTCCAAGCACGTGTCCTCTGTCCACAGAACACAGAAGCAGAAGGGCTAGGATTCACATTTCAACACATCTGTTCCCACAACAAAATTCATTCACAGATCACCCTATATGCATATACTGTACAGACACACTGACTGATCTCTTCTCCATGGGTTGTTGCATATCCTCTTGTCCAGCAGGACTGGGAGACAGCTGATCTCTGGGGGCTACCAATCTTTTGTTTCTTCCCATAGATCTATCTGAAGGGGAACATTTGTCAACACATGTACACTAACTTATTCCCTTCCACTCCTCCATTTCTGACTGGTTGCTGGTATTGGTTGAGTTCTTAGCCTCCAGCTCCTAGCTCACCGTCTGCACTGCAGTAGGTCAAAGTATTTTACACCAAGTGACACAGTTACTTGCTGGAGTCACTTTTGCTGACCTGTGGCAGGTGCTTACCTGCTGTGGAGTTCAACAGGATTCACTGCGCATCTCCAAAGGTCTTGGTCCTTCTCAGTAGTCCTGATAGATTACCTTCATTCATTCCTTTTCTGGCCTCTGGCCAGTATTTCTCCATCCAAGACCCTCAGGGAGGGCACCTCTGAATAGGCCTGTATGAGTTTGCTTTCTGTGGCTGTGATAGAAACACTGACCAAGGGAACTTATAAAAGGAAGAGTTTATTTAGCTTATGGATCCAAAGGGGCCAGAATTCATTGTAGCAGGGAGGCATGGTGGCAGAGGTGGCTAGGGTAGACCCAGAAACTAAGCGCTCATGTTTTCAAGCACACACAGGAAGCAGAGGGCAGCTGGAGATCCAGCGAGGCTTAAGAACTCTCTAAACCTTCCCCCAGTGACATGCTTCCTCCAGCATGGCCACACCTTCTAAGACCTCCCAAAACAGCGCCACCAACTGGCAACAAAATATCCCAATACTTAGAACCCATGGGGGACATTCTCATTCAAACCACCACAAGGCCCAACCCATTCCAGAACAGATGAGAAATCTTTCACTACTCTGATTCTACAACATTCAAGTGTCTCAGGGAAAGGTTATCCACTGGCCCTCTGTGTCCTGTGTCCCTGGACACTTCTCCAGCACCAGCCTTTGAGTTTCTTGGGTAAAGAGCAAGCTGAGAGGTGATTGTAATGGAACTGCCAGATCTGGGGTAAATGACCTTGCCTCGCTCCTCATACATCGTAGGCAGGAGCATGGTGTGTCTGCCGAGAAGGGTAGCACTAATAGGCTATTGCATTTTATGTACAGTTCAAAATAAGAGATCGTTGAGCACCTGCCCCTAATGCAGAACTTGTGCTGGGAAACATGAGGAAAAGAATTCTGTCTTCAAGGAGCTCCTTCTTCAGCAAGGGATGATGATCACAGCACAGGGTAGTAAAAGCAACAATAAGTTAAATTAGTGCAGAGAACCTCCCAACTCTCAGAGCTTCCCAACTCCCAACTTCAGGGAAGGCTTCCTGAAGAAGGTGACATTTGAACTATTGGAAACCTATTGGATGAAAGTATGGAGTGTGAAGGAGGAGTCAGGGACTCGGGATGATATGGTATGAGGAGACTTTGAGTCCTCCAGGTAGAAATGCCCAGTTCACTCTTGGAAACTGAAGACATCAAATTGATAAATTTGAGTCCAACTGCAGAGAGGTGGTAGGTAAGCCCAGGTCAAGTGAAGAAAAGTTCCTATGGGGAGGGGGCAGCAAAGAGGAGGCTCAAGATCAACACCCATGAAACCAGAGCTCCAGAACCAGTTTGGGCCAGCAGAGTCCAGTGCTGCAGGTGTGGGCTCTGGGCAGGACTGCCAGGGCCACGATCCCACCGCTGTCACTTACTGAGCCTCTTTTTGTGGCTGAACCTCTCTGTGCTTCAGTTCCATTCATAAACTGGGAATGTTCATGACGGACTCCATGTGAGCTCCTCCAAGAGCAAGCAACAATGGTGATTTCCCAGGATTCCCAGTTCCCTGAAGAAAGAGGCCATTGGAACCAGGCACCCCACAATGACAGCAGCTCCATGGAACTTCTCTTGGAGTGTCCCTCGTTCTGAGCTCGGCCTGGAATACCTCCCTGTCTCTGGGAGTGAGTTACAGCTGGATTCTCTCACATGCCTTCTCCCACACATGCTTTCCTCTTCCAGACTCTGGGACTCAGGAAGACCCTGCGCTGTTCTTCAGGCCAAAGACAGAGGGGTGACCGAATAGGAACATTAATAAGTACCCAGTAGGTCTCGGTCACATTTCCTGTACACTTAACACTAGCATTCTGTTTCTAAAGGTAATCTGACCGATAGCATTTCTCAGGCTTTGTAGCTACCCAAGATCTTTGCTAAAAGGCTTTTTTTTTAACCCCACTAGTTCAGAGTGGTTGCTGAGGCTCAAAAATATGATTAATTCAGAGAAAATGGAAAGTTGCAGAACCTGGTAGTTTAAAAGCCTGAACTTAACATTTGGCTCATTCCTAGTTTATAGGTGTGTATTGAGGCATTCTTGTGTAGTCACTCTGAACCTTCTTAGGTTTCTAACCTTAAAATGGAATTCCTATTAGTACCAGCCTGTAGGGTGGAGAAGGGCAAATGGAATGGTATTGTGCTCTCAGAAATACATGTCTGACACATGCAAGTTGTTCTTGTAATTATGATCTTTAGGGTCATGCAAAGAGTCTTAGTGGAGAGCACAAATATGCACAAGGCCCTCTATTCAATCCCTAACACCAAAAAGACAGATCATGAGGTAGAAAAAAAATGTTTCATAAATATCCAGTAAGATCAGGATAATTTCAACTTACTACCTCACTTAAGTCAGGATTTTTTATGTGTTATGGATTTTAATTCCATTATGCTTAAATGAGATGAAATAACTAAAGTCCTGTTCTAGGGCTACCAAGTAAATACTTTCACAAAAGGAGAGGATATACACAAAATAGGCTTAATTTTACATACTGTTTCATAATTAGCTTCAGAATGAATGGGCCATTCAACTCAACTGAGTATAGTAAGAGAAGAGCCTAACTCTATTGTAGAGCTGCTGGGGATTCTCCCAAGCCTGGGTAACTCGAAATGGTATTTGCATTTCTCAGTCACAACATTTTCTCTAGGTGATTTTACAGCATTAAATAACTGTGACTATAGACCTAATCTTTGAGTATTTAGGGAATTTATAGTTGAGAATTCAAGGATAAACAACCGTATTTTGCTAATTGTAGGCAAAAAATTCTTCCAACAATAGGAACATGGCCAGGATGTGCTTCTACCCTTAAGGAGTTAACGGTGTAAAGAAGGTAGGTGTACATACAGCTGGAAGCTGCATGCATGCTACCCTGGCTTTCTTATCCTCACTCCAGTCCTTTCCCCATTGAGCATAGTGTCCAACACATGCACAAGCATGCAGAACCTATGGAAAGAATACCTGCTATTATGGCAATGCAAGTCTTGGGAGGACAACTGGGATCTGGTATTGGGGAAAAAAAAAGTTTCCAGAGATGCAGCATATAAATGAGTAAAGCTGATCCTATACTAATCCAGTAACTATTTGACTAGCAGTGATAGGTAGGTTTATGTGATTTTTCTCCCACAAGGCTCCAAGTTCTGGTCTTATGGCTCATGGTACATAATATTTATTAAAGGACAGAGAATCATCTCAAGCTAAGATATATCTGTCAAAGATTTTTTTTTTGTTTTTCAGTTGTATTAGTAGTGACTCTCTTGAAGCCTTCTCAAACAGAAAAAGGAAGAATGAGAGAGAAGAAGAGAGAGAGAGAGAGAGAGAGAAATATGTGTGGTTGTCAGAGGGTATCATCTATGGCTAGTTCTAGGAATCTGCCAAGGTCCTCAGAAATTCACCTTCGTCTTTCTGTTGTGTTGCTTTCATCTCTGGGCTGACTTTCTAGATTTTACAGTTCATGATTCTGTTGGAATGTGTCTTTATTGGTGGTTTCAGCAAAACCCTCAAAGAAGGCTCTGGTTGGCCTCATCTGAGTTATGTACTGATTTTTTAAAAATCGCTGAAGCCAGGCCTGAGGTAACAGTGTGGTCAACATCATACAAAGTATAGGTTGAAATGAGAAAATCGCGTATAACCAAAACAGAACAAATATATAAACAAAATATCCTACATGTTCATAGCACAAGTCATCAAATTGAAAACTGGCATAGAGCTAGAAATAGGCAGAGAATAGAAAATGATGTGTGCTGTAGGGTTGGAATGTCTGGTGGGGCAGTTGGAGAGCAACAGTAAGAATTAACACTGTAGATGAATGCGTAGATCAGATGGTGGCAGCCTTGAAGTCTTAAAAAGAGACTTAGAGTCTGTTCTACAAACAATGGTGATGCCGTTTGCAGGGAAAGAGGAGAGGTATGTTTAATCAAGATGTGCCTCAGGCTTCTGAAGAAGCCGTTCCTCCCTCCTCCCCTCTGCACTAAACAGTCTTCAGTGGAACCATGCCCAGCAGATCATGGAGTTCAAGAGGCTTTTAGACCCACTTCATGTCGAGGAGAGTACGTGGGAGTGGGAGACTTATAGATCCCTGTGTCTTCCAGATTGAGACTCCAGCATGAATAATCATGGCTTCTGCCTTGAAGGAGCATATTCTTGGGGTAAATTGGTCTGAGAAAAGTGTGTGTGTGTGTGTGTGTGTGTGTGTGTGTGTGTGTGTATGTGGTCTATACAAGACTCTATTGTGTGCATATGATATATAGATGAGATCAAGCAGCTATAACTTTAAAATGACATTTTATTCCTGACAAGGAGTTAAAAAGAGGTAACCCATGGTCTATCCTGTTAGGAAAGGATTGTGCTCAGTGCACTCACAGATTCTTCTAGTCTGGCCTTGTTAAGAAGTAGTACTTAGGGACCGCTCTCGCTCTCTTCCAGGTTTCTGAGTTCTCTGCCTGGAATTCAGCCACCCCACCACTCACATAAGGTTAATAGTAGTTATAGCAGGAGCAACTGCCATGATCTCTGCAGCACGCATTCATCCAGCTTTTCTCTACACTCAAGGACTTGTTGAGATCTACAATCTCCCATTTCACTCTCACAATGGTTTTATGAGGCAAAAAATGCTCCCATTTTACTGGAAAGGGAATTGAGGTTCAGAGCACTTAGGCAGCTTGCCTTGGAGACATGTCCATAGAAGGAGTGGAGCTGGAGGTTGAATGTAGCTCTGCTCACCTCAGGTGCCCATGATATCCCACTGCTCCACACCACATCTAGAATTTCTCCTTTCTAGTTCCAAATGAGCTATGTCACAGACCAGGTAGTTAGCGTACTAAGGAAGCCAGAAGGTCTGCTTTACAGTATGGAGCTGACACAGTAAACACTGTACTGGAGCTCTGCTCTGCACCCCAAGACACTGAGCCCCTGTACCCATTCTTAGACCCCAGGACAGTTTAGAACTACTGAGGAGTTTATCTGAAAATGGAGACTCCTGGGTCTTTCCCTTAGAGAGTCTGATTTCTAACTCTAGGTGAGGCCTTGGGATCTGCATTTAAACAGACACCTACCTACCACCACCAGGAACCCTCATGTGAGTGCTTCACCCTCAAGGAGCACAGGCTAGACAGAGTTGTGGGTAAGAGTGCACTGATGCATGTGTGGTCATGGGTGGGTGTGGGTTATCTCAATCTATGCAGGGCAGTCATGGTGTGCCCTTTACATAAACTACCAGGGAGGAGTTTTGTTAAACTTTCATTGACTTCTGTATATTTCATCATTTGAGCCCAGGATGCCCATTGCAACAGATTGCCTTTCTGAGCAGCTTATGCTAGGCATATTCCAAAAACATTTGGCATAAATTCATTTGTCTCCTTTTTCTGGACCTGGGAACAGCAATAGGAAGTGTTCAGGCTCTCCCCCAAATATAATTCCTGAGTGCTGAGAATCCTCTCTGCCCATGGCCTCCTGGGACTCTGGATGGCCGGCCTGTTGGCCAGAGGCACCAAGCATCCCCATCCTGGAAATGTGGGAAAGATGGTCCCTATCTTTGAGAACTCAGGGCCTCAGACAGACCGGACCCATGTGAAAGTCAGGCTCACAAACAACAAAAATAAACCAGATGCTCATCCACACAGTAGCGAGAAACCAGTGCAGATATAACTGTGGGTTCAGGGTCCTCCAGTAAGTCAAAGAGAGTGAGAAGAACTGAATGTAAGGCGCCAGGTGAACCACCAGAAGCGCCTTCCCAGAGGAGGTACGCATCACTCACCTGTTCATCTGCTCGTTTGCTAACTCTTGTTAGACTTCCAGAGGGCAGATCTTGACTTGTTACTGACTTGTTTACCTACCTGCAAATACAGAAGGACCAACATCTGCTTCCACGTGGACACAACACCAGATGAGCACTGGGGACAGGGTGGTGTAGGACACCACAGCATGGGTACACAATCCAGAAGGAAAGTCAGCAAGGTCCTGAAGACAGTGATGTTTCTGTCAGCTTCCTGAAGGTGGGCTTGCCTCTTCTTTCATGGCACAAATACAAAGAAGGCTCCAGGCTGTTGACCTACCCACTTTATCTTCCCATCCTGGCTTGTGTGCCAGTGTGTGGACACCGCAGATCTCTAGTTCAAGTTCTGTCTGTACACCACACCACCTCATGGTCCCTTGTAGTCTACAATCAGGAGGACTGAGCCACATAGAAGGCACTTGTAGACCTAGAAATGGGCTTTGGGCCATGTGGATTCTCACTGTGTGGAGAGCACAGCAAGACAAGGGCCATTGAGGGCCCTTGTGTGGGGTGGGGCTCAGAGGTGCAATCTCGATGACAGGTCTAAGGGAAATTCTGCCTGAAGGATGAGTAGACATGAAGTAATAATTAGGCAGGCTTCAGGGAATCTTCCATAGAAGTAAAAGCCCATGGAAGAGGCCTGGCTTAGCTGTATACACAAAGATGCAGAGGGTGTCATGAGGCTGGAGAATGGACATGAGAAAGATTTGACCTTACAGAAAACATAGACAAAGCATAATAGACCAAGGAAAGATCACTTTGAATGGTGGAAGAACATTCCTTCCTAACTGAGCTGTAGTATAGCCAATATGATACTTGATATGGGGAGAGAGAGCAAGATACTCAGTTCAGTTATGCCTACAAGTACTGAAAAAGGCATAATAATAACAATGACAATAATGATAATAAATAATGTTGTACACTGTGGCATACGCCTGTAATTCTAACCACTAGGAAGGCGGAGACAAGAGGATTGTAAATTTAAGGCCAGTTTGAACACTTTACTAAGATCTATCTCAAAATTAAAAAAGGTTGGGCATATAAGTCAGTGGTAGGGTGCTTGTTAGCACATGCAAGGCCCTGGGTTCAAGCCCCAGTACAGAACGAAAGGATTGAAGGGAAGGAGGGAGATCCATCTGGAAAGGAGGAATTGTTGAGGAATGGTGGGCACGGTCCAGGAGTTAGGATCATCAGGGCAAGCCCAAGCCTTCTGTGAAATGCTCTTACAGTACTGAGCTAAGGCACTGGAGAGATGGCTTAGCAGTTAAGGGTACTTTTTGCACAATCATGATGACTGGAGTTAGGATTCCAGAACTCATATAACAAGCCAGGTGACCTGAGAATGCCTTTAACTCCAACTCTGAGGGATGTAATGCATACACTCACACAGACACATAGAAATAATAAATAAATAAAATCATATATTATACATGTACATATAAAAGAATTGAGCTAAGAATCTAATTCTCTCCTAGTCTGGAATGACCGCTGAAATTAGGCAGCAGAATCTGCATAGGTAACCCCTCTGTGCTCTGTGGGTACTCCCAGTACCCCCAGTAGTACTTGATGTGAGTTTTATATTTTCTTTGTGACGGAACATCCTGAAATTCCTTCTGAATTGGCAGTGCGTTTCATTTTCCACCTAGTAAATATGACTACCATGTATGTTTGCAGCAGCACTTTGAAATTTGTTTGTATCATTGATGACACTCTGACCGTTTAACACCAGTAAAATGATGAATGCATTAGATGTTCTAAGAATTGTCCCTGAAGGGACTGGAGAGATGGTTCAGCGGTTAAGAGCACTGGCTGCTCTTGCAGAGGATCCAGGTTCAGTTCTCAACACCCATATGTTGGCTAAAAATCATCCTAACTCCAGTTCCAGGGAATCCAATGCCCAACCTCTACAGGCATCGCACAACCCAGGTGCACTTACATACATGCAAGCAATACACTCATACACATAAAAAATAAAAATAAATAAATAAAATATTTTTTTAAAAAAAGAATTGTCCCTGAAGCTTGAAAGCTAATGGGGGTGTGGGGCATGTGTTTATGATAACAGTGCTTACATAATCTCAACAATCAGGGCCCTAGGGACTCACACTGGCAGATGGAACAGTTCATTTAAATTATGTTTCCATGTGAAATACCGTACCGCTATTTTTTCCCCTAGCATTGTGGGAATGTGTATGGAAAATTATTTGCCTGATAGGAAATAAATCTATGTGCATGATCGAGATTGAGGCACAAACCAAGTGGTGTTCTGTGCCTGCTCTCTGAGGAAGGTCTGTCCTGGGGTGAGGGTTAGCCCTTTCCAGTCACCACATGGTAGAATAGCCTTAAAGGACAGTGGCTTTCCACGGAGGCTGACTTACTTTGAATAGGAAAGACACTAAAGCAATGGAAGCATATAGCCAGAAGCCTCAAGCAGGAGTCAGGTGATTCTGTGGGATCATTTTAGCTTTTCAGTATTTCACTTCCATTTGTAAGGAAAGGGGTTTGACCAGGCAAACCAAGATAAAGGAAGAATTGGATAGTAACACCCAATGACAATCCTGCCTCTGTTGGCAAAGTAAATTCTTGGTCCAACCAAACCAAAGTTGCACAAAAATAACTTTTAAATGGGACAAGGCATGGTGACTGGGAGTAAAGGCCTGCTCACAGCTGCAGGATTGCTCAGCTCTGGGAGCCCCAGAGAGTTACTGGTATGGCGTGGGTAGAGCTTGTCCTGGTGGCTTGATTACAGGTGTATTCTGGAGTTGCCTAGGGCCAACATCCTCCAGAGCTAGGAAAGAACAGAGAGGCATGCTCAGAGCCTCCTGGGCACAGGAGTGGCAGTTTTTACTTCAACCTGCTTCGGAAGGAATCAGCAGATTCTTCTCTAGGGCTTTCATTTCCAGAGTGCAACTCTGTTTGATCATTAATTCCCTGTTGTGGCCATTGTTTCTGTGCAGGGTTAAAGAAGGAGGTATTGACCATCAGTCGCTTATGTTCTGGTTTCTGCTTTTTGGTTTTTCTTCAATCATCAGCAGTATTCTTCTTGAGATCTTTTCCTTTAATTCCAGCTTTGTGTCCAAATGTGCAGCTCCAACCCGAGTGCTTAGGAGGACCTAACCAGGGCCATATATTAGCCTAAGAGTCCTAGTTCTTAAGTATCGTGACCTCAGAAAGTCATGTTTCCCATGAGACATAGATTCTTTTGGTATGTTTACTTGTTCATTTTATTCCTGTTTTCATTTTATGACTTTAATTTGGGTTGTGATGCTGGGGATCAAACCCAGGGCCTTGCAAGCAAGATTCTTGATCTGGAAAAATGAGTTTGGTCTGACCTCTATGGTAGCTGCTGGCACTAAAGGTCATTCATTCTTAGTCACTTTTTGTATGTGAGCCATATGCCCTGTACCTTGAACTCCTATTTCCTCCGATGTCTGGGTCCCATCCAAGCCTTTGGACATTGTGTCCCCAGTTGGTGTCACTGTTTTGGGAGGCTTGAGGAGGTGTGGCCTTGCTGAAGGAAGCACGTCACTGGGGGACGGGCTCTGAGGGTTCTTAAGCCTTGCCAGATTTCCAGTGTCTCTCTGCTTCCTGTGCTTGCTGGAAGATGTGAATGCTTGGCTTTTGGCTCCAGCTACCTGCCACCAGGCCTCCTCTGCCATTACGAACTCTATCCCTCTGAACCATCAGCCAGGTAAACTCTTCCTTCTGTGAGTTGCCTTGGTCACAGTGTTTATCCCAGCAACAGAAAAGTAACCAGTTCACTCTTCTTTATTGTTTTGTCATTTGAAGAACATAGCAGATAATGCATGTATAAAAGATCGTTCCAATATATATTTGGTATTTTTATTTGATAGTACATTTTTAATTTTTTTAAGTATTTTTATTTATTTTAGTGTGTGTATATATAGAGGTCAACGGGTTAGGTGCCTTTACCTGCTAAGCCATCTCATTGGCCCTGATACTACACTTTCCCTGCTTGATAACTGTTTTAAATTTATGGGCTGAGAACATTGACTGTGTTTGATCTTCTTCCATCCACCAACCATATTGTCATCAAGATTATCTATAGGTCTTTTTTTTATAGTTTCGAAGAATTGCCTGAATCAAGAGGAATTTTATGATTGTCCTTTTCAGCCTTTTTGCTTTAAAGATCAAGATGAAGATGCAACCAGATTAATTCCCAGAGTCTTCTGTCTTCAGAGCTTTTAGCTGAGTTCCTCTTTTTCTGACCCAAACTGATTTTTTTTAATCAAAAAAGATTTCTTTTGAAAAAAGTATTTATCAAGCTGTCAGCACTTGGCTTCAGTGAATGGCCCCCTTCTCTTCTAGGTGAGCTCCTGGGTAACATGGCTGATCCTCACAGCAGGCTCCATGGAGGAGAAGCGAGAAGTCTTCTCATATTTGGTGCATGTGGCCAAATGCTGCTGGAACATGGGCAACTACAACGCTGTCATGGAGTTCTTGGCTGGCCTCAGGTAAAGCTAAGAGACTGTGGTAATCTGGACACATTCCTCTTGCCAGTCAGATTGCTCAAACTGATTTCCTGGGCATCCACACTTACCCTGCTAGGCAATTGTAGTGAACATTTGGGGGAATACATTAAGCAAACCCTATCCCTCAAAAATACTGCCAAATTCAGCTTCAACAGACCTTCGTGATCCTGCGTCCCTACGTCTGCACTGATGCCGTGTGCTTGGCCAGCTTAAGTGGAAGAGCCTGGTTGTACAACTTGTCAACCCTCACACTGGTCCCTCTTTTCTCCTTCCTGCCTGTGAACCCCTCTGATATGCCCTCTTGTCAGCTCTGCCTATCAGCTGCCCTGGTACTGTAAGCTCCTGGCTACTTCCCACCTTTAGTGATAACACTAACACTGAAAATAAGCTCCTGACAGTGTTGGCTCTCCATTGTATTGAGTACTCATTGTATGTTAAAACTGGGCTAGATATACTCATTCCACACATTATATCCTTTAATTCTCAAAAGTATTTTTGGAGGTAAATGGGATATTCTTCCCATATTATATCCAAAGAGGAAATGAACGGGGAAGTTAAGTCATTCATCCAAGGCCATCTGGTATGGCTGGAGTATAATGCAGGCAACTTGGGAAGACTAGGATTTGCTACATAGCTCAGGCCAACCTCAAATTCCTGCCTCCACTTCCCAAGTGCTGAGAATACAGGTATGTGCTACCATGTCCAACTGCTTTGGATTTAAGAAACCCACAATCTTGACCACTGTCTTGTCCATCAAGCTAACAAAAATCTCCATAACAAAGTAAAGACTCCCTTCTCATACCCCTTCATTCTCAGTTACTGCCCCCGCTCTGTGGGAAGCTGTGTGGTATATGAAAAAGGACAGCAAGAGTTGCCTAGCTAACAGACACGGCAGAATTTAGACTCTAAAGAATTGTATAGTTAGCAACAGAGAGTCAACTCCTGGTTCCCCAGGGGACTAGCTGTGTGATCTGCCGGGTTTCTCAACCTTGCTGAGCCTCAGTTTCTCTGTAAAACGGGAAAATACCAAAACAGCATCTAGCTGTCTAGGTAAATGAGCCTGGCCTGTGATGAGGCTCCATAAAGAAAAGATGCTGCTGCCCGTTTCCTCGGCTTCACCTTCTCTGTGAGAGAGCTCACTGTGGATAACTGTTGCTCCATAATATGACAAGACTTTTATATCAAGACTTTTCTTTGTTTCTTCAGGTCCCTACATAGGATTCCAGGTTGGGTTGGAGAAGGACATGAAAAATTCCTAAAGTGGAAACTTTTTTTTCCTTTTCTTTTCAACTTTCTTAACCAGGACTAAACTCAAATGGCATGTCATTGATATTAAAATGTCTGACACATGCACCAGGCAAGGCTCAAAAGAAGAAAAAAAATATTGGGAGAACTAGAATCTATACCTAGAAGATTCTGGTTCTTTGTGATATATTTTCTACAAAAAAAATCTGTGTTGTATTTATTTTAAGAAAAAAGTATTATATGGTGATAAAATAGTTCCATTTAATGATGCTTATCCTTCTGTGTTTCACTGGGAAGTTGGTGCTCACTGGGAGTTGCAGACCACTCCTCCTCTCTCTGTGGATATGACTGTTATGGTGAGATGGCTGGCTCCCCCAAAGTAGACATCCAGGAGATCAAGGCATAAGCTGAAATACCTTTGATATCCTAGTTTCTGAGGTCAGATCCTGTCCCTCCAATAATAGTGCACATAGGATCAGCACTGAGTTACTATGCACCACACGAAGGAGGTATAGACCACTGATGACTACCTTGAAGACTGGCTACCACATGTCATACAAGAGTAACCTGAGAATAACCTCTGGAGACACAGAGAGAATTTGACTTTTAGATCCAATCTGTTTAATTCCAAATCCAAGAAGGCCTTATACCCAGGAAGTTCACTTAGCAAGGACTAACCTCAAACCAGGCTACACCTCACTGTGCACCCACACCCCACCTAGTTAAATGTTCCTATATTTGGCCTAACACTAAACTTATTCTTTACAGATAGATGGAAAATGTGCCAGGTATAATTAGCTCTTTCCTTGAACAGTATATACAGGAATTAAGTTGTCAAATAATCTTTCAATGGAATGACTGTGGAAAGAGGGCTTGGATGTGCACGCAGGCTTGACAAGCCTTTAGATTCCATTTAACTATGTCAGAATAACCAGAGGTTTCTCTCTCTCTCTCTCTCTCTCTCTCTCTCTCTCTCTCTCTTCTTTTTTAAAGCAATCAGATGAGAAGGCAGACCATCACATCACCACTGTTAAATGACTATTGTTTCCTATAGATATTGTACATTTGCTTCCTCTGAATCCTCAGCTCTTTTAAGAAAATAATTAGAAAGTCAAAGACATTTACTTAGTCACGCGGTCTGTTTGTCAGAACCCAAACGAACATCAGCGGGGAAATATAGGAAACAACATGGTGCATCTAGATAGTGGAAGAACACTTACCTGCCAAAACGAAAATGAAGGTATTTTAAAATAGCACCAGTTCTCACTCTAACAAAAAATGATTGATCTTGAGGTTGGAGACATGGCTCAGCCATTAAGAGTGCTTACTGCACAAGCATGAGAACCTGAGTTCAGATCCCAACACCCACAGAACAAACCAGGCATGGTCTTGCATACAGCGCCTAGGAGAGTGGAGACAGAATTATTGGAGCTTGCAGGCTTCCAACCTAGCTGAAAATGTGAGAGCTCCAGGTTTAGTGAGAGACCCTGTCTTTAAAAGAAATAAAATGGGAAGTTGGGCATTGTGGCACACACCTTTAATCCCAATACTTGGGAGACAGAGGCAGGTGGATCTCTGTGAGTTCAAGGCCAGCCTGGTCTGCATAGCAAGTTCTAGCCAGCTGGGGCTACAGGGAGACCTTGTCTCAAAAAGGCCAAAAACAAACAAACAAAAAGGGAATAAAATGGAGGGGCTGGAGAGATGTCTCAGCATTTAAGAGCACTGATTGCTCTTGCAGAAGACCTGGGTTCAAATTCAAACACCCACATGGCAGTTACCCACAACTGTCTGTAATTCCAATTCCAGCAAATCCAATGCCCTCTTTTGTCCTCCACAGGTCCTACACAACACAGATGCATTTACATACATGCAGGCATAACCCTCATACACATAAATAAAAATAAATATGTAAAAATTGTTTAAGTAATAAAATGGAGAGTGACAGAGGAGAACATCCAACACCTTCCTCTGGCCTCTGTGTGGGCACTCATAGGTGCAAACAGCCCTGTGCATGTGTGGACACACATATTAGAATAGTAATAATAACTGATCCTTACTGAAGTTTGTCCTTTGCTACCAAGTGCAATTTGATGACTCCATTACTCACATGAAGAGTTATTATCATGAGAACCATATCTCATTCATTTAATTTATTCACTCCACTTTACTGCCAAAAAAAAGATTCTCAGTGCTTCATAAGAATTCAGTTGTTGCACTAGCTGGTCTTCATGAGATGAAATTGAGAAACAATTTTCTTTTTCCAGCTTCTCTGCCTCTCATACCTGCCCCACTGGCTCTCCCTCCTGACCTTGGTGATACACAGTGAGATTTTTCTATTACTTTTGTGGCAAAGCGGCCTCATTTTCCATCCAGGAGTGAATCTCATTTCTTAAAAAATCTTATGAAGAAAAGCAGATTGCTTAATGCTTATGGACTGATACTATTACATATTTATATAAAGTTCAAAATTACAAAAACAATTCTATAACTTGCTTGGTGATATACATACGTGTTAGAAAAGTACAAAGAGCAAGAAGGGAAAGAGGGAGCCCCTGTTGGAGGGAGAAGAGCTGCATGCTTCTAGAACACTCCACTGGGGTCCCATCTGAACTGCTGATGTTTGGCTGTTAAAGACTGAAGAGTCAGATGGTGTGTGTCTTTTTGATGTCCCGTGTATCATACTGTGATTTTTCTATTCAATCTAATTTAAATCAAAGTTTCAATTTTATTCACTTTAAAGCATCATCCCTTCCCCACATTTCATCACCCAACAACTCAGAAGCTTGCAGTAGAGTGGAAAGACAGAATTTGTCCTGTTTTCTGACCTTGGCTGACTAGAACATGATAACTGTGGAAAGAAGGAAATTTCAAATCAAGAACCAAAGCTCTCTTGGGCTTTTGGATGTTTTGTCTCTTTTATAGTAATTTACTATCAACTTCTGCATCTGACCTAACATTGAGGAGACAAGTAGGTAAAACTTTTGGAATGTATTGCTAAGCTTTACAACCCTCTAGTCTCCACCAGCCCTACAGCTAAGAATGCCGCAAGACAACGTCTGGGGTCTGCAGAACACATTTCTCTGCCTTACTGCATCCCACTAACGTGATGCTCCAAGCAAAGTGTATTGATTTATGACTTTATTTTGTTCTGCGTAACCTCTTCCATGGGGAGCATGTCATTCAGAGGCATTTGAGCCTGTGTTTCTGGGCTGTGTTCACCCATATTTGGCACAGAACAAACCATTTTCTTATCTCCTTTAAGGCAGAATTGTAATTTTACATCAACATTACCCACTATGTATTCCTTTTGACAATAGATAAACCCTACCAGAAAACCCTGACCATCATTCGGTGTCCAGCCTCTGAAATTAACCAGTGTTTGTTCGTATTTGTCCTATTTTATTATTTTTAGTATTGTTGTGTGTACGTATGCATGATATAGGGGGAGAAGATGCATGTGTGAAGATCAGAGGACAATTCTGTGGAATTATTTCTCTCTTTCTACCTCCATATGAGGTCCAGGAACCCAGCTCAGGCCCCCAAGTTTGCACAGCAAATGCCTTTACCCACTGAGCTATCTTGCTGACCCTAATTTTGCAGTTCACTTTACACAAATAGAATTCTTGTCATCTTGGAAATAGATGAAGATAGAAATCCTAAATAAATATTAACAAGTAAAGGATAGTAAGACTAAAAGGGTATTTTTGTTTTTATTAAATTTGTATGGAATTTAGCCTAGGTACTATGGGCTACATTCTCTCTCCTTCAGGCTTTAAAAAAATGTTATTTATTTACAATAGGTCAAGAAAAGTTTTAAAAATGTGGCAATTCATGGACCAGTCTGACATTGAGACCATGCGGAGCCTGAAGGATGCCATGGCTCAGCATGAGTCTTCCGTGGAATACAAGAAGGTCGTGACCCGGGCCCTGCACATCCCTGGCTGCAAGGTGGTGCCCTTCTGTGGGGTGTTTCTGAAGGAGCTCTGCGAAGTGCTTGACGGAGCCTCCGGCCTCCTGAAACTCTGCCCACGGTATAACTCCCAAGAAGAAGCTCTAGAGGTGAGCTTTTCCAAATTGGCAGGCTCTGAGAGTCCCTTGGGTCCTCTCTGTACTCACTAATGCAACAAGAAATCATTTCCTGAGTCCAGAAGTAGTCCTTATTATATTGTTTCTGGGTAACAAGCAAGTTCTTGAAAGTTCTATAAAAAGCAATGCCAACTAGCACCGTTTGGGGTTCAATATTGTTACATTAGGTTTAGTGTAACCAAAGTATTATTAAACAAAAGTAGAAAAGCACGTTGTCTGGGGAGGGGGGGTTAATCTTAAAAGTTAAGTTTTCTTTCTGAGGCAGAACTGTCCACAGTCAAAGAATAAAGTCAAATGACATCAATAACTTCCAAATCAGTGGGAGGAGGCGAGGGGAAGTCAATGATCCTTCTCCTCATGTGTTGTGGGAAGATGCTGGGGAACCCGGTGCCTCATCCAGACACACTCCAGACATTGACCTCTCTGCTCCCACTCCCCCAGGCTCATGGCTTTTGTCCTTGACTCCCAATGAAGTGAAGAGAATGGTGTGAGCGTAACTCAGGACACCGCATGTTGAGGGGAGAGCACTGAGCCGCTGGAAAGGACAGAAGCATGAGGCAACCTCCCACTGATGTGTTTAAATTGACCTTCTAAAGTGCATTATCAGCCTAGAGAAATGGTTACATGGTTAAGAGCACTGACTGCTCTTGCAGAGGAGAGGGTTGGTTCCTACCGCCCATGCAGCAACTCATAACCAGCTACAACTCCAGTTTCAGGGGATCTGACACCATCTTCCTGCCTTCATGGGTACTGCAAGCACATGGTTCACTTGCAGGCAAGACAGTCACATGTAATTTTTTTCAAAGGTGTTAGGGAGAGTTTTGAGGCATTGTAGGCAAAATCTAGGGTCATTCTCATTCTCATCACTGTGACAGCTCTCAATACTGACAGGCAGGTCTGCACCACTGGCTGATAGCTCCTTGAGTTTAGTGGCTAGATAAAAGTAAAACGAAGGAAGACAGGAAGGGAAGGAGAGAAGAAGGGAGGGAGGGAACAAGGAAGAAAAAGCTTAAAGAAGCTCCCACCTCCACTCAGCATCCTCCTGTCTCAGGAAGAGGGACTCTGCTACTCTTGACCCAGCTGTGGCTCTTCCTCTGATTCAAGAAGCTTCCCAATCAATAGGCAATAGCACCTTTAAAAAAAAAACACCAAGAAGGGGCTAGAGAGATGATTCAGTGATTAAGAGCACTAACTGCTCTTGCAGAGGACCTGAGTTCAGTCCCTAGCACCCACGTGGCAGCTAATAACCGTCTATAACTCCAGTTCCAGGAGATCAGTGCCCTCTTCTGGCTTCGGTGGGCATTGTACAACACAGGTGTACCTACGTATGTGCAGGCGAACACTCATAAAAATAAAAATAAAATAAAATAAAACCACACCAAGAAGCCACTACCTCCCTGTAGGACACATGGAGAAGACAACAAAAAGGCAGCTCTTTCAGTGGTTTTCTCAGAGATCTCTTCTTGTTTCATCACAGTGATCTTTTATCATGGTTCTTCTCAATTCTCATTACATGGATAAAATAACTCTGCCTTTCCTCTGTAAAGGAGTGAATCCTTTCCCTGGGGAGCCCTGAAATGATACTGCTTTTTGTATTTTAAACTCAAAATGTAGTGTAGATTCCTAGAGGTGCTGAACTTGTCTCCATGGAAACAAGCTTGAATTTTGGTATTTCATGTGGTAAAATGGAGGAAAAAAAAGTTTTTTTTCTAGCTTCTTGTCTTCTTTCCAGTAAAATAGGCACAGATATTGTTATTTATTGCTATTATAATTCTGTTTCACTAGCCAAATAGGTTATTCAGACATACTAAGTTGCAACAGCAAATTCTTAAACTGTTTTCCTGTAGTTTGTAGCTGATTATAGTGGACAAGATAATTTCTTACAACGAGTGGGACAGAATGGCCTAAAGAATTCAGAGAAAGAGTCCACAGTCAACAGCATCTTTCAGATCATCAGGAGCTGCAGTCGAAGCTTGGAGACGGAGGAGGAGGACAGCTCCAGTGAGGGGAACGGCTCTAGGAAAAACTCCTTGAAGGAGAAAACCCGGTGGCAGTAAGTCTGACAGTCTCAAAGGGGGATGAGTATTTCTCTTTCCTGTTGACTAGTTTTGTTCCTACTCGGTTGAATTTCATGTGAGCACCTAATTTAAATCCTATCACTGCTGCTGCTTTGTTCTAAAATTACCACTCATGGGACTGGGGAGATGGCTCAGTGGTTAAGAGCACCAACTGCTCTTGCCGAGGACCTGGGTTTTATTCACAGCACCAACATGGCAGCTAACAACCATCTGTAACACCAGTTCCAATGGAATCTGATACCTTCTTCTGTCCTCCACAGGCATTATTGACACAGGTGCATTTATACACATTACAGGCAATGCACTCATATGCATAAAATTTTAAAAATAATAATAAATAAAATATATGTATAAATAAAATAAAATTACTACTCGCAATTTAACTTTTCCCACATATTTTCCCCTTCAAAAAGATGAAATCTTTTTTTTAAAACAAGATCAATTGTTTTTAAACTGATAGTAAAACAAAAAATTGTATATATTAATCTGGTACCTGTTATTCCTTTAAAAATACCTAAGCCATCCTGCCATTTAAAACTTCAAAGATTAAAATTTTAAGATTAGAATCTGTATCTTTTATTTACTTCCTAATTTTTGTAACACTGGCTCATATTAATCTCTGGGTGGGGTGCTGGGATGGATACTAAAATCTCTTAAAATCAAATATACTGATGTCATAGGTGGTATTCAGTGGTACCCAGATATCAATATTTTTAGCAGCTCTGTCTGGGACCTAGGGTTCATAAGTCTTATTTTGAGTAACAGGATATTGTGGGGTATTTTAGTTAGCTCTGTGCATTCAAGGAATCTGACATCTTGAAGTTGTTGAGTTGTTCCAGTAGCTGTTTATTAGCAGACACTACCATCTAGCCAGATGTGGTCACCTACAGCAAAGGGAAAGAAGAGAAATCAGAGGATTAGGGCATCCTTTGTCTTTCTCCAAGGCCTTTTACCCATAGCAGAACCTGGCCCAAGGGAAGAATACTTTCAGGGTACCCCAAACCCTTAGGTATACTGACTTTTACTTTTATACTGACAGTCACCTTTACTATCAAAGTTTGATTTGTAGTCTGTACTCATGAGCAGCTCATTACAGTTGTCTTGGAGTCCTTATACATGTGTATGTGTATTTGAAGACATTGCTGTTTGTTTTAAAATACCTTCTGTTTTGCTGTTGTGTTTTGTTTGGGTTTTACTGTATCTCAGATCAGAGAACATTTTAATGTGTTCTCACTAACAAGTTGCTGGCATGAATGGCATTCTGTACATGGAAAGAAAGAGGGCCCTCCACAAAGAAAGACATCTCTGGCTGGAGAAGGACTCAGAGGGTTAGGAACACTGGCTGCTCTTGCAGAGGACCTGGGTTCGTTTTTCAGCACCCCCATCAACTAGCTAACAACTCTCTGTAACTCCAACTCAAGGGGATCCAGTGCCGCCTTCTGGACAGGCACTACACTCATGTGCACAAACCCACATGCAGACTCACATACAAACATATAATTAAAATAAAACAGTCTTTAAAAAATAAAAAGAAGGACATTTCCACAGGAAGTGTCTGCTAGCCATTGAAGTCCTTTATCTTTACATGTTCTGTCTACCAATCCCTCCGTATAGGTAGTTCTGTGTGTATCTGCCTCCACGAAAGATTTGTAGATACTTAAGAGTAACTATGAATAATTGAGGTTATTAAGAAAAAGTAAGATAAGGGTCAGAAAAGTAAAACATAAAAAAATGTTGTGCTACTGAAGTCCTTTTCAGAGAGTTCTTGCCAATACCTGTACCTTGAAGTGTTCTGCATATATTTTCCTCTAGTAGTTTCAAAGTTTCTGGTCTTACATTAAGCTCTTTGATTCATTTTTAATTTACTTTTATGCAAGGTAAGAAATGTGGATCTAGTTCTACATGTGAATATCTGGATTTCCCAACGCCATTTGTTGAAGAAGTGATCTTTTCTCCAATATATGTTCTTGACACTTTTGTCAAGATTTGCTAGAATTATTTATGTAGGTTTATTTCTGAATTTCTGGTCTACTCTGTTGGGTTACATGTCTGAATTTGTGTCTGCACATGCTCTTCTTTGTTACTATGGCTCAGTAATATAATCTGCAAATTGCTTTCAGGAATATAGCCATTTTTATCATATTAATTCTGCCAGTCCATGAGCATGGGAGATCCTCCCATCTTCTAATGTTTTCTTCAATTTCTTTCTTCAGAGTGTTAACATTTTCACTATAGACGCACTTGCTTTGTTATTTTTTATTTCCTAGATTTTTAAAGTTATTGTAAATAGAATTTTCCCCTGATTTCCTTGGCAGTTTCATTACTGATGTATAGGAAAGTTATTGAGCTGGGTTAATTTGCATCCTGACACTCTGTGGCACTAATCTGCTTATTTGTACAATGTTTAGGTGATTGATCATTTTTTCAGTAGATTTTGGAATCTCCGTTTGGCCTTTTACTTATTTCAGTCTGCTTGAGCTCAGTAGTTGAGGAGCAATGATGTTTTGGAGGAGGAGCTGCCTTGCTTTTCATGTTGGCTATGTGTTTTTCTGTTGCTCCTTGTACTTCTGTTTGTTTGTAAGTCACCTCTGGGTTTGTTTGGCCATCATCTTATTGAACAACCTACTCTTGAGGGCTCAACGCCCACTGCAACTCAGATTGGAGAAAACAAACTACCATGACTTGTAGCCACAACACCAAGTTGTGTAAGATACAGAAATATTTGAAAACAATTGACGCCCACTCGTGTCATCATTTACCATAAGTCAGAAAATGGGAAAACACATATAAAGTTTGCTACTAGGCTAAAAAATTATTTAGTGTAAATGTGAAAAAGGAAATGAATGCAATGAAGGAAGGGACAGAGGGAGAAGAGAAGAGAGTAGGGGAGAGTGAAAGTTAAATAAACAAGAGGAAGAGTAGGAAATATGTAGCAAAGGGCTTCTGAAGAGGAAAAGATCAAGAAACTAGCAAAAGTAAAATGAAGAAAGATTTACTGACAGTGAGAAAAGTCATAACCAAAATTAGATAAATATAAAGAGAACTAAAAATATATAATTTTTTTTAAACCAGTGTGGTGGGCTGGAGAGATGGTTCAGCAGTTAAGTCCTCTGGCTGCTCTTGCAGAGGATACAGGTTCAGTTCCCAGCACCCACATGGCAACTCACAACTGGCTGTAACTCCAGCTCCATGGGCTATGGCGCCCTCTTCTGGCCTCTATGTATATCAATCACACATGATACACCTACATTCATGCAGTCAAAATGCTCATACACATGAAATAAAGTCAAATAAATCTTTAAAATATATATAAATAAATATTGAAAAGTCAATATACAAAGTCAAAATACCAGAAAAAGTATAGTAGAAAGAAAAAAGAGAGAGGCGGGTATATGGGTGGCCAAAAAGAAAAGCAGAAGAGACTTCCCACTGAAAAAAAAAAAAATATGCAAACAAAATAAATGCATGAAGCAGAATCAAAAATAAAAACAAAATATTTTAAGTATGGTAAAATAAAATACAAATTAAATATAGTAAAAAAAATTAAAAGGGAAACCACAACAAAAATAATGAAGTGTTGGAGTGACTTCCCTTTGAGTCCATGAAATGGAAGACAGCCGTTATACAGGGAAGGAGGTCAGTTAGACTTCCAGCTCTTTGGCTTTCCTTTTATAGTTTACGTATGTGCTAAGCCTATTTGGGGCAGTGTCTGATGTCTGTCAGAGCTTCCTTCACTTTAATAGCTTCCTTCTTTTAGTACCAGGAGCCGCTGCTGGCCACACTGAGCTCTGCAGTCTGTTGCCTGGGCAGGTTCTCCCATCCTCCCAAGACCCCAGTGGTTGACTAATGTTCCAGCTTTGAGCTGCCTCCCAAGTGCATTGGGAGTGAGGGAAACAAGCATACCACTGAGATCGATACAGATGACTTATCTTTGTACTTTCAAAACTCATCCAGTATTAATGATCTGCTGGAGGGTTGCAGCCATGGATGTCAAGTGGTCCACTGGAACCTTGTGGCAGCTAGGTAGCCCCAGAAGTTGAGCTTCCTCCCAACCCCAGTCTCGTTATTATTATTGTTTGTTTATTATTTGTTATTATACTTTTATTGTATGCGTATGAATGCTATGCCTGCATATATGAAAGTGCACCCCTGTCATGCAGTGCCCGAGGAGGTCAAAAGAGGACAGTGAATGCCCTGGAACTGGAATTATGAATGGTTGTTAGCTGCTGCCTTGGTTCCTGGAAGTGAACCCAGGTCCTCTGCAAGAGCAGCCAGAGCTCTTAACCACTGAGCCATCTCTCCATCTCCCGGCTCATTATTATTAAACTCCAGTGTGATTCTCGATTGATGAGGGCTGTTCCTAGGAACCAAGCATTTGACTACCTGTCCTTATACATGCCATATCTGGACTGTGTCTGCTGCCATCTGCACTTTTTGACTTGGCAGCATTCAGCCCTCTCGTTTTCCAAACCCACTTTTCAGGGCTGTGGCTTGTGAGATTTGACTCCTTGACTTGGGAACATTCCCTGAATGTTCTCGCAGCTCAGTTTTAAATAATAGATTCCCTCTTAAGATGGGAGAAGTTCTCTGAGCTGCGAGAGCTCTTCGCCACTTCTGGCCCTTCCCGCCAAAGAAGTCACTGTCTCAGCAAGACCTGCAACAGCTGGATTTGAGGACAGCTTGTGAGAGCTGTGGACGTGTCCTGTGGGTAGAACTGCCAGTCTTTTCTCACTGGGGCTGCATGACCTTGAGGTTCCTGTCTACCTGCGTCCCCTCCAGGGAGCCCTGCAGCTAGAGCTATGCTTAGCTTTCTTCTTTTCAAGGCATTGTGTTTCCATTTCTCTGCAGTTTCAACCATCCTGTCACCCTCATTTTAGATTTTCAAAGTTCTTCCTCTCTTACTTTATAATAGTTTGTCTTTTCCCGATCTTGACACGTCTTAATCAGGTCATGGGAAGGAAGCTTCTAATCTGCCATCTTACCTAGAAATTAAGGGGGTGGGAGCACTAAGGCGTGAGGGAGTCTGACTATAATCAAACCACGACGTGTGCTGGGGTTGGAGAGATGACGCAGTGGCTAAGAACTGACCCATCATAAGATTGCTGTACCCATAGATCAGTGCATCTCTCTGTTCTCACCAGAGAAGGTTCTTCTTACAGCAAATGGTGATTAACACAGAGACCCACAACTGTACAACACACAAAGATAAAAGGCTGCAGAGTGTTCAGCCCTAAATGGGACACCTGTATTATACTCTCTCCTCCTAAAGCTTAGGGATCATAGAGGAAGAGGGGGTAGAAAAGTTATAGGAGCCAGAAGTGGTAGATAAGCACAAAGAAATTTCACTGTTGGAACTGGACATTTTAATGAGGGGTTCTGGATGCAGCAGGTAAGGAAGCAGTGTCTACTGACGTGGTCTCAATGAATCCCATTAAGCACCACCTTCCCCCTCATGTGTCTAGGTTTGTTTGTTTGTTTGTTTGTTTGAGTAATAGTAGGATTAAAGGGAACGGAAACTACTGATATTCAGGTACAAAGATCTCAAAGTGAGGATTTCAATATGTCTTCCTAGGCTTTGTAAAATAAATATTTGCATTGTTGTTTTTTTTTCCCTTCTAAGAATGCTTATAACAGGGTCTGAAAAATGGACAGCGGAAGAGAATGCTTTTAGAATCAAATTGATAAAATGATTAGGAAAGGGACAAGGGAATAACTAGAAAATTGGGAAAAAAATTCTCAAGAGTTAATTTCTAGGTAAGATGGCAGAGATATGGCTCGACAGTTAAGAGCACTTCCTCCTCTTCCCGAAGATCTAGGTTCAGCACACACTCAGTCATCTGTAACTCCAATTTTAAAGGATTCTGTGACCTCTTCTGATCTCCACAAAGCACACCATACATGCAGGCAAAACACTCATACACATAGAAATAAAAATAAAAAATGTAATGCCCAGTTTAGGTTGTTTGAAGTACCGTGATTTGCCTCTCCTGAAAGCCAAAAGAACTGTGCTTTGTTAAGCATAGACACAACAACCACCAGCCTCTGTTCGTGTGACAATGCCCAACTCAGTGAAAATGATAGCAAATGAAAAGAAAAAAGTACACCTCATGGCTTTGTGTTCACCCAGAGTACAGAGTGTTAGGATTCTTCTTAAAACCCTCGGCTACTCCTGTCAGAAAACCCAGTGGAAGTACTCACAGAAATCCCAGAAAAGTCATCATAAAAGTCCAGGGTCTAGAGATGGGAAGATGGCTCAGTTAATAAAGTACTTGTTGTGCAAGTGAGAAGAGTTCAGAGCCCCAGCAGTCACATAAAAAAGCCAGGCATAGTATTATGTACCTATAATTCCAGTGCTGGGAAGGCAGAGACCGTAGGGCTCCTGGGACTTACTGGTCTGGTCAATCAGTGCTGAATCTCAGGAAGGATCCTTTGTCTTGAAGCACCGACAACATTTACCTGGAGAAATGCTAACTCTTGACTTCTTGTGGATTAAGAACAACTGAATTCGTTAAAATTCCAGTTATGTTTTAGACAGTCTACAAAACTCATTCATAGTAACTTTCCATTTACCAGTCTGAAGAATAAATAACCCATGCCTGTGTGAGTGCTTAAATGACATAAGTGACAGAAACGTAACAATGGCATGTGGGCCCATTGCTGCAAAATGGAAATGAAAAATCACAAAGGGATTCAGAGAAGCAGAGTGCATTTAGGTGTAGGGCACAAGGCAGGATGGGCCTTAGCCAGGTCACCTGCTATGAGGAATAGAGGGATGGCTCCCGTGGGCATGGCGCTCCGCTCTGGCTAGTGGTCAGACCAGCTTCTGCCTAGCATCTGGAAAGAACCTGCACCAAGATGATCTACCTGGGGACAGACTACTATTGGCTGCAGTCGGGACCCCACCACATAAGGTCATTGGCTAACCAGACCTATAAGATCCCTTGTACTTCCTTGAATAAAGGAGCCTGCTTCTCACTCAGCCCCCAGAACCTATGTGTTTTGGTTCTGCACCTACTCACCCCCTACCCTCTTTCAGTGGAGACCCTCGTCCCCTCGGGCTGGCCCCAAGCACAGGGACTCCCAACATTTAGGTGCCGCAAGTTCTTATACCCATCATTTTCAGTGCTGTCAGCCCTTATTGGGACACTGCTGCTGAATGAGATTAATGCATCTCTCAACTCTCACCAGAAAAGCTTCCTCACGCAGCAGATGGTGATTAACTTAGCGACCCACTACTGCCCACTGTGCAGAGAATAAGATACTGCAGAGTGCTTAGCCCTGAATAGGACACCTATTTCATTCAAACTTTTGCCTCCCAGGGCTCAGGGATCATTGCAGAAGAGAGGGCAGAAAGACTGTAAGAGCCAGAGGTAGTGGATGATCACATAAAACCAGAGTTTTCCAGACATCTGGTCGGTTACTCATATGAACTCACAGCAGTAATGATAGGATGCACAAGACCCACATACGCTCAAGCAAGAAAAATGTCCCAGCACATACGTGAGGAAGTGGGGAAGAAGCCCCAACCCTAGCTGAGGAACTACTGGTAACGGATCGCTGCTGGGAGAGGGAGAGTGGGTTTTCTTAAAGGATGTGACACTGAGTAAGTTAACCAGGCTCCAGGAGATAGAGCCACATTTGGGGACACAAATTTGACTCCACAGACCATGTATAATATATATATATATATATATATATATTTATATTTATATTTATATGTGTGTGTGTAACACATATGTCATAGAATACATAAAATTGGGCACAGGGCACTAAGGAGGAATGAAGATGGGGCTTAAATCTGATCAAAATATGTTGTATGAAATTTGCAAAATTCAATAAAAAAAGACTTTGTCGTTTGTAGAACAAGATGTAAGTAGATTATGGATTCAGAAAAGAAAATATTTATCATGCTAATGTTTACCGAGAGCCTACATTTAAGCAAATATTGCCATAATTTATGCATATTAAGTGATTTAATCTCCACAGCATTTCCATCTTCTTCAGTTCCGTGCCATTATGCCAATATTATAATTATCTAAGCAAAAAGTCTGACTCTTAAATTTAGTTCTTAATACTGAGCTCAAATGCAGAGGACACTTGTCCCCAGAGTCTTTTAGAGCCATCTGTCTCCTGGGACTGTGCTGATGAAGCTGCCTCTGGAACTCTGTTTCTAGAACTGTGTCCTGAGTCAGGGCCCTCCTGTAATTTATTCAAAATGGTTTCTACAACTTCAGTTTGTGAGTACTAGTTTAGCTCCACCCTAATCTAAACAGACCGTCTGACCTTTTCATCCCAATTCTAGGAATATCTCATTCACCCAAGGTCAGTGTCAACCCCAGTGCTCATTGTGTGCAGTGGAGATGGGTGTGCTTGCTTTCAGTGCTTTGGTGTGTTAACTGCAAAGCACACCCACATTCATTCGTTATCTTTTTGAGTGGAGAACCAAGATCAGGTACCCGGGTCACAAGACACAGAAGGGTCACAGCCACTTTGCTGAGGTTAATTAAAAGTTATTAGTCCAGATTAAAGTCATGCCTACACTTCAGGATCTTGCAGCTGGCAGGACTAAAGTTTAACCTGAGGCGCCAAAGTTTACACTGTTAGATAGAACTTGAAGACTAACTGTGGTTGAAAAAAGTAGACGGTGCAAGGATTTTAAAAGCAAGAATTTTCCGGAAGAGAACTTTTAAAAATATTTTATTGAGTTTTTTCACATTTCATATAATAGATCTTAACCAAATTTAGACTCCCTCCCCGGCTCATGTCCTGTATAGCCCCTCCCCCCACCAATTTCATTCATTCTGTCCTATCCCTATGTTAAGTCCTCTCCCTTGGTGCAAGTTCATCCACTGGAGTCTAGTCAGCCTACTCTCCCTCACCCAGCAGTATTCCGTTTCCAATACTTGTTTGGATAGGGATGGGGACATGCTACCCACGTCCCTAGTCTCTGTTGGGTTTTTGTCTGATTGAGTCAGCATGGCTCTTGTGCACACTATCACCATTGTTGCAAGTTCATATGAGCAAATTCCCGGTGGCCTGAAAGCCTCTGTTTCCTTCTGTTCACAGCACCAACCCTGGCTCTTACCATCTTTCCTCCTCCTCTTCCCCAGTGGTCCCTGAGCCACTGGTGAGTGAGGTTTCATATAGGAGTCCTATCCAGAAACATGCACTCTGCAGTCTCTTATTCTCTAAAACTTAGCCAGTTGTAGCCTTCTGTGTGCATCACACTCTGTTATATGAAGAAGTTTCACTGTTGAAAGTAGACGGATGTATTAGTATTCTCTCTGCTCCACTGTTCTGCTATTTTTCACGAGCCTTAGGTGTAGAGGTTCCAGAGTAGATGTGTCACTTAGGGCTGGGCATCTCTCAGTCATATATTCTCTGTGTGTGACCAGTTGTGGAACTCCATAATAGCCTCCATATGTTGCAAAAAGGAGCTTCTTTGATGAGTGGTATATGGTACACTTGTCTATAAATATAAGGATCCATACTTAGCATACAGTAAGAAATTTCATTTGTCTAGAGATTTATAACAGAGATGGAGTTTTTCTAGGATCTATGACCTCTCCATCCATCTGTATTAGGCTATATTTACAATGCCACCTATGAGTTTCCTACGATTGAGAGAGCTTTAAGTCCAATTAGATAGCTATTAATCAGTAGCTAGATAAAAGTGCCATTACTGCACTAATAGAGAGAGTTTGCTGTGCCAGCCATTGTGGTTATCAGAAGAGAACTTTTGAAACACTAGAGTTTTTTAATTACAAGGAACAGCTATAAGAACTCATTTGGGGAAGGTTATTTTTCTTTTTACATTAAACCATTAAATTTTGGCTTTATTAGTTGATTATTAATGTTCAAGCAATCATTGTGAATCTGTAGAAAGTAATCAGCCCTTACAAAGGAAATACATAGCCAGGTTGACAAATAACCCTTTGTCACCTAATAAAGAATTTTCTGGTTTAGTTAATTTTTTATTTTTATTTTTATTTTGTGTTTATGAGTATATTGCCTGCATGTATGTAAGTGCACCCATGTCATGCAATGCCTGTGGAGGTCAGAAGAAGGCATCAGATCCCCTGGAACTGGAGTTATGGATGGTTGTTAGCCATAACTATAATGTGGGTGCTGAGATTTGAACCTGGCACCTCTGCAAAAGCAGCTAGTGCTCTTAACTACTGAGCCATCTCTCCAGCTGCCTACTAAAGGATTTTCTTCAGGTAACACTAAAAAGTATTTAGCCATCAATTTATGATTTCTAATTGTAGGATGCCGTAAAAGCTCTTCAAGGATAGGGTAAAAGCCTTCCTTCAATTTTCATCCTTAGTCCTCAGGAATATATCCTGAGTTTGATGAGGTAATTTCTTTGCTAGCTAATAACATATTTGGTCTTTTGTTAATGTTATTTGGTTCCTAAATAATTCTTAATATTTCATCTTATCCCTTCTTGTAAACCCACAGAAAATTGTCTCCTGTGAGAATCAGGCACAGAACCACATAAAATCCACTCTCTCATTCAGGAGACAAAAGCTACTGCCCGCTTCCTGTATAAAAGGGATTTATTTCATTACAAACAATTGTGAATTTTATTTTGGAAATTAGTCCCTGGAAGAATGCTTTTTAATGGAATTATTACCATCTGGCATTAGTTTCTATTGTGTTCTAAAATAAAATCTGACACCAAGAAAGATGGTGCCTCCCCTCTCCCGGCTTACCCCGTCTCGGAGAGGCAGAAACAAGGCTTCAGAAAAACTGTATTATTTTTCTACCTAGAGGCTGTTTTCCACAATGCCCATAGCTTCCACTGGATTGGGTTTGATTTCTCCTGGATAAACTAAATGAAATATAGGACACACACCATTTCCCTTGCTAAATAAACTCTATGTCAAAATTAAGAGGTTGTGTTTTAATCAATACTGATGCCCCCCAATTGAATCTTTTTCACCTTTGTCTTGTTTCTTTGCTTGCTTGCTTGCTTGCTTTTGAACTAAGATCTTACACTGTAGCTCAGACCTGCATAGAACTCACTATGTAGTCTAGGCTGGCTTAAAATTCATGGAAATCTCCCTGCCTCAATTCCCTGAGTATTGAGGTTACAGGTGTGAACCACCATGTCCAGCTTTCTCCGCTCTTAAAAATCTACCACCAAAGTGTGGCAAAAAGAATACAATAATGGGTGCTAGACATGGTGGCACACACTTTTCATCCCAGCACTCGGGAGGCAGAGACAGGCAGATCTCTGTGAGGTCCAGGCCAGCCTGGGCTACGTAGTGAGTTCCAAGTCAGCTGGGACTACAAGGAGCCTCTGTCTCAAAAATGGTCTCAGAGAGAAACCTGGAAGTGTCCTCTAAAGAAAGCTCCTCTAGGGAAACTTCTGGCTGGTTCAGCCTGGAGAAGAGGAAGTAGAGAAGAGGCGAAATGATTAACCCTGGTCTTCCAGCCTTAGTTACAGCAGTGCCCCTTCCTGGGCAGACACTGGGCTGGCTGCACCGGGAAGCATCAGTTCATGTGTTCTCACCACTGCCTTGTGGGACGGCACTGCCTTCTTGCTATCTAATAGAAAAGTGAAGAGAGATTCAGAAAGTTTGAATGTTCTGACCAGGTCCCACAGACAACTGTGTCAACAGACCTGCACCGTCAGCCCAGAGTGACTGCAGAGAGCATGGTTCTAACCCCATACTAGAAGTATGACGTAGTTGCATAGGTGAATGTAAGACTCTGCTTTCCGTTGTCATTGAGAGCAATTTCAGGGGAGTGGAGACAAGTGACACATGCAAGAATTTTTTTCTTTTTAACTTTGTTGGATTATGACATGTGTCATTAAGAAAAGTACATGGGATAGAACGTGTTTACGCCAAGAATTCAAAGCGTGGTTTCTGTTGCCATTCTTTGGTAAAACGAAAGGAAGTTATTTGGGTAAATGACTGATTCTGGGACTAAGGCAGGAAATGACGAACCTTGAGAATCTTACAGTGCCAGAAAGTAGAAAGTACTCAAAAACAAAACAAAGCTCCCAAGCAAACCCACACGAGTATGTGAAAGAAGCACATATCAGAAGAGCTCCCAGTGACCGAAGTAACAAAATAAAGCAGTATTAAATTATAACCCCCTCAAGGCATGAGATAAATGTCCACAAGTTCATACAATCGTCAGAAGATGACATATAAACATGATAAGGGAGCAAACAAATGTAGAGAGAGACATTCTCCCATGCATAAGAATTCAGACATGCAGGTTACATCATTCCTTGGGAGGCAGAACATAGCACCCCTGTCCTTAAGTGTATCTGGACGTGATGTCTTGGTTCCAAAGAGTGCAACATGGAAAGAACCTTTAATAATAATAAGTTGCAATGGGGCATTACGGATACTCCTTCGGTCACATTCAAGGTCAACATTAGCTAGGTGAGTCATGCTACCAGTGTGAGCAGCTCATAAAGTGTGGTAAGAATTGTGCTTTATCCCCTACTCATAATCCCAGTCAAAGGTTTAGGAAAAACATCAAGACAAATTGTAATTAAAGTACAATCTATGAACTATCTAATTGTACTTCTCAAAACTGATAAGATCATCAAAAGCAAAAGTCTGACAAAATTAGTCAAGAAAAGCCTAAAGAGACATAAAGAATACAGATAATATTATATACTGAGTGTGAGCCTGGAATGGAAGGTCTTCAGGAAAAAGGATCAGAAATCTGAATAAACAGTCGAATATTAATGGTAATGTGTCAATATTAGCTCATGAGTTATGCTAAATACACTGATATAAGATGCTAATGGTTAAGAAACTTTGTATATAGTATACTGTATTGACAGATTCTTTGTAAAACTATGCAGCATCTCTAAGCCACATTATGGCTATGTATTAATTTAAAAAAAAAAAAAACAAAAACAGCCTGCTGCTTAGCATTCATTTAAGGCCAAACAGTGACCAGAACTGCTTAGAACCTATTTCTTTTGACATCTCCTAGACTGTGCTCTTGAACAAGGGCTTTGTTTATTCTTTTTTAAAGCAATATCTCCAGCTAACATTAAATGGGAAAGTAAAAGTCAGACCTACCTTTATCTTACCAGGTAATATTGCCCTTTCTGAACCCTAGACCTTGACCAACACACACGCACACAATCATAAACAGGTGTTAAAAATGTCTCTCATTGCTTTCAGTGAGATAACTGTGCTGTTTGCAGTGCTTTGATGTTTTGATATGTCAAAACATGCATACACACATTTAGACACAATCTTGGATGGAGGAAAGGTCTAGAGGAACTAAAGGCATATGACCAGATCACAAGATGAGCACATGGCCCAGTGAGCTTGTTTATATTACAAACAGTAACTTTTTTGGTTGCAAGGTTAGGTAGAAGTCATTAGCACAGATTATGTCCATATTGTAAAAATCATTCTTATAAAACCAAACTGAAATAAAAAGTGGATCAGGGACTGGAGAGATGGCTCAGTGATCAAGAGCACTGGCTTTTCTTACAGAGGACCTGGGTTCAAATCCCACCATCCATATGGGCTCCTAACAACTGTTCGTAACTCTAGTTCCAGGGAATCTGACATCCTCCTTTGTCCTCCGTGGGCACTGCATGACATGGGTGCACTCACACATATGCGGGCATAACATTCATACACATAATAATAATAATGAAAATAAAAGTGCATCAGCAGTAATGTGTTTCAGTAATCATCAGGTAGCTGTGAACATAACTTGCACCTAGAGTTAAAACACCTCCACCACTAGAAGCTTCTTGTTTTCCTTCTCATGATGCCACACGTTCTCCTAAAGAAGATTGCCACTAGGAATTTTATAATAATAGCTTCTGGTTTTCCAACAGTTTGCATCCCTGAACAGTATGGAGTAGTTCGGGCTGGTTTGTAAACTTACATTTACATAAATGTAAGAATAGCCAATGTATTCTTGTGTGTCTTGCTTAAAATCTGTCTATATAAGTCTGGGTAGCTATTGCTTGTTTTGTTCATTGTTGTACAGAATCACATTGAGTAACTATACCAAACTTTGTATACAAATTTTATTATCCCTGGGCATTTAGGTGGTCTCTAGTGTGGGGTGTGGAAAAGAATTTTCTATGAGAATTATGAGGCAGTAAAATTTGATGTCTTGTAGACATTTTTTAAGACTGTATTTATGATGAGTAAGAAGGAAGAAATAAGCTGCTATAAAGAACAGGACAGGTGGACTTGTTCAGGAGCTGTGATGGAAATGCAGAGAGGATCAGAAACCCAGTGCTGCTGTTCATGCTTTGCCAAGCGGCATCAGGCTGCCCAAATGCCTAAACAGTGGGAACCTTCCTTCCTTAGAGGTGCACGGACCAACTCCTTCAGTTTTAGCCAGCACTTTACTAGTGATATCTGTAGAAACAGTAGAAATCTTGATCTTACTAACACTCCTTATACTTTAAGAGAATGAGTCTCTGTTGGGCAGATTCTTAGTGGCCAGATAGAAAGTTAGTAATGTCCCCTTTGTCTCCCCCAGATCCTCCTGATCATCCTGGTTCCTAACCAGGCAGGAAACTTGCTAACTTTCTAAGTAGAGAGGCCTTTTATGTGCCTGCACACACCCACGTATGTGTGTGGACATAGACGCACAAAGGAAGTGAACAGCTAAGGTTGAGTTAGGAGAACTCATATCTGACTATCATGACTCTATTTCCCAAGGTCTGAATAAAAATCTGTTGTGTTTTGTTTTTTGTTTTGTTTGTTTTGTTTTGTCGGGCTCTTTGAGACAGGGTCTCCCTATAGCCCCAGCTGTCCTTGAACTATCTATGTAGACCAGGCTGGCCTCAATCTCACAGAGGTCCACCAGCCTCTCTCTGCCTCCAGAGTGTTGGGATTAAAGGTGTGTGCCACCACACATGGCTTAATCTGTTTTCTTTTTTAACAGAAATACTCCTCAGACCAGCCTATTAACTCTCATTTTTACTTATTTTAGCCTCAGTGTTTCATTGTTGATCATGAAAATATAATAATTTGTCTAGCAATTCCTTTCTTATTCCTACAATCAGATACCTTAATAAATGAAAGATTTTAGAGTACTATTGTTAAAAATTACTCTATGATAGGTTGGAGAGATACCCAGGGTTTAAAACTGTGTAATAATCTTTTGGAAGACCCAAGTTTCTAGCATCTACATAGGGTAGTTCACAATTGCCTATAACTCCAGCTGTAGGGAATCAGATGCTTTCTGGACTCCATCAGCTCCTGTACTCTTATACATATATTCACACTCAGATGCACACATAGACACACTTAAATATATTTTTTTTCTAAAACATTACTCTTTGATGTTTGGAATTTTTATTTCCTATGCTAATTTCATAGAAGGATGAAAAATTCAGTCTAGTATATGCGTCAATGACTTTGTGTTGGTCTTGCTTCTGATTATAAGACAGAGAAAATTTGTATCTGTTCCCATCAGGTTTATAATTGGAGATCTGCTAGATTCAGAAAATGACATCTTTGAGAAGTCCAAAGAATGTGACCCTCATGGATCAGAGGAATCACAGAAAGTCTTTGACCATGGGACAGAGCTCATCCCTTGGTACGTGCTGTCCATCCAAGCTGATGTGCACCAGTTCCTGTTGCAGGGGGCCACGGTCATCCACTATGACCAAGACACACACCTTTCCGCCCGCTGCTTTCTCCAGCTTCAGCCTGACAATAGCACCTTGACCTGGATGAAGCCTCCCACCACCTCCCCAGCTGGTGCAAGACCCAAGCTTGGTATGCTTAGTAATACAGTTGAGCCTGGCAAGTTTCCATCATTGGGCAGTGCTGGATTGAGCAGCCTGACAGAGGGGGTCCTGGATCTGTTTTCAGTGAAGGCTGTGTACATGGGACACCCTGGCATTGATACACACAGTGTGTGTGTTCAGAACAAACTGAGTAGCATGCCCCTGTCAGAGACTGGGGTGACGCTGCTCTATGGGCTTCAGACCACTGACAATCGATTATTGCACTTTGTGGCACCAAAACACACAGCTAAAATGCTTTTCAGTGGATTATTGGAACTCACTACAGCTGTGAGAAAGATAAGAAAGTTCCCTGACCAAAGACAGCAGTGGCTTCGGAAACAGTATGTCAGCCTCTATCAGGTAAGGGATGCATTCAGCTCTCTCCTTTGACCAGTGTAATCCTCTGAATCACACACTTGGCGATTAAACTACTAGGTTCTCAGCTCGGCCACTTACTCGTGTGCAAACTTGGGCAGCTTTCACCTAACCTCCCAGTGACACAGTTCTCTTATCTCTAAGTGGGAATGAGCAATACCTGTTCACAGGATGTCTCTGAGACTTAACTGAGTTAGTATGTATGAAGAAAAACTATAAATTTATATGTATATCTGCTTGTGGTAGGTCCTATTGTTATTTTCTATCGTAGTAACTATGGTCATTGCAGTTTTTACATCCTGAAGGAAACCAGTCAATATCAAGCATTTTCACTGACTCAACATTTCAGTTGAAAGCACCATAAATCAGGCATGATGGCACATGTCTGTAACCCCAGCACTTGGGATGCTGAGGCAGGCTAAGTGGAAAGTATTCTCTCATTCATATATTCTCTGTGGCCTCCTTTGCTTCTCCCCAAAAGTGTAATCTGAGGGTTGTTGTTTTTGTAATTCATTCATAAACTAACTGAGACCTTGAAAAGCTTCCCTTTGAAATTAAAATCCTGATTCATCACCTAGCATGCTTCGTGACTCCTGAAGAGTTTTTTAACACTGTAAATTGTAGAATTTTTAGGATGAAAAGAAATAGTCCCAAATATGGGATAATTCTCTTGAGTCCTTCTCACTGGGTTTGGAGTGGCAATAGCCTGTAGCCCTCGATGTCTCACTGTCAACTGCTTAAACTAAGTAGGTTTTCCATTAACACTGAATTATCAGGTATTTTAACACTCTAAATAAGAGTGACAACAGAGATGAGCTAAATGGGATGGTTTAAAGAAACATGGACATAAAGTTCCACATTTGTCAGAGAAGGATCCAGACTGTGGGGAACTGACTCAAACCCTGCCTCAGGCGACATGGATGGAATGGCATAGTCATAAGAAGTATATCGAAGTACTGAGTTTTTCTTTGTTATATGTTTCTCTGTTGATGGGAAAAATACCTTTTTTTTAGTATCACAGAATATAACTATGACTCAGATTACTTAAATGATTGAGTTCCTATACTTTTTGCAGTCTTAGCATGTTTCTGACCATTTAAAACATTTCCCCCTTAAGAAAAGAGCAGAGACACCTCTAATGTCCCTTCTTTACCTTTCCCCACACCCATGCAAAAATTATAAAGAAGTCATAGCCTGAATAATTAATTTGATTAAATAATATGTATATATGCCTATCCAGGCATGCTAATTCTACATAGCACAAAGCTAGTCTTAATTAATTCGTCTAAAGTGGGAATCAAAATACTTGCTTCCTGTGTTTTCTGCTGGGAACTTTCAGTGTAGTCTGCTGTTAGGAAGAAATATCAAGAGCTATTGTGTGGGTTGATTTTAAATTAAAGTCATTCCTCAGCATCTGAGACTCAACAAGATTCATCAAATGTGGACACAAACCAGTCTGAGCTTAATTACAATTCTTGTCACAAACTCCAAGTAGTTTGGTTACTCCTTTGTTTCCTTCTTAGGCTTATACATAAGTGTGTTTGCACAGAAGGAGAACTCGGTTTTTCATTTACCACAGCAGCCTTCAGCTTCTGCTTCAGCTGAGACTGAGGTTAGCTGAGGAAGAGTTCAGAGGTGCTGTTGGAGCAGAGGCAGATGTTATACAGGGAAGACTTAGTCCAGTTCAGCTGCACATATGATCCCTGACAAAGCAACTGACAAAAGTTACTTAAGGAAAGAAAGGTTTATTTTGGCTCACAGCTTGAGAGTCCAGTCCACCATGGCAGGGAGGTCATGGCAACGGGAACTTAAGGAAGCTGGTCACATCACTTCTACAGTCAGGAAGCAGAAAGAGGGATGAATGCAGGGGCTGAGCTCATCTCCTTTTTAATCGACCCAGGATCCTAGCACATAAAATGGTACTGCTCACATTTAGAATAGGTCTTCACTCCTCTGTTAGCACAGTCTAGAAACTTCCTCATAGACAGGCCCAGAGATTTAATTGCTAGGCGATTCTAGATCCTGTGATGTTGACAATCAGTATTAACCATCATAGGCCCACCCTTTCCCTTCCCCTTCCCCTTCCCCTTCCCCTCAGGGACTTAGGATGCTGCCAGTATAAAAGCCAAACAGTTGCATGTGCCTCAGGCAATTCAGAAATACAGGTGATGTTCTACCTCAAATCATCATTCTACAGGAGTTGTTCTAGGACATACCTTAGAAACAGGAACTCAAGGTTTCATTCAGAGGAAAAAAGTGGGGACTGGAGAAATGGCTCAACAATTAAGAGCACTGGTTGCTCTTACAGAGGACACAGGTTCAGTTCCCAGCACCCACATGGCAGCTAACAACCATCTTTAACTCCCCAACACCCTCTTCTGAGCTCTGCAGGCATTGCATGACACAAGTACACTTACATACATGCAGGCAAAATACACATAAAATAAAAGTAAATTTAATTTTTTTTAAAAGAAAAAAGTGGAAAAGATCAATGATGGTTATCTTTTCATCATACAGACTAGTTACCAGATTGCCTGGGGGAGCCCAGAAGAAGAAGATGCTGATTAGTACTTAAAGAATAAAAGGTTCTATAGATCTTGTGTTGATGCCAAATGTCCATGTGTGATGGATGTTTCTAATGCTGGAAGACTGAGAAATAATTGTAATTAGAAATAATTCTAGGGGCTGGAGAGATGTCTCAGCAGTTAAGAGCACTGGCTGCTCTTCCAGAGGACCTGAATTCAGTTCCCAGCATACACATGGCAGCTAGCAACTGTCTGTGACTCCAGTTCTAGTGGATTCAACTCCCTCTTATGGCCTCTTCAGGCGTTGCACAACATGGGTGCACTTCAATACACACAGGCAAAATACTTATACACATAAAATAATAAATAAATTGTAAAAAAGTTTTTTAAAGTAATTCCAATTAAAAAACAGTACTCTTAGACTTTCCTTCCAAATAGTTCATCATGCTGAAACACAGAGAAGGCAGGTATTTTACTTTCATTTTAAATGAGCTAACTACACTTACTTTTGTGTTGTGTAGAATCAGAATATTGCTTAAGTGACATATACATGTTAGCAATAAAATGACCTGCAGTGCCCTAGTATAAAATTTTATTTAAATGTATGTTAAAGTTTTTGAATGTCTATGGGATTTTTCCAAATGTCTGTTAACAACCCTTTAAGAGCATTTCTTTATCCCCAGTTTGAGAAAAGTGTAGATAGAAAATAAAAATTATCTTTCCAACATCAGAGGGGAAAAAACACAGCATAATAAAAAACCACAAATTGCAGAGATATTGATGTGCAGTGTGAGACAGAGGGACCCCTTAGCTTTGGCTTGCAGTTTTCAGGGACGAAGCCAGGGGCTCATACCCCTGGGTATTTGGAAGGATCTGTGGGAAAGCTGAGAAGGTCAAATTCAGAAATATCAGATAAGCATCTTTGGTTGTAAGCAATAGAAACCAATTTCTCATAAGGCAAAGGAAAAAATATTTAACCAAAGGGTATAGATTTGTTTAATGGTCTTTAAAATATCATAAGAAAGGTATGTCATCAGGTAAAAGTGCATGAATATTTTTTAAAGGATCAGTTTCCTAACTGTCAGCTTCTCCATAAACTGTTTCTAAACCTGAGAATATGCCTCCACTCATAATCATCTCCCATTCAGTATAAAAAAAATAATCTCCTTTACCCTCCCAAATATGTTTATTGTTTTATGTAACAAATGAAAGATTCACACTTTATTTTAGTTCTCAGAAAACCTCCTTGAAAGATTAAACAAAGGTAGCCTGTCTTTTCCTGGCTCAGTATTCCTAAGGTTAAATTTTGGCCAATGTTAGGATGTTCTGAAATTAACAAAACTGAAACGACATTAATCATGTTTGTGATTCTTTTATTGTACACTGCAACTGATCTACTAAAATTTTAAAGGCATGTGGGTTAAAAATAAATAGATAAAAGTTTTACAAAACTTCCTTCAGATTTACAGTATATAATTCAATAAGGTAGTTTAAATCTATGTATTGATTTCTGTTATATAATATGTATTCCAATTTGGAGTGCTTACAATAGCTCTTTAACAGGGGCTGTCTTCAGGAAACCTGTGTCAGGGGAAAGGATCTGTATACATGTTTATTCTCTCTACAGCCAAGAATCCTACTCCTGACTGGGTACCGAGGCATGTGTGCCTGTAGTCTCAGCTATTTGGGAGACTGAGGCAAGAGGATCGTAAGTTGGAAGTTAATCTGGGTTACATAACAGGGCCCTGTCTTTAAAAAACAAAATCAGGAAAGGATATTCTGATTGTTTTTTTGGCTCATGCATCAATCACTGATCAAGGAAACATATTCCACTTTGATTGACAGGTCCATCAAGATCTACTGGAAAAGAGATAAAGGGAAAGTGGGATATGATTAGAGAAGAAAGAAACAGACATAAGGGTTACATAAGTCACAGATGTCCCATTACAGGTGGTCACCTGAAGTTTTCTATATGAAGTACCCAAGTTATCCTGCCTTCTGGGACCAACACAGGATGCAGGAGGTGGAATTCAGAGCTCAAGTCTTAAGATCAGATAGCCACTGAGCTACAGGTGAAGGAGCAAGCACACGTGCAAATGTCTTCTTTATTATTTGCATGGTATCTGCGATGAAGCAAAATCTATTTACAAGCACTTGCTAACTGTAAAAGAGAGATGCCCTTAAAAGATTACAGGGCACACACATGATGATAGAAATAGATAGATAGATAGATGATAGGTAGATAATAGATAGATAAATATACAAATAAATGAATAAGCAAATAAATAAAATGTAATAAAAATAAAAGTTTCAGGGAATAGACAGTAAATGGAAATAAATTTGGGGGGTAGTGCTGAGGATTGACCTAGGACCTCAAAAATGCTAGACAATTCCCCCCAAATCCTAATTTACAAAGTGGTTAAGATTTTTGAAGTGCATGCTAGGCAAGCGCTCTATCAACTAAACTACATCCCCAGCCCCTAATTTGCAAAGTCTTAATGAATTTTCCCACAGTACTAGTTCTTGAATAACCTCCAAGACCAGGTTGGAAGTGTTTTTCCCAGTTGATGAGTTAAAGTACAACACTGAGACTGACCAGGGCTGTGACCAAGACAGCTGGGGACAGAAACTCACAGCAGGGAGTTCAGAGAGTCAGACAGCAAAGCCATTTGGGAGGCTAAATCACTATGCTTCTCTGACTGCCTGAGTTGGCCACCTCTGGGAATTAACTGGGACATTAATGTTTATTCCCTGCTGCTTGCTGTTTGCTTGTATGTTCAGCCTATGGTTCTTTACAGGAGGATGGGCGATATGAAGGCCCAACTTTGGCTCATGCTGTGGAGTTGTTCGGCGGCAGACGATGGAGCACTAGGAACCCCAGCCCCGGGACATCAGCAAAGAATACCGAAAAACCCAACATGCAGAGAAACAACACCCTGGGCATAAGCACCACCAAGAAAAAGAAGAAAATGCTCATGAGGGTAGCATAAATTTGTTTATTAAGCATCACACCCAGCCTTCCAGGACTACCGTGTGTAGCCTGTGTCACCATAAACCATCTTAGATCATTGGCGTTGGGGACAAGATAAGGTATAAAATAATTGGTACAAGGGTTTGGCACATACTTCTTAGGGGCCAGGGTCAGTGTCAGGAATCAAGCCAACACCAGAGAGAAGAAAAAGTCCTTAAAAATGTGCATGAAGCATGGTACATTGCAAGTGTGAGACATTGTCAAGTCACCTGCAAAGTGATGGGCCAGGAGAGAAATGGAAACTCTTGGGCAAAGTCAGGCAGCAAAGACTCAGAGAAGTTGACACATGGGCCTCGGAGCTTGTAAAGCGCCGCAAAGGGAGCATCTATCACAGAGAAGAGAGCAGAGAGCGTAGAAGGTTCTGCTTGTTCAGAGGAAGACCTGTGATTCTGGGAGACTGGAGCACAAGTTCTGTGGTAGGCAAGGAAGGACTAGAAAAGAAATAGGGTTACAGTGACATAGTGGCTCACTCCTGTAATCCCAGCACATCAAAGGCTGAGGCAGGAGGATTATAGCGTTCAAAGCCAGTTTGGGCTACAGAGTGAGACACCATCTCAAAATACACAGAACAGAAAAGAAAACAAAAAATATCCTTTTATGAAGGCCCACAATGCTGTATGTGAGACAATTTAAAATGTGTTAGCACTCTCTAGATTAGTAAGTATGTAATGTGCATTTTATCTGGCATAATAAGCTTGTTTTATAACTGTCTAAAACAGTCTACTCTTAGCACATGGGAGGCTATCAATGATTTGTAGAACTTCTTACTGTGTCTGCCCCCAGAGATTCCAAGGGTGTGCCTCCTTTTTTCAGCCTCCGTTGCTGGGAAGCATTGCTTCATAGTGAAGAGCTCACTGGATAATATGACCTGAGAACACTTGGGCAGCTTTAATGTAGGTCTTTGCTGGTCTCACCAGCATGGAGACAGGACTGAAGGGTGTGGGGTAGAAAATACCAGCTTGACTAATGTATTCAAGGAGAGCAATACAGTCCAAGAGCCACATGAGCTTTCTGTTCCCAGGGAGAGAGTGGAGAGGCAACTGATGATGAGATGGCAACCCGCAAGGCCAAAGTCTACAGAGAGTGCAGAAGCCGGAGCGGCTCTGATCCTCAAGACATTAATGAACAAGAAGAGACGGGTAAGGCAACATGCAGATCTGAGATTTTTGTGCTTTAATTTTACAGGAAAAATACAGAGATTTGATTCATGCTGTGATTTTAACTTAATAATGGGAGAATTGTTTTTAATATTTTATTTATTTTTTATTTTATGTGTATGAGTGTTTTCCCTACAGGGATGTAAGTGAGCTCATGTCATGCAATGCCCATGGAGGCCAGAGAGGGTTTGGATTCCCTGGAACTGTAGTTAAGGTGGTTGTTAAGGGCCATGTGGGTTCTAGGAACTAAACCCAGGTCCTCTGCAAGAACAACCAGTGCTTCTAACCACTGAACAATTTCACCAGCCCATGGGAATTCTTTTTTAATGACTTTTTTTTAATTTTATGTGTGTCTATCTGTGTGTATGTATGTGTGCGTGCATGTAAGTGCCCTTGGAAGCCCGAAGATTGTTATCAGATCACATGGAGTTACCGGCAGTTGTGAGCCAACAGATGTGGGTGCTAGGGACAAAACGATGTGCTCTATAGGAACAGCAAGCTGTCTTTACTGCTGAGCAGACTCTCCAGCCCCTCGTGAGAATTCTTAGTAAAACTGTCTTAATGAGATTTGATATTGAAGAGGCACCTCTATAAGCACAGTGCACTTGGAAGAAAATCCTCATTAGCTTGATATTGTTAGTAGAGAATATTAGCGATATAAAGTACAACTGATGAGATGTTAAGAGTTTTCAAAACTATACCTGCATGTTCTCGCCACACTCCTGACCAAATGATTTATATAGCTTTGCGAAGGACTTGAGCATCTGTGTATTTTTTTTTAAGCTCTCAGATGATCCTAGTGTGTAGCCAGTTGAGAAGTCATCAGATTAGCCTATTCATCAAAATATTTGGATGCTTCTTACATAGAAGTCAGTCACATGGATTGTCTTTGCTGATTTCTAATAGCAAGTACAATCTAAGTCATTGCCTCTTTTCTCTCTTTCATCCTCACAGAGGTGAACGCTACCACTAACTCTCCTAACCCCCTCCATTCCAGAAGAGCCCACTCTTTGACCACAGCTGGGTCCCCGAACTTGTCTGCCGGGACATCATCTCCCATCAGGCCAGTCTCCTCCCCTGTGCTGTCTGCTTCAAACAAGAGCCCATCAAGGTGGGGCCTTAACATGACGAAAGAGAAGGACTCTCCATCACTCCAACTGTGTGGAAGGACATGTGCTTCCCTTATATGTACAAAGACTGCTTCTAGATCTGACCCACAGTTAAATCGAAACTGAAAAACTCCTAATATAAAATTATCTTAATTTTCCTGATTCTATACTCATAGTGTCTGATATTGCTGTAATTGCTTCTAATTGTTTGAGAGATCAACCTGCTAAGTTCAGTAGCAGTAGAAAAAAAAAAAAACCCACGCTGTGACTCTCTAAATCTGCACTGTCCAATTTAGGTGCTGCTAGCCACGGGTAGGCATTTAACATCTAACTTCAATTAGTAAAATTAAGTTCACTTGAAAATTCAGTCTTCAGTCACATTTCAACTGCTTATAACCACAAGTGCTATCTGCTCCTGTACTGAATGCTTCAGATAGAGGACATGTCTGCTGCTGCAGAAAGGTCTATCACATAGCACCATTCTAAGTGAAAATAAGTTAAATTTTAATGCAAGCTACCTGACACCTCCCTAATAGCTGAACTACATTTAATGCTTTTTTCACAATATATAATAGGAGTTATACATGCCTAGAGACAATGTAATTATTGTAACAGGTTGTAAATTGTCATTGTAAAATATTGCAACAAGTTGGATATCTTTAGCTGTAATCCCAAAGCTGATAACAACTTCTCATTTAAGGTCCACATAAATTACAGATTTTTAAAAGAACTTTCATCCTAGAAAAAATGATGATAAAATGACAAACCACCGAAAGGAACCAGAATGCAACTTCATCTCCCCCCAACACAGTTAAAGAAATGTGAATGTTCCAGACAGAACCAAGATAAGATAGGTGCTGTTCACTTTATCGCAGAGGAGGGGGTATGAGCAGACATTGGAAATACTCATTTCAACACACACCACACATATGCATATGCATACAGATATACTGTTTCCTGGAGTCTAAGGGACATGGAGTGTCATAAACAAGAGCTGAGTGGGGGAATAGAAGAAAGAAAGATAGAAAATGTGCTTGTGTAAACACAAGATATCTGAATGATACCTCTGCTGTCTTCCTGAACCTGCACCCTGTGCCTCTCAGACTGCACAGAACTATAAATCCATCCATTTGTGATCCTCTTCTATTGGAGGTGACCTCCACCCATAAACACTAAGTAACTTCTCGTGAAGTGACCTTCACTTGTCAACATTAAGTAACTTCCCATGAATGAACATTGTTAGCAGAATTAAAAGTAGACTGGCTACTCATAATAGTCTTTGTACTTTCTTACAGATTCATACTTGAAATATCTTCTCCCTGTTAAAAAAAATCTAAGCCTCTCTCCCCAAAAAAGAAAGAAATAGCTTGTTCATTGATTTGACTAGAAGCCATAGTCAAAACATTTCTTTTACTACTCTTTGGGTAATCCACATAGAAAATAAAAATTTTAAATGTTGTAAAACATCAAGACTGCATGTTTGACTGAGCAAGATGATATTTTTATGTTAAATGGAAGTAGCCTTGGCAGGTGCAGATAGAATCCTAGGCAGAGTTGGCTGCTTTCCATTCTTAATATTTTTCTGACTCACATTTTCCATTAATATTAAAAGCTCTTCCCTGTTTTCATTGAAGAAGTGGTTAAAAAGGGAAAAAGGAAGACATTGACACACTCAAAAGTTTCCTCTTACAAAGAGGAAAAAGTGTTTCCATAATTCAGAATACAACAAAGAACGTGCATTACTTCCCAGAGATTCTGACTGAGTAATTTGGGACTTTTCTTTTTTAGCATGACTTTTCTTCAGAATTACTGGATTTAGGATAGAGACCCCTTATTTTGTGCTTTCAAAGATCTGTTTTGATTGGTAAAGGAATATTAACGTCAGCATGATGCCTCTGTGGAATAGCTTAGAGACACTAAGTGGTTTCAATACACAGTGTTTATTTCCTCTGGCACCATGTTGATTAAATGAAGTAAAAAGAATCCAGGATATCACATCAGCCCGTTTGTGTTCATATTGTCATCAGAAACTGTCCATTGCGACAGAGCACTTCAGGCTGCACCTTTGCCAGTGACGGCCATGTTTCTTTGCAGTTCGTGGAGCAGCAGCAGCTGGCACGGGCGGATCAAAGGCGGAATGAAGGGCTTCCAGAGCTTCATGGTTTCAGATAGTAACATGAGTTTCGTTGAATTTGTTGAGCTGTTCAAATCATTCAGGTAGGACACAACCTTTCTTCTTACTCTTTCCCAGGCCCACTATTTGATGATGACTCTAAATGGGAGGTTTTCCATTCCTCTCTCAGTGTAAGGAGCCGCAAGGACCTAAAGGACATCTTTGACATCTACTCTGTGCCCTGCAATCGAACCGGCTCTGAATCAGCTCCCCTCTACACCAACCTGACAATTGAGGAAAATACCAGTGACCTTCAGCCTGACCTCGGTTGGTTTAACACTTTAGGATTTCCTTTTGAAATTTTCTGTGTTACAGTCAAGGTAGCCTGTCACCCATGGTGTGCCCTTACCTGGAGCTTGATAAACATGGAGAATTGTTTCCAGGGTCATCGTGGAAGCAGGTAGAGTTGGAAGTCCATCATCACATGGTTCTTCCCACACCTTCCAGGGTATTTAGCCAAGAGTACCCTCCCGGTCATTCTGACAACCCACCACCCTTACCTACCATTCCAAATGTCTACAAGGGATGAGTTACATCATAACTGAGAAACACCAGTCCCCACATTACCTATAGGTAGGCAGATATTCTGTTCTAGTAGTTGCTCGCCCTTTGGCAAAGGAAGCCTGTGGTGACCTCAGCAGAGTGCTCCTGTGTGAACATTCAGGATGTTTTCTTACTGTGTAAACCAGAACATCTCCTATCCCACTCACCACCACCCGCATTACCATCACCACCCACATCCTTCTTAGTCACCCATGCATTTTAAACCTATCATTTCTCTGCTAAATTCTTGCTAGAAGTATAAACCCAACTGAGTAGAAGAAAAAGTAACTTTCCTTTTTCATGCCCTTGTGTCATAACTATTTATAATCTTGTGTTGTCTTGACAAGAATATTAACTATTGTACAGCCATCAGAATGTGCATACCTATAGACTATCCTAATAAGTACACTTTAAAAGTCATTCCATTTTACTTTATAAATCAATTTAAGGTTTATGGAAATGGAGCCCCACACACCTGTGTAGGTACATAGCCCCAAACAAACCTTCCCTGTTTCTAATGTCTTGCTTTAGTGGCATATACTTATTAAAGTTGAGTTACTATCAGTGTTTTTTGCAGCTTAATGGGTAAACTGTTTTTAAAGTGAATAGTATTCCAGTGTCTGGACCTACCATGTTTGTTCATCCAGTCACTTACTGAAGGCCATCTTGATTACTTCCAGGTTTTGCAATTATGAATAAAGCTGCTGTCAGGGTTTGTATGCATATTTTTGTGTGGACATATGTTGTTAAATCTTTTGGTTAAGTACCTAAGAGTGCTAGAATATATAGTAATTCTCTGCTTTGGTTTATAAGAAACTGACACATAATCTTCCAAAACGGCTACAATTAAAAATAACTAACCATACCAAGTTTCTATAAATGGAGATCAATCAGAACTTTTGTACACTCATTGATAGTAGAAATATAAAATGGCAGTGTGTGGTTTCTTGATAAAATCTATATACAGATGTTCATAGTTACAAATTTAAAGTGAAGAAAAGTTCTAAGAGTGTATATCCTTAGTCTCCACGAAAAGAAAAATGTGGGAGCAGTTATTCTCAAAGAAAAAATCTGGAGCTGGGTGTTGTGGCACATGCCTTTGATCCTAGCACTTGAGAGACAGAAGCAGGCAGATCTCTGTGAGATCAAGGCCAATCTGGTCAACTCAGAGAGTGTCAGGCCGTCTGGGGCTACAAGGAGACCCTGTCTCAAAAAGACCAAAAAAAATCTGAATTTGGCCTCCCATCCCCATTTTTAATCAACATTTAGTTTCCACGTTACACTGAACCTCATGGAATTGCAGTGTTACCAACTAGCTGTGTCTTAGGTTCTTTATTATTTGTGTGTGTGTGTATGTGTGTGCCACATGTGTGCAGGTACCCCCTGGAGACCATAAGAGAGTATCAGATACTCTGCAGCTGAAGTTACAGGCCGTCGTGAGCTACCTGACATGGGTCCTGAGAACCCAACCAGGTCCTCTGGAAGAGCAGTGAGCACTCTTAACCACTGAGCCACCCCTCTGGCCCCGAGGTTCTTTTATTTATTCGCTGATTCATTCTTTATTCCCTCTCCTATGTAAAGCATTCCCTCTGCTATGAGTTTGGCACCTTGTTTGGACAATTAGTAAAAGGTCCCTCCAGTATATTGACTTGGTAGCATCATTATCTCCAAATGAACCTGATGAAAGAGACTTCTGGATGGGAGTCAATGCTCTGCGGATGGCTGTCTTTCAGATTTGCTGACTAGAAACGTCTCAGACTTGGGGCTGTTCATTAAGAGTAAACAGCAGCTCTCCGACAACCAGAGGCAGATATCTGACGCAATTGCTGCTGCAAGTATTGTGACAAATGGCACTGGCATCGAGAGCACGTCTCTGGGCATATTTGGGGTCGGCATACTCCAACTCAACGACTTCCTGGTGAACTGCCAAGGTGAACACTGCACATATGATGAAATCCTCAGCATCATCCAGGTCTGTGCCTGCTTTGCGTGTCACATGTGTGTCATGCCTCTGACCAGTCTCGTAATCTGTCACTAAGCACTTGCTCCTTCTATACTTCTTTCCAAAGCCTTCATGTCTGGAGTAGAAATAAAGTTTCTTTTAATGCCAGGTCTAGTATTTTTATTTATCATATAATTAACATAGGTCGTAGGACATCTCTGACTCGGTGACAATTAGCAGAATTTGTACATAATTCCTCCTTGCTTTCTGACACATTCAACAACCTAAATTTTCAACTTTTGTCATTTAGCATATATTTGTTATCTCCTGCTCTGCCAGCTCTGTTCCAAGAACTGGGAATACAAGATTAGACAAAAATTTGGCCCTCTGTACAACTCACATTCTGGTATATAAGCAAAGATACCTTATTTCAAGAATAGGTTCTCTAAAAGTGAGTGGGATAAAGAGACAGAGTGACAGGAAGGCTGAGCCATGGCGGGGAGGAGGCATTTGCACTGAGCTCTAAGTCAGGCTCTGAGGAAAGCGGGCTGTCAGCTTAGTGACTGAAGCAGGAGTGAGACTGCTATTATGAGGGACATCAAGAAAGCTAGTCATCGGAGTCGGGAGGGGGTGACAGACACAGTTTCACACAGGTGTCCGGAGGCCCGATCATCTCCATCTTTTAATTGGTGGGACAGAGGTTGACTTCTGTCTGTGTGAAATGGGAAGCTTTTGGGAAATTTTGAACAGGGGAGTAATGTGATTTATGTTTTCAGAGGTCACTGTGAGCCCGCTGGGGAATAAACTGTGCTGGTGATCGATGGGGACTGCTGAAAGATAAGGGCTGTCCAAATAGCCCAGGCAAGAGGTGGTAGCTGTTTAGACCAGACGGTAGCAGGAGACAGGGAGTGAAACTTCAGGGCAGCGAGGGTCCACGGAGCAGAATTAGCTCGATCACCTGATTGGGAGCCAGCTGGGTAGCATTTGGATTTGACCCATACAAAGTGCTAAAGTTGAAGGCTCTGTCACCATGCTGAGCATTCACTGTAACATGACTGACTGCAGGCATGGTAGGAGGCACCCATGTCAGTCATCTCCTTCACCCCACCACTCCAAGGGTACCTGTCATGGCTATCCCATTATCACCTGGATAAACTAGTGCAGAGTGTTTGCTCATAAACCAGCTTTATTCTTTTCTCTTGCTCCTTTTTCTTCTTTTAAATAAATATGCTTAGTATAATAAACTCACATATAATAAATATTTTCTTTTGGACTAAAAACTACATCTTACCACTACATCACTAAATTAGTTCAAATATTTGGTTTAGACGTTTCCTGATGAAAACAGAATAGCTTTTAAAAATGATGTGGTGTTTTTTCTCTCTTCCCTCCTCAGTGTCCTTTACCTAAATAACACTTTTTCTAATCCCTTGCAGAAATTCGAACCTAGCATCAGTATGTGTCATCAGGGCCTAATGTCATTTGAAGGGTTTGCAAGGTAACTTTTCAACTATCTTTTGCACGTCCTTTAAGAGTATACATTGCTCTCATGCAGTCTGAAGAGAATGTGTTTCATCTAGGTTTCTGATGGATAAAGATAATTTTGCCTCAAAAAATGATGAGTCACAAGAAAACGAGAAAGAATTGCAGCTGCCTCTCTCCTACTATTACATTGAATCTTCACACAACACCTACCTCACGGGCCATCAGCTCAAGGGAGAGTCCTCAGTAGAACTCTACAGCCAGGTACGGAGAATGCTGCTTGGGATTTGGTTTGCATGAAGCACCAATCACAAAAGCCTGCCCCCAGAAGCCTTTGAAGAGGCTATAAATGATTCCATGTAAATATGAGGAGCCATGATGTGTGTGGGGAGTCATGGTACATGGGGAGCCATGATGTGTGGGGAAATCGGCTGTACATACAGCGGTTGTTTTCTTTGCTTCTCTCTACTTTGTTTGGTTTTCCCCTCTATTTGTACTTAACCTTTATTGTAGGGAAAAAAAAATTTGTTTGAGGCTCATAGCTTTTAGATCCTACTCTGACCTATTCTTACTAAAATTAGATTTTTCTCATGGGAAAGCTATTCAATCATTTCACTAAATAATAAATAAATCAATATATTGTAGTGGGAAACCATAGTAGAAAATGCAACTTCCTTACAGGGTTAATCCCAAAGTATTGCTTGGTTTGTTTTGCTTCGCAATTTGTTAGACAATCACAATCCCTATGGAAACCAACTTAAGAAAAAACTCCACAGTCTGGAGGCACTTTCCTCCACCCTGAAATTCGTGGGAATGTTCTGGGAAACAGTGGGCGCTCTCGACTGGGAAAAGCACATCCTTTGACCTAACCGTCCAGCTCCCAGTAGTCTGCATGTCCCATGCCTTTCTGTGATATTGTCTGAAGCTTCCTCTTCTGTGCTGACTGCTTTCTGAATGCCTACCCGAAATCAGAAGACAACCAGGTTAAGTCCAAGGAATGTTAAGTATGTGGTTGTGTATTTGTGCATCTAAATTTGAAAATTGCAACCCCAGCAGCAATGAGAGTCCTTTGTTCTCCAGATTGGTCCAGATATTCACTTTAGCCTGAGCACATTTCTCCCCAAAGCTTATTTATCATGGAATATGTATTTTAAACTGAATTCTAAGGCATTACATGTCCTCAATAATTTTCAAATGGGAATCTGACAAAGGCTCTCAGCTGCTCCGACTGAGATGAGTAAGACACAGACAAGCAAGGCGCTGCACCCTGGCACACTTATGCTAAGGCACTGCTCATTTATGTGCTTTACACAGTACTGTTTGTTTCAAGAGAGCACTCTGAAGTTAAAAAATGTAAAGAGCCAGTGAGGTGGCTCAGCAAGTTAAGGTACTTGCCACCAAACCTAAAAGCCTGAGTTCAATCCCGGGGACCCACATGGTCAAAGGAGAAAATTGACTCCTTCAAGTTGCCCTCTGACTTGCACACACATGCCAGGGTCTGTGTGTGCCCCCACATATGTATACACACACACACAATAAATAAGTGTAATTTGTGTGGGGGAGGGTGTCTTTTGGAAACAGAGTCTCCCTGTAGACCCCAGTTAATCTGGAACTCGCTATGTAGACCAGGCTATCCTTGAATTCACAAAGCTCTGCCTACCTCTGGCTCTCAAGTTCTGGGACTAAAGGCATATGTCACCACGCTCCACATAAATGTAATTTTTAAAGTTTGGCATCCATTGTTTATATGAAATATATGTGTAGGTTATATATATGAAGTACTCTATGTATTTCATATATACACATATGTATACACATATACATAATTACATGTATCTCTATGTACACATATATACTATATGTGTGTATATTCTTCCCAGGATAAAAATCAAGGACCATTTCTTAGCTTTAATCCCAAAGTCATTGTTTGACTTCAAGAATTTTCAAACTCATTAACATTGTTCACCAAGTAGAGATGATTATAGCTTTTTTGGTTTCTTTGTTGTTGTTTTTGAGTCAGGGTCTCCCTGTAGCCCCAGCTAACATGGAAATCCCTACATAGACCATGCTGGCCTCAATCTCACAGAAATCCACCTGCTTCTGCCTCTCAAATGCTGGGATTAAAGGTCTGCACCACCACACCCAGCTTTATAACAATTTTTGAATGAGACACAGAGACCTCTCAGATAGACTCACAGACGTGATTAAACCATGTGCAGATCCCCCTTTACTTTATTTTGAATTGTATTCTACTCTCTCTTGGCCCTCTCAGTTACTTCCCATAATTTCTTTGTGAGACAAATGGTCCAATAAAAATAAAGCCTGTTGTCCTTACCTGGACTTTCCAGCCCCCATGGTTTTGCTTTCCTAGCCTTTTACGGAGACATTAAGGCCATGCAAACTTCAACAAAGACCTTTAATCTTTTCATGTTGAAAAACCACTTCATCTGTTACCAGTTGCTGACCATTCTTGTCAGTGTGGCAGGCCCGTCAGAGAGGAAGCAGTCTACTGTTCCAGCTGATGTACTGCATGGCTTTCTTCAAGCCAAGGCACTACAGGTGCAAACACGGCAGCTGCCATCAGAAGCAGCTGATGCTAGGTCACAAACTCTACCATGTGCTGGGAAGAATCTATGGAGTATATCATATGAAAATATTTAAATTAGATATTCCACTAAATTTTGTTGAAGAAACTGGTGGCCAAGACAGTCCAGTAATGGATTACTGGAAATAATTATATGTATTCTCAAATCAGCAGGTCAGCTCATTCATAGACAAATCAACTGAATGTCTTGAATTACCTTTCCATTATGTGAGAATTTTAAAGATAGTCTGCATATGAGTCTATGGAAGATAAGATTGCTCCAAACAGATGTTCAAAAGCTGTGACCCACAAAATTATGCTGATTTTCCTGCATCCAGTCTCAGATCCAGGATAGCAAATGGATGTCGTCTCATCTGAGTTACTGGCAGAGCTTCCTGGCATGCTTTGCTGAAGAGATTGAAGAATAACGTATCAAAGCTTAGGGGCAAGTGTGAGTGACTGGTTACCGGTGACTGCTGTGCCTGGGGAAGATGAGAGTTTATGGATTACTGACCATCTCTGCTCTAGATGTGATTTCAGGATTAGTAAACCAGGCAAATCCTTGACAATTCCTTGCTTTTCTTCCTCTTACGTGCTACATTTTCATAGCTAAGATGTTTCTTCATTGATGAGTTTGGGTCTTGCTGGGAGAGGCCATGTCTTGATTAGATTCATATAGACGTTTAGTCAGCTCATTTAGGCATCGGTGGCCTTAATTCCTCCAGCAATGGCATTAACACCTCCACCAACATCTCCCCAGATGGAGCACTGGCCTGGCTCTCTAATTCAAGATGTGTCATTTCAAAGAAAAATGATATTTATTTAGGGGAAGAAAAAGTTTGTTTCAGTTTACATTTTATACTCCATCACTGAGAAGAGTCAGGGCAGGAACTCAAGGAGGAACTTGAAGCAGAAACCATGGCTGGCTCACAGACCCATACTTAGCTAGCTTTCTTTTTAGTTATTTTTTCAGGATGTCATACATTAGTACTACATTTACATCATTTCAGCCTCTCTCTTCCCCCCTTCCAACTCTGCCCATATGCCCCAACTTCCTCTCAATTTCATGACCTCTTCTTTAATTATTATATGTGCATACACACACACACACACACACACACACACACACACACACACACAACCTACTGGGTCTATTTACTGGTCTCTGTTTGTGTATATGTTTAGGGAATGAGCACTTGGAATTGGATAACCTATCAGGGAGCTTATCTGATTCTCCCTCTCTAAGTAGCTATTAATTTCCTGGAGGGCTTTGTGAAATTTCCCTCCTCCAAGTCGGTATGTCAACTAGTGTTGTCATTTTGCAGATCATGTCATTAAGGAGACTTAACTGTTGAGATTTCATAGGTGCTGTTTCCTTATCATGTATAGAAGACAAAGACACTGTTTAATAGCAGATGTCCTGGTTCTCTGGCTCTTACAATCTTTCCACTCCCTCTTCCACAGAACCCCTGAGCCACAGGTGTAGGGTTGCGTTGTAGCTGTATCAGTTAGGGATAGGAACTCCAAGGTCTAATTTCAAAATGTGCCATTTCAAAGAACAGAAGATTTTTAAAATACATTATTTATTCATTTTTTGAGTGTGAGTATTACATCCGCATGTATATAAGTGAACCTGTGATGTGCAGTGTCCACAGAGGTCAGAAGAGGGCATTGGATCCCCTGGAACTGGAATTAGGATGGTCGTTAGCCACTATGTGGGTGCCGGAAACCAAACCTGGGTCCTCTGCAAGAGCAGCCAGTGCTCTTTACCACAGAGCCATCCCTCCAGCCCCTAAAGAATAAATTACTTTTTTAAAAAAGACAAAAAAAAAGAGACATTTGGCAAGGCATGGTGGCACATGCCTTTAATCCCAGCACTCAGGAGGTAGAGCCAGATGGATCTCTGTAAATTTGAGGTCAGCCTGATCTACATAGAAAGTTCAAGGTCAGCTGGGGCTACAAGTGAGCCCCTGTCTCAAAAACAGGAGTTGGGGGGGTGGGTCCTCTGTTCTTGCTCTCATGCTTTGTCTTTCAACAATATTCAGTTCTGCAGTTCTGGTAAAACTCTTTGCACTTTATTCTGTTCTCTCCTGTCCCTATCCAATATTAATTGTGACCTTTGGCCAAAATGCAATGTTTACTTTAGATTTTATATCCATCTTCTTTGTCCATGAACGTGAATACTGTATGATGTAGAACTGTGTACTGGGTTCAGTTTGAGGCTTTATCTCCAGGTGCTCATCTGGGTGGATTGATTCATTGGTCACACAGGTCCTCTTGCAAGGCTGCAGGAGCATAGAGCTGGACTGCTGGGATGGAGATGATGGAATGCCCATAATTTATCATGGACATACACTGACCACCAAGATCCCCTTCAAGGTAATGCTTCACCAAATTACACTTTAAGTCACAGATTCTTTGCTGGATCTGAAAAAAAGACTCATAAAGCATGTGCAGTACTATGTGGGGCATGCACAGGTTCATTTTTCTGGGATTTGATCTTAGAACACTCACTAGATTCTTATCCAACTAAAGTTTTAATAAGCTTCTGTTAGAACATAATGATACTGTTGCTATTTTTGCATAATAAAGTAGTAAGTAAAGACAAGATCTCTTGCTATAAGAATTAAAGGTCATTTACCCTGCTATCCTGCTGACAAAGGACAATATCATATTGTTAGGAGGTGAGTAAATAGTTAACATTACAAAAATAAGGTGAACCAGTTCCACCTGGAAGAAGATTCGCCTTATTAGATTGTTTCATAATCTCTGGGGTCTATGTAACATCATTTTTCTCTGAGCTGTGACCAGGCTGGAAAAGATGATTGTTATTATTATTATTATTATTATTTGGAAATGTGTATTATTATTGTTATTATCATCATTATTGTCTCATATGTAGAGATAGTGACTAAAATGCATTTTCTCTTCAACTCATTTTCTATATATCACTCTAAAAACTCTTGTACTGTGTATTGGTGGACGATTGTGTTTACAGACATACATAAAAAGATACATATATGTGGGGCTGGAGAGAAAGCTGAGTGCTTAAGCACACTGGTTGCTCTTCTAGAGAACTCTGGTTGGGTTCTCAGTCCCCACATAACAACCATCTGTAACTCCAGTTCCAGGGGATCTGACACCCTGTTGCAGCCTTCACAGACATTGAATGCATCTGGGGCAGTTCTATATATGCAGGCAAAACACTCATACATAAAATAAAATAAATAAATCAAAACCAATTTTAAATACATGATATGTGCCTTATTGCTCCAAATAGATTGACTCTTTCAAAGTATCCTAGGCTTCATTATATTTTATGCTGCGTATGAAACAATGTCTTTTACTTACAGTATTCTTTCTAGGTGTATATTAATTTATTCAAGTCAACATAGTGAGAGCTGTTTCTTGCAATTTGAGAACAAGGCTTACTATGAACAGTGTGATGACTTTATACAAAATAGTCTATTCTCTTGCTTAGTGTAAAATACATTCAACCCTTCCTAGTCATGAGTGCTACACAACAGATTCAACTGTCCAACCATGGGTCTAAAAATCAGGGGAAAATGTATCTATGTTGAAATTGTATGGGCATTTTTGTCGTCGTTATTTCTGAAATAATGTATCTATATTGAACCAGGGAGTCTAAGTAATCTAGAAATTATTTGGAATACATATATGTAGATTATATTCAAATATTATGTCATTTTATGTGAGTGTTGAGCATCATATAAAAGTCAGTATTGGCAGGAATCTTAGAATAAATCTCCCACACATCTAGAGAAATGACTGTACATTTGAAAAGATAAAAATCACTTTGAACCAGAATCTGATGAATGTAACACTTAAGATATTTTCTGTGGCTGAGTACCTGTCTTCTGACCACTGTGGACAGATATCTGACTCTAATCAGTTATTTGGCCCTCACAGGAAGTTGTGGAAGCCATTGATCGAAGTGCCTTCATCACCTCTGACCTGCCAATCATCATATCCATTGAGAACCACTGTTCATTGCCTCAGCAACGAAAAATGGCAGAAATTTTTAAGGTGAGCTCCCTCTTGGGAGGGATGTTGTCTTGGCTATTGACTTGTAGCTGTGGTTGAGGTCTGTATGGGGCCAGCGTGAGCCACACCACAGCTGGACTTCAACCATGAAGCATGTACTACTGGTAGGGTCCCACACATCTGAAAAGTGGCTTTACCTAAATAGCTTGGACCTGTTCTATAATGGTCCCTCTTTTTCAGCTGTAGGCATGCAGGTATTGTTCTCCGTTTTTGTTTTTTGCTTTTTTTTACCCTTTCCAGAAAGCCTTAGGAGGTAAGTACAGACCAATTCTCCAACATTCCTGATGCCACAAGTCAGGAATACTTGGCAGTTGTACATGGAAAAACTGAAAATGTTTCAGAGAAAGTCTTGCAACCCAAACTATGTTGTAGGAATCCAAGCTAGCAAGTTAGACTATTCAGAGCAGTTGCTATATAAATAGTCAGCTTCCTTATACAAAGGAAGTGTAATATGGACAGACTTCAGAGAAGATAGTCCATTAGACTTCCTCTATCCCCAATTAGAGAAGCATTTGTGGCAAGGTAGCTCTCATGGAAGGATAAGGTACTGACAGAAGAAATGTCCTCCAACACTAATGACAGCAAAGCTTCAGCTTGTCATGTTGATTTTTATTCTTATTTAATTAAAGATAATTAGAAATTTAATGGGGCTGGAGAAATGACTCAGAGGTTAAGAGCACTGGCTGCTGTTGCAGAGGACCTGGGTTTGGTTCCCAGCATGGTCTCCACATGGCAGCTAACAATCATCTGTCACTCCAGTTCCAGGTGAATTCATTCCAGTTCCAGGTGAATTCGACACCTTCTTCTGACTGCCGTGGGCATTGCATGACATGGATGCACTTACATACATATAGGCAATACACTAATATGCTTAAAATAAAAATAGATAAAATATTAAAGATAACTAGAAATTTAAATGGCCACGTTTTTCTATCTTCATCTTAATCACTCTGTGTCTAACCGTCATTTACAACCTCCTTGTGAGACACATTCTGCTTTGGAGACCAATGCTCATAAGTCCTTGAGAAAATGGTGTCTATTCTTCACCCTGTCTTGAAGCAAATTCTCCCTGTTTTCTTCATCTTTTTCTCACTCTTTATCTGTTCCAAGGTTTCTATGCTTCTTCTTATCCTCACTGGGAATTAAACAATGTTGTACAAGTCACAATCTCTTATGGAATCTCTGTTTTCTTCTTTAATACATCAGACCCCAGAACATTTTCCTAAATGATCACAGCTGGTCCCCTCTACAGAGTGACTTTGGTCTTCCCCTGTCCTGAACACATCCCTTCCTTCCAGTAGGAAACTGCCAAGAGATAAACAATTCCTTCCCTACCTAGTTCCCCTTCCTTGGATTTATAAAACAATTCAACCAGGCTGAAATATTTAGTATATTTAGGAAATATAAATGTATTTATCAAGTAGAGATAAAAGGCATTGATGGTGTGTTTTCCTTTCTTTGTAGAATGTATTTGGAGAAAAACTGGTGGCTAAATTCTTATTTGAGACTGATTTCTCAGATGATCCAATGCTTCCCTCACCTGACCAACTTAGGAGAAAAGTACTTCTTAAAAATAAGAAGCTAAAGGCCCATCAGACACCAGTGGACATCTTAAAGCAAAAGGTATTCCTTTCTTGTTAAGCAGGCTAGGAATATGCTGTAGGCTCAGGACAAGGAAATTAATGTCATTTGGATCTTTCAGATAACCTGCTACATAGTGATTTTTTTTATTTTAAATTATGTGTATATGTGTATGTCTGTGTGGGTGCATGTCTGTGTAGGCATATGCATGTGAGAGTAGGTGCCTGAGGAGGCCAGAAGAGGGTTTTGAATCACCTGGTACTAGAGGTACAAGTGGTTGTGAGCTATCTGATGCTGATCCTGGGAACTCAGCTCAGGTCCTCTGCAAGAACCTTAACTGCTGAGCCGTCTCACCGGCCCTGATAGCCAGGTTTTGAGGATTGAGTTCCCTTAAATGATATGCTCGATTTAGGGCTTCCTATGAACCAATACAAATCTCTCACCACAGCAACCTATTTACCTTGTGGAATTGTGCCCATTAGAATGTACCTCCATTATTTAATTTATTCTGGGTGGAATGGTATGAGACTCTTGTCTCTAGAACCAGGTTTGAGGGTCAGTCAGTCCCCTAATGGTTGTTATAGTTCCCTTTCAGGAGGTAACTTAGACCTGGAGACTAATCACAGCAGCATGTTGACCATAAGGTGCTTCTACTCCCACCTCATGCGCAGAGAGCTGTGCTTAAACCCCGGCCTGTACAGATGGGTCCAGGATGCTGAATTCCTATGCCAGCCACTTATCCCAAAAAATGGTGGCTGCCAAAATGACTTGGACCGCTTAGGGGGACACTGATGGCTATAAATCAGTGCTTTTCAGACTTACAGCAATCAAGAGTGGCTACATGAAGCTCTGGCACATAAGGAGGTAGAATGCTACAGTGCCAGGAGCTTCAGATTTTTCTCTGAAATCCTGCAGGCCTCTTGGCCTTGCTCCATTTATGCTCTAGAATCAGCACAGTAAATTTGGAATCTTTGTTCTAGGTCTTTAATTTCAAAATGCCAAGTCAAAGTGTCCAGTTTCACTTATTAATAGTTGAATTGTCTAATTGGAGCAACCATCCAACCTTCTCAAAACCAAACTCAAGCAGGGTCTGAGTTTAAATCCTGATGCTATACAGCACGAAGGAGGAGTATTAGGATTATAAGTATGTGCTACCATGTCCAGCTCTACATTTTAAGAATATTAAAAATCTTATCACAAGTTGAAACCCAGGATATATCATTGATTAGCATATCATTTATTATTTATATCTATACATCTATAAATATTACATTCAAAATAGTTCTCACTGTTACATTAATTAGCCTTAGCTGCTAGACTTGATTTCTGTCAGAAAAGGTCTGAATTTGTTTTTAAATTCAAATAAGCATTGTTTTATCCCTATGATGGCCATCTTGATTTTGAACTTCTCTTCTAAGATGAACATAAGGCAAGAAAGAGAGGGAAAGGAGGAGGAAGTGGGTCCTTGAAGGTGTTAGTTGCACAGATGGAATGGTGCTTCCTGGTCCCCTTAGTGAGAGTTATACTTCTCTTTTAAAAGATGGAAAAGAACACTGGTGAAAGAGATGTAGAAGGAAGAGCTAGTAGTCAACTATTAGCTTACTGTCAGCAAGGCTATGTGCTGACAGGTGCTCACACAGAAATGCTGATGGTCCAGAAGTAGATTTCTTTAAACAGGACCTGAAGCTGCATATCCTAGATATCTCTATACTCTGGAAATACACATCCCCCACATACAACCCTAAGCCAAGAGTTGTATAATCAGCCACCCTCAGAAACCAAGCAAAAAGACCAGTGTGAGGAGCCAGCTGGATATATGACAGATGGGAATGGTGAGGACAGAAATGGAATGTGTGTGCTCCTCCAAATGAACAGCTCTAGTTAAATTGGGGGTTTTTATTTTTTTTAATTTTTAGACCCATTTTAAACGAATTAAAAATTTTATGTGCACAGAGCACCCATGGTTTGTACCTGTAATTCTAGCTACTCAGGAAGCTGAGGCAGGAGGATCACCTGAGCCCAAGAACTGGGGACCAATTTGGGCAACATAGTAAGATCTTACTGCTCTCAAAAAGAAAAATGTCACACTAGCCAAGCAAGTCTGACTTGGAGTTTGAAGTTCTCCCAAGGCCCAGGGGTTTCAGAACTTCTTAGGTACACTTCTGTCCTGACCTGCACCCTTAAAACTGCTCCAGGAAACCAGGCATTTGGTCAGGTTCCAAAATCCATAAGAACTGTACTTGGGTTCTATAATGAAGTGTTTCAACTAAAATATCAGCATGTGTATGTTCTCTCTGACTGGTCTTCCTCTGATGCTGTGTCAGTAACTGGGCACCCAGCAGGGATGTTATTTCTTCCAAAACACTCTTCTCTCAGATTGGGTTTGATTTTTTTCCGTTTTTATCTTTATTTTATTTTGTTTTGTTTGTAATATTTTACTTATTATTTTTATTTTAAATGTATGAGTATGTTGCCTGCATGTATGTAAAAACACCCGTATAGTGCAATGCTTGAAACGGTCTCTCAGAAGAGAGCATCAGATCCTCTGGAACTGGAGCTTAGAACAATTGTTAGCCACCATGTGTATTCTGGGAACCGAACCTGGGTCCTTTGCACAAGCAGTCAGTGCTCTCTTAACCACTGAGTCCCAGGAGCTTGTAGGATTCTATTTCCATATGGTCATAAACCTCCTCCTGACTCTTACAGTCTTTCAACCCCCTCTTCCACAATGGTCCCTGGGCCCTGGGTGAGTGAAGCTTAATATTGGAGTCCTGTCCAGGGACCCACACTCTGCAGACTCCTAATCTTGGCCAGTTGTGACCTTTTATGTTCCTGGCCCTCTGTTGCATGATGGAGCTTCATCAATGAGAGCTGAGAGATTCATTGGTGTCCTCTTTACCCCTTGTTCTTTGTTGTGTGAGGCTCATGTGTAGAGGTTGCGTTGTAGATGTGCCACTTAGGCTTCGGCAATTCACAGACAATGTCTCTGTGTGACCAGTTGTGGCGTTCTGTAATAGTCTCCATCTGGTGCAAAAGAAACTTCTTGCATGAGTGGTGACTGGCTCTGTTTTTTATACACATCAAGCTTCCTAAATTTTTTAAAGACTGGTTATTACTCTTTTTAATGGGGTTGAGGGTACGTGCAGGGTTACAGGTGCCTTCTGAGGCCAGAGCCATGGGCTCCCTCCGGAGCTGCCGTCACAAGTGCGCGCTCTAAACTGCTGAGCCATCTCTCCAGCCTCAAGTTTCCTAAAAGTTCTAAGCCTGCTTTGTTAATTTGATTTATAGCTTAGATAATGTCTGTTGAAAAAGTGTTCTTTAAACCAGCAATTATTCTTTTGGTCTGTTTGTCCATAGGGATTCCAACATTGTTCTCAAGGTCAGAGGACTCTACATATTATTTTAAGAAGGAAAGGTTTTTTTCGGTTTCTTAGTAGAAACTTCCTGTCCTAAAATTGATGAGCTGTTTCACTCAGTCACTTGGGACTGATGCTGGTTTTCTAAGCATCAGATTTTTCTTGCAGGATTTTCCCAGGAGCCTAGGGAACTGGGCACGGCACACAGGTTACTTGGGATTATTTCTAAAAGCTCCAGGATTCTTCCTGTAAGGATGTTGACATTCACTCAAAGTTATAATAAGGGTTTTTAGGTCAAAGTCTGGGTGATTGTGGCAGTCCCAACCAGCTAGGCTCAACCACCAGTCTCCAGTATGCCAATTAAAGGCACAAGTAATGGTTCACAGCAAAAAGATGCGACCACATTAGGAGGAGGATCAGATAAAGGAATTCAGTGACCCCCAAATCCATCTTCAGGGAACTGACAGGTGCTTTAGGTTTAGAAACAAGGCAAGAGGTCTGTATAATTAAGCAACTAAAGTCAGAGTGTGGTCAAGCCTATGTGTCTCAGCTCTGGTCCTGTCAGATGGTCCATATAGCTTTTAAGTACTTCCTCGCTCAAGTGAATCCAAATAGCTAATTGCTACTAATAACGGTAATAAGCATTAGGTGGAGGTTTTGAAGGTTTGGGCGAGAGCCCAGCAGGTTTGCCTATGTAATCTAACTCTTGGTATTTTCCAGGCTCATCAGTTAGCATCTATGCAAGCACAGGCTTACAATGGTGGAAATGCCAATCCCCTAACCACCAATAACGAGGAAGAGGAAGATGAAGAGGATGAATATGATTATGATTATGAATCCCTTTCGGATGGTAAGAGAAACAGAATCTAGCCCTGTGTGCAGGGAAATACTTAGGTGATATGTTTCCCTTTGCGCTCACAGAAATAAATCTGAAGCTCTATAGATCAGCAGTACAGATTGTTATAATCCTCTCTGAGTTTCTGAATCTGGTCACTTAGGACCAAGGAAAACAAGGATTTTGTTAACAATTGCAGCCATGCTCCAGGAAGATAAGGATCTCTCAAGAAGCAATGAGGGTGGGGGAAGGGGAGTGTCGTTCCTGAAATGGGTTTCTAGAGGAAGAGATGGAATAATAGCGGAAAACCACATTTTCAGCCTTTGGGTTCCTAACCTGGCAGAGGTTCTTGGCAGGAAGTTCAGATTGTGGCTGAATCCTTTCCCTCTCCTATGCCATCTGCAGGAAGCAGCATCCTGACTCCGCGCTCTCTTTCTCACTGTCACTCTGACACGCTGGCATTCTAGCTCTGAAAAGAAACGCCCAATTCCCCTCCCTTCCCGTTGTCAGATTACTAAACCAACAAGACTTTTTCCTCTGGCCCCACCAAAGAAAAATATGAGTGACAGCTGATGACACAATAAAAAAACGCCAGATGAATCACGTTAACCATAGGTTACCAATGGAGGGTTCTTCTCCTGTGAGATACTAAGTTCATTTGTGTTTCATTTGCACTTAATTAGTGTCATTTGCTGGAGATGACAAACTGTTTCCTCTAACACCATTGCTGATGGCAGACTCTCCCTTGGGTGACCTCTGAAAGACAACAGTACTCCAAGGAGAAAATGCCAAGGTGCCTAATTACATAAACTTTAAAAAATATGATATGATACAGGGTCTCTTTTTAGTTCAGGCTGGCCTAGAACTCTTAATCCTCCTGTTGAGAAAGGGAGAGACAGTCTCTTTCAAGGATGAGACTCTTGATAGGTTAGCCAGGCTCGGTGGATGGACCCACACTAAAGGACATTTGGGGACACAAATTAGACTCTATATAATAGAGTACGTAAAACTGGGGGGAGGTCAGGTAAGGAAGGGGATCTAAATACCATCAAATTATATTGTATGAAAATCACAAAATTTCAATAAAAAAATTTTTTTAAGTTATTCTAGTAGCTGGAAAATCAGCTCAGTAGTTAACAGCACTGGCTGCTTTTCCAGAGGAACTGGATTTGGCTTCCAACATCTACATGATGGCTAACAACTGTTGGTAACTCCTATTCCAGGGAATCCAGTGCCCTCTTCTGGCCTCCATGAGCACTGCATGCATATGGTATACTTACACCCATGCAGACAAAACACTCATATACATAAAATAAATAAAATGTAAAAGGTCTTTTTAAAAGTCTGCGTGCAGTTGAGGAGTTCCACAAGCCCCCAGGGGCCCTCAGAGACACCAGGTTTAGAACCCATCTCAGAAGCCAAGGTGCCCAGTTTATCACCCTGGGATAAACAACTCTAGGCCTCACAGGTTCCATAAGATGAGGGAATTCATAAAATGCCCCTTTTACATATAAAAATGTGCTTATGTATAGCTGTAGAGTTATTTCAAGAAAACTCAAAGGAAGTTGCATATGAGAATCATGCCTTTTAGGGACTGCTACTGTGCCTTTTGGATCACACATTTGTAATGAATATTTACTTCATTGAATTTAATGAAACAATAACCTGTTGCTTACCTTGGCTAGGTTTCAACATACATTGGAGCACATATGTGTACCTACGACTTGATGTTGGCATGGTCTATGACAATGAATGCATGATTCTAACAAATTAACTTATTTCTCTAGATAATAAAGTCAGATAATGAATGTTACAATTCTCACTAAAAATATGTAATATGAATGTGGCAGCTTTGAGCATGATTGGCATTAACAATGTTGCTTTTTTATTTTGAGACCATCTCTCATGCTATCCTGGCTGGCCTTGAATTTTCTGTGTAGCCAAGGATGACTTTGAACTCCTGATCCCTCTGCTGCCCCAGTGCTGGGATTGGCTATATTTATATTATTGCTAGTCCTAGTATCTTGTGATGGTAAATATCAATTTACTCTATGGGTCACCTCTTGTTTCAGTTGTCTCCTAATCTAAGCTATTGTAACCTGTTCTTTGCTTCATGCCTTTTTAACTGGCTGTCTTAATTCTCCTTACCTTGTTCTCTTTCTGATTCTGCTTTTCTGTAGCGGATGTCCTTACTGCTTCCCCTGCTCCTAACGGTCAGGAAGGTAAAAGCCATTCCATTCAAACTGAGTATTTTAGCTGCATGAATGTCAGCATCCTGTTTCTACTTTCTTGGATCTGATTAGCATGACATTGTGACACTTCTGTGGTTATAAATGTAGTGAAATGACTGATTTCTTGGTCACCTGCATGTCCTCATTTGCCGTTAGGATATTTTGGTCTAAGCATTTGTGGTCTGATGCGATAGGAAATCTCTAATGAGATGCTAGCTTTCTTGTGTTTCACTTTAGAAGTGTACGATTTTTATATACCTTTTACACTTCTACACTCATTCTGAATACAGAGGCCAAACAAGGGACAATCCAAGATTATCTGCCATACTTAAAAATCTTCACATTCCTGTTAAGATTATCACTTAAAAATAACAATCATGGGGCTGCAGAGATGGCCCAGCAGTTAAGAGCACTGGCTGCTCTTGCAGAGGACCTGGGTTCAATTCCCAGCACCCACATGGTAGCTAACAACCCTCCATAACTCCAGTTCCAGGGAAATCCAACACCCTCGTCTGAGCTCTGTGGGCACTGCATGACCCCAGTGCACTCACACACATGCAGGCAGTGCACTCATACACACACAAAAAAAGTTTAAAATAATTTTTTTTTAAATCATGAAAACTTTAACAATAAATCTTTTCCCATGAATATTGGTTTTGACATTTCTGGGGGTAAAAGAGGCAAATAGCTTCATTTCAAAGGAAGGCTAGATAGGTGATAGATTGATGGATGGATGGATAGATAGATAGATACATACATAGATCTATCTATACATCATCATCATCTAGAAGCACTTCAGCCACCAGATTTTGCTCAAACCTGTAAGCCATCACCTTCTGGGCACAGATTAGTTCCCACGATGTTTCCCCAGCTCCAGTCCTCTGTGGGAAATGTGCATTCTCATTTAGATTATGCCTCAGTGGCACCAAAACTACTGGCAAATGAGTCAATTAAATTGAAACAGAAACTAAATACATAACCCAAGTTTTAAAATTATGCTCCAAGCCATCATTTGGTAACATGTAACCAGTGCCTCAGTCTTGTAGATATGTGCAAGAAACTAGGTGTCCTCACAGTGATGTACAAGTAGTCCTTGCAGAAGGGTTTGGTTCATTCTCACCGAAGCCTCATAACTCATTTTCAGATAACATTCTAGAAGACAGACCTGAAAATAAATCATGTGCTGACAAGCTTCAGTTTGAGTATAATGAAGAAATCCCAAAGAGAATAAAGAAAGCAGACAACTCTTCTTGCAACAAAGGGAAGGTAGGAGACAAGTTTCTATTATATGATTTTTGAACCTTGGTATTCTGTCACTTGTAGATGGGAGTTCACTTCTTTTTCCTTCCTTCATTTGTCCCTCACTTTCTCTGAGATGCCAAAACCCACATGGTAATGTTATGGGACACCCACCTGCCACTTGCCATTAATTCATCCAGCCAGTACACCTTCTACAGGTATATGTGTGGCAGGTACTGGAAAGGCACAGGAGGTGGTTTAGTGATGGAGACAGATCCGTAAACCACGCTGATAGGTAAATGAAAAGAGGAATCAAGGACAGGTGCTCAGAGAAGATGCTGTTTGAGAAGGAAGATCTGACCAAGTATATAGAAATGGAGCATTCAGGCCAAGAGGACACCTGGTTGTTCAGGAAATTGCAAAAGGTTTTAAAGGCATTTGTCCTAAGAGAAAAGATGCCCAGACTGTGAAGAGTTAGCAGGGATAACACAGAGACTAGAGACACACCAGACACCCAACGCTCACCCTCAGGTGCTCAGAGCTCACCCTCAGGTGCTTGCAGCATATGGACACTGAGCCAATCAGTACAGCCGAAGCACTATCATTGGAGGATAGAATCTTCAAGTACCAAAAAGTTGAGCCAAAGCAGATGTATTCGATCCTCTATTAATTCACAGATGTATTTATTCTCCTCCATGTGTAAAGCATGTATTCTGCTCTGAGAGAAACAAAGGATGAATTGCCTCAGAAAACTTATCTTCCAGCAAAGGAACTAGGACACAAGTATGGAGAAATACCGAACAAGGGAAGGCAGGTGCCAATAGGAGAGAAGTACAGAGAACAGCTTTGGGGATGCAGTGAGGGGCTAAGACCATCTGTATAAATCGATATCATTATCCTTTGCTAGGTGTATGACATGGAGCTGGGAGAAGAGTTTTATCTTCCTCAGAATAAAAAGGAAAGCAGACAGATTGCACCAGAGCTCTCTGACCTTGTCATCTATTGCCAAGCAGTAAAATTTCCTGGTAAGAGTAGTCGGTGGTTTCTATAACATTTAAAATTATCAAAGGATGAGAGCATAAACTATTTGTCTGATCAAGCGTTGTGAGCACTCCAAAATAACTAAATTCTGTGACTGAAATCATGTTATAATACCTTCAGAATATTTGTTTTTCTGATGCACTTGAGGAAATATATCATTGTTTGTTTTCTAGACTACGCTGTTTTTTCATAATAGTTACTAACACTAATCACATAACATCTAACTAAAACATATTAAACATGAGTTACCGTAGTTTGTGCTAAATAGTTTATATAAATGACCTCTTTGACTATTCATAATATTCTTTGAAATTGGTGTTATTTTTATTTTAAATAAAATAAAATCTGATGTATCAATTAATTGGCCTAAGATTTCAGAGCATACCAGTAAAGATTCTTGTTTGAAAAGTACAGAAATTGAATTAAGCAAAGAAAGAAATTTGGCAGCTCATATACTAAAGAATGTAGTGTGAAGCTATGTAAGTCTCAGACACAGCCCTGTCCAGGGTGCATGCCTTCCCTCCCCCAGTTTGTTACTCTCTCCTCAGCCAGTGTTGGCTTATTCCCTTTGTACTTGGAAGAGAGCCATAGCAAACTAGCCCCAGAGATTCCCAGACTCAGCTTTAGTGTGAGATTCCTTCAGATCTTCCAGTAGAAGTTTCATTGTTTCTCATTGGGTTCTTTTCCCAAACCTTAACCAATCCCTGTGACCAGGGGGCTGCAGTGCTCTTGACATCTGAAGCCAGAAGGATCACCACAAGGCCAGTCTGATCTGCATAACTCCTTGAGATGTGTAGTTGAGGCTCTACTCAAACCACAGGATGGAGGTTGTGGGAAGCGGGGACATTTTCCCATCTGGACATTTCTAGAAGAACAGTGAACTTAATGTTGATGATCCATTTTTTTTTAATGTGTGCATTTCAGTTAGTAAATGGTAGATTTATGGTTCTGTCTGTCTCCAAAGTCTGTGGCTACCCTGCCTCTCTCATTAGAATGTGCTATCAATGAGCTCAACCCAGCTGTGTATTCCGTAGATGGGGACAAGGAGGTAGGAAAGTCAGAAATAAATAAAGACATGAAAATCAGAAAAAAATAATCTCATACAAAAGAAGTTCCCATGCTCAAGATTAGGAGAAGAAAGAGCTGGGATTGGAGGATCGGTCTGAGTGTCACTAAGGAGGGCATGTAAATTGGCCTGTACTGGGGGGTCAAGATGTACTGAACTGAGGTTCTGGGAGCAGTACTTCTCACCCTGTGCCTGGCAAATAGGACAGAGGTACTGAGTTATTATATTGTATAATATTGCCTATTTGTATATTTAAAAATTAGATAACAGTGGCTTTTTAATTACAACAGAGGAAAAACTATAGCATTTTCTTCATTTTAAGTTTCTCCCAGTGACTGTAAACTTTTGGCAGTTGCTACCTGTTGTCAACTTGCAAATACTGTTAAAGAGAATGTAAGGGAATAATCAGCAACGATTTCAAATACTAACATGAAGGCAGCATTAAAATTTAGTTTCACAGGCTGTGATTTACATCACATGAGTATGCCATGAGCATCCTTATACCAAGGGAAGCTGTTTCATAATGAAGAAAGACTGTTTACCTGTCAGCATTGTGGCTAGCACATCCTCTACCATCAGTCAAGTGTGAGGGCAACACTATTCAAGAAGCATACTTAGCCAGTGACACACTTCTCTAATCCTACTGCTCAAAAGGTAGAACAAGTTTGAGGCCAGCCTTAATAGTGAATTCAAGGCCAGCCTGGACTATAGAGAAAAAAGAATTATAATTGCTGCATCTTTTGTAGATTTCTGTGACACTAGACATACCCAAACCATTCTACTGACTTTATCTTTTCTCAGGTACTGAATAAATTGGGTGCACAAAATCCCATAGATAAACGAATTCAATGTGAAAGATAAAGTTATACTAAATAGAGAATTGTGACAGGGTCGGGGGTTATTTGGCCCAATCTCTGACTTGAAGTAGAGGATAAGCATGTGGTTATTTGGCTTTTTATAAAATTCCAGGTATATTATTTGAAAGCATTTACATACATAGCACATAATTCTTTTTAAAGATTTTTGTTGTTGTTGTTTTGAGACAGGGTTTTCCTATAGCACCAGCTAGCCTGGAATTTGCTATGAAGACCAGGCTGACCTTGAATTCACAAAGATAAAGATTTATTATTTTTAATATTTTATTATTTTTATTTTACATGTCTGAGTGTGTTGCCTGCATATATGTAAGTGTGCCTGTGTCATGCAATGCCCATGGAGGTCAGAATTAGGCATTGGATTCCCCTGGAACGGGAGGTACAGATGGTTGTTAGCCACCATGCAGCAATCGAACCCCAGTCTTCTGCAAGAGCAGCCAAAGCTCTTAACTGCTGAGCCATCTCTCCATTCCCAAGATTTATTTTTTATTTTTATTTATATGTTTGTGTGTCTACCATGGGTATGAGCAGATATCTGGAGAAATCAGAAGAGGATCTCAGATCCCCTGAAGCTACAGTTACAGGTGGTTGTGAGCTGCCCAATATGGGTGCTGGGAACTGAACCTGGGTCCTCTGAAAGGGCAACCAGTGCTCTTAACTATTAAGCCATCTCTCTAGCCACAAGATAGTACATACCTTTTTAGCAATCAAAGTTTCTTTAGTCTGCCTCTAATTTTATTTCTTTCTCAGAGCAATTAAGCTGTGTCATTAGAATCACTATTATAATACCTTCCAAGCATTTATTGTTATTATAACAATACTAATGTACATGAAGAAAATATAAAATGTTTGTTACTTCATTGATTTTATAGTTGGTCAGTTTAATTGGTAAGTTGCATTATTCCATTTCAGTGTATCACCCTTTCACCTTCCCAAGTCCTATCCCATGAGCCATGTTCAAAACCCCTGCAGAATCTGGGTCCAATGGCACAATCTGGTAATTCCATCCCCTTCAGAGGCTGAGGCAGGATTGTAAATTCAAGGCTTGCCTACAGAACAATTTCAGGGACCATCCTACATAAGTTAACATGACCCTGTCTCAAAATTAAAATCAACAAAAGAGACGGGGATATAGCTCAGTAATAGAACCTCTCCTGGCATTTGTAAGACCAGAGGCTCAAGTCCACTAAATAAGATTAAAATAAAAGAAAGCAAAAACAAAACCTATAGAGTAACCCAAGACTCCACATAATTTTTCCACAATCATGAATGTATTTATTGTCAGGGCAAGAGCCATAATTCAGGTATCAGAATTCCTGTGTTCTTTGTACACATCATCTGTCTTTTTAAGGGCCAAGGAAATAGCTAAGTTTTTATGTTTATATTTGCTGTAGGATTTGTTTCTCGGTTACAGTTAACCTTTACATCTCCATGTTTTTTTTTCTCCCTCCTTCTAATAAAAAAGAGGGGAAGACACAATATTGTTCTCATATCATGCCACTTTCTTAGTTTCTGGATACTTCCTGGCAAGATCCCCTGCATCCCTTGCTCTCATCAAGCATATACCATGGTCTTTCTCACAATATGGTCTTTGCTCAGACAGCGTACTCAGGCTGAGAATGCAGCTCGGCAAATGAATCCTTGCCTAGCAAACACGAATCCCTGGATTCCATTCCCAGCACCACAGAAAAGAAAAGAGAATGGTTTAACTTGGCCCCTCCTTCCTGCTCCTGGCTGCTACTGCTCAAAGGGTCCCTGTGAAGGATCTGAGACTCTGCAACGCATCGTGGTATCTTCTTTAAGAAACCGCTATGCTTTTGTATGTCTCCTGACTCTATTTCCTATAGCCACTATCCCCAGAATTGACCCCAAAAAAAGTATAGTCAAGAGAAATATTGGGTGACAAAGTCATTGGCCAAGGCATTGGTCAAAGTCCTAGGCTCTTAGATACAAAAATGGATGTGATTAGTCTTGTGTGTGACTTTGACCAACACAAATCCCCTCTCTGAGCCTCAGTTTTCTGACTCGGTGTCTCTGCTTTTGAACACTTCTCTATCCTGTCTCTGGTGATGTTCTTGCAAGGTTCACTTTTATCTCAAAGACCTTCAATTAAGGAGTCACTTTCTAAAAGTTGTAGACACCAAGAATGATTTGGAGTCAGCTGGTTTCTTTGGAACCCTGAAATCACTCTTCTTCCACTGAAGCTAGGTCTGTGTGCTGTCCATTCATTTTCTCATTCAGCAAATATGTATTAAGTTCCTGCTATGAATCGGGCGATGTGCCTGACATAAAAGATCCAGGGAGTGATTGGACTGGCTGTGAGAAAGGGAAGCCACAAGACTTCATCATCATATCTTTTGCATTGACTCCTCAGACTGTTCCTGTGAGTGAGCTCCTATAATCACATCCATTTTGTAGATAAGGAAAATCTGAGACTCTAAAGTCTTGGATCATGCCAGAATTATTTGAATGTGGACAATATGATCTTGAAGCCCAGACTCATAATCACTCTTTCATCTTCCTAAATTGAGTTGATAGCCTCTGAAAGTAAAAGCATGCTCTTTACATGCAATTACAAAAGTATTTCAAGGGGCTGGAGAGATGGCTCAGTGGTTAAGGGTATTGACTGCTCTTGCAGAGGGCCTGGGTTCAGTTCCCAGTTCCCACATGGCAGCCAACAGCCATCCATAGCTCCAATTCCAGGGGATCTGATGTCCTCTTCTGGCCTCCATGGGCATTGCACGACACGGGTGCACTTAAATACATGCAGGAAAAAAAACATTCTTACACATAAGTTAAAAGTAAATCAATCAAAAAATGTTTTAATATTTCAGACACATAATTCACTATATGCATATGATTTTGTAAATATTTTATAATTTTGCAATGCTTGTTGTACTTGTCTAGAAGTTAAATGATGCACTTTGCTATAATTGCCTACAACACTATTACCAGCCATGTTAAAAATGCTAGTAGGTCTTCTGTACTGGGTTACAAGGGAGTAGTAAGACTGTAAAATAAACATTGACAAGGATGGAAAATGTTGAGCTTCTTTGCCTGTAGCTTTTGGCTTATTTATTTTTGTTTTATGAGAACAGGCCTGTCAACTCTAAATTCATCTGGCTCTAGCAGAGGAAAAGAAAGGAAAAGCAGGAAGTCCATTTTTGGCAACAATCCTGGCAGAATGAGCCCAGGGGAGACAGCATCATTTAACAAAACATCTGGAAAAAGTAAAGTCACCTTCTTCCAGTATCTCTGCTTGATCCTGCATGCTAGATGATTCAGATATTTTGCGATCTGACCACTTCCCTTGAATTTCTTAATTCATTTTTATTTTCACTATCCAAGTATGACATAAATATTTTTAAATTGTTAATTTGTTCTTTTAACTCACTAAAAATAGCCTTTCACTGAAGATATGCTAGCATTGCTTGTCTCAAAAGTAAAATTGGAAACACCTTAAACTGTTCTGGTGGTTCCTGGAACAGCACTCTATCCGGAACATCTATCCATTTTATTTCTAATTACTTTTTATTACAAAAGTAATAAATTCTCATAGTTAAAAACTCAAATAATACATAAGATGATTAAAATTCCTTTCCACTCTCAGCATCCTGATGCTGTTTCCCAGAGTCGACTACTGGGAAGCTTATCAGATTTTGTTCAAGAAAAATAAAATCTTTTTAAAGAAAATCCAAATGGGATGTAGTCAAACATACTTGTACAATTTAATACTTGCTATAAATTTGCACACACTGTTTTGTACATTTCTCTCATATCGTCTTTCATGCCTGTGTGGTATCCCATTATGTGGAAAAACTGACGTTTATTTAACTACTTCATCGTTGATACAGTATTTGGGTTGCTTCCTGTTTTTGTTTTTTGAAGGTTTTATACACCTGCCTATAGAGTTTATATCTGGGAAACTATACCACGGAACCCATGAAGTGATAAGCCAAGGAACTCTCGAGCTTTTAATTTACATCAGTGTTGCTGTCCTCATTTTATTTACTTATTTTATTTATTTTTTATTTTTTATTTTTTTGTCTATTTCTGTTGCTGGGGCTTGAACCCAGTGCCTTGTGCATGCTGAAATGTGTGCTCTACCAACCACTGATCTATACCCCAGCTTGCTACCCTCATTTAAAAACTCAGTGTTTCAAGGAAGCAGACTAGTTCACAAGTAAGATTCAAGATATGTTCTGTTGTCTTGTTTGACTGTTCATTGGCTGTGCTGTTAAAGTTCTGACACTAATCTAAGGATAATCTTTTGGGGGTTTTAGGTTCCTCTGAAGGAATTCGGCAAACCTGGGAGGAATCTTCTTCCCCACTCAACCCAACCACATCCCTCAGCGCTATCATCAGAACCCCCAAATGCTATCATATCTCATCACTGAATGAAAATGCCGCCAAACGTCTGTGTCGTAGGTATTCGCAGAAACTGATCCAACACACAGCCAGCCAGCTGCTGAGGACGTACCCCGCAGCCACCCGCATCGACTCATCCAATCCCAACCCCCTCATGTTCTGGCTCCATGGGATACAGCTTGTGGCACTCAACTACCAGACAGATGGTAAGGGGCCTGCGTCCTTACCACTCTCATCTCATGTTTCAGTAGCTGCTGTTCCATGAATATTTGTTTTGTAGGAGCAAGAAAGAGTCTAGACTGAGGCACATATATATCAGGGGGGAACACAGTGAAAGACAGAAGGAAGCTGATACAGAATTGTGCTCCTGGTGTTTTAGAGTTAAGGTGATAGAAACAAACCTTGAAAGGGTTTAACCACAAACTGCTCTTGACAGAACTATATCCAGTTGGATTGTAAAGATCCTTAGAGGCAGGCATTGTCTGACATCACTTTGTTAACCCTTTTCACTATGCAATTGTTGTTGCGAGTCAGAAAGTAGTGTCCAGTGAACAGGGCCTCTCTGCACCTCCCTGAAATCCCAGCACTCTGGAGGTTGAAGGAAGAAGATCACCAGTTCAAGACCAGCTTGGGCCACAGCAAGCTTGTCTCAAGGAGAAAAAGTAGCAGTGTTACTCAAACACTGTGCAAATTGTCCCTTTGTTCAAGGTTGCAGGATGACTCGTAATAAGTTCAAGTTCTCTGGGAGTTTGGGAAATAAGGCATTTTGTTTCCACTTGGTGATGAAAGAAAGTGAGGAATGTTTCCTAGAAACTTATGCAAAAAACAGCCTGAACAACAGAGTGGCCAGCAGCCCCATCGTTCATCTCACATGAACTGAATCCAATCCTAACTGACCGTGCTGAACCATAAACCGCAGCTTGGCCCTGGTCCAGCTGAGAGCAGACCACAGCCTTTAGCTCCGGGATAGCTCAGCACCTGGCACTGGTATCTACGGCACCTACTACAGTCAGCACTAAAACATTCAGTCGGCGACATCAGCCATGTTTTGTTTTATTTTCCTTTGTTATCTTTACTATTTTCAATCAAAATGAAATGAAATGGTGCCGTTAAGTACCATACTCACATGGCTCCTGGCCCATATAAAGCACTGCACAGATGTTAACTCTTTCTAAGTGTGTTTGCTAAGTTATAAAAACAGTATGATTTGGACTCACAAATGGAAATAATGGCAAGATACTTTCAAAGTTGTAAAAGTTTTCTTTTCCATTTCTTTCCAATCTTTCACAAGTGGTCTGTGGGTTCACATCTCTATCTGTGGCTATGTCTAAGTCATCCTGGGTTATGATGAGACTTAAATATTTTAAGTACTCTGAAATAACTAGCAGAATTGTTTCCTCAAGGAAATGTAAGTATGCTTGTCTCAGGATGTGCCTCTTTTCCTAAAGTGCCAAGACTGGTGCAGACACACTGACTCCATTGATGGCAAAGGCACCCTAGCTAATGTAGATACAAGGAGCTGCCACTCCGGAGGCCACCCCTTCATCCACAGCACAAACTGAGCTAGAGCTTGCCTTCTCTCCCCAGTAGCCTTTTTGTCTCCCTATAGCAAACCAAGATCACCTCTGGCACCTGCCCCACTCAAGGGAGGCAGATGACTGTTGTGTGGTTTATCTTCAAGGTTCTCTGAACAGCTGTCCAACCCAAAAGGAGTGTTGTCACCTAACCCTTCTCAATTCAGTTCAGCAAATCTTAAACATCACCCCTTGCTGTACAAGGCACAAGCGACAGGCCGTGTCAGTTTCCATTTGTAAGACTGGCCTTCATTTGTGCAAACTGGGACTAAAACTTCACTCAACACTTTGCACACACTAGATAATTAATAAATGCATGCTGCCCTGACCTGAAGCAGACTGTCCTTGATCAACCACACAGCAGTTGAACCAACCGTTCTTGATTTTTGGTCCAAGTCTGTATTAGTTACTTTTCTCATTGCTGTGACAAAATAACTAAGAAGAAGCAACTTAAGGAGAGAAGGATATGTTCTCTCTTGCAGTTCAAGAGGATGCATTCAACTGTGGCAGGGAAGACAGGGGAGCAGGAGCAGGAGACCCAGCTAGTCACATGAATCTACAGTCAGGAAGCAGAGAGTGAACAGGAAGTGGGGCTGAGTTGCAGTCCTTAAGACCCATCCCCCAGTGGCCCTCTTCTTCCCGCAAAGCTCCACAGCCTACAGATTCCACTACCTTCCCAAATGCTGCCACCACCTGGGAGCAGGTGTTTAAACACACAAGCCTCTGGCAGACATTTCACATTCAAACCACGAGATCTCTTCCAGGTGCTCTGTGACTTACGAATCCAAATAGGCAGATAAGCATCACCAGCAGAATAACCACTTTTAATTGTTAAAGCCAATTCCTAGGTTAGGAAGTGCTTGATTTTCCAAGACGCCTCCTGCTGCCCGCTCCAGCCTCCCAGGCTTACAGGGCTCACCTGCCTGGCCATTTTGTACCTCAGAGAGGTCGTCTATGGAAACAGGCCCATTTCTCAAACTTCCTCCTAACTTGTAAACCCAAGAAGGTCAAAAGTAATCTGGAACTAGAAAAATCACAGGTCTGTACCCAATAAAATCAACTCTCGAGTTTGTAACACGTGAGGCTGAAACAGCTGTTGGCAGTAGTCTGAGTTCTCTCATCTGGGGGAGAATGAGCCCTGCCCCATACACTGACTCATATGTATATACGAATGCGACCCCAGTCAGAAGAAAAGCCTCTTTCTATAAAGAATTTATTATGCTTTATTAAATTAGTTGCACTTTTTAATGTTGATTTTTCAAGACCTCAATATAAGCATAAGTATGTTGAGAATGGTGCCTACTTAATACCGTGTTTTTTAATGGCTAGGAGACCATAAAGGTAATGGTATGTCTATCATTATATGCATCTATTCAGAAAGTAAATAGGTCTGTACTGACTCATGCACATTCTTTCATTTGGTTACAATGAGACTTTTAAACTGGAGTTGTAGGTGAGCACTGGGCCCACCCCTAGAGAACAGTAAGAAGACTGGCTCTGAGCCCCTCTATGTTTTAAACTGAGCAGCTCCACATAAATCTCTTTTATATACTGGTGTACTAAATGGGATCTTAGCTAAGAAAAAGTGCCTTAAAGTTTAAAAAATCTATTAGGCTATTCCACTGCTTAGGAAGGTGGGGTACTATAGTGGTTGTTGTACTCTGGAAGCCAGAAGTGGCCCTCCTCCTAGCAAAACTGATGGGGTTCTGCTTGTCCATCTCTGAGCATGTGGGCCACCAGCCTGTCCCTGTGAGTCTCTCCACCACCAGGGACCACCTACTAGTGAGCCTGGCCCCGGAATCCAGGGGCAGGGCAGATGCTTGATTCTGTCCTGAGAGCTGCTACCTTCACTGCTCTTTTGTACTGCAGTAAAGTATGTGTTCTTTGCAGACACACACACACAAAAAAAATCTGTTAGGCTAAACACAGTGCTAATGAGATCCAATGCCAAACCTGAATGAGGATGACGTCAAAATAGCTGTAGGCCACTTTTACTATTGTTAAGAATACTTACAGAGCATCCTTTGCCTGAAATGCTTGAGACTAGAAGAAGTGTTTGGATATGGAGTTTTTCAGAGTTTGAAATATTTGGGAAAAGAAAAAGAAAAGGAAGAAAGAAACAAAGAAACGAAGGAAGGGAAAGGAAGGAAGGAAGGAAGGAAGGAAGGAAGGAAGGAAGGAAGGAAGGAAGGAAGGAAGGAAGGAAGGAAGGAAGGAAGGAAGGGAGAAAGAAAAAGACAGAAGATTTTAGCCACAATCTATCAGGATATCTGACATGGAATTTTCCACTGTGGTATCATGTCAGTGCTCACGAAGTTGTACCAGATTTTGGATTTTAGATTACAGAAGCTCTATTTTCACATTAATGTAAATATTCACTTCACAATTTACCCACCCCAAGTGAGCTCATTTGCTTCGCTCTCACAACCATCCTAGCCATGCTTGAGTTTCACTGTCACAAAACTGTCAGGACAGAGAATTTCTCCCACTTCTGGTGAGAAAACACAGTCTCAATCAACCAGTCACATCAGCACTGGAGGGGCCTGATAAATGGGTGCTAAAGACTAATTCTACAGAGAAGGAAATAAAGGCACAGGAAGCTTTCAGGGCCCAATCAGTCTTCTCCAGGAATTCCTGCATGTGCCCTTGGCCAACCCCGGATACATGGAAAAAATTTACATGCAAGACACAAGAGCAGGGGGCCAAGTTTTTGTTGTTCCAAGACATTTACCACAGTTTTCCTTGATCTTGGTTCATGCAGCAAAGTTCATTCAGCACATGGAAGGAATCTTCCAGAGGGAACATTTGTCAGGTGTATCTCATAAACCTTTTGCTCATTTGGGCAACTTCTATACACACTTGAGCCACTAAATGAGCATGTGAGTGTGGAGAGTCCAGAAACTATGCAGTCGTTCATCAAAAAACCCTGCCAGATAAAATTTGGCCACAGAACACTCGGAGCCTCAATCAGAGTAAGGGCTCCTAAAGTAATGATGGAGGAGGCTGTGGATATGATGTGAATCATATGTGATGATTTTTTCATATTTAACTATAACCAAAAAAAAGAGGTAAAAATAATTTATGGGTCAAAATAGAGATCTCAAGAAAATGCTGTTTTACTTGTTATTCTTCTTTCTTGTACTGTTAAGATTTTATCTTAAACCTTTGAAACAGCAAGAATTGATCATAAAATTGTCTGCATGATTTGGGATTTAGGGGTAGGAAAATGGAATGATTCTTTCCCCAAAATAATGATTTTGTTCCAAAATTCAAAACAAAGTTCTCTAGGAGTTTTCTGATGGGTGTGATAAAGTTTTACTTGCAAAAGGAATTTTTAAAAGGCAGACCACAATTTGGAACAGGAACATAGGGCATTTCCACAGACTGTGGACAGTGATTTTTACCTCTTGTTCCCTCTATACCTAGAGCCTGACACAATCTGGCACATAGTAGGCATTTATCCGTTTGTGGAGTACTGATTATCGCTTCTTCATTCTTGAGCTTCAAGAAAATGGATGTAAAGTTCTTTTGAACTTTACAGTAGGATAAAGAAACAATGCTAGGCTTGGTGGCACATACTCTAATCCCAGCACTCAAGAGGCAGAGGCAGGTGGATTTCTCTCAGTTTGAGGCCAACCTCGTCTACATAGTGAGTTCCAGGTCAACTGAGGCTATAGGGAGATCCTGTCTCAAAAGGAAAAAAGTAAGTAAAGAAACAATCAACCTTGGCCTTTGTGTTTTGTTTTGTTTTGTTTTGTTGCAGATCTCCCTTTACATTTAAATGCTGCAATGTTTGAGGCGAATGGTGGCTGTGGTTATGTTTTGAAGCCCCCAGTCCTGTGGGATAAAAGCTGTCCCATGTATCAGAAGTTTTCTCCACTGGAAAGAGATCTAGATAACATGGACCCTGCCATCTATTCTTTAACTGTAAGTGTACCTCCTATTGTCAGAATAATGGGGCTTTTAAGCCTTCAGGAACATGAATGGGTTTTGAATTTAAGGCATCACAAAGACTTAAAGTATCACAAGCCATGTAGATTTCATTCCCACAATATTTATTTTCTAGAAAGTCATTCTGTCTTTCAGGATCCAAGAATCATAACTGAATGTTCCCCACAAATGCTGAGCTCCTTGGATCAGCTCAGCCTGAGCTCCAAAAAGCTCTAGGACAACCAAACTATCATCGGTGTATGAATGCATCTTGCCTGCTTCTTGTTTAACCTTGTGCGTTCATCACTCGTTCATGAAATTACAGGTCCCCCTGAAGGACACCGATCTGCTAGCTCTTCTCTCAGTTCTACACTGCAATTTATTTGTTTCCTCTTAGCTAACAGAGAAAAAAAAAAAAAATCAGGACAGGCTGGAAAAAGAGAGGAACAAGGTCATTTCTTCTCTCCATCTTGAAATTTCATTCTCTCAGAAAGCAAGCCTGCTTGTGCCACTCTAGACCCCTGCCCTCCCTGCATTCACATTCTCCCACCATCCAAACTACTTTGCCCTTGCCCTATGATAGAAGAGCAGTAGCCTCTTTTGTATTAGACCATTTTAGCAGGGGTTTAATATAGTTTTATCTGTTTACAGAAGGCTGTGAATTAATTTTTAACCATATTCCATAACTTGCTCCAAAACTATTCAAGATTTTGTACTTGTAAAATATATTCCTGCAACATTTTGAACAGAATAACGATAATAAGCTTGAGTGTACATGAATGAGGTCTTCCTTTTTCTTGACAACAGTGAGAAATGTAATTTCATTAAGTGCTTGGTTTTGATCATATTTCAAATTTTGAGCATTGAAAGATTCCAGTTAAGTGAATGCTGTTGGCAAAATAGGATTTTCACATAATTCCAGACAATTACTTGATTACAATCACTTGCTTTTGCTTAAGGTTTTGGTGTGTTTGTTTGTGAGATAGGGTCTCCCTGTAGCCCCAGTTGGCTTGGAACTCCCTATGTAGACTATGCTGACTTCAATCTCACAGAGATCTGCCTGCCTCTGCCTCCTAAGTGCTGGGATTAAAAACCTGCACCAGCTCACCCAGCTTTACTTATGGGTTTTATTAATAACTTTCCTTATCTGCTGCAGCATTCTCTGTGGCCAAAGCGTCTTTGCTTTTCTTTCATTTTCTGTGACCTTGATTCTTTTTCTTCCCTTTCAGATTGTCTCTGGCCAAAACGTGTGCCCAAGTAACAGCACTGGAAGCCCATGCATTGAGGTTGACGTTCTAGGCATGCCCTTGGACAGCTGTCATTTCCGTACGAAGCCCATCCATCGAAACACTCTGAACCCCATGTGGAATGAACAGTTTCTGTTCCGGGTTCACTTTGAAGATCTTGTATTTCTTCGTTTTGCAGTTGTGGAAAACAACAGTTCGGCAGTAACGGCTCAGAGAGTCATACCACTCAAAGCTTTAAAACGAGGTAGAATAAAATCCCCAAATGCCATCCCTGGTACCCTACGCATTTTTTAAACAGAGGCTGAAGGAGAGGAAACCAGGAAGGAGAGGTGGGATGTGATAGGGACAAAAGTGAGCAGCAGTTGGAGGCGGAGCCTGTCAGAAGGCCAGTGTTGGAAGGAGGGTGTTAGTGTGGGCAGGGGAAGAAGGAGAATTGGTCAGAGGTGTCCACTGTTGGCTTGTGGGTTGGCCTTGGTAAGACCCTCAGACTCCTTGCATTGTCTCACAAATTTTGATGTGTGTAAGGCTCTTCTGGAGCACTTGGTAATGATGTGCAGATTCGGATTCAATAGGTCTGGAGTGTAACCTAGGTGCTTCCTTTCTAACAGCGCAGGGAAACAGCCTACTGGACTACTCTGAGTACTAAGTTTACATGTGTTCCCCCCAACAGCCCCTGTCAAGATGCCGTCCTCTGAGCTTCAGAAGCATGTCACACTTTCCTACTTTTTCTTCACTTCCTGTTTTTCTTTCCCATGTGCAAGCAGCCCCTGCTGGCTATATGTGTTTGGGTTTCCATGACATGACATGATACTATAGCAGAATTTTTCTCACAGTTCCAGAGCTAGAAGGCCAAAATCAAGGTGTTGGCAGGCCTGGCTCTCTCAAAGTGGACTCACGTGATCTTAGTTTGTGTGTACATGTCTGATATCTTTATCTTAATTTCCTCTTCTTCTACTTTTCGGTTTTCCTTTGTTTGTTCTTGTTTTTTTGAAACAAGGTCTCCCAGTTGACCTGGAACTGGCTTTGTAGACCAAGCTGGCATCATTCTCATAGATATCTGCCTGCCTTTGCCTCCTGAGTGCTGGGATTAATGGTGTACACCACCCCCTAGTCAATTTTCTGTTCTAATAAGTACATCAGTCACTGAATTGGGCCCATTCTTAAGTACCACCTAACTTCATTACCATGTTAATGGGACTGTCTCCAAATACAGTGATACTCTGAGGTACCAGGGGCTAGAGTCTCAGTATATCAATGGAGAAGCACATCTCCACAATCCAGGCCATAACCATTACTATAGAAATGGGAGAAAGCACAGAGATGCAAAATCAATTATTTGAAGAGTATCCATCTTTCCCTTTCTCCAGCCTAATTATTTTAAATATACATCTTTTGCAGGCTTTACATCTCTGCCCATGTATATGACACATGAGATACATGATTAACAAATACACTTCCTACTAATCTTACTATTTTGCATCTTTCTGGTTTTCAGTTTTTAATGTATCTGATGAGTGACCAACCTTCCATGTTAATGTGATACATCTGCTTTACGACTTTTACTGGTGGCATAATGTTGCATTTTATATTCATACATACCAATCCCTGGTTGTTAAAGTATTTTATCACTAAAGCATCTCTAAAACGGAATTTTAGAAAGCAAAGCAGGGATGCTAGATGCCTTGGCATCTGAATAATCAGGTATTTGTTATTTGGATTTAAGGATTTTTCCATTTGAATCTAAGTTAGCAACAGTACTGGGCACTTTAATTACTCACTGATAATCCTGTAACATCCCCAGGGTACAGCTCCCTCCTGGTAAAAGTGCCTGCTGCTACATGCCTGTTGCCATCCACTTCCCATCTTAGGTATATATTGACTGTCATGGAGACTCTGCACAACCTGATAGTACGTGGTTAACAGCCTTTCCTAATTCTGCATCATTCCAGGCTACCGACATCTTCAGCTGCGAAACCTCCACAACGAAGTCTTGGAAATCTCTAGTTTATTCATAAACAGCAGGAGAATGGAAGAAAATTGCTCTGGCAGTACGGTGCCAGCCTCTTCGGTAATTAAGTCCTTACTTCACTCAGCATACTTGCAGGAAGTCTAAACTGATGGTAGACGCTTTCTCAGTACAGCATAGTGGCCAATGAGTCATACATTAGGTAGCTGACACTGGTGCTTACAAAGCACTTTACAGATACATTTACTCACTGGTTAAGACCCTGCATCCAGGGAAGTTTGAGAGTCATTGGACCAGAGCTTAGCCCTCTAATATCTGGGTTTATTTAAACAAGAAATACTAATCTACTGGTTACTTCCATTATGTTTCCTCTTTAAACTAAAAACATCTTTGACAGTGTGTCCAGCTTCCCTGTTTGTATGTTCACGAGCTTTGGAAAGCACTGTCTTGGTCACACCCCTGCCATGACCTCTGCATAGTCCTGCTTTCTTCTGTGGCCCTCTCTTCCCTTCACCCTGGTCAATCTTTTCCCCTTCTGTCCCTGACTTTGTTTTCTTGGTTCTCCTGCTTCGTTCCCCTTTCTCCTTGTATTGCTTTACAGGGACCTTGGTTACGCATTTGTATCACCTGAGGAGCTTTAAAACAATTCTTGTTCTTAGGCTATACTCTACCAGTTAAACAAGAATCTCTGACCATGGGTCCCAAGAATCCACCCTTTAAAGATCCCCAGGGATTCCAAGCTGAAAACAGCACTTTTTTGAGTGAGTTATGGCCTCTACCTCTGAAAAGAAACTTAGCACACAAGTACAAAGCGACCTGGTATGAAAAAAAAAAACAGCAATAAGATGCGTTCAGAGAAGTTTGTTTATCTGTGTTTTGTTTTTGTTTGTTTTGGTTTTATAAAACAGGTTCCTACTCTTACAATCCTCTTGTCCCACCTGGGACTCTAAGAATTGGCTACCATGCCCAGCTTTTATTTATTACTTTACTGATTCCAGCAAAGTTCCCTGAAGAAAATAAGACTCTATAGATTACAGGCTATAAAGGAAAGCTAGCATGCATTTCATACAATATTCATCCTTAGTCATGATGGAAAGAGGCACTGTGATTTACAGTAAATCAATACTTGGGTGGCTAAATTTCCTCACTAGACTATTGAGAAAGAGGCCCCACTATCTCTTCCACCACCTCAACATGCATCAAGTTATAAATGGGTCTCCATCTTTTGTATTTCATGTCCTTGCACATACTTCTAGCATGCTTGTACTTCTGTGTTGAATGCGCCCACGTTACTCTGAATGAATGAGAAACTATGCTATTCTTCCTTGACAGATGTTTAATACTGAGGAGAGGAAATGTTCTCAGACTCACAGAGTCACAGTGCATGGGGTCCCAGGTCCAGAACCCTTTGCTGTTTTCACTATAAATGAAGGCACCAAAGCAAAGCAACTTCTCCAACAAGTAAGTACACTGAACCCATGGTTAGGGAAATGCAGTATCCAAAGTGTATGAATGTACATGTCTATGTAAATATGTGTGTAATCATATACACTTGCACATAAATATGCAAAAGTCCATGCTCTTATGTCTATTTACTTGTTTACATATATTAAATGTGGGGTTTGAACCTACCACTGAGCTACAAGCACAGAACTTTTCTTAGTTTTTATTTTGAGACAGACGTTTTCCAGGCTGACTTTTATTTAACTTACTCTATAACAAAAGCAAGCCTTGAACTCAGCCTCCTGAGTAGCTGGAATTATAGATATATACTACCCAGGCTCTACTATGATAAGTCTTTTGGGGATGTGGGGGATTGTTGCTTTGTTTATGAGACAGGATCTTACCTATAGCACCAACTGACCTGGAATTCACTATGTAGCCCTTGCTGGCCTTGAACTCTCCCTGCTTCCTGAGTGTTGGGATTCAAGGCATGGGCTACCATGCCAGGCTATGATACATCTTTTGATTGTTTGAAAATGTGTTATTCAACACTGACATCCATCTTAACAATGATGTGAGAGATCTGGGTACCACTAGACAAGCCAGCTTACACATAGATGATTTCAACAATTCTTCAGTCACATTAAATGCCAGGCTTCAGAAGCATATAAACCAGAGTGAATGTCCCTCCAACTATGTACCAGTTTGTGCTTAGAGCCTAGACATAGTACCTCGTCTTCTTTCTTAAAGTAGCAGGCACCAGTCAATTAGGATTTTCATCCAAACTGAACTGTCTGTTGGATCAGATTCTTAGAACATCTGCATAAACTACATGGTCCAAGAACACATCTCTAGCTTTCCAGCTTAAAGCTTTCCTTTGCATGAGGAGTGACTTTTTTTCTCTTCCCTTAGCACTTGACTTGGTGGTACCAAGAAGCATAGAGAGCTTAAAACAAGATAATGAGAACCTGTTACCCAAAACCTGTAGCAGAACTAGGCTAAGCCCTTCATGCTGGGCCACTTTTGCCCTGGATCCTCCTAATAAGCTCCAGCCTCCTGAAGGCAAGATCACCATCCATGGGAGAATCCAACAATTTGTCAAAGGAGGAGAACCAGGAACAAAAAGCAATGTCCAGAGAGGGAAGATAGCTCCCCAAAGGGAAAGGGAGGCCCGTATGAAATCCCCTTTCTCTGTACACTTGGAGCTTTGCCGTGCTTGATTCAGTGGCCTCATCTCTTCACACCTTGTGGGTAGACCAAGGAGAGCAATGACCAAGGGAAGTAACCCTGGAGCACCCCCTGGTTAATGTATATGACGAAATGTAGCAGCAGTCATTTAATGTACGGGGGAATAAAAACCACCTGAGCAGCAATGCATGTATATCAGTTGTCCATCATTTGAAAGCACCTCTCTGGGTAGCTCAACATTTTGCCCAGCTCTTTGTAATTGCCCTAAGCAGCATCACAGAAAACTGCTTAGGGACCCCATTTTATAGATAATCAAAGAAGATACTGCCAAGGGTTTTGTGTTTTGTTTCTTCTTGATTGTTTTTTAATCCATCAGTCTATAAGCTTAAGTGTCTATTATGACAAATCACTGCTGAGCCTTTGTAAAATCAGGAAAACTTCCTGTGAGCCACTCATGAAAAGTGGCCTGATGTTCAGTTGTTACTCCATGCAAATAAGCAAAAAAGTCCTCAGAACTGAGGAGTGGTTCTGGTTCTTTTATGAAGATAATGGTTGTCATTTGTGCTTGGAGTAGCAGTTGTGTGCTGAAGTCAATCTGTTTGTCTTAATCCCCTATGGAATTAGTAGCAGGCTATATACTTGGACCAAGGGCTGGGGTAAAGGGATCAGAGTTGAGAGCTTTTGCTCCTGCCATCCTTAGTGCATTACATTTTACTTCCCCATAATTAGAAAATGCTAATCATGGCCATTTCATCATTGGCAAGGACTTGGGAGATGGATGTTTGCTTAATCCTGGCAGGTGATAGTCACTGTGTCTCATCACGCAGCTACTTCTCACAGGAAGATAACAAAGGAGAGTTTCTGACATTTTATCAGAAATCTGTACAAGAGGAGTGAGAAAGAAGGCATCAGTAAGTGGCTGAAAAGATGGCTCAGGTGTTAAGAGTGCTTACTGCTCTACCAAGTACCCAAGTTTGGTTCTCAGCACCCAGATGGCAGCTCACTACCTTGTGTAACTCCAGTTCCAAGGGATTCGATGCCCTCTCCGTCTTCCGTGGGCATTACACACACATGATATGCATACATACATGCAGGCAAAATACTCATGCACATAAAAACACATCAGTAAGACTCTAATGATGGCCTATATTCGCTGAGTTCTTATGATGCACCCATGCCGTGCTTAATGCTCTCATCTTAAAACAAAGCTAAACTAATTGTTACTATGAGCATTCCCATTTTATAAATGGGAAACTCAAGTCTCTTGCCCAACATTTCAAAGATAGTAAGTCTTTAGGACATTGTGTGCTAGTTAAGTGCTCTAGCACTGAGCTATATCCCAACTCAAGACACTGAGCTCCTTTTTATGAAGATTTGTTTTTTAGTTACGTTTGTGTATACATGTGAATGTTGATGTATGTGTGCATATGTGTGTACATGTGAGTGCCTGTGTGTTGTGTGTGTGTACATGTAAGTGCCAGTACCCACAGAGGCTAGTATCAGATCCCTTGGAGTTGGAATTATAAGAAGTTATGAGCTGCCCCACCTAGGCGCTAGGAATCAAGTTTGGGTCCTCTGCATTGAGCCATCTCTCCAGCCCCCAAGACAATATGTCTTACAAGGAAATCTCAGACCTAGGTCTGTCTGACTATAGGGCCCAGTCTTAACCATTCCATTTAATTGTACAGGGTCAGTAATCAACAAAGAAAACAACCCTTTAGGCACAGTGTCAGGAGTCTACTGAAAGGACAATTCCCAGATGAGAGTTTAGTCCTGTGAGCCTTCCATGAAGATAATTACTTCCAATGAGAGAAGCAGAGATGGATGATGTTTGAAAATCTTGACTGGGTTCTTTGCTGTCTGCCCTTTATTATAAAATTTCAAATATCTAAGTTCATGGAATGGAAAACCTAAAGTTTTAATTCAATAGGAGATCTCATTCCATCGGTGGGAAAAATAGTTAATTCTGTCTGGGGATTTTGAATAAATTGTGCCGTTGCCCAGAGTGAACATAAGCAAACCTTTTAGGGCATATGAGAATTCTTACATCTTCTAGAAGAAATTATGTAACACTTATAAATTGTACATCAAACCTGGCAGAAGTCACAAAACAGACTAGCATTCAGTTTGTCTGTTCCATCTTTCAGAGGTGCATCTAATGCTGTCTTTGCTTCTTCTTCAGGTTCTGGCAACTGAACAGGACACCAAACTTATTGCCACAGACCATTTTTTGATGGAAGAAAAATATTTTATATCTAAAGAAAAAAATGATTGTAAGAAACAACCATTCCAGAGAGCCATAGGTCCAGAAGAAGATATCATGCAGATTTTAAGCAGCTGGTTTCCAGAAGAAGGCTATGTAGGCAGGATTGTCTTGAAATCCCAACAAGAAGTAAGTGTATCCTGGGCACAGCCTGTGTTGTGACAGCTCAGTATATAAGCAACCATCTTGCCAATGACCAGCTCCTTCAAATACTGAATTACTTGTCATTGCAACATGGTTCAGATTATTTTCAAGTAAATGTGAAGAAACGGGTTTATTTTCCTGCACATATTCAGAAGGTTGACTGTAAGTTATAAAAATTCAGTCTAAAAGAAAATCTTTTATAAAACAATGGAAACAGGAACTTGCATGTAGCGTCCTGGCTACATAGACCAAGTCCTGATCGGTGGAGGGCTGCGGATTGAATGACACACATAAGACAGAGACACAGACACATACACTAGGTAGGAGGAAAGGAAAATGATTGACTTTACTGAGAGGCAGCAAGCCTTATACACTGAGGCGGGGCTTTGCAGGAGGTTAACTGTAACTGACAAGATCCGGCTAGCTCTTGGCCGAGAGCCTAGCACTAAGAGAGAAGGGCATGCAGGGGGGCCAGACCCTACACTTGCAGGATTCCTGCTCATGGCCCCAGCTGCAAGTTGACTGTGAGTGTCTTCTTAAAGTAGTAACCCTTATCCCCTCAGTAAATTCCTAATTTGGATAGAACTGATCCTAATATAGAAACACTGTGATAGCTTGACAGGTTGATTTGATCACTAAAACATCAAAGTGACTAATGGGCAGGTAGTCTACTACAGACATGCTGGACAAAGAAATTTTGTATGTCCCCATCAGGATGCAATAGGACAGCAGAAGATTTCATTATTCCACTCACATAGTTTAAACTTATGAGTTATTTATTTGTTCATTTTCCGTTTAATATTTCCAGACCACAGTTCTGAGACCACAGAAAGCAAACCCTCAGATAAGGGGAGCTATCATCTTGTATAGCAGAGGATCTGTTGACTCTCCTCTTGTTAGTGCCTGATAAGCCTCAGCTCCTCTAGGGCTGTTCAACTTGTAAAGTCTGTACAAATATTCCAAAATCTGAAACACATCTGGTTCCAAGTATTTCAGATAAGGGATAATCACTCATAAAAGGTTCTTGCTTATCCATTAGCAAAGTATTTCTCTGACAATATCTCAGAGTTTCACACAAACTAAGAATAATCCCTCAGCCTTGGTCACAATTAGTAAAAATATGTGTGTGTTAATATTCCCATGATTGTCTCCATGAAAGAAAGCAAGGAACTACTTTCAATACTGACTCCAAATTGTTTGGTTCCTGTTTGACTTTGTTTACAGAGAACTTTTTCTTCTGTACGATTTAAGTCCCCATTCCATTACTTTCACTTAAAAATATATATAATGTAAAGCCATTGCTCCAGCATATACCATCAGGACTCATGATAAATCAAGTAATGAACAGCTGAGTCAATTCAACAGTTTGATTAAACACATATTTATAAAGCATCCTATATATTCCAGGCCCTATTCTGGGCACTTGGTCTACTCCCTGTAGCACATAATAGAGTTTAGATGGCAAAATATGCATCAAGGTGCCTGTGTGCTGGGGAAGAGGGTGCCAGTTTTCCTCACCAAGCCTAACTTTTTCACTCTCCTATTATTGTAAACATAGCCTATCAGCTGACAGAACCTTAGCATCTCTCCAGGGATGCAGAGCCACCGCCTTCCTTCCTTAATCCTACTTCACACCATAAAAGGACATATTTTAAGCAAAGAAATATCATTATCTCCCTTGCCCTTTCTATATGTGGAGATAGAGAATAAGCAATTCACATGATGCTTTATGAGTAACATTGGAGGGCTCAGGTAGACTTTTGAAGCCATCTTTAATTTCTCTTTAAATTGTTCCTGTTTATAAAGGTCTTACTTCATTAACTATCAACCTGTTGTTTTTTTTTAAAAGCCTGATATCAGTAAATAAATTAAAATTTCATAATCATTTAGAGAATAGAAAGGTCTCAGACACCCACTATTTTGAATGACATCATAATGTAATGCAAGCTGTTTTGTGCGTAAGGAAACAGATTCAGAGGCATTAAAATAATAGTGGGGTCAGAAAAGAAAGAATACAACAATGGTAATAGGCAGTAAAGGCTTCCAGAATAGATGCTTAATAAAACCTGTAAGAAGAGAAGCATCTTGAAGAAGAGAAACGAATAACAAGGGCGTTCTCATAAGCTTTTTCTGGTGAGTACACTATGGCATGTTCTCCTTCATGTGCCTTTGCGGAGAGATTTTTTTAAAAACAACTGAAATACATCTCAAAGGGTAACATATTTAATGATTTAGGTTTACCCGGTACATAGTGGTACCTCATAAATACTTATAGTCTGGGTAAAGCTTAGCATTAGCACAAGTACTCGGCATATATATGGCCCCACAAGGGTGTAATGTTTCAATCTCCACCCCACTCCTCCCATTACTGAATGCCATGGAGCTCTAGCATCAATAGATTTGGCCTACAAATACTTCCATTTATTTTTCACTGTGAAGCTAGGAAGCTGTGGAAGCAGTTTCTGTGCGTGACCTCTTCTCTCTCCTCCCTGCCTGTTACACTCTTCCTGTCTTCTGAACTGTCAAGCTGTCAGGTACCACACTTCCTGGTCAGTGCATCCTCTGGCTGCTTCTATACTTGAAAAATCACATAAACCTGAATTCTGCCACAAATTAGATAATCTTGAACAGGTCATCTAACTTCTGAAAACCTTGCTGACCTAACTTATATAAACCTATGAATAGAAACTATTGAACTTGATCCCTTCCCCCACAGATTATCATGAAGCTCATGTGGCATATGTAGACAATATGCGGAAAACTGTTATGAGGGCCAGTGTTACTATCCTCTGTTCACTACCTATGGCTGAAAACTCCTTAAAAATAAAGAGACTTTAAGTGAGGTTCTAACGAGCCCTTTCAAAACAAATGCACTCCATAATGGAACCTATTACTTTGTATACTAACCTGAAATTTTAATTTTATATTATTAAAAAATAAAATAACTAGACGTGGTGGCACATACAAGTATGTATGTATGTACAAACCTGTAATTCCAGCACACAGGAGGTGGAGGCATGAGAATACGGAGTTCAAAACCAACCTCAGCTACATAGCTAGTTCAAAGCTACACTCAGCTACATGAAACCCTATATCACCCATATATATATATATATACATATATAGTATTTAAAAACACAAACTGGGGAGATGACTTAATGGGAAAAGTGCTTGTCATTCAAGCATGAGAACCTGAGTTCAGATTCCCCAGAACTCACATAAGCACCAGGTGCGGTGACCATGAGGCATTGTAAAGAGGTCGACACAGGAGGACCCTGAGGGCTGTCTGCCAACCAGCCCAGCTGAGACATCAGGGGTGTCAGGTTCAGTGAGAGACCTTGTCATAAAAAATGATGTGGAGAGCAGCAGAGGAAGACACCTGATGTTGGCCTCAGGCCTTCACATGGGTAAGCACACCCACATTTACATGTATAGCCCCGACCCTTGAATTCTTGCTGGGACATTTTATGAAACAATGTGGAACTTTCTCCCACTTTTTTTCTTGTGTGTGCATGTTCATGTTTGTGCAGGTGCACATGTGTGAGTGCGACGTTTGTGCTTGTTTGTATGGAGACCAGAAAACAACTTCAGATGTCAGAAGCCATCCATCTTGTTTTCTTTGAGACAAAGTCTCTCATGGGATTTTGGGCTCACCAAGAAGGATAGGCTGGCTGGCCAGCAAGACCCAGGAATCGACCTCACCTGTCCTGCCTCCTCAACGCTGAAACTAAAAGTGTATACCACCACACTTGGTTTTTTTCCATAGGTTTTGATCATTGAACTCAGGTCCTCATGCTGTGCAACACGGACTTTACTCACTGAGCATTCTCCTCAGCCCCCCTTCTTATTTCAAGTTTTAGGGGGGGGCACGGAGATTAAATATTTTTATCATGTGAATTGCCCCCAGTTGGTCTCATTTTTTAAATGTTTTTAAATTTATTTTTTCTTTATGAGTGCTATGCCTGCATGCATATAAGTATACCCATGTTATACAGTACCTAAGGAAGACAGAAGAGGGCATCAGATCCCCTAGACGATGAGTTACAGATGGTTGTTAGAGGCCATGTGGGTGCTGGAATATGAACCCAGGTCCTCTGCAAGAGCAGCCAGTACTCTTTGGCTGAGCCATCTCTCCAGTCCTTGATCTCATTTTCTGACTGTTTAAATATAAGGTGGTGAATACAAGGACATATAACACAGCCACATCCTGTCATGTAACAAGAGCTCCAGGAACAGCCAGGAAATGATGAGCAGTCCTTTAAGTAGAGAGGAAAAACAAGTTGAAGAATAGTATGTGTAGGAAGGTAAAATCACATTTTATGCAATAGAATTAGACAAAATCACTTTGCTCCTCCATCTCCATTACTAGAATGAGTTAGGTCCAAAATTCCAGTCATGTAGGCCAAAGGGTCATGACTGAAGAGTTATTGAAATGGCTTGGGCAGGTTGGCCTGGCTGCTGGTTCTAGGATCCTGTCCTTTCTGGTCTTGGTTACAGTTTGGCACCACCTGGTGGCAGTTTTCCATTCTGACTTTAACATCGATGGAGACAGTTCTGTCATGGGACCAACTAGAACTTCGAGGATAGTGACAGCAAATCTTGACTTCTTCTGGTTAATTAGCATCCTTTTAGTAGCCTGGTCCATGGGGATCATGTTAGAGAATGTTGGGAATAAGTTTTCTGAACAGTCTTCACAACTGGTTACCTATTTACTTCCCTTGTCTCCATTTCAGAATGGAGGCTAACAAGTAGACAGACCCACCTAAAAACTGTTGTCCATATTCATATAGTTCCAGGACTTTGTTGTGTCTATTTATTCACACACCCAAAAATACATTTATGTATCCGTGGCAGATGTATAGAAGGATATATAACGTGACAACAATGAGATTTTCTTTACAGGTTTCTTTGCTCATTTATTCCTAATAATGAGATGAGAAAAGAGAGAAATGTGATAATACGAAAAGGTTTTTATTGCTTTACTTCTGTTTGAAAATGTTTTTAAAGTGATACATACAGGGACTAGAGAGATGATTCGATGGTTAAGAGCACTGGCTTCTCTTGCAGAAGACTTGGGTTTGGGTCCCAGCACCAGGATGGTAGCTTACTATCATTTATAATTCCATACCAGGGGAACAGATGCCCTCTTCTGGCCTCTGTGGACACTGCTCACATATGGTACACATACATGCAGGCAAAACACTCATACACATTAAATAAAAACATCTTTAAACAAAAAAAGCTGACATTGGTTCCACATTAGTAAAATACAGCTCAAATTTTTGCTAAATGGTTTTCTGTCTTCTAAAACACCTTATCAACTGATTCAAGACATTTTCTTTTTTAAATGTAGACCCTAGAAGAAAAAAGCATTGTCCAAGATGACAAGGAGGTGATCTTGAGCTCAGAGGAAGAGAGTTTCTTTGTCCAAGTGCATGATGTCTCTCCAGAGCAACCTCGAACCGTCATCAAAGCTCCCCGTGTCAGTACTGCACAGGATGTCATCCAGCAGGTAAAGGCCTCTTTGGAGTACAGATACAGCTCAGAGGTAGCCTGCTTGCCTGGCCTGCACGAGGCCCTGGGCTTGATCCTTGTCCTCACCTCAGTCCTTTCGTTGGTGTAAATTATTGAGACAAACCAAATGTGTGTGCACTGATGCCTCATTTATTAATGAAGTTCTAGGGCAGGAAGGACCTGAAAAAGGAAACTATACTTTCTTTTTAATATTTTGTCATTATTTTATGTGTATGAGTACGTTGTCTGCATGTACATAACTGCACTTGTGTTGTGCACGCCCACGGAGGTCAGAGAGGGCATTGGATCCCCTAGAACTGGAGTTTCAGATGGTTGTTAGCAGCCATGTGGGTACTGGGAACCTTAAAGCCTGGTCCTCTGCAAGAGCAGCTAGTGTTTGTAACCACTGAGCCATGTCTCCAGCCCCGAGAATATAGCTCTTAAGGTTAGGAAATACTTAACTACTCCTGCAACAGGTACTGAGCTAATACCTACAATGAGTTTGGAGCTCTGCTGATAATGGATTTATGAGACGACACTGCACAAACTGTTCCAGAAATGCTGATACCTAATGACCGCCTCTGAAGAACCCCACTGAACACAAGCAGACGGACAACTCTCACCCTAGAGAAGTCCCTTCCTCTAGGTCAGACTGCCCTTCCTTCATAGCTTCCTCGAGGTTCGCACTCATTGACACCTATGTGAGAAGTGATGTGGTCCAGCCATTAACAGTACAACCCGGGATGGCGCTGCTGAGGGTTCAGAGCGGTTCTATCGCTGACTCACTCAGAGATCTTCAGCAAGACCTCCCTCAGATCTGTGTCTTAGTTATACTGTGGGATGGCAAACTATTTATTTCTGTGTCCTCCTGTGTCTGATTTCATTAGCCCATTCCAGCTGGCTCTGGTACCACTATGTGGTAAATTCCCAGATAGATGACCTGGAGATAGTATAATACTTCCCTCACAGGTGGTCATGAAGATTAAGCCAGTAACATCGACAGGTGTTTTGTACAATGGCCTAGCACATGGTAAACCATGAGTGTCACTGTTTGATAATTTGGTTAATATTTGTAGCATCCTTACTTGACTTTGAATTCCAGATTTTCTCTTTTTTTTCAATCAACTCTTGTCTCTTCAAAGTACAGCACAAAATCTGGGATATAACAGGTCAAGACTAAACATGATAAATAAATGCAAAAATGAAGGATATTCATCTACTAAATTAAAGGGAGACCACGTGACTTCTAAAATTGCTTCAGCATCCAAGAGTGTGAGAATGAGGCAGCCTGGTGGCATGGAGAGGCTGTTGGGGCAGGAGTCTTTTTCTCTCTAGCTGCCTAACATGCCTGTCTATAAGCTTTAGTGTGTGCAGAGAATTTAAACCTTTACTTTATTCCGTTATATATTAGCTATGCTTACTCTGGAATCTGATTGACCCCTGGAAGTTTAAGCTTGCCTCCTTTGGAATCTGCTTGGGTTTAATAAGCTTAAGCTTCCTTATCAAAATCACAGACTATATAGAAACTAAAGGAGGTAACCCCCAAAAACGTGTCATAAGCCACAATAAACAAATGTCAATGAGGGGTTGGGTCATCTAATCTGCAGGATCCACTTTATCTCTAACAGTCTTTTCTACCTTAAACTTTCACTTAGGGTGAATACAGATGTTAGAAATACTTGATCCAATTGATCGTCACTTATCTTTCAGACCTTATGTAAAGCCAAATATTCCTATAGCATCCTGAGCAACCCCAACCCAGGTGACTATGTACTTTTGGAAGAGGTGATTAAAGATACACCCAACAAGAAGTCTTCTACTCCAAAGTCCTCACAGAGGGTCCTTCTGGACCAAGAGTGTGTGTTTCAAGCCCAGAGCAAGTGGAAGGGTGCAGGAAAATTCATCCTCAAGCTAAAGGAGCAGGTGCAGGTAAAAGCTAAAGTTACTTTGTTCTCCTTATAGATCATTGCTACTCAGTCACAGCATAATGAGATTCAGGAGCTATTGATAGCTAAGAGCAAGTTCTTGAGTCCAAGCGTTGTTAGAAGAGATTATTTAGCTATGCTTTCACTCTGTGGGGAGAAAAAACAAAACATTATGCTCCTTCCAGAGTTAAAAGACCCTGAGAACAGAGTCTTTTGACCCTTCTTCCCAAAGCCTTACTTGCCAGAGAGGAGTACAAAGGACTCCCCTGACAGAGTGCCATGGGACTCAGGAGCCTGGGTTTATCTTTACATCAAAGGAAGGTTCTCTTTTTCTGTGCAGGCATCCCGAGAAGATAAAAGAAGGGGTATCTCTTTTGCGAGTGAACTCAAGAAGCTCACCAAGTCAACTAAACAGTCCCGAGGACTCACATCGCCTCAGCTTGTGGCCTTGGAAAGTGTCCAAAGCAAGGATGAGAAACCTATGGGTGCTCTGTCCTCTAGTGACACAATGGATTATCGACAGTGACCACAGGCAGATGCATGATCCAGGTATATGAAATTACTTTACCATTCAGAAACAGGACTCAACTGAAAGTAGTTTGTAATACAGTCTGGTGCCTTGGGTCTTTTCTGAGATGTTCCCTGAAGTCAGATGGGAATGGTGCCTTAAAACAGGACAAGGGCTCTGAAGTTATATGTAAGCTCTTAAAATTTTAGACCACCTGAGCCACAGGGCTAAGTGGGTAAATTTGTTTGATGCCATCCCTGATGCCCTGAGTTTGATCCCTTGGGACCCACATGGTGGATGGAAAGAACTGATTCCCACAGATTATTTTCTGACCCCCAGATGCATACTGTGGTATGCACATGTGCACAATAACACACACTTTTAGACCCCTTATTTTGTAAATAACTGACCAAAGGCCCCAAAAGGGCAACCAACTTGCCTGAAGTGTCAGCTTTATCTCCTCACTCACAGGTCTTAATTATTAATGACTCACATGAATATTCTTCAAGGGTTCTATGAATCGTTCAGCTTTTATTCCTTTGGTTTCCTATATTATGAACTAATTTATGTTTCATTTGGTCTCAATGACCTCATCTCCTCTGCACCTGCCTGTAATCCTAGCACTTCAAAGGCTGGGGTAGGAAGACCACAAAATCAAGGCCAGCCTGGGCTACATAGTAAATAATCAACTCAGGAAACATATTAAGACCCTGTCTCAAAAAGCCAAAGGAAAAAAATAAAACACTGAAAATGCAGTGTCAGCTGCCCACCCATGCTGAGTACTCACATAATGAGTTTCATTCTACCTTAAAGCAGATAGATTATACAGAACAAGAAAAAAAGCATGTGAGGGAATCAAATCCAAGTTCCTTTTTGCTGTTGCAGTTTGTGGGGATTTGTTTTGTTTTGTTGAGGTTATGTTGCCCAGGTTGGCCTTCAACTTCTGGCCTCAAGTGATCTTCCTGTCTTGGGTTCCTAAAGGCTCAGAAGATCACACATAACTTATGGTACCAGGCCCAACTTCACTTCGTTTCATAAACCTAGAGGATTACTAAAGCCTTATTTTCATCTGTTCTGTTGTGGTTTTAAGATTTAAAAGTCACAAGAGACCAGCAGCATAGTGTAGGCATTGATGCTTGAACTATAGAACTTGACCATTTCTCTTTATTACACCCCAGAATTTCTCATTTAAAACTGTAGAACCATAGACGCTTACTATTAAAGAATTCACTGATGCCTCTTGACAGAGCCAAACTGATCTGTAACCAGTCTGATACACTGAGACTGTTTCTGTGCTTAAGGATCTTCTAAAACAATTGGTACCCAGACTACACTTGCTAGGCTCGTTCAAGTAAGAGGTAAGGCCAAATATAGGAAAACAGTCCAAGGTATCTGCATTCTAGTCTAACACATCTAGTATAAGAGATTCAGACTGTTTTTATGCAGATTCATAACAGAAATCTCATAACTACAGCACCAGTCCACATCACAGAGCTTCAGGTATTAGTGACTATACAGAACAGTGCAGCTTTCAAGAGATTCCATATCTTTTTCTGTTAATATATATCTGCTATCCCCAAATTTTAAAGTTCTACACTCACTTTCTTTTTCACCCCTGTTGCTGAGATGATCAATTCATCCTCTAAGAACCAAGGGAGCTGCAGCATTAAACACTAATGTTGAGCATCTCCAACTTTAGAATGTGACTCACAACAGTAGTGGGCTGTGAGTGCAGAGGACAACAGTCAACATTCAAAATGCAACTCGCTTCCATACTCAAACTTAGCTTCAGCCAGGCAAGGTGGCACATGCCTACACTAAGGCTGGCAAATCTGTCTACATTTAAGCAGTCCTCTGTACTTCTACATTACACTAAGCATGTAAAAATGCACACAACTCCATAGTAGCTAAGATTCTTTCTGGAAGGCACCCCTCTTCTCTTGGTCCCTGTGATAGAAAAACCAAGGTAGTTTCACTGAGAAACCAGTGAGCTTATTGTGCTTACAGAGCAGTGGGTAAGGGCTGACTTACAGGAATGTGGGTGCTCCCCACTAAGGCCACACTCAAAAGTCTCCATCCAGCCATGGACACAGCCCTGCAAGATGATGAAAGACCCTCCCTACAGCTTCCTCTGCTTATACATCCTTAGTCCCTCCCCCTCGTTGGGAGGTGTGGCTGCCTCTCTCTGCCCCTCCTTTCTTGTGGGCATTAATGGTCAACATATTTGTGATGATCCTAGGCAGGCAGGTGCAACCAAGTTTGGGAAAAAGGCATGTGTCCATAGCTTGGCAGTCGGAGGATAGTCCTATGCAACATCCATTATGTGAATTAAAAGTAATGTGTGTACTATGATGAATATTACTCTTATATTTTAGGAGTTGGGGAGAATGACAGTAGTATTGGTGATTGCCTTTAGATTGCATTTCCCTTGGCAAGCAAACATTCAGAAGCATTTGCTAAACATTGGCACTTTTTAATAGCCATTGTTGCAACTACACCCCATTATGACCTCCTTTATGATGACATTCCCAAGAGAGGGCACTTCTTCTAAAGCAGGTTGTCTCTGTTTGTGTTTGTAAGAAAACAAGTTCAGTAAGTCTGCCACTTTCTAACATAGTATTTCATGTTATTTGTTCTAAAATGATCACATGTAAAACTTCAGTAATAATCTATGGATTTCTAAAGAAGTAACATACATCTTACTCTTACCTAGGGATGGATACACAGTTGAAGGAATTTCACCTTTTCTTAAAGATGAACAGTTTATTTGAATGTAATAAAAAGGGTTTGCTGGGTTTGTTTGTTTTCTGAAGAACATCATGTTCCAGGACAAAAATAACTTTATGTTCTACCTCCTAGGAACATCATGTCTTAACATTGTGTTACAGAAAGTAAACTCCTTCAAACCTAGCCCCCAAGCTGCAAATTTCTGCTAGCAGAACACTCTGAACCTGACTAGGCTATACATATTTCTGCTTATTTATGTTCAATATACCAATAAGCCTATGTGTACAATGTTACAGGTGAAGATCTTTTGGGAAGAAGTTATCACAAATGGATGTGGTGGAAAGAAATACAGTTTCCACTAGACTTAAACTGGAACTTGATTTTTGAATTCCAGCCGTCTTCACGCCTGATGTGAGGCACATGCTGAGGACAAGCAACTTGGCACAGTGCTGTCAAGTAATTTTCTCAAGAATGAAGCCAAGAAGCCAGGGGAACACCCAACCCTAAGCCTGAAACTGACTTAAGGAGTCAACAAGCTTGTTCTATAAGGGGCCAGAGAGTAAATATTTTAGGGTTGGGTTCGTATGGCCTCTGTTCAGCAACTCAGCTCTGCCACTGGTGTGCAAAAGCAGCCACTGACAACAGGTAAATGGATAAACATGGTTAAAAAAAATAAAACTTTATTTATGAACACTCAAAATGGAATTTCACATAATTTCACATATCATAAATATCAAGTTGTTTTCAACTACTTAAAACTGTAAAATCTATTCTTACTTCAAGGGCCAAACACAAACAAATGAATTTGGCCCAAGGACCACTTTACCAGCCCAACTTAGAGAACTGGGAGCAAGAGGCACAGAGGTTAGAAAACAACAAAATTAAGCCATACATTTAATGGCTGAAAGTGGAAGTTTAGGGGTAAATGTAAATATGTCCTATAAGAGACATTAAAAATAATTCAAATCAGTTCCTAATATTGTGTACTAAGGTGCACCTTTTAGGTTTTCCTTTCACATAAATATTCTTTTTAAGGGTTATTATTCATATGCCTACAGATTAATCCATTTTCAGCTTTCACTAAATGAATTTAGGATGTATAATTTAATATCTTCTGAATTGTGTCTTAATAAGGTACCTAATCATTTTTTAAAACCAAAAGGAGACTGAGTTGGTGTTTAAGGTAGATTTATTTATTTTGCAAGGTTTGTACTGACACTGTCCTTATGTATTTATTAGACATAGCTTTCTTGACATTGCTATGGATTATAAGCATTAGTAATTCGATCTATTTCAAGATAAACCTGAAAATAAAATGTTTACTCTGAACACAGGAATAAATGAGCTAGATTCATGTGAAATAGCTTCGTCTTATAATTAAGAGAACAACTACTGGTCTGAGTCATACTTGCCACATGATTAATTCACAAAGATATCAACTACATGCAATGGATTCTCCTCATTCTTGGAATCAAGGCAATCATGACATACATGGTTGTACTGAAATATGTGTTCCTTCCAAGTAAAGCCTATATTTCGTCTTTTCATTGGTATTATTCGACTTGGACACTTTTCTTCAAATTATAAAACACAGTAAAAAATCCACTAAAAATGTTGCTTTGAGATTTTTTTTTACCAATTATAGAAATGAATAAAACAATTCCTTTTTTACACATTCTATAGAGACATGTCAAAAATACACCACAGAACTTTCATGTCATTGAAAATTCTTACTGAACCATTTTCTTGCCAATGGGATTCAGTCTATTCTAGTTCGACAGTTGTACAGCATTATAGGTTTCTTTTTGAATCAAATAACAGGTCTATGTCAAGTGCACAGTGCTGCCCCATTTACAAAAATATTCTGGAAACATTTTATCAAGCTTCTATAAACTAATAGTCCAAATGGTTTGGCTTAGCATGGACTGAAAATTAAATTACTGTCTAAGTAGCTAGAGCCAAAACAAAAACTGCAGGGTAATGACATGCAAAGCCAGACTGGTCTCTCCAAGTCTGCCATTTGGCTTTGATGCTAAGCTCTGCCCCACCCCACCCTCATGGTCTTTAACACAGATGGAGATCTGATTACAGTACAAATCTGAAATTGACCTAAGACAGAACTGTGGGACAGCACTGCTGAACTGAACACACCCAGCCTGTTGAATCTCAATTTGGGTTAAAGGTCATACTATATAGCAACTGAGTCTTTGGAATTTTAGTAAGGACACACTACTTAAAAATGTAAATGGGGGGGGTCAGCAATTAAGAATGCATATTACTCTCAGAGAAGATAGTTTGGTTCCCAACACCTACACCTGGTGGCTCACAACCAACTATAACTCCAGCTCCATGGCACTATATTCACATAACCAAAGATACATACATACATACACATAATTAAAAATAAAATATTTTTAAGAGGGGGAGGTATGAAGAAGTCAGTTTTCTTTAAGGGTGTGGCCCCCGGCAATCAACTATGCTCCAGTGGACGGCTCCACCCCATACGTATATAGGCAGCACAAATTGGAAAAAAGCAGGGAGAGGGAGATGTGGTGTATCTGGAAGAAGTCAGGAGGACCAATGGGGTAAGTATGATCAAAATACATTGTATGACACTCAAATAATTGATAAAAATGTATTTTAAAAATATAAATAGGGCCGGCAAGATGGCTCAGCAGATAAAGGCTCTTGCCACACAAACCTAATAATCTGAGCTAAAACTCAAAAACCACATAAAGGTGAAAGTAAGAGTGCCAGCTCCACAAAGTTGTCCTCTGACCCCCATGTGTGCTCTGGCACATCCTCCTAACATACATCACACACACATAATAAAGTTTAGAATGTAACCAATTCACTATAGTAATGTGTCTGTTAACAACAGGGACACATTCTGAGAAAAGCATTGTCGGGCAACTTCATTGCTGGATGAACATCATATGAACATCACAAGTTAAGATAGCATCAGAGTCACCCAGCAATAAGGATTTTTTAGCTCCATTATAATCTTATTGTCTATCATTCACTAAAAAAATTATCATTGTAGACACATGATTACAATATAACACATGGAAGTCTGATGTTTGCCAGAAATACTACATTTTACTTAAAGTTCATCTGAATTATGCCTCCTATCTCTATGCCTTTTTGGCTGTAAGCTATCCATGAAAAAAATCTGAAGATGCAAGCGGACTTTACTGCATTATTTTAAAGTGCTGCACTGAAAGTGTAAAAGAAAGGAGTACTAACCCATGTCTTCTGATCAAAAATTAAAGACTCTAGTTCACATCACATGTGATGCTTGAGGTGAGAGGAATCCTGTCCCTCAGTCATCTGTTCCTTTAGAACTGATGGTCATCCTGAGCACAAGCACAAGTTATTTACAAATTCTCCCACTGACAAATACAGAAGCTGGACTCATAAAATAAAAGTGGAGTCCCAAGTGTAATGGTTTTTATGGTATTTTTTATTTTTATTTTATGAGTGTACTGCCTATCATGTAGGTAAGTGCATCCATGTTGTGCAATGTCCAAGGTTAGAAGAAGGTCAGATTCCCTAGAACTGGAATTACAGATGATTGTTAGCCACTATGTGGGTACTGGGAATCGAGCCTGGGTCCTCTGCAAGAATCAAGCTTGTCTTCATAAAGGTTTCCCATCCTGAGACACTGATACCGAATCAGTGAATAAAGTGAGTCTGGTATTATATATACACCAAGTATCTTTCTTTCTAAAACTCATTTTCCCCTTCCTCTGCTCTTTCTTCTTCCAGTATCTCTGTAGCCCCTCTTTGCCCAGATACCCACAGGCCTTGCTTGTTCTGAAAAGAATCAGGGCACAGAGGGGCTTGATACTTGGCTTTAAAAATTTAATGATGTAGCTTGGTACAGATCTCTGTGTGCATGTGTATGTTTGTGTTGTGACTACTAATAACTCTAATATTTAGTTCCAAAAATGAAACACAAATGATATATATACATACATGTGTTAATACATATATATAGTTCATCCTCAAATTTATATAGAATATTCAAATACTAACTCTATAATTATAGTCCAATGGTAACAAGAAAGTTAAAGGTTACAATCATAAAATACCTAATCAGTCAATTTCTATTTTAAAAATGATTTTTCACCTACACTACACCTGTGGCTGCCAAAGTAAAATATACATATATGTTTAGAAAATAAATGATTTGTTGCTGGGCATGGTGGCACACAACTTTATACCCAGCACTTTCGAGGCAGAGGCAGGCAGATCTCTGTGAGTTCAAGGCCAGCCTGATCTACACAGAGAGCTCCAGCCAGCTGGGACTGTCTCAAAAACACCCACCAAAAAACAAATGTGTGGCATGCCTTAGTGGTGCACTAAATGGGACAGACCTTTTGGTTTTGCATACTCATAATACTTGATTATGCACTCATAACCTATGCATATTCATAGTATTCTTGGACTTTGTTTTTTATCTAAGTAATGGGGCACAGGAAAGTGTATGTTTATATATATAATGTATATACACTGTATATATGCTGAACCATACATTTCTCATCATTAAACAATCAAACCTTTAAAATATGGCCTAATGCCAGGTGGATTTTTGCGTAACTGAAGCAAGCCTGGTCTACACAGCAAATTCAGGCCAGCTGAGGTAACAGGGAGAACCTGTCTCAACAAACAAGGCTGGAGAGATGGCTCTGTGGTTAAGAGTACTGACTGCTCTTGCAGAAGACCCAGGTTTGGCTCCCAGCATCCACATGGTATCGAACAACCATCCCTAACTCCAGTTCCAGGGGATCTGACCTCTTCTGCCTCCTCAGGAATTATATAACATGGGTGCACTTACATATATGGAGGTAAAACATTCACACACATAAAATAAAAATACTTAAAAAAAAAAAATCCAACAAGAACAAAAAACAACCTAAGAAACACTTTTGGATTCACAAGAATATGCTAAAGGGGCTGGAGAGAAGGCTCAGCAATTAAGATCACTGGCTGCTCTAGCAGAGGACCCAGATTTGGTTGCCAGCACCCACATGGCAGCTCAAAACTTCCTGTAACTGCTCCAGGGGATCTGATGCCCCCTTCTGGCCCTGGGTGTACTTAGATACACCAGGCAAAGCTCACACAAAAAATAAAAATGAAATTTTTTAAAATAACAAATAAAAGAATATGATAAAAGTCCATCTGGTACCTGCCCCCACCTCATGCTGTTCTCTCCTTCCAATACTGTCGACCCCCTCTCTGCCCAGACAATCCCTGTTTAATTCTGAAAAGGAACTGGGCTAGCTTTAATTTGGTAATGGCCTCTGACTCTGCTTTGGAATGATAGAGGATTTTTCTGTTTTCAATTATTTCATGAGGAAAGAGCTCGAAGCTTCAGACCAGAATGACTGGTTTCTATGAGTCTGAAATAATAAAAGATCTGTTTAGCTGAACTATTGCCCATTAAAAAGAAAAAAGAAATTTACAAGACTAGGAAGTAAAAAGAGCAACTATTTTTATTCAACTATTAACAGCAGAAAATATGTACACATTTCATAGGCTATTCCTACAATGTTGGCAACAGCTATTTTAAAAAAATACTGCTTTGTAACAATGTTCATAATATACATTTTATTTGTAATTAAAAAAGGAACTTTGTCCATTTGTCAGGAACCCTGCCTGTGTCTCTAAACCAGAATGACAATCTTGAATTTGTTTTTCTTGCCAGGCAGCAGTTTTTCCCTCATCACCTCTATGTAAGAAAACAAACAGAACTTCAAAGAGTCTAGAATCTCTCTCATTCAAACTTTTTTCCAAACTAGCCATAATAAGCACTTGTTCCTTTTAAAAAGGCCACAACAGGTTACTTCTTCAAGTGTGTCATTCAATCAAGAGCCAGTGATCAACAGTCTCATTTCAAACTAGTTTTTCTTTTCTCAAAAATCTATTTTATTATTTATTTTTATCTATGGTATTATAATAACAATATTTACTTAGTTATAAGAGGAAGAATTTACCCTTTGCATGGATGTTTCTTTTTAAATGATGCTGTCAATTCAAAATATATATTAAGTTATAATTTAACAAATAATCTTTGGTGAGGCTGGGCGTGAGGCACACACCTCTAATTCCAGTAGGCATTCTGGCCTACTGAGATCCTCGCCAGCCTGGATCACAAAAAGGCCCAAGTTAACATAACTATATGTGTATCTGTGTGCATGCACATGCACGCACACACACACACACACGCGCGTGCACACACATGCACATGCGACAGTCCACTGATTCTTCATCTTTACCGCAGAGATGTTTTCAAACACTTAGTAAAATCTAAGGGTGTCTCAGTAGCAACTTCCTTACAGTATTTTTTGATAAGTTGATTTAAATCTTCATTCAAAAATGAGTCCCCTTGTAAAACTTTATCCTGGAAAAAATTTAAAATTATTAGTTGATAACTACTCAAACTGTAAGTAAAAATCAAGCTGTGAGCAAAGATGAAGACAGCAATACCTAACACAACCTATACCACACAGTGAGAAATGCTGTCAGGTCTTGGACATGGCCTACACCGAATCAGTCTCACTAACTACACCTCTATAGAAATTCAGCCCCAAGCACCCATCCTACTATCAATTCAAACATGAATAAAACATGTAAGCAAGGAATCAAGCCTGGTGGTCAATCCCCGTAATCTCAATACACAGGAGGCCGAAGCAGGAGGATCAAGGCTGACCTGGGTTGCAATACCCTGTTCTCAAAAAAAACGAAAAGAAAATTGGCAGAGCTCAGTAACTGATGTACATTTATTATTTTTTTAAAAAGTATTGCCTACCTTCTTTTTGGAGTTTGAAGGTTCAACAGGAGGATTGAATGTCATTGCTGCCATGCTATAGTTCTCAAAAAGTTCTACTGCAGACCTATAATCAAAGCAAAAGAAATGCAGATGCTACTATATCGATACAACTTAAAAACTAGATTGTACCCTGAGAATAACACCAAGCATCAGCCCAATCACTCACTTAAAATATAGCCTACAATCCTCTGTAATGTCAACATTACCTTACTAAAGCTATCTAAGAGAAATCTGGTATACATTCAGACATTCAGGCCTGCTGTTCAGGAAGAGAGCTAAACAGATGTCCAGTTTGGTGTGACTGAAATCCCTTCTCAACCAGCTGTCCTCCATGGCCTTCAAACATCACTCAGTCTCAGCTATTGGCCTGCACGGATATCAAGGACAGGACATTCCCAGCAGGAAATGTATCTATTCCCACGGCATTTAAAGGAATCCCTAAGGATCTGGGATTATCAGTTTACAGCACCCTCACAAGCAATAGGCAAGGGCCTGCAGAGAGGTGATTAAATTCATACCCTAAACTCCATTCTTAAAGAGAACGTTCTCTCCTGGGAAGCCTCTGAGACAAATCCATTTCTCAAATTCTTCCAGAAAAGGAAAACTGGCAAAGAGGCAAATGTTGAAAGCCACTAATCAAAGTATGCCAGAAAACAATCATTAAAAAGAACGACAAAGAATTTTCTCCTTTCCCTCTGTTTAAAACACACTAGGAGTGTCCTGGGGGTGTGGGCTCAGCAATACAGTGCTTACCAAGCACATGCAAGGCTCTGGTTTAAATTACATGGAAAGAAAAGGGGAGGGGAGGGGAGGGGAGGGGAGGGGAGAAGGGAAAAGGGGGAGGGAGGGAGGGAGGGAGGAGGAAAAAACAAGAACAAGGTTAGGAGTAAACATGGGAGGCTGTAGGGAAGTATAAAGAAAAGAAAAAGTTAAATGATGATTTTTATTTAGCATGACCAAATGTTACCTCTATTTACCACAAAGGAAAAGGCTTGTGGAAAACTGCACAGTGAATCCTCATTTAGAGGGCCCAGCAGCTGACTGATTATATTGCCATTTAGAAATAAAGAATCACAGGGGACTGGAGAGATGGCTCAGTGTCTAAGAGCACTAGTTGCTCTTAAAAAGACCCATATCCCGTTCCTAACACATACATGGTGGCTACCAGCCTTCTATACCTCGTTTCAGAGAATTCAACGCCCTCTTCTGGCCTCCATGGGCATTGCATGACAATGTGTGTACTTACATATGTGCAAGCAAAACACTCATACACATAAAATAATAATAGTAGTAATAACAATGCAAAATCACCAACTCTAGAATTTTAAGAGAAGGCAAAAATGTAAATTTTAGGTGAATTCTTCCAATATTTAAAAGATAGCAACGACCAGGCATAGTGGTGCACACCTGTAATACCAGCAACTGAGAGGTCGAAGGCAGGAAGATCAGAAATGTTAAGGTCATCATTCATACATATAATACACACATACACACATAGTGAGTTTGAGGCTACCCTGGGCTACATGAAGCCCTATCTCAAACAATCAAATAAACAAAAATAGCAATTATTTCAGTTTTTGCAATACCCTAAAGACAGCATTAAATGAGGCCTACAATTCACCTATTACCTCTAAATTAAACCAGTGTGCTTACAAAAGAGAAAAATCTGGATCTGGGGAAACAGCTCACTTAATAAAGTATTATCATGACAGTATGAGGACCTGATTTTGACCCCAGCAACCTGCATTGAAAAAAAAAAAAAAAACAGACCTGGCCATGTACATTTATAATCTCAGCACCAGAGAGGCAGAAATAGAGGCTCTCTGGGGTTCACTGGCTAGCCAGTCTAGCTGGACAATGAGACTCAGGACCTGGTGTGAGAGATCCTGTCTCTAAAAAATAAGACAGACAGGAACAAAGAACAACACACGACTTTGACCTCTGGCTTCCCAAAGCACATGCAAAACATACACCCACATACACATATATACACACAAATTGAAAGAGAAATACCAACAGCAAGCTTTAAATGCTAATTCTGAGTGATGGGTACATTGCAAAGTGTTAAGAGTTTGGGTGTTTCCCCCTCCAAATTCAGAAACTGAAACTTCACAGCTAATGTGATACAACAAGAAAGGCTATTCACATCTCACCGTACAACAAAAACTACCGGTGCCTTATCTTGGATTTCCCAACCTTCAGAACTGTGCTAAAATGAATACTTTCATTTTTAATTGCATGTCTGTGTGGTGTATGTACCTATGGAGGTCAGAAGGGGGTGTCAGATCCCCTGTATTCTAGTTACAGGTGGTTGTGAGCTACTCAATGTGGGTGGTGAAAACCAAGTTTAGATCATGTGCAAGAGCAGCTGAGCTATGTCTCCACCGCATTTCTGTTCTTTAAATTGCCCAGTGATTTGATTTTTTTTTATAGCAACATAAATGGACCAACACAGAGTATTTACTATTTTCTCTCTTTTTCTGTATAATCCAAGTATTTCCTGATTAATTTTGTGGAACTACTATTTTTGTTTTTCAAATTTCAAAATTTGAAAAGTTAGAGAAAGCTCCATTAGGAAGACTGGATCCCTGTGTGGAGAAGTGTGGTACAGGTACAAGGTACCCAGATGGCTCCTAACAGGTCAAAAGGTACTCTTGTTTGAGCCAGCCAAAGAAACCACTGCTTTTCCTATGACTGTATTCCATCACGTCCTTTTCACTTCTTTCTTGCTACATTGCAGGAACATTCCAAAAAACAGAGAAGAAGCTCACTGCAGCTAGACTTGGGGGACAGAGGACATACAGGGATTCTCTATATTATTCTTCTCATTTTTCTGCGTGTGTGATACTTGTCATGATTACAGTAGGATAAGATTACCTGAAATAAACCAAAAATCAGTCACTACATTTTCTCCATAGGACAATTCACAATGAGATTAAGACCCAATTCAGATATCCCTTTGCAATTTACATTTTAAAGTCTAGCACTTGAAAAATAAAGATTTCTCAGTGGCTATTAGCTAAATTTTGTCAGTGCTGTCTTGTGGTGATGGGGCTCAAACCCAGGACCTTACACATACTATGTAAGTATTCTACCAGTGAGCTACAGGGCCAGGTTCAGAGTTTTGTAGTTACTGAGTGAGCCAGTGCTTTGGGTTCCATCTCCAGCACCGAAAAATTTTAAAAAGGCTGGTCTCTATGAGTTTGAGGCCACCGTGGAAAACCAGGGCAACTGAGTGACACCCTACCTGTGCCTATCTGTCTGTCTTTTTCTCTTGTCTCTGTGTCTGTTTGTCTGTCTCTCTCTCTCTCTCTCTCTCTCTCTCTCTCTCACACACACACACACACTTCAACATAGTAGTACAATGTTAACCACTACCTTCGGCTCAATTCAGGTTTGAGAGCTTCGGAGCCTTCTGAAGGTGCTCCAGCCATCAGGTGAGTTGCAAATCTCTGCACTATGGGATGGTAATGTCTCTAAAGAGGGAAAGATAAAACCACATCATTGAGGTCAGTACTTCAGAAAACACATGCCACAGCATAATTTTCTTTAAAATTATACCATCAAAAGAAAAAAAGCAGGGCAGATTATGTGTATGCAATTCATTACAGGAGTAAAGAACAAATGTTTAATGATCAAGTTAACAGTAAAAAAAGAAATACCAAAAAATAATTTCTATTTCTGAGTAAAAAAATTTATAACAGACAATCCGTTATTTGTTTTCTATAAGGCTCACTCTAATGCGGTCCTCAGGATTCTGAGTTTGTAGGGCACAGTAAGACTATCTAGCAATGGGATGGACTGAAATGTCCTTAGATAGGATCCAATGCAAATCTACCTAACAACAAATCCTCATATTTTCTGAATCACGTTAGGAAAAAAAATCACTATAAATTCACCTTACAAATCAACTTTTTGTTTTCTTAGAAAATATATTTAACAGAAAGGAAAGAGGTGGGAAAATGGTAGCAATATTAAAACAGGAGTTCAAAAGAAGGTGCTCCAAGCCATGCACAGGAACGCACACCTTTAATCCTAGCGCTTGAGAAGCTGAAGTCTGAGTTCCAGGCCAGTCAGGGCTACAAAGTGAGACCCCATCTCAAAAAACAATAACAAAAGGCTGGAAAAATGGCTCAGTGGTAAAAGCACTGGCTACTCCTACAGAAGACCCAGGTTTGAGTCCTAGCATCTCCATGGCAGCTAATAACTGTCTTCAAGTCCAGTTGACACCATCTGACACCCTCTTCTGACCTCTGCTGACACTGCACCATCAAGGTGTACCCACACACATGCAGGCAGTAATACTCATAAACATAAAATAAAAATGACAAAATACTTTTTAAAATAAACAAAAACAACAACAAAAAAGGCATTCCAAAGGCTGGAAAGAGCATTCCAGCTGTTAAGAGCACTGGCTCTTGTTGATTCAGTTCCCAGCACCAACATAGGGACTAACTATTGTCCATAACTCCAGTTCCAGGGACTCTGATACCCTCTTCTGGTCTCCAAGGACATTGCATATACATTGTTCATTTACATACATGCAAGCAAAACACAAGTATAAAAAAATAAATTGTGGGGCTGAAGAGATGGCTCAGTAGTTAAGAGCACTGGCTGCTCTTCCAGAGGACCCAGGTTTGAATTCTATCACCCACATGGCAGACAACAATCATTTCAAATTCCAGTTCCAGGTGAATCTGATGCCCTCTTTTGACCTCTGTGGGCACTGGATGACATGGGTGCACTTAAACACATGCAGACAATATGCTCATACACAGAAAACATAAAAATACTTAAAAATAAGTAAGTAAAAATAATTTTTTAAAAAAGAAGGTATTCCAGGACAAAATATATTAAGTACTCAGGCGGTAACTATAAGGAAAAGGTAAAAAATGTTGCTTACTCAAAAAGAGAAGAGAGGAGGAGAGGGAGGGAGAAGAGAAAAAGGAAAGAAAAGGAAAAGGACCTCTCTTACCCGCAGCGCAAGCAACTCCCAGAGAGCAGTGTTCTGCGCATTGCAGTACTCAGGTTCATCAAGTTCAGGGAGGAAAACCCCACTTCCTTGAGACTCATTATCAAGCAACAGATCCGTTTTTGGAAAAGTCTGCAAAAATGTCATATAAAAAGAATCAAGTTAAAGAATGCTATTGGCCTATACTTGCATTTAAATTTGCAATTATAAAAAGGGCCACAAATTTAATAGTTTTATATTCGTAGTTTAGTAAGAAATGATTTAGCCCGGGATGGCACTGCACACCTTTCTCTCAGTACTTGGGAGGCAGAGGCAGGCTGATCTCTGTGGGTTCAAGGCCAGCCTGGTCTACATAGTAAGCTCCAGGAGAGCTGGGGAGACCCTATCTCAAAAAGAAAAAATATGATTTAAAATTTATATCATAAAAGAAAAACAGAGAAGAACGTCATGTTTGGAAAATAGTTTCTATCTTTCAAAAGAAAACAAGACATTCTTCCCACCTTCCAATCTTGTTTTTAAGAGTCTTTCTTATAGAAATATTCACAGAGCAGATAAACACTGAACATATTAACACTCACTATAACATCATTTGTAACAGCAATTTCTATATCCATTAAGAAAACAAAGAAGCATAAAAAAGCCAGGCTAGATGAATCTGAATCCCACTTCCACCTTCTATTTTTGAACCTAACAACAGCCTGGTGAGTACACTGCAGTGAGCAGCAAGCTGGACACTCACCAGCGCCTCCACAGCCTACTTCTACAGCCTACTTCTACCACTCAGTAGCAGTGACACTTTAGGGAAGTAAGTTTCCTCCTCTGGACCCGCTTCTCCATCTATAAAATGGAAAAGGAGTAGCGATAGCTACCTCAGTTACAAAGATTAAGTGCTTACAACAATGGCAATTGAATTATAAGAGCTGTGGGTTTACAAAACAAAGAACTAAATAAGCAGCAATCATTAAGATGGTAAAGTAGGCTGAGTGTGGTGGTGACGCCTCTAATCCCAGCACTTGGAGGCAGAGGCCAGCCTGGTCTACTTAGGCCAGCTAGGACTATAGCAAGACCATGTCTCAAAAAAACAGGACAGTAAAGACAGTCACCAGGTGATAAAAATGGCTACTTTCAGCAAGTATCAACACACTGCTTTGAATTGATAGTTTTATGTACTTCTTTTATCACCTGGCTTATTACAAGTGTGAATTACTTTTTTAAAGAGATAGGATCTCACTCTGCCGCTCAGGCTGGCCTGAAACTCCTAGGCTCAAACAATCCTCTTGCCTCTGTCCTGTATAACTAGGCAAGTACCACTGTACCTATGAATTACTTTAATAAACACATTAAAATTGAAGAGGAAAAAGACATACATTAAAGAACCAAAGTGCCCCACACCATAAGAACTTGGTTCTATTTACTTATACTACTACTTACATGCATTAATATTCTGATAGTTGCTAAAATGCCAATGCTTGAATTTGGAAGAACCTGCAGGGCAAGCGTACAAAGGCGCTTGATGAAGGCAAGGACTCGTTGATGAGAAACCTGCTTTCTGCGCTTGGTTAGCATGACATCAAGGCACTGGAGCACGATCTCAACACCTTCATTGGTGGCACCTGAGATAAACATGTCCTTCAGAACCATTCTCATTACTGTTTCATTATGGAACTTCCCTGAACTCCAGGAAAACAGCAACATGAACTTCCATACTTGCTGCAAACCACCTTCCTAGCCAATATAGTAATGTTTATAGAGAGGTTTGCTGTGCCCTATATTTATTGCATAAGTCTTACATAAGGTTAAATACAGATGTGTGGCAATGGCATGCCAGCACTTCATGCACCACACTGGCTATAATTATAATCATAAGATAGTAAATATGTACTGAGGAAGCACCTTCTAAATACACATACCTGCATGTAATTTGAACAGTGTTTTGTAGAGATGTGTGTAGAATTTCATTGGATCAATATTCAGAACATCACCTGAGTTTGACAACAAAAACAAATTAGGTTAAGTTATGGACTTCAAAGACAAAGCAAACAAAACCTAAGACAGAACCTCACCTTGTCCAGAAAGAATATGAAAAGCAGTTTGAACACAGTGAAGACTTTCTTGATAGCTTAAGTCCTTTAAAAAAATAAAAAAATAAATGAGAAGGAACAATTGCCTTTTGTATCTTCAAAAAGTAACTCATTTATAGTTACTTACACCAGACTCAATGAGGGTATGAAGAACTACTAATAAGTCATCAAAAAACTCCACATTTATAAGATGCGCAAACCTAAAATCAAATAAAACTTAGTTACTAGGTAATCCAAACACAGAAATAAAGCAAGTAAAAAGAGCTTGACTTCAAAAATGTTTTTTTTAATATTGCTTATTTCAAAGCACTTGGTTATAATGGGAAAAAATGATCATCGACACTTGTCACTTAGTTGGAATGGATTTGTTCATTACTTAACACTGCTGGACATTTATACCTGGGAGGAATAAATGAGGCAACAATTAAGAATGTTACACATACTTCTGTCCTGAGAAACAAGGTACTAAAAGCAAACAACTTCCCCGAGAAAAACTGACTAGGTTACTGTCAGTAGTCTGTCATAACAGAGACAGCAGAAACAAGCTTCCAGGAAAGGAGGCAGCAGTAAAGGTAAGGAAGATTCTGCTACTTCTAAGAACGCAGACCACAGGGTGGGAGGTGCAGCCTGAACTTGGTGGTACACATGAAAGGTCCCACGTTCAGTATCCAAACTGAGATTAGCCCACTATGAGAGCTTTAGAAATAAACTGAAAGGCTGGAGAGAGGGCTTAATCCGGGTCTGGTTTCCAGCACTCACACCGCATCTAACACCTGTTTGTAACTCTAGTTTCAGGATCGGATGTCCTCTTCTGGCCTCCTGGGCACTGAATGCATGTGGTACAATTCCATACATGCAGAAGCACTCATACACATTAAAATAAAATATATTCAAAAAATGTGTCAGTTTTTAAATGTTCATTAAGGAAAAAAGATGCCAAATATGTCATTCAAGGGTCAATATTACAATCATATTTTATGTAAACCAAACTTTATAAAACACATTAAATTGGCACAGTGGCACACACCTTTAATCCCAGCACTTGGGAGGCAGAAGCAGGTTGGTTCAAGGCCAACCTGGTCTACATATCAAGTTTCAGGCAAGGTGGGGCCACTGAGACCCTGTCTTAAAAAAGACCAAAAACAAACAAACAAAAAAACTCACATTAAAATTAATTTCAACTGTCTCTTTTTAACATGTCTAGCAGAAAAGTGTCAAACTGCATCTCTCGTACATTATATCTGTATTGGAGAGCAATGCGAATAGGATAGTACCTCAGATTTAGTTGTAGAGACCTATCATGCCGGCCATTACGTTCAGCTCACATTAACTAAGCCATTGGTGTTGACAGCATATACAAAAGATTTACTTTAGCAGGCAGAGATTACAGAAAACCAGAGAAATGTTCTACAAGCAGGGTTAAAACACCTTAGGGCTCACATGTCTGATCCACCCAAATTGTATTGGCAAACAACTAACTACAAAGTACAAAAAGGAATCAAGAACTGAGAGACAGATCTTAGCAACACCAAAAAATGTAATAATAAGCAGAAGGAAAGAGTTAAAAGACATTTTTTAAATAAAAGATTTGAAAAGAGAAAGCTACAAAAGCCCAGCCCACTCTTAGAGCTGTGTCAAGGAAAGGCTGCTGGTAAATGAGCAAGAAGTGAGAGCCGAGGCACCACATCAGCAGGGCCCTCTCTGTACTGCAGAGCTATTTCGGCCAAATGAGTTTACAAAGAATCTAAAAGGTTTCAACCTACACAGCCCTTACTTGGCAAGACCTTCTAAAACTGCTGGCAGAAGAGGTGACCTCTGAGCCTTCTTCAGTATCCTGAAGTAGGTTACAAACACAATATTCAGCGTCTCTGTGTGCTGGCAGAGGAAACAGAAACATTTTACTGGAGTTAGTATAATTATCACTCTCAAAGCTAAAGCTTCTTTTTCCTTTCTTATCCCTCCCACAATTCACTCTCTGGAACAAAAGAGAATGAACACACATATCATAACTGGCATGCATCACATTTTATTTCCTTATACATTACAAAAAGTATCTACCTAAATCTCGTGAAGTAAAACAAATTAGTATACCTCCAAGTTCAAACAGTAAGCTTTTAATTAAAATCATTGAATCAAAGACTTGAAAGTCTAACAGAATATGCAAAACTGCCTACCAGTTTAAGCTTTTTCTCAGTACTCTCGGATGCTTCAGCCTCCCGAAGTTCTCGCTCTAATTTCTCTTCTGCTTTCTTCCACTTGGGGGGAAAAAGAGTAAATACCAATGAATGACAACATGAGGCAGAATGTCAGAGCTATAAAGCACATACAATGAGACTACATGTTGTCTATGAAGAGAAATATAGGCAAATCTAGGAAAGGATGAGTAAGATATGAAAACGTTAAATTACTAACACGGCTGCTGTGAGAAAAAAAGCTGAACACAACTGGAAAGGAACAAAGACGACTGGACTCTATAATGATTTCTTTCCTTTTGAGAAAAACATTGAGTAAATCTATTAATAACAGCTTATTCGGAATGGCAGACACATAGGATATACTGTATTTTTTTAAAAAAATTAGTTTACCTAAGAAACTTTCAAAATAAAGAACACGCTGAGTCCAAACACAATCCCTGGTATTAAATAATCTATAAAAGGGGCTGGAGAGATGACTCAGCGATAAAGAATGATTGGTGTTCCTGCAGAAGTCCACTGTTCAATTCCCACAACCAACTCTAACTCCGGCTCCAGGGGATCTGATACTCTCTCTAGCCTCAATGGGTACCTGCTCACTTGTGTACATACTCATACACACACATTTAAATAGAAATAAATCTTAATAACTTACAATTTAGAAGTCCATAACTAATAAATCCCAATCGTATTTATATACAGTATGTATAACAGGATACTACATGGAAAAACATTAAATATTCATTTCACTTCACTTCCTAATGTTGGAAGAACATCAAAAATGGTTGCAAAGCTGCTGAAGGTATAACAGACTAAAGCAGCTTCTTTCTTTGGGGAAATCATTAAACTTTTAAAAATTAACTGGGCCTCGGTTTCTCTCTACAGCTGCACACATGCTTTTCCAAACAGAGATATCCAAGTTATTTTATGCATTCATGCCATACTATCCTAACACATTTATCATTATTTGTCATAATTAAGTCCCATATCTGTTTTCAGATTTATCAGACCTATTCAAAGATGAAACTACTTTCTGCTTTGTTATAGGCAATTTTGTCACTCCAAAAACTATTTAGAAATTCTAGTTTTGAGAAATGATAATTATGACAATGGTTAATAACTAATATTTGTAAAGACCACCCGGTACTGTGAACTGAAGTGTGCTATTCTCGTCAACCTATCCCACTTACCCTGTACAATGACCCTTATGGTAGATATTATTTGCCCTTCTAAAAAACTTTCCAAAGACTCGGTAAAGGACAAGTAGCTGGAATTCCAACCCAGGTTTAACAGAGCCTGAAATTTCAACCAGTAAAACATGATTCAATTTGATAAAAGTTCAATGTATCTTTTCTGTTAAAGAGAATAATAAATGTCTCATAATAATTCTAAACTGATTTTCATACATATGCAAAATGAATGTAAAAAAAAAATTTGGGGAGGGGGTGTGTCAGGATGGCACATGAAGTAAAGTCACTTGACTTGCTGCCAAACCTGCCAACTTCAGAGCAATCTCCAGAGCCCAGACGGTGGAAGAAGACTCCTGAAAATTGTCCTGTGATGTCTTCACATGTGGCTGTGTGGCATTTTTTGTGTGCACATGTGTATACATACAGACACACACACACACACACACACACACACAAAATAAATACATTTAAATGTTTTTAAATGGTCTAACCAGGCAAAGCCTGCACAGTATTAAAAACAACAACAAAACCTCTTCACCAGGTTGTCAGTTCAAGGTCACTTATGAAAAGGTGCTATTGTAGAAAGAGGGAAAAATAGTTCTCTAAATATCAGATTTCAAACTTCAAAAAAAAAAAAAACAGAATCTTGTTAAGTTACAGAGACTAGCCTCAAACTGGACTTTTAAGCAATCCTTCTGCCTCAGTCTCCTAAGTAGCTAGGAAGACATACACATCATGTCACCTAACTACCAGATTTCAAATTTTTAACGAATACACCTATAACCACAGCATTTGGGAGGCTGAGCCAGAACACTAATTTAAGATTAACCTGGGTTTTGTCTCAAAAAAAGTGCTTTCTTGACAGCATCTTCAACAAATAGTGTTGGGGAAACTGAATGTCCACATGCAGAATAATAACCCTGCATAAAAATTAGCTCCAAATGAATCAAAAACCTGAAATTCTAAAACCGCTAAAAGATGGGGAGCATGCTACAACATACGGGAACAGAAAAGGACTTTATAAATAAGATTCTGGTTGCTCAGGAAATAAGGTCATCAACTGATCAATGGAAACCCATGAAATTAAAAGGCTCTGTACAGTCAATCAAGAGAAGAGGCAGGCCAAAAAATGGGAGAAAATCTTTGCCAGCTATACATCTAAAAGAGGATTATTATCTAAACTACATAAAGAACTCAGAAAAAAAACAAAAATCAGTAATACAAACAACTCAATCAAAAAATGGACTATAGGAGACTGGAGAGATGGCTCAGCAGTTAAGTGCACTGGCTGCTCTTGCTAACAAGTCCAGTTCCAAGGGATCCAACACCCCTTCTGTTCTCTGAGGGCACAGCAAGACACGGGTGCACTTATATACGTGCAGGCATAACATTTACACACATAAAATAAATACTTAAAAAAATACTTTAAAATAGCGTTCAACATCATTAGCATCAGGGAAATGCAAAAGTTCCCTGAGATTCCCTCTTACCCCAGTCAGAATGATTATCCATCAAGAAATCACATGAGGCTGGGTGTGGTGGCACACATCTTTAATTCCAGCACTCAGGAAAGCAGGAGGATCTCTGTAAAGCCAGTCTGGTCTACACAGCAACAGAGCGGAATTCCAGACCAGCTGGGGCTACTGAGAAACCCTGGCTCAAAAGAGCAAAAAAAGAATTTTAAAAAGCAATCAAATGAGAAGCTGGAGAAATCGCTCAGTGGTTAAGAGCACTGGCTGTTTTTGCACAGGACCTGAGTTCATTCAGGTCCCAACTGTCTGTAACTCCAGTTCCAGAGGCTTTGATGCCTTCTGAACTCTACCTGCAATACACACACAGATGATGCACTTACATACAGGCAGGCAAAACACTCATTCACATAAATAAAAAAGGAAATCAAATGACAAGAAATGCTAAAGATGTGGAGAAAGAAGACCACTTACTGTCAGTGGGAGAGCAAACTGGTACAGCCACTATGAAAATCAGCTAGAGACAGAATTATCACCTGACCTAGCTATTCCACTCCTGGGCATATAACCAAGACTCTTCATCCTGCTATAAGAACACCTGCTCATTCTTGTTCACTGCCACTCTATTCACAAAAGCCACAAAATAGAAATAGTCTAGATATCCAGCAACTGACGAATGGATAATGAAAATGTGGTACTATACATATAGAATTTTGTTCAGCTCTAAAGAAAAAAGAAATTTCCAAATGAATGGACAAAGTGGAAAAAAATCATATTAAGTGAGGTAACTCAGGCACAGAAAAACAAATGACTCACATGACTCTAATATGTAGACCTGGGTTTGAATTTCTAGTTCTGGGTGTTCAACTTGGAACATCTGTAGAAGCCAAGAGACAGGGGCACTTGGGAGGGGTAGCAATAGTAAAATGAAGATAATATAGAAGGAGAGAGAGGGAATATTGGGGCTGGGAAGGTTTAAATGGTGTGTGAGGAAATAGGAGACAGATTGGGGGTGCGGGAACAAGCAAAACAAGGGAGTTATGAAAAGACCATATAGAAACCTATCTTAGGAATAACCAAATCTAAACACACCCACACCCACACCCACACACACACATTTTTTTTTAAGTGTTTAAAGGGAGAAACCTTGCATGCCTGGAAAAAGATGCTCCCAGAAGCTATGCTATTGTTGTTTTCTCTATTTTTTATTTTAAATGCATCAATGTCTTGCCTACATACAAGTGCACCCATGTTGTACAATGCCTACAGAGGCCAGAAAAGGGCATTGAATCCTCCCAAACTGGAGTCACAGAGAGCTGTCAGCTGCCATGTAGATGCTAGGAACAGAACTCAGGTACTCTGAGAGCAGCCAGTGCTCTTAACCACTGAGCCATTTCTTCAGCTCCCAGTTATGGGTTTTTAAACAAAAACCTCAGGGGGCCAGGGAGACCCCAGAGGTTCCCAAAACAATGGAAGTTCTTGTCATTCTCTTGGTTGCCCACTGGAACTAGATAGTAAGACCTTATTGTTGGAAGACACCACATCTTAGATTCATGATATAGAGAAAGCAAGCAATAACTTAGCTGAAACAATCACTGACTGGCTTTCATAGTCCCCGAAGGTGCTATGCAGACTGGTGGGGGAGAAAAGGCATCAATGGTTTTACCTCACAGTGAATCCTGTGAACTACAAGACCAACCTGCCAAGCAAGATGTCCCCACTTGTACAACAGGCTCTACTGTTATGGAGTAACCAACGGCTCTATGCTTGGATTTGAGATTGGCCTGCACAAGAATGGGACTGTCTATAGTCGGGCATGGACAGAGGAAGAGCTCAGGAGCCCCTGTCAGTAGCTATTTACTACTGACAGATTCAGGGTGAGGGAAAACTCTTTAGTTGTATATCCACTGATAACCCCAGCAGAATCCAATGGATAGTTCCAATCCAATGGTCACACAGATGGCTCTTGTTAAACTAAATATGTCACAAAAGAAAACAAAGAACTATTGAGTCTGAGAAAGGGACTGGAATTGGGGGGTAGAGATGCAAGTAATGAAGATAATATGGTGGAGAAAGTAATCAGAATACATTACCAAATAGCAAAATTAATGAATTAAAAAGTACTTTCCTCTTCACTGATTTATACATGATCTACAGATATATATACTATGATTTTAATCCAAGATCAAATAAAGCAGAATACTTAATGAGACAAAAAAGAAAATAAACCAAACCTTTCTTTGCATTCTTGATAGTGTTTTTCTCTTTTCCTTGAAAGTCATGAACTTTTTTGGTTTATTAATGTCTTCTGTATCTTTTTTCACTTCTACTTCCTTGATTCGCAGGCATAAAAATGTTTTTAACATCTAATATTGAAAAGAATGACAAATAGAGAGCTTAATATTTACACTACCCTCAAAGACTCTATAGAAAAGCCTTTCTTTCAATCATTTAAAAACACTCTGATATATCTTTTCTCACAGTTACACAAAGTTCTGCTACCTTCTGTTAATCACACTCAGCTACATCCATCCACGAAAGGACACTAGCATTTTGGTAATAATTCAAAACACTGCTGTTTCTAAGAATAAGGAAGAGAGAACACATGTACTGGCAGATAGAATCACAAAGCGTAAACACCATGGAAAGAGACATAACTCAAGACATTTCTAATCTAACTTTAAGCTACCAAGTTTTGCAATTAATAGTGCTAGCATTTAATCATTTCTCACAATAAAAAATAGCACAAACACAGTCACCTGAAGATGACTTATTTTCCTTTCCAACTTAAGTATCAGAATCAACTGGGGTACATGTAAAAATGCGCACTGCTCAGCAATCAGGAGGCAGAGGCAGGTCAATCTCTATGAGATCAAGGCCAGCTTGGTCTATACAGTGAGTTCCAAGTCAGCTGGGCCCTGAGGGGAGGGGAGGGAAGGGGAAGGGAAGGGAGGGGAGGGGAGGGGAGGGGAGGGGAGGGGAGGGGAGGGGAGGGGAGGGGAGGGGAGGGGAGGGGAGGGGAGGGGAGGGGAGGGGAGGGGAGGGGAGGGGAGGGGAGGGGAGGGGAGGGGAGGGGAGGGGAGGGGAGGGGAGGGGAGGGGAGGGGAGGGGAGGGGAGGGGAGGGGAGGGGAGGGGAGGGGAGGGGAGGGGAGGGGAGGGGAGGGGAGGGGAGGGGAGGGGAGGGGAGGGGAGGGGGAAAGAAAAGAGAGACAAAGAAGGAAAGAAAAGAGAGGGAGAAAGAAAGCAAGCAAGCAAGAAGGCACATTGCTGAGCCTCAGTTCCAGAATGTGCAACATATATAAAATTTACAGTCACACTATGTAGTAAAAGCAGCATATATAAACACACAGGTTTGTGTCTTTTACAGTTTTACTCCCAGGACAGAACAATGCCCAGCACGGAACAGATATTTACCAAAATTAGTATTTTAAAAATTATTACAGATTGGGGTCTGATAGGTCTGCAGTTAGGAGTGTATGCTACTTCTCCAGAGGACCTAAGTTCCATTCCCAGCACCCAAGATGGGTGTCTCACAGTTACTCTAGACCCTGTCTCCAGGAAATCCAGTGCTCTCATGGCCTCCAAGGGCACCTGCACATACATAACAACTCATCCAAATAAAATCTTAAAATAATTTTTTTAATATCACAAGTCATTAAGAAAGATAATACTTTATGAGAAAAACTGGCAAATAATACAAAAAGGTAAAAAGCTCAAATGTATAGCAAAAGTACAGAAAGTTCCCTGTCTCACTCCTGTCAGAATGGCTATCAAGACAACAAATGCCAGAGGTGTGGGGAAAGAACAATAATTACTGCTGGAAGAAGTGTAAGCTGATGCAGCCATTATGGAAATCAGTGTGGTTTCTGAAAAAACTAAAAATGGAACTTCCATATGCCCCAGCTGTAACAGGCCTGGATATATACCTAAAAGCTAGATCCACACTCATTGCTGCTCTATTAATAGTAAGTAGGAAATGGAATCAGCCTAGATGTCCATCAAAACAGGTAGATAATAAAAATGTGGTACATGTACACAATGATATTTTATTCAGTTCTAAAGAAAATGAAACTGGGCAATTTGCAGGAATTGTGTTGGAACTGGAAAAGAACAGATCAAGTGAGGTAACCCAGGCTTAGAAAGAAAACCACCATACGTTCTCATATGTGGAACTCTCTCATCTTCTAATTATTTTTGCATGTATGTCTACATAGGAGTGATGGAGGGTAGACACCGGGAAACTAGAATGGGGCCCAAGAAAAGGTTAAAATGTACTTTCAGCAGAAAATTACTCTATATTTAAATCTCAATAAATATTATCTATACTATATTTAAAACTTCAGAAAGTCATCATTAACTGGTTGGATTGGAATCTAGCTATTTATGAGATTTTAATTCCTGATTATGTTCTGTCAGGAACTGTTGTTCAAATTTACCTCCAGACATGTTTGCTCTTCCTATCAGTAACACTATTAAAAAAGAGCTGGCTTCTTTCTCTTTGTTTGCATATTTCTATACATTTAACTATTTCCATTGAGTTTCACTTTTGTTTTGATGCCTTTTATCTTTCACTAGTTCTTATTAAGGAAATTTAAATCTAATAAAAATACTTTTAAATATTATTATATTTAAAAAATAAAAAAGTATAGAAGAACTCAAAAACTTACTTGAAAAACATGTGCAATATGGGTAGAGAGACGGCTCAGTCAGTAAAATGCCGAATGAGGACATGAGTTCAGATCCTAGTACCCATATAAGAAGCTGGGTGTGGCAGTGTGCCTGTAACCCTAGAGCTGGGGCTAAGGGAACAGAGCCAGGGAGATCTGGAAGCTCAGTAGCCTCCAATACAGCCAAACTCATGAGCTCCAGGAGCTCCAGGTTCAGTGAAAGACTCTGCTTCAAAAACATAAAGCTGGAGAACCATCACTGAAGATATCCAAAAATAACTAGGCCCTCTACATCCAAATGGGCACGCACGCACACAAACAGACACACCCCCTGCTAACAAGTACATAAACTACATGCACACTAAACCACACAAATTTTTTTACTAATATGCAAATAAATATCTATGTAATACGTGTAGCTTTACACCGGCCAGACTAACAAAGATTAAATACTCAGTGCAGGGCAGATAGCTGGAAACATAAGTGATGCAATGTTTTTGGGAGGCAATTTGGCAATCTCTCAAGGTTTTTTGTTTTTTGGTCTTTTTGAGACAGGGTCTCCCTATAGCTCTCACTAGGCTAGAACTGGATATGTAGACCAGGTTGTCCTCGATCTCAGAGAGATCTACCTGTCTCTGTCTCCACCCCGAGTGCTGGAATTAAACGCATGCACCATCAAGCCCCACCTCTCTCAAATTTTTAAATATGATTACTACTGGATCCAGTATCTACACATAAGAAATTTAATCCATAGAACATTCACAATATGAAAGAATAACATGGACAAAATGGTCTCTTCCACTGATTATGTTACTTCCAGTAAAAATCTGGAAATAACTCTGTTGTCGAACCACCAGGGCAGATATATACATACATATGCACACACATACACATACATACACACACACACACACACGTATATGTGCATATATATGCATTTATATGTTTAAATAAAATGCTGTGGCAGACATTAATGGTATATAAGTTCCCAATATAAAATCAAAACTACTTCAGAAATTTTCCTAGAATAAGTCAATTAAAAAATTTTTTAAACATAAGCATGTACCTAACCTATCTGCATACAAAACATCTAGATAACACACTGTTAGCAATGCTTACATTTAATGAGTATGTATATTTATCTTTTTACTTTACACATGTTTATAAATAAATTTCTTAAAATAATTAAAAATTAACTTTGTAATTTAAAAATAAAACACAAAGACTTACCTCTGGCCTAACTTCATAATTTCTGCCCTTCACAAAACCAGATATCACTTTAATGACACCAAGAGAGGCTTGGCCTAATTTATCTTGTTTAAATAGTTTCTTTACTGCCTCACAACACATTTCTGATATCTGAAAAAGAAAATGTCACACTAAAGTGGTATTTCGCAGTTCTGGCACTGCTGACATTTCGATCAGCTAACTCTGTTGTCAGGGGACTGTCCTATGCATTGAAGGATGTTAAAAAGCTGCACAGCCTTCACACCGCAGACTACAGAACTAACACCCCCCACCCTCCACACTCAAGACACTCAAAACTCTTCCCATACTGCCTAGTGCTCACTATAGGGAAAATTCTCCTTGAGAACCATTTCACTAAATTTACACTCAAATAATTTTCGTAGAGACAGTGCTTAATAAACTAATACTACTATACCACTAATAGCTTCAAAAGGATTTAGGAAGTGAGAAGAAATCGCATAGTGTATAATTCTCCACTAAGTACAATAGCAAGAAATCATTTTTAGAGTAACCTACCAACTTTGACACATCATTCATCAGAGGGACAATCAATACAATGATGTTGTTGTGAAAGTTAAAATGAGGCAGGGCCACCAACAGCTCACACAGGCTCTTCACAGCCACTTCAGCCAGGCCTTTGTATGCCTTTAAGGATACTACATTACTTTTCTTCAGCTTCCTTTGCTTCCAGTCTAATTGAAAGATAGTTACTTTAATCAAAGGTCACAGCATAAACTAATTAGCTTTCTTTTTACAGTAAGTATATATTTGCCACACTTTTACTAAACTACAAAAAAAAAAAAAAAAAGATTTAGTGGTGGTCTGATGTGTGTAGAAGTCAGTATCTTCATGGTCTCACAGAAGCTACTGCTATATAAAGAAGAGACTGTAAAATAAAAAACCAATCTTTGATCTCAGGACCAAAACAATGAAAACATAAAGTATTTTACTAGCTTTAAAGTCAATTACATGTTGAAATGGTAATCTGGAACCAGCAAGATGGCTCAGTGAGTAACCTGACCTGCTGACCTGGGTTCAGTCCCTGCAACCCACAGTACGGAAGAACTGATTCCCCAAAGGTGTCCTCTAACCGTCACATGTACACAGTATAGCACATTCATGTCCACACACAAACTCACAAATAAATTTAATAAAACATATTTAAGAAATGGTAATTTGGATATAACTTATTATTAAAATTAATTTCACTGTCTCAGTGTGGTTATATTTTCTTAAAATGACTTCTGACTCATTCTTTTATGTGTATGGTGTGTGTGCACATATCTACATGCATACAGAGGCCAGAGATCAAAACCAGGTGTCTTTACCACTCTCTTAACTTATCCTTTTTTTAATTACATGCATATTTGTGTATCTGTGTGTGAGTATATGCACATGTGAGTGCAGGTGCCCCCAGAATCCAGAAGAGGATGTTGGACCCCCTGGAGCTATAGTTATAGGTGGCTGTGAGCATCCAACATGGGTGTTAAGATCTATACTTTGGTCCTCTGCAGAAACAGTATGCACTCCACTTGGATTACAGGTAAAAGCTGCATTTTACATGGGTGCTGAGGATCATAACTCAGGTTCTCATGCTTATACAGCAAGCACTTTACCCACCATCTTCCAGTCCTCAATATTATATTAGACAGTGCTTCTCTATACAAAGCTCCTAGACTTTGTACTTAGGAGGACAAGTTCTCTAAGTCCCAGGGGACCCCAAAGCACAGAAGCAATACCCCTGGCTCCCATTTCCTCTACATGCCTATGATACCACCTTCATGTCCTTTTCAGGGTCAAGAGGATATAGCAGTCCTGTTTCAGCTGGTAACTAGATGATCCTTGATTCTAAAACTACGTAAGTACGCCCAGAGATTAAAGTACTTTACCTGGGGATCTAATTTCTTCTTTCATCCCTCAATTTTTCAAACAAAATTGTATTATCTGTATGTATATGCTATGTGGATGGATGTGGATGCCTGAAGATGCCAGAAGAGGGCATTGGATTCCCTGGAGCTGGAATTACAGGTGATTTTGAGCCACCTGATATGGGTGTTGATAATCAAACTCAGGTCCTCTGCCATCTCTCCAGTCCCTCGTCCCTCTATTTTTACTAAATTCCTTTTCTGAAGAGAACAGTTAGCGGCAGAGCTTATCCTCCTGATTTTTAAGTTCACCTTCAAGATACTAAAAATTACTTCAAGATATTGCCTTCTGATTTACTACAGTTTCCAATTTTAAAAAAATGGTAAAATAAATCCCAACTGTTCATAAATTCAAAACATTCCACTACTTAAAAAGAACTAAAATGGGCTTGGGTGCAACTCAGCTCTAGAATGTTTACCTAGTATGAATGCATTTTGGGGTTCAATTCCCAGCACCACAATAAAAGGAAAAAGAAAGGACTACAGAAATAATAATATTAAATACTAATAGCTAAAGAAGTATAGAACCTAGACATGACAGCAGAGTTCTAAACACTTGTTTATAAATTTGTTTTTCATAGTAATTCTATGAGGTAAGTGCTATTATTACCATTTTATAGACAAGAAATGAGGCACAAAAGGTAATTTGCCTATTAAGTAAATAGTAAATGGTGGAGAAAAACTGGTTTTTTGAGACAGGGTCTCATTCTGACATATACTGGACTTGAACTCCCCAGGTAGCTGAGGATGACCTTGCACTTCTGATCCTCCTGCATCCACGTCCCCTATGCTGAGTTAAAAGCATGTACCACCTCACCCAATCTATACAGTAAGATCAAAACCAGAACTTCATGCATGCCTGGTAAGTACTCTATCAAGTGAACTATAGTCCCAGACCCCAGGAAATCTGCCTTAGATTTTACTTCTCAGCACACACAATACTTGCCTCTCACATAACACAGAATATAAAATTCAGTTTTATGATCATATCATGGCTAGGTATGTTATGCACGTTTAAGATATGTTTACTATACCTTTAACCATTTGCTCCAGATTTTCCAAATAAAATTTGTATTGGCTAACCAGGCCTTCTTCAAATTCCCTTAACTTTTGGGTTTCTTTGCGAGTCTGAAAAGACCAAAACATTGCGTTTTTCTTTTTTAAAGCAAAAAAGGGAGAAAAAAAAAATCAGAGGATTAAAATTTAAAGGTTAACAAAAAATAGGAGTGCCTTACAATGCTGGGAGGTCAGGGACAAAAAAAACAACAACACAATACCCTGTTCTCCCATCTCTGGCTCTCCAAAATTTTCAGCTTACTTTATATAATAATTTTATCTAGCATCACCTTGGTAGATTTTTCTGCTTCAGTTAGGGGCCGGATTTTGTAAGAAGGTGTGATGTCCTTAAATAGTTCCATCAGAGAAACTACCACCAACTTCCGAACAGTAACAGCAACATCAGGATCCTGTTCCATCAGCATGGAACGCAATTCTTTCAGTTTTTTGATCTATTAAAGAAATAACATAAGAAACTAGAGAAATTATAGCAGAAACAATTCAAAACAAAAGGCATCAGTCCCATAGCTAACATAGTAAGTGGAATTCACCTAATGACTTGCAAAGTCAAGTCATACTGAACTCTCAGTCGAGTTGGTATTTCCTTATCAATACATGCATCATGAAAGCTATAGGATATTTATAATTTGGTTATGTAACTGAATACAAACGCTATTAAAAATAGTTTAGGTGTTTGCTGTGCATCCCTGATGATCTAAGTTCAATCTTCGGTACTCATGATAAAAGTACTGTTCTCTGACTGCCACACATGTACACATAATAAAAAACACTAAAAATATCTTAAAATCTTAAGAGTTAGAGATGGCTCAGTAGTTACGAATGTTTGATGCTCTTCCCAAGAATACAAGTACAATTCCCAGCATCATGTGAAATGTCTCAAAACCACCTGCAAAACTTCACCTCTAGGGGATCCTATAGGGTCTTTAGGCCTCCACAGGCAACACAATTGGAATACACACACCCACACACACCCAAATATTTTGGGAGATGGTTTAAAGTGCTAATTTAGGGGCTGGAAAGACAACCAAGCAATTAAGAGCACTGGTTGCTCTTGCAGAGGACCTGAGTTCAATTCACAGAACCCACATGGCAGCTAAAAATCATCCTTAACTCCTGTCCCAGAAGAATCAGACACCCTCTTCTGACGTCTGTGGGCACTACACAACACAAGTATATTCACATACATACAGGCAGTACACTCATATGCATAAAATAAAAATAATAAAAATACTTTTTAAAAGTGTATGCCACTGTGGTTGGTGGGAATTAGAATACTTTTCATCTCTACTGTCTTATTTAATCATTAATATAAATCCACAGATTGTATTATTTTCATTTGTAAACATTCTGCTCTATTTTTAAGAACTTTTTACATGTGTGCAAATGAAACAGGATCATGTCCACCCCCAACATGATCATATCCTACCTCTTCAAAACACTGCCAACACATTCCCCTCCCGACTTCATGGTTTGGTTTTTTGATAATCCACTAAGTCTAATTAGTACTGCTATTATGTGCATGAGTATGGCTTTAAAATTTTTTTATCATTGTGTGTGTGTGTGTACCCAGCACATGCTCAGCTGCACACATACCACAGCAGGCATTACATCAGAAAATAACTTTGGGAGCTGGTTCTCACCATAGGTTCTGGGGAGCACTCAGATCATTAGACTCCAGCAGCAAGTGCCTATGCCTGCTGAGCCTTCTCACTGGTCTGACAATATCTTCTGATGTCATTTTCTTTCTTTCTTTCTTTCTTTTGGCCTTTTTGAGACTGGGTCTTCCTGTAGCCCCAACTATCCTGGAACTCACAGAGCCCCCTCGCCCCTCTCTCTTCCCTGTTATCTCTCTAGGCCCTGGTACACACTTTTAATCCCAGCACTCAGGAGGCAGAGGCAGACACATCTCTGTGAAATCAAGGACAGCCTGGTCTACATAGTAAGTTCCAAGCAGGCTGGGACTATAGCGAGATCCTGTCTCAAAAACAAACAAAAATATCACTCTTCTTGATTCTGGTCCAGATATTGCCCTCTTTTTACCAAGAAAAGACAAGAACTACTCAATTTTTTTCTATAAATGTAAATAATCAGGGCTGGAGAGATTTCAGGCAAAGAGCTTGATGCACAAGGCTGACAACCCAAATTCAATAAGGGTGGACCCACATAAAGGTGAAAGGAGAGCATCAACTTCAAAAAGCTGTCCTCTGACATCCATACATGCACAAGTATGCACTCACACTCACATGCACACACTCATTAAATTTTTTTGTAAAGAATCATTTTATCACTCAATAAATACTTAAAGGATGGTAGGAAATCAATATAACAAGAACAGTATCTTTTAGTATGACATCATATATATTTTCTCCTTTAATCCTCAGAACAAAGTTTTTTAATAGATGCTACCTTTTTTGAGAGAGGAAGCAAGCTTATGTAAAATGGTCTCAAACAGTGCTTAGTAGAGCCAACACTGAACTTCAGGATCCTTGAGTTCATGTGCTAGAATTTATATCACCACTTTCATCACTGTACCCAAGATTCAATGATAATTTCCTTTAACCCTGGCTCTATTTCACTCAAAGTACTTTTCCTCTCCCTCTTCCATCCTTTCTTCCTTCCTCCTTTTTCTTCCTTTTCTTTGTTTCTATTTGTTTTTTTGAGACAGGGTCTTACTATGTAACCCCAGGCAGGCCTTGAATTGGTTGGTGGCAATCCTCCTGCCCTCGCCTCTCCCAAGTGCTAGGATCACAAGTGTATCCCACCATGTCCTGAAAAGTACTTCCTACTTGCAAATACTCTTGAGCTAATTCCACTGACTTCTGCACAGAATGTTCCTTATTGAAAACTATACAGGGGTGGAAAGATGGCTCAACGATTCTAAGAGCACTTGCTACTCTTACAAAAGACGCAGGTATAGTTCCCCACAACTAACAACCATCCTCAATTCTAGTTCTAGGGGATCTGATGCCCTCTTTTGGCCTCCATAGGCACTGTATGACACAGGCGCACTTACTTACATGAAAGCCAAACACCCATACACATTAAAAAAAAAAAAAAAAAAAAAACAGAGGTGAACACGGTGGTACACGTCAAAAGTCCCAGCACTCCAGAAGGAGGCAGGAGCACGAGTTTGAGGCCATCCTAGGTTGTATGGCAATATGACACCAATTCTATCTCATAAAAACACAAAAAAACTCTACAGATGAGCCAAGCAAGTTTGTAGGTAGATTCTCTTTCCCTAATAAAATTACTTTTTAGATATTACTTTTAGAGTTACCAAAGTAAGTCCCATATCTTTGCTTGGAAATGAGAAAAAGTTCAGTGTTTGAGTTCTCTAAGATCATAAAAGGTATCAAGTTCAGATATAGGATGAAGCTACTCATTCACAGAACTCCAACTATTATGTTTAATTCTTTTCCTTTTGTGAATTCTTACAAAAAAGTTTTTTAATGCACTATATATTAGACCATATGAAGAACCTAAAGAAATCAGGACCACGCACATTACTTTCTGGATCTGATAAGACAGCAGATGCCAAGGCTGCAATTTGCATTTTCTTTTCCTGTAGTTTCTTCCTTCTTTCAATCAAATGCTCTTCCATGGTTAGTTCTCGAATGGGACTTTCAACAATATCTGAAACAAATCAGGTTTTCCCTCTTAAATACTGCTTTATTTACAAACACTTAAAAACAGTAATTTTCACATATAAGTAATAAATATTAATGATACCTGAGAATTTTGTATTTATAACTATGTATCACCCTCTCAATAATGAGGTAAAATAGGAATTACCATCATACCACATTTATAGGTAAGGAAACTGAGACAAAAGAAAAATAACTTACTAACTTCAATTTCATAAACCTAACAGAAATGTGACTTAAGCCTGTAAAGCTCAAACTCTTTTAACTACTGTGCTAGTAAATCCGCAATAATTTATATTAACCAGAATAGGAGCCCTCAAGGCACAGAGAATATTGTTCTTTTGTTTTGAGCTCTATATACATATATAAGTATAATCTGTAATAAATCTATAATAAATGATTGAAACCAGTTAAATAGAACAATTACACACTATAACCTCATATTCATTACTTAGGTCTGCTAAATGAAAGTAAACTTAACCAGCTTGTTTCATCACAAATTCTAAACTAATAGTTTCAAACAAAATTTTTTTCAGGTTAATTTTGATTAGGTAAAACTATTCAAGCTATTTATAGTAGTTCACACCTGTAATCCCAGCACTCAGGAGGCGGACAAAGGATAGTCATGACTTTGAGGCCATCCTGGGTTACATAATGAGTTCCAGATCAGCCTGGACGACAGTATGAAATCTCAGTATCCAAAAAATAGAGGCCTGTGAGATGGCTCAGTGGGCAAAGAGCCTGAAACCAAGTTGATGACCTGAGTTCCAAACTGGGGACCCTTATAGTAGATAGAACCAACGCCCAAAAGGTGTCCTTTGATCACATGCACACTGTGGAAGGCAGGCAAGCAGGCAAGAGTGTGCCTGCGTACCCCCCCACTATAATTCAAAACACTTAAGAAACAGGGGCTGGAGAGATGGCTCAGGAGTTAAGAACACTTCTTCCAGAGGACCTGGGTTCAATTCCCAACACCCACATGGCAACTAACTGTCCGTAACTCTAGTTCCAGGGGATTTGAAGCCCTCTTCTGGCCTACTCAGGCTTTGTACAACATGGGTGCATTTACATTCATGAAGGCAATATGAATATACACATAAAAATAATAAATAAAATCTTTAAAATTTTAAGAAGCAAAAAATTATTTCAAGTATCAAAAGCTCATTCAATTATCTGAAAAAGACATACAAAACATAACTGTCCTTTAAAAAAAGCTCAAAGTGACTTGACACAACAAAATCAGTTTTACAATTTTTAAAAATAACAGTTATTTGTAGGTCGGTCCCTTTCTTATAATTAGGAGGATTCAAAACAATAACAATTATAATTCTTCACCTATGTTTTAAAAACAAAAACGTCATATTTTTTTTTCAAAATAAAAAAAATCAAATTTTACAATGTGAGACTTTCAAATGTGGAAAAATATTCAAAATGACCTTTAAATTAGTGAGCAGCTCCAAAATGTCTTCTCTAGAGATTACCTATAATCAACTCACACTCATTATGCATAAAAGTATTACCCAATTAACAATTTACTACTTGTAAAGATACAGGTCATTACCTTCTTCAAGTTCCACCGCTTCTTCTTGATTCTCTTCATCTTGTTTAATATCGGTAACTATTTGAAAGGCAGACTTATTAAAACTGTGACAATACACTTAAGTGGTAAGAGAAAAAACAAAAGCAGGAGAGCGATGGCTGCCTGACTCAGGACAGGTGCTGACTCAGGGCAGGTGCTGACTCAGGGCAGGTGCTGACTTAGTGCTAAGAGCACAGCAAACTTTCTGGCTGCTGCCAATATTTATTATTTGCATACATGGTAGTTTCATGACTATACACTTTGCCACAAGTTACCCTAAAATTACATCTTTGATTTCTGTTTTATTTTACACACTCATACTTTTCTCTCTCTCTCTCCTTCTGCCTCTCCCTCACCCCTGACCCTGATAAGAGAATCACCCAAACCTTATAGCCCTAGTTGTAGTCACAATACAACATCTGAACTAACCATGCACTCGGACCCAAACACCAAGTTTGCTACATGACTAGTGGCAGCTTTTATTTGACTAAAAGTCAAAATAAAATTAAATTTTGAATGGGAAAAAATGTATTATACTAGCGAAAACTAAGTTTAACTAATATATTATTCAACAGACTCACCTGGCTTCTCCCTAGTCTGTGGGATTATACCACTTTTATCCTTGATAGGAAGCAAATGAATCAGCTCCTTCTCAGGTGCAGTTTGCAGAGTCCTCGGTATTTTTTCATATTTATCTATCACACTCTCATGCTTTCGTTTCTTGGCATGAACTGGCTCACTACAGAAAAGAATCCAATTTTCAGTTTTAAAGGATACCTAAAGGCCTATGATTTTAAAAGTACTATTGCAGACCAGGCATGGTGGTACCTACCCATAATCCCAGCACTCTAACAGTGGAGACAGGTCATCTTGAGCTATATAGTGACAGCACTTACTTACTAGATGCCCTGGGTTTGATTCTCAGAACCATGAGGGTAGGGGAAATAGAGTACAAAGTAACAATGTAAGTAGACCCACATTACAACAAGCCATGTTGTTCAACTATACAGAAAAGTAAACTACCTACTGAAAATACTGTAATCAATGTGGTTTATTCCAAGTGCAAGTATTAAACTAGTGATGTGCAACTATCAACAGTGTACAGATACTGGCACTTAGACCAAAGCCTAGCACATGGCAGGCACTCAAATAGCAAATGAATAATGACACTGTAAATCTACAACAAAGACTCAAACTACAACTATAGCTGATTTTCCCTTTAGATGCAAAATGAAGGTGGAATTCATGATTCCTTCTGGAGAGCCAAGACACCATACTTTTACTTCCCCCAAATCTTTCAGAGCATAGCATGGGCTTTGAAATTAGAAGAGAACGAAGTTTCAAATCTAGACTCACTCCTTCTGACTGTGGAAAGCAACAATCTTCTCTGGAAATTCAAGTAATTTATCTACCTAACAAGGTAGTGGGGACTAAGTGAGATTAATACCACAAAGAACTCAGGACTGTTCTGCCAGTGTCTCAAACAAAACAGCACTGTCATAATTCACTACAGTTCACTATTTAGAATCAGAATAAATGAAAATTGTACATTAATAAAATAATATGTTTTATTCATAAACTAACTTCACTTAGAAAATAAACATGAGCTAGAGATGTGGTTTACTTGGTAGAGTGCTTGCCTAGCATGCACAAAGCCCTGGACTTAAAATCCCAGCACCACATGAAACTAGATGTGATGGTGCATGCTTGTAATTCAAGTAGTTGGGAAGGTACAGGCAGGAGGAGCAGGAGTTCAAGGTCATCCTCAACTACATATAGGGTTTAAGGCCAGTCTGAGCTACAAAACACCCTGTCTCAGAAACAAAACAAACAAATATATAAAAAAGAGAAAAGAAATGTAACATCAATGTATTCTCTGCAAATACTGTGCCCAGGGGTGAACATCTCAAACTTTCTAAACACTGTACACAGGGGAGAACATCTTGAACTACCTAAGTAAAATTCAGAACCACATTTGTAACATTGTACAGATACAAATAGCTGTATTCTAGATAAGTATTACCTAGAGGAAAGATCTCTCGTGAGGAAAGATGCTTTTTGTCCTAAATCTTTCATTAACTGTAAGTCATCCTCATCCATCATATCTAAAGGAAGCGCTTCTTCTTCCTCCTCCTCTTCTTCCCTCTCGATCCTTTTAACTGTTCCACAAAAAATAAAAGTATTAGAATTCTGCATTTTTTCCTAATATCTTACCTGCCCTCCCCACCAATATTCTCAATCAAAGTACTAGTGACATGCTGGACTGACAGTTCTCTGATAGACTGAGATGCTGAGTCAGGCAAATGCTAGCCTCCTAGTGTTTCTGATTACTGAAATCTGAGGTTTAAAACATTCCCAGGGTACTGTAACAACTGAAAAATAAATGTTTCCACAGATTCTGAAGTGTTTCAGGGCATTTTCAGACCAACTCCTTCTTACCTCCAGTGATTTTCACATCTACCCCATTTCAGCTGTCCTCTCTAAGGGTCAGGTCCAAGCCCTAACCCTTTTCACCACAACTACTGGTGCTTTCAGCTTCATTTGGTTCCTTCCAATGTACTTCTTTACTAAATAAGGCACTCATATCTACCAAAACCTAACCTCACCCACGTCAGTCTAACCCCTCTCTGCTCTCTTTCTATGTTCTTTGTTCCCTTTAACCAACTTTCCTTACTTAAAAAAAAAAAAAATTCAGGGCCAGAACCCTTCATAAAAGCAGAAGATTCTACTGTGAACAAGATATTCTTAGTGTTTTCCATAACAAAACAATCTTCCTGATAGAAGACATACTAGTAAATACTGCTACAAGCAAGCTGCACAGAATGAAACTTCTACCTACTTCAAAAGAACATTCCTTTTCTCAAATACAACAGCTACTGGTATATTTTGCTGGTCAGCCTTTTCTCTTCCATACAACACCTTTTATCATCATTACAATTCTAACCCTCTCACCTACCTCACTTCCAAGGATCTAGCCTCCTACTTTAGTGAGAAAAGGGAGGTCATCAGGAACACCTTCAATTTCTCATACCAGATTTAAGTGTCTGCATCCATCTTTCCCTATACATGTATCTGGCTGATGACTTACTTCACTTAGATAATAAACTGTAAGAATTAAGACATCTTTTGCTTTTACTTTTATTATATATTAACTGTTGGCAGATTACACTTTTAAATCATAAAACTTAGAAGAGTTCTCTTAAAAGTACCTAAGTTATCCAACTCATTCTTCTTAAAATACATGCACTTATGGAGATTGAGCAATCAATCAAGTCCACACGGCTAGCAGCAAAAATCAAGAGAAAAGCCCCAGTTTCCTGACTTCTGGTCAAATGGCCATCACAACAATGTTGCTAAGGAGTCAAATATGTCAGAATAAGATGAATACAGTTATTTAGCCATCAGATACAATCAAATATGAGAATCCTAAAACTATCAGCTATAGAAGTATAGCCTAAAAATGGTCATAATCTTTTTCTGTTTTAAGTAGTTAGGGTCCTTGGATACTTTTACAAAATAACAGAGAATTACAACTAAATTTCACTCCAAGTTTACAAGATGAAAGAAAATCAGAAAAGTTTAGAAAAGTGCCTGTTGCTAACATTGTTAGGGGCTGGAAAGATGGCTCAGTGGTTTAGAGCATTCACTACTCTTGCAGAAAAGTGGGGTTTGGTTCCCAGGACCCGTGTGGCGGCTAACAATTGTCTGTAACTTCAGTTCCTGGGAATTCAATAGGCCTTCTGGCTTCGGGAGACACTGCATGATATGGATGGACTTACCTGCACACAAAATACTCAGACACGTAAAATAAAAACAAATGGAACTTAAGAGATGGCTCATTGGTTAAGAGCACTGGTTGCTCTTGCAGTAGACCTGAGTTTGATTGCCAGGACCCACATGGTGGCTAACAACAGTCCATAACTCCAGTTCTAGGGGGAATTCAACACCCTTTCTGACCGACTCAGGCATTGCGCAAAATGGGTGCACTTACATACATGCAAGCAATAGACCTAAATTTGGCCAGGCATGGTGGTGCGTGCCTTTATAATCCCAGCACTCAGGAGGCAAAGGCAGGTGGATCTCTGTGAGATGGAGGCCATATGTCTACTAACAAGTTAGAGGTCAGGGACAGGGTCAGCCCCTGTCTCCAAAAAAAAAAAAAAAAAAGCAAACAAACAAAAAAAGAATGCACCATCAAAAAGTCTTCTTACCTCAGTTAACTGTCAATGAATGGGCAGGTGGCAGACCAAAACTTATTTACATAAGTGTCTGAATGTCTCCCCGAGTATTGCATTTTCTAGCTCTCTAGACAAACTAAAAGCAGAGGCTAGCTTTCTCAAAGCACACACTGTCTTGAAAAGTTTTCTCATACTATGATAAAGCATAGAGGAATCCTATCCTTATTTTGACCTATGAAGATCTGAACACAGAAAGAGAGTTTACTAGAAAGCAAACTGTTTCTATGAAGAGTATTTCAGGGCAGTTAATGGGAACCAGGACACAGGAATATTTTTCATTACCTGATCGTTTGTGCTTTGGATCCTCCAAAGGAATGGGTTTCTTAGACACAGCATCTTTTACAGCTTGCCTTAGTTTTCTCTGTTCTTTTCGGTACTTCTTGACAGTGCTTTGTTGTTTAAATTGCTTATTTTTTAGTTTGTTTTCAAGTTTGACTTTACTAGTTTTTATCAACTTGCGAAAGCTTGGGACCTGCTTTTTATTTCTTCTCTAGGAAACAACAGAATACTACAACTGAGAATTTTTAATTACTCTTTAAAAATCATGTTAAAGAGAATTGTTTACAAATTTCATTAGACCAATTTCACAATTTTAATGTCTCACAACCATGAATCTCACATTAAGAAGAAAACCAAAGCAGGTTTATGATGTTACATGCTTTTAATCCCAGCACTTGGGAGGCAGAGAGAGGCAGGTGGACCTCTGTGAGATCAAGGTCAACCTGGTCTACATAGGAGAGGTCCAGTTTTCAAAAATAAAATAAAATAAATAAACAAACAACAAAATATGGCAGTAATCCTACAGAACAGCACCAGAGCATCAGTTATTCACAGGGTTTTGCCATGATGTGGAATCAAGTATCTCAAAAATCTCTAAGATCTATAAAGGAAAATGCTAAAAATCACTGATCTGGAGACAAATGGTTATTCTAGACTAAACACTTGAAATTTAACATTCAGAGCAAAATAAAGGGTGTCTTTAACAATAACTGATATTTACAGAGTTTTGTCATTTACTAAGTGCAGAAACACACTGCCTCGAACCTAAACATTGTTGCTGTCTTCACATTACTGATTAAGTGAAGACCCCTACCCAAACGAGAGCAAAACTGACTTCTGGTCTTTGGAGATCAAGGACTCTCTTGCTGGGGACAGCTTCATTCAGAAATCCCAATCCCAGTACTATTTCTAAGTTTCCTATTTCCTACTATCTCCTAAACTTTAGAGGGAAACTGACTCGCCAGGGGTCCCCGGCCTCAAACAAAACACTGAATGAAAACTGGACCTTGTTTCTCATGTGTAGAAAGAGGGCTCCGACGACGGTCTAGAAAAAGCCTTCCCAGTCTGACACCCCCAGGATGCAAGATTCGGTGCTAGTCTCGGACCGCCCGGACGCACGCACAGTGGGAGACGGAGGAAAAACCCCAGTAGGAACCGGAAGTTGACGAAGCCCAGAGCCACCAGAGAGCCCCAACTTGGGCCACCGCCCAGCACGCCACAGTGAGACCCTACCGGGAAAATAAACAGACGGCCACCCTGTCAGCCCCAGCAACCCTGAAGCCGTGGACTCAGGCTCCAGAGACACTTACCGCCTTCATCCTTGGGCTGTGAGGACTCCTTCCGAGAAGTTCACCAGCGAAAAAGGGACAGAAACCCAACAAGCAACACGTGCAAAACACAGCACTTCCTAGAGCCGGAAGCCGCTCCCAGCTCCACCCCTTTCCGCCTCCGGAAACGGAGGCGGGACTTCCGGCGGTGGTCTCGCGCGCGCCCTCTGGTGGTGGCGGTCTCGCACTCACCGGGCGGTAATGGGCCAGTGGGCGTTGGGCTGAGCTGTTGGATTCGGTGGGAGTGACCCGCCCGGTTTATAAAGTCCTGGGGAAATCAGACTCTTCCTCACGGAACAACAGGGCTTAGCATTTCGTGCCTCGCCTCACGTAGTTTATCTCTTCCTGCCACTGGTAATGATTGTCTAGTTTTTTTCCTGCATAAAGTCCAGAGAGTGGAGAGCAGCTTTTTCCTTGCTTGATGCCTGCTGTTCATTCTGACCTCAGAGCTTGTTTAGCAGTGAGGAAGGACTTCTCATCGCCCTTCAGCAATCAAAAGTCTGTGACTCTAGAGATTTTGGAGTCGTTTTTAACCATTTTCTGATAAACAATTAATGTGAAATTCAACAGAATTTCAATACTTTGGATACATTTTATTTGCTTAATAATTCTGCCAAAATCATGAATTTTTACAGGGATATTTAGATACTGCAAGAAAAAATGTTTTTCCAGTAGTCGTTTCCCAAAGTTTGTTTTCGAGAATTAAAAAATAATAAAATAGTAACACTGGGCTGGAGAGATGGTTCCGTGGTTAAGAATGCTGCTCTCCAGGAGGACTCGAATTCAGTTCCAAGCACCCATATCAGGTGGCTCACGACCACCTGTAGCTCCAGCTCCAAGAGATCTGGTACCCTTTTCCGGCCTCTTTAGGCACCCACAGACACACACCACACATAGGTACACATAAAATAAAATCTAAAAACAAAACAAAAAAAAACCCACTACACTTCAGGCTAATCAAGAAAAAAAAAAGAAGGGTTTGTGGTTGTAGTGGGTGCTGTTGGAGACAATCTTACTAGGTAGCCACCTTGACCTCCAACTCAGTATGCTCTGGTCTGAGTCTTCAGAGTACTGATTACAGGCATGAGGCACCCTGCCCAGCTGGGTGGATATCACTCTTGAGCACCACCCTGACACAGTTGGTCTCACAGTACTGAGCTGGTGAGATGAGCGAGTAGAGGCTTAAAGGATTCTGAGGTCACATTGAGACAGAGAAGAAATTTGCTTGTTTCTCTCTTCTCTCTGGCACCCCTTTCCCCTCCCTCTACCCTTCCCCTTGTTCACTCTCCTTCCACACCCTGACTCAGGAACAGTGCCTGTCCCGTTGTTACATTACCTCATCTCACAAATTGAAAACATCAGCCTGTTCTCTTCCCAAAGGCCTGAATTCCTTCTCAAACATGTCAGAAGTTACTTCTGCTTTTTCGGCTTGCCTTGCAGTCTTTCCAAGGATAAGGCATCCTCATTCCTGTTCAGAACCAACTCCCAATTTCTTTTTTAAAATTTATGTGTACTAATGTATTGCCTGCATGTGTATAAGTGCATCTGTGTCATGAAATACCCATGGAGGTCGGAAGAGAGCAGTGGATTCCTGGAACTGTAGTTATGGACAGTTGTTAGCTTCCATGTGGGTGCTGGGAATCGAACCTGGGTCTTCTGCAAGAGCAGCAGTTCTCTTAACCACTGAGCATCTCTCCAGCCCCAATTCCAAATTTCTTGTATCAACTCTTACATCAACTATCCCTTCTCATAATCTTTCCTTTGCCCTTTCCTTAATAGTTTCTCCCCCTTTAGCTTAATAATATATTCAGTTCCTGTCAATCTTTCATTTATTTCTAATAACCTTTTCATCTTTTAATTATTATTTTGGAGTCCCCCATCCAGAAAGATCACTATCCTGGTGTCTCCACTTCTTCTTCTCTATTATAATTCAAGCCTGTGCTAGCTTTTTAAGGAAATACATCTTACTTTTGGCCCGTTTCATGTTTAAGTTTATAATCAACTAAAATCTCTGGGTCATTTTTAAGCATTTATTGCCAAACTAAATCTTTCCAGTCTTGAATTTAAGCAGTTGTTTGGAAAGAAATTTTAAAATAGAAATTTACATGATTCCTGCTAATTTAATCTGATAGGTTTCTTAATTCTGCCCTCTCCAACCTTGTGTAACCCCTTTCAGTTAATCCCCTGCTAATCCTTGTTTGGGTTCTACATCCTCCTGGCTCCGTCAGAGCTTTTCTGCCAAAGCAGATAGAGATCAATGGCTATCCTAAATAGCACTGCAGGAACTACTCAGAGATTCCTATGAAACCTTTTGGGAGGTGTTAAAAACCCCTGTGGCTCTACCTGTGACATTCTACCAAAGCTGATCATAGGTCACCAAGAATCTCCAAATTGCGGATTTTTTTTCCTAAGTATGCACTGAATTTTATTATTTCTCTCTTGTAGCCTCACTGGACCGCTCAGCTGTGTTTAATGTTACACATTTCTCTTTTTTTGCATTAGAATATGGGCTCCCTCAGTTCTCTCACCTGCCTCTTCCCCAGGTTCTTCTACTTCTGTCCCTTCGTCCTCAAGCTTCTTCAATATAGGAGATGTTCACTGCAGCTCTATTCATAATAGCCAACTTTGGAATCATCCTAATTATCCAGGATTGGATGAATGTGTCAGGTTCAGGGTTCGAGAGATGCAGCAGACAGAAGGGACCGGACTCCGCTGGCAGCTAACAGGACCCGACTTTATTGAGAGAAGACCAGATGGGACTAGCTCCTCCGCACCCACGAGTGGAGAAACGCTAGCCTCCCTTGGTGGCTAGCCTCCCCGAAGAGATGGGGGAGGCTAGGCCCTCACCCCCATCTTGGGGCTGGGGCTCCGGGGAACCGGGCTGGCGTGATCAGCCCAAGTCTGAGTCTCAAAAGCCCCGCACAGCAGCAGCAGCACCAGCAGCAGCAGAAGCACAAGCACCAGCAGAAGCACAAGCCCGTTGTCCAAGTCCCCAAAACCTTTTTAAACCTTCAGTCCCCTCCTGGCTTTTAGGGGAGGGGGGTTGCCATGACATCAGATTGATGTTTCAGGCAAGCTTCTGTCCAGGAAATAGTCCTTTTCCAGAGCTGTTCGTGAATTCCTTGCTTATCTGCCAAGGAATTTGGGATCTGGAGCCGGTTTGCAAGGCTTAGATAAGCTCTGGCTCCAGGTTTCTTCCAGAGTCCGAAACTGTTGGGGGTCTCATTCACACCTTACAGAATGGATAAAGAAAATATAGGTGCATCTGGTGGCACAGGCCTATAATACAGGCTACTTAGGAGGATGAGGAAGGACAATCACAAGGCCAATTTGGGCAACTTATTGAGTATCTCAAAAAGCACTGGCTATTCTTGCAGAAGACCTAGGTTCAAATCCTGCACCTGCATGGCAGCTAACAACCATCCCTGATTCTAGTTCCAGGGGATCTGACGCCCTCTTCTGTCCTCTTCAGGCATTGCACAACATGGGTGCACTTGCATACATGCACACAATACACATATACACATAAAAATAAGGCAAAAAAGAAAAAGAGAAAGTTCAGGATATAGCTTAGTTGTACAACACTTGCTTAGCATATGGAAGGCCCTGGGTTTAATTCTCAGTCATCACACACACATATACCACAACAAAAGAAAGAAAAAAACATATTTATACACAATGGAGCACTACTCATCCATGAAAAATGAAATTATGCCACCTGCTGTAAAATGGACGGAACTGGAGTTCATCATATTAAAATAAACCATACCCAGAGAAATACCAGTTTTCTGGCTGGAGAGATGGCTCAGTGATTAAGGTTACTTCCTCTTTCCAGAGGACCCAGATTCAGTTTGGAATATACACTCAACCATCTGTAACTCCAGTTCCAGGGATGTATGTATCTGTGGTGCAGTTACAAAGATGCAGGCAAAACACTCATACATTCTTCAAGGCTGGGGAGATGGCTCACCAATTAAGAGCACTGGCTGCTCTTTCTGAAAACTCACATTCAATTCTCAGCCCTGACAGATGGCTAACACCAGTCCTTACTCTAGTTCCAGAGGGTCTGTCTTCTGGTTTCTGTGTGCACTTGTAAACATGTGGTGTGCTTACATACATACATACAAGAAAAACGCTCATATGCATAAAATAAAAATAGATCTTTAGAAATATAGCTGAGTGTGGTGCATGCCTTTCATTCCAGCACTCAGGAAGCAGAGGCAGGTGGATCTCTGTGAGTTCAAGGCCACCCTGGTCTATATAGTGAGTTCCAGCTCAGCTGGGGTTACTGGGAGACCTTGTCTCAAAAAGACCAAAAAACAAAACAAAAAAAAAACCATACCTGTTTTCTCACATATTTGGAATCTAGATTTTCTTTTAAAGGCATAAAAGCAGAAGTGAGATTATTTGTGGGAAGGCAGAGCAGGTAGGAAGATGAGAGGGTGGAAGAGATAAATATGATTGAAACCTATGAAAGCGTCATAATAACACCCATTATTTTGTACAAAATGAAATACCCTTAATGAAAAAGAAAAAACAAAATTCCAACAGCCACTAAGGGGCAAGAAACAAGAAACCAAATAACCAAATCTCTCCCCACTGGCATCCATTTTAAATTTCTGACCTTTGAAACTATGAGAGAATAACTTTCTGTTGCCTTAGGTCACCAAGTTTGTGGGGATTTGTTATTATAGCCAAGACTAGTATACTAATAGTTAGGCCAGTTTTCTCTTTGGACACAGGACAACACTTCATCCCTCAGCAGTTCATGGGTACATGGAGCTCCGGCTGTAGAGACAGCCTGCTTATCACCACACCACTGAGTCCTTCTCCTTCCAGTTTCACTTCTTCACCCTGCCTGGACCCACCCTTAAAAACAGTTTGCACACAAATTCTTATTTATTAGCTCCTTGAGGTTACCATAACAAAGAGTCAAACAATGGGAATGGGTAATGTCAGACATTTATTCTGCCATGGTTATAAAGACTAGGGGACTAAAACCAAGGTGTTAGCACAGTTGGTTCCTTTTTAGGGACCTCTGTTCTCATTTCTGGGGATAGTTGGCAATCCTTGGCATCCTTTGGCTTGTGGATGCTCCAGTCTCTGCCTTCATCTTTACATACCATTCTTCTTTTGTGTCTTCTCATGCCTGTTTTTTTTTATGACATTGGACTAAGGGCCCCGCCTAATGGCCGTGATTTGAATTAGTTATATCTTCAAAGGACCTGTTGGCAAGAAGCTTGTATTTCTAGATACGTCAGTGTGGAATTTTAACACATAGTTCTTGTTGCCCTCTTACCTGCAGAGTACATGCTCCAAGACTGAAGCCAAGTATATGAGTGAGTCCTACATACATGTTTGCCCCTACTAAGACACACATGGTAAAGATCAATTTATATAGGGCACACAAAGAGATTAAGAAGAATAAAAATATAGCATGATAGGTATAACAGTATACTGTAATAAAGTTATGGGTGTGATCTCTGAAATGGGCAAAGAAACTGCAGATAAGGGTAAGCTAGTCTACTTTCGGAGAGGAAATACTATTCAACCCATAGGCATATGCCTTTAATCCCAGCACTCAGGAGACAGAGGCAGGTAGATCTCTATGAGCAAGTTTCCAGGCCAGCTGGGGCTTCAAAAAGATGAAAATAATACGTTTTTACAAGTCCATATGTGTATGTCCTCCCACCTCCTTACCACCCCGTCCACCCTCCACCCTCCCAACAAATCTCTCACATTCATGTCTATTCCTTTTGTTTTGTGAGCCACCAAGATCAACCAGGGCCATCTGTGTGAACATGGGTTTGGAGTTATCCATTAGAGCCTGATGGGCTCAGTAAAAGGTACACAACCAAAGACAGTGATTCTACCTCTCTCAGACTCTATAGCCAGTACTTCAGAGATAAATAGAAGGGCTCTGTGAGCCCCTCACTCTTCATTGTCTGATTGTTGATAGAGCTGGTCTTGTGTGAGGCCAGGGCAGTTAACTACAGTTGATGTGAGTTAATGATAACATCAACCTCTAATATTTTGACTCAGGGTCAAAGATGGGGCCCTCAGCCTAAGACAACTTATTGGATCCCTGGAACTGAGTTACAGTCAGTTGTTAGCTGTCATGTGGATGCTGGGCTCTAAACCCAGGTCTTCTACTAGAGCAGCCAGTGCTCTTAACTGTTCAGCCCCATCTCTCCATCTTCCTGTTTAAACACTTTTAATGTTTCCAAATTAAGTATAAGTTATGTTCTCTTGTTCTTGATAATCTTATGAGATAAATATTAGCTCCGTTTTTTGTTTTGGTTTGGTTTTTTGCTTTTTGGTTTTTTTTGGCTATGTAGTCCTAACTGGCCTTGAACTCACAGTGTCTTCTTTCAGCCTCCCAGGTGCTGGGATTGCAGGTGGAGTCACCATACGGGGCTAATTTTTATTTAAGAATCAGAGGATTGGGTTTTGCACTGTACTGAAGTCTGTGCTTTATATCATCTGGTAAATGTAACAAGACATCAGTGTGCTTAGTGAGAGTAGGTTTTTAGCAAAAAGTAACCAAATATCCAAAGCTTCTTTTGCAATCTGCAATATAATATATGAGGGGAAAATTTCCTAGAGTTGTGATATGGTCTTTCTCACTTACGATTTTTGCATTTTTGCTGATAAACTAAATCATGGCATTTCTTCTTTGTATCCTTGCATGAGTAGTTCAGAGCCATTTTTTATTCATTGTCCTTCAAAATCTCCAAGGAGGAGAAAGTAGATTCTATGCACAAAATCATGAACAGTTTCTGAATATCCCAGGGGCAATACATGTTCTTCAGCCTCCTCTCGTACCAGACTCTGCTAGGAACTCTGTGAAAGAATGTTCTCAAACAAGGATGTATTGTCTCTAGGCCTGTATTGTAAAGTTGCTGGGAACCATAGCCAATCAGGGAAGAGACCATAGAATAAAACTAACATCTCAAATATTATGTATATCATCCTCACAAGTCCCATAGTGCCATCCCCGCAAATTCTAGTGCATTTTCTGTTAACCTATCATCAAATCACAAGCTTTGCTCCTGGACTTATCCACATACAGTCTTAAGACCTGCTTGAGTGGAACTGATGCTTCTGATATTTTCCTTAATTTCCAACATGATGCTCTGAATTGTATTTAGAACACATTTGTGCAAATAAATGGGTATATAAATAAAATAAACATTTGGAACAGTGATGAGACGTCTTGATGATCCCAGTATGTTAGAAAAAAAATCTGCCTGTAAGGAGTCTCTTTCTTGAACCTTTTAAAGAAAAAAAATGAAATATTCTATTTAGGATTTTATTTTTTTATTATACTGTGTGTGTCTGCGTCTGTGTCTGTGTCTGTGTGTCTGTGTGTATGCCAACACACATGTGGAGGTCAGAGAACAGCTTTTTGAGAGTCAATTTTCTCTTTCCACCATGTGGATACTGGAGATGGAAATCAGGCCATCAGACTTGGTGGTAAGTACCTTTACTGGGTAAGCCATCTTGCTGGCCTTATTTAGAATTTTGTAGCTACCAGAGTAAAACAGATTTGGCAGTCTTGGGAAATGTTAAAATATGGGAAATGGAGGAAGGGAAAGAGGTGAGAGTAAAAGAGGCCACGGGATAGTGAGGCTTTAAAATTGATATCATGTGTCAGTTCAAGTAAGTGAATTATTAAGGCATCATTCTAAAACATTAACCTATGTTCATTTTTCACACTGTTTCTATGGGTCTGCATTTTAGGAGTGGTTTAGCAGGCTTCCTCTGGTTGCAGGGATTGTAATCAAGGCTGAAGTCACCTGAAGTCTCACTCAGTAGAGCTCAAGGATTAGTTTTCATTGTGACAACTTTTATGGCTGTGGCAAAAAGCTTCAGTTTCTCTGTGATCCTCTCCATTGGACTACTAGAATGTCTTTATGACAGAGAACAGAGGAAAGCCCTTTCTAAGACCCAGCTGCGGAAGTCTTCATTTCTGCTGTTCTGTTTGTCAGAAGTGAGTTCCTTACTCCAGACCATGATCAATGGTAGAGGAGCTAAACACACCCCTTGAAGGAATATCGAAATTGAGGACATTAGGTTAGGTGTGTAGCTCATATGTCAGAGTGCTTGCCTGGTATATGCACAGCCCTGGATTTGATAGCAATCACCACAAAATAAGATAAGAGAAAATGTGTGTGTGTGTGTGCATCTGATTTTTTTAAGGCTTTCGAGTAGGATATTCTCAGCCTGTACTCTCCACTTCCCTGTGAGCCATACTGCTTCCTACTGTACAATATCCACTAGTGTTATCAGTCTCTAATGACACAAGTATGAGACCCATGTATCTCAATTTAAAAACATTTTACATATGGTTAGTTTAGTATATGAATGTTTTGCCTGCATATATGTATATGCATCACAACATAGGAGGCCAGAAGAGGGAGTCAGGTCCCTGGAACTAGAGTTGAGGAGCATGCTAGCTGTCATGTGGGTACTGGTGACTGAAAGAGCACAAGTGCTCTTAACTGCTGAGCCATCTCTCTAGTCTAAAACATGTTTGTTTATTTTATTTTTTTGAGACAGAGTCTCGCAATGTATCCCTAGCTAGCCTGGAACTCAAAACATAGTCCAGGCTAGATTTCTTGAGCTCACAGAGATCCACCTGACTTTGCCTTTCTGGAATTAAAGGCCTGCACTATCACGCCTGGCAGCATCTCAATTTTAAATCTTAAGCTTCTACTAGTTAATATTAGCCTAGCCTGCTTTTATTCTTCATCTGAAAGATAACTGTTTCCTCTAGATTGACTTCGGTTTTAGGTCCAAAGTATTGTTGGGCATCCGTATCCCATTTTCGTTTAGCCACTATCCTCCTGAATACTGAGAAACCCTTGTTTTCTGGTTATTGTTTTTTTTTCCCCTTTTCCTTCTTAGTATTCATTCTGTGCTCAATCCCTGCATTCTACATTCTTTGTGGGAAAAAATAAAGCACCAGTGTAAGTCCTCCCCCGGCCCCTGCAGATTAGACTCAAAGCCATTTACCAGATCCCATAGATTTCACAATATAAAGCTATATATTAAAGGTAATCACCATCTCCTAGTCGAGGTTTCTGTTGTCATTTCCTAAATATTTAAAGTATTGTAAGATTACGTTGTAGTGTATAATTTGTAAACTATTCTAAGGTCTCCATTCAATCCACACATTTCTAAATTCCTCATCAGATGATCTAGTCACTGAGGGGACTAGAAGTTGATTGAACCCAGGGCCTTATGTTTACTAAGCACATGCTCTACCACTGAGCTATATGCTCAGCTCAATATTTAATATTAACATTGATTATTTCTGGACTGAGAAGACTGTGGTTATGATTGTTCTTTGGTTTGGCAGGGGATTTTATTGCATTCTATTGTATTGCAAAATGACTTGCTTTAAACTGTGTGGTTTTTTTTTTTTTTTTTTTTGTAATCAAAACAAAGGCTTCAATGAAAGAAATAACAGAAATGTTGATCTTCAAGTCTAGCCCCAGCTGTTTCAAAAATAGTAACATTTAACAAACTTCAGTCTTCCTCATACTAAATTTATGTAAAAGCCCTCATTAATTATAACAGCTACAACTAATTGCTACTGTCATTGGTTATACTTTGGTTTTGTTTTGAGTTTGTTTGAGACAAGGTCTCATGTAGCCCAGGCTGGCCTAACTTGCTATGTAGCTAAAGAAGACTTTGAACTCTAGTTCTCCTGTCTCTGCCTCTACTTCCAAAGTGCTGGGAACATTAGCATGCACCACCATGTTCAGTTAATGTGGTGTCTGATATCAAACCCAGGACTTCATGTTGCCAGCCAACCACTCTACCAACTAAGCTAAAACCCAGGGTCTTATTATCTAAAAAAAAAATATATGTATAACTTCAAATTTTAAAATTTCAATTAATTACTCATTCTGTGTGCGTGTATGCACACATGTGCTTGTGCATCACAGCACATGTGTGGAAGGCACATGACAACTTGCAGAAGTCCTTCTACCATGTGGGTCCCAGGGATGGCACTCAGGTTATCAGGCTTGGCAGCAATCGCTTTTATTCACTGAACTGGTACACTGGCCATCTAGCTGTAACTTTTTTCACCTTATAGGTTGAGGGGGTTTTCCTCCAAATGCAGTTTAATATCATTTTGTCATTTTGCAGCATAAAAATTATTTTCAGACCAGTGTGGAGGCATATACCTTTAATTCCAGCACTCAGGAGACAGAGGCAGGCAGATCTCTGTAAGATCGAGGCCAGTCTGGTCTACATAGGGAGTTCCAGGCCAGCTGGAGCTACAAAGAGACCCTGTCTAAAAGAAATTGTTTTGGACATGTACCTCAAATAATTAAAACATTTTTGATTCATTTATTTTTATTTTATGTGTATTTTGCCTGCATATATATGTGTACTATGTGTGTACAATGCCCATGGAGGCCAGAAGAGGGCACAGGATCCCCTGGAACTGGAAATACAGATGGTCCACCATGGGGTTGCTGGGAACCAAACCCAAGTCCTCTGAATAGCAGCCACTGAGCCATCTCTCCAGCTTTTAGAGAATTATTTTAAATAGCTAATGTCTGATCAGTTTTTAAAATGTTATAAAATGAGAGTGAAGAGATGGCTCTGTGGTTAAGAATCCTTGCTGCTTTTCCAGAGGTCTTGATTTTTGTTCTCAGCACCCACACTGAGTATTTCACAACTACCTGTAACCCCAAGTCTGGGGGATTTGAGACTCTCTTCTGGCTTCAATAGGCACCCCTCACACACATAAAGTTTAAAAAAATGTTTAAAAGAAATATAAGCTGGAAATGATGGTAAATACCTGAAATGTATAACCTATCACTTCGAAGGTTGAGTCAGGAGGCTCAGCAGTTCAAGGCCATCCTTAGCTACACATTGAGATTAAGGCCAGCTTGGACTGCATGAAACCCTGTCTCCAAAAAAACAAAGCAAAACAAAACAAAAAAACCAACAAATAGTATGAAATAAAAGACTTGCCGTTCTCCTTTCATAAGAATCCTTTTTGTTCTTTATCAATATCAAGCTAGATATAGAATTTTATACAGCATTGTGATCATGGCACTTAATCACATATCTTTACTGTTGTAGTATTATTTTGTTAAGTTTCTCTATAGTTCTGTATTTCTGTCATTTAATTGTTTTCAGTGTTTCATTGATACCTAGCTTTGCCTGCACGTTCAACAGTATCAAATATTTAGCTAAACTGGAATTTTTGACTCTAAAACATTTAGCTATAAGCATCTTTGCAGAGCTTTGATCTTATTTGGCATGGTTTCCTTATGACAGAGTCCCAGGAATAGGATTACAGTGCCTCTTAATGTGTAGGATTAGTTTGTTCCACTAAAGGATCATTGTGCAGTTTTAAAGATTTCATCTGTCTCTTGGTTTTGTCCCACTGTGGCTTACCAAACAGCAGATGCTTTGTGATCTCCCGGTCATTCATTTGCTTCCTTCTCACAGCTCACCCTGCTGAGTGAAACTGCAATATGCATCCTTTCAATGCTTGTTGTCCTGTTATAATCCACAACCTCAGTTCCAGTCACCCTTTTTTACCAGCTAGGATTTTACCAGGAATGCATGGAATCTAAGCTATTTGCAGAAGTTGAAGAAGAGTTTAGTAGCAAACCAAACTGCATAGTTTTACAAGATCATACATTTCCACTACATTACAGAACTTTTTTGCGGCGAACACCCTCCGACCAGCAGAGGAAGAAAACCACCACAACGAAGATTCTTCTTGGATCGCACTTTATTGGAGAGCCTCTCGGTTGACTGATGGGCGTTGATGACGAGGGGCCAGGAGCAGGCTTGTTCAGCAGCTTTTATAGCAAGCAGGGCCGTATGACAGCTCGGGATTGGATACAGACAGCCCGCCACAAGCAAAGCCACGGGATTGGCTCGGGACAATTTAAATTGACGCGCGAATTGACGCGCATGCGCAGCCTCGGGATGGCTTGCGCGCCAAAACATTTCCTTAATGGAGCAGCTTGACAAGCGGCTCCAGGAAGTCGGCGCCATCTTGTAATGGCGTTGACCGGCTCCCTGCAGCTCCCCCTTTTTTCTTATATGCTAGCAGAGCTCTAGGAAATACAACGTTCCCGATCTGGTCTTCACCTCATGATGTGCCGACTGATCAAGGGAAACAAAGGCCAAACAGTCTTTCCTAAGCCCGTGCAATGGGCAAACACTCCCGGGGCGTGCCAAGGCAAAGTCTGGGCCAAAAATATCTCTGCCACTGCCCATCCTCGTGCAATGGGTCATACTGATCCCAGAGGGTGCAAGGGCCAGGGCAGAGCCAATTTTTTATTTCTTTAGGGCTGCCAGCCATACCTGAGGGGATACTCCACATTCCAAGGCGGCCAATGCCTGAGAAATAATAACTTTGTCCCTTTTCGCTTGGGCTCTCATCCTACAAATTAACCATAGACATAGTATGCATCCTCCAATGCTGCAGACTGCAAACATGCCTACTCCCACCCATTCTTTAAAATGCGAAAATACAGAGGAAAACCAAGAAACAAACCCATTTGTCAGGCTGGGGTCTACACGGGTGGAATTAATGGTAATAACAGCTCTCCGAAGTTTTTCCAAATCCCTATCAAAAGCGTCACTCCAATTACTCACTAAATAATTTGACAATTGTCTAGACAAATCTGCTGCTATAGAAGTATTATCATACAGAACACTTGTAACACATAATGCTTGAAATTTCCACTCACATCCCAATTGGGCTACTTGCCACAACATGTCAAGTTGTTCTTGTACCAAATCTATTCTTTGATTCAATATCATAATCCCTCCTTTTACTCTAGAATCTAAGAATCGTTGAGAGTCTAAGGCCTGTGCAGTCTCTGAGGCCATGTTATTAAGTGTCTCTGCAGTTTGGACATTCTGACTTAGGGCTATTCCTGCTGCAGTAGCGGCAGCGGTAGCTGCAACTATAGCTGTAATTACTGCAGCCGTAATTCCAAAGTCCCTTTTAGAACGGAAAAGGGTCAGGGTACCAGGGACTTCTACAGGGACTGGAACCCAGCGGGGTACTCTAAGTACTAGAGCACTTTTCCATTGATTAGCCTTCCAGCATTGTGCAAGAGCACATGTATTCTTAGTACAATTATTAAAGGTGTAATTGCTAAGCACAAATAAAAAGGGTGGATATACACAAACTGGAGTTATGGAATAAGTCTTATTTTTTGTTGGGTCTATATGGCGATTAATTACAACCGCTCCTCCTGTTGTATTAAAGACTGTATATGACGCTCCTTCATTTGGGGTAGGTGGTTTTGACTTGTCTGCCCATATCAAGCTAGTAAATGTGATACTGCTATAGGCTACGGACCCTCCCTGTAAGAGAACAAAGGGCGTCATATCAGTACAACTTCCATTAACCCCACACAACAACCACTTGGTAAAAGGATAATATCTGGCATCTTGTAGAAAAGGTCCTATTGTCCATGTATTTTGAAACGGCCTTTGGCCACGCATGTCTGGTGAGAAAGTGAAAAACCTGCCTGCATCTGCCCAATTGACAGAAGTGGACTGACACTCAGTCCAAGGCCAAAGGTCCTGTTCATATGTGCCTGAACAGTGTGGAGCGAGACGAGGCTGGTGAAGTGTCTCATTAGAGTGCCAGTGTGTAACATCTGGCAAGGTTCCATTGAACCAGACAGTTGTGTCGATGAAGGTCATATTATAAACCCGCTTTGTGTGATCTTCTACATCTGTAACCTGAGGTATGCCAACATAAGTTTTACTGTTTTTGTCCTTAAACCATGCAAAACTCTGCTGCCTCAATGGGATGCAAGAATTGCGGGGAGCATCAAGGGTAAAGCACAAGGCACCAGTCTCAACAAAACTCCGAGAGCCCTGTAGGAATGCAACAAGAGTGTCCTCTGGAAGCAACGGCAAACCTAAGTCCTTTTCAGTTGTAAAGAAACGAGGAAAGACCGACGAATCATGGCGAACTGGGACAGGTATTGGAAAAACGGACAGAAATCCCCAGCGTTGTTCTCCTTCATTCGGTGTCCAGAGTTGGAGGAGGATCAGCAACATTGGCAGGCTCCGTCTTGCCCTGTGCAGAGGCATCGTCCAGCGCGGGTTGGATGGTCTTCACCAAGCGACTGGGGACCCAATGAGGCGATTCTTCACTCTGAGGAAAAACACAAACAGCTCCCCTGGATCTGTTAATAACCAGATCCGGTCCCATCCATTTATTGGATATAACATCCTTCCACATGACCATCTCGCGGGACTTAGAAACATCCCTTTGACTATGTCTATCAGCAGCAGACTGGCCATGAGGGTCTAATATTAGGAAATTTATTGTAAAAAGGGCGAGGGAAACTCACTCCTTGGGGGTTGCATTCTCTGCAATACCCTTTCTTTGCTTAATCAAAATGGCCTGCAAGGTTTTATTAGCCCTTTCTACTATACCTTGGCCCTGTGGATTGTATGGAAGGCCAGTGGCATGGGCTACTTGCATTAAGGCACAAAAAGCACGGAAGCCTGAAGAGGAATACGCTGGACCATTATCTGTCTTTAGGCGACCTGGCCTTCCCCAGGCAGCCCAAGCTTCCAAGCAATGGGTCTTTATGTGAAGTACCTTTTCTCCCGTCAGGGGAGTGGCATGAACAATGCCAGAACAAGTGTCCACGGACACATGAACATACTTTAACTTTCCAAATTCAGAAATATGTGTCACATCCATTTGCCATAAGTCTCCAGGACGAAGGCCACGAGGATTAACCCCAACATGGGGAGCTGGTAAAAAGGTGACACAGGTTTGACAAGCCTTAACTATATTTCATGCCTCTTGGCGGGAAAGGGAAAATTTGCGCCTTAGAGTTTCAGCAGGCACATGGTACAATTTATGGAAGTCAAAGGCAAGTGATTTTTTATCATTTAGGGAAAGCATAGCCATCCTGGTGGCTTGGTCTACGATATCATTGCCTTGTGTTAGGGGACCAGGAAGCAAAGAATGAGCACGTAAATGTGAAACAAAAAAGGAGCAAGCTCGTTGTAAAATTAATGCTTGGAGTTGAGCTAAAATAGTGGAAACTGTGCTAGCAGGTTTTACATAAGCCGCCACCTCCAAGGCGGATAATGCATTAGCCACGTATTGGGAATCCGTATATAAATTAAAAGATTCAGAAAAGGTTTGGAAAACCTCCAACACAATCATACACTCTACAACCTGAGGAGCATCGGGTCGAAACATGCGGACCACAGGCTTTCTACCTTGTACAAGATAGGCTCCCCGGCCTGTCTTGGACCCATCAGTAAAAATTGTAATAGCATTTGTAATGGGCCTAATGGCAGTAACTTTGGGAAAATACACTAAATTATGTTCAACAAAGGTTAAGATGGGACTTTTGGGATAATGGTTATCTATTTTATAGGGAAAAGCACATACTAATATACTCCAATCATCCACCGTAGCAGCCAAAACTTCCACCTGTTGTCTAGTGTAGGGAATTATCAACTTATCAGGCAGCTTATCAAAATGCATCAAGCAATATTTAAACCCTAAAATAGCTTGTTGAGCTACTAGTTGAGGAAAATATTGTAATGTGCGAAAACCTAAACTATTTCCATGAAGCCACAACAGGGGCCCCTCTTGCCACACCACTCCTAAGGGAACATCTTTGGTCTTTAAAATGCATAATAAAAGTGGCTCAGCCGGCTCGGATCGATCAAGCTGAGCTGCACTCAGTGCACTTTCAATCTTAGTTAGAGCTCCACGCGCTGCTGATGTAAGAGCACGGGGGGAGGAAACATTTGGATCACCCTCAAGGATGGAAAAAAGTGGCAATAATTCTGACCGGGGAATATGCAGAAACCCTCGAAGCCAATTAACATCTCCCAATAACTTTTGAAAATCATGCAGGGTATATAGATGGGAAGTACGAATGCATAGCTTTTGTGGCTTGATGGTAATCGGGGAAACGAGAGATCCCAAAAAGGAGACAGTATCTGTCTGCTGAACCTTGTCTGGGGCGATAACGAGCCCTCTTTTTTCCAAAGCTTTCACCGTCTCCCTAAAGGAGTCATGCAAAACAGCCAATGTAGATGCAGATAACAAAATATCATCCATATAATGGACTATACGCAGAGAAGGAAATAGCTGCCGTACCGGAAAAAGGGCAAAATCCACAAACAATTGGCACATGGTGGGACTATTAGCCATGCCCTGCGGCAGAACCTTCCACTGAAAACGAGCATCTGGTTGTTCATGATTAATGGAGGGAAGGGTAAAGGCAAAGCGTTTTCTATCATCAGGAAAGAGGGGGATAGAAAAGAAACAATCTTTAATATCAAGCACTATTACAGGCCAGCCTTTAGGTAAGGCTGAGAGGAGGGGTAGACCTCTTTGAACTGGTCCCAATAATTGCATCTGTGCATTTACTGCTCTTAAGTCATGAAGTAATCTCCATTTCCCCAATCGTTTCTTTATAACAAAAATAGGAGTATTCCAGGGGGAAACAGAGGACTCTAAATGACCTAACAATTTTTCCTGTGAAACTAACTTATGAGCTGCCTCCAGTTTCTCCAAAGACAGGGGCCACTGAGGGACCCATACTGGCTTTTCAGAAAGCCATGGGATAGGTATAGGGTCCTCAGTGGAGGCAAGGTTTTCAGCGGCCCCTAGGTAAAACCCAGTCCTTTGCGATCTTGCTTGAGTGTAGGGATAATGGGTTCAGTTCGTCCTTGTAAGTGTTTCCCTAGACCTTTCTCTGGAACAAACCCCTGAATTTTTAGCATAGTTTGACTAGCCTTCGAATACTCATTGGTGAGGCGTAATTGCATTTGGGTTTGAATATCCCGTCCCCATAAATTAACGGGTACTTCTAAGACGTAAGGTTGGAACCTGCCTTTTTGTCCCTCCTCTGTACTCCAGGACAATTCTTTTGCGCTGACTTTCGGGGAGTTTGCATACCCCAGGCCCTGTAATGTTTGCGAGGAGTTTTGAAGAGGCCAGGCTCGGGGCCATGAACTCATCCGGACAATGCTACGGTCCGCGCCAGTGTCTATAAGGCCTGAAAAAGTCCTCCCTTCTATCTTAAGATCTAACATAGGCCTGTAATCCAATTGCATAGAAAGACATGCTACATCCATACATGAGGACTTAAGATACCTTTCTTGGCGACCTTTGTCTTGTGTTGGATAATGGGAATGTGAAGAAGGTAGAAACAACAACTGGGCTATGCGGTCACCAGGGGCAATTGAAACAACCCCATAAGGGGAATGACAGAGAACCTTAAGGGTCCCCTGATAATCTGAGTCAATAACCCCGGGGAGAATAATGAGTCCTTTTTGGGTAGAGGAGGAGCGTCCTAACAACAGGCCAACCGTATCGTTATCTAGTGGTCCGCAGACGTCCGTCTCCAAAACTTGAACTCCCATATTAGGTGTTAATACTGTCCCAGAGGCGGCACAGATGTCCATCCCTGCGGAGCCTGAGGTGGCTCTTCGGACGGTAGTGGCCCCAGGGTGACAGCTGGTGCCTGGAGTGCCCCATAGATTTGCGGGCCCTGGGGTCGAGGGCCCGTCACTCCGTTTTTTGACTCCTGGGCTGTTACTGCTAGCCAAATAGGCATCCCGTTAATGTCCTTAGTGGACCTACAGTCACTAGCCCAATGTTTTCCCTTTTTACATCGAGGGCAGGTACCAGGAGGCCGCGCTATACGCGTTCCCCGAGCGGAGGGTCCTCCAGGGAAGCCATCCGGCTGGGGGCACTGGCGCTTAAAGTGACCCTGCTGTCCACATTTAAAACATCTCTTGGTAAGTTGAGCGGACTTGGCCCTAGTGGCAGCAAGCACTGCAGCTGCTAAACCTGCATTAGACAACGGTCCACCTACTTCCCGACAAGCTTTAATCCAGGCATCCAACCCCTTTTTCCTTATGGGGTTTATGGCCTTTTGGCAGTCCTTTGTACTTTGTTCATAGATTAGTTGTAGAACAAAGGGCATGGTATGATCAGCGGTGCCAACAGTTTTTTCAGCCACATCCATGAGCCGAGCCGCAAAATCTGCAAACGGCTCTGTAGGGCCTTGAACAATCTTAGTTAAGTGTCCTATTGTTTCTCCTTTGTTAGGAATTTTATAATGAATTTCATTAATCTGTTGATACACCTGTCGGGTAGTCAGTTTGATGCATCATAAACTGTCCAAGACCTAAAAGCATATCCATATTCCAATGTGGGTGACCATCCTGAGCATTTTTTCTAGCCTGAGTTTGGGCGTTATCTGTGACCATCGATTTAAATTCAAGAAACTGGCCTCTTGTTAGGCAAGCCTTGGCCAGTTCAATCCAATCTGTGGGGGTCAAAGGGACTGATAATTCTCCGTAACAAAGCTACCGAGTAATCCGCTCCTGGTCCAAAATCTTTGACCGCCTGCACTAAATCTTTAAGCTGTTTGTAAGGCACTGGCTCATGCCTTCTAATATGAGTGGCTAAATCCTCAAACACGGGGAAAATAGAAAATAAACGAGACCAGGTTCCTGGCTGGATAAAACAACACTGACCCGTGTTGGATGCATAGGGTGGGGGTGCTATAGGCCCCGCCCCTTGTTTAAAATTTCCCGCCGAAACAGTAGCCCTTTTCTTTACGGAGGCCCCTCCTCCTTCTGGGGGGTGCCAGGGCCCTGTTGCATGAGGGATGATTACTTCCTGTTCCTCTTCAGATACCTCCTCACTAGAACTTTGCCCTTGTATTGACAAATGTGCAAACTCCTCCAAGGAAGGATATAAAGGTTTAGGGGATGGTGACCGCCATTTTTTATTTTTAATGTCCCTTTCAACGGGATCTTTACTATGACTGGCTTCTTGGAGCTCTTCTTTTAAACTTTTTTCCTTCTGTTTTTGTTTTCTTGTAGGCCTTACTTGCATTTCCCCACTCACATCTGACTCTGAGAGGCTATCCTGATGCCTTACTAATGCCCTTCTTCCCTCCTTAATGAGATTAGTATGGCTTCCTTTGCTGAGACACGAATGGATTAATTTCCAAAAGGGGAGGGTACCTTTCCCTAACTCTCCCTCTTCCTTGACCCTCTCTAGGTCTTTACCCAATTTTTCCCATGAAGGGAGAGAAAGGTCTCCCGAGACCGCGAACCATGGAGTGGCCTCATCCAGGTCCCTTACGATCTTTTTTATGGTCTGATTGGAGATCTTAATGTCTCTCTGCCGAAGTAACTCCTTAATAGGTGTAATGAAGTCCCCACCCGGAAATTCTGAGCTGGGACCGTGACCCATAACTAACAAATGCGTGCCCTTTTTTGCCTTAATGCAGAGCTTAAACCTTCTTACGGAATAAGGGAAATGCCTTGTTCACTATCAAGGAATTACTTTCACCTTTTCGCAGCTGACTAGACGGAATTGCGGCAGCACGCTTTGCTCGGGTCGTCATATCGGAGACAATGGCCACAAAATAAGGGCAATAACGCAAATCAGGGTGAGCTGCAGCTCAGACACGATCATGGGGATGACTTACCAGCGCCTTCCTCTCCGTGCGTCAAGTTCTGAATCCTCTTCGGCCCCTCGCCAGGTAGCCGCACTGCAACCCGGCCTCCCGGGTTTCAGCACCACTTTGCGGCGAACACCCTCCGACCAGCAGAGGAAGAAAACCACCACAACGAAGATTCTTCTTGGATCGCACTTTATTGGAGAGCCTCTCGGTTGACTGATGGGCGTTGATGACGAGGGGCCAGGAGCAGGCTTGTTCAGCAGCTTTTATAGCAAGCAGGGCCGTATGACAGCTCGGGATTGGATACAGACAGCCCGCCACAAGCAAAGCCACGGGATTGGCTCGGGACAATTTAAATTGACGCGCGAATTGACGCGCATGCGCAGCCTCGGGATGGCTTGCGCGCCAAAACATTTCCTTAATGGAGCAGCTTGACAAGCGGCTCCAGGAAGTCGGCGCCATCTTGTAATAGCGTTGACCGGCTCCCTGAACTTTCTTTTAGATTTTTATATCAAATTTATTGTACATCTTGTTGAACAATTTCCAAAGGATCACACTGACAACATCGTTATTTCATTTGTTCATCATTAAAGACTCAGATTTCAGATCAGTTTAGTCTAAACAACCTAAGACTATTTTGGGTTTTGTTAGTATGTACTGATACAAAGCAAACAGTCATTTAATAAAGCATTCATTCATTCACAGGCCATGAAAATGTCATATATTCAAGAATACATACAAGAATCAACATAAGGTCATTTCTGAATCATGGTATTAAGAATTATACATGTGGATAATGTGTTGCTAGGGACTAGAAACATGTTTTGATAATAGTTTGCTTTCATTTGTCCATTTATATTCCTTTATTTATCCATCATATGTTCCTTTAATAAATATTTGTTGAACACCCACCAAGTTCAATGCAGTATTAAATACTATTGCTATGGAAGTGAATATACTCTCTCCTAATTGTAGTATGATGTGTTTGTGTACAGATGCCAATCCAAATAACAATCTGTGATAATGACTACAAAGAAAAACAGCGATACAAAAGCAGCTGGAGACTAAGCAGCTTCAGTCTCATTTAAGAAGACATTAAAACTGAGTCCTGAAGAAAAGTGGTAATTAGCCAGGTTTCCAAGGTAGGACAGAGTATGCCAGGCAGGGTAACCCAACCTACTTGAATATCACTGGGTAGATGGGCAAAGCACACATTTCAGAAGCAGAGAAAGGTCAATGTGTCTGAAATGCGATGAGTGAGGAAAAGTAAAGAGTGAGCTGAGGCTGGGGAAGTTCACAAATATAAACTACAAAGACCTGAATAGTCATAGAGCACATTCTGGACACAGAAGAAATTTGCAGAATTGTCATGGTTAGAACACAAAGATTTGTCTCCAAAAGAAAAAGCCAGTGCTTGCCTTCATCCCAACACTCTGCAAGCTTGCTTAGACTGGAGGATCAGAAGTTCAAGGTCAACCTGGGATGCATGAAATGCTGTCTCAATAAAAATGAAAAAAACAAAACAGAAAGAGGACTAATATGACCAAAGTTCAGAGTTTGGGTGAGAAACAGGGAAGGAGGCTGGTTAGGTAGAAAGACCAGGAAGAGTCCTATAGCCACGAAGAAGGGTTTTAATTTGGATTTAGGCAGACCAAACCTTTCAAAAACCATTTAGAAGAAATAAACATGTAGCAGGAAAAATGGAGACAAAAGAATAATAGAAACCTAGGAAAAAGAATGTTTCTTTTAATGTTCTTTTTTGACATGCCTATAATCCTAGCACATGGAAGGTAAAGGCAGGAGAATCAGGAGTTCTAGATCATCCTTGGCTATGACTTCAAGGCCAGCCTGGGCTACACACACACACACACACACACACACAAATTTTAAACACTTTATTTATAATTATTTTTACTAATTTATGTATGAGTGTATTGCCTGCATGTAAGTGCACTCATGTTGTGCAGTGCCCACAGAAGTCAAAAGAGGGCGTCAGATCACCTGAAAATGCAGTTACAGATAGTTGCTAGCCACCATGTGGGTGCTGGGAACCAAACCCAGGTCCTCTGCTGGAGCAGCCAGTGCTCTTAATCTCTGAGCCATCTCTCCAGCCCTCAAATAAAAAATTTTAAAGAAGAGTATGAAGAACTTTAAGCCTGTTTGAGGCCTTTGTATTCTCCTTGACTACAACTATGGCAAAATAACCAACTTTTAAAGGACCACCTAAAGGATATCTGTCTCTTGAAAAGGGACTTCTTTATAAAACAGGATATAATTCTACTAATCAGATAAAGCAAACTTTTCCTTTTTATTTTGAGGTAGAGTCTTGATGGGACAGCCTCTAATTCATGATTCTTCTCTAGAATACTGGGATTGTAGTTGTGTCACACCACATATGGCCTCTTTTTTTTTTTTTATTAGTGGATGATGGACTCATTTCCAAATGAGTCACAATCATTTATTTATATTCTGTTGAACATACCTTCTCCAGAAAAAAATATATATTCAAGCTTTTATCTTTTTTTGACAGATCACCTCACACTGTAGCCCATGCTGGCCAGGAACTCAGCATGTAGCCACACAGTCCTCTTGTATCACCTTCCCTGGTGCTGGGATTACAGGTTATCAGTCACCATACCCAGTCTGTCTATTTTAAATTGGATTGTCTTTTGGGTTTTGAGTTATATGAAGTTTTTTTACTCTTGAGATAATGTTTTGCTGTATAACTTATGCTGGCCTCAAACTTGCTATACAACCTAAAGTAGCTTTGAACTGGAGGTCTTCCTGCTTTACCCTAACAGAATTCTGGAATTACAGGTGTGCGCAACCACACTGGCTTACTATTTCTGTATAAATTCTTGCTATATACCTCATTAATAGATATGATTCCTAGGATAATTTGTATACATTTATCTTCTCTCTGAAAAATCTTTGTGTTATGTATATGCAGATGTCTATGTACGTTTGTATGTGTGGGAATGAGCACTTGGGGAGACCAGAGGTTAACTTGGGATGTCCTTTGTCAGGAGGTGTCCACCTTGTTTTATGAGACATGGTCTCTCGCTGAGAGTCGGGTCTGGCAGATTAGGCTAGGCTGGAACCCCAGGGATCTCCCTGTCTCTGAACACCTCTCCCCCATGCCACAGCACTGGAAAGACAAGCCTGTGCCAGTGCCACCACACCCAGCTTTTTACAGAAGTGCTGGGGATAGAACTCATCACAGCCTCGTGGCTTCTCAGGAAGCATTTTATCATCTCTCTACCTCTTGAAAGATCTTGATACCTTTGTTCCTTAGACCTAGAACTTATAAAAAGAGCTCATTATAAAAGATGCCTGATATTTTTAAAAACTTACATTTTTTTTAATTACTGCAAGAACCAAGAAAATGGAAAATAGCCAGGGATGTAATGGGAAAGAAGGAACCCAAGATCAAGAGTGAAGAACAGTGGGAGAGAGATATTACTAAGGGAGAAATGGGTAAAATGGGGATATTTAAATGGGAGGGGAAGAATGATGGTTTTATAAGGAACTATGAGGATAAAGGGGAAGAAGGAGCTCAAGAGAGGTGGGACCACAGCAGACAGGATTATCAAGAGGAGAAATGGGAAAAACGATATACTTTTAATGGGGGGGGGGGTTGGAGGGAAGATTAGACAGAGAGAGATACAAAAAGTAAACAATGCCTAGCTAGTATAGAAAAACATAGGGGGGCTGGAGAGATAGCTCAGCAATTAAGAACACTGGTTGTTCTTGCAGAAGACCCAGGTTCTATTCCCAGCATCTACATGGTGGCTAACAATAGTCCTTAACTCCAGTTCCAGGGGAATCCAACACCCTCTTCCATCTCCTTGGGCACTGTACAACGCAGGTACACTTACATACATACAGGCAATACACTCATATACATAAATTAAAAATAAAATAATAAAATAATAAATGAATTAAAAACCTGAGGGAATCATATTAGTCCAAATATTTAGTGAAAAATTACATATACAATATCTCTACATGAGTCCATGTGTATAACGGAAGGTTACATAGTAAGAAACAGTGCCTGACAGGAGAAACCTTCAAGTTGTAGGCTAGGGTAGACCAAGACACTTCCAAAATTACACAGACTATTGTCATACTCCTTGATTGCAAATAACATTGGTGCAGTAGTAGCACCTTTTGATTTTATGTGTATGAGTGCATTGCCTACATGTAAGTCCAAACGCAAGAAGAGGGTGATCGAATCCCCTGGAACTGGAGTTAACAGACAGTTGTTAGCTGCCATCTGGGTGCTGGGAATTGAACCCAGGTTCTCTGGAAGAACAGCAAGTGTTCTTAACCACTGAGCTGTCTTTCCAGTCCCAGTAGAGGCACTTTCATCTTGGGAGTAAGCAACAGCTACCTAATTGGATTTAAAGCCCATTCAGTGAGAGGAAACTCATGTGCTGTACTGTAAACATAGCCAAATACACATAGCTAGAGAAAACCCCAAGGCTGTCACATCCCTAGACAACTGCAATTTCTTAGTGCAAAATATGGATCATTAAATTTACAGACAAGTATCCCAGTCACTCTCATTAAAGGAGCTTCTCTTGCAGCACATGGTGACAATTACAACTGGTCACACACAGAGATTGTCTGTGAAATGCCCAATCCTAGGTGGCACATCTACAATGGACCCTTTACACTTAAATCTCACAGAACATAGCAGTAGAAGGGGTAGAGAGAATACTAATCCATTTTTCAAATCTCATCAATGAAGCTCCTTCACACAGCAGAGGTCTATGAACACAAAAGGACACAGGTGGCCAAAGCATAAAGAATAAGAATCCGTAGAGTGTGGGTCCTTGGACAGGACTCCTATATTAAACTCCACCCGCCCAGGGCTCAGGGACAGTTTTGGAAGGGGAGTGGAAAGGTTGTAAGAGCCAGGAAGGAGGCACATGACCATAAGGAAACAGAGTCCTACATGCTCCTGGGACTTCTGCTCATATGAACCTTCAACAATAGTGTCAGCATGTATAAGACCCATGCAAACTCAAGCAGACAAAACCCCAGCACAGAACTAGTAGAAATGGACAGCAGGACCCAATCTTAGTTGAAGAATTGTTGGCAGCTGATTATTACTGGGTGAGAAAGAGTTTGTTTTAAAGGGAGGGACTCTGGATAGGCTGACTAGACCTCAGTTGATGAACTTGCACAGAGGGATGTCAGGGGACAGTAAAATGACATGATAGGTCTTAACACAAATGACAGAATGTATAAAATCTAGTACAGGAGGGCATAGGTGGGTGTCAATGGGGAAGAGGGTATAAAGTTGATTAAGATGTTATGTATGAAATACATAAGATTTTCAATTAAAATTAAAAAAAATTGTATTTAGTGTGTGTGTACACGTACTGCTGCATCCATGTGATGGTCAGAGGACAACTTGCAGGAGTTGGTTTTCTTCTTCTACTGTGTAAGTCCTGGGAATCAAACTCAGATCATTAGACTTGGCAGTAAGCAGTAAACACTTTTAGCCACTGAGTTATCTTGCTGGCCGGAGATAGTTGATATTTCTTTTTTAAAAAATATCTTTATTACTTTTTATTTTATGCTTATGAGTGTATTGCCTGCATGTATGTAAGTGCACCTGTATTGCGCAATGCCCATGGGGGTCAGAAGAGTGTCAGATTCTCCTGGAATTGGAGTTACAGAAGGTTGTTAGCTGCCATGTGGGTGCTGGGAATTGAACCCAGGTCCTCTACAAGAGCAGACAGTGCTCTTAACCACTGAGCCATCTCTCCAGCCCCAACTCTTGGTATTTCTTAAACTGACAGGTACATGGATAAAGTTTTAATTCACATTTTATTACTTAACACATAGGTTATATTCATTTAATCTTACTACAATTTCATTGTCCTTTCAGAAATGCCACAGTTGGGCCTCTGCCTAAGCTCATCCTTCTTTAAAGGTAATGTCACGTGATTCACCTTGGTGTATTACATAAAAAGCTCCTTAACCAAACCTGAGCCTTAACCTAAGTTTCTGAACTGTCTCTATTCTGTTTCATTCCAGTATTTTATTTTACCGGATATTTTTCTCCTATTATATATTTTTTTCTGATCCAATTTTCGACATCAGGTTCAGTCTCATAGCTTTGTAATTGCTGGCGTCTCTCCTACCATTCCTGTGGCTAGTTATCAGTCTTGTAATTTGTATATTAAATACATTTCATTGCCATTTCGGTCATCACAGTAGTTTAATCTGTTATCACAGGTGCTGTAATTATTAATAGTCCTCTGACTCCGTTTCATCTCCATACGCAGGTAACATCAGAACAAACGTGCTGAAAAGTGGTACTAGATAAGAAGATAACTTCGGTAAGTGTAGAGGATGAGGCGGAGAAGGTAGGACGCTTGGGGCAATGAGACCCTGAACTGGGCCAATAGACCTTCCTCGCTGTTGATGCAGAAGAATGTCAAAATTGCTGATGGGTGACCAGTTAGCGCTGGGAAGACAGACTGACATTTTGCGCTCATAAATCAACTACTTCAAGCGACTTTTCGCTAAGCAAACAATACCTACGCTTCTGCTATAAACTGTCATCCCGAGTGCGCCAACCAGCCTCCTCCATCCAGACCGTGGATCCCAGATCGGCCTCCCCGGTCTCTCTAGCTGCCGTCTCTATGGTTCGGGGACGCTCCGGGTCGTCGCTGGCCCGGTCCTGCTCCTGCGCGTGCGCGATTCCAGCGCGTGCCCGCCCTCTGGCAACTGTCCGAGCGGGCGGGTGGGAGGGGTGGGCCTGGGAACGTTGCGGCGGTGGCCGCGGCCCCTGCGCGCAGGGCGGTTCTGGGACCAAGCCTGCGCGGGGTAGTCCTCCGCCTCCTCGGGCGGCGGCCACCGGCCCGCAGATGATGGGTCCAGAGGAGGTCGGAGGCTGCTCGGGAAGAAACGCCGAGTTGCTCCCGGTCCCGGCGCCGGAGCGCAGGGGTCAGGACGGGAAGATGATCGCGGCCACGGGCGGCTTCGGCGGAGGTGCTGTCGCTGCGGAGCTGCCGGAGGAGGCTGGGGAAGAGGAGGCAGAGACGCCGCCGCCGCCGCCGCTCCTTCAGCGCTACCTCGCGGCGGCGGGAGGACAGCTGGAGCCGGGGCTCTGTTCCCGCCCCCGCCCCGCCAGCCCAGCCGGCGCCCCCAAGTCCCCGGCAGCCTGGCGCTCGGACGCCGGGGGCTCGGACCCCTGCTCGCCGGATTGGGGCTGCCGGCTTGGCGGGGCAGGGAGATCCGGGGTCCCGGCGGCGTGCCGGCCGGGCATGACCAACGGGGACTCGGGCTTTCTGCTGGGCCGGGACTGTGACGACCCGGAGGGGGCGCGCGGGCTTGCTGGCGCCGGGGACCCCGAGTCGCGCGGCTGTCGCCCCGTCGGCCGCCTCCGCCTGGTAGGGCCTGCTGACGAAGGCGAGGACGGCGCGGGCAGCCCGGACGACTGGGCCGCGCCGCTCGAGGACCCGCTGCGGAGCTGCTGCCTGGCGGCGGCCGACCCCGCAGACCCGGAGGGTGCCGGCGGCGGCTCAGCGGGCAGCGAGGACTCGGAGCCGAGAGCCGGCGCCGGGTCCGAAGAGGGCGCGGCCCGGGCCACCGCGGCCGGGAGGACTCGTGGGAGCGCGGAGCGCAGCCCCGGCTTCCCCCCCGTCCACTTGAACTCTCGGAACACGTTCGAGGTGAGCCGCCGCCAGAGCGCCGGCGACCACCTGCCCCCGGAGGGCCAGCCCGTATCGTCGTCCGCTGCGGAGCAGGGCCCGGCGGGGACGGCGGCCCGGGCTCGACGGAGCGGCGGCTTCGCGGACTTCTTCGCCAGGTACGGCGCGGGCTGCGCGGGGCTCCGGGTGGGGCCGGGTCCCGAGCAGGCGGAGGGCCGCTCGGGTGGCTGCTTTCCTGCGGCCCCGCGCGCTGCAGGACTAAGCTCTGATTTGTCGCCGGGGAAGAGGAACTGGGTCTGCCTTGTGTTTTTGTAGGAGTTGTGAGCTGTGCGAGGAGCAAACCTTCCTGTTGCTCCGTCACCTGAAAGCTTACACGCCATTCACACCTGGTTTCGGGGCTTCCAGGTCTGACCTGCCACCGAGTGCCATGTTTTCAGTTGTCCCTTCTGCTACAGCGGATAATCACCGCTCTTAGAAGTGTGATGTGGATGAGGAAGTTATGCGGAATTGTTCGTTTGCGTGGACTCTAAACTCATTCAGCTAGTTCGGGGACTCTTACATTAAAAGTAAATTCCATTTATTTGTGTGAGGGGGTGCCCAGTGTCCCAACTCAGAAGGCTTAATGACAGATGCCTTTACTCAGCAGAACGATCTCGCCATCCTAGTTTGGTAACTATTGAAATTAGAAATAATTGCCTTCTCATAGTATTTGTTTCACCAGCCTTTACTAAAATGCATTCCAAGTCGGGAAAACACACTTGTAATCCCGGTACTCAGAAGGATTGTCATGAGTTCCAGGCCAACCTGGGTTACATAGCTCCGACCAGATGAATCAGGGCTACGTAACAAGACCCTGTCTTAAAACAACAAAAACCCAGTCAGTTTGATATTTAGAATTAAATCCAGCCTTTTAACTCAAGTTACTGTAGCATTCTATTTAGGAAATTGGAAAATCCCATTTCTCTACCCAGGGCTTTGCACATGCTAGACAAGTAGCCTACCAAATGCAGCTAGATCCCCAGCCCTCAAAAAGTATGTGTGTGTGTACCTTAGTTGGAATCTTCCGGCCCTTAACTATTCTAGATTGCTGGAGTAATTTTAAAAATTTTTTCTTATTAAGATAGTATTTATTTGTCTTCTCTCCGTCAAAACCTGAGCCAATCACTTTGCTCAGACTTCCTGGGGAGGGTACCGGTAAAGGAACATACAGGGCAGACAGAGACATGGGAGAACTGCGGGAGGTGGAGACACCTGTTTTACATGGGGAAGAGGACGAGAAAGTCCACCATTAGGCAAAAAGAAGCCTCATGGCCTCGGAGATGGCAGAGCCTAGAATTTCGTAGGATAAGAGCTGTTGCTTCAGAGATGGGTTCCTGGAATAACCAATGAGACCCCCAAACACAATCCCAATCCCAGCCCCAGAGCCAGCCACTCCCAACTGTGGCAGCCCCAGCCCCAAATGAATTTGGCTGCTGTGTTGATGTCCCTCGAAATGGCACTGGTTTGGAAGCTGCTGCTAGGGACAAGTAGGACTGCCAAGCTGCTGAGGCTCTTCTCATCTGCCAATGCCTCTGATCAGTTTACCACCACTGCAGATGGCTGTTGACTCAGTAGCTGAGACGTGCTCCTGACCAAGGAGTGAGTAGAGGTGAACTTGGTTGGAGCAGGCATACCTTTTCAAGGGTGAGGGGCCAAGGCAGAAGAGCTATGGCTAGATCAGAGAAGACAGAGAGGGGAAAATTTTAATTTAAAAAAATTTATTATTTTTTATATGTATGCGTTTTTGCCTGTATGGGTGTATGTGTGCCATGTGTGTGCCTGGTGCCAGCAGAGGCCAAAAGAGAATGTTGGATCCCTGGTACTGGAATGATAGACGATTGTTAGCTGCCATGTGGGTGCTGGGAACCAAAACCAAGTTCTCTCCAGGAGCAGCAAGTGCTCTTAACCACTGATCCATCCCTCTAGCCCCCCAAATTTGACATAGTCTTTAAATTATGGTGCAGGGCTACAGATTTCAGAATGAGGTTTTGCTCACTTACTAGGGATAGAGAAGTAGTGACAAATATTTAATTCATATTGCTGAAAAAGCAAGTTTCTCTTCAGTTAGATTTTGACTCAGTTTTTTTTAACGTTTTATTTATATTTTGTGTATATAAGAGTTTTGCTTGCATGTATGTATGTATGTGCACCACATATGTACCTGGTGCTCTCAGAGGTCAGAAGAGGGTGCTGAATCCTCTGGAACTGCAGTTACACAATTGGTTCTAAGTACCCATGTGGGTGCTGGGAACTGAACCTGGGTTCTCTGCAAGAGCAGCCAGGACTCTTAACCACTGAACCATCTCTCCAGTCCACTCAATTTTTTTTTCTTTAATCTCCTAAACAAATAGAAAAAATTCCCACCTTGTAAAATCTTATCTTTCTGTTTGTTTTTTTATTCCCTTGTATAAATTTACAAATGAATTATAAAGGTTTTTAAATCAAGCATGGAAAAATCCCAATTTTATATCAGGTCACAGAACAAAATACATAGCAACAAGATCTATATTTGTGCCTGTAGTTTCAAAAATATATTTATTTAGGGGTTGGAAAGATGGCTCAGCAGTAAAGAAAGATCACTGACTGCTTTTTCAGAGGATGGGTTTTGATTCCCACCATCTACATGGCAACTAGCAACCGTATGTACCTCCTATTCTAGACACTCTCATGCCCTCTTCTGGCCTCCACAGGCATTGCATACATGAGTGCACTTACATACATAAAGGTGAAACACTCATACACATAAAAATACATGTATTTATATTATTTTTCTTGTTTTTTTTTTTTGTTTGTTTTTTGTTTTTGAGACAGGATATCATTGTAGCCCAGGATGACCTGGAATTCACTGTGTAGCTCATGCAGGCCTGGAACTTTCAGTCTTCCTGCTTCAGCCTCTTGAGTGCTGGGATTACAGGTGTGAACCACCACAGCCTACTTGCAAAAATATATTTAAAGCTTGTAATGATGGTATTGTATAAGCTCTCAAGACTAGTTAAGTATATATATTTTTGATACCTTGTAGCCTCTGTTTATTAGACATTATATCTGTCTTAATCGTGTTTTATGGTCAAGTGTCAGACAATTTTTAGATGTATGCGGGTTTTGGAGATCACCAATCCAACCAATATATCCTGAATACTTGCTTTGTGCCGAGCACTGGGAATAGACATTTTTACTGCTCTCTGACCTGGCTGGTGGAGATTAAGTTGGAAAACAGATACATAAATCTGTACTGCAGTTTGTGAGAAATATGAAGGCAAATCTGTCTTAGTGGCTTTCATTTCACTAGCAGCAGGCAGAAATTTTTATCAAACTTTAAAACTGTCTTTAGCCTAGGAATTTTATTCACGTGGCTAGATTTCATTCATGTGCCTTCATTATTTATATGTATCAGAAAATGGTTTTTGTGTGTGTATTACCTGTGTGCATGTGGTGTGGGTATATGTGTGTTTGCATGTGCATATGTGTGTCCCTGGGTTGAAAGGCCCCAGGTTGATGTGGATTTGTCTTCCTCAATCACTCTCTACCTTAATATGTTGAGACAGTCTTAGTTGAACCCAGAGCTTACTGAATATGATTGGTCTGGCTAGGCAGCTTCGTCGAGGGATTCCCTGACTCAGCTTTCCAAATGCTGGAATTTTAGGTAGTTACCACGTCCACCAAGCTTTTATGTGGGTTTTAGGGGTATGAACTCAAATCCTGAGTTTTGGGAGGCAAGTGCTTACCAGCTGAGCTATCTCCCAGTCCCAAAGAACTGGATTTGAAATTTGAAAAACCAAACAAAACAACCCAATGACAACTTAAGCACTCTAAAGCTAATTTTTAAAAAATGTTTTGAAGTTTAAAACAATTTTTTTACTTCAGTGTGTGTGTGTGTGTGTGTGTGTGTATGCATGTGTGCTTGCCAAGGACATGTCAAGATTTTAGACATTCTCTACGTGATATTCTTTAGATAGAGCAGAGTGAGAGGTACAGTCTTTGTCTTAGTATTTAGGTACAACCTTAACTGCATTTGGCCATCTTAAAGGCCAGGATTATGACATTCATCTCTGAATATGCAGAATCTAACACTGATACAAAGAACTCCATTCAGGTTAGGTTAAATTGGTAACGTTCATGAGTCCTTTACTGTTCTTTGAGGAATGTAATTTTGAACAAATCGTCAATCCTTAGGCAAGAAAATCAGAAAGTACCCATTGTCCCAGCAACCCAAGGTTTTTGTTGTTGTTTTTCTGTGCCATTGTCAACTCTGAAGTTCTGGGTATGGACTACCTTTGGGATCAGCTTGCTCTGGGATGGGTTCTTGTTCTTTGTTGTACCCTGCTCTTCATTTTTTACATGAAGAAGCTCGCTCTTTAAAGAATGGCCTAATGGTAACTAGTGTTATAAACTAAGATTCCTGATTGCCACTTCCTGTTTATGTTAAGTTGCCAAATGTTTATTTTAAGTCTCTTTTCTCTCCTACCTGCTTATGCTCTTTGTTTCCTTTCTTCCTTTCTACTTCTTTTTTCCCTTACCTAGACAAAAATCTGTAACAAACATTTAAAAGAACAGTTTCATGGTGGTTCATGTCAGTAATCTCAGCACTTGGGAAGCTGAGGCAGAAGGATTGCTGTAGATTGGAGGCCATCTTGAGATACAGAGTGAGAGCTTGCCTCAGAAAAACAGAACAGAAATAGCTTTAATCTTTGTTTTAAGCAAAGATGAGAAGCATTTTATGGTAATTTATGTACTACTTCCAAAGTGTTACATTCAGTTAGGACACATCATTGTTCAGAGCCTTAATGACTAGAGTAGAACTCATTTAAAAAGATGGAGGAACTTGTTTAGGTAGTCTGCTCTTACTCCGAAGGGCCTCAGTGCTTTTTTTTTTTTGCATTTCTTCCCTTCTATGGTAGCTTGCTTTATCTCTGCCTTGCCAGCTCTCAGCTTGGGGTAACTTTGCTGTGGGAGCTCTAGAAGTAACCATTCCTCAGATCATTGATGCTTTCCTGTTGTAGAAATATTGAAGTGCTATATAAGTACCACTAGCCTATGTTCACCAACTCAACAGTAAAAGGTGAAAACCTTTTTATTTATTTAATTTTTTAATTAAGTTTGAGACTTAATCAAAGTAGTGGTGCACGCCTTTAGTCTCAGCACTCAGGAGGCAGAAGTAGGCAGATCTCTGTCAGTTCAGGGCCAGCCTGGTCTACATAGACAGTTCCAGGCCAGCTGGGACTACAGGGAGACCTTGTCTCAAAAAGACCAAAAAAAAAAAAAAAAAAGTAACTTTAAGCTATTTTTGTGAGTCCTTCAAGCAAATTGTTTTCTTGCTTTCAAACTGAATGGCTTAATTTTGCACACACAGTAATAGACCTCGAGTATTTACTGACTAAATAATATAAATATGAAGAGTTAAAGATGATTCTTAAAAACTACAAGTTGTTTTATTTTCCTCTTTTAAAATAAGAGGGTTGTCAGAGATAGAACTATCCCCTTCATTTTTAAATTCTACCTTGAATTTTTTTTTTTTAAGGATTGCCTATCTCAGAGAAATCATGTTAAACATCAGTTATCCATGTTTGCTTTTTCATGTTTAGTCAATGTAGACCACTTTTTTGGACAAGGTCTAGTTATATAACCAGGACTAGCCTTAAACTCCAGATCTTCCCAAGTGCTGGGATTAGAGGCATTTGCTTCTGTTCACTGTAGATCTATTGTCTGTAATGTCTTCGGGGTTATGTGTGCATTGGAGAAATAGCACTGCATGAGAGACTTATAAGACTTAATTTCTACATCATAAGTTTTTTCTTGTTTTGTTTTGTTTTTATTTGTTTGTTTTGAGATAGTATCTCACTCTGTAACCCTGACTGGCCTGGAACTCACTATGTAGACGAGGCTGAACTTGAACTCACAAAAATCCACCTGCCTCTGCCTGGCTATAAGTAGCTTCTTAAAGGTTACCAGTGTTCCCCTTTTGTGAACTAAGTGAGGCATTTGAAATACTACAGAATTATCTAAAAGCACATTTAAAAATTAGACATTAGAACCCATAGCCTCTACCTATTTAACTTGGAAGGTAATTTGCATTTTTTTAGGAAGTTGCCTGGGCCCCTCTGAGATGGCTCAGCAGGTAAAGATGCTTGCTACCAAACCTGACACCTGAATTTAGATCTCCTGAACTCAAATGGTGGAAGGAGAGACCCAAAGTTGTCCTCTGGCTTCCACAAACAAGTTGGGTAGCATGCACATGGTGGCATGTAGGGTGTGACACAGTCAGTCTCTCTCTCTCTCTCTCTCTCTCTCTCTCTCTCACACACACACACACACACACACACACAAAATAAGTAATTGAATAGATTAATTAATGTAGAAAGTTATCCCCGGTTTATTTGGACTGTTAGCTAGGTTTTAGTGGACTGAAGAGTTAGATATCTTAATCTTAGGTGGCATCTTCAAATGTAAGGATGGCTTACATTGGTTTAAAGTTTTTTTTTTTGGGTGGGAGTGGTCTTTTTGAGACGGGGTCTCCTTGTATCTCCAACTGTCCTGAAACTTGCTATGTAGATCAGGGACTGACCTTGAACTCACAGAGGTCCGTCTGCCTCTGCCTTCCAAGTGCTGAGATTAAAAGCATGCGCCTGGCTTAAAGTGTAAGTTCTAAAGTTGGGCTGCCTGAGTTTCAGTTAGCTCACTAGCTGTGCAATTTCTAGACTTCTCTGGATGTTAGGCAACCCATCCAGAAAATGGGAATGATAACAGCATTTGCCTTATGAGACTGTCATGAGAGTTAAGTGAGATAATCATATAGTGATGATTTGAGTGCTGCTAAACAAACTGTAGCGAAACGATTATAATTTCTTCCCCAGTTCCCCACTGAAACCTGCTGATGTGAAGAAAAGATACTGAGAAGAATTTTTGTCTACCATCTGAAGAAACATTACACAATTTGTGTAGCAAGAGATTTAAACACTTAATTTGTACATGTAACTGGATGGGTGTTAAACTGGATTCTTGTAAAATTTCTGTAAGTCTTGAAGCTTTAACTAAAAAGCCAGTCTAAGAAGGAACTGAAAGGAAGGAATATTGAGAAGAATATATGTGCATCTTTTTTCAGTTTTAAGGGACTTTTGTAGACAATTGAAGCCAAATTTTTGACTTGACTTCGTGAAATGTTGAGTTTGGCTTTCTTACATGTTTTCTCCTATGTTGTGATGAGAAGATTTGTGGAAAGAGCAGAAACATTTGAAGATTTTGAGGTAGTACATCTGTTAGCCATCTGTAAAGGTGTTCAGAAAAGGAAAGAAAATTCTTTTTTGAGGCTGCTTATTTCTTCCTAGGAACTCTGGAAACTGTCACCTACATTGAGTTGTCTTCAGATAGTACTAGTAGAGATATCACCTTACTACAGTCATTCTTTTGTCTTTTTTCATTTGTGTGTGTGTGTGTGTGTGTGTGTGCAGATTGCTCACCCATGCATATGTATATGGAGGCCAGGGGGTGATGTCAGGTACCTGTCACTTTCTACCTTTGAGACAGGCTCTTGCTGGCCTGGAGCTCACTATTTTAGCTAGTCTGGCTGTTTAGTGAACTCCAGGGTCCACCTGTGTTCACTCATCCAGCATTGGATTTACAGGTGTATGCCTTCACTCCCAACTTTTATGTGGGTTTGGGTATCTGAACTCAGGTCCTCATGCTTGAGAAGCAAGTGCTTTCTAAACTGAACTGTCTTCCCAGATCCTGTGTGATTCTTAACCCTTAGTTTTTAAAATTCAAAGGAAGGGCTGTTATCAAGACTTCATATATGCTTGTTTGTTTTGTTTCTAAATGAAGATTTTTGGATTCAGTAGAATGTAGATGGAATCTACTAGGAGCCTGGATTTTTAACAGGTCCTTTCCTGTCCCCTGCCCTCCCATTCTGATGAAGGGGGTTCCTGCACAGCAGTCACCAAAATGCCAAATATTGGCCTGATTGATTGATAGTCTTTCTCAGTGGTAACTGAAAGAAGATACAGCATGCAAATTTACAGGTCATGTAACTTTATTAATTTAAAATTTGGTTAAATTTAGATACTGTGTCATTGGTGAATATAAACAGATAATGGAGGATAAATGAATACATCCAAAATATAACAGTATTTTACCAGCCTTTACAAAGTTGAGGATTTATGTCTGCCTAATTAAATCTTAACTCTCTTTTTAATAATGGGAAGGGTCTTTCTCTTTTCATTTTAATGCAATTTAGACTGTGCTTTGACTCGGGAAACTTTCCTCAGGTCCCTTCAACATGCAGCATAATTCTACTCTTTTTACAGCTTATCAAAAAACATGTTAATTTTCCTTCCTTTTGAAGTCCTGCACACTGAACATGGCTTATCCCCTCCAGAATTTGCTGCTTCAGCCTTTCTTGAACTTCTTATTTCTGTGGCTAAAAGAAGAGAGGGAAACCCATGTGACTGTCTGGTTTTTCAGCACACTCTTTCCTGCAATTAAGAGAAATTTACTGTAGGAAACCAAGCTAGCTAGTTTGAGAGTGAACTTGATAATAATATATTTAGCTTACCTCTGAATTTAGCTTTGCAGTTCCTTTCTAATTTGAATTTCATTTTGGATATTTTTTTTTTGTGTGGTTACATAGTGAGATACTGTCTCAAAAAAAAAAAAAAAAGCAAAAACAAAAGTACATAAATGAAAAATTAAGACAAACCAAGTGTGTGGTGACCCACATTTGTAGTCTCAGCACTCATGAGAGATGAAAGCAGGAATCTCAGTAGTTCAAGGCCAGCCTCAGCTAGCTACATAGCAAGTTCAAAACAAATATTTGTCTGCCTGTCTCTAACCTGACTCAGAGTAAAACACTTAAAAATTATAACTGAATATGATAGTTTTGAAATCAAATTGTATACTGTTTTCTTATATTTCCTCAAATACTGTAATATACAACTACCCATCATATGTTGGACTTTATTTAAAATTTCCAGGATGGATTTCATTTAGATTGTACTTTAGTTAACTAGAAGAAATACTTTTATTGTCCCTGGAAAAAAGTATTCAAAGACTATAACATCTTTTTTTCTTTTGAAAGACAGGACACAGAATATAAAATAAAAAGAAAGAAAAATTCTTTCTTTCTATACTGTTCTTACCCTGTAGTGAGAAGATGAAAACTGGAAGGCAAGGAGCTTGGTTAGAAAGAAGAGAGATGGTTAGAGAAGAGATTTGAAGAGCTTATAGGGAGAAAAATTGCTGAGAAGAATAAATGTTAGGTTGAAGGCAGCCTTTGATCTTAATTTAGTAATTAGTACTTTGGCCTGTATTCTTCAGAGTATATATAACTGCAGATTATCTCTGTGTCTTTCATCTTTTTCTATTCCTACCTCATTTTCTAAATAAATATTTCTAGCTACTTCTTTTTTTCCTTTAAGGTATCTTCTACACCTTTCTCTTACTTCCCCATCCTTCCATAATGCCATGGAACTGGCATTATGACAGTGTTAGCTGCCATGTGGGTGCTGGGAATTGAACCCAGGTTTTCTGCAAGAACAGCCAGTGCTCTTAACCACTGAGCCCCTCCCATTGACTTTTTAACTTTATCAGTATTCCTAGAATTAAAGAGACTGATGATAATATTTGAATGTTATCTGGGAAATAAAGTTTGTTATTTAGATTTTCACATTAATTACAATGCTATCTACAGATTAATAACATTTTATCAGTCACTCTTCTACAAGGTAACCAGTATAATAATTAAACATGTAACTAGAGAATGCTGTCTGTCTCTGTGACTTAATTCCAAAAGCACAAACATATCATCATGAATGCTAAGAGGGTAACTGGAAAGGTCACTCAGTAGTTAAGAGTGCTGGATGCTCTTCCAGAGGACCTTCGTTCAGTTCCTAGTACCCACATGCTGGCTGACAACCACCCATAATTCCAGTTCCAGGGGATCTAATGCCCTCTGCTGACCCCCACTGACTTTTCAGGACATGGGTGCATGTATCTAACATGCAGGCAAAGCACTCATACACATAAAATAAAAACAAGTTAAAAATAAAGAATACTGAGATAGGGATTGATTTTCAAAACTGGGCACAGCTAATGTAAGGCAAATCTATTGGGCTGAGAGTTCAAAGTCAGCCTGGACTACATAGTAAGACCTCATCTCAAACACAAGCAAAACAAAGCAGACGATAACCCCAAACTGGAAATATAATTAGAGTAACTCATAACTATACTGAATGAAAGATGGCTACTGTAATGTGTTTTGAGTCAGATGATTGATTACTTTTTTCTTTAGCATGTTATGATTTTTATTTTTTATGTATATGAGTGTATTGCCTGAATGTATGTAAGTACACCATATCCTGCAAAACCTGCAGAGGTTAGAGGAGGCCATCAGATTCACGTGGAACTGGAGTTATAGACAGTTGTTAGCTGTCATGTAGATACAAACTGAACCTGGGTCCTCTGCCAGAGAGCAGTCGGTGCTTTTAACCCTTGAGCCATCTCTTCACCCCCCTGGTTACTTAATTTAATGAGGAGTTAAAATTGTTTTGTTCTTATCTAAGACCACTGAAACACATTCCTGCAATTTAGTTGTTCCATTTAGTAGTAGCACAACACTGTGTAAGAGAAAAAAAGTATCTTTGGTTACCATAAAAATTGCACCTGTGAATTAGAAGCAGGCAGATTTTATAATGCCTACTCTCATCTCATTAAGTACAACTAGGTCATACATGAGCAAAAGATCAATTAAGACCAGCAACATCAATAACTCTGGAGCTAGGGATCTGCCTTTTTGTTTTTAGAGGCTCTTAATCCTTGAATTGTTTCACTGAGGTAGAACTCTGTTTCCTCAAGGCAATCTGCTGAAGGTATTACAAAGTTCTTTACATTTTAGTGTCATGGTTCCAAGTTTCCCATTAGAGCCACAAAGAAGTCAGTTTTTTGTGGTGCTTATTTATTTTTGTGTTTGTTTCAGATAAGATCTAAACAAGTAGTCTAGGATAGCTTGGAACTTACTATCCTCCCACGTTAGCCTCCAGAGTACTGAGATTCTGAAAGTGCTCCACCATGCCTGACCAACTTACATAGTTCTTATGAGATAGTTTGCATTTTTAAAAATGTTTATTTGTTCAACAGTTGCGATTGAGGTCTATTCTATATACTGAGCTTTAATGAAAATAGATAAAGCATTTTATTTAAAAACTTGAGGGTAGAAGGCTGGGTATGGTGGTGCACACCTTTAATCCCAACACTCTGGAGGCAGAGGCAGGTGAATCTCCGAGTTCAAGGCGAGCCTAGTCTATATAGTAAGTTCTAGGACAGCTGGTACTACAGGGAAACCCTGTTTCAAAAAGACAAAAGAACCCCACAAACAAAAAACCCATGAAACAGCAGCAACAACAACAACAAAACCTTAAGGGTAGGGGCTGTGGAAATGGATCTGTCGGTAATGTGCTTGTTGCCTTGCCATGGGAACCTGAGTTCTGATCCTCAGCACCAACATAAAAAGGCAGGTGCAGGTGGTACACGTCTTTAGTCTGACTAGCAGTGGGGCGGCTTACATAAGGCAGCTACCTGAGACTCTCTGGCCACCTAGCCTAGCTGAGTAGGTGAGCTCTAGGTTCAGTAAAAGACCCTGTCTCTCAAAATAAGGTGGAGAGCAACTGAGGAAGACACCCAGTGTCAACTTCTGACCTCCACATGCACACACCATACACATGCCCTCACCATACATACCACACACACACACACACACACACACACACACACACAGAACTTAAGGGTATTCTGTAAAATTTGTATTTAAGGTATTATCTGATTAGTGTTCTAAAAGAGGGTATAGTAGTATCAAAGCAACAACGATTAACTCTGAAGCAGAAGTTTAATAAGTCAAAATTGGCCTTTTACTTTGGAGAAGGACTAAATTGCAATAAAACTGACGATAGTACAGGCTCATAACATATGCAAAATTATACGTGAAAAAGCACAAAGCTTTTTGGCACAGTACAGTACTCATCTGTATAATTGAATTGAGTTATATATAATAATGTCAAAAACAGAGGCAGAAAGGTTGGAACTAAGTTTATATGACCAAACCAAGTAAATTAAATCTGTTTAATGGGGGTAGCTATGCATGCAATGTTTTTTCCTCCAGTAGTGAGAATTGAATCAAGTTCCTCCTACATGCTAGGCAAATGCTCTGATCACTGAGGTACATCACCAGCCTTCTTTTTACTTTTTATTTTAAGATAGGGTCTCAGTAAGTTGACCACACTTACTGAACTCACTATGTATAGGCAACCCTTGAGCTTGCAATCTTCCTGCCTCACCTTCCTGAGTAGCTGGGATATAGGCTTATACCACCAGGCTCTGCTGATTTGTTGTTGTTTAATAAACAAAGGCAATTTTATTAGAAGTTGCTCTGGGAGGGAGAGGAGAGTGTAGAATCTTATATTGCCCATGCTCGCCTCAAGCTCACTATGTAACTGAGGATGGCCTTGAGCTTCTGATCTTCTGTGATTACCTCCTCAGTGATAAGATTGTAGATATATAGCACTATACTGGTTTTACTGCAGTGCTGGGCATGGAAACCAGGTCTTCATGCATGCTAGGTAAGCATTCTGCCAACTGAGCCATATTCAGAGGACTCCTGCCTTAGAAACAACAAAAGGGGCTGGAGAGATGGCTCAGCAGTTAAGAGCAATGACTGTTCTTGCAGGGGACTAGGATTCGATTCTCAGCACCCACATGGGGGCCAAGAACTGTCCGTAACTCCAATTCCAGAGGATTCAGTGCCTTCTTCTGACCTCCATGGGCATTGCATGACACAGGTGCACTTATGCACATGTAGGCAATACACTCATACACACAAAATAAAATAATAAAATAGTAAGACAACAACAACAACAAAAAACTAAAATGGGGCTGGAGCAATGACTCATTGATTAAGAACACTGGCTGCTCTTGTAGAGGACCTGGGTTTGGTTTCCAGCACTCACATGGCAACTAACAACCATATATGATTCCAGTTCCAGAGATTCTGACACCCTTTTCTGACCTCCTCAAGTATTTCATGAAACAGGTGCACTTATATTCATGAAGGCAAAATACTCCACACTCGTGAAAAATTATGCTTTTCATAAGGAATTCCTTTGGGTGGGTGAAGAGTCAAGAGTAGCTGTTAGGTTAGGTGTCTTAATGTTGTGGATCAGAAAGGAAACAACTAGGGAAACCCAGAGGATTCAAAGTTGTTGCAGAAGTCTTTACATCAATACATAAGTTCTGTATGTTGCTTCATAAAATTAGATTATGACACGATGACTCTTAGCCATTCACAAGATTGAGTAAGATACCCAGCACGCACATGGTACATAGACATATATGAAGACAAACATGCGTGTATGCAGACAAACACTCATATACATAAAATAAAAATAAATCTTTTTATAAAACCAAACTTCTAAGAGGAATAAAATAATATATTTCTGAAATTCCAGCACATGGGAGGTAGAGACAGAAGAATCTGGTCTTCAAGATCAGCCTTAGCTACATAGTAAGATCAAGGTCAGCCTTCTTAAAAAACTCTTAAAAAACAAAATATTTTAACCAGGTAGCACAACTTAGGTAGTGAAATGATAGGTCGTATGTTGAGGTCATTGTACTTGGTTTGTTTTTGCTTTTTTAATTTTAAAATTTTATTTATCTTTATGTGTATAAGTGTTTTGCCTGTATGTATGTAAGTGCACCTGTGTTGTGCAAAGCCCATGGAGGCCAGAAGAGGGTGTTGGATCCCTCTAGAGTTATAGACAGTTGGAACTAGAGTTATAGACAGTTGTTAGCTGCCTTGTGGGTTCTGGAAGCCAAACCCAGGTCCTCTGGAAGAGCAGCCAGTGCCATCTCTCCAGCCCCATGGTCTCTGTACTTGTTACTACAGGATCGCCTCTCAAAGTTTGCTTAGCAGCTATTTAGGTGATACTCTGGGAGGAAGAATATCAACTGAGTCAGTGTAAGATTACTAAAGAATTGTTTGTCTTAGGGTAGTCATAATTCAAACTCACTAGAAACCCAACTAAGCAAATTTAAGTCACAGATTAAGTATAGTAAATAACTCATAGTAAGTCATAGTCCATGTAACTGAGATAGAGAGGTATGTGATATTTTCTGGACAGATGGGTACAAATGCCTATTTATCCTAGAGCAGACAACAATGACAGACAAGAAACCATTCTACCCAGGTCTGTCTTGGTGAACCAGTGAGTTTATTGGGGTTAATTACAGGAGCATGGGTGACTCAAAGGCGGCTGTAGCACGGCAAGTCCCACCCCAGATAGGTGGTGAGGATCCACAGAGCTGCATCTGTGGAGCTCCCTGCTCAACTTGAAGGCTCTTCTACCAAAGAGATTCTCCTTTCCCAGAACAATTATTTATGGTTTATGAAACCTTGGGGAGGGGCCAGTGAGATACCTCAGTGGGCAAAGGCATTGCACCAAGCCTGACAATTTGAGTCCATCCCTGGGCCCTATGGTAGAAGGAGAGAATTCTCTCCTGCAAGTTCTCTATGTTCCACATGTGTGTTATGACAAATGTGTACACACACACACATGAGAGAGAGAGAGAGAGAGAGGAGAGAGAGAGATGTAAGGGAAGGAGGGAGGGAGGGGAGAGAAGGGGAGAAAGGAGGAAACCAGCCTTGGAGAGGAGCCTTGAGAATCTGTGACTTTCAGAACTTTCTAAGACTACTAAATTTCCTGAGCTTTTTCAGTCTTGTGTCCTTAGCTTCCTGGATATTTTTAGCCTCTTCTATCTAGAAGGAAAGAAATAGATGCCTAACAATATTTTTAAAATTGAGATTTGCACAGATATATTGTCTGGTACTCTTTTGAAGGATTAAAAAGACAGACTTGTTATATGGCAAGCTTTAAAGTGATCTTCTGCAATATATCTAGCTATATTAATTTCAGTAAAGCCCAAAACTTTTGAGGTGTTAGTGAGTTTGCAAAGCAGTCCATATTTAAAGTTCTAGATTGTGGTAAAAATACTGTAGCTATATAGCTTTTAACAAAGTCTATAACACTGCCTCTGTATCTGACAGTGTTAAGTGTTGAATTCTGTTTTGTACATGTTGTCTTAATGCTGGGGCTAGCTTTTGAAGTATATCTCTTTAGCTTGTCTAATTAACCTAACAGGTTATTATCAACCAGATATATGTAGCCTTCTCATACTATATTGTAGACTTTATTTTTTTAGGAATAGCATACATTTTTATAATCCATATATTTTATTAATATTAATTAAATGTATGTTATTTGACATGTTAAAATGTACTAAATATGCAAGTTAGTTAGTATGAATCCAAAGTAAAAGGCATTTGTTTGTCATGACTGAAGTCTTCAGTAATTTTTCTTAATAACATTAAAAGCAAGCAGTCCATGAAACAATAAGGAGTTGGGTATGGCTGGCTAAGGCCTGTAGTCCCAGTACTCAGGAAGCTGAGGCAGGAAGATCTCAATCAGGGTCAGCCTATACTACCATAGCAAGAGCCTGTGCCAGAAAGAGAGAAAGGAAGGGAGGAAGGGAGGGAAGGAGAAAAGGGGAAAGGAAAGAAGAGGGAGGGAGGGAGCGAGGGAGGGAAGAGGAAGGGAGGAGAGCTGAGAAGAAGGAAAGGAAGAAAGGGGAAGGAAAAGGAAAAGGGAGGGAGGAGGAAGGGAGGGAGGGAAGGAATGAAAGTAAGGGAGGAAAAGAAAAGGGAAAACACTGTGGTATGATCCTAGTAGAGAACATGAAATATGTTTTAAGCTCTTTCAATATGGAGGATGCTCCTTCAATATGAGACTGCAAGATGTAAAATAATTATAAGCACCAAGACTTGTGGCATGCCCTCAGGCCACATAGAGGCAATCATGGGGATGGGGTATCTAAGAGTCACAGCCTTTTGACGGGGTCTAAGGTATTATTCAAACAGAGTTCTAACCCATGGGATTAAAGTAAATAGGTTTGAATTCTAGAGGTTCTCCTGGAATACCTGCCATACAGGCAGGGGCTTAGCTGTGCCAGTCAACTAGGTTGTGTTTAGCAGTCCCATAAGGATTTAGTCCTCAGAAGGTACGCATATGAGGTAGATTCTAACTTTTTTGGGGGAGGTGCCTTTTTTTAAGACATCGTCTCCCTGTAGCCCCAGCTGTCCCAGAACTCACTATATAGACCACACTGCCCTTGAACTCTCGGGATCCGTCTTCCAAGTGCTAGGACCAAAGGCGTGCACCACTACGTCCAGCGGTTCTAACCTTTTTTACATTTACTTATTCTTATTTATTTGGAGTGTGTGTGCTGCACCACTATGTGTGTATATGGTAGTCAGAGGACAACTTGTTGGAGTGGGCCTTCGATTACACCATGTGGGTCCTAGTGATAGAACTTAGGTCATCGGGCTTGTCAACAAGCACCTTTACCCTCTGAGTAATCCAGCTGGCCCAAACGCAGATTCTAGACTGACTATATTGAGGGCCTAGAGAAAGGATCAGAACTATATACTTCAGTTTAGGAAAGTTCAATTTGTTTTCAAAATGGATGCATAAGACAGCATAGAATTATAGGAATTCATGACATGGAGGAAACAAGATTTATTCCTGTGTTATCAAATCTGATCTTTGTACCTGTTTTGAGAATAATTTCAGTGTTTGCTGAGGTTAGGGGAAGGTATGGCTAGAAAGAGAATAAAGGAATTTGGAGGGGGGATGGAACTGTTCTAAAAAATTTATTTAAAAATTTTGGATTTATTTATTTTTATTTTATGTGTATGAATGTTTTGACTGCATGTCTATAAGTGCACCCATTTCCTGAAGTGCCTGCAGAAGAGGGTGTCAGATCCCCTGGAACTGGAGTTATGGATGGTTGTTAGCTGCCATATTAGTGCTAAGAACTTAACCTGGATGGTCTGCAAGAGCAGCCAGAGCTCTTAACTGCTAAGCCATCTCTCTAGCCCCTATTTATTTATTTTTGCTTTATGTGTATGAGTCTTTTGTATACATCTATCTAAGTGCATCTATGTCATGTAATGCATGTTGAGACCAGAAAAGTGGGTTGGATCCCTAGACCCAGGGAAGTGGGTTGTTTTTAGCTACCATGTAAGTGCAGGTCTTTTGGGAGAGCAGCAAGCACACTTAACTGCTCAGCATCTCTCCAGTTCTGTTCTGTATCTTGATTAAGGTAATAGTTACACAGTTTTATACATGGGGCAAAATCTGTAAGAGTAGTATGCCAAAAGAAAACCAACTAATTTTATCCCATGCCAGTACTAAGAATAAAGGATTTGCTGAGGGCAGTGCATTGTAAAGATTACATGAATCCTGGTCTCAAGGAATTTCTGACTTAAAAGAAGCATTTAGATCAGCTTTTTAGTAAGGTAGGGAGTAAAGTTTCAGAAGTCAATGATTCATTGAAAAAGAATGGCTCATGAGGATAAAGGTTCATAGAAAATAAGAGCTTAGAGGGCTGTGTACTCCTGTACTAGAGTAAGTTTGAGGGCAGAGGTGATTTTTCTTCTCTGTAGGACATTCCATTATTAGCTGACTTTCATTCATGTATGAAAGCACAACACTGGAGATACAGGCGATGATAGAGCTCACACTCCAGTGGAGCCATGATTTCACGAGCTCATATTTTAATGCAGACAACAATAAACTTTTCAGAAATTTGAGTTATTCTATTTTGCTTTTATCTATCAATTTTTGGAATCAGCTTGTCTTTGTCTAGGAATAATTCTTATTAATTATTTTGGGGACCATTGACATCTTTACTGTGTTGAATCATTTAATTGTTGACTGTAGAATGTCTGTGTATATTTTAGGTCATTTTATTTCATGAGTAGCTTGGCATTGTCAGTATAAGCAATGTACCATGTTAGAATTATATCTCAATATTTAATATTTGCAGCTATTATATTTTTAATTTTTAGGTTTTAATAATGTGTTGCTAATACGGAGATGTGGTTAATTTGTGTGTGTGTGCGTGTGTGTGTGTGTGTGTGTGTGTGTGCTTGCTTTTTATCATACATCCCTGCTAAACTTTTTAGTTCTAGGAACTTTTTTTGTAGACTGTTGGAATTCCATAAGGTGCTTCATGTAGACAGTCATTTTCTTGCCTGATTGGTCTATTGGGATCGAACTCAAGTCGTCAGGCTTGGCAGCAAGCATCTTTGTCCACTAAACTATCTTGAAGATCCTTCTATTTTATTTTTATTAATATAGTTTCTATTGTATTTATATGCTGTCTTATATCCAGGTAACTAGGATATTTTGTCCATGATCATGTGTTTTTGTTAACTGCTATGTTTTAGCTTAAAAATTCTTTTCAATATTTCCATTTTTCTCTCCTGGTATCTTCTACCTTCCTTCTGAATAGCTTCAGCACTAAGATTGGATTTATGTCAACCAACATAAGCTCTTTTCTTTTTTTTTTTTTTTTTTTTTTTGCCATTTTGAGACAGGGTCTCCCTGTAGCCCCAGTTGGCCTGGAACTTGCTAGGTAGACCAGGTTGGCCTTGAACTCACAGAGAACCCCCTGCCTCTGCCTCCAGGATGCTGGGATTAAAGGCGTGTGCCACCACGCCTGGCACTGAGCTCTTTTCTTTTAGCCATTGAATTCTATTTTGTTTTCCCTTGCTACATAAGAAGAAAAGATCTCTAGTGGTAAGCTATTGCCTGACTTGGTGACCCTTTAGAAAGCAGAGGCAGGTCATCTTCTTGAGTTTGAGGTTGGCCTGATCTATATAGGGAGTTCCAGGCCAGCCAGGACTGCATAGTGAGACCCAATCTCAAGAAAAGAGAAGAGAAGGGGAGGGGAAGAGGGGGGAAGGGGAAGGGGAAGGGGAAGGGTCAGGAGGAAAAGGAGAGGAGAGGGTGTGAGAGAGGAATGGAGGTGGAAGGGAGAAGTTGGGGGGCGTGAGGGGGATGGTGAGAAGAGAAAAGGAAGGAAAGAAAAGAGAAAAATAGAAGAAAAGGAAAAAAAGAACATACCTTAAAGTGGTTTCCTGATGTGAACACAACTGAACTTTATTTTGGAGGGAGAAGAAAATAATTTCTATTTTTGAACTGTTTTCAGTGAAGACATTTTAGCAGTGTAGGGTGGAAGAGATTTGAGATGATGGAAGCTCCTAGCATCTTGATTGTGGCTTGGAGCACTTGAAGATTAGTGCAATTAGAAACAAAAGAAGCTCTCAATACTTGTCAGTGTGACCTTGGCGAGTGGCTTTACTGGAGTCACTTTTCTTGGGAATAATAAGGTAGCTGAGTATGCGGAGAATTTATTGGAAACTAGACAACTGCTCAAGAAAAGTTTAAGTACATCATTTGCTTCAAGTTCTGCACATAAGTTGAGAAGGCTTATAGCCCCTTCTAGTTCATTCATGCAAGTGTTTTGATCCTTTATTAAAATTTTTTTTACTTATATGTATTTGTATTCACTGTATGTACCATTGGGTGTTTCTTTCAAGTATATAATTTATTGTCATCTTCTCCTTTTCCCTCACTGATACTTTTTACAATTTTTTGATTGATTTATTTTAAATTTATGTGTCTGGTGTTTTGTTATGAATATAAGTGCACATATGCATGCAGTGCCTGCAGAGACCAGAGGAGGGCGTCAGATCCCCTGGAACTGGGAGTTTCAGACAGTTGTTAGCCACTGTGTGGGTGCTGGGTCCCGAATGTGGGACCGCTGAAGAGCAGCCAGTGCTCTTAACCAGTAAGCATCTCTCCACCTCCATCCCCACTGATTATTGATGAAGTACCTTTGATTTGGATACGCTGTTCAGTTCTTAGCAACTCTAAAATACTTTTTAAAAAACAGGTTCTCATTTTGTAACCTAGGCTGGCCTGAATTCACTGTGTAGCCTAGACTGGCCTGCCTCAGACCTGTAACAGTTATTCTGCCTCAGCCTCCCAAGTGATAGGATTATAAATATGAGACACCACACCATCTTTCAAACGCTACCAAAAATTAAAATGTTTACTTTCAGTGTTGTAATTTGTGTTTTGTTTAATACAGGTTCAAAAACTCTGTGAAGCTAAGGCTGACTTTGAACTCTTGATCCTCCTGCCTACATTTCCCTGGTTGTAGGAATATAGATGTATTCCACCATTTCCAGCCATAATAGGGGTTTTTTGTTTGTTTTCTTTCTTTTTTTTTTTAATCTTTTTGAAACAGGATCTGAGCCCCAGATGCCCTAGAACTCACTTTGTTCTCACAGAGATCCACCTGTATCTGCCTCCCAAGTGTTGGGATTAAAGGCATGAATCATAACTTCCATACTTTCTGTTTTTAAATTTTGTTTTAGTTATTTATTTTATGTATATGAGTGTTTTTCCTGTATATATATATAAGTGCACCTGTGCCATGTAGGGCCCTCAGAGGCCAGAAGAAGGTGATGGATCCCTGGAACCAAAGTTACAGGTGGTTGTTAGCCTCCATGTGGATGCTGGGAAGTGAACCTGGGTCCTCTGCAAGAGCAGCCAGTGCTTTTAACCATGGAACCAGCTCTCCTGTCCCATAATTTCTGTTTTTTGATGAAGAATAAGTAACATTAAATTTTCTCCTCTTTTAATCATTCTGATCTCTGAAAATAGTTAGGATAGTTAAGTAGTATTTATTAAATAAAGAGTCTTTTTTTTTTCTTTTCTTTTTTTGGTCTTTTTGAGACAGGGTCTCCCTGTAGCCTCAGCTGACCCGGAACTCACTATGTAGACCAGGCTGACCTTGAACTCACAGAGATCTTCCAGCCTGTGCCTTGCTAGTGTTGGACTAAAGTCATGCACCATCATGCCTGACCTCAAGAGTCTTTGTAATTTTTGGAATTTGTAATAATGACAAAGAAAAGATCCAGAAACAGTCTGAGAAAGAAAATTCTTGGAATTAAAAAACTAATAACCTAAGTTTCTGGCTGAAAAGTACCTTTTTTTTTTTTTCCTTCCATACAGTCAACTGAAAGTGTTTTTCAAATGAAAAATGATTGAGGCTTGGAAAGAATGTAAGGAATCTTTGTGCCAGATCTTTAATCCAGACTACTCAAGGATAGCCAGTGTACTGTATTTTAAAGAAGCAGTACGTCTTTGAATCAATTAGTTAGTGAACTATAACATTCTTTTTGGCTCTCTCTTTAAGTACAAAGTACAGGAAGTTGATATATTTTTAGCAGTTCAGCTTCCTTTGGAAGGAGTTGGAAGATTAGGTTATGATGTCTGATTTTTTAAGCTGATATTACTTTTGTGATTGAAGTAGTCTTTGTTTGGAAAAGTGTTCTAATCCCTCTTTGATATCATATTATTGTTGGCAGTAAGAAGATTCAGAGTTAGGCAGTTACAGTTTTTGTACTCTGAGAAACTGACAATTGCTTTGTTTTGCCTCTTATAAGTGGGTTTGCCAATTCTTAAGAGGCCAGATACTAGAGATTCTAAGAAATCATAAGCAGAACACTTACATAGTATAAATAAGTTTTGCCTGTTTTGGTCAACTTTTTCCTTTGATAAAGCAGGTAAGTGGTTTCTCATGAATCTTTGTGTGTATGTGGTAAAAAATAAAATGAAGTTAACCTAAAAGATTAAAAGCACTGATAGGTGAAGCAAATATTAACAAGCTAGTCCTTTATCAGCCATTATTATAAAAGCCACAGAGGAGACAGGGCGAGGAATAGTTTTTATTACTAGATTTTGTTTTTTCTCTTTTTCTCACTCTCACATTAGTGTGTTCTTTGTATACCTCCCCTATTTTTCTTGTTTATATTTTCAGTAATTCAGAAGATTAAACTTCTGTTTTTCAGTTGGCATTGTTTCTTAGTATCTACTTTGCAACTGATTGTCTTAATACCTTTTGCTAAAATATTGGAAACAAATAAATAAAATACGAAGTGTTATATTTGTGTACAGATAGATTGGTATGTGAGCATTGTGTGTCTGTTTCTGTCTTCAGTTTGAAAATGTGCCATTGAGACACATTTGCATCAGGATTCGGCTCCTAACAGTGCATTTCCAGACAAGGGATGGAATAGAACAGTCTGACTTCCCTACAACCTTTCCAGTGGGTTTTCTTAAGATTCGCTACACTGATTCTCTTCCTAGGCTGCACAAAGCAAGTCTCATCTGTAATGTTAATGCAATCTTATGTAACTACTTAAAAGTTACTTTTCATTGCAGATTATGCTATTTAGCTATATCATCTTATTAAATGGTTTTGTAATGAGATAACCTGAAAACCCAATTCAGAGGTTCTTAGTGATGCAAGAAATTAATGTCAAGCACTGTCTAATGGTTTTCCTTTACAGCTGAATACTTATGAGTTTGTTTTCTTGTATAAATTTATTTTATTAACCATAGGCTACAGGAAGGCACTTAGCTTTGTTTAGTTTTCTATGAATTAATGAGAATGTTGTCGTAGTACAGAACTCATGGTTGTATTGTTGTACTATAATTTGTATTGGAACAGCCTTTCGTTGTGTGTTATTTGTTTTTTTCCTTTTTATCCCTCACAATTGGAATAATTCTACAAAAACTAATCATTGAAAGAGCTCCTATTGTACTGACTTAAGAAGTATTACAGGCCTGGGAGATGGTTCAGTGGGTAAAATCCTTGCTGTTTATGCATGGGTACTACACTTTGAATCCTGAGAATCCACCAAAAAACAAAAAAACTACACATCTATAATCCCAGTATGCCTGTTGAGATGAAAGAGGAGACAGGAGAAACCCCAGAAGCTCATAGCCTGGTATACGCAGCAGTGAACAATAAAGGATCCTGTCTCCAAAAGGTGGGACTAGAGGACCAACACACCTGAGGTTGTTTTTCTGATCTCCTCATACATGCCAAGGCATGCATGTTCCCAGACACAGACTGTGTCTTTCTCTGTCTCTCCCAGTCTCTCTCTCTCTCTCTCTTTCTCTCTCTCTCTCTCTCTCTCTTTCTCTCTCTGTCTCTCTCTCTCATACACACACACACACACACACACACACACACACACACAAAGAAATATTATAGAAATATTATATCTGGAACTGGTGACTCACGTTTGAAAAACTCCAAAATCTGAAGTGCTATGGATCCTAAGCATTTCTAATAAGAGTTACTTGACCTGTACTAAAGAACCCTAACTGGATTTATATGATATAATAAAAACCATTAGTTTGATACATTAAAAAAATTAAATATGTAACTAGCTGATGGGGTGGCTGAATTCAATCTCTGGAATCCACATGGTGGAATGAGAGAACTGATTCCTGAAAATTACCCTCTGACCTCCACACATGCATACTCTCCCCCCAAATAATTAATTAATGTAAAAATGAAATAGGTAACAGATGTTATTCACAGCATACAGTATACACTGGTGAACACTTTGTATGGTCTTAAAAATAGAAGTCAGTTCTGTTCAAATGTAGCTATTGAATGTCTTATTGTCTTGTTTACCCTTGAAGAGCAATAACTGTCCTGAACTTTCTTGTTTTATTTTTCTTTGTTTATTTGTTCTTGTTCGTTTGCTGGTTTTGAGATAGAGTCGCAAGACCTATCTGTCGAGTCTGCCCTCTACTCACTGTCTACAGCCCAGGCTGGCCTCAAACTTGTAATCTTCCTGCTTCAGTCTCTGTAGTCTGAGATTATAAGACTGGACCACCGTTAACAGCTTGTACTGCCATTCCTAGCTTTTTTTGCTTTTTAAAACAGTTGACTTTCTGCAATGCTACTTTTGAAAAAAATAGGTAACAGTTCCTGTAAATAAAGTCAGAGTTATATTTTTATTTTGATGTTAGTCCTTTTGTTTTATTATAATTTATTATTGTCATCATTATTATTATTATTTTGAGACAGGGTGTTGCATAAATTTTCTCATGGAGGTCTGGCACTCAGCCTCACCCCACCCTCCAGGTCTGAAACGGCTGACTGAATGGAGAATGCCGTTTAGAGAGACTGATTTATTTTAGGTGAGCCATAAAGTCATTTTTACCAGCGACCCACCCGCCTAAAGCAGTCACAGAGGTCGCGCGCCAGTCTTTTGGTCTCAGGGCACAGAGCCCTTTGTCCGCAGGGCTCTGTTGATTCCCAGCCAGCATTTCGCTTCCACTCACATGATCCTTAGGACAGCAGGGACTTGGAATGTGGCCTCCTGGGTTTTGGCCTTCTGCGTGGTCTGGGACCGGGGTATTTTTCTTCCCGCGTGATTTTAGCAATCCTGGCTCCGCTCTCTGGCTCGCCGTCATGTTGCTCCCTTCCCTTCTCCCGCCTTCCTTCCCCCTTATTTGTCTGAGGGCGGGACTTGCCATGGAATGAACCAATAGGAAACAAAAACCTGAGAGAATTCTGTATTCACCATACACAGGGTCTCAGTATGTAGCCCTGTCTGGTCTGGAACTCACATATTTCCACCTGTTTCTGCTTTTTGAATGCTGGGAGTATGATGTGTACCACCATACCTGGCTAATTATTATTTTTGAACTTTGTAAAATAGAATATTCTATATGCCCTCTGAATCTTGACATTCAAAACAAAATAAAACCAACTGCCACCAACAAAAACTCAGTGCCTTCATTTGTTCCTTGTACATTTCTATGACCAAATATCTGATAGGAGCAATGTAAAGAATGATAGTTTTATTTTGGCTCACAGTTTCAGGGGATATAGTCCAACATAGCAGGGAAGGCATGATGTCTAGAGAGAGAGGTCCATCTGTAATGATGGAAGCATATGGCATGGCTTGTTCATATTTTTGCACATTAAAAAACAGAATTAGAACTGGAACCAGGACTGAACCGTCAATGCCCAGCCGCAACAACCCACTACTGTAATCTCTGCCACACTTCCCAAAGGTTTCAAAACGTGAAACAATGCCACTAGCTTGGAACCTTGTATTCAAACACATGATCTTTGGAACATATTGCACATTCAAATATCATGGTACTTTAGTTCATTTTGAACTGCTATAACAGAATATCTGAAGCTGAGTAATTTTTAAAAAACAAAAATTTGGGGGTTAGAGAGATGGCTTAGCTGTTAAGAGCACTTGCTGTTCTTGCAGAGGATCGAAGTTCAGTTGCCAGCACATCAGACAGTGCTACATTAATGAGAAACTTAATTCTTGTAGTAATTTGACCGAGAGTGTTCCCAGTCTGTTCTGAGGTATTGTGATTTCTCTTATAACTTTGAATGTTGAATAAAGGGCTACCTCTCATATTTATTGAACAGCATATCAAATGTATGGCATGAAAAAGGCATGAACAATCTTTGTTAATAATTTTATAAGGAAGAAGTTGTTTTTCTGACCCTGTTAACTCAGAACAGCATACAAAACCACAGATATATGTTACCAGTGTATACCCACCTACTGTTTTCATGGAAGGTGGGGGAAATGTTGTTTTCAGTACCATTCATTGATTATTGTTTTCAGTGTCATCACTGTCACATCTAACATATATATACATTGTTCTGAGTCAGGAGTGTACCTGAGTCACACATAGGGAACATAGTATAAAATTAAAGCTATGAGTTCAGCTTTCCTTGTAAGAGTTACTTCAGAATTCCAAATCATTGTAGGGATGTTACATTGATGTTTGGGGGTTTTTCTTTTTTTGAATGCATAGTTCTAAATGTTCTTAAAACATATAATTAATTTGGTTTACAAGGTTATATAAAATTGATTTTGTAAAGACTTTTTACAGAGTCTTTCCCAGAAAAGTCATTCCCATAAGCATCAGGTGGCTCACAATAGTCTATAATTTTTTTTTCTAAAGATCTGATCTTCCAGGCTAGAGCAATGGCTCAGTGGTTAAGAGCACTGGCTGCTCTTGGAAGGGACCTGCCTTCGATTCCCAGCACCCACACGGTAGCTAACATCCTTCTGTAACTCCCAGAGAATCTAATGCCCTCCTCTTGAAGGGCACTGCATCACATGAATGTATCTACCTACATGCAGGCAATACATTCATACACATAAAATAAAAACAATAATTTTTTTTTTAAAGATATGTTTTTCCTTTGTAGCCCTGGCTGGGCCTGCAACTCATAGAGATCTGCTTGCCTCTGCCTCCTGAGTGCTGGGATTAAATGTCACCACATCTGACCCCCCACAAAAAAAAATTCTGACAAAAGAACAAAATAAATTATTTCTCATTGTCCTGGAAAGTAGAAATTCCACAGTCAGGGCACTGGTGTATGCTGACTGCTTTCTTGCTATATCATGTGTGGCAGAAGGTAGAAAGGCAAGAGAGGGCGAAAGTACGTGTCTACACACAGCAGAAGAGAGTAAGTGTACTCCATCCATTTTATTTTATTTTACTCTATTGTTGTAAAACAGGGTCTCATGTAATGCAAGCTGGCCTTGAAGTTGCTGTGACCTTGAAGTCTTGATCCTCTGCCTCTGTCTCTCAAGTGCTGGGATTACAGCTTTATTTTTGTTTTGAGAAAGAGTCTTGCCATCATAAGCCTTAAACTCACAATCGTTTCACCTTAGTCTTCCAGTGCTGGGATTGCCATTTTACCATTTAGCTGTCTTCCCAGTCCGGTACTATTTTTTAAGATTAACTTTTGCTGATGGCTATAACTTTGGCTCACTTTCACTTCAACATAGTATTATGTTTAAGAATACACCACAGTTGAAGTTTATTATTATTATTATACATGTATGCATCTTCTATAGTATCTGTGTAGTCAAAGAACAACTGTTCTCTCCTTCCACTCTTTTTTTTGGTCCTTTTGAGACAGGATCTCCCTGCAATCCCAGCTGGCCTGGAACTTGCTATGTAGACCAGGTTGACCTTGACCTCACAGAGATCCACTTGCCTCTGCTGCCCGAGTGCTGGGGTTAAAGTTCTGTGCCACCATGCCCTGCCTCTCCTTCCACTTTTATGTGTGTTCTGGGCTTTGAACTTATCTTACCAGCCTGTTTCTATTTTTATGTCAGTAGATTTTTGGATTATAAGCAAGGATTTTCCTCTTTTGAGCTCTGTTACTTTGAATATTCTTACTATTCTTCTAGGGCACATGTCAAGGACTTTCTGTAGGGTGTGTAGCTAGTTGATAGGGTATGCAGCTGTTCAGCTGCCAGAAATGAATGTGATCATACCAATATAAATTCCTAGCAGTATTTCACCTGCCCCTCAACCTGCTGTTAATATCAGGTTTCTTAGTTTTTGCTGGTCTAATGTATATAGAATATTATTTTCATTTTCCTTTGTCAGCTACCTTATGAGGCTGATATCTTTTAATATAGATCCTTTACTTGTTATGTTTTTCGCTGTATTGCTTAGTAGCATTGATTTATCCCTCTTTGGTTAAAAGCATTAATTAATTTTTCTGTAGGACTATCTTTTATAAAAAATAGTTAGAATTATTTATATTTTCTGTAAATAGGCTAAGTATCCATTATAAGAAATGTAATATTTTATATTTGAATTTTATTTTTTCTGTGGGGAGGCAGAGTCTCATTTTATAGTCGTAATTGATTTAGAAGTCACTATGTAGATTACATTGGCCTCAGTCTCACAGAGATCCATCTACCTTTGCTTCCTGACTCCTGGGATTAAAGACATGAACCACAATTTTATTTTATTGTATTAAATTTTTTTTTATGTCTAGAAGTGTTTTGTCTGCATGCACCCATGCATGCAAACCCATAGAGGCCAGAAGAAGGCATCAGATCTCATGGTTGTTAGCTGCCATGTGGATGCTTGGAACCAAACCTGGGTCCTCTGGAAAAACATCCGTGCTCTTAAGCACTAAGTCATCTCTCCGCCCCCATCCTGTTTTTTTTTTTTTTCCCATGATTTTTTATTTAACTTTTTTTGGACCTTTTTGAGAGAAAGTCTTCCGTTAACCCCAATTGGCCTGGAACTCACTATGTAGACCGGGCTGGCCTCTACCTCAGAATGATCCACTTGCCTCAGCCTCCCGCATATTGGGGTCAAAGGTGTGTGCCACTATGCCTGGCTCTTTGTTTTTTAACTTCAAAGTTTACCTTTCATATATAACTATTTAATCTATTGGGAATTGACTTTACCTGTTATATGTGGTAGGGATCCAATTTTATTTTCCCTTACATGTTACCAGAGATCTCAGTATCATTTGTTAAATGATATATTTGTCCTCATTGACATTCCTTATCAACTTGGGTATATTTCTGAATTATATTTCTTTCTCTTCATTATTTTCTGTGATCCTAGACTTAACATTGCATTGTCTTAAAGATTTATTTTGGAGACCCTATATGGTAGACATGCCTTTAATCTCAGCACTCAGGAGACAGAAACAGGTTGATCTCTGTGAGACTGAGGCTATCGTGGTCTGCATAGCAAGTTCCAGGCCAGTTGGGGCTACAAGGAGACTATGTCTCAGAAAACAAAAACAATGGACTGGAGAGATGGCTCAGCAGTTAAGAACACTGGCTGCTCTTGCAGAGGACTCTGCTCTTGCAGAGAACCTACATGGCAGCTAGCAACTTTCTTTAACTTCAGTTCCAGGGGAATCTGACGCCCTTTTCTGACTTCTGCAGGCATTACATGACATGAATTCACTTCCATACATGCAAGTAATACACTCATACACATAAAAAGATAAAAACAATGAAAAAAAATTTAAACACCAAAAAATGATTTTTAATTAATTAATTAATTAGTGTGTGTGTGTGTGTGTGTGTGTGTGTGTGCACGTGCTCACCTGTGTCAACTTGTGTACACTATGTATGTGTAGGTGCCCAAGAAGAGAGTGTCAGTTCCCTTGGAACTGGAGTTACAGGTGGTTGTGAGCCACCTGATGTGGGCTCTGGGAAGGGAACTGGGTAAATGCTCTTAACCATTGAGCAATTTCTTCAGCCTCCCACTTTGTCTTAAAAATTGTACTTCTTTGGCTTTTTCTTCTTCAGTGTCTTGCTATTATTGGTCTATTTCTTTTTTGCTAGCTTTTTTGAGACAAGGTCTTACTATATATCTATGTGTGATCTAGAAATTTTTTCTTTTCTTTTTTTTCTTTTTTTTTTTTTTGTCTTTTTGAGACAGAGTTTCCCTGTAGCCCCAACTGACCTGGAACTTGGTATGTAGACCAGGCTTGTCTTGAACTCAACAGGTATCTGCCTTCCTCTGTTTCCCGGTGTTGGGATTAAAGGCATGTGCTACCATGCTTGGCTCTGAAACTTCTTACATAGCTGAAGCTGACCTCAAACTGAAGTCCTGTCTCAGTTTCCCAAATGCTAAAATTACAGGCATGCACCACTATGCCTGACTGGTCTGTTATCTTTAATATACATCTTAGGGTTATTTTTCTTCAAGTTATTAAAAACTCTTGTTACCTTCTAAAAGTAATTATATGGACCCTATACATAAATTTTGGGAGAATTTTTTTTATGATACTGTAATGTAAGCTATCTGTAAATGTAAGCTATCTTTCTATCAGGTTTCTTTGTCTGTTCCTTTGTGGGGGAGACATTCATATCACAGCATTGCTGTGGAGGCCAGAGGACAACTTTAGGGAGTCAGTTCTCACCTTCAGCCTTGTTGAAGCAAGGCTGCATGATCTCTTTCATAGTGGGATACTAGCCTTGAAATGTTACATATGCATGTTTCAGTTTGAAAAGTCAGAGAGGTAAAGAAACCAATAAAAGGCCATGGGTGAGGGCATGGGGACACTTCCTGGGAGGAGTGGTAGAATGCAGTGATATGAAGAGGGAAAGGGAGTGCTAGAGCAGGAAGGGTTAAAACAGGGTGAGGAATGGGAGGGCGGGACAAAGGAGGGAGTGTAGGGAGGGAAAAGTAACAGTAAAAGCCCTTAGAAAAACCATCCTGGAAACCTACCACATAAAAGCTTCTTAAAGTATCTACATATACATCATAAAAAGATATTAAAAAGACTTATCCTATAACAAAGGTCATTTCTAGTCATCATAGACTTAAACAAACAAGCAACAACAACAAAACCCTCAAAGCTAGGAATGAACTCTCTCTTTAGAAGCTGTTGAACATGGGTCCCATAGACCCTCAAACAGTATTGGCCATTGTCCCTGCTCTTGGCTACCCACCAGAACTAGCTGGTAAGACCCTATTTCTGAAGACATATAAGCTGTCTACAAACAAGAAAAAGTCAAGCTAATGCTGATTTCAGAGCCTCATCCCTACTGGCTAGCATTCATAGTGATGGAAGATGCTATGCAAGCTACCAGAAGGAAAAAATAATCTTCATCCTTGCCTAGCAGCGAATTGTGTGAACTGCAGTAACAACCAGTCTAGCACGATATGCCCCAGTGGTGCAATAGTGACACAAATACAGGAGTAACCAACTACTCTTTAATTGGACTTAAGGTTCACTTCCTAGGCTGGAGCTCATACCTGACATTGATATCAGGCTTAGGAACCTGAAGCTAGACAGGTCACAGGACATCGGGGAGAGCCTAATACTAGTTCTCTACTAGTTACTGTATTAAACTGATTCTTAATGACTTATTGTCATACCCATAGATTAATGCATCTCTCAACTCTCACCAGAGAGGTTTCTCTTTGTAGCAGATGGTGATTAACACAGAAACCCACTACTTTCCAATGTACAGAGAACAAGAGGCTGCAGAGTGCTTATCCCAGAATAGGACACCTATATCAGACTTCTGCTCCCAAGGCTCAGGCTTATTGTGGAAGAAGGGACAGAAAGATTGTGAGAACCAGAGGTAGTAGTTGACCACAAGGAAATAGAATTTTCCAGACAACTATTGGAAATGTGAAGACAATCTAAATGCCTATCAGTTACTAAATATATAAACAAAACGTGACATAGTATATGCACACAATGGAATTCAGTAAAAAAACAACTGCTATAACGTGGATTAAACTTAAAAAAAAAAGCTAGATGAAAGAAGTCAAATATAGAGGAACAAATTGTAAAATTCAGTTAACACAAGTTATCCAGGAAAGGTAAATCTGTAGGGACAGCAGCTAGATTGGTGGTTGCCTTGGGGTGAAGTTAAGAATGGGAACTGACTGCATAAATGATGTCTCTCATGTGATGAAAATGTTTAAAACGTTGTGATGGCTGCACAACTATGAACTTACTATTGACTCATCCATTTAAAATGGCTGAATCATACATACTGTACACACATTATACTTAAAGCAACAGACTAATAGACTGTTAGACTAGCAAAGTGAACTAGGTACTCATATGAACTCACAGCAATGGTGACAGCATGCACAAGTCCTATGCAAGCTCAAACCCGAAAAAATTCCAGCATAGACATAAAGAAATGAGTAAGAAGCTCCAACCCCACCTTAGTAAATTATGTCAACAGATGGCTGCTGAGAGGGGCAGAGACGGTCTCTTCAAGCCTGGGACTCTTTATAGGTTAACCAGGCTCCAGTGGATGGACCCACATCGAAGGACTTTTGGATACACAAATTAGACTCTATGGACCTTATTTTTTATATATTTATTATATTATATACTTTAAATTGGGGGGTATAAAGAGAGGGGCGGATAGGGAAGGGGATCTAAATACCATCAAATTATATTGTATGAAAATCACAGAAATTCAATAAAAAATAGCCAAGTATATCTGAAATATTGAACATAAAATAGTAGGAACATTGACAATCATTTTTCAATTTCTTTTGAATTAAAGTAAATATGCCCATTTTGTCAGAATATTCTTAATTATTAGCTAAGACTTGTTTTAGTGTTCTTATTTCTAAAGTATTCGCTTTATTTTCTGTTCTTTGTAGTCTTCTATTTATTTCTGCCTTTTTGTTTTTGATAAATCACATAAGAAAGTTTGTCTTTTTTACTGATTAATAAAAGACCAGTGTTTCATCACACAAACGGTCACGCGCATTTGTAGTCAGTTCCCTTTCCTAACTCCAGCCCTAGGCACTCACTGATCTAGCTGCTGTCTCTATGGATTTACCTTTCCTGGATAACTTGTGTTACTTGAATTTTACAATTTGTTCCTATATATTTGACTTGTTTCATCAGCATTTTTTTAAGTTTAATCCATGTTGTAGCAGTTGTTTTTTACTGAATTCCATTGTGTGCATGTACTATGTCACGTTTTGTTTATATATTTAGTAATTGATGGGCATTTAGATTGTCTTCACATTTCCACTATTATGAATGGTGCTACTGTCAATCTTTGTGGGCACATATGTTTTCTTTTCTCTTGGTTAGCCACCTAGACGTGAAACTGATGACTTTTACAAACTTAAAACTGCTAAATTGTTTTCCAAAATGGTTTCATCCTTTATAGGCTCACTAATAATTCATTAAGGCTCTAATTTCTCCATATTTATTATTATTTGTATTTTAATTTTTAAAAATATTTCATTATTATTTTATGTGTATGAATATGTATTGTCTGCATGTATGTGAGTGCACCCATGTCATGCAGTCCCTGTGGAGGTCAGAAGAAGTTGTAAAGTTATGGATGGTTGTTAGTCACCATGTGGGTGCTCGGAATCAAACCTGGGTCCTCTGCAAGAGCAGCCAGTGTTTTTAACCGTGGAGCCATCTCTCCAGCCCCCGTTGTCTGTATTTTTAAAGTCATCCTTCTCATCAAAGATATGAAGTGGTATTTCATTATAGTTTTGTGGCTTAATTTGTTTTTCTATTTTTTTTAAAGAAAGTCATCATTCTTTTTTTAATTAAAAAATTATTTTTATTTGATGTTTATGACTGTTTGCTTGTATGCACATGCATCTGTGCGGAGCCCCTGGAGGCCAGAAAAGGAGGTTGGACCCCCTGGAACTGGAATTACAGACATTGTTAACTGTCATATCAGTCCTGAGACTTGATCCTGGGTCCTTTAAGAGCAACCAGTGCTCTTATACACAGAACCATCTCTGTAACCCATTTGTTTGTTTGCTTTTTTGAGCAAGGGTCTCATTAGGTAGCCTTGGCTGGCCTAGAACTCACTATGGAGACCAACTTCAAACTCACAGGAATCCACCTGCTTCTGACTCCCAAGTGCTAGGATTAAAGGCGTGCATGATCTTACCCCTCTTGTTTCATTGTAGTTTTAATTTACATTTTTCTAATGACTAATGATATTGAACATCTTTTCATATAGCTTGATATTTTAATAGAGCTTTCTTGGTAAAATGCTCAAATCTTTTGCATATTTTTTGTGTGGTGTGAGCATATGTGTGTGTGGGGGTGGTATATGTGCTCATGTGTGCGCTTGCAGATTCCAGAAGTCAACATCAGGTATCATCCTCTATCAGTCTACACCTTTTTTTTTTTGGTATGGTAACCCCTTGTATTTAGAATTAGCTGCACTCCGTTTAGATGATACCACTTTTGTTGGTAACATCCAAAGCATCTTCATGTCTCCGTCAGCCCTGATTAGGGTATTGACTTTGACTACATCAGTGTCATAGAGTTTCTCATAGCCTGTTTGAACTGGTGTTTATTGACCTTGACATCCACAGTGATCATAACTGTGTTGTCTTCTGTCTTAGTGCCTGACTCAGTGATCAGGGGGAACTAAATAGTGGCGTAGTGATCAAGCTTTGTTTCTGCCAGGGCTGCTCTTGCCAGGGCATTTGATCAGCCCCTGGAGCTCACCTTTGTGGCTTGATTGCTGGCAAGCAAACTCTTGGGATCATCAGTTTGTTTGCTTTCAGCAGTGCTGGGGTTATAGGCATACACTGCTAAGTCCTAGTTTTATGTAGGTGCCTAGGATCAGAACTCAAGTCCCCATGTTTGCAAAGAAAGCACTTTACTCTCTCATCCATCTCCCTTTCACCAAATCTTTTGCGTTTTTTGATAGCCCTTATTATTGAGCTATAATATTGAACAATAATTCTTTGTACTGTCAGGTTAAAAGTCTTTTCATAAATATGTGTGATACAAATGCTTCCTAATCCTTGACTTATCTTTTAATTTTTGCAATGTGTCTTTAAACTTTGTGACAGCTGGTTGTGGGTGGCACACCATTATCCCAGCTACTCAAGAGTCCAAGGCAGGCAAGTTATTTAAGTTTAGCATTTGGAGAACCATCTGGGCAATGTAGTAAAAACTTGCCTTTCAGTAATTAAGGGGCCAGCAAGAGGACTTAGCATTAAGAACAATGGCTACTCTTGGAGAGACCATGGGTTTGATTCCCAGAACCCACACTGATCTCCCTGGGCATTGCATGACACAGGTACACTCACATACATGCAAACAATACACTCATACACATACAATAGAAATAATAAAATATTTTTTTTGAAAAAAATTAAGTGGATAGGGGACTGGAGAGATCACTAAGAAGTTAAGAGCACTGGCTGCTCTTACAGAGAACCTAGGTTCAGTTCCCAGCACCCACATGGTGGTTCCAATAGCCTGTAACTCCAGTTCTAAGGAATGTGATGCCTTCTTTCGGCCTCTCTGGACACACATACATACAGGCAAAACACTCATACACATAAAATATAAATAAATAAATATTCTTAAATTTAAGAGACTGGTGATGTAGCTTAGTGGAAGACCCTTTCCTAACCTTCACAAGGCCTTGGATTCAGTCCCTAGTACACCAGAAAATTTAATTAATTCAAATATTTGCTGGGTGTGGTGGCACACACCTTTAATCTCAGCACTCAGGAAGCAGGGTAGTGGATTTTTGTGAGTTTGAGGCCAGTCGGGACTACATAGTGACTGTGTCTCAAAAAATAAAATAAAATAATTAAATAATTATAGTAAAGTATACATGGCATAAAACTTACTGCTTTGTTTGTTTTTAAGTGTACAGTTATGCAGGTCAATGCTATTAAGCACATAGTGTGGTACATCATCACTATTACGTACTTACAGAACTTATCATTTCACACAGAAACTCTACCCATCCAGTACTAATTCGTTTTTCTTATTTCACTTTCTAGTATCATTTTGTTTCCTGTTTCTATGAATTGCCTGTCCTTAATATCTCATATAAGTGGAGTTACACAGTACCAGTTCATTTATTTCTAGTTTCATTTTACTTACATATTTTCAAGCTTTCTCCCTATTGTATCTTATATGTGGCTCAGTAATACTCTATTGTATGTTATGTTAGTTTGCTAGGGATGCCATAACAAAATATAGACTGGGTGACTTAAATAGAAATTAATTTTGCACACTATTAGAAGCTGGAAATCTAAAATCCAACTGTGGCTGGGTTGTGTTCCTCAAAGTCTCTCTCTTTAGTGTGCTCCCTTATTGGTGTGTCTTCACATCCTTTTTCCTGTCTATACAGACATCCAAGGTATCTGTTTTCTATTTCTATTATTTGTCTAGTGGATCAGGCTCACTTATGTGATTTCTTTAAAATTTAATTGTGTCTTTAGCCTTGGTTCTAAATATAGTCATAGTCTAAGTGTGGTTGGAACTTTAGTAGGATTTTGAGGGGACATAGATTAGATACATCCGTATCTTGCTTTTTCACTTGTTCATGTGTATTTGAATTGCTTTTGCCTTTTGGCTGTTGTGAATAACAGTGCTATGGACACTGGCATATAAAGTCATTTTGTTATGTTTTCACTTCTTTGGGGTAAAAGATAGGAGTAGAATTTTTGTATTAAATAATTCATGTTTAATATTTTGAGCAATTACAAGTCTTTCCACACTTGCTAGACCATTTAACATGTTCATATATTTTCTTGTTCTTTGAAAAAAAACCACCATTCTTATGGATGTGAAGCAGTATCTAATTGCATGAGACATTCTGAGTATTATGATATATTAACTCTATGAATCTGTTTTTCTCATTCCTCGGCAATTGCTGATTTTTGTTTTTGTTTGTTGAGAATGGACTTTTACTTTTCCAAACTGTTTTTGCATAGTGTCTATTCCTTTATTTATTTATTTTTTCAATAGCTACAATTTCCTGTTTCATTAACTCTGTGGTCAGCTAGTGACCTAATGAAGTTTTCCTTAAAAGTCTGGCTCCAAAAAAAATGTTTTGCCTGCTGTAGCGTTTTGGTACATACCACCAGTGAAACTACTGCTGTAGAGAGAACTGAAACTGATGGTGGTGTCTGTGCCAGCGCCTTAAGGCACAACCAGACCAACCCAAATGCTCATTTACCCCACTGTCTCTCCTGGAATTGGTCAACTACTGCAGGAACACAGGCTGCTGTCCTAATAATTGCGCAAAAGGTTGGGTGAGGGTTCTAAGGAATGGGGCATGGTCATTGCTTTATGTGTAGGTCTCATGTTTGGGAGAGCAGTTGTAACCTCTCAGAAAGCTCTTTCTTGATTATTAGATCTGATTAAGGGCCTTTAATTCCAGCACTTGGGAGGCAGAGACAGGTGTATCTCTGTGAATTCAAAGCCAGCCTGGTCTTCATAGTGAATTCCAGGTCACTTAGCAAGAGTTTACGTAAAAACAAACAAAAAACTGAAAACAAAAAACAAAACCTAATCAAGTTCTGAAATAGTAAATCCCAGTTTTATCTAGTTTAGTTTTTACTTTGATGGAGGGAATGACCTGAATTTCATGCTTCCCATTTTGTATCCTGATGTCTTTTGAAGTACAAGTGTTTCAATTTGATTAAATTTGGTTCATAATTGTTTTTCTTTTATGGATCTTGCTTTTGGTGTCGTATCCTTTAATTCTTCTCGTAAATCATGACAACAGAGGTCTTTTTCTGTTTGTTAATGTGGATGAAGGGACCCGTCTGGGCGGAAGGAGAACAGGGAATGCGGCTGTGAGAGTTGTCCGGGGCTGGAGGCAGGTGGCAGGTGAGCTATGTGGGATGGAGAGAGAACTGGCATGCTGATGCTGACAGTTTCTCTGCTGGGCCCAGTTTCCAAGTGGAGAGAGTTTCAGGAAAGCCATCTCTAGGCTGAGGCTTCCAGTTGGCTAAGGGACTACACAGGCTGTCCATGTGTTCTTCTCGATGTTCAGTAGCCATATCACTGCCCACTCTGCAGCAGCTGGAAACCCCTTTCTCCATCACTGTCCCTTAGGTACCCTCTATTGAGAAAGCTAAACAATTTCATGTTTATCTTAAATGATTTCTATCGTCACCTAGCATATACTGAAGAATAAATTTGGAGTTATAAGGCAAAGTTGATAAATTGCATACCTATATCAAACACCTTAATAAATCATTAGCTTAGTGGAGCCTGATGACCTCAGGTCCATCCATGGAACTCACATGGTAGAAGGAGAGAACCAGCTCCTACAGGTTGTTTTTTGACCTCCATATACATATAGTAGCACAAGTCTGCACACACAGATACACACAGAGGGGGAGGAAAGCAATCCTTTAATGTAAAAACAAAATTAATAGACTATCCATTGTGGTTTGAAATCATTCATGCCTCCCTCTCTCATTTCCCTTCCTCCCTCCACCCCTCTGTTCACCCTTCCTTCCCTCTTTCCCTCCCTCCCTCCCTCCCTTCCTTCCTTTCTTCCTTTTTGTCAGATTTTTAGTGAGAGATACTTAAGTTATATACTGACTGTTTTGCAATAAGCTTTCTTGCACAGTTCTCTTAGGAAAAGCTGTGTGTGTATTACGAGACAACAGCAATTCCACTGTTATTACAGATATCAAAGTATTGCTAAAAGTAATTAAATAACATTTTTCAAAGTATTATATTTACTAGCTGGATGTGGTGGCTTACACCTTTTTTTAATTCTCAAACTTGGGAAGCAGAGGTAAGTGGATCTCAGTGAGATCAAGGCCAGCCTGGTCTCCATAGCAAATTCCAGACCAACTGTGACTACAGGGAAACCCTGTCTCTAAAAAGACAGATATATATATAATTACCTAAACTCTTTAAAACTTTATAATTCTCAGATTCTTGACTTTTCTAGTCAATTATGTATGTCATCAATTTAAAGATAACATTTATGACTCATTTTTCCTGATTATCTTTTTATATCTTTTTCAAACATATCTGTTTATATTTGCTGACAGACTGTGGTGAGAACTTGAGAGGTAGAGACAGGAGGATCAGGAGTTCATTGTGATCCATAGAGAGTGAAAGTTAGCCAACTTCACTACCGGATACTCTTCTGGAAAAAAAACATCTTTATTGATGATTCTACTAGTGCATTTATATAAGCCAGGTGTTCTTAACTGAGTTGTGTTCGGCTAAGCAATATTAGTATAAGTAATAGAAATAATTTTATTTTAAAGTATTTTATATTTACCTTGGAAATAAATATTTTTTTAAATTACTGTTTAATAGTTCCCTAGTTACAAAAAGCAATTGTGTAAACTTCTATATTTCAGAAATCTTTTCCCAAAAAGGACAAAGGAACTCAAATCAGTTGTGCATAGTGCTCCTGGTTGGAAATTATTTGGTAAAGTCCCTCCCAGAGAAAATCTTCAGAAAACTTCCAAAATCATTCAGCAGGTAAGTACTAATATGGCTGTGTAGATTCTTACAGCTCTTCAAGCACTATTCATTTGCTAGGAATGGCACCACATGCCTATAATCCCAGGTTTGGGAATCTAAGAAAGAAGGACCACCCTGAATTGCAACTATATACATAGTGAATTCAAGACCAGGATTAGTTACATAATGATGCCCTGTCTTTAAATAAATAAATAAATCCTTGTTTTCCTGATGACTTACCATATTCATTTTCTAGGTACAAACCTGGGAATTATAGGAACTTATATTTGGCTTTTAAATCTTTTTGGAGGACAAACTTTTCTATTGTATGACTATGAAAATTCTTATAATAAAACACTGATTTATTTTCCCAGTTATTCTTAGAGTATCAAAATCCAAAACAAAAAGGCAAAGTGTGGCTAATTTACTTTCACTGACTACTTGTCTCCTGCAGTCAAACTTGAGATCATTTGCCTATGGCACAGATTTTATGAAAGGTGCTGACTGTGAACTGATGAACCTAAAAAGCTAAACCTTGTAGCCTGTGCAGCTGAACGTCTTTTGTAACTTCTCTGCTTTCTACCTGTACAAAGGGCTTTGTAAATTAGCACTGCCTTGCAGTCTGTTTCTAGGAACTTAGAAACCAAGTCTTTGGGGTTTGGGATTTTTTCGAGACAGAGTACTCGTCCCTATATTCCCAGCTGGCCTGGAACTAACTAGGTAGACCAACCAGGATGACCTTGAACTCACAGAGATCCTCCTACCTCTGCCTCTGCCTCTGGAGTGCTGGGATTTAAGGCGTCCGCCGTCACAACCCAATAAGCCTTCTTTTACTGTTTATATCACTTACCACCTTAGTGAGTTCTTAAAATTTTCAGATCTTATTTGACTCCTGAACCTGTACTCCAGTACTAGATTAGTGAGATTGGAAAGCAGTGAGCTTAAATCAGTTTGCACTGTTTTAGAATGTTTCAATTGTTGCTTTAAAGAAATTATGTAAAAATATTGTAACCTGTTATGTGACTTACATCTTTAATCTCAGCACTTGGGCCAACCTGGTCTGCATACAGAGTTCTAGGCCAGCCAGGGCTACATAGTGAGACGCTGTCTCGAAAACAAAAAAAAAAATAAAGGAGCTGGAGAGATGGCTCAGTGGTTAAGAGCACTTACTGTTCTTGCAGAGGACTGAGGTTCAATTCCTAGCACCCACATGGGAGCTAACAACTGTCCTAACTCTAGTTCCAAGGGATATGATGCTCTCTCTTCTGACCTCTCTGGGCACATTTACACACATGCAGGCAGTACACTCATACACATAAAAAAAGAAAAGAACAAATAATAAACAATAAAAACAGCAACAAAAATTCAGTTTTTCTCCTGTCCAATTGTAGTTTACCAAATTTAACACAGCCAGCATCTACAAAAATAAAAGCTCTAGTGCTAAAGTTCTTATCATTATTCATATTGGAAAAAATCTTCTTATAAAGATTTAATTGTCTTCTATTTGTTGCTCAGAAGAAAAACTGGTTTCTCAAGTAATAATTATTCTTTTTTGTTTCTTTATCTTTTATATTTTTCCAAATGATAATTTTTGATCTTTAAAATACTTACCTGAGTAATGGCACTCACGTGCCTGTAATCTCAGCACTCAGGAGGCAGAGGGAAAAAGATTGCATCAAATTCAAGGTCAGCCTTGTCTATACACTGAGCTCTAGGTCAGCCAGGGCTACCTAGGTCAGACAGGGTTACCCTGTCTCAAAACAAAAACAGACCAGTAAGAACATTATTTGATCAAGGTATGTTGTCTGATTGAATACTTACATAGCCTGCACAGGACCCAGGGTTTGTCCCCTTAGCACTGCATAAACTTGGTGTGTTGATGAATGCCTGTAAGTTCTTGGCTATATGGGGGGTTTGAAACTAGCCTGGGCTTCTTTGGTTCTTAATCCTTGTGCCCAGGAATTTTGGTGTGCTGCAGCTAATGCACTAATGCAGAGGGGACAAATGTGTTATTTACCTTTTTTTATGCAAAGTCAGTAGAATTCTACATTTGTCAGGGCACACACAGTTAATAAAGAAGTAATTTTGGAGGCTGGAGAAATGGTTGAGCAGTTAAGAACACTGGCTGCTTTTGCTTTGGACTCGAGTTCAATTCCTAGCACTTACATGTCGGGTAACAATTGTCGGTAACTCCAGTCCCAGGCATCCACTGCCCTCTTTTGACCTCTGAAGGGACTGCATGACACTGGGTACACTTACATAGGTACAGGCAATACACTCATACACATAAAAACAAACAAACAAACAAAAGAAGTGGTTTCAACATTAAGTGGCCACTACATACTTCTCAGTGGCATTATCATTGTTCATCTGTTTTTTTCTGAGTTTGATGTGATAAAACTTAGACACTGCATAAAATTTAGTATAGGATATAAAATGAGGGTGATGAAACTTGAGAAATTTGTAGTGTGCAACAGACATATTTGTCCAATTATGGCACACTATTTAAGAATAAGATCTGCAAGTTGAAGAGTGCTCAGCAGTTAAGAGTGCCTGCTGTCCTTGCAGAGGACAAAGTGTGATTCCCAGCACCCACATCAAGTAGCTGACAACCACCAGGAGCTCCAGCACCCTCTTCTGGATTCCATGGGCACCTGCACTTTTGTGCCCATGCCATATACAGATACACACACACAGAAACCTAATTAAAATAAATTAAAAATTGAGGGTGGAGAGATGGCTCAGAGGTTAAGAGTATGCACGGCTCTTCCAGAGGACCTGAGTTCAATAGCCAGCAACCATGTCAGGCAGTGCCAGATACATGGGAATCCAGCTTCTGGAAAATCCAATACAAAGCCTCTGCAGCCACCTTCACTCAGGTGCAAATACATAGACACAGACAGACAGACAGACACACACACCCCACACAAATAAATAAATTAAGCCAGATGTGGTGGCGCATGCCTTTAATCCCAGCACCTGAGAGGTAGAGGCAGGTGGATCTCTGCCAGTTCAAGACTAGCCTGGTTCTACTCACTATGGTCAGTTGGTACTACAGGGAGACCTCTTTAAAAAAAGGCCAAAACAAAATAAAATGTTATTTTAAGATTCTTGCTTAGCACTAAGGTATTCTTTTTCTGCTGGGCATGGTGGCACACATGTTTAATCTCAGCACTTGGGAGGAAGAGGCAGGTGGATCTCAAAAAAAAAAAAAGATATTCTTTAAAATTTTTTATTTTGGGGGACGGGGGAATGTCTTTTTTCAGATAGGATCTCCCTGTAGCCCCAGCTGTCCTGGAACTGGCTATGACTAAGTGGTGAAGAAGAACACTTTGCTCTTCCAAAGGACCTGGGTTCAATTCCCAGCACCTGTATGGTGACTAACAGCCATCCTTGACTCCAGTTCCAGGGGATCTGACACCCTATTCTGGCTTCCTTGGACTTTGCACAGCATGTTTGTGCTTATATGCGGACAGTACACTCATAAAATTAAAAAAATAAACCAATAGAAATACTCTTACTAAGTTGTTTAAATACTTATTAAATAGAACTATTTTTTAAATTTCTTTTTGGTTTATTAAGTGATATAAAAAATTACTAATGAAACACTAAGGTGTTTTAAAAGTCCCAAGACTGCTACTTCTGTCTTGGATTTGACCTCTTCCTTTTTTTTTCAGACAAAGTCTCCCTATGTAACCCTGGCTGGCCTGGAACTTATGTAGACCAGACTTGCCTTGAACTCAGAGCAATTCACCTGCCTCCACCTCCTGAGTGGTGAAATTAAAGGCATTAGTGACCACACCCAGCACTCCTTTTTTTAATAAAATGTGAAATTTACTTTTATCTAGCCAGGTCTTGTGGCTCACACCTATTAAGTCCAACACTCAGGAAGCAGAGGAAGATGGTTGCCATTTGTCAGAGACTAGCTTGGGCCAGTTTGTGATTTCTAGACCAGTAGGTTATAAAGTGAGACCCTGCTCTAACTAGCCTACCAAACTAGCCAACCAAATCCATTGCTTGTAGTTTTTCCAAATCAAGTTTGCCCTCTAGAGGCCAAACCCTGGTCTTGCTACTGAAAGTTGTGTGTGTGTGTGTGTGTGTGTGTGTGTGTGTGTGTGTGTGTGTGAGAGAGACATTTAGTGTTTGTGTGTCTGTGTATATGTCCCTTACTCTCTATTTATCTAACTTTTCTGTGCTTCTAAAATTGTCATTTTTCAAAGTGGGCATGATTTTCTCTACATAGTAATGTAAATACAATATATCTGTACTGAAACCCTTTTTCAGTCTTGATTTTTAAATTCTGTAAAACATTATGAACATAAAACTGTATTAGAGACCCTTTACCATGTACTAATTCCAAGTGAATTTTAAAGTTTAAAATGTGAACTAAAAACTTGAAAGTATTACTGGTACGTCTATGAAGAAGTTGAAGTGGGCATCATATTTTAGAATAGGTTCTTAAGCTATTAAGGCTTTAGGAAGTAAACCAGTAACTAGTAATTCAGATATAAAACTGCCTTTAAAAGTATTAAAGTTAAATTCCTGCTGAGTGAGTTGGTATACTTTGTAATCCCAGAATTTAAGAAGTAAACGTGGAAAGATCAGGAGCCCAAGGTCCTTTTTGGCCAGCTTGGAGAGCCTTTCTCAAAACATACATATAAGCAAACTCTTTTGAACATTCTATAAAGATGCCTCACTTACTTTTTACATGGTAAAGCAGTAAGCTATATAAGCCAAATATGGGGTTACAGTATAGTGCATAACCACACTCAACTTAGTGGGTGTTGGGGATTTGCACTTGTGTCTTCATTCTTGTGGACCAAGAACTCTTGCCTGCTGAACTATTCCTCCAGCCCCCCTGGCTGGCCTGTAACTCACTGTGTAGATCAGGCAAGTCTTGAACTCATAGAGATCCACCTGCTTCTGCCTTCTGAGTGCTGGAATTAAAGCCATGTGTCATCATACCCTTCTGGTACTTTGTAAGACTTTTGATTCTTTCTTTTTTTCTTTCTTTCATGACCCTGTGTATTTCATACATAACATCTCAATCTTAATTTTCTGATAATATTTTTTAAAGCAGATATTCAGAAGGAAGGTGCCATATTCTTAAATAAAATGTTTATGGACTATAATTCCTTTGTTTTAACAGAAAGGCATTTGTAAAATAATGCACTAAGTAACTAAATAGGAAAGTAAGGTTTGATTTTTAGACTTTTTTCTCTAATTAATGACTATGTTTTTATAAAATATGAAGCCTTATAGGATGGCATATCTTATTCTACTTTCCCTATCACATTAAAATACTTTTTATTTTTTATTTTGCATATGAGTGTATTGCCTGAATGATGAAAGTGCACCTGTGTCCTGCAGTGACCGTGGAGATCAGGAGAAGGTGTTGGATCCCCTGGAACTGGAGTTATGGATGGTTGTTACTGCCATGTGGGTGCTGGAAATCAAACCTGGGTCCTCTGCAAGAGTAGCCAATGCTCTTAGCTGCTGAACTGTCTCTCCAGCACCTCTATCACATCTTTAATCCTTTTAAACTTCTTCCTTTGGGGCTGGTGAGATGGCTTAGTGGGTGAAGGTACTTTCCACCAAACCTAATGACCGGAGTCTGATCCCTAGCACCCACAGGGTGGAGAGAATTGATTTCCAAAAGTTGTCTTCTGACATCTACATACAGGTTGCCTTACACAGAAATACACAGAGATAAATGCATAAAATACAATATTAAATTTATTTTTATAAATTTATTTTTCTTATTTTTGCATATATTATATATTTTTTCTGCAGCCTATTTTAAGAAGAAAACATCACACTATTACAATAATATGTTTGTATATCTGATATTTAACCTTCATGTTTTATATAATTTTTTCATAGATACATGAAGCTTCTAAGTAAAGATGTTTTGAAATATTTTATTTATATAGTAAATTATATTAAACATCTGATCAGTTTTAATGTTACCCATGTTAGCAGTGAAAAATGGGCTGGGCCCATAGCTTAGTGGTAGAGCACTTGTCTAGGAGGTACAGTGGCTTAGATTTGATTCCATCACCAGCAAGCCAAACCAAAACAAATATAAAATACATTTTAGTTTAATAGAAAAATTGGACTGACCTTTAACTTAATGATCAATTCCCAAATCACAAGTATATTGATAGTATTACTTTTTGAAGATTATCACATGTGTTCTCTTGCAGGTGTGAAATTCCTGCTTGTGGCCTTTTGAACCAGTTGGTGAGCCATGTTAAAAGTCACATTTATTAATTGTAAATAGTTTTTCAATTATATTGTCACTCAGTTGACCTGGATACCTGGCTTTTCGAAGTTAATAGGTTAAGTTAGAATATAGCTAGTCACTGACTTTCAAACTGTGAGTGAGCACGATTTCAAATGAGCCATGTTATGAGGAATTATAATGTAGTTACATCCTAGATTGAATATACCTTTTCCAATCATTATTTCAAAATAATAAAGAACTTTTTTGCATGTGAGACACAATTTCTGTATTGGCATCCTTCATGTGGAAATGAGATTTTTGTACTTGGATGACAGCTCAAATTTTTCATCAGCACTCACACCATTCTATGAAGTTTTAAGTGAGTAGTCGAATCAGTTTAATGTAACTTGACTGTCAAGGAAACACATTTTTTAAATGCTGATTGGACCAGGGTGTAGTTCAGTTAATAGAGCACTTGCCTAGCATGCTCTAATGACCTGAACTCGATTCCCAGCACCACATAAACCAGGGTTGGTTGCACACACCTTTAATCCCAGCACTCACAATGGGGAGGGGAAGGAATAGAGAGGCAAGAGAATCAGAAGTTCAAGGTCATCCTCAGCAACATATTGAGGTACAGGTCATCCTGGCTTGTGTAAGATTGTCTCAAGAATACTAATTTTAAAAAAGCAGAATAGGTCATTCTTCTGGTTAGGTCTTAAGAACAGTAACTTACAAAAAGACTAGTGTAGCTGTGCTTTGCGTGCTTTTCTGGTTACTTATGTTATTGGTGTTACAAGTATTAGATTTATGAACAAGTTCATTGGCTTTAATTATGCTTAATTACAGATACTCAGTGTAAAATTTGGCTAAGTATTGCAAAAATAATATGCTTTAACATTGCCAAATTGTGCAGGGGCTGTGTTAGGGGTCCTAGCACTCGCGGCCAGCCCAAGGGGACCGAAGGGTCTCCGCCGTGGGGGAGGGGGTGAGTAGACCCCAAATCAAGACACCTACTCTGGGAGTTGAGCGGGAAGCCAGCTGTGGTAGTCTGCTGCAAACTCAATTTATTTAGGAAATACATGGTATCTTATGCATTTGGTTAGCCAATCAACTTATTGGGTGGGGTCCCAACTACAGCCAATCGTAGTTTGTTCCCAGGTGGACCATGTTCTTTCCAGGTGCTGGGCAGAAACAGGCTTCACAACTAACCGGTGCAGAGCGCTACGCTCACGAGAGCCATTCCCAAATTCCTCCTGGCAGATGGCCTGGCTAGACCCACCTTGCACTATGCCCAACAGGCTGGACTGTGTTCGGAATTAATTCTTTGGACTGGAGAGATTGCTCAGTGGATGAAAGCACTGGCTGCTCTTGCAGAAGACCCAACTTTGATTCCTGGCACCTATATGGCAGCTAACAACCATCTCTAACTCCAGTTCCAGTGGAATCCAATGCCCTCTTCTGACCTCCACAGGCAGTGCATGACATGGGTGCAGTACACTTACACACATAATTAAAAATAGTAAAGATTTAAAAGATTTTTAAAAAGAATAATTTCTTAAAAAGTCCTTAAGCTTATTATACATGTTTTGCTTATACTTTTATTTACCTAGTCTGTTGTCACCTTGAAAAAGTCCTGGATGACTTCCTTTCTTCCTGTGTGTCTATTCTTTCTTCATAATTGATAAACTAGTATGTATTTCTGTGTGTGAATATATAGATTGAGAGAGGAAGTCAAAATAGTTGCGGGCCTATATTTGTTACCAAGTCAGAACCTCAACAGAAAAGGCTAATAAAGAGAATTATAAAAGAGAAAACAACCTAAACAAGCTAAGAGAATTTGACTGTCATTTTTTCCTGTGATCAGAAAGAGACTTGGAAACTGGATGTGGTGGCTCACACCTTTAATCCCAGCACTCAGAATAGAGGCAGGCTTATCTCTGTGAGTTTCAGGCCAGCTGGGGCTACAGAAAGACCCTGTCTCAAAAAACCAAACCAATCAAAACATAAAAAGACTTGGAAATAAATTCAGTGTAATTTATTGTTATTTTATAGCAATATTGTTATTTTATAGCAGTAGTAGTTTGAATATCAACATTATGTTAAAAGTTTTATTCTATCTTTATCTCAGACTTGTATATTAAGTTTGTCCTCAAATCATACTAAAAAAAATTGTGCTAACAACTGCCAAATAACATTAACTCTAAGGTACTTCTATATTCCAGAGAGTGATGAGATGCTTTGCCTCGAGGTTTCGCTTAAAGTTTTTTTTTTTTTTTTTTAATTCAAAGATTATGGAGTGAATCTTGAGATCAGCAAAGACACTGTAATTGACTCAACTCTCTTTGCTTGAACCATCATGGTTTTCCTGGCTTGAATCAAGATGTGTTAGACAGTTCATTTACCTTGGGCAGACGTAGTCTTGAGGTGGTCCAAATGGAAAGTTTCTTCTGATTGTGAAGCATTATTCTACGTCTCTATAAACTGTTCATAGTATGTAGAAATAGGATTTACTTATTGAAGAGGAGTGTTCCCATTGCCTGCTGAACCTCAAAGTCAAGTCAGTACATGAATATTGGTATTAGGTTATTTTGTCTTTCTTGCAAGACAGCTTCTATTTTACAGTTCTTCTCTGTCCCCATGTTATACTTCTATTTTTTTTAAAAAAAGATTTATTACTTTTATTTTTTGTTTGGTGTTTTTGTTTTTAGATAGCACCTTTCTATATAACCTCTGGAATTCCTATGTAGAACAGGCTGGTCTTAGACTCACAGAAATCTGCCTGTCTCTCTGCTTGGGAATAAAGGCATGTGCCACCACACTGGGCTGTTATTTTTATTTTATGTTTATGAATGTTTTGCCTGCATGTATGTAAGTACACCCATGTAATACATTGCCTGCAGAGGTCACAAGAGGATGCCTGATCCTCTGGAACTGGAGTCAAGGTTGGATGTTAGCTGCTGTGTAAGTGCTGGAAATTGAACGTGGATCCTCTGAAAGAGCAGCAAGTACTCTTTACCTGCTGTGTCATCTCTTTAGCCCCATACTTTAAAAAACTTTTTTTTATTTTGTTAATGTTTAATTTTGTGTATATGTGTGTGGGTTTGTACACATGTATTCAGTGCTAGAGTTATAGACAGTTGTGAGCCACTTGATCTGGGTGCTAGGAATCAAACTCAGGTCCCGTGGAAGAACAGTAGGCTCTTTTAACTGCTGAGCCATCTTTCCAGCCCCATACTTTACTTCTTAGAAGAAGCTATTGAAAGACTTCAATTGTACCTTTTTTCTTTTTTTGGTAGATCTCTTTACCCAAGACATCATATTATGATAGAATATGTAGTTGTGCTGTCAACTGAATGTGTGACATTAGCAAACTCTTGTCTTTTCTCTAGCAGAACTTGAAGGACAGAATTCTTGAACTGATCCTGAATTCTTTAACATCATCTTGCTTTCATTTCAGTGAATGTATAATCTACTGGAAAAACATTCCCTGTAATACAATACACGTAATTTAGGTTCTTAGTACATAAATAAATATATTGAATGGTATGTGCTGTAGTAGAGTTGTATCTAGCATATGAGAATGCTAGTGAGTGATTTATTTTGCTCAGAGGTATGTGAATTGTGTTGTATAGTGAACTAGTAAGAACTGACAGGATGAAGAAAGCCATTTGGTTGGATACAGGAAGCTGAATGAGCAAATGGGAATGAGCAACCTATGTGTACTGGCTGCTGTGCTAGGTATCGCTGAGGCAGATCAGTTCAAAAGAAGCAGGTTTATCTGAGATTGTGGTTAGGGAAGTCTCAGCCCATACACAACTGACTCCATTATTTTCAGGCATATGGTAAGGCAGAGCACTGGTGGGGAATACCTGGTAGATCATAGCTTCTCATGAGTCTCGGGAACGTGGTTTTAGTGGGTAGGAGCACCTGCTGCCAAGCTTGATGACCTGAGTTTGATCTCCAGGTCCCACAGAGTGGAAAGAGAGAACTGACTTCCACATGTTGTCCTGCAACCTCCAACCTCCACACATGTACACATCCACACACATCTACAGACAGGCATACACAACTAACTAAATAAATGAACAAATAAATAAAATATAATTTAAAATGTTAGGGAGAATGAGGGAGGCTAGAAAAGTTTAATAAAGAAAAAAATGTTGCTCATCTGGCAGATGGGGAGGAGGTTTGCAGCATTTCCTTCTTCAAGGACCTACCCCCAGTGACATAACATCCTCTTATTTGCTCCACCTCCTAAAGGTTGCATCTCCTCCCAGTTTTGCCACAAATAGGACACTAAGTTTTTAAACCTGTGATCTTTAGAGGATATTTAAGATCTACAAACTGTAACAGTTAGTTTATCAGGTATGTAGAGTAGATGGTTAACAGCCCTTAGTCATCATGCTAGAGAATTATATTTTATCTGGAATACTTTTATGTTATTTATATTTTTAGGTTTATTTTTATTTTATGAGTGTTGTCCCTGCATGTATATATGTGCTCTGCATTGCATGCCTGGCACCCACAGAGGCCAGAAGAGGGTGATGGAGCCTCTGGAACTGGATACAGGAGGTTATGAGCCACCATGTGAATACCAGGAACCAAACCTGGATCTTCTATAAGAGCAAGTGCTCTTAACCACTGAGCCATAATTCCAGCTCCCAAAATACTTTTTTAAATTAAAATTTTATATGAGCGCCATGTGGGATCTGGGAAATGAACCTAGGTCCTCTGTAAGGACAGTCAGTGCTCTTAACCACCAAGCCATTCCTTCAGCCCTCTCCCTAGTACTTTTTTAAATAAGGTACTGAAACATCAAATTCATATATTAGAAAAATAATTCTGAAAGTATTATAGTCATTAAATAGGAATAAGGACATGAAGATTTAGTGTAGCAATCTCATTCTGCTTCTCAAATACAGTATATTATTAACATTATTTGGAGAATGTGTTAAGAATACAATCATCTTTTGGTACCATAAACTGAATTCCTTTTCGGGGCAGTTTGGGTTTTTGAGATTGGGTCTCACTGTGTAGGCCTGGCTAGCCTGAAACTCACAGTGTAGACCAGGCTGGCTTCAAACTCCCAGAAATTCTCTTGACTCTTCCTGTCAGGTGCTGAGATTAAAGGTGTGCACCACCGTGCCCACCTACATTGAGTTACTAACTCCAGTGTTTTATTTTTTTTCAGATACATACATCTATTTGCTTACAGAAAATAAAATAGCCACTTTAGGTATTTGGAAAACTTTAGTGAATAAAATTGACAAATTTCTTGTCCTCTTTAGCATTGCATGCTGAGAGAATGGGATAATAGATGGAAATCATAATCAGAAAACTACAAGGCATATCCTCACTCCCTAAGTGCTATATAGAAGCTACATGCATGTATATGTGTAAATGTCACATGGAGACAGTCTTTTCAAATTTTTGTGTGCTTGATTTGTTGAGTTTTTTAAACTATGCTATATCACTTTTATTGTGGGTGGTTTAAATATTTTTTACATTTATTTGTTGTTAGTGTGTGTGTGTATGTGTGTGCACTTGTGTGAGAGTGTACACATAAGCTATGGTAGGCCTGTGGAGGTCAGCAGACAATTTGTAGCAGTCAGTTTCATCCTTCCACCACGTGGGTTTCTGGTGATCAAATTCAGGTTGTCATACTTGGTGGTAAAGAGTTTCTGTCTGCTAAGTCATCTCAGCAGCACTGTTTTTGCTGTTGTGTTTTGTTTTGTTTTTGAGACAGGGTCTTGCTATGTGTCTTTATTGGTCTGAAAATCACTGTGTAGAGCAGGCTGGCCTCAAACTTGCTTTGATTCTCTTACCAATGCTACCCAAGTTCTGGAATTACAAGAATTCACCACCATATCTGGCTAATGTATTGCTTTTTTTCTTTTTTCCTTTTTTTTTTTTTTTTTTGAGACAGGGTCTCCCTATACCCCCAACTGGCCTTGAGCTCTCTATATAGGCCAGACTGGCCTCAGTCTCACAGAGATTCATCTGCCTCTGCCTCCAGAGTGCTGGGATTAAAGGCATGCACCATCATACCTGCCTATATCAATTTTTTAAAAAATTGCTTTTAGTGTATGTGTGTATATGTCTATGCTCATGCATGAACATATGCCTGTTGTATGTGTGCATGTGCACAAACCATGATATGCATGTTGAGGTTAGAGAACAACTTAATGGAGTCAGTCCCTTCTGTCATGTGGGTCTCTATCTCACTGGCCCTATTATACTTTTTACAGTTATATTCCCTGCTGAAATTTGGCTGGTCTTTACTGCTTTAACTATAGTAAATACAGTGGCCTCATACATCTGAACATGCCAATCTCTGTTTATATTGAATATTGCTTCTTCTAGCTTTTGCTAGCTAGAAGAGGGAACTTACCTCTTTGTGATTCTTGTTATTTTTGCATTGGTACCAGATACTTGCAACATCATATGTAGAAAGTAATTTGATGGCTATGGTAACAGTATCTTTCAGAGATTTGATTTACGTCATTTGGATGTTAAGTAGCAAAATATATCTAGGCTTTTGGTCCATCTAGATGGGGCAAATCTTACAGTCTGTTTGGTTCTTTTCTTATTAGACTGTAAAAATTCGTTTTTTGTTAAATCAGCTTTTCATTCCTGTGACAAATGATAATTAGTCACAGATAATCATTCTCTATATTGCTGTATTTGATTTGCTAGTATATATTTTAATGTTTAAATTAGTAACCCTATTTTAGAGATGTTTTAAGATTATAGCAGAATGGAACAGGAAGTACAGAGAATTCCATTGTATCCCCACACATGTGCATTTTGTACCACACGTATTTGTTACAATCGATGACCTTCCATTGATGTATCATCACCCAAAGTCCATCACTTACATTTGGAGTCATTCTTTGTGTTGTGCTTTCAATGGGCTTTGACAAAAATATGACACATATCTACCATTGTGGTATCATACAAGGTGGTTTCACTTCCCAGTCCTCAGTGTTTTGCCTATTCATCATTGTCTTCCCCCAACTTTTGGCAGCTGCTGATCTTTTTACTGTCTCCTTAGTTTTACCTTTTCCAGAATGTACTTGAAAAGATACAATATGTAGCCTTTCGTGTTGGTATTCTCACTTAGTAATATGCATTTTGGGTTCTTCTGTGTTCTTCCTGTGGTGTCATAGCTCATTTCATTTCTTTCTATCACTTAATAATGCTCCATTGTCTGGATACATCAATTTATCCATTCTTCTACTGAAGAACATCTAGATTGCTTCCAGTTTTTGGCAATTATGATTGAAACTCCTATAAAAATACGTGGACAGGTTTTTGTTTGTACATATATTTTTAGTTTATCTGGTAAATGCCAAGGATTTCTGTGATTGCTGGATCATATGGTAGGTGTGTGTTTAATTTCACAAGAAACTGTCCATTTATCTAAGGTAGCTCTATTAGTTTGCATTTCTATCAGCCCTGAATGAGGATTCTTGTTATTTCACATCCTTTGTAGCATCTGGTGTTGTCAGTGTTTGATTCTGGGTTATTCTCTGACGTATATAGTGGTATCTCAGTGTTTTAACTTGTAATTCCTTAATCATACATGATATTGATATCTTTTCCTATGCTTATTTTCCACATGTGTGTCTTCTTTCATGAGGTATCTGCCGAAATGTGTTGTAATTATTTTAATTGGGTGGTTTAGTTTTTTTATCATTAAATTTCAACAGTTCCTAAGAATTATTCATATTCTTACTAATCCAAGCAGAAAGTCATCACTGAATATGCAGGCTATCTAGGACAGGACTGCCTCCCTTGCCCCAAGATGGTCTTTCTGTTTGACATCAGATAGTTTGAATTGAAAATGCAGAAGTAAAGGTGATGAAAAGATTAAAAACTTTGTAAACAGTGGCTGGAACTATAAAGTAAATTTATAGAAAATATTTTAAACAACCTATGCTGTTTTTAAAAGTTCATATCTCAAGAAGTTTCAGTATCACCAAATTTTTTTTAAGATAGGGTCTCTCTGTAGCCCCAGGTTGGCCTGCCTCTGCCTATTGAGTGGTGCTAATAAAGGCCTGTGCCACCATGCCTGGCTAATCACATTTTTTAAGAGAGATGGAACCAACCATCAGTTCATATTTTGAAACTATTACGATTCAGTACTTTTGAGCTGGAAAATATGTAACAATTGTATAAAAAGAATTTTAGGCCATGGTAATGAAACCCTAGTGAGAGAAACCTCTGATCAATTTAAGTACATTTAATTTTCTTCCTATAATATTTCCTCTAAGTGCCAGATGACTTCCAAGACCCGTTAAATATTATATAATGTGTCAAAATTTCATAAAGACTACATAGAAATAATTAGATGCTAGGCTGCTTTTTGAAAGCATTTAACATTTTATTATGTGTTTTTGTTTTTGTCGATGTGTGAAAGTGCATACGTGTATGACGAGGAAGTCAGAGACCCTGAGCTGACGTTACAGGTAGTGTGAGCTGCCTGATGTGGGTGCTGGATTCTGAATTCTGGACCTCTGCAGGAGCAGCAAGCACTTTTAACCACTGAACTATCTCTCCAGTCCTAGGCGACTTTTTTTATAAAAAAAGGGGGAAAAGTTTGAGTCCTAAAAATGATAAGTGAATAAACTTATTACTGATTTTTGGCCAATTTCTAGGAATAAATTTCATAAAATTGTAAACATTATTAAAGGATGCTCAAATGGAGAAAATGTTTCTATTTGTAATGCATTATGCCCAAGTCACATCATATCTTTCAACAGAATTATCAGATTCAATGAATTAGAGAAATATTTTTAGTTTAATAAAGTGTACCATATTTTAGGTCATTAATTTTTTGTATGATATACTGGCAAAGTGTTTCAAATTAGGGTAAGTCAATCTGCTTATAAGCCCAGACTTCTTCTTGTCTGTCCTTGGTTGTAGTCATATTCACAGTAACCAGAAGCTTCATTAGAGGTTCAGTGTTGCCCTTCAGAGAGTTCTTCACAGCATTACAGTGGGATTGCCTCAGTGTTTCCATTCCTGATCTAAGGTTTAGAAAGTAAGCTTGAATAGATGATGCCATAGAAGGCAATAAAAAGAGTCCTTAAGACCTTACCTAGTGAGTCTAGTGTATTTCTGTCCTCCTTTCTCCTAACATACTTTAAAACTTTGTATATAATATAAATTCATAGTTTAGGCTACTCTAGGAAATAAAAAAAGACATTTATTTATTTTCTTGACACTTTATTATTGTATGAATTATATGTATTCCTTTTTATAGCATAATACCCTTAATGGTACATATTTAATAACGGAAACTGAAAATTAGGAAAGTCTGTACATAAATTATATCTTATTTGCTCCAGGAGTATGAAGCACGAACAGGGAGGACCTGTAAAGTACCACCTCCGTCTTCAAGACGTAAGAATTTTGAGTTTGAGCCACTTTCTACCACTGCCCTGATTCTTGAAGACCGACCATCGTAAGTATTTAGTGATCATTAGGAACCCTATTTTAAATTTAGATTTAATTTCATTATTTCATTTAAAAAAGGAATTAGATATAGAAAGGATTTATCTTGTTTTGTTTTGAGACAGGATCTTATTACTCCAGGCTGACCTACTGACCTAAACTTACTTTCCTGCTCCTGCCTCCACCTCTCAGTGTTGAAATTATAAAGATGTGCCACTAGACCTAGTTTATTTGGTGCCTAGAATTGAACCCCAGGCTTTGTGCATAGGATGTAAGCCTTCTTCCAAATGGGCTTTATCCCCAGCCTGGGGCTTTCTAAAAAATTAAATCCTAGTCATGCATCCTAAAACTAACAGCGAAGTACATATTGTCAAGGCCATGTCTATATTTTATAGAAGTTTCTGTAAGTCAATAAATGAAACAAAATCTTGACTTTTGCCCAGGAATGGTGGTATATACTTCTAGTCCTGCTGAGGGCCTGAGGATGAGGTAGGACATCACCTGAAACTATAAATTTGAGACCAACCTGGGAAATAAATTTTATATAATATATGTAATCTCAAGATTACAGTCTCAAAACACTACCACCACCACCCCCAACAATGAAACAGTTTGGCTTTTTATGTCTATTTCTATTTTATCACTCTGCTTCTTAATTTCATATGGTAGGGCAATTATTTTTCCTTTCTTGACATTTAATGTGTACTTACATTGTACAAATTCTTGTTTTATAACTGCTGAGTATTAACCAGCTCATTTATTACTATTAGCAATATATTCTTAGGGATTGGAATATACCTCAGGGATAGAGTGTGTGCATAGAACATGCAAGGCCCAACTTTAATCTGTAGCAAGAATCTATTCTTTAATGCCTACCAGAACATTTTTAACTTATTTTCTGCTCAGCTCTTCCTTTCTCAGTAGTCACAACAATGCTGCTCTAATTCAGAATAATGTCTGGTTTCTATCAGAAGCAAGACCACTTCTTACTTTCTTTTCCCTTTTTCCTGGGCTTTCTGGATCTAATTTTCTTCCTTCATTATTTCTTCCATCTTGTCACTTTCTTGGACTGTACCTGTTAGCTTGTAGAGCATAAAGAATCCAGAAATAGGGGCTGGAGAGATGGCTTAGCAATTAAGAGCACTGATTGCTCTTGTAGAGTACCCAGGTTCAGTTCCCAGCACGTACATGATAGCTTATAACCATCTGTAGCTCCAGTTCCAGGAGAATCCAACACCCTCTTCTGTCCTCCACAGGCATGCATGACATGGGTGCACTTACAGGTAGGCAATACAATCATACACACAAAAAAATTAAAATAATTTTTTAAAAAGGAATCCAGAGCTGAATAGACAGAAGTAAAATATTTTGTAGATACTGTATGAGAAGAAGGACTGGGCTTACAAACATTTTTCAATAGTTATATTCCTTCAGACCAAACAAATGTGTGATTTTGATACCATTTTTTCATTTGATAAATTTGGATATGAACTGGACATAGTGGTGCATACCTTTAATCTCAGCACTTGAGAGGCAGGGGCAGGTGGATCTCTGTGAGTTCAAGACCAGCCTGGTCTATATAATTGTGTTCCAGACCAGCTAGGACTATTTATTGAGTCCTGGCAGTAAATGTGTGCACAGCTATGCCCAGCTCTCGTATATCTTTTATATTTTGTTGACTTCAATCTTCAGTGATATCTACTTTAAACTTTAAAAATATTTACTTTTTTATGTATGAGTGTTTTGCCTGCATTTATCTAAGTTTACCACGTCCATGTCTGTTGTCCACAGAGGCCAGAAGAGGGCATCTGATTCTCTGAAAGAGGAGTTAGGATGGGTGTTAGCCATCGTGTGGTTCAGCCAGAACTGAACCCAGGTCCTGTGGGGTCCTGTACTCTTAACCACTGAGCTGTGGCTCCAGGCCCCTAAAACTTCTATTGCAATGTAATGTACATTAAAGTAATGTAGCTTGAAATTGATTTGAAATACTCTGATGTGTATAGCTTTATATGATCTCAGTCTATCAGATTAGTATAAGCAACTGAAAAGGGACTTTTCATTTTTTACTCTATTGAGTAATCTAAAATTAATATAGTAATTAATTATAATAAATACTGGAGCTTTTTCCATATTTCTGTGTTTGGTCATCAAGAAATTAAATTTGATCTCTGATCTCTTTTCCACTTAACTCTGAGGTACTCTAATTAACAGAAAGATTTAAAAACTTATGTGTAAGAGTGTTTTGTCTGCATGTATTTATGTGTACCATATGCATGGTTGGTGCTTATTGGAGGGTTTTTGATCTCCTGGAACTGGAGTACAGATGGTTGTGAGATGCCATGTGTATGCTGGGAACTGAACTGAGTCCTGTCCAGCAAGTGTTCTTGACTGCTGAGCCAGCCATCCCTCCAGCCTCTTATCTTTTTTATTTATTATTTTTATTTTATGCTTATGAGTATATTGCTTGCATTACGTAAGTGTACGTCTGTCACACAAGTGCCCACAAAGGTCAGAAAAGGGCGCTGGATTTCCTTGGAACTGGAGTTACAGATCGTTGTTACCCTCTATGTGGGTCCTAGGAATTGAAAGAGCAGTCAGTGATTTTAACCACTGAGCCCATCTCTCCAGGATCCCTCCCCACACTTTTTTTTTAAAGACAGGATCACATTTCCTGCCCTTGCTGTGTAGACCAGGTTGGTCTCAAATTCACAGAGATCCACCTGCTCCTGCCTCAGTACTGGGATTAAAGGTGTGCACCTGGCCAGCTTCTGCCTTTTTAAATTTTGAGGGAAATTTTTTTTGAAGGAAGTGATTTATGTGAGTTCTGTAATATTGTTGTTACAACTTACAGTGTCTTTTAAAGATGCTGGAATGTGGGAGTCTTCACTCCTTTCCTTCAACCAGCTGAAAAATAGATATTGAAGAACTTAGGCAAATGAAAGCTTCAGTATTACGGAGGATAAAACCAGACGGTAATTCATAGGCACAGCCTCAGTAGTAAGTGGAACTCTGACCTTTTCACTCCCGGAATACCCTCCTGGCACACTGGCTCAACTAGCATCCATGTAACCAATCACAAGCTAAGGAGCTGGACCAAAGACCTGAGTAATCATGTGGGCTTTTTCTGTTCATGGATCCATACAGGTTCAAATTAGCTTTATTTTTGAATCCAACTTACTAATAATGTCACCTTTTTTTTTTTTTTTTTTGGCTGTGGTACCATCTATGAGAGCTGTACAGAAAAGCAGAATTTCCTTGTATGCATGGTATTGATAGTTGAAACTTCTTCCTGTATAAGTGAAAGTGTTAATGTGAGGAATTTCATTCTCTTCTTAAAGGAAATCTGTGAACTGGTCCTACTTTTTAAACCTTTCTTTGGTTCCCATAATTTGTAGATGGCATTGAAAGTCATTGGCTTTGTAGACTTTTAAAAATTGTTTTATTTTGTTGAGAGAGGGTCTCCCTGTAGCCCTAGCTGTCCTGAAACTTTCTGTATAGACCAAACTGGTCTCAATCTCACAGAGATCTGCTTACCTCTGCCTTCCAAGTGCTGAAACTAAAGGTATGTGCCACTATACCTAGCTTAATACTTTAAATTTTATTTTTATTATATATATATGAGTATTTTGTCTGCTTATATATAAGTACACCACATGCATGTAGTGCTCACAGAGAACAGAAGAGGACACTGGATCCCCTAGAATTGGAGTTACAGATTGTAATTAGCAGTGTACGTGTGCATGTGTATGTGTGTGCACATTTGTATGTGTATGTGTGTGTGTATATGTGTGTGTGCACACGCATATGTCCTGGAATGTGCACACAGGTCCTCTGGAAGAGCAGCAAAGGTCTTAACTTCTGAACCATCTCTCCAGCCCCCCTTTTTTGTTTTTTTGAGACACAGTTTCACTGTGTAGTCCTAACTATCCCAGAACTCACTGTGTGGACTAGGCTATCCTGGAACTCACAGAGATCCACCTGTCTCTGCCTTCCAATGCTGGTATTAAAGGTGTGGGGTACCATACCCTTCTAAGAATCATGTCTTAAACTATTGTTCTCTCCCTTTCCTTCACCCTCAGAAATGAAAAATCCTTTTTTTTTTTTTTTTAATTTTACATCTCCAGATATGTGCACACAATTTGCAAATTTGGGAAGCAAACACTCAAATCTTCTATATATTCACTGGGTTTCATGCTTTATTTACTGTATAGCATATAGTTAACCTAGCAATTGTAATACTGAAACTGCTTTTCCTCAGATTGTCAAAAGATTTATAGGACATTTGTTATAAGGTCAATTCAGGTTTGTATTATAATAATTGAACACTTGTTATGTATCATAGTTTTTTCATGTTTGATGACTGAAGAAGGCAGCTCCAGAACTTAGAACTAAATAGTAAGCCAATTATTATGTACTATTCTGAGAGTATATGTATATGAGGCTTAATTTCATCAGTCATTTCCAAAACACTGAAACTGCAATGAAAAAATATGATGCAACACTAACTGAAAACTTGAATTTCCTGAAGAGTGTATCACTCCAGTGAATAAAATTTAAGTGAGAAACCTAATTTTCCGGTCTCCATGAGCTTTGGAGTCCCATTCTCCACATTAAATCAAGGCTGGTAGTTTTCTGCATTTTAAATTTTTTGATTTATTTTTATTTTATATTATGTATGAGTGTTATGTTTGTATGTATGAAAGTGTACCACGTTGTACAGTGCCTGCAAAGAACAAAAGAGGGCATCGGATCCCCTGGAACTGGAGTTATGGACAGTTGTTAGCCATCATGTGGGTGCTGGGATTTGAACCCGGGTCTTCTGTGAGAGTAACCAGTGCTCTTAACTGCTGAACCATCTCCCCTAATATTTTAAATTTTTATTTATTTTTAGTTTTATATGTATGAGTATTTTATTTGAATATATGTAAATGCGCCCATGTGAGCACTGCTCATAGAGACCAGACGAGAGCACTGAATCTCCTTGAACCCACCATGTGGGTGCTGGGAACCGACACTGGCTCCTCTGCAAGAATAGCAAGTGCTAAGCCATCTTTCCAGCTCCATATTTTCTCCATGTGATACACTTACATGCAGCCAAGACATTCATAAAAATAAATAAATAAAGAGGCCGAGGTAGGGGGATTGACAGTATAAGGGGTACCCTGGGCAGAAAAAAAAATTGATGCAAGAAAAGTTAAAGGCAACAAAACAATATGTAGTAATAGGAATGAAAGATAAGATTTTATAAGATGGGTTGCTGGTTAAATATTGGGAATATAGAAGTCCCCAGGAAATTATGTGAATGTTCTATATCTTGGTTGATGTGTTGATTGTACAAATTATACATTTCTCAAAATTCATCAAACTATTCTTTTGTTTTTGTCTGACCTGGAACTTGCTATATAAACCAGACTGGCCTTGAACTCCCAGAAATCTGCCTGCCTCTATTTACCAAGTGCCAGGATTAAAGACATGCTCCATTAGACCTGGTTTAAACTTCAAAAATGATTTGATTTAATTTTATGTTTATGAGCATTTGCCTGAGTGTATGTATGTGTACCATGTTTATGCCTAGTGCCCAGGGATGCCAGAAGAGGCTTTGGGTCCCCTGGAACTGAGTTACAGGTACTTTTAAGCTACCATGTGTGTGCTAGGAACTGAAGTATTCTTAAAGTGTATATTCTTTTAATTGTATATATGTATATGTAGAAAAACAGTTTATTAAAAAGGACAACTCCAGGAAGTGGGTTTAATAAATAATCTAAAGAACCTAATATCTGAAATATTTAAATATATAAACATAAGCCAGCTAGATGACAGCATGTAAGGACACTACCACAAAACCTGGGGACCTGAATTCCATCCCTGGGGCCCACATGGTAGAGGAAGAGAACCAGCTCCCACAGTTTGCCTCGCGCCGCCATGCACATGCTGGCACCCACACATGCACAGAGACAAATAAATGCCATAAAATTCTTACAAAATAAATATATGCTTAAATATACAGATATAAACATGTAGACATTAAATATAAATATATATTCTATATTAGTTACTTTCTGTTGCTTTGATAAAAACTATGACCAAGGCAATTTACAGAAGGAAGAGTTTATTTGGCTTATGGTTCTAGAAGGGTAGGAGTCCATCGTGGTAGGGATGCATGGTAGCAGAGATTGCTGGAGCAAAAAACCAAGTCCTCATATCTTTAAGGAAGCACAGGAAGCAGAAGGAGACACTGGAAATGGGGTAAGAATTACTGAACTCTCAAAGCCTGCCCACAGAGTGACATGCTTCCTCCAGGAAGGTCAAGCCCGCTAAACTTCCACAAACAGTGCCAGCAACTGGAGATAAAGTGTTCAAACACTTGGGAACATTCTCAGTCAAACAATTGTGCAACATACGATAAATATTGGGACTCTGAATTCTGATTTTGTTCTAAAATGCAAGTTATTTTAGCCTTTCATTTATATTTTCTATGAAATAAGGTTTGGTCAGAAATTTTTTGTATGTAGTCCTGAAAAAGTTCTAAGTGTAAGAGTTAATAGTTTTGGGACTGGAGAGATGGCTTAGTGATTAAGAGCACCGACTGCTCTTGCAGAGGACCCAGACTTGATTCACAGTACCCACATGGTGGCTAACAACCATCTGTAACTCCAGTTCCAGGGGAATCCCATGCTGCCTTCTGTCTCCATGGGCATTGCATGACACAGGTGCACTTACACACATGCAGGCAGTACACTCATACACATAGAATAAAAATAATAAATAAAATACCTTTAAAAAAAAGAGTTAAGAGTTTTAAGTTGGCCTTACTTTTTTTCCCCAGAAATCTTCCTGCTAAATCTGTGGAAGAAGCTTTACGTCATCGACAAGAATATGATGAGATGGTGGCAGAAGCTAAAAAACGAGGTATAAAATTTAACTTCAAATTGTATAGTTAATTTGCTGATTTTTTTAACAGACATGGTCTCCCTCTAGCCCCAGCTGGCCTGAAACCTGCTATGAAGGCCAGGCTGCTCCACCTCACGGAGATCCACCTGCCTCTGCCTCCTTAGTGCTGGGACTAAAGGCATGTATTTTAGAGTAAGTGTAAGCTATGTAAGCTTATTGTATATTTCTAAAATGCCTAATTATTTGAATATTGGTTATTTTTCATATATAGGCTATAAAAGTTTTCATTGACTCTAACTTTACTATTTGGTTAATATTTATTGATAAGTAGATGATTCTGAAGATGGTATAATAGAAATAATATTAAATTGAGAAATCAGAAGGCATAGTTTTAATCCTATTTTATACTACCTCTGGTTGTGATTTCATCAACAATAAAACTGGAAGTGAGTTTACCAGGTTAGTTTTTCAGCCTCTCCTTTAATGTGCCTTTCATAGACTCTGAATCCATAATACATGACTGTGGAACTGGTGCTTGGGTTCCTGCTTACCTCTCGAGACAGTTCCTACAGCACATACCAAACACAGTTTTAAAATAGTTGATCTGTAAGTCACTGGTTATAAAAAAATTTTATATAACTTTTGATTTATAGCTCACTTTTCTCTGTATTTGAGGCAGTTTTTGTTCCAAAGTGATGATTTCTAAATTTAGAAGTGTGTTTTTATATGTGTTTGTTGGGAATCTTTTATTTCAACCTAACTGATAAAATGAAGCACTGTATCAAAAAGGGCTCATGTACTAATAGTACCATTGGAAAAGTCATTTTTTAATGTCATATTGTTTTATGTTAGAAGATTCAAAAATCCTGCATATGAAAAGTTGTTCTTGGTTAGTTGCTTAGATAGATATAGATATAGATATAAATATATGGTTAATTCATTAACAGATTTTACTTCAGGTTAAGTAAACAGAGGCGGGAGGATTATGTAAGTTTGAGGCCAACTAGATCAAATAGTGAATTCCAGACCAGAGAGGACTATACAATAAAACCATACCTCAATAAACCAAAAAAGAGGCCAGTTATAATGGCATACACCTTTAACACCAGCACTCTGGAAGCAGAGGCAGTCGTATCTATGAGTTTGATGCCAGCCTGGTCTAAGTATCGAGTTCTAGCCAAGGCTACACAGTGAGGCCCTATCTCAGAAAAGGGAGGCGGGTGGTGTGCTAGAGATGTAACTTGGTTGGTAGAGTGCGTGGCTAGCATAGAAAAAAACCTGAGTTCTTATCCGGAAGACTGTATAAATCAAGCATGGTGGTACACACGTGTAATCCTACCACTTTGGCAATTTGAGGCTAGCTTGGGCTACATAAGACAATTGTCTCAAAAATAATTATTTAAGAAATTAATAAATAATAGTATTAAGGAATACAAAGAAAAAGAAAGAGCTGGAAAAGGCAGCAGCATAGACAGCCTTGCTAAACCCTATTTGGATTTAAAGAGAGAAGCAGAAATACAGAGAGAAGTGAGATAATTTATTGAAGTCATTTTTCTGCACCATATTCTATTGCTTTTGTGGTATAGGAGATGCTATTTTTAAAATTATGTTAACCAAAGTCTTGATTTGCCTTTTTTTCTTTATTATCTGAAGGTTTTTTTTTTTTTTTTTTAAGGAACCTCTTTTATAGAGTTAGGTACAAAAAGAAGGCAAAATTAAGGGGTTTTGATCTACCTAATTTTTATTGAAATAATTCTTACTTGTTTAAAACAGAAATTAAAGAAGCACATAAAAGAAACAGAATAATGAAAGAGCGATTTAAACAGGAAGAAAACATTGCAAGTGCAATGGTAATTTGGATCAATGAAATACTGCCCAATTGGGAAATAATGTAAGTAAGCAGATTTTTCCAGAAGTTTGGCTTGTCTCCAAATATTTCAACTTTTCCAATAATGTATTTTTATTACTTCTCAGCATGTGTCTTGTGCTGTAGCTAAATTATACTATTAACCATTGCTTGAAAATCTCCATGTTTATTTCTATGCCTATGATTTCATAATTCCTGTCTGTAATACATACTTCTACTGACCATCCTTTGTGCCTGTCAAAATCTTACCTATCCTTTGAGACCCATCTGAAATGGTCTTGTCATTTATCATCTTTCCTTAATTTTAAATATGCCACTAATTATAAAAGATTCACTATTGAAAGAACTCATTAAATATAAACATACATTATAAAGTATATCTATCAGATGTTAAATATAATTTCTAAAGCTAAGTGTGGTGATTGATACCTATAATTCTATTACTGTGGAAGCTGAGACAGGATGACTTCTCTGAGTTCAAGGCCAGCCTGAGCCTCATAATGAGTCAGGCTAGCCAGAACTACATAGCATGACACTGTCTATAAATAAATAAGAAATAAAAGAAAAAAATATTTTAAAATACCTCTCTTAACAAAAAAAAATATGTTATGTATGATCTTTCTCCTGTAAATGTCCTATCATCATACTTTGAGATTAATATGCCTCCTACATATTCTCTTTTTTTATATAACAATTTTGTGTATGCTTTATCATCTTCCCTCTCTACCAAAAGGTTGAGACTGTCTTCTGCAATGCCTTGTGTAGGCTATTTGTTTATTGACAATTTGTTGAATATTGAAAATGTGACAGACATTGTAGTCCCTGATCTACAGTCTCACTTTGTGAGGTTTCGGTTGACTGTGGTAAACTGAGGTCTGAAAATGGAAAATTACTAATTTTAATAATAGAAAATTATAGAAATAAAAATTCATGTTTAAGATTGTGTACCCCTCTGACAAGTGTGATGAAATCTCATGCTGCACTGCTTTGTCCTGGCCCTGAATCATCTTTCTGTCTAGCATCTCCTGCTGTACACATGACCTGCCCATTAATTCTTCAGTAGCATTTTAGCCATCAGAGCTACTGTCATAAATTACAGTGCTTCTATTAAGAAGAATAGGGATGCTTCAATAAGTTATGTTAAAGGGAAGCTATAAAGTACTTCCTTTAAGTAAAAAGGTAAAAGTGTCCTAAGATACTTTTGAGAGACAGAGTGTTTTACATAGCACTTATTGTAGTATATATTGTCTTTTAATTATTATGTTTTATTTTGTTATTATTGCTCATTTCTTACTGTATCCAAATCATAAACTTAGTTTAATTTTCCGTATATTTATATAGGAAAAAAATGTAGAGACTTTGGTACTTCTTGTGGATGTAGGGGTTTTAGAACATATTCCCTGCAAATAAACTATTGTATTACACTGTTTGCATAAGTAATTACATTTGAATCTTAAAACTTTTATAAGGCATTTCTATTTTTACTCACATTTACCTTACAGGGAAGCTCAAGGTTAGAAAAGCTAAGTGATTTGCCCAAGGCTGTGCATTGAATGGCTAAACCAGATTTGAATTCAGGCCTGTCTGACTCTAAAGCCTATGCTCCTTCAGCAGATTAGTGCACCTGAAGACCAGGGCCTTACCCATAATAGGTTCTTTGTGTTTTTATTTTAGGTACTGAATTGGTAGCACGTTTTATGTCCTTTTTGTGCTTTTTTTTAATTGTCCATGCATTTCTTCTTATTAGATCTTTAATATAAGTAGCATCTATCAGAGGCAGTTCCCTTTTAAGTTACAATTGTCCATCTTTAAGGTCTTGTATAGGATTTCATGACCTATAGGCATAAACTCAAATAACGCACAATTAGTTAACTCTTTAAATTCTTAAAAATCACCTCATCACTTGGCCATAGGTAAACAAACCATCATGCAATTAGTATTTTTGCTATAAAAAGTAACTTTTTCCTTTTTTCTCCTCCTTTAATTCTAGGCGTAGTACGAGAAGAGTTCGAGAATTGTGGTGGCAGGGATTGCCCCCTAGTGTTCGTGGGAAAGTTTGGAGTCTAGCTGTAGGAAATGAACTAAATATCACTCCTGGTTTGTATTCCATATTCAGTTATTCCCACACATACAAGTTTATCATTTCCAGAGTTTTATAAATCACAATAGTAGAGTTGCCGTTTAAAAAGGCACTACCATAAATTATGTATTTAAAAGAGCATGCCTCATCCCTCCCAAATTTTGTATTATCTAATGAGTTTTTAATATCTCATTTAACATAAATGAGACTTGTGGGTTTTTTTCTTTAGTTTACAGCTACCAGTAGTGTCCTAGGTGTGCAAACACTATGAGTGTGGATGATTTCAAAACTTTGTGAGATTTTGTGTGACAGTGAACAAATAAGTACAGGTCAGACAGAAACAGTCTGATTTTGAACACAACTCACTCTGTACTCAAAAACTAGACATGCCAAAGAAAGGCTAGAATTTTTTTTTCCTAAATGTCTATTGAAACTAGTCATTTTTGGAGTTTGAGACTTGTTACTTGTTTTTTTTTTTTCTTAATTCTAAATTAACAAAGTAATGGGTTTCACTAAGCCTTTTTTGTTTTGTTTTGTTGTATTTTAAAATTTTTTATTTTTAAAGTTTAGCCTGCCATAATAGCTCAGGCCTGTAATCCTAGTACTTGAGAAACTGAGGCAGGATTGCTGCAATTTTTAGTTCATCTGGAACTACATAGGCCAGATTGATCTACAGTGTAGACTCCATATCAAAAACCCAAATAAATAATAATAATAACATTAAAATTTTTTAAAAATCAAAACAGTGTAATGAGACTTTCAAGGACTTGTCTTACTAAGTTTCTTAAAACTTTGACAGGTAGTAAGATGTGGAGTACTTTTGATGAATTAAAGAAAAAGCTCAAATAGAATTAGGCTAATATCAAAAATAAGAAAATTAAATAATTAAAAAAAAAAACTAAGCATGACAGGGCTAGAGAGATGTCTCAGTGGTTAAGTGCGCTGGCTGCTGTTACAGAGGACCTGAGTTCGGTTCCCAGCACCCACATAGTGGCTAACAACTGTTCATAACTCTGGTTTTGAATCCGACACCCTCTTCTGACTTCTATGGGCATTGCATGACATAGGTGCCCTTACATACATGTGGGCAATACACACATACACATAAAATAAAAAATAATAAGAAGAAAAATATTAAAAAATAAAAAAACTCCTCATGGAACAGGCTTGTAATTAATTCCAGCACTGTAACCCTAGCATCAGGGAGGTAGAAACAGGAGGATCAGGAATTTAAATCATCCTCTGATACATAGTTCAAGAGCTCCATGAGACTCTGTCTCAAAAAACCTAAAATAGTTTTTTTTTTAAATAGGTGCTAAAATCAGTTTGAGTGATAATGTTAATACTGAATAGATAGCCATAATACTACAGAAAGTCTTGGATCTCTAATGGTAGAAGTAGTGTGTTGTAAGGCTGGGGATGTAGCTCAGTCAGAGTGCTTGCCTAGCGTGTACCATGAGGTTCAGCCCCTCAGCACTGCATAAAAATGCATACTTGTGATCTGTTTTGTTTTATTTTGTTTTTTGAAACAGTCTGTCCATAGCACCAGCTGACCTGGAACTTACCATGTAGACCAGGCTGGCCTTATCTCATAGAGATCCACCTGCCTCTGCCTCCTGAGTGCTGGGCTTTAAGGCATATGACACCAGCTGCTCTTGCAGAGGACCCAAGTTTATTTCCCAGCACCCCCTACATGGCGACAAACAGCTGTAACTTCAGTTCAAGGGAGTCTGACTCCATCTTCTGGCTCCACTGTGGCTTATAAGCCCATAGTACATTTACATACATGCAAGCAAAACACTCATACACATAAAATAAGGATAATTAAATAAGAAAATTTTTAATTGATTTTTTTCACAAGTATTATGTAGTGAACATGTGAGGTTTGTTTGAAATACAATTGGAATTTATTAAAAGATTTTTAAATTTAAGCTGGACATGGTAGTACAGGCCTTTAATTACAGCACTCAGGAGGCAGAAGCAGGTGGACCTTTGTGATATCAAAGCCAGCTTGGTCTACATAGTGAGTTCCCAAGATTTTAATTTTAAACATTAGAGTTAGGAGAAAGAAAGGTGGTAGGGAAGAAAGTAAGACATACCACAGATCATAGACATAGTATTTGTTTGAGATAAGGTCTCACTGTATAACCTCAGCTGGCCTGGAGCTTACTGTATAGACCAGGCTAACCTCCAACGCACAGACATCTGCCAGCCTCTGCAGAGTGCTGGGATTAAAAGTCTGTATCACCATACTCAGGCAAACATTACTTTAAAGCAATTTTTAAAAAATAGAAAACTTTTTAGGGGCTGGAAAAATGACTCAACTGTTAAGAACACTGGCTGCTCTTGTGGAGAACCTGGGTTTGATTCCCAGCATCCACACGGTGACTAACAACCATCCCCATAACTTTAGTTCCTGGGGAATTCAGTGCCCTCTTCTGATCTCAGCAGGCATTGCACAACATGGGTACACTTACATACATGCAGTCAATACACTCATGCACATAAAATAAAAATAATAAATAAAATATTTTTAAATAAATAAAATAAAGTGGAAAGAAAACTTTTAGAGTGCTGACTAGATGGTTGAGCAGGTTAAGATGGTTGCTGTCAAGCCTGATAACCTGAGCTTGAATTCTAAGTTCCATAAGGGACTTAATCCATTTCTGGAAGTTGTACTCTGACCACATACCCCCTGCTATCCTTAAATAAGCAAAATTTTAAAATAAAAACAAAACATTTTTAAAGAAATAAAGTTTAATGGACTACGCATGGTGGCATATGCCTACAATCTGAACTTTGGAGGTTAAAGCAAGAAAATTGCAAATTAAAAATTACCTGGTCTATAGAGTGAGTTCAAGGCCACCCTGGGAAACAGACCTAATCTCAAAAATACAACAAAGCAAAGTAGGCTCTCTGTGCACAAAGCTATAGTTTTATTCCTCATATAATCCCCCGCAAATCTTAAGGAAGAATTTTAAGTTTTAATTTATCTTAGAGTAGGTTAGAGTCTGTATGACTTAATGATTCACTTCAAATAAGTCACAGATTTCTTGTGCTTTCTATGCTTAGAACAAATTAAGAGGAAATGTCTGATTTAAAAATGTTGATTTGCGGTTATTTGAAATTTTAACTTTTTGTTGCTGATTACTTTGACTTTAGAAAATGAGGTAGCTAGCTTGATAACTTAGTTATTAAAATGTTTAAATAGGTGGAAAATTTTTGTGGCACTGTAATCAAAAGGTTCAAGTTTGAAATTTACAAAGATGTGTGATACAAGTGATTTGTTTTAAGTAATTTTAGATTTTCTTTACTAAACATTTAAAGAATGAAATAGAGAAATCATTCTCTGATTTTTTATTAATGGTTGAAATGATGCTCAGTTTTGATTACAGTAAGCTTATTTTTTTAATAACCTTGTTTACTGTTTAATAATTTGACCCTTTATATGTTTCTGTTTAAAACGTGAAATTTATAACTATGAGAGAATACTAGCTAAGAGTACAGGCTATAAAGTTATTCAAGTTGTTTCAAATCTGGGTTCCACTATATGTATTAAATTTGTGACCTTGGGCAAATTACTTAACATATAAAATTATAGTGTTTACATCTCTAAAATGAGGGTAAGATTATTAACTATCTCAAACGGTTGTTTTGGTTATTTATAACAGAAATATTATTTGGAAAGTACTCTATTGAAAGTTGAAGGTCAATATTTCATCATTTTCACAAAATCAGAAAATAAAACCCTGAGCTCATGGTGTTCTGTGTTCAGGTATAAGGTACTGCTCTGTCTTTAATTTTGTTTCAACCTTTACCATTGTGGATTCAAAGTACAATAAGAACTAAACTTGAAGTTTAATAGAGATGAAGGTCTTCTTACTAGAGATATTCCCTGTAACTCTTCCTGGTGAAACTATGTGCTGATGTTTTAAAATGCATTGCCACATTTTTAGTATTAGATTAACTTTGTGGCTTCCAAAATTGATGGTTCTGTAAGCCAGGGCTATTTTCTTCTTCCAAGGTAGTTTAAAACTTGGGTAAATTAGTGAAATTGACGTAACTTAAAACCAGTTTGAAGTTTTAAAGAAATGATATATATATAGTTTGATAATTAACAACCTCAAGTAATTATATACACAAATTTTTAAGTTATAGTTACCTATTCTACTAAATCATTCATGGATTTGGACAGAAGTAATAGTAATTTTTGTTTGTTTGTTTGGTTTTTTGAGACAGGGTCTCCCAGTAGCCCAAGCTGGCCTGGAACTCATTTTACAGACCAGGCTGGCCTCAATCTCACAGAGATCTACTGTCTCTCTCTGGGATTAAAGGCATGCATCACCACACTTGATTTGTTTTTATTTCTTGTTTACAAAATATTTTATTATTTTTATTTTTTATGTATATGAGTATAATGCCTGCATGTAAGTAGGTGTACCTGTGTTGCGCAATACCCGAGGAGCTCAGAAAAGGGCACCCGATCCTCTAGAACTTGAGTTACAGATAATTGTTACTGGCCATGTGTGTGCTGGGAATTGAACTGGGATCCTCTGCAAGAGCAGTCAGTGCTTTTAACCCTGAACCATCTCTCCTGCCCAAGTTTTTATTTCTTAAAAAATTTCTTTTTAAATCATTAGTAGTAATGAAAAGTAAATAGAAGGGAAAAGAAAACAGAATTGTAAAGTATGTTTGAAATATATCTAGTTATTTTATAATGATCTGATTCTTGCCAATATAAAAATACTTATTATTGCCAGGCCTGGTAGTATCTACCTTTAATCTCAGCACTGCATAGGCAGAGACAGGTGTGTTTCTGTGAAATTGAGGCCAGGTTGGTCTATATAGGGAGTTCCAGGTCAGCTGGGGCTACAAGGAAACCATGTCTCAAAAAGTAAACAAAACAAAACAACTCACTATAGTGCAGTTGTATATCGTACATTATAATATTATATAGTATTAAAGCAAAAACCAAAAAGGTTGGGGATTTAACTTAGTGGTAGAGTGCTAAACTCAGGTTCAGTTTCCAGCACAGGAAAAAGAAATCACACAAACAAAAAACAATTTTGTGAAGTAATGTGTAACTCCTAGTAAAATAAAGTGAGATGCAGATCCATGCAACTAGTGTGTTATCACTTTGGTTTTTTTTAGAGTATATATCTGTGTGTATATATAAAACTGAGCATGAACATTTTCATAACAACTCAGCTAACCTCAGTAATATCTGAGAAAAGGATATTTGTTTTTTCCACTTTATGCTATTTTGTGCTATTTGTATGTTTTAGAAATTCTGTTAGTGTTTTGCCTTTAAAAATAAATAAATTCTAATAAGAAGCATTATAAGTAAAAAAATGTTCTTGGTTTTTAGACAATATATAATTGTTAGTCCTGAATAAGAAACACTTTTGGCTCTTCCTGCCACTGAAATTGACATTTTAATATATAGTTCCAAATATCTATAATGATTAATTAGAAAATAAAGACAATTCAAATTTGAGAATTGAGAAAAATGTTTCAATTTTTTCTTTTCCTGAAGTTTTATGAGACTATGCATACAGAAACCTGTAATTGACAACACACCTAAAGTAAAAAGAAACAGTTTTGTATGTAGACCATTAGACTGAATCTGTGTGGGGTACAGGTAGCTTTATATAGCAAAATCAAAATGAGGAAACCAATTTACAGAGAGAAAGCTAGAACTGGCATTTATTTAAGAATATCTTTAAGATGCCAAAATCTACGTAATGCCTTGTTTAATCACCAAGAAACCCATGAATAGGCATTATTTTTTTCCAGTTTACAAATGAGAAAAGTCAAGTTCCAGAGTCACTGAGTAAGTTTCTAACTGGAAGAGCTGGAACATGAATCTCAGTCTGACTCCTCAAACTGTTGCTGCTCTCCACAGGTCACTCCTTTAGCAGAAGCATCTCGCCTTTCCTAACTACCTGGATGGTTAACTCTGGGATTTTCATTTGCTGTCTTTCTGGTTGTTTAATGAAAATCAAAATCAGATACTTTAATTTGCCACGTTTTTGATACCTGCTATGCTAGAGAGACTTGAACTGTAAAAGTAAAAAGTGAAAATTTAAAATGTGAGTTTATTTTTCTGTTATTTATGAATTGTGGGTTTTTTTTCAGAACTTTATGAAATCTTCCTTTCAAGAGCAAAAGAGCGATGGAAAAGCTTCAGTGAAACAAATTGTGAGAATGATACAGAAGGTGTGGTTTTTCTTAAATAAGAATTTCAAGATGAAAATCTAGTTACTGAATATATTGATGTGATTTTACACCATGTGCCAGAAACCATGATAATTGTTTTACATAACATTATTGTACTTAATAACCTGTTTTTTTGCTTGTTTGTTTTTAGACTGGGTCTCCCCTAGCCCCAGTTGGCTTTAAATTTTCTATATAGACCAGGCTGGCCTCAGTCTCACAGAGATCCACCTGTCTCTGTCTCTTGGATACTAGGATTAAAGGCATGTGCCACCAGTCTGGCTTAATAACCTTCTAAATAGTGATTGTCCTGTGTTACGGAATGGGAGACTGAGACTTAGAGTAGCAGTAAGTTAAAAGCAGAAAAGCTAGGATACAAGCCAAATTTGTTTTACCTCGGAACTCAGGATTTCAGTTACAACAGTGAGCCTAATAGAATGAAGTTTTTGTAGGCAAAACTTCTTTTCAAGGTTGATGTTCTTCACGCTCACTTTGAGCTCATGTTTCCCTATCCACTGACCTTCACTTACTCCCTAATATATTATGTATAGTTTTTCCTGTGTTTTGCTTTATTATTTCTTCAATTAATTTATCCATGGCACTCATTTTTACTGCTGTCTTGTCAGTTACTTTTCCCTAGTTGTTTTGAAGAAAAGCATTTTCCTTGTGTCATAGTTTATTAAATGTAGGCAAATTTATTCAGTTATCACTTGTATTTGGATAGTGAGAATCATTTTCCTTGAAGTTACTTTTGTTTGTTTAGAAAGGATCTCCTTTAACCAAGCTGTCTTTGAACTCACTATATAGCTGAGACTGACACTGAATTTATGGTTCTCCTACCTCCGCCTGCTGAGTGCTGGGATTACAAATGTGAACTACTATGTCCTGATTATTTGGTACTGGAGATTTAACCCAGACCTTTATACATGTGAAGTAAACACTCTCCCTACTAAGCTATGTCCTCAGCTCATTTTAAAAAATATATAATTTATAGAAAGCAGACTCTTTTTTCTCTATAAGCAAAACTGAAAGAATGAATGAACTTTGGATGAACTACGTATCTCATGGTCATTTTCTGTGAGCATATTAAATGCTTTTTTTTTTAGTTTGGGGAAAGTGGATACTGATCAAATGGTTGAAGACTTGATTTGAGGATCATGAAAGGATCACCCCAAGGCCTGTCAGCTGTCTTAGCTATTTGTGGGTAACTAAAAATGCAAGGAAAGTGAAGACATAAGAAATTTTATACGCAAGGTGTAGTGGTGCCTTTAATCCCAGCACTTAGGAAACAGAGGTAGGCTTTTTGAGTTTGAGGACAGCCTGGTCTACATAACAAGTTCCAGACCAGGGGGCAACATAGTGAAATACTGTCTTAAAAAAAAAATCTGTATTAGGAGGGTCTCAGTTGTTTCATTCTTTTGTTTTGTTGTTGTAGTTTTGTTTTTTGTTTTTGTTTTGAGATAGGCTCTTGTTTTACACAGCCCAGGCTAGACTTGAACTTGTGAACCTGCTGCCTCAGTCTCCTGAGAGCTGGAATTGTAGGTGCATATCACTATGTATATCTCATTATTATTTTAACCAAGTTTTAATGAAATACCAAAATTATATAAATTAAATTGGAAATATAGCTCAGTGCTAGAACCATTGCTCAGAAGCAAAAACAAAAGAAAGCAAGAATTATATGAATTAAAAAGACAAGAATTGACTTCTGAAATTAATCCTGTAATCCCAATACTTGAGGAGGTAGAGGCAGGAGGATCAAAGTACAAGGTTGTCATCAGCTAAGTGAGACCAGCCTGGACTACATGAGACCCTGTCTAACAGCAACAACAACAAAAAAATAAATAAAATTTTTAATTGAATTTTTGAAATTTTTATACAGTATAGTTTAATGGTCTTTAGAGCCCCCCCGTCCACACTTTCCCCTAGTGTCCCCCACCCAATTTAATGTACTCTTTTATATATATAACACAGCCTATAGAGTCTGATTGGTATCCCCAAATGTCCTTCAGTGTGGGTCCATCCACTGGGCCCACCAGCAGTCCCAGCCCTGTAAGACACCGTCTTTCCCCCACCCAGCAGCCATCAACTGTCAAAAAATTCCTTAGGTCAGGACAGAACATTTTTTTCTCTGTATCATGACTAAATAATGAAAATTTTACATCAAAATAAGTGAATTGAATGTAATGAAGACTTATTCGAGGGCTGGAAAGATGACTCAGTGTGTAAAGGAGTCTGCTGTCAAACCTTAGGACTTCAATACTGAGCACAAGGCACAGTGGATGGCCACATAGTGATAGTCGAATTAAGAGTTCTTTAATAGCTGGTGGTCAGGAGGAGGCTAACGCCCCAAAACTCTTGACCCTGAGGGGAAGCAGAGTGGGGTTTCCAAAACCTAGAAACCACAATTACATCATGCCACGGGCAGAACCAATAACCCTAGTTATATCAGATCACTGAGCTTGTACCAGACTGGGGCAGGTCAGCTAACAAAGAGTTAGCAAAAAGTTTCTAAGTTTTGGTTAGGAGAAATAAGGTTCTCAGAATTGCAGAAACAATGGACTCCCTGGAGATGCAGGTATAGCTGAATGAGAGGGCATTCTACCTGGCTAGTTGTTAAGTTTCCCAGTATTACAGATTTCTGCCTGGCTAGTTGTAAGTTTCCTGGTTTTATAGAAACAATGTACTCCCTGAAATGCAGGTACATCCTTCATGGTTGTTCTGTCTGCCTGACTGCAGTTAGTAAGAGGGTTTTGGGGGAGCTAGGCTGGGTAGAATCACAGGATGGGCAAAAGTCATCTAGAACAAAATGGAGTTAGTTTTGTCATTTTAAGAACGTGCATTTAAGCCCCAGGTCTCACATGGTAGGAGAGAATACTCCTACAAATTGTCCTCTGACCTCTACACATGCACACACATTCTAAATAAATTTCTTTAAAAAATTAAAGCTTTCATTAATTTATAAATACCTTTTTTCTAAGCCCTCTTGTATCACCTAGGCAACCTATAAAGAAAAAAATGATTGCAGTCAGCGCAGAGCTCTGTTTAAGTTACTGTCTTCTCATTTTCTGAGTATAATTTGTAGTTGTCATTTCACTTTTGGCCTTTATCTTTTTAAACATTGCTTCAGCCTCATCTCTCTTGCTCTCTTCCTCATACTTCTGTTTATGAAAGTCCATTTAACAGTGTCCTACAATTTATCTCTCATGCTCTGTTTTTAAATTCCTTTTCTTGGGGCTGGAGAGATGACTCAGAAGTTAAGAGGACTGGCTTCGCTTACAGAGGACCCAGGTTTGATTCCTAGCACCCACATCGCAGCTAATAACTGTTTGAAAATCCAGTTCCAGGGGATCCAGTGCCCTCTTCTGACCTCCTTGGGCACTGCATGACACAGGCACACTTACATACACGTAGGTGTAACAAGTATACATAAATAAAAATAATAGATTATTTTTCTCTCTTTTAATTTGGATAATTTTGATTCACTTATAACCAATTTTATCCTTTTTTCTCCTGTATCTGCTACATTATTAAATCTGTCCAATTAGTTTTTTAAAAATATTTTAATTGTTATTTTAGTTTTTAATTATTTTAATTTTATGTGTATGTGTGTTTTGCCTGCATGTATGTATTCCATGTGAGTGCAATGCCCATGAAGGCCAGAAAGGGTTTCAAATCCTTTGGAACCGAAGTTGTTAGTTGCTGTGTGGGCACTGAGAACCAAACCTGGGTCCCCTAAGAGCAGCCAGTGCTCTTTAGCACTTAGCCATCTCTCTACCCCTGTCCAGTGAGTTTTTAATTATAGATTTTAGACTTTATAAAGTGTCCACTTGTCCTTTTTATACATTCTATTTCTACATTATATTTCTCTTGAAATTCTTCATCTTATATTTTCTCCCATCTTTTCTCATTTTAACATGTATGTAAGAGACAAAAATGTCTATAATTCCAGTACAATATTATTTGTTGTTCTACTTTTATAGACTGGTGTCCCCTATATATAGTGATTATATAGTCACATTTACCTGCTTCTCTGCATATCTTACATTGTTAAATAACATCCTGATACTATAAATCAAAAAAATGATAGCAACTGGTGTTAATGCTTTTCCTTTAGAAGTAGCATGCTCTTTTCTTTTAAGCAATTAGGTTGAGAACTTATTACCCCAATTCATTTAGTAATTGAACTGGGTCAGGGTAAAACTGGGGCTTTCCATCACATTCAGTTCTTAACTTTCAAATTTCTTAATGAAAAGTGCTGTCCAATTTTGATTGTAGGCTTTTCCATCTGCTGAGATGTTCTCTCAAGGACTTGCAAAAATCTCATATAGCGAAAAATCAGATAGATATTTAGGGTACCTCCCATTTCTCTTCTGTCACATCTGTTTAGTGATGAAAACCTCTTTGGGTTTCTTTTTTCCTCGGGAAGAGCACCTTTACTTCTGTCAAGCTCTCTTCTAAATTCATTCAGAGTTGGCAGAGGCTCCAAGAAAAAAGAATTGCCCACAAATATCTGCTTAGATAGCAAAGGCCCTTACCTTTCCTGAATTAAAGTGCCTTAGACCTCTCTTATCAGCTCTGAGGTCACTAAAAAATATATTTGAAAAATTCTTGTGCCAAGTGTAGTGACCATTGCCTTTAATTCCAGCACTTGGGAGGCAGAGGCAGGCAGATCTCTGTGAGATTGAGGCCAGCCTGTTCTACATAGTGCATTCCAGGGCAGCTGGACCCACAGGGAGATCCTGTTTCAAACAAAACAAAACAATATACTTGATATGTGTATATGTATATATACACATATACATATATATTTTAAGTGATTTTCATATATGCATGTGTATCTTTATATGAAGGAGTACTGTATATGTATATGTGTGTCCATATGTCTGTGTGTGAGTGTTGTATATGTGTTGTATGTACATGTCTATAGGCAGATGCATGCCTCTGTGTGCCATAAAGAGACTAGAGGCATGGTGGTAAGGCCTTTAATATTGGCACTCAGGAGGCAGAAGCAAGTAGATCTCTGTGAGTTCTAAGCCAGCTTGATCTATGTAGGGAATTACAGGCAACCAGGCTGCATAGTGAGACCCTGTCTCAAAAAAAAAGGGGGGGGGAGGGAGGGAGGAAGGTGTGGGCCTGCATGAGACCATGCCCAGCTTGTTATACAGATGGTGTGATCTGAACTCTGGTCCTTATGCTTGTGAAACAAATACTCAAGTACTCCTAACCTCTGAGCTATCTCTTCAGCCCTGATATTTGTATTTATTTGTATTTCTTTCCAAGTTGTTACCATGGTAATGATAGTTTGTACCTACATTGAATAAAAACTAAAAGCAGGAGAGATGGCTCAGCGATAAAGAGCACTGACTGGTCTTCTAGAAGACCCCAATTGGGTTTTCAGCACCTATGCCAGATAGCTCACAAGTACTCGTAACTACAGTTTCAGGGGATCCAATGTCTTCTGGCCTCCATGAGCACCTATCTGCACACACATGGCATTTACAGACACACATACACACACACACACACAAATTACAGTATGCTTTTTTGATAAATTTATAGTTCTTAAATATAAGGGACTAAACTGGATAAAGTGGTGTATACCTTTAATCCCAGCACTCAGGAGGCAGAGGCAGGCAGATCTCTGTGAGATTGAGGCCAGATCCATGCCAGCTGTGGCTACAGGGAGACCCTGTCTAAAAAAAGAGAGAGAGAAAAAAAATTATATATATAAATGAGAGGCTAAGTTCAAAGCTTGGCATGGTGGTATGCACCCATAATTCCAACACTCAGGAGGTAGAGACAGGAGGATCAGGAGTTCAAGGGGCTGGAGAGAGAGCTCAGCAGTTAAGAGCACTGGCTGTTCTTGCTGAATACCCAAGTTGAAATCCAAGCATCCAAATTGCAGATAACAACCATCTCTATAACTCCAGTTCCAGGAGATCTGATGACCTTTTCTTATATCTGTGGGCACTGCACAGCACAGGTGTACTTATATACATTCAGCTATAACACTCATACACACAAAATAAAAATAAAATAAAATTTAAAAAATTTAAAAAAATAGTTCAAGTGCTAGAAAGTGCTAAATGGTTATGAGCCCTGGCTGCTCTTTCAAAAGACTTGGGTTCAGTTCCCAGAACCCACATGGTAGCTAGCAACCATCTGTAACTCCACTTTTAGAGGATCTAACACGCTCTTCTGACATCCACTGGCACTGAATAACACAAGTGCTCTTACATACATGCAGGTAATAAACTCATACACATAAAATAAAAATAACAAAAACAGTATTTTTTTAAAAAAGAAGAATTCAAGGCCAGCATTGGTTACCTGAAACCCTGTCCCTTACTAATGAAAATTGCACCCTTGAGAAGGAATGAGATCCTTTTATCTCAGTTAAGAGAAGTTATCTAACCTTGCTTCCTGGGCCATTTGGTTGAGTTAGAAGGCAGCTCACTATCTTAAGGTAGTAAATCTTAAAATGCCCCTGACTGAGACTGGCCATTTGAGGCAAGGCCACTAGGAGTGAGGCTCTTAATTATTTGTATAAGATATCACAAATCACTGTCCATGGTTGCTAAAGCCTGTAATCACAGTACTAACAGACAAGAGGACTGCTGCAAGTCTAGGATTCAGACTGAGACCCTGTCTCAGAAAGAGAAGAAAGGTGGCTGAAGATGTAGCTCAGTTAATAGAATGCCTGCCTGTCAAACACAGAGCCTGCAGTTAATTCCCAGCACTACATAAAGTAGGTGTGATGGCACAGGCCTCTGATCTTAGCACTCAAGAGGATCAAGAGTTCCAAGCCAACTTCAGCTACTTAGGGTATTGAAGTTTGAAGACAGCCTGGGCTACATGAAATCTGATCTTAGAAAACAATGGAGGAGTAGGGGAAAGAGACTAAGTTCTAGCAATAACTAATTTCTTGAATATTCTTGATTATTCAGCTTTTCTACTTGCCTTAAATAATACATATGCTATGTGATGGATCTCTGTTTAAAAAATGAAGTTGTTACAGCCAAGTGATCATTTATATTTTATATACTTGGTAAATGCAGGTATATCTGTTGCTGACCGAGAGGCCAGTTTGGAATTAATTAAGTTGGACATATCCCGTACATTTCCATCTCTCTACATTTTTCAGAAGGTGAGGTTCTCTAACCAGCTTATAACTACTATTTTAATTTTTCAATATCCACGAGGAAAAAAATCTGTAAATGCACAGCTACTGTTTTTAAAGGAGTATTGTGAAAAAAGTGAACCTTTATATAAAAAGTACAAAACTAACAGAAAAAAATTTAAAGAAATTTGTTATTTTATTCCATATAGTAAAATACATTGCAGTTAGCATAGCACATATCTGTTATGTAGTAGACACTTAATACATTTTTATTACAGTGAATTTCTTAGTTTTAGTTTTGATTCTGTATTTGAATTGTTAATGAATTTACCTTGTTAAAATTGCTCAGAATGAATGACTGTCTTCAATAGTTAACATTGAAATATAAGGAAATAGTTTATAACATAGGTTTTGTGACTGATAAACATTTTTATTATTGGGGCCAGTGAAATGACTCATTGGGTAAAGACACTTGCTGCCAAGCCTGACAACCAAAATTCAATCCCAGGAACCCACATAGTGGAAAAAGAAAATCAATTCCTGAAAGATGTCCTCTGGTTTCCACATGAACGCTGTGGCACACACACATACCCATACTCATATACAAAATAAATATTTAAAAATTACTATGAATGTTAAAATTATTAATATAGCCTAATTTAGTATAGCTTCATGACTTTTTTTCTGACTTTGTATTATACAAATGGACTAGGCATATAGCTCAGTGTAAGAACATGTGGTTAGCATGCATGTGCAAAACCCTCATTCAATCCCTAGTGCACACACACACACCCACACACCAATATATATATATAATAAAATAGAAAAAAGTAAACTTAAAAATAGACGCCAGACATGTTGGGGCATGCCTTTAATCCCAGTACTCTGGAGGCAGAGGCAAGCATATCTCTGTGAATTCAAGGTCAGCCTGGTCTTTAGTGAATTCCAGGCCAGCTGAGGCTACAGGGACACCCTGTCTCAAAATAAATAATAGAAAGTGTTTATAATTGTTTGCAAATCATATACTTGTATTCAAGTGCATATATTTGACTAATTATTCAGGATCAAACTTTTAAAAAATATATATTTATTGTTTTCATTTTATGTGTATGAGTATATTGCCTGCATGTATGTAAGTACACCCATGTCATGCAGTGCCCAAGAAGGTCAGAAGAGGGCATTGGATCTCCTAGAACGGGAGTTACAGACAATTTTTAGCCACTGTGTGGGTGCTAGGAATCAAATCTGGGTCCTCTGCAAGAGCACTCATTGCTCTTAAGTGCTGAGCCATCTTTCCAGCCCCAGGATCAAATATTTTATTACTTTTTAAAACATCTTGGTAGAATATTTTTGATAATGATTAAATACACAGAAAGTAGTTATTTAAGGAATGCTGCAGTTTTTAAATGTTTCATGAATTAACCTAAAGATAATTACTTATAGTTTAAAATTTCATTTTTTTCCTTTTAAGGGTGGCCCATATCACGATGTCTTACATAGTATCTTAGGGGCATATACATGTTACAGACCTGATGTTGGCTATGTAAGTATTTGTTTCAATTTGATTTTTACATATATACATTTTAGTAAGTGTCTGCATCTGTCCTTTTTGGGTTTATCAGTTTACCTAGAAAGAAAGCTTCCTTTCTCTTGTGGAAGCTTTTAGACTCCTGGGTGGGCTGCTAGGAGTTTTTCATCATTCATTTTGTAGCTTATTAACACCTCTACCATCAGTGTGCCTTTATCTGTCTATAACCCTAACCATTCTTTCTTTGATTATACATCTGTAGAATAAAATCTCCTTATATTTTGTCAGATTAAGGGAAGGCTAGGTACCTATCCATACAGGATGGGGGCGGCGGGGGGGGGGTTGTTTCTCATTGTACAGATTTAACCGACACTGTTTCTAACCCCCTCAGTTTTGGAATGCCCCATAATTTCCATTCCAGAGTCATCTGCTTCTCTGGCTTGCCAATTACTGATTTTTCTCTTCTGTAGACCTTTGTTTCAATGTCTCCATTTATTTAAATTCAAATTTCTAAAATGCTATTGACATCTTTTACATAACATTTATATCTTTTCCCGTTCTCACTGTCCTTCTAAGGTAATATCTACATTTTCCTTTACTGTCATGTTAGTTGATTTGGGGAAGAAACAACAACAACAAAAAGTGAATTTGACTTTCCAGTGTTTTAACAAGAAGTTATAGAACTTTCATCTTCTCATCTTTCTCTTAAAAGAACTGGAGAGATTCACTTAAAGGTGCTTGTCTGGCAACTTTGTTCTGTTGCATGTTATTTTGTGTATTTGTTTATTTATGTACACAGATATTTATGTGCTTGTCATTATTATGACACAGCAGGCATTGTTCTGGTCACTTTAGATACTTCCATGCACAGAAGATTGTTACCCTTCTCCATGATTCATTAGGAGGAAGAAACAGAAAATAAACAATAAACAAAGAAATTATATTATATTAAAAGGTGCTAAGTGAGGTAGGGAGAGAGCAGCATGGTAAAAGAAGGACTTTCCAGGTCTGGGATGGAAGAGAGGGAAGTGTGAGCAGTCGTTGCATTCTGTTGCTCAGATCCTCTACAGAGGAATGACGGACACAGTGCAGCCTTTGCATTTTTTTCACCTTACATATACATTTTTTTTTCATTTTTTTATAGAAGATTCAGATTTTAGCATCAAGTATCTTACATTTCTTTTAAAATCTACACAGTAGAATTTACAGATTACTGTTTTCTCCTGTTTAGATTCAAATGAAATATTTTTGACAAGAATGCTATCACAGGACTGGAGAGATGGCTCAGTGGTTAAGAGCTCTGGTTGCTCTTATAGAGGACCTGGATTTAGTTCCCAGCACCTACTTGGTAATTAGAAACCATCCTTAAGTCCAGTCCAGAGGGTCTAATGCCCTCTTCTGATCTCTGGGAGCATTGCATGACATGGGTGCAGTTGCACACATGCACATAAAACATTCACACACATAAAAAGTAATTTTAAAAAAACAACAATAAAAAAGAATATTGTCACAAATGACATCCTTTTAGTATTCATACAATGAGTAGATAAACAATACAGAGTATTCACAAGAATTTGACTTTGGAGACACTATGAAGTAACCATTTTTCTTTCATTATGTACAAGCCTGACACTATGATGTCTGTAAATGAGCTTTAAATACTCTATAAAACCTGGCCTCTAACCCCAGCACTGGAGGGATAGATAGGCAGATCTATGTGAGATCTAGGCCATCGTGGTCTACATAGGACGTTCCAGGTCAGCTGGGGCTATAGGGAGACACTCTCTCAAACAAACAAACAACAGCAACAACGAAAACCCAACAAAGTAGAGATAGTGAGGGTAGAAAGACCTTTCAAAATGATTGGGGACAAGTCACATATGTCAGTGCAATTACTCTTAGAGATCTTCTTGTGGAATCCACTATACAAGGCTCTAGGAGAAGTTCCTCACTTCAGTTTTAATTAAAGGAGGTACAATTGCAAAGATAACTCACTAGCCTTTTGCTCAGGCGTTCATAACATAAATAAATCTTTCCCCACATGCCTTCTATTAATTCCATTATAAATGTTGTGTTCCACCTGGGCCATCCCTGTTCCCATTTCTTTGTTCAAGCTTTTTTTCATCTAGGAATATTTTTTCATTTCTTTTCCTGGCTTCCCCATAAATACAGTTTATTTACTCCCCCCCAACCCTTTAGACTAAGAAGAAATGAAAGCTAGTGAATATACTGAGAGACCTTTACAGCAAATAAAATCTGATATTGTTTTTCAGAAATTTGCCTGACTCAATAAATCAATATCACTTGAACAAGAAATGTAAAAAAAGGGAAATTCATAACTATTATGAGTTCTCAGTAGTTACTTTTGCAGAAAAGAAAAAAAGTAAATTCTTTGTAATGTTACTTTGTCATTTTTTTAGAAGTGCAATTAAATAAACTGCAGAATTATTAGTATAATCCCTACTTATTGTCTCTTCCTGTTGAAGGTCCAAGGGATGTCATTTATCGCTGCGGTGCTCATTCTCAATCTGGAAGAGGCAGATGCCTTCATTGCATTTGCAAATCTCCTGAATAAGCCATGTCAACTGGCCTTCTTTCGTGTAGATCACAGCATGGTATGAGCATTCAGAATGGATTGTGTTTTCTTTCTGATGTTTCTGTAGTTTTCATGCCTGTTTAGAGTCAGAACATTAAAAGACTGAGATCAGCTGATCTAATTTACAAAGTTTTCATTGAATTAAAATTTTAGGAAAACTTCATGAGACAAGTCCAAAAAGAGTTGTTAATCAGGGTTTTCTACTAATGTGCAGAGATTTAGTTCTCTTTCTATAGTATGTTGTTTGTTCTGTAATTTTTTTGATTTTTTTTCTATCTGTAGATGTTGAAATATTTCGCAACATTTGAAGTATTTTTTGAGGAAAATCTGTCCAAACTGTTTCTTCACTTCAAGTCCTATAGTCTCACACCAGATATATACTTGATTGATTGGTAAGTCATTAACAGACATAAAAGTAAACAGGAAATAAATTACAGCTTTTTGTGTTTTAGGAAATACAGTAAATCTCATACATAGGATTATGCATATAGAGGAATCTTCCCTTACAAATAGAGAAATTCGCTCATTTTTGTAAGGATGTATTTAAAACATAGACTGGGTTGAAATAGTTGCTCTTTGTTTCTTACTTGTTAAAGAGAATAGACAAGGGGCTGGAGAGATGGCTCAGTGGTTTAGAGTGCATGCTATTCTTGTAAAGGACCCAAGTCCAGGTTCCCAGTACCCAAAGTGGGTGGCTCATCACAGCCTGTAACTCCAGCTCCAGGGGATCTGCTGTCTTCTTCTGCCTCTGCAGGTACTCCATTCATGTGCACAATACCCATCCACCCTTTCCTTTCTCCCGACAATTAAAAATAAAAGTAAAATCTTAAAAAAATAAAAAAGAACCAGCATTCAGGAAGCAGAGTTAGGCAAATGTCTGTGAGTTGAAAGTTTGCCTGGTCTACATACCAAGTTCTAGGCCAGCTATAAAATAAAAATAAATAAAAAATATTTTAATATTTTAAAAGATTGTAAATTCATGAAATGTTATTTCTTACTGCTTAATTTCCCACTATTCAAGTTTGATGGAAGACACTGTAATTTATTTGCCCCTCTTATCTCTGTTCACTTTTTCTATAGAGAAAATTGAGTGAATGAGTCAATGAAGGAAGCATTTTAGTAACTGTTTCTCCTTAATTTCAGGATCTTCACATTATACAGCAAATCACTACCACTTGATCTGGCCTGTCGTGTCTGGGATGTATTTTGCAGAGATGGGGAGGAATTTTTATTTAGGACTGGATTAGGAATCCTCCGGCTATATGAAGATATACTTCTGCAGATGGACTTTATTCATATAGCACAATTTCTTACTAAACTGCCAGAAGATATCACATCAGAAAAGCTTTTCAGCTGTATTGCAGCCATTCAGATGCAGAATAGCACCAAAAAATGGACTCAGGTAGTGTGACTTTTTTTTTTAACTTTCAATAGTTAAAACAACCTTGATTTAAAGCAGTTATCTGTATCTTAAAAATATTTACTATATTTTTCGGTTTTATGTGTATGAGTGTATTGCCTGCATGTATGTAATTGCACCTGTATTGTGCAGTATCTGAAGAGGTCAGAAGAGAAAGTCTCATCCCCTGGAATTGGAGTACAGACAGTTGTTAGCTGCCATGTAGGTGCTGGGAATCAAACCTGGGTCCTCTGCAAGAGCAGTCAGTACTCTTAACTGGTGAGCCATCTCTCCAGCCCCACCAAAAATTATTTTTAGTTTAAGTACTAACATTTAAGATACAGATAACTGGGGCTGAAGGGATGGCTCAGTGGTTAAGAGTACTGGCTGTTCTTGCAAAGACCACGGTTCAAATCCCAGCACCCACATGGCGACCAACAGTGGTCTGTAACTCCAGTTCCAGGGCATCCAACTTGCCTCTCTGACTTCTGTGGGCATCGCACCATATGAATGTACCTGCCTATGTTTGGGCAATACGTTCATACACATAAAATAAAAGTAATAGATATAAATAAAATAATTTTTGCCTTTAGATAAAAAAAACCAAAGAAGAAAAAGAACAAAGCAAAGAAATTTTTTTTGGCTTTGAAATATAAGGATTTATCTGGGTGTGGTGTCAAACAGCTTTAATTCTAGCATTCAGAAGGCAGAGGCAGGGGGATCTCTGTGAATTTTAGGCTAGTCTGATCTATAACAAGAGCTACATAGTGAGACCCTGTCTCCACAAAAGAAAAAAGGGAGGGTTTTAAAACATTGTCTCTCTTCTACCACCTATCTAAACTTTAAAAAATATGTATTTTATTTATTATTTATATTTTATGTGTGTGCATGCCTTGTCTGCATTTGTGTCATGCAATGCCCACAGAGATCAGAAGAAGACATCAAGTCCCCTGGAACTGTAGTTATGGGGGGTTGTTAGCAGCCATGTGGGTGCTGGGAACTGAACCTGGGTCCTCTGGAAGAGGAGCCAGTGCTCTTAACTGCTGAGCCATCTCTCCAGCCTTTACCTGTCTGAACTTAAAGTTTTATTTTTATGTAAATTCTATAATATTTTTAGTGAATTGCCACCTAAAATAGTCATTTACTTGCCAGAGCAGTCACATAGTTATTTGGTATTTCAAACAGGCAAATATTTTATTAAACACCTGCTGGGAACTGAAAGTTTACAATAGAAAAAAAATCTAATGTATGATTCTGGCTTTTTTGTTGTTTTGAGACCTAGTCTCTCATGACCCAGACTGGCTGCGACTCACAGTGTACCTGAGGATGACCTTGAACTCCTGCTTCTTCTGTCTCTCCAAATTCTAGGATTACCGCATATGTCATCACACCTGAGGATTCTGGCTTTTCAGATGTTTAGTATTGTTATGAGAAACAAATACACTGGTTAAATTAAATGACATAAAATAAGTACTGCACTTGATCCATGATAAAATGTACACAAATGTGTTTTTGTAAATTCATGAAAATGAAATGTGAGAATATTGGTCCAGCAACATCAGAATAGTTGGTAGTTGGTGAAAACTGGAATTTAATAATAGTCTGTTAAACTTGGTTTAATAAAACTAGGAAATTTGAAGCCAGGAGTGGTAGCACATAGCTCTAATCTCCACAGCGGAGGTGTTGGCAGGAGGATCAAGAGTTCAAAATTGTTGATGAGGTGTGGCGGCACACACCTTCAAATTCCAGCACTTGGGAGGTCTCTGTCTGGTCTGCATAGCGAGTTTCAGGGCCAGCTGGGGTTCCAGATGGCTATCTCAAAAAAATAAAAAAAGAGTGAGTTCAGTCATCTACCGCTACAGAATAGGTTGAGAGCTAGCTTGAGACTATCTCAAAGATTTTTGTTTTTTGGTCTTTTTGAGATAGGATCTCCTTATATCCCCCCAGCTGACCTGGATGACCTATGTAGATGAGCTGACTTTGAACTCTCAGAGATGCACTTGACTCTGCCTTCCAAGTGCTGGGATTAAAGGTGTGCACCATGCCCAGCTATTTGAATCTTTTTACTTTGGTGATATGATATAGTTGAGGATTAATCTTTGTTTCATATAATTTGCAGGTCTTTGCATCTGTTCTGAAGGATATTAAAGAAGGAGACAAGAACAGCAGTCCTGCTCTGAAAAGTTAATCTTGGAATTTAGTAGACAAACTGAAAGATAAAAAGTGACTTTGTGTAGAAAGCATGGAAGAAAATGTTGGAGAAATCTAAAAGAATCAAGAGCTGGAAAACTGCGGAGTTTAAATTCTACAGCTGAAGTAAACGAAATAAATAATTTATTGACAGTATTAATAACAAAAGGTATTTTGTAGGGAGAGTCATTTTTCACAGAAAAAGACTTAAGTGGCTGTTAAATACTCCATAACCTGGAGTAAATAATTTAATGCAATAATTTTTTTTAAGTAGTTTCACAGAAATGTCAAATTTTTATGTCTTTTCTTTTTCTTTCCTTTTTTTTTTTTTTTAAACAATTACCACAAATGCACTTCCGGGGTCAGAATAGGATTATTAAGTCCTACTTTAATTTCCAAAAAAAGATTTAGTACATATATTATCTCCAGTTCTGACCTCTTGAAGATACTATAAACCAATAATAATAAGCAACTTTAGTTGTAAATTATTTAAGGTCCCTGGAGTTATTAATTCCCTTCATTCATAGGTTAGGGCAGTTTTATTATCTGGAACTGGAAAAGTCTGTGGGACATTGTTTCTTGTTTGTTTATGGTGTTCCCCACAGTGTTTGTGTCCCTTTATTTTTGAAGGGAAATTCTCTTCCTTAAGAAATTCTGAAAGAATTTTAGCCTTTTTGTTTCTTGTCTGACAAATTGTTATGTAGTAACTTAAAATTATAAAAATTAAATTACTGCTAGAATGAAAGATCTTTTTGCACTTTAGTGGGCTGAAAACTTGACTTTGAGAGTAAAAATTTAAAACTAATGAATTCTGAGAGTTCTTAAATAACATATTACTTGACAAGACTTTAAATTTTTTATTTAAAATTTCTCTTCTATCTATAGAAACAATTTTATTAATTTCAGTTTGAAATTTGAAATCTTACATAGCTAAGTCTAAGACTTATTGAACACTATGCATAATTTTTTCTAATTGATGGAAATGATAGTAAAAGTAATTTTACCTTTTCTTTTTCTTAGTCTAACTGATGGCATCACACGTAAATTGTTAATCATTGGTAAACTGGCATTAAATTTATTATACTTAATTTTTTGAACCTATAGGAAATCATTTGAATATTATGAGTAATATCTGTATAAAATTTTATTTGGTTAATAATTAGATTTATACTGTTTTGATGTTGCAGTTTGGTTTGAAACAACATGTAAGCACACTATTCTGTTAGTGGGGGGACTTACAGTCTTCAAACTAACAAGCCAGAGATTCTTCCTTATTAAAGTAGTAAGCTGCCTTTTTAGGAGTATGGGATGAGAGGGAACACATATATTTTCACCCTATGGTTGGTCATTCTAGATAGGGACTAGTAGTAGAACCCTCAAGAGTTAACTCCTGCCATAGGGGCTAGCTTAGTGGAAACTGGTAGTGTAATATTGAATGAATTTCTAGAGTCTTATTAGGTTTTAGGATGGCTCTTAACTCTGGTAACTCTTCCTTGATGTTGGTGTCCCAGAAAAGGAATATAATCTCTGGCAGTAATTCTTTATGTTTATACAGTTTGCCTAAATTTAATATTACTTTCATATATTAGTTTCTGAAGTGATCCTGTTACTGTGTTTCTTTTTTCTTACTTTTTTATTGTACAGTTTCTTTACTTTTGAAGTATAAATGTGTATATAAAAATGTAAATACAAGGAATTCAGTAAAAACCACTAGCAGCAATTACTATGTAAATAAAACTTATAAACAGAATTATGACTTAATGAGTCTTCATTACTCTCGGGTTATCAGTGAAATGGCAAACCTAGCTGACTTTTGCTGTCCCCCTATGTTTCTGTCCCCCCCCCCCCCCATGCTTGCTAATCACTCTCAGTCATGAAGGCAGTGTATTGTTTTTACTATACTGGGAACTAGCCAGGTAGCATGTCCTCTCCCAGCTCCACAGAATGGAGCCCATTGTTTCTGCATTTCTGAGACGCTTGTTTCTCCTAACTGAAACTTAAGAACTTTTTGTTAACTGAAAACATTTCTTTGTTAACTGACCTGCCCCTGGTCTGGTGTAGCTATGGTGATCCGATGTAACTATGGTTATTGGCTTTGCCCCTACCATGATGTAATTGTGGTTTTAAGCTTTATAATGCCTGCTCTCCTCAGGGTTGGCTGGCAATTAAAAAACTCTCAGTTCGACATTATACTATGGCATTCCTCTGTACCTCATGCTTGGTATTACAATCAAGTTTAATCAATGTCTAGAAAACAAAGCAGTGACTTTTTTGCAAGGGTTAGTCAAATTTCTCTTATATGATTTACTAGGCTCTCCATCTTTTTGAGACTATTAGTGCTAGCCTTCAATCCACTATGTAGCTGAGGAGGACCTTGAACTCCTGATACTCCTGTCTCTCAAGTGCTGGGGTTACAGGCAGTTGCTGAGATGGCAGCTTCTATCACTGTGCCTGAGGAACAAACTTAGGGTTTCATGTGCCTTCAAAACCAATACTACACAGATGACTCTTTTTCTTTCTAAAAATGTTCATTAAGTTTTTTCAGAAATTTTGTTCTATTTTTTAATGTGTCTGTGTATGTGAGTGCAGGGACTCCTGGAAAGCTCCAGAATTAGAGTTACAGGTGTTTGGAAGCTTCTCCACATGGGATTTTAGGAACTGAACTTGGGTCCTCTGCAACTTCAGGACAGGTGCTTCACCACTGAGCCTTAACCACTTAGCCATCTTTCCAGCCCCTCTTCTATCTTTGTCTTTGGGATCCTGGCCAGAACCCAAGTATGTCTTTTCTGGTATCTGGGCTTCTTCATTCTGTCTCTAAAGCTCTCCTCTCCACCGTGTGGTTGCTTGTTTGCCACGTGTCTAACCTTTCTGCTGGCTTAGCTCAAAGGATAAGACTTTTCCTTCTCGTCTCCATTCTCTTCCTCTGGGTAGCTGTAAGATTTACAGCTTGTCTGCCTGGGGATTTTCTTCTAAGCTCTATTAAAATTGTTTTCAAGCTTCCATTGGGGTATTTGAAATTCTTTTATCTTTTATTAATGAGACTAAGCACCTCAAGAGGGAACCCTAATTTCCTTTTTTGTTTATTTTTGTTTGAAACAGGGTTTGCCCATAGCCTTAGCTGGCCTGGAACTTGTTACATACAAGATCAGGCTGGCCTCCATCTCACAGAGATCTACCTGCCTCTGCTTCCTGAGTACTAGGATTAAAGATATGCACCACTAAGCCGGCTTTTGTGCCATTGGTTTGTTTTGAGTGCACCTTCCTGGCTACTGTGCCACCTTGTGTGAGCCTTTACTTCTTTGAAAGAACTGTAAATATTGGGTCCAGCAATTGGCAGGTAGAGGCACGCAGATCTCTTTGAGTTTGAGGTTAGCCTGGTCTAGGGGTCTAGGTCCACATAGTGAGTTCCAGGCCAGCCACAGCTAAATAGTGAGACCCTGTTGCAAAAAAAAAAAAAAAAAAAAAAAAGGCACATTGTACTCCTGTTTAATCAGAGTGACTCTTTGGGCCAAATCAACTTATCCTTTCTGAGCATCAGTTTTCTCACCTGCAATGTAAGAATAAAATAATCTGTTATTCAGTTTATAGAGGCTACTGAAGATGGTTATGATGGACATGCATTGTAAATTCATATGTATTAGAAACTTTTTTTTTTAACATTATTGCTTTGTGTGTGTGTGTGTGTGTGTGTATACACTCATGTGCAAGGGTAGGGGTCAGAGAACAACTGGCAGAACTCAACGTTTTCTCCTTCTACCATGTGGATTTCAGGTATCATCTTTAGCCATCTCACCAACCTTGTTTTTTTTTTTTGTTGTTGTTGTTTTGTTTGCTTTTTAAAATGTATTTTATTTTTTAATGATGTGTACATGGAGTCTGTACCTAAGGCATTGGAGTCCCTGGAACTGGAGTTACAGAAGGTTGTGAGCCACCTGATTGAGTGTTGGGAATCTAACTCTGGTTCACTAGAAGAACAGGATGTGCTCTTAGTTGCCGAACCATTTCTGCAGTCTCTGTCCCCTCTTTAAACTATGTGTGTGTCTCTGTGTGGAGTGTGTTTCTGTGTGGATATGTGCATGAGTACAAGTGCTTTTGGAGGCCAGAGGCATTGGAACTTCCAGGAACGGTTACAAGCAGTTGTGAGCTGTTTGGTGCTGGTAATTCTCTCTCTCTCTCCTCCCTCCCTCTCTCCCTTTCTCTCTCTCTCTTTCACACACACACACAGGTTTTTTTTTTTAAGACAGAATCTCATGTAGCTTAGAATGGTCTCTATTTCCTCCTATGTAGCGGAGGGTGACCTTGAACTTCTGATACTTCCCAAGTGTTGGGATTACAGACATGTGCCACCCATGCCCAACTCTAAACTCATAAATTTTGTACAGACATAATTATTAAGGTATTTGTATAAGAAATTTAGGATACAGGTGGTTACATGGCAGGCATACCGTAGATTCTGAGAAAAGAGGGCAGGAACTTTGAAAGGATTCTGCAGAGTAGTTGAAACTTGAGCAAAAACAAGGCCAGAAAAATCCCTAAGCATCCACTTATTTTTATTTAGTTTCTGAATTTTTTTTTTTTTTTTAAGACAGAGTCTCCGGTACTGCAGGGTGTCCTTTAATTTGCTAGTAGCCAAGGATGACCTTCCTGAATTCCTGATCCTCTTGACTGGTTATCCTGAGTGCTGGGATTACAGGCATGCCCCAGCAAGCCAGGTGTATGTGGTGCTGACGGTAATCCAGGGGTGCACGCTAAGCAAGCAATCCATCAGCTCAGCTGTATCTCTAGCCCTTGTTTCTGAATCTTCTCTGCTGCTCAGTTATCACTCGCTTTACCTTATCCTAAATCTAAATCATTTTACTGACTTTGCCACAATCTTCATTTCCTATCCCTTCTCTCTGGTTTCCTACCCACAAACCAACCATCCACTGGGTTATTTAGGAAGAAATTTCATGTGAAACTGTGTGGGTGCCAGCGAGGTTAGCAGTGTTTACGTCACCGCGACCCTCAATTGGGGGTACTTATCCACATTAGTGTGTGAAAGGGTCCTGTAAACTGCTAGGAGCGTTACTAAACAGTTCGTAAGTACATTATATAAAAGGTGCAACGGGCCTTCTACAGTTTGTAGACCACTCAGCATCACAACAGGCCACTTTCCTTAGATTCCTTAGGTCTGAGGCGTTTGCAGCGGGCAGGAGAGGGCGTCCAGCACCAATAGCGCCAAATCTCGTGAGCCTAGGTCCCGAGCGAGCAGGGAGCCGGAAGTCTCGCGAGATGTCGGGATTTTCCCGCGAACGCAAAGCGCGCGTTTTTCTCTCGCCTGTGGTAAAGCGAGCTGGCGGCTGGACCGGAGCTGTGAGGTGTTCGCCGCGGCGTTTCGGCCTCTGAGAGGAGGTCCCGCTTCCCCGCCAGGGACCAGCCATGCCAGCGGAGCGGCCCGCGAGCAGCGGCGGTGAGGGGTCCATTTGTTCCGGCGGCGTTGGGGAGCGGGACGGGCAACGTGGAGGCTGCGGCGGAGCCCACCCGAGCCGAGGGGAGAGGAAAGGGGCTGAGGAGCCGAGGAGGACGAAAGGGGCGGCGGTGGAGGACGAGGCTGAGGAGGAGGGAGAGGAAAGGGGCCGAGGTGGGGAGGAGGAAGGAGTACTATAAGGGGCTGAGGGAGAAAGAGGGGGAGGAGGAGGGGTTAAGAGGAAAGGGTGCTGATGGAGTGTCGGCGGAGGAGGTGGAGGGAGGGGGGAGGAAGAAGAGGCGGAGGAGGAAAGGAAGAGGAGGAGGCGGGAAGGGGCGTGAGAGGCAGCGGAGGCGAGTGGAGCCCGGGCCGTCTCCTGAGTTTGGGTGACAGGAAATTTCCCCGAGGAAGCAGCGTCTCCCCCAGACACTCCGGGCAGATGTGGCGACCCCCCCCCGCCCCCCCGAGCCTCGGCTTCGCCCTGGGATGCCTCCGCGGAGGGAGGACCTGGGACTCCGGGACTCAGCCAAAGTCTTCCGGTTCTAGGGGCCTCGGTGCCCGAGATGGAGCGAGCAGAGGCGGCCGTGATCACCCCAGCCATGCTGGAGGAGGAGGAGCAGCTGGAGGCCGCGGGCCTGGAGAGGGAGCGGAAGATGCTGGAGGAGGTAATTCTGGAGGGGGGCTGAGCCTGCTGCTTTGCAGGGCCCGAATCGCCCCTGGGCTCCCCGGACTCCTTGTTGGCGGGTCCCCGAGCTTCAGTCTTGCCCGCTTGCTCCGGTCCTTCGCGTGTTGACAGATGGATCTTTGAGACTTGCACGTGCTTTGAGCGGTCGGTGTCCGAGAGGTCGCATCGCTTTGAGTGCACTTTGCAGGTTACTCTTTTGGCTATTAGAATTCACTCACAGGCCCTTGCGAGCGCTTGTCGTTGCCATCTTTATCTTCGACTGCCTGGTGACAGCACGAAGCTTTCAAGCCCAGGGGCTCGGTGTAGTAGCCACGGAGGTGGACGTTGGCATCGCTCAGACAGGGCTGGAATCTGAAATCCAACTAATGTTTTTTCCCTTTCGCTCCCTTTTCCTCCCTTTTTTTCTTTCTCTTTGACAGAGTCTCACCAGGAATCTGGGCTGGCATCTACCCTCCTTCCAGCCCCGGGATGACAAGGGATTACAAGCCCTGTGCCTCGCACCTCATGATTTCTTACCAATTTTTCACTATTTTCTACCTAGTGATTAATTTGCTTGTACCTGATATAGGTGCTGGGAACTGAATTCAGGTCCTCTGAGGAACAGAAAGTGTTCTTAAACACTATTACCACCCCCTAAAAGCACATTTTAACACTTGGGAAATTTAGTTCTTTTTTAGTGCTATAAAGTCCCACGCTGCTCCTTAATTGTTGTGTATGCAAGGAAAGGGGGTGATAAAGGAAAAGAGTGATAAAACTATAGAAAACTCTTATGGCCTGCCTAATGCTTTCCTTATTTTATTCTGTCAGTGTGATGTGGGTTCCCTTTGGGATTATTGTCCGACTTTTGTAGCCCTCAGGCTGGCCTGGAGTTCACAGCAATCCTCCTGCCTGAGCTTCTCAAGTTCTGGAATTACAGGCCTGTATGTACCACATTGCCTGGCTCAGACTCTTTTAATATCCCTTTCTACAAATTAACAAACTGAGGTAGTTGGTCATAAAGGAAGGGTTAAAATCAAATTAGAATTCAAGTTGTGTCCTGAATTTTGTAATGACTGTGCCTTTCTCTGGAGGCAAATGTAGTAATTAAGCATAGATACACTCCTTTAGGAATAAAATCCACTCCTAAAGGAAGTAATGAGTCATATGGTTCATGTTAATAATTTTTGGGTCAATATTTCCCCCCCTCAATTCTTTAATTTTTATTATGTGTGTATGATGTGTGTGCCACCAAGCATGTGTAGAGATCAGAGCATAACTTTGTAGAGACAGTTCTTCTGTGGTGGGCGTGGTGGGTGGAGAGTTGAATTTGAGTTTTCAGGCTTGCATGACAAACCTCTTTACCGTCCGAGCCATCTCTCACGTTGCTTGACCTGATTTTTTGTTTTGTTTTGTTTTGTTTTTAAAGACAGGGTCTCATTAGTGAACTTAGAGCTTATCCATGTAGTTAGATTGGCTGGCTTGCTCTCCTGTTTCTACCTCTCCAGTGCTGGGATTGCAGATTCTTGCTACCATACCTACCTTTTACATGGGTGCTGAAATTTCCAAACTCTTGTCCTCATGCTTTCATGTCAGGCACTTTACCAGCTAAGTCAGCCCCCCAGATCTGGTCTGTCAGCATTCCTATTTCCTGTTTCGGGGATGGGTAGGCAGGGCTGATCTTATGTCTCAGTTAGCCTCTAGCATTGTTAAACTTTCATGAAGACTCCAAGTGGGGTCACCTTTAATTCCATCACTCAGGAGGCAGTGGCTAGCCTGGTCTACCTAGTGAGTTCCTGGCAAGCTACATAGTGAGAACTTGTCTCTCATAGCAAAAACAACCGGTTAATGAAGGTTTATTAAGAATCAGGCATACTGGACTCAATGTCTATAATCCAAGCATTTGGGAGAGTGAGGCAGAAAGATTGATACAGGTTTGAGATTAGCCTGGGGTCTATAACAGGACCCTCATATTTAAAAAAAAGATAAAATTTGAATGTTTTACAGGTATTTACTAATTGAATCTTAAAATGAAGTAGATAGTAAATCCTACTTAAAATTCTGGAGTTGGAGAGGTGGCTCTGCTTGCTGAGATCCCAAGTTTGGTTTTTAGCACATGAGGGTTGAGCATGGTGGCATGTACCTGTAGTTCAGCACTAAAGAGATGGAGACAGTAAGCACTTAATAGCCAGCTTTTGAAATGGGGTCTGTGGGGGGATGTGAATAGGAGGAGAAATAAGGAAGTGATTCATTTTGTCTAAGCCTTGTTTATGTCACAGATTTTAATTCTTGCCCTTGGGTTATGAAGTCAGGAAAGGTTAAAGTTCAAGGTCATCCTTATCTGAGATTGAGACCAGGCCTCGCTCCTTGAGAAAACTGTTGTAGAGATTATCTACAGGTGGTTTGATTGATTCATGTTTTTTGACATCTAACTTTTCTGTAATCTTTGTTAGATATCTTTCTGTTATTTATTTATTTTAATTAGTCTGTATTTGAGAATTAGGACATGTGTATCATGGTTCCTGGTTTTCTCCTTCCATTATAGGTTCCTTGGGATGTGGAGGTCAGGGGACAACTTTCAGGAGTCTTTTCTCTCCTACCTCATTTGGGTTCTAGGGACCCTGGGATTGAACTCAGGTTGGTTGTAAATGGCAAACACTTTCACCTGCTTAATTATCTTGCCAACTTGCTGTTGGTTTTTATAATAGAAATTTATTTTGAAAGCAAGCTATAGTGATGAAATGCAATATTTAGGTTAATATGAACCAATATAAAGGGAGCACTTTTTAGAGTAAAACAATGAAATCGTAGTTCTCCACTGTTCTTCCTTTGCCTTCTTTTTCCTTCCCTTCCTCGCCCTGTGTTCCATCTTTTCTTTCTGTTGCACTGGGGAGCAATCTAGAACAATCTAGAGCCTCATTCAGGCTAGGTAAGAGTTTCTATAGGTTAAATAAACCCCTTTCCTGCCCTCATTTTAAAATACCTTCAAACTTTTATCTGATTTCCTCTAACTTGAAAGCATACTATGGAGAGATTTGGCAGTTACAGTCTTTTGTGTGAGTTTTTGAGTTTTCATTAGTATTGGCTGAAAAGCAGGTCTCTTGGTTTACCAGAAACATATCACTAAATAGTTGGATGCTCTTTATTTTGCTTTTTAAAAAATTTTTATTTTATGGGTATGAGTGCCTTGCTTGGTTGTAAGTGTACCCATGTTGTGAAAAGCCCCCAGAGGTCAGAGGAGAGTGTTGGATACCCTGGAACTGGCATCATAGATAGTTGTTAGTTGCCCTGTGGGTGCTGGGTATCAAACCCAGGTCCTCTGCAGGAACAGCCAGTGCTCTTAACCTCTAAACCATCTCTCTAGCCTGTACTCTTCTTTTTTAAACTTAGATTTATCTGTGTGGTGGGTAGAGGAATGCTCTTATCCTGCAGAAACCAGAGGACAGTTGTGTGTTCTCTTTCTATCATATGTATCCCAGGTATTAAATTTGGGTCACCAATCTTAGCACAAGCTAATTATTGAGACAGGTGCTTGATTATAGAGCCCTGGTTGGCCTGGGAATGATGTGTATGTCTGTCTGCTTGCCTCTGCCTCCCAAGTGCTGAGGTTAAAGGCATGCACCACCACTTTTAACCTAGCTTGATATTCTTAGGAGTATCAGATCTAGTCTGTATAAAATGAAATATGTGCATTAGCAAATATATAAAGGTTTCTCTAATTCTAAAGTTACTAAGTGTGATTCTTAGTTCACTTACCTAGGCTTGAAGTGTTGTTTATGTTTAGTGCAGGAACTTCTATCTTAATTGGTGACATTTACATTCTTCTGTCATTCTGTTTTTCAGATGAAGATGATGTCATCTGAAATCTAACTTCTCTGATTTTAGTAATTTAATTTGAAATTTTCAGGACTTACAGATTTATCATTTAGTGCTAAGAATGTGTCTTTTCGTGTTTACTGTTTTCACATATTTTAAAAACACTTTATTTTATGTATATGACTATTGCTTGTATGTATATAAGTCTATCTGTGTCATGCAGTGCCTGCGGGTGTCAGAAGAAGGTGTTAGATCCCCTGGAACAGGAGCTATGGACAGTTATTAGCTGCCATGTGGGTGCTGGGAACTGAACCTGGGTCTTCTGCAAGAGTATCCAGTGCTTTTAACTGATGAACCATCTTTCTAGCCATTGTTTTCAGAAATTTGTGATGTCATCTTATCCGTAGTGTATGAGTCTTGACAGTTTGCAGACCACAAAACCACACTTTTTTTGTTTTGTTTGATTTTCTATCTTGTGCCTTCTGAAATTATTTTTTTTCTTCCTTCTGAGACAGGGTCTCACTATGTATCCTTGGCTAACTTTGAACTCAAAGATGCCTGCTTCTTGTCTCCTGAAAACTGGGGACAGAGTGTGTGCCATTTACACCTTACTTATTTTAAGTTTTCTATTATAACTTGAGCGGGTTCTTCAGTACTTACTTTTAAATTCTTTGAAATTATTCAATAAATGTTATATAAAAGTAATGAAAAGTAGAAGTTTGTAATTTGGACAGAAGTAACAGATCTAAAAACAGGGAGCTAGCTGGGCATGGTATCACATACCTGTAATCCCAGCACTTGGAAGGTGGATGCTGGAGGACTAGTTCAAAGTAGTCTTGCCATATATAAATGGCAGGGAATGCCAAGACGAGCAATAAATTGAATGTGTTCAGTATTGAAAATAAATTTGGACTGCTAAAGCACTTGATGCCAAAGCCTGGCAACCTGAGCTCACCTAAAGGTATAGGAAAGAGACTTCACAAGGTTGTCTTCTCAGCTTTATAAATGTATTCCCAGGCATGAAAATGCCCACCATAGTCTGAAAATACACAGACTATGCCTGTCTAATAATACTTTTCGTTTTTGGTCAATCAGATTTTTAAAAATTAGCATACAAAATAATGGGTTTCATGATGTTTTTTACTTTTTCTTTTTTTTTAGACAGGATCTCCCTGTAGCCCCAGCCTACTTGGAACTCTTTATGTAGTCTGTGCACCACTACACCCAGCAGCATTATAATTTTTTTAAAAAAAAGAACACCACCATGAGTTCTAGGCCTGTGTGGTCTACATAGTGAGTTCTAGGCCAGCTGGGACTACAGGGAGACCCTGCCTCAAAAACAAAGAAACAAACAAAAATAAGATTATAATGTTTCTCCTATTTTAATTTTCTTGTTTTGTGATGGTCTCATGTAGCCAGGCTGGGCTTCACCTTGCTGTGTAGCAAGGTTGGCCTTGAACTCCTGATCTTTGTGCCTCACTGGAAAATTTAATAATAGTGACCTTTATTTTTTGATAGGCTCGCATGTCATGGGACAGAGAATCTTCTGAAATTCGGTACCGCAGACTGCAACATTTGCTGGAAAAAAGCAATATCTACTCCAAATTTTTATTGACTAAAATGGAGCAACAACAGTTGGAGGTATGTATGTGATTAACTATAGCAATAGCTTAGTAATGTTTTGAAAACAACTTTATTGAGGTCTAAGTTATATACAGTTAAAAGGCACAGATTTCAAGTTTGTCTTTGAATGAATATATAGATCTGTGTAACCAACACAATCAAAATAATGTACATTTTACATCCAGAAGTTCACTTGTGAACGTGGGAACCACTGATCTGTTTGTCACTATGGATTAGTATTGCTTTACCCAGAGTATTATATAGGTTGGACTACTGTATTATGGTATTGTGAAGTAATAATTTGGTTTCTTTTCTGTTCTCTAGCATGTAGTTCTTAAAGTCCTTGGAACCTCCAGAATGATTTCTGTGTGTGTGTTGATGATTTAACTAATGGCTATTCCTTGGTAACTTTAGAATTGGGCCTAGTCACCAACAAACTGAAAGCAGGATTAGAGGTTAGGACTTCTAACTTCATCTCCCATCATCAGAGAAGGGGAGATGAACTGAGGGTTAATTTGGTCACTTGTGATCAGTGATTTAGTCATTAGTGCTTATATAATGAAACCTTTGTAAAGCCCCCAAAGAATAGAATTTGGAGAAATTTGGTTATCTTGGAGGATCCTGGAAGATGACATTCCTGGAGAGCATGGAATCTCTAGGTTCCTTTCACCATGTCTTTCCTTATCTATCTCTTTTTCTGATGTTCATCAGTGTCTGTTGTGATATCCTTTAAAATAAATCAGCAAATTAAATGTTTTCCTGAGTTATATGAGCTACTCTAAAAAGTTAAACCTGGAGAGGGGGTTGTGGGAGCCTCAGTTCGTAGAAACAGGTAGAATGACCTGGAACTTAGCATTTGTCTCCTCAATATTTTACTTGATGTACCATATGGTAGGCCCTTCTGTTCTCCCTAGGGGATTAAACTATTCCTGATTGCATATGAACAGAATGCTCTACCAGTTTATTCTGTCTGGTGGTTGGTTGTCTTACAGCGTTGGTTTCCTTATACCCATAGCTTTCTCTGTGCATCTCAGTTCTTATGCATCTCAGTTCTTATTGGAGATGCTAGTAGGTTAGGAGGTTAATTTTGAGTTTTATTTTCTTCACTCAGTGAGGCTTGGTTTCTGTTGTTTGCTTTTAGATATTACCTTCAGATAGTAAGCTGAATAGTCAGAAGTTTCATGTAGTTAATCTGTATTTTTTTTTTTTTTTACATCAGTTTTTATTTTATTTTTGTCTTTTTGAGACAGGCAGGGTTTCCTTGTAGCCCCAGCTGGCCTGGAACTCATTATGTAGACCTTGAACTCACAGAGATTCATCTGCCTCTGCCTCCCTAGTACGTAGTCTATAAGGTGTTCCTCACCATATACATTACATTGGCTACATTAAAAATGCTTTATTTTGTATATGAGTGTTCCCTGCATGCATGTGAGTGCACCTATGTGCAGTGCCTATGGAAGCCAGAAGAGGGCATCAGAATCTCCTGGAATTGGAATTGTCAACCACATGGGTGCTGGGAGCCAAAGCTGGGTCTTTTGTGAGAGCATCCAGTGTTCTTAACTGCTGATCCATCTTTAGCCCCTATTTGTATTTTAGTTCTGTGTATCAGATGAAGGTAAGTTTGTTTCCTGTAATTCCATAAATGCTTGTAGTACAAGTTTTCATTTTTAAATTGTTAATGTTTTTTATTGTAAATACAAGATTACATAATTGAGATGTGTTTTATATGTCACATTTCCCATTTATAATACTAAGAAAAGATTATCTTACAGGAACAGAAGAAGAAAGAAAAGTTGGAGAGAAAGAAGCAATCTTTAAAAGTTGCAGAGGTAATATAGTAAGCCTGAACTTTTCCTCCTAGTGCTGTGAGTTGATCCCAGGGTCTTAGATATACTAAGTACGTATTCTCCTGAAGAAAAACTTTGTTTCTCAGAACATTTATTTAAAGAAAAATACTTTAAAAGTTTTTATTTTATGTGTATGAGTGTATTGCCTGCATGTAGGTAGGTGCAACTATGTTGTACAGTGCCTGAAAAGGTCAGAAGAGGGTGTGAAGTCTCCTGAAATTGGAGTTATGAATGGTTGTTACCCACTATGTGGGTGCTGGGAATATAACTCGGGTCCTCTGTAAGAGCAGCCAGTGAGCCATCTTTCCAGCTGTCCCCCCACCCCCCGAGTATTTCTTATGTTATCTTAAATTTTGAGAAATTGGTTTTGTTTTTTAACTTACTTGGTTACCTACCTAACGTCAACCCCCCTCCCCTTTTTTGAAATGGGATCTTTATATGTGTAATAGTGTGCACTGTGTGTGTTCATGTGTTGGGGGTGTGCACATGTAGGAGCACATGTGTGTGGAAGCTAGAGGTCATCCTCAGGCATTATTCCTCAAAGTAGTTGTTCAGTAGTTTCTTTTGAGGCAGGATCTTTTACTGGGACCTGGTGTGAGACAGGATCTTTCTGTTTAGCCCTACCTGGTCTGGTAGTTATATAGCTCAGGTGGGTCTTAAATTTGTAGCAGTCCTGCTGCCTTTGCCTCTCAAGTGCTGAAAAATCATGAATAGATGCCACTATGCATGGCTTTAATTTTGGCGGGGGAGCGTGGGAAGGCACATATCTGCATGTCTGCATGCCTGCATGCGCATGAATCCCAGTTATTAGCCTCAGTGATGTTGTTCCCGTGATGTCCACCTTGGTTTTTAAGACAGGGTCTCTTAGTTGGCCTGGAACTTGACAATTAGCCTAGGCTGGCTGTCCAGTGAATCTCAGGGAACCTCCTGTTTCAGACTTAATAGCACTGGGATTGCAAACACTTCTATTATGTCTAGCTTTTATCTGAGTGCTGTGTGCTGAGGATCAGATGCAGGTTCTCTTGCATGGAAGCACTTTATTGACTGGGCTAACTTTCTTTGTTAATTTGCCTTAGTTTTTCCTTTAAATTTTTATTCTTATTTTATGTATGTGTTGCCTACATGTATATAAGTGTACCATATGTGTGCATTGCCCTTGGAGGTCAGAAGAGGGGTATCAGATCCCTTGAAATTGTTACAGATGGTTGTTAGTCATCGTATAGGTGCTGGGGAAACCCAGGCCTTCTACAAAAGCAGCCAGTTCTCTTAACTGCTGAGCCGTCTCTCCAGCCCCTGTTCATCTGTTCCATCTGTTTTCTTTTTTTTTTTTGAGACTGAATTTATAGTCAGTTGGTCTGGAACTCGCTTTGTAGACTAGGCTGGCCTTGATCTCATAGAGATGTGCCTCCCTCTGCTTTCTGAGTGTTGGGATGAAAGGCATGTACCAACTTTTGTTTTTGAAACTTTTTCTTTTGTATTACTGCGTTATTGAACCCAGAGCTTCATGTATGCTTCAGTTTTCTCTTTATATTTTCACTCGCAGACAGTAGCCTTGGCTGACTTTGAACTCTTTATGCAGACCAGCCTGGAATGGCCACCATATCCTGTTCTACCTCTCCTATTTTGAAATGGGCTCTCATGTAGCCCAGGTCAGTCTCAAAACTATCCAGGAATGATGAACTTGTGAACATCCTGCCTCCACCTCCCAAGTATTGGGATCACGGGCATGGTACCACATCCCACATATGTGGTGCTGCAGATTAAACCGTTACAATCTTCTTCCACTTGTAATACATCCCCAGCCCAGCCAATGTTCTCTATTCATACTTTCAGTTATATTTACGACTTTTATTTAACATGTGCAGTCTTTCAGTATCATGCTGTACCCATTGAATATCTTCAGAATAAATGTATAATTATAGTAGATGTGCATGCTATTGTAAAACAAAAATTACTTCCTACTTTTAATACTGAATTTTGTCTTAAACAGGAAAAATGGGAAAATGAAACTCTTAAAAAGCATGGACAAGATATTATAGGAAAATATATATAAAGCATATATAGATAAGTTTAACAGTGAATAACTGGATATGATGAATTGCAAGGAACATTTTTTTTTCTTAAGTTAATCAGTATCAGTACCTTTTTTTTTTTTTTTTTTCTTTTGAAGACTATTTTTAATGTGTATGTGAGTATGCACCTTTATGATCAAGTACCAGTGGAGTCCAGAAGAGGGCATTGGGTTCCCTGGTACTGGAGTTAGAGGTGGTTGTTAGCCGAGTGTGGTTGCTATGAACTGAACCTGGGTCCTTTTGCAAGAACAGCCTCTTAGACTCTGAGCCATCTCTCCAATTCCTAAAAATAATATTCTAAATCTTTTGTTTTGTAGGGTAAAAATTCAGTTGATGCACATGAAGATACTCCAGGTAAATAGACTTATTCTTTAATACATGTTTGTATTTCTGTTGTGGCTGCTATAAAAAATAAAATGTTTTTTGTTTTTAGTCATGAAAAAGAAAAGAGGAAGAGAAGATGAATCTTACAATATTTCAGAGGTCATGTCGAAAGAGGTAAAGTTATAAAAGAATTTCTTAACATTGGATATTTAGTAAATCTGTAGTTTAAAAATGATGTATTTATTTATTTTTCTGAGCTTTGTGAGACAGGATCTCCCTTCTGATTTGGAACTAGCTATATAGACCATGCTAGCCTTGAACTTAGGAGTTCTGCCTGCCTCTGCTTCCTGAGTGCTGGGATTAAAGGTGTGTACTACCACACCCAGCCTATTTTCATTCTTTTTTTTTTTAAATGTATATGACTGTTTTGCCTGCATGTCTGTAAGTGTCATGCAGTGCCTGTGGGGATCAGAAAAGGGCATCAGAACCTCCTGGAACTGGAGTTAAGGATGGTTCTTAACTACCATGTGTGTGCTGGGAATAGAACTTGAATCCTTTGCAAGAGCAGCTGGTGCTCTTAACTGCTGCATCATCTCTTCAGCCCCTACTATAGGGTTTTTTAAATCTATTTTTAATTTTTTGAGACAGCTTTGGTACATAGGTTAGAGTAGTCTCTGACTTAAGATTCTGCTGCTTTGGTTACTTGAAGTATGCCATCTCACTCAGCCTTCATCATATGTTTAAGTATCAGGTGGATTTTCAAAGCATTCTAGAGAATAAATAGCAGAGCCTTTTGGTTATCAAAACAATGTTTGTGGCAGATTAGAGCTTAGAATATTTTGGGCAGGTATACAATAAGGTTGCTCTTTGACAATTTTATGTAAGAGGATGGCACTGACTGTTGAAAGGATCTGAGTGTGTGTGAATATGTCCACCTGTGTGTGCACAGAAGCCAAAATAGGGCTTTATACCCCTGAGAACTGGGGTTTATGCATTTGTGGGATCCCTGGTTGTTTAAGTGGGTACTGGGATCTGAACTCTTATACTTATGATTGTACAATACTCTTAACTGTTGAACCATTTTTTTCTGTTCTTAAGTTTGATATTACTATTTCTTTAAAGTATTTAATCCTCTCTTGGCATAAGCTCTTATATTCTTTCCTTTCAATTCTTTTGTTCTTGGTTTTCCCTTTTTTGTTTGATTTTACTGGGGATTGAATTTAGGGTCTTACCACGTATGTTTGGCAAGCCCTTCACCATTGAGCTATATTTTTAAATAGTTAAGCCTCATGACAACTTTTTCAGATAATTTAATGTAGCATAATATCTAAATCTGTAGGTAACATTCATGTATTGCTCCTCTAAGGTACTTCAAGAGCAGAGTAGTTCTGTATTTTCATTGTATTTATCTTTGTCTTATATGCTGAAATAGCGGTAAGATTTAATTCTTTCCATGGGCCAGCAGCTTTAGATTTTTTTTGTTTTAATTTTTCTAGTGCTGCATTCTCACTTACTGACATAAAAATAATTCAGAATAAGTATTTGAATACATAAATGAGTCTCACATTATTTTGGGGTGTGTAGTTAAAATTTCACTTATTTCTTTGCATGTCTGTCTCTGTCTGTCTGTCTGTCTGTATGTATGTGGGTGGGTGGGAATTTTTGGGGATCAGGACAACCTATGAGAATCAGTTTTCTTTTTCCATTATGTGGGTTCTGGGGTTGAACTTTAGTTGTCAGTTTTGGTTTGTTTAGTTTTTTTGATGGCTAAATTGCCCATGTGGTGCATGCCTTTGATTCCAGCATTTGAGAGACAGAAGCAGACTGACACTTTTAAGTTCAAGACCAGGCTTGTCTACATAGTAAGTTCCAGGCCAGCCAGGTCTACAATGTGAGGCCATTCTTTCTGCCACACCCCTCTCTCCAAAGAAGTGTTCTTTGACAATTTCATGCACATATGTAGTATGTTCTGTTTACTTTTACCTCTTAGTCTGTCCTGCTACTCTCCTATTACATCTCCTGTTGTCTTCCCTGCTCCCTATACATGTTTTTCCTTTTTTATGTTGTTTTGTGGGCCACTGATTTTAATTAGGATTATCTCTAGCCACAGGTTTGGAAGTTTTTTGTTTTATTTTGAGACAGTATTTCCTGTAGCCCTGGCTGGCCTGGAACTCCCTATATAGACCAGGCTGGCCTTGAACTTACTAAGATCTGCATGCCTCTGTCTTCTGTGTTCTGGGATCAAAGGTGTGCACCACCATGCCTGGCTTTGTTTGGAAATTTTTACTGGTGCTTGGTGGGCTCATGGTTGAGTGCACACTGAAGACAATCACCGTCTTTCCCTTGGAATCTATCACTACTCAGTATTTCAGCAAGGAGAGATAGGGTCCCATAAACCTCTCCCCAATTCATTATTGGCTGTTCACTAGCCCAGTCTTGTGCAGGCAACTGTGAGGTCATGTTTGCAATGTCGGTGTCCTGCTTGATAATAGCATTTTGAAGCCCTTTTCTCTATCTTCCAGCTCTTAAATTATTATGTTCTCGCTTCTATGCTGTTCCCTGATCCTTGAGGGGTATTGTAATTATTATGTTTAGAGCTGAGAAGTTTTTTGATTGGTTGCAGTAGTATTAGTCTGCCTAGACTATATTGATGGGATCATGGAAGAAGTGATTTCATACATTATTTTTTCAATCTTCTAGGAAATTTTGTCAGTGGCTAAAAAACACAGAAAGGACAATGAGGTAAGATTTGTAAGTTTCATTTATTTGTGTGTGTGCATGTGTGCGTGGATGCCATGGCACACGTGAAAGTCAGAGAACAACTTTAGGGGGTGTTGCTCTTCTACTGGGTGTGCCACAGGGATAGAACTTGAGTTAGATTGTCAGGCTCAGCAGCAGGCACCTATACCTGATGTACCATCTCACTATTCCTCCTTTCACTTTTTTTTTTTTCCTTTTTTAGAGAGTGTCTCCCTATAGCCCTGACTATCTTGGAACTCACTATGTCAATCTCAAAGAGATCTACCTGTCTCTGTCTTTCAAGTGCTGGGATTAAGGGTGTGTACCACCATACCTAGTTACTTTTTTTGTTTGTTTGTTTTTAATTGTTTTCAATTTGAGAAAAACTTTTTTAACGTGTTTTGCCTGCATGTAAGTGCACTCATGTTATGCAATGCCTGCTGAGGTAAGAAGAGGGCGTATAGTCCCTGGAATTAGCCTCTATGCTAGTGTTGGAAACAAAACCCAGGTCCTCTGCAAGAACAGCCTGTGCTCTTAACTGCTGACCATCTCTCCAGCCCCCTTTCACATTCTTAAACAAGAGTTAAAGGCTGTCATGATAGAGCCTGCTTATAATCTCAGGTGTAGCAGGAATCTGAGGCCATCCTGAAATACATAGTGAGTTCAAGGGCAGTCTGAGATACATAGGAGACCCTGTTGTGAGCAAAGTAATGAAAAAGATTTAATATCAAACTTCTAATTAAACTTTTATTATTACAGGATGAAAGCTCTTCCACTACCAATCTTTGTGTAGAAGATCTTCAGAAAAATACAGATTCAAATAGTACAATTAAAGATAGATTGTCTCAAACTGTTAGGCAGAATACTAAGTCCTTTTTTGACCCAGTTCGAAAATGTAATGGCCAACCTGTGCCCTTTCAACAACCAAAGCACTTCACAGGAGGAGTGATGCGGTGGTATCAAGTAGAAGGCATGGAATGGCTGAGGGTAATGAGTTTTTTGTTGTTTTTTTTTTTAATCAATATTTTTATGTGTGTCTGTGTTGGGATGTGGGGTACTTGCCACAGCAGATGAGAGGATGAATGAAGTTGAAGTTGGTTCTCTTCCACCCTTCATGGGTTTTGGGGATTGACCTCAGGTCATCAGGCTTGCCCAAGCAGTCACTTAGCTACTAAGCCAGCTTGCCTGCCCAAATTTTACTTATTGTGTGTATGTGTTGGCACATGTGTGCCACAGCATTTGTGTGGAGGTTAGAACAACTTTGAATACCTTTGTGAAATTGACTATGGGAATTCTAAAGCTCAAACTGAAGTTGCTTGTGCATCTTCACTGGCTGTTTTTATTTTAGTTTTGTAAAGACAAGGTTTTGTATAGGCAAAGCTGGCCTGTAACTGCTGAGCCAAGAATGACCTTAACTGTTGATCCCCCAGCAGCTATCTATTGAAGTGCTGGGATTGAAAACATTCATTACTAAACAGACTGAGCTGCCATTTGTGTGTGTCTGTGTGTGCGTGTGTGTCTGTGTGTGTATAGTTATGGTATGTATCATTGTGTGCATGGTACATGTGGGAGATCAGAGGACATCTTCAAGTGTCAGTCCTCACCTTCCACCTTGTTGAAGACAGAATCTCTTATTCTTTATCACTTGTGTACTCCAGGTTGACTAGCTTATGAGCTTCTGGCGATTCTCCTATCTGCGTACCGTCTTCCTGTAGAAGTACATGGATTATATGCACATGTGCATTGTGTCCAGCTTTTGTGTGGGTTCTGGGGATCAAAATTCAGGTCATCAGACTTGTGCATCAAGTGCTTTACCTAAATGTCATTTTTGATACATTATGCTGGTCCTTTCTGTAATAGCTTAGTAGCATGATATGTCACAACTCTGTTACATGTAAAACAAATATTTGTATTTTCTGATGTTTTAAAATTTTTTATTTGTGTGTGTGTGTGTCTGTGTCTGTGTCTGTGTCTGTGTCTGTGTTTGTTTTCAGTGGTCAGAAGAGGGTTTTGGATGCCTTGGAGCTGGAGTTAAAGGCAGTTTGTGATCTGCCTTATGTAGGTGCTGGGAATTGGAACTCAAGTCTTTAGAGAGCAGTATTTGCTCTTAACTGCTGAGCCATCTCTCTAGGTCCTGATTGGTTGATTTATTGATTTTTTTTTTTTGATTTTTAATTGTGTATGAGTGTTTTGCATGCATATATTAGTGCACCCATGCTTGCAGTGCCCACAGAGGCCAGAAGAGGGCATTGAATCCCTTTGAACTGGAGTTAGAGATGTTTGTTAGCTGCTATGTGGGTGCCGGGAACCCAACCTTGCTCTCTTAACTGCTGAACAATACCTCCAGCCCCCTGATTTTTTTTTTTTTTAAGTGAAAATTGTTAGTTAGCACATTTTATAGTCTTGTTAAATACTTCTCATAAGTGTTGTTATAATTTATGGTGTGTGTTGAGTTTGTAAGATTTTTGTATTATGCTTATAAAAAAGCTTTTGTTAATTTAAGAAATGGCTTGCATTCATATTTAAATAGTTTATTCTTTTGTCCAGATGCTTTGGGAAAATGGAATTAATGGCATTTTAGCAGATGAAATGGGTTTAGGAAAGACGGTTCAGTGCATTGCTACAATTGCATTGATGATTCAGAGAGGAGTACCTGGACCTTTTCTTGTCTGTGGCCCTTTGTCTACACTTCCGAACTGGATGGCTGAATTCAAAAGATTCACACCAGAAGTAAGATATAACTCCTGATTTTAATATTATTGTATACATTGTTTTGTTGCATGAATTGAATTATACATCTCTCACATTAATTAAATTGCTTTCTATATACATCACGTCTGAATTACTCAGTTTGAGTATACCATTCTTTTTCTTAAAACTTTTGTGTTTTGAGAATTTCACACCTGAATACTGTATTTACATCATTTCCACTCCTCTCCCCTTCCAACTCTTACCATATCCTCTCTTTTCTACTCCTGAATTTTATGGCCTCTTTGAGGCAATACCATTCTCTATGTTTTTATGCAAGGAAGAGTAGGGATTGGTAATTTTTCCTGAAATATCCTTAGATTGTTTTTGGGATTTCATAATTTGGTTCGTCTGAAACCAATCTCCATGAAAAAATAAAGTCATGTTTATTTTTTTGTTTTTATTTAAAATGAGATCTCTTAGCTCAGCTTATTCTCAGACTCACTGTTTACTTTATATAGTCCAGTCTGGCCTTGGGTTTGCTTCATTTTTACTCCTTTAGACTCTTGAGTGCCCAGCAAATCATGGTTACTCTACATGGTATTTTAAAGCCCAAATACATGCCTTTTATTACCCCATAACATTCCTTTTCATATGCATCAAAACTCATACTGGAATACAAAGATTAATTTTGTTTATAATTCTATCTACAAGTTAAACACATATAAGTAATGTGTACACATGCTGTGTTGTCTACATCCTTGCCTTATGAGAAGAATATATTTGGGAAATAATTTATCTGTTTCGTAAACCTTGTGTGTGAGTGCATGAGTTTGAATCCTCCATCCCATTTCTATGCATGTTAGTTAAATGAGTTGTTAAATTGACTTTGTTCCAGATTTTCCAAATCTTCTTTATATTTTGGTCTTAATATAAAATCTTGTAGATTCCTACCATGTTGTATCATGGAACTCGGCAGGAACGTCGAAAATTGGCACGAAATATCCATAAAAGACAAGGGACACTGCAGATTCATCCTGTGGTAATCACCTCATTTGAAATAGCCATGAGAGACCAAAATGCATTGCAGGTACAGATGGTTGCTTGGTTCATCCATGAATCAGGTTTTGAATTCCAATTACTATTGTCATCCAGTAACATTTGTTTAAACTTGGTGGAAGTAATAGATGTTCTGTGCATTTTTCTCTAGAAACTAGAAGCTTATATTTATAGAATGAATCTCCTAATAGAATTACATCCTTTGGCATTTTCACCTGTGTCCATAATATCATTTAAAGATAGCTTTACTTGGATAGTGTGATGTTTATATTTCCAGAAATAATGCCTATTTCTGTATTTTTATGCAATAAATTAATTTTATTTGGTTAGTATAAAACAGAAATACAGATGAGAGAGTGCTAAATGTGGTGGCACACCTTTAATTCCAGTACTTCGAAGGCAGAGGCAGGCTGATCTTTGAGTTTCAGGCTAGCCTGGTCTATAAATACATAGTAAGTCCCTGTCTCAAGAAATAGAACAGTATTTATGACAACTGCGTGTATGTCAACATAATGTTTTTTGAAAATGCTAATTAATGAATTTGTCTACTAAAAGGTAGGAAATACCTAAAATCAGTGAAGGAAATTGAGGAAAATGGTCTCATTTTAAAAAGGGGTATCAGTCTCAGATGTATGCCTCAAAAAAAAAAAAAAAAAAGTCCTAATGTTGAAATTTTTCTGAACACATACAGGAAATTATGGGTCTCTCACATGACCCCTCCCATTTAAAAAAATAATATTTTTCAGGAACCTAATGTCAAAGTTTGACAAAGCATTAAACAAAACATTAGATAGAAAAGCTACAGATTTCTTTGTCTTAGGAATGAATGAAAATTTCTTAATACATAAAGGCATGTAGATATGTCAAGTGTTGCCTAAGAAGGGTTAGTCTGTTCCAGGAACATGAGTAAACATTGGTTTTATGAATCTATTATCACATTGTGACATCAAGAGAGAGAAATATAATCTTAATAGGTAGTAAAATGGCATTTGATAAACTTCAATAGCCATCTCCCATAAAAGAAGTTTTATCATTAGTGTTGTATTTAGGAAAAAGTTATGAGATTGTTTCTTAAAATTTTTTCCCTCAATTCATTTTCTAGCATTGCTATTGGAAATACTTAATAGTAGATGAAGGACACAGGATTAAGAATATGAAGTGCCGTCTAATCAGGGAGTTAAAACGGTTCAATGCTGATAACAAACTTCTTTTGACTGGTACTCCCTTGCAAAACAATTTATCAGAACTTTGGTCATTGCTAAACTTTTTGTTGCCAGATGTATTTGATGACTTGAAAAGGTAGGTAAGGCAGTTATTTATCTATTTTCTATTTTTTTCAAAACCTTAAAAATTGGTGTTGTTAGTTGAAACTCATTCTTTGGTAGCTTGATTTAGATGACATTTAGCAAATTCTTCATGCGTTATGTTGTATTTTATTTTTAACAAAATATATGTGAAGCACATAAAGATTTAAAACATATTGTTTAAAGGAAAACTAAAAATGTCCCTTAAGGGGCTGCCCAGATGACTCGGGTAAAGACACTGCCGCCAAAGCCTGACTACTTTCTATCTTCAGAGTGCATGGTAGGGGAGGATTGCCTCCTGCAAGTTGTCCTCTGACCTTAATTCAAATGTCATGGCATGTCTGTGGGACAGCCCCCTACCAATTAATCTCTTAAAATACTCTGAGACTTTAAAAATTTATTTTTGGTTTTGTGTATGAGTGTTTTTGCGTGCATGTATGTAAGTACACCATGGGCGTGAGACCAGAAAAGGGCATTAGATCTCCTGGAACTGGAGTTAGGATCGTTGTTATCCACCATGTAGCTGCTGGAAACTCAACTCAGGTCCTGTGCAAGAGCAGCTGTCGCTCTTACTTGCTGAACCATCTCTCTTGCCCCAGATTATTCTTTTTTGAAACAAGATCTCACTTTGTAGCCCTGGCTGGCCTTGAACTCCTAGTGTCTACCTGCTTGTGCTTCCCAAGTGCTGCATTAAAGGTGTGGTCATGGCCCTGGGTTTTTTTGGTTGTTTTAACTTAAAATTTTTTTTTTTCGATTATTATTATTTTGTTATGAGTTGTTTTGATGGTACCTGTGTTGTGCAATGTGTACAGAGGTCAGAAGGTGTCAGATCCTTTAGAACTTGAGTTACAGACTAGCTACCATGTGGGTGCTGGGAGCTGAACCCAGGTTCTGTGAAAGATAAATAAATATTCTTAACTGCTGAACCATCTCTGTCAGGTGGATATTTCAAATTTTATCTTTACAAGACAATTGAAGCAGATGAAGAGCTGAAATATGTTCTTTATCTCATGTAAGAAAACCTAGGTATTAAGTTGTCATAAAATGTGTATGATCAGAGTAAATAAAAAATTTTAAGATTTACTTATTTTTATGTGTTTGTCTGGTGCCTGTGGTGGCCATAAAGGAGTGATAGATCCCCTGGGACTAGAGTTACAGACATTGTGAGCTGCCTCTGGGTGCTTGGGATGGAACTTAGAGTCCTCTGTAAAAACAGCAAGTGCTCTTAATCTCTGAGCCATCTTCAGCCCTCAGAGCAAAATTTTAAACCGTGACTTCTCAATTATCCTAATTCTTTTTATTGTAGAAATTATATTTGAATTATAGCTTATATTAGAAAAGGATTTTCAGAAAATTGTGTCCTCAAAATAGAAAAAGGATCTAACATAAGTAAAAACAGTTCAAATGGAAGTACAGCAAAAGGAAGAGGACAACATTGATTCATGCTTTTTTTGGCATGAAGAAAGAAAGCTAATTGAATGTTTTGAGAATTTACATTCTGTATGCTATTATTAAACTCTGGCATAAGGCCAGTCTGGCTTATTGTGACTGTACACACTTTAAGGGTAAGATTTCTATGTCTTATGTGCATCTGTGGATTAGAATCTCGAGATATTAGCTGTAAGTTGGAATTTTTAAAAAAGATTTATTTTATGTATATGAGTTTCTTGCCTGCTTGTATGCAAGTGTACTACTTGTATACAAACCCACAGAAGTCAGGAGAGGGTATTGGAGTCCCTGGGACTGGAGTTCTGTTGTTAGTCCCCATGTGAGTGCTAGAAACCAAATCTGGGTCCTCTGTAAGAGCAGGCAGTGCTCTTAATAGCTGAGTCATCTCACAAGCCTTGAAAATCTGAATTTTTAAAGTATACATCATGTTTAAAAAAAAAAAAGGCCAGGTATGGTGTTGCAGGTCTTTAATCCTAGCAGGCAAGTTGATCTTTATGAGATTGATGCCAGCCTGGGTCTAAGTAGCGAGTACCAGGCCAGCTGGTATTACAGGGAGACCCTGTCTCAAAAGACCAAAACAAACAAAAACCCAACATACATCATGTGGTCCAGCTATGAGAATATCTGTTTTATATAAATATTGCTTCATAAATATCTGCATGCTAATAACTTTTTAACATGAGAAAGAACTAGGATGTATCTACTTAATGTTATTTGAACTTAAAAACATTTGGGTTGGGTGTAATGGTTCATGCCTGTAATGCTCTTAGGAGGCCAAGGCCAGACTGAGCTACATGGTGAGACACTTAGAAACCAAGAGTTTAGGGTATTTGTTGGTACAGCATTTGCCTTGCATTGAGGAATGTCCTGGTTTTGAAGCCTCAGCATCACACCTATGCAATATGTTCATGCACATACACATAGCAACCAATTGCTGGATTTATTCCTGTAGAGATATACCATATTGCCTTTGTTTTCAAAAATAAAGCTTTGTCACCTCTGTGACTCTTCAGGACTATTTCATAAAGTATGTTCTTTAGACTTGAGAGTAGCTCAGTGGTAAAGCACCCTTGCTTAGAATACTTGGTCCTGGATTCTATCTTAATACCACAAAAATAAATAAGCAAAGAAAAAAATGTTTATTTTTTTCCTCAGAAAAAAATGTTCCCTTTCACATCTCAGTTCTTGATAGTTGGTTCAGAACAAATGACTTGCTCTTTGAATGTATTTTTTCAGTTTACTAAAAAAAATTCATCTTAGTATTTGTTTCATCAGTGTTCTTGCTTCATTACCACACAAATTAAATATAAAGTTGTTGCCAGGTTCCTGTAATCCCAGCATTGGGAACTAGGGACAGGAGGACCAGGAGTTCACGATCATTTTGACTATATAGAGAATTTGAGAGGTCAGTCTGGTCTACATGAGGCTCTACCAAAAAACTGGAAAATTTAAAAAAATATGAAATTTTAAAAGCTGTATCATGTTAGTGTAATTGAATTTGTGTGATAGATTGACTTGTAATCATTTTTCTTTTCCAGCTTTGAGTCTTGGTTTGACATCACTAGCCTTTCTGAAACTGCTGAAGATATAATAGCTAAAGAAAGAGAACAGAATGTTTTACATATGCTGCACCAGGTGTTGATTCTTCTCATTCTGCTTACCATATGCTTAAAAATAAATAAATTATGGCAACTACTAACCATTGCCTTGGAGTAGGGGAAAAAAAGAGTCTGCCTAAATTTATTGTCTTGTTTGTCCCTGTTTCTAGAAGTCATGTGGGGTTTTTTATTTGTTTTTCTTTCTTGCAGAACTCAAGTACTTACCTAAACTTTGCCCATTTTAATGTACATCTCTGTTTTCCCTCATTGATTGGCTATTTTGCTTATAAGCCAGAACGTGAAAGCGTGTGCTTTTATACAGTATCTGCTATTGCTGCTTGTGTGATTGATTTCCTTATGTGGCTGGTGTCTAATCTATTTGTGCTTTATGCTTCCTACAATTCCTATTTCATCCTCCTATCTTTACTTTAGAAAAACAGATTTCAAAGATCTCATGATCTTGAACAGGTTCTTAATTGTGCTTTCATAATTTTATTCAAGTTTGTGATAATTCCTTATTTTGAAGAATATACATGTTGACGAGAAAAAAATAAAACAGTAAAGAAGTGGGAAGTAAAAACAATAATCCTTTCCAAGTCATCATCCTTAGCCATATATGCTAAATTGTACATCAGTGTGAAGTAAAAAAATTTTTCAGTACAGAATTTATTTTAACTGTGGTTTAAAAAAAATACCAGTTTTTCTCCTTATATGTAGATTTAACATTACATTTTAGCAAGGCCTAAGTATCCTTACACACTATATATCCGCAAAATTTATTTATTTCATGTGTATTAGTGTTAGGCCTGCATGTAAGTGCACCATGTCATGCAATGCCTGGTGAAGGTCAGAAGAGGGCGTCAGATTCCCTGATACTGAAGTTATGGATGGTTGTTAGCTGCCATGTGGATGCAGGGATTCAAACCCAGATTCTCTGTAAGAGCAGTCAGTGCTCTTAACTGCTGAACCACCTCTCTAGTCCCATGAAAAAAATTCTTAATGAAAGTAGTTATGTATACACAATTTAGAGGATTAGAACACTTAAGAGCAGAATTGGAAAAAAATTGAGGACTCCTGGGTTTAAGCTTAGATACCACACACAGAAATTGAGATACTAAATTGTGGATCATTTGTAGTTCTGTGAGTTACATGTTTTAGTATCTTTCTCAGTGTTTTATAATGTATGCCAAAAGTAACTTATAATGACTGTGTTGCAAATTCTTTTTCTACATAATTTTGTATAAACTTTTAAGTGGCTTCTTTGTGTATGCATGTGTGTTGGTGAAGTTTTCAAGATTTTAATGTGTAGTTTTGGAGTTTTAGTTGCCCATTGTGTGACATCTGGGGAAAATGACTTACTAAGTCATTGATATAGTGTTCCACCATCATATAATATAGCCAGGTAAAAGTGCCTTTGTGTTAATTCCTTAGGAAATTTAATATAGAATCAAATCAATGAGAATAGGCAGAATATGTGGAATATGTCACTTTAAGGGTACCTCAGAGATAACTAAGTGGAAACCTTTCTATTATGAGTCTTTTAAAGATATTGCTGAGGAGTCATCATTCACTGTCTGATTATACCCTTTGTAGTGGTTATTTCTTGAAGAACCTACTTTTTATTATAATGTACTTAAACCTGAGTATACAAATAATGAACTTTCATATAGTCATCCAGACTGAACAATTTATCAAGAATGTTGACACTTTTAGAATGCCCTGGCATTAAGGAAATTTTGTGTAACATGGATCAAATACACATTTACAGAACTGCTGTGCATTATACCTTTTAATATTTTAATGAATTACCTGTGGAGGGAGTTTTTATTCAAAATAAATATAGTTTTGTGTCTCCAGTATATCTTGTTGGTCAAGTTTAATGTTTTTATATTTCCAAATGTTTTCTTTAAAGCAAGATCTCAGGTGTTGCAAGGTGGATTAAAACTCTTCGTAGCTGAGGTTAACCTTGAACTCTTGATCTTTTTGCCTACATTCCTGAATACAGGGTTTCTTCATGTATGCCACCAAATTTTTTTATGTGGTGTTGGGCTCATGCATGCTAGGCAAGCACTCTTAACTACTATATACCTAACCTTGTCTAAGTGCTTTCTTTACAAAAGGATTTGGGCTGGGCATTATGGTACATACTCTGGAGACAGAGACAAGAGGATCACGAGTTAAAAGCCAGCCTGGCTCGTACAACTCAGTGACAGCCTTTACTTCTGATGTACTTGTTCTTCCTCTTTTTTTTTGTCTGTCTTTTTGAGACAGGGTTTCCCTGTAGCCCCAGCTGGCCTGGAACTATGGAGACCAGACTGGCCTTGAACTCATAGAGGTCCACCTGCTTTTGCCTCCTGAGTGCTGGGATTAAAGGCGTGTGTGTCTTTGCCTGGCTTTGCTCTTCCTTTTCTGTTGCCAAAATACAAATAACATTTCCTTTTTGCCTTTTATTTATTGACTTCTTTACAGTATTTGAGTTGGATCCAGGGTCTTGTGTAAGTCAACAAATACTCTGCCACTAAGCTATGCCTTCAGCCATGTGCCTCTTTTAGAAAATATGTATGCTAATAGATATGCTATAACCATGTCTTTAAATATGTAGCATTGCCTCTTCTAAAGGTTTGTCATTTTAGATAACACCTAACATTTTAATGTTCATTGGTGCAAAAATGTAGAAAAACATCATTATGTTATCATTTTTAATATTTTATTTATTTTTATTTTATATGTATGAGTGTATTGCTTCTATGTGGATAAGTGTACCCATGTGAAGTAGAGCCCACAGAGGTCAGAAAAGGGCTTTGGATTCTCCTGGAACTGGAGTTAGGAATTGAACCTGGCTCCTCTCCAAGAGCAGTCGGTGCTCTTAGCCATTTGTTTAGCCCCTTTTATGTTCTCTTTGATGATAGGAACTTCTTTTAACATGTTTATGGAATATTTATGTTTTCTAGTTAAGAGGAGGTATTTGTTTCTGCACACTTTCAGGAGAATTTCTTTTGTTAAAGATAAAGTGTATAAATCATGTAAAACAATTTTAAGCACTGTTTGTATTCTTTTAAAGGTCTAAACTGAATATGGTGAAAATAGGCTACAGGTGGTATTATTTTCATTGCTGCAGGACTCCACAATTTATTTCCTATTTTTATTTATAAATGTGAAAAATCACTTCTGATAAAGGAAGTTTTCAGTATAAGATGTAACTTAATAAATATTTTTTATATCTCTATGTTGGTTCCCTTTATACTAGTCTAAAACCTTACGTTAAAATTTGTGATCTAGGCTGGTAATTGTGATACCTGTCTTTAAGCTGAGCACTTGGGAGGCAGAAGTGAGCGATCTCTTGAGCTGTTGACCAACCTCATCTATGTAACAAATTCCATGCCATCTGGGACTATACAGTGAGATCCTGTCCAAAAAAAAAAAAAAAAGAAAAGTGGGCTGTTTCCAAGAACTTTTAATGTTAAGAAGCTTAAATATTGCCTTTTTATCTCTGTTAAAGATTATTAGGTTGCATAGTGCTATGGATAGATACTGTTTATCAGTAAGTGCTGATTAATGGGAAGATATGAAGAGGACATTTAATCTTGTCTTTTGAAACTCAGTAGTATAATAGGGAGAAAGGATAAATTGTGGGACTAGTATTCTCTTAAAAAAACAATTAATACTCATACTTACTTGTTTATGCTTACATTTTAGATTCTAACTCCTTTCTTACTGAGAAGACTAAAATCTGATGTTGCTCTTGAAGTTCCTCCTAAACGAGAAGTAGTTGTTTACGCACCACTTTCAAACAAACAAGAGATATTTTACACAGCCATTGTGAATCGTACAATTGCGAACATGTTTGGATCTTGTGAGGTAGTGTGGGTTTGAAATAACCATAAACGAGATGACTCATAAATGAGATAAATTTCATGATTGATGTCAGTCATATTGTCCCCTTATTTTCAGGAGAATAAGGAAGGCCAAAAGCTGAGGATGTTTCCTATTTGTAACGTTTAAGAGACAATCTGTTAAATTATTTGCTTTGTGGTTAGCCGAAATCCTTCTTAAAAATTTAAATTCCTGTATGTCTTAGATGATCCTTCATACTGTAAAACAAAAAAAAAAAAGAACAGACTCCTGTCTTAGGATTAGCCTGCTATCTCTAAAATGGATCCTGGGAAGTTTTTTGTTTGTTTTTTTTAAATTGACATCTATCATTTGTACTCAGTAACAGGTTTCACAAAGATTTTCATTCAAAGGCCAGGCATGGTGATGCATACCTTTAATTCCAGCATTCAAGAGGAAGAGGCGGGCAGGAGCAGGGGCAGGCAGATCTCTGAGATGAAGGCCAACCTGGTCTACATAGCAAGTTCCATGCCAGTTGTGGCTATATAGTGAGACCCCGTCTCAAAAAAAGAAAAAACTCACAGATTTTCATGTAGATATATCATATACTTTGGTCAGATTTGACAATTCTGCTTCCTATGTCCCACTTCCTTACAGCTCCCAGAAATCCACCCCCACCCCACCCCCCCTTTAGCCACAGCTGGTCTGGAACTTACTATGTAAACTGGGCTGGACTTAATCTTACAGCCGATCCATCTGCCTCCTGAGTGCTGGGATAAAATGCATTTACCACCCCCTGCCAGGTGCTTAGAAATCCATTTTAAGCAAGCGTGGAATCTTTGAGAACCACTATTCTCAAAGTTTATCAATTAGATCAACCCGCAACAACTTGTCAGTAACCAAGTGGATTCACAGAAATACTCATGCAGTACCCACTGTATTAAAGGAGTTGGAGTGGGGATGGAGAGGTGGTTTACCTGTTAAGAAAACTTTCTGCACTTGCATAGGTCCTGGATTCAGTTTCCAGTACCCACATGGTGGCCAACAACCAGCCATATGTGATCTGGTACCCTCTTCTGGCCTCTGAGGTCATTGCTCACACTTGGTGCAGTTGTCTACATATAGGCAAAATAGTTGTGAACCTAAAAATAAAAATAAATAAACTTAAAAGAGTTGGAATGAGAAGTATAATTATGTCACAAGATTAGGAGGCTCTTAAAAGTTTAAAACTCTTAAGATCTAAAAGTTAAAAAGTTTTCCTCACTGAACCACTTTAAGGTACTTATTTTGAGGTATCCTCATTAATATATTATTTCATCCACCATTTTCATTTGACTAGATTTTCTATAAGTTTCTGGTAATTTTGTCTTTGGGAAATATTAAACTTAAATGTCTTTCTTTAAATGTTATAAATCATTTGTACATAAAAGTATATTTAGAACTTCAGGGTGTGAGTTTTTTAAAAAGATACGCCTTTCTTGTGTTCCATTTTAGAAAGAAACAGTTGAACTAAGTCCTACTGGACGACCAAAACGGCGAAGTAGAAAATCAATAAATTATAGCCAAATAGATGAATTCCCCAGTGAATTAGAAAAACTAATAAGTCAAATACAGCCAGAAGTAAACAGAGAAAGGTATGTCTTTAAAAGTAAATTTGGGTATTTAAATTGTGTTTTTTCCATTTGTCATACTTGTTACACTTAATGTTTTTGGTAGAACTGTGGCAGAAGTGAATGTCCCTGTAGAATCTGAAGTTAATCTGAAACTGCAGAATATTATGATGCTACTTCGTAAATGCTGCAACCACCCGTATCTGATTGAATACCCCATAGACCCTGTCACACAAGAGTTCAAGGTAAATACCATTGAATAATGAACTGTTTTGTTTTCTGCAGTCTTTTAATTTGAGGCAAAACATTTTGTTTGATTTAAATATTATGCTGTTTTCTTTTGAGATTTTATTTCTTAATTATGTGTATCTGTGGATTTGTATGTGGTATTGTGCATGTGAGTGCAGTGCCTTCGAAGGCTAGAGGGTGTCAGATTCCCTGGAGCTGGAGTTACAAGTGACTGTGAGCCACCAGATGTGGGTACTGGGAGCATAATTTGCTCCTCTGCTAGAGAAGTTATGTGCTCTTAGCCATTCATTGAGCCCATTCTCCAGGCCTACCTATGCTATTTTCCATATGATACTATAATACACAGGTAAGCTGTGACAATACCTGCCTCCAAATGTAGAAAATCTTTAATAGGAGTTAGAATTATGGTCATGTTCTGTATGCAGTGCAGCTAATATCTATATATTTTAAATAAATAGGTAAGAATTATCCTGTTTAGTAAAAGCAACTGAATTCTCTAATTCTCTTGCTGAACCTGTGCTTGACAGCAAGCATCTTTGATCCCATCACTGGAAAGGCAGAAGCAAGCAGGTCTCTGAGATGTAGGTCAGCCTAGCCTATATAGCAAGTTCCCAGGACAGCTGGGACTATGGGGAGACCCTGTCTCAGATAGACCCCCCCCCCAAAAAAAAAAAAACTCTTCTGTTCATTTTAGAAAAAGTAGTGAGTTTTTGTTTTGTTTTTTGACAGTCTTGCTATGATATAGACCAGACTGGCCTTGAACTTAATGCTGGAATTAAAGGCATGCACCACCGTGTTTGGCTTATTAGTCACTTTTTCCATAATCATTTTAGTTAATATTTCATTTATCAAAATCTGTGTGTCTACTTATTAAGTCTCAAGCTAGCAAGTGAGGAACCCCAACATTTGTTAGAATTAGGGGCTATTAGATTAATAAATGAGTGAAATTTCATTCTTGGTCAGTTGATAGAATAAAAAAGTGTTAAAAGATAGTAGCTCTTAACAATTTGTTTCATATAGTTAACAGAATGGAAGTATTGACATTTGAGGCCAGATAATTCTTATTTAGGAGGTAACATACTATGTGGCATCAAGCATTTAGTAGCCTCTCTAGCCTCTGGATGCCATTAGTGTGCACTTTCCTGACTGTGATAACCTAAGAATGTCTCCAGAGTTCAATATATCCCCTTAGATGTAAAGCAAAATTGGTTCATTTGAGAACCACTGCTTTGCACTTGATTTGACTAAGGAAGAAGAAAAAATTTGCTTACTAAAATGAAAATAAACAGGCATTTACTGCTTGGCTCAGCCCCTCCTTCCCTTCTGGAGAATTCTACTTTTACTTTCTCAACTCCTAAAACCCTTTGCTTGCTGAAGTAAACCTTGGTTACCTCTTTACTTTGAAAAAAAAAAAAGTACCTCTCTGAGGTAATTTCAACCAAATAATATGTGTGTTTTTTTTGCCCATGTGTTTCTGTTTGTGTGAATGAATGTGTTTGAATGCTCTTGGAGGCCAAAGAGGGAGTTGGATCCTCTGGAGCTGGAGTTAAAAGTGGTCAGAATTTTTTTTAAAAAAACTTACCTTTGAGTGTACGATGGTGCGCACATATATGTGTATGTGTGTTTATGTATGTGCATACAGACTTAAGTGCAATAGCAGGCATGTGGAAGTCAGATGAGAACTTTGTGTATTTGGTCCTCCTTCTGTCTTCATGTGGATGCCAGAGATCAAATCAGCTTGTCAGGCTTGCACGAAAGTGTTTTTATTTCCTGGGCCATCTCTTCAGTTCCTAGTAAAATGCTTCTTTAGCCTTAATAATTTGATTGCTTTCAAATTTGTATGTTTTATTTCATTTCTAATAGCAGTAGTAGCAGTAGTTCTAGTAGCAGTATTCATTTTTTAAAATACTTTTGTTTAGTTTTGGTTTTTGCTTGTTTGGTTGGTTTTGTTTTTTTTTTAGACAGTGTCTCAAAATGTAGTCTCATTATGTAGTCCTGGCTGCTTGGAACTATGTAGACCAGGCTGGCTTCAAACTCATGAAAAGCCTCTTGCCTTCCCTTCCTAGGAGCTGGAACTAAAGGTCTGCTACCACCTCCAGCTTTTTAGCTTCTTTTTTTCTTGTTGAGACAGTCTCAATATGAGGCTAGGTTGGAATTCAGATCATCTTCCTCTGTATCGTTGTAGTGGGATTAAAAGCATGTGCCACCACTCCTAACTCAGAAATCCTGTTTTCTTATGCAAATCTTTTGTTGTTTTGTTTGATACTTTTTTTTTTTTTTAAAAAGGGTCTCATGTGTCCCAAGTTTCTGTCAATCCCTGTATTTAACTGAGCCCAGCTTTCGGTTTCTCATCCTTCTGCCTCTACCTAAGTGCTGGAATTATGGGTATGTGCCATAGTGTATGGCCTTAGAGAGCCTTTGAAAGAGTAGTAGGAAATGTAAACCATGTTTTATGGATAGAGTCATAGTTGTACTTGAACTTCATTTTTTTAGTGTGAAATCATTGGTTTTATTTTTTCTGTTTCTTTTCCTTGAAAAGTAACTTTTAATTTAAAAATAATACTTTTTATAATGATTGTCATGAAAAGTTGTGCTATTAAAAAATTGAACTATTCAAATGTTTTCCATTTTTATAAAGCATATGATTGGTAATTGTGACAGTTTTTTTCCTTTCTGTCTACTTTTAAGATTGATGAAGAACTGGTAACAAATTCTGGGAAGTTCTTAATTTTGGATCGAATGCTGCCAGAACTTAAAAAAAGAGGTCATAAGGTAATATCTTTGATTGGAATTTTGATCATTTAATTTCTTATGAATCAGTGTAGATATTAAGATATATTTAAATTTCAGGTGCTGGTTTTTTCACAAATGACAAGAATGTTGGACATTTTGATGGATTACTGCCAGCTTAGAGATTTCACCTTTAGTAGGCTTGATGGGTCCATGTCTTATTCAGCAAGAGAAAAAAATGTAAGACCATATGTATGAATTTCTTTTTTAATCTTCTGTCATGATCTTTGAAATAAGATGTAAAATACACATACAAATTGACAAGAGGCAGGAGTGGCCAGAAAACTTGTGGAAAGATCAAGAATAAACATTTTAATTTAGTATTAACAATCTTAGTGTTGGATTTTCTTATTTATACATAAACATGTAACCTTCTGGTACTGTGATTTTTAATGATATCCTATTTAATTATCACTGTAAGAATATTAGAATAACTAGACATTGTTTTCTGACGTTATCCCAGCTCTGCTTTTTATTAGGAAAATTTCAAGCATGTAGCAAGTTAGAAAAAATTTTCAGTTAGCTGCTATTCTACTTAGAATATGCCATTGATATTTAACTGTAGTTTTTCATCATAACTATAAGTCCATTGCTTCTGTGCCACATTCCATCTTCATTTTTTTTTGTTTTTAACAGTTATTTGTGTGTATGTGGGCATGAATGTGGTCTGAAGTGTGTGTGGGTATCAAAGGACAATTTTAGGGAATCATTTTATTTTTCTATCATGTGAGTTCTGCTTAATGGATTCCAGGTATCAAACTCAGGTAGTCAGGATTGGAGGCAAGCACTTTTGCCCAATAAGCCATCTTGCCTTCAGTGTTTCTGTGTTTGTGAGTTTTCCTGTACACATGCTGACCTTAAACTTGCAGTATAGCCCAATTTGCCTCAGACTTGTTGCAGTCCTCTTGCCTCAGCCTTCTCAGAGGGTTGGAATAAGAAATGTGAGCCACTACACATGGCTATCTTTCTTCTTGACGCATTTAAGTTATGGTTGGTATAGCTTATTGGTTTATACGTGTTTTACAGTAAAGATTACATATCATGAACAAAAAATATATATTATGGATTTTGACATGATTATATGTTCCATACCACTATTTAGATAAAAATTACCTTCAGCTGAGAAATTGCTCTTCTTTCTAGAGACAGCTATTTCCTCTAATCCTCTACTATTTTCATTATTTATGTGTGTGTGTGTGTGTTTATGATATATATGTTTATTTGTGTGATTGTGCGTGTATTGAGGCAATGGTTGATATTGGGTGTCTTCTTGCTTTTTATCATTTTTTTACAGATAAGATTTCTCACTGATATGAAGCTCACGGATTGGCTAGGTTGGCTGTCCAGTGAGCTCCAGGGATCTGCTTGTTTCTGCTATTCCTTCTATCCCAGCAGCTATTAGAGATGGGGGCCACAACTCAAGTCTTTTACATGGGTGCTAGTGATGTGAAATCAAGCCCTAATCCTTGCTTAGCATGTTTTTTACTAACTGAGCCAGCTCTCTAGCCCAAAATTTTAATATTAGATGTTTTTATTTCAACTTCTTGTGATCATACTGCTTTAACAAAATTAAAATATCCTCTGTAATATGAATGCTTAAAAAGCAGAGTTTACATAAGCAGAGATCTTATTAGCAGTTGTGATTGTTTCCTGGTTCTTTTGGGGAAGCCATTAACATTGGTAATCAAAAACAATCTCCTCTATCCCAGCCAGCCTTGGTTAAAGTTAGTTTTAATTTTTTATTTTTCCTTTTAGATTTACAATTTCAACATGGATCCAGATGTTTTTATTTTCTTAGTAAGTACAAGAGCTGGTGGCTTAGGTATTAATTTGACTGCAGCAGATACAGTTATCATTTATGACAGTGATTGGGTAAGTTAAAAGTACAGCAATATGGTGACTATTTGATTTGAAATGTTTTCTAAAATTTTGACTTATTTTTTATGTGTATGAGTGTTTTACCTATGTATGTAAGTGCACCCTTGTCAAGCAATGCCAGCAGAGTCCAGAGGAGGGCATCAGATCACCTCAAACTGTAGTTACAGATGGTTGTTAGCCACTGTGTAGGTGTTGGAATCCAAGCCCCAGTCCTTTGCAAGAGCAACCAGTGCTCTTAACCAATGAACCATCTCTCTAGCCCCTGTTCTGAAATTCTAATCTCATTAAATAATATTAGATTTTCATTTATCTATTTAGAAAACCACTCAATTTTAGGCAGGAATCATTGTTCTCTGCATGTAAAAGCTTAACTTTGTTCAAAGTTTTTTAGTTGTTTTTTTAAGAAATAATTTATTTATTTTTATTTTACATGTATAAGTGTATTGCTTGCATGTATGTAAGAGCACCTGTGTTGTGCAGTCTGGAGGTCAGAAGAAAGTGTTGGATTTCCTGGAGCTGGAGTTAAAAACAATTGTTAGCTACGATGTGGATGGGACTTGAACTTGGTTCCTTTGCCTGACCATCCAGAGCTCTTAACTCTCCAGCCCCCCTCCGGAGTATTTAGATTTTTAAAAATTATATTTATTGTGTGTGTGTTTGTGTGTTTGTGTATGTATGTTTTTTGTCTGTGTGTGTGAACATGTGTATATGGTGTACCATAGCATGCAAGTGGAATGTCAGACCTGGTACCTTGCACATCTAAACTGGCCTCTGTTTGGAGTATTTAAATAAATTTTTTTTATACCTGATAAGTGTTTCTAAGTAGTAATTTATGAAGCCGTTCTGGAAACCTGCATTGAGTTATGGTACCATTAGAAAGTTTCTCATTGGATTATTTGCACTCATTATTCATTTATCATGTGTTTAAGTTAACTTTAGTCTAATACTGTTAATTGTATTTTCTTGTCAACTTTAAGAATCCCCAGTCTGATCTTCAGGCCCAGGATAGATGTCATAGAATTGGTCAGACAAAGCCAGTTGTTGTATATCGCCTTGTAACAGCAAATACTATTGATCAGAAAATTGTGGAAAGAGCAGCCGCTAAAAGAAAACTGGAGAAGCTGATCATCCATAAAAGTAAATGATTCTTCCTTTTTTCTAAGATTTATTTATGCTATTATGTGTGTCACTGCTTTGCCTCTGTGTATACCATGTGTGTGCCTGGTGTCTGCAGAGAACAGAAGAATGTTTTTCTGTGTGTTTTATTGTTATGGTATGGGTCATTGGATTCCCATGTATATAATTCTTTTTTTTTTTTTTTTTTTGGTCTTTTTGAGACAGGTGGCCTAGTACTTATTATGTAGAAGAGGAAATTGGCCTTAAACTCACATATAATCTGCCTGCCTCTGCTGGGATCAAAAGCATGTGCCACCATGCCCATCCCAGTTCTAACTTTATATGGTACTTCAGGAGTTAAACTTAGGTCCACAGGCTTGGCAGTAAGCTCCTCTGTTGAGTCATCTTGCTTGCCCTGGTATCTAGTTTTGAGGGAAAGGTAGATTATATTGGAGATAGAATTAATTTGTCTTGTGAAACATTTAGTTTTAGAATTTTCAGGGTAGGTAAAATTAGCTTTGTCTTTAAGCTTTTGCCCTAATAAATTTTTACTTGTGCTGTTTTAGAAATTTGATTAAATAAGTTATATTTTGCTTAAAAAATCAATTAGTTTTAGTTCACATAAGTTTTCTCTATGGTTATGTTTTCTCAAGTTCTGTTTTCAGCATTTGAAGAGACAAACTGCATAAAATACTGAAGGATATTTTCATTGAGGTACTAAAATGCATAGATACTAAGTATATAATTTAATAAGTTATGACACATGCACACTCAATGTACCTATTAACTAGATCAAGAGAATGAATAATTTTATAATCATCCCAGAAAGTTTTCTCATATGCCCTTTTCAGTCATTCCCTGTGCTTCACTAACCCTCTAGAGGGCAAACTATTTTGGTTTTTGTTACAGATTAATTTTTTTCTTTTACCTTTCACTTGAGGATATTTTTCTCTTTATTTTTGAGATATATTTATATATTACATATATAAATATAAATATATATAATATTTTGAGATTGATTTCTGTTGTTTGTATTAGGGGACCTTTAGTTTCCCTAAATAGTTCATCTGTTTATGTATTGATGGACATTGGAATTATTTTCATATTGTATTTATTGTGAATAAGCTACATAGGAATCATTGTTTATGTAATTCCTATGTATTTATCTGTTAGGAAACACCATGCCTTTCTCAAGTGACCGCATACCATTTTATACTTCCAACAGAAAGGAACTAGTTTTAGCTCTTCTTCCTTTTTGACACTTAAAAAATTTTTTTAAAAACGGTGAGTTGGCAGGATGTTTCAGTGGGTAAAGGTACTTCCCATTCAGGTTGATGCCCTGAGTAAAGTCCCCGGATACCATGTAAAGATAGTAGTGAAATGACTCCTACAAGTCATCTTCCTACCTCCAAACACTTCGACTACAAAGTAAATAAATACGTAAATGTATATTTTTTTAATAATTATAAACTTCTCATTGGATTTTAATAATACAGTTTTATGTTTATGAGTGTTACATGCATGTGTGTAAGTGCACCATGTCATGGAATGCCAAGGAAGTCAGAAAAGGGGGTCAGATTCCTCTGGAACTGGAGTTGTTAGCTGCCGTATGTGTACTAGAAATCTAAGCTAGGGTTTTCTGCAAGAGCAACCACTGCTCTTAACCACTGAATCATCTCTATAGCCTTGTAATAATATAATTTTAAAGAGAATTTTAATATCCTGAATTTTTTTCTCCTAGATCATTTCAAAGGTGGTCAGTCTGGATTAAGTCAGTCTAAGAATTTCTTAGATCCTAAGGAATTAATGGAGTTATTAAAATCTCGAGATTATGAAAGGTAAATTGTTTTTTCATTTAGGCAATTTTTAATGGAAGACGAATATAAGACACTCCTGTGTCTTCTCAGTGATTTCTTCCTTGTATTTGCCCTTTTCCTCTCCTGCTTGCAGAGATTTGAATTTCCATTCCAGGATCTTTTTGCTGTCTGTCCACTTTTAACCTGGTAATATCTACTTTGTAGGGGTGAATGTCCACATATGGACAGTTATACCATTAGCCTCTTCCCGCTCCACTCGCTCAGTGTAGATGATATATTTCTTCTTGTAAACCTGGACCGCTTTGCCAATTTGCTAACTTTTGTAGTACCCTTGTACAACCTGAATTTCATCATCCTTTTGAATAGGCACAGACTGAACATTGTACTTCTCAGCTCTTTGGAAAAAGGGGAGGACATAATCTTATTCCAGATGCGAGAAGGTGCATTGAAATGCATTTTGCAGTTCTTGCTTTGTTCAGAAATCACAAGGATTGAACTTCATTTTGATGACTGCCACTTCTAGTGATGATTGCAAAAGGGAAGAGCTGTTTATTTTTTGAGACAGGATCTCACTGTGTAACATTGGCTATCATGGAACTTCCTCTGTAGACCAATCTGGCCTTGTACTGGGAGAGATCTCCCCAACCTTCCTCCTGAGTGCTAGGATTAAAAAAGTGTGGGCCACTATGCTGAGATGTCAAAATTTCTTTAAAAAAATTTTTTTTTAATTTTTAAAAATTTATTTTATGTGTGTATTTTACCTGCATGTATGTAAGTGGACTTGTTCTTCTGCAGAAGCCAGAAGAGGGTTTAGGATCCCTTTTGAACTGGAGTTTCATACCCTTGTGTAGCTATTCTCTTCGTACTGGGAATTTAATCTGGGTTCTCTGCAAGAACAGTCAGTGCTCTTAACTAACCACTGAGCCACATCTCTAATCCCTAGTAAACTTTTATAATTTAGAAAAGTGTAATGCATAGTTGTGGTATATTCTGATCTTTTTGAATGTTTTTTTAATAGGGAAATTAAAGGATCAAAAGAGAAGGTGATAAGTGATAAAGATCTAGAGTTGTTGTTAGATCGAAGTGATCTCCTCGGTAAGTAATTTTTAAATACTAACTTTGAAATATACCACAGAGAGTAGTGTAATGAATCCCTGGTCCAGTGTATTTAACATTTAACATCCTTCACAACATTTACTAAGTCCTCTTTTGTCGATACTTTTCTTTTGTTGGAAAATGAAGCTCCAATCTCAGTTGTCATAGCATCATAACCATAAGTACAGTTTATTTGTTGTGTTTTCTAGGGGTGTGAAAATGAAGCTCCAATCTCAGTTGTCATAGCATCATAACCATAAGTACAGTTTATTTGTTGTGTTTTCTAGGGGTGTGACAGCCTTGTGGATTTCTCCCATAAGTACAGTTTTACAAATCTTTCTGTCACAAGTTTAGTGTTATATCCGAGTAATCTTTGCAACAACCAAGGTCCTAAAATTTCTAACAGTGTTAACAGCTTTAACTTATTTATTTTGGGTTTGTTACCTGTTTTTGAGGTTTTTTTTGAGAGAATGTAAGGAAATTCTAGATTCTTTGCTTTACTTATCTTTGTCCAGTTGTTCTAGTGCTATTTGCTTACCTGTTGGTCATATTTGTCAAAAATCAGTTGATTATGAAATTTTTTTTTTTTTTTTTTCCAATTTCAATTCTGCGTACTTTTTCTTTTTTGGTTTTTTGAGACAGGGTCTTTCTGTATTCCCAGCTGTCCTGGAACTCCCTATGTAGGACCAGGCTGACTTTGATTTCAAGGGTCTTGCCTGCTTCTGCTTCTGCTTCTGCCTCTGCCTCTAAGTGCTGGCATAAAAGGGATGTGCCACCATGCCTAGCTATGTATTGATTTCATGCTAGTACTGTACTGTTAGATAACTGTAGCTTTGTGAGACATGTTTTTTTAATTCCTTCTGAAGATTGTTTTAAGGTATTTTGAATTATTGTTTGTGTGATTTTTAACTTAAATAGTTTAGGCAAAAGTGAGACAGAAGGATATATAGCATTGTGACCAAATGCTAAGTAATATTGAGTAGAAACAGTCAGAATTGGGACTTGAGAGATGGCTGAGTAGTTAAGAGCATTGGCTGTTCTTACAGAGACCCTAGGTTCAGGTCCCAGCACACCCACCTAACAGCTAACAATATTCCTATCTCTAGTTGCAGGGAATTTGATGGTTTCTTCTAGTCTGCCTGGGCATTTCATGACATTAGAACTCTTATAGATATATAGGCAGAACACTTGTAACATAAAATATAAGTAAATCAAAACAAAACTTTAAAAAATCAAAGTTTTAGAAAGTATTTAAGGATAGGTGAACATTTGTAAAGGTGAATATAATTCAGATTAATTGAATAAAGGAGAACTAGATGTTTGCTTTATCAAAATCTTAGTTGGTATTATAATTCTTAAAACTGCACATAGGGAAAAAGTTCTTAAACTGATAAAGGATATCCATGTAGGAAATTACTACTAAACTAAAGATTAGAAAAGGATAATAGCTGTCACTTTTTTAGTGTAGAAGGAGGTCCTAAATTATAGTAGACTATAGTCTAGAGGAGTAAGAAATAAGAATTGAAATTGCCCTCAAGAATGGGATTATAGGTGTGTGCTACCACATCCAACAGGAAAAAATTGTGAACTAAAATACAGAGCTCCTGGGACTGGAGAGATGCTCAGGGAGTAAGAACAGTTTCTGTGAAAGCATGAGAACCTGAGTTTAAATTCCAGATTTGGATGCACACATGTTTGTAACCATAGCATTACAGAGAAAAGGTGGAGACAAAATTGCTGGTGTTTGCTAGCCTTCAGCCTCGCTCCAGGTTCTACCTCAAGGGAATAAACCAGAAAGTAATAGAGATGAACAGTGGATACCCAACATCTTCCTCTGACTTACACTTGTGCTTACTGGAGCATGTGCATGTAATACATGCACACACACCTGTGTATTCAGCACAGAGACACAAAATACAGGGCTTACTATGGAAAAGACTAATAAATTTTTGTTAATGTCAAATAGTTCTGTAAACACATGATACCATAAACAAAACCTTTTTACTGATTCTGAACGGTTATAAAGCTGTCTTTTTCATGTCTTCTAAGCATTTAAAATGATCATAATTGTCCTTTTTCAAATATTCTGAGACCATAGTTCAGATTATTATTCTGTCTATATCTTTGTATATGTGTATCTTAAATTCAACAGAAGAGATTTTGACTAGTAAACTGATACTTCATATTGTTTCCTACGTGTAATTGGATCCTAATAAAAGCAGAATGTCCCATGTTTCTGTGTGTTTTTATACTGAGACATATCATTGAAAAATCTTTTCTGATTACTTTTTAAAAAGGATCTGTTCTAATATTTCTCTCTCAGATCAAATGAAGACCTCAAGATCAATTAAAGAGAAAACAGGGATATTCAAGATACTAGAAAATTCTGAAGATTCCAGTGCTGAATGTTTGTTTTAAATTGGAGCTAAAAAATTGATTTTAAAAATTCGTGTTTACATCTGTCTGGTTACTTACCTATTGGTTTTGAAATCCAGATTGTTCACTTTATGTTTTTTGGATTATATCAGTTTATATAATGTAACTAATAATGTTACATACTTGAGGTGATAATTTCCTGAGTTTTTTATTAAGAACAAAATGGCTATTAAATTTAGATTTTCAATAATTTTTGAGATTGGGTAGTACTTTTGAGTATTGTCTAATGTGTACTTACCCATTGCCAGATTTATGCAGTCTTCCTGTGGAAGTTTAGTAAATATTTTCACCTTCCTTATAGTGATGTAATTCATGGGGTTTGGTACTTCAGTTGTGGAGTAGGGTTTTGATAGAAGTCACTGATTAAAATTGTGCTTTCTATTAGTGAAGTAAGAAATTGTAGAGGCAATAAAATGGTTTACCAAATAAATGTTTATTATAATATGATCTCACAAATTATTTTGTCAGGAAATTTGTAGTTTAGTGAAAAAATAATAACAATAGGCTTGATTGATACTGGGATTCAACATTGTTATGGTACTTTGCTTTATTCACTAGACTTAATGTAAGCGTATCATAAAGGTTTCAGCCAGAAAAGGCTCAAATTGTACGAGCTTGACAAAAACCAAGAATTTGGGATAATAGTATATTGTGCAAAGTGGGACTAGAAGTTGAATGGAGGAAACTGGAAAATTTAGAGGTATGCAGATGCAACTAGAAAGAAACGACACCTAGAAGTATAAGAAACTCAGTCCTGATTGGGGAGCATAACAACCACAGAGGGAACGATTTAGGCCTTGAATTAAAACAAAATAACAAAGAACAAAGAATTTCTGAACATACTGTAGCAGAGAGAACAAGCTTATAGAATCTGTTACTAAATTTAAAATTTCTTTGTGTTTGTGCCTCCACCATGTATGTGTGGGTGCTGTGAAGGCTAGAAAAGGGGTGTTGGATAGATTTCCTGAAGCTGTAGTTAGGAACCTCTTGAAGTGGGTGCTGGGAATCGAACACTGGTCTTTTAGAAGAGCAGGTAAGTGCTGCTAACCACTGAGCCCCCTCTTTAAGTCCCTGAATCATGTATTTCTCTACTGATTAGCATGTTATGGAAAATTGTTATTTACATATTCAGGTGATAGGGCTTTAGAATAGTGGAACTAAAGCTCAGAAAAGGTGTTTCGAGAGGGAATTTGATCATAGAAAAGATCTTTATAAATTTCAAGTACTTTTTATTTGGTAGATAATGTTAGTTGTTTTGCTTGAGATTCATGGTTACAACTTCAGTGAGTTGCCCAATAGTTGTGTTTTTTGTAGTGTCTTCTGTTTTTTTCTGTTTTTTTTTTTTTTTTCAAAGAACTTAAATTTTTATTAGTATGTATTAATTGTACAATATAACAGTTCTAATGACATTTCATTCACATATATAAAGTATGTATGACATATGTGTGAAAGCGTGAGTGTGCCTATGCTATGGCATGAATGTAGAGGTAAGAAGGCAACTTTCAAGTGTTGATTTTTCTGCTTCCACCTTTATGTGGGTTCTGAGGATCAAATTCAGGCCATCAGCCACCTGCATCAAGCGCTTTTACCCATGGATCTGTATCTCTATGTCCTGTAGTATTTTCTTCTTTATTTATTTTTATGCGTGAATCTTGCCAGCATGTATGTAAGTGCATTCATACTGTGAAATACCCACAGAGGTCAGAGAAGGTGTCAGATACCCTAGAACTGGGGTTATAGAAAGTTGTAATTGTGTGGGTGCTGGGAACTGAACCTGGAATCTCTGCAATAGCAACCGGTTGAGGGAGGAAGGAGAGATTTTTAACACCAGTGATTTTTGAAAAAGCCATAGGGAAGAAGTATAAGTTTACTTATACAAAAAATACACATATAGATGATTAGGCTATTGCCATTGATTGCCTCCCAGAACTTGAAGGTAAGACATGCTGAAGATACCACACATTGGTCACAGGACTTAGAAGAATTATGCTGGAACTTATTTGGACGACACCTCTCTGAGTAACAGCTCTCAGTATTGGATGGTGCTATGCAAGCTCCCAAGGTAGAAAACCAATCAGTAGTTCTACTCAGGTGTAAAGCTTATGAACCACAACAATGACCCATCTAGCAAAATTTCCCTAATGGTGTAGTAGTGGCAAATTTTTTTTATCTTGGAGGTTACCAACAGCTATCTGATAGGCATGCTTAATAGGAAGAAATTTGTACCTGGTACTGTAAACTTAGCCAAATACCACTGGATGAAGATGTGATTGATTCTAGACAACCTACTACTTCCATTCTCCTAAAGGAATATAATTTCTGAGTTCTAAATATCCAGACACCTACAAAAAATTAGCTCTCATCCCTCATCAGAGAGCTGCTTTTATAAAAGATGGAGACTGTTAACAGAGATCTACAATTGCCCATAACTCCAGTTCCAGGGGATCTGACCTCTTCTGACCTCTGTGGGCATTTCCCAGCATGGGTGTACTTATATATATGCAGGCAATATACTCATACACATAAAATATTAAACATTCATCTAGCAGTCATGAAAAAAAAATTTTTCTAGTGGGGGAGGAATGGGTATTACTATGCACATGTAGAGGTCACAGGATAACATGGGAGTTCTCTCCACCAGGTGTGTTTGGGAGATGGAACTTGGGGTCAGGAATGTGTGCCTCTACATTTGTGGAGGTCAGAGGACAGCTTGGAGTTTGTTCTTCTACCATGTAGTTTGGGAAAATGGAACTCAGGTTCTCAGCCTTGGAGACAAGGGCCTTTACACTCTGAGCTATCTCGTTGGCCTGTGTCCAGATTTTTCCATTTTAAAATGATTACCTACAGATTTAAGAACCTTAAAAAATGTCATGATGTTTTGAATAAATTTATGATATGTGTTGGGCCACATTCATATCTGTCCTAGACTGCAGGGACCCCTAATAGAGGATAAAGAGAATACCTTGTGGTATTCTGCTGGGATTAAGGACAATTTTGCCCTAGGAGTTTGACATAAAAAGATTCATGAAGGGATGCTGACAGGAAGTTTTATAGAAATCACTGGAAATAGGCAAATACATGTTTGTGATACATATACACACATATGCTTATTTAAAAATATTTTTATGTGTATGAATATTTTGCCTATATGTAAGTGTTCTCATGTGTGTTTGTGGAGAGTTATAACTGGGTATTGGATCCCTAGAACTGGAGTTACAGACAGTTGTTAGCTGCCATGTGAGCGCTTTAGAAAAACAACATGTGTTTTTAACTCCTGAGCCTTCTCTCCAGCCCCTGTCATACACACACACACACACACACACACACACACACACATATGCTTTCCATTCTATTTTGTTAACATAGTGGTTGAATCAGCTTCCACCAAGTCACACTGGCTGGGTAATGGAATCATACCAGTATTACTTTATTAAGAAGGAAAAAAAAGGAGAGGATATTGGCTAAGTTAGAAGCAACTGCTCCAAATATTCTCTGGGAGACCTGGATGTACCACCTTCAAACATATTTCTTTAGATTATTGGTTACCATATAGACTCAGAAGTAGTCTTTATCTTTGATTTGGAAGTTTCAGGATTCTTTGAAAACGCTTTTTTTTTTTTTTTTCCTGTTGTGCTGTTATGAAATTCCAAACTAAGTTGTATTTTGTTGGCAGGTTATTGCCATATATTATGCAGTTTTATTGTCTGTTACTCTCCTGAATCTCCCATGCTGTTATAGATTTTTTTTTATATTTAATTTGTTATTTCAAAGAAAATATTGAAAGAGAGAACTCATCAATTGAGTCAGCTATCTCTACCACCAAGATCTATGTCTATTTATTTATTGTGTGTATCTGTGTGTGCTCATGTGTGTAGGTGTTCCTGGAAGCCAAAAGAAGGCATCACATTCCTTGAGCTGGAGTTATAGTTGTGAGCTGCCTGACATAGGTGCTAGGAAGTGATCTCTGGTCCTCTTCAGAAGTGGCAAGTGCTCCTAACTGCTGGACCATCTCTAGCCTCTCAAAGATTTATTTTATATATCAGAATAATAAGTCATTTTATTGCATAAAAATTTGGAACAAGCACAAAATAAGAAACATGCCTTGTCATAATTGTAAGAATGGTTAATACAAATCCATCCTCAAACCTTAGTGGCTTAAAGTGTTTATCTCATGACTGATCATAGTCATGAGATAAACACTCATTGGTTAGTAAGAGCTTTCTTGCTCTTGTAGGATTAGTTCAGCTGCCTTGGCTGCACTCATTGATGTTCTGTGGCCAGCTACTATTCAGATTCTCTAAGACTGCTGAGAAGTAATCCCCATCCTTCTAGCACCAAAAAGCAAGCTTTGACATGTTCCTAGTATATAACTAGAAGTACTTTCCAAGCCTCTGCTTTCATCACAGCCAGTTCCCTGTGGGCTAAAAAAACGGCAGAAGCATAGTCTCTTACGGTGGGATGACACTGCAAAGTTGATCCCCATTGTTGTGGGTACAGAGAGATGCAGAGGCTTCATTCAAAATGTAAACTAGGCAGAGGAGGTCGGCAGTCCCGCCCCAAGAATGAAACACTTAAAAACCTCAATTCCAGTTGAAGGCCTTGATGTAACAATGTGATTCCTCTGGTTGGTGGTGGAGAGGAATCTCATTTTGACACTGTATGCTTGGAGGGCAATGGTCAGTGCCATCTTGAGTAGATAACTTATTACCTAAAAGTGAACTACCTCAGGGAACTGAAAATGGCATAAGCACAATTCACATATGCTGAATTTAACCTGCCCCAGGGTGAACAATCAGCTCTGGGGGCAGGGGAGAGCTGGAAGATGAGAGGACAAGTTGAAGACTTCAGGCCACAAGACACTGGTATGGGAGGTAGTTCCACTGTGTGTGTGGTGAGTGGGGAAAGGGCAGGGAAGATGAGACAGCTCTCATTGAGTTCCATAGCTCTGTGACCAGTCCTCTATGTAACTGAGGTTGGTCTTCTGATACTTCTGCCTCCACCTTTTCAGTGCTGAGATTATAGGAATGTACTACCATACTTAGTTTTATGTAGTTTTGGGGATCCACCCAGGGTTTTGTGCATGCTAGACAAGGATTGAGCTACATTCCCAACCCCATGTTTTTGTTTTCATTCTCTTATATTTATCTAATTAAAAAATTATATTTGTATTTTATGTGTATGAGCATTTCCCTGCATATGTAAGTATACTCATTTTGTTCAGTGCCCACAGAGGCCAGAAGAGGGTGTTAGATTCCCTGAAACTGGAGTAACAAATAGTTGTTAGCCACCATGTGGGTGCTGGGAAATGAACTGGGTCCTCTGCAGGAGCAGCCAGTGCTTTTAACCACTGGGGCATCTTTCCAGCCCCTAGTTTTAAAAATATTTTTATTACATTTGTTAAATTTGTTTGTACATGTGTATATGTGTCATGTACACATGCCACACTGCACATGAAGAAGTTAGAGAACAACTTGCTGGAGTCATTGCTTCCACCATGTGAGTCCTGGGGATCAAATTCAGGTTGTCAGGTTTTGTTACCATCTAGGGGTCTTTACTGAGTTCATTTTCTCCACTTGTTATGGGAATTACCCGGAGGCTGACTTGGCCCATTGAAAAAACTCAAACCATACTTAGGAAGAGGAGGCAATTATTCTTTACTACAGTCTAGGGCCTAGTCCAAGCTTCTGCTCCACAAACAGACCAGGACCAGAAATACAGACAGGTTTTTATCTTTTTCAATTTATCCCTTGGCAATAATCTTATTGGTGGATTTGATACTTTCAGCACTAAAGTATACCTGCCCCTAAGGCTATTAATAGGAAATTTGAGCAGCGTTTTGCAAAAAGATACTTTGGTGAAGTTTGGGGTTGTAACATTTCCTAGTAACATGGTGATTCCAATGTAGTCTTACGTATTCTAACAATAAAACATTGTAGCAGGTGTTTCCTCAAAAACTACCACAAGAAGCATTTTTCAAGCTGCTTACCAATTGCAGTTTTTGTGGTATCTGTTTTGTCTTATCTCAGCCTGAGACTGAGCTCAGAGTGGCCTTTATGATTTGTGTACAAGTGGGAGCTTCCAAAGTCCTGTTTCTTTGACATACATTAACAAGCAGGCAACAAGTTTTATTCAAAGTAAAGAAACACAAGCAAAGAAATACACAAACACACACGGGGGGGGGGGGGGGGGAGACTGACTCTCCACAAAGGGAGAATGGATGCAGAAACAGAAATAAATCCAAAAGTCCTTTGGAGAGCCTTGGACTCTTAAATGTTCTGTTGGTATTGGACAGGATCCCTCCCTAATTTTGAACTGGTCCACTTAATGAAGAGAGGGCTGATAGGCTCACAACTCCAAGCTGAGATATGTCCAGGACTGGACTTGGGCTGGAAGAGATGTCCTGCTGGCAGGAGAAAAAGCCCTTAGGCCTTTTGTTTCATATTGAGAAAGAAGCTGGTTTGCCACCTGTATTACATCTCTCAGGGATCTGCCTAACTCAGTCCCTTAGCTTGGCATCAAGCACCTTCACCTCCTGAGCTATTTCACCAGCCCATATTTATTTAATTTCTTGTTTTCAAACTTTCTCATTATTGGGAAATACTTTTCTTTTTTTTCTATTTAATTATTTTTAGTTTTTTTTCTATTTTCTTGCTATTTCCTCTTCATTTCTATAGCTTATCTTTTCACTCCTCCTCCTCTCTTGTTTAACCAGGCTTGTGCTCTTATAGTTTTCCTTTCCTTTCCCTGCCTTCTTTCTTTAGGGTATTCATTTACTTCTGCATTTACCCTAAATGATTTTAAGTCCCAAATACATTGCCTTATTTTACCATTTTTTATCTTAAATAAGTGCATTTTAATCAATTTTAAGTATATTCCTCTATCTTGTGTGGTTTGGTATTTCTGCTAGAATGATTCTGTTTTCTCCTCTCAGCAGTACCGGGGACTGAATCCTTGCAATTAGGCTACTCAGACCCACAAATAAAAAGTGATATCCAGACCAACAGATGTGCAAATGTCAACACAGAAATACAAGAAATATGAAAAAAGGGAAATGACTCCTAAAGGATCATAATTCCTCACCTAACTGAATAAAATTTACTGAAATAGGTGAAATACTAGATGGAGAGTTCAAGAGTTTACTAGTAAAAATAATGACTTCAAAGAAAATACAGATAAGCGGATGAATTCAGTCCAAGACCAAGAGAGGAAAGTCAGTAACATGGGTAAGAGTCAGCAAAGTGTGTAAAAAAATCATCAAGGTGGCCTGGAGAGATGGCTCAGCAGTGGATGCTCTTACAGAGGACCTGGGTTTGGGCTAACAACCAATTCCAGGGGACACGGTGCCCTCTTCTGACCTCCATGGGCATTGCATGACATGCAGCCAATACATTCATAAAATAAAGAACAACATTAAAAGAAGAAAAAAATCAAGGTGAATAAAAAGTAAGCAATATGAAGAAAAATAGCAAGAAAATAGAGATTTTTGAAAAGAAATAAGAAACTGAAGTAGAAATGTTGGAAATGGGAAAAAACTGGGCGTGGTGGTGTATGCCTTTGATTCCAACAGGAGGAAGCAGGTGATCTCAGATTGAGGCTAGCCTGCTCTGTATAGAAAGTTCCAGGCCAGCTGTGATTACAGAGAGACCCTGTCGCAAAAAAACCAAAAAGACCCAATTAATCTGTTGCCTCCAAGAAGCACACCTTATTGGAAAAGACATCCTTAGACTGAGGGTCAAAGAGCGAGAATCAGGCAAATAGAAGCACAAATCAAGCTGCTGTAGTTACTCTGATTTCTGACCAGATAGACTTCAAAGTACGTCAGAAATGATAAGGCTACTGCATTTTAATACAGGGACCAATTAACTGAGAAATTACAACAATTAAAAATATATATGCATTGAATGTTGAGGCTCCAGTTTTCGTAAAGCAGTAATGCATATAAATGGTCAGTGAGGTCTTCATAGAATAACAGTGAGGAACTTCAGTATCCTGTTTCATCCTCAGGTAGCTCACCCAAACTAAAAATCAACAAAGAGCAGAGTTAAGTTATACCATAGAGCAAATGAACTTAATGGATTGTTCATTTAACAGATATGAATACATATTCTAAGCACATGGAACCTTTTCTAAAGTCCCATTATATGCCATGACACAAGTCTTAACAACATGAAAGGATCAAAATAATTTATCTTATGAGATTTTCCTGGAAGAAAATCAATAGGAAAATAAACCACATAAACTATGCAAATACTAGATGAAACAACATATCTTTTTTGGCATTCCAACAAAACTTTAATTATGAGCAACCAAATTAGATTTTTCATGTAAGTGGAAAGTATTGCAAAATGTAACTTATTTTTCAGTCTTTTAAAACCTAACTCCATTTTGAAAATGATGGAGGTCAATGGTACATCGCTGCTTACTATCCATTAGCCAGGATGTCCCTAATGATGGGACAGCAAAAGAGACAACTGAAATGGTCAAATCTAGATAGTTATATTAACACTGACCAATCAGTAGCCCCAAGTTCACATTTATTACAAACTGGCTGCTACCTAAGAGTTGTCCCTTTTAGGCTAAAGAACTCTAGGAATGTCTTGCCTTCGAGATACCCAAATATAAATCAAAACTCCCTGTCTCTACATGTGTTAAGTACACAATACACAGTTTTCCCAAAACAGTCATATGCACATTACTAATCATAAGCAATGTGCATAATTCACTTCTCAGAATATGTACTGAGGTTCTGAAGAAAAGTGATTCAGTAGAACTTTCTTGTGGTCAGATGTTCCTGGTCAGTTTAACTAGAGGATAAAATGGTCTCCATTTTTGTCCAGCAAGAGAGCCTATGCTGGTTAGCTTCAGTTGTCAATTTGACAGACGTGGAAAGAGACACCCTCGGTGAATTTTCTCTATCAGATCGGCTCACGGGGATATCTGTGAGTCATTTTCTTGATTGTTGAGTGATAAGGGAGGACCTATCCTACTGTGGGTAGTGCCACGTTGACTTTTGGAGGTGATTTCACTCTTAATTGGAGATGGCTTCATCCCTTGGTCAGAGATGACCTCAGGTGGGCAGTTCTCATTACTGCCCGGCCTGTTGCCCTTATAGTCTCCTTAGTAAACCTGTTTTCTTCCTACAAAAAAGAAGAAAAAAAGGCAAAACAAAGAGATGACTTCATCCAGATATTGGCTCCTCCACTCCAGCCACACCCATGGACTGCCTCTTCTTAAAGCACACATAGAGCAATGGGCAATTCTGCTTAGGGATACTGTTGTGTTCCTGAGTTTACTGTGTGCTTAGCCTATGATGCTGCCAATATGTACAGCTCTGTAAGTTATATGCCTAGAAAAAAAGTCTTAGAGAGGTTTGTTCTTGACTGAAAATCTGTTCCCTCCAAATACCTACATTGAAATCTAATCCCCAGTGAACTGGCGTTTTGAGAAGTGCATTCTTTGAGAAGTGATTGACTTTAATGTCCTTATGAAAGGTGGCATGGGGAGCTCCTTTGCCTCTTCTGTCACGTTAGGACACAGGAAAAAACAAAGAACAAAGTAAAAAACAAGACAAAAACAAAACAAATTTCCACAAAACAAAACAAACCCACCCAAAAACCCTGCTTATGAAACAAGCAGTTAGGTTGTCAGGTCTGCTGATGCCTTAATCTTGAACCTCTCAAGCCTCCAGAACTGTAATAAATAAGTTTAGGGTGTTTATTAAGCTTTTTTTTTTTTACTGTTGTTTTTACATGAGTCTAAATGGACTAAGAGAAGGTTAATATTGTTTGATCATTATTGCTTTTCCTAGGGAGCACCTGATTCATATTAACCCCCTGATATGCCAAAGAGAACCACCTCCTTTGCTTTGCTTTCCTCCTATCTCCTCTCCAGATTTCACTATAACCCTGTCATGAATCTCTAATCATAACTATTTCTTCCCCTTAGTCATATAAAGAAATACCATATGCACACACACAGAGTATATATGTAAACTAACATATATATGTAAACCTCCAATAATGTAACATGATGCTGGATTTTCCATCATGACTTATGAAATACACTGAGACATTATTGTCAGATTTCTATTTTCAGCTCATAACTCTGCCATGATAATGTTATTGGTGACCAAAAATAGAAATATCTGATTCCTTTTATTTACTAATGTCATGCAAATGTGAAATTAGTTATGGACAAGCATAAGATTCCGTGTACTTTACTATATTTCCTACTTTTTACTATCATGAAATATTTTCTATGTTTTGGAAGGCTTATATTTTACTTTATAAAAGTCTCTTTATTACCCCACAGTTTCCTTTAAAATGCATCAATCTGTATTGCTCATGTTTTTTTCTCTTTTGTATTTTATAGTGTGTGCAAGTTTGCTTTTGATGCAGCTGAATTCCAATGACTTTTGAGTCTGTAGACTTACCTATCTGCTTCTTGAACTCCAGGAGACAGTATTTTCCTGTCCTCCTAACTCTAAAATCAGGTAGCAGGCAATGGGGATAAGTTTCTGTAATCCTAGATCCTATAGAAATTATTCAAACTGGCCAATTCTGTTTACTCAGTTAATATTATTATCTTGCCTGTCCCTATAGAAACTACAGTAAAGACATTTGTTCTGTTTTCACTTCATTGCTTGTACTTCTGTCTTTCATGTGGCACTGCATTGTGTATTTTGCCTCCTGGCTGTTGGGATCTGTGAGTGAAAACAACTTTCAGTGTATTCATTTCCTTGTCTGTTGTTAAATGCTACAAAATTGCTATTAACCAGAATGCTAGACAAAATTCCATGGTAATTCAAAGCTGACCCGTGCTGACAGTCCTCCTGCCTTTTCTCCCACAGTATTGGGAATACAGGTGTTTGCCAGCAGGCCTGGCAAAGAGAGAACATTTGGATTTTTTCTCTACAATGTTCTTATCTTTTTCTGTTTTCTTTGTCTTATTTCACTTTCTACATTTTCCAGCAAAGTTGATGGCATCTTGCCTGGCTCTTAGTTTTGTGGTTTTTCTTTTCATATTTATTTTCCATGACATACAAAACATTCCCTTCTATTTCAGTATTGCTGTGAAATTACTTTCCCCTATAGGAGTGGGGTATGTGTTTTTCCCAATGATTTTCCTGTATGTGCTGAGGTAAATTTATATTTGTCTCCTTTCTTTAGTTAATAAAGGTAAAGTTGAAGTTTGGATTTTTTTAAACAGTTAATTTACATTTCCCTTGACAGTAATCATTTATGATATTTTATCCTTGTCACACATTGCTTGATTAATAAATGTACTTTGTTAAGAGTTTGTGTGAAGATTGATTATTTATTTTTGAGAGAGGCTCTCCCTGTACCCTCAGCTGGCTTGTAACTTGCTATGTAGACAGAGCTGGTTTCGATTGCCCAGAGATCTACCTGCCTCTGCCTCCTGAGTGCTGGGAACTACGCACAGCTGTGTGAACATATTAATGGGCCATATTGGAATACAGTTCTCTTTCTCTCTGATGTCTTTGCCATGTTTTGTGTCATGGCAATACTGGTGTTCGACAATAAATCAGAAAGTGTTTCTTTTACTTTCTGAGAAGTTGTTGCAAGGAGACTGGCCTTTCTTCTTCTATTTGACAGGATTTATAAGAAAAGCCACATGAACTAGAACTTGACTCTGGGGTCAATTATGATTATAAAATTATTTATTTGACTATCAGGACTTTTAAGATATTCTATTTAATACTGTTTCATTTGTGAGACATTTACTGCTTAGTACATTTTGGGGTCTATCCTCAGTTGAAAAATTGTGCCTGTAGAGAGCCTGTGCTCTCTTGTTCTTTTTTCTTAGGTAATCCCCATTTAGTTCTGCTTGATTTGACTGATTCTCTAATTCACATTGTAGATTATTTTTTATGAATAAGATTAAATTAGTTTTATATTAATTCATCTTCAATCATTGGCATCAATGAGATATGTGGCTGGATTAGTTATTTCATCATTACCAATTGTGAAACTTTCCCACCAGCCACTAACTTGAAGGGAAAGTGCCCTATTGCTCATCAGCACAACTCATGCCTCAGAATGAGTCCTTGGGAGCAGGTTGTGTTGCCTAAACTTTTGTTTTCCTGATTCCAAAGACTCAGTTCATATTGGAGTTTCCTAGGTCCACTAATAAGCAATTTTTAATGTCAGGTGCATGACCATAAGGGGAACTGGAAATTCAGTTCAAAGGCCATCACCAACTCTCATTTGTATGACACCAAGGCTCTGAAGTTACCCTGAAGTCTAACAGCTGCTTTACCCAGAAAGTTTGTGGCTTTGGACCCAACTCAGGATCAGCACAGCCTATTCTGTTTGTAGTTGTGACTGACCTAGACTTCAGGCTGCAGACACGATGTCTAAATACCTGAGACCTCTGTATGCTTCCCTCTCCCACATCGTGTTACTTGGCAACCTGGGCCTATGTCTGTCTCATTCTTAGTCTTGCTCCAGCAAAGATGTTTCAGTACCTTGTCGTCCATAACTAGGTCCATATCTAAGCTACTGGGAAAGATGCCAATAATGGGACTGGCATGTGAAACCCAAGACAGAATTTTAAAGGGATGGTATTGGGATAGGGCTATCTTTCTGATGAAGAGCTTGAGGGTCCCAGTGGCTTCCAGGACTCAGTGAATTGAGCAGAGGTGAGGAATCATAGCCCGAGTCTACTTTCCTCGTTACTGAGGATCTGTGGTTAGTCTAGTCCCTTTCAGATGTCCACACAGTCACAGGGTACTAGATATGAACAGGTCCAGTCTACGAGACTTTCTGCACCATAGTCTAGTTTGCCAGTGAATCACTGCATAATATTCCATTTTAAAATTCAACTATAATTTCTTAATACCACAAAGCAACTTCTTTTATTTGTATGTATTGTTTGTGTATGTAATTGTGCATGTGCATGTGTTTACAGGTGCATGTAGAGGTCAGAGGACAATCTCGGGTATTGTTTCATATGTGCCTTTTGACTTTTTGTTTGAATCAGGCTCTCATATTGGCCTGAACTTCTCCTAGGCCAGGCTAGCAGTCCTGCGAATTCCAGGCATCTGCTTCTTTCTGCCTCTGAATTTGGAAAAACTGAGATCATAGGAGTGTGTCACTATGCCTGGCTTTCTTCTTGGGATTTGGGGATTCCCACTTAGGTCCCCACTATCGTGAGGCAAACACTGTACTGACTGAGCCATTTCTCCAGCCGCCCATGAAGTAATCTTCATCTCTCATTTGTATGTTGGTAGTATGTCTCTATTTTATGTGTTTTTTGTGCATGAGACTCCTCACATATAATATTGTGTTGTTTAAAGAAGAGGGGATTGGAGGCCTGTTGTCATGGTGCACCTCTGTAATCCCAGTATTTTGGAGGCTGAGATAGAAGGACAGTGATTTCAAGGCTAGCCTGGGCTATGGAACAAGGCTCTTTAAGTAAGTAAAAAGTAAATACATAAATGGAGTGAATTTACTCAACAAATAAATTATCTATGACTTTTGTCTTATAGAGTATAATATAATGGGAATAACTTAAGTTATTCCTATTTTAATCAATCCTATATATTACTGTCATGATTGGAGAAAGTAGATCCACTTGAAATGAAAATGAGATTTGTATCATTTGTGTTTACTTCAACAATATTTTAAGAAACATGACCTAAAAGTTTTCCAGCATTTTACATTTTTTTCTGTGTATACATTAAATTTTTAATTGAATTTTTGTGATTTTCATATAATATAGTTTGATGGTATTTAGAGCCTCTCTCCTATATACATCTCTGCCCACTGTCCCCTGCCCAATTTAATGTGCTCTTTCATATATCTAATATAGCCTATAGAGTCTGATTTGTGTTCCAAAATGTCCCTCCGTGTGGTTCCATCCACTAGGCCCACTGAGAATTCCACTCCTGTGAGACACTGTCTCTCCCCCTTCAAACAGCCATTAATTTCCAAAAGTTCCTTAGGTTTGGTTGGGAATTTTTACCCACTTCCCCATGCCTGTGCTAGAATTTTGTCTGGCTTGTGCTTGCATAGGTCTTGTGCATGCTGTCATCATTGCTGTGAGTTCATATGAAAAACTGACCACCTGTCTGGGTAGCCTTCATAGTTCTAGAAGGTTCTATGCATGATCCTTGGAGAGAAAAATAATCAATAATTTTACCCAGATGTGAATCTTGTGAGCTTCAATAATGATTACTAGCTTGGGAAGGTATGGTCACTGGTACAGCAATGGCATGAATGTTATGGGAATAACATTGTAACATTCTGATTGGACTTAAGTCTCACTTCATTGAATGAAGTTCATGTCTGCTGCAGTTAACTGGGCCAAAAACCCATGGCTGGCTAAGTAATATGGGGAAACCCAATACTTATATTCTGTTGAATAGAGAAAGTACTAAACTATCCCTGAGTTCTTGCCTTTATACCCACAGATTAGTGCATCTCTCAACCTCTTCAAAGAAATTTCTTTTTTGTAATAGATAGCTTTTAATACACACTCCACAATTGGTCAACATGCAGAAAATAAGAGACTGTGGAATACTCTACCCTAAAGAGGACAGTATATCACACTCTTCCCCACAAGTTTCAGGCATCTTCTCAGAAGGGGCTGGGGTTGAAAAGAATGAGCCAGAGGTAGTGGACGTCTTCAGTGAAAGAGTATTTGTCTGGCATGACATGACTTTTGTACACATGAGCTCACAGCAGCTGTGACTACATGCACAAGACCAGTACAAGATCAATTCAACCCAAATCCCAGTGGATTTTAAAGCCCCACCCCTTCTTGAGAAGCAATTGATGGCTGTTTGCCAAGCAAAAGTCAGTTCCCTACAGTCATATGATCCAGGAGAGGCTATCCATACTTCAATAGATGGTTCTGCACCCCTACCAGGATCATTAAATGGACTTTGGGTCAAAAAACAATGCACATGAATTTTGGTGGGAAAAGTGGTATGAATTTGATTAAAGCCCATTGTATACGTGTATGAAATTCTTAAGCAATGAAAAAGTAATAAAAACTAATAATTTGTAATAATTAAAAGGGCTTCTAAAGAAGAAGAACTCCAAATGAGAGGGAGAAACCCTTCTTCCTGGAAGTATCTGTGGCAGCTATAGCAATTGTGGAACGAGTGACTCAGGGACAACACCATGATTGGTCAACTCTGAGGATGTACAGTGGACTCTATGCTCCCTGCAAACGATTCCCTCAAGTACAACTGAAAATCCCAAGGGAAAAGCCATGCATTCCCCAGAAGCTGGGGTCATGTGAGCCAAACCCATCTCCCTGAGGAGTGCTCTGGTGGTGGAAGCTGAGAGGCCCTGAATAGTCATGAAAATTAAAAGGTAGAGAGCAGAGCTGGTGTTGCTAATTGATTCCTGCACTTGCCATTTTCTGGCTCTTAGGACAGTCAGGACTGCTGCCCCACTGGCCTCAGAGGCAGGTGTCCCTGATCTCTGCAGGTACCGTATCATATCCCCACAGATTACAGGGATGCTATTTTTACCTGTCATTTTTCAAATTATGTGAAACTTTTAGATATTTTTCTTTGTGGAGACTGTTCTTGTTTTTTTCATATTGTTTCCAATTATTGGTATTTTCAATCTTTTAAAAATTTTAACCTTTTGTGGGATTATACATGGTATCATTCTATTTCTTAATAACATTTCCTTGATGAAAAAATAATGATGCCGATCACTTTTCCATGTGTCCTTTGAGTGCTTTTCTTTGAGAATTGTGTTTTCAAACCTTATGCCACTTGAAGTACAAGAATTTTATTTTGGTTTGTTGATACACGGTATTATATAGCCCTATTTGGCCTTGAAATTGTTACACAGACCTTGATAGCCTTGAACCTGCCCTGTTCTTCCTGCTTCTGCCTTCTGAGATTACCGGTGTGCCCCAAAATGTCTGACTTGAAATTTCTTTGTAATTTTATTGTTGAGGTTTATGTACTTATTACTTCTTTCATTGAGTTATGACCCTTATGTTGAGAGAGGATATTAATCAGAGGATGGACCAGGTACTGGAACCTAGAGCCAAAGAAGATGTGGAGGACATCTCCATGGTGAACAAGCAAAGTTGGTGGCACAGTCCAAAATGGCAAATAAGACACCTACAAGGCAGGTGAGGGAAATGACTTTTGTTTGTGGACCCAAAGCCCATGCATGTCCATGAGAGTATTCGTAAGGGACTTAAAGCCTGGCAAGGAGAGTTGGAGACCAAAGGAGTGATTTTTCATAGATGACTCTCAGACTGACTATCCAGACAGTGTTTTCATCTAAGGGGAACCTGGCAGGGAGCATGAGCCCTTTGTCAGAGTGATGAAGGAATACATAAAGAACCAGATAAGGTTACTGTAGTCCTCATGCCCTGTGGCGGTTTTACTAGCAAAAATAAGAGACTGGCTGTATGTAAGGCAGTATATTAAGTTAGTAAATATATTAAAATACACTGGGAAGGTTTTTCACTGTCAGCAGAGAGAGTTACAATAAAGAAATAGAGAAAACTATCATGAAGCTTGTAGTATTGGATTAGAACATATCAGTCTGAACTCATATATATATATATATATAAATATTAATAAATATTCACACCAATGCATGCATGTTACTGTATACATGCACAAACATATTATTACACTGCTTATGTTTCCAAGCTCTGTTCACTAAGAAGTCTAGAAGTTGTGGCACTCCATAGCAATAATCACACCTAGTGCACAGATCTTGACTTCTAAGCATGTTTTTGGTTAAGAAGAACCAAACTTTTTTGGAGAAATGGCTGCCTGCATAGCTGGGACAGGAGAAGTCCAAGATGAGGCTGGAATATTTTACTATGCTAGAAAGTAAGAAATCCTCAAATACTATGGGGACACATCAAAAGCCATACTGATTAGAAAATAATTTGAGCACCAAAATAACGAGTGACAGTGAATTATAACTCAGATAGTATTTGAAGCAAAGATTTAATAAAGATATAAATAATAGCTGGGCATGGTGGACAGGCTGTTAATCCCAGCACTTGGGAGACAGAGGCAGTAGAATCTGAGTTCAAGGCTAGTGAGGGCTGCATAGTGAGTTCCTGATCAGCCAGGACTACATAGTGACACCCTGTCTCAAAAAAAATAATATATATACATATATATATATATATACATATATATAAGTAAATCATAAGTTTTCTGAAAACAGGATGAGCATGATGAAGAATAGTCATATATTTTCAAATAACCTATGAAATACACACACACACACACACATACACACACATATATATATCTTTACAAATGTAGATGATTGCCAAACTTACCCTCTATTTCTGTCTCCTCTTTCTCATTCTTTCCCTTCCTCCCTCCCTTTCTCCCTCCCTCCCTCCCTCCCTTCCTTCCTTCCTTCCAAAATATTTCCAACTGGAGAATTTAGAACAGTAGTAACTTTATCTCAAATGTTTAAAACAAAAAAAATTTGAATGGACCTACAACAGTCACATGCCCCTGAGCCACCCGGTCCTCATTCCTGATAGCAGAGTAGAGATCTTACTGCAGTCTGAACTCTCTTCTGTCTCTATACAGCCATGATTCTTTCTGTAAAGGGAGAGGGTCTAGTAGAAGCCTCAGGAGAAGAGAGGCTGGAGCAGAGAAATCCATCTCTTAAGAAATAAAATGATTGCTCTAAAGAGCGTCCTGAACTCATTTAACCTGAATAAGCTCATTTAACCCAGTAAAATAACTTATTTATTTTATTTTGGTTAAAGGGCTCACTAACATTTGAGATTACTCAAATTCCAACGTTATAAAACCAAACTTTTCTGACCTCCATTTAATCAGTTGATGTGGCAATATTTTGTTTAGTTAATGTTTATTTTAAATGTCATCAGTTAGGCTGAATTGAGAGATTGGATCACAGCATAGAGAAGTAAATATTGATAAACCCTCAAGCATGGGGTAAAGGGTGAAAGACAGAAGGGACGTGGATACTAGCCTTGGCTCCACCACCTGTACTCTGTGTGCTCTTGGCCGAAGCACTGAATCCCTGAGGTCTAGTATCCTAGAACCCCAAAATGGGTAAAGGAAACTGAGAGAATTCAAGGGGAAGATGGGTGTGAAAACTAAATTATTGGTAAACATGGATGATAAAATATTGAGTTTTGGGTCTTGATGAAGCTTAATATTTTTGTACTATACCTTGTATTTGAAATCATCATACCAATTCAATGTTACACATAACAGCCAAAATATAGAAGGAATTAAAGTGCCTGTGAATACTAAATGGATAAAGAAATTATATTATAGAGTGTGTATATTCAGTATAGTATTATTCAGCCTTATAAATGGGACAGTTATTTCTGAGAGCAAAGATGAACCTGCAAGACATGCTGAATGAAAAGAGTTGGTCACGGAAACAAAAGTACTGTATGAGCTCACAAGCTGAGGATACAAAAAGCTAGTCAAGCAAACAGAAGCAGAGTAGAACAATTGTCTCTGGGAGGAAGCGGGGAGACACAGGAAAGAGGGAGAATTAAGTCATATGCTTCATTGTGTAGTTAAATAGAATGTGTAAGTACAGTGAAAGCATATGGAGCCAAGGAGAGAGGCTAATAGTTAAAAATACTGTACCAGATATTGAAAACTCACTACAAGAATAGTCTTATTCAGTGGCTTTTTGTTGTTGTCACTTAGGTTTGTGTGTGTGTGTGTGTGTGTGTGTGTGAGAGAGAGAGAGAGAGAGAGAGAGAGACAGACAGACACTGGGGAATGAAACCAGGGTCTTGTGCATACTAGGCACACTATCATTAAGTTATATCCCTAGCCCACAGATTTTAGATGTTCCAACTTTGGAAGAAAAAATAACATTTAAAGTGATGGATATGTAACTTTGTTTGATTGTAATAATTTTATTGCATATATCAAAATATCATGTTGTACACTTTATTTTATTTACTGTACTAATTAATTCAGAAAAATACAGGGTCATTATTATAAACCCAGTCTTTGGAAGAGCTCTGCTCTAGTAACTACAATGTATATCTTTCCAGTACATCTCAGTACATCTCAGTTTGTGGTCCCCAGGGCAGTGGGACTGCTTGCTATGTTCCATCTGTCAGAAGCACATGTCTGTTGCTCTGGCTAGAATCCCCCTTCCTGGCTGGGCATTGCTCTATTCCATCATTCCTGGCAGTGACAGACCAAAAAAGCAAGGGAAGCAGCTGTCTGGACTGCAGAGCACACCGGAAGATGCTCTTTCTTTAGTCCTCCCTATTACATTCTTAGAGAGATGGCTCTTCTACAGAGTAAGAGAGATACAGAGAAAGACACACACACACACACACACACACACACACACACACACACACACACACAGAGAGAGACAGAGAGACAGAGAGACACACACACACAGAGACAGAGAGACAGAGAGACAGAAGAGAGAGACAGAGAGAATCATTGATTCAGTACTCTTTCTTCAAGAGAATAATCAATGTGAACAACTGTCCACACAAGAAAAAAGTTTTCACAAGGAGTAGGGAGCTCAGATAGCGGCTACAGCACCTGGGTACAGCATGAGAATGAGGAACGGCACATTGTAAAGGGGAGAAAGGGCAGATTTGTGTTGAACCCCAGGCAGTAAGCATAGCATAGAGGTTCCCTATCTTTAGGAGAAAGTGAGGAAAGTACACCGGGGACCTGGGACCCTTTGTGAGTTGAGCCAGTTTGACTTCCTCAGGGAATGAGAAGGGAAAAACTCTGTTTTTAATTCATTTTCTGGACAACACAGGGCTCTTATTTTGTCAATTGTGTGATGCATATCCAGAGTAAAGTTTAGGGGGTGTTGTTTTGGTTTCCTGGAATTGTTTTTCCACAGCTGGGGTGGAGTGCCTTCTGCAATAACGAGCACTCAGATCCCAGCACTGCCACCTGTGAGCTCTGCCACATGGTAGTTTGTTTTCCCAGATTCCCTGAAAAGCAAAAAGGAGCCTCTGAAAGAGCTTTGTAGGCTGCTTAACGATAAAAGGTGTATGTATTTTTGAGCTAATTCTGTGTGTTTGGTCCTTCAAGATTCATGAATTTTGCTGTTTCATCAGTTCTACCATAAGTACAGAACACCTAAATAATTTAAAAGATCCTTCATTTTCAAACAAAGTGTCCTAATCTTTAGTAAGCTTTACTGAGTAAACATTATTTTGTACCCAAGAGATAAAGTACATAATAGTGTCTTCAGTGTCAGAAATTCCTAACGGTTATCAGTAGAAGAATGCAGAAAATTCCAACCATCTTTGGATCAAATAATTTACTTTGTTACTCCTTAGTGTAGACTACACATTGGAACAACCTGGGATGTTTGAAAACAAACAAACAAACAAAAAATCAATACCTTGTTCACCTCAGGCTAGTGTAAACAGATCTCCAGTGTGGGGCAATTGAGAGAGGGCTGGAGTAAAGAACAGCTTTCTCTCTTGTTTTACAGCAGGCCAGAGTCCACATAGTAGAGGGATTAAAGTGATTGGTCACCTACACATCAGAAGCACATGTGAAGTTAGCAGCGCGTGTTATAAAAAACTTTGACTGCAAGCTTACGGTTGTCTCTGTAAGCGGACAAGGCTGCCATGGATCCAGTGGTGGTGCTGGTCCTCAGTCTCTCTTGTCTGCTTCTCTTCTCACTCTGGAGACAGAGCTCTGGGAGAGGGAAGCTCCCTCCTGGTCCCACTCCTTTCCCAATCATTGGAAATATTCTGCAGATAAATATTAAGGACATCAGCAAATCTTTAAATGAAGTAAGTATGCCTCATGCTCCCCAATAGCTTGCAAAGGTTAATTAATCTTTGCTTTTAAGTAAAATATATATAGCTAGAGGCAAATTAACTGTTTTTTTTTTTTTGTAAAGCTAATGTGCCCTGTGGATTGTTATATTTATTGTGTCATTGTCAGAGAGAGTGGAATGATGCCATGTATATATTGTTTCTCTGGTGTGCATGTGCACATGAGAGGCCAGACGTTTATATCAGGTGCCTTCTTCAATTGCTTCTCCATCTTATTTTTTGAGACAGGTTCATTCACTGAACCTGGAACTCACTGATTGTCTAGACTGACTGACCAACAACCCCAGGGATCCTTCTGTATCTACTTCCCAAGGAATGGGATCATAGACCCATGAGTACTTGGGCTTTCTACATGAGTGCTGGGATCTGAAATCTAGTCCTTATGATTGCTTAAGAAGCCATTTACCCACTGAGCCATCTCCCCAGACTCAGGGAATTTTGAAAAGATGTGGATTTCTAATATCAACCACAGAGTTTCATGAAAGGGGTTCAGGAGGTGTTCTTGAAGTGAGTTCAGCAGCAGCTGGATATTTGCTCCTACTGGGGAACTGATAAATTGCCAGGGGCAGAAATCTAAACAGGGCTCAAATTTGGGTCTTGTCTTTATTAGCCACGGAATACCAAATTTGAAATTCCTTTAGCCCCTGTCACTTTAGCTATAAAAGTAAATAAAGGCAGGTCAAGGTGTTGATTAATTGTGATGATGATCTACATGGTGATTTTCTACAAATTCTTGGCAAATAGCAATCATTTTGCCAGTGGAAGCTATAGCAAACTCCTTCATTCTAAAGTTCAAAATCCAGCAATCTGACATAATAAAAAAATTTGTGTTTGATTAGAACAAAAAATCAACAATACAGTGTCTTCAGTGAATCATGCACAATATGTAGGTGAGATACCGACTTCCTTTACTGCTATTTGAATCTTTCAATTTTCCAGTTCTCAAAAATCTATGGCCCCGTGTTCACTCTGTATTTTGGCATGAGGCCGTCTGTGGTGTTGCATGGTTATGAAGCAGTGAAGGAAGCCCTTGTTGATGCAGGAGAGGAGTTTTCTGCAAGAGGCAGTCTTCCAATGATTGACAAAATTAACCAAGGCCGTGGTAAGTGTGCTTGTGCAAATGCAAATGTATGTGTGTGTGTATGTGTGTGTGTGTGTGTGTGTATGTGTAAGGGAGGAGGGCATGGTCATGGGGACGAGCTCTTCAGATAACTCTGCCATTCAGGTGGCTGCCATTTGTGCTTCTTGTTCCCTGTCTGGGGCCTTCTTAGTAGTTCCCATTTCCCATTCTTGTAGGGCTTATTTTCAGCAATGGAATGAGATGGAAGGAGATCCGGCGCTTCTCCCTCATGACCCTGAGGAATTTTGGGATGGGGAAGAGGAGCCTTGAGGACCGTGTTCAAGAAGAAGCCCGTTGCCTTGTTGAGGAGTTAAGGAAAACTAAAGGTGGGTATCACTGACCAGAAAAGTTTGCTCCTTCTCTAATGATGTTCTTGGCAATGTTTCTAGGGTGGTCAGATCGTGCTTTGAGTACACTGCTTGTCTTTTCTATTCAAGAGGGATGGTATGGTACAGAGAACCAAGGGAGCTTTTGTACTCTGCGCTTTTCCTCTTTGTAAACAATGCTTATGAAACCTCTTTGTAAACAATGCTTATGAAAGCAAGGTGGGTGTAAGGAATTGTTTAAAGCAGGGCATGGTGGTGCATTCGTTTAAAACCAACATATGAGAGCGGAGGCAGAAGGATCTTTGTTAGTCTGAGCTTAGCCTGATTTACACAGTGAGTTCCAGCGCCCCCGGGAATTCATAGTGATACTCTGTCTAAAAACGAAAATCAGAACAAAACAAAACAGAACAACAAAGCAAAAAACCGAAGAACCCTACCCAGTACAGAAAATGAAAAAAACCCAAGTAACCAAACAAATAGAAAGTAATCATTTAAATCCTTTTTTCTGCTAAGCTGTTTTCAAATAGTAATGTCATACAGATAGATTGATTGAATCTCACTTTTCACTTTGGCAATATTTTCCCCATAGAATAACTGTGTACTAACTGTTCTAGACAATTTCACTTGAAAATGCTTACCAAATGGACATCATTAAAGTGATCTGCTGCACTCTTGTGGGTCATGAAGCAACTGAAGTGTGATTTCTCTCAGTTGTCTGGTGTGTAAGATTGGCTTGCTGACTGACATGTCTGGAGTTCTTTGAAGGACATGTCTAACATGATCACCAGCAGTAGTTTTTAGTCCCTACTTATCATTAATGCTTCCGTATCAATTATAATTTGCTTCTTAATTATTAACTATTTAAAAATTAGCTAGGGGGCTGGAGAAATAGTCCATCAGTTAATAGCACTGGCTCCTCTGGCAGAGGACCCAAGTTTAGTTTCCAGAACCCACATGATAGTTCCCAACCATTTATAACTCCAGTTATAAGGCTCTGTTCTGGCCTTTGTGTGCATTGCATTTAAGTACATGCGAGAAAAGCACTCATTCACATAATAATCAGGCAAAAACGTTTTGAAAAATGTCAGCCTGAGTTATTTCATGTCATTCCCTGTGTAGTGTATTGTTTTACATATTCAAGAAAACTTACACTATATGCATCTACATTTCTTGTCATTTGTGCACAATCCTTTCTTAACATTGAAAATAATAGTTATACATGCTTATGGAGTCTAGTATTCTAATTTGACACATGCATTTAATGATGAAATCACAGTAACTGGCACGTTCATCTCCTTAAACATTTATCAGTTCTTTTTGTTTGGAGACTTGGAATTCTTTTCTTAAAAACTTATTTATTTATTTTTATTTTTATGTGTGTGTTTTGCCTGCATGTATGTAAGTGCACCACATGCAAGAAATGCCCATGGAAGCCAGAAGAGGGCATTGGATCCCCTGAATTGGAGTTACAGATGGTAGTTACTGTGGGTGCTGGGAATCGAGCCCAGGTCCTCTGCTAGGGTAGCCAGTGCTCTTAACCACTGAGCCATCTCTCCAGCCCCTCTTCTAGTTCTTTATAAAATATGTAATGAATTGATTTAAATACTGTGCTATAGAAAATTAGAATTGAAATTGATTCCTCCTCTCTGTGTTTTGTTACCCTTTAAGCAACCTGTCTAGCCCCCTTACGAACTACTCTTCTTAGCCTCTAGTAAATACTGATATACATCTGTTTTCTAGAAGATCAGTTTTTTTCAGTTTCCACATAGGAATGAGAACACAAAGTGTTTTTGTATGCCTCGCTTATTTCACTTAACATAATGTACTCTAAATCTTCCTATTGTAATGCAAAAGACAGACTTCCTTCTTTTTCATGGTGGAATAGTATTTGTCTGTGTGTGTATATACCACAGTTACTTTGCCCATTCCTCTACATGTGGACACCTCTCTTGCTTCCATTTCTTCACTATTGTACGGCGCAATGTTTTTGACCTGTCACCATTAATTACCTCTGATGTAAATTTGTGTGCTTTTCACATTAAAAATTTAATTATGATTTCATTACAACAGTTTTGCTTAAAATCGTCCCCAAATATCTCTTCTTTTAAAATTTGCTTTCTGTAAAGTGATGAAATTGGTCAAAGTGATGATCAAGGTAAAATTTTTACAACAGAAATTCTGATGACTTCATAAAACAATAACCCAGACCTCCACTAGAGGGCAGGTGCTGTCTAAGTAAATGTGGATCTGGAGCAGGACTTTTTCCCCTCCTTTTATTTTTATTTTTTAGACTGGGTCTCCCTGCAGTCCCAGCTGGCTTAGAACGCACTATGTAGACCAGGCTAGCCTCAAATTCACAGAGATCAACCTGCTTCTGCTACCACGCCCAGCTTATTATTCTTTTAAAAACTGAAATAAGAAGGGAGGGAGGGAGGGACTCTATTAATCAGTTTAACCTTTTTTATGTTTGACCTATATATATGTATATATATTGGAAGTTAAGATTTTTAAATTGAACTTTCTTTTCAAGAAAACAAATCTAATAATGTATTCATTTTTACTTTTCCATAGTATTGAGGATTGAATCTAGGATCTTCTACCAGCTAGGCAACTACTCTTCCAGTGAGCTGTATCTCTGTCCTTGATTTTGCTTTTTCTTTTGAGATGGCGTCTCTATAGTGTAACCAGGATTGCCTTGAACTCATTGTAGCCTAGGTTAGCCTTGAATTTACCATCTTCCTGCCTCAATCTCTTGAGTAGCAAGGATTATGGGCCTATGTCTTCAGGCCCAGGTGTGGTTTTTTGTTTTGTTATTTTTTTTTGCTTTTACATTTATTTATTTTATCTGTATAAATGTTTACCTATACATATGATTATGCACCACATATGTGTCTTGTGCATGTAGAGGCCAGAAGAGGCCATGGAATCCTCTGGTAGTGGTTCTAGAAAATTGTTAACCATATTTGGGTACTAGGAACACAACTGTGGTCCTCTATAAGAGCAGTGTATGCTCCTAACTGTTGAGCCATCTATCCAGCCCATTCCCCTGATGTGTTTATTTTATTAAAAATTTTTGGTCTTTTTGAGTCAGGGTCTCTCTGTAGCCCCAGATGTCTGAGAACTTGCTATGTAGACCAGGCTGGCCTTGAACTCAGAGATCCACCTGCCTCTGCCTTCTGAGTGCTGAGATTAAAAGCGTGTACCACCAAGACCAGCTATTTTTATTAATTTTAAAATATAATATTAATAGCTTTTGTCTTCTTACGTCCATTCCATCAAATATCTGCATTTCCTATAATCTTTGTCTCTTTGGTCTCCTCTTGCTGGTTCTAGACACAATTCCTTCAGCTGTTCATTCTTTATGAAAGATCTCTAGGCTATTTTTTTCCTTCTGTTCTTAATACTTTATTTTACTTTTAATAATTCTTTAAATTATTAATGTTATTGTCTACAAGCTTTTGAGGGAAGTGTGATTCTGTTTTTATACCTGTCGGGTCTTAAATTTTTTTTGTTTCATTTTTTTAGACAAGGGTCTTGGTATATAGCTAGTGCTGGCCTTAACCTCATTATGTAGTTAAGACTGTCCGTGAACTCTCAGCGTTCCTGCTTCTGCCTCTTACAAGGATTACACCCCCATGCCCACCATGTTAAAACGTGACTTCTAAGTTTTTATTAATTAATTAATTTAATTTTTAATTTTTTTCTTTTTTTGGTCTTTTAGAGGCAGGGTGTCCCTCTAGCCCCAGTTGGCTTATAACTAACTGTGTATTCCAGGCTGTCCTTGAACTCACAAAGATCTATTTGCCTCTGCCTCTGGAGTGCTGGGATTAAAGGCATATGCCACCATGCCTGGCAGTGACTTTTTAATTTTTATGTTTCTTTTGCCTTCCTGAAGTAGACACTTTGGCCCAGATTGTGTGAACAAAGGCAGAGCCTTAAACAAGATAAAGTGAAATTATTAAATCAGGTCTGTTTCTGAGTCTGCTCATAGGAACTTTCTAGGTACTTAGTACTTCAGAGTTTCTAAGATTACCCTTTTCTGTTATCAAAGACAAAAAGTGTTTTAGTTGTATGTGTCAATGACTATTTTCACTATTTCCAACCCTCTAGGCTTACCCTGTGATCCCACCTTCATCCTGGGCTGTGCTCCTTGCAATGTCATCTGCTCCATTGTTTTTCAGAAACGTTTTGATTATAAAGATCAGACTTTCCTTAGCTTGATGTCAAAACTCAATGAAAACTTCAGATTCCTGAGCACCCCATGGATACAGGTGAGGTCAAATGGCTTCTGTTCTAAGGAGTCACATGTGCTCTTTCCTCTTACAAGTTCAGTTTTACATGTCCTGAGCTGTGAGGTGAATGTTTCAAAACTGCATTCCTGTGATACATAACGTGGCAGTTCTGGAAATCAGGCCTCCCCTGTCCTTTGAGGTTTGGTTACTGTTTTTATCATCTGCTATGGGTTTTAACTTTCTTCCTTTCACTTTTTTGTGTCCTACAGGCAGAGGTGTTTGCTTAGTAGCTTTTCTAACTTTTTGTAAAGCCCATGTTCTTTGACACATCTGTGCTCTAAAGGCTCTGATCCTTTAGTTCATGGCAGAAATTTCTTTACATAGAAGCAGTGAAGAGATATGTTGAGAAGAAGATGAGTGTGGGGAAAGGATAGAAAACAGGTTTTTTTTGACACTCCTGACTCTTTTCTACCCTGGTGCTTGGCCCCATCCTTCAGTTGTCCTCAGTTAAGTCAGAACAGAGAAACAGAAAAGAGGAACCAGAGTTCTACTCTATACCAGGGACAGGAGGGAAGTAGGACAGGCTTACAGCACGTGGTCAGTTTAATCTAATCTTTCTAAGCATAGTGGCTCCCCTTATATGTATCGTATATATTTAAATGCTCATCTTCAAAATGGAGTTCTTTTTTAAAGTTTACCTCAGTATTTAATATGGATTATGATAGCCATGTCATTATTACATGTGCTTATTTAAACCAATGGTTTTTAATCTTTAAGGTCTGCAATGCTTTCCCAACAATCATGGATTATTTCCCTGGAACTCATAACCAAGCCATAAAAAATTTTTCCCATGTAAGAGGTTATGTTTTGGAGAAAATAAAAGAACACCAACAATCTCTGGATGTGGCTAATCCTCGGGACTTCATTGACTGTTTCCTGATCAGAATGGAGCAGGTATAAAGTTCTTTGTTGGTTTGCATTTTGTGGTTTATTCATCATTTCTGTAATTACTAGGGATGTGTGTCTGGTCAGATGAGAATCAGTTTGTCAGCACTCAGAGTTAACTACTGTGAGCATGGGTTGGAACTAACCATTATGGAAGATTTAAAGGAAAATTATTAAACCATTAGAACATGTGGGCCCTGTTTTTAGGTACTAGAAATCTGAGGAAAGAGAATGCACACATCAGGTAAGCTGAAAATACAAGCAAGTTGGGTAATAAAAATATCCAGCATAAAAATAAAAGTAGACTTGATCTTATCACAGAGTGTGGGGGAATAAGAAAGTGCTTAATCTGGACACACATCCTGCATGACCAGAGGATTGATACAGATCTCAAGTATTTAAAGTAAGGAACAGAGGAACGGATTTCAGAAGGATACAGTGAAGAGGTTTGGGTGTGTGTGGTGATAAAGAGACAGGCAAGAGCAGTTGTTGAATATATTTGGAAATTATTCTGGACATATGAGGAGGTGGAGATGCTTTTTAAGCACTCTCCTAACCTGAATGTTGGTATTGGAAGTTTTGATTTGATTAGGTGTGAGAACAGAAGTCTAATTTGGATAATACTCAGGGCAAAGTATTCTCTGAGTTCTATAGAGTGATATGTATGGTGAGCATTGATACTGAAGAGGAGGTTTGAGATTTACCATGTGTTTGCACATTGTTTTGATAATGAGCTGGGTTTTTGAAGTGCAGATTCAGAAATAAATTCAAGTTTTCTGTCTTATTATATTGTCAGAGGTCTATAGGCTTTTGTTTTAGTATTGGGATGATTGGTTGAAAAAAGCTGGAGCTTTGTTAGTAAGTTCAGTAATGAGATCTATTATGCCTCTTGGCAAGTTTAAATAACAGGAAAAGATTGATGTGGTCAATTAGAATAGTGGTAGAGAAGGCCGAGTGACCATTGCAGAAGAGGGGTGGAAAAATAGCAAGAGTCCGAGGTCAAGGGGAACAGAACAATACAGTGTCTTTTGGACGTGAAAGGACAGGTATGCTCATGAACTTACAGCAGCTGTGCTTGCCTACTCAAGACCTGCACAAGATCACGCCAGTCAACAATTCAGCATGGAGTGGGCAGGGCTTCACAAGTCTGCACACTTAGCTATTAACAGTTGATGGCTTGGGAAGGGAGAGTTGTTCTCTTTAACAGTGTGGCCCCTGGTAGGTCCAACACTCCAATGGATATACCCACATTCTTGAATATGTGGGAAGCACAAATTAGACTTGGTGCTTTATAAAAAACAATAAAAGGAGGACACAAAGTTGGGAAGGGATGGGGAGGTGGGAAGAGTTGGGGTGAATATCATCAGAATACATTGTACGTAAGAATGAAGTTCTCAAAGAATTAACAAAGATTATATTAAAAAAAAGAATTGTGGTAGGAGAAGTTTGGAAACTGGATGAGAAGCGTAAGACAGATGCAATAAGAACACATATAAGAACTAAAGTCCTCCTTCAACTGAGCGGAGGCAAACCAAGAAGCTGATAAGAGCTAACCAGAGAATAAAGCTGTCTTCTGAACCCATCATTATTTTACCTCACCACGCTGTATCATCAGGCAGGGTGATGAAGTCCATTCGTATGCCAAAACAGCAGGAAAAAGTGCTGATGAGGTGACTTTCAAAGAGTTTTCAATGAAATTGAGGCTGAACTGTTTAGTTCATGTGTTGTAAATGATGTGAAATAAAGAAGAGGTCCTAGTTGGAAGAAATTTGTGGTGGAAAGAAGCAAATTCCTCTTCCTCTATACCTAGTATACTGCTAGGGAAGCGTTACTGCTCCAATTGACCTGGGCTACTGTGAAGTCTGTCCACTATATCCAGGGTAAGTAGACTCTAAGGTCTTTTACTCAGTACCAGTGGCTTTTGTCTCAGTACTGTATTTAAAACCTCCATTGATCCTTGGACTTCAGTGTAGTATCAGAGGGTAGCTCTTTATTGGCTATAGTTAATATACCATCTCTGTATAAATTTATTTGCATGTATATGAATGTGTATGCAGGTACACATGTATGTGCAAATGTGTGCGTGCATGAATGTGTGTAATTTAGATGCTAACCTCAGGTGTTGCTTCTGCGCAAATACCTTTTAGATCACGGGCTCCATTAGGACATTAAATCACTGTAAGAGATGTTCAGGCTGGTTATCTCCGCTGCAGCTCTTTCTCTGGGATGGAGAGTTAAGAAGCCCTGCGGCCTTACAGTCCCTTCCCCTTGAAGCTGCAAGAGAGATTCATGATTCTGCCCCAGTGCCATGTTCCATGTATGGAGTCGTGAATACTAAAACCAAACTAAATCACATGATGTGGAATCCCACTGGTTCCCAAAAAATGTGTAAAAGTCAGAGTATCCACTTTGTTCTGAGGTTTTCTGAAGGCTCTCTCACCCCTTCAGGTTCCTGTCAGATTGTCCATGGCAGTCATTTTTCTTTTATTTTAAGCTGTCCCTCTTTTTAAATTTATTATTTTTATTTTTTTATGTGTATGAGTGTATGTGTACAGGCATGAATGTAAGTTCACCCATGTCATGCAATGCCTGCAGATGCCAGAAGAGGGCGTTGGGTCTCTTGGAACTGGAGTTACAGATGGTTGTTAGCTGAGATGTGGGTGCTGGGAACTGAACCTAGGTCCTCTGCGAGAGCAGCCAGTGCTTTTTACTGTTGAGCCATCTCTCCAGCCCCTAAGTTCTCACTCTTAATGAAGCGCCTCTCCAGGTTTTAAAGGGAAGTGTCCTTCCCTCTAAACCGCAGTCATGCTGCCTCTGATACAATAGACTGTCCCTTCTAAGGCTCTCTCTCCTCAGATGATGGTCATGGCTCCCCTGGTCACAACGCCCTCTCTCTTAAAGCTCATTTTTGGTGGGAGATTTTGTGTCAGCCCCTTTCACAAATCTGCCATTCTAATCTCTCTCAGTACTGTTTTTCAGAATGAGTTTCTCACTGACCTGTGGCTTGCTATGTAGGCGAGGCTGGTTTGCAGTGAGCCTTGGGGATCTTTCTGTTTCAGCTTCTCTAGTGCTTGAATCATAATTACTCACTACCAGGCTCATTGTTTTATGTTTTGCTTTGCTTTTATCATGGTCCTCGTGTTTGCAAGGCAAGCACTCTACCAACTGAGTTATCTCTCTAGTCCCTCTCTGTATAAACTTTAAGTACAATTTAATATTTTTAAGTATTTTCAGAATGATCAAACTACTACTACAATCAATGTCAGAACATGTTTTTCATCCAGAAAAGAAATCTCATCTGCGTTAACTGTCTCTCCCAATGCCTCCACACCTTGAGCTTTAGGACATTCTAATCTACTTTACATTTGTGTGGATTTTCTTTCCTGCACATTTCATGCAAATGACGAAATATGGTGTGTGGACTTTTGTGACTGGCTTCCTTCACTTACAGTTTTTTCATGCTTTCTTGAAACCAGTATCTGTATTTCATTTCTTTGTTTTTTTCCTTGTTTTGTTTTTTGAGACAGTATGTTACCATGTAGCCTTGCACTTCCTGTGGAGCCCAGACTGTCTTTGGTCTTGGTCTCCTGAGTGCTAAAATCGCTTACAATCATGCATGACCATCCCTGGCTAGTACCTACCTCATTTTTTTCCTGTTTTAAAGATTTTATTTTTATTTTCAATTATGTTTTTATGTATCTGTCTGTGTGTGGGTTTGTGAATGTGAGTGCAGTGGCCATGGAGGGCAGAAGAGGTTGTTGGAGCCCTTGGAACTGAAGTTATAGGTGGTTGCCAGCTGCCTGATATGAGTGCTGGGAACTGAACTCAGGTCCTCTGCAAAAGCAGTTTGCATTCCTAACCACTGAGCAATCTCTCCAGCCCCTACTCCCTCGTTTAAAAAATATGGTAGAATAATATTTCCCAGGGGATATCATAATTTGGTATTTTTATTCATTTTGGTTATTTACACTTTTTTGTCTGTTATAAATCATGTTATTAAGAATGTTACACAAGTTGTCATTTCTTTGGGGTATTTTACATTGATACTGGGAGAATTGCTTTGATGGGATATTTCTATTTTTATCTTTGAGGCTCCGTGACCGAATCAAAGACTTAAATATTTAAGAGCTGCAAATATGAACACATTAGCAGAAAATCTAGGCATGAAAAAGCTGGATTATGATATGAACATCTCAGTTTATCCTCACGAGTGCTTCTGTTTTCTATACGATTTATTCCATGCATTCCAGTGAGTGTGAAGTGCTCTGTTATTGTGGCCTCAGTGTACATTTTCCTGCTGACTAATCATGTTAAGCATTTGCTTCATGAACTTGTTAACCACTGATGTGCTTCTTGGATAGGTGTATGTTCAAATCTTTGCTCAGTTGTGAATTATTATAATTATTATGTTATTGAGCTGAAAAATCTATATATTCTAGTTACAAGTAATACATATGTATACATATGTATTGTTTGAAGATGTTTTTTTCTACTTTGTGTGTTACCCTTTCATTACTTTTTTAAAGAAATAATTTATTATTTTTATTTGATGCGTATGAATGTTTTGCCTTCATGTACGTACATATGCCTTTTTCATGCAGTGCTTTCAAAGTCCAGAAGAAGGTATCAGATCCCCTTGAACTTGAGTTATAGATGCTTGTTTGCCAACATGTGGGTGCTGGGAACTGAACCTAGGTTCTCTGCAAGAGCAGCCAGTGCTCTTAGCTCCTGAGCCATCTCTCCAGCCACATGTTTTCATTTCTTAAAAGTATCTTTTGTTATATGAAACTTCTGATTGTTTTGTTGAATCTCATCTTGGTTGATTGTGAGTATGGGGTTATATCTGAAAGAGCTGACTAACTCAAGGCCATGAAAATTGATTCCAAGTGTCCTTGAATGCATTTTATGGCTTTAACTATTATATTTAGTTCCATGACCCACTTCAAGTCCATTTTTAAAAATTTTGTTTATTATCTTTATTTTATGTGCATGAGTGTATTGTCTGCATGTAGGTAGGTACACCCGTGTTGTGCAATGCCCATGGAGGTGAGAAGTGGGAGTCAGATTTCCTAGAACTGGAGTTAGAAACAGTTATTAGCAGCCATATGGATCCTGGGCTCGAATTCCAGCATCCTCTGCAAGAACAGCTAGTGCTGTTAACCACTGAGTTCATTTTTTTTTTATTGTGGCATAAGATGTAGGTTTGTTTTTGTCCCTTTGTATGTGGATGTCTAGCACTATTTATTAAATAGGCTATTTTTTTGGTTGTTGTTGTTCTTTTTGAGACAGGGTCTCTCTGTAGCCCCAGCTGGCCTGGGTTTCGATATGTAGATCAGGCTGTCTTGATCACACAGAGATTCACTTGCCTCTGCCTCCTGAGTGCTGGAACTAAAGGCCTGCACCACGATGCTTGGCTCTAAAAAGTCTATTTTGTTCTTGTTCTTAACTTAAAGTTCTTTTGTGTATATGTGGGGTGAATGTATGTGTTTGTGTACAAACAAGTGTGCACGCACACGTGTGTGTGTGTGTGTGTGTGCGTGTGTGTAGGCTAGAGGTCTGTCTTAGGTATTTTCTTTGAGTGTTCTCCAACTTATTTTTTGAGATTCTGTCACAGAACCTGGAGCATAACCATTTGCTAGACTAGCTGGCCAATGAGCTCCATGATCCTCCTGTCTCTGCCCCTTCAGCTGGCATTATATATCACCCATGATAGACTATTTTTTTCAGAGAGAAGTTCTCTCTGTAGCTCCAGCTGGCCTGGTGCTCTCTATGTAGACCAGACTGACCTCCATCTTACAAATTCACCAGCCTCTCTCTCCCGAGTGCTGGTATTAAAAGCATGCACCATCATGCCTTGTCATGCTTGACTTTTGATATGTGTATTAGGGACCCAAACATAGGTTCTGACCTTTGTGCATCAGGCACTTTTCTGACTGGGTCATCCCTCCAGTCCTCAAAGTCTATTCTTTATTCATTGTATAACATTGACATAGTGTTATACATTAAATGTGAGGCTTTAATATATTTAAATTTTTTTATTTTATTATTTAAAAATGTTTTTGATTTATTTTTATTTTGTGTGAATGATTATTTTGCCTATATTGCATCATGTCACTCAGTGCCTGCAGAGGCCGGAAAAGGGTGGGGATCCCCTGGAACTGGAGTTGCAGATGGTTGTTAGCCACCATGTGGGTGCTGGAAACTAAACCCAAGTCTTCTGCAAGAGCAGCCAGTGCTCTTAACTGCTGAGTCACCTCTCCAGCCCACATGAGGCTTTAATTTTTGATTTAAAAAAGTATTTATTTTTCTTTTATGCATATAAGTGTTTTACCTGCATGCATGTAAGTACAGCCTTGTTGTGCAATGCCCATGGAGGCCAGAAGAGGGCATGGATCCACTGGAACTAGAGTTAAGCGCAGGTGTTAGCTGCCATGTGAATGCTGGGAACCAAACCTGGGCCTTCTGCGAGAGCAGCCAGGGCTCTTTACTTATGAACTATTTCTCTGCCCCTAATTATTGAGTCTTATTTTGTCATTGATCTAAATGTTTCTTTATGCCAGAACACACAATTTTGATTACTTCAGTTTTCAGTTTTGAAAACAGATGCCTTTCCTCCATTTATCTCTTTTCTAGTTTTATTTCATTTTCTTAACAATCTAGTTAATTAGAAGTTGCCTAAAAATTTTAGGATAACCCCCATCAGTTTCTATAGAGAAGCTAGCAGGAGTTTTGTTTTGTATAATATGTAGATCCATTAAGGGATTAATGCCATCTTAAAAATACTTTCATCGATTTTTTTTTTTTTTTTAGAATTTCATGCAATGTGTTTTGATCTTATTCAGATCTTATTCCCCATATCCACTCTCATCCTATGGCCTCCCTGACTTCATGTCCTGTAGTATTATTTTAAAGGACTATGGAGTCCAATTTGTGTTCCCAAAATGCTCTTGTGGGTCCATCCCCTGGAGTCTGGTCAACTTAGCCAGAGCCAAACCCTTAAACTGACTTTTTCTATCCCAGTAGCTATCAATTGCCAATAGTTACTCAAGCAGGGCTGAGGTTTTTTGCCCACATCCATGCTGGGGGTTTGTCTGGCTTGGGATTGCACAGGTCCTGTGCATGCTGTCACAAACACTATGGCTCTATATGTGCAACTTCCCTGTTCTTTCCAGACAACACAGTTTCTGTGTATTCACCTACTACCTCTGGCTATCATCTTTCTGCTCCCTTTCCCCCCAATGATCCCTGATCTGGGAGGAGAGGGTGTGATATAGGTGTCCTATTTATGACTGAGCACCCCTCAGTCTCTTATTCTTATCATGTTGACCAGTTGGGGGTCTCTGTGTTAAATGGTATCTGCTTCAAGAAGAACCTTTTCCAATGACAATCAAGAGATGCCCTAATGTATGGATATGATAGTAATGAGTCAGTTTAATACTATGTCTATTTATCAGAATAATAATATTAGGTTTTCTTCAATGGCCTCTGACTTATATAGTCCCAGGTTCTTGATCCTGATAACAGAGCCATGTATGGACTTCATCTTGTGAGGTGGGACCTTCATCTCTCCTGGCTAGCTTTCATATGAATATGTACTATTAGAAGGTGCTATGCCAGAGGAGAAAAGTAATGATCAACCTTACCCAGCTCTGAACCCTATGAGCTACAGTAATGACTGACTTTGCAAGATATGTCAACTGGTATAACAGTGGCATGAATGTTATGGTATTAATGCAATAATAATAATAATAATAATAATACTTCTAGCACAGTACATAGGAAGGCTTTCCAAATAAATATATGGGTATTCATTCATTAATTTTACATTTGTGTTCTGTATAGACCTAGCTTTTGTTTTTGTTTTTTTTTTTTGAGACAGAGTCTCCCTGTAGCCCCAGCTGACCTAACCTAAAGCTCACTACGTAGACCAGGCTGGCCTTGAACTCACAAAAATCCACCTGCCTCTTCCTCCTGAGTGCTGGGATTACAGGTGTGTGCCACCATGCCTGGAGGACTTTTATCAGACTGTTCCAGTACTGTAATTTGTACATAACTTGATTCTTTAAATTCCCTTAGATAGGTGGAAATAGTAATATTGGAAACTGTGAAGTTCTGTTACCAATAGGGATACCTACCTACCTTATCTAGCAAATCCACCTGTTGGGAGGATGGTCTGTTTTAATGGAGATAATTCTATAATTTTAAGCATATAGGCTACTTGGAAGTTATTAAGACTCCTTTAAAGTTATCTGCTCTGGAAGACTGGTTAGGAAGAAAGAATTTTGATGCTACTGAGTCCCTGGGGTCAAGGTTTCTAATTGCCCCATCATTACTGCTGCTTTTGTGTTACGTTTCCATAACCTCCCTCCAGCTTTGCTTCTCACTGTGAAGCGCTTTTGGTTTCTCACTCTCCAATTCATGGGAGCACAATTCAGCTAGGCCAGTCCAGCCTCTGCATTACCTTTTCTCTATCCCATCTGGCAGTTCATGCCTAGGCTCTCTGTCTTCATGTTTGTGATCCTATCCATTCATGTACTTGTTTCCCAAAGTTACCTTTTGCCTTTCATCTGGGGTATTAACAATGTTCAACCATACCTGGTCTTTGAATGCATTTTCTTTCTCTGTGTGTAGAACAGTCTAGGATACCTGTTAGTTTTCACATTTTGAAGTTCATAATGAGCCTTATGCAATGTTGGTCTAATTAAATTTTTTAACAAAACAATTATAACTTATTTCTAAAAACTTATTTGTTATGGATGGGTTTTAACTATCTCTCAGGGTCTCATGTGCTGTAGGTCCAGTTTCTAGCACAAGGTGCTGATGAGAGGAGGTGGGATCCAGTTGGTAGAAGTTAGGTCGGGGGACCATTTTCTGAGGGGTAATGGGCCCTTGTCAAATTCTCTCTTTGCTTCCTGGCTGTAATGAGGTGAATGCCTTTGTTGATCCATGTTCTGCCTCCTAACACACTCAGATTGCTGGGTCCAAGCAATCACACACTGAAACAGTGAAACCACTAACAAATAATAAATGTATCCTCCTTATAAACTGATTATCTAGGTATTTTGAAACAGTGATAGAACATTGAATGAATTATATTAAGCTGAAAAAGTACTAATTATATATATGTGTATACATGAAGTATAATCTGATGCCTTGATTTGTATTTATTATGGAATGTTCAATTCAGGTCAATTAATATATCCCTCACGTAAATATAGTTTCTTTCTTATAAGAACATTTATAACCCAGGATTTTCGCAGTTTTATAGAGTAGGAAACAAGATTGGGTAAACTAATAACAGTTCTATTATATTGTGCAGTTATTGTACTTTCAATACCATATCATGCACTGTCTAAGGGTTTTGTCTTTAGAACAGCATGAGTTATTTTTGATTCATTAAGTTTGCTAGCAAATCAAAATGCTAAATATCCACATAATTCCTAGGAAAAGCACAATCCGCAGTCCGAATTTACTATTGAAAACCTGATCATCACTACAACTGATATGTTTGGAGCTGGAACAGAAACAACAAGCACCACGCTGAGGTACGGACTGCTGCTCCTGCTGAAGCATGCCGATGTCACAGGTATGGCTGTGGGCAGGGAGCGGGGTGAAACAACACAGATGTTGGCAAGACACCGTCACTGTCCTCTATCTTGGGTGTCTTAGAGAAACCCCGTCACTGAATTTTCTGTGCTGCTAGCTGTAACATGTAAATATGATGAAGTAAAAATGAGGTGAGTTTCCACAGTAGGAGAGAGAGAGAGAGAAGACTGTGACCATTAGTAAGAGCAGGGCTCTGATTTGAGTGACAGATACCCAGGATAAGGTGTCTGCATTTCATGGGAGGTATCTGTAGCAGGCCCAGACATTGCGGTGTAGGTTTGTACATTGGTTTCCTGAAGAATAAAGTACTTTGAATGGTAGGTGTGTGTCTTAGTTTATTCTCTTTCACTATGACAAGTAATAGAAGCTAGATACTTTATGAGGAAACTTGTATTTAGCTCACAGTTCTGGAGACTGGAGAGAATAACACTGACATTTGTTCTGCTCTGGTGAGAGCTGTGGTTCAGGATCTACGAGCTGCAGCACATGTGAAGATGGTGAGTGGCACATATGGAAGAGGAATTCAAGACAGAACCTAGATTTTTCAGAATAACCAACACTCTTGCAAACTCAATCACTTTATGAGACCGGATTCATCTCCTTAAGAGTGGAGACCTTCTGGCTTCATCACCTCCAGTTGGGCCCCACCATTAAAGGTTTTACTACTTCTCAGTGTTACCATTTTAGGAACCAAATTTCTAGCATGTGATGCTTTGAAAGAACTGTGGAAATCATATCCAAATCACAACAATATGTCCTTATAGATCTTTCCTTATTCTAAAAATGCAGAGTTCAAATGCTGGTTCAGGAAAGACAGAAACTCCTCTTTTCATGTAGATTAAACACAGTTTCTTACACATGTGTTGCATAAATCCACTCTCCACGCCTTAGCGGGTGGAATCTGGTTCATCCAGCTGGGTAAAACAGAAGCTGATTTTTCTATTTAGAAAGGTTTATTCATCTAATGGCGTTTACAAAGCTGCCCGGCCAAGCTACAATGTCTCTGGGTGTAAGAGGCCCTCGAAGTCTGCATCAGCTAGGTGCCTGGCTCAAAGAGCCTGTGACAGCCGTGTGCAGGTCCTAGCTCGTCCCTGGGAATTGTGCTCCCACTCACGTGATTCTCAGGACTGCCGGGACTTAGAATGCTGCTTCCTGGGTTCCTGGCTGTCTGCGTGGGCCTGGAATGGGGCATTTTTCCTCCCGCGTGACCATGATCTCCATCCCTTCCTCCAAATAGCCGCCATGTTTCCCCACCCACTTCCTGCCTCCCTCTTCCCTTATTGGCCAGAAGGCGGGACTTGGGCAGAGAGGAACCTGTTTCCCTACAACATGTTATCCAAGTTCTCTCTCAGTTATATCCTTAGCCTATGATTTCATTTTTCATGAACCTTTTGAGGCTTATTTTGTGGCCTATGACAGGCCTATGACAGGACCATACTGTTCCATATGCTAATGAGTAGAATGTGCATTCTGCAGACATTGAAGGTAAGGCTCTGTTGATGTCTTTTAGCTGTATTTGGTCTAGGACGCAAATTAGCTGCTGTTTCTTTGTTTACTTTGTCTGGATAACATATTCATTGAAACATTTAATAACATCTATGAAAATATAATGTTAAAAGCCTACTATTATATTATTGTCTGCTCATCTAGTAATATTTGCTTTATATAATTTGGAACTTTGATATGACATATATATATATATATATATATATATATATATATATATATATATGAATTGTTACTCTTCATGATTCTTTTGTATAATTTTTATTGAATTTTTGTTCATTTCATATAATAGCTCTTAATCCAGTTTAGAGCCCCTCCCTCATCTGCAGCCCTCTCACCTTCCCACCGGATTTCATGCATTCTGTCATATATGTTAAGATCTATCTTGTCAAGCATTTGTACCCAGATGTCCCTCGGTGAAAGTTCATCCACTGGAGTCTAGTCAGCCTGTCTAGCGTTTCTCCCTAAAAGATGATAACCTCTTCCTTACCCCACAGGAATCAGTTACCAATAAGTGCTCAGCTAAAGTTGAGGCCCTAGTGCCCAGTTTTAGGTTGGGTTTCTGTCTGGTCTAGTAAGCATGTGTCTTCTACGTGCTGTCACAATTGCTGTAAGTTCATATGAGCAAGTTCTCAGATGCCTGAAAGCCTCTGTTTCCTTATGTTCATGCACCAATCCTGCTCTGACCATCTTTTCACCCCTCTCTTCCTCAATGGTCCCTAAGCCATGGGTGGATGAGGTTTAATATAGGAGTCCTAGCTAGAAACACACACTCTGCACTCTGCAGTCTCTTATTCTTTAAAACTTGGCCTGTTGTGGCTTCTGTGTGCATCACCTACTGCTGCATGCAGAAGCTTTGCTGGTGAGCTTGAGGGAAGTATTAGTATTCTCTGTGCTCACTGTTATATGTTCCATGAGCCTTAGAGAATAGGTTCCACTGTGGCTGTGTCACTCAGGGCTGAGCATCTTTCAGAGAGATATTCTCTACATATAACCAGTTGTGGAACTCTATGATTTGACTCCTTTACCATTACCTAAGAAAATTTATTTTTTCTTTTTATTATTTTCAATTTAAAGTGTATCATCTACGGCCACTCTTAATTTCTTTTGGATTCTATTTGCATAAAACATTACTGTAATGCAAAGTCTTTGAATCTATGGATGTTGTTAGAGGAGAATTTAGTTTCTTGTAAGAAGCTTATATTTGGATCTTATTTTTTGTCTAATAACTCACTTTATATTTTTACAATTGAATGTTTAACCCATTTACATTAAAGTTAGTTATTGATGGCAAGGTCTTACTGATCCTTTCTGTAACTGTAATTTTTGGTGGGTTAAAGAACTCTTAAAGTTTTCTTCTATTATAGTTTCCTTTGTGCTTAAGTGACTATTATCTAGTAGTTTGTTTTGGTTCCTGCTATTATTATTATTATTAGTGTATGTGTACACATGTGTAGGTGCATGCATGCATGCATGTGTGTGTGCACATGTATGTGTGTGTGTGTATGTGGAGGCCAGAGGTTGATATAGGGTGTCTTCAATTGTTCTCCACCTTAAGAGAGATAAGGTCTCTCATTGAACCTATTTAGCTAGACTTGCTTGGCAGCAGGGTCCAGGGATCCTCCTGACTCCACCCGCTCAGTTCTGGGATTATAGTCACTTCACCAGGCTTTTGACTCAGTTCTGGGGAGGCATTCATGCTTCTGTGGCAAGCACTTTGCCCACTGAGCCATCTCCCCATTCTGAGTCCTTGCTTACTGTTTTTTGTTTGTCTCTTGTAGACTTTTTCCTTGTGGTCACCGTGAGGCTTACAAGAATCATATTTTTATTATAACAAGCTAATTTGAAATGAGAGTAAATTATCGTGACTATCCAGATAAAAATACTTAGAGAAAAATGTGAAGAAATTTCTACACTTGTACTATGTCTTCTCACATTCTTGTTTTTGATGCTACATTTTACATCTTTCTATGTTTCACTTTCTCAGAATGATGACAGATCTGAATGTCTGAGATTAAGTCAGAGGAAGATTTAGGATAGAGTAGTAGGAGATGTCATTTCTGGAGATGGAAAGTGCTAGAAGCCATGTGTAGGAAAAGACATTTGTGGATGGACTGTGGAGAATGTAGGTGAAGGGCTCACTGACAGAGAACATGTGATTGATGATTGGATGATTTTTCGTGATTAGAATTTATTAGTAGGAGAAACATATTTGAACATTTGTAGTGATTCTAAGTGAATATATGAAAAATAAGAACTTAAATAGGCTCTTCTATGTCCAAGAATGCATAAAACGTCAAGAATAATCACAGTTGTCTTGTCTGTGAGAACTATTCATGGAGTCATACTGATAAAAAAGCAGATATTTACATGACAATCATTGTAAGTATAATATAGAAGAGAAAAGAAGTTTATGTGTATGTGCAGGTATCTCTCTCTCTGTGTGTGTGTGTGTGTGTGTGTGAGAGAGAGAGAGAGAGAGAGAGAGAGAGAGAGAGAGAGAGAGAATATCTATTTTGTATGAGGTGGTGATAGAGATGAAACTCTCATGTCTCTTACCAGGAACTTTTAGAAATTGCTTGTAACGAGTACAATAAAACAATAGAAATGCCTACTATCCATGAGTGTGAACATAAATTACCCAAGAGCCCAAGAAACTCAGAGTGTTTCAAAGTGAGTGCCTGTGGCATGTGAAGAAAATAAAGGGAATCACAGGAGGTTGCAGATAAACATACATACAACAGAAATCCAAAACGCATATAGATCTCCCTTATAATTCAAAAATTTTGAGACAAGGTCTCCCTATATCCCCAGCTGGCCTAGAACTTTCTATGTAGACCAAGCTGCCTCCTTCTCACAGAGATCTGCATGCCTCTGCCTTCCCTAGCACTATCATTTTAATGTATGAAATCCAGCAACAAAGCAAAAGGGATAGACATGAATGTGAGAGATTTATGGGAGGGTGGAGGGTGGACAGGGGTGGTAAGGAGATGGGAGGTGACTAGACAGTACGCAAGACATACATATGTGAAATTGTAAAAATGTATTTTGTTTATTTGTTTGAGTAGGGTCTCTTTGTAGCCCTAGCTGGCCTGGAGCTCACTTTGTAGACCAGGGTGACCACAAGGTCACAGAGATTTGCCCACCCTGCCTCCTGAGTAAATGTTTACACAGCCATGCCTAACTCTAGAATTCAGTTTTAAAAAAAATATTTGCTTGTTTTGAGACAGCATCTATCTGTATCCCTAGCTGACCTGGAACTTGCTAAGTAGACTGGGTTGACTTTGACCTCACATTGATTTGCTTATCACTACCTCCCTAGTGTTGGGATTAAAGGCTTGTCCCCAGAACACCTATGTTAATTTGATACAACTTTAATTCTTATTTTCTGCTTTTTTCCTTGTATGCACAATAATTCTTTGAGTTCATATGCATAAGATATTTATATAAGGAAGCATTTCATTGTTTCTCTGTGCACTGATTATCCTCTCTGATAATATGTAGGAATATGTGTATTTATCCTAATGCCTAGGTTCTAGAGTAGTTATATGTGCCAAGAACATAGCAAGTCTAGATGTCCTAGGGTCTTACCATGTGGTTAGGTCACTTTCATCATGCTCCATGTAGCACTGACTTATGACAAAAATATGTCGTTTCTTCCATTATATCATTTTCCACGTTGTCTTACCAGCGAAAGTGCAGGAAGAGATTGACCGTGTGGTTGGCCGAAACCGGAGTCCCTGCATGCAGGACAGGAGCAGCATGCCTTACACAGATGCTGTGGTGCATGAGATCCAGAGATACATTGACCTCATCCCCACCAACCTGCCCCATGCAGTGACCCGAGACATTAAATTCAGAGACTATCTTATTCCTAAGGTAAGCTTGTTTTCATCACACTGTACATCAGTGCTTTTGAACTTGGCAAATTCTTATTAATTCTTTAGCTCTTTGTATATTTTGTATTGTCACTTTTTTTGGTCTTTTTGAGACAGGGTCTCCCTGTAGCCCCAGCTGACCTGGAGCTCACAGAGATTTGCCTGCCTGTGCCTCCCGAGTGCTGGGATTAAAGGCATGTGCCATTAAGCCTGGCCTATATTGTCACTTTTTAATCATTGACAAGCTCTATAAGTTTTTCTTCTCAGACAGTGGGTTTTTATTTTTATCTATATGTGTGCATATATACATACATATATATATGTATATAGTCTAGGTTAACCTCAAGCTTGGTATGTAGCCCAGGTTGGCCTTTGACTTACAAATCTCATGTTTTAGTCTCCCAGGTGCTAGGATTGCAGGTGTGTGACATAATGCTTGTCATATATATATTCTTAAGAATCCTTTAAAGAGCATTAATTTTAAGTTTTGATGAAGTTTAATTCATCAGTAGTTTTTTAGGGTTTATGTCTTTGTGTTCTAGATAAAATATTGTTTTCCATTACAAAGTCCCAAATGTTTACATTTACCTTTTGTTCTATAAGTTTTAGCCCCTATATTAAGTCTATGTTTCACTAAAAGATCATTTTTGTTTGTGGTATGAGATAAATATAGCCTATATTTCTTTATAAATATCAATTTTCCTAGGTAATTTGCTGAAAATATATCTGTTTGTATATTGCAATAACATTTTCATGAATTATTGTTGCAACTATAAAAGAGAATAATTTAAACTAGCAATATGTGAAAATGTTTTAAAAATAAAATTGTAGATCTTAAATGTCATAAACAGAAATATACACTTTCACCTCAACTTTTCATTAAAGGTATCTAGACTTAAAAATTAAAACAGATATATATGTTTGTGTATTGACAGACAGCATGCTCATAATACATAAAAGGAATTTTAGAATTATATTTTAATTCATTTAGCCTATCACACTTGACATCTAATACTTCAGTATATATCTCCCAAGAACAAGGACTTTCTGCTACACATTGATATCTACATTCACACTAAAGAAATTATGATCATTATAGGAATTTTACCCAATAAGCAGCTTAAAACTACATTTTTGTAGTTAACAGGATGTCAATTAACAGTTTAATTTTTGAGAGAACTTCTCACAGTACAATGAAGTAACGAGTCTTCAATTTGGTTCTTCAAAACTGAGAACATTTCCTCTTCTTTATTTCATCTTGATATAGAGATTCTTTTTAAAAGTCAGACCCACTTGTTATATGAAATGTTCTTCTGTCTGACTTTGTGTGAAAGTTTTCTTGGAGACTAGAATCCACAAAGACATTAAAGAAGTGCTGCTCAACATCCTGCTTCATCAGATCATGGCTCTTGGCTCACTGTTGTCCCATCGTTCGTAGGGCTGAGGTTCACATTTCCTGACAGAGGATCTTCAGATCTCTCTCCTGCCAAGGTTATGTTTTTCAGATGGAAAAATAAACAAAATTAAACAAAATCCTTGAAAATGGAATTTGAAGATATTCAGATATCCTTTTCACAAATAATTTACCACAGTTTAAAAATTCTATTTATTTTTGTTTATATGTAGGAGCGTTTTGCCTGAAAGTAAGGGTACCCATGTCATGCACTGCCTGTGGAAGCCAGAAGAGGGCACTGGAACTCCTGGAACTGGAGTTATAGATGGTTGTTAGCTACCATGTGGGTGCTGAGAACTGAACCCAGGTCCACTACAAGAGCAGCCATTCTTTTAACTGCTGAGGCATCTCTGCAGCCCCTACGAAAGGTTTTAAAATCAGTTAACTTTAAAATTAAATGGATTCTTTGTCAATTCCAAACACATACATAATGTAGTCTACTAACATATCTCCCTCCACCCTCCCTGGGCCCTCTTCCACAACCGCCAAGCCCTCTTCTCCCAAGAATTCCCCTTCCCACTCTCATGTGTCCTTGTTTTGTGATCTGCCGAGCTTAATGGAGGCCACATGTATTCACACGGGAGTGGAGCTATCCTCTGGCTCATAGAGTGCTCATAGTGGCTACATCACTGTAGATAACAAGTCTCTTGCCCCAGTAGGATTAATCGATAAACCTTGCCTCATTGGGTTATCCTCAAACGTGAAATGAGGATGGTTTTCATTTTCACCTGTCCTGTGTTTTTAAGGTAGGTTCATCTGTGATGATGAGGTTTCCCACAGTTTTAAATAATAAGAAGCACATATTTACATCTCAATGATAAGGATTCAGAAGGTGTTATTGAATATTATTGATACTATTGATATTATCCCCAAAGTCATCATTAACCAGATCATATCCCTACTCAGCAAAAGCATGAAAGAATTCCACATTCTCCTGACTTTTCACGAGTGGACACAGGCTTCAATTTAAAACCATAATCAACGAGTGTGTGAGAAGCAAGGTGTTGAAAAGAGCAGCAGGCAAGGGCAGGTTCTAATCTTCAACCTTGGTGATAACTAGGGTGTTTCAGAAGTTTTCACATCCAAATTCAAGTACTGTCAAGTACTCAGTCCTTCCATTGCTAATGAAGGTCACAGTGGTAGGGTCATTGCTCCTAGCCTAAACTCATTCCTCACTTGATCTGTCTGTGTGAAAATGTCTTTGCTCTTCTCTGGACTTGGTATCTTCATCTCTAAGTCAAATGGACTGGTCTAGGTGAGTTCCTTCATTTCTTCTATTCAGCAGTTATTTTATCTGTTTGCTATCTGCAGGGTACCAACATAATAACATCCCTGACATCCGTGCTGCATGATGACAGAGAATTTCTGAATCCTGAGAAGTTTGACCCTGGCCACTTTCTGGATAAGAGTGGCAACTTCAAGAAGAGTGACTACTTTATGCCTTTCTCAGCAGGTACAAAATTCATTTCTATCGGCACTTTGAAGGACAAGATAACTTTTTAGGATCAGATGCCATTTCTCTTTTGCCTCTGCTGGAGCTGTTAGATTTGCTCTTTGTACATCATAAGGAGTATCACTTGAATGATTGTACACTTTCTCTAAATGTGATAACATCCTCTTTGTGGGCCCCCATTAAGTGGGGTTTGCAAAGGGTCTGCAATAACTTTTCCAAGATGAGAAAGCCAGGGTATATTTATCAATTGAATTTGTCCCCTGGATGCATCATGAATCTGTTCAGGAGCTCCCCTTAGGAGGGAATTTTGCTTAGACTTTCCTCGTCTACCATAGGAAAGGCATCTAAGTTCACACTTTGATTATCTATCTCCTCAGTGATGTCCCTCACTCCCAAACAGATCTGGGAATGCAGATATCCTAGAGAATGTAATGGGCTCTTAAGAGATTCACAGCTGAGTTAGGGAAGTATATGAGTAATCATCACTGCAATCCAGGGGGATTAGTGCTGTGAGAGAGGGAAACTCAGGTTTCTCACACTATTAGAGGGGAGGTGCTCACATTCTGCTCTTTCATACACCAGCATGTTCTAACAGGACAGAGGAAAGCTGTGTGGCTCATAGGTAGCCAAGGAAGCAAGACAAGAGGAGGAGGCAGGGCTCTTGACAGAGGAAATGAAGCACAGGAGGGGCCATTTTCTGAGGATGCAATGGATCAGAGCCTTCTAAGTAAATGCAGGTTGAGAAAGACCTTGGGAATGCGAACTGAAGTCTGCAGTGATCCCAGAGCCCCTTGAGTTTCTTTACTTGTGATTATGCACCTCATTCAATTGTTTGTGCTGAGTCTCTGAACATCAAGTCACCTTCATCTCTTATTATAAAGTTTGATTCTGTGTTGGATCTGGAACTGTACATATCAAGATGTGAATGCTTGAGCCCTTCATTTTAGAAACTTGAGTGGGGTGTGGTGTGGTACCACATGCCTTTAATCCCAGCACTCACAAGGCAGAGACAGTCAAATCTCTGTGAGATTGAGGCCAGCCTGGTCTCCAATATGAGGAGGCCAAAAGGACCAAAATAGAATAAAAAAAAGGAAACTCCTATTTTGACAGGGAGATATAATATATATATTCATATATATATATGTATATATATACATATATATATATGAATTTCTCTAACAATAAGGAAATAACAGGTGGGTATGGTGGTGTAGGCCTTTAATCTCAGCACTTGGGAGGCAGAGGCAGGTGGATCTTTTGAGTTGAAGCCCATCTTGGTCTAGTGAGTTTCAGATCAGCTGGGACTTCAGAGACACCCTGTCTCAAAGAGTCAGAAAAAAAAAAAAAAAGAACAGAAAAAGGCATTAAATTCACGTGATCCCTACTTCTGTGGAATCATGCACATGATGAGGAAACCCAGAGGCATGATATCACTCTGAGCTCACCAGGATCACAAGGAGGAAATGGTACAGATCATAGGTCCTGAGGGAAGTATCAGAGCAGTGCCTCTTAGTCAGCTGAGACAGGATCAGACGGGAAATGGAATGTCAAGTCCACTTGGACCTTACCTCATAGAGAGGCCAAGATCTTTTCAGTTACAGTCTTACTTTGTACACCAGGCTGACCTCAAATTGGTCTTCCCACTTCAGCCTCCTAAGTGCTGGGATTACATGTAGATGCCACCACATCTGGCTTCTATTTAAAGTTTTAAAGTGAGAGAGTGATGTGCTTAGACAGGTGGTTTTGAAATAAAGTAGGAGTAAAAATAATGTGGCAGCATATTACGTCAGAGGTACAAAAGGAAACAATATGCACGTCTCCTTAGCCCTTGTTCCTTGAACTCACCACATAAGGGATGCTAAGACTGATGTAAACTTGAAATGTCAAAAGAACAATTTTAATGTGGGAGAGATTATTGAAGTTGTGACAGAGAGCTGATAAATACACATAGCAATTTCACCTAATCTGCGTGCATCTTTCTGTTCAAACATTATTCCAATTATGATGTTTTTCATTCACACATCTAATTAATTACTCATCATCTATTTACTGTATACTCTATGAGAGTTTGTAGCATAATATTTTGGAACAAACCTGTTTGCTGTTTTCAGGCAAGCGGATGTGTGCAGGAGAAGGTCTGGCTCGCATGGAGCTGTTCTTGTTCTTCACCACCATCTTACAGAATTTTAAACTGAAGCCTGTGGTTGATGCAAAGGACATTGATACCACCCCAGCTGCCAGTGGCTTTGGCCACGTGCCGCCTTTGTACCAGGCCTGCTTTATTCCTGTGTGAAGGACAGATTCCCTCTGCTGTCACCTGCGACTTCTCTTCTATGAACACAGTGTCCACCTCCTTCCCGGTGACAGTTGCTTTCTCTCTCACATTCTGTATTCCCTCAAGATCCAGCAGACACATGTATATCTATGGTTTCCCATATTCTCTGACACTTACATGGAAGCCTCAATATTAATACTTTCTTGCCACATTACTATTAATAATATGTAATCACTCTAAAACAATAAAATGCAAAGAATATGACAATTCAGAGCTATTTGTCCCTGGCATGTTCCAAATAAAAAATCATTACTAATTTTTGGATCTGTTCTCAGACTTTCTTTGTTTTATGCATAATGCAGATAATAATTAAGAGAAACAGTTTCAAGAGGCCATATTTTGTCTTATAAAGATTTGCACAAAAAGGGACCAAGAAGAAGAGGTTAAAAAAGTTTCCTTGGCTAAGTCTGTCCTTCAGTTACTGGAAATTTGGATTTAAAGGAGAGAAACTACCTACAAGAGCAGCTTCCAGTGCAGAGAAACTTTTACAGGATCAACCATGGGAGGATGAGTGTCAGGTGTTTATGCCCTATTTTGGTATAACTGTTGAACACAAAGCAATGACTATCAATATTCTTTTTTGATTTGTATTTCCAAGTTAAAAATAAACAGGAGCTTATGTGTTTATCTTGTTCATAGAGAGTTGTAATGTTTTACTAGGAACATTGTTTAGTTGGTAAAGTACTTGCTTTGCAAGTCTAAGGATCCAAGTTTGGTAGCCAGATTCCGTGTAATAAAAACAGGTCCTGGTGGTGCATATTTGTAGTCCTGGTGATGAGGGAAGAGACAAGAGGATCCCTGGGCCTTCCCGTTCTGCCAGCCCAGTCTCCTTGTAGGTTCCAATACAGTGAGAGACTTCATTTAAAAAATAAATTAAAACATTGTTGATCCTGCCTGAGGAATGCCACCTAACACACATGTGTTATGTGCACCTGCACATACATGCACTCAACACAAAAATACATGCATGTCCACACACCTTCAAATTCTTAATGTTGGGGGTGGGGATGTAGCACTTGGTAGAGTGCTTGCCTAACATGTATAGAACTGTGTGTTTGAGCTCCAGAACTGCATAAAGCAGCATGCTGGCACACACCTGTAATCCCAGCTCCTAGGAGGTGGAGAGAGGAGGGCCAGAAGCTCATGGCCATCTTCTGCAACATAGAAAGGCCCAGGTCAGCTTGGGCTACATGAAACCCTGTCTCAAAAAAAAAATTTCTGAATTTTACTCTTTTGTCCTTAAACAAACAAAAAAATATCCCTGAGAACCTTTCCTAGAGTCTATTTGTTTTCTCTACTTTCCACAACATTGTTTTAGTCTAAACTTAAATTCGATGGCAGTGACCTTGAAATCATTGATCTCATGCCATTACTAAGGCCGAGACAGTTGAACATTTGAAAATATTATGAAAATAAAAGTAACAATGATATTAATTTCTTTAAACCCCCTTGGCAAATGAAGACATTTTAATATTTCATACACACGCACACACACACACATGCACACACATACCATAAAGTTCCAAAAACTTATCTGTGAATTTGATCATGATTGGTGATTTGGATTGCTGGAGTCCACCTCCATCTCAAAACACTGTCACCTACTAGATGACCAAGAGACTAGGTCTAAATCCTCTTCCATAGGGGAATCCTTATTCTACACATTTGCCTGAGTCAATTTTCAGGGGTTTGCAAATGCATATTAGCCCGCCTGCTTAAAATCCATCAGGTAAACAGAAGGTATGTTTGTGGAAATCACTGGCAGTAGGATTGGACTTTCTCTAGGAGCTGTTGATTGGGGTCCCATGGTCTCTCAAGCAGTACTAGACATTGCCCTTGTTCCTGGTTACCCAAAGAACTAGATGACGAGACACTGTTGTTGAAGATACTACATACATAATCTATAGAACAAAGGAGAAATTAAGCTAGTCCTGACTTTAGAGCCTCGTTTCCACTGGCTACTACCCAAGAGATGTCCCTTTTAGGCCATTCAAAATGTGCTCAGCATTCTAGAAGCTTCACTGAAATGCAAATTAAAACTATGATGATTGTTTTTACATATTCATTGGAATAACTAAAATACAAAAAGAGGATAAATCAAAACAGCATGTAACGATATATGTGCGTGAGAATGCAAGGAAACACATTGCTTTGCATGCCAACGAAAAGAATTAACAAAACACAAATAATAATTAAAAGGAGAAGAAGACTGAATATACAAAGTGTTGAGATGAAAATGAAACAACTGACACTATCATAGTAAAATTATGGATAAACATTTGGAAAAGAAGAGCAAGACCACCGTGCCCAGTTCTCGAATGTTTAGAGATGTGATAGGTCCTTTTTCACCACAAAGGTGGTGCTATGCTGTTTGGACTTTCAGCTTTCAAAACTGTGACCTGTTTTTCTTCATAAGTTTTCCTCCTCATCTGTTTTGTTATGGCCAGTTCAACGAAGACCCAGTAAATACACTAACTACAGGCATGGTGTTAGGTTATTTATGTTAGGGAGAAAGGTCATGAGTGAGAGGAAGCTTAAGGGAACTTAGAGGCCTGGAAAATTATTTTTCTTGATGTGTGTGTTGGTTAAATAGTCATGTTCTCTTTGTGATAACTTGTGTACATTCTGCAACAATCTGTATATATTTTAGAATTCAGTGAAAAGCTTTATCCAAAGACAATTTTTGGCTCAAGCATGGTGGCACACCCGTGTACTTGGGAAGCTGAGGTAGGAGGGTTGCTTGACTCCCTCGCTCCCCATCCTCCCACCAAAAGCATTTTTAATTTAATTCATTATTCTGCCACAGCTGCGGTTCACATTCCTTTTCCTATGGTGGGCTTCATTGATCTTCCCCTCAGGTGTGATAGGAAACAATTTTCACATGAGAATCAGTGAGTTGGGTTCTGAAATTTGAATTCTAAATAAGGTCTGGCATTACTGCATTCATCACATGCCTGAACCACCCTGTCCTCATTCCTGACAGCAGAGCAGGGATCTTACTGCACTATGAACTCTCTTCCGTCTTTATACAGCCATGATTCTCTCTGTAAAGGGAGAGCGTCTAGTAGGAGCCTCAGCAGGAGAGAGGCCGGAGCAGGGAAATCCATCTCTTAAGATATAAAATGATTACTGTAAAGAGAGTTGAGGAACTCATTTAATATGAATAATAATCAAATAGTAAAATAACTTATTTTCTTTGTTCTGATTAAAGGGCTCAATAGGATTGAGATGACTCAAATTCCAAGTTTTAAAAGCAAACTTTTCTGACCTCCATTTTAATCAGTTGAAGTGGCAATTACTTGCTGGTTAATATTTACTTTGAAAATTATCAATTAGGCTTGATTGAGAGATGAATCATGGTTCACCTGGGTAAATGTTGGTATATGCATGTGAAGTGAACGACTTTGCACTGGGCAAAGAGTACAATCCAGAAGAGACATAGGTTCTAACTTCAGCTCTACTGCTTACAGTCTTTGTGTCCTTGGCCAAATTACTGAGTCTCCAAGGTGCAGTTTCCCAGATCCTTAAAATGGTTAAAGGAAATTGAGAGAACCCTGGGGGGAGATGGGTGTGAAAACTCAAAATTATTTGAGCACCAGTAAGCACAGGTGCTAAAACATTGTGTATTTTGGTTTTGATAAAACTTAATATTCCTGTACTATGGCTTGAAGTCATGATACTAGTGGACTGGAGAGATGGCTCGGAGGTTAAAAGCACAGACTGCTCCTCTGGAAGACCTGAGTTCAGTTCCTAGCAATCACATCAAAACTGCCTGTGACTGTAACTCCTGGGGAATCCAGAACCTCTGGCATCCTTGAGCACCTGCACTCACATGTACACACACACACACACACACACTTCTAAAAAAAAGTCTTTAAGAAAGATATTATGATACTAACTCAAAGTTATTCCTAACAGTTAAGAGATAGAAACAATTTAGTGTCTATCAACAGGTGATGAATGTAGAAAGTGGAGTGTGCATGTATCCAGCATAGCATTAGTCTCACAAATGAGACAGCCATTTTGACACGATGGACAAACCTGGAAGGCAGGCTGGGTGAAATGGGCCAGACATAGAATCCAAAGAACTATAATGAGCTTACAACCTGAATCTAAGAAAAACAAGTCAAGCAAACAGAAGCAGAGCAGAATGATTGTCTCCAGGGGAGAGACACAGGAAAGAAGGAGAATTGGGTTGCATGGTTCAATGTGCAGTTATATAAGGTGTATAAGGGCAGTGATCTCATGCAGAACTAAAGGCAGTAGTTAACTGTAACACTGTACTGCATATTGAAAACTTGGTGCAAGAGTAGACTTTCATTTGTTTTTTGTTTGGCATCACTGGGCAATGAGCCCAGGGCCTTGTCCATAGTAGACAAACTATCACTGACTGACATCCCTAGCCCACAGATTTTAGTTGTTCTAACTTTGAAAGAAAAAAATAACTGATGTAAAGTGAAGGATATGACTATAGTGATCATTTTACTGCATACCTCACAATGTCATGTTGTACACTTTAGATGCAGAAAATGAAACTGAAACTAAAATTCATTGTACTAGCCGATTCAGAACAAATACAATATCTTTGCAAACAATGCCTTTAGGAAGGATCATGATGCATATCATTTGAGTTTATTTTACTTAGTGGTCCCCCCAGGCAGTGGAACTGCTTGCTATGCTTCATCTGTCAGAAGCACATGTCTGTTGCTCTGGCTAGAATCCCCCTTGCTGGCTGGGCATTGCTCTATTCCATCATCCCTGGCAGTGACAGACCAAAAAGGCAAAAGAAACAGCTGTTGCTTCTGACTGCAGACCTCACAGGAAAGAGGAAGACACTCTTTCTTAAGCCCTTCCCACTAAATTCTCAGATACTGGCTCTTCTGCAGAGAGGGTGGAGCAAGACGGTAGCTAGCGTATCCTCAGCGATTCATCAATTTGAACCCAAGAGAATCATCAATTTGAACAGCTATTCACACAAGCAAAAACCATCACAAGAGGTAAGGAGATCAGATTTGAGACCACAGCACCTGGGTACAGCAGGAGAATAAGGGAAGTCACATTGTAAAGAGGAGAAAGGGCAGATTTGTTTTGCCCTGTCTGAATCCTAGGCAGCACAGTGTGGCTTTTCCCTCTCCTTGGGAGTGAGGAAAGCACACAGAGGGCTTTGCATGGGACCTTCCATTTTGTCAGGGAATGGAAAGGGAGAGCACAGGACTCGAACTTTGTCAGCTTCTGTGTAGTTTATATTCGGAATCATGTTTTGGGGATGCTGTTTTGGTTTGCTAGAACTGTTCTTCCACTGCTGGGGTAGAGCACTTCCTCACAGATCAGTAGAGCATTGAAATCCCAGTGCTGTCCCCCTGTGAGCTGTGCCACACCTCAGTTTGTTGCTCCAGATTCCCTGAAAAGTAAAAAGTAGCCTCTGCCTGAAAGAGCTTTGTAGGATGTTTAATGGTAAAAATGTCCTAATCTTCAGGAAGCTTTACTGAGTAAGTAAGCAGTGTTACACGCAAGGGATAAAGGGCATCAATTGTCTTTAGTGCCATAAATCCCCTGAGCTCATCAGCTGAAGAATGCAGAAGTTTGAAAAATCTTTTGATTGAATAATTTACCTCATTACTCCTCAGTTTAGACTGCACATTAGAACCTCCCTGGGCTTTTGAAAGAATAAAACAAATAAAAAACCAGGGCCAGGTCCCAAGCAGGCTAGTTAAAACAGATCTCTAGGGTAGGGCAGTTGAAAGAGAGTAGGAGTAAAGAACAGCTTTCTTTCTTGTTTGCAGCAGATCAGAGTCCAACAGAGGAGAGATTAAAGTGCCAAACTGATTGGTCACCTATTCATCAGAAACCCATGTGGAATTAGCAGTGTGTGTTATAAAAGCTTTGACTGCAAGCTTACGGTTGTCTCTGTAAGCGGACAAGGCTGCCATGGATCCAGTGGTGGTGCTGGTCCTCAGTCTCTCTTGTCTGCTTCTCCTCGCACTCTGGAGACAGAGCCCTGGGAGAGGGAATCTCCCTCCTGGTCCTACTCCTCTCCCAATTATTGGAAATATTCTGCAGATAAATATTAATGACATTGGAGAATCTTTAAACAAAGTAAGTATGCGTTATGTTCCCCTATAGTTTGCAGAGGATAATTAATCTCTACATTTAAATAGAATATATAGCTGGAGGCAAATATTTAAGTATTTGATGGTAAAGCTAGATCCCCTGTGGACTGTTATGTTTGGAGTGTAGTTGTCATAAATAGCAGAATGATGCCATATATGTTGTGTCTCTGTGTGTGTGCGCATGTTTACTTGGGAGGCTAGATTCTTCCTCAATTGCTCCACTGTATTTTTCAGTGAGTTCACTAAATGTGGAACTCACTGATTGTCTAGCCTGGCTGGCCAACAAGCTCTCCCAAGGAGTGGGATTACAGACCCATGAGTACTCGACATTCTATGTGAGTACTGGGATCTGAAATCCAGTCCTCATGATTGCTGAGTCATCTCCCCAGACCTAGAGGATTAAAAAAAAAGATGTAGATTTTTAATATCAACCACAGAATTCCAGGAAAGCAGTTCAGGAGGTGATTTTAAAGCGGAGTTCAACAGCAGCTGGGCATCTGTCCCATTGGGGACTGATGAATTGCTCAGCAATCCCCTAAACCGGGCTCAAATTTGGTTCTTTTATTTATTATTCATGGAATACTGAAATGAATTTGAAGTTCGTTGAACCTCAATTTCTTTAGCAGCAAAAGTAAATAAATGTACCTCCAGGTATTGATTAGTTGTGGTGATCTACATGGTAGTTCCCTCACAAATTTCTGCCAAATGGGAATCATTCTGCCTGGGCAGCTATAACAAATGCCATCTTTTATTTATTTTATTTTTTGAGACATAGTCTCCCTGTAGCCCCCATTGGCCTGGAACTCATTATGTAGACCTGACTGGCCTCCAACTCACAGAGATCAGCCTGCCTCAGCCTTCCCCCAAACCATCATTTTAATGTTTGAAACCAGCAACGTTTGATGTGATGTCTGACTAATAAAAATGTTGTGTTTGATGAGGAGAGAAAAAAATCAACAGTAGGATGACTAAGTGAATCAAGCACAAACTGTAGGCCAAATATCGACTTCCTTTGCTGTTATTTGAATCTTTCAATTTTCTAGTTCTCAAAAATCTATGGCCCCGTGTTCACTCTGTATTTTGGCATGAAGCCATCTGTGGTGTTGCATGGTTATGAGGCAGTGAAGGAAGCCCTTGTTGATACAGGAGAGGAGTTTTCTGGAAGAGGCAGTTTCCCAGTGTCTGAAAGAGTTAACAAAGGACTTGGTAAGTGTGCATGTGCAAATATGTAAGTGTAAGTTGGGCTGTGTTTGTGGGGCTGAGACTTGGAGAGTTCTTCAGACAGCTCTACCATCCAAGCGGCTGCCATGTGCCAGTTTCTTGTTCCCTGCCTGGGGCCTCGTTAGTTCCCATTTCCCATTCTTGTAGGAATCCTTTTCAGCAATGGAAGGAGATGGAAGGAGATCCGACGCTTCTCCATCATGACCCTGAGGAATTTTGGGATGGGGAAGAGGAGCATTGAGGACCGTGTTCAAGAGGAAGCCCGTTGCCTTGTTGAGGAGTTAAGGAAAGCTGAAGGTTGGTATAGCTTTGTATCACTTGCCAGAACACACTGCCCTCTTCTCTCATGATGTTCTTGGCGACATTTCTGGGGGGCCAGATCTTGCATTGAGAGTATTGCAGGAGTTCTGTGCCATAGGAGTGGTGTGGTACAGAGAGCCAAGGGGGCTTTTGTATCTCTGTGCTTTTCCTGTTTGTACACAATGACAGTGAATGCAGTGTGGGTGTAAGAAATCATGTAATGAGGGGCATGATGATGCATACCTGTAATACCAACATGTGAGAGCAGAGGCAGAACGATCTCTGTAAGTTTGAGGCTACTGATCTACAAAGTGAGTTCCAGGCCCCCCAGCACTTCTTAGGGAGACCCTGTTTAAAAAAAAAAAACTGAAAACAAAGCAAAAAACCCTCAGAAATCAAACAAACAAAAAACAATCATGTAATCTTATTCTGTGCCAAGCTGTTTTTTATTTTTTAAAAAATATTTTGTTTATTATCTATATTTTTTGTGTATGAGTATATTGCACACATGTAAATTCACTCTGTTGTATAATGACTATGGAGGTCAGAAGAGGGTGTTGGATCTCCTGGAATGGGAGTTATAGACAATTGTTAGCCACCATGTGGGAATCAAACTCGGGTCCTCTGCAAGAACAGTCAGTGCTTTTAACCACTGAGCCATCTCTCCAGCTCCCAAGCTCTGTTTTCAAAAAGTAATGTTATGTAGGTAGAAGGACTTAATCTCACTTTTCAGTCTGGCAACATTTCACCATAACATTATTGCAGGCTAAATGTTCACCAGGAAGTGTTTGCTAAATGGATATCATTAAAATGATCCTCTACTCTCCTGTGGAACATGAAACAACTGATGTGTTCTTTCTCTTAATTGGTGTGTAATAGGACTGGCCTCACTGACCTACATGTCTAGAGTTCTTTCCAGGACATGTCTACAGTGTTCACAGGCAGAGGTTATTAGTCCCCATATATCATTAGTGCTTCCTCATCAATTATGATTTGCTTCTTAATTATTGACTGTTTAAAAATGTCAGCTGGAGTAGTTTTATGTTAGTTCCTATGTACTTTATTGTTTTATATTTTAAAAATTTATTATTTTTACTTTTAATTTATGTGTATAAGTGCACTTGTGTCCTGCAATGCCCACAGAGGACAGAAGAGGGCATTGTGTCCCCTAGAACTGGAGTTACAGATGGTTTTTAGCCACCATGTGGGTGCTGGGTACTGAGTCCAGGTCCTCTGCAGGAGCAGCCAGTGCTCTTAACCACTGACCCATCTCTCCAGTTTCTCTTCTAATTCTTTATAAAATATGAAATGAATTGATTTAAAAACTGCACTGTAGAAAATTAGGATTTATTCCTAATCTCTAACTGTACTTTGTTTCCCATTATCCAGTCTCTGTATTCTCCTTTCTAACTAACATTGAGTAAACACTGAGTAAACACTAGTATACATGTTTTTCTATAAGATGAAGTGTTTTCAGTTTCCGTACATGAATGACAGCAGAAAGAATTTGTTTATATGTGCCTGGCTTTTCGCTTAGCAAATCTTCCTGTTGTAAAGTAAAGGACAGGATTTTATTCTTTTTCATGGTTGAGTAGTATTTGACTGTGTGTGTATATACCACAGTTACTTTGCCCATTCCTCTACATGTGGACACCTCTCTTGCTTTCATTTCTTCACTACTGTGAATGGTATGCATTATGTTTTTGACCTTTCACCCTTAATTACATCTGATGTGAGTTTGTTTGCTTTTCATTTTAAAAATTTAATAAAGATTTAACAAAAATTTAATAAAATTAGAACAATTTTGCTTAAAATTTCCCACAGATATATCTATTCTGCTTTAATTTGCTTTCTGTAAAGTGATGAAATTGGCCAAAGTGATAATCAAGTTGAAAATTTTCAGGGGGCTGGAGAGATGGCTCAGTGCTCAAGAATACTGTTCTTTTAGAACACCTGGATTTGGTTCCCATGGCAGCTCACAACTTCTGAGTGAGGAAGAGCTGATCTTAAAGGGAGGGAATCTAAATAGGCTGACTAGATCTCAGTGGATGAACTTGCTCTGAGAGATATCTGGGGACACTTACTTGACTCAACAGGCCTTAACATAAAAGACAGAATGAAAGAATTTCAGTGGGAGGGGAGTTATGAGAGGGCGCCAGTGGGGAAGGGAGTGTAAAGACTGATAAGATATTCTGCATGAAATACAGGAAAATTCAATGAAAAACTTACAAAAAAAGAAGAAATAAGCAAGGAACTCTGTCAATCAATTTAACCTTTTTGTTTGATGTGTACAAATTGAAAGTTAAGAGTTTTGTAATTTAACTTTCATTTTAGGCAAGCAAACCTAATAATAGATTCATTTGTACTTTTTCCACAGTTTTGAGGATTGAGTCTGGAATCTTGTACCAGCTAAGCAACTATTCACCAATGAGCTGTATCTCTCTGTCTCTGATTTTGCCTTTTCTTCTGAGATGGGGTATGGGGTATCTGTAACTTACCCAGGATTGCATTGAACTCACTGTAGCTTAGGCAGGCTTTGAACTCATAACCCTCTTGCCTCAGTCTCCTGAATAGCAAGGATTACAGTCTTGTGTCTCCAGGTTCAGATGTATTAAGTTTTTTTTTTTTAAGATTTAGTCATTTTATAAGTTTGAATGTTTTTCCTGAACATATGTATGTGTACCACATATATGCCTGGTGCATGTGGAGGCCAGAAGTGGCCATAGAGCTCCCTAGAAGTGGTTATAGAAAATTGTTAGTCACCGTGTAGACTCTGGGAACAAACCTTGGGTCCCCTGAAAGAGCAGCAAAGGCTCTTGATTGCTGAGCCATCTCTCCTGCGCCCCACCCCCGTGTTTATTTTTATTTTAAAAATGTATGAATAGCTTTAGTTTTTTTTTTTTACTTCTGCTCCATCAAATATCAGCATTTCCTATAATCTTTGTCCCTTTGATCTTCTCTGCTGCTTCTAGACACAATTCCTTCAGCTGTTCATTCTGTATGAAAGATCTCTAGGTTATTTTCTTCCTTCTGTTCTTAATACCTTAATAATTTTATTTTTGAAAATTATCTTATTTATTATTTTTATTTTATGTGTATGAGTGTATTGCCTGCTTGTGTGTATGTGTACCTGTGCTGTGCAGTTCCCACAGAGGTCAGAAGAGACCATTGGGTCCTCTGAAACTGGAGTTATGGATGGTTGTTATTCACAATGTCAGTGCTGGGAATTAAACCTGGGTCCTCTGCAAGAAGAGTCAGTGCTCTTAATTACTGAACCATATCTCCAGACTTAATTATTTTATTTTATATAATACATTTAATTATTAATGTTATTTTTTATCTACAAACTTTCCAGGGAGGTGTGATTCTGTGTTTATAACTGTTAGAACTTAAAGTTTTTTTGAGACAGGTTTTCCCTGTAGCCCTAACTGGTTCCGAACACAGTATGTAGGCTCATATCGATCTGCGTGCCTCTGCCTTCCAGAGTGCTGGAATTATAGGCCTGCACCATCATGCCTGACTTGTTTCATTTTTTGAGACGTTGTTTAGCTATATAGCATGTGGTGACCTTGACCTCACTATGTAGTTCAGGCTGCATTTCAAACTCTTAGCTTTCCTGTCCCCAACCCCTGAGTGCTTACAGGAATCATGTGTACCACCATGCCCAACACTATTAAGTATGTTAAAACATGTTTTTTATTTTTCCTAATCCTCCAAAATTTGTCATTTGAACACACATTGTGTAAACAAAGGCAGAGACTTAGACAACTAAAATGAAATTATTAAATCAGGTCTAAGAAAAAGTAGTGTGCTGGTTTTGAGTCTACTGATGTTCTTGCTGATAGGGAATTTCTAGGTACTTAGTACTTCAGAGTGTCTAAGATTACCCTTTTCTGTTATCAAAGACATAAAGTGTTTTAGTTGTATGTATCAATGACTATTTTCACTATTTCCAACCCTCTAGGCTCACCCTGTGATCCCACCTTCATCCTGGGCTGTGCTCCTTGCAATGTCATCTGCTCCATTGTTTTTCAGAAACGTTTTGATTATAAAGATCAGAATTTCCTTAGCTTGATGGAAAAACTCAATGAAAACCTCAGACTCCTGAGCACCCCATGGGTGCAGGTGAGGTCAAATGGCTTCTGTTCTAAGGAGTCACGTATGCTCTTTCCTCTTACAAGTTCAGTTTTACGTGTCCTGAGCTGTGAGGTGAATGTTTCAAAACTGCATTCCTATCATACATAACGTGGCAGTTCTGGAAATCAGGCCTCGCCTGTCCTTTGAGGTTTGGTCACTAATTTTTATCATGTGCTATGGGTTTTAACTTTCTTCCTTTCACTTTTTTGTGTCCTACAGGCAGAAGGTGTTTGCTTCGTAGCTTTTCTGTTTTTGTAAAGCCCGTGTTCTTTGACACATCTGTGCTCTAAAGACTCTGATCTTTTAGTTCATGGCAGAACTTTCTTTACATAGGAGCAGTGAAGAGATATGTTGAGAAGAAGATGAGTGTGGGGAAAGGATAGATAACAGACAGAAGGGGAAGGTGAAAAATAGAAATATGGCAGCAAAAAAGACAAAGAGGGAAGGAAGGAAACAAGAAAGGATAAGGAGAGAGATGGAGGGAGGGTTAAATTACCTCCAGGCCCTGCTCATAGCCTTGGTGAGAAGTCCAGGCTAGAAGTAAGCAGAGATGAAAGCTTCCTTAGCCTGTGCCTGTCCTGAACCTGCTCCTGGCTTTTTGAATACACCTGCATAAGTGGGAGCTTTCGGGTGGCCCAAATTCCAAACATGCTCTCTCCCCAGCCCTTCCCTGGGTTTCAGTCTTCTGCCACATGCCTTAATGGTATTCTTTTGCTCTGGGTTGGTAAGGTTTATTGACACTCGTGACTCCTTTTCTACCCTGGTGAGTTCTGAGTTAGGTGGAGCAAAGACAAGTGCTGGGCCCCATCCTTCAGTTATCCTTAGTTAGGTCAGAACAGAGAAATCATCTCTTTGGAAAGAAAAGCCACTCTAGAACAGGCACAGGGAGGGAAGTGGGACGAGGTCACAGCAATGCTACAAAGTTTCCCTGTTCTCGCCAAATTTAAACATTTAGCTCCTCATTAGCTCATATAGACATTTTTGTGAATGACCTTGAACTCACGGAGATTCTACTCCCTCTGCTTCCAGAATGTTGGGATTAAAGGAATGGGCCATACATGACTGTTTTCTATGGTTCTAGAACCAAGTTGCTTCTGAAAATTTTATAAATTTGCTTTTTAAATGATTTAGTATCATTTTTATTTAAATATTAAGAATTTTCTTTACTTATTCATTTTTAATTTTATATGTATGAGTTTTTTGCCTGCTTGGGTATAATTGCACCCATGTGGTACAATGCCCATGGAGGCCTGAAGAGCGCATTGGAACCCCTAGAAATGGAATTATGAATGGCTTTTAGCTGCCATGTGGGTGCAGGTACCTAAAACTGGGTCCTTTGCAAGATCATCCAATGCTTCTTACCACTGAGCCATTCCTCCAGCTCCATCAAGAAGAATTTTTTAAATAGGTGGTATATTGTTAAACTCTGATATCAAGTATGATTTTATAAACCTTGCTCTTTGTCCAGGATATTGAGAGTGGGTTGAGGCCAGAGAAAAAATTTCCTGAAAGAGGCTGAAAGAAATCAAAGCACCTGGCTTCCTGGAAAGTCTGTGTTGAGGTCTTCAAGCAGAACACCTCCATCCAAAACCAGGAATAGGACCTAGGAGTTTGAAACTTCAGCTTCTGACTGTGTGAACAAACATAGCTCTCGAAATGTTGATATACAATAAAATATCTGGGACTGGGATGACTTCAACCTGTTTTAAGATTCATCAGCATCCTTATCTTGAAGTGCAGAAAGTCTTTTTTGTGGTTATTATTTTTGAAAAGAGCTTCATGTATTCCAAAATCTGATGAATCCAGTGTGTCTCTAGGACAGAGAGGTGAAGTAGGCCTGGAGTCCATCACAATTCCAGGTCAATGGCCTGGTCTCTGGGAATCTGTGCTCTGCCCAGAGCTGGAGTCCAAGCTAGACGTTGGCTACCACAGGTGCCTGTGTGTGTTAGTATGTGTACATGAGAGCAGTTTCTCGAGGAGACCAGAAGAGGGTGGTCTAGTCTCTTTGGAGCTGGAGTTACTGTGGTTGTCAGTTGCCCCATTTGGGTTCTGGGAAACAAACTCTTCTGTGGAAGAGCAGGAAGTACTCTTAATTAGTGAGCCATCAGTCCAGACCCTTGACTTTTAAAAAAGAGAACTGTGGAGAAATGGGCAGTGTCTGACCATAAAGAATGTTTCCATACCACTGTCCTTTCCAGATATTATGAATATCTCTGATAGAAGAGGCCTTCAGTCTTCAGAATAGAAGAGAAGGCAAACATTTGAATATAAGGGTGAAATTCAAGTCCAAACACACCAAGCAACAGGTTCTAGGCAGCACTTTGATACTGCTAAAAGCATGCCCAGACTCTCAGTGGCTGTCCAAGATCTTGTTGAAAAGCTTCAATCACTGACAGCCTTGTCAGCCAATCAAAAGTTAGGGTTATCTTTGTCATAGCATTTGGCAGAAATTTCTTCATTGAGGATATCAGAGACAGAGAATCATGGGAGCTCAGTACTGCCAGGAACCTCGAATAGTGGAGTTTCCAACTCAAAGACTCTCAGCTAGCTGTTGCTGTGATTCTGGCTGAGAAAGTAATGAGTCAGGATAACTAAAGGATTGGGGTGTGGAGTGTATCGAACAAAGCCTCCTGTTGGGCTGGCAGATTCAACAATGTCTCTATCTATTGAGCTGCCATGCCCCTTCTATAGAAGATAGCTGTGTGATGTTACAGGAGTCACTGGACCCCTGTTATGTGGATTTATCATAATTATAATGCTGAATCAGGTTTTATGATGTCCACATAAAAACTGTGCTTTTATCCCAAGGTTCACTGGAGACAGAGCAGGAGAGGCTCTGTGCTCAAGTTCAAACTTCCTCGACCTCTTTCCTCACCTATAGCACATGGATCATACCTATTCAGACCTTTCTGTATGTCAAGGTTGTAGGTAAAAATGAGAGAATGGACACGAAGATCCTTTAGTACTAGACAAATACAGTGTGGTATGGGAGATTTGTATCAACTCTGGTCATGTGGCCGGATTAGTCTAATCTTTCTAAGCATAGTGGCTCCCTTTGTATGCATCAGATTGAAATGTTCATCTTTAAGTTGGAGTTTTTTTTTAAATTTCACTCCAATATTTAACCAGGGTTATGGTAGGCATGTCATTATTACATGTGCTTATTTGAACCAATGGTTTTTAATCTTTAAGGTCTGCAATACTTTCCCTACAGTCATGGATTATTTCCCTGGAACCCATAACCAAATATTTAAAAATTTTGCCTATATAAAAAATTATGTTTTGGAGAAAATAAAAGAACATCAAGAATCCCTGGACGTGGCTAATCCTCGGGACTTCATTGACTGTTTCCTGATCAGAATGGAGCAGGTATAATGTTCTTTGGTTTGCATTTTGTGGTTTAGTCATCATTTCTGTGATTACTATTGTTATGCACCTGGTCAGACAAGAAACACTTGGTCAGCACTTTAAGTACTTCCTGTGTACATGGGTCAGGACTAACCATTATGGAAGATCTAAAGGCAAATTGTTAAACCATTAGAACACGTGCACACTGTTTTCAGGTACTAGCAATCTATCTGAGGAAAGAGAATTCTCACATTGGGTAAGTTGGAAATACAAGCAAGGTAGGCAATAAAAAATATCCAGCATGAAAATAAAAGCGGACTTGATCACATCACAGAGTGAGGGAGAATGAGAAGGAGGTGCTTAGCCTGGACACGCTTCCTGGATGACCTGAGGGTTGATACAGATCTCAAGTATTTGCTGTGGGGAATGGAGGATTTCCGAAGGATGCAGTAAAGTGACAAGAGGTTTGGGTATGTGGTGATAAAGAGAGGAGAGTGCCATTGCTGAGTGTAGCTGGAAATAATTCTGGACACCTCCCCTGTCTGGACTGGGTTTTTTTGGGGTTGTGGCTTGCACAGCTCTTGTGACTGCTGCTACAAGCTCTCTGAGTTCATATATGCAACCTCCCTGTGGTGTGCAGAACACACGGTTTCCTTTTATGCATCTACCACTTCTGACTCTTAATCTTTCTGCTCTCTCTTCCCCAATGATCTCTGAGCATTGGGAGGAAAGAGTGTGATATGGGTCCCAGTTAGGACACGGTACTCCTCAGTGCCTTACTCTCTGCACATTGTTCAGTTATGAGTCTCTGTGTTAATTACTGTCTGCTGAAAAATGAAGCTTATCTGATGACTGTTGAGAGATGTGCTATTTTATGGAAATGACAGTTTAATACTGTATCCATTCAGTAAAATAATAATAGTCCATTTTTCCCTTGGCCTTTGAGTTATGTAGCCTGATAACAGTGCCAGGTATGGGCTTCATCTGGTGCAGTAGGCCTTAAATCCTCCCTCTTTTGAAGGTGTTGATGGGGACTGGAGGGGAAGGATTTTTATACCATCGACCCTCAAACAATACTGGCTATTGAAACTTCATCTCTATTGTCTAACCTTCATAGTGTTAGAAGCTGTTATGCGTATTACCAGAATAGAGAATTCATGATCAGCCTTATCCCTCTTTGAACCCTATGAGCTACAGTAATGACTGGCCTGGCAAGATATATCCGCTGGTGCCACAGTGGCATGAATGTTATGGGATCAATTCCATGTGATTAATGCGACCTTATTAACAATACTAGCATAGAAGATGGGAAGGCTTTCCATTTATTTCGGTATTTAAAATGTTTTCATCTGTATTCTGTATAGACCTTTCTGGATTTTTATTATAATGTTCCAGTATTGTAATTTGTAGATAATTTGGATCTTTAAATTCTTTTAGACAAGTAGGAATAGTAATATTGGTTTATAAGTGTTCTCGTTTCCTTTTTGCCTTAAGCGAAAATTTGAATTCACAATTTTAGAAACTGTGAAGTTCTGTTATCAACAGGGATGCTCACTTTACCTAACAAGGCCACCTGTTGGGAGGATGGTCTGTTTTAATGGAGATAATTCTATAATTTTAAGCATATAGGCTACTTGGAAGTTATTAAGACTCCTTTAAAGTTATCTGCTCTGGAAGACTGGTTAGGAAGAAAGAATTTTGATGCTACTGAGTCCCTGGGGTCAAGGTTTCTAATTGCCCCATCATTACTGCTGCTTTTGTGTTACGTTTCCATAACCTCCCTCCAGCTTTGCTTCTCACTGTGAAGCGCTTTTGGTTTCTCACTCTCCAATTCATGGGAGCACAATTCAGCTAGGCCAGTCCAGCCTCTGCATTACCTTTTCTCTATCCCATCTGGCAGTTCATGCCTAGGCTCTCTGTCTTCATGTTTGTGATCCTATCCATTCATGTACTTGTTTCCCAGACAAAGCTACCTTTTGCTCATCACCCGGGGTTTAACAATGTTTAGACACATCTCATCTTTGAATGCATTTTCTTTCTCTGTATCTAGAATCATCTAAGATACCTGTTAATTTTTCACATTTTGAAGTTCATAATGAGTCTTAGGTAACACTGAATCTAATTAAATTCTTAAATTCTCTTTTATTTATTTATTTTTATTTTATACCTGCATGTAAGTATACTCATGTCATGCTGGGCCTGTGGAGGCTAGAAGAGGGGGTTAGATTCCCCTGGGAATGGAGTTATGGATGCTTGTTAGCCACCATGTGGGTGCTTGGAGTTGAACCGGGGTCTTTTGCAAGATAGCCAGTGCTTCTAATTGTTGAGATAACTCTCTAGTCCAGTAATAAAATTCTTTAACAGAAGATTTAGTTGTAACTTATTTCTAAAAAGTTATTTGTGGTGGTTGGTCTTAAATATCTTTCAACGTCTCACGTGTTGAAGGTCAGTTTCCACCTGATGGTACTGTTGGGACAAGATAGACTCTGTAGGAAGTGATGGGGATCATTTCCTCAGGGGGTACTGGCCATTGTCAGATTCCTCTCTTCTTGCTTTCTGCCTTTAATAAGGTGAGCAGTTCTGCTGTACTGTACTCTGCCTCCCAACATGTTCAGACTGCTGGGGTCAACCAATCACACACCAAAACAGATGGAGCCACAAGCGTAAATATGTTTCCTCCTTGTAAGCTGATTATCTAGATATTTTGTTACAGTGATAGAAAATTGACTGAATAATTTCAAGTTGAAAAAGTAGTACTTGTACATATTTTTGGGGGGTGTAATTTGATGCCTTGATCCACATCTATTATGGAATGATCAATTCAGATTAAATAGCCTATCCATTACCTCACAAGGATATCATTTCTTTGTGTTAAGAATATTTATAACCCACAATTTTATCAGTTTTGTAGATAAGGAAATGAAGATTAGGTAAACTAATAACAGTTTCTGTTATATTGTGCAGTTACTGTACTTTCAATACCATACCATGCACTGTCTAAAGTTTTTGTCTTTAGAACAGCATGAGTTATTTTTGATTCATTAGGTTTGCTAGCAAACCAAAATGCTAAATATCCACATAATTCCTAGGAACAGCACAATCCGCAGTCCGAATTTACTATTGAAAACCTGATTGCCACTACAACTGATATGTTTGGAGCTGGAACAGAAACAACAAGCACCACGCTGAGGTACGGACTGCTGCTCCTGCTGAAGCATGCCGATGTCACAGGTATGGCTGTGGGCAGGGAGCGGGGTGAAACAACACAGATGTTGGCAAGACACTGTCACTGTCCTCCATCTTGGGTGTCTTAGAGAAACCCCGTCACTGAATTTTCTGTGCTGCTAGCTGTAACATGTAAATATGATGAAGTAAAAATGAGGTGAGTTTCCACAGTAGGAGAGAGAGAGAGAGAAGACTGTGACCATTAGTAAGAGCAGGGCTCTGATTTGAGTGACAGATACCCAGGATAAGGTGTCTGCATTTCATGGGAGGTATCTGTAGCAGGCACAGACATTGCGGTGTAGGTTTGTACATTGGTTTCCTGAAGAATAAAGTACTTTGAATGGTAGGTGTGTGTCTTAGTTTATTCTCTTTCACCATGACAAGTAATAGTACTAGATACTTTATGAGGAAACTTGTATTTGGCTCACAGTTCTGGAGACTGGAGAGGATAACACTGACATTTGTTCTGCTCTGGTGAGAGCTGTGGTTCAGGATCTACGAGCTGCAGCACATGTGAAGATGGTGAGTGGCACATATGGAAGAGGAGTTCAAGACAGAGCCTAGATTTTTCAGAATAACCAAGACTCTTGGAGCCTCAATCACTCTATGAGACCAGTTTCATCCCTTTAAGACTGGAGCCCTCTGACTTCGTGACCTCCAGTTGGATTCCACCTTTAAAAACATTTTATTTATTATTTTATTTTATGTGTAAGAGTGTATTGCCTGTATGTATATAAATGTACCTGTATCATGCAGTCCTCACCAAGATCAGAAGAGGGCGTCAGATTCCCTGGAACTGGAGCTACTGTTGGATGTTAGCTGCTAGGTGGGTCCTAGGAACTGAACTTGGGTCCTCTGCCAGAGCAGTGAATACTCTTAAGCACTGAGCCATCTCTCCCCAGCCTTGGTCCCTAGCGTTAAAGGCTTTACCACCTCTCATTTTTTCCAGTTTGGGAACCAAAATTCTGGTCTGTGATACTTTGGCGGAAACATGGAAATCATTTTCAAATCACAGCAGTACGACCTCACAGATCTTTCTTTATTCCGGCAATGATGAGTTCTAATGCTGTTACTGGGAAGACAGAAATTCCTCTTCCCCTTGGAGTAGACTAAACAGTTTCTCATACATGTTAAACAAGTGGTCTCCCTCTCAGCTATATCCTTAGCCCTTGATTTCATTTTTCACAAACCTATTCAGATTCATTTTGTCCTATCACATGACCTATCTTTGCTCCTGTTTCATATGCTAATGAGAAGAATGTATATCTACAGACATTGGATGGAATATTCTGCTGATGTCTGTTAGCTGCATTTGGGCTAGGATGCAATTTAACTGCTACTTCTTAATTGATTTTGTCTGGATAACCTATCCATTGCTGAAAGTAGGATGTTAAAAGTCTTTAAGTATTTGGGCTGGAGAAATAACTCAGTGGTTACGAACATTGACTATGCTTCCAGAGACTGGTCTTGTAGTAGACCTGGATTTGATTTCCAGCACCCACGTGGTGGCTAACAACTATCTATACCTTCAGTTCTAGGCTTTCCAATTCCTTCTTCTGACCTCCAAGGGCATTAGATGACATGGGTGCATTTGCATATGCAGGCAATACACTCATACACATATAATAAAAATAATAAATAAATATTAAAAAGTCTTATATTGTATCATCTGCCTATCTAGTAATTTGCTTTATGTAACTTTGTGCTTTGATATTAGATTCATATATATTTGGAATTGTTACTCTTGCTCAATTCACTCCTTTATTGTTATATATTAACATATATTTTATTTTTTTATTGTTTTCAACTTAAAAATGTATCATCTAAGTCCACTCATGAATTCTTTTGGAATGCCCAGTCTCTGAGTGTGTGCATGTCCTCAGAGGTGAAGTAGCTCTCTCATAGTTTTCCTTTGTGTTAAGTGACTTTTTTCTAGTAGTTTGTTTTGATACTTGCTCTTGTTATTATTTTGTGTATGTGTGTCTTTGTATGTGTGTACTTATGGAGGTCAGAGGTTGATGTAGGGTGATGATGTACAGTTGTTTTCCACCTTAAGAAAGATAGAGCCTCTCATTGAACCTTGAGCTTGCCTATTTAGCTAGACTTGCTTGCCAGCAGGGTCCAGGGATCCCCCTGACTCCACCTCCTCAGTTCTGGGATTACAGTCACTTCACCAGGCTTTTGACTCAGTTCTGGGGAGGTATTCACGCTTGTGTGGCAAGCACTTTGCCCACTGAGCCATTTCCCCATCCCGAGTCCTTGCTTACTGTTTTTTGTTTGTCTGTTGTAGACTTTTTCCTTGTGGTCACCGTGAGGCTTACAAGGATCATATTTTTATTATAACAAGCTAATTTGAAATGAGAGTAAATTATCGTGACTATCCAGATAAAAATACTTAGAGAAAAATGTGAAGAAATTTCTACCCTTGTACTTTGTCTTCTCACATTCTTGTTTTTGATGCTACATTTTACATCTTTCTATGTTTCACTTTCTCAGAATGATGACAGATCTGAATGTCTGAAATTAAGTCAGAGGAAGATTTAGGATAGAGTAGCCAGGAGATGTCATTTCTGGAGATGGAGAGTGCTAGAAGCCATGTGTAGGAAAAGACACTTGTGGATGGACTGTGGAGGATGTAGGTGAAGGGCTCACTGACAGAGAACATGTGATTGATGATTGGATGATTTTTCGTAATTAGAATTTATTAGTAGGAGTTAGAAACATACTTGAACATTTGTAGTGATTCTAAGCGAATATTTGAAAAATAAGAACTTAAATAGGCTCTTCTATGTCCAAGAATGCATAAAATATCAAGAATAATCACAGTTGTCTTGTCTGTGAGAACTATTCATGGAGTCATACTGATAAAAAAGTGGATATTTACATGATAAGCATTATGAATATAATATAGGAGAGAGAAATATGTGTATGCATGTGTGTGTGCACATGCATGTTTGTATGTGTGTCTATTTGTAGATGTGTTCCTATTTTGTACAAGGTGGGATAGAGATGAATTCCTCATCTCACGTATCCGGATCTTTTAGAAATTATAAATAGTACAATCAAACAATAGAAATACCCATTTTCTATGAACATGATCGTAATGTATAAATTGCCCCAGAAGGCTGAAGAATGTTTCAGAGTGAGTGCCCTTAGCATATGAAGAAAATAAAGAGAAAAATTGGAAACTGCATATAACTATAAATCCATATTCAACATAAATCCAAAACACAAAGATCTGCCAGCAGAATTCAGTTTTAAAATACACTCTGTTAATTTCATATGATTTTAACTCTTTTTTTTTTCCTTGCAGGGACAATAATTTATTTATTTCCCATGCAAAAGATATTTATATAATGAAGCATTTCACTGTTTCTCTGTGTACTGATTATCCTGTATTATAATATGTAGGAGTATATGTTTGTCTTAGTATCTAGATTTTAGTGTAGTTATATGTACCAATAGCACAACAAATCTAGACGTGCTTAGGGCCTTCTCATGTGGTTAGGTCACTCTCATCATCCTCTATGTACCACTGACTTGTGACAAACATACTGCTTTTCTTCCATTATATTATTTTGACGTTGTCTTACCAGCTAAAGTGCAGGAAGAGATTGACCATGTGGTTGGTCGAAACCGGAGTCCCTGCATGCAGGACAGGAGCAGGATGCCCTATACTGATGCTGTGGTGCACGAGATCCAGAGATACATTGATCTCGTCCCCAATAGTCTGCCTCATGTGGTGACCCGTGACATTAAATTCAGAGACTACTTCATCCCCAAGGTAAGCTTGTTTCTCTCACACTGCACTGCTGTGCTCATGCAGTTTTTAACTTCCCTGTGTCGTTCCAATCTCTTACTAACGGAAGATGAGAGAAGTCAGAAACTCCTATGTGTGGCAGCTGGATGGACTGTGTGCTGTTCGTAGTTTTGAGTTAGAAAGCTTTGAAACAGCTTGTTTTGTGTCTTTGGCTTTTTGTATAATTGTAATTTGGGGATTATTTTTTCAATAAATGTATTTATCAATAAACTTTAAGAATAAGGTTAGGGCATTCACCGCTCTCTGCTACGTGACTGTGGACACAGTGTGACCAGCCCCTTCATGTTCTTGCCACCATATCTTTCCTGTCTTGTGAGATTATATCCATTGGAACTGTGAGCCAAAATCATTCCTCATTTCTTAAAAATTAAAAAAAATAGTAAAGACTAAAAGTATGAGTTTTCCAGTTTTCCCCAACATTTACCTATGTGTTTATCAGGGTGACATTACATCTAGTGGAATACTGGGTGATATTACATCTAGTTGATACTGAATATTTCATAGTTATGATTATGATTCAAATTTGCCTATCTTCAATTTTTTCAATATTTTATACTACATTATATGCTATTACTTATATGCTATTACTTATATGTCACTTGTATGCTATTACTCTTTCCATAAATGCATGGTATTTTGATGTTACTGTGAATAGCATGCTCTTTAAAAACATTTTCCATTCTTTCGTTTCTGGTATATGGAATACAATTTGCATTTTAGATGACCTTATGTTTAGAAACTCAGTTAAATACACTTATCATTGGCAATAATTTGTTTGAAAATTAGTATGTAATTTCTATATATGGAATTCTGTGATCTGGCTTAAGATTTATTTTATTTGACTTATTCTCTTACGTTCATGCTTTTAAAATTTTTATTTATTTTTATCTTATGTGCATAAGTGTTTTGCCTGCACATACGCAAGTGTACCTGTGTTATACAATGCCTGAGGAGGACAGAGGAGGGTGTTGGATCCATTGGAACTGCAGTTAGGGGTGGCTGTAAGCTGTTGCATGTGTGCTGGGAAATGAACCCAGATCCTCTACAAGACCAGCCCGTGTTCTTAAGCAGCGAGCCATCTCTTCAGCTCCATTCATGCTGTTTCTGTCATGAATCTATATATAATCTGATAAAATGGGTTTTCTTCATCTATTGATCTGATCATATTTATCCCACCCATCTGAGTATTTGGGTGTCATGTATCATCAGGCCTTATTCCAGAAGAAAAGTTTTGAGATCAATTGGAACTTCCATGGTGCCTCTCTGGGGACAGGGAGAATTTCCTTGTATCTCTCCAGGAGCACCACATCTAATGGCCAAACACTTTCCTCAGTTGTGATACATCATCATTGTTAGTCTACATTAGTGGCGCTTTGAGAATTTCTAATCTATTTTTTTTTAAAAAGAATTTGTATTGGTTGTCTGAGAATTTCATGCAATGTATTTGGATCATATTCAGACCCCTCCCCTTCTCCACTCATACCCTGCTATTCTCCCCTCCTCTGATTCATGTGCTATTATTATTTTTGTTTCTTAAAGGCCTGTTGAGTTTAATTTGTGTTCTGTCAATGTTCTTGGGTGTGAGTTCATCCTCTGGAGTCCAGTCAACCTACCAGATGTCATTCCCTTAAAGAAAACTGACTTCTTTTACAGAAGCTATCAATTACCAGTAGTTTCTCAGACCTGGGGCTGCTTGCCTACTCCCCCAACCTTGCTGTGTTTTTGTCTGGCTTGGGTTTCTGCAGGTCTTCTGTGTGCTGTCACACGAACTGTGGCTTTACATGTACAGCCCCCATGTGGTGTCCAAATAACATAATTTCCTTATATTCATCTACCACCTCTGAACCTTACAATCTTTCTGTCTATTCTGCAATGATCCTTAAGCCTTGGGAGAAAAGGGCAGGATATGGGTTTCCAATTTGGGACTGAGCACTCCACAATCTTTTATTCTCTGCACATTGATCAGTGGTGGGTGTCTGTGTTAATCAACATGTACTACAACAAGAAGCTTTTTTTTTTGTGAGAGTTGAGCGATGCACTAATATATAGGTATAACAGTAAATCATTAGGAGTCTAATACTATTTAGTAAAATAATAGAAGTAGGTTCTTCCTTATGACATGTAATCTGTCTAGCTAGAGGTTCTTAGCTCTGATAACAGTGTCAGGCATGGAGTCCATTTTATGAAGTGGGCTTTAAATTCAACTAGAAAGTGGTTAGTTCTTCTGTAACCCGTGTGCCACTATTACAGCACTGGGCATATTTTCCCAGAGTAGTTGCTATTGTAACTTGCAGGGTTCATAACTGGGTGAGGTTGATGATTACATTTCTCTTTTAGTAATATGCACAGCACCTTTCATATGATAATATGAAAGCTAGCTAGTAGAAATGAAGCTTTGAAGTCAATATCAGCTTGATTTTTCTACACTTTTTTCTTTAACTCACATTTTTCTTTAACTCAGCAATGGGGTCTTGATTTTTCATAATTAAAAAATTATTTTTATTTTATGTGTATGAATGTATTGCATGCATGTATGTAAGTGCTCCCATGTTGTGCTGAACCCACACAGACCTGAAGAGGGTGTCAGATGCCCTGAAACTGGAGTTCTGTATAGTTGTTAGCCACCATATGGATGCTGGGATTCGAACCTGGGTCTTCTGCAAGAAGACTTCTCTGCCATTTCTCTAGTCCCATAATAGGGACTTAAAATTTTTTCTTATTTAATTTTATTTTATGTGTATATTTTGCTTGCATGTATGTATGTGCACCCATGTCATGCAATGACTGTGGAGGTCGGAAAAGGATGTTAGATCCCTTGGAGTTAGAAATATAGATGGTGCTAGCCCCCATGTGAGTGCTGGGAATGAACCCAGGTCTTCTGAAAGAGAAGACCTTAACAGCAGAACCATCTCTCCAGCAATAGGGTTTTACTCTCACATTCTGGTGGGTCACCATTCTGTTTGCTCATCTGTGAACATGATCATTCCCCATGATCAACAGCTTCAAAAGAGGGAGCCCACTTCTTACATTGAACTTTTTATTTCCTAGCTTGTGGTGTCTGGTAGGGCCATTGAACTACTCTTAACTGGTATACATTTAAACTCTTTTTATATTATATATGTACATATTTAAGAAGCTTCTTTCTAAAAGTTATTTTACATTCTTTTAAATTGAATTTTTGTGATTTTTTTCATGCAATATTATTTGATATTTAGATCCCCTTCTCTATCCACACCTCCCTGCCCCCTGCCTAATTTAATGTACTCTGTTATGTGTATAGTGATGTCTGTAGAGCCAATTTACCTCCAAATAGCCTTCAGTTCATCCACTGGAGCCTGGTTAATCTACCAAGAGTCCCATCCTTGACAGAGATTGTCTCTGCCCCTCTCAGCAGTTATCTCTTGCCACAGTTTCCTTATGTGAGACGAGTTTCTTACCTGCTTCCCTGTGTTTATGCTGGGATGTTTTTTGGTTTGAGCCTGCATGGAACTTGTGCCTGCTATCACTGTTGCTGTGAGTTCATATGAGTAATTGACTAGCTGCCTGGAAAACTGTTTCCCTGTGGTCATCCACCGCTTCTGATACTTACAGTCTTTCCTCCCCCTCATTGGAAGGCAGAAATTTGATATAAGTATCCTATTCAAAGACAAGCCTCTGCAACCTTTCTTTCTACACCTTAGCTAGTTGTGGGTCTTAGTCACCATCTGCTGCTTAAGGAAACTTGATGCAACCCATTGCTTTACCTTTCAAACTGTCACCGAAATGGAAATATTTATGTTCAATATTAGTTTTTCTTCTTCTTTTTATTTTTTGTAGGAGAATATGTATGAAATGCATTTATATTATTGCCCATATCTCTTTTTTTTGTCTTTTTGAGACAGGGTTTTCCTGTAGCCACATCTGGCCTGGAACTTGCAATGTAGATCAGGCTGGCCTTGATTTCACAGAGATGGGCCTGTCTCTGCCTCCCAAGTGCTGAGATTAAAGGTGTGTGCTACCCCACCCGACTATTGTCTATATCTTTAGATTGCCTTTTATTCTTAGGTAAGACTGCATATCAATTATCTATTCACTAACTGATGGATATTTGGGATATTGACAGATTTTGACTTTGATTACAGGTGCTTTACACACAGGTTCTTATGTAGACATAAAATTTCTTTTTTTACTGGGAATACTTAGGAGTGGTGTTAAGTGTTGACTTTATCACAACCAAACATCTTGTTTTGTATTGTGGCTGTGCCACTTTGATTCCTTCTAGCGAGGTGAGTACCAGTTGCTCCTGGTGTCCTCCACCCTACACCCATTATTAGTGTTTTTGTATTTTGTCACAGTAGCCGTTATGTAGGGATAAAGTATTTTATGTTCTCTTCTATTTTCATGTTGATTGGCCATTCATGGAGCTTCTTTGATAACACAGCTGTCCAAATCATATGTCTGTATTTTATTAGGTAATTTTATTCTTATTGTTTAATTCTTCAGCTCTTTATAAGTTTGGTATTAACTCACTTTTTTCTTTTTGACTTTTTGAGACAGGGTCTCTTTATAGTCTCAGCTAGCTTGGAGCTTGCTATGTAGACCAGGCTGGCCTTACTCAGATTGCCTACCTTTGCCTCCCAGTACTGGGATTAAAAGCATATACCACCATACCCCACTTTAACTTACTTTTAATTAATTAATTAATTTTATTTTTATGTGTATGAGTGTATTGTGTGCATGTGTGTTAGTGTACCCATGTCATGCAATGCACCAAGAGGACAGAAGAGGGTGTAGGGTCCTCTGGAACTGGAGTTACAAATGGTTGTTAACTGCCATGTGGGTGCTGGGCTTTGAACTTGTCTTCTTTAGGAACAGCCAGTGATCTTAACCACTGAGTCATCTCTCCAGCCCCTTAACTTAATTTTTAATAATAGATAAGCTCTACAGAGGAGCTTTACATAGATCAGCTCCTCTCAGGCTGTGCCTTTTATTTTTCTTTAGCTATGAGTGTGCATATATGCATATACAAATATATGTATATAGTCCAGGCTAGTCTCAAGATTGCTGTGTAGCTCAGGTTAGCCTTGAACTTGCAGATCTCATGTTTTACCTCCCAAGTGCTAGGACAGCAGTGTGTTACACCATGATTTACTTCTTTTTATGTCTTTTTACTTTCTTAAGAATCTTTTTTCTTTGGTCTTTTTGAGAAAGGATCTCCTTATAGCCCCAATTAGTCTGAAACTTGCTGGGTAGACCAGGCTGGCCTTTGCCTCCAACTGAGAGACTTCTCTGCCTCTGCCTCCTAAGTGCTGGGATTAAAGGCATGTGCCACCACACCCTGGCCCTAAAGAATCTTTCTAAAAGCACATTAATTTTAAGTTTTGATGAAGTTTAATTCATCAATAATATTTTTCATGATTTATATCTTTGTGTCCTAGATAAAATATTATTTGATACTATGAAATGGTCCTAGTTATTCTTCTAAAAGTTTAGCCCCAAATTAAGTCTTTGCTTTGTTAAAAGATAATTTTTGTTTGTGGTGTGAGATAAACATAACCTACATCTTTATAAATATCTATGTGTCCCAGTTATTGGCTGAAAATATATCTATCTCTCTTTGTATACTAAAGTAACATTTTCAGGTATTATTGTACAATTATAAAAGAAAATAATTTAGGGGCTGGAGAGATGACTCAGTGGTTAAGAGCACTGGTTGCTTTGGGAGAGGACTGGGATTCAGTTCTCAGCACTCACATGTTGGCCAACAACAATCTGTAACTCCAGTTCTAGGGGATCCTATGTCTTTTTCTGACCGTGTCACTGTATGACATGGATGTATTTACATACATTCAGGCAATATACTCCTACACATAAAATAAAAAAATAGTAAATAAAATGTTAAAAAATAATTTAAACTAGTAATATGTGCTAGTGTTTTAAAAATAAAATGATAGACCTTAAATATAACCAGAAATATGTTTCACTTCAAGTTTTCAATAAGATATTGATACTTATAAATTATTTAAAAATGGATATTTATGTTTGTGTATTGATATATATGTTAAATATATGCATATAATATATAAAACATGTTTAGAATGGTATTTCAATTCATTTACTCTATCATACTCAACACCTAAACTCTTCGATATGTATCTTCCAAGAACCACAACTTTCTGCAGCACATTGATAACCACACTCACTGAAGGAATTATGATCAATACGTTAAATGCCGAGAAATAACTATTGACCAGAGTGCTAGTCAAACTCCACAATGATCCAAAGCTGACCTGAGTAAAGTTCCATTTTCCTAGACTCCCCTGAATTCTGGGAAACTAAAATCTGAACTTATCACAAGCAACTCCAAAAGAATATAAAACTCTGAGTGCACTTGCTAAATTTACTTTCTAACTGTACTAACTGCTAAATTTACTTTCTGTACTTTCTGCTTGGCTTGCTCCTGTACAATATGAATTGTTAGAAGAACCCACCAACCTGGTCAGCACACACCTGGTTACCATGGTTAATGGCTGCTTGCCTGCTGTGAGGTCAAGTTGCCCTGCATCCATTTTGCTGACCATTGTATGAACTTGAACTTGTTGTTCCCTTGTACCTGTATTCAGCAAGTTCTAGGAATTAGCCAACCAAGAAACCCACGGAATGTTCTGCAATTGTTTTGTAATTAATGGCCTGCCATAACTAACTGCTAAGTTCTCCTTCTGTCCCTACTTGCTTGCTTATGCACTTGTGTAAATCCCTGATTGGCTCATTTTAAAGTCACTGGAAAGTCCCTCCAGAGTGCTATAAAAACTTTACTGAACTGAGCTTGTTGCTTCTCCCTGGGTACCCGAACCCAGAAGGAGCCCGGTCGTAAAATAAAAATTTTCACCTTGCCCTTCCATCAGTGTGGCAGCCTTTATTGCAAAAAACACAGTAATATTATCAAATCAGCAGCTTAAAATTATATTTTTGTAGTATACCAAGATATCTTTGCTGTTCTTATTGTTGTTTTTTGTTTTTGTCTTTTTGAGACAGAGTTTCGCTATAGCCCAAGCAGGTATGGGACTCACTACGTAGACCAGGCTGGCTGACATCTTACAGAGAACTGCCTGCCTCTGTGTTATGAATTTTGAGATTAAAGGCATGAGTCATCATGCCTGGATTCCATGGTATCTTTTATAATTTGGGACATGGGGCACTTCTCATAGTGCAAAGAAGGAGCAAGTCTTGAATTTGGTTCTCCGAAACTGAGAACATTTGCTTTTCTGTTTCACAGCCACTTGTTTTGTGAACTGTTCTGTCTGGTTCTGCTTGAACGTTTTTGTGGGGATTAGAATCCAAGAATGTGTTTTGAATAGGGACATTTAAAAGTTGATGCTCCATGGCCCACTTCATCAGATTGTGGATCTTGGCACACTGTGGTCCCTTTGTATATGATGTTAAAGTTCATGTTTCCTAACAGACTGTCTCCAGATCTCTCTGGTGCTAAGGTTCTATATTTCAGATGAAAAATGGAAAAAATTAACCAAAATCCTGGAGCACAGAACCTGATCTTTGCATATCCTGCTTTCCAAATAGAATAGTTTACTGATATTTACTGATAGTTTTAAAATTAGCTTGGGCTTTTTTTTTTTTTTTTTTTCTGGAGACAGGGTATCATTATGTAGCCTCAGTTGGCCTGGAACTTGCTATGTAGATCATCACATCTCACAGCTATCCCCCTTCCTTTGCTTCCTGAACATGGTGATTAAAGGCATGTGCCCACACTCAGATAAAAAATCAGTTAAATTTAAAATTGATTTTTTTGTCAGTTTCATACACATATATAATGCAATCTGATAACATAACCCCCTCTACCCTCTCTGGTCCCTCTTCCACTCCCACCAAACCCTTTACCCCAACAAGTCCCCTTCTCACTTTCAGGTGTGTTTGTTTTCTGACCCACTGAGCTTAATGAAGGCCACACATATTCACATGGGAGTGGAGCTATCATTTGGAGTCTGGAGCACTCAGCAGTAGTTACACCACTATAGACTACAACTCTCCTGCCCCAGTAGCATTAATTGATAAGCCTTGCTTCACTGATAATCCTCAATTCTGAAATGATGATGGTTCTCATTTTCAGCCATCGTATGTTTTTAAGATGGGTTTATCTCTGATGATGAGGTTTCCAAAGTTTTAAATTATAAAAAGCATATATTTCATCTCACTGATAAATACTCAAAAGGTGTGTTAGTCTATTTATTGGTGTTATCCTCAAAGTCATCGTTAACCAGATCATGTCTGATCTCACTGAAAGTGCACATGAAAGAATTCCATATTCTCCTGACTTTTCAAGAGTGGACACAGGCTTCAATTTAAAACCATAATCAACGAGTGTGTGAGAAGCAAGGTGTTGAAAAGAGCAGCAGGCAAGGGCAGGTTCTAATCTTCAACCTTGGTGATAACTAGAGTGTTTCAGAAGTTTTCACACCCAAATTCAAGTACTGTCAAGTACTCAGTCCTTCCACTGCTAATGAAGGTCACAGTGGTAGGGTCATTGCTCCTAGCCTAAACTCATTTCTCACTTGGTCTGTCTGTGTGAAAATGTCTTTGCTCTTCTCTGGACTTGGTATCTTCATCTCTAAGTCAAATGGACTGGTCTAGGTGAGTTCCTTCATTTCTTCTATTCAGCAGTTATTTTATCTGTTTGCTATCTGCAGGGTACCAACATAATAACATCCCTGACATCCGTGCTGCATGATGACAGAGAATTTCTGAATCCTGAGAAGTTTGACCCTGGCCACTTTCTGGATAAGAGTGGCAACTTCAAGAAGAGTGACTACTTTATGCCTTTCTCAGCAGGTACAAAATTCATTTCTATCAGCACTTTGAAGGACAAGATAACTTTTTAGGATCAGATGCCATTTCTCTTTTGCCTCTGCTGGAGCTGTTAGCTGTTTGCTCTTTGTACATCATAAGGAGTATCACTTGAATGATTGTACACTTTCTCTAAATGTGATAACATCCTCTTTGTGGGCCCCCATTAAGTGGGGTTTGCAAAGGGTCTGCAATAACTTTTCCAAGATGAGAAAGCCAGGGTATATTTATCAATTGAATTTGTCCCCTGGATGCATCATGAATCTGTTCAGGAGCTCCCCTTAGGAGGGAACTTTGTTTACACTTTCCTCATCTACCATAGGAAAGGCATCTAAATTCACACTTTGAGTATCTCCTCAGTTTCATCCCTCCCTCCCAGACTGCTCTGGGAATGCAACTATCCTAGAGAATGTAATGGGCTCTTAAGAGACTCACAACTGAGTTAGGGAAGGAGGTGAGTAATCATCATTGCAATCCAGTGGGATTAGTGCTGTGAGAGGGCGGTTCAGGTTTCTGGGGACGTTAGAGGGGAGGTGTTCACATTCTGCTCTTTCATATACTGTCGGGTCCCCTAGTGGCTGTCATGATGGGTGTGGCAGACAGGGGTTGGTGCTCCTCTTCCTCCTTGTGATTACCTCTGTCCCTGGCCCACGGGGAGGGGAGCTGGGGAGAGATTGGGTGCGCGGCTTTCCCCAACCCATCCCTGGCACGAAGCGGCGGTGATCCTAAAGGTAAAACTGGGACCCCATCGGGCCAAGAAGAGTCTACAGCCGGCTTCTTCTGGTGTTACAGCTCTTTATTGTGTTACAGCTCATCTTCAGCGCAGCAGGGACATCGCTTTACAGTGCTCAAGCGTGCTCTTATATACAGTTCTCTCTCCAATCAGGCGCACTTCCTCATTTCTTAACAGCCTTTTGCATTGTGTTATTTTCAAGCCTTGTATTAGCATAAATGAGCAGTTACATGGGTGGTTACATGGGCAAGCAAACCTACCAGTCACTACAGAGGAAAAAGGATGCCTTATTTAGCATACAGGTTTCCTTTTTTTATGGCCCAACATGTCCCCCTTTTTTATTTATTTTAAATGGAGCGCAAGTATGTCTGTCTTAGATCATCAGGAAATTATTCTACCTTACCCATCATCAGAATATTCAACCCTTATTGCTGAATACCCTGTCTTAGGTTGGTTAGAATAATTCCCGAAGTTGCCCGTCATTGATCACACTTGCCATATTACTTTGAGGCCTGAATGACATCAACCCTTTGGGGAACTAAACCTCCAGTTTGGAAGTATATGCTCTCCCTCACAGTACATCATTCTTCATCCTCAGCTCCTGGGTCTTTGACCCAAGGCTCAAATATGGGGTTATATTTTAACCTCAGGGCTATTATCTGCACATCTTGTATCTGTGCCTTTACTATATTAATGAGGCACTGAAAAATGCATGGTCCTATAGTTAGAGCTATTAAAATTAATAATACCGGTCCTAATATGGCGGACATCTAGGTGGTCAGCCATGGGGAACTTCAAACCATTGTTGAAACCAGGATCCCTTATTCCATTTTTTTTTTCTCTGATCTAAATCCTTTCTTACTGCATCCAAATTTTGTAAAACCTGTCCAGAATGATCAATATAAAAGCAATAATCCTCTTTTAGAGCTCTGCATACTTCTCCCTCTTTTAGGAATAATAGATCTAAATCTCTCCTATTTTGTAATGTAACTTTTGCCAAGGATGATAGGGATTGTTGAACAAGCCTTAGGGAAGACTATAGTTTATCAATGTTTTTATCCAAAGAATTTTGAAGGGTCTGTAGCCCTAATTGGGAAAATACTAAGGAGGTGGTCCCTAAAGCCATCCCAGTCATCCCTAAAAACATCAGTAGCCCTACAGACATTCCCAAATCTCTCTTACTTCTGTGCATGGTAACTGCTTGCATTTCCTATTCTGAAACACAGTTTAACTTTGGCAGGACTATTACTAACACACAGGAATCATTCTCTCCCTGAAAAAGCTTTGCATTAATACATGGTGTTAGGCCTGTTTTTGCACATTGCTTTAGCCTCTTGGGGGTTTAGGGATTCTGCCCCCCCATCTGTCCAGTGAGAGAGATTATTGAAGTTGTGACAGAGAGCTGATAAATATCTACGCATAGCAAGTTCACCTAATCTGTGTGCATCTTTCTGTTCAAACATCATTCCAATTATGGGTGTTTTTCATTCACACATCTAATTAATTACTCATCATCTATTTACTGTATACTCTATGAGAGTTTGTAGCATAATATTTTGGAACAAACCTGTTTGCTGTTTTCAGGCAAGCGGATGTGTGCAGGAGAAGGTCTGGCTCGCATGGAGCTGTTCTTGTTCTTCACCACCATCTTACAGAATTTTAAACTGAAGCCTGTGGTTGATGCAAAGGACATTGATACCACCCCAGCTGCCAGTGGCTTTGGCCACGTGCCGCCTTTGTACCAGGTCTGCTTTATTCCTGTGTGAAGGACAGATTCCCTCTGCTGTCACCTGCGACTTCTCTTCTATGAACACAGTGTCCACCTCCTTCCCGGTGACAGTTGCTTTCTCTCTCACATTCCGTATTCCCTCAAGATCCAGTGGGCATCCAGCCTCACTAAGCAGAGCTCTCTGGGTCAGTGCACAAGCCTATCTTCAGTTTTTTATATTCTGTGACACTTATATTGAACACTCCAATGCAATATTTTTCTTTTTTCACATTACTTTTAATAGTATGGAATCACTCTAAAACAGTAAAATTACTAGAAAATGGTAATTCAGAGCTATTTGTCCTCTGCATGTTCCAAATAAAAAGCATTACTCATTTCTTGGTCAGTTCTCAACCTTTCTTTCTTTTATGCATAATGCAAGTAAGAAATAAGAGAGACAGTCTCATGAGGCCATACTTTGTCTCATAAAGATTTGCACAGAAAAGGACCAAGAAAAAGGTAGAAATGTTTTTTTGGCTAAGTCTGTCCTTCAGTCACTGGAAATTTGGATTGAAAGGAGAGAAACTACCTACAAGAGCAGCTTCCAGTGCTGAGAAAGTTTTGGATGATCAACCATGGGAGGATGAATATTAGGTGTTGGAGGTCATGACTGTGAATATTCTTTTTTGGTTTTCATTTCCAACTTAGAGAAAAATAGAAATTTATGTGTCTACTTTGTTGATAGATGATTGCAAATGTTGCATTCGGTAGATGGTTCAGTTGGTAAAGTGCTTGCTGTGCAAGCATGAGGATCCATTTTTGGTAACCAGAACCCATGTGAAACAATGGGTCCTGCAGGTGCAGGCTTGTCATGCCAGTGATGGTAAGGAAGAGATAGGTCGATTTCTGGACCTTTCTGGTCTTCAAGCCTAGTCTATTTCCAGGGTTCAGGACTGTGAGGATCTTGTTTTAAAAATAAAAAAAAGTATGGTTCATCCTTCCTGGGGAATGTCACCCAAGATTGACCTGGCTTCAACATACACACGAACACACCTGTTACATGTACTTGCACACACTCGTGGCCACACAAAAAGTTCAGATTCTAAATGTTGGGGATGGGAATGCAGTTCACTTGGTAGAGTGTTTGCCTAGCATGCACAGCGGCCTGGGTTTGAGTCCCGGCACTGAATAATCAGTTGTTCTTTGACATCTACATGCACTCCAAGGCACGTGCCACATGCCTGCATTCACAAACAGACATATGCAACAATGATAAATAAAATAGAAAAGACACACAACATGAGTAATAACTAGCACAATGTTAGTTAAATTAAAATTGGAACTCAAAGAGAACAATCCAGCAACACAACTTCTAAATATCCAGTGGCCACCTGCCAGGTCTCAGCCAAGTGTTGAGGTGGCAGTGGCTCAAGGGGCCACCCTTATTTGGGGCACTTTAAGGGTTCCACCGTCTGTTAGGGGAAACAGGCACGGGACCCACCATGTACAGAGAAGCCTTCTGAGACACTCACATGAAGAAATCAAGACAAATTTATTTATGCCTGAGACCAAGACATGGTAATGCTCTAGAATTCTGACTCCAGTTCTGGTTCCTCAAAGATTTATAGGGTTCCCTTGCACCATATCTCAACTGATACTGCATTGGGTAGATTCAAATTGCAGCCTACATGACCACGAGCATGGATGCCTATGTGTCCCAAGACCACTGAAGGGAAGTTTCTTTGAGATGAAGTGACCAAGCATGTTACAGAAACAGACACTGAGGGCAAAGCTTAGAATATTCTTTAACAGGCATGATTTTCCAAGCCTCCAGTAAACATGCATGCAAAATAACATTAAAACACGTCGTATTTTTCCTCTTCAAGGAAAACAGCATTTACAACCAAAATTCTAAATCTTGTACAAATTCAGAAGCAGTGTTAATTATTACTAACATTTTATGTACAAGTGAAAATCATATCTACAATAAGAAAACGCTTATTTTCTCAGGACTAACAGATACATACAAATGTTTCAAATAGCAAGATCGTCTAGATGTCTTTTTAAAGCTATAAGGCACTAAGAGGACAGCATGATATCACATGTGTAATGAAACCTTGCAGATCATGGTCAAGATCTCAGGATCCCACTATTATCCATTTTAAACAGGTGCCAGTTGGTTTCTGGAATCAAAGATAATGGAACTAAAGAAAAATGTTAGCCAGGTTCAACACAGTATGAAAAGATCCATCACACATACCAGCTGCTTTTTCAGTTGTTCTTTTTTAAGATCTAAGTTAGGTGCAGCTTTGTGGCTAGTAGGAGTCTTTTTGTTAGCTCTCCATGACCCACAGTCTCCATGAGTTGCCCCTCTTTCTCATGCAGGTGCTGCCATGGGCCTGCCTTACTTTCCTCCATGCTCGGTGGGATTAACTCAAGATATTCAGCCGGGTTCAGAGACATGTCGAAGCAGGGCCAAGCTCTGGCATGCTGTGCCCATTGCTGTAGCTGCTGTCAAAGTCTCTCCTTTAGCCACACCTGACTTCTCATGAGAAAGGGTTGTGTTAAGCAACAGCACTTACTGGACATATTTTATCTATTAAACTTACATGTCTTTAACCATAAGAATATAGGGTTATCAAAACAGGTTTCAAGTAACTAAAGGGGACCAAAGATGACAAAATCTAAATAAATGGAAGTGCAAAACATCAAACTCAGTCCGTCTTAAGCCATTCCAAACCCTCTGCATTGCGTGCTGGAACGCTAATCTCCCAACCACGCACACTGCTCCATTCCAATTTTAGATGCATCTGATAACTTTAATAACCCAACATTTCAGTATCTGGATAGACTATTAAATCAACATATCATACTAATAGGGATTGAACTGTGTCTCCCTGAAACTTATACATTGAAATCCCAATTCCAGATGTGACTGTTAGAAGGAAGAAATTAAGATTCAATGTGGTGGGCTGGAGAGACAGCTCAGTTGTTAAGAATGCTTCCCAGAATTTGGATTTCAGAACCTTTGTAACAAGATGGTCATCTCTTCACAACTGTAACCCCAGCTCCAAAGGAGGCAAAAATAGGACGATTGATAGGGCTTGTTGACTTCTAACTTAAGCAGAAAACACGAGCCAAAATTCAAGAAGGGACCCTGCTTTCAAAGAGAGTAAGCAGAGAGTGATGGAGGAAGACATCCAGAAGTGCTCTCCTGGCTTCTGCATTCATGCACAGATTTGAGTGCGTGTGCAGACACAGAAACACACAGACAGTTAACATACACACATAAATAAATTTTAAAAATTGTTAAATAAAAATTAAATGTAGGCATAAAACCAAGACTGATCTACCAGGATTATTGTTTTTATAAGAAAAGATACCATGAAGCTCTCTTTTTTGTATACTGAGAGAGAGAGGGGAGGAGAGAAAGAGAGAAAGAAAGAGAACAATTCAGGAAGGTGGTTTCTCACTAGCAACTGAATCACCTTGCTGTTTGATCCTTAGCCTCCAGAAGTCTAAAAAAAATAAATGTCTGTAACTTAAGTCACCTAGTTTGTGGTATTTTGTTAAAAGACTAAGTCATACTTCCTGTTTGTCACCTATGTCCATATAAACATAAGTATAGATGAAAAATCCAGTCACAAGGAGATAATTCTAATGTTAGCATAAATACTAATAGTCATGGACGATACACCATTGATATAACTGAACCAGTGATTATTGACGTGAAGAATAACTTGAAAATTTGATGAGGGAGAGTTACAGAATTTCAAAGACTCTACCCACAGTATACTTTAAATTTCAAAACTGAGAAGACTAAGTTTAAAGTGGAGGGTACTACTGGAAACTCTCTGGATCTCGTCATCAAATAAACATTATTTACAATGAAATAGATCAAAACAGTCTTTCACCTAGAAAAACAAGGAACTCATTCTGTGACCTTTCTGCCAAAGTTACTTAAGATCAGTTGGATCAACAGAAACACCAAATAAGCTCAACTTGATGAACAGTTTATACACTTTGTATCTATCCTGTTAAAGAACATCAAAGTAATGAAAGTCAAGGAAAGACTGAAGAATGGTTCAAGACTCAATTTGACCGATGTGACATGACAACTAGAGGTAACATGATCTGGATTATGAACTAAATTTTCAGTAGGACATGCTGAATATCCACTAGGAATGAAGGAAGTTCCAGTTGTCAATACTGTTTTTCTGATTGTGATGACTTGACTACAGTTATGTAGGAAAACCACCTTGCTTCTAGGAAACACATACTACAGTATTGTAGGTATTTAGAAACAAGTTGGTAATTTACTTTCCAATGGGCCAGAATAAAATAATTCTTTGCATGTATTAACACTTTCACATACTTATTATTGTTAAAAGGAATAAAGCTTGTAATTGCACAAAATAGTCTTTCACAAAAAGAGTTGATATTGACAAATGTGTTGTATGTGTTCATCATTATTATGCACAATGAAAATTTCAGTGAGGTATAATTTACCAGAACAGTTAAAATAATAATAAATAAATAGATAAAACTACATGTGTCAGTAAACTAGCAGTTGGTGCTCTCAAAGTAATTTTGTAGATTCAGACAACAATCTGAAAACTCTTTGGAAAAAATCATTTTGAACGAATGCACACTTATTCCACAGTTCTAGTGAAAAGCAGATACTAAATATAATGCAATCCATCATAACACCAAAAGGCATGTATAGGAATTTATATATCAGCAATGTTCACATTAGCCTTATACTGGAAACAATATGAGTATAAATACAATTATGCAAAAATTGTGGAACTCACAAGAAGTGAGTTACTCTTATTTTTTCATGACTATAAGGAAATACCTGAATAGGTTACTGTGATGTTTAGCTTTGTCAGTTTGGCATAATCTAGAATCAACAGGGAAGAGAGTCTCAATAAGGAATTGAGGAATTGCCATTGGGTTGGTCTGTGGGCATGTCTGTGGGGAGTCTTAGTTGAACAACTGATGTTGGAGGACCCAGCTAACTATGGGCAATACCATCCCTAAGCTAGCTGTCATGAACTGTATACATGTGGAGATACTGAGCTGAGCACAGACAAACAAACAAACAAGTACACATGCATACATTCGTTTCTGTCTGCTCCTGACTATGGGTGTGATGTGACTAGTTGTTTGAAGGTCCTGCCTTGATTTACCTACAATGATGGACTGTAACTTGAAATTGTAAGCTGACATAAACTCTTATTTCCTCTGAGGTTTTTTTTTTTTTAATGTCAGGGTATTTTATCACAGGAATGGAAATGAAACTGTAACAGCTACTTACAAAGAGAAGAGGACTTCTTTCAGGTCATAGTTTAGGAGGTTCAAAATCTAAACCATAATGAAGGCAAGGACTGCCATAAGAAATATGATTACTCTAAAGAGAATTGGCTGTAGTTTAAAGCTATTAGAGTTTAGAGATTTGTGAGTCAGTCACTTTGCCCTGGGTAAAGGATTCACTAAGCTCTGAATTCAGTCAAGGAATAAGTATTATACACCAAACTTGTGACACCCATTTTAACTCGCTGTAATTATTAACTAAAAATTAATGTTTATTTGAAAGTCACAGACTGAGTCATTCAGTGTTGAATCATGATTGATAGTGAAAGTTGGTAAACCCAGTTGAACTGAGTGTCTTGTTTGGAAGGTGCAAAATGTAGGGCACATGAGTTCAGTTCTCAGTTCTACCACCTGCAGTCTGTGTGTAACCGACCAAATCAGTGAACATATAAGGCCCAGCTTCCTCAACCCTAAAGTAGGAATGATTTTACCTTAGGCAATGGTAGTTGAAAGAATTGAAAGAGAGTCTGTTGAGAAAATTCTCTGGATATTGTAGAATCCAAAACCAGGGTGCTGTACATCCAGAGTAATCAATGGTTAAGCATTTGTTTTGTTTTGCTGAAATTGTTCCTTGGTCAGTTTTCATATATGCCACAGGAAAGCACAATGGCCAACAGGATCTCAGCTCAAATCTCAGCTCTTCCATACATAGGATATGGGACAGGGCAGGTTTCCTGTTCTCCAGAATTCCTTTTACCATTTGGAAAATTAAAAAATAACTAAAAACAAAAGTCTGCCTTTTGTGTTCTTAAAGCAATTAACAATAAAAGATGTATACATTTACTTAGACATTTACTTGATACATGTGGATCATTCATATACACTAGTTTTCCAAGTGGTGGCCTATGCCAAAGGCTGAGGCAGTAAGCTCTTGAGTTTGAGGTCAGGAAAAAAGAAGAAAATGAAGATATGAGTTATGCTAGTTGATTCCTATTTAGGCAGCTGCAATATTGGTACAGTAGGCTAAAATACTCCATAACACTTTCAGTTTCGAGGGAAGTATCCTCATGTTGGAGAAGCACTGCTGGGTAAACATTATTTTATATGCAAAGGATAGAGTCTTAAGTGTCTTAAATTCCCAACTTGTTACTAGTTACTAGTCCAGAATCTTGAAAAATTTTTGTTAAAAACGTGTACTTAAAAAAAAAAAAAGCTTAGCTAGGAAAGGGCTTGCCACACAAGCATGAGAACCCGAGTTCTAATTCTTAGCACCCATGTAAAAGCTGGGTGCTATGGTGAATGTCCATAATGCCAGTGTTGGGGGAGCAAAGAAAGGCAGATTCCTGAAGCTCATTGGCCTACTAATCTAGGAAAACTGATGAGCTCCATGTTCAGGGAGGGACCCTGTCTTCAAAAAAAGAAAGAGTGGGATATAATCCAGGAAGACACCCCAAGTCAGCTTCTGACCTCCACATGTACACCCAGATGCACATGTGTTCCCACATTTATTCTATTACTTCTCAATTCAGTCTCTTCAAGCTATGTATTGGAACCACCTGAGACATTAACAACGTCTCTTTTCCCCAATAAAACTGGCTCAAATCCAATCCAGGCTAGTTACAACAGTTCTCCAGGGTAGGGCAGTGCAAGAAGAACAAGAGTAAAAAACAGCTGCTTTTTATGTTTTTCAGTGGGACAGAGTCCACTTAGAAGAGAAATAAAACTGCACATAGGTGATAGGTCACTCAGGTATCACATGTGCTTGTTAAACATGAGTGCCTTATAAAAGCTTGAGACTGAAAGCTCACAGATGTCTCAGTAAGAAGAGAAGGCTGCCATGGATCCAGTCCTGATCCTGGTGCTCAGTCTCTCCTGTTTGTTTCTCTTCTCACTCTGGAGACAGAACTCTGGCAGAGGGCAGCTCCCTCCTGGTCCTACTCCTCTCCCACTTATTGGAAATATCCTGCAGATAGATATTAAGGACATCAGCAAATCCTTCGCCAATGTAAGTTTATTTCATGTTCATCCAATGGATGGCAAGGGGTAATTAACCTTTACTAGTAAATAAATACATTTCTGGAGGCAAATTGTTACACTATGTTATTATAAAACAAATAGACTTGGTGTATTATTATATTTGGCATCTAATTTTCAGAAATGGTTAAATGAGATTACATATTCATCAGAACAGAATTATTTATGTTTAGATAGACTCCAAATAATAAAGAGCTGCTTCTTTTCTTTGTTTCATGGTTCTCAGTTATGACTTTTTACCCAAGGTAAAAGGCAGTTTGTAGGAATGTCTTTCACCATATGCACACACTCTGGACTTTCACTTAACCTTCCAACCAAAATAGTTAATCTTATTTTGTTTGCAATGTAGAGAAGGTCACTGAGTTGTGTGCTTTTCTTGTGACCTGGGCATTTAGCCTTAATTCCTCATGACTCTTCCTTGCCCTGGATCCCCAATAATGGGTGCGTGTGTGTATGTGCGTGCGTGCGTGTGTGTGTGTGTATGTATGTGTGCTTTGTATACTCAAGAAAGCACTGCAAACAATATGGGGTATTTGTTGGAAGCAATGGTGATATGTCTGTACTACAAACGATAGATAGGATTAAAATGATAATGACTGTTTGTGGTGATGTGTGTTTCTAGTTCAGTGGATTAGAAAGGGAAATTTTTTTCTTTGATAAAGTTCTAACTTTTACTTCCTGACTTCATGCTGGAGGTAGTTTCAGTAAAAGAAACAGTGAACCCTCTATTCGGGGGCACAGTTGCAAGAGAAATCTGAAGGAGCAAGTTCTCAGAAGTTTGGGTCTGCTTTTGTCTGAAATGGAAGTTACGGAGTCAGGCTGATTTTACTGAAGCATCACTAACATGCCTTTGTGTAGTAAACGGTGCAGTAATTGAACTGTTTTGGAAATTTGCTCAAAAGTCTTCTACTGTATGTGTTGTGTATTTTAGATTAGCCATAATAATAAAACACCTCTAAAGAATAAATTTCTGTCTGATATCAAGAAAACATACGATTATACAGTAAGTGTATGTGAATGACAAAAAGGACTTAGTAAGGTCCTGTTGTGTAGTGCTTTTGGACTCTCCACAAAACTGTTGTCTCTAACCTCTGGGTAAGAAATAGGGAAGTTGTCCTTCCACAGCATGTGCTGACACTTCTTGTTGTCGGTGTTTCTGTGTCAGTAATACCAGAGGATCACAAGCAGCTTAGCATTAGCCTCATCTGGGGAGAATTTTAAAATTTTAGATTTCTGATATTTATCATAGGGCACCTCTATCAGATCTCCAAGAGAAGAGATTAGCAGGCAATCCTGAGGCAGTGTCCTAAGCTGTTGAGTATTTATTCAAGGATGGACACTGGGGATTGGTTAATTGTTCAAGTATCAGAGATCAGCCAAGTAGGGTTGAAATTTGAATCTTCAGTTTTACCCATGGGATACTGAAATGAATGTGAAATTCTTTCCATCTAAGTCTTTTTATTTGCATAACAGCAAAAAACTTACTTCAAGATGTAGATTAGTTGTGATAGTTTACACATTCTTTGCTTTGGAAGTTTCTGACAAATGGGAATCATTCTGTATGTGACAGGTATAATAAACACTAGCCTTTTAATGTATGAAATCCAGAAAAATTTGAAGTCGTGCATGACAGAACAAAAATGTCAACAGTATGATTATAGTATCAGTCAGATTGCTTTTTTTGATGGTTACTTACATTTTCTTTCTTATTTCTAGCTCTCTAAAGTCTATGGCCCTGTGTTTACTCTGTATTTTGGTATGAAGCCTACTGTGGTGGTATGTGGATATAAAGCCATAAAGGAAGCCTTGGATGAACTTGGAGAGGAGTTTTCTGGAAGGGGTAGCTTCCCAATTGTTGAAAGAACTAATAATGGCCTTGGTAAGTGCGAGTGCAAGCACATGCGTGTGTGAGCAGACATGTGTATGTGTCTGTTGGGCAGTGGTCATGGGGATGAGCTATGAAGGGCTCCTCGAGCAGAGAGCCAAGTGTGGTCACATGTCAGCTTCCTCTTCCTCCTGTAGGATCTTCCTTCTATTTTCCGTTTTTCATTCTCACAGGAATCATTTTCAGCAATGGAACAAAATGGAAGGAGCTTCGGCGCTTCTCACTTATGACTCTAAGAAATTTTGGGATGGGGAAGAGGAGCATCGAGGATCGCATTCAAGAGGAAGCCTGCTGCCTTGTAGAGGAGTTGAGGAAAACCAATGGTGGGTACTGTTTACCTTCCTGCCTTTTTTAAATGATGCTCTTTGAAACACTGCTAGGGTGGCCAGATAGTCCTCTGGGGTAGTGGCTCTTCCTCATGTTAGGTCCCCAAGGACAGAGACGTTAAGAGTTTTTGCTCATCTCTTTGTGTTCGTACACACTGTGTGTACAATGTGGATAAGACTCATCTAAGCCCAGTTTTTCCCAGCTTATTTTCAAAATGGAGTATCAGGAAGGTATAAAGTTTTGAAGCTCATAAAAAAATTCATGTGGGGTAATTTTTTCCTATAGTGTAATTGTGAGTTAACTATTTTAAGACTTTTTTTTGGAGAATATTTGTTGAGTGTATATGGTGGGAACGACCTCATCATATGTTCATAGAACATAAGAAGGTGACATGTCTTGTCACTGAAGTGGTCCATATTTATTTGATCAGCTTCAGTGATGCAGGTTGTTCCAAGACACTCTGCCTAGGGCTGGAGAGATGGCTCAGTTAAGAGCAATAGCTGTTCTTGCAGAGGACACAAATTTGGCTCCCAGAACCCACATGGCAGCTACCAACCGTCTGTACTGTTAGCACCAGGGAATCTAACACCTTCTTGTGGCCTCTGGGGGCCTATACACGTAAGCCAAACACTCTCACATAGAAAAAATAAGCAAATGAACTAAGACTACTTTCTGCCAGGAATGATACCTCCTATGATTTTTCTCACTTAGGTATCTTTTAGTACAGCCTTCATCAACTGTGATTTCCCTGTAGACAAAGGGCTATTTAAAAATGATCAACTATTATTTTACTGTTTCTCACTATTTACTGTACTGTTTCCTGTCTTTTGAGTAAATATGTAGTATGTCAAGACTCTGCTAATGTAAGTACCATGTATAAAATGATTTATTTAACTGTAACTCAACTATTATTAACACTACCCTACCTTCCTTTATCATAAATTACTTTCTGTCTTTCCTTATATTTTTCCTTAGCTATTTGCTTATTAATCATGCTTTTATTTTCTGCAATTCACCATCTTTAGGTTCATAGATGCCTTCCAGAGTTAGGGAGGAACTGTTACTCCCAGAGTTAGCTTATTCCTAGACATAGACAGCATGGCTTTGATCTTTTAACTAACCTAACCACGGCCCACGCTCACAACCTTTTCCTTTATCAAATTCTCACACAACAATCCTGTATTTTCCTTGTTCCAAATCTCCCCATGGGAGGACATGGGGTAACATGGATCATTTTTATGGTTCAGATGACACTGAAATTACTCAAACTCTCCAATGAGCTTTGCACAGTAGCCCCAGTTCTTCCTTCTTTCCTTCCTGTATCAGTCCTAATACTGCCATGGTCTTCTTTTTCTTCCACTGTCTGCTGACCAACCCTTATGTTTTCCCCTGAGTGACCCTGTGTGAAGTGGCTTGCCTTCTCTTGGGCATATAAGCACCGGTCTTGTGATTATTGTCTTCTGGTTTGTTGGCCTCACCATGTCTGGGTAAAAAGGAAGTGTTAGGTACATCTTAAAACCACTGGCTTTTGAGTTGGAATGTTTATGCTAATTGTTTAATCCTGATACTAGCTCTACTCATGAAGTGCTTTAGATAGTGGGTCAGATTTTCAGCTTGGATTCTAAATTACCGTAATTTAAAATTTTCTCTCTTAAATGGAAGAATAGATTAAGAATTCAGATTTTCAGTCTCAAGGATATACAAATCTCAAAACTCAAATTTAAAGTATTCCTTATTTTCCAAGGCAAAATAAATTTTATTTTCAAGTTGAATGCCTTGGTATTTCACCTGAAAAAGAGCCTGACAGCCTGATATCAGATCTGTTAGCCAACCAGGTTTCTGTAGTTTAACTTCCTCTCATTTTTAGCATATTCATCATCCATGCTGCCTTTAATTATGGCATGGATTTAAAGGCTCTTACACATAAAACCCAGAGATTTAATTAATTTTTTTTTCTTGAGACAGGGTCTCCCTGTAGCCCCAGCTGGCCTGAAACTCACTATGTAGATAAGGCTGGCCTCCATCTCATAGAGATCTACCTCCCGTGTGCTAGAATTAAATGAGTGCACCACTAATCCCCACCCTAAAAAAGTTTTGTGACAAAATTTCACTGTGTAGCCCAGGCTGGCTTCCAACTGGGAGTCCTTTCCTGAGTGCTCCAAAGCATTGCCATAATTACAATAATTTTGTAATATTTCTCGATGCTTTGATTTCTTTTATACAAAATGAAGGAATTGACACAAATGATTGTCAAATTAAAATTTTAAAATCAATGCAACATTCTGTTAATGGCTAAATTGGGCAGTAAATGGGACTCCAGTAGAACACAGGTGTTATTTAAATACATTAAATGTCGAATCTGACTGATAAGGGACACTGTTTCCCTAAACATGAAATTTTATTTATTTTTCTTTTCAATACTGAAATTAAATTAAAGGACGCCATTTATTAATGCAACCTCTTGTGTTTACTCTATTTGGCTTTAAATTTAAAATATGTTTTAAATTTCACTTTTATTTAGGCAAAAATTTATTTACCTTATTTGTACTTTTTGTTAGTTTTTTCTTTTCATGTGAATGCTTTACTCTTTTAAATTTTTTTCCAGCAAATACATGCATTTCTTGTGATTTTTGTCTCTGTGACCTTCCTCTGCACTGAGTATTGAGACAATTCCTTCAGCTATTCATTATATATGAAAGGTTTCCAGGTTACTATTTTCTTCCTTACTTATATACAGTCTTCTGGAAAAGATGGGATTCTATACTAGGTATTCTTTAAAAAAAACTTTGGTAGGTTATTTTTATTTTTTGTGTATGAGTGTTTTGCATATATGTAACTGTACCATGTATTAGCTGGCATGTGGGTTCTGGGAACAGAACCTGGGTCCTCTGCAAGAGTAGCAAGTGGTCCTGGATGCTGAGCCATCCCTCCAGCCTCTTATTAGATGTCCTTAAAAGTGACATATGTTTTCTTTTGTCCTCCAAACTATCAAGGAATTTAGGTCAGAATCATGTATACCAAGAGTGATGTTTAAACAAGTCAGTGGATGTTGAGGGGTTAGAATAATGATTATTAACAGGCTAGGAGAGATCAGTCAGTTGAGGTTTAAAGGAAAAGTGATTATTCTCATGTTAAGCATGTAGAAGTTATTGACAATAAGGTAATTTGTGGGTCAGGGCTGTCTTAGAGAGTCTAAAATTATTGTTTTTTTTTTTCAGTCCAAAAATAGACTTTACATGTACATTTTAAGGGACTTTAAAATAATGTTTCTAACTCTTTAGGCTCACCCTGTGATCCCACCTTCGTCCTGAGCTGTGCTCCCTCCAATGTGATCTGCTCCATTATTTTCCACAATCGTTTTGATTATAAAGATCAGAATTTTCTTAACTTGATGGAAAAATTCAATGAAAACTTTAAGATTCAGAACTCCCCGTGGATGCAGGTGAGACAAACGTATTCTCTTCTTAATAAATCCAAAATTTTCATTGGTGTTTAGTGTGGTCTGTTTTACAGACATTTACCTCACACCTTGGTGCACAGGGCGGGGTTGGACAGCAGAAAGCTGTCTCTCTTTCTCCATCTCTCCTCACACTCAATTCTCAGTTTTACTCAGGAGGCTGAAAGCAGATGAAGGGAAAAAAATAATGAATCGATCGGCTGCGGACATATTGCAGTGGTAAAGTGCTTGTCTGACTTACACAAGGCCCTGGTTTGAGCCCAACTACAACAATAGCAAAGTCATACACTAGTTACAGGACTGCTATTGTCAAGGTTATTGTTAAGCCAAGGAGGCAGACTGGACCAAGGCAGAAACAGGGCCACAAAGCTTTCCTACCATCTTTAAGTGGTCTCATGATTTATAATTCTGCTTCTGTTTTGTTTCTGTGAATATTTGACTGTTTTTGAGACTTGTAATAAAGTTGATTCTTCTGGGTGTTGTTTGATTAGAAAAAATTTGTGGAGGGCTGGGCTATGTCTGCTCATGAAGTGGCTGTTTCCACAGGGTCCTGTCTAGATCATGGGCTTCTCAAAACAGTTTTCAGACATAACAAATGCTTGGACACATGGCTGAAGTTCAAGTCCATTCATTACAGGGTTTCCCACCGACTCCTGTTTCCAGGCCACACTTTGGTAGCACCACAGAAACATGCTTAAGCTATTAGAAGACACCCAGGTTTTCTTTTCTTTTCTCTAAATGCTTTTGAGATGGGGTCTTATTTAGCCTTGGCTGATCTGGAACTTGTTTTGTAGACCAGGCTGGCCTCAAACTCACAGAGATCTACCTGCCTTTGTTTCCCAAGTGCTGGATTAAAGGAATGCATCATTATGCTTGGTCATGTCCAGATTTTCATTGGAAAGTGTCTGTCACACACACAGTTATGTCAGTCAAGTTAGAGGCATCTTCATCATATTTCTTTGGTTAAAATTTCCACTCTGAAGATGCTAAGGATGGAGGGTGTTTGGGAGCATAGAGGCATGGGTCTTGGAAAATCATCCTCTGTTGGGCTGTCATGTCCTGAACTCTCCCAGGAAGCGAATTGCATGTTGTACAGAATAACCATTCTTGTGTATAAATACCCATAAAACGCTGCCTTGAGTTTCATGATACTTGCATTCTTCTCAATTGTAAAATCACAATTCCACTCCCAGGGTTGATTGCCAGTAGTAGCAATGGCAGGGGTGGCTTTGTGCTCTCTAGCACATTGCCCAAACGTCCTTAATCTCTACCTCATTTACAAAATGTGAGTCATAGCAATTCATGCAATTCTTATTTCAAGGGTTTCAAAATTATTGTTAAGCTAGCATACAGAATGATGGGTTTCATTATGGCGTTTTCATATGTGTGTGTGTTATTATACTATGTTCTTACTCCCCTCCCTCACTGCCCTTCCTATCCCCCTACTCTCAACCCCTTGCTGGTTCCTCTCCTTCCCCAGACAGTACTCCCTCCTGCTTCACTGTCGCAATGTCACAGGGTCTCATCCTCCCTCTTCCCCCTGCTCTTAATCTCTCTCCTTTCATTGTCCCCCTTCTACTTTCATTACTTATCCACACCCATCTCTAGTTGCACACATTTTCTTGCAAATGTTAGTATTTCTCCTTTTTATGGCTGAAAAATATTCCACATTTTTCATATATATCAGTTGATGAACATTTAGGCAGGTTCTATTTCTTAGCTATTGTGAACAATCAGTTCAGAAACAGACCCAACTCAGCATATGCTTATTTTATGGATAAGTCTTTATCACAAGGACAGTTTAAACTGTTTCAGTACAACCGTGTAATTATTTTCCAGGCAGAGTTCAGGGCATGCCAGAAACAGAGAGTCTCAGAAAGGCGAGAGAACCTATGCAGATCACAGACTGCAGAGTTAAGTGTGGCCAGCAGAGGCCCCTTGTGTGCACAGAAGGGAAGGTACTAAAGCAAAGGAAGTGCTTGTGACATTAGATGCTTGTCCAATACAGGATCAAAACCAGCGTAAACCATGCGAAAGAGAATAGCCCGCCATTCAACTGACGTTGCCCACAACACATACAATGTCTGTGTTTCAAGGGTCCAGAAAGAAACTGCTTAGTACATTATTACACATCACTGTGCTACCCCTTTTACTGCTTTAGAAGTAATTTTGGTTTATCATCATATTTAAAGTTATTTATTTTATTTGCGTGTGTTGTGTGTTTGAGTACATGTGTGTGTGGGAGCATGCACAAGGAGTCTAGAGGACAAGGTTCCTCAGGAGTTTACCTTGTTTTAGAGTCAGGGTCTCCCACTGGCCTGGAACTCACCTCCAGGCCAGACCAGCTGGACAGCGAAGCTGGCCTATCTATCTGTCTCTGCCAGATTTGGAATTTCAAGCACAGGCCATCGGCTGTTTTTTTTTCCACATGGAATTTGGATATTGAACTCAGATTCTCATGTTTACACAGCAAGTGTTTACAGACTGAATTATCCCTAAGCACTATGTACTGAAGCGTTCTTTTATTGCTTTGCTGATGTAATTTTTAAGACTTAAAAAAAAGCAGTTTTAGGTCCACAACAAAGTCAAGTGGACTGTACAGAGGGACTCCGACAGTTCCGCGAGTTTCCCAACTTGTGCCTGTTCCCTATTCTCAATTCCCTAGGCTAGCTCAGTTTTAAATGGCAGGATTTGTCTCAAGGTGATTCCCGGCCACTGCCTGCCAAGTATGGAGAGTTAACACACAACTCCTCTCTCCTGACCATCTGCCACTTTCACTCTAAACCCACAATGGATTTGAGACTCAGAGGTTAGGCTTCCTGGTGGCAGGGATGCTTTTCTCTTTTCACCAAGCCACCAGCCTGACCTTTGGGATGGAGTTTCTGCTTCCCCTCCTTCTGTCAGCAGACGAGGCCAGAGATGTCTTTGGCTTGGTTTCTTTTCTGTGTGTCACTCGTCTTTTTCTTGGTACTTTTCAGCCATTCTGTCACCACATTTATAAAGTTCCAAGGTTCTTCTTTCTGTCTTTGCAGTAGAGTCTATTCTTTCTTACACTGGCTCTTCTCCTTAACCAGGTCTCATAGGGGCAGAGTTTAGTCTGTGACATACCTAAAATTCTGTTTCAGAATTGTCAATAAAATAAGTAAATCAACATAAAGATGCTTTAAAAGTCTAAAAACAAGGGCCTGGAGAGATGGCTCAGTACTGAGGAGCGTTTTGTGATCTTGTAGAGGACTTGAGCTCAGTTCCTAGTGCCCACATTAAGTGGTTCACAACTACCTGTAATTCCAACTCAAAGGAAGCTGACACTGTTTTCTGGCCTTTGTGGACACCATACTAACATACATATACCCACACACAGATACACACATATACATAACTAAACGCAAATCTCTAAAAAAAATTTGAAATGATTTAGGTTTAGAGGTGTTTTCATAAATCATATTTGAATATGTGATCAATTTTTTCCCTTAGTCATCTTTGTCAACATATAGGACTTTTGTGTATTCAATCAGATACTCTTGGTTAAAATGAGGACTCTTTTTTTATTTACTGTATCAAACTATGGTTTAACACGTGTGGTATAAGACTTCAATTCATGCTTATATTTTAATACATTGTTCTGGAGATGGTCTTTCATTCTCCTACCCGGGTTCTTCTCAAACTCATAGGCTCCATGATTCTTTTGCATAGGCCTCCTGAGTAACTGAGACTATAGATGTGAGCCGCCCAACTCAGCCTAATGAATATTTATTTTTAAATCTTTAAGGTCTGCAATACTTTCCCTATCTTCCTTGATTATCTGCCAGGGAGCCATAAGAAAGTGATTAAAAATTTTGTTGAAATAAAAAGTTATATTTTGGAGAAAGTAAAAGAACACCAAGAATCCTTGGACATTGACAATCCTCGGGACTTCATTGACTGCTTTCTGATTAAAATGGAACAGGTAAAATGTTATTTGTTGGCTTCCATTTTGTGTTTCATTACCATTTTCTATTTCTAATTGGGAGAAATTTAACTCATCAGACAAGAAACACTTGGTAAGCCCTTTAGGTAATTATTGTGAGTATGGATTGGACTAAGCATTTAAAATTGAATTGTAAAGCAATCAAAATACATGAGCACTATTTGATAATCTATACAAGGAAAGGGGGTATATACCAGATAATTAGATATATAAAGAAGTTAAAAATATAAAATATCACATCTTATAGTCAAAAGTGCACTTGATGATATCACAGAGCTCAGAGGAGAATGAGAAGCAAGTGATAGCCTTGTCAGGCTTCCTGAATGACCTAAAGTAACAGATCTTTGAGTATTTCAGTGAGGAACAGGGGAGGAGATTTCAATGGGTACAACATGTGATGAGAGGTTCAGGTCACAGAGAGGACAGAACCATGAACATGTGATCAGTTTCCTCCCTTAACTTTGTCAACATAGAAGACTCCTGTATATTCAGTCAGATGTTCTTGGACAAAATGGGGATTAATTTTTTTATTTGTTCTACCAAACCATGATTTGGAGGCCATTACAGAGTTCTGCAACTGATCACACACAGAGAATATGTGTCTGAGAGATGCCTAGCCCTAAGCGACACATCTAGTGGAACTTCTTCACCGAGGGCTCACAGAACATAGCGGAACAGGGTGTAGAGAGAATATTAATACAGCCCTCAACTCTCACCATTGAAGCTTCTTTGTACAGCAGAGTGTGATGTGCATAGAAGTCAAGGCCTCTGTCCTCTGTTTTTATTTTTCTTTTTATTGGATTTTTGTGATTTTCACACAAAATACTTTTATGTATATTTTACTGAGTTTTGTGCATTTTGTACAATAAATCTTAATCATATTAGACCCACTCTCCCATCTGTACTCCTCCATAGTCCCACCATCATTAAATTTCATGTATTTTGTCAAATATGTTAAGGCCTATCTGGCCAAGCTTCTGTACCCAGCTGTCCCTTGCTGCAAGTTCATTTACTGTAGTCAGCCTTTCTAGTCACTCTGTTAAAGAAGATCTACTCTTCCTTCCTCCCCCTGTAGTAGTCAGTTACCAGTAGTTCCTTAGTTTAAGCTGGAGCCTGTTGCCCATTTCCCAAGTTCTATGCTGGGTTTTGTCTGATTGAGTCAGCATGGGTCTCGTCATGCTATCACCATTGCTGCAAGTTCATACGAGTAAGTTCCCCAGTGGCCTGACACCCTCTGTTTGTTTATGTTCATGCACCAACACTGGCTCTTATAACCTTTCTGCCCACTCATGGGTGAGGCTTAATATAGGAGCCCTATCCAGGGACACACACTCTGCAGTCTCTTATTCTCTACACCTTAGCCAGTGGACAGATAGACAGGTAAAGATGGATTTTAGTGACTTTGCAAACATGAATGTTGGCATGAAGAGCATTGATCTGGTCAGGGGTATATATGAGCCACAGTGAGATTATAAGCTAACTTGTGAATAGACATTTATTTGGTGAATCCATAAGTGGAGGAAGACTCAGGAGTCTCCCATTCAACTTCACTGCTAAAGTCATACTCCCAAAATGACAAATTTTGCTGGGCATGGTAATGCATTCCTTTAGTCCCAGTACTTGGGAGGCATAGGTCAGTCTGGTCTACATAAGGAGTCCCAGACCAGTCAGGACATTGTCTCCAAAAAATTTTACAGACTCTTAAATTTTGGCTCATAGTTTTTTATCAATTTAAGCTCTAATTTCTCTTTGTATCAATCAAGAGTCTGTGTCATGGAAACAAGAGAAAACCCAATTGACAATGGCTTAAAAAATAAGGTGTTTATCTCATATACAAGGAGTCTCTTACAGGTTAGTCCAAAGTGAATATAATATCCCTGAGTCATCAATAGTCCCTGCCATTTTCCAACATGGCACTTAATATATGAGCATTTATGCTGGTGTTACTATACTCAGGTTCCAAGGTGGTATCTGTACTACTTTTAATATTATAATGTGTTTTAAGAGAGAGAGAGAGAGAGGGAGAGATTTGTATCAGTCTGTTCTTATGTCAGTAGTGTGGCATGTTTGCATGGTGAACTTCGCTATAAAGAATAGCCTGGGAAAAGGAGTTTTGATTGAAGGAAGAAATAAGGGCATAGAAAATGAAGACAGAGTCAATTAATTTACATTCTTTGCTATATTTACAGTTGCTGCAGTGTTTATATTATATGCTCCATCTTTAAGTTTGCTTATCTTTAAAATAACCTGTATTATTTTGCAATTTAATGTTAAGGTTACTGTATAATAATTAAATAAACACTTCTAGGAAAAGCACAAGCAGAAGTCTGAGTTTACTATTGAAAACTTGATGGCCACTGTAACTGATGTGTTTGTAGCTGGATCAGAAACAACAAGCACCACCCTGAGGTACGGACTCCTGCTCCTTCTGAAGCATGCGGATGTCACAGGTATGACTACAAAGATGTACGTGAGGCAAAGCCAGCTTCTCTGGACATTTCTCTTAAAGAAGCTTTTTTATTGGTGTTTCTGTGCCAACCACTGTCATTTGTACACATGTGATGAGATAAAACGAGATAAACTTTGACACTAGAGAAAAGTGAATGGGAAGCTCTGAATTTAATGACAAAATACTCTGGAGAGTGTCTGGAATTCCTGGGAGAGAAACCAACAGACACAGCTTATGTATTTATCTATCATGCACTGGATTTTGGCTTTCTAAGGAACAGATCACTTTGAATGTATGTACTCAAAAGTTTTTGAGGAAGTAGTGTTTTAAACTCAAGTGGGGAAAATTCTACTTATAAAATTATAGTAGATATTTTAGAAATTTGGTAGGTTATGGGAAAAGTTCCAGATACTAGGAAATATATTAATAAGTTGTTTATAAGAAAGGTACATGCTATGGAGGCTGAAGGTATGCCTTATGATTTTTATTATTCAAGATATCAAATGAATCTAGAAAAATAACATTTGCAAAGTGATAAAGAATATTTTATTTATTATTTTTATTTTATATGTATGAGTATATTGCCTGCATGTGTGTGAGTGTATCCTTATTCTGCAATGCCTGCAGAGGTCAGAAAAAGGTGTTGGATCCCCTGGAACTGGAGTTATGAGCTGTTAGCTGCCATGTGGGTGCTGGAATTGAACCCAGGTCCTTTGCAAGAGCAGCCAGTGCTCTTAACCACTGAGCCCTCTCTCCAGCCCAAAATGGTAATTTTAACTACCAATAGCTTCATCTTTTACAAATAATTCAAAATTTTTATTTTTAATCTTTAAGCAGATTTTGGCAATGCATAGATTAGCCTCATACATTGTGTTTTCTGTATCAGGATCTCATCAAAATGATGACTAATTACAAATGAGAATAATTTCTGTAAAAGTTGTCAAATGTGGAAAACAGTCAACAGGTCTTTAGAAACTTTCTAAGCACAGAGAAAACATGGGGATAAATAATTATTCAGGAAGAAAGATATTAGAATTATATCCTAAATGCTATAATAAGAAGATTTATCATGGGTGATCAGGCCAATTTATGCCCCTTACATACTCTACAAAACACATGCAGTATGTTGAAGAACAAAGTGCCAAACTTGAGGGAGAATGAAGCTGAAAACACAGAGGTCCTCCTGCCCTCCCTCCACATCTCTGTTCATCCGACCCTACTCCCCTCTCTGAAGAAGAGGTTAACCCTTTAGAGAAACTGAGCCTCAGCAGCTGAACACTTAGGCATGTGTGCAGAGACAAGGAACGAAGGTTCAGGACGGAAGTGAAGGGCCTAGTGAGAGTCCTTCAGGTTTAGAGACTCAGCTCCTTTCTCCAACTTGTTCCTGGAATTCAGCAGCTTAATGCAAACTCCAGTGACTGACACTGCTTTTGTTTTTGTTATTTTGTTTTTTTGTGATCCACAATAAAAATTCTTAACAAGTGACAAGCAAAGTGAATGAAATGAAAATATCACAAGGCCTAAGTTTTAGAACTTAAGGACATCAGATTTATGGGAGAAATTTCTAGAACATTCAGAGATAATCCAGGTTGTATATGAAAATTGAGAGCCAGAATGACATTCCATTCTCCAAGAGCAGCTGTTACTTTCTGCTTTCACAGACAAATGGTCATTTCAAAGCTATAAGTCAGCAAAAAATTTGCTTTCTGTGTTTTCTTCCTTTAGATACTAAAGGTACTGAAGGATGTGCTTCATCCAATAGCTGAAGCAAGCAGAGAAAGACCAGGCTCAGGAGAGCTCATGGAGGAGGATGAGAGTGCAGGGAGGCTGCTGGGTCTAGAAGTGAGAAGGGGGATGATGCAGGTGTGAGGGGACACAGCAAGAACAAAACAGAAAGTGCCAATTCTGATGATCTTCCATAGTGACCAGAAAATCATTACTAGTAATTTGAAGTGTACTTGAAGATTTGCAATAATTTTAAATAGGCATCTCAAAATTGGGAATTGACAAATGGGGCTGGAGAGATGGCTTAACAGTTAAAGGCTCAGACTCACAACCTACACATAAAGAATCGTCAGACATGCTTTTATGTTTAAGAATGTACAAAAGTTGAAGCATAATTATAATCATCTTATCTGTGAGCAGTATTTCTAAAGTCATATTCATATAAACAATCAGTATTAATAAGCAATAAATATTAATAGGAATTATGATGTAGTTACATTCAGGAAAGTGAACTCAGGGGAGGTGTGTTTTGTGTGCGTGTGTGTGTGTTTGCGTGTGCCTTTGCATGTTTTGTAGAAAGTGATCATACAGATGTAATTCATCTGTATTATACAAATTGCCCAGGAATAGTATAATCAAATACTAGAATTTGTTATTAATTACAAATGTGAACAAAGGTTGCAGACAAAATTTCTAGAAAATTTCAAAATCAACGACTTTGGGAAACGCAAGGATGAAAAAGCATGCTAAGTTTCACATGCACACACACACATACACACATGACTGTATACACATATAGATGTATTAGAATTAAATTTTTAAAAGATTTTTATTTTAGTTTTATTATTTTTGTGACAGGGTCTCAATCTGTAGTCCAGGCAGGCTTTGAACTCACAGAGATCTGCCTGTCTCTGCCTTCCCAAGTGCTGGTATTAAAGGTGTATGCAACCATGCCTGAAGAATTATTATTATTATTATTTTTTAAGACATAGTCTCATGAAGCCCAGGCTGTCATTGATATTGATATGTAGCCAAGGATGACTTTGAACTCTTGATCTTCTTGCTTCCACCTCCTGAGTGCTAGGATTAGAGGCATGTGCCATGACACTCAGTTTATATAGTACTGGGGACGGAGCCCAGGGCATTGTGCATGCTAAGCGAGCTCTCTGCCATTGAACCTCATCCCTAGTCCCTAGAATTCAATTTTAAAGCACCACTATTTTGTTTTCTACTTTTCTTTCTACAAGGATAGTAATTGTTTGAATTCATAATACATGATATTTATATTTTGAAGCATTTAATAATTTCTGTATATTGACTGGTAGGTACAGTAATGTTGTGTATGTCTGTACAGATTCATCTTATTTTGTGGGAGAGTTATGTGTATTACAACATAACAGTTTTCTAATTCTAGATGTCCTTGTGGCCTGCCATTTCATCACACTTCATTCAGCCTTGTATTATTGTAACAAATGTGCCATTTCTTAATTTTTATCTTATCAGCTAAAGTCCAGGACGAGATTGACCGTGTGATTGGCAGAAACCGGAGCCCCTGCATGCAGGACAGGAGCAGCATGCCCTACACAGATGCCATGGTGCATGAGGTCCAGAGATACATTAACCTCATCCCCAACAATGTGCCTCATGCAGCTACCTGTAACGTTAGATTCAGAGGTTATGTCATTCCCAAGGTAAACTTGCTTCTCTTTCACTGAACTCTAGTTTTCTTGTCGTTTCTGAACCATTCAAAGTATGGTTCCAATTCTCCACCAACACAAGAAGAGAGACTTGCAGGACTCTTATGGGGCTAGTAAGCTTTCATGAAAAGAGATTTATTTATTTTTAAATTTTGTGAGTAGAAAAGATGCACCATATGCATTCAGGTGCCTTTAGAAGTCAGATGAAGGTATCAAGTCCCCTGGAACTAGAGTAACAGGTGGTTGTGAGTTTCCTGATGTAAGTACTGGGCACCGAACCCAGGTTCTCTGGAAGAGCAGCAAAGTCTCTGAACCACTAAGCCATCTCTCAACCCAAGGGGGTAGCAAACTTTATAAGATGTCACAATAGTCTTTCAAATTTATCCTTCTTTTAAAATAATTTTTTGGGTACTTTAAAGTGTTTATTTCTCCAAATGAATGTTAAAAATTCAGTTTGTCAATTTTTCAAAACTACTTCTCTGAGGCTTTTGTCAGGGTGCTTTAAATACACAGATCAATTTACAAATTATTGGTATCTTACTATGTTAAATCTTTCAGCCATGGACATGATCATATCCTCAAGTTATTTAGTCTTTCATCTATTTTCTCCGTGTTTTCTTTTCATTGCAATGACTTATACATCTATTAATTTCTTCCAAAGTGAATGAGATTTTTGAATTTATTGTAAATTATAAACCTAAAAAACCCTGCTGTGTTTCTGGAACATGGAAGTATAACTGATTCTGTTGATGGCCTTACCCCTGACAGTCTTACTAAACTCTATCATTGCTAATAATTTATTTGTAATTTCAATTTCTGTGTGCTATGTTGTGTTCTATGGCTTAATACTTGATTTGTTTTTTTCCATCTCTAATGACATATTTTTCTCATACTATTTATTTAACTTAAATTAAAAATTCAACTTATACACAAAACAGCAATTATACATATTAATGGGATGCCTTGCTATGATTGAATAAATGCACATATATTTTATGATCAGGTTAAACCTATTTATTGTCTCAAGCATTTACCATTTCTCTATGGCAAAAGGTTCAAAATCCCTTCTTTTTCCTTTTTTTTTTTTGGTGCTCTAGTTTTCTTGTCTTTTTTAGGACAGAGTCTCCCTGTAGCCTCAGCTGGCCTGAAACTCGCCATAGAGACCAGGCTGACAATCTCACAGAGATCCATCTGCCTCTGCCTCCCGAATACTGGGATTAGAGGGACATACTCCCACAACTGGCTTCTAGCTTTCTGAGATATCACACCATCCCCTTCCGAATCACCCTAATGTGCAATAGCATTAGAACATCTTACTTGTGGCTGTTCAGCTTTCTCCATCTCTTCCTCCCCCTGGTAGGTTAGGAGCCTCTGGCATTTTTAATTCTGCACATGAGGGAGAGGGTGGGGCACTTGTTTTCTGTTCCTAGCTTATTTCACTCAACATAATCTCCAGTTCCACCCATCTTGCAACAAACGACAATATTTTCATTCATTTTTATGGCTGAATAGTGTCCACTTGTCTACATGTACCACACTCTATATTTATTCTCAGTAGACAGACACCTAAGTTGTTTGCATTTCTGGGCTGTTGTTCACAGTGCTGTAATAAAACACAAGAGTGCAGATGTCCTTTTGATGTATTAAACGTGTTCTTTGCATGTTTATCATGTTTTCTGTTTCTTCAGGGTGAAATGCATAAGTCTAGGAATTAAAAACCTTAAGCAATATTGTGTATGTGTGAGTGTGTGTGTGTGAGTACAGGTGTCCTTGGATACAGGTGTCCTCTCCAGAAGAGAGCATCAGATTCCCTAAAACTGGAGTTACAGGTTGTTGTGAGTTTCCTCACACAGGTCCTTGACATGGAACTTAGGCCCTCAACAAAAGTAGTAAGTGCTCTTAACCTCTGAGCCATCTTGTCAGTCTCCCATCATTCTTTAAAAAAATTTTAATTACATTTTTATTTATTTAGTGGTGTGTGTGTGTGTGTGTATGTGTATGTGTGTGTCTACATGGCACACATGTGTGGAGGTCAGAGAACAACTTGTGGAAGTTGGTTCTCTTCTTTTACTGTGTGGGTCCTGGGAATTGAATTTAGGTCATTAGGCTTGGTGGCAAGCACTTCTACCCAGAGCCATCTCAAAAGTCCTCATCATTCTTTTAGATTAATGAATTTATTATAGTGGTTCAATTTGGTTTAGGGTAGAATTGAATTCTACTACTTTTTTTGTTGATTATTATGGTGATCTGTACATTGCTGAATGTGTGTGTGTTGAATCTCCCTGTGTTATTATATTGGAGTCTATACTTTCTCTAGGCCTAATATACTCATTTTATATATTTGACTGCTCTGTGTTATTCTATGCATCATGTTGGCTATATATATATATGTATATAGTTATAATAACTTATAAAATTGGAGAGCATGTATGTTATAATAATACAATATATAATTTAATATATACATAATTAGAGATAATATGTTATATTATATAATATATAACTTAATACGATTATATATATTTGTTTGCTGAATTAAGCCCTTTACTAGTGAACTTCTTTTGTCTCTTTTTACTGGTCTAGGTTTGAAGTTTATTTTATTTAATTATGTTTACATGTTTTCTTTGAATTCTACCTGTGTGTAACATCTTAGTGCATCTCTACTTTCAGTTTATATGCTGAAAGGTGAAGTGAGTTTTCATTGCTGTTCTTTATGTTTTTGGTTTTGTTCTTGTTGCTTTCATTTGATACAGGGTCTCCCTGTAGGCCCAGCTCACCCGGAACTCACTGTGTGGACCAGGCTGGCCTCAGTCTCACAGAGATCCACCTGCCTCTGCCTGCTAAGTGCTGGGATTAAATGTGCACACCACGACACCTGGCCTATCATTGATTTTATAAAATTAAGCTATTCATGGTTTTCTTTTAATTTGATAATTTATTTGTAATTAAAAAATTATTGACAAGTAACATCCTTCTAGTGCCATTTTCTTATTTGTTTTCTAGTCCTTCTTTTTTCCTCTTCCTCTTGTCTATTATTATTTTTTTGAGAATTTCATACATGAAAAATCTATTTACATCATTTTTACTCCTCCTCCCTCCTCCAACTCCTATGTCCCGCTTTCCCTTCTTTAATCACTGTTGTTATACACACGCACACACACACACACACGCACACACACACACACGTATATGACCTATTGAGTTCATTTAGTGTTGCTTGTATGTATATGTGTTTAGCATTAATTACTTGGGATTGGATGGCCTATTAGGGCGCTCGTCCATGAGGAAAACGGACCGCCCCTCTCTCAGCCAGCCATTTCTTGCCTGTTGCTCTTCATCTAGGGATAGGGCCTTTGTGAAATTTCCCCCATCCATGTTGGCATGCCAACCAGTGTGGTCATTACCTACAGAGGAGTGCAGCTCTCATCCCTTATGCTACTTTTTGCAGCAGATGGAGACTACTACAGATCCAGAACAGGTCAAAACACAGAAAATAAGTGACCATGGGGTGTCGAGCCTTAACTGATACATCTACAATACAATTTAAGGCACAGGGAGCATTGCCGAAGAGGGCGTGGCAAGACTGTAAGAGCCAGAGGACCAGGACACCTGCTGCTAGTCTTTTAGGGACACTGCACCCTCTTTAAGTCCTCTTTTTGTTGCTAAGTGATTTACTCTAGAGGTGTATTTTGTCCTTGCTTATTTTTTAAGTCTACTATAGATTTTTGCTTGTATCAGAAACATTTTGATTATACTAAGTTATTTGGAGATGGCATCATGGTAATAAAGTTTAAAAAGAACCAAACAAAACATCTACATTAAAACTCTGCACATGAACTCCATTCTTCCCTATATTAAAAAAAATTTGAATCAGGGTCTCACTGCTTTGTGGAAGTTGGTCTCAATCTCTTGAATTCAAATGATTTTCCAGATTCTGCCTCCCAATGTCGAGCAATCCACTATGGGTACATTCCACCATACCCATGTGCATTTTGAAAACTTGCCTCTTTCTACTTCTCCCTTTTTTTCTCTGTCATGCAGGGGATTAAACCGCTTTGCACATGCCAGGCAATGTTGTGCCACTGAGCTACGTCCCCACATTTTGATGTCACATCTTCCATCTTCCTATATTGTCCTGTATCATTTGAACATATTTGTATAGTTATTATTTTTGACTCTTGTTTTTTTGTCATTCATACTAAAGAATGATTTGTGTCTCATTTTTACAATATTAGAGCACTTTGGGTTTGTCCATGATTTATTATTGATAGTGTTTTATATAAAATATGTTTTTTTCTTATGAATTGATGTCTCTTCCAATTTGAAGAGCTCCTTTAAATTTTTTTTTATTTTTAGACAGTGTCTTCCTGTAGTCTCAGCTGTTCTGGAACTTGCTATGTAGACCAGGCTGGGCTCAGTCTCACAGAGATTCACCTGCCTCTGTCTCCCAAGTGCTGGGATCAAAGGTGTGCACCAGCATATCTGGCTAACTCCCTTAAATTTTATTTTAGCATGAGTCTACTGGGGATAGACCCTCTTGAATTTGGTTTATCTGGGAATGCCTTTATCATTCCATAATTTTTTTGTGCTAACTTTGATAGACATAGTGTTCTTTTTGCATTAGTTCATAAATGAGGATTTCTAAGACAGTGTTGAAAGGAAGTCATAATAGCGTTTTTGTTTCTTTTTGTTGTTAAATTTTTATTTATTTAGTGTATGTGCATATGTGTATGCAGGTATGTATGTAGATCAGAAGACAACTTGCAGGAGACCAGTCTCTCCTGTAATGTGGGATCTGAGGGTTGAACTCAGGACCTCAAGTTGGTGTGCAAATGCCTTTACCTGCTGAGTCATCTCACCAGCATATTCAATGTTTTTGTATTTTGGCTTTATAGTGATTGTCTAGTTGATATTACATTTTGTTTTAACTTCCATTTTATTGGTAAGTAGTAAAGCTTGACCTCTTTTCATAAGTTGATTGGTAATTCACCTAGCTTCTTTGACAGTAAATTTGCTCAAATTAGATATCTGTTTTTATTGGGTTGTTTGTACTCTTATTATTTAATTGTAATTTTTTATATGTTTTATTTAAAAATTCTTTGTTTCAGATAGGTTTTGCCAATATGTACTCTCAGTCTGTGACTTTCAGTTAATCTTTTTATATATTTCTTAGCTTCTTAAAATATCTTCAGAAACGGAAGTTTCAAATTTTGATAGAACTTGATTTATCAATTGCTCCTTTTGTATCTATTTAAATATTATTTGTTGGCATAAAGTCTCAAACGTTTCTTTTATCTATTCTAATGTTTTATAGTTTTAGCTTTTGTCCATTTTCAACTACAAGTTCAGCTTTTAAACGAGCTGTCATAATAATCATCTTCAGTTTTTTCATGGGTGTCTATTATTTCATCATTTGATGAAAGTATAACTTCTTTTGTAACTTGAAGTAAAAATTTCAGATATACTTATTTGAAAATGTGCAAAGTAACAATTTTACTTTATTTAAAAAAATTTACTTTTGAGAATTTCATGCATGAGTATTTTCTATGCATTATTTTCATCTCCCACAAACTCCTCCCATCTTCTACTCCCTCTCAATTTCTTGTCTTCTTCTTTGATTGTTATTGTTACATATACATCTATATATTTATAAATATGAACGTGTGTGTGTGTGTAATGCACTGAGTCCATTTAGTGATGCTGTATGTACCTGTGATTAGGACTGCCCATTTGGGATTAGATAGCCTCTCCGGGAGCTAAGTCTCTAGAGAAAATGGATTCTCCCTTCCTTAGCATTCACTAATTGCCTGTAGCTCTTCATCTTGAGGTGGGAGCCTGTGACATTTCTCCCACCCACCTTGGCAAGTTAACTGGTTTTGTCATTATGTAGATATCCATAGACAACCTTATTGTGGAGATTTCATTGATGAAGCTTTACTGTCATGTCTAGACAATTTTCAATAAGTAATATAAAGTTTTTTAAAAGCAAAATTATAGACTTAAATACAATGTTTATGGAAATAGAACTTCAACCCATCTTTGAGTTAAAAATTAAAATATAAATGATATTTTAAAGGAACATGTAAGACCTAAGAGATGGCCTAGTGGTTAAGAGCATTGGCTGCTCTTGTAGAGGACCTGGGTTAGATTCCCAGCACCCACATAGTGGCTAACAACAGTCCATAACTCCTGTTCCAGGGGATCTGCTAGGAGGCAGATTGTGGGGGAAGAGGACAGAGATCTAGTTTTCCACCTCTTTCTTTTAAAAAATAAAGTACTTATTTATTTTTATTTTATGTGTATGAGTGTTATGCCTGCATGTGGGTAAGTGCACCTGTGTCATGCAGTGAACTGGCGTTATAGATGGTTGTTAGCTGCTATGTGGGTTCTAGGATTTGAATCCATGTCTTCTGCAAGAAAAGCTAATGTTCTTAACTGCTGAGCCATCTCTCCAGCTCTCATCCACTTCTTAGTTTCTACCACCTCACAATAATGCCATGAAGTTATAAATCTATCATTGAGTTAATCCACTGGTGGAGTTAGAATTTTTGAGAGCAGGTCACTTCCCTGAAGCCTATCATCTGGCACAAAGCCTTTACACGCAAACTTGAAAGAACTTTTTAGATTTAAACCATAATCTGCACATGAGTTATGTGAAAATGAAATAGTAACAGGTGAGGACAGACACTACTGTCTAATTTTGGCAAAAATTACAGGTAATTCAGAAGGATTTGCCATCAAATTCCCAAGTATTCAGTATCTCAACTCCTAATGGAGATCATGGTACAAAATCACTGCTCCTGGCCTTGGATTCTTCCCTGTCGTTACTTGGCTGCTCTCTGTGGAAATTGCCCCTGTTCTTTGGATCTGGACTTCCTCTTTTGTAGGTGATAATTTGGAGCAAGGGGGTTCCAGCATGTCTTCCGACTCCTGGGCTTCTTTATTCTATACTTTTATCTGTTATTTTCAGGGCACAGACTTAGTAACATCACTGACTTCTGTGCTATATGATGACAATGAATTCCCCAACCCAGAGAAGTTTGACCCTGGCCACTTTCTGGATGAGAATGGAAACTTTAAGAAAAGTGACTACTTCATGCCTTTCTCAACAGGTAATTGAAATTTGTTTCTTATGTTCTTCATGAACAAAACAAAATTTTTTTGAGGCACTACATTGTCTAGATTAACGTTGAACTCCTGAACTCAAGCTGTTCAAGCTGACTGTGACACTATAGACTATGCCACCAGGCCTGATTCCATGAGATAAATCTTTGAGGTAAGACCTTCCATGGTGCCTCCTTAGACATGGGCAGACTCTGTACTTCTGCAGGAGGACCACAACTAGTGTCCCTGCACTTTCCTTGATTGTGATATATCCAAATTGTGGTCCACAGTAGTGAGTTTTTAATGTGTCTAACATAAAGCTTTTTACAAGTTGAGAAAGCCAGGGTCTATTTTTCAATTGAATTTGGGGTCTGGGTACAGCCCTGAGCTGCCCAGGAGTTCCTTGTAGGAGTGAGCTTTGTTTAGACTTTCCTTACCTTTCCTCACCTCCTGTGAGAAAAGCACCTAGGTCATTCTGAGTATCTCCTTGGTGATGTCCCTCCCTCCCAGACTGCTCTGGGAATGAGGCTATCCTAGAGAATCTAATGGGTTATTAAGGGACTCACGTCTGAGTTAGGGAAGGAGGTGAGTAATCATCACTACAATCCAGTGGGATTAGTGCTGTTGAGAGGGCAGTTCAGGTTTCTGGGGACGTTAGAGGGGAGGTGCTCACATTCCGCTCTTTCATACACCAGCATGTTCTAACAGGATAGAGGAAAGCTGTGTGGCTCATTGGTAGCCAAGGAAGCAAGATAAGAGGAGGAGGAGGCTCTTGACAGAGGAGATTGTTGGGGTCTCTCTGCTCTGCACCGCCCCAGATGGGGATGCAGGTTCCCCGCTGTGGAAAGTGGGTGAGAGGTTCGGAGTTAAGACACAAACTCCCGGAGTTGGGCGGAATGCATGTGGATGGCAAGCCACAGCAAAACTCGTTTATTCAAGGAGGTGCAGGGGGTTTTATAAGTTTGATTAGCCAACCCCCTATGGGGTGGTTCATCTCTGAAGGGATACAGGTTCTCTCCAGATGCAGGAGCCACTTCCTTAATCCTCATAGCAGGTAACCACAAGAGACACTCCTTTAATCCTCATAGAAGGTTACCTTGCCAAGGCCCACACTGCACCATGCCCTTCAGGAAATGAAGTGCAAGAGGGGCCATTTTCTGAGGATGCAATGGGTCAGAGCCTTCCAAGTACATGCAGGTTGAGAAAGACCTTGGGAATGTGAACTGATAGCCTGCACTGATTCCAGAGCCCCTTGAGTTTCTTTACTTTTGATCATGCATTTTGGATGTTCAGTCTTATTGCTCAGATGTGTGTGTTGAGTCTCTAGGGACACCTTCAGTTTTTGCTGTGTGTTTTTATGACTTTGATGTTGGGTCTGCTCTGTCTTTATTGGTATATGACAGACTGAATCCCTGTCTTTAAGGAACTCATATTTTGGCAGGGAGGTAAAAGATAAGACCGCATAATTTTCAAGTCATCCATAGTGCCTTGGAATTGTGAATATAATGAGGAAGCTCAAGAATCAGATTTGCCTGCCTGAGGAGATCACAAGGGTCTTAAAGAAGAAATGGCACAGACCATAGGTCCGATGGAAGTGTCAGAGCAGTGCCTGCCTCTAGGAGTGGAAAGCAAAGCACTGAATATCAGACAAAAACCAGGATGTGACGGTCCAGGGCCAGCCATTTGGATCTTAACTCATAGGGCAGATAGGGGAGCTATTTAAAGTGAGGGGGCCAGGTTTAGACACATGATTTTGAAAATTCCCTAAGTATAAAAATATTCTGTAACCATTTATTATCACAGGCACAAATGGATACACAATATCTGAATTTCCTTAGCATTCTCCTCAGCCTGCCTGACCAGCCAGGTTAAAATGTTTCTAGAAGACTGAAAACAACTTTGAAATGTGTTAATCATTATTGAAGTTGTGACATAGAGCTTATAATAAATATTTAGTGAGTGAAGGTGTCTGATAAAATCAGAAATAAAGTAGAGAGCATTTGTGTCCAATCTTGTGTGCATCTGCCAGCCCAACATCCTTCCAGGCATTCTGTATATTATATACTCTCTCCTTAACAATCAAACAGTTACTGGGTGCCTTTTCAACAGTTCAGAACCTACTGTATGAGGAGGGACTCCTCTGTATTCGCTTGTGTTTTTCAGGGAAGCGGATGTGTGTGGGAGAGGCCCTGGCTCGCATGGAGCTGTTTTTGTTCCTGACCACCATTGTACAGAATTTTAGCCTGAGACCTTTGGTTGATACGAAGGACATAGACACTGTCCCAGTGGCCAACACTTTTGGCCGTGTGCCACCTGTATACCAGCTCTGCTTCATTCCTCGTTGAAGAAGAACAGACTCTGTTGTTCCGCCGTCACCTGTGACTTCTCCACGGGGCGCTGTCCATCTTCTTCCCCCCAGTAGGAATACCTTCTCTTTTGTCTTCTCTCACATCTTCCTATTTCCTCTCAATCCAGTGGCTTCTAAAGCTAGAACTCTATCATAATTCAGGGCCTTAGCCTTGATTCTGACTTCATTGGCTTGACTCTAGAAACAAACCCTGATGTCTGCAACAAAAGGGAGGGCAGAAAAAGAAATTTAGGCTCTAGGTAATAACAGAAATTAATTTTAAAATGTGCTTGTATTAAATTACAATTGTAATTAATGATCTGTTTGCTATTGCTAATTTAACCAGCAACTTACATTTCATTTTTATTTTGCTTTACTTTCAGCCAAGCAGGTTAGAAGTGACGTCCTTAAAACCTTGTCCAGACCTAAGGGTGATTAATTAATTTTCTTAGATAAATTTGGGAAAGTTAAAAGAAAAAAAAGCATTGAATCTCAGACAAAAACCAGGATGTGATGGCCCAGGTCCAGTCATTTGGATCTTAACTCTTAGGGCAGATAGGAGAGCCAGTTAAAGTGAAGGGGCCAGGTTCAGACAAGTGATTTTGAAAAATCCCTAGGTATAAAGATATTCTGTAACCATTTATTATCACAGGCTCAAATAGATACACAATATCTGAATTAGCATTCTCCTCAGCCCAGTTGACCAGCTGTTACTCTTTTTTCTTGTTTATAAAATGTTTAAAACTAAAAGTACTAAGTTTGGAAAAAGAACAGAGTTACTTGATAAGGGATTGTCTTTAACCTAAAAGGTGAGTTTCTTTTTAAATCTTTAAGTAAAAGCTGGGCTTATATACAAATAAAATTGCACACTTAGACCAGAGTTACTGTCAAAAGCAAAAATTCTTAATATTGTTATCCTTTGCACTTTTTCATAATCATTTTATATATACATATATATGTTGTTTACATTACTTTGCATAGTTATGGGCTGTCACTGCAACAAAATAAATTCTTTGTACTCAAAAAAATTTTTTTTGTCTTTTTAATTTTTAAAAATACTTTCTTTATTGAATCACTGTGTGTTTCATACAGAACATCTCAATCAGTCTTATCATCTTTAAATCCCTTTCTCCACTGGCACCCCTCCCTGCTGACCCCAACTGGAATCCATACATTCTTTTACCTATTATGTAAGTTAGTGTCCACCAGTGACCTCAGTGCAGATTCATCTACTGAGGTCTAGTCAGCCTACCCAGAGTCCCTCACTTTAGGAAGACTAGCCCATCCTCACCCAACAATAATCGGTTGCTAATATTTTTTAAGCAAAGGTTGGCATCTGCTACCTATTTCCCCAGTGCCATGCTAGGTTTTGTCTGCTTGAGTTTGCATGGATCTTGAGCATGGTGAAACCATTGCTGTAGGTTCATATGAACCAGGTCACAGGAACATGTTGGGTTCTATTTTCATATGGTCAGGATCCTCCACACTGGCTCTTACAATCTTTCCAACCTCCTGTTCTTCAATGGTCCCTGAGCCCTGGGTAATATAAGAGTCCCGTACAGGGACCCACATTCTGTAGATTCCTAAACTCTATAATTTATCCATTTGTGACCTTTTGTGTTACTGGCCATTTGTTGCATGAGGGAGCTTCATTAATGAGGGCTGAGAGATTCATTAGTGTCTTCTTTACCCCTCGTTCTATAGAGCATGAGTCTTGAGGCTGCACTGTAGATGTACTGTTTAGGCATGGACAATTTACGGACAATGTCTGTGTGTGACCAGCTGTGGTACTCTGTAATAGTCTCCATCTGGTGTAAAAGAAGCTTCTTTGACAAGTGGTGACTGGGGTACTTGACTATAAATATAAGAATACATACTTTTCATTTAGTAAGAGGTTACATTAGCCAAGGATGTGACTGCCCTGGGGATGCCTCTAAGATCTGTGACCTCTTTGGTCATGTGTATTTGGCTATGATTACAGTACCACACATGAATTTCCTTCCATTGAGTAGGCTTTAAGACCAATTAGGTAGCCATTGATTGGCCCCAAGATAAAAGTGCCACTACTGCACCAGGGTCTAATGCTGTGCTGGCCATGGATGTAGTTATTTGGTCATGAAGCTGGTGTTGGGCCATTGATTGATGTTCTCTCTTGGCTGCTTGTATAGTGCTCTCCAGAGCTATGAGTGCTAGCCTTCAGGTGAAGTGGCTTCCAGGTCAGTTCCAACTCCATTGCTCCAAATCCAATATCAGAAGTTATGTCTGGTCTTCAGCAATAGGGTCTTCCTTTCACTTTGTAGGAGGCAATCAAGGGCTGCAGCTGTAGCCCCTGTAATTTGGGGACTCTCTTGGACCACCTTGGCCAACAGCTCACTTTAGCCTGAATTTTCTTTAATATTTCTGTCTCTTTTGTGAATTCAGTCAGAAGTTTATCCTTATCTTCTTTTAGTTCTTTGATTTGTTTTTTCTTTAAGTTCACTGAATTCTTTGATCATGTTTATGATTGTTCTCTTTAACTCTGTGTCCTGTGTTATCTCTATGGGATTCTTGCTATAGAACTCTTCTATAGGACTGGTGATGTTGGGTGGAGACATATTAATTTGATTTTTCATATTAATTTTTCATTGTGATCTTGGTATATGTAGTTCTTTTTCTGTTTGTGAGTCTGATGTGAGACTTCCTTTGTTCCGTTGAAGTCTGATTCCGTTTGTATAGTTGATGTGACTTGGTTGTTTTGTTATTGGATATGAAAAGCTGCCTGGTCAAGGCTTCAGGATCTCTCTTTTGATTTTATATTGGAGGGACCAGATGATTCCAGTTCAGCTACTCCAGAGTTCCCTCAGAGGCACAGGTTTCAGGTTCTCTTTAAGATCTGGGTCCCTCTAGTCAGCAGGCACAGCACAATTTGGGAAAATTGCTAGGCAGAGGTTGAATTCAGGCTTTCTCAGGCAGTCTGCAAAGGTCTGGGCTCCAGTGAAGAAGGCTGCTCACAGAAATCCAAGGCAGGTTGAGGGAGGGGACAACCAAGGTAAAGGGAAGTCACAGGAATGCAAAGGCAAGTTGTGGGTTGGGACTCTCTGGAAGCTTTAACAAACTAGACTGAAAAATTGAGCTGATCTGAATATAGGATTCTGAATGCAGTGGGTGGGTCTGGGCTAAGAACTTAGTCTTGGGAGCTGGAGTTCTGAGGGCAGGAGCTGATCTGTGCCCAAGGTTAGAAGAAGAATAGAATGTTGGGGTGGGGAGAAGCTTAAGTTGCTCTGGTGGGAGAGGAGTGGAAAGGCAGTGGGTGGATCAAACTTCTGTACTCAAATTTTTTTTTTAGAAAAACTGTTTAAGTACTGTGCATATAATAAAGATAATTTTAAATTATAAACAAAAATATTTTTATGTTTCTGTTCAGTCTCTACAAAATAAAATTCTAAATTAGTTTTTCCCTAAAATCATATATGAATGTTCTCATGCTTCCCAACATGTCTTTAAAAAGAAAAAATGTCATTTCTTTTGAGTAAATTACTGTTTGGCTTCTCTTACCCCTGGTCCACTGTTTATCCTTTCAGGATGATTTTCTTAGGCTTTTCCAATATGTATCCCCATTCGGAATGGTGATTTTAAATGTGAATACATACATGCCATCATATTTCAGATACTTGCACCTCACTTCATCTTCTAAAAACTGACACATTATCAAGTAACCTATTAAGCAGGTGCTTTAAGAACACAGCATTAACATGTAAGGTTAGGTTCTACTAATTCTTCATAAAAATTCAAATATTTCTTTTTAAATTAAAAAATATTTTATTTATTATTTTTATTTTATGTGTATGAATATATTGCCTGTATGTGTGCAAATGTGCCCATGTCATGCAATGCCCACAGAGGTCAGAAGAAGGCATTGAATCTCCTGAAATTGTAATTATGCTCAGTTGCTAGCTGCCATGTGGGTGCTGGGAATCAAACCCAGGTTCTCTGCAAGAGCAGACAGTATTCTTAAGTGATGGAGCCATCTTTCCAGTTCCCAAATCCAAATATTAAGAGGCCAAGAACATACAACTACCCCTTAATTTTTCATCTAAAGTATACATGATTATGTAAAGAAAGATCTTTCAATATTCACAATGATTTTGTTAGTATTTAAGCCTAAAGATTTTAATCTCACATTTTTATACCTGTTTAAACCATCACAGTTATTATTACATGTCCACCAACAAATGAAATTGCACTTAACACTTACTACAAGTTCATACATTTCTAAGTTAAACACATGACTTTTACTTTAATTTTATAAAAATATCTTGCTTCATTGGTATTTGTATTTATTCTTTTTCCTAAAATCAAGACATAATTATATAATTGTTTTTTAGAAATAAAATACAATTAAATAATTCAAAAAGTCCAAAATGAGGGAGAATATTATTGTTTTGATCACAAAGACTAATAATCCTTGTCTATATTTTTTTGATAACATATGATAAAGATTTCTAGAAGAGCAAAATAAAGACATGTTAAACTTGTATGATTTTTATATTTTTTAATATTTTATTTATTATTTTTGTTTTATGCATATGAGTTTATTGCTTACATGTATGTAAATGTACCCATGTGATGCAAGGCTGTAGAGTCAGAAGAAGTTAGATTCCCAAAGAAGTGGAGTTATAGACAGTTGTTAATCACCATGTGGGTGCTGGGAATCGAATCCAGGTACTCAAGAACAGCCGTTATGCTGAGCCTTCTCTCCACCCTAATTGTATGATATTTTAAATTTAAAAAATTCTAAATTTTTAAATGTAGTTACAAATTCTATGTTCATATTTGTCCCTTCTGTTAAAATATAGTTATAAAATTGTTATTTAAATTTTGTGTTTATTCTTAAAAAACTTTGTTTTTATTGTTGTTACACTTTAATAAAAAATATTCTACAATAACCCCATCATTGACAAACATACATATTTCACTATTGATACTAGTAGAGGTTGAGCAGCCTACACAACACCAAAGATAAAAGCTTATTCCACATCCTGTAAGTCTACACAACAGAATAAATTATTTACTGTTTTTTTTCGTGCTGATTGATGTAATTGAGCCTCTTAATTCAGTGACAAACACAATATTTTACTACATCTCTGCCATTACTAGAGATTGTTACCATTTTCTTAAATAAAAGTAAACCTATCTCTAAAATTTTCTTACAGGCTCAAACTTTGGTGAAACAAGGAAACATCAACTATATGGTACATTTATTCTCATTCAGGTTTGCTGGGGTCACTATCACAAGCAAATGAGCAGACTGACCAACTAATGCTCCTTGTGACTACCTTGGCATGCTTTAATGCATTCCCCAGGATAGTCATATTTACTAATGGCCTTTTATCAGGCAAAAGAGCATATTTACGTGCCCACAGGCTACAAAGATTAGGATATGGACATTTCTGGTGTGAGAATGGCAATATTATTTGAGCACGCTGTTATATTTAGTTTATCACCAAACACCAAAGTGATGTCTTGTGCACCATCTTGTTGAAGGTGGCATGGCTTTTAAGTTACAGAGAAAACCATCAGGATAGAAAGAGGTTGGCAATGACTATGCTGTGAGCTCTTGGTTTTATTCTCTTTCACTAGAGCACATATTCTTTGGTCCACATTAGATTCCTGGTGGCCTCTGTAACGCCCATGGTACAATGTCTTTCAACTGGGTCCGCTATGAAGGAAATTTAATCTCCGGGAGATGTGCGCTTATGAAAATTTCAGGAGATGCCGAAAAGTCTGATGCAGAATTCTGTGGAAGATGGTGGGTGGTGATCTGATGGCTCATGTATTCCTAGATTCCTTAACAGTTAGGAACAATTTTTAAAGGAAAGGGTTCTCTTTAGAGTGAGGCAAGGAACTTACCAGTAGCATTCATCACTAGTTTCAGAAAAATGTTACTTTTTTTGCAAGTTTTATATTGTGAAATATTGTGAAAGAATGTACAGAAATGCCTAGTTCTGAGCTGGAGAGCAATATGTACATTGATGTGAAACATCGAGGAATTTAGATCCATCGTTTTCTGTGTCAACACCTTTCCAGCATGATCTAGGGATTTGAAAATGAATCTAATTCCACCCACACTCAAGTAGCAATATCTAAAACATGAAACTATTGTGGGAAATTAACAAAGGGCTCAGGAGCTTCATAGGGATAGAACCAATAGGATGTGGTCAGTTTTGTCCAACACTTTTCCTGAGGACAGAATGCTTTCAAGAAATTAAAAAAAAAAAAAAAGGAAATGATTGACATTCTGGAATCAAAGGCTGAAGAGAATGTTGAGTCTAATGAAGTGGTCCCATAGAGTTCAGAGGGAATTTGCACTGATCAGGAGCCTGATAGTGCAGGGTTGTTGGCGTTAAGACCAACAATTGACAAATGGGACTTTATGAAACTAAAAACCTACAGTAAAAGGCACCATCCTTTGAGTGGAGAAGCATGTGGAATGAGAACTCTTTACCTGATATACATCTGATAGAGGGCTAGACTCTAGAATATACAAAGAACTAAAAAAAATGGTAAACATCAAACAAATAAAGAAATCGATTAAAACTTGGGGCAAGGAACTAAATAGAGAATTCTCAAAAAAGAAAAAGGAACGCAAAAGACTGAGAAATATTTTCAATATTCAGCATCTTTAGCTATTAGGGAAATGTCTTTATGGTTATGAGCCCACTGAGTCTTTCATGACTATGTCAGTTCTCCAGCCTACCATGAGGGAAATGCAAATTAAAACTGCTTTGCAATTTCATCTTACTCCAGTCAAAATGTCTAAGATCCCCCAAACAAAAAATGACAATTGCTGGTGAGGATATGGAGCAAGGGGGAACACTTATTCACTTCTGGCTGTAGGGTGAACTGGAGCAGCCACTATAGAAATGAATGTTGAGGTTCCTCAAAAAGCTAGAAGTAGATCTATCATGTGATCCAACTACACCACTCTTGGGCATGTATCCAAAAGACTATATTGTACTACAGAGATACCCATGTTCATTGCTTCTCTGCTAACAATAGTCAGGAAATGGAAACAATCTAGATGTCCATCAGCTGATGAAAAGATAATGAAAGCATGGTGCATTTACACAATGGAATATTATTCAGCTGTTTAGAAAGACAAAATTAAGGAATTCACAGGTTAAATGGATGGAACTGGGAATAGTCATTCTGAGTGAGGTAACCCAGACCTATAAATACAAATGTCACATGTTCTCTCTCATAAATGGATGTTAGCTTTAAATCTTTAGATATGCACATTTCAATTGGTAAATCCACAGAGGTCAGGAAACCAGTAAGGGGTCATGCATGGCACAGGTGGAGGCTCCCTGGGACATGAGATAGAACGCAGTGAGATAAAGGGGGAAAAGGGAATAACGGAGAGGAAGAGTTAGATGAGGTGAATAATGGAAGGGCGGGGCAAAGGAGGGAGGTAGGGAAGGATAACTAACACTAAATGTCTTTAGAAAAAGCCATATGAAAATGTATCACTGTAGAAGTTTCTTAAAGCATATACATATCCAATATAAAAAGAGATTAGGTAGAGTTACCCTAAAACAGGAGACAAACCCTTACTAGACACCAGAGACTGGCAAATAGGAGACAAACCCTTACTAGATACCAGAGACTGGCAAATAAAAAGTCCAGTCCCAACAATGAAACTGCTGACCAAAGGTCCCATAGACCCTCAAGCAATACTGGCTATTGCCATTGCTCTTGGCTACCTATAAGAACTTGACAGTAAGACCTTGTTACTGAAGACACTATATATGTGAGTCTTAGAGCAAACATGGAGAATCAAACTGAAGCTTCATTTCTACTGGCTAGTTTTAATTATGCTACTGGAAGAGCAAAGTAATCAATATTACATAGCTGTGAACCCTGCAAGCTACAGTAAGACTGGCCTAACAAATATTCCCACTGGTGTAATAATGACACTAATGTTATGGGAATAACCAACTGTATTATGATAGGATTTAAGGCTCACTTTACAAAATGGAACCCACACCTGCATTGCTATCAGGGTCAAGAACTTCTAGACAGGTTATAGGCTATAGGGGAGAACGTACTACTAATATTCTGCTACATGGATGTAGCACTAAACTACTCACAATGACATTGTTATATACATAGATTAGTGCATCTCTCAATTCAAACCAGAAAGTTTTGTCTTAGAGCAGATGATGATTAACACAGAGACCCACAACTGGTCAAGATGCAGACCATAAGAGATTGAGGGGTGGTTTGCCTTATGACACCTATATCAATCTCATCCTCTCCTCCCAAGGCTCAGAGATCATTGTGGAAGAGGAAGTAGACAGATTGTAAAAGCCAGAGACTGTGGATGACTGTAAGGAAACAGCATTCTCCTGATACAACAATTACATGATGAACTCACAGCACTTGTGACAGCTTTTCCAAGACCTGTGCAAGCTCAGCCAGACAAAAATCCAGCACAAACAGGGGAAGTAGGCAAGAAATCTAAGCCCTAGCTGAGAAGCAATTGGCAATTGCTAGCTGCTGTTGGAGAAATATTCAGTTTTAAGGGTGTGACACTTGGTACGTTGACCACACTTCAGGGGATAGACCCACACCCAAGAGAATTTCAGGAAAAAATTAGTCTTAATAGGCTTTAAAAAACAGAGAATATGAAAAAAATAGAGACTATGAATTGAAGTTGGATAGGTTGGTGAATGTGGGAGGACATAGGGGAGGGAGTCTGAGTCTGATCAAAATACATTGTGTATTATCAAAGAATCAATAAAAATACTATTATTTTCCAAAGAAACAAGTTACATGTTTCCTACATACAATGTCACAGAGTTAATATTCCCATTTCAAGATGGAGGAATGGGGACATAGCAAGGGAAAGGCAGGTTAAAGCAAGGCTTAAAGCCAACAGAGAAAACACCAACTCCGAAGCTTCATGTTCAGTATCTGTAGATTCTGGGTGGCATCATCTGAGCTCCAACAGTCTTGGGTAACCCTCATTAAGACCTCATGCCTCAGTGCTCAGCGTTTTAGCACAGGCCTTTAATCCCAGCACTCAGGAGGTGGAGGCAGGTGGATCTTTGTGAGATTGAAGTCAGCCTCATATACATAGCAGTTCCAGGCCAGGACCCTGTCTCAAAATGACAGAAAAGGACTTCATATCTTTAGAACACCTGTGCTCTTTCTTGGGTTGGTTCCATTTGCTCCTGTTAGCTTTCCTTGGCTTACATTTCTAGAATCTCCAATCTGTTAGGCTCTTCACTATAACTTAGAATTCACATTTATAACATCATTCATAGACAGCCTAGGGGAGTCATGCATGAATTCCAACCCTGCTACACACTGCTTGGCCTCTGTGGCTTTCTGGAGTGGTGGCACAAGCCTCCATGATCCTTTATCTCTTACGTTCTCCATGACTTCAAACCCATCATTTCAGGGACAAGCTTGTCCTTCACTGACGATTACTGTAGTGGCCTCTCTGTTTGTGCAGTTGAGCAAGGTGAAAACACTTTCCTTAAGCAGTTCTGCTGGAGCACAGTACCCCAGAAAGCCTTCGTCTCATAGACACTCTCTTTGTAGACACTTTTCTCTCAAATATATTTACATATTTTGCTTTGGAGCTTTTGATGGATAGTCTTTTCCTAAAGACACTACCACTGTTGTTCAGTACAGCACTGAGGTTGCTCTTTAACTGTACTAATCTCTGGCAGTTGCCACCACTTTGTCCACATCTACTGTATTCACAACTGGGTTCAAGCTTTTTTCTTTCCAAACTGCACAGGTTTTTTTCCCCACATCTTTCTGTTCCACTTTCTGTTCTGTGTAATTGTGCATCTGGATAACAGCAGTGAACAATAACCATTCCAGTGTTTCAGCGCTCTGCTGTCTTGAAGTGTCCCCCACCAAAGAAGTTTGTCCATTACTTCAAAATTCATCCTCAGTCAAATTTTCAGTGCACGGGAAGAAAATAGATATTATTCTCTGCCACAATGCAACAGCAATATCCTCTATTCTCTCTGGGAACCACATGAGGACAGTCCTTACCTCTCTCATTTTTACCCATATTTTGATGTTCAGAATTTCCAACATAGGTGTTGTATGCAACTATCCACCTATGTACAGATGTCATGGTCCCGAGCTCAGCTGTGCCTGCTTGCTAAGAGCATCGTATCTGGGCTTGTTGATTGTTCACTCTCTCACCCCAATACTCGGAGGCAGGAGTAGAGAGAGTCATGGGACACTGAGTCTAGCCACACTTCCCTGTGGGTGGGTCTCCATCTCCAGCACGGCTGTTGTGCTCCAGCCATGCCAGAGAATGGAGGACGATCAAACGGCTCAGGTGGCTCAGAGTGCGGCAGGAGGAGTTCCCTCCTGGGAGACTACGTCCGTGGGTAGTTCGGTTATTAGAGCCAATGCAGGGGCTTATATAGGGAGGCCTCCTGACTGTTACAGAAGGCGGGAAAGGTGGGGTCTTGGGGTAAAGGCGGGAAGGTTGTGGAAGTTCAGGAATGAGGAAATGAAACCCAAAAACCTGGTTCTGGTCTGAGGTGGGGGAAAGGAAGATTCATATCTACAGTAGCTTCCTGGGGCCAGGTTATCACACAGGCAGAGCAGGTCAGACACCTGCCATCCCTTTAGGGTATCAGGAGTTGCTTGCCTTGCTCAGTAACCAGATCCCCACAGTTCCTAATGTCTCAGCATGATTGATTACAATTTGCTGCCAGCACAAGATAAATACAGACCCCCTACATCTGACAGCTGGTGAATTTTGTCCCTTTTTCAGCAGTGGCCCCCAAATCTTCATAACCATCTTGGAATGTGGCAGTATGTTTTCAGATTTGCCCTTCTTTAATAAAAATTTCTTAAAGCTACTTTTAGTTGTTTAGATTTTTAAAATATTTTATTTATTACTTTTACTTTATGTATATGATTGTATTGCCTGCATGTAGGTGAGTGCTCCTATATTGTGCAATGCCAGCAGAAGTCAGAAGAGGTCATTAGATCCCCTGTAACTGGAGTTAGGAATAGTTGTTAGTCACCATGTGGGGTCCTGGGAATCAAACCCAGGTCCTCTGGAAGAGCAGCCAGTGCTCTTAAGCATCTCTCCAGGCCTTTGCACTCTTATCAAAATCAATTGAATATGAATGGGTGATTTGGGTGTGAGCACTTAGTTCTGCTCCACTGATATGCTTATCCTTTGCTGGTAGTCTACTGATCTGAGTTCTTCATTACCCTAAATTTGTAACTCCTCATTGTTTTTCTTTTGAGATAAGGTCTCCTAGTAGTTTCAGTTGGTTTGGAACTCTGCCTGCCCCTGCCTCCTGAGTGCTGGGATTAAGGACATGTACCTGGCCCTTTGTTGTTTAGATTTTATAATAAATATTTAATGTTCAGTTTGTCATTCTTTGAGAATATTTCAGAAATATTCATTAGGGTGCCAAGAAACATTTGGAAGAACTGATATATTGACCCACTGAATCTTTCAGTGAAGGTGGTTATAAACCCAATTTACTTTAGCTTAATTTTTCTGTTATATTTTGTTTTCTAATGTAGGGACTCAAGAATATTTGGCTAGATACTTTCTAAATAGTAATTTTGTTGTTGTTGTGCTTATAATATCTTTGTCATATTTTTATACTTGATATTTGGAAGTATCCTTAATTCCATCACTGTGATAATGATCTCATATCTAGACACCTTGACAAAGCTAACGGTAATTACTGAGAGCTAGAGATTCATTTGTGATTTTCAGGTGCATATTTCTGCCACCTGGATTAATATATTAAAATTTCCTATTCCTGTCTTATAGTCCTCCTTTCTAAGCACAGCAATGGCTAGGACTTCCAGTTAGATTTGTGCACAGTTGTGGTAGATGCACCTATTTTTTAATTTGTACTCTACCAAAAGCCATGGAAGTTTAGAATCCCACTACTCACTACTGAGAGTGATTTTTTTTTGAGACAGAGTTTCCTTGTATCCCTAACTGGCCTGGAACTTGCTATGTACACCAGGTTGGCCTCCAACTCACAGAGATTCTCCTGCCACTGCCTACTGAGTGCTGGAACTAAAGACATGTGCCAACATGTCCAGCTGAGTGTGATATTCTAAAGTTGATGTGGGTAGCTATTCTTTATAAAATATGGAAATCTTTCTTTTCTGATATTGATATGAGTTTTGTCATGAATATTTGCAGAATTTTATCAAATTATTCATTTTAATGAATATCAAAATATTCATTTTTCTCTATGTATGATTGTATATATTGGCTGCACTTTTCAAATATATATATATTTATATATATACATATATATATATATATTTTTTTTTCTTTTCTTGTACACAATTGGATTTGTTCTGTTGTATGCTGGTTCATGGCTCCTCTTTCTATTCTTTAGAGACTTTGTTCCATAATTTTTCTTCCTCAAAATTGTTAAGATTTTCGGAATCAAGACAATACTTCTTGAAAATATTTTTACATGAAATTGTATGAAAAATGTTCCCTGATTAGGATTTGATACTATTGCCTTTCTTCACTCTTCTTTTTGTGGATGTTCTTGCAGAGAACCTGGGTATGGTTTAGAGCACGCACATGGTGGATAACAGTCATCTGTAACTCCAGTTCGGGATCTGATGCCCTCTTCTGGCCTCTTTGGGTATTGCATGCAGGTGGTGCACAGATATACATGAAGGCAAAGCACTCATATGCATAAAAACAAAACAAAAGTAAATATATATATATATAGTTCATAAGCAGGAGGAAACATTTTTGTGTCTTAGCATTGTGAACTAAGAGTAATAGTAAGGGATGTAGTTTTTCACTATCATAAGTTAGTGAATAAAAAAACAGATAAAGAAATCAATGGGATTACAATCTCTTTAATTGACTGCATCCTCTTTCAGTACCTACCAAGAGTGGAGCTCAGGTATCTTCCAAGTTTAAAGTAATTCAGGAACTGTGTTGGTGGCTCATACTCTGTTGATGTTTTTGATTCCAAAGAGGCAGACCCATTCACACCTTTCAGGGATAACACTGTAACAAAAAAGAGATCAATATTTTGTGGGTGATTCTACCCATCTTCAAACCAGATAAATGGTTTTTGCAACAGTCTGGACTCACTGATATCAAAAGAGATAATTGTTTAAGAAAGAAACAGATAAATATTTACCATAACTGACCATATTTCAGAATTTCTAGGCCACAAGGATACTGTTGTCAGGTTTGCAAGACAAAAGAAGTTACAGCTCACTTGTAAATACATGACAAAGGCTATGGCTAATGCAAATGGAAATTGAAAGTTAAGCTCCATAAATTTTTGACACATGAAAAATAATCTTTCAATTTTTTCCACTAAACATTCTCATCTCATGAGCCTTTCAAAGGAGGTGAAAAGGCTGAGTTTCTACACAGGACATTTCTTCATGCCTGAAATGACAGCTCTGCCTAGTAGAACATTCTTTATCATGTAAGGTCAATTTGTACATTTGCATCCTATCTGAAAAAAATGCCTATAACAGATTCTAATGATTTTAAATTGTCTTTTTAATTTTTTTGAGAAAGTTTCTTGCTTCAGCTTTAAATATAGATGATGGCTATTTTCAAATTAATTTTTATTTGTAGTGCAGATCAAGGCTTAATATTTTTTCATTATTTTCTTCAAATAATTTGAATCACGTATCTTGGAAATGTGCTCTCTTTTGTATCTAAAACATATACATGTGTTAATTGACTAAGTATTCAAGGGATGATTATAAAAATTATAGATGTGTCATGGGATAAATGCACGAGACAGAATTTTCTCCACTTTTGCATTAAAAAATTTAAACTAAAGTAAGATTAGTGAGCACATAGTCACTTTAATATCTATATTATCTGTCATCTCGATACCCATTTATCTATGTATCTCTGTATGTTCAGCTCAATATTTCTGTGTCTATGTCCTAGGAACAATGATTTTTTTCCTCTATATAATAATAATATCATCCACACAGCCCTCACTGATAAAATGATAATATCTAATATACAAACTATATTTAAATACACTCAACATTCCTTTTTTAAAATTTTTATTTTTGAGACAAGTTCTCCATGTAGCCACAGCTGGTCTGGTACTTGCTAACGAGATCAGGCTGGCCTCGATCTCACAGAACTCTGCCCACCTCCTCCTCCAGAATGCTGGGATTAAAGGCATTCTATCTATCTATCATATATCTATCAATCATCTATCATCTATCTATCATCAATCATCTATCTATCTATCTATCTATCTATCTATCTATCTATCTATCATCTATCTATGCTTCTGTATTGCTCAGTTAGTCATGCTGGATGTTGTGAAGTGGGCACACATTTGTTATGTTAAGTATGCCAGTAGTGGTTCTGCCAGTTCCTCATCTTTAAAGGTGATATTAGGTTTCTTCATTGCAGAGATTCTGTTCTTTGTTCTTTTTTTTCAATTAATACAAGTCTTCGACATGGTACAATGACACTTTATAAAATCCTGAATGCTAAATCATTCACTCAGTGTCCCAGCTTCCATTTTAAAATTTAAAAAAATTATTTTTATTTTATGACTATGAATGTTTTGCCTGCATGTATACAGGTGCACTTGTGTTGTGCAGTACCTATGGAGGACAGAAGAGGGCGAGGGCACTGGATCTTTGGGAAATGGAATAACAATTGTTAGCTCCCATGTGGGTGCTGGGATTCAAACCTGGGTGTTTTGTAAGAACAGTCAGTGCTCTTAACCACTGCGCTTCTCTCCAGTCCCCAGTTTCTAGTAGTTTATTTGCCTGAACTGATTATCTTTACCTGAATTACTACAAAATGATGTTTAGATTTCTAAACTTACCATTGCTTTATTTTTTAAAGTTGTCCTAATTGTAATAAAGATCACCTCTATATTTTTAAATTAAGGCAAATAACCTGAATGGCAGCAGAAGCACTCAGCAATATTTTGTTATGGCTTCAGGATTGTAAAAGACATTATGAACTATGTCAAATGTGTGAAAGCAGCATTCCAATGAGAGAAATTCCAGACATTTCATGTACAGATAAAAACTTCCATCTGAAACTGTATTTCATATGTGAATGGTGCAGTGACAGCAGTGGTGAGCTGGAACAGCAGGTGCTCACAGACATCGGTGCTCAAGCTTGCTAGTAATGTAAACAGACTAAGAATTGTTGGTACTGATTTCCTCATTGGAGAACACTTCATCGAGGTCACTGTCACTGCTCTCAAGCCCATCCCTGTTTGTTTCATGCTCTGTCTGTCTATGCCATTGTTCTTGTTTGGATACAGTTGCCTTAAGTCTAGATCAACATATTTGACTATCTGCTGTGCATTCTTTTAGTCCCTTAATTAAAAAGAATAACTTTTTCTATTCCTCTTTTTTTCCAGGGTACCATAGTAATAACATCATTGTCTTCTGTGCTTCATGATGACAAAGAATTCCCTAACGCAGAGATCTTTGACCCCGGTCACTTTCTAGACTAGAGTGGTAACTTTAAGAAAAGTGACTATTTTATTCCTTTCTCAACAGGTAATCAAATTTGCTTCCAAGGCAACAAAGTAACTTTTAGGTATCTGTTGAAATTTACATTGTGTTTACTTTCAGTATGGTAGATTAACACTTTAGACACGAACAAATCACCACTCCCAATGACTATGCTCTTTTAAAATGAAAAAAAAATTAAACAACTTAATTTTTATGTGTATGAGTGTCTGGCATGCATGTATGTAAGTGTTATACAATGTGCATGGAGTCCAGAAGAGGGCTTCAGATCCCCTGGAACTGGAGTTACAGATGGCAGTTAGACACCAGGTGAACACTGGGAATTGAACCTGAGTTCTTACAAGAACAACTATTGCTTTTAACTGCCAAGTCATCTTTCTAGTCCCCCAAAATTTTTCTTTATTTTATGTATGTGTGTTTTGCCTGAATATATGTATATCTATTACATGTATTCAGTGCCCACAGAGGCCAGATGAGGGCACTGAATCTTCTGGAACTGGAGCTATAGACAGTTGTCAACTGTCTTGTTGGTGCTGGGAACTGAACTCAGATCCTCTGAAAGAGCAACCAGTGCTCTTAACTACTGAGTCATCTCTCCAGCCCAATCCCCATGCTCTTTGCTCACAAAACATCATTGCTGAGTTTTATACTTGTTGGACATTAAGATGTTGAGTCTTTTCTACATTAACAAAGCTATACCACAGTTCAGCTGAATTATTTGCTTAGATATATCACTAAGGTTCTATATAAGTCTTCAAGAAATTGTCACCTGACCTATGGTAAAAAAGGCAGCCAGCTCCAAGACATGACAGAATGTCTTCTTGTGTTGCTTCTTAGCTCGCAGGTGAACCTAGAGAGATACTAGTCTCCCTAAGTACAAAATAAGGCACCAGATCCAGTTAGAGAAGAAGAGGAGCAGATAGCTCATCACAGTAATCCCACAGGACTGTGCTAGGATGCAGAAGAGCACAAGTGGCTGCAGGAGAGCAGAAGTTATGGGGAAAAGTTGCTTGTTTCTTGTTTCTCATTCCTCGCTGTGATGACTCACATGGAGAATGAAACATTGCAGTATCAGATAACTATGTGAGTTACGCCAAAAGGGCAAAGAGAGGATGGAAAGATGGCAAGAAAGGGTATTACAAAGAGGAAATGAATAAAAACAGCAGGGAATTTAATCGCATTCAGGGTGTCAGAACCATTTCCAAATAATCCTTGAGCCTTGAAAACATCTGGTTATAGCAGGTTCTGCTGTGATGTTCACCAAACTCTTTTCTCCAGTCATGGAGATTAATCTTGGATCTCAACATCTGAAGTATGTATGGTAAGCTCCGGCCACAGAATCTCCATATCTGACTCTGTGACTTTGGTTGTCTTCTTTTTAATCTGTTATGATAGAGACCATGAGACAAAAGACTAAATCTCCCTTTAAGAAAGCACATTTTGGCACAATTGAAAAAAAATAGTAAATTGTAATTTCAGGCAATCGTTGCTTCAGGGAAACCATGGCTATGATAATGAGGAAACCAAGAGAAAGTGATGTCTTAATTTTTTATAAATACGATAGAAAAAAATGATGCTTTATAGTTTCTTTAACGTAGCATATGCTCAAGATCTTTTGGGATCAGTGTTTCTAGTTTCATGATGGAAACATGAAATGTCAAAAGAGCAGCTATTATGTGTGACGGACACACTCACCTAAGTACTTTTAATGAAGCTATATTCAATATTTTATTTTTATCAAAATTATTAATTATACAAATTAATGAGTTTCACAGTGACTCCACTCCTTGCCTGGAGTTTACTTGGTGACCTGCCATCTTTAACTTGGGCTTCACCTTCCTGCATCACGCAGTGTCCTGTTGGGGTCCTGTTTGTAGGAAATCCAACCCTGCCACACACTACCAGGCCTGAACAGGTTATTGGAATTTATTCATGACACCCAGAGTCTGGAATCTTCCATGACTACAAAACCAGTTCCAGATGGATGATACTGCCAAGTTCTGCTGCTGGACTCCCTTAGACCACAGATGTACTGGCCAGTCACTGTCACTATAGACTCTGTAGAAACATTTCCCCAGGCGATTTGTCTTTGAGGAAGGAATTCCTGTGGTGGCACTCTCAGTTTAGAGAAATGAGAATGAATCTCCTGCCAAATGAATTTGCATTTTCATAAATTAGAGTCTTAAATGGTGAGATGGATGCTGCCCCTCACTCAGGTCACCTTGGTGCAGAGCGTAAGTTTCCTTTTTAATGCTGGTCATCTCTTTTACAACCACACATACTTTGTTTGCATGCTTCTTGTCTGCAATTTTGAATTTGCCGATTCTCCTTTCTCCACCAAGCTACTTTTCATATCTTTCTGCTCCACTTTTTGCTTTCTCATTGTGGACCTGGATAAGAGGAATGATCAGTAACCATGATGCAGCCTAAATGCCATCCTGTCTTCATGTTTTTTCACCAAACGAATTAGTTTATTACATATGAATGCTCAGAACATAGGCAGAATAATGCCAGGGTCTTTGCTCAAATATAACATGAATGGCTTTTAGCTCAGTTCCCAACAGAGTCCGTTGTTCCCCTCTGAAACTTACCCTCTGAAACGGCCCATTAAACTATGCTTAGAGCACTTTATGGCTTCTCTGTACTTTTCAGCTACAGACTTCTGTGTTCTTTTCCATAAACCATTTCTAGATTCTTAAGAACCACATAGTTACGTTTTTCACGGCAACAGGCTCACTCCTCAGTATCCCTTTCCTGTGCTAGTTTCTTTTCAGTTCTTGTAACCAAATACTTGACAAGAAGTGACTTAAGGGTTTATTTTGGATTACGTTTTGAGGGAATATAGTCTAGTGTGTAGGAGATGGATTCATGGTGACTGGAATGTGCACGTGGGACCCCCTTACTGCCTCACAAAATGGTAGACCAGGAATCAGAGAGAAAGCAAAAAGTGTGGGCAGATTATCAGACCCCAAGTCTACCTTCAGTGACTGATTTCCTAAAGTGAGCCCCTACCTCTTAAAGGTTCCACAATATTGTAAAACAGCATTATTATTTTTGGACCAAGTATTTAAAGAAATGAGCCTGTGGAGGACATTTCATATTCAAACCATAACAGAGTTTGTTTCAAAGACTCTCCTCTATATGTCTCAGGTGGCCACTGTGTACCTTGTTCTAGATATTATGTCCATAGAGACTCTGTTTGTGATAATGTCAGGTTTTATTATATGAGAATTGTTTAATTGCTCTAATTAGAAACCTTCTCAAAATGACTTAGGCTACAGCACACTGAGGGTTTGCTGAGGAACACATCAGGGTTTTCTTGAAAGCTTTCTAATTGTGAAGGCTTCCGTTTATCTGTTTAAGCTAATTAAGCTAATTTATTTGCAGGGTTCAGTCCTTAGTCCAATCAGCATCTTTCATCTTCCCCCCTTCATAGGGAGAGTCCCTTTCCCTACCCAGGGATCTGAATCCAAGACAATGGTTTCTGCTTCTTCTGCTTTAGTCTCCATATTTTTTGGAGTCTGCCAGCTTTTCCTTTGTGAGTCATTAATTCCAGGTTCAACATGGCCACTCACCTCCATGAGCAGTTACAGGGTCCTTCTTTCTTTCTATCCTTCAGGGGAGAAAAATAATGTTCAGTATTGTGATTCCACCATCTTAACCTTATCTGAAGATTATGATGCTATAATTGTTAATATTAGATATGGAGAAAAAAAACTTGCCCATCTTTTCTTCATTTAGTCATCCAGCTGTCCTCCCTTCTATCCATCCTTCCATCTATCCATCCATCCATCCATGCAATCATTTATCAAATATCTGTGATGCCATCTGGATAATTCCATCTGGAGATTCAGAAGTGGATGAATTTTTTAAAAATCATAGTTTTAGAGAATTAAATGCAAGAAAGTCATAGTCACAGCATTTAGCTAGATTTTTTAAAAGGTGAATGCAAACCTAGAACGTATAAAAGAACAGACTCACTGAACGGGGAGTGAAACAGGAGCCTGTGTCAGAGTCTTCCTAGAAGGTCTGGGTTCTGATATGTCTGAGACATGATATGAGTCACTTTTCTTCCTCAGAGTTGGCAGGTTTGGGCTAGTTCCAGAGTCTAGAACATTTGGACAAATACTAGAAAGCTCAAGGATTTTGCCAAAGGAGTCCTCTGGCAGGATCTGAAAGCCCCACCTAGTAATTCCCATTCATGGGAAAAGGTCTGTCAAGTCTTTGTTTTAGAGAAGAACAGGGAAGTCCACTATCCTAAATGTTACATTTTTCTACCTTGGGCCTCTTTTGCTGCCTACCTGCCTGCCTACCAGGTGGCTGTCTACCTTCTGTGTCCTTCATTTGTACTTATTCTCTTTCTGACAGATACAAACATAGTGTTTGTCCCAGTCAAACACAAGAAGTTAACATACTATGCTTTTAATTTGCAGGAAAACGGATTAGTGTGGGAGAGGGTCTGGCACGCATGGAGTTATTTTTATTCCTGACCACCATTTTACAGAACTTTAACCTGAAATCTCCAGTTGACCCAAAGGACCTTGATGTCACCCCAGTCGCCAATGGATTTGTTTCTGTACCACCAAAGTTCCAGATCTGCTTTATTCCTTTCTGAGGAAAAGTGTGCTGTCTGCAAGCTCTTTGCCTATGTCTGCAACCCCTTCCAGGCAGAGCTGACATTCTTCTGTCATGTGTGCCTCCTCTGACCTCCAGTCTTAAGATTCCTCTTTTCCTCAAGATTTAGGGACAACTTATTGTTCCTTTGGGGGCATTTTCTTAGTCACTGTACAAATATGCCTTGCAATTCCCTATGCTCTGCAATGATTTATTGATTTTACCATTGCTAATTATTATCTAATGCTGAATTATTACTATATTATCACAGCAAAACTGAAAAAGGATAAAAAATGTGACTGTTTAACATCATCTATTCTATGTTCTAAATAAAAGAACTAATGATTCTGAGTCAATTTCAGAGTTTTTTGATATAGTGTCACCTATTCCATGTCTGACCCAAATTCATTATACACATGAATATGACCTTATATTTGCAGTCCTCTTGTCCGTACCTTCCATGTGCTGGGGTTATATGTATGTCCTACCACACTCCGTACCGTTTATTTATTTAATTTTTATTTTAATATTTAAAATTTTATTGAGTTTTTATACATTCATACATCAGTTCTTAATCAAATTAAAACTCTTTCTCCCATCTATGCCTTTTCCTGCCCAGCCAGACCTCATTCATTCCATCATACATTTAAAGTCCTATCCAGTCAAGCATTTGTAGCCAGATGTCTGGTGCAGATTCATTCACTAGACTCTAGTCAGTCTATCTAGAGATTGTAAATAAGTTCTACTCTCCCTCATCCAGTATTAGTAAGTCTCCAACAGTTCCCAGGCTAGGGCCAGCCAGTTGCCTATTTCCCTTGCTCTACTCTGAATCCTTATCTGATTGAGTCAGCATAGGTCTTGTGCTTGACGCCACAATTGCCACAAGTTCATGTGTGAAAGATTCCAGTGGCCTGAAGCCCCTGTTACCCTATGTTCATGAACCAACCCTGGCTCTTACAATCTTTCTGCCCCGTCTTCTGCAATGGTCCTTGAGCCGGGTGGGAGAGGTTTGATATAGGAGTCCTAGCCAGGGACACATACTCTGGTCATTTATTCTCTAAAATTTAAACATTTGTGACCTTCTGTGTATATTGCACTCTGTTGTATAAGGAAGCTTTGCTAATGAGAGCCGAGGGATGCACTAGTATTGTCTTTACTCCCTGTTCCTCTGTGTTCCATGAAACTGAGGTCTAGAGGTTTCACTGTAGATGTGTCACCCAGGACTGGGCATCTCTCAGACGTATATTCTCTCTGTGTGACCAGTTTGTGGAACTCTGCAGTAGCCTCCATCTTTTGCAAAAAGAAGCTTCTTTGATGAGTGGTGTATTGTATACTTGTCTCCCAGATGACAGTCTCACTACTGAACCAACAGAGGCATTTTGCTATGCCATTTGTTACAGCTGTTAGGCTTTAGGACTAGGCTGGACTATTGGTTGATTTTTCTCCATTAGCAGCTTGCATAGGATCCTTTAGAACTTTGAAACCTGAACTTCAGGTAGAAGACTTTCAGGTCAGTTTCTGCTTCATTTCTCCAAGTCCTGTGTCTGAATTATGTCCCATCTTCTGCAGTAGGGTCTTATCCTCAGGTTTTGGAGTTAACCAAGAGCTCCAGCAGTAGTAGCCTGTGTTGTTTTGGGAGTCGCTTGGACTATTCTGACTAATCCCTTGAAGAAGCTCTCTCTTGTCTGGTACTGTGCTCCTTGGCACACACCCCCCCTCCCAGGAATAAACATGCACTAATGTTCACACACTGTGTGAGCGTGTTTCTCAAGGCATTTCCTAGCCAACACATTTTCCCCTGGCTTCCCTAGGCCCCCCAACTACATTCATCTCTCTTCTCTCTCCCGCTGTCAAGTCTCTTTTCTCCCTTCCCATTCCAAGCACCCCATTATCATCACCCTCCCCCGCAATAACACCAAATCCCACTGTCCTCCCTCTCCTGAGTTCCCTCCTCCGCCACTATCAGGACCCCTGATCATCCCTGAGAATATGGGACAGAGGAGTAGATGATATTATTTGAAAATGAAGGAGGAGGATCTGGAGAGATGGCTCACTGGTTAAGAGTGCGTACTGCTATTTCAGAAGATCTAGTTTTGTTCTTAGCACCTATGTTGGGCAGCTCACAACTTCCTGTAAGTCTGGTTCCAGGAGATCTGATGCCCTCTCCTAGTCTCTGCAGGCACCTGTACTCATGCGCACACAGACAGACACATACACATAATTTAAAAATTAATAAAATATTTAAAATGAAAGTGAAAGCAGTTTTTTAAAGAAGTTCGTTTTTGCCATATTTTCTTTCGCTCTAATTGTCAGTTTTCACAAAGTAAGGGAAAATATCCTACAGTGTAAAATAAAGTCATAGGAAATCATGGGTTCTAAGAATTAAGAGAGGCCATCACAGAGGAGAAGTTGAGAGAGGCTACTGGGAATAAGGCCTAGAAATTGTTCTCTTCAGTGTAGACAAGGTAGGTGGTGCAACTATGAATGGAAAACCAGAGACCTGAGAAGTAGCCGAAAGCCACTTTTTCCAATAAGGGGTCATTTATTTGTAGGAGTTTGAAACATCTTTGTGAGTATTTGAAAGTGATTCTACCTCAGGAAGTAGAAAACTGTGGACTGATACACAGCAGGGTTGTGCTGGCAGTGTGGCTTAGTGGGAGAACACTTGGTGGACTAACAGGGTTAAGTCCGAGACATTTAACAATGTAACATATTACAGATTTTATTACATATTTTATTCTATATGTACATAATCAAATGACATAAATCATTTTTATCTGTTCATAGGTATGTTTATGTATGTGATATGTTTTAGTGAGATTTTAATCAGTGTGACAATGTACAGAGGAAAAGCAATTTAAAAGAGGAAAACTCATTGTGACTCACAGTTTCCGATATTTCAGTCTGTGGTCAACTGGCCCCACTGCTTCAGGCCTGAGGAAAAGCAGCGTGACAGAGCAGTAGGAACATGTGCCAAAGGTAATGGGGTTGAATATGGTCAAAACGCACTGTATGCATGTATGAAATTGTCAAAAAATTAATTTGTAACATGAAAAATTACAATCATTATTAAAAGTCAAATAAGAATCAAGTATTAAGTTAACATCAAAATAATACATGGGGCTTTTAACCAAATGCTAACAGATCCATTTATGTGTATGCTCTGTGAGAAAGCAATTTGAATTTGTACTTTCAGTATAGCCCACTTTCCCAAATGTAAGCACTTTGAGTATTCTAGTAGTCGCTTATGAAATCTATGACTATATCTCAATAATTGTCTAAATAACATTTTATATGGTTAAGCCTAATATTCAAAGGTTCAAAGGGTATAATTCTTCTGGCTGTCAAAGAAACAGAATTTTTCTATTGTGTGTTTAATATGCAGGTGGCCAAAATTAACCATTTTCTTTTTATTGTCAAAGCCAGTTGAAAATCTGTTTCTTAGAGATCATCTGGGCTTGGAAAGAGCCTTTGGCTGCTTTATCCTTCCTTTTACCAGCTTTTCCATCTATGTGAGAAATCAAAGTCCTTGCTCGACTGTGGCTTTATTTGGAAGCATTGAAGAAATTTTTCTCCATGTTGGACTTCTTCGTTGTAGACTTACATTGTTCAGAGTTCATCCTGTGAGGTCTTTGTGACCTCCCTGGATAAAGGAACAGATGATGCACCACAGTTACAGGAAATTTTGAGAGAAACCCTGTAATGCCTGAGTCCTAGTTGGTCTCGGAGGGCAAAAGGCATAATATTGTCCATTTTCATCCCTTTAACTATTTTATTATAGGCTTCTAAATATGGTTATTAAATACACAGATGGTCAGTTATACCAGTCTGCTATTTTTAAATTACTGTATAGTTACTTAGACAAGGCTTGAGGAAAAACCCAAAGCCTTTAAACCTTGAAAAGACATCTATTTATTTGTTTGAGCCAGCCCTTATACCTGTTAACAAGAATAGATTGATAGTTTCATTAATTTGATAGAGATTTGACTGAAATGTGAGCTTAGAATTTTAAGAACACTTATATATCATTACTAAGTCTCACTTTTTACAGACCATAAGGATTTTACTCAGACCTTCAATAGTTACATAAATTTTTCATCTTTCTTTTCCATTCTGGAAACACATGACCACTTAAATCTTCATATATAAATCCTCCTTCAGTGAAAACATTTTCATTTCTACAGGTTTTAGCATCCCCTCTCTCATACCTACTTATTGTTTCTTATTTACTACCATGAACGTACTCAGAGCTTCATCATTTGTACAGGCTTTCAGCTTTCATTTTCCCTAATGGAAATATTCAGCCATCTTAGTCTTCATATATAAATCCTTCTTTATTGGATATTTCCACTCAAAGATCATGTAAAGAGTTTCTTTCATACCTAATTATTGTTTATTTTTAATACCATGAGATATAGGAACATTGACAAATTTACCAACTGTTATGAGAATTTTCTTATTGGGTTTATTAAGCAAATACTCCTTTTTCATAATGTTTAGTGACAAATCAATGTAGTTATCCTATAACAGGAGTTCAATGACTTTAATAGGCACCACAGACTAGCAAATAAAAATTCCAGTGCCAGGAACGGAATCAACTACCTTCCTACTGGGTTTAAATCTTGCTTCACAAGGCAGAGTCCACATTTGATGCTGTTATCAGGGACAAAAACCTTGACAGGTCACAAACCAAAGCAAAGAATCTACTACTAGGCATAATATTAAATAGACTTACTGTTATGCTCGTAGACTATGGTCTCTCTCATTCCTCAAGAGGGTTCAGACCCACAAATGATCAATGTGTACAGTATATGCTCTAAATGGGACAGCTACGTTGCATTATCTTCTCCCAAGGTGGGAATCATTGTGGAAGAGGGGATGGAAAGATTGTAAGATTCAGGGGTGGCTGATAAGCACAGGGAGACTGTATTGTCTGGACACCTTGTACAAGAATGTTCTGGCATATTGTTTAGTACAAAACCAGAAGTCATACAATACATGTATTTTAAGCTTAAGTTTTTTTTAGGAAATATTTTGTATCCCACATATACAATTATATATTTATAGCCCCTTTATTTCCTTCTTTGGTCTTATTGCTCTAGGTAATCTTCAAGTACTATATTGAATAGGATTGGAGAGAGTGGATCCTTGTCCTGTTCCTGACCTTGGTGGGAATGTTTTGAGTTTTTCTCCATTTATCATGATGTTGGCTATATCTTTGTTGTGTATAGCCTTTATTATGTTGAATAATGCTCCCTCTATGCCTAGCCAGTTCACAGCTTTTATGATGAACAGATGTTGGGTTTTGTTAAAGGCCTTTTCTGCATCTAATGAGATGATCAAGTGAGTTTTGTCTTTGAGTCTATGTGACGGATTAAATTTATTAATTTACATATGTTGAACTGCATAGCTGAAAAAACGCCAACTTTGTCATGATAAGTGATAAAGCTGAAGGATTGGACAGCTCAAGTAAAAATATGAAAAAAAATAAAAGAAATCCACAGGAATGGAGTATGCAGGAAATGTGGGACATTATGAAATGACAGTATTTATGCAGCATCATAGGTATAGAGGAAGGAGAAGAATCATAGGTAAATGGTAGTGACCAGATTTTCAACAGGACTATAGAAGAAAATTTCCCAATATTAAGGAAAGACATACCCGTACAAATACGAGAAGCACAAAGTACATCAAATAGGATCAGAAAAAAAAGTCCCCATAGCTTATTATAGTAAAAATGCTAAATGTACAGAACAAAGAAAGAATACTGAAAAATGCAAGAGAAAAACAAAGTACATATAAAGGAAAACTGACAAGAATTAAAGCTGATTTTTCAAGGAAAACTATGAAATCCAGAAGAGCCTGGACCAAACTATTCCCATTCTATATGACTATAGATTCCAATCCAGAATATTTTATCCAGCAAATATGTCTATTGTAGTTGAAGGGGAAAGAAAACTCTTCCATGAAAAGGCTGAAAGAATTCATGTCTTCCAAACCAACCCTTCAGGGAATGCTCCAAGCAATACAAAGGAAGCTCTAGTAACTACACAAACTCATGGAGATTACACAACACATTCCAGAATGGATCAAAGAAGAAATTAATAAATAAATAAAAGTATTCCTGGAGACAAATGAAAAGGATAATACAACACAACAAAACCTCTGGGACACTTTAAAAGCAGTCCCTAAGAGGGAAGTTGATAGCTCTAAGTGCCTACATTATAAAATTAGAAAGAACACAAGTAAATGATTTAACATTGCACCTGAAGACTCTTCAAAGGCAAAAACAAACAAAACAAAAACTCAACAGATGAGAAGAAATAACAAAATCAAAGCAGAAATTAATGAAATAGAAACAAAGAAAACAATACAAAGAATCAATAAATCTAAGAACTGGTTCCTTATTTATTTATTTTATTATTATTTTTATTTTATACGTATGAGTGTATTGTTTGCCTGTATGTTAGTACACCCATGTTATTCAATTCCCACAGAGGTCAGAAGAGGGTGTTGGATTCCCACTAGAGTTACAAGCAGTTCTTAGCTAACATGTGGCTCCTAGAAGTAGAACCGTGGTCCTCTGGGAAAACAGCCATACCCTTCATTACTGAGTCATCTTTCTGGCCCTTAAGAGGTGTTTCTTTGAAAAGATAAACAAGATAGACAGAACTTTGCTCAGTTATCCAAAAGAAAGGAAGAGCAAATTCAAATAAATAAATCAGAGGTTAAAGGGGTCACAATAGACCTCAGAAAGATCCAGAATATTATAAAGGAATGCTTTAAAAACCTATACATTACTAAATTTGAAAATCTAAAAGATATGGATGAATATCTAAAATTATGGGAACCACCAAAGCTAAACCAAGAAGAGATCAGCAACTTATTCAGACCCACAGCACATAAGGAATTAGAACAGTAATGCAAAATATCTTGACTAAAAATAACCCAGTCCCAGATGGATTCACAACACAATTGTACCAGACATTTAAAGAAGATCTACACACAATATTTCTTAAATAACTTAAAAAGAGTAACAGAAGGAGAACTCCCAAACTCCTTCTATGAAGCCAGCATCACTCTAATACCAAAACCAGGTAAAGACAACCAAAAATAAAACTATAGGCCCATATCTTTAATGAACATAGATATAAAAATTCTCAACAAAATACTTGAAAACTTCATACAGACATATATCAAAAAGATCATCCACCATGATCAACTCAGCTTCATTCCAGAGATTTAGGGGTGGTTCAATATATATGTAAATCAATAAATGTTATAAGTCATGTAAATGGACTCAAAGACAAAAATCAGATGGTCATTAAATAGGTGCAGAAAAGACTTTTAACAAAATTCAACATGTATTTATGTCAAAAATCCTAGAGGAAATTGGACTGGAAGGAACATACTTCAACATAATTAAAGCTATATTCAACAAGCCCATGGTCATAATCATTCTAAATGGAGGAAAACTGGCAGAATTCTCATTAAAATCAGAAACCAGAAAAGGCTGGCCACTATCTCCACTCCTTCTTATTAAAGTGTTTGAAACTCTTGCTAGAGGAATAGAACAGGAGAAGGAAATGGACATGTACATGAGTGTACCTGTATCATTCCATGCCCACAATGGACAGAAGATGGTGTCAGATTCCTTAGAACTGGAATTATGGATGGTTGTCAGCTACCATATGGGTGCTGGAATTCAAACTTGGATCTTCTGCAAGAACATTCAGTGCTCTTTACTGATGAGCTTTCTCTCCAGCCCTAATAGTGACACTTTCAATTTGGGAGTAATCTACAGCTACCTAATTGAGCCCACTCAATGACAGGGGACTCATGTGTGGTATTGTAAACATAAACAAATACACATGGTTGAAGAGGTCATAGATCTTAGAGAAAACCTAAGGCTGTCACATTCCTAGACTAATGTAATTTCTTACTATGTACTATATGGATCCTTACACTTACAGACATGCATGCCAGTCACTACTCATCAAAGAAAGTTCTTTTGCAATATATGGAGACTATTACAAAGTTCCACAACTGGTCACACACAGAGTTAAGTGTCTTTGAAATGCCCAACTCTAAGTGACACATCTATAATAGAACCTCTACAACTATGGCTCATGGAACATAGTTGAACAAGGGGTAGAAAGAATACTAATGAATCTCTCAACTCTCATCAATGAAGCTCCCTCATGTAACAGTGGGCAATGAATAGAATGAGCCACAAATGGCCCAGGCCTCTGGGGCCATTGTGGAAAGGAGGGTGGAAAGATTGTAAGATCCAGGGAGGAGGTATATGACCATATGGAAATAGAGTCTTATGGGAACTCGCTCATATGAACTCACAGCAATGTTGACACCATGCGCAAGATCTATGCAAATCCCAACAGGCAAAAACCCAGCACAGAATTGTGGAAATGGGTAACATACCTCAATCTCAGCCAAATAACTTTTGTATAACTGATTACTGCTTGCTGAAGAAGAGTTTCTCTCAGGGAATGACTCTAGATAGCCTGACTGGACTCCAGTGGATGAACGTGCACCGAGGGACATCTAGGAATGCTAACTTGACTCTGTAGACCTTAACATAAATGACAGAATGCTTGAAACCCAGTTGGGGGGCTATGAAGGGTTGCTGATGGTGAATGGGGTATAATGATGATCATGATGTCATGTATAAAATGTACAAAAATTCAAAAAAATACAAAAATATAAATTTATATGGGCAAAACAGAAAAGACTTGGGTCACTGAAATTTCTAAATATTGTATAAGCAAACTTTTATGTCCTTCATGTTAAAAAATAGTGTAATTATTAACTGGGTTCATGTTTGTTTTGGTACTGATTAAGACTGATATAGTGAACCATAGCTCACATTCAGTAAATGTTGCTGGATGCAACAGAAGTGAATATTTCTGTGATGGGAATGGGCCAAGATGCAGGGATATGGCTCAAACAGCCATGCTCTGGCCTGCAGTCTCTGATTTTTGTCAGTTTGCTGAATCTCCAGGAACTGTTTCTCATCCCCCTAATGAGAATGATTTTGCCTTAGACAAAGAACGTAGTAGTAATCTGGAGATGTGAGATTGAAAATTTTATGAAAATTCACAAAATCCATGTATATATTAGGTAAAACTTCTTAAGACAATTTTTTCATACTAAGAAAGTTTAAACATATCTGTTTCATCTATTCAGAACAAATATGATTGCATGTTTACAAATCAAGCCTTTGCTTGAGCATTGTCATGACCATTCTAACAGAATGGGCTAGTGCACTCCTATTTAAATCCTTTTGGTTACACTCTCCTCCCATTCATTTCTGCATGTTCCAGTCATTTTATGCTGTAGTTTTTAACATCCCTAGCCCATGACCTCTTATAGCCACAGGAATTGCTGTGCCTATAATTAATCTTCCTTATTGTGCAATAACTGTTTTGACAGAATATACAAAGACAACACTTAGAGTAACTGTAAAGTTGAGAATGCATGGTTCCTCAAATACTGCTAAATTATTTGTTACTATCTCCATGCATAGTTGTGCTGAGCCAGTTTTGTGTCTGAGGTGATGGGAAGATAATTATAAAACTCTTAATTAACAAGTGGTGGTAAAATCAGAGGGAAGAGCTATGGCCACGGTGTAATCACATAGACTTCTAAATTCTTCCATCTATGAGCTTAGAGACACTGATAGTTTTTCTGTTTGCCCTTTCACCACTAAAAGTATATTGATCATCATCAATGATTGTATTAAACCATGGTCAAAGACTTTCTGTAGCTAAGAACTTACTATATGATTTCTTATTCAAGATATATGAATGATATTAAGTATTCATTATTTCCTTAGTTATATTTGTCAAGAGTATATTAAGGAATTGTAAGTCTACAATGATTGAGAACATATGTCCAAATGTATGATATATCCAATAACTACTTAAAATGCACACCTAAATCTCAGCATGGAATGCATGCATATAATTCTATCTCTGGAGTGGATGCAGCAGAAGAATTTTGAGTTTGAGGCTAATCTCTGTGACAAAGTGAGAGTTTGCCTCAAAAGAAGAACATATATGCTGTAGGGCAGTATGGATCAGTGATTAAGAATACTTGCTGCTCCTGCAGAAGAGTTTAGTTCAGTTCCCAGCTCCCATGTGAAGGCTTATAAGCATCTATAACTCCTGTTATAGAGGATCCAATGCTCTCTTCTGGCTTCTGTGGTCACTAGGGAAGGATGTGGTACATACACACACGTAGGCAAAACACTCATAATGCAAATTAATGAAAATATTTAATAAGAAGACCATATAAAATGTTCATTAAATTTCTACATTGTTCCTATTCTCAGAATGTAGAATTTTGAATAATTTCTTTGACCCAGTCTTCAACTTTAGTATTTCTCAACAAGGGAAAAGAACATTTTATTTCTATCCTTTCATTGGACCAAGTCCACTCCCAAGAGAGATTAAATAGTGTTTAGTTAATTATTTTCAGCTGTGTTGATTCATCAGGTAACATTATAAAAGCATTGGATTGCAGCTCTTAGAGTCAGAAGTCAAGGCTTCCATGGATCTAATAGTAATCCTCGTGCTCAGTTTGACCTGCCTCCTTCTCTTTTCACTCTGGAGACAGAGTGTTAAGAGAAGGAAGCTCCCTCCTGGTCCCACTCCTCTCCCAATTATTGGAAATATTCTACAGATAGACATAAAAGATATCCGTCAGTCCTTAACCAATGTAAGTATACTTCATGTTCTAATATTTTGTGAAGGAAGATAAATTGAAATTAGTCTTTAAATGAAACTGTAGTCCTGGAAACAGTATTGTAATAATTTAAATAAAAAAAAACTGGGAAGTTTATATATCTTCTGTCTTTTCAAGTTTATCCATGTTAGAAATTGAGGGCAAACTTTTGAGTCTTTTCATAATTTACAATAAAAATAACAAAATTGCAAAAGTTATGTACGTTTCTTGCCATCTTTGTTTTACAGCAATTTACTATGATCTCTATTTGAAGGTCTATGGTAAGACGCATTTCTTTCAATAAGTCAGGGTGCATTTTAGAGATGCATCTTTTTTTGAGATTAGCCATTGGTATTGAAATTTTCTGAGAAACTGATGCCTGATTTCATGACATGCTTCCAGATCTGGAGTAACAGAGGAAATGACAGAAACATACCATGAGTTAGGATATTTTGGGTGATAGGCAAATCTATTTTATTCCATACAAATCTTATGTCCGGGGCCATGAATGCTTCAGGCTAGGAAACTGTTCTTCCAGGAAACCCTGCATGCTATGGTACAGCTTCTGTGTAGCATAACCAAAATAGGGTTGCACAATACAATCACTTCTGTTTCTACTGCTCATCAGAGTTCTATTAAGATCTCCAGAAGAGCTTCACAGGTGATCTTCAAGCAGTCATCTGGGCATTGATTTCCATTTCTATATGGAGTAAATATGGAGATGGATGATAAATTTCTTAAACAACAATTAATGAGTAAACAGAATATCAATCAATGTCTTTTCACTCATTAACTGTAGGATCTGGAAAGGAAGTTTTGAAATTCTCTGGCCTCAGTTATTTGCTTTGTGAAACACGGACTTGCTGACTGTTTTGACGTGGATTTATTACAATATGTGTATCAACTGCTTCCTGCATTGCTTTGCACAGTGTAGCCATGCATAAGTGATAATTACCATTACATTTTCTTTCTGATTTCAAGCTGTCAAAAGTCTATGGCCCTGTGTTCACTCTCTACTTGGGCAGGCAGCCCACTGTGGTGTTGTATGGCCATGAAGCAATGAAGGAAGCTCTGATTGACCATGGGGAGGAGTTTGCTGGAAGAGGAAGTTTCCCAGTGGCTGAAAAAATTAATAAAGGCATTGGTAAGTGTGTATATCTGTGTGTGTGTATGCATGTATGTATGTATGTATGTATGTATGTGTGTATGTACGTATGTATTGAGCAATGTTCACAGTGAAGAGTAGGATGGAAAGCAGAGGCCAGATTTACAGTTTGGCCCTGACTATGGTTGCCTCCTGTCAGATCTCTTTTCTGTCTGGGATCTGCTTTCTAGTTTTTGTTCTGATTTGTTTAGGAATAATTTTTAGCAATGGCAAGAGATGGAAAGAGATAAGGCGCTTCACACTCATGACCCTACGGAACTTGGGGATGGGGAAAAGGAGCATTGAGAACCGTGTTCAAGAGGAAGCCAAGTGTCTTGTGGAGGAACTGAGAAAAACTAATGGTGGGTACAGCTTTATAATCTAACTTTATATACTATTCTAGATATGGCTGTTTAAAACATATTGATCCTATTCTATTTCAAATATTTATCTTTTGTTTTAAGAATATTTTATTATATTTTTATTTGTGTGTATGAATGTGCACCTGTTTCGTGCCATGCCTGCAGAGGTCAGAAGAGGGTGTCAGATCTCCCTGGAAATAGAGCTATGGTGGTCAGAAGCGGGTATCAGATCCCCCCTTCAACTAGAGTTAGCTATCAAGTAGGTGCTAGGAATTGAACCCAGGTCCTCTGCAAAAGCAGCCAGTGCTCGTAACTGCTAAGTCATGTCTCCAGTCATCTTTCTCTCGTTCATAAGAGCAAACCATGAATCCAAGTTGCAAGTTCATTTTCTAATGGGTTACAAAGCTGTAGATTCCCCTTAGATCAAATGTATTTTACCTATTACTTATGGTTTCACTAGAGACTGACTGCTACTGATAGTGGTGGTATGACATGATTCATCCTTAGGAGACCCAAATCAGATGATGTGTGTTTTCATTCTGTTGAACTACATTGGTGTGCCCAGATTCCTCCAGGCCTATGGTTACAGTTCTGAGTAATAATTGTGCCATGTTTGTTTTTCAGTTCTTAGCTGAGGGTAATAGAATTTTTATCACAATTAAAAAACTTGTTATTTATTCTTATGGATCACTTAGCATTTAATGTATATGTTTAAAGATGTCTATGACTGTATAAATCTGCAAATACATAATAGAAATAAATGAAATGATTCATTAACTAAACTTGTGCCACTTTTTCACTCTTTACCTGTTTTTTTTTTTTTTTTCCCCCAAGGGTATTCTGACTTTCTTCTGTTTTGATTACTTTTTCTCTCCAAACTTACTGGTTTTTGTCTCAGGAAATGAATGGCTATTATTTTGCTGTCACTGTGAACTTACTCTCCTAGCAAGTGCCTGTCATGAAAGAATCAGTTTATATGCTTAAATTCTACAGGGCTTTCTTTCTATTTAAGTTCTTTCTCCAAATAAAATGAAGAAAATATGAAACTAATATTTTATCAGTGAATGATATGCATATATATGGTAAACACACCTACAAAGAAAATCCCAAAGGATTGCCCTTTTTTTTTGCTAAAATAATAAAATATTTTTGATATCTTAAAGTATTACAGTGTTTTAAAAGCCTGGCATACCAGCAGGATATTCAGGGAGTTCCTTTTATTCCTCAAATGTCTAAGAATTTACAAAGAATATTGATAATTCAAGTGATCCTTATTTGGGTTCTAAAGATGCAAATTTGGAATATCCTTCAATATAAAGTATATTGATAATTTGATTAAAGAAATGTCACCATAGAAAGGGCATCAAAAGAAGTCTTTCTTATGACTTTTTAACTTGTACAATTATACACATGGACAGTATGATACACAGAATTTAAACATATTATTTTAATGATGACTGTATAGAAAATAGTACAAAATCCACAGTTGTTAGTCTTGTCCAAATATATAAAATGTGGTTTTTGGTTGGACATGATGGACATTTACTTCTTTTAATAAGTTATTGATGAATATTCATTGTATATACTGATGCATTTCATAAAGACATTTTTCACACCTTTGACCATGCTCACCCCTCATCTTTTTTCTTGTCCCTCTACTCCCATGATTCCTATTTACCCCCAGTCTCTATTTTATTATATTTCTGTGTCTAATATTCATATCAAACATTTACATCTTACAGAATTAGAGTCATTGTTCTAAACATTGAAATGAATACATGAAAGAACCCATTTATCACTTATCTCATATTCTTTCCTCCATGTAGGGGAAAATTTTTAATTATTTAAAATAAATTTAAAAATAAATTATAGAATAAAATAATTGTTTAAAATTTAAAAAATTATTTTATTTGCTTCTGCAAAGAAATCTACGAAGTACTTGCTTCTTTGATATTACATATTCTTATATAACATGGAGATATTCTTTCACATTTGTTCCTTCTAATATTTGAATACACCTGCAATTTTTCCATTTCTCTCCTTCCTTGGATCAATACAAACTTCTTTCAGTTATTCATTGCGGGTGCAGAACATCCAGCTTTCTAGTAGACTCTCCATTTCTGTATCAGTGCTGTATGCTTGTGGATAGAATTAATTCTGCTCTGAGCACAAGAACTTTTAGGTTTATAAAAATATTTTTCCCCTCAGCATATGGAAAAATTTTTCAGTAGTAAGGAGCAGTGGACCAGGGTTAGATTTCTAGCATGCATAGGGTGGCTCACAACTGTCCGTAGCTCCAGTTCCAGGAATCTGAAGCCTCCACTGGCATTGTATGCAAAGGGATTCTTACATATCTGCAGGGAAAACACAAATACACATAAAAAACAAATAAATAAAGTTAAAAATCTCTCCTCACGTGTTGGGCAGCTAAGGTTAAAAGGGTGTATTCAATACAATAGGTGTGATCTACTGTTATTTAACAAGTGAGGTTGAAGGCTTCTGAAGGTTTAAAGTGCATGTGATTGTTGAGTCCAGATATGCTGAAAATTTAGCTGTTAGGGACATTTGTAGGTAAGATACTGCTTAAAACTTCTCCAGTACATTTACCTGTTAGCAAGTCAAAATGTCTTCTATGTTTATTTGAATGCTGTTTCAAAATTGTTTCGACCTTTCAGGCTCTCTCTGTGATCCCACCTTCATCCTGGGCTGTGCTCCTTGCAATGTGATTTGCTCCATTATCTTCCAGAATCGCTTTGATTATAAAGATGAGAATTTCCTTAACTTGATGGAAAAATTAGATGAGAACACCAAGATTATGAGTTCCCCCTGGATACAGGTGAAATCACTTAGACATGTTTCTACTTAAGAACACTTCTTTTCTTTCTCTCAAGTTCAAATTCTATATGGACTAAGCAGTGAGTCCTGATTAGAGTATTAATGAAAGAATATCTGGAAGAGAGGTCTAAGAACTTTTCTATCCAATAGGAGGACAGAAGGGCAAATACAAGTTTGACTCAAGCAGTTTGGCTCCTTATGCACTGGTTTTCCTTTTGACTTCTATGTGGTTGTTTGTATACAGTACTCTATTTACTTTTATAAGAATGGTCAGTCACTCATAGGACATTCCTATTCTATGCACAAGTTTCTGTATTGTCAATGATTAGGGAACTCTTCATTACGTTACTTGGAAGAAATCTTTAGAGAGCAAATATTCTTCTAAAGGAGAAAGAATATCTGGTACAATGAATCTACCAGGAATCATTGGTGGTTGAGAGGGTAACAGGGTTGACTAGTGGACAAGGTAAGGGTTGAAATGAGAAGATGGATGGTTAACAGTTAGAGAATATCTCACAATCTTTTCCTGTACAGAACTGGCATTCTTGTACTTGGCCTAAGTCAATGATTATATGATCATTGAGAAATTACTTGTGACTGAGCTGTGCTATGATTTCAGGCACCTTTGGGTCCCTCCCATCTCTAAATTCCATTTCAGAGACTGGTTGATAGGGATAAAATCTGCAGGTCTTTTGCTGTAATTCAGGGTACCCAAGTGTCTGAATTTCTGTTGTCATCTAAACATATGAATGACAATAATTTATATATTTCAAACCTGTAGGGCAGAAAATTAAAAATGAATTGAGATAAATATACCTTATGCTTTAAAAATGATGTTCAAGTATGGAAATTGATTATAGCTTTTGATTATTTGGACCAAATTTTCTTTCTCAAATCTCTCTGCTACTATCACTACATATGTAATAAAAACACCTCCTCCTCAAGGTGGATAGCACTTTCAATTAGTATCTTGAGCTCCAACTTCAAATCAGGCTTGCTAAATGTTATGAATATGTGTTTCTTTATTATATGCCACTCATTTAATAAACTATTGTTTTTTCTTGTAGGTCTGCAATAATTTCCCTGCTCTCATTGATTATTGTCCAGGAAGCCATAACAGAGTAATTAAAAATTTTTATTATTTTGAAAGCTATATTTTAAAGAAAATAAAAGAACATCAAGAATCACTGGATGTTACAAATCCTCGGGACTTTATTGATTATTTCCTAATAAAAAGAATGCAGGTAAAGTGTTAACAAACCTCAATTATTTCATTGTGCAAGTACTTTTGTGGTTAATTGAATAATTGCATGCCTACCAGAGATGTTTAAATGATCAGGACAGTATTATTTGTAAAACAATTTAACTATTTATTTTATGTGTGGAGCTGAACTATAGATTATGGATCCTGGAAAAGATAAAGTGAATTTGTTAATTAGAGCACATTGGCTCTGTTCTTTAAATAAAAAGTGTAACTGAGTAGAAAGAGAACAGAAATGGCAGGCAGGGTGGAAACAATTTCCAAAAAAGTTACGAATGATAAACAATGACATCAGAATACAAAGACAGGCATCACTGTTGCTCAGTGTGTGGTAGAATGGAAATGAAAAGGGAGCCAGGAGGATTTCCTGCTTATTACACAGATCAGAATGCATCTGGAGATATTTGAAATGATAGAAAAGTGATGGAATTTCAGATGGACTGAACAGTGTAGGGAGGTGTGTGTGTGTGTGTATGTGTGTGTGTGTGTGTGTGTGTGTGTGTGTGTAGGGAGAAGTAGGTGGATGGAAGAGTTGTGGATATTCCCAGGACTGAATTTTCTGAGTCAAATTTCATTTTTTTTTTCCTGTTTTGAGACATATTTTTTGGGGGGCGGTTATCTTCCTCCTGGTCTTAGAATACGCTTTTGGTCTTTTTAAGACAGTACACTTTAAGAAAACACTGCAAAATCAACAAAACAAAAATTAATACACATCATTAGATAGTAACTCTGAATATTAGTAATCTCAGTTAGTCCTCCCAAAAGATAAAGACTAGCATATTAGATTAGAAATCTGGGTCCATCTTTTTTGCAACCTCCAAGAAACAGACCTCATCGCTAAAAACTGACACAGTCTTAGGGTAAAAAAGTTGGAAAAAAGTATTCCAAGCAAATGGAACAAAGAAACAATCAGGCATACTACTTTCTAATATCTAATATAACAGAATTAAAAACTTAGAAGGACTAAAGAAGATTCTTGCATTCTTATCAACATACTGGTCCTTTTCCTTTTATTTTAAAATGTGAAAATTATTCTACTAGATGTGAGATTAGTGTGTGCAGATATAGAATTCTTCACTGATATAGTCACTACCAAGACATTAAATATATTATACCAGTGAAAACAAGAGTATTTCGGTCTAGGACATACAGAGCATTTCCACCTATTTAATTTTAACATTTTTATTTATTTGTTTTAAAAGGTTATTGGTTCCAATTGGAGTCTCCCAAGTGCTCATGGATGTTGGACCATGTCCTGGTGTCAGGTTAACCTACCACTTGCCAATAGATCCTCAGCTAGAGCTGAGGTTTCCTGACCACAAATTTGCACAAGCCTTGTGCATGCTGGCATCAGTGATGTGGGTTCATATGTTCAAGTACCCTGTGTAAGAGCCAGAGGTGGTATGCAGTGAACATCTATTTGTTTTTTATTTAATGGATTTCAGTGTGTGTAAAGCCTAGATTAATTCTGATATTCGTAGGACCTATAGCAAATATTCAAAGGCATTTCAACAGGTGAAAAATACATTTTAATTGAATTTTTGTGCATTTCATACAACACATCTTAGTCATATTTAGACTCCCCTCGACTATCTGCATCCGTAATCCTACCCATGGGATTTCATGCATTCTGTCATATATATGTCATAGCAAGTCAAGTTTGTGTACCTAATTTCTCTTGATGTGAGTTCATCCACTGGAACCTGTTTAGCCCATCTAGTGTCACTCCCTTAAAGAAGACCAACTCTCCCTCAACCAGCAGTAGCCAGCTAGCAGCCAGTAGTTCCTCAACTAATGCCCATTTCCTTAGTTCTATGCTGGTTTCTGTCTGATTGAGTTTGCATGGGTCTTGTGCATGCTGTCACCATTGCTGAAGTTCATATGAGCAAGGTCCTAGCAGCTTGGCAGACTCAGTTTCCTTATGTTCATGCACCAACTCTGGCTCTTGCCATCTTTCCACCCCGGTTTCCACAATGAGCCCTGGGTGGGTGAGGTTTAACAGGGGAGTCTTATCCAGGGACACACACTCTGCAGTCTACTCTTACTTTCTACACCTTGGCCAGTTGTGGCCTTCTGTGTGCATCACACTCTGTTGCATGAGGAAGCTTTGCTGATAAGAGATGTGAGATGCATGAGTAATCTCTCTACCCCTTGTTCCACTATGTTATGTGAGCTTTAGGTGTAGAGGCTCCATTGTAAATGTGCCACTTAGGGTTGGGCATCTCCCAGACATTCATTTTCTGTGTGTGACTAGTTGTGGAATTCTAATAGCTTCTGTCTGTTGCAAAAGAACCTTCTTTGATGAGTGGTGACTTGTATACTTGTCTGTAAGAGTAAGGATTCATATTTAGAATACAGTAAGATGATACATTTGTCTAGGAATGTTACAGACATAGGACTTTCTCTAGGATCTGTTACCTTTCTACCAATACATATGTGGCAGTGTTTCTGATAAAGAAGCAAATAGAAAATTCTTAATACAAGCTTATAACATCTACCATAATGTCCTTATTTTCCTAACTCTGTTAATTTAAATTTAGTTATGAAAACCTTAAAGAAAGAATTGGTTTATTTAACTTAAGCAGAATCTCATTATGGAATGTCATGAAATAACTGAGTAACCTAAAAACATTACAGACAAGGGCCTTTCAGTCTTTTATACTATATCATGTAATGATTCATTCATTATTGTTATGAATGAATCTGCATATCCTAAGATAATACATACCACACATCCTTTGTCCCACATGTTATAATTAAATATATATAAAGTACAAAATACACTTCTGTTTATGTCTTTTTTGGATTTAAAGATGCTGTTTTGCACACACCTAGAGGCAGAAGAGCTCATGAATAAAAATTTTTTGACAAGAAATAAAGGTATAGAAAATGAAATTTACAGAATCTCCTACAGTCTCTGAAATTCTGTTAGTTTCTCCTAGTTTACCCTTTCAAGATTCTGTGTTATCAACAGTATAAAATTACATGATATATGTTCATTGCAGTCAACAGCACTTGTAGGGTTTATTGGATAACTGTATCAAATCATCCTTAGGAAAACCACAATCAAGAGTTGGAATTTACAGCTGAATATTTGGCAGCCGTTGTTATGGATTTGTTTGCTGCTGGGACAGAGACTACAAGCACAACTCTGAGATATGCTCTCCTGCTCCTGCTGAAGCACCCACACATCACAGGTAAGGACACAGACAGTGACTTAGAACATTTTTTAACATGCTGGAAAGATGTTGCTAGTGTGATGAATGTTGTTATTCAGATTCTCACACTCTGACTTTCTGTGTCACTGACTTTAATGAGGAGGATGTTAAGTCATCAAATGCTAGTCAATGTCAGTTCATTGGGAAATGATCTGTGGTAGGCAAAGCCAGCTGTGGTTGCATATTCATTTATGCACAAAAGATTTTTAGAGTAGCAAAATTCTTGTAGTTGCCTTTCTTCATTCTGGTAAACCTAATTCTAGGGCAAAGGAAAGCAAACTCACCTCACTGAAGCATTAATAGAAATACTGGAATTTCCTGAGTCTACTTAAGATAATTTCCACTCTGAGAAGTATTCTAGACACTTAGATTGTTTAAAAAGATTTTCTATTCAGGCAGAAATTGTACGCAAAGGAATTTTATTATTTCAAAAGCCAATTTCCTTTGAACAATGATTTTTTAAAACTTTACCGACAGTATTTTCTTTTAAAATTAATACCAACCTAGAAATGTGCTTCTAAATAATGCAATAGTTTAGCACATGTGAAATACACCTTCTGTCTGTGCTCATGTACACTGAAGTGACAATAGCATTATTGTGAATGACAATTAGCATTTAGAGGATAAGAGGAAGAGAAAACGATCAACAGCCATGAAATATTTCATAACTTACTAAGATACAAGACCGAGCAGTGAAGAAAATGGAGCAGGGAAGTTAGTATTGCAACACAAATGTTAGATGAAAGGAGGGTGCTGATAGTGTTTCGGTGCCTGAGTCTCAGAGCTATTTTCTTCATCTTGTTTTTGAATATCAGCAGTCAACCAGATCTATCTTCCATGTGGTGAAGCAATGACAAGGTCTCTGTAGTTCATCATCTTAATGGAAGCTTCTATCCAATACCTTCAGAGTGAATGGAATAAAACCATCCACCAAGACACAGAGCTCTGTAATTTCAGAACACCAGGATTGAATCAAAGGATACAGTTCTCCAGAGAGAACCTTACATCACATATGAAATATTCAGATGGAGAATGTACTAGATTTTGAGGAACAACTGTGTTCTTATGTGTTGACAACAAATATACAGGGATAGACCTGTATGTCTGCCATAATTTTTACTTTCCATTTTCCTTTTTTCTTTATAAAATCTTTGAGCATGTTGTCCATCCAGTTGTCTGAAGGAAAGTCACAGGAAGTCATGAACCCTAGGAATCTGCACATCCAATAGGGGACGGTGAGAGAATCAGTGAACACTCTGCTCTGTATTTACCAGGTGTGTGCATGTGTGAGCAGAAACAGAAAAGCAGCAAGCTATATTCTGATACTCTCATTAACTGCACATTTATCCCAGGAACTTGAATTCCAGATGCTTGAAAGCATCTACTTGAATATTTTGAGTATTTCTATATCAAGAAGTGGAAAATTGCAAACTAATATAAAAGGACATCCATAAGTCAAAAGTAGTATCAATAATGGAAAAATAATTATAATTTTCATGATAGGAAGTACTATTTTAAGGTAATGGGTAAAAGGTAATAGGAGGTAATATGTAAAACTGTCCTAGTTTGCTTCTGTTTGCTGTGCTGAAACACTAAGAAAAAGAAACTTGTGAAGGAAAGGGTTTATTATCTCTTACAGTTCACAGTCCATCATCAGGGGAAGCCAAGACAAGGGCTCAAGGCAGGAACCTGGAGGCAGGAACTGAAGCTGACACCACAGTGAAACACTTCTTGCTGGCTCCTAATTGTGTCTCTTAACTGTGGCTCCTGTAATGTAACAAAAAGCACATTGAAAGGAACCAACCAGACACACTTAAGCAAAGCCAAAGTCCAGCAATGTAGTTCAATATTAGGCACCTGGGACTCATTATCTTCAGGGCTACAGAAGTCTTAGGAAGCTCTGTGTCAGCTCTGCCTCCTGCAACACACACAGCGTGTCTCCTTGGAATAGTCTGGCTCTACTCCACACCTCCTGCTGTCCTTGGTGGTTATCCCACAGTCCCACCATCTCAAATATGCTGGGGTCACTTCTATAACTGAGGCGTGGCCTTCACCAATAGCTTCTCCTAGTGCCAAGCCTCAGCTTTTCTCCATGACCCCTTTAATCCTGAAAATTTCATATCACCAAAACCAGTACCACATTGGAGACTCTTACACATTATTAAGTTCTGTTACCAGCTTGAGATGCAGTTTTGATTCCCTCTTGACCAGAGCATCTATGTGCTAACCTCAGGGTAACACTTCCCAGATTTCAGCTTAATCATGCTGATCTCATTAATCACAACTGATTTTTCAGGCTCATTTCATCAGCATAGATTGTCTCAGTAAAGCAAAAGATTCACTTCCACAAATTCTTAATTCAAATGTATCAGAAGAATGGGCTCTGGGAGAGTCTTTGAGGGACTCTCAAACTTCCCCCTGAAACTTTGCAAGTCATGTTTCCATTGTCCACATATCTGTCAGCAAGCTTCACAGATAAAGCTTATTAAACTCTGAATATTCAATGGTTTATCCAGCCTAAAGTTTCAGATACTTCTACAATCCTCCTGAAAAACAATATGGTCAGTTCCACCACAGCAAAACTTTGCTATCCCGGTGCCAAGTTCTGTCATTTGCTTTTCTGTTGCAGTGATAGAACACAGACGAAAGGCAACTTAGTGTTTCTAGCTTGTGTCAAGTTTACAAAAACTACCCAGTATATGTACCTATAATAATTTCAACAATGAATATTGGTATAATCAAGTACAGGAAGTCAACATTTATCATTAATGAAATAAGGGAAAGCTGTGTGTGTGTTTGTGTGTGTGTGTGATCTGTTTGTAGATATGTGTTAATTTATGGAATGTAAATGTAACTCAAACTTTCATTTTCTATACTAGAAAGTGAATACATATTTTGTATAAGTGGATATATGGGAAGTTGTAATTATTTTAAAATATGAGAAATACGAATATATTTCAGAAGTAGCTATTAATTTTGAACTTGGCCACTTTTGAACGTCATTTCAAATTTCACATACAACACACATATATACATATATTATAATACTACTAAAAATATTTTGACAAAAAGTCTGATACCCTTCACCAAAGACTATAATGTGATGATTAACTATATTTTTATTTAAAATGTTTAATACTTCTGTTTTATTTGATATTGTGATTTCTAAATAATGAATATAGACTGATATGTCATAACAACTACTTTATAAGATGGTGGCATAGATCTATATTGTAGGAGTTTTGAGTGTGTACGTTCATTCCTGTACTTAGTGTATACTTATAGTGCTCTTGAGGCACCTTCATCATGCCCTGTGCAGCTCTGCATTGCTGTGCTTTTTCTCTCTCCTATTCCACCCTTCCTCACTCTTTCTAACCAGCTAAAGTGCAAGAAGAGATTGACTGTGTGATTGGCAGACACCGGAGCCCCTGCATGCAGGACAGGAGCAGCATGCCCTACACAGATGCCGTGGTGCATGAGGTGCAGAGACACATTGACCTCGTCCCCACCAACCTGCCCCATGCAGTAACTTGTGACATTAAGTTTAGGAACTACCTCATCCCCAAGGTAATGTTGTTTCTTCTCTGATGCACGTCTCTATTCTTGATGTTCCCAAATCTGCACCGCGTTTCAATACTCTGAGTATAAGTTGAGAGAAGTGCAAATGTATTACTTTTGGGTACTTTAGTAGATTCTATGCTATTTTAGATTTCATAGTACCACTCTGTGGCAGGCATGGTATATGGTAATGTGAATCTTCCAAGTTTTGTTATTCCTTCTAGATATAATTTTGGCAACATTTAGTTATTTATATTTCCATGTAAATGTTCCAAACTTTTGTCATTTCCCAATGCACTTTTCTGGAATTTTTATCCTTGTGACAACAAATCTTCAAATAACTGGAAGAAACTGACATTCTGAAATTTTGAACTCATCAGAAAGCTTATGCTCTTGATTTTTGTGCTTTGCTTTATTTTCTCTGTAATGTTTTATTTTCAGTGATATAGTTTAGAACTATTTTCTTAGAGCTTTTCTAAATAACTCATATTTTCTTGTTAAAAGTTTTAAAATGCTTCTATCATTATTTTTACCTGGTGTATGGAAATAATTGATTTAACAATTTTGTTGATTTGATTTTAACCTTACAAACTTCAATACTTTAATGATTTGTAAATATATGCAAATTTTCAAGGTAATGCATGGGTTTGTATTTTATATATACTTTTTCAGTTCTGTGTTCTTAATTTCTGTCTGTGATATTAGTGCTCTGATCAAAGAATTCCAGGATAGCATTGAATAGAACTGATTGCAATGGGCACACTTGTTGCATTTTTGACCAGCATGAAAGAGTGTAATTTTAATAGTCTCCTGGCAGTTTTGATGCCTTAAAATTTGGAGAGTATTGTTGATCATACTAAGAGAATTTGCCCTGATCTTTTACTTTGACATGGATTTTGATTGCTTAAACAATGTCCGTTCTTTTCAAATCTGTTCTGTGGATCCATTGTTAAGAGTCCATGTGTTGGCCACACTCATCACTGAGCATTTACATTGTAAGTACAGGCACACGTTTGGATTTGCTCTACTATGCAGATTGTTCATGACTTTTCTAATGTACGTAAAGAAATTTTTTCTTTTAAAAGTTGATGCTCTGAAAACTTCCAACATGCATACAATGCTTCCTGTTCATTATCCAGTCCTTACTCTTTCCCTTCAAAGCCCTTGACACTCCTTGGCATTTCCATCCCTGTGACCCCTCTGTCTGTTTGACCTCTTCTGCCTCTTGTATGTCCCCTCTCTACTATCATTTTCCCTATGTTCTATTATCCCCTCCTTAAATGTGTCCTTCAACATCCCCTACAAATGACCTGTTTCTAGTTTCCAATTTCCATGGTAGTGTATGTTATTATTCTACAAAATGAAAACATTTGAGGGTAGGACTAGCACATGGGAGAAAACATTTGATATTTGTGTCTTTGTTCTATTCACTCACCTGCAGATTTCATTTTTCTTTCCAGCTGACTAGTATTTCATTGTATCCATGTACCACATTTTCATTATCCATTCCTCTGACAATGAGTATGGATAAACAGGTATCCTTGTTATAAAATGTAAAGTTCATATATAGTATATATGCTCAGGGGTGATATTGCTTGATCACGTGGCAGATGTACTTCTAGTTTTTTGAGAAACCTCCATACTGATTTCCAGAATGGCTGCCTCAGTTTACATTTCTATCAACAGTTTATGAGGGTCCATTTTTCCCACATCCATGCCAGGATTTATCATCATTTGTATGCCTGATGTTGGCAATTTTGACTAGGCTTAAATAGAATTTTAAAGTAATTTTAATCTACATTTCCCGAATGGCTAAGGATATTGAACACTATTTTTTTTTAAATATTTTATTATTTTTACTTTATGTGTGTGCATGTTTTGCCTGAATGTATTCAAGTGTACCTTATCTTGCAATGTCTGTGGAAGCAGGAATTCCTGGAACTGGAGTTATAGATAGTTGTTACCCATCATGTGGATGCTGAGAACCCAGTTCTGGTCCTCTTCAAGAGCAGTCAGTGCTCTTAACTGCTGGGCCATCACTCCAAGCACTTGAACACTGGTTTAGATGTGTTGTTGCTGCTTTGTTGCCATTTGCATTTCTTCTTTCGAGAACTTTCTGTTGACTTCCATAGCCCATTTTTTAACTGAGTTGTTTGTTTTCTTGATGTTTAGGTTTTTGAGATCTTTGTATATTCTGGACATTAATTCTTTGTCAGATGTTTAACTGGCAAATATTTTCTCTCTTTTTATGGATTTCTTCTTCACTCAATTGATAGTTTCTTTTTCTGTTGAGAAGTTTTAAATTTTATGAGGTCCCATTGTTAACTCTTAGTCTTATTCCTTGAGATACCAGTGTCTTATTTAGAAAATCTTTATCCATCCCTACACATTGAAGTGTTCTTTCTACTTTTTTCTTTAACCATTTCAGGGGCTCAGGTCTTATATTAAAATCCTTGATTGATTTTAGTTGAGTTTTGTGCAAGGTGAGAGATAAGAATGTATTTTCATTTTTCTGCATGTTGATATATAAGTTTTCCTGAAATACTTGTGAAGATGTTACCTTTACCCCACTGTATATTAATTACAGAGTCATGCACCATGTTCCAGTAACTTATGTGCATCTCTAGAAGTTTTTAAAAAAGTATTTATTTATTCATTTATTTATTTATTTTTTTATATGTGTTTTGCATGCATGTAAATACACCCATGTCATGTAATGCCCATGGAAGCTAAAGTGGGTATTGGATATCTGGAACTGGAGTTTTAGGCAAGACAATTATTAGCCACAATGTGGGCACTAGGGATCTAATCTGGGTCTTTTATAAGAGCAGCCAGTGCTCTTAGCCACTGATCTATTTCTCCAGCCCCTCCAAAAGTTTTGTTGATTAGATCATGACCATCACAACTTAATCTTTATCTTTTCTATTTTATTTTATTTTGTTTTCTGTCTCTTCTCCTTCTTCCCCACGTCCATTGGTCACTATCCTCCCCTGAGTAGTGCCCTTACTGTTTTTGTGATGTGTGTGTATATCTGTATAAATAGATTCCACATATCAGTAGACCCTTCTTTCCATTGACACCACCTTCCATCTACTTCCATGTCATATATATACATACATTATATAAATATATGTATATAAATCTGGATTCTGCATATGAGAGAAAACAAGTGATATTAATGTCATGGTTCTTTGTACTTAATCTGCTCTACTGAACAGAAGATTGAACTAAATGACCTCCCTTATGATCTACGCACTGCAATTTCTTTGTAACATGGTTTCTATGTGCCTCTTGTTTATAGGGTACAACCATATTAACATCATTGTCATCTGTGCTGCATGACAGTAAGGAGTTCCCCAACCCAGAGATGTTTGACCCTGGTCACTTCCTGGATAAAAATGGAAACTTTAAGAAAAGTGACTACTTCATGCCTTTTTCAGCAGGTAATAGAAACTCATTTCTATAGCTGAATGTGACAAAGAGGATCAGGTGGAACTCAACATAGTGACTTCCATGGTACTGGAAAATTTGCTCTTGTGTATGATTAGGAACACCACTCCCAGTGCTCACTTTCTTGTTAATGAGACATTTCTTTCAGCTTAGAAAAGAGAAGCTTTAGTTTGTTCATTTATTTGTTCGAGGTTGAGAAAGCTACTGTACAGGCCAATTGCATTTTTACATTAGATACATCACAGAAACCAATGACATCATCCTAGAAGGTGAATTTCATATAGACTTTTCTCATTCTTCATGAAAATGGAGGCTTCATCATCACCTGACTTCATTCATATCCTTTGGCAGTGTAACAGATCCCTAAGAATAACTATTGCAGACACAAGTCTCTAAGAACACAGAAAAGCACCAAAGTTTCTCATGGTTATTCAGGGAAAGAGAGAAGTGGACAATTCATGCTAATGCAGTTGGATTAGTGTAGTTGTAGAAAATCACAAATCACAGGCAAGTGGATTTTGGGGGAGAAAATAACACCTTGCTTTCTCATGCCTCACATTTTAAACATAAAACAGAACGACATTCTAATAAATTACTTTCTAGTTCCAACAAAGGGCATAAGTGATAGATAGCAGTTATAAGAAAATGCAGATCATTATAAAGAAGGTCATGAATCATAGGAGTACAACATCTCTCATTTTGGAGGGTAAGAAACTTCTAGAATGCCCTGAATTCATGGAGACTTTGTAGATGCAGTAGGATATTCTCAGTGGTCCTGGGGTTCCCTGTTCTTCCTTCATTTAGGATCACATATCATAGATATTGGATCTCTAAAACTGCATTGCATATGCTGAGTTATTGGCCTTGGAACTTTCCCCCTTGGTTTTATAATTTTGATAGTAAACTCATAACCCACCTCCCCATTCAACCTCCAAGGTGTTCTGATTACAGGTGTGAATGACCACACCTAATCTGGCTAAAGATTATTTTTGAATTTCTTAAGATCATGTTTAGTTGGGAAATGAATTTTGTTCAACTTTGTCTTCTTGCTTAACTATTTACCCTTTCGCCCGTCCACTAATTCTTCATCACTTATATTCCCTCCTGCCAGTTTCAAACACAGTGCTTCTCACACCTGTGCTTACGGATAAGGCATGATTACCATCTCTGACTTTTTTTTTCTAAAGGAAAACGGATTTGTGTAGGAGAGGGCCTGGCCCGCATGGAGCTGTTTCTATTCCTGACCACCATTCTGCAGAACTTCAAACTGAAACCTCTGGTTCACCCAAAAGACATCGATACAACCCCACTGTTCAATGGGTTGGCTTCAGTGCCCCCCACTTACCAGCTCTGCTTCATTCCTGTTTAAAGAATGCTGGCATAATGTAGGGTGGGCCTAGCCTAAGGCCACCAGCTGGGAGGAATAGAGGAATGGCTCCTGTGGGTGTGGCGTTCTGTTCTGGCTGATTCTGAGACCAGCACCTGGAGGGAACCTGCCTACCTGGGGACAAACTTACTATTGTCTGTGTTTGAGACCCCACCCCACGGAGTCATTGGCTACCCAGACCTATAAGAGCTTGTGCACCTATTCAATAAAGGAATTTGCCGTGCCACGTGCTTGGGCTGCTTCCTGTCCAACTCCCGGAGTCTGGGGCTTGACTCTGAGTCTACTCACCCGCAACCACTCGTCCGAGTGATTAGACAGGATGGAAACGGAAAGGACTATAACTGGCACCTGAAATAGGGACCCTGACCTCCTCGGTGAGCAGACCCCGGTTCGATCCTTGCGGATGGGCAAGGATCGCCTCCTTTTGTTTCCCTTCCTGCGTCTGTCTCCCTAACCCGGAGGAAGCACACCCACCTCACCTTCCCTGAGATCCGTGTTGGCCCCTCCTTTTTTGGTTCATCCAGCTGGAATCAAGTGAGAGTTTAATCCCTCTAGATTTTGGGAACCAAGGTGAAGCCATTAGCTAAGCCTTTCAGGAGGAGACATCGTGTGGGTAATCAGCCTGGGGAAGGCTGGTTTTCCCATCTTTGATTTTAAACTGCCCCAGCTTGCTCCTGTGGACCGGGCTACCATGCAACGCAAGCTGTGTAAGTCCTGCCACCCCGCTGCCTCTTTCAACTTTCCCTGTTAATGTAGGACCAGATGCAGCAGTCAGGCCCTGGTGTCCCACTTCCCTCACTGACCTGGCTTTCATTTCACAAAGCGGCTCAGGAGTCTGGTGTGGAGTCTCCGTATTTCGAACAGGTTCTTTTACAGTGCTCCACACACCTTCAGACTTATTATGATTGGTACTCACTCCTTAAAGCAGTTCTTTCCCCATCGGAGTTCCTTCAATGGAAAGCAGCCTATAGTGATCTGGCTGAAACACAGTATGCAAAAATCTCCAACTGGGTATATAGGTTTCCCTGGACATGCTCCTTGTCACAGGCTCCTATACAGAACCCCTGACTCAAGTCAAGGTGGACATTTATGCCTACTTTGATCAAGTTAAATCTTTGTCACTTCAAGGACTTAAGGCTTGCCTCCCACAAAAACCAGATACATTTTTCCATAATTTAGTCCAAGGTCCATCTGAAGGTTTCACGGATTTCCTTTCACGAGTGACAGAATCTGTGGACCGTTGCACCTCACCTGGCCCTGCCAGGGATGCATTAGTCAAACAACTGGCCTGGGAGGGGGCACGATGGTGGCTTGTAATGCTATTGCTGCTGTACGCAATGAGGAACTCCATAAGTGGATTGTGGCCACCAAGGATTTTAATCCTGTAACTGCCCCCTTTGAAGTCCTAGCAACCTCCATCCAGACCTTAGCACTTGGCCAGAAATCTACCTTTCACCCACCTATTTGTTGGGGTTGTAACCAACCAGGGCACTTTCAACCGACCTGCCCTCAGCTTAAAAGGTCTAATTTAAAGGCCAAGACCCCTTGCCCTAAATGTCATAGAATTATCTTTGGACCATAGATTGCAAAATTAAATCTGCCAATAATACACCTTTAAAACTCCCCCAGGAGCAACCCTTGGCCCCGCCCATTAGAGAGCACTCTCCTAAAATAAGATGGGCTCTCCCAGTTCATGATCATACTCCATGTATTTCGGTTTCTTTGCATGGCATTGAATAAGGGCATTGTGGACACAGGTGCAGATGCTACTATTATCTCTGCTAATGATGCATTCTGTATGACCAACTGGGTATATAAGCCTGGACTTAACATCCAGGGTGTTGGTGGACAACAGCCCACTAGACAAGTTAGGAGACCGGTCACCTGGGAGATTATGATGGCAACACAGGGGAATTTCACCCTCTGGTGGCCAATATCCCTAATATCCTATGGGGAAGAGACATCCTTACGAATATGGGTGTAGTTATCACTACAGATGATAAGGACTTTTATGATGACACCATCGGCCTCTCAGGGCGAACCAACCCCAATAAGCCATCTGACACTCTGTTGAAATTATGGACCCTAAAGTACTGGATTCTCTCCAGAAATCTCAAACTCCAAGAAGGAAGAACTGGGGCACTCAGGGAAGCCAAGGAGGAACTTGTATCCTAAGAAAATTTACTATCTGTCAGAGGACCTTTTAAGAGAGGCTGGAGTACAGATGTTGGTGATAGGAAGGGGACCACATCTTGTTCACATTGAGTAGTTATGCCTATATCTTGCTTTACATATAAACCTTATCATTATACACAGTTGGGTGGCAGAAGGCACTGGAACTTGTTGCCCCTCTTCAGGGGGCAAGTGGCCGTGTTAGTGCTGCATGAAGCAAATCTAAACAGGCAGAGATAACATCATCAAATCAGATGCTCACAACATCTAGAAGAATCTGGAGGAGTTTAGACACCCAATTGGAATTCTTGATTGAACATTCTCACCATGCCTGAGCTCCCCATAGCTGAAGCTCTAGCTTCTCTTTCCCACTATAGACACTTACATATCATGTGATCAATAATAGCAATTTTGGTTGGAAATAGTTTAACTTCTGGCTGTTTCTAAGGACACAATGTTTTTACTCTTGGGCTATTTTATCCTCCCTTCACAGAAATGGGGTGGTCGGTCTATCTCTAGACAATGGGCATTGAAGGACAATTTGAGACATACATGCTAATTTTGGAAATGGTGCCTGGTGAGGACTCAAGTGAAGTGTAACCCTACTTCATTAGACAAATGACACACTTGACAATTTACATTTTAATATCCTTTAAAAATTGAATGAATTTCTTTTTTTTCTGCTTTTCTCGCTTTTAACTCACTTATTTAGGATGGTGATAAAAGCTGACTTCAGGGAAACACTGATTCTAACTCTGAACATAAACTCTGACATCTGTTATTTGTTTTTGTCATAATAAGGAGAAAAAAAACTGGTACAAGAAGTGGAGTCATTGCTATGAATGCTGAGAAAAGGCTCAGCAGTTGACAGACTGCTGCTCTTGTAGATGACCCATATTTGGTTCTCAGCATTTACCCAGTGGAAACAGCCATCCATAGGTCTAGTTCTAGGGTGCTCTCACCTTCACCACCACACATGTTGCCCTTTCATGCAGGCAAAACATTCATACACATAATAAAAATAAAGAAAGTAAATTTATTTACTACCCCAGATGTAGTTAATTGGCCATTTGTGAGAGGAACACAGCAAAATTTGGTGTTTGGGACATTAAAAACCATAGAAACAACCGAAAGAGCCCAACTGACCATTCTGGTGGAGATTTGGAAGAACAGAATGTTGAGATAAATGTAGTCAATTTGATCCTTGCTTGAATTTTAAATATGTGTTGAGGTGAGAAATATTGTCCTTTGTGTTGTGTACAGTAGCATTACCCGCTAAGTGTCTGTGCAGCACTCCCTTCTCACATTCTCTATGCTTTTCTTTGTGTGAATTGGAATGATCTATAAATTCTATGTTCTCTCATAATACTAAAATTTCAGGGAAATCTGAAACAGGAAAACCAAAGTGTTTATTATTAAGAACATGCAAAAGAGAAATGATTGAATAGTCATAATTTCTTATTTACACCAAAGCCGTAATAGTAGATCTGGATGTATATACATTAGTGCAAGAGGTAGTGACAGGGATGCACAGACTGGGGATGATAGAGATACTTGAGTAATGACTCCAGAAACTTCAAATGGAAAATGAATGGTCCCTGGACTTTGGGAAATGGAGAAATGTGACAGAAGATGATGGGTACAGATTCCCAGTGGGGAAGGAGGTACATAATGACCTGGAAGAGATTGCAGAAAACAGCATATGCATCAGAAAGTCTGATCTTCTTTAGTGAGGAAGGAAGCAGATCTGGTAAGGGGGAGGTACAGAAAGCAATCCATTGACCACTGGGGTTGTGTCGATGTCTTCAGGCTTAATCACAGATTTCAGTTTAAAGTTCTGCAGAATGGTGGTGAGGAATAAGAAGAGCTCCATGCGGGCCAGGCCCTCCCCTGCGCAAATCCTTTTCCCTAGAAAAAAAAGTCAAAGGAGGCAAATGAGATTTTTTTCATAAGCATGAGCAGGAAAAAGCACCGTGTTTGTCACTGATGAGTGCGTCATGAATTACTGGATGTGTGATTTCATGGCAGAACGGGTAAGAGTATAACGAATTAAGCAAATGGACAAAGGTAGTGCAAGCTGGAGTCCCACCTAAAAGATAATCTTAAGAAATATATTGTTCAGAAAATAATTTCATATCTTGGCATGATCGTATACACCAGTTCAGAGATCCTCTTGGTTATGAAAAAAGGACTGTGACCATTATAAAAATCACAAGCTAAGGTATTCGCTTTAAACACTATTCAGTATTGTCACAAACACTACAGGTGTGGTGACTGACTATACTTGACAGACATCCTGAATGTGGAAAGAGCAGGAATCACAGGGACCACTTCAGGGTGTCCTTCCATGTCCACATTGTCTGAAGTAACCAATGGTCATCCGGAAGTTTCTGACACTCTCATCTAAGAGAAAATGTCCTTTAGTAGTGGGTGATTACCATCTTTAAAAATTCCAGCCAGACTTCCAGCATGGCTAGGGGAGGAGCTCACAAAGTCCCACCTCTCACTGAGGCACTGTTGACAGATGATGGATACAAGGAGAGTAGTAGTCAGGTTACTTCAGGGATGCATACCCTGATCACGTGTCCGTGCTCCACAGGTTGGCCCTCTATCCATAACCATGATTACAAAACTAAGTGGACATACTCGGCTTTAAATCAAATACTCTAATTCAGGAGGGAGAATTTTACGGGTTCATAGGAGCTGGAGGGCACAGTGGGGGGATATGTTTGATCATCTCACGTTACATGAAAGTCTGAAACTATCAAACAATAAGTAAAAACACTCCATAATGCCCACATGCTTCTCCTCCTGAGCTCTATACTCAGATTCCTTAGGCAACTAGAGAGCCATTACTTAGAATGTAATTCCATGTTTTGTTTAATGTGTGACATATGACAGAGAAAGGCATTGATTTCTCCACTAGAACGCTCTTTCCCAGAGATATGTGATTCTCCCTCACTGTACTAGTCCAACTGCAGTAATATCAACTGTTCCCTCTTCTATTTTCCTGAATGGTCTTGAGGCCCTTAGAGATTTTCTTTGTCTTTGGAAACTTGTGTCTGTGTAGTTGAACCTGGAGATGGGTGACACAGCAAGAAGACATGAAATAAAATTAGGGGGAAGTGTCTGTTTTCACAATGAGTGAGAAAAGGGTAACTGAGGCCCACTTCTAGGATGGCTTCATCCGTCTCTCTGACATATCTAAAGGAAGAATGTTAATGTTACTCTGACCTCCTCAGCTGAAAAAAAAAACGAGTGAACCTTCTAAAGCTTCTCTTTTGTAGTCTAACAGGGAAGAGGGCTCATTAACAAAGAATGGTCACCAGTGCTGTGTGTTGTGCTCGTGATCATGACCATGTGCAAAGAGCCAAATGCCCAGCACCATTTGAGTCACTGTGAGTTGTATCTGATCCTCGATGGCAGGATTAGCTATGGAAGTGAGTTTCATTACCTGGTGAGAAAGGCATGAAGTAGTCACTTTTCTTAAAATTTTCATTCTTATCCAAAAAGTGGCCAGGGTCAAACTTCTCTGGGTTGGAGAATTCCTTGTCATGCAGTACAGAGGACAGTGATGTTAATATGTTTGTGCCCTGGAAACAGCACACACATAGATAAATCATTTTATAATGAAATCAAGGAGTCAAGGAGCTAAATCACAAAGGAAATTCACTAATTTCAATTTTCTGTTCCCTAGAAGGGAAACTAAATCCAAAAGAAGAGAATGATTGCTAAAGGAGTCACATATCTGATTTATAAGAGGGTAGAATCACCCACACAGTGATGCTTATTTCTAAGTAGACAGTTGTATGAAGGGAAAAAATCAACTACTCAGGTTAACTACACTCAAAAAACACCAGTTCTTGACAACTTATGAGTTCAGTATTTCAAACTCCCTCAAGCAGGCCTCTTAACCTGCTGTAGTGGATCTGGGGAATAGGTGACTACTCTCTCATTCTTCAGCCTATTAATTATTTAGTTAAGTATAAACACCTAGGAAAGTTTTATTATATTAACAATAGACATCAACACTAAGAAAAATAAATTTTATCTTAGGTATGTTCTTTGGCTAAATCAGTGTACACTGACAGCTTAACTATTAAACCAAATCTGGTATTATGGAACAAACATCATTGCTCTTTGTCACATTTCTGACTCCCCAATGTCTTACAATACAAGTAAAGAAACCATGAATGTGTTTATGGTTTCTGTATGTGATCATGCAATTTTAATATGTATAATAAGTGATAAAATATATCCAGTACATAGAACCAAACAGTGCCTATACAGAAGAGAGTTGAAAATGCACACGATTCTGTAAACAAAATTCATATCAGAGAAAAGCATCGGGACAAAGTTTCTTAGCCTGATCAACAATATTTCAAATTTATGGAATCAAACATGTTGTGGAGATGTTAAAGAAAACTTCATGCTGGTCAGAAAGGAAAAAATATGCCAATTAAAATCAGTACTATTCAATGCTATCTTGTAATTTTCAAGCACAGCAATAATACCCCAACCAGAAATTAAGAGAACAATAATTAGAGAAGTGCTTAGAAAATTATTAACCCAAACCACACTGAAATTCCATGTACATTCACAGACTATCCATGGGCAGTAAGTAGTAAAATTCACGAGTATAGGTAAAAAGAATGCAAGAGACATGAGAAAGCATAACAGAGAATGTTCATTTTCAGGAAAACTCCAAGAACATATTTTCAAACTACAAATCATAGAAAAATGTACATTTCAGAGAAAATACATCAAAGGAGAAATAAGTGAAGAAAATAGTTATTGAACAACTGAATAATTCAAGACACAAATACTTTCTAGTGAAATATTTGTTCTCGCAATGATAAAGTCCCAGAAAAACTGTTTCATGAAATGAATTTTTCTTTGAACATTCATATGGACCTCTAAACACCTATTGACAAAGCAAAATATAACAGACAGAGAAATTTGGAGGACTCACACTACCGCATACCATACCTTTATAACATTGTTCTCCAAGACATGAACTTGCATGAAGTTCACCAATCAGCTAAAGGCAACACATTTGCACTTCTCTGTTCTTGCACTCATAGAGTATTGGAATCCCATGTGAATTTTGAAACATAAAGAACACAGAGGCACAGTAGAAGAGAAGCCAGCTTACCTTGGGGATGAGGTAGTTCCTGAATTTAATGTCACAGGTCACTGCATGGGGCAGGCTGATGGGGAGGAGGTCAATGTATCTCTGAACCTCATGCACCACGGCATCAGTGTAGGGCATGCTGCTCCTGTCCTGCATGCAGGGGCTCTTGTGTCTGCCAATCACACGGTCAATCTCTTCCTGAACTTTAGCTTGTTAGTGACAGTGAAAAATGGTTGATAAGAACAAAAGTCACATGTTTCTGAAGCAATGCAGGGTGACCCATGACATAATGAAATAATTATGGCTAAATTAATGTATCTGTACCTTGAAAATTATGATTATATTCCATTATTGGTAATTATGCTAACTGAAGGATTCATTTTTATTTCAGTTAGTAACATTATTTTTGTGTTAAAATTACATTTAAATATTCTAGTCAATGCTTCAGGCTCCTAGGAATAATTGCTCAGTTAATGGGAGTACCAGAAAAGAGATTATTTTCTTTTGTTCTCTGTATATACTTGGAATATCTACCTGGTGATTATAGAACTTGATTCTCTCATGTCTGAGAAGATTCCCTGACCCCCTTACTTTCTGTAACTTTGCTTCGGACAATTGGATGGAAAACGTTCTCCAGTGTTCCTTACTCCTCATCCTGATGTGTTTTTCAATAATTCACTGAAGTTTATTGGTGATTTGCAGTTGTCTTCTTCTCTTCTAAAAGTGCTAATTCTCACTCACAATGAATGTTATTGATGTTTGTGTATATGGGACATTAGATATATTACATTACTGAAATTGTATTTCATACGTGCTCAAAACCAGCTCTTTTAAAAATGAGTTTCTAAAGTCACTTGTAAGGTGTATACTATTCATAAACTTAAAAAAATAAATCATTTAACAAAATTTCTATTGAAAGTGATATCTGAAAGAATATAAAATTTCCTTATGTACAATTTCAGTCTAAACGTAAAGGCTTTAAAATGATCTAAATATTTAGAATTCTTCTAAGACTGGAAATTATCCCAGAAAAACAAACTATATGTTAGAATTTCTCTTTACTATTCAATGAGGTAATTTTTCCTTCCTGTACCACAAAAATAAGTTTATCAGGATCAGGGAAGCCAAGTCTAAGAATTTACCTGCTACTAAAAAACATCCTCATGTTTATAAATTAATATGCAGCTGAAGGCCAATATATGTCACCTGTGTCCACCACAGATCACCCCACAGAAACCCAGGCACTGGTTAGCATTTGATTGCCTTACCTACATCCATGGTGCTTAAGGTCTCTTAGTTAGTGTCTTAGTTTCATTCTACGGCTGGGAAAAAATATTCTGACCAAACACAATTTAGGGAATGAAATAATTTATTTGCCTTGTATTTGCAAGTCAAGATCTGTCACTGAGGGAAGTCAGGACAGGAAGTGAAGCATGAACTGAAGCAGCAACAATGGCGGCATGTTGGTTACTGACTTGCTCTATGACTGGCCTCAGCTCATTTTCTTACAGAACCAAATTCACCTGCTTATGGACACCAATGCTTAGAGTGAGCTGGGCCCTCCCAAATCAATCAAGACAATGGGCCCATGTGATCTGGGAAATTTCTTAGTTGACATCCTCATCCCAGATTCCTGTTATTGCCTCAAGTTGAACAAAATTAATCAAGACTGTCCTTCTCTATTCAGACTCTGAGTATAAAGAAGCAAAGTACTAGAAGCATCATTCTATCATCTTATAGAAATGCTCTAAATTACCAACCATCTGTTCTTACCTGTCACATGTGGGTGCTTTAGTAGGAGCAGGAGAGCATATCTCAGTGTTGTGCCTGTTGTCTCGGTTCCAGCAGTAAACAAATCAAACACAGTCATTGCTAAATCTTCAAGTGTAAATTCCAACTGTTGAATGTGTTTTTCCTAAAATCATTTCATTCAGTTATTTATAAAATGTTCAGCAGATTTGATCCCAATATCAAATCATTTCATGAGAAATGGGTAAGAACATCCAATTCTACCCAAGGAAATTGTGGCAACAGATGGCTGCTTTGAGGAGAAAAGATGGAGTCTTTCAAGCATAGGACTTTTGGTAGGTTAACCAAGCTCCTTATTATGTCTATTATGCAGTATATTAAATTGTGTAGGGAACAATATGCAAAGGTGAGGCCAGGGGTTAAGATCTAAATAAAATTAAATTGCATTGAAAATAATAATAATTCAACAAAAATTAGAAAAAAGTATGCTCTCAGTATTGCTGGGGACCCACAATAGTGTGGAGATTGCAAAAAGGATAATATGTATCAATCTCTATTAGAGTCATAGTAGGGAGATTAGGTTCACAGATCAAGATGAGTAGTTTCTGTTCCACGTGGGAGTAGATTAAAACTTGGTCAACGGAAATAGGAAGAATGGACAGATTAACAAAGTGAGGACAGGAACTGTGAGTACAGAGAGATTATAACACTGACTGTCCCGATGGGATGAAGATGAGAACAGGAGAAACACAACTGTCAAACTGAGGTCTGAAACAGGGGAAGATGGGCAACAGGACTGTCAACAAAGTTACAGCTTCAGATGTTCAGTCTTGTCATCATTAGTAAATCAAGCATGCCATCTTCTAAATAGCAACATGTTAATTATTTCATTATCTCTAGATAACCTGTATGAATATCTAATATTGTGTAATCAACACTATTAAAATGACTAACATCAATATTAGTACTGATAGACAGTCACTTCCCCTTTTAATATTAACTTCATGTAATTTTCTAAACTTAACTCGCTACATTGCTTATCTCTTAAATTATCTAAAATGACACTAAAGCTGTACATTCTTAAATCAATAATTATATTTCTGTCTGGTGGAACCTATTTGCATATTTAATGGTAAATATTTTAGGGAATTTTTCTAGTAAGAAAATGCAACCTACTGAAAATTTTCCTATTGATCTGTGTTAAGAGGGGGATAAACAGTGTCTCACGGGTGTGACACTGATGGTGGGCCTAGAGGGTAGACCTACACTGAAGTGCATTTTAGATGCACACCAGACTCTATGGGACAATGTTATATACAGACGACAGTACATTTAAACTAGGAGGGTGGTACTGGTGTGAGGTGGATAGAGGGAAATGGATTTAACACATGTCAAATTATACTGTTTGAAAGTTGAAAAACTTCAATAAAAATAAAATGAAATAGACACAAATGTTGAAATAATTGAGATGAATCTTGCAGAAATGCTCTTCTTCTGGCAAGAAATAAGGCAATGGACTTCTGTTTCTGTAAACACTATCCTCACATCTAAGAGGAATACCTAAAACATTTCAAGATAAAAGAAAAGGATGTTCTTCCTCAAATAACATGCCATATGAGAAATGTCAGAGAGATTCTGAGGTTAAAGTTACTGAACAACAAATCAATGTCACATTAAAAACTGAAAATCCTCATTAAGTACAAATACATGAAAATATTAATGCTATGTACTTATAAATAGTCTTCTAATAGGTTCTAAATGAAATGATTTAACCACAAAATGAATGAGTTTATATTAACATTTTACCTGCTGTCCTTTTATTAAGTAATAATCAATAAAGTCCTGAGGATTTGAAGTATCCAGTGATTCTTGATGTTCTTTTATTTTCTCCAGAATATAACTTATAATATAATCATTATTTTTAAATACTGTTTTATGACTTCCTGGACAATAATCAATGATAGCAGGGAAATTATTGAAAACCTGCAAGAAAAAAACCAAGATTTTATTATATGAGTATTGAATTTATGACAAGAAATTCATTTATAATACCTAGAAAACCTAACTTGGATTTATAGCTATAGATATGAATTAATTGTGTGTGTAGTAATTTTTATGCCATTGAGAGATTTGAGGGAGAATGTCGGATACTGATGACTAAAGATGATAATCACTTTCCAAAGACAAGCATTAGTTTTAGGGTATGATGCATATTTATGTAAATTTTTTAGTTGTTCTGATCAATTCTTCCTGGCAAGCTTGAAATATCATACAACGTAAATGCTGTCCTTCACATTTTTTATGCAAGAGCAGGTTTAAGATGGTCGGGTGAGCTGCAGATTTTATTCCTATCAACCAGTCTCTGATCTCAAATGAAAATCTAGAAGTGGGAAGAACCCAAAGTTGCCTTGAAACCAACTGTATATCACAGCCAGTAATTCACCTCAATGTGTCACCTCATTAATGACACAGTTATTTAGACAGAGTGTAGGAATGCCAATTCAACACAAGAAATGACTTTAAGAGTGTCTATGGTACACACACCCTAAATTATTCATTTTGTCCTTTCTGACCAGCTTCTTTGTCTATCAGAATTGAGATCAAACATCTGATATTACTCAGTGATTCCTGGACACTCCCATTGTCCCAAAATATCTTTTAGGAGAATGTTTTCTTTACAATCAAAGATAATCTATCAAATAATTCCATGAAGACTTGCTTATAGGTTGTCAAGACAAGACCTTCTACATAATGGAATAATGTCCTATGAGAGACTGGCCATCCACCTAGAAGTTAATAAACTATGTTATGCAAGCATCTCTATGGATGTGAATGGAAAAAAACTAGTGGAGAGTGTACTAAGAGGTTTGAACCAACCTGGCATTTCCCTTCATTATTTTTATTGTGTACCAAAGAGCGTAGACCTTTTTACCAGATATATTTTCCATGATCAGTTCTGTTGGGGCCGGTCACCGCCTAATTAATCCATATAGCATTAGAGTTTTTGAGAAAGACCATGTGAGTCTTCTTAGGAAGAAGAGATCTTGGTTTACCTGCATCCAGGGGGAGCTCGAAATCTTGGCGTTCTCATTTATTTTTTCCATTAAATTAAGAAAATCTTGATCATAGTAATCAAAACGATTCTGGAAAATAATGGAACAGATCACATTGCAGGGAGCACAGCCCAGGATGAAGGTTGGATCACAGGGTGAGCCTGAAGAGTGGGAAGCAATTTAAAATAGTATTAAAATATAGAGGACATATATTTTTTGTTAACAGATAATGAATAGTGCTTTAAATAATTTAGGTTCATCTTGTCTAAAAATTTCCTTATCAACCAAATATTCAGCACACACAGGTTCAATAATCATTTTGACCTTTTAAACTGAAATGGCCGCTAACCTCACTAGTTAAATGCAAATGTTATACCTGCACCCTTTTACCTTCATCAGTTTGTTGTTTTTAAAGCCTAAAACATCTTTTATATTCTGAAGCTTTATTCTGTCTGCAATGTCTGTAGAATGTATAGCACTGAGATACAAATGGAGAGAACAGTAGAGACCTGGAAATTCTGCATCTATAAAGAAGAATAGAAAGAACTATGTATTGATCCAAAGAAGGGGGGCAAATGGCAGCACTGTAGGTGAGTTCAAGTATTAGTAAAAGCAAACATGAAAAGCATATATTTCCAGATTCTGAAGAAGGGTATGCTATATCAAGGACAGCAAGTATCTGTGGATTTGTTGGCAAAAATAAATAAACTGAATTCTTCATTTGAAATTTAATTTCCATTTGAGGTAAAGAACATGAGTAAAGTGAAGAATGAAGACTACCTTTTTTACATGTATTCTTTAAAACAATGTGTTTTGGAGTGGGGAAATGACACAGCCTTTAAAATACTTTCTGCTCTTGAAGAGGGCACAATGATGGGCCTTGCAAGGTCACACCTACATTTCATATGACCTTTTAAACACATGATAACCTCCGCTGGCCTCTGTGAATGCCAGGTGGTATATATACATACATGCAGACAGACAGACACATATAATAAAAATAAAATATTAAATAAATTAAAAAGTTAAAACAATAAACTTTGCTCTTTACAAAATAAAAGATTTTCAGGAATATTATTGTCAAACTATATAATATCTGTATGAAGAGAAAAATAGGAACAATGGGAGAGCAGGGACAAGAAAAAAGATGATGGGTGACAGGTGTGGTGACACACACCTTCAGTCCCAGCACTTGGGTGCAAGGGCAGCAGATCTCTGAGTGAATGATGTCAGTCTAGTATACAGTGTATGTTTGAGTTCAACCGGGTACATAGGGAGACCCTGTTTCAACAAGGAAACGAAAGAGGGAATGAAGAAAGAAAGAATTAAAGAAAAAAAAAAGTAGAAAGCAGAGAATGGGGGCTGAGTATAGTCCAAGCTCATGAATACTTGCACAAAAATGTTTTACAAACCTTTTACATATCCAATGAATATACAATAATAGAATTGATTTTTTAAAAAAGATGTAAATATTCATATATCCATTTTAAACTCCACATTTACTAGTATTTCAAACAATGTGGAGTTTGCAGATTTTGGAATCTTTTATAGAGCATAATCATCACCATAATATGGTGGAATAATTTATAAAATTGATGAGTCATATTGGCATGCATACGATTTTTGCAGATAAATAAAACAAATCATAAGTAACATTTCTATTTAGCTGTCCTTTCAGTAGTAAGCTGGCTATGATAAAGTAATCAATATTTTATATACGAAGAGCTCCAAAATATGTATCTGTAGACCCAGAATGGGTTTCATTATAATAAAAAAATATTCTGAATAAATTTTGAACATTTGAAAAAAGGAAACTGCTTCAATTTACTGCAGGTATGCCAGGCATTTAAAATATTACAAAAGTATAAACTGTCAGACAACAGTATTTCACAAATGTTAGGGAGAGGTCAGCTTTGGGAAGTTTCTTGAATATGTGCATACCATTCACTGTCTTGTCTTTCACTTCATTTATAAAAAGAAATTAAAAAGGAAGTCATTTAGAATTCTAGATGATAACCATATTCTCTTATCACAAGCACCTCATGGGTGGGAAGTTGTATCAAAATACAAGTCAATGATTTCCTAACACAAAATTCACTGTACATGGAGAAAAAGGATTGACAAGACTGAAGAAAGTGTTAGAAGACACTTAGGGAAGACTAGATTAACAGTGTATGAAAGTACTGCAGGTTTAGTTAAATGAATCATTTCATTACTTTCCATTTGAATGTTTTGCAGATTTATGATGTCACATATGTTTACTGAAAACTTATAAATCAAAACACTATGTGCTGTGATATTAAAAATAATAATAAAATTTGGAAATCATGAGGTTTATGGAGATAAAATTGATTAATCTTTTATTATACTCAACTAAATAAAAGAAAAAAAGACATTGCATCATTGATAACCAGAATTGTAAACCTGGGTCTGGAATGACTATGGATATGTCAGTGAATCTGGGAGGATCAATTTCATTCAACAAAATCGAAACAAATATTATCTGGTTTGAGCTCTGAGACTGTAGATGGAGTCATTGCCACCATGGGACAACAATTATCCTCAGGTGAAATGAAAAGACCTAGGTAAACCTCATTACTCTAAGGCCAATCCAGAGCCCATTAACTCATCAGAACATCAACATGAATCTTACATTCCTGATACTTATTTTAAAAAGAAAGAAAAAATATTTGATTTCAAATAGGATGAATATACACATACATAAAGCAGGATATAAATGTCAGAACTTAAAGCTGTACCCACCACTAGTTTTTCTAAGTTCCTCTACAAGGCACTTGGCTTCCTCTTGAACGCGGTTCTCAATGCTCCTTTTTCCCATCCCCAAATTCCGCAGGGTCATGAGTGAGAAGCGCCTTGTAGCCTTCCATCTCTTTCCATTGCTAAAAACGATGCCTAAACAGATAACAAAAGAAAGTAGGAACATTTCCCAGAGGAAGAAGAGGGAAATGGACATTACAAACCATACAGAGTGCAAACCTGTGACGAATCTCATTTCTGTTTGCCATGGTACTCACTGTGAACATTGCCAAATAAACACACATGAACAATCACACTTACCAAGGCCTTTTGTAATTCTATCAATAAAAGGGATAGTTCCTCTTTCAGCAAACCCTTCCCCATGGTCAATGAGAGCTTCTTTTATAGCTTCATAGCCATGAAACACCACAGTGGGCTGCCTGCCCAGATACAAAGTGAACACAGAGCCATAGGCTTTTGATAGCTGAAAACAGAAATTAAAATAATAATACTAAGAAAACTGTGACCTTATTCTCCATGAAGTAAATCTCATGTAGATTGATATTATCTTTGTAATTCAGTGCTTTTATTCAGATATGCCCAACTTTAAAATTTTCTTGTTTATATATCAGGTAATGATGATTATCACTTATTGATAAACTAAAATACACCATGTTATGACATGGGTGGTCTACACAATTTACCATGAATCATCACATGAAAACATTCAGCACATTTGTTTACCATGTTTCATAAAGTAAGAAACTGAGGTGAGAGTATTCCCATCTCCTTTCCGTGTAACTGTTGCTAACTAGGGAGGATTCAAATTGATAATTTGCTCATTCATTCATTATTTGCTACTTAAGCAGTTGATCATCGCTTTCCACATTCACTTAATACTGAAGTAGAAATCAATGCCCATGTCACTGCTTCAAGATCCTCTGTACAACTCCTCCTCTGGAGAATTTATAGCCCTGTAATGAACATTACAAATACAAAGGTTGATTTTTTTTTTTTTTTGAGACAAAGTCTTACTCTTTGTCCATGACTGACCTGGACTTAGTTGTGTAGTCTAAATTCATCTTGAACTCAGACATTCAAGTGATTCTGTTTCCCAAGGGATGAGATTAAAAGCATGCGTCATCACACTCAGACCCCCCTACCAAATTGAAAGTCAGCACAAATGGTTCTATGGTGCATCCAATTTGCTATCCATTGCTACTATAACCAGGAAAAGTAGACAGCAAAGAAACTGTACTGAACCATTCACCGTACACAGTGAACAGATTCTTACCCCGAAGCATACAGGTGGTGTACAAATAAAGAGTGGATTTTGATAGCACTAAATATGGTGACTCACGGCTTCCTTCTCTTTCTTGTGTTACTCTGTGTCTCTGGGAATCTTCCTGAAACCAGTGATCAATTATTTCTTCAGAGAAGTCCATTATTGATAACTAATGTAAATAAAATCCATGTCTAAAATGATACCTGACCTTCTGCCTGACATCATGGAAAATGTCTATTAAATAATGATGGGAAAAGCATGCACAGCATGTTTTCTGTTTTATTATTTTATTCTTATCTACAATGGTCCCAAACTTCATCCACTTAAAGTACATTGTTCAACCCACAGTTTTGAAAAGGACAAAATGAAAGAAGCAGAAGATACATAATATGACACAGGAATTTTTGACTGTGACTATTTATTATAATACTGTTTCACATAATATATCTTCATTTTAAAGAACCATTCTTCATCTTTCTTTGCAAAGTACTTTAAGAGCATAAAGCATATTTACATTTGCTAAGGATTTGCGGATGTCCTTCAAACCTATTTGGAAGAAATTGCCAATAATTGGGAGAGGAGTGGGCCCAGGGGGGAGCTTGCCTCTCCTGGAGCTCTGTCTCCAGAAGGAGAGGAGAAGCAGGAAGGAGAGACAGAGCACCAGGACTGTGACTAAGTTCATCATAGCCTTCTCTTTCTTCAGGTATGACTGTGATTATGCAGTTTACAGTTTTTTATTATTGTTATCTGCTGAATCATCATGTGTCTATTTGAAGTTTCATTGGGTAATCACGTCAACACTCTTTAATTTCCCTTCTAAATAGACTTTGTCCCTCTTATGAAAATCACAGTAAGATATTCTCCACCTGTGTCCGTTGCAGGGTATACGTTAGAGTTTCTTGCTAAATTTTACTTATTGGTGACCGAATATTGTTAGTTAAACCAATAAACACAGATGGATATAATATGTTGATGTCTTTGAATTATTTAAGTTAATGATAGTATTCATGACAATTCTACATTTGAAATTAGTGACCAGGCCATTGATGTCTGTTTTTGTAGGTTCTATGAATTGTGGTTCTTTTTGAAACAAAGTTTGACTCTTTGTTTTCAGATTGACCTCAAACTAACAATTCTGCTCTATTTTATTGAGGAGTAGCTGTGTAGATATGCATCACCATGACCAGTTTAACTGTGTTAACTGTGTTCTTTCAGTATTTGAACCACTTGGCCATGTGTGTTCACTAACAAAAGCCTCCAAGCTCCTTAATATATTCCTTGACCTAATGATTAATGATAAAAACCTGAAGTAATATCACTCATACATTTTGAACTAGAAAACATCAATTAAGGTCTTAGCTAAAGAAAAATTTATGTACTCACCAGTGTGTAACAAAATCATAGAAGATTGAGTCTATTATTTTTTACAATGATTAAATTGCAAACAGGAGACCTGTCAGAGTCATGTAGCCCATAGGTGAAGAACTGAGAATTTAAAGAGATTTTCTTATGACCACAGTTCTTCACTGTGGCTTCACCACAGCTTCTTGACCAAAAGTATTAGAATTCTCTCCTCTTGCTTCAGAAGGGAAACTGGCTCAGAACCAGATAATTGAGTAGGTAGGACACACTAAGGAAGGATTTTCAAAACCAGACGGTGAGAATTCCTACAATGTCTTATTACAAACAATTTTCTTGTTGAGACTCTACTTAGCATTAAAGTTGTCATGTTTCCAGGGATTCGGTGATTTTTCATATCCACATCTCTTCTGATTCTCTCCTCTCTCTTTTCTTTTCTAAGAATCATTAGAAAAAGACAAGAGGCTGTGCATTGGAGATTCCCTACTCCACAAAATGCAAGGAGGCTGCAGGGTATAGAACTAAGGCTTGAGCCCACATCAGTTGCATTCTATCCATTTCCCTCTACAAAGACTTTTAGGTCAGTTGTATGAATCAGATTAATCAGTGACTTTCAAAACAAACATGAACCCAGTTAATGATTATACCACTACTTTTATAACGAGAAGGTAGGGAAAGATTGTTTTATAGTCTTTGGAATTTTTATGACCCCTCATAGTTGAGGATTCACATTATGTCCAACACAGTGTATAAGTGATAATTTTCAGTCAGACTCATTGCTCCCAAAACTCAAATACCTTTGCCATTTTATTTTTGATAAAACAAACTCAGAGTTTTCCCTAAAGAATATTGCGCTTCCCCTTTCTTAAGTCCAATTTGTGCCACACAAATATTCTTGTGTGTTGAACCTGCCTTCCAGCTTCTAATGGGATTTTTTATTGGTGATTTTTTTAAATTTTTTATTTACTTCTTTTTAAGTGTATGTGTGTTAGTGCATCTGTGTCATGCTGTGCCTTCATAGACAGAAGAAGGCTTCAGATCTTCTCAACTGGTGGTGTAGAATGTTGTAAGCACCAATTAGGATGCTGGGATTGGAACTCAGGTTTTCTGCAAGAGCAGCCACTGCTCTTAGAGGCTGAGCCATCTCTCCAGCCCATTTGTGAGATTTCTTATAACTGCTATAATACCATTGCTCTTTGTGACCTGTTTATGTTGTTCAAATTGTCAAGACTGAAATTTGGGAACACATATGGGTCTAATATTTTTAGGTACTGTGTGTATTTTCAGATGATTCCCATTGTTCTTAATATGTTATTGTTATCTAATGCACTGGTCCAATTTTTTCACCACTAACATTATTAATTTTTGTCTTTTCCATTTTGCTTTGGAAATTTTGGTCAAATATTTATCAGTAACCTTTTAGCTTTAAAAGAAACAACTCTTTTTAAATTATTCTTTGAATTTCCTTCTTAGGCTCCATTTCAGTAATTTCATGTCTGACAGATATCATCTGTCCATCCTACTTTTATAGGGTTTCAAGTTCTTTTGATTTTCTAATCTTTTAGATGCTTCATTTAGTTATTTATTAAAGATCTCTCTGGTAGCTAAATGGCAAGTCCATGTAGCCACAGTCCTTTCAGCTGATAGTGTGCATGCTGCACTCTAAGGGTTCTGATAAATCGAGTTTCTGTATTCAGGTGAATAAAGGAATTTTAGTTTCCTTCTTGATTTCTTCTAAAACACATTGCTTATACAAGAGTGTAGTGTTCAACCTCTGTGTCTTTGAGTAGAATCTGTGCTTTTTCCTGTTTTATTCTCACTATTATCTGACATTATACAGGGAACTATTTTGCCTTTTTTCAATTGTTCTATGTTCCTGATGTTTCACTCCCTCTAAGAATATAGTAATGCATACACCTTCCTCAGAGCTTCTTCAAATTTACTTTGAAGTCTACAGCACAACATACAGTTACAGTAATTTCTATATCTGCTTCATTTATCTGTTTTTTCTACTTGTATCCACTTATTTTCTGCCTGGTTCTGATGTTTTTATCAGTAAAATGTGTTTCTTATAGACTCCTAATAGTTTTTTTCTTGTTTTTATTTCACCAGTCATCTACTTTGTATCTTTTGACTTGAGTATTAACACAGTAACTCAGGTTTACTACTGTGAAGCATTTACTGATTTCTATAATGTTGTGTGTTATGTTCTTGTTTTGTTTATTCTTTCATTTATCCCCTGGTCAAATTATATGTTTCCTGGCTATTGAGTTTGGCATATAATTTTTTCCTGGTTTACATCTGCTCATAAAGTCCTTTCACAGAATTTTCCTTTCATAGGATTTATTCTTGTCTCTGTTCTGGTCATTGATAACTGTCTCTTCTATTTATGAGCAAGACCTCTAAGTTTCATCTGCATTCTGAATCCGTATATATCAGTTGCTTTAGTTTGTGCTTGTTCTAAAATGCATTTACATCCTCATCTATGGGAGACATCTTTGTAGAGTGGTCTTGGTTGGAAGATATTATTAGGGCTCGAAATATGTTTCTTTCCTTTTCTGGTGGATTATCTTTCTAAATGAGTTGGTGCTTTATTCTCGCCACTTTTATCAGTGTTTCTTGTTTTTTGTTCTTGGCATTTGATGGTAATATATCATGGTCTGGCTATGTCTAGTGTGGCATTAAAAAAACCTTGTAAAGGGAGTATGCAGTTTTTCCTCCTTGATTTCAGATATTTTCTGTTCTATTGTTGTTTGGTAGAAATTCTCAGCTATAACTCTTTATTTAATTTTATTCATGTGTGTTTGTGTGTCTATGTGAGTATATATGACCCTGAACGGAGGTGCTTGTGGAGTCCAGTGGGCACTGGGTGATCCACCTGTTGTGGATCTCAAACTGAACTCACATTCTCCTTCTCAACCATTCAGCCATCTCTCCAGCCTCTTTGCTAACTTTCTATCTAAGCTCATTCTTATACCTCATGGATTCTTAGTTTTTGTAAACTGACAGTGTATACTGTTCTTGGAAGTGGTAGAATTGATTATTTTAATTTGCCAGTATCTGAATGTAAGGTTTCCTTAGTCTTTCCTTCCATCCTTTGCATTTTATCTTCTGTGTGATCTAGATTATTTTGTTTGTGTTTTTAAAAATATCAGTTGACTTTTGAATTTCTAATCCACATTTTTGACCTCCACTCTGGATCTCAAAGTGATCTCTTTTCTTCATTTATCTGATTCCTTGTTGCCTCTCTTAGGTGTTGGATACCATTTGAAAGTTGATTTGAATTGCCTGGTGTTTTATCCATTACAATTTGTTTGGAATCAGTAACTGAAGACTATGATCTTTTGAAAGTGCTGTTTTTCAAAACTTCCCTCTTCAAGCTTCTTTTGCTACTATGTTTTAAATACATATATTATTTTTATTTCAATGACATAATACTTAAATGTAAAAAGTCCTATGATTTCTTTTTCAAAATGTTCTAAATGTTATACTGCTAAATAATTGAAGTTTTTAAAACAGATTAAACCATATAATACATTATAAACATTATTTATATTTTCATTGATAATTTTTCTTATGTTGTTGGTTCCCTGCACAAGTATGTAAATCTATTTGCCACATCAATACACAGTATTTGTAAGCATCTGTCATGATTTTTCTCTGATTTCATACCTTCCTTTACATGTCTGAACCCCCCTGGTATCCTATTCATGGAACTTATCTCCTCTCATATTCACCCCGTCCACTCCTCTCATCATGTTCTCTGTTAGTCAATGAACTATGAAGTATAACTTATGTTCTTAATATACTTGTGGGTGTGTGTCCTACCCCTGAGGCATGGTCTATGCATCAGTGCATTAAAGAGAGCTGCATGATTGATGAGAGCTTCTTTTATTGCTTTATAACCACGAAACACCACAGTGGGCTGTTTGCCCAAATACAAAGTGTACACAGGGCCATACATTTTTGATAGCTGAAAATAGAAAAAAAATGATAATACTAAGAAAACCATGACCATGTTCTCCATAAAATGGATTTCATTTAGACTGATATCATTTTTGTAATTTAATGTTTTTATTTAGATTTACCCAGCTTTAAATTTTTCTTGTTTATTAATGATGATTAATGATTAATGATGATTGTCACTTATAGGTGGACTAAAATATGCCATGCAATGACATAGGTGGTCTACACATACTACAATGAATCATCACATGGAAACATTCAGCACATTTGTTTACCATGTTTCTCAAAGTAAGAACCTGAGATCAGAGAATTCCTAGTTCCTTTCTAGGTAACTATAGCTAATTAAGGAAGATTCAGTTTGGTAATTTCCATGTTCATTATTGATACTTAAGCAGTTGATCATCACTTTGCACATTCACTTAATACTGAAGTAGAAATCAGTGCCCAGGTCACTGCTTCAATATCCTCTGTACAGCTCCTTCTATGGAAAATTTATAGCCCTGTGATGAACATTAAAAATACAAAGGTTCATTTTCTTTTTTAGAGACAGTCTCACAATTTCATCATGGCTGGTCTGGACCTTGTTGTAGTTCAGATTCATCTTAAACTCAAAGAGACACATTTTCCTCTGCATCCCATGTAAGGAGATTAAAATCATGCACCACCACACTCAGCCCAATAAAATTTTATGTCACCACAAATGATTCTATGGTTTAGTCCAGGTTGGTGTCTACTGCTACTGCAAATAGGAGTAGTAGACACCAAAGAAGCTGCACTATGTCATACAACATCGACCGAAAACAGCTTCTTACCCTGAAGTGTAAAGGTTGTGGACAAATTAACAATGGATTTGTATATCATCAAATATGCTTTCTTCTCTTTGTTGTGCTATTCCACATCCAAAGTTATTTCCTTGAAATCATCATCAATTATTTTTTCAGAGAAGCACATCATCAATAACTAAAATAAATAAAATGAATGTCTAAAATGCTATCTGACCTTCAGTCAGAAATCATGGAAAATGGCTATAATAACGATGGGAAGAAGAATATTCAGCATTTTGCTGTTTTATTACAACATACAATGTCCTGAGAGTTCATTGACTTAAAAATACGTTGTTCAACCCTCAATTTAGAAAGTGTGCAAACTGGAAAAAAAGCAGAAAATACATAAAACACAGAATTTTTGACTTTGTGATCATCTTTTATAATGCTGTTTTAAGTAATATGTCTTCAGTTAAGTGAAGTGTTCTTTACTTCACATTGCAAAGTATTGGAAGAGCATAAAGCATACATACATTTTTTGAGGATTGGTGGATGTCCTGTGAATTTACTTCGAAGAAATTGCCGATAATTGGGAGAGGAGTGGGGTCGGGGGGAGCTTGCCTCTGGCAGACCTCTGTCTCCAGAGGAAGAGGAGAAACAGAGAGGAGAGACATAGTACTAGGACTACAACTAGGTCCATCTGAGCCTTCCCTTTTTACTGCCATGACTGTTATTATGCAGTTCAAAGATTTTATTTATGTTATCTGATGAATCAATATGTGCCTCTTTGACATGTCATTGGGTAATCAACTAGACACCCTTTAATCCCTCTTCTAAATGAATTTTGTCCCATTTGACAAAGATAACAATAAGATGTTGTTTACCAATGTCCTTTAAAAAGGTATATATTAGAGTTCCTTGGTTAATTGGACTTATTAGTGACCAAATGTTGTGAATTAAACAAATACACACATATGGATTCAATGTGCAGGTATTTTTGAATTATTTAAGTTAATGATTGGATTCATGAAATTTCTACAAAATTCTACACCTGAAATTAGAGACCATGTAGAGACACATAGTGATTAGGTAATTTATTGATAATCTGTATGTTCTATGAATTGTGGTTCTTTTTGAAAGTCTCACTATGTTGCTCAAGGTGGCCTCAAACTCACCATTTTGCTATATCTTACTGAGTACTAGAAATACAGATTTGCATCAACATGTCCAGGTTTAACTGTTTCAGTATTTTAAACTTTGGACATATTTTATTAATAACAAAAATCTTTCAGTTCCTAAATATAAATTAACAATAAAATGACCCAATATTATGCATACACATTGAACTAGGAAACCTCAGTTAAGGTCTTACCTAAAGAAAGCTTTATATTTTTCACCATTGTATATAAAAATCACTGAAGATTGAGCTTATTATTTTTTTTCTAATGGTGAAAGAGCAAACAGAACACCTATCAGTGTCACACAACTCCTAGATGAAGAACTTAAAATTTAATGAGATTTTCTCATGATCACAGCTCATCTCGGTTCACCACAGGTTCTTGATGGAAAGTATTAGGATTCTCCATTCCCTTCAGAGGAAAACTGACTCAGTAACTGAGGGTAGAGACAATGTCAAATCACTGAGTTCAAAGTACTGAGGGATTATGTTCCAAAATGAATAAGCAGAAACTCCTACATTTTCTTAGTATAGACAATTTTCTTATTAGAACTCTACATAGCACTCGAATAGTCATGTTTACAGGGATTCTGTGAATTTTCATATAATTTTCATACCCACATATGTTCTGATTCTCTCCACTCTCTTTTATAAGAAAAATTATTTCCATTTAAGAGATGAAAGGTTATGCATTGGAAATTCATTACTCCACCAAAGACAAAGAGACTCCAGTGTGCAGAACTAAGGCTTGAGCCCACATCACTTGCATTCTCTCCATTTTCCTTTACGTAGACTTTTAGTTCATTTGTATGTATCAGCATTTGCTCAGTGTGTACTATATTTCAATATCAGCATTAGTCACTGACATTCAAAACAAACATGAACCTAGTTAATTATACTACTATTTTCATAAGAAGAAAGTCAGAAAACTTTTTTTTATAATCTTAAAACTCTCATGAGCCCCAAGTCTTGATGATTCAAATATCTACAACAACATAAGCAGTAATTTTCTCTTACTCATTTCTCAAAAATCTCAAACTACTATGCCATTTTATTTTGAATAATACACACTTGATCATCTTTAAAGAATAATGTGCTGCCCATCATTCAAGTACAATTTGTGATGAACAAATGCTCTTGCTTGTGCAACCTGCCCTGCAGCTTGTAATGGGCTTTGTAATTTGTGAATTTATTTATTTATTTTTATGTGTATGGGCCTTATACCTGCATGGTTTTAAATGCATCTGTGTCAAGCTGTGCCTGCAGAGGAGAGACGCGAGCTTCAGATCCCCCTTGAACTGGAATACTGAAGGTTGTTAGGCACAATGTGAGTGCTTGGTTGGAACTCAGGATTTCTGCAAAAGCAGCCAGTGTTCTTAAAGGCTGAGTTATCTCTCCAGCTCATTTATGAGATTTCTTACAACTACTTTAATTCCATTTCTCTTTGTAAACTTGTTTACATTGTTCAAATTGTCTGGATTGAATTTTGAGAAGGCATATGTGTCTTATTATGTATCTACCTTTAGCTTTTCTAGCTACCATGTATATTTTCAGATGATTCCTCATGGTCTTATATATCTTATTGTTATCTAATGTAATGGCTCATTTTTCACCACAAATATTACTAGTATTTTTCACTTTGTTTTGACCCTTTAGTCCAAGTATTTATCAATTTATGTTTGTTCTTTCATTTTATTCCCTGGTCAAAGCACACATTTGCTGGTTTAACTAGTTGAACATAAGATTCTTTCGTAGTTTGGCTCAGCTCATAAAGTCCTTTCATAGAATTTTCCTTTCATAGGATTTATTCTTGTCTCTGTTGTTGTGATTGGCACTTTCTTTTCTTCTTCTATTCATGAGTAATTCCTCTAAGTTTCGTCCCCATTGTTGGTTTAGTGTTCATTAGTTGCTTTGGTTTGCACTTGTTCTAAAATGCATTTATATCTTAATCTAGCATAGAGATATCTTCAAAGAGAGAGTGGCCTTGGCTGAAAGAAGTTTCAGGGCTTGAAATATTTTTCCTTCTTTTCAGATGGATTTTCTTTCTAAATGAGTTGGTGCTTTGCTCTTGACAGTTTTATTATTGTTTCTGTGTTTTGTGTCATTGGCATTTTGATGATAATGTATCATGGACAGGTATTGTTTTGGTCATTTCTAATTTGGTAGAATAAAACCTCTTATAATTGAGTATGACTTGATTTGGGAAATTTTCTACTATAATGTCACTTGGTAGAATTTAGTAGCTACAATTTTGTATTTATTTTTATTTAGGTGTATGTGTGTGTCTGTGTTTGGGTATGTGCACACGAGTGCAGGTGCCAGTGGAGTCCAGTGGGCATTGTATGATCCACCTGATCTGAGTCTTCAAACTGAACTCAGGTTCTGTGCAAGAGATGTACTCCTTGTTAACCACTGAGCCATCTCTCCAGCACATTTGCTAAATTTCTATCAAGCTCATTCTTCTTATACCTCATAGATTCTTAAGTTTGATGAATTGACGGTGTGCAGTTCTTGGAAGTTGTGGAATTGCTCACTTTATTTTAATTGCAAGTATCTGACTATACTATTTCCTTGGTCTTCCCTTCTATCCCTTTGATTTTTTTCTTCTGTTTGATCTAGAATATTTTGGCTTCTGTTCTTCAAAATCTCAGTTGACTTTTTGAATTTCTAATCCATGCTGTTGAGTTTCTAGGGCTCAAAACGATGTCTACTTCATTGATCTGCTCCTTGTTTCTTCTTTGAGATGTTAGGTACAATTTGAAAGTTGACTTTGTATTGTCTAGCATTTAATCCATTTCAGTATGTTTGGAGCCAGTAATGGAAGAGTTATGACCTTTTGGAAGCACTGCATTGCCTGAACTTTGCACACTTCTTGTGTTTGTACATTCCAATTTGTGTATCTTTTTTTTTGGATATCTCTTACTGATTTATTTATGACCTTCTAAGTGAATGTGCTCCTCCTCCATATTTAATTACCTTTACTAGTAAGAGAAGGGAAAATAAATCACAGTGAAAGAAACAATACCAAGCACAGCCACATATCCTAATTCACTTAAAATTGTTTAAAACCGAACAATACGCTATCAGGAGTCATACAAAACTCCTGATAAAATATATAGTAGTGTATGCTATGAGTTAAAAATTATTTAAGATAAAATAACAATAATAATAATTGAGTGAATCAAAGACTGAAAATAAGATAAAATCCCACAAAGAAACAATTAACTGTTGCTTACATATGACACTCATGTAACTGGCAGAGTAACCACCACCCAGTGATCAAACATTTAGAAGTCCTTTCTGTTGATTATACAGAACAGCATTCATTAAAATCTTAAAATAAAATTTTCATTAGGCTATAAAAAGCAGTGTTACAGATTTTGATTGGGATTGCATTCCAAAACAAGTTCTAAATAAACACGTATTAATTATTTCAATTATGTAATAGTCAAAGGCAAAAAAACATACAATTTCTTTTTCAAAATATTCTAAATATTAAACTGCTAATGTAAGGTTTTTGTTAAGACCTAACTACATACTAAATAATAAATGTTACTGATATCATTGATACTTACTCTTCTGTTGTTTGGACCTTTGCACAAGCATGTAAATCTCCTTGGCACATTAAACACAGTACTTGAAATTGTCAGTCATGCTTGGACTTCCACAACTCATGAAAACTGACAATACCAATGCTTATTGCCATAATGCTTTTTTGTTGGAATTTCTTCTGTATACAATCTCTTATGTAGGTAATATTGTAGCATCTGCAAATAAAGATATTTTGGCTTCTGTTTTCCAGTTAGGATCGCTTTGATTTCTTCTTCTGTCTTATGGCTCAAGTAAAGTTTCTCAGGTGCACTGTTGAAAAGGAGTGGGAAAAGCAGACAGTCTTGACTCAGTCCTGATTTTACTAGGAATGTTTCAAGATTTTCTCCATTTAGAATGATGCTGGCTCTGGGTTTGTCGAATATAGTCATAATTATGTTGAGGTATGTTCCCTCCAGTCCAATTTTCTTTAGTACTTTGATCGTGAACACATGTTGGATTTTTGTCAAAGGCCTTTTTTGTTTCTCTTGAGATGATCATGTTATTTTTGGCTTTAAGTCAATTTATATGTTTTATTACCTTTACCAACTTACATATATTGAACCATCCCTGCATCTCTGGACTAAAGCCTACTTCAGTGTGGTGGATGATCTTTTCAATGTGTGTATGTTTGAGTTTTGTAAGTATTCTGGTGAGAATTTTTGCATCTCTGTTCATTAGGGATATAAGCCTATCATTTTCTTTTCTTGTTATGTCTTCATCTGATTTGGGTATTATTAGTAATTAGTAATTAGTAATTAGAGTAATATTAGTGTCATTGAAGGGGTCTTGGAGTTCTACTTCTCTATTTTTGTAATAATATAAGTAGTATTGGTTGTAGATCTTCTTTGAAGGTCTGGTTAAGTTCTGCTGTGAATCTGTCTGGGCTCTGTTTAAGTGGGAGGATTTATATTACTGTTTTGATTTTCTTATTTGTTATGGGTACATTTAAGCTGTTGATCTCTTCTTGGTTTAACTTTGGTGGGTTCCATGAATTTAGAAATTCACCTATTCCTTTTAGATTTAGATTTAATGGAATGTAGATTTTTGGGTTTTTGTGTATTTCATGAACAAAATCTTAATCATTTTATACCCTCTTCCCTCATGACACCACCCCATAGCTCCATACCCACTACAAACACACATGGAATTCCATGCATTCTGCAATTTATGTTAAGGCTTGTTGAGTCAAGCTAGTGTCCTTTGATGTCCGTCAGTGCAGGTTCACCCACTGGGGTCTAGTCAGCCTATCTAGAGTCTCTCCCTTAAAAAAGATAGGCTCTTCCTCACTTAGTGGTTATCAGATGCCCAGTAAATCTTCCATTAAGAGTGGAGCCTGCAGCATTTCTCCACAGTTCCATCCTGGGTTTTAGTGTGCTTGAGTTTGCATGGGTTTTGTGCATGTGGTGACCATTACTGTAAGTTCATATGAGCAAAGTTTCTTTAACCTGTAAGAGTGTACTTCCATATGGTCATGCACCTCCTCCCCTGGCTCTTACAATTTTTCTGCCTTCTCTTTCACAGTGGTCCCTGTGATCTGGATCATTATCCTCTCTTGTATGAGGGAGCTTCTCTGATGAGAGTTGAGAGATGCATTGCTTTTCTTTCTACCCCTTGTTTCACTATGTTCCATGATTCTTAGGTGTAGATGTTCTACTGTAGATGTGTCATATAGGGTTGGGCAATTCACAGACAGTTAATCTCTACATGTGACCAGGAATCATGTAATATATTCTCCATTTGTTGCAAGAGAAGCTTCCTTGATGAGAAGTTACTGGCATACTTGTCTACAAATGTGGATTTGTTGTTGTTGTTGTTGCTTGTGTTTCTGGTATCAAACTGAAGCCTGTTAGGGATCCCCACAATTGGTAGCAGCCTGAGAGGGACCGAAGTGTGTCTGCCATGGTGGCGGGTGAGTAGGTGCAGAATCAAGACACCGACTCCAGGAGTTGAGTGGGAAGCCAGCAGTGGTAATCTGCTGCAAACTCAATTGATTCAGGAAATACGTTTGGTTAGCCAATCAACTTATTGGGTGGGGTCCTGACTGCAGTCAATTGTAGTTTGTTTCCCGGCGAACCAGGTTCTTTCCAGGTCCTGGGCAGAAACTGGCTTCACAACTAACCAGTGTGGAAAGCCATGCCCATGAGAGCCATTCCACCCTGCATTATGCCCAACAAAGCCTGCCTTTGTTAAATTGCAATTTGATTCTGTTTACATTCTTGATGTATCTTGTTTGCTTTCTGATCAGGAATGAATAATTAGCTGGTGTGGGTTCAGGTTCTCTCTTTTGATTTTTATTGGAGGGAACAGATGAATCCAGAGACTACTCAGACAGCTCCAGGAGGTCAAAGGAGTCTAGGCCCAAGTTGAGGTGATGGTTATCAGCTGGGCTGGTTCTAACTAGCTAAGATAAGAAGGTGGAAGTTCTGGAGCCAAGTGCCTAGCTGGTATTGATCACAAAGAGGAAAACAGTGAGATTTGGCTATCTCTCCTAGCTAGTCAGGAACTCTCTAACAGCCTCAGCTGGACAAGGCCAAGGGCCAGGAAGAGTGGATAAGGATAGAATGATCTGGTTCTTACTTGCTAGGAGAGAAAACTTGAGCTCTGGAGCAGTGGGAGGGATTAGAGATTGTTCCAAATCATGGTGCTGGGTGAAGGAGAACAGTAAAGAAGAGGTTAAGAGCAAACATGGATAAAGTGCAAACATCCTTGAAAGCAAGGATGTTTAATAGGCTGCATGGAAAACCACGTCCTCTCATGAAATGCAGAACACTGGTATGAATCAAGATGACTACAAGTAAAAACATAAGATTGCTGTTAATTAGTAGAGGATGATTGTTTCTTTTGCATATCTGGAAAAAGGGAGGCACTGAAACCAATCCATTGATTACTGGATTTGTATTAATGTTCTTTGGGCTAACCAGGGATTTCAGCTTACAGTTCTGTAAAATTATGGTCAGAAATAGAGTTCCATGTAGGTCAAGCTTTCTCCTATACTCACCCCTTTTTCCTTTAAAAGGCAAAAGATAGAATCATATATTGTTTATAAATATGAGTTTAAGGAGTATTATGTTTGAAAGTGGCAAAAGAACATGAGTATAATGTGTAAATAATTAAGGAATTGTTGAATGTTTATATACAGATGGATGTGAAATCAAAGCTAGGTAAGGAAATAGATGAAGGTAGTAAAATTTGATTCCCATCTAACATACAGTCCTAAACATTTGATTCTAATCTAACATACTGTCCTAAACAATGTATCATTCAAAAGATATATCTTAGGCAGGCATGACTGCATATGATTATAATCAGAGCACTGGTAGGTTGAAGAATGAGGATTCTCTTTGTTGTTAAATCATATAATCAGTGAAACAGGATCCATGCCAACCAACTCAACATGTACTGCAGGGCTGGAGAGTCCACATTCATGACAAACATGTTGAATGGGAGAAGATCAGGGAGACCTGTGATCAGTGCTGGGTGTCCCAAATGTCTACAATGTCTGCATGATCTCATGGTGATAGAACAGGAGTTTCTGACAGTCTGAACTGATAGAATATGTCCTGTTCTAGTGATTTGTTGACTTAAGGAAAATTTTAAAGATGTTTGTGTGTATGTACGTGTGTGTTTGTGTCTGTCTGTGTGTGTATCTATCTGAATGTGAATATGAAAGTGTACTTGCTTGTCAAGTCCACAAGAGGGAATCAGATCTCCTGGAGTTGGATTTGCAGGTGTTTGTGAGCTTCCCAGAAAGGGTATTTGGAATTGAACTCAGGTTCCTTCCAAGAACATGAAGTTTTATTAATCCCCGAGACATGCTCAATGTGTTAGGAAAAGGAGTATATGAAGTCGGGAGTCACAGTGGTATGGGGAGTGTGGGAAGAGTGGAGAACTAGTTGTGGGAGGATCTGATCAAAACACAATGAATAAATATGTGAAACTTTGAAGCTATAAAAATATGTTTTAAAATAGTCTGCATTTTTATTCCTATTCTTTATACTTAGTAATTTTGAGGAAGCTGGAGAGTTTTAAGTATATTGCCCTGTTTTATGTTTAATATATGAATTATGAGACAGCAAAGTGTTGGTTTCTCCCATACAGCCCTTTTGCTCTGTGATGTGTGGTTCTCTCTTACAGCACTAGTCAACAATATTAACGTGATTTGTTCACTCCTCTGTTTCTCTGAGTGGGCTGGAGGCCATTTACAGTTTTCTTTTTGGGGAAACGTGTTTCTCCATATATATTCCTGGAGATGAGTGACACAGTATAATAATGAAATTAAACTTTGACATCTTCAGTATTAAGGAAGTGAGCATAGTCTAAATAAAGCTTACTATCTAGGAAGATATCATTAGTATCCCCATGATGTATCTAAAGGAAGAATGCGAATGACCTATATTCTAGCTTTCTAAATTTGAACAAAATGAGTGACCACATTAAGCCTCAACTTTCTAGTCTGATAGGGAAGATGGCTCATTAAAAGATGTGCAAGTGCACTGGGGGTGGTCCTTGGATCATATACAGAGAGCAAGTCTACCATCACCATGAGGGTCTCTATGTGAGTTCCATCTGATCCTCCTGATCCTCAGTGTCACCTCAATCATAGAGAAATGATTCTGTTACCTACTGAGAAACACAAAAAATAGCCACTCTACTTAAAGTTCCCACTCTCATCCAGGAAGTGGCCAGGGTCAAACTCCTCTGGGTTGAGGAACTCCTTGTTGTCAGAAAGTATTGATGACAATGATGTTAATATGTTTGTGCCCTGTAAACAACAGACACAGGGAGAAACATGTTACAAAGAAATCACAGAGCTAAAATACACAAGGGAATTCACTTATTGCAATTTTCTGCAGCATCGAAGAGATTAAGAATATCAGTGAAATTTCTAGTAGAGAAATCGAATAAGGAGCAGGTAAGAGCAGGGGGCGGGCTGGTCACAGTGGTGCTGCTAGAGCACCGTCCAGTGACATTTGGAGTGATTAGTTGGTATTTGGTGCTAACCCTTCTGAATCTATCCTTTTTTCCCTGAAGGTAGACATGTATGTCTCTTACCATCTGGTATCCTAGTTCATCACTCCTGTTTTCACACGCATCACAGGAATTGCATTTTAGGAGGAGCACTCTGTGTAACAGATCATTCACGAAGCAAAATAAACCATATTTCAAAATAAGTGCCAGATGTTTTCTCTCATATATGTATGTGTGACATGGAATTAGCTAGAGGGCTATGTGCATGGAAGGAGGGTCCTACTTTCCAATAAGAAATCTATTTTCTTTGGCAAAATTCGTCATTCTGCATTTAGACTATAAAACCTATGACTTTTGACCTCCATGTTGTTAATATGGTAATAAAGCTACTAGATTCTTGTCTGTTTTTTGTATCACTGTTTAATGTTGATATAGCACAAAATCATCAAATGATGATGGATGCAATTGAACAGAATGTCTTTGTGGAAGGGAAAGGGCACACGCCTCAATTTTATACCCTGCAGTTTCTTTGGTGTAGTACTTAATTTCCAATGCAAAGTTTATTATCTTTAAAATAGAAAGAATTTTTCTTAGGCAAAGGAAACAGAAAGAACTGAAAGAGATATACATATAAAAAGTTCTAGAAAAATGTAAAGAACCCCTATAAACACAGCTGTTTGAAAGTTATGTGACAGAGCCTTCACAAGACACTGTTTTACAGAAAGAATGTTTGGGAATTTCTGCTTATTAAATTTAAGAACATAATTCCTCAGCACTTTGTACTCAGTTACCTAATACTGTCTCTACACTCAGTCATACTGAGTCAGTTTCTCCTTTGAAACAACAGGAGGGAAATCCTAATACTTTCCTTTAACAAACTGTGGTAAAGCCACAATGAAAAACTGTGGCCATGGGAAAATCTAAATTCTAAGTTCTTTACCTATGAGTTGTATCACACTAATAGGTCTCCTGGTTGCCCTTTCACCGTTAGAAATAAAAATAATCTCAGTCTTTTGAGTGTGTTACAAAATGGTGAAATGCATAAAACTTTAATTTGCTAAGAACTTAATTTAGCTTTTCTAGTTTAAGGTGTATGAATGATATCAGGTCATTTTTATGTTTAATTGGATAGTTCAAAGGATATATCACAGATATTAAAGATTTCTATTTCTATGTCTAAATATTTAATATAATGAATAAACATTTAAAACACACATTTCAACTTGTGTAGTGGTACATACATACAATTCTAGCTCTTAGTACGATACAGCAGGAGAATTGTGAGTTTGAGGTCACCCTGAGCAATATAGTGAGATTTTGCTTTAAAAAACAACTCACAGAACATCCAAAGTATAAAGCCACAATTTTCTTCAGGGAGCCAAGAAAGAATTAAACATATGTCCTATATTTGTATAAGCAGTTCCCACAGGTGAAGGGAGCCAAGGAAGACTTAGACAAGCAGTTCTCACAGGCATACTGCCAAGGAGCTCTGTTCAAAGTGTTTGCGAAGTCAGATATGATTACTCTTTGTTTTTAGTATGTTTCAAGGAGAAATACCTCCACTTTCTCATGATGATGTGTAAACAAAATAAGGATGTAGAAAATATTTATTAACTTGGGGAAAAAATAAATCCAGGCTGTTTGGTATTGACTGGGAGCCCTTCTGCATCTTTCTCTTGTCTCTTTCTTTTCTCATCTTCACCCCCCAAGTTGAGACTCTTTGATTTGTCTGGCTGGTTCTGGCACCTGGAACCCAACATGGGGCTGACTGCAGGGGATTTTTACAGTTCAGGTGAAGGACGCTGTGAAACTGGTAAGCTCGAGCTAAATTAAAGTGAAACTGTGGTGTGGCGAAAACTCGCAGGAGTCCTGGGGCAGGAGAACAGTTGCTCGCTTTTTGTTTGCATGATAAAAAATATGCTGTATGCTCGCAGGGCTAAAGTTACTACTCAGCAACTGGTAGAATTTTTAGAATTTTTAGAGAAAGTTTGTCCTTGGTTTCTGGAAGATGGAACTGTGAACCATAAGGTATGGCAAAAAGTAGGGGAAAGATTAAAAGATTTTTATAGTGCCCACGGCCCGTCCAACGTCCCTGTTACAACTTTTAGTTTATGGACATTGATTAGGGATGCTTTGGATCCTCGACATGAAACGGGAAAGATGAAGGATTGTACTCCTGAGTCAGGATGCATGGGTGCTGGATGTACTCCCTCAGCCCTGCTAAGTTATCAGAAAGATTTTAGGGAGGATTTTCCTCCGTGGCCTCTCTTTGTGATGGACCTGATGAGGACGCTGATTTGGAGAATCAGGCTCTATATCACATTCCCCCTGATTTTGATCCTCCTCTTGTTGCTCTGGCTGAAAACTCTAATCATGAAAAAAACAAATGAAGCAAAAAACTAGGAAGAATTAAAGGAATTGAGATTGAAAATGCAAGTTCATTATAAAACTAGAGGGCCTGGAAGTTTCTCTTAGAGATCCTTTTACTCCAATTCAGAAACCTGGAGATCCCGTAATGGCAATAGTAAGATGAAATCCCTCTGAGCCTGTCCCTATACATGTCCCATCTGGGGGTCTTTCACCTCTTCAACAAGGATTACATTTGGCTATGCTAGGAGGAGAATATATTTCCAGATTTCAAATGTTTCCCGTCTTAGAGGAGGAGGATGTCCAGGGAGGACAATGCAAAATTCATATTCCTGTTGCTTTTAAGCAATTGAAGGAGCTTAAAACAGCATGTGCTCAATATGGACCAGTGGCACCTTTTACACAGGCACTTTTAGATTCCTTAACTTATGCATTAAGACCCAATGACTGGAAACAGATGGCTAGTGCATGTTTAGGGGGAGGAGATTGCTTATTATGGAAAACAGAATTTGTAGAGAAATGTCAGGCTACTGCAAATATTAATGCAGCACAGAATATACAACTTACTTTTGATATGCTCGCTGGTGCAGGTCTGTTGGCAGATATTGATCAGCAGTTTCAGTATAAGACAGGAATATATGCACAAATTGCTGCAGCAGCCAAATGGGCATGGAGGAAATTGCCTATAGCAGATAAACATCTGGAAGATTTATCCAAAATCAGACAAGGACCTGATGAACTTTATCAGAAATTTGTTTCTCATCTTTTGCAGTCCTCCAGCTGCTTACTGGGGGACAGTGATGCTGGAATGTTATTGGTAAAACAATTGGCTTATGAGAACACTAATTCTGCATGTCAGGCAGCTCTTTGGCCTTTTAGAAAAAAGGAGATTTAAGTGATTATATCAGTATCTGTTCAGATATTGGACCCTCCTATGTTCAAGGGATGGCCATTGGCGCAGCTTTGCAAGGAAAAACAGTACAGGAAGTATTGTGTGGGAGAGGAAGAAAGCGGGGATCTCCTGGGGCATGTTATGGGTGTGGTCACCAGGGTCACGAAGTGCGAAAATGCCCCAGTAAAAGTTCCCCTTCCAATAACCAGTCTGGACCTGGCTTATGCCCTAAATGTAAAAGAGGTAACCATTGGCCAATGGATGCAAATATAAGAGAGATATACAAGAGAATCCATTACCACGGGCAAATTTCCAAAGGGGCCAGTCTCAGGCCCTGAAACAATATTATGGAGCTTTTCAGCAGACACCCAGTCAGCAAATGGGGGCAATAAAAAAATCCATTTGTGAGTTATACCGAGCCACATCTGGCAGCGCAGGACTGGACCTCAGTTCCATCACCTACACAATATTAACTCCTGAAATGGGTGTGCAGGCCTTACCTACTGGAGTCTATGAACCGCTGGGACATAACAGCTCAGGTCTTATATTGGGAAGAAGTAATTTATCTATGAGAAATTTATTAGTAATTCCAGGAGTTATAGATGCTGATTATAAAGGTGAAATAAAAATCATGGTATATTCCCCACAAGAGATAAATATTATTGAAAAAGATCAAAAGATATCTCAATTATTATTTATACCCTTAGTCAAAACTCATAATATATGTAAAAGAGAACAAAGAGGAAGTCAAGGATTTGGCTCATCTGATGCTTATTGGATTCAAGCTATCTACCATCAACGACCTGAATTGGCCTTGTTTATACAGGGATGATGTTTTGTACGATTACTAGATACTGGAGCTGATGTGTCAGTTGTGTCGGCTGAGCAATGGCCTTCCAAGTGCCTAAGCAGCCCACTATAACTCACCTACAGGGAATAGGACAATCCCAAAATCTTATGCAGAGCTCTCAAGAATTAACATGGAAAGACAAAGAGGGAAACACTGGTACATTCTGCCCGTATATAGTTCTGGAGCTTCCAGGAAATCTTTGGGGTCGGGATGGAATGGAAAAAATGGGTATTTATCTTTATAGTCCAAATGCAATAGTAACCAATCAGTTCGTGAAACAAGGTATTCTTCCTACCCAGGGTTTAGAAAAGCATGGTCAAGGAATATTGAATCCAATACAACCCTCTTATCATCAAAGAAAAGAAGGCTTAGGGTATTTTCCCTAGAGGTCATTGATAATACTGCACCTCATGCCAATCCATGTTACTGTTGACACATATTTAGGATATTTGTTTGCTACCCTACAATCTGGTGAAGCCACAAAGTATGTTATCAAACATTGTCTTACATGTTTGGCTATTATGGGACATATTCAGGAAATCAAAACAGACAATGGACCAGGATACACAAGTAGAGGTTGTGCTACTTTTGTACTACAATTCAATATAAAACATAAAACAGGCATTCCCTCAAGGACAAGGCATTGCTGAACACTCCCATCAAACTCTTAAATGTAAATTTGAAAAAATAAAAAAGGAGGAGTTGTACCCTGAAACGCCTCATAACTTATCCCATGCACTTTTTATTTTAAATTTTATAATGGTGGATGTGAAAGGACCTTCAGCGGCAGATTGATATTGGCAACCAGAAACCAACAAGCACTATGCTTATGTGTGATGGAGGGATCGTTTTACTAACGCCTGGAATGGGCCTGATCCAGTCCTTGTTTGGGGACGAGGGCATATATGTGTTTATTCAAAGAAAGAAAATAGTGTGCGGTGGATTCCAGAGTGACTGGTACTGCATACCGATCCTGCTCCTGATATGAATTCCAGTGCCAATGATGGCTGAGTATTACTGGCTTATGTCCCTGATCCTCCCTTTTTACATCCAGTATCCTGGAATAATAATGAAGTGATAGTCTCTATTAATGACACTAGTCTACTCCCTGGCCCTGGTCTTGATTTACATGTGATATCAGAAAGAGTTAATTATATGCGTATGGTATAGGGGGCTCCTATTTGCTTGATAAAAAATAATTTCACAACAGGATGTGTAACAGTGCAGAAACAATATTGTGTTGGAGCTCCTGGGGTGTGTAGAAATGTAGAATTTATCATGATGCCAGCTGGAAATAGATCTAATGAGAGTATCAAACCTCAAATTTTCCCAGCATGTGATGCTGAAGTATGTTTGAGTGATGTCAGCATATTATGGATAACATGCAGAGGGAAAAATCCTTTAAAATATAACATATATGGTACTAATAACACTGTACTCGACTGGTCAGGAAATAGGATTGGCGGAGTGAATTCTGAAGGATGAGACTATGATATCAACCCTGACACAGTTGGTGCCTGTGGAGCTGGGAGCTCTGGGGATTGTTGGGCAGCAGGATTATCTGCTGGTTTATGGAGAAACACGGAAATTGGCAGACTCAGACTTGGAAGCTGACTCCAATTTGCCATGGATCAAATAAAGGGCAGCGGAAAAAAACAATATGAAAAGTCAACAACAACCAACACCATAACCTTGACATCAGCAATCAAATCTCCTAAGACACCAGAATGTAAAGCATATGGATGTACTAAAGCCTGTGTCCAACATTCGTATGCCCTGTTAGTGGGACCTAGTAATATTAATTTCACTTACCTAGATAATCACACCATTTATGAAATTATTTACACAAATTGTAATGTTACTAACTGTATAGGTTTTAGTGATAATGCAACACAGATTATAATTGTTAGACAACCAGCATTTGTACTTTCCCCTGTATATATAGATGAGGAATGGTTTGATGACCAAGGCCTACAGATTTCTGAAGGAATGAATCCATTGCTGTCTTGTTCATGTAGAGCAGCAGGTTTGGTTGTAGTGGGAATTACTACTTTCATTACATTCTTAATATCATTAACTAGCACCGCAGTGGTTTTAACTCAGGAAGTTCAGACAGCATCATATGTAGACTAAGTTGTGAGTAATGTTACATCTACCCTAGGTTTACAAGAGACTTGGGATGAAAAGGTGGAACCGAAGTTGCAGTCTTTAGAGCAAACAATGTATATAGGGGACAGAGGGAATGCCTTGACTGTGCAATGTCATGCGGGATACAAAACTATATGTGTAACTGCTTATGTTTATAATTCCACAGTCTCCCCTTGGGAAAAAGTAAAGCGATATATGCTTGGCATATGATCTAGTTCTCATTCAGAATTAAATATAAAGGATATTCATAAAAACATATTAGCACTTCAAAAATTGAGACCAGCCTTACCTGTTTCTGTGGTGAAAAAAATTATTGATGGATTGCAACAATTGTTTCCAGGATGGAAATAATCTATTAGCACGTATGGAGGATTATTAGGGCTTTATTATACTTTGCTTACTTGTGCTCCTCTGCTTTCCTTGGTGCATCGGGAGAATATTTAATATTATTTGGCAACTGCATGGAGATATGGGTAAGCATATGCTGCAGATTCAAGAAACTAAAAAGAATCTTGCAGAATGGCAAGTATGATCAAAGATGGGCAACTTCGGGAATTATTCTAACCAACCTAAGACAGAGAATTCAGCATTAAGGGTTGAATATCCCGAGGATGGGCAATGTAGGATAAGTTCCTGATGACCTAAGACAGACGTACTTGCACTCCACTTGTAATAAATTAAAAGGGGGGAAATGCAGGGAGCCAAGAAAGAGTTAAACATATGTGATATACTTGTATAAGCAGTTCCCGCAGGTGCAGGGAGCCAAGGAAGACTTAGATAAACAGTTCCCATAGGCATATTGCCAAGAACTGGGTTCAAAGTGTTTGTGAAGTCAGATATGATTAGTCTTTGTTTTTGGTATGTTTCAAGGAGAAATACCTCCACTTTCTCATGATGATGTGTAAACAAAATAAGGATGTAGAAAATGTATATTAACTTGGGGAAAAAATAAATCCAGGCTGCTTGGTATTGACTGGAAGCCCTCTTGCATCTTTCTTTTGTCTCTTTCTTTTCTCATCCTCACCCCCCAAGTCGAGACCCATTGATTTGTCTGTTTGTTTCTGGCAATTTTCTGAATGGTCACTAATTGGAGATGTGAATTTTGAATGTTTTCTTGCATTCAATCATTAACTTTGGTATTTCTCAAGATAGTTGCACATTGGAAAGCTTTGTGTGTTTGTTTTTTAATTAGCAATATTTTTCATCAATCATTAAAATTAAGTCAGAAACTCAAATATGTACCCTGGAAAGTACAGGGGTAAAGAACATCTTATTTTTACCTCTATCATTGAGACAAAGTTCACTCAGAAGTTAGATTAAAGAATGTTCAATTGACTAATCAATGATGTTTTGAAGAGATACATGCTGCTTCAGGAAGTAGCATTATAAAAGTTTGGACTTCATGATTACAGTCTTGTCAATAAGAAAAGAAGGCTATGATAAACATAATTGTGGTCCTGGTGCTGAATGCCTCCTACCAGCTTCTTCTCTCAGCCTGGAGACAGAGCTGTAGAAGAAAGATGCTACCTCTTGGTCTTCTGAATCCTCTCCCATTTTTTGGGAATTCCCTACAGATAGATGTGAAGGACATCCACCAGTCCTTTACCAATGTTAAGTGTGCTTTGTACCCTTCCAATAATTTGAAAGAGAAAGAGAGTTAAAAAATTATTCAAAAGAACATCTAGTACCTGAATAGTATCATGATAAATGTTCATAAAGTAAAAACTCATGTAAACTTGTATGTGCCTTCTGCCTTTTCTAGATTTTTCTTTTCCAAAATTAAGGTATGCACAATGTATTTTGTTAGTGGAAGAACTTCTCAGTCATTGCATATTCTGACAAAAATCATCAAATGTCAAAAATTGTGTATGCTTCCTCACATCTCTGTTTAAATCCCTATCTTCCATGATGTCGACTGAAGATTAATAGTGAAGGATATCTCATTCAATGAGTCAAATGGCATTTTACACGTGCTTTTAATGGAGATTGGCCATTAATGCCAGACTCTGCAGAATTAAATGATGCGTGAGTTCAAGTAGATACCTAGGAACATGCTCAAGCTTTTGTGTCTGGTGAGACAGAGTTGACCTTTAAGGGAGTGAACCTCAATACACTGACTAGACTCCAGTGGATGAACTTGCACCATGGTACACCAGGGTCCAAAAGTGCTTACTTAGTGTTTTGACATAAATCTGCAAAATGCCGAAACAGAAATTATTGAGATGTTCATTTAACTAAACTTGAGCATTAACTCTGCCTCTATTATTTCCCTATGCATATCCAGGCACTTTTTTCCATTTTGCACATTATTTCCATGTTTGTTTATTTAATTTTTGTTAGAAAACTAATGGCCATTATTTTGCTACCTCTGTGAGTGCTGCTTACCTTGTAAGTGCCTGTGCTGGATAGCTTCCTTGTAAACTGGACACACCCGGGCAGAGGGAACATCAATGGAGGCATTGTCTCTACTGGATTGACCTGTAGCCATGCCTGTGGGGCATTTTCTTGATGTAAGTGATGTGGTGAGTGCCAAACCTGCACAGGTGATTCTGTATTGTATAAGAAAGCATCTTGAACACAGACTAGGGGAGCAAGCAAGGAGTGTTCCCCATTATGTGTACTCCTGAGTTCCTCTCTTGGCTTCTGAGCTAGATAGCTTTTGTTGTCTACTCAACACACCTGGCTTGAGGGCCCCTCAATTAGAGAATTGTCTGGACTGAACTGGCCTGTAGCCATGTCTGTGGGCAATTTTCTTGATTGCTGCATGATGTGGGAGGTCCCAGCCCATGGTGGCTGGTGCCACCATTGGGTAAATGGTTCTGTGTTACGTAAGCAGGCAGCACACTGGCTGGGGGACCACGTCAGTAAGCAGCATTCCTCCATGACCTGTACTTCGGATCCTGCATCAGTTTCCTGCCTTGAGTTCCTACCTTGGGCTCCCTCAGTATTAACTGTGACCTGGGTGATATAAGCCAAATAAATCCTTTCCTCCACAAGTTAGTATTGGTCAGAGTGCTTTGTCGTAGCAATTATAGGCAAACTGGAACAGAAATTATTACCAGGATTGTGAGTTATTGCTATGAGATACCTAACCTTGGTGTTTTGGGGAGGATTGTGGAAGCATTTGGAACTTGGGGCTAGAAAAGTCATAGAATGTTTAGAGTTTGTTGCCATGGAGCTTGGAACAGTTATGCTGAAAGAGTTGTAGATGATGGAGTCCCAATTTATGAAGTTTCAAAGAGAATGGATACTATCAGGGCTGTTTGTGTAACATTTTGAATTGAGACTCTGTTGATTCTGGTCATCTGAGGTTGAGGAATCAGCTGTTCTTAAGAAAAGGCCAGTGCTACTGAAGTGAAACCTTTGTTTAGTGGGACAATTGTTGCTAGCTAGCTGGGGATGAAACATCAGCTGTGAGTAACAAGAGACCATCATCATGGAGCCAGGGTCAGTTCATAAAAGCTGTGATGCAGAAGGAGCCAGGCCCTCCATCTCAAGCTGGAAGCAGGACTTGGTAATGTTTATGAGTCTCCCAGATGGCTCTGGTGTTGAAAGGATGAAGGGATCACAGAGGGCAGCTGAAGCTTGTCATCCTGAGAGGCCAGGAAAAGTCATTGGTGAAAATGCAGCTTCAGTTGCAGTGAAAACCCCAGGATTGAAGGGGTGATAGAGAGAATCTGAGGCTTTGCACTCTGAACAGCCAGAAGAACCCAATGGTGAAGGTATAGATAGTATCAGTTTCAGTGGAGAATCCCAGCTTTTTGGAGATGTCAGGATCATGGAATGACCACCAAGGGCAGCATCAGGTGTGGAATGGAACCTGCCTGAGTCTGGAAATGAGCTGTGTGTTCTTTGGGTAGCAAAGCCAAAGAAGTGGAACTACGAAAATCTTTGGAGCTCAGAAGATCGTGAGTAAATCCCAGATGACCAGTCATGAACTATTTGCTGGACTTAGGTTTTTGCTAGGTATGCTCAGTTCTTCTCTTTGAAATAAGACAATATTTATTTTGAACACTACAGAAGCCCACAGTGGAGACTTTTAAAAGAGACCTGGACCTGTTGATGTGTTTGAATTTTTTAAGGACTGTGGGACTTTTAAAGTTGTATTGACTTTGTGATACTAATGTTAATATCATATCTTGGGGACAAGAAATGAAAACTGGTGGTTTAATAGTCATACATTTGTGTGTCAAGTTGATAAGGTGTCCGTTGTGCTAAATAACTTTTGCTGTTAACTTGACACATCTGGCTTGAGGGAGCCTCAGTTGGAAAATTGTCTCTATTGGACTGGACTGTAGCCCTGTCCTTGGGTATTTTCTTAATTGCTGATGATGTGAGAGAGTCCAGTCCACTATGGGCAGTGCCTTCCCTGGGCAGGTGATCCTGTGTTATTTAAGAAAGGAGACTGAGCATGGCCCAAAAGAACAAGTGAATAAGCAGAGCCACATCCATGGACTGTGCTTCAGCTTCTGTCTCCAGATTCGTGCTGTCTCATGAAATTTATTCTCCACGTCTTAGCAGGTGGGATCTGGTTAATCCAGCTCGATAAAATGGAAACTGATCTTCCATTGAGAGAGATTGATTTATTTAGCGAAGTTTACAAAGTTGCTGGGTACCAGCGGCCTGCCCACAAAGTCCACAACAGTCATGCGCAGGTCTCTTAGTCCATTCCCAGCCAGCATTTCACTTTCACTTACATGATCCTTAGGAGCGCAGGGACTTGGTATGTTGCCTCCTGGGTCTGGCCTTCTGTATGGGCCTGTGGCTGGGACATTTTTCTTCCTGCGTGGGTTCAATCTGTGCCTCCCCAGGGCTCAGTGCCATGTTATTCCGCCTTTCTCACCACCTTCCTGCCCCCTTATTGGTCAGAGGGCGGGACTTGCCCATGGAATGAAGCAATAGGGAAAAAAACCTCAGAGAGAATTCTGAATTTTCCATACGCCTGCCCTGACCTTGGACTCCCTTAGTGATGAACTGTGAGCAGGGAGATGTAAGGCAAATAAACCTTTGCCTCCCCAAGTTGTTATTGGTCAGAGTGCTTTGTCACAGCAATTGAACAGCTTCCCTTGATGAGGAAATGTGAGTCATTAGCCAATTAAAATCTTTTCCTCCCAAGGTGATTTTAGTGTTTTTATCACAGTAATAGAAAGTAATTAGAACAGTGCCAGTCATGAAAATGTGTGATTTTTTACTGAATTCTGAATGATGTACTTTTTAAGCTCTTCCAATTACAATAAAAGAATGAAAACAAGATTTTACCCGTGAATGGCATATCTACATACAATAAATGCAATTCATTAAGGCAAACTTTTCACTATCTTTGCTAAAATAATGTATATTCTAATAGAATATGGTCATAATGTCTTAAAATCCTCACATATCATCATCAAACACAAGTGGTATCCTTTTATTCAAATGTCAAGCAATTTATTCATAACTCTTTAGTCCACCCATATAAATTTGGGATCATGTTGAATATAAATTTTATTGATCATTTGATCATAGCAATTTCACTCTAGGCATTTAAAGAACATTGAAAAATGAAACATTACTGATTTCATTACCTGTGAAATCATATACATGGTCATTGTGATTTAAACATTATTACAAATATAATATATAACACAAATTTTATACAGTATTGCAATAATTTTTTCATGACTATAGAGAAAAATATCTACCCGTTCTAAAATATCAGTTTTGCTCAAGTATATAAATATGTTTTGTCATGAGTAGAATTAACTTCCATTTACTTCCATAATGAAAATGATATTGCTATATATTCACTGGATGAAGTGATTAATTTCACAAAGACATTTTTGCAACAGTGTATCATGTATTTTGACCATGCTTGGCCCTAATCTTCCACCCTCTCTGTTATTCCCATTCATTTCCCCAGTCTGACTTTTACTTTTATTATGATTTCATTACCAAAATTAATATAGAAGATGTATTTAGAGCAAAAAATTGTTTTCAAGTTTGAAATGAGAAAAATAAGGTTGTCATTTGACAGATTTCTCATGCTGTTTTCCCTAAAAGGCATGGATATTAAAAAAAAGACCTCATTTATTTAGTTCAAATTTTTTTCTTCTAATTCTTGAACTTAACTGCTATATTGTCTTTGATTTCCACTCTCTGGTCACAACTATTTTCTGTAGACTTTGCAGACAAAACTAATTCTACTCTGAAGAAAAGATATTTAGGTAAATAAAATTATTTTTTCTTTTTTATAAATTTTATTTATTATTTTTATTTTTTTATTTTATATGTATGAATGCATTGCCTGCCTGGATGTGAGAGCACCTGTGTTGTGCAATGCCCATGGAGGTCACCAGTGGGCATCATGTGCCCTGAAAATTGGTTTTTAGCCACAATGTGCTTGATGGGAATCGAACCTGGGTTCTCTGTGATATTAGCCATTCTCTTAAATGCTGAGCCATTTCTCCAACCCCACAAAATTATTTTTTCAAGAATATCAAATAGATGAAATGAAAAGTGTTTAAGTCTGTGTAAGAAATCTGATTGGCTGTTATTTGTAAAATAAGTTTGAGGGCCAACTCAAGTATAGGTAAAAGTGATTGTTGATTCCACACGAGGGAAATTTGGATATTAAGTAAATTTGTAGGTAAGATACTGCTGAAATATTCTTGAGTACCTTTACCTGTTACCAAAGACAAAATGACTTGTATGATTATTTTAATAGTAGTTTGAAATTCTTCACAAACATTCAGGTTCACCCTGTGATCCCTCTTTCCTCCTGACCTGTGCTTCCTGCAATGTGATCGGCTCCATTATTTTCCAGAGTTACTTTGATTATAATGATCAGAAATTTCTTAGCTTGGTGGAAAAATTAGATGAGAACACCAGCATCCTCAGCTACCTGGATACAGGTGAAGCCAATGTACTTTCTTCCAGTTAGGGAATGTTCCATTTAAGAGCACTTGTTCTTTCTTTCTAACTTTCTTTCCTCTTGAGTTCAAAGTCTATGTAGACCAAGTAGTGAGGTAAATGAACACCATAGGCCTGTCTAAAGTATTATGGTAAGCATATCTATGAGACAATTCGAAGCACTTTTATGTAAACGAGGAAACAAAAAAGCAAATGCTCTTTTGTAGGGTTGGCACAAGCCTATAAGCTCTCTATCCATTGATTTTCCCGAAGACTTTTACAGAGATGCTTATATAAGTGCTTTACCGCAGTGTCATCCATGAGTTCCCTCCCACCGAGAGAACTTTCAGTTCAATTAGAGAATCATTGATTACGCCCTAGATAGAAGTGCAATTACTGAACCAATAGAATTAGTTTGCTGTACCAGTCTTTGTGCTTTTCAGACTTTAGGGGGCATTTGATTGATTTTTTTTCTTCTTAGCATCTTGTATACTATCTTCTAGAACTATGCAAGGTAGTCTTCAGTGAGACTTCCAGGTCAGTCCCAGCTCCACTGCTCCTAGTCCGACCTATGCCAACAGTATATCCTGTATTCAGCATAAGGGTCTTACTTTCAAATTCTAGGAGATAACCAAGGACTCTGGGAATAGCCTGTGTTATTTTTGGGAGTCTCTTGGACTAACCTGACCAATAATTCTAAGGGAGGTCTCTCCTGTCCAGCACTATACTCCTTGCCATACAGCTATCAGGTTTACACATGCACTAATGCTCAGACATTAGTGTATTTCCCAGGCATTCACAAGCCAACACATTTCCCTCTGGCTTCTCACACCATCCAAGCTCCATTCAACTCTACTGTCTCTCCTCCCACAGAATCTCCCTTGTCCCTACCTAGTTCTAATGCCCCCATTTTGCATTCCTTCCACACCATAACACATACCTTCCACCATTACCCTTCTCCTGAGTTCCCTCCCTGACACATAGCTGTGATTCTCTGCATGGTCCGTCCCTTCTCCCTCCAAGCCAAAGAATCATGTGTAAGTTTTCTATTGTGTTACACTGATATACTGATATACGTGTCTGCTTTGTATCAGTACAATGCTGTTTGTATGCCTATATCTCTGTAATATAATGAGGTCTGGTATGTGAACCCCTCAGCATTGTTCTTTTTTGCATAAGAGTGCTTTGGAAATCTGGTGTCTTTTGTGACTCCATATAAATTTTAGGGTGCATTTTTCAAAAGTCTGTGAATAATACCATTGGTATTTTGATTGGCATTGCATTGAATCTATAGATTGCTTTTGGTAAGATGGATGTTTTCGACATATGAATTCTTCCAAACCATGAGCATTGTTGTTCCTTCCACCTCCTTCCTCTATTTCTTTCTTTAAAGATTTGAGTTTTTAATTGCACAGAGCTTTAATATCTTTGGTTGGGTTTACTCCTACATATTTTTTTGAGGCTATTGTTAATGTGAAGGTTTCCTTGAATGCTTTTTTTGATTGCTTGAAATTGATATGTAAAAAAGGCTTCTGATTTTTGTAAGTTGATTTTGTAACCTGCCACTTTACTGAAAGTATTAATAATTTATTTTCTGATGGAGTTTTTGAGATCTCATGTATAAGAATATCATATCTTCTGCAAATAGGAATGATTGACCCCTTCTTCTTGAATTGGAACTGCTTTATTTTTTTCTCTTGTCTTATGGATCTCCTAGGAGTTTCAAGTACTACAATGAATAGGAGTTGATATGGTGGACACCTGGTTTTAAGGGGAATGCTTCCAGTTTTCTCTATTTAGAATGATGTTTGCTGTGGGTTTATTCTCTATAGCTTTAATCATGTTGAGGTATGTTCCTTCAGTCCGATTTCCTCTTGTACTTTTAACATGAATGCATGTTGGATTTTGTGAATGGCCTTTTCTGCATCTATGGAAATGACCACGTGATTTTTATCTTTAACTCCATTTTTATGATTTATTAAATTTATTGATTTCTTTATATTGAACCATGCATCTCTGCAATATAGCCAACTTCATCATGACTGGAGAGGTTAGGGATCCTAAAGAAAACCCTATCTCTGTCAAATCTCTGGACAAATGACATTTTCTTATCATGTGCTAAACAGGACTCTTTATATTTACAGGCAAGGGTACCATACACAGCTCATCAAAGAGCCCTCTTTTTGCAATAGATATAGGCTATTACAGAGTTCCACAACTGGTTACACACAGAGAATATATGTCTGAGAAATTCCCAGCCCTAGGTCACATATCTACAGTGGAAGCTTTACAATTAAAGGTTCACGGAAAACCGTGCAAGAGGAGGTGTAGAGAATACTAGTCCATCTTTCAACTCACACCAGAGAAGTTTCCTTATACAACAGAGTGTGATGCACACAGAAGGCCTCAACTAGCTAAGTTTTAAAGAATAAGAAACTTCAGAATGTGTCTCCCTGGATAAGACTCCAATAATAAACGTCACCCACCCACGTCTCCTGTGCCATTGCAAAAGAAGGTGCAGAAAAATTGTAAGGGTAATGGTTTACCAATGAACACAGGGAGAATTTCAGGACACTGGAAATGTACTAATGTGAACTTGCATCAAAAGTGACATCATGCACAAGCCCCATGCAGACTGAATCAGACAAAGGGCCAGCATGGAGTAAGGGAAATGGGCTGGGGACTGGCTCTAACCTGGGAACTGTTGGCAACTCATTACCGCTGGGTGAGGGAGAGTAGATATTCCTTAAGATCTCTAGATAGGGTGACTAGACTCGAGTGTAGACTAGAACATAAAGACATCTGGGTACAAATGCTTGACTGGATAGGAATTAATATATATGACAGAATGCATGAGGTCTCATGAGATGGGGAGTGTGTGAGGGCATGGACAGAGGAGTGGGTCTAAATTTAATTAAGAACTATTGCATGAAATGCAGAAAAACTCAGTAAAATATTTCAAAAAGACAACCTAATCCTAAAATTTTAAAAAGTGCTTTATTACTTCTAGAAGAATGTCCAGTCATTCATATAACATTCATCCAATATGTACAGTTCTTGTTCTGTCAAACGTTAAGTATATCTCGTCAAATTATTACATTGATAAAGCTTAGCACCAGAATATTCTTCTGAAGAATATAGAATATTGGTCCTAAGAAATGAAATCAGGAAAGACTGAGTACTTTTAAGTTAAATATTTCAGTTGGTGTCCTAGTTGAAGAGGAAATAGGTAGAAACGACAGGATGATAGGTTTTATGATGTATGGACAGTAAACAGCCTCACAATCTTTTCCTATGCAGAACTGGCATCTGCAGTCTGTCTAATCATGATTGTGTGCAGATAGAGAATGGCTGTGCTGTGTACTTGGTTTCAAGGCATCTTTGAGCCACACCTTCTTCTAAATGATCATTCATATCAGAGACTGGAATATAGGATTAAAATCTGTAGGCACTAACTATCTGCTCTAAATCAGGCTACCCAATTACCTCAATATTTGTTATCACATAAAAATGAAAAATTTTATGATATTTGAAATTTATGGAGTAGAATTGGTATAAGCCTTTAATTAATTGACATAATATGCATTACACTGAAACAATTCACGGGTGTGGAAACTTGATTATAAACTTGGTATGACTTTGATCATCTTGGGCAGGACTTTTTCCCTCAAATCTCTCTACTAGAATTCAGATTTATTATATATACAAAATGACACTTATCATTTTCTTTTATATCTAGAATTATAAAACCATATTAGAAATTATTTTTTTTTCTCACAGTTCTGCAATAATTTTCCTGTTCTACTTGAATATTGTCCAGGTAGTCATAACACATATTTAAAAATTAAGCTTATATCAATGTTATCCTTTGGTGAAAATAAAAGAGCATAAAGAATCACTAGATATTGCAAATCCTAGGGACTTTATTGATTATTACCTGATTAAAGGAGTGCTGGTAAACTATTAATATATATTCATTTACTTGACAGTTCAAGTACTTATTAGTTCACTGAATTGTTACAAATTGACTAGAGATGTTTAAATGGTCTGGCCAGTATCACTTGAAAACAATTTAAGTGTTTATTATGTTTGAGAATATGCAATGTGGATCCTGCACAATATAAATGGAATTTGCTGATTTTAATTTGTTACTAACACATTGGACATATTTTTAAATTTAAAAAGAATAAACAATCTAGCTGAATAGAAAGACAATACAATTGCAGGGTAATTGGACACAAATTCCAATAAATCCATAAATTATAAACTATGATGATATAATATGAAGATGGTCATTATTAATGCCTAGCCTGTAGTAGAATGGAAAAGAAAAGTGAGCCAAGTGGATTTCCTGGATATCCTACAGATTAAAATTTATCTGGATGTATACAATGAGAGATAAGAGGAGCAAACTCAGATTGACTGAATGGTGTAGTGAGGTATATTGAGGGGGAAACTAGGTGAATGGAAGTCTAAAGCCTTAAATTGAGGGTAAATTCAAGTGTATTTGAATCAATAATGGTTGGAGATTGGTGTCTCTACAGGAATCTGTCAGCATGAACTGTGTTGGTACTGTATTATTCTTTCAAAGACTATATACAGTTTAAATTTTCTTGGAACTCTTTAAAACCAATTGACTATAAACATGAGGAATAGGTTTTTTGTGTTAATTCTGATGCTTTGATGTCATATTTGTTCATTGCTAGTGTTGCAAAGCCCTGGGTTCTTCATCACTGAAACATTATAGCAATCCAAGTGGGCCAGATAATTTTTGTCAACTTGACACAAATTAGATATGCTTGGGAAAGGAAACTTCAGTTGAGGAACTTTCGTCAACATATTGGCCTGTGACAATATCTATGAGACTTTCTCCTGATTGCTAATTAATGTAGGGGTAACCAGAGACCATAGAATGTATTTTCAATGGGCTAATGGTCTTAGGGTGTATAAGAAATGTAGCTGAGCAAGCCAGGAGGGAAGCAAGTCACTAAGCAGCATTCCTCCATGGTTTCTGCTTCAATTCCTGCCACCAGGCTCTGTCCTGAAATTCCTGCTTTGGCTTCCTTTAATGAAGAACTTACTATAAGATGAAATGAACTCTTAGTCCCTAACTTGCTTTTGGCAATAATGATTATCATAGCACAGAAATAAGTCTGGAATATCAAGATTGTTATTCCCTCAAATTTGCTGCTTTATTCTGTGAGACTATTTTTTTCCATTCTAGGTTTTTAAAATTTCCATTAGAATTTTACAACATACCTGCTAATCTCTACAAAGAGGACAGCAGGGATTTGAATAAAGATTGCATTTAATCCATGAATTATTTTAGGGCATCGTGCCATTTAAAAAATAAGGATGAAATTCATATATGATACAAATAACCATGATTTCTGAGTGCTGAAGGTATATTTAGAACATTCACAAAACACTGTAATTACCATTTCCCTCTAGTTCGAAACTTTCTGTCTCTGCAAACAGAAATACACCACAATCACTAAACAATCACTCTGCTTTTCTCCACCCCATCTTTAATAACTATTAGTATGATTGGTGTCTGTATAGATTGTGAATGGATAATTTAACAGACTCAGTATATATGGTCTTTACTTTCTGTCTTCTTGATCTTGCATAGTCTTGGATGTTGGATCTAAGTAGTAGAATATTTCAATACTTTTTTCATAGTTTTTTAAATTTAAATGCATGAGTACCACAATGTATCTATTTATCATTGATGGGCATTTGTGTTGTTTCTATCTCTGACACTTCTAAAGCTATATATCTGTGGGAACAACTGTGTGCACATTTCTTCATAGTATGTTATGATTTTCTATGTTTTTTATTTCCCATTCTTGAGGCTCTGATTCAGATGATAATTTCACATTCACTATTGTGAAGAATAGCTAATCTTTTCAAAAGTTCATATAGTATTTAATACCTACAAAATCTCTTATTTTGAAAATAGCTGTCAATAGCTTTATTTTATTTTTCCTCAATGTATATTTTATTGAATTTTTGTTCATTTCATATAATATATCTTAATCATATTTATACTCCCTCTCTTATCCTCATCCTCCCATTCCTCCTCCCCCCAGTTTGATTTCATGCATTCTGTCATATATGTAAAGTAAGACCTATGGAGTCAAATTTGTATATCCAGATGTCCCTCTGTGCAAGTTCATCCACTGGAGTCTATTCAGCCTATATAGAGTCACTACCTCAAAGAAGATCCACCCTCCCTCACCCAGCAGTAATCAGCTGACAATAGTTCCTTGGCTAAAGTTGGGACCTGCTGCCCATTTCTCCAGTTCTATGCTGGGATTTTGTATGATTGAGTTTGCATGGTGACACCACTACTGTAACTTCATATGTGTAAGTTCCCAGAAGCCTAGAAGACTGTTTCCTAATGATCATGCACCAACCCCGGCTCATGCAATTGTCCTGCCTCCTTCCTCTTCCACAGTGGTCCCAGACCCATAAGTGTGTGAGGTTTAATATAGAAGTCCTATCCAGGGACACATACTCTACAGTTTCTTATTTTCTGCGCATTGGCCAGTTGTGGCCTTCTGTGTACATCACACTCTATTGCATGAAGAATCTTTGGTGTTGAGAGTTGAGAGATGCATTAATATTCTCTCTACCTCCTATTCAGCTATGCTCCATGAACCTTAGGTGTAGAAGTTCCATTGGAAAAGACAGGGCTTACTTTAGACACAGAATTTAGAGCAATTGGGCTAGAAATGACCTAACGACCTCCTCCCTGAAGACAAGCCATCATAGTTCTAGAGGATATTATGTAAGAACCCAAGGGACAAATTCAATCAATGGTCCAACCCCAGTTTTATGGTCTAATAACCACAATGATCAGCACTCACAACAAACTCTAATGGTGCAATAGTGGCACTCTTATCTCTGGGATAATCAACAGCTATCTAATTGAACTCAAAGCCCTCTCAATGGCAGGGAACTCCTGTATAGCATTATAAGCTTAGCCAAATACATATAGATGGAGAGGTCATAGATTCTATAGAAAACCCTACATCTGTCACATTCCCAGACAAATGTACTTTCTTATTGTATGCTAAATGTGGATCCTTATATTTACTGACAAGTATGCCAGTCACCCCTCATCAAAGAAGCCTCTTTTTGCAACAGGTATCACAATCCTCAGAAAACTGTACGGGTTCCACTCTGAAGCACAGGCTTCCTAATATGGGAGGTGAGATTGGTGATTCAGAGTCAGCCTCTGGGACTTGTGTCTCTCACAACAAGTCATTTATTGTTTGATTTAACAAACTTAGGTCCATAAAGAGAAAAGGGGACCATGAGCAGGTAAGCAAACAGGCAAAGGGATTTTACAACATAATTGGATAGAAGAGGAATGTAAATAGTATTTGAGACATTAATCACACAAAAGGTGTTGTAAAACTTTTGTGGTCATAAGTCACTCTAGGAAGGGTTTCCAGGGCAGTGAGAAATCAAGGAGTACACCATGTTTTCCAACTGAAAGAGGTCTTTTCTAAGAACAAAGAGTGCAGAAGGCTCTTAACCCACCTGACTTGTCTCACTTGCCAGGCAGCATTCTGCCTGACAGGAGTTACAAGACTGTTGTATTCACAGTCTCATCCGTTAGCAGGAAAAGTGCTAGCCTCAATTCATTCTTAGAGAAGTCATCTTGCTCTCCAACAGAAACTAAACTGGAAATAGCCATATGCATCACCTTCCAAATACTTTCTGCCCAAACTGACTGCCTTAGCAAAAATATTCAAACTCAGATCATAGAGTTATATTTTTCATATTTCTTACCTAAAAGTCATCAGAAGAAAGTAAATCATGGATCATTTTAATTTAAAAAAAAAGAGAGGGAAACTTTGGAAAATGTAAAACTGTTTTCATTTTCACAGAATACCCTCCCCTGGTTATTGTCCTTTGAATAGTGTTCTCCACAGGTCTCCTTTTCAAAACAACAGTGTATGTCTTAGGGTTGGTCATCTCTCAGACACTTATTCTCTGTTTGTGACTAGTTGTGGAATTCTGTAATAATCTCCAGCTGTCAATAGTTTTAACTTTAGAACATACGTCAATTAACTTCAATCCCAGAGAGTGTGATGTGTTAACATAGGGCAGTTTTGACCAGAGTCCCCTTAATGCAAAATCATCCTGGACATCATTTTATGTTGTTTCGTATTTGATTTTCTTATTCAGACAAATTTTATTTGTCTTTTGCCCTTCTTTAAGTTGGGTTACTTGCCAATAGCTTATGGAGCTATACCAATTCTTTATGTATCTGGACTTTAACCCTTTCCATATAAATGACATGAAATTTAACCACCATTCTGAAAGTTATTTCTTTTTTTAAATGTATATTTTTATTGAATTTTTCTGTGCTTCATACAAAACATTGCAATCATCCTTATATTCTCTCCCACATCCACAAACTTCCACCTCTCAACCACTTTATTACATGCATTCTGTCATACATATTAAGGCAAATGGAATCAACTTTGTGAACCCAGATATTCATCAGCACAGGTTCATCCACTGGATTCTAGTCAGCATATCTAGAATCTTTCCCTTAAGGAAGGTTGACTGTCCTTCACTCAACAGTAAAAAACTGCCAATAATTCTTTGGGACTTATTGTTTTGACATATCATCATTTGTTGAAGACTTTTCCTTTAAATTTAATAATACTGGAATTCTTTTTTAAAATTTTATTGAGTTTAAAAAAATCCATACAATATAATTTGATGGTGTTTAGATCCCACACCCTATCAGTATCTTGCCTTCCTGCCCCTCACCTATCATGTATTCTAGGATATGTAATGCTGCCTATAGATTCTGGTTTATGTCAACAAATGTCCTGCAGTGTGAGTCCATTCATTGGATCTGATTAAACTATCAAGAGTCCTTTAAGAGACTCTCTTTCCCTCTCTCAGCTGTTCTGATTGCCAAAAGTTCCTTAATTTAGTTTCCGATTTCTTACCCACTTCTCCATGACTATGCAGAGATTTTCTCTGGTTAAAGATTACATGGGACCTGTGCATGCTGTTACCATTGCAATGAGTTCATATGAGTAACTCACCAGCTGTCTGGAAAAAGGTTTCCTCGTGCTCATCTACCACTCCTGGCTCTTACAAATTCCCCCACCCTCTACTACAATGATCCCTGAGCCATGGATCTGAGATTCTTCTCTTTCTATACCTATGACTCATAGATTTGGTCTTTTCAAGGGGTCTCACATATCCTGCACATTCCATTCCTGAATGTTTCTTTAAATCATATTCTTCTCTTTAGTGGTTCAGTTCTTCAAGTTAGTCATCCAGTCTTGGTATCTGTTTTTCATTTCATTCATTTTCCTTGTAAGTTTTTTCTCCTGTCATTTCAAATTGTTTTATTGAATTTTTCAATTCCATCTTTACTTAGCTTGGGTTTTCTTCCTAGGATTCCTTTGGGTGGTTCTCATTGCAGTATACTTCTGTACAACTGGTGGGTTTTCTTGGAGACATATTTTCTTAATTTTTCTGATTATTTGTGTTTTTGCATTTTCATTTGGTGTGTTGGATAGCTTTATTTGTCAATTTGACATACCTGGGTTGAAGGAACTTCAATTAAGCAATTACTTCTATTGGACTAGCCTGTAGCCATGTCTGTGGGCCATTTTCTTGATTCGTGACTGATGTGTGAGGACCCAGCCCACTGTAAGCGGTGCCACAGTAGTGCTACAAATGGTCCTGTAATGTATCAGAAAACAGGTTGAGCACAGTCCGGAGGAACAAGCCAGTAATCAGCTTTCCTCCATGGCCTGTGGTTCAGAACCTGCCTCCAGGTTCTTCCTTACATACTTACCTTGGACCCCCTCTCTGTGTTGAACTGTGACCAGAGAGATGTAAGCCAAATAAACCTTTTCTACCAAGTTGGTATTGGTCAGAGTATTTTAACACAGCAATTGAAGGCAAACTACAACATTTGAACATACTGATTTTTTTGTTGTTTGTGTGTCTGATGTAAAATTCTACTCTACCTTTGTTTAGCTGAAGTTTGGTTCTGTTTATATTGTTGCTATAGCATGGTTGTTTTTGCTCAGATATGAATAGTTAATTGGTATGGGGTCAATGTAGTTAGGGTCTAACAAGCTAGGCATCATAGACCCAGGCCCTGAAGCTGGATAATGCAACTAGTGTGGGTGCATTGTTTCAGGTCTCAGTGGGTAGGGTCTGGGTTAGGAAGTTAGTGCAGAGGTCTGAGGCAGGAAGAGCAGGAGTGACCCTAGGTCCAAGTCTGGAAGAAGAACAGCATTCCAAGGGAGAACGGAGCTTGTCAGGGTACAGGGGAATTAAACCATGGTGGGTAGGGTCTTATGTGACTGGGTAGTATTCAGGTCTCCAGCAAGTAGATCAGGAGGGGAGATCAAGGACAAGGCAGTAATGGCAACAGCTTTGGGAGAGTCTAACAAACTAGGCAGAGTAGGTGTTGGCCCTGAAGCTAGAGAATGCAGTGAGTTTTGATACAGGGGATCAGGATGTAGTGCTAAACACAAGTTTTATAGGATAGACTTCTGAAATAATAAAATCCCTTCCTTCACACCTTCTGTTTAAATGGAAGTGATTTTCTATTGAATTTAAGTATTGAGAATATGAGAATGCAAATTAAAACAGGCAATCTCAGCAGATTCTATTTTTTCGACTTATGTTTCAATAAGGTAATTTTTCTTTTCTGGACTCCAGAATCAGATTTATCAGAATGAAGAAAGGTAACAGCAAGAAATTGCCTTCTGTAAAAATTTGTCTTTTGAGATACAATGAATTTATAACTCCAGACCAATGTCTGCCTGCCACACAGGTCACTTCTCAGGGTTCCTAGACACTGGATCAACATTTGATTGCTTTTTCCTACAAACATGGTCTTTTCTTTTCTCTCAGTCATCCTTTTCATTATAGCAAGTGACAAGAAGGGTCAATAATTAGTCTGCCTTAAATATCAAGATAGAGGACACCAGCAGCATCTTTCCAGCATCTTACATGAATGCTCTAGCTCTTCAGCTGTATCCTTACCTGTGACATTTGAATACTTCAGCAGAGCAGGAGAACATATCTCAGTATTGTTTTGTATTTCTATCCCAACAACAAACAGATCAGATGCAGTGGTTGTCAAATATCATACGTAAATTCCAACTGTTAATTCTAGTTTCCTAAGAATGATTTTAGGTAATTTTTGAAACTGTGTGATAGCATATTTCATTATAAAGAATCGATATTACCTCACAATACATTAAGTAGGCAATATGGAAAATGGGAGGTTGAGAACTAGGAGAAAGTAGACTAGCACTCCAAAGACTGCATCAATGGATCAAAATTGTATGTCTCACACATTTTTATCTTTTTTGTTCCAAATTTATATTCATGAGAGTCATTGTACCTAAGTATACATGCAGGATATTTCCAAAAAGACATTAACAGAAACATATTATAATCTTTCTTTCTTTTGTCTTATTCAAAACTCATAAGAAGGAGTGGATATAGGTATTATCTTGGTCTAGGAGGATTCATTCATAAAAATGAAGGCCTATATGCTGACTATAGTGAAGAAAATTAGAAGACATTTGATTCTAATACTTTGAGGATGTTCTGTTCTACAAATACTGTCTTTACTAAGACAATTGTACTTGAGGTAAATAAACCCATAATTCTTTTCAGGAGTTCATAACTAGATTTTCTTATTTTAAAAGATATACAAATATAATGACTAGAAATGGGGACATCATACTACATGGTATAAACCTCTGTGAAGAGTTTTTTCTTTACTTTGTCAAAAGTTACATGAGCCCAATAATGCTTCAGACTTATGATAATGAAGCTGAAATTGTTTAAAGGATAAAATATTTCACTACTAAAATGAATCAAAAGAGAAGGGAAGCTAACGCTATTTTGTAGTCCAGATTGGAGGCAACTAGTAACTCAGTCTGGGAATGTTGCTCAGGAGTGAATAGAGTATACAAACAAAAGAAATGCTTAAACAAGAAGACAGGGTGTTTGCACAGTGACTGCCCAAACAGGATAAAGAAGAGTACTGGAATAAATGAGTCACCAAAGCTAAAGTGTAAAGCTGAAGAGATGAAATGGAATTGAGAGCTTGCTCTGTTGGTTTTAATAAGTAAATATAGTAAAATTACTACTATTGACAGCTATTTTGAAAATAAGGAATCTTTGTATATTTATCAGGTAATATGTGCATTCACTTTAAAAAATTTATGTGTTCACCAAAAGGTAAACACATACTTATGATTTTGTTTATAAATGCCAGATCTGGGAATATTTCACATAAAAAATAAAAGATTTCAGTGAAGAAACATGGAAAAAATGTATTTTGATGGATAGGTTAGAGGAGTCACAGGAAGAAGTAACACAAATGCTGAACGTGTGAATTTCCCTAAAAAGCATGAAAAACTGATACGCATTCTACCACAAGTGGAGGACGCACTGAAACAACACAGATGAACCTGCAAGACATTAAGCTATGTGAATGAATTCAGAAATAAAAGGACATAAATATTGTGAGAAACCTCAGAAGATTCATTTACAATAGGCAAATATATAGAGACAGAAATAAAACTAACAGTTACTATTAATGACAAGGAAGAAAAGGGTGTGATCATGTCCAGATGGTTCACAGTAAAATTCTACAGGACATTCAAAGATCTACAACAAATACCTCTTAAAATAATCAAAAACGTTGAAACAGGGAGAATTCCAAAACTTCTTCTATGAAGCCAGTATCACTCTAATACCAAAATCAAGTAAAAACCCAGCAAAACATAAAACAAAAAACTATAGGCCCATATCCTTAATGAACATAGATGGAAAGAGTCTTAACAAAATACTCACAAACCACATACAGAGACACATAAAAATGTACATCAACCATTATCAAATAGGCTTTATTCCAGAAATGCAGTGATGGTTCAATATATGCAAGTAAATAAACATAATAAAATATAATATGACGTAAATACCAAAATCAAATGGTCATTTCCATAAATGCAGAAAATGCCTTTGACAAAATCTAACATGCATTTATATTAAAATCTCTATAAGCAAAGGGACTGGAGGGAACATATCTCAACATAGTTAAATTTATAGGCAACAAACCCACAGTCAACATCATTCTAAATGGAGAAAAACTGGAAGAATTCTTATTTAAATCAGGAATCAGACAAGGCTGTCCTCTATCTCCACTCCTTTGCAACAGAGTACTTGAAACTCTTAGGAGAGCCATAAAACAAGTGAAGGAAATTAAAGGGGTTCTAATTTAAAAAGAAGTAGTAAAATTATCCTTATTTGCATATGATATGATGTTATACATAAGAGATCCCCTAAAATTCCACCAGAAATTTGCAAGTTACAAAACCATTATCCTGTCTACATAACAATGTCAAACAATCAGAAAAAGCATTCAAGGGAACCCTCATATCCACAGTAGCCTCAAAAATATTTAAGAATAAGCCTAAGCAAAGACATTAAAGAACTCTGAAATAGAAACTCAAATCCTTAAAGAAAGAAATAAAGGAAGACACCAGGAGATAGAAGTACCAACCATGCTCATAATTTGGAAGAACTGATATTTTGAAAATGCCCATCTTACCAAAAGTTATCTAGAGATTTAATGCAATGTCAATCAAAAAATAACCTGTGACATTATTCACAGATTGAGAAAAAACCACCCTAAAATTCATATGGAATCATAAAAGACTCTGTCTATCCAAAGTACTCTTGGGCAAAAGAACAATGCTGGGTTGGTTCATGTACCATATCTTAGAATATATTACAGAGCTACAGTCATGGAAACAGCATGGTAATGGCACAAAACCAGACATGTACATCAGTGAAATACAATCAGTACATGTAATTTCAGTCCCCTGATCTTTGACAAAGTTGGCAAGATTACACAAGGAGTAAAGACAGCACCTTCAACAAATGGTGCAGGCAAATCTGGATCTCCATCTGTAGAAGAATGAAACTAAACCCTTATCTTTCACACCCTGAAATAAGTGAGCCCCAAATGGATCAAAGACCTCAATATAAAAACCTGAAACTCTGAAAATGCTAGAAAAAAAGATAGGCATTACCCTACAAGATATAGGTCTATGAAAGGACTCCTTAAATCGGATATCAGTTGCTCAGGCATTAAGGTCAATAATCAACATGTGAGATCTCATTAATCTACAAAGCTTCCAGCAAAAGAAACAATCAAGGAAATGAAGAGGAAACCCACCAAATGGGAGAAAATTTTTACATGCTACACACCTGGCAGAGAATTAATATCCAGAATATACAAAAACTAAAAAAACAAGAAACAAGATATAAATGACCCAATAAAAAGATGAGCTGAACGAAGAGCTCTCAAATGAAGAAGCAAAAATGGCTAAGAAACACATTTTAAAGTGCTTAACAGTTCTTCTAGTGGTAGGCACAGGCCCACCCTTAATCTTAGGCCCTCAGATCTCTAAACTACCCTCTTGTCTCTGGTTGGCTGTGAGCTATCCAAACCAGGCCATGCATGTCCCCCTACATTGGTACCATCTGAAGGCCCTCCCACTGATGCAGGGCTAAGCTTCTGTGCCCTTTTAGAGGGGACCACACATTTGCAGACTTAATGAGAAAACCTGAGCTCAGTCTCTGCCTAACAATTTTCCCAAAAGGTTCTACACTTGCTGGCTAGAGGGACCCAGATCTTAAGAGAGAGTTTGAGAGCATCTGATCTCATATAACGTGTGCCTCTGAGGGAACTGCAGAGCATCTGGTCTAGAACTGTCTAGTCCCTCCAATATAAAATCAAAAGAGAGAACCTGAAACCTTGACCAACCAGTTTTTCATACCCAATAAGAAAACAACCAAGTCATATCAAGTATACAAACAAAATCAGACCTCAACAAAACAAAGAAAGGCTTGAGTCTCACATCAGAATCACAAACAATAAAAGAACTCCATATGCCAAGATCAAAACAAAACAAAAATAACATGAAAAACCAAAATAGTATGTACTCACCAAACATTTCCAGTCCTATAAAAGAGTTCTATACAAAGAACCCCATAGAGATTACCCACGACACAGAGCTTAAAGGAACAATCGTACACATGATCAAATAATTTAATGAATTTAAAGAACACACAAAAAAAAAACAAATCAAAAAACTAAAAGAAGATAGGAATAAATTCCTGACTCAATTCACAAAAGAGGTAGAAAGTCTTAAAGAAAAATCAGGATGAAATGAAGGAAGTGAAAAACTCAATAAGCCAACTTGAAACAAATGGAGAAAGCCTCACCAATATAATGAATGAAATGAAAACAGAATGTTAAGACTGAATGATAAAGAATTGGGGCACTCTAGCAAAAAATATGAAAAAAAATTTAAACACAGGAATGGAAACGTGGGACACCATGAAAAGATCAAATTTATGCATCAAAGACATAGAGGAAGGAGAAGAATCTCGGGATAATGGTGACCGGATCTTCAACCAGATTGTAGAAGAAAATTTCCCAAAATTCAAATGCATTCCCATACAAACAGGAAGCAAGCACATAGAATACCAAATAGACAGGACCAGAAAAGAAACTCCCCAATGCATATTATAGTAAAACCATTAAGTGAACAGAACCAAGGATACTAAAAGCTACAAAAGAACGTCATATATAATGGAAAACCCATCAGAATTACAGCTGACTTTTCAGTGCACACTATGAAAGCCAGAAGAGGGTGGACTAAAGTATTCCCAGTTCCAAATGACATAGATGCCAACCTAGACTACTTTACCCAGCAAAAATGTTTTTATAGTTGAAGGAGAAAGAAAAATCTTTCACAGCATGAATAGGCTGAAAGAATTCATATCCAGAAGACCAGCCTTTCAGGTGCAGATGGAGTCACAGTGTAATTTTATGAGACATTAAAGAAGCTCTATATCCAATACTATGTAAATTATTCAAAAAATAGGAACAGAGAGAACTTCAGCATCACATTAATTCCAAAATCAGGAAAAGCCACAGTAAAAAAGAAAAATATAGACCCATACCCATAATGAACATAGTGCCAAAAATTTCCAACAAAATATTTGACAGACACACATCAAAAAGATCATCCACCATGATCAAGTTGGCTTTATTCCAGAGATGCAGAGGTAATTCAATATGCATAAGTCAATAAATCTTGTAAAGCACATGAATGGATTCAAAGACTTACATGGTCATCTGAATAGATACTGTAAAGCCTTGACAAAATTCAACATGCATTTATGTTTAAAGTTCTAGAGGGAATTGAACTGGAGTGAACATACCTCAACATAGTTAAAGCTATATACAAAAAAACCATAGCTAACATCATTCTTAATGGATAAAAACCAGAAGAATTCCCATTAAAATCAGGAACAAGACAAGACTGTCCACTATCTCCACTCATTTTTCATATAGTGCTTGAAACTCTTGCTAGAGTAATAAGACAAGAGTCAAAGGAGTACTCATTGGAAAAGGAGAAGTCAAATCATCACTTTTTTGTAGATGACATGATATTATACATAACAGATCCTGAAAATTCCATCAAAAACCTCCCAGAATGTAATAATAATTTCATTAAAATGACAGGTTACAAGATTAATCTACAAAAATAAGTAGCCTTTCTATATACCAATAATAATCAATTGAAGAAAGAGTGCAAGGAAATTCTCCCATTCTCAATAGCCTCAAAAAATATCTCAGAATAAACCTTGCCAAAGACATTAAAGATCTACAATGAAAATTTTAGATCTTGAGATTGATGAATACACCAGAAGAATTAATATTGTGAAAATGATCATCCTACAAAAAGCAAAATGTAGATTTAATGCAATCCCAATCAAAATCCCCATGACATTTTTTACAGAATTTGAAATAAAATGCTAAAATTCATATGAAAGCCCCAAAGACCCTGAATACACAAAGCAATGCTGAACACAAAGAGAAATTCATGGGGGATTGCTTTACCAGATTTCAAAATATATTACAGAGCTATAGTCATGAAACCAGCATGGTACTGTACTGGGACAAATTAGACCCATAGACCAATGGAATATATAAGTGAAGATTCAAACATAAGTACATGCAATTTCAACCACCTGATATTTGACAAAGGGGTCAATACTCATCTTCTGCCAATGGTGGTGGAAAACTGGATCTCTGACTATGGAAGAATGAAACTAGATCCTTATCTTTCACCTTGTATAAAAGTCAGCTCCAAAGGGATCAATGGGAAACCTCAAACTCTGAACTGTTAGAAGAAAATTTTGGCAGTAACCTATAAGATATATGCATAGAAAAGGACTCTAAATCAGACAGCAGTTGCTCAGAAACTGCAATCAATAATCAACAATTGGCACCTATTTAACCAAAAAGCCTCTGTACAGCAAAAGAAACAACCAAGGAAGTGAAGAGAAAACCCAGAGAATGGGAGAAAATCTTTACCAGTGACACATGTGAAAGAGGTCTAAGAGCAGAGAGGTCTCAAAAGAAGAAATGAAGATGGCTGAGAAACATTTTAAAAGTTTTCAACATCATTAATAATTAGTGAAATGCAAACTAAAAACACTTTAAAATTTAATATGATCCCAGTCAGATTGGCTAATTTCAAGAGAACAAATATTACCAAATTCTAGAGAGGATGTGAGGAAATAGAAATGCTCATCCATTGCTGGGGGCAATTGTAAACCCATGCAACCCCAGTGGAAGACAGTGTGGAGAACTCTTAAAAAACCAAGAATGACTACCATTTGACCCAGTTATACCACTTCTTGGCTTATACATAAAGGGCTCATACTATTGCAGAGATACTTTTAAATCCATGTTTTTTGATGTTCTTTTCATAATAGCAAAGGGAAGGAAGCATCTAAGTGTTCTTCAACAGATGAATGAATACGAAAATGTGGTACATTTACACAAACTGAGTTCTACTCAGACATAAATAAAGATGAAATCATGACATCTGAAGGCAAATGGATGGAACTAGAAACTGTTATGCTAAGTGAAGTAACACAGAATCAGAAAAGCAAACAATGTATGTTCTATCATTTGTGGATCCTAGCACCAAACCATTATATGTGAGTATCTATCCTGATATTACTGTAGAAAACAGGAAAAGGGAAAAGAACCAGGGAGATAAAGGAAAAGAAGGAGCCAAAGAGAGAAGAATAGTAAGAGACTGGTGTTTCTAAGGGAGAAATAGTTAAAAAGGGGTATTTAAATGGAAGTGGGGAGGAAAGGTTATACAGGGCACTGTGGGGATAAAGGGGGAAAAAGGAACTGAAGAGAGGTGGGGCCACAGGAGACTGGTATTATCAAGGGAGAAAAGGGGAAGATGGGGATACTTTAAATGGGTAAGGCAAGGAAGGAAGAGAGACAGAGAGAGAAAGAGAGAGGGAAAGAGAATGCCTAGTTAGTGTAAAACACCAGAGAGAATCATATTAATCTAACAACCCAATGACACATTACACATACAATATCTCTACATGAGCCATGTGCATAGCTGAAGGCTACATAACAAGAAGCAGTGTCAGAAAGGAGAAACATTCCTTTGAGCTTGTTGGACAGTGTGGTCCAAGATACTCCCCAAATTACAGTCTATTGCTACTACCCTTGATTGCCTCCCAGAACTTCAAAATAAGACCCTATTGCTGAAAACAGGACATACTTTGAAGAGTGGAGTTGGAACTGACATAGAAGCCACTTCCCTGAAGGCTGGCACTCATATCTCTGAAGAGCACTATCCAAGTAGCCAAAGGAGGACATCAATTGATGGCCCAGAATTAGTTTCATGAACAAATAACCACATTGATGACTGGCACAGCATTGAACACTGGTGTAGTAGTGGTACTTTTATCTTGGGGACAATCAACAGCTACCTAATTGGTCTTATAGCACACTCAATGGGAGGAAACTCATGTGTGGTGCTGTAATCATAGCCATGTACACATGCCTTAAGAAGTCAAAGATCTTAGAGATATCCCCAAGGCTGTTACATTCTTAGCTTAATGTAACTTCTTATTAAATACAAAATATGTATCCTTATATTTATAGTCAAGTATCCCAGTCAGCACTCATAAAAGAAGTTTCTTTTGTATCAGACGGAAACTAATACAGAGTACCACAGCTGGTCAAACACAGACATTATCTGTGAATTGTCTGTGCCTAAGTGGCACATCTACAATGCAGCCTCTATACCTACGGCTCATGCAATATAGAACACAGGGTAATGAATTCACAATCAATATATCAACTCTCTTTAATGAAGCTCCCTCATTCAACAAAGGGCCAGTAACACAAAAGGTCAAAAATCGCTAAATCATGGAGATTAGCAAGCTGCAGAGTGTGCATCCGTGGACAGGAATCTGATATTAAGTTTCACTCACCCAAGGCTCTGGGAAAATTGTGAAATAGGTGGTGGAAAGATTGAAAGAGGCAGTGAGGCTGTGCATGATCTTATGGAAATAGAATGCTACAACTCCTGGGACCCTTCTAAATATGAACCTACAGCAATGGTTTCAGCATGCTCAAGACTCATGCAAACTCAAGCAGACAAAAACCCAGCATGGGACTGGGGAAATGGATAATAACCCCAACATTTGCTTAAGAAGTTCTAACAACTGATTACTGTTGGGTGAGGATGAGTTAGTTTTCTATATTTTATACAGAGTCCCGATACAGACATTGGGAATTTGATGAAAGATTCAATCCAAGAAAGGAACTATGGGAAACTGAGTCCCTTCTGGGAGAGGGACAATGAGTATTTAAACACTCTGTTCACTATAATCAATTTCATACACAATACAATTCCAGTCATAAAGTTATCCAAATCAAGAAAAGTCTAATAATAGTTATTTTATACAGTTATATCCAATTATACTAATGCATGAAAATGTATGAAGTGACTTATCTGTATACTAAAGGTAACTTCTGTATGTGTGAGAGGATTGTAAGAACAAGGCATGGCTAAAACTGCATAAAGTGTGTCATCTACACTTACCTGTGGTTTTAACATAATTATTTAGAATACAGTTGGTAATTATAATGCTTCAGGAAAATGACAGCAGTAGATTTTTCTGTAGAGCTTATAACCTTTCCAATTACAGGTATTTAGCTATGTTTCCAGTACCAGGCATGAGTATCCCCTTATTTAGCAGGCCTTAATCAACAACCCACAGGGCCTGGAGAAAGGATGCTTTGATTATAAGCGCTGGTTGCTCTTCCAGAGAACCTGGTTTTACTTTACAACACCCACATGGTGGTTAACAACCATATGAAACTTTGGTGCCTGGGGATCCAACACCCTCTTCTGGTCTCCATGGCATTGCACAACATGGGTAGATTTAAATCCTATTCATATAATCTTAAAATAAATTGATAAATAAATATTTACATTTTATTTCTTTATTTTGGATTGATGGAGGGCTTATTGAAATTTTTATTGTAGTTTTGCAAATTTCATACTTCTTGATCATATTTTGATCCCTTCCCCTACCTGCACCCATCTAATAGGCCACCAACCAGATTTCAATGAATGCATTCTGTCATAAATGTTGAGGTGTATTGAGCAATGTGTATGTCCTCAAATATCCTTTGAAGAGAGTCCATTCACTGGAGCCTGGTTAACCACAGAAAAATTACACATTCTCTCTCTCTCTTTCTCTCTCTCTCTCTCTCTCTCTTTCCTCTCTCTCTCTCTTATATATGCACACATATGTATGTGTGTATGTGTGTGTGTGCATATGTATGTATATCTGTAAGCTTTTTAGCAAAAAAAATTTAGGTGGGAGACAATCTTTGCCAGCAATATGTTCAATAGGAGATTTAAAACTTACATCAAGATAGTACCAAGAACAACAACAAAAAAAAACCCAAAATTCAAAAAATCCAATTCCCATTAATAAAAATCTGCACATATGAATATAGAATTCAAAAATTAAAAATGACTTTAAAATATCTTAAAAAGTGTTCAATCAAAAGAACTACATAAGCATCAGCTAGAGAAAATCAGAGCATGGAGGGCAGCGAGACTTGGACTTAATTGAGGACCTACTGGCAATACATAGTTACTGGGACAGGGAGAATCAGATCTCTTTAGACAGAATTGGGCTGATGCATAGACCATGCCTCAGGGATAGGACACACACCCATGAGTATACTAAGAATATGTTATATTCCATATCTCATTGAGAAATAGAGAACATGGACAGAGGGGTGGTTGGGGTGGATGTGAGAGGAGATAGGATAGGGAGTCTGAAGAAGAACAAATTTCATTGTATGAAATTCTCAAAGAATCAATAAAATCAGTAGAAAGGCTTAAAATGCTCCAGTAGATGAATTCAACTCATTGGTATCTAGGTACAAAATTTGACTCAATGCGCCTTAACATATAGGACAAAATTCATGAAGTTCTGTGAGCAAGATATCTGGGGGTGGTCATTTGATTAAGGGAGGGCATTTGATTAAGAAGTATGAAATTTGAAAAAAAATCATGGCAGATGTTTATAAATAATGTGTATTGATGTGACAAATAGTTTTACGTGCTTATGCAGGGGTCCAAACAACATAAGAAAAATTATCCATAAATAGAGGAGTAATTTATTAGGTGGTATATGGTCTAGTCTTAATAGAAACCTTACACAATTTAGCAGCTTAGCATTTAGAATATTTGGAAAAAGAAATCATATGATCTTTCTATATATTTGATTATTACATAATTAAAATAACATAATTATATATGATGCTTTAAAACTTGTGTTGTAATGAAATCCAAATCAAAATATATAACATTGCTTTTTACATGTAATGAAAACTCTGTTTTATTATTTTAATGGATGTTGTTATATATAATCAATAGAAGGTGCAGTTAATATTTTGCCACTATCTGGTGTTTACCCTGTGGGTTATATAACACTGTTATATGTGAATACCAGATAATTGATTCTCTGTGTGATTTTTCTTAATTTTAGTCTTTGATTCACACAGTTATTGTAGCCATTTTATCTGAACTAATTTTTAATTCATAGTATACACAAACATATACTTTCATAGTATTTTTCTATGACTTCTGGTAGTGTGTTATTTGACTTTAATATTTAAATATTTAAAGTGTATTAAGATGTGTGGCTGTGATTCATATTGCTTCATTGTTTTCTCTGACTAATAAAGGTAATTAAATATAGAGGACTAGGATATTCACTAAGATGATGACAAATAAATCATGAAGAAATATCCTAAACAAAAGATACTAAAATTGCAGCATAGAAACAAATGAAGCTTGAAAGGTCAGGCAAAGCAGCATTTCAAAAAGATCAAAGTCCTCAGTTACTGAATCCAATTGTATCGTAAGGGCTAAAACACCAGACAATTCAAAATCAACTTTCAAATGGTATCTAACACCTCAGAGAGGAAACAAGGAAGCAGATAAAGGAAGAAAAGAGATCTCTTTGAGATCTGGAGTGGAGGTCAACAATGTGGATTAAAAACTCAAAAGTCAACTGAGACTTTTAAGAACACACACAAAAATAATCTAGATCACACAGAAGAGAAAAACGCAAGGGATAGAAGGAAAGACCCAGGAAATATTACTTTCAGACACATGCAAATTAAAATAAATAAGCATTTCCACCACTTCTAAGAACAGTACACACTATCAGCAGATCAAACTTAAGAATCCATGAGGTACAAGAACGAGCTTAGATAGAAATTTAGCAAAGGGGCTGGAGAGATGGCTGAATGGTTGAGGAGCATATGAGTTGAGGTTGAGACCAAAATCAGTTAGATCACCCAATGTCCACTGGACTCCAAAGGCACCTTCATTGAGAGTCACATCCTCTGACATAGACACACAAATGTACATGAATAAAATGAAATAAAAAACTGTAGCTAGGGATTTCTACCAAATACTACAGCACAAAATATCCAAAATCAAGGAGGAAAAAAACTCATACTCTGCTTGCAAGGTTTTTTTTTATACCACCCTAGACATGATCAGACCAAAATATCTCCATGATACATTACCATCAAATGCCAAGAGCACAAAATAAGAACTATTGATAAAAATGGCAAGAAAAAAAACCCCAAATCATTTAGAAATGCAATCCATCAGAAAAGTGCGGAAACTTATATCAAGCCCTAATAACTTCATTCCAGTCAAGACCACTCTCTCTCTACAAAGATATTTCTCTCATACATGAAGATGTAAATGCATTTTAGGATAAGTGCAAACTAAAGCAACTGGCATACATGGAACCAGAATGGAGACAAAACTTAGAGGAATTGCTCATAATTAGAAGAAGAAAAGACAGTATCAATGACAAGATCAAAGGTAATAATAAATCTCATCTAAGGAAAATCCTGTGAAAGCACCTTATGAGCAGATGCAAACCAGGAAAGAATCTTATGTCCAACACAATAACCAGGAATCCTGTACTTTGACCAGGGGACAAATGAAAGAACAAACAACAAGAACATAACCCACAACATTATAGAAATCAGCAAATGCTTCTCAGTAGTGAAACCTATGTTACTATGTCACTCAAGTCAAAACATGCAGAGTAGCTGATATAACTATTAGGAGTCCATAAGAAACACATCTTATCAGCAAAGACACAGAACCAGGGTGAAAATAAATGAATACAATTAAAAGCCAAATAAATGAAGCAAATACAGGCAGAATTTATTTTAATTGTATTTTGTGCTGTAGACTTCAAAGTAAAAGGAGATGAAGCCCTGAATAAATATGAGCTACTACCTATTACTAGAGGAACTAAGACATCAGGAACGTAGAACAAATGAAAATACACATATATACACAGTGCTGGAAGCACTGTAAGTAGATGTACAGACACATGTAGATATAACAAAAGTGGGTGACATGAGTTCCACATTCCTGTAAAAAGATCATTCATCAAGATAAGAAAATCAAAAAGGGAACTTCAGAATTAAATTTCCCCACTGAGCTAATGAACTTGGCAGCCATCTTCACAGTATCCCAAGCAACATCTCCAAGATATCAATTCTTCTCACCCTCTGTGGGGCTATTCTGTAATGTATAATATTGCAGCCATCAGTAAGTCTTACATAAATAAGCAAAATATTTCACTGCATAATGTCATAAAATAGTGAGAATAAAACAGGATCACACAGGGACTACACAAATACACAGAGACTGAATGTTATGCTCTTGTATGAGCAATGTGTTTTAGAAGAAATCATGGAGGAAACTAAAATTCCCTCATTCAGAAGAAACTATGAACTCAATCTATCAGAACCCTTAGAGTGCAGTGTGTGCAATATCAAGAGAAAGGATTGTGGCTACATGGGCTTGCAATTTATCTACCAGAGAGATCTTTAATAAATAACTACACGAAGCATTTCAAGGTTTAGAAAATCAAAAGCAATGCAAACCCTAAAAAAGTGGGATGGAAAGGTGATATGTGACAGACAAGAAATTATGGAAATGGGGACTGAGAAGGAAATTCAAAGAATAATTGAAAGAGTTGGTCCTTGTAAATCTAAACATTTACTGATAATTACTTAGCCAAAATGTACAAAACCAAGTGAAAAAGTCACAAGTTAATAATGTTAGTGGTGAAAAATGGGCCATTACATTAGCTAACAATAACTTGTATAAGACCCTGGGGAATCATCTAAAAATACATAAAATATGTATCTAAAAGTAGATACATAATAAAACACATATATGCTCTCAGATTTCAATCATGACAATTTGAACAACATGAACAGGTCTACAAAGAACAATGGTAGTAAAGCAGTTGTAAGACATCTCACAACTGGGTTGGAGAGATGGCTCAGCCTCTAAAAACACTGGCTGCTCTTGCAAAAACCCAAGTTCCAATCTCATCACCAAAATTGCTGATTGCAATCTTCCATAACTCCAGTTGAGACTATCAGAGCCCTCTTCTCTCTCTGCAGGCACAGCATGACACAGATGTGCTAACAAACACGAAGGCATAACTTGCATACACTTAAAATAGGTAAGTAATAAATAAATAACCAAATTTCACAAATAAAAAAGCCCATTAGAAGTTGCAGAGCAATTTCCACCAAGAAGATTATTTGTGCAGCACACATTGGACTTAAGAAAAGGGAAGCACATTATTCTTTACAGAAAACTACTGGCTTGCTTTATTAAAAATAAATTGATACAATTTTTGAGTTTTTGAAGCAATGAGTCCAACAGGAAATGATCACTTACACACTGTGTTGTAGATAATATGAATCCTCAAGTCTTGGGGGTCATAAAAGTTCCAAAGACTAAAAATCCAATATTTTCTGATCTTCTCATTGTGAAAATAGTGGTAAAATCATTAACTAGGTTCATGTTTGTTTTGAAAGTCACTGTCTAAGGCTGTTATTGAACTACACACTCAGAAAATGCTGATACATACAACTGAACTAAAAGTCTTCATAGAGGGAAATAAAGAATGCAATTGATGTGAGTTCAAACCTTCGTTTTATATCCTGCAGTCTCTTTGTCTTTTGTGAAGTAATGAATCTCCAACAAATAATCTCTCATCTCTTAAATGGAAATGATTTTTCTTAGAAAAGAGAGAGGAGAGAAACAGAAGAGATGTGGATATAAAAATTCTGTGAAAATTCACTGAATCCCTGTAAACATGACAATTATAATGCTATGTGGTGTCCTTACAAGAAAACTGTAAATACTAGGATAGTATTTACCCTTTGTTAATATTTACAAAGTATTTATACTTTGTAAGGTATTCCACTTTCTCAGTTTAGAACATGCTTCTTCAGCCCCACTCAATTATCTGATGGTGTCTCTATTCTCAGTTATGAGCCAGTTTCAAGTCTAAAGCAAAGAGGATAGAATCTAATCCTTTCTGTAAAGAAGCTGTGGTGAAGCCACAGTGAAGAACTGTGGTCATGAGAAACTTATTAAAGTCTAAGTTCTTCATCTATGAGTTCTGTGACTCTGATAGGTCTCCTATTTGCTCTTTAACCTTTAGAAATAAATAATGAGCCCAATCTTCAATGACTTTGTTACACAGTGGTGAAAGAGATTACCTTTTCTTTAGCTAAGACCTTAATTGAGTGAGTGATACTGGATCAGAATTTATCATTAATCATATAGGTCAAGGGGTATATTAAAGAATGTGGAAGGCTCTCAATTGATCAAATATGTCCAAGTGTTTAAAATACTAAAAGAACATTTTAAATACACAGTTAAGTCTGGGTATGGTGATGCAGGTCTGTATAACTATTCCTCAGTGAAATCAGCAGAATTGTGAGTTTGAGGATAATCTGAGCAATAGCGTGAGACTGTGTTTCAAAATGAATAACAATTCATAGAACCAAAAGAGTCCATAAATAGCCTGGTTACTAATTTCAGATGTACGGTTGTAATGAATACCATCATTAACTCAAATAATTCAAAGATATCTGCACATTGGAACCATCAGTGTTTATTTGTTTAATTTACAGTATTTTGTCACCATAAATACAATTAAGCGAAGCAGATATATATCTAGGAATGGATATGAGTATAGAACATCTTACTCTTATTGTTATCAATAGAGCAAAGTCCATTTAGAAGAGAAATTAAAGAGTGTCTAGTTGATTACCCAATGATGCATCAATAAAGAACCTGCTGATTCAGCAGATAGTATTAATAAAAGCTTTTGACTGCACTCTCACAGTCATATCTATAAAAATAGAAAGCTCCAATGGACCTTGTTGTAGTCCTGGTGTTGTGTTTCTCCTTCCTGCTTCTCCTCTCCTTCTGGAGACAGAGCTCCAGGAGAGGCAAGCTTCCCCCTGGCCCCACTCCCCTCCCAATTATTGGCAATTTCTTCCAAATAGAAGTGAAGGACATCCGCCAATCCTTAGCAAATGTAAGTATGCTTTACACTCTTCCAGTACTTTGCAAAGAAAGATGAAGAACGATTCCTTGAAATGAAAATATAGTACCTGAAACAGCACTATAATAAAAGGTCACAAAGATAAAATTTCCTGTAACATTTTATTTTTCTTCTGCTTCTCCAGTTTCTACATTTAAAAATTGAGGGTTGAACAATGTACTTTGAGTGGATGAAATCGGGGTCTGTTTTATATAAAAGAGTAAAACAGGAAAAATATGGTGTGTGCTTTTTTCTGTCATTATTTAATAGCCATTTTCCATCATTTCAAGCAGAAGGTCAGGTAGCATTTTAGATATGGATTTTGTTACATTAGTTATTGATGATGAACTTCTCTGAAGAAATAATTGATGACTGGTTTCATGAAAATATCCATGGACTTAGGGTAAGAAAGATATGAAGAAAACAGAGTCATTATATTTGGTGATAAACAAAACTACTTTTAATTTGTATACCACCTTTATGCTTTAGGGTGAGAAACTGTTTACTCAAGATGTTGCGTGCTATGTGCAGTTTCTTTGGTGTCTACTCTTATTGATAACAGTAGAAATACATTGCAAACTAGACTGCACCGTAGAATCATTTGCTCTGACTTACAATGTGTGGGGTCTGAGTGTGGCGGTGCATGCTTTTAATCTCATCACTTGGGAAACAGAAGCAATTGAATGTTTGAGTTCAAGATGAATTTAGACTACACAACTAAGTCCAGGTCAGTCATGGACAAGGAGTGAGACTCTATCTCTAAAATAAGAAAATAAACCTTTATATCTGTAATATTCATCAAAGGACATAAATTCTGCAGAGGAAAAGGGGTACAAAAGATTGTCAAGCAGTGACCTGGGCATTTAATTCTACTTTAGTATTAAATGAATGGGGAAAGTAATGATAAAATGTTTAGTATCAAATAATGAATGAGCAAATTACCAATTTGAATCCTCCCTATTTAGCTATATTTCATGAAAAAGGATTGGGAATTTTCTGATCATAGTTTTTTGCCTATGAAACACGGTAAACACATGTGCCGAACGTTTTCATATGATGATTCATTGTAATGCGTAAAGACCACCTATCTCATTGCATGGCATATTTTAGTCCATTGATAAGTGACAATGATCATTAACTAATGAATAAACAAGAACTATTTACTCTGGGTATATCCGAATGAAAGCACTGAATGACAAATATTATATCAATTTGGATGAAATTCATGGTTTTCTTAGTGTTAACCTTTTTTTTCCTATTTTTAGCTATCAAAAGCCTATGGCCCTGTGTTCACTTTGTATTTGGGCAGGCAGCCCATTGTGGTGCTTCATGGTTATGAGGTAATAAAAGAAGCTCTCATTGACCATGCAGAAGAGTTTGCTGGAAGAGGAACAATCCCTCTGATTGAGAGAATGAGTAAGGGCCTTGGTAAGTGTGTGTCTTTGGCAGCATTCACAGCGAGCGTGATGGAAAGAGAAACCAGACACAGGACTTGGTCATAGGTTTGCCATCCGTATGGTTTGTACTGCTCAGTTCCCTCTTCCTCCTCCTCTGGGAAATGTTCTCTAGCTTCTTTTCATATTTTTTTTAGGGATCATTTTTAGCAATGGAAAGATATGGAAAGATACAAGGCGCTTCTCCCTCATGACCCTGCGGAACTTGGGGATGGGGAAAAGAAGCATTGAGGACCGTGTTCAAGAGGAAGCCAAGTGCCTTGTGGAAGAACTCAGAAAAACTAATGGTGGGTCCAGCTTTAAGTCCTGACATGTGCATCCTGCTTCATGTGTGTGTATATCTTTCATCCTATTCAAAATCAAACATTTTTCTTTCATTTTGAAATCAGTATCAGGAATGTAGGATTCATAATGATTTTCTGATGAATTAATGGGCTCTGGATTCGCCACAGAGGAATGAGGTTTACTTAGAGCTTGTCATTTCACCAGAGAAAAATTGCTGTCACATGGTGGCAGTGACAACACCTACACTCCCAGTGCTTAAACCAGATGATATTTGTATCAATTTTGTTGTATAACACTGATCCTCCCATTCACTGACATGTCCAAAGCCATTCTAGACCCATTTTTACATTGCTATCATTGGTGCAATATATTTTTTTCTTTTACTTAGTTGTGTATAATAAAAGCTTAATCAATTTTATCTCCACAAATTTCATGATTTCCAAATTTTATCATTATTCCTTATATTACAGCATATAGTGTTTTAATTTATATGTTTTAAGTAAACATATATGATACCATAAATCTGTGAAAAACTCAAATGGAAAGTAAATTCACTTAACTAAACCTGCAGTATTTCATAGACTGTTAGTCTGTTCTTTCCCTAAGTGTCTTCCGGCACTGTCTTCAGTCTTGCCAATCCTTTCTCTCCGTGTACACTGAATTTTGTGTTAGGAAACCATTGACTTGTATTTTGATACATCTTCCCACCCATGAAGTACGTGTGATCAGAGAATATGGTTATCTTCTAGATTTCCACATGACTTTCATTTTATAAATGAAGTGAAAAACAAGACAATGAATGGTACAAATGTAAACCAAGAAATTCACAAAGGCTGACCACTCCCTAACATTTGTGAAATACCATTGTCTGACAGCTTATACTTATGTAATATTTAAAATTCCTGCCATACCAGCTGCAAACTGAAGCAGTTTCCCCTTTTTCAAATGTTCACTACTTATTCAGAATACTTTTGTTATAGCGACACTTATTCAAGGTTTACAGATAGAAATTTTCGAGTTCCTTGCATATAAAATACAGATTACTTTATCATAGTTCACTACTGAAAGCATAGATGAGTTGAAGTATTACTTATGATTTATCTTCTTTATCTGTAAAAAGTGTAAGCATGGCAATATGACACATCAATGTCATAAATTCTTTCACCATATTTTGGTGATGATTATGCCCATAAAATATTTCAAAATCTAAAAACTTCACATTGTTTGAATACTACTAAATGTGGGGTTTTATTTGAATGTAATGAATATTTATACCTTTTAAAAATCAGTTTTATTATTACATATTCAATGGATATGGTAAAGTGTTTGTAACACATTTTCATGCAAGTATGTATGTTCTTGGACTATATTCAGCCCCCATCTTCTGCTTTCTACTGTCTTCTTTCTTTCTTTTGTTTTCTTTATTGAAACAAGGTCTCCCAATGGACACAACTGAACTAAAATTTACTATGTATATTAGACTGATATCAGTCACCCAGGGATCTGCTGCCCTTGCCTCCCCAGTGCTGGGACTGAGTGTGTGTGTCATCACACCTGACACTCATCTTCTCCTTTCTTATCCCTCCTCTCCTCTTATTCCCAGGTTTCTATTCCCACATGTATTATATTTTGACAATGATATTCCTGAATAATATTTATCTTTAAGGAGCAAAATGTATTGTTTCAATGTTTAAAAACAATATTTAATTTTATATGTTTGTGGAGTGTCTGCATGTGTGTATACGTCCCACTTGCATGTATGGCATTCACACAGGCCAGAAGAGACCAATTCATGTTTTAAAGGTCATGTGATGTGAACTGCCATTACATGCTGAGAACCATCCTTGGGTGCTCTGCAAGAAAAGAATGTATTTTAAAAGCTGTGTCATCTCCCCATTCCTAAATTCATTGTGTTAAAGAATACATATGAAAAAGGAAGTCTTCATTCTTCACTTTCCTCATGTTCTTTCCCTCAGATGGGATGTACATTTCAAATAGAAAGTTCAATGTATATATTTATCCCAACACATCCACAAGTACTTACTGTATTTGACATTGTATATTCTTCTCACAAGATCTGAAAATACTATGAAATTCATATTTGTTTCTTCTAATACTTGAACTCATCTACAGTTTTGCCATTTGTCTCCCTTTTGGATCAATGCACAGTTCTTTCAATCATTCTTTATAGATAAAGAATTTCCAGGTTGCTACTCTTCTATGTCCATCTTAGTACTACACATTCTACAGATACTGCAGACAGAATCAAGTCTTCTCAGAATATAAGCACTTTAAGGTTTGAAAATGAACAAACAGCTGAAGGTAGAAGAGTATAAGTCACTATCACAGGTGTAACAGTTGTTACTTAACTACCGAAGTTAGAGGCAATTCCAGTTTAAAAGGTCAAAATGATTGCAGATTCTGTGCTTGCTGAATATTTTATTGATATGAAATTTTTAGAAAAGATGTACTAAATTATTTAAAACCCTATTCTTTACCTGTTAAGACATATTAAATGTCTTCTATATTTTAATACTATTTCAAAATTGCTTCCCACCCTTCAGGATCTCCCTGTGATCCAACCTTCATCCTGAACAGTGCTCCCTGCAATGTGATCTGCTCCATTATTTTCCAGAATCGTTTTGATTACTATGATCACAATTTTCTTAATTTGATGGAAAAAATTAATGAGAACGCCAAGATACTGAGCTCCCCCTGGATGCAGGTAAACCAAGATCTCTTCTTCCTAAGAACACAAATATGGTCTTTCCCACAAACTCAAATTCTATCTGAGAGGTGGCTGGCCCCCACAATATTGACTAGATCATGGAAAGTTTATCTGGTAAAAAGGTCTGCACTCTCTGGTATACTAAATAAATAAATAAATAAATAAATAAATAAATAAAGGGAAATGCCAGGTTGGGTCAAGCCTCTTAGAACACTCTCTACTAGTTTTTCCTTTCACATCCATAGACAGGCTTGTATAACACAGTTCACTAACTTCTAGGTGGATGGCCAGTCTCTCATAGGACATTATTCTGTTATGTACAAGGTCTTCTCTTGACAACCTATACGCAGGTCTTCATGCGATTATTTGCTAGATCATCTTTGATTGGAAAGAAAATATTCTCCTAAAGGATAAAGAACATTTGGGGACAACGAGAGTGTCCAGGAATCAGTGAGTAGTATGAGATGTTTGATCTCAATTCTGCTGCACAAGGTAGCAGGGTAGAAAGGACAAGATGAATGGTTTAGGGTGTCTGTACTATAGACACCCTTACAATCATTTTCTGTGTTAAAATGGTATCTCCTGCACTATGTCTGAATATCTAATTGTGTCATCATTGGGAATTTATTATCAGAGGTGAGGTACAATTGATTTCAAGGCAACTTTGGGTCCTGCCCACTTCTAAATTGTCATTAGAGATCAGAGATTGGTTGATAGGAATAAAATCTGCAGCTCACCCAACTATCTTACACCTGGTCTTGTATAAAAACAAGCGAATAGCAGCATTTACATTGTATGGTATTTCACACTTGCCAGGAAGAATGAATAAGAACAACTAACAAATTTACATAAATATTCATCATCCTCTAAAATGATGCTTGGCTTTGGAAAATGATTATCATCTTTAATCGTCAGGGCCAGACATCCTCCCTCAAATATGATAAAAATTACGACACATGCAACAGAAAATTCCTCCTCCTTTATGTTGATACAGTTAATTCATATCTACAGTTATAAATTCAAGTCAAATTTTCTAGGCATTTATACATGGATTTCTTCTTGTCATAAATTCAATACTCATTTAATGAAATCTTGGCTTTCTTCTGGTAGGTCTGCAATAATTTTCCTGCTATTATTGATTATTGTCCAGGAAGTCATAAAACAGTATTTAAAAATGTTCATTATGTTAAAACTTACCTTTTGGAGCAAATAAAACAGCATCAAGAATCACTAGATGCCTCAAATCCTCGGGATTTTATTGATTATTACTTAATAAAAGGACGGCAGGTAAATGTTAATATAAACTCTTTTATTTTGTGGTTAAATCATTTCATTTAGAACATGGTAGAGGACTATTTATAAATATGTAACATTAATGTTTTCATGTATTTGTACCTGACAAAGATTTTCATTTTTAAATGTGGCATTGATTTGTTGTTCAGTAACCTTAACCTCAGAGTCTCTGTGCCATTTCTTGTATGGCACATTGATTAAGGAAGAACATCCTTTTCTTTTATCTTGAAATGTTCTAATTATTCCTCTTTTGTGTGAACATAGTGTGTGCAGAAACAGAAGTCTTCATTGCCTTATTTCTTGCCAGGAGCAGAACATTTCCGTAAGATTCATCTCATTTATTTCAATATTGGTTTCCATTTCATTTTATATTTATTAAATTTTTTCAACTTTCAAACAATATAATTTGACATCATTTAGATGCACTCCTGCTATCCACCTCCTGCCAGCACCACTCATGCAATTTAAAGTGCTGTATGTTTCTGCATATAACATTTACTTACAGAGTCTGATTGTGTTCCAAAATGTCCGCAGTATAGGTCTATACATTAGGCATACCATCATGAGACACTGTCTTTCCCTTCTTAGCACAGATCAATTGACAAAATTTTATTAGGTTGGGTTTTCTTATTAGAATAATTCCCTAAAGACATTAACTATTAAATATACAAATTTATTCCAGCAGATGGAAATATAATTAATGCTTTAAGAGTATATAGCTTTAGCTAATTTAAGAGATAAGTAATGTAGCGACTTGTTTAGAAAATTACATGAAGTTAATACTAAAAGTAGAAGTGTCTATCAGTACTAATAATGATGTTAGACATTTTAATAATGTTGATTACACAATATTAGAATCTCATGCAATATAGAGGTAATGAAATCATTAACATCCCGCTATTTAGAAAATGGCATGTTTGATTTACTAGTGATGAGAAGAGGAAACATCTGAAGCTGTAACTTTGTTGACAGTCCTGTTGCTCATCTTCCCCTCAGTTTCAGACAGTTTGGCAATTGTGTCTCTCCTGTTCTCACCTTCATCCCACTGGGACAGTCAGTGTTGTAATCATCCTGTCCTCATGGTTTTGTATCTTCACTTTGTTAATCTGTCCATTCTTCCTATTTCCATTGACCAAGTTTTACTCTACTCCAAGTCTGGTCATCTAGACTTGTGAATCTCTTCTTGCTGCTATGACTACTTCTAGACATTTATACTTTTTATAATTTTCATAATGTCCATACCATTGTGGGTCTGTCACAATATGGAGACAATACATTTTTTCCCTTTTTTATTGAATTTTTGAATTTTCGTGCAATAAAATTTAATGGCATTTAGATCTTAAGTCCTGGCCTCACATTCGCACATTGCTCTCTACACAAATTAATGCACTCATACATAATAAGGGCTATGTTTTGTAGATAGTGTCTCCATATATCTCTCAGTGTGGAGCCTTGTTAACCTACCATGAGTCCCATGCTTAAAAGACTCCATTTCTTCTCCTCAAAACAGCCATGTCTTGCCGTAATTGCCTTAGGTAGAATTGAATGTTCTTACGCATTTCTCATGAAATGATTTGATATTCGGATCAAATTGCTGAACATTTTATCAAATAACTGAATTAAATCATTTTAGGAAAAAGACAATCAACCATTGGAATTTACGCTTGAACATTTGGCGATTACTGTAGTTGATTTGTTTGGTGCTGGGACAGAAACAACAAGCACAACACTGAGATATGCTCTCCTGCTCCTGCTGAAGCACCCACATGTGACAGGTAAGAAGAGATGGTTAGGAGCTTAGAGCATTTCTATGAGATGCTAGAATGAGGCTTCTACTACTCTGCTTCTTTATAAAGTCTGAATAGAGAAGGAGGACAGTCTTTTTAATTTTGTTTATCTTGAGGCAACATATAGGAATCTGGGATGAGTTTGTCATCTAAGATAGTTTCAAGATCACATTGATTCATTGTCTCAATTGATGGGGGAGGGTCTAGGGTCTAGCCCTCTTTAGGCATTGGTGTCCCTAATTAGGTGGGTTTGGCTCTATAAGAAAATGAGCTGAGTCCAGCAGAGAGCAAGCCAGCAACCAGCATCCCACCATGCCTGCTGCTTCAGTTCCTGCCCTGACTGCCCTCAGTGACAGCTTTGACATGTAAAAACTATGCAAATAAATTCTTTCTTCTGCTAATTTGTATCTAGTCAAAATATTTTCTCACAACCATAGAATGAGACAGGGACACTGACCAAGAGATCTTAAGAAACCATGAAAGCAGACAAAGCAATCAAATGCTACCTAGTGTCTAAGTTTCTGTGAGGTGATCTGTACTGGACACAGGTGACATATATTGTCTTTAAGTTGACTATTAATTTATAGACATGAGGAAGCTTTGGACAGCAGGTAAATTTTTAGAGTTGTATTCCCTCATGCTGATAAACTTAATTCTGTGTTACAAGAAGGATAACACACCTCACTGAATAAAATAGAGAAATTCTGAAATTTAATTTGTTTTCCTGGGATAATTTCCAGTCTGAGAAGAATTAGAATATTTTGATCATTATAAAGGCCTTTACATTTAGGCTGAAATTGTACAAAAGGAAGGATTATATCCTGTCCGATGTCACTTTCAATACAAATTTTGTTGAACAATGATTCATTTTTTCAAGTTTATAAATAGTATATACTTTACAAAGATTACTTTAGAAATTCATTTTTAAATAGATCTGGTTTTCAACACATATGAAATACAAGTAAGTAGTATATCTAATGAACCCTATATCCAAACCTCAATAATGTTAACTGTGAATGAGAATTAGAACTTTTAGCATAGAAGAAGAGAGAAACTTTAAGGCACCAATAAATGTCAGTGAATTACTGAAATACACCCTAGGATGAGGAGTAAGGAGGTCATGGAGCCTGGAAGATGATGTTTCAAACAAATTTCAGATGAACACACATAAAAGAAGACAAACAACTTGAATCTCTATTGTTGCCATAGAAACCTCTTTGGGAAGTAAGAGAAATCTTAGTAGAGACTAATTTAGGAAGAAGGAGATTCTCTTCACCAGGGTTCTCTTCCTATCCCTTTTCTTAGATGAGTAAGTTTCCCCACAGGAAAAGTCAGAATGGCTCCAAAAACAAGCTGAGTTGAAGAAGACCTATACAAACAATCCCTCCATGATTGCCAGGGAATAATGAGCTACAGGGGTAAAAGGGGAGGTGAGGGCATATTGCAGTCCCCGAACTGAAAGTCCCAGTATTTTGTCCTCTGCCTTATTTTGAATGTCAGTAGCCAGATCTATAATCCAGATCACGAAACATTTCAAAGATCTCTAAATTATGATATCTTAAGAGAAAATTCTCTACAAGTGCTAAGAAAAAAATGAAATGAAATTCTCAAACCAAGACCTAGAGTCTAGGAGCTTCACAACACCAGGACTGAACAAAGTTGTTAAATCCTCACTGAGATCCCTGAGTCACAGGTCATCTACTGATTGAGACTGCTCCAGAATTCTCAAGACCAACTGCCTTCTATGTGTTCATGAATAAAATATAGGGATAGACTGCAGGTTTCCATTTTTTCACAAATATTGGAGAATGTTCTCCATCTAGTTGTCTGAATAAAGTCACAGACAGTCAGGGGGCCAGGGAATCTCCTCAGACATGAGAGAATCAATTTATGTATTCAATAGGTAGATGTTGTAAGTATACAGAAAAGACGAGAGAAAATAATCTGCTTTCTGGAGCTCTCATTAAATGAGCAATTATTCCTCGGAGCATGAAGCATTGACTAGACTATTTAAATGTCACTTTAACAGAGGAAATAAATTAATTGCTAAATGAAATAAAAATGGACACTTCAATTAAAATAATTACCAATAATGGAATATAATCATAATTTTCATGGTAGAGATCATACTAATTTAGCCATAAGTATGTAATTATGCCATGGGTCACCCTGCGTTGCATCAGAAATATATCCCATTTGTTCTAATCACCATTTTTCATTGTCACTAACAAGCTAAAATTCAGGAAGAGATTGACCGTGTGATTGGCAGACACCGGAGCCCCAGCATGCAGGACAGGAGCAGCATGCCCTACACAGATGCCATGGTGCATGAAGTCCAGAGATACATTGATCTAGTCCCCACCAATCTTCCCCACAAAGTGACTTGTGACATTAAATTCAGGAACTACATTATCCCCAAGGTAAGCTAGCTTCTGTTCTGCTGGGCTTCTGTGCTCTCGATGTTTCAAAATTCACTTGAGATTCCAATAATCTGAGCATGCAAGACCAGAGAATGGCAAATGTGTTGCCTTTTGCTGTTTGGTGGACTTCACGCTACTTCATGTTTGGGAGTGCAATGCTACAGCAGGCTTGGAATGTGGGAGTGTGAGTCCTCCAAATTTTCTCTTTCTTCTAAATACTGTTTCGTCAGGAGGCTTTTATAGGTCAGTATGAATGTTTAAAAAAGTTCATTTCATGAAATAGTTTTTCTGGGATTTTATCATTGTGAGAGCCAATGTTGAATTAATTAGAAAGAATTCGTGCCTTAAATTCTTCAGTTCTTTGATAACATTATATTCTTTTAATTTTCCTTTGATTTATTTTCCTGAAATGTACTCTTTTCAATGATTTTTCACTTGAAAATACTTTCTTAAAGATTTCCAGAAAATTTAACATTCTCTGTTATGCTTTCTAGTGCCTCTTTCAATCTTTTTAACTACCATTGCCAAATTTTACTACTGACCCGTTATGTTTAATCTGTGAATGTACATGAAATTTTAGTATGGTCTTGGTTAATAATTTTCTAAACACTTTTCCAACTTCTGTGCTCTTAATTTCTGGTTGTGGTGTAGCTGCTGTGCTTGAAAAATTCCAAGATAGCATGGCATAGTACACATTATAACTGGCATTTCTGACCAGCATGAAAAGTTTAACTTTATCATCTCCGCAACACATTGGATATGATCTGCTACACATTGTTCATGGCTTCTTTGCTTGCGTTTTAAGATTTTGGAGAGTAAGGAATGGAACTCTGCCCCTGATTTAGAACTGAACATAAAAGGAACACAGTTAAATTGATGGTGCACATTAAATTGTGTCTCTGTTATTCAACCACTTCTGAATAACGAGAACAATTTTGATTATCAGATTTTGGTGCTGTCAAAGACATGCTTTCTCCATCTAGTTATTTTTCCTCAAAGCTGTATTCTCTCAAGTTTTTATTTATACATTCTCAAATTTATGTTTACAAAACCAGGTAATAAATGCACATAAACAAATATTTTTAAAATCACCTTAAGCTGGAGTTTAGCACTAATGCACTTCACAAGAAACATAATAATAACACATGTTTAAAGACAAAATGTAATTAGATGTGAAACTAATAACCTTTAGGTTTTCTATTTGTTTTTCATGCTAAATAAAAATAAACTCATTTGTAGAAATCATAAACAAAGTTAACAAGATTCATAATTTTTATAAATTTCATTATAATTGTGTCTCTGAATTGTGGTACTAAGTTTGGTACTAATAGTAAAACTAATTCCGTGATAGGATTTGGCTTCTAAGTCCATCTATGCCTGCACCACAGTGCCCACTCCAACTGGCCTTCATGCATTCTGCCATACAACTTAAATCCTATTCAGTCAAGCAGGTGTACCCAGATGCTCTTCAATGCAAATTCCTCCACTGGAGTCCAGGCAGTCTTTCTAGAGATTATAAGTAAGGTCTTCTCTCCTTTACCATTTTTAGTTTTTATTTTACAATAAGTATAGTTGAGTTCCATGCAAATCCAGTAAAATTTTCAAGGCTCTGAAGAACACAGTTCTGTCCTTTAGAAAGTTTACAGTAAGATAAGATGACTTTGTGACTAATTGAAGAGAATTTGCCTGCAACAGCTACCTAGTGATTTACAGGTATCTATAGAATTTTATAAATTTTTATTTTGACTATTCACAACATAACCTTCAATTTATTATTTTTTAAAATTTTACCTATCCTCTCGACTTCCCTTCTGCAGTGTCCTACTTCCATCTCCCAAGGTGTCCCTTTTTGGTTTCTGTGGCATGACTCTGTATGATTCTGTGTTTGTGTTAATGTGTGTGTGGATGCTGTAAGTAAATAGATGGTAGATAGATAGAAGATAGACAAATAGATAGATGGATAGATAGATAGAGTCCACGTAGAGGGATAGACGACAAACTCCATCCACATAGCTCTCAATATATATGTTTTTATATATACATATGTCATGTAAATATTCATATATGCTAGAATCTGGATTCCTCATATCACAAAAAAGCTGACATTTCAAATCTTCCTTAATTTGGTCATCTGAGATTTCCGCTGGAATCATAATCCATATGACTTCTGTTAAAGCATAAGTAGATGATTTAAAACAAAAAGTGATGAAACACACTGTATCCAAATTTGGTGTAAAGAAAAAGAGATCCAAAAGCATTATCACCAAGTATCCAACAAGTGATCTCAAATGTCATGGAAAAGCACTTAGCAATATGATTGCCATTGACCTCAGACTCCTACCTGCTTATCACAGAGGATGTCTGACCGAAATGTGACTGCTCTAGTTTTGGACTTAGTTTGTCTTTTAGGGAACAGATGATTGAAATTAGTGATTTTCTTTTGTGATTTAGCTCCTTGATTTCATTATAACATGATTTATCTATGTGTCTGATGTTTCTAGGACACAAACATAATAACATCACTGTCCTCTGTGCTGCATGACAACAAGGAGTTCCCCAACCCTGAGAAGTTTGACCCTGGCCACTTTTTGGATAAGAATGGAAATTTTAAGAAAAGTGATTACTTCATGCCTTTCTCAGCAGGTAAGAAAACTCATGTTCATGGCTTAAGGTGCCATCAACGATCAGTTACAACTCACAGTGACTCACATAATGCCAGGCGTTTGGCTGTTTGCACTTGTTCATGATCAGGAGATCAACACACAATGCCTGTGACCACGCCTTGTTAATGAGCATTCTTCCCTGTTAGCCTAGAAAAGAGAATCTTTTGAAGGTTCATTCATTTTTTTTTTTCCATCTGAGGAAGTCAGAGTAAATTCTATTAACCTTCTTCCTTTAGTTATGTCAGAGAGATGAATGAAGCCATCCTAGACAGTGGGCCTCAGTTACCTTTACTCAGTGTGAAAAGAGAGTCCTCCCCATAATTTTATTTCACATCTTCCCGCTGTGTCACTCATGTCCAGGCTGAACTTCACAGAAACAAGTTTCCAAAAAATGAAGAAAAGACCAAAGGACCTAAAGTCCATTCCAGAAAATAGAAAAGGGAACAGTTCACGTTATTGCAGTTGGACTGCTACAGTGAGGGAGAATCACATATCTCTAGGAAAGAGGATTAGGGTGGAGAAATCAATGCCTTGCTCTGTGATTTGTCAAACATTGAACATAACATGGAGCCACGTTCTAATTAATGGCTCTCTAGTTGCCCAAGAAATCTAATTATAGAGCACAGGAGGAACATGCGGGCATTATGGAGTATTTTTATTTACTGTTTGATAGTTTCAGACTTTGATAGTTTCAGCTCCTATGCACGTACACATTTGACCCTTTGAATTCAAGTATTTGTTTTAAATTCCACTATCTTCACTGAGTGCTTCCAAGGTGGACATAACAAAGGGCCAACCTCTGGACTGGACACCTTCTCAGGGTACGCATCCCTGAAATAACCTGACTACTACTCTCCCTGTATCCATCATCTGCAAATAGCACCTCAATGTGGGCTGAGTTTTGTGAGCTCCTCCCCTAGTGATGCAGCAAGTCTGGTTGAGACTTTTAAAGATGCTAACCACCCACTAAAAAAGGACAATCTCTTTCATATCAGAGTGTCAGAAACTCCTTAATGATCATTGGTTGTTTGAAACACTGGATGTAGAAGGACACCCTAAAATGATCCCTGAGATCCCAGCTCTTTCCACATTCAGGATGGCTGTCAAGTACATAGGATCACCACACTGTAGTGTTTCTGCTAATACTGGATATGAAGCTTCCCTCCTTAGACTGTAATTTCGGTAAAGGACACATGATCCTCCTTCGTTATCCTCCCATCAGTTCTGAACTGGTGTATACAATGACTCTAAGACATGAATTTATTTTCTGAACAATATATCTCTTAAGATTATCTTTTAGGTGGTTTTCCAATTTGTACTATCTTTGTCCATTTGCTGAACTAGTTGTCTATTACCAATTCTTCCATGTAATCATGCATCCAATAATTCATGAGTGACAAGCATGGTATGCTTCCCACTCATCTTATGAATACGACATAAATGTTTTCTTTGACATTTTTTTCCAGGAAAAAGGATGTGTGCAGGAGAGGGCCTGGCCCGCATGGAGCTCTTTCTGTTCCTGACCAGCATTCTGCAGAGCTTTAAACTGGAATCTCCACTTAAGCCTGAAGACATCGATACAACCCCAGTTCTCAATGGATTGCTTTCTGTACCTCCCCCTTACCAGATCTGCTTCATTCCTGACTAAAGATCAGACTTTCTGACTCATATGCTGTTTTCTGCCATCTCTTCCAGGCCATTATGTACCTCCTTCCCCACTGGGAGTCTGTGCCCATCATCTTCGGTCACATTTCTCCATTTCCCAAAGTCTAGGGAACATTCATTTTCCATTTGCAGTTTCTGGAGTCATTACTCATATAACTCTATCATCCTCATTATGTACATCCCTGTCACTACCCTTGTACTAATGTATATCACAGCCATAATTACTCTTATGGCTTCATTGTATAACAGAAACCATGAATATTCAGTCCTTTCTCTTCTGAATGTTCTTAGTAATAAACATTTTGATTTTCTTCTTTCAGATCTTTCTGAAATTGAAGTAATATGAGAGAAAATTTATATATCTTTCCAATTCACTTAGATCAAAGCATAGAGAATGTGAGGAGGGTGTGCTCCAGAGACAGCTTATCAGTTATGCTCTTGCACACAAGACAAATGACAGGCTTGAGGCCCCAGTGAGTCATTCTATCTCAAAACCCTCCTGAGAAACAAAACTTAGATGCTTGCCTCTCTACTAAAGAAATGTAGGAGACGCCTTTACAACTTTCCTCACTGGCATTTCATAGGACTCTGACCATGGACACTTTTGTTCTCCACCATGCCTTTTTGGGCCTTTGATGGCAGACTTGATGATTTACAGAATCTTGCAGCGTTCATACTTTAAAGGCAATGTGAAATACATGACATCGTCAAGCAATGCTACCAGCTTAACAAGTATGTGCTATGTTCACGTTGGACAAAATTGCAGAAGTCTCTGGTGTTTACTGGGTTATGAAGCAGAAAAGCCCTCTGAAGCCTTCTCAGTTTAGTTCCTCTCCTACATGTCAATTTGCATTTTGATGAGCTGACAGATTTGTCCACAAGTGTCTGGTGCTCAGTGTACCTTAACAACTGCCCTAGTACAGTGCACGAAGGTTCTCACAGTATTATCTCATTAACATCATTTTTATGATCTTTGTAGCAACATTAAATTCATTCCTTTCGCTGTCCAATTGCACTTTATGTTTTTATTTTTTTGTGCTACCTGCTGCTTCTCCGTCTCTCTGTCTCTGTCTCTCTCTCTCTCTCTAAAAGATGTAAGCTATGAGCAGTAACCAAGGGAGATCCAAATGCTATTCTCTCTTCATATGTACTCAACCTATAAAATTAGTCCATTCCTTTTGACCTCAGCCTCACTCCAGTACTTAGGACATGGACAGGTGTATCCAGAATCTTCTTTGTCAGCAAATGAAATGGATGGCCTTTAACCCTGTTCCCCGTGGAGGAATTATTACATTCTGAAATCCCATGAACCAGATATCAGTTGTCTGCATTTGTTTCAACATTCTGTTCTTCCAAATCTGCACCAGAATAGTCAATAGGGCTCTATGGATTGTGTCTAAGGTTTTAAAGCTCCAAATATCAAATTCTTCAGTGTTCCTCCCACAAATGGCATACTAACCACATTGCTTGGGATTTCTCATTTTTTTTCTTTATTTTTGTTACGTGTATGAGTGTTTTTGCTTGTGTTTATGAAAGGGCAACATGTAAGAAGAATTACTTGGAGGTGAGAGTCCCCGAGAACTTCATGTATGGAGGACTGTTTCCAGTGGGTAAGTGCTGAGAACCAAATATGGGTCGTCTACAAGAGCACTGAGTCTCTTAGATGCTGAACCTTCTCTCTCCAGCACTGCACTGACTGCTGTTTCATAGCAAAGGCCCCAATTCTAATACCAGTTTTCTTTAGTAGATCCTTTTCTCTGTATTGTGAGAAAAACAAATATCTGATGTTAGAATTTATGCTCAGAGTTAGAATCAGAGTTTCTCTGAAGATATCTTTTACGAACATCTTAAAAAATTGAGTTAAATATACAAGTGCTAAAGAAAAGCAGAAAAAAGATATCTATTCCATTTTTTAAGGATATTATAACGGTAAATTGTCAAGTGTGTCTTTTGTCTCATATAATGGGGTTGTACCCCTCAAGTTCTCACCCAGCACCATTTCAGAAATAGGCATATATGTCTCAAATTGTCATTCAGTTCCCGTTATCTAGAGATGAACTGACCTCTTCCCAACAAAATTTGTGACAGGGAGGATAAAATATTGTGTCCTTAGAAAGGGCCAGAATTAAATGATTTGCAACCAAAGTCGTTATTATTTATCACATGGTGTGTAAGTGCCTATAGTGGAAAAGGGAAGCTAGAGCTTCAGCTCTGGGGAGTTCAGACATGGAGAGAATTATTCAGTCAGGAATTCCAACCAGGTATCTAAACTCCTCCAGATTCTTCTGAATGTTGTGAACATCTGATTGGTGGATGTTATCTCTGACTGCTTAGATTTGTTCTTTTATTTGGAACAATAAAAGCATACCAACAAAGGAACACTTTGCTCTAGACAAGACTCTCTGATGGAAATTCAGTTGATTCTAAATTGGGCTTCCACAGACAATTCCTGCTAGATCTTTTGAGTACTGTATTAGATAGTTCTGTTACCTGTCATCTGTCTATCACTTATACACTTGTTATTTTTCTCTTTACGTTCTTTTCCTTCTTATATTTCTTATTTTACTTTGGATTCATATATACTTTATTATTTCTCACATTCAAAACTGAAAATTTAGCTCTCATAGATATCATTCTTTCGACCATGCAGCACAAATGAGGCCACTTCTGAAAGCGTAGCACCAAATTGCAGTGCCCTCTGCTACCCAACTGCATATACAATGATAAAGTTTGTATATAAATCAAGATATAGGCATAGCTACTCAATGTGGACAGATGTTTTCCCCTTCCCATCATCAACATCTGGCAATCCAGTCTCTCTTGAAATACCCTTTGACATGTTGTAAATTTTCTTAGGCTACAAGTTCCTCCTTGGCTTCCCCCAGTGCCCCAGTCCTTCCTTCTTGGAGTTTGAGATTTCAGGTGACAATCCAGTAGTTACCTTGGTTCCATAATTTTAGTAGTCTGATAAACAGTCTATGATGGGATGTGTAAAAGTCATTATGTAGGAGTGTGAAGCAGATGTACATACTATGACCACATCAAGAGGTAGAGGGATGGAAGCTGGTATACAACTCAAAGTTTCCATTACTGAGACTGGGACCCTATCCCATAGGATGATTTTTGCCCAACTGAAGGTGGTCTTGAAGGTCCTTTAAACCTTTCTGTGTTTACATGGTAATTCTACATTCCATTAAGTAGACAAGTTTTTCTGGGGCTGGACAGAAGGATGTGATATTGTTGATGAACGTGCTCACAAAATTTTCCAGTCAAAGACTAACAAATGTGATTCAAAAATAAATTTAAAAATCACCTTGATTCAATTAGAATAATCCATAGGATTTAAGGATCATTTAACCTATTTAATACATGCAACACATCCCAACAGAATCAAGAATAGAGAACCTGTGATCATTTTTTCAAGGAGTAACAGCATCTGATAAAAGTCACAGTCATTGAATTATAGAAATTTAATGAATTAGAGTAAGGTTGTACTTAATAAAATTAAGACATATGCAAGAAAGTCATGTAACCAATATCATACTGAATGGCAACAATCTGGCAACATAACTTCTAATATTGTTACTGTGTATAATTTTGAACTCAGAGAGATTCAAATATTTTTCTGGTTAAATACTCTAATATATAAACAATATTGTCTGGCAGAGTGGCTTCCACTGGGAGATGAGTACAAGAAGCGTAAGGAGTGATGTCAAATCTCACTGAATACATCTAAAGAGGTAAGGAAGACAATAATATCTAGAATTTATTATGTATTCATTGCTCAGTAGTATACACATGAGAGATGAAGTGCTTGTGATTACTTAAGAGGAGTATCATCAAGTTACTATCACATTGAATGTAAATCAATGTATACAAAGTAGAAAACAATAGAAAGTTTATGTTTACTGGGAATTTTATTCCTGTTCAGAGAGGGAAAATAGACCAGAACACATCATTAACAGTGGTAAGGTCTAAATGTATGCTTAGTTCTAACTTTGAAATATGGTCAAAAGTATACTTTCATTTTTACTTTTATTCACAGTACCAACAAATGAGGGCATGAGCTTTGTCCTGGATGTTTATTCCTCCCCCTAATTGTCCTCCCAGTATTTACTTACAAGATGGAGTTGCTCCGGAGCATAGGTAGTGTTTCAGATGAATACTCTTCCAGTGACCTTTGGTGTTGTGCAGGCAACCAAAGAGCTTTTCTGCCTCTTCCTATGTTAATGTGTCTAAGTAGGTAGGTGTGTCCTATTTGGAATCTTGGTTTCTTTTGTTTCTGATGCTGTTGTTTACTTTCATTTCCTACTTGAATTGCAAGAATATCTGAGAAAAGGCATACCAGTTAAAATATTTAGTATGAATATGCAGACCAATAGAGCATTGATGACCATGATACTTCCTACAAAGTTCTCTTTAAACTCCAGGAAGCACAACACATAGTAACTGTCTTTGTGTGAGGACCAAGGATGGAGTGAATTGGGCCTCTAAGACAAGTTGTAGCAAAATGCTTGAGACTGTCTTATCACGGTGACTTGGCGTAGAACCAGGCAGAATCCTTATGTTGCCTGGCCATAGCTAGTGACAGTGGAAAAGTATGCTTCATTACTTTGAGCGATAGACCCACTGAGGTATGTACTCTCTCAGTTCATGTTGAATGTCACACATCCTGTGAATATAGACAAACTATTTCCTCTAATGGTCACATAGCAGTGACACACAACAGAAGACTTTCAGCAAAACTGTATGGATCACGATGTCATGCTGAGAAAGTGGAGCTGAAAATCCTGAGGAAAAATTAATCAAACACACAGTCAGATGCCATACCCTCATAGGAATATGATCTTGTCTTATTAAATTTATTTTCCATGCCTTGCAGGATTGGGTTTGATAAATCTGGCAAAATAAAATTTGGCATGCACAAGCCAATTCATCAGAGACTGCTTTCCCTTGTACTGCCTCAGGTTATGCAGCCTATATCTCAGTGAGGGATGAGCTGTCATGTTGCTCAGCTGTCCTGCCTCTGCAGCATTTAAGTTAATATCATCTGATCCTCTGTCCCATATTCTAAGGAGCCAAGTGATGACAATCTCTTCTTGCAACTTGTGTGAAAGTCCTCCCTATTTTCAGCAGCTCTAGTTCTGAGAACCCTTATTCACTAAATTCTCTTGCTCATTAAGGCCTCTATCAGCATGCTGACATCTGGATTTTTCTTTTTTTTTTTTTTTTTTTTTGTATTACAAGTCTAACCCGAGGGGCATTTTTAGCTTCTTCTGGGTTGCTTCCTTTCTTTTCAATGTCTGCTTTCTCTCTGGGAACAGTGGGTTCCCAGCTGTTATGCTCTGGACTTTCTTCTACTTTTGTTCTCTTAGTTGGGAAAGACACCAGGTTAAAATTTCCTTTTTATTTATCAGTGAGGTCAGTGGTTAATGCAGTAGAATCTAGTCTTATTTCCCTCTCTCATTTTAATCTCTCTCTTTTCTCTCTCCAGGCTATACTCTGTGTTTGGGATAATTTTTTTTTATCACAAATAGCAGAGACCATGCTGCCTCAGCCATCATCTTTTGGAGTCATGGCTTTTTACCATCCAGCAGAGTTTTTAAAGTACACCTCAGATCCTCTGCTGTTGTTAGAGTATCGTTATAATGTCCCAGTGATTCAGTAAATGTGCCACCCCATGCCAGCCACAAGTGGGCTTCCATCCTGGGATTTCTTCCGCAGACATGGCTGGCTTTGGTGATGTTTTCTTAATTAGCTACTCGAGGATCCACTGGATCATCCACGCCAGAACTTCATTTGTCTGCATTCCTTGTGTACGTCCGCTCAAGAGCAGCTATTGCTCTTAACCTCTGAGCTATTTTCAGCTGGATCCTGCAGGCTACGCCATTTGTCTTATAAAATTTACTTTCCATGCCTTAGCGGGCTGGGTTTGGCCAATCTAGCAGAGTAAAATGGAGACTAGTCTTCCACTTAGTGGGATTAATTTATTTGAGGTGACTCGCAAAGTTATTGTTTGAACATTTACTACTACCGTCAGCTTGCCACCACAGTGTCTGCAGAGTACAGGCATTCCCATCCCATTCCTGGCCTGAGTTGCATTTAAACTCATGATATTCTGGGGCCGTGGGGACCTTGAATTTTGCTTTCAGAGTCACTGGCACTCTGCGCACCTGACACCATGTCACTTTCCTTCCCCGTGGCTTTTCTGACTGGCTGCTCAGTGCCTCTCACCGCTGCTCGCCGCCATGTTTCCCCACCTGTCTTCCCGCTTTCCTCTCCCATTAATGGTCAGAGCGTAGGACTAACTGCGGAATGAACCAACAGTAAATATTCAGAGAGAAATATATATCTGCTCTACAGATCTATTATAAAATTAAAACAACTAAAAAGTGCTCATGACCATGTGAAGAATAAGAAAAGTTAGATACAGTTTGGGGAAATAAAACTGATACAGCTGGTATGAAAAACAGCTGTCTTAAAATTAAGTCTAGAACTATGACCCAGCAGCCTTGGTCATAATGAAATCAAATCAGAATGTTGAAGGGACATCTGTGTTCCAACTTAAATCAAAGAATTTTCACATCTGTCAACAAATGTGCCCATCAATAAAGGAATAAATAGAGAAAATATGGTCCTCATATATGATAGGATGTTATATAGACTTCAGAATGTAATCTCACGTGAGACATGGGTACAAATGATACCCATTAAATTAAATGAATTAATCTGGACAGACAAAACCACTTCTCATACATGTGGAGAATAAATTTTAAAAGCAGATGTCATACAAATTGAGAGAAAATGGGTAATTATCAGATGTGGGAAGAATGGAGATCCAAAAAGCATGGGGAAAGATTGGTCCACAGGTAGTCAGCTATGGTGTGAGGAGAGCAAGAAATTTTGATGTGTTATTGTGTCGAATGATGGCTGATGATAGCATAATTTATAGCTACCCAAATAAAGAGAAATTTTTGCAGTGTTTTAACTATAAAGAAATCTTAAATGTATGAAAAATGGATATTTTAAATTTTATTTAAATTTGTATCTATCTGTTTATCGTTAATTTAAACATCAAACAATTATGTCCCATGCTATACTATCTTAAGAGTTCCCTGGCATATTTTAAGTAGATAATAGCAAGGAGTGCAAGCACAATATTTTGGTGACAGTTGTATAAAGAAGAACTTATTTTCCAGTGAACATGTTCATCATATGTGTGACTTTATAAATTTCCTCAGATGCATTTATACAAATGTCTGCATCTGTGTCCCAAAATAGTATATTGGAATTGCCTGGAAAAGTGACCTAGGCTGAAGTGGGTGGGGAAGAACAGGAAAGCTAATGTGTGATGCCACTTTTCATTTAATACATTCCCAGAGAAAGAATGGGAACAGAGAAAATAGAGTATGTTAGGTATAAAATGCCAAATTTTGTAAAATCCTTTGAGAAAATGGGGATGATGATTTGAGTCTATATTAACAATATGAAAGAATAAATTAATCCTCAGTTCTACGTGGGAAATGTCAAATCTTTCTTTGATAATAACATCAAAGCAGGGCCTGTAGTCTATGGTGGGAACTGCTTTATGTCACCTCAGCCAGCAGAAAAGAAATTTATGCATGCGCAATAACACACAAGCAGAAAAAAGGAGCCTGAAAATATGCAACTTCCATGGTGACAAGTGACAAGAAACGAAGACCAATTGCTTAAAGACATATTGTCACAGGTGGGTGGGGGGCCAAAAGGAGCCTTAACAAATCCCATATAAGCAGCTGCTTCTGCTGCAATAAATTGAGTGTTTTTGCTGCCCAAACCTCTCTGAGTCTGTCATTGATTCCGTGCCCACTCTCTCCCTGACCTTGGAGAGCGAGTCTTGCAGCCCCCAGCAGCACAGGGTGACAGCAACAGTAATCTATCCTGAATGTTCACACTTCCCTATCTATTGTCCAAATAGCGATTCTCCTCAGGATGGACCTGATTGAGGACACTATGTTTCTAATACAAATAATTCATGCTATGAATATAATGCTCAAAAAACGAGTTCTTCTGCCTCTTCCCTTTGCATTGCCTGTATTGCCATTGTGTACAAAGCTTGTATTCTTGGGATTCTACTTTCCATCATTTTGTACATGAATTATAAGGAAACTCAGAGAAGAGCCACATCTAGCACATATGAATATCATGAGAACACAGAGAGAGATAAGTCTGTGAATTATTTTGGGATCATAATTTAACATGTTACAGGTAAATGAGATTAATGATTCATGTTTGTGCACATATTGGCACTTGGATGGTAGACGATGGCCTAGAGGGAATTGCGGAGAACCACACAGCAGGAGGCAGGCTGTATGATCCTTTTAGACAGAAGTGAAACAGAGCTGGTAAGTTTGGTGGTAAAATAGCCAAACAATTGAACACATTGCAGTTGCAACAAAGTCCCTTGGGTGAATGAGAGATTTCAGTTTAAAACTCTGTAAAATGGTGGTTAAAACCAGAAAATCTCCAGGTCCTCTTCTGTATAAATCTACTTTCTTGAAAAATATTCAAGTAAGATAATTATGCCTTGTTTATAAAATGAGAAGTGAGAAGCACTGTGCTTCTACTGATTTAAAGAAAGACTAATGGTTTTTGTAAAATGAGTTTCTAACCTGATACTATACTGAAAGTATTAATCATTTCTAATAGTTTTCTGGTGGAATTTTGGAGAACTCTTGTTTAGAACATATCATTTTAATAGAGACAATTTGATCTCTTCTTTTCCTATTAATACTATTTAGGAATAAAGTTTGAACCAGATATTAAAGAGCTCTCTAAGGGAAATTTCATATCTTTAAGGAAAGAGATAGAGGAAGACTCCAGGAGATGGAAAGAGTAACATGCTCATGAGTTGTTAGAATCAATATTGTGAAAATGACTATCTTATCAATAGCAAACTACAAAGTGAATGCAATACCAATCAAAATACCCATGACATTCTTCACAGAACTAGAAAAAAATCATACAGAAATTCACATGGAACCATAAAAGACCCCAGATACCAAAGAAACCTGGGTCAAAAAGTATAATGATGGGGAATTCCACATGTCAGAACTCATATTATATCACAGAGCTAGAGTAACAAAAACAGCATGATTCTGGCACAAAAATGGACATGTAGATGAATGGACCACAACAGAAAATGCAAACATGAGTCCATGCCATTTCAGAAAGCTGATTCCTCACAAAAGTGTCAAGAACATACAATGAAGGGAAGACAGAATCATCAGCAAATGGTGCTGGAAAAACTGTATCTCCACCTACAGAAATTGAATTGGACCCTTATCTTATAGGCATAGGAAAGGACTTTATGAATTGAGCATCAGTTGCTCCGCTTTAAGGTCAACATGGAAGAAGAAACAGCCAAAGAAAGTAAAAAATAAATGCACTGATTGGGAGAAAATATTTACCAGCAACACATCCAATGGAGAATTAATATTCAGAATATACAAAAAAAGAGAGAGACAGCTAAAAACCCAATAAAAAGATGGGCTGTAGACTTGAACACAGACTTCTCAACTGAAAGGATAGAAGTAAGCACTAAAGAAATATTACATTCAAACACTTACAAGTAAAAATAAATGGAGCAATTCCACTACTTACAAAAACAATAAACATTGTTAATTGACCAATGCTAAGAGTCCGTAAGATACATGAATGAGTTTAGATAGAAATTTAGCAAAGGGGCTGGAGAGATGGCTCAGTGGTTTAGAAGGATTACTGGTCTTATGGAGAAGCTGAGTTCACTTTGAGGATCAACATCAGGTAGATTACCTAGTACCCCACTGGACTCCATTGGCACATACACAAATACAGGCACACACATACACCTGAATAAAAACAAACACAGAATTGTAGGTGAGAAATTCTACCAAGTGACATTATAACAGAAAATTTCCCAAATCAGGAGTGAAAAAGCCATACCGCATTCGAAGAGGGTTTATGATCCCAAATTATAGGTTGTCAGAGCAATGATCCTCTCCATGATACATTGCCATCAAAACTCCTACCTTCTCATTACAGCATATGTCAGTTTGAAATGTCACTGCTCTTCTTTGGACTTAGTCTCATTCAGTGGAACAGAAGATTGAACTTAGTGATTTTCCTTTGTGTTTTACCTCCATGATTTTACCATAACTGATTTTACAATGTGTGTGATATTCCAGGGAACAAACATAATAACATCACAGTCATCTGTGATGTATGACAACAAGGCGTTGACCTGCCCAGAGAAGGTTGACCCCAGCCACTTTTTAGATAAGAATAGAAATTTTAAGAAGAACTACTTCATGCCTTTCTCAGCAGGTAATAAAACCCATTTTCAAGGCTTAAGGTGCCATCAAGGACCAGTTACAACTCACATTGACTCCCATGGTGCCGAACAATTGGATTTTTGCACATGATCATGACCAGGAGTACCACACCCAGTGATTTTGAACATTCCTTGCTAATGAGCTCTCTTCCCTCTTGTGCTAGAAAAGAGAGGCATTAGAGGGTTCACTCCTTTTTCTCCAGCGGAGGAGGAGAAAATGTAGTTAGCCTTCTTCCTTTAGATACGTCATGGAGACCAATTTAATCTCCCAAACAGTTTCTTGCTGTGTCACTCCACTCCATGTTCAACTATACAGAAATAATTTTCAAAAATAAACACTCCAAAAGGCCTCAAGTCCACTCAAGGAAGAAGAAGAAGAAGAAGAGGAGAAGGAAGAAAAGGGGGAGGAAGAAAAGGGGGAGGAAGAGTAGGAGAAATTATTAATGTTAATTAAATTGGACTAGTGCAGTGATAGGGAATCACACATCTCCATGAAAGAGGATTATGATGGAGAAAGCAATGCCTTGCACTTTCATACGTCATACATTAAACATAAATGGAAACCACATTCTAATTAATGGCTCCACAGTTGCCTAAGGGATATGAATATAGAGTAGAGGAGGTTGAATATGCGGGATTTATAATGTGTTTTTATGCACTATTTGAAAATTTCAAACATATATGTAATGTGATTTGATCAAATACACCCCACTGACTCCCTTCATCTCCTCCTAGGCACCCAGAAAATTCACCCTCCCAAATTGAATTACTTGTTTTAAAATCCATTCAGTGTACTTCATGCTTCCAGTGTGGGCATGGATATAGGGCCACATGCTGAGCATGCACAGCCTATCATGGTCACATCTCTGAAGTAAACTGACTTGTATTCTCCCAGTGTCGGTCATCTTCCAATGGCTCCTTTGAAAGGCATGTGACTCTGTGAGCACCTCCCTTATTCATGCTGGAAGTTTGGCTGAAAATTGGAAAGATGGTAGTATCCCACTAGATTAGGACATTTTCTCTCAGATCAGAGTGTCAGAAACATCCTGATGACCATTGGATCGTTGGGACACTGTGGTCTTCGCAGGACACCCTGAAATGATCACTGGGTTCCCTGCTCTATCCACGTTCAGGGTGCCTATAAAGTATACTGGATCCTCACAACTCCAGTGTATGTACTATCTCTAGGTATGAAGCTGCTTTCCTTAGTCTGTTATTTGATAATGAACACAGGATCGCTGTTCCTTCGACCACCTGTATCTCTGAACAGCTGCGTGCAACCACTAATAAATATGAATTTATTTTTTGAATGGCATATTTCTTTTATTGTTGTTGTTCTTTTGAGATACATTCTCCCTTTAGGCCCATCTGTCCTGGAGCTTGATATATACTCCAGACTGTCCTTAAACTCACAGAAGAATGATATAGTTATTAAGGTCATATATTAGGTGGCAAATTTGTGCTACCTTTGTCTATCTGTTCATTCAGTTGCACTCTTACCCATTGTTCCATGTAATCATACATCCAGTAATTCATCAGGCACTCAACAGTGACAAGCATGGTATATTTCCCACTCATGCTTATGAACCAAGGCATAATTTTCTAGGAAAAAGATGTGTGCAGGAGATGGCCTGGTCTGCATGAAGCTCTTGCTATTCTGACCACCATTCTGCAGAATTTAAACTGAAGTCTCTGGTTAAGACTGAAGACATCAATACAAACCCAGTGTTCAATGGATTGGTTTCTGTAATGCCCCCTTATCAGATCTGCTTCATTCCTCACTAAAGAAGATCAAATTTCTGACTCATATGTTGTTTTCTGTAATCCAGACCATTATATATCTCCTTCCCCATTGGGGATGCTATACCCATCCTATTCTGTCTCATCTCTCCATTTCCTAAAGTCCAGGAAACATTCACTTTCCATTTGCAGTTTCTGGAGTCATCACACAGATATCTCCACCATTCCCAAAGTCTGTAACTGTCACTACCCTGTCCCTACCCCTTGCACTAATCTATATCTGTTTCAGATTTACACTTATGGCTTACCTGTAAAGTAGAAATTATTATTGAATGAATATTCAGTCATTTTTCTTCTGCATGTTCTTATAATAAACATTTTGACTGGTGTGATTGTTTCAGACTTTCCTGAAATTCAAGTAAAATGAGAGAAAATAGAATCTATAGATCATATTGGTTCACATAAAGAGAAGCATAGAGAATGTTAGGAGATAGTACTGGAGACAAAGATCAGCTGGTAATGGGCTTGCACAGATGCCTAAGCACACTTACTCTTCAGCACATTTGTAAGTGCTGGGCATGGTTTGTTTTATTTTTCTGGGTAAGCAGAGGCAGGAGAAGCTATATACTTGCTTGGACACTCATCGTAGCCTAATTGACAAGCCTGAGGTCCCAGTGACTCCCTCAGTCTCAAAAATCTCCCGAGGAACAAAAAACACGTTGCTTCTATCTCCAATCAGGAAAGCAGGGGAATCCTTACAGCTTGCTACAGTGGGCTTTCATAGGACTCTGACCCTAGACACTTTTCATCTCTGCAATCACTTTCTGGGTCTTTGGGGGCAGATTCAGTGATCTCCACAAACTTGCATCTTTCGTACATGAAAAACCAGTGTGATGTAGATGATGCCATCAAGTAATGCTACCAGCTTGAAAGGACAGTCTGCCCCCTGTGGACCAAATTGCAGGAGTCCCTGTGCCTATTGTGTTATAAAGCAGGGAAGGCTTCTCAAGCATTCTCAGTTTACTACTTTTTCTTTCAAATTAATTTTCACTTTGACAGGCTGACATGTTTTATCACCAGTGTCTTTTGCTCAGAATACATTTGCAGCTACCATAATACAAGGCTTGAGGTTCTCGTGGTGCTCTTTCCTTAACACATATTTTTGTGTGTGGCATTAAATTCATTCACTTTCCTACAAAAGCACAATACAATTTTTTTTTATTTTGATGCTCTAATGTCTCTCATTCTCTCTCTGTCTCTCTCTCTCTGTGTGTCTCTCTCGCTGTAAAACAAAACCTGACTTGTGATCAGTAACCAAGGCAGAACAAAATTTTATCCTGTCTTTACTTTTACTCCACAATAAAATTAGTCTATTGCTTTTAAGACAGCCTCACTCAGATATTTAGCACATAAACAGATTCACCAAGATTTTTCTTTGTCAGATAATGATGTGACTGGCCTTTTAAGTTTGCACAGAGGACATATTCCGTTCTAAAACTTCATGAGCAAGGTATCAATTGACTACTTTTCTCTCAATATCCTTTACTTATAAATCTCCACCACAATGGCACTTTGATGTATAGTTTCTGATTCATATTTTTATCTATCAGTTTAAACTTAATTTAAACATTAGATAATATCCCATGCATTCTATCTTCAGAGTTTCCTGGAATATTTTAAGTAGAAAATTGCAAATAGTACAAAATACAATTACTTTAGTGACAATTTTATAAGGAAGAAATTATTTATCAAAACCAAAATCCATCATAGATGTGACTTTATAAATCTTCACTCATGCATTTACAGACATCTTTCTGCATCTATGCCCTAATGTAATATATTGAAATTGCCAGTCAAACTGGTTTCTGCTGTTGAAGAACAGAAAGACTAATGTGTGATGTCACCTTTCATTTAATACATTTCAAATCAGAGAAATGGGAACACAGAAAGTAGAGTATAATTTGTATCAATTGATAAATTTTATAAGTTTAGGAGTTAGAATGGGGTGATGCCTTGATTCTATACTAGTAATATGAAAAAATAAATTAATACTCAGTTCTAAGTGAGAAATATCAAATCAAAACATGCTTTGCTTTTTATCTTCTTTGTTAGTTACATCAAACCAGGGCATGGTCTCTACCTGAATGTTTATGTCTCGCTCTAAAGGGATCACATACGGTTTCTCCTCAGGATGGACCTGATTGTAGACATTATTTATGTTTCAAATACAAATATTTCAAGTGACTCACAAAGCATTCTCAATCAAAGAAATTTTCTGCCTCCTCCCTGTGCAATTCCTTTATTGTCACTGTGTAGAAATGCATATCCTGCTGAGACTCTACTTTCCTTCCTGTTGTTCATTAATTATAAGCAAACACAGAGAAGAGGCACACCTATCAAATATGCTTATAATGAGAACACAAGGAAGAGATGGGTCTGTGAATTATCATAGTATAATAATTTTCCTTGTCACAAGGAATTCTTATTAACGATTCTCATTTAGGTACTTATTAGCATTTGGGATGGTGGAGGAGGAGGCCCTGCCGGAAGCAATTAAGAGGAAAACTCAGCAGGAGCCAGGCTGAACTTTTTTGGACAGGAGTGAGGCAGAGCTGTTAGGAGGGTGATCAAGTAGCCAATTGATTGACTACTGACATTGTATCAAAGGCCTTTGGGTGAATCAGAGATTTCACTTCAAAACTCGGTATAATGGATTGGTGAAAAGATATGGATCAGTGATTGGATTCTTCCATTGTTGTAATGGGAAGTATCACTACCACCACCACAGCAGCAGTACCTGGGACTGCTTTATATCCCTCAACTCACACAACAGAACATGTGTCCAATTGGCCTAACAAATCTAAACAACAATTAAGTATGGAGGAGTACGATGCTCACCAAGATAATCACAAATAAGTCAGGAAGAGAGGTCATGAACAAGAGTCTGAAATTAGAACATAGAAACAAATAAGGTTGAAGTGGTAAAGCAAAGCAGCATTTCAAAAGGTCAAACTCTTCGGTTAATGATTCCAAACATATTGTAATGGATGAAACACCAGATATTTCAAAATCAACTTTCAAATGGTATCTAACACCTCAGATAGGAAACAAGGAAGCAGATAAATGAAAGAGAGAGATTGCTCTGAGATCTGGAGTGCAGGTTAACAGCGTAGATTAGAAATTCAGAAAGTTAACTGAGATTTTTAAGAATATAAACAAAATAATCTAGATCATACAGAAGGGAAAACACAAGTTATGGAAGGAAAAACCCAGGAAATATTACTTTCAGACACTTGAAAATTAAAATAAAATGAGCAATTCCACCACTTCAAGGACAGTACACACTGTCACTTGACCAAATGTAAGAATCCATGAGGTATAAGAATGAGCTTAGATAGAAATTTAGCAAAGGGGCTGCAGAGATGGGAACATGGTTGAGAAGGAGAATTGTGAGGTCTGGGTCTATAGCAAGCCATGCAACCCTGAATGCACTGAAGGGACAGTAGGAGGAGTCTGGACTGCTCTGCTTGATGTGATAGCCTAGGTTCTAGGGAGGCAGTGCAGGCCTCAGTAGTTGCTTCATCTCCCCCGCCACACACAACGATCACCCCAGACCAGGACCAGGTTTTTTGGGTTTTGTTTCCTCATTCCTAATTTCAACATCAGCCCTACAACCTTCCTGCCTTTACCTAAAGATCCACCTTTAACTTTCCCACCTTCTGTAATGGCCAGAAGGGCCTCCCTATATAAACCCCTATCTTGGTTTCAGTAAGTGAACTGCGCACCAACAAAGTAACCTGGGAATTTCTCCCACTGCACTCTGAGCCACCTGAGGACCTTTTTGATCATCCTCCATTCTCTGGGACTGCTGGAGCACAACAGCCATGCTGGAGATGGAGACCCACCCACAACTGGTGCCCAACGTGGGTGGATAGAGACCAAGATGGCAATTGAACAAGGGACACTCCAGGTCACATGGGAGAAGGTGAGTGCTCCCCATGAGGGACATTGACTTTGCCCCACCATCCCTCTCAGAAGACAGGCATGGTTTCTTTCTAACTTCATTTTTTCCTTAAGTCTGAGCCCTCAAGGGACTGGTTTATGTCAGAATGGTAATTGTCCTATAATTGTGAGGTGTCACCTGTCCTCCTGTTCAGGGAGGTCATGTAGACCCCACTAGAAGCACTCAAGCCAGTGTCCAGTCTGCAAAGTAGAGGGTCTGCACAGGAAAACCTTTCCTCAATTTGCTTCCAAGTGAAGCCATGGGCTAGGAAGACTTTCTGACTTATCTTCACACAGGTGGAACTGATAAAACAAAGGCCTATTGAGCCAGGGGCTCCTCTCAAGCTCATGTGACCCCCCTGAGGAACAGATACTCAATTGTCCTTAAGAGTAAAATTAAGTTGGTTTATTTGGGCCAAATTGTATTATGTTAAACACCCAAAAGGAAAGTATAACCAAAAAATTAAAGTGATTAGTATGCTTCTTTAAGAATTTCACTTCCTAGGCATTAGGTTTAGGTTTATATAAGATGTTACTAAATTTCTCACTAACAATTTTGTTCTTCACAAGAAAATGCCACTCAGATGTAAGACTTCAAAACTTGGCCTACCTTAACACTGCAGTGCATACCTGTAGCCAAGAAAGGCAAGCCCATCATTGTTCTAACCCCAAAATTAAATGATTAATCTCTTTTCTCTCTCTGTCTAGAAACCATTTGGGAGGTGACTCACCCTGATTCTAGCCAGTGCAGGATGCTATGAATGTGCTTGAAAACAAAACACTTCAAGACTCACAAGTTCAGGCTAGGCAGTCAAAAAGAAAATCAAAGAGGAACCAAAGTGATGGGTGCTTTTGAAAGTCCTAAGCAAGAAATTCTAGTGGACATTGAATCGGATATCTGAATTCTTCCCTGTTCTGACTATTTTGTTTTTATCTTCCAGGCACCAGTCAAAGACTTTCTTTTTTCCCTACAACTACCAGTTATGCAATTCAGGGGTCTTTTAGACAGAGTCACATAAGGGTCACTCCAATAACCACAACCTATGTCCCTGTTCATCTTGAAGAAGCCAGAGTGGTCAGTGTCCCAATTCCCAATTGACCGCTAGGGTGACCTCTTAAGAGAGTGATGTAATAACAATAGGAGGTAGAATTTTGCAAGGCACTTTAGGGTAAATGTACCCCAAAGACCAATAACTGTCCTTGTGCCCCTTAGCACCCTATTCCCTATCAAAGCCCAATTATGTCCAAAGTATTTGAGAGTTCTTATCTAATTCCTAAAGATTTTAGTGTTACCTCTTCAAAGGGGAAACATTAAAAAACAAAGAGCTAAGAGAGATTATAAAGTCTCTCATTTATCTGTTGGAAGACCTTTCATAAACCCAAGAATGAACTTAAAACCCATTATCCCTGCTGGTTTGCAAGTCCCCTCATGGCCTGGCTCCTCCCTTTACTGGTACCATTATATACCTCTCATTATATAAAAAAACAAAGGGGGAGATGTGGGGAGAGGGTCTATTGTACAATGTATGGAGTAAGCCAAGCAACCCCAGATACCCTGAAGGGATGGTAGGAGTCTGGCCTATTCTGCCTGATGTGACAACCTAGTTCCCAAGAAGCCACTGCAGGCCTCAGTAGTTGGTTCATCTTTTCACCCACAAAGATCATCACTGGCCAAAACCAGGTTTTTGGGTTTTGCTTCCTCATTCCTAATTTCCACGTCAGCCCTACAACCTTCGTGCCTTTAGGTAAAGACTCCACCTTTAAGTTTTCCATCTTCTGTAACAGCCAGGAGGGCCTCCCTATATAAACCACTACCTTGGTTTCAGTAACTGAACTTCTCACTGGCAAGGTCTCCCGGGAATCTCTCCTGCCCCACTCCGAGCCACCTAATGACCTGTTCGATCATCCTCCATTCTCTGGGATGGGTGGAGCACAACAGCAGTGCTGGAGGTGGAGACGCAACCACAGAGCATATGAGTTCAGTTTGAGTCCCACATCAGGTGGATCACCCATTGCCCACTGGACTCCACAGGCACCCCATTCAAGGTCACACACCCTCACACATATACACAAATACACATGAATAAAATAAAATGAAAAGCTGTAGGTAAGACTTTCTACCAAATAGCAGAGCATAGAATATCTGAAATCAAGGAGGTAAAAAAATGCATACTCTCTTCTGAAAGATTTTTTTAATCCCACACGAAAAATAACCAGACTAAAACATCTCCATGAAACACTTCCATCAAATGCCAAGAACGCCAAACAGAGAAATACTGATAAAAGTGCTAAAACAAAGCACCAACAAATTTAGAAAGTAATCCATCAGAAAAGCAGGAAATCACATTTCAGGCAGTAAATAATTCTTCCAGCAAGACCACTCTCTCTACGAAGATATCTCTCTGATAGATGAGGATGTAAATGCATTTTAGTACAAGCTCAAACTAAAGCAATTGATATACACTAAGCCAGAATGCAGATGAAAATTAGAGGGCTTCTCATGAATAGAAGAAAAGTATCATTGACAAGAACAGAAACAAGAATAAATCCTATGGAAGGAAAATCCTATGAAAGGACTATATGAGCAGATGCAAACCAGGATAGAATCTTATGTCCAACTCAATAACAGGAATCCTGTACTTTGACCAGGGGATAAATGAAAGAACAAACAAAACAAAAACATAACTCACAACATTATAGAGTTCAGCAAATGCTTCTCAGTAGTAAAACTCTGTTACTATGTTACTCAAGTCAAAAGATGCAGAGTAGCCGATTGGTGAAATAAAAACAATATTCAACTATTAAAAGCCTATTAGAAACACATGTTACTGGAAAAGATATTGGTACACAGCTGAAAATAAATGGAAACAATGAAAAGACAAAATAAATGAAGCAAATATAGGCGGAAGTTACTGTAATGCTATGTTGTTCTGTAGACTTTGAAGTAAAAGGAGAAGAAAAACTAAAGAAGATGTGTGTGTTACTGCATATTACCAGAGGGAACAAAACACTAGGAACATAGAACAGTTGAAGATACACATATGTACACAGCACTGGAAAAGCCAATGTTTTATATATATAAGAAACATGACTGTAAGTAGACCTACAAACACATGTAGATATAATAAAAGTAGGTGACATCAGTACCTCATTGCAGTCACTAGATCATTCATCAGGATAAGAAAATTAATAAAGGAACTTCAGAATTAAATTTCCCCATTGAGCTAATGAACTTAGCAGCCATGTTAGGAGGATCCCAAGCAACATCTCTGAGATACCATTTCTTCTCACCACTCTGTTGGGCTTTCTCTAAAATGTACAATATTGAAGGCTCTCAGTACTCTTACAAAAAAAACAATATATTTCCTTTTATAATGTCAGATAATACTGAGAATAAAACATGAAAGCACAAAAACTACACAAATACCCAGAGATTGAGCACTATACTCTTGCATGAGCAATGTGTTTTAGAAGAAATCAGGAAGGTCGCTAAAATTCCTTGATTCACCTGAAAACAGAAGCTAAATTTATCAGACCCTTAGAGTACAATGTGCACACTATCAATCAAAAGCACCGTGGCTTCATGGGCTTGCGGCTTAGATACCAGAGAGATCGCTAATAAACAGCTAAATGAAGCATTTATAGCATTAGAAAATCAAAAGAACGTGAAACCGTATAAAAGTAGACTGGACAGGTGATATGTGTGAGACATGAAATTACTGAAATGGAGACTTAAGACGGAAATTCAAAGAATAATTGAAAAAAGAATTGGTCCTTGTAAAGCTAAAAATTTAGAGATAAATATTTGACTAAAATGTCCAAAACAAAGTGGGAAAAGTCAGAAGTTAATAAAGTTAGTGGTGAAAAATGGGCCATTACATTAGATAATAGTAAGTATAAGACCACAGGAAATCATCTGAAAATACACACAGTAGCTAGAAAATCTAAAGTTAGATACATAATAAAAGACATATGTGCTCTCAAATTTCAATCAGGACAATATGAACAACATAAGCAGTTCTGCAAAGAGCAATGGTATAATAGGAGTTGGAAGAAATCTAACAAATGGGCTGGGGAGATGGCTCAGCCTCTAAGACCACTGGCTACTCTTGCAGAAAACCTGAGTTCCAATCCCAGCACCCAAAACCTTCCATACCTCCAGTTGAGAAGATCCAGATCCCTCTTCTGTCTCTGCAGGCACAGCATGACAAAGATGCACTAACAAACATGCAGGCATAACAACAACACACTTAAAATTAAGTAATAAATAATCAAACTATCTCACACATGAAACAACCCATTAGAAGCTGCAGGGCAGGTTCCACACACAAGACTGTTTGTGCAGCTCACATAGGACTTAAGAAAGTGGAAGCACATAATCAATTCTTCAAAGAAAGCTACTGCATTTTTTAATTAAAATTGAAATGGCACAAGCTTTTGAGGTTTTGGAGCAATGAGTCCAAATGAAAATTATCGCTTACACACTGTGTTGTAGATCACGTGGATCCTCAAACCTTGGGAGTCATGACAATTCCAGTGACTATGAAAACAGTCTTTTCTGACCTTCTCGTTATGAAAATAGTCAAGTAATCATTAACCAGATTCGTATCTGTTTTGAAAGTCATTGTATAAGGCTGTTATTGAACCACACACTCAGGAAATACTGATACATGCAACTGAACTAAAAGTGTTCATAAAGGGAAATGAAGAAAATGCAATTGATGTGGACTCAAGCCTTAGTTCTATGCCCTGCATTCTATCTCTTTGTCTTTAGTGGAATAATGAATCTCCAATGCATACTCTCTCATCTCTTAAATGGAAATAATTTTTCTTAGAAAAGAGGGAGGAGAGAATCAGAAGACAGGGATATGAAAATTCTGTGAAAATTTACCGAATCCCTGTAAACATGACAATCACAATGCTATGTGGTGTAATAACAAGAAAAGTGCACATACAGTGAGAGTGCAGGAATTCCCATTTTCTCAGTTTAGAACATACTTCCTCAGTCCTACACAATTACCTGACACTGTCTCTACTCTCATTTCTATGCTAGTTTCAAGTCTGATCCAAAGAGGAGACTAATTCTTTCTGTCAGAAGCTGTAGTGAAGCCACGGTTAAGAACTGTAGTTATGTGAAACTCATCAAATTCTTTTCTTCACCTATGAGTTCTGTGACTCTGGTAGGTCTCCTATATGCTCCTTAACCATTAGAAAAGAAATAATGAGCCCAGTTTCAATGACTTTGTTACACAGTGGTGAAACAGATCAACTTTCTTTAGTTAAAACCTTAAGTGAGGTTTTCTAGTTCAAAGTGTATATGTTACTGTGTCAGGTTTTTATCAATAATCATGTGGTTCAAGGGGTATATCAAGGAACTTGGAAGGGTCTTATTATTGATCAAATACGTCCAAGTGTTTAAAATACTGAAAGAATATTTTAGTACCCAGTTAACCCTGGGCATAGTTATGCAGGTCTCTATATCTCTTCCTCAGTGAAATTGGCAGGGTTGTGAGTTCCAGACTAGTCTGAGCAATAGCATAAAACTGTGTATCTATAAAAAACCAAGTTCATAGAACATACGAACTGTCTGTGAATTACCTGGTCAGAAATTTCAGATGGAAAATTGTCAAGAATACTGTTAAATAATGCAAAGATACCCTAGCATTGGAACCATTAGTGTTTATTTGTTTAATTTATAATATTTGGTCATCATAAGTACAATTAAGAAAAATACTCTAATATAATCCTAGGAAAGGACATTGGTATTGACATATTACTCTTATAGTCATCAATAGGACAAAGTCCATTTAGAAGAGAAATTAAAATATGTTGACTTGATTGCCTAATGCAACACCAAATAGGCACATGCTGATTCAGCAGATAACATTAACAAAAACCTGTGACTGCATAATCACTGTCATATCTGTAGAAAGAGAAGGCACAGATGGATCACTGTAGTCCTGGTGCTCTCTATCTCGTTCCTGCTTCTCCTCTCCTTCTGGAGACAGAGCTCCAGGAGAGGCAAGCTTCCCCTGGCCCCACTCCTCTCCCAATCATTGGCAATTTTTTCCAAATAGATGTGAAGGACATCCGCCAATCCTTATTAAATGTGAGCATGCTTTACACTCTTCCAATATATTGCAAAGAAATATAAAGAATGGTTTTAAAATGAAGATATACTATGTGAAGCAGCATTATAATAAAAGAGTCAAATATTCCTGTGTCATTTTATTTAACTTCTGGTTCTGCCAGTTTCTGCTTTACAAAATTGAGGGTTGAACAATGAGTGGATGAAATTGGGGTCCGTTCTATATAAGAATAAACAGGAAAAATATGATGCATGCTTTTTCCCCATCATTATTTAATAGTCATTTTCCATGATTTCAGGCAGAAGTTCAGGTAGCATTTTAGTCGTGGATTTTATGTATATTAGTTATTGATGATGGACTTCTCTGAAGAAATAATTGTTGACTGGTTTCATGAAAATTCCCATGTACTTAGGATCACATAAGTAATGATGGAAACAGTGAGTCATGACATTTGGTGATAAACAAGTCTATTTTTAATTTGTATTCCACCTTTATGCTTCAGGTTTAGAATCTGTGTTTTCAAGGTGTTGCATGCTTTGGTCCAGTTTCTTTGGTGTCTACTCTTCCTGTTTATGGTAGCAATACATAGCAAATGAATAGCACCATAGAATCATTTGTGTTTACTTACAGTTTGGGGGTCTGAGTATGTGGCTTATCCTTTTAATCTCATCACTTTGGAAACAGAAGCAATTGAATGAGTTCAAGATGAATTTAGACAACACAACTAAGTCCAAGTCAATAATGAACAAAGAGTGAGACTGTGTTGCAAAAAAAAAAAAAAAGAAAGAAAGAAAGAAAGAAAAAAGCAAAAGAAATCTTTGTATTTGTAATGTTTATCACAGGGCTATAAATTCTCCATAGGAGGAGCTGTACATACTATCTTGAAGCAGTGACCTGCACATTGATTTCTATTCAGATTTAAGCAAATGTGGAAAGTGATGATAAACTGCTTAAGTAGCAAATAATGAATGAGCAAATTGCCAACTTGAATCCTCCTTAGATACTTATAGTTACATGGAAAGCAGCTTAGAATTTTCTGATCTCAGTTTCTTACTTGTGAAGCATGGCAAACAAATACGCTGAATGCTTTCATGTGATGAGTCATTGTAACACGTGTAGACCATGTTTAATATTGCATTGCATATTTTAGTCCATCAATAAATGAAAATCATCATTAGCTGAAAAATAATCAAGAAATATTTAAAGCTGGATATATCCCAATGAAAGCATTGAATTACAGAAATAATATCAGTCTAAATGAGATTCACTTTATGGAGAATATGGTCATGGTCTTCTTAGTGTTATCATTTTTTTCCTATTTTTAGCTATCAAAAGCCTATGGCCCTGTGTTCACTTTGTATTTGGGCAGGCAGCCCATTGTGGTGCTTCATGGTTATGAGGCAATAAAAGAAGCTCTAATTGATGACTATGCAGAAGAGTTTGCTGGAAGAGGAAAGTTCCCAATATTTGACAGAATTAATAAGGGTCTTGGTAAGTGTGCTTGTCCTTGTGTGTGTGTTTGGCAGTGTTCACAGTGAGTAGGATGGAAAACAGAAACAAGACTCCTGACTTGGCCACAAATTTGCCCTCTGTATGAATTTAGCTTTTCTTTTCCCCCTTCTTCCTCTGAGAAATGTTCTCTAGCTCTGTTCTTATTTGTTTAGGCATCGTTTTTAGCCATGGAAAGATATGGAAAGATACAAGGCGATTCTCAGTCATGACCCTGAAGAACTTGGGGGTGGGGAAAAGGAGCATTGAGGACCATGTTCAAGAGGAAGCCAAGTGCCTTGTGGAGGAACTAAGAAAAACTAATGGTGGGTAAATCTTTAAGTCTTTATGTGTATGTCCTACTGTATATATGTGCTTATGACATCTATTCATCCTTTGAAAATCAAACATTGTTCTCTAGTTTATGTCAGTATCAGGAATGTAGGATAGGTATTGGGCTCTGGATTTGCCTTCGAGAAATGAAGTTTACCTAGGTCTGATCATTTTGCCATAGAATAATTGATGTCCCATGGTGGCAATGACCCTGTCTATACTCCCAGACCTCAAAGCAGATGATATTTGTTTTGATTTTGTTGAGTGACACTGATCCCCCAGATTCAAGGACATGTCCAATGTCATTACAGACCCATTTTTACACTTCTGACTATCAATGATGCAATGTATCTTTTTTCTTTTACTTAGTTGAGTATAATAAAACCAAAATCAATCAATTTTGTCTCCATGAACCTCATGAATTCCATAAGGTTTTGATTTATATGCTTTAGGTAAGCATACCTGATACCATAAATTTGCAAAACACTCAAATGGAAAGTAATGCAATGATCCATTTCACAAATTCAGTTTTGCCATCCTTTCTCTCTGTGTATGTTGAATTTTGTCTTAGGAAATGATTGGCTTCTATGTTGATACAACTTCTCACCTATGGAGTGCTTGTCATCAAAGAATATGATTATCTGCTAGAATTCCAAATGAATATCTTTTTAATTTCTTTTTATAAAGCAGTGAAAGACAAGACAGTGAATGGCATGCATAAAAACCGAGAAATTCCCAATAACTGACCTCTCCCTAACATTTGTGAAATACTGTTGTCAACAGCTTATACTTTTGTAATATTTAAAATGCCTGGATAACAGTGGCAAAATAAGTTAGTTTCCTTTTTTTCAAGTGTTCACTACATATCCAGAATATTTTTATTATACCCACACTCATTCTGGGTCTACAGATACAAATTTTGGAGCTCCTATTTTAAAAAATACTGATTATTTTATCATAGCCATCTCACTACTGAAAGGACAGCTAATAAACTCTACTTATGATTTATTTCTTTATCTGTAAAAATCATAAGCATGCAAATATGACACATCAATTTTATAGATTATTACACCATATTGTGGTGATGACTATGCTCTATAAAATCTTTCAAAATCTACAAGCTCCACATTGTTTGAAATACTGTGTGGAGTTTTATTTGGAAGTAGAATATTTATACCTTTTCAAAAAGTAATTTTATGATTGCATATTCAATGGATATGGTAAAGTGTTTATAAAACATTTTCATGAAAGTATGTATATGCCTGGACTACATTAAGCCCCATCATCTGCTCTCTAATTTCTTCTTTCTTTATTTTTGTTTTCCTTGTTGAAACAGCGTCTCTCTGTAGACCCAGCTGAACTAGAATTTAGTACATATAGTGTTCTGACATCAGTCACCAGGGATCTGCTGCCCTTGCCTCCCAAGTGCTGGGACTGAAGTTGTGTGTTACCACACCTGGCACTCATCTTCTCCTTTCTTATCTGTCCTCTCCTCTTATTCCCAGGATTCTATTCCCACTTTTATTTTATTTTTACAGCAATATTCCGACTGAATATTTACTTCTTAAAGAGCAAAATGTATTGTTTTAATGTTTAAAATAATGTTCAATTTTATTTCATATGTTTGTTACAGTGTCTGCATGTATGTATATGTACCACTTTGCATGCATGGCATTCACAGAGGGCAGGAGAGGCTATCATGTGTTTCAAAGGTCATATGAAAGGCAGGTATGAACTGCATTACATGCTGAGAACCATCCTTAGGTTCTCTTCAAGAGTAGAAATTATTTTAAAATTTTTTCATCTCCCCATTCCTAAATTCCTTGTGTTAAAAAATACATTTGAAAAAGGAAGTCTTCGTCTTCACTCTCCTCATATTTTTTCCTTCAGATGGGATGTACATTTCAAATAGAGAGTTCAATTGATATATTTATTCTAACACATCCAAAGGTACTTACTGTCCTTGATACTACATATACTTCTTACATAATCTGGAAATACTATGCTGTCCAAATTTGATTCTTTAAATTTTTAAACTCATCTACAGTGCAGCCATTTGTCCCCCTTCTTTGGATTCATACACAGTTCTTTCAATTATTCTTTATAGATACAGAATTTTCAGGTCGCTAATATTCTTTCTATGTCCCACTTAGTACTATACATTTTACAGCCACTGAAGACAGAATCAAGTTTCTCAGAGTATAAGAACTTTTACGTTTGAAAAGGAACAAACAGCTGAAAGTAAAAGGGTGCAGGTCAACATCATAGGTGTAACAGTTGTTATTTACCTAGTGAGGCTCTACGCCAAATCGGTTTAAAAGATCAAAATGATTATTGATTCTGTGTGCTGAACATTTGGTTGATAAGGAAATTTTTAGACATAAAGCACTTAAATTATATAAAGCACTATTTGTTATCTGTTAACAAAAATTGTATGTCCTCTATATTTTGATAATATTTTAATATTGTTTCCCACTCTTCAGGTTCATCCTGTGATCCAACCTTCATCCTAAACAGTGCTCCCTGCAATGTGATCTGCTCCATTATTTTCCAGAATCGTTTTGATTACTATGATCAGGATTTTCTTAATTTGATGGAAAAAATAAATGAGAACACCAAGATACTGAGCTCTCCCTGGATGCAGGTAAACCAAGATCTCCTCTTCCTAAAAACACAAATATTGTCTTTCTCAAAACTCAAAATCTATACAGATTAATTGGGACGTGGCTGGCCTCAACATACTGACTAGATCATGGAAAGTATATCTGGTAAAAAGGTCTTTGTCCTTTGGTAATGAAGGGAAATGTCAGAATGGGTCAAAGCTCTTAGAACACTCTCCACTGGTTCCTCCTTTCACTTCCATAGAGATGCTGCATAACATAGTTCATTAACTCCAGTCTCTCATAAGACATTGTTCTGTTATGTGCAATGTCTTGTCTTGACGATGTATAAGCATGTCTTCATCCTATTCATAGATTTTGTTTTGCTTGTAAAGAAAACGTTTTCTTAAAAGTTAGAGAATATTTGGGGCAACGAGAATGTCCATGAGTCACTGAGTAGTATCAGGTATTTGATCTCAGTTCTGCTGTGCAAGGTAGCAGAGTATAAAGGACAAGGCGAATGGTTTAGAGTGTGTGCATCATAGACACTCTTAACAATAGTTTCCCGTGTTGAACTGGTATCTCCTGCACTCTGTCTAAATAAATGATTGTGTCGTCATTGAGAAGTTATTACTAGAGGTAAGGTAAAATTGGTTTCAAGGCAACTTTGGATCCTTCGGGCTTCGACATTCTCATCTGATACCAGAGAGTACTTGATAGGAATAAAATCTACAGCTCACCCTTCTATCTTGAACCTGCTATTGCATAAAAAATGTGAAGAATAACATTTGTATTTTATGGTATTTTACACTTGCCAGGAAGAATTGATAAGAACAACTAACAAATTTACATAAATACGTATCATCCTCTAAAAATGATGCCTAGCTTTGAAAATGATTATCACCTTTCATCATTAGGGCCAGACATCCTCCATCAAATAGCATAAAAATTACTACACATGCAACAGAAAATTCCTCCTCCTCCATGTTGATACAGTTAATTTATATCTACAGTTATAGATCCCAGTCATTTTTTCTAGGTATTATAAATGGATTTCTTCTTGTCATAAACTCAATACTCATGTAAGGAAATCTTGGCTTTTTTTCTGTTAGGTCTGCAATAATTTTCCTGCTGTCATTGATTATTGTCCAGGAAGTCATAAAAAAGCTTTAAAAATTTGCATTATGTTAAAAGTTATCTTTTGGAGCAAATAAAACAACATCAGGAATCTCTGGATGCTTCAAATCCTCGGGACTTTATTGATTATTACTTAATAAAAGGACGGCAGGTAAAGTACTAACATAAACTCCTTTATTTAGTGGTTAAATCATTTCATTTAGAATATAATAGAGGATTATTTATAAATATGTAGCTTTAATGTTGTAATGAACATGTACTTAATGAGGATTTTCTGTTTTTATATGGCATTGATTTGTTGTTCAGTAACCTTAACCTCAGAACATTTTCTACTATCTTAAAATGTTTTAATTACTTCTCTTACATGTGAGGATAGTTTGTGCAGAAGCAGAAGTCTCTGTTGCCTTATTTCTTGCCAGGAGAAGAGCCTTGTCCATACTAAGAATCATTTCATTTATTTCAATATTTCATTCCATTTCATTTCGTTTTTATTGATATTTTTAAACTTTTATACAATATAATTTGACATCATTTAGATCCACATCCCTTTATCCACTTCCCACCAGCACCACCCACTCAGTTTAATGTACTGTATCTGTAAATAGCATTGACTAGGCCCACCATCACTCTCATACCTGTGAGACCCTGTCTTTCCCCTCTTAGCAGAAATCAATTGACAGAGTTTTATTAGGTTGGGTTTTCTTATTAGAACAATTCCCTAAAGACATTAACTATTAAATATACAAATGTATTCCACCAGATGGAAATATAATTATGAACATACAGCTTTAGTGTCATTTTAGCTAATTTAAGAAATAAGTCATGTTGGGAGTTATGTTTAGGAAATTACATGAAGTTGATATTAAAAAGGGAAGTGAGTGTCTATCAGTACTAATATTGATATTAGTCATTTTAATGGTGTTGATTACACTACGTTAAACACTTATAGAGGTCATTTGGACATAATGAAATGATTAACATCGTTATTTAGAAAATGGCATGTTTGATTTAGTAATGATGACCTGATGGAATATACCAAGCTGTAACTTTGACAGTCCTGTTGCCCATCTTCCCCTCAGTTTCAGACCTCATTTTGGCAATCGTGTTTTTCCTGTTTTCACCTTCATCCCATTGTGACAGTCAAAGTTGTAATCACTCTGTACTCTTGATTTAGTGCTTTGATTTTGTTAATCTGTCCATTTTTCTTATTTCCATTGACTAAATTTTACTCCACTCCTACAAAGAATGGAGCCTGGTCTTCTAGACATACAAACCTCTTCTTGATGGTATGACTACTTGTAGACATTCATAATTATTATAACTTTTACAATGTCTATGCTGTTGTGGGTTGGTTTATTACAATATGGAGATCATACCCGCTTCCTTTTTTACTGTATTTTTGTGATTTTTCATACAATAAAACTTAATGGTATTTAGATCTTAAGTCCTGGCCTCACATTCACATAACTGCTTACAAAACTTAATGCACTGCATAATATACATAATAAAGGCAATATTCTGTAGGTTGTATCTTCATATATCCCTCACTATGTGTCCTTCTGCTGGAGCTTGGTACACCTATTATGAGTCCCATGCTTGAAAGACACTATCTCTTCTCCTCAAAGCAGCCACCTGTTACAGCAGTTTCCTTAGCTAGAACTGGATGTTCTTATCCATTTCTAATGAAATGATTTCATACTTGGATAAAGTTTGCTGGAAATATCAAAAATAACTGAATTAAATCATTGTAGGAAAAGGACAATCGACAGTTGGAATTTGCACTTGAACATTTGGCAGTAACTGTGGTTGATTTGTTTGCTGCTGGGACAGAGTCAACAAGCACAACGCTGAGATATGCTCTCCTGCTCCTGCTGAAGCACCCACACGTGACAGGTAAGAACAGATGGTTGGGAGCTTAGAGCATTTCTATGAGATGCTAGAATGAGGCTTCTACTGCAATGCTTCTTTATTCTCAAAGTCTGAATGGAGAAGGAGGAATGTCTTGATTAATTTTGTTTAATTTGAGGCAACTTACTGGAATCTGGGGTTCGGATGTCCACTGAGAAATTTCCCAGATCATGTTGATCCATTGTCTTTATTGATTGGGAAGATTCAGCCCTCCATAGGCATTGGTGTCCTTAATCAGGTGGGTTTCACTATGTAAGAAAATGAGCTGAGCCAAGCAGAGAGTAAGCCAGTAATGGGCATCCTGCCTTGGCTGCTGCTTCAGGTTCTGCCCTGACTGCCCTCAGTGACATTTTGGACATGCAATAACAAGGTAAATAAATTCTTCCTCCTCTAAACTGTGTTTGGTCCGAACAATTTTTCAAAACCACAGAATGAAACTGGGACACTCACTAAGAGAAATTAAGAAACTATAGAAGTAGGTAAAGTAATCAATTGCTACCCAGTGTCTGGGTTTCTAAGAGGTGATCTATTGTGGACACAGCCCACATATATTGTCCTTCAGTTTCCTATTCATTTATGAACTCTGGAAGGTGATCTCTTGTTGACACAGCCCACATATACTGTCCTTCAGTTTCCTATTAATTTATAAACATGAGAATGCTTTGGGCAGCATGTAAATTTTTAGAGTTGCCTTCCCTCATCCTGATAAACTTAATTCTGTTTTACAGGAAAGACAACTCAATTCACTGAATGTTAAAGAGAAATATTAACATTTAATTTGTTTCCTGAGATAATTTAAACTCTGAGAAAAATTTTAAATATTTAGAAAAATATAAAGGCCTTTATATTTAGGAAGAAATTGTATACAAGGAAGGATTATATTCTTTCAGATGTCACTTTTAGTACACATTTTGTTGAACAATGACTTATTTTTTCAAGTTTATGAATAGTATACACTTTACAAAGGTTACTTTGGAAACTCATTTGTAAATAGAGCTGCTTTTCAGCATATGTGAAATACAAGTACAAAACTTTATCTACTGTACCCTATATCCAAACCTCAGTAATGTTAATTGTGAGTGAGAATTAGAACTGTCAGCATAGAAGAAGAGGGAAACTTCAAAGCACCAATAAAGGTCAGTGAATTACTGAAATAAACACTAAGATTTGGAGTTTGGAAATTATGGAGCCTGGAATACAATGTTTCAAACAAATGTCAGATGAACACACATATAAGAAAACAATCAACTTGAATTCTATTGTCCCCATAGAAACCTTTTTCCGAAAATAAGAGAAAACTAAGTAGAGACCAATTTTGGAAGTAGGAGATTCTCTTTTCCAGATTTTGTTTCCTATCCCTTTTCTTAGATGAATAACTTTCCCCCACAAGGAAAAGTCAGAATGGCTCTCAAAAAAAAAGCTGAGTTTAAGAAGACCTATACATACAATCCCTCCATGATTGACAGGGAACCAATGAGCTACAGGAACAAAAGGGGAGGTGTGGGTGTATTGCAGTCCCTAAACTGAGAGTCCCAGTTTTTCATCCTCTGTCTTGTTTTGAACGTCAGTAGACACATCTGTAATCCAGATTCTGAAACATTGCAAAGATCTCTGAATTAAGCTATCTTAATAGAAATTTCTCTAGAAGTGTCCTCAGAAAAAATGGAGTCTGGAGCTTCACAACACATAGACTGAAAACAGTTGTTAAATCCTGACTGAGATCCCTGAGTTACAGGTCATCTACTGATTTAGAGAGCTCCAGAATTCTCAAGCTCAACTGCCTTCTTATGTGTTAATGAACAAAATGCAGGGATGGACTGCAGGTTTCCATTTATTCATGAATACTTGAGAATTTTTTTCCATCTAGTTGTATGAAGCAAAGTCACAGACAGTCAGGGGTCAGGGAATCTTCTCAGTCATGAGAGAATCAATTTATGTATTCAATAGTTAGATGTTGCAATATATACATTGAATAAGGTATATAATTTGTTTTCTGGAGCTTCTATTAACTGAGTAATTATGACGCATTGACCTGAATATTTAAATGTAATTTTAACACAAGAAATAAAAAATTATTAACAGAAATAAAAACGGACACTTCAGTTAAAATAATTACCCAAAATGGTATATATTCATAATTTTCATGGTAGAGATAATATTAATTTAGTTATAAGTGTGTAATTATGCCCTGGGTCACCGTGCATTGCATCAGAAATATATCTGATTTTTATAATCAACCATTTTTCACTATCACTAACAAGCTAAAGTTCAGGAAGAGATTGACCGTGTGATTGGCAGACACCGGAGCCCCAGCATGCAGGACAGGAGCAGCATGCCCTACACAGATGCCACGGTGCATGAGGTTCAGAGATACATTGACCTCATCCCTAGTCCCATTCCCCATAAAGTGACCTGTGACATTAAATTCAGGAACTACCTCCTCCCCAAGGTAAGCTGGCTCTTATTCTGCAGGGCTTCTTTGTTCTTGATGTTTCAGAATTCTCTTGAGATTCCAATACTCTATGAGTGCAAGACCAGAGAAGGGCAAATGGGTTCCCTTTTGCTGATTGGTGGCCTTCATGTTAGTTCATGTTTGAGAGTGCAATGCTATAGCAGGCTTGGTATGTGGGAGTGTGAGTCCTTAAATTTGCTCTTTCTCCTAAATATTGCTTTATCAGGAGGTTTTTATAGGTCCGTATGAATGTTTAAAAAAATCAATTCATGAACTAGTTTTCTCAGATTTTGTCACTGTGAGAGCAAAAATTTAATTAATTAGAAAGAATTCATATCTTGAATTCTTCAGTTCTTCAATAACATTATGTTCTTCTCTTAATTCTCCTTTGATTTATTTTCCTGAAATGTACTCTTTTCAATGATTTGGAGCTTGAAAATACTTTTTTAAAGTTTTCCTGAAAATTGAACATTCTCTGTTATTCGTTCTAGTGCCTCTTTCAATCTTTTTAACTAGCACTGCACAATTTTGCTAATGACCGGTCATGTTTATTCTGTGAATGTACATGGAATTTCAGTGTGATCTGCGTTAATAATTTTCTAAACACTTTCCAACTTCTGTGTTCTTAATTTATGGTTATGGTGTTGTTGCTGTGGTTGAAAAATTCCAAGATAGCATTGCATACCACTCTTTATAATTGGCATTTCTGACCATCATGAAAAGTTTAACATCTCCACAACACATTGGATATGATCTAGTATACATTGTTCATGGGTTCTTTGTTTGCATTTTAAGCTTTTGGGGAGTCAGGAATGGTACTCTGCCCCTGATTCATAACTGAACAGAATATGAGCACAATTAAATTGATGGTACACATTAAATTGTGTCTCTGTTATTCTGCCACTTCTGAATAACCAGAACAATTTTAATCAGCAGCTTTTGGTGCTTACAAAGACATGCTTTCTCCATCTAGTTATTCTTCCTCAAAACTGGATTCTCTCAAATTTTTATTTTTATATCTCAAATTTATTTTTACAAAACCAGATAATAAATGCACATAAACAAATATATTTAAAATCATCATAAACTGGGGATTGAGCACTAATGCACTTCACAAGAAGCATAATAATAACATATGTTTAAAGACAAATTTTAATTAGATGTGAAACTAATAACCTTTAGTTTTTCTATTTGTTTTCATGATAAATAAAAATAAACTTATTTCTAGAGATCATAAAGTTAATAAGATTCATAACTTTTATAAATTTCATTATAATTGTTTCTCTGAATTTTGGCACTAAGGTTGGTATTAATTGTAAAGCTATGTCTGTGATAGGACTCCGTTCAAGTCCTTCCGTTCTGTGGCCATTTGGTGGTATCTATGGAATGCAGGTTAATCTAATGCTAAGTAACTCCATAGTACTTGCGAAAAACGAAGAATTTCTTATGATGATATTTTTATCCACAAAGGATCCAGTTCTATTCCCTGGACATTCAGAGACACAAGTAGCACAAAGAATTGGACATGATATAATGACAGTAAAATTTGATGTACACATGAAATTAGTTCTATGATACATATTCCATTCTACAATAATGAAAATAATTTGATTCCATTATTTAGTAATTTCAAAAACATATTTTTGTATCCAAATAATTAGCAACAATTCTAAAATCTGTTCTATTGTTGTAAAGCCAATATATATTATCAGATCAACAATAATATAGTAAAACTTTAATTTTAAGGGACAAATGTAAGAACATTGGAAAGTCTGCAATTCACCATGCCATTATGGAGATGATTGAATTGACATTAAAAAAAAGGACTTTGAAGCTTGCTTCATGATAGCAGACTTGGTTTAACAGTTAAGATGTCAGTGTACTCTTTTTAGCCAAAGAACAAACCTAAGATAAAATTGCTTTTTCTTATTTGATGTCTATTATTAATATAATGAAAAATTTCTATATTATATATATAACTAAATTATAAATAAATGGAGGAATGAGAGAGCAGTCTTCTACACTTCAGATCAAATACTGTAGGTTAAGAAGCCTGCTTGAGGGAGTGTTTCAACTGCTGTCATGATCTGTCATATAACTGGTATCTTTCGAGTCTAAGTAACCTGAATACTTCATTCTTTTCATTCATAAAACTGTCTTGTTTAGAAATAAGTATCACTGAATGGGTGATTCTACCCTCTTACAAATCAGATATATGACTCTTTTTGGAGACAAGGGCTACTGGTCACAGTAGATATAGTAGACTAAGACAAGAGCCAATAAACTTAATGTATGGACTTGAAGATGCTATTTCAAAGTGTCTATGCCATAAGGATTATGCTGCCATTTCTGAATTCTGACATTGTAGCATAGAAACACCAAATGATATTTATACAAATGAGAATGGATAACTTCAATATTTATTTATTGGAATTTTAATTTTCATATAATTCCCAGGTTATATTCTAAATTTTCATTGGACCTTTGTACATTTCATACAATAATAATATTATTATTTTATTATTATTTATATTATTTATTATTATTATGTATTATTTCTAAATGAAATTTAGATTCAATATGCCATCTATGCCTGCAACACAGCACCCACCCCAACTGGCCTTCATGCATTCCACCATACAACTTAAGTCCTATTCAGTCAAGCAGGTGTACCCAGATGTTCTTCAATCAAATTCCTCCACTGTAGACAAGGCAGCCTTTCTAGAGATTATAAGTAAGGTCTACTCTCCTTCACTCCTTTTAGTTTTAAATTTTAAAATACATATAGTTGAGTTCCATGCAAACCAGTTAAAATGTTGAAGGCTCTGAAGGACACAGTTCTGTCCTTTAGAAATTTTAGAATGAGATGAGAAGACTTTTGGCTAATTGAAGAGAATTTTCCAGCATCAGCTATTCCAGAGATTTAAATGTATCTGTAGAGTTTTATAAATTTAGATTATGACCATCACAACATAACCTTCCTTTTATTATTTTTCAAATTTTCACTTGTTCTCTCAAATGCCCCTCCACAGTGACCTACATCCATCTCCCAAGGTGTCCCTTTTTGATTTCTGTGGTATGATTCAGTGTTTGTATGAGAGTGTGTGTGATATGTAAGTATATTGTAGATAGATAGAAGATAGATAGATAGAGAAACAGAGAAAGAGAGAGAGAGATTCCACGTAGGGGGATGGACAACTAGCTCCATCCCCAGAGCTCTCCGTATATATTTACTTTATAAATATATGTCATATAAATATTCATATAGTCTAGAATCTGGAATCCTCATATGATGGGAAAAAAGTTGACATTTGTTTTTCGTTAATTTGGTCATCTGAGATTTCCGCTGGAATCATAATCCATATGACTTCTGTGAAAGCATAAGTAGATGAGCTAAAACAAGAAGTGATGAAACACATTGTATCCAAGTTTGGTATAAAGAAAAGAGACCCCGAAACATTAGCACCAAGTATCCAACAAGTGATGTCAAATGTCATGGAAAAGCACTTAGCAATATGATTGCCATTGACCTCAAACTCCTACCTGCTCATCACAGAGGATGTCTGTTTGAAATGTGATTGCTGTCCTTTTGGACTTAGTTTCACTTCTCAGGAACAGGTGATTGAAATTAGTAATTTTTCTTTGTGATTTAGCTCCTTGATTTCATTATAACGTGATTTGTCTATGTGTCTGATGTTTCTAGGGCACAAACGTAATAACATCACTATCCTCTGTGCTGCATGACAACAAGGAGTTTCCCAACCCTGAGAAGTTTGACCCTGGCCACTTTTTGGATAAGAATGGAAATTTTAAGAAAAGTGACTACTTCATGCCTTTCTCAGGAGGTAAGAGAACTCATGTCCATGGCTTAAGGTGCCATCACAGATCAGTTACAACTCACAGTGACTCCCATGGCGCTGGCCATTTGGCTGTTGGCACATGTTCATGATCAGGAGCACAACACTTGATGCCTGTGGCCATGCCTTGTTAAAGAGCATCTTCCCATGAGACAGGCTGTAGAAGTTTCACTCAATTTTTTTTCAGCTGAGGAAGTCAGAGTAAATTCAGTTAACTGTATTCCTTTAGATATGTGAGAGAGATGGATGAAACCATCCTAGACACTGGGCCTCCATTACCCTTAGTTTACTCACTGTGAAAAGAGACTTCTACGCAATTTTATTTCACGTCTCCCTGCTGTATCACTCATCTCCAGGTTCAACTACAAAGAAACATGTTTCCAAAAAGAAGAAAAGTCCAAAGGACATCAAGTCCATTCTGGAAAATAGAATAGGGAACAGTTCACGTTATTGCAGTTGGACTCGTACAGTGAGAGAGAATCACATATCTCTAGGAAAGAGAATTTGGGTGGAGAAATTAATGTCTTGTTCTGTGATATGCCATACACTAAACATAACATGGAACCATATTCTAATTAATGGCTTTCTAGTTGTCTAAGAAATCTAACTGTAGAGCACAGGAGGAGCATGCGGGCATTATGGAGTGTTTTAATTTACTGTTTGAGAGTTTCAGACTTTGATAGTTTCAGCTCCTAGGCACCCACACATTTGACCGTTTGAATTCAAGTATTTGTTTTAAATTCCATTATCTCCACTGAGTGCTTCCAAGGTGGATGTAGCAAAGGGCCAACCTCCGGACTGGACACCTTATCAGGGTACTCATCCTGAAATAACCTGACTCCTATTCTCCCTGTATCCATCATCTGCAAATAACACTTCGTGAGGGATGGGTTTTGTGAGATCCTCCCCTAGGCATGCATGAAGTGTGGTTGAAATTTTTAAAGATGGTAATCACCCACTGAAAAGGACAATCTCTCTCATATCAGAGTGTCAGAAACTCCCTAAGGATCATTGGTTGTTTCAAACACTGGATATGGAAGGACAGCCTAAAATGATCCCTAAGATCCCAGCTCTTTCCACATTCAGGATGTCTGTCAAGTACATAGGATCACCACACTGTAGTGTTTCTGCTAATACTAGATATGAAGGTTTCCTCCTTAGACTGTGATTTTGGTAAAGGACATATGATCCTCCTTCCTTAGCCTCCCAACAGTTCTGAACTGGTGTATACAATGACTCTAAGACATGAATTTATTTTCTGAACAATATATCTCTTAAGATTATCTTTTAGGTGGTTTTCCAATTTGTACTACCTTTGTCCATTTGCTGAACTAGCTGTACTATTACCAATTCTTCCATGTAATCATGCATCCAATAATTCATGATTGATAAGCATGGTATGTTTCCCACTCGTCTTATGTATACAACATAAATGTTTTCTTTGACTTATTTTTCAGGAAAATGGATGTGTGTGGGAGAGTCCCTGGCCCACATGGAGCTCTTTCTATTCCTGACCACCATTCTGCAGAACTTTAAACTGAAATCTCCACGTTGAACAAAGTTGAAGAGTCTCTGGTGTTTTCTGGTTTATGATGCAGAAAAGACCTCTGAAGCCTTCTCAGTGTAGTTCCTCTCTTACAAGTCAGTTTGCATTTTGACGAGCTCTCATATTTGATCACTAGTGTCAGGTGCTCAAGGCACCTTCACAACTGCCCTAGTACAGTGCCCTAAGCTACTCATATTATTATCTCATTAATGTCATTTTTATGATCTTTGTGAGCAACATTAAATTCATTCATTTCCATGCCCAACTGCCCTTTTTATTTTTATTTATTCTGCTCTACCTGCTGCCTCTCTGTCTTTGTCTCTCTGTCTCTCTCTCTCTCTCACTCTCTAACAAGACCTGAGCTGTGAGCAGTAACCAAGGCAGACCCAAATGCTATTCTCTCTTCATATGTACTTAACCAATAAAATTAGTCCATTCCTTTTGACCTCAGCCTCACTCCAGTACTTAGTACATGTACAGGTACATCCAGATTCTTCTTTGTCAAGAAATGAAATGGATGACCTTTAACCCAGATCCCCAATGGAGGACTTATCCCATTCTGTAATCCCATGAACCAGATATCAGTTGACTGCATTTGTTTCAACATTCTGTTTTTCCAAATCTCCACCAGAATGGCCAATTGGGCTCTATGGATTGTGTCTACGATTTTAAAGCTCCAAATACCAAATCTTCACTGCTCCTCCCACAAATGGCCTACTAACCACATTATTTGGAATTTCTCTTTTATTTTCTTTATTTTTATTATGTATGAGTATTTTGCCTGTGTTCATAAAAGGGCAATCTGGACGCAGAATTTTTGGAGGTGAGACTGCCCTAGAACTAGCTGTATGGAGAACTGTTTTCAGTGGGTAAGTGCTGCGAAACAAAAATGGGTCATCTATAAGAGCAGTGAGTCTCTTAGATGCTGAGCTTCTCTCTGTAGCCCTGCACTGTCTGTTGTTTGACAGCAACAACGCCGCTTTTAATCCCAGTTTTCTGTATTGGTTTTTTTTCTCTATACTGTGACAAAAACAAATAACAGATAGGAGTGTTTATGCTCAAAGTTAGAATCAGATTTTCTCTGAAGCCAGCTTTTATCATCATCCTAAAAAAGGGAGTTAAACATACAAGTGCTAAAGAAAATCAGAAATTCTATTCTGTAAAGGATATTATAAAGGTAAACTGTTAAGTGTGTCTTTTGTCTCATGTAATGGGGTTGTACCCCTCAAGTACTCAACCAGCGCCATTTCAGAAATAGGTATGTGTGTTTCAAATAGTCCGTCAATGCCCGTTATGTATACATGAACTGATCACCTCCCCACAAACTCTTTGACAGGGAGGATGAAATAGCCCAAGTGTAAAAACATTGTGTCCTTGGAAATTGCCAGAATTTAAACTATTTAAAACCAAATTCATTATTATTTATCACAGGGTATGTAAGTGCCTATAGTGGGAAAAAGAACCTAGATGTTCAGCTCTGGATGTTGTGAAAATCTGATTGGTCATGTTATCTCTTCCTGCTTGAATTTATTTGGAAAAGTAAAAGTGTCCCAACAAAGGAACATCCTGCTCTGGACAAGACTCTCTAATGGAAATTCAGTTGATTCTAAGTTGGGCTTCCACAGACAACTTCTGCTAGATCTTTTGAGTACTGTATTTGATAAAGTTCTGTAAATTTTCACTTATCTATCATTTATGCACTTCTTATTTTTCTCTTTACATTTTATTTCCTTCTCATATTTCTTATTTTACTTTGGATTCATGTATACTTTATTATTTCTCACATTCAAAACTGTAAAATATAGCTATCATAGATATCATTCTTTCGACCATGCAGCACAAACGTGGCCACTTCTGGAACAGTAGCACCAAGTTCCAGTGCCTTCTGCAACCCAACTGCATGCATAATGATCAAGTTTCTATATAAAGCAGGATATAGTCATAGGTACTCAATGTGGACATGATGTGGTTCCCTTCCCATCACCAACATCTGTGCTCCAGGCTCTCTTGAAATACCCTTTGTCAGGTTGTGAATTTTCTTAGGATACAAACCCTCCTTGCCTTCTCCAAGTGCCCCAGCCCTTCCTTCTTGGAGTTTGAGATTTCAGGGGAAAATACAGTTCTGTTGGGTGCATAATTGCAGTAGTCTGATAGACAGTCTATGATGGGATGGGCAAAAGTCATGTATGTAGGAGTGTGAAGCAGTTATACACACTGTGCCCACATTAAGAGGTAGAGAGTGATGGAAGCTGGTACACAACTCAACGTCTCCTTTACTGAGATTGGGACCCTATCCCATAGGATGATTTTTGCCGAACTGAAGGTGGTCTTAAAGTCATTTAAAGCTTTCTGTGCTTCCGTGATAATTCTACATCCCATTAAGTTGACAAGATTTTCTGGGGCTGGACAGATGGCTTGGGCAGGTGAGAGTACTTGCTCCTCTTGCAGAGAACCTGGTTTGGTTCCCAGCATCAACAAGTCTGCTAAAGTACAATCCATAACTCTATTTCCAGAGGATTCTTCACTATCTTCTGAGCTCTGCCGGAATTACAGGACATGGGCACACGTACTTCCATGCAGGTAATACACTCGTACACCTTTAAAAACATTTTTTTACAGAAACATTATGTGTTACTGATACCTTCTGTACTATTTCTCAACAAACTCTTAAAGAATTATCAGTTCTCTAAAACAATTCAAAAGTTTGAAAAAAAGTGATGCATTGAAAACTCATTCCTCAAAACCAGGATTACCCTGATAGCACACTGAGTCATGAGAATACCAGAAAAAGAAGGCTGGGATATGTTGATGAACATGCTCACAAAATTTTCCAATCAAAGATTAAAAAATGTGATTCAAAAATAAATTTAAAATCACCATGATTCAATTAGAATAATCCATAGGATTTAAGGATCACTTAACATAACCTATTTAATATATGCAAAACATCCCACAGAATCAAGAATAGAGAACCTGTGATCATTTTTTCAAGGAGAATTAGCATTTGATAAAAAGTCACCTTCACTGAATTATAGAAATTTAATGAATTAGAGTTTGTACTTAAAAAAATTAAGACACATGCAAGAAAATCATGTAAGCAATACCATACTGAATGACAACAATCTGGAAACATACCTTCTAATATTGTTACTGTTTATAAGTATGTACTCAGAGAGATACAGGTATCTGTCTGCTTGATTACTCTAATACATAAAACAATATTGTCTTGCAGAGTGGCTTCCACTGGGAGATGAGTATAAGAAGAGTAAGGAGTGATGTCAAATCTCACTGAATATATCTCAACAGATAAGGAAGACAATAATATCTAGAATTTATTATGTATTCATTGCTCAATAGCGTACACATGAAAGATGAAGTGCTTGAGATTACTTAAGAGCTTTAACGTCAAATTACTATCACATAACTGTTGAGTGTAAATCAATGCATACAAAGCAGAAAAGAACAGAAAGTTTATGTTTGCTGGGAATTTTATAGCTGTTCAGAGAGGGAAAATAGACTTCAGAACACATCATTAACAGTTGGAAGGTCTAAATGCATACTTAGTACTAACTTTGAAATATGGTCAAAAGTATACTTTCATTTTTACTTTTATTCACAGTAACACCAAATGAGGGCATGAGCTCTGCACTGGATGTTTATTCTTCCCTCTACTTGTCCTTTAAGTGTTTACTTACAAGATAGAGCTGCTCTGGAGCACAGGTAATGTTTCAAATGGAGACTCTTCCAGTGGACTTTGGTGTTGTGCATGCAACCAAATAGCTTTCCTGACTCTGCCCATGTTAAATTCTCTAAGTAGGTAGGTGTATCCTGTTGGGAATCTTGGTTTGTTTTGTTGTTGCTGCTGCTGTTTACTTTCATTTCTACTTGAATTGCAAGGAAAATGTGAGAAAAGGCACACCAGTTAAAATATTTAGTAAGAATCTGCAGAACATTAAAGCATTGATGACCGTGATACTTTCTACACATTCCTCTTTAAACTCCAGGAAGCACAACACATAGTAACTGTCTTTGTGCGAGGACAGAGGACGGGGAGTGAACTGGACCTCTAAGACAAGTTGTAGCAAAATGCTTGAGACTAGTCTTATCATGGTGACTTGGCCTGGAACCAGACAGAATCCTTATGTTGCCTGGCCATAGATGGTGACTGTAGAGAAGTATGCTTCGTTACTCAGAGACAGACCCACTGAGGTATGTACTCTCTGGGTAAATGCTCAAAGAAAACAACCTGTAAATATAGACAAACTATTCCCTCTAGTGGTCACATAGCAGTGACATTCAGCAGAAGACTTTCAGCAAAACAGCATGGATCTCCATGTCCTGCTGAGAAAATGGAGCTGAAAATTCACAGGAAATATTAATCACACAGTGCGATGCCATATCCTCATAGGAACATGATCTCCTCTTATTAAATTTATTTTCCATGCCTTGTTGGGCAGGGTTTTGTAAATCCAGTAGGACAAAATGGAGACTAGTCTTCCCCTTAGAGGGATTAATTTATTTTAAAGTGACTCACAAAGATATTGTTGGAACATTTACTACTACCATCGTCCTGCCAACATTGCGTCTGCAGAGTCCGGCGCAGCACCACAGTGCGCAGCTCCCACACCGTTCCCCTTCTGAATTCCATTGACACTCATGGTATTCTGGGGCGGTGGGACCTGGAACAATGCAGTCCGTGTCACTGGCTCTCCATGTTTCTAGGGCCATGGCACTTTCCTTCCACATGGCTTTTCTAACCGGCTGTTCAGTGCCTCTCACCACTGCTAGCCGCCATGTTTCCCGGCCTGTCTCGTCTCCCCGTTTTCCTCCTCCATTATTGATCAGAAAGCGGGACTTGCCTCTAATGAACCATAGTAAAAATTCAGTGAGAAATGTATATCTACTCTACATTCCACCCCTTTCTCTGTAGAAAACAAACAAAATATAACAACACGACGACAGCCACAAAAGAAAGCAGTAACATCCACATAAACCATCACAAACACAAATAGTTAGACAGTACCTAAGTAGATGTATCATATTCACCTCATAAACAATCACAGTTGTGTCTCTACTGGGGCCTATAATTTCCTCTAGTACCATCAGGGGACAACTTTTCTCCTAGTATCAGTTGTGTGTTCCTTCCCTGAGAAGTGGTTCTTAAACCAAATTGTAAATATGCTGGGGTGCACATACTAGACTAACCTCTATCATACAAGGAGGAACATTTTGATTGGCATCTGATAATGAAGTATACAAGATCTGTCTTTAAGCAGAGCTGTTCAGGACCATTTTCCCATAGCAGTCTGCATAGCGCCCTCTAGCACTATGAAGGCTAGCTACCCATTTGTAGGGAGTTTTCAACTCAGTCCCAAGTCAGATCTCTCTCCTTTCCATGTCAAACCATGTCAAGTCTTCAGTAATAGATTGTACCTTCCGCTTTTAGTGTTCAACCAGCATTATAATAAGGCAACTGCCTTTTTTTTGGGTAGAACGGGGCTTCTGTCCAACGGGGCTTCCTGTCCAACAGCTCACAGGAAGGGTCAATCCATGAGTGGTACTGGAATTGTTAGTTGACAAATATATAGTATCCTTTTACTCTTTATCATCTGTTAGCTTAGGCCCATAGAGCTCCCAGAATTTTACAGCCATACTTCATCCTTGTACCCTGTACAAGTTACATTCCAGTCTTCTTTCTTCAGGTGTACTTGACATCCCGAAACTGGGTTTCATATCTGTGAAACACTCAAAGTTAACATTATACACAAACACAAGATCTAACATAGCATGGAGAATTCCTTTTCATTTGCATCAGCTGTTGTTTCAACAGATTCATGTTGGGTACAATGGCACGTAAATTAGTCAGTTCTGTACTGTCTTTAGTTATTGTCTGGAATCCATTTAGTGTCCCGGAGTTTTCACATGGCGCCTCCATGTATCCTTTATATTTCCTAATCTCATTGGGGATGGCCAAAACTGCTTGCTCGTACAGAGGGCCAAGGAGAAATAAGCTTCTCTTGCCCCTCTTGCACCTGTTGTTATATCTTTTTTTGACTATAACATCAAAGTAGGTCCTGGAATCTATCCTGAATGTTTACACTTCACTTTCAATTGTCCACAAGGGTTTCTCATCAGGATGGACTTGATTGTGGACATTATGTTTGTAATACAAATACTTCTTGTGATCAATGTGATGCTCAACCAAAGAGTTCTGTTGCCTCTTCCCTTTGCATTTCTTGTATTGCCATTGTGTTCAAAGGCTTGTCCTGTTGGGATTCCACTTTCTTTCATTTTGTACACGAATTATAAGGAAACTCAGAGAATGGTCACACCTAGCACATATGAATATCATGAGAACATGGAGAGAGACAAGTATGTGAATTATGTTGAAATCATAATTTAACATGTTACAGGGAAATGAGATTAATGATTCATGTTTGTGTACACATTGGTACTTGAATGGTAGATGATGGCCTAAAGGGAACTGCAGAGCATCACACAGCAGGAGGCAGGATGTATGATCTTTTTTGGACAGGAATGAAGAAGACCTTATAAGTTGGTGGTAAAGCAGCCAAACCACTGAACACATTGTTTTTGCAACAAAGTCCTTTGAGTGGATGAGAGATTTCAGTTTAAAATTCTGTAAATGGTGGTTGAAAATAGAAAATCTCCAGGACCTCTTCTGTATAAATCTACTTTCCTGAAAAAATTCAAATAAGATAATTATGCCTTCCTTATAAAATAGTGAGAAGCACTGTCCTGTTGATTTAAAGAAATGCTAATGGTTTTTGTAAGATGATTTTCTAACATGATACTATACTGAAAGTATTAATCATTTCAAATAATTTTCCTGTGGAATTTAGGAGAATCTTGTGGAGAATATATCATTTGCAAATAGAGATAACTTGACCTCTTCTTTTTCTATTAGTACTATACTTAGGAATAAAGCTGAACAAGACACTGAAGGACACTGCAAGGGAAATTTCGTATCTTTACGGACAGAGATAGAGGAAGACTCTAGGACATGGAAAGGAGTAACATGCTCATGAGTTGTTAGAATAAATTCTGTGAAAATGACCTTCTTACCAACAGCAAACTCCAAAGTCAATGCAATGCTAATCAAAATACCTGTGACATTCTTCACAGAACTAGAAAAAATCATACAGAAATTCACATGGAATCACAATAGAATACAGATACCACAGCAACCTGGGGCAAAAAGAACATTGTTGGGGGAATCCCCATGTCAGATCTCAGATTATATCACAGAGCCAGAGTAGCAAAAACATCATGGCTCTGGCACAACAATGGACATGTAGATGAATGGACCATGATAGAAAATGAAAACACAAGTCCATGCACTTTCAGAAACCAGATATCTCACAAAAGTGCCAAGAACATAGAATGGAGGAAAGACAGAATCATCAGCAAATGGTGCTGGAAAAACTGTATCTCCACCTACAGAAGAATTGAGTTGGACCATTATCTTTCACCCTGCACAAAATTCAACTGCAAATGGATCAAAGACTTCAACATAAAACCTGAAACTCTGTAAAAACCAGGAAAAAAACACTGCACATTATCCTCAAAGATATAGGCATAGGAAAGGACTTTATGAACATTAGCTACTCAGGCTTTAAGGCCATCAGTCAGTAGTGGGACCTCAATAAGCTACAATACTCCTGTATGGCAAAAGAAACAGCCAAAGAAAGAAAGAGTAAACCCGCTGACTGGAAGAAAATCTTTACCAGCAACACATCCAACGGGAGATTAAAATCCAAAATATGTAAAGAACTTTAAAAAAAGAGAAAGAGACAGATAAAAGACCCAATAAAAAGATGGGCTATAGACTTGAACACAAACTTCTCAATGTAAAGGGTAGAAGGAAACACTAAGGAAATATTACATTCAGACACTTACAAGTTAAAATAAAGGGAGCAATTCCCCCACTTACAAGAACAGTACACATTGTCAGTTGACCAATGCTGAAAGTCTGTAAGATACAGGAATGAGCATAGATAGAAATTTAGCAAAGGGGCTGGAGAGATTGCTCAGTGGATTAGAAGGGTTATTGGTCTTACAGGGAAGCTGAGTTTAATTTGAGGACCAACATCAGGTAGATTACCCAGTACCACACTGAACTCTACTGGCACCTCCACTCATGTGCACATACCCAAACATAGACACACGTACACCTAAATAAAAATAAACACAGAATTGTAGCTAAGAAATTCTACCAGTGACATTATAACAGAAAATTTCCCAAATCAGGAAGGAAAAAGCCCATTAGAAGACGGTTTATGATCCCAAATTATACGTGATCAGAGCAATGATCCTCTCCATATACATTGCCATCAAAATTTCAATAACACAAAAAAGGAAACAATAATAAAAACAGCAAGAGAAAAGCACCAATTCATGTAAAAGATAATTCATCGACAAGATGTAAACATATATTAAGCTATAAAATATCTTCCAGCCAAGAGCACTCTATCTCTGAAGATATCTGTATAACAGATGAAGACATTAATGCATTTTAGATCAAATGCAAACTAGAAGAGCTAATGAACACTAAGCCAGAAATGCAGATGAAAGTAGAGGAATTTATGATTGATTAGAAGACAGTGCCAATCAAAGAACAGACACAAGAATAAATCTTATATAAGTACATTCTGAACAGTTGCAAACCAGAAAAGAATCTTTTGTTCAACTAGATAAACCAGCAAACATGTACTTTAGCTAAAGTATAAAATGAGACAATGAGCAAAACAAGAAAATAACCCACAATGTTATAGAAATGAGCATATGCTTCTCAGTAGTAAAACTATTTTACTATGTTAACACTCATGTTAAAAGATGCAGAGTATTTGACTGAACCAAAAAACAACACATACCTATTTATAGTTTGTGAAAGCATATATTCTTAGCAAAGATACAAGAACCAAGCTGAAAAATAAATGGATACAATTCAATAAATCAGATCAACGAAAGAAATATTGACAGAACTTACTATAATTCCATTTGTACTGAAATCTTCCAATCAATAGAGCAGAAGCCTAGAAGAAGATGTATGTGTTAATATATATTGCTAGAGGGAGCAAAGCATCAGGAACATAGTAAAATTTAAAATATCTATATGCAAAACATTGGGAGACCCATGTTACATATGAGGAACATGACTGTATGGAGACATATAGATTTATTTACATATAATAAAAATGTGTTACCTCAGTACCTCAGTGCTATCAAAAGATCATTTCATCAAGATAGGACAATCACTAAAGGAACTTCAGAATTATATATTCAGTTAACGAACTTAGCAACCATCCACAGAGCATTTCAAGCACAATCTCTGAGACACAATTTCTTCTTGCCACTCAGTATGGCTTTCTCTAAAAAGTGTAACATTGTTGGTCCTCAGTGAGTCTTACAAGAAGAAAGCAAAGTATTTCCCTGTATACTGTCATATTATACTGAGAAAAAAACCAGGAATGCCAGAAAAGCCCAAAGACTACACACACACAAAAAACAGAGACTGAACTGTATACACCTGTATGAGCAATATGTTATACAAGAAATAAGGAAGGAGACATTAAAATTCATTCATTCAGCTAGTAACAGAATCATCACTTTTTAGTATCCCTAGGCATAAAGTAAATGCAGTTTCAAGAAGAAGGTTTATTGGTACAAGGGCTTATATTTTAACAATCAGAGAGATCTTTAATAAATAACTAAATGAACACTTCAAGGGTTTAGAAAATAAAAATAAAGCAATCCAAACCCTATAACAATAGATGGAAAAGAAATTACCTGAATGAAAACTACAAAAGCAATACAAGGAATCAAAGAAACAAAGAGATGGTCCTTGTAAATCTGAAAGTAAATTGATAAATATGTGCCCAAAATGTCCAAAAATAAAAGAGAAAAAAAGTGAAAAGGACAAAAATAAAAAACAGTAGTGGTGAAAAGTGGGCCATTGCAGCAGATCAAAATAATACTTAAAAGACCACGGAGAATGACCTGAAAACACACACAAAAGCTAGAAAATCTCAAAATGGATTCATAAGGCACATATAAGTTCTATCAAAATTCACTGAAGGCAATTTGTTAAATGTAAATAGGTCTGTAAAGAGAAATGGAACTAAGCAGTATTTAAAACTCTCACAAAAGGCCTGGAGACATGGTTCAGCTGTGAAGAGCACTGACTTCTATGACAGAAATCCTAATTTATAATCTCAGTACCCATGTAGTGGCTAAAAACCTTCCATACCTCCAGTTTCAGGTGATCCAAAGCCCTCTTCTGTCCTCTGTAATTAGAGCATGACACAGATGCACTTGCAATCATGCAGTTATAACATTCATACACAAAATAAATAATAAATAAGTAAAGAAATTTCACCAAAAAAAGATCATTAGAAGCTGCAGGGAAGGTTCCACTGGCAAAAGAATCTGAGCATCACAAATGGGACATAGGAAGGGAAAGCACGTGATTATTTACAGAAAGCTACAGAGTGTGTTTTATTCAAAATAAATAGCATTAATGTTAGAGATTTTGGAGCAATGAGTCAGACAGAAAACAACAAGTTACTTTACTGTAGATAATGTAAATCATCAAGACTTGAGGGTCATGAAAGTTCAAAAGATTATTCAATCTTTTCTGACATCATTATGAAAATAGAGGTATAATTATTAACTGGGTTCATGTTTGTTTTGAATGTCACTGACTAAAGCTGATATTCAACTCAGACAATTCTGAGTCTTTAAGGAAGGAGATGGGGAGGATGCAATTGAGGTGGACCCAAGTCTTAGCTCTATACCCTTCAGAATCTTTATCTTTGATGGAGTAGTGAATATCTATGACAATGTCTCACAACACTTAAATGGAAATAATTTTCTTAGACACTGAGAGCAAAAGGAGTCAGAAGAGATGTAGATATGAAATTTTTATTAAAAGTCACAGAATCCCTGTAAACATGGCAATTATAATGCTATGTGTTGTCCTAAGAAGAAAATTGTCTACACTAAGAGAGCATAGGAATTCCCACTCTTCCATTGTAGAACTTAGTTCCTTATGCATCCGAGTCAATTATCTGATGGAGTCTATACTCTCATTTATGAGCTGTTTTCACGTCTGAAACAAAGAGGAGAGAATCCTAACACTTTCTGTCAAGAAGCCACAGTGAAGAATCGTGGCCATGAAAAAAATCTCATTAAATTCTCAGTTGTTCCTCTATGAGCTGTGTGACTCTGATAAGTCTACTGTTTGCTCTATCACCATTAGAAAATAAATAATACTTCCAGTCTTCTATGACTTTGGTACACAAATGTGAAAGACATAAAACTTCCTTCAGCTAAGAACTCAGTTGAGGTTTTCTAGTTCAAAGTCTATAAGTGATGTTGGGTGAGATTTTGTTGTTAATTGACTAGGTCAAGGAGTATATTAAGTAGATGGAAATCTTTTGTTACTGATCGTACATTTTCAAGGTTCTAAAATACTGAAAGAATATTTGACATATAGTTAAACCTGTACATAGTAACAGAAGCCTGTTTTTCTAGTACTTGAGAGGATATTGAAGAAATGTGAGTTGGAGGTCATTCTTAGCACTAGTGTGAGACTTTGTTTCAAAGAGAACTGCAATTCATAGGACATACAGAATAATCTTAAATTTTCCTGGTCACTACTTTCAGATGAATCATTTTGTAGAATTGTTATGAATCCAAAAAGTATATTAAAAAATTCAAAGTTCCCTTTACATTGGATCCATCTGGGTATTTGTTTAATTAACCATATTTGGTCACCAGTAAGTATAATTTAGCAAGAAACTCTAATGTATACCCTGAAATGGACACAGGTAAAGAACATCTTATTGTGATCTAAACAATGGGACAAAATCCAATTAGAAGACAGATTAAAGACTGTATAGTTGATGATGAAATGATACCAGAATGAGGCACATGCTGATTCAGCCACTAGCATTAATAAAAGCTTTGGACTATACACTCACAGTCATGTCAGTAAAAAGAGAAGGCTCCGATGGACCTAGTCATACTCTTGGTACTCTATATCTCCACCCTGCTTCTCTTTTCCCTCTGGAGGCAGAGGTCTGGGAAAGGCAAGCTGGCCCCTGGCCCTACTCCTCTCCCAATTATTGGCAATTTCTTCCAAGTAGATGTGAAGGCATCTGCCAATCCTTAGTAAATGTAAGTATGCTTTACGCTTTTCCACTACTTTGCAAAGTGATGTGTAGTACCCTTCGTTTAAATGAAGAAATAGTTCTTGAAACAGCATTTTAATAAATGGTCCCAAAGTCAAAAATTATGTGAAGATTTATGTATCTTCTGTTTTTTCCAGTTTGTACATTTTCAAAATTCAGCAAAGGACAATATATTTTATGGGATGAACTCTCAGACCATCATATGTTATAATAAAACAATAAAACAGCAAAATGTTGAGTATGCTTCTTCCCATCATCATTATAGCCATTTTTCATGAATTCTGGCTTAAGGACAGGTAGCATTTTAGACCTTCATTTTATTTACATTAGTTATTGATGATGCACTTTTTCTGAAAAAAAAATTGATGGATTATTTCAAGTAAATTCCTTTAGATGTGAAATAACACAGGAAAAAGGTGGCAGCAGTGAGTCAACATTTTGGTGATATCCAAATCCATACATATGTGTGAGTGTGTGCATGAATGTGTGTGTTCCACTTCCATGCATGGCATTTGCAGAGGTCAGAAGAAGTCACATGTTTTATACGTTATGAAAGGCAGGCATGCACTGCCATTAGGTGTTGAAAACCATCCCTGGGTCTTCTACAAGAGCCAAGTATTTAAACGCTGTGCCATCTCTCTAACCCAAAATTCATTGCTTTCAAGAATAAATATGTAAAGGGAAGTCTTCATTTTAGACTTTTCTCATGTTATCTCACCCAGCTGGGATTTAAATTTAAAATAAAAAGGTTTTCATTTTATTTATGCCAACAAATCCGCAGGTATATACTATTTCTGATGTTGCTTATTCCTGTCTCATAATCTGGAGGTACTCTGTTATTTGTTTCTTCTAACACTAAACTCACCTACAGTGGTGTATTTTGTTCCCCCTTTTTTGGATCAATCCTGAATTCGGGATTACTCTCTGCAGATGTAGAATTTCCAGGGCTCTACTCTTCTCCCACATCCACTTCAGTGCTGTACAGTCTACATGCAATGCAGACAGTATCAATTCTTCTCTGAATATTGGGCCTTTAGATTTTAGAAAGAGCAAACTGTTGAAGATAAAGGGCTGTAAGTTCATATGATATATGTCACTGTTGTTATGCAACTAGGGAAGCCAGAGGCCACTTCAGTTTATAAGGTCAAAATGATTGTTGGATGTGGTCATGCTGAATATTGGGCTGATGAGGAAATATTTAGACAAGCTGCACCTAAATTACATAAAGCACTGTCCTGATTTGTTTACAAAAAATGGCCTCTCTATTTTAATACGATTTTAAAATTGCTTCCCACTTGTCCAGCTCGCCTTGGGATCCACACTTCATCTAAACAGTGCTCCCTGCAAAGCTATCTGCTCCATTATTTTCCAGATTCATTTGATTACTATGATTAGGATTTTACTAACTTGATGAAAACTGTAAATGAGAACACCAAGATTATGAGGTCTCCTGGGTGCAGGTGAACCCAGTTCTCTTTTTCCTAAGAACACAAACACGGTCTTTCTCAGAAACTCAAAATCTCTATGGAATAATTGGCAGGTGGTTGAGCACAACAGCAATGAGTAGAACATGGAAAAATATCTGGAAGAAGGTTGTGCACTTTGTATAAAAAAACAATAACAAAGACAAAAAGAAGAGGAATTCTAGGTTTGCTCAACCCTGTTAGTGATTTCTCATTAGGTTTCCATAAACATTCATAGAAATGCTTGTATACCATAATCTATTTACTTCTAGATAGATGGACACTTGCTCATGGTACATTATTTCAGTATCCACAAGTCATTGTCCTGACAACACTTAAGTACTTCTTCAGCTTATGCACTGAAATTGCTCCCTTTTGGAGGAAAACATTCTCCTAAAGGATAAAGTATATTTGTGACAACAAGAGTGGCCAGCAATCACCGAGTAGTTTCACGTGTTTGATCTCAATCTGTTGGACAAGGCTGCAGGGTGGAAAGGCCAAGATAAATGATTTAGTGTGTTCACAGTAATGCTATGTTGTGCAGTAGACATAGAAGTAAAAGAAGAAAACCTAAAGCACATTTATGCATTATTGCATATTACCAGGGGGAGCAAATCATCAGGAACATAGAACAGTTGAAAATACACATATATACACAGCACTGGAAAAGTCAATGTTTTATACATACATACATGCATATATACATATATATGGAACATGACTGTAAGAAGACCTACAGACATGTCTAGATATAATAAAAGTGGGTGACATCAGTACCACATTGCAGTCACTAGATCATTCATCAGGATGAGAAAATAGATAGAGGACTTCAGAATTAAATTTCCCCATTGAGCTAATGAACTTAGTAGCCATCTTCGGAGTATCCAAAGCAACACATCAGAGATATCAGTTCTTCACTCCACCTTGTGGGGCTTTCTCTAAAATGTATAATACTGCAGGCCCTCAGTAATCTTACAGAAAAAAGCAAAATATTTCCCTGTATAATGTCAGATAATACTGAGTATAAAACAGGAAATCACAGGGACTACACAAATACACAGTGATTGAACACTACACTCTTCTATGAGCAATGTGTTTTAGAAGAAATCGGGAAGGAAACTAAAATTCCTTGATTCACCTGAATACAAAAACTCAATTTATCAGAATCCTTAGAAGGCAGTGTGCACACTACCATTTGAAAGCACCGTGGCTTCATGGGTTTGCCCTTTAGCTACCAGAGAGATTGCTAACAAACAACTAAATGAAGCATCTAAAGGTTGTGAAAATCAAAAGAACTAGAAACCCTATAAAAGTAGGATGGACAGGTGAATGTGTCAGACATGAAATTGTTGAAATGGAGACTAAGAGGAAATTCAAAGAATAATTGAAAAAAGAGTTGGTCCTTGTAAAGCTAAAAATTAAGAGATAAATACTTTACCAAAATGTCCAAAACAAACTGGAAAATATACAAGTTAATAACGTTAGTGGTGAAAAATGGACCACTGCATTAGATAATATAGAAAATAATAACATGTATAAGACCATGGGGAACCATCTGAAAATACACATAATAACACACATGTGACCCCTCAAATTTCAGTCAGGACAATTTGAACAACATAAACAGGTCTACAAAAAGCATTGTTATTTTAACAGTTGTAATAAATCTCACAAATGGGCTGGGGAAATGGCACAGCCTCTAAGAGCACTGGCTGCTCTTGCAGAAAACTTGTGTTCCAATCCCAGAACCCAAATTCCTTCTTAAAACGTTCCATACCTCCAGTTGAGAAGATCTGGAGCCCTCTTCTGTCTCTGCAGGCACAGCATGTCACAGATGCACTAACATACAGGCAGGTATAAAACCCATACATTTAAATCAAGTAAGTAATAAATAAATAAACAATCTCACAAATGAAAAAACCCATTAGAAGCTGCAGGACAGATTCCACACACGAGTGTTTGTGCAGCACACATGGGACTTAAGAAAGGGGTAGCACATTATCCTTTAAAGAAAACTACCTAGTTTGTTTTATTAAAATTAAAATGGAACATGTTTTTAAAGTTTTGCATAATAAGTCCAACTGAATATTATCACTTACACACTGTGTTGTAGATAACGTGAATCCTCAAACGTTGGAGGTCATGAAAGTTCCAATGACTATAAAAACAATCTTTTCTGACCTTTTTGTTATGAAAAATAGTCGAATAATCATTAACTAGGTTCATGTTTGTTTTGAAAGTCACTGTGTAAAGCTGTTATTGAACTACACATTCAGGAAATGCTGATACATACAACTGAACTAAAAGTCTTCATAGAGGGAAATGAAGAAAATGCAATTGATGTGGACTCAAGCCTTAGTTCTGTACCTGCGTTCTATCTCTTTGTCTTTTATGGAGTAATGAATCTCCAATGCATACATTCTCATCTCTTAAATGGAAATATTTTTTTCTTAGAATACAGAGAGGAGAGAATCAAAAGAGATGGAGATATGAAAATTCTCCTAATCTCTGTAAACATTACAATTACAGTAATATGTAGTATCATAACAAGAAAATTGTATATACTAAGGGATTGTAGGAGTTACCACCTTCTCAGTTTAGAACATAAATTCCCATTCCCACACAATTATCTGACAGTATCTCTCCTCTCAGTTATGAGCTAGTTTCAAGTCTGAAGCAAAGAGGAGAGAATCTAAACCTTTCTGTCAAGAACCTGTGGTAAAGTCACAATGGAGAACTGTGGTCATGAAAAGTCATCAAATTCTATGTTCTTCATCTATGAGTTCTGTGACTATTTGCTCTTTAATCTTTAGAAAAGATTATGGTCCCAGGTTCAATGACGATGTTACACAGTGGTAAAACAGACTAACTTTTCTTTAGCTAAGACTTTAAGTGAGGTTTTCTAGTTCAAAGGGTATAAGTGTTACTATGTCAGGTTTATATCATTAATCATGTAGGTCAAGAGGTATATTAAGGAACTTGGAAGGCTCTCATTATTGATCAAATATATCCAAGTGCTTAAAATACTGAAAGAATATTTTAATACCAGTTAAACCTGGGAATAGTGATACAAGTTTGTGTATCTATTCCTCAGTGAAATCAGCAAAATTGTGATTTCAAGGCTAGTCTGAGCAATATTGTGAGACTATGTTCTTAAAGAAACAAAATTCATAGAACATACAAAATGTCTGCAAATTTCCTGGTCACAAATTTCTGATGGATAATAGTCATGGATACTGTCATTAACTTAAATAATTCAAAGATATCTGAGCATTGGAACCATAGGTGTTTATTTGTTTAATTTACAATACTTGGACATCATAAGTACGATTAAGGAAAAGCCTCTAATATGTACCTAGGGAAGGAGATGGGTATAGCCATCTTATTCTTGTGGTCATCAATAGGACAAAGTCCGTTTAAAAGAGATTAAAGTGTGTCTAGTTGATTACCCAATGAAATTTCAAAGAGATGCGATGCATGCTGATTCAGCAGATAACATTAATAAAAACTTGGGACTACATAATCACAGTCACATCTGGAGAAAGAAAAGGCGACGATGGACCTAGTTGTAGTGCTGGTACTCTGTCTCTCCTTCCTGCTTCTCCTCTCCTTCTGGAGACAGAGCTCCAGGAGAGGCAAGCTCCCCCCTGGGCCCACTCCTCTCCCACTTATCGGAAATTTCTTCCAAATAGGTACGAAGGATGTCTGCCAATCATTAATAAATGTAAGTATACTTTACTCTATTCCAGTACTTTGAAAAGAAAGATAAAGAATGATTTTAAAATGAAGATATAGTATGTGAAACAGCATTGTAATAAAAGGTCACTGAGTCAAAAATTCCTGTGTCATTTTCTTTATCTTCTGGATCTGCCAGTTTCTCCTTTTCAAAATGGAGGGTTGAAAAAGATACTTTGAGTGGATGAAATTGGTGTCCATTCTATGTAAGAATAAACAGGAAAAATACGGTGTATGCTTTTTACCGTCATTATTTAATAGCCATTTTCCATGATTTCAGGCAGAAAGTCGGGTAGTATTTTAGACGTGGATTTTCTATATATTAGTTATTGATGATGGACTTCTCTGAAGAAATAATTGATGACTGGTTTCATGAAAACTCCCATGGACTTAGTATAACAAAAGTAATGAAGGAAACAGTGAATCTTTATATTTGGTGATAAACAAATCTATTTTTTATTTGTATTCCACGTTTATACTTCAGATTGAGAATCTGAGTTGAAGATGAATTTAGACTACACAACTAAGTTCAGGTCAGTCATGGACAAAGAGTGAGTCTCTGATGTCAAAAGGAATAGAAACAAAAAAAGAAAAGAAACCTTTGTATAAGTAATGTTCATCACAGGGCTATAAATTCTCCAGAGTAGGTGCTCTACAGAGGATCTTGAAGCAGTGATCTGGGTATTGATTTCTACTTCAGTAGTAAACAAATGTGGAAAGTCTTGACAACGGCTTAAATAGAAAATTATGAAATAGCAAACTGCCAATTTGAGTCCTCCCTAGTTAGCTATAGTTACACAGAAAGGATTTGGGAATTCTCTGATCTCAGTTTCTTACTTGTGAAGTATGGCAAACAAATGTGCTGAATTCTTTCATTTGATGATTCATTGTAATGTGTGTAGACCACCTATGACATTCCATGGCATAGTTTAGTCATCTATAAGTGACAATCATCATTACCTGATGAACAAACAAGTAATATTTAACGTGGATTTATCTGAATAAAAGCATTGAATTACAAAGATAATACCAGTCTAAATGAGATTCACTTTATGGAGAATATGGTCATGGTTTTGTTAGTATTATAATTTTTTCCCTATTTTCAGCTATCAAAAGTCTATGGCCCTGTGTTCACTTTGTATTTGGGCAGGCAGCCCACTGTGGTGTTTCATGGTTATGAGGCAATAAAAGAAGCTCTCATTGACCATGCCGAAGAGTTCGCTGGAAGAGGACCGCTCCCAGTATTTGACAGAATTAATAAGGGTCTTGGTAAGTGTGTGTGTCCATGTATGTGTTTGGCAGTATTCACAGTGAGTAGGATGGGAAATAGAAAACAATACTTGTGACTTGATCACAGTTTTGCCCTCTGTATGAATTGTACTTTTCAGATCCCTCTTCTTCCTCTGGAAAATGTCCTCCAGTTTCTGTTCTTATTTGTTTAGGGATCGTTTTTAGCAATGGAAAAGGATGGAAAGATATAAGGCGCTTTTCACTCATGACTCTGCGGAACTTGGGCATGGGGAAAAGGAGCGTTGAGGACCGTGTTCAAGAGGAAGCCAAGTGCCTTGTGGAGGAACTGAGAAAAACTAATGGTGGGTAAATCTTTGAGTTCTGATGTGTACATCCTGTTGCATGTATGTGTTTATGACATTTATTCATCTGATCAAAATCAAACGTTTTTCTCTAGTTTATAAGTCCATAACAGGAATGTAGGATTCGTATTGATTTTCTGATGAGTCAATGGGCTCTGGATTTGCTTTCAAGGAATGAGATTTACCTAGGTCTGATCATTTCGCCCTAGAATAATTGGTGTCCCATGGTGGAAATGATCCCATCTACACTTCCAGAACCCAAACCAGATATTTGTTTAGATTTTGTTGAGTGACACTAATCCTCCGGATTCAAGGACATATCCAAAGTCATTGCAGACCCATTTTTACACTTCTGGCTATCAATGATACGATGTATCTTTTTTCTTTTACTTAGTAGAGTATAATTAAAGCCTAATCAATCAATTTTATCTCCATAAACCTCATGAATTACATAAGGTTTTGATTTATATGCTTTTGTAAGCATATCTGACACTCTAAATTTGGAAAACACTCAGATAGAAAGTAATGGAATGATCCGTCTAACTTAACTTCCAGTAATTCCGTAAACTGTTAATCTGTTCTTTCCCTAAGTGTCTTCTGGCACTGTCTTCAGTTTTGCCATCCTTTCTTTCTGTGTATGTTGAATTTTGTGTTAGGAAATGATTGGCTTGTATTTTGATAAAACTTCTCACCTATGGAGTGCTTGTCATCAAAGAATATTGTTATCTGCTAGAATTCCAAATGGTTTTCTTTTTAATTTCTTTTTATAACACAGTGAAAGACAAGACAGTGAACGGCATGCATATGAACCTAGAAATTCCAAAAAGCTGACCTCTCTCAAACATTTGTGAAATACCATTGTCTTGCAGCTTATACTTTTGAAATATTTACAATGCCTGGCATAAAAGTGGCAAACTGAAGCGATTTGTTTTCAGTTGTTCACTACTTATTCAGAATATTTTTATAATAGCGATACTCATTCTGGATCTACAGATACAAGTTTTGAAGCCTCTCAAATAAAAAATACAGTTATTTTATTATAGCCAGTTTACTACTGAAAGGACAGCTAAAGGAAACTTTGCTTTTGATTTATTTTCTTTATCTGTAAAACTCATAAACATGCCAATATGACACACAACTTTTATAGATTATTACACCAAATTATGGTGATGATTATTTAAAAATCTGAAAATCCCACATTGTTTGAAATACTAAGTGCAGAGCTTTATTTGGATGTAGAATGTTTATACATATTCAAAAAATAATTTTATTATTGCATATTCAATGGATAAGGTAAAGTGTTTATAAAACATTTTCATGCAATATCTATGTGATTGGACTACATTCAGCCCCCGTCATCTGCTCTTTACTTTTTTTTTCTTTATTTTATTTTCACAACAATATTCCAGTTGAACATTTACCTAATAAGGGGCAAATATTATTGTTTTAATATTTATAAACAATATTTAATTTTATATGTTTGTGTTTGTGTCTGTATATATGTATATATACTACTTGCATGCATGGTGTTCACAGAGGGCATGAGAGGACATCATGTGTTTTAAAGGTCATATGAAAGGAAAGTGTGAACTGCCATTACATGCTGAGAACTATCCTACGGTGCTCTGAAAGAGCAGAGTATTATATTTTAAATGCTGTGTCATCTCCATATTATGAAATTCATTGTGTTAAAGAATACATACAAAAAAGGAAGTCTTAATTCTTCACTCTCCTCATGTTCTTTCTCTGAGATGGGATGTACATTTAAAATAAAGAGCTCAGTTTATATATCTATTCCAACACATCCAAAGGTACTTACATTCCTACTTACATTATATATTCTTCTCAAATAATCTGGAAATACTATGCTCTTCATATTTGTTTATTTTAATACTTAACATTGTCTAAAGTGCTTCTATTTGTGCCCCTTCTTTGGATTCATACACAGTTCTTTCAATTATTCTTTATAGATACAGAATTTCTAGGTCACTACTATTCTCTCTATGTCCATCTTAGTGCTATACATTCTACAGCCATTGCAGACAGAATCAAATATTCTCAGAATGTAAGAACTTTTAGGTTTGAAAAGGAAGAAACAGCTGAAAATAAAAGGGTGCAGGTCAATATCATAGGTGTAACATTTGCTTCTTAACTAATGAGGATGGACACCCAAATCATTTTTTAAAAGGCCAAAATGATTATTTATTTTGTGTGCTGAACATTTGGTTGATAAGGAAATCTTTAGACAAGATGCAGCTAAATTATATAAAGCAGTATTCGTTATCTGTTAATGAAAATGATATGTCCTTTATATTTTGATAATATTTTAATATCACTTCCCACTCATCAGGCTCACCCTGTGATCCAACCTTCATCCTGGGCTGTGCTCCCTGCAATGTGATCTGCTCCATTATTTTCCAAAATCGTTTTGATTATTCTGATAAGGATTTTCTTAATTTGATGGAAAAAGTAAATGAGAATGCCAAGATACTGAGCTCTCCCTGGATGCAGGTAAACCAAGATCTCCTCTTCCTAAAAACACAAATATGATCTTTCACAAACTCAAAATCTATATGGATTAATTGGGAGGTGTCTAGCCTCAGCATACTGAGTAAATCATGGAAATATCTGGTAAAAAGATTTATGGCTTTTGGAATACAATAAAAATAATGAAGGGAAATGACAGATTGGGTCAAGCCTCTTAGAACATTCTCTACTAATTTCTCCTTTCACATCCATAAAGATGCTAGAATAACATAGTTCATTACCTTCTAGATGGATGGCCAGTCTCTCATAGGACATTATTTTGTTATGTGAAGGTCTTGTCTTGACAACCTATAAGCAGGTCTTCATTCTATTACTTCATGGATTATCCTTGCTTGTAAAGAAAACATTCTCTTCAAGGATAAAGAATATTTGGGGCAACAAGAGTGTCCGGGAATCACTGAGTAGTATCAGGTGTTTGATCTCAATTCAGCTGCACAAGTTAGCAGAATAGAAAGGACAAGAAAATGATTAGGATGTGTGCACCATAGACACTCTTAAAATCATTTCCTCTTTTGAACTGGTATCCCCTGCAAACTGTATAAATAACTAATGTTGTCATTGAGAAGTTATTACTGAACGTGAGGTGCAATTGGTTTCAAGACAACTTTGGAACCTTCTGACTTCGACAATGTTATCTGATATCAGAGAGAACTCCATAGGAATAAAATCTGCTTCTCACCCTTCTATATTAAACCTGCTCTTGCATAAAAAATGTTAAAGATAACATTTACATTGTATGGTACTTCACATTGACAGCAAGAATTGATAAGAACAACTAACAAATTTACATAAATATGTATCATCCTTTAAAAATTATGCTTGACTTTGGAAAATGATTATCATCTTTAATCATCAGGGCCAGACATCCTGCCTCAAATAACATAAAAATTACTAGACATTCAACAGAAAATTCATCCTCCTCTATGTTGATATAGTTTATTTATAGCTACAGTTATAGATCCAAGTGACATTTTCTAGGTATTATAAATTGATTTTTTTCTTGTAATGTAATAGTCATAGTAATGTAATGAAATCTTGGCTTTCTTCTGGTAGGTCTGCAATAATTTTCCTGCTATCATTGATTATTGTCCAGGAAGTCATAAAAGAATATTTAAAAATGTTCATTATATTAAAACTTATCTTTTGGAGCAAATAAAACAACATCAAGAATCGCTGGATGCTTCAAATCCTCGTGACTTTATTGATTATTACTTAATAAGAAGACAGCAGGTAAAAAGTTAATATAAACTCCTTTATTTTGTGATTAAATCATTTCATTTAGAAAATAATAGAGGATAATTTATTAATATTTAGCATTAATGTTGTCATGAACATGTACTTAATGAAGATTTTCATTTTTTAATTTGGCATTGATTCATTGTTCAGTAACCTTAACCTTAGAACTTTTTCTATTATCGTAAAATATTTTAGTTACTTCTCTTACATTTGAGGATAGTTTATGCAGAAGCAGAAGTTTCCATTGCCTTACTTCTTGCCAGGAGAAGAGCCTTGTCCATACTAAGATTCATGTTATTTATTTCAACATTTGTTTCCATTTCATTTTATTTTTATTGATTTTGTCAACTTTCAAAGAATATAATTTGACATTATTTAAATCCATTTTCCTCTATTCACCTCTTGCCAGCACCACCAGTCAAATTTAATGTACTGTATCTGTATGTAGCATTTACCTACAGAGTCTGGTCTGTGTTCCAAAATGTGCTTCAGGACAGATCTAGCCACTAGGCCCACCATCACTCTCATACCTGTGAGACACAATCTTTCCCCTCTTAGTAAAGATCAATTGACAAAGATTTATTAGGTTGGGTTTTCTTACTAGAACAATCTCCTAAAGACATTAACCATTAAATATACAAATATATTCAACCAAATGGAGATACAATTATTGCTTTATGAGCATATGGCTATAGTTTAATTTTAGCTAATTTAAGAGGTAAGTAATGTAGCAATTTAAGTTTAGAAAATTACATGAAGTTAATATTAAAAATGGAAGTGAAGGTATATCAGTACTAATATTGATATTAGTCATTTTAATAGTGTTTATTACAGAATGTTAGACACTTATACAGCTCATTTGGAGATAATGAAGTGATTAATATTTGCTATTTAGAAATTGACATGTTTTATTTATTAATCATGACTTGATTGAACATCTGAAGCTGTAACTTTGTTGACAGTCCTGTTACCCATCTTCCCCTCAGTTTCAGACCTCAGTTTGGCAATTGTGTTTCTCCTTTTCTCACCCTCATCCCATTGGGACATTCAGTGTTATAATCACTCTGTACTCACAGTTCCTGTCCACACTTTGTTAATCTGTCCATTTTTCCTATTTCCACTGAACAAGTTTTATTCCAGTCCCACATGAATGAAGCCTGTTCATCTACACTTACGAACCTTTCTTGCTACTATGACTCCTTCTAGACATTTACACTTTTTATAATTTTTACAATGTCCATGCAATTGTGGGTCTGTCACAATACTGAGACCATATATTTTTTTCCTCTTTTATTAAATTTTTGTGATTTTCATACAATAAAATGTAATGGTATTTTGATCTTAAGCACTGGCCTCACATTCACATACTGCTCCATACACAAATTATTGCACTGCATAATATACATAATAAGGACTATGTTCTGTAGGTTGTGTCTCCATATATCTCTCAGTGTATGTCCTTCTACTGGAGCCTTGTAAACATACCACGAGTCCCATGCTTGAAAGACACCATCTGTTCTCAAAGCAGCCATCTGTTGCCACAATTCCCTTAGATAGAATTGGATGTTTTTATCCATTTCTCATGAAAAGATTTGATATTGGGATCAAATCTGCTGGAAATTTTATCAAATAACTGAATGAAATCTTTTTAGGAAAAAAACAATCAGCAGTTGGGATTTACACTTGAAAATTTGGCAGTAACTGTGGTTGATTTGTTTGCTGCTGGGACAGAGACAACAAGCACAACACTGAGATATGCTCTCCTGCTCCTGCTGAAGCATCCACATGTGACAGGTAAGAACAGATGGTTGGGAGCTTAGAGCATTTCTATAAGATGCTATAATGAGGCTTCTACAACCCTGATTAAAGTCTGAATAGAGAAGGAGGACAACCTTGGTTAATTTTGTTCAACTTGAGACAATTTACAGGAATCAGAGATGAGGATGTCAACTAAGAAATGTCCCAGATCATGTTGACCTATTTTCTTGACTGATGGGCGAGGGTCCAGTCCTCTCTAGGCACTAGTGTCCATAATCAAGTGGGTTTGACTCTAAGAAAATGAGCTGAGCCAAGCAGAGGTTAAGCCAGTAACGGGCATCCCGCCATGGCTGCTGCTTTAGATCCTGCTTCATTTCCTGCCCTGACTGCACTCGGTGACAGCTTTTGACATGCAAGAACAAGGCAAATAAATTCCTCTTCCTCTAAATTGCATTTACTCTGAATATTTTGTCACAACCACAGAATGAAACTGGGACACTCACTAAAAGAAATTAAGAAACTATGGAAGTAGGTAAAGTAATCGATTGCTACCCAGTGTCTGGGATTCTGGGAGGTGATCTGTGGTGGACACAGCCCACATATGTTGTCCTTCAGTTTCCTCTTAATTTATAAACATGAGGATGTTTTGGGCAGCAAGTAAATTTTTGGAGTTGCCTTCCCTCATCCTGATATGCTTAATTCTGTGGTGCAGGAAGGACAACTCACTTCACCGAATGGTAAAGAGAAATACTAACATTTAATTTGTTTTCCTGAGATAATTTAAACTATGAGAAGAATTTTAAATATTTAGATCAATATAAAGTCCTTTATATTTAGGCAGAAATTGTACAAAAGGAAGGATTATATTCTTTCCGATGTCACTTTCTGTACACATTTTGTTGAACAATGTATCTCTATTGACCCTACAGAAATCTTTTTTCTGGAAATAAGAGAAATCTAAGTAAAGACCCATTTTGGAATTAGGAGAGTGTCTTTTGCAGAGTTCATTTCCTATCCCTTTTCTTAGGTGAGAAAGTTTCCCCCACAGGGAAAAGTCAGAATGACTCTTTAAAAAAAGTGGAGTTCAAGAAGACCTGTACATACAATCCTTACATGACTGACGGAATGAATGTGCTACAGGGATAAAGGGGTGTGTGCATAGTGCAGTCCCTGAATTGAGTGTCCCAGTATTCATCCTTGGTCTTGTTTTGAATGTCAGTAGTCAGATCTATAATCCAGATTCTGAAACATTGCAAAGATCTCTGAATTATGATATCTTAATAGAAAATATTCTAGAGTGTATCAGAAAAAAATAGAGTCTGGAGCTTCACAACACCAGGACTGAACACGGTTGTTAAATCCTCACTGAGATCCCTGAGTCACAGGTCATCTACTGATTGAGACTGCTCTAGAATTCTCAAGACCAACTGCTTTCTTATGTGTTAATGAACAAAATATAGGGATAGACGGCAGGTTTCCATTTATTCATGAATACTGGAGAATGTTTTCCATGTAGTTGTCTGAAGAAAGTCACAGACAGTCAGGGGTCAGGGAATCTGCTCAGACATGAGAGAATCAATTTGTGTATTCAGTAGGTAGATGTTGCAAGCATATAGCGAGGACAAAAGAATATAATCTGTATTCTGGAACTTCCATTAATTAAGCAATTACTTCTAAGAGTTTGAAGCATTGACTAGAATATTTAAATACAATTTTAGCACAAAAAAATAAAAAAAATTACTAACTGAAATAAAAGCAATACTTCAGTTAAAATAATTACCAATAATGGGATATAATCATAATTTTCATGATAGAGGTAACAGTAATTTAGCCATAAGTATGTAATTATGCCCTGAGTCATCCTGCATTGCAGCAGAAATATGTTCCTTTTGTTGTAATCAACCACTTTTCACTATCACTAACAAGCTAAAGTTCAGGAAGAGATAGACTGTGTGATTGGCAGACACCGGAGCCCCAGCATGCAGGACAGGAGCAGCATGCCCTACACAGATGCCATGGTGCATGAGGTCCAGAGATACATTGACCTAGTCCCCATGAGCCTTCCCCACGAAGTCACCTGTGACATTAAATTCAGGAACTACCTCATCCCCAAGGTAAGCTGGCTTCTCTTATGCTGTGCCTCTGTGCTCTTGATGTTTCAAAATCCACATGGGATTCTAAGGCTCTATGAGTGCAAGACCAGAGAAGGGCAAATGGGCTTTCTTTGGCTGCTTTGTGGAATTCATGTTTTTTTCATGTTTGGGAGTACAATGCTATGACAGGCTTGGTATTTGGTAGTGTGAGACCTCCACATTTGCTCTTCCTCCTGAATATTGTTGTGTCGATAGGTGTGTACAGGTCCATATGAATGTTGAAAGAAAAGCATATATCACAAAATAGTTTTTCTGGGATTTTATCATTGAGAGAGCAAAATATTTACTTAATTAGAAAAAAAATTGCTGTCATGAAATCTTCAAAAACATCATGTTCTTCACTTACCTCTCCTTTGAATTATTTTCCATTAAATATACTCTGTTCAATGATTTGTAGCTTGAAAATACTTTCTTAAAGTTTTCCTGAAAATTTAACATTCTCTGTTATGCTTACTAGTGCCTTTCTGTCTTTTTAGCTATCATTGCTCAATTTCACTACTTACCGGTCATGTCTAATTTGTGAGTGTACATGGAACTTCAGTTAATTTTCTAAACATTTTTCCAATTACTGTGCTCTGAATTTCTGGTTGTGGTGTTATTGCTGTGCTTGAAAAATTCCAAGATAGCATTGCATTGTGCTCATTCTGACTGGCATACTTTTTTCCTTTCTCACTAGCATGAAAAGTTTAACTTTAACATCACAACACATTGGATGTGATTTGCTACACATTGTTCGTGGTTTCTTTGTTTGCATTTTAAGATCTGGGGAGTCAGGAATGGAACCCTGCCCCTGATTCAGAATGGAACATAATAAGAGCACAGTTAAATTGTTGGTACATATTAAATTCTGTCTCTGTTAGTCTCCCACTTCGTGAATAGGAGATCACTTTTGATTAGCAGCTTTTGGTGTTTACAGACATGCTTTCTCCCTCTAGTTATTCTTCCTCAAAACTGAATTCTCTGAACTGTTTATTTTTATATTCTCAAATTTATATTTACAAAACTAGGTAATATATACATATAAACAAATATATATAAAATCACCATAACCTAGGGTTTGAACAATTATGCATTTCACAAGGAGCATAATAACAATAGAAGTTTACAAGATAAAATATAATTAGATGTGAAACAAATATAACCTTTAGTTTTCTATTTGTTTTTCATGCTAAATAGTAATAAACATTTCTAGAAATCATAAACAAAGACTCATAATTTTTATAAAATTCACTATAATTGTGTCTCTCTTTTGGGTACTACATTTAGTACTAATAGTAAAACTACGTTAAACATGGTCAGTGACAGGGTTTGGCTTCTAAGGCCTTCCTTTCACTGGCCACATGATGCTATCTATGAAATGAAGATTAATTTATGGTTAGGTAACTGACAGTACATGTGAAAAATGATGAATTTCTTATGGTGATATTTTCATGCACAAAGGATCCAGTCCTGTTCCCTGGGCATTCAACGACATAAGCCTCAGACAAATATGGACATGACATAATGAGAGTAACATTTGATGCAATTAATTCTATAATAATTTGCGCATTCTACAATAATTAAATAATTGGTTTCCATTATTTAGTGATTTCAAATACATATTTTCTGTATCCAGATACATGCCCAACAATGCTAAAATCTTTTCTATTGTTGTAATGCCAATATATATTATCAGATCAACAGTAATATAGGAAAACTTTAATTTTAAGGGACAAATGTAAGAACTTTGGAAAGCTTGCAATTCACAATTCTATCATACGGAGATGACAAAATTGGCTTTAACAAAGAGCAATGATGCTTACTCCATGATAGCAGACTTGGTTTAACATTTAAGATGTCAGTGTACTCTGTTTTAGCTAAAGAACATAATTAATATAAGATTGATGTTTCTTATTATTGATGTGTATTGTTAACGTAATGAAACTTTTCCATATTGTATATATAACTAAATAATAAATAGACTAGGATTGAGAGAATAGATATCTATTCCCCAGCTCCACTACAGTAGCTTAAGAGGCCTGTTTGAGGGAGTGTTTTAACTGCTGTCATGACCTGTCATATGAGTGGTGTCTTTTGAGTCCACTTAACCTGAGTAGTTCATTCTTTGCATTCATGGAACTGTCTAGTATAGAAATAAGCATCATTGCATGGGTGACTCTACCCTCTGACAAATCAGATATGTGATTCTTTTAGGAGACAAAGACCACTGATCACTGCCGAGATTCTAGGCTAAGAGAGGAGCCAATAAACTTAATTTATTGATTGGTAGATGCTATTTCAAAGTGTCTAGGACATAAGGATTATGCTGCCCCTTCTGAACTCTGACACTGTAGTAGAGAAACACCCTCAGACAAATGGTACACAAATGAGGATGGCTATCTTCCATGTTTATTGAATTGATAGTGTACTATTCATGTAACTCCCAAGTTATATTATATTCTTTATTTTTATTGAGCTTTTGTACATTCCATACAATAATTCTTAATCAGATTTGCAGCCCATCTGCCATTAATGCCTGTACCACAAACCCCCCCACCCACACTGACCCTCATGCATTTCCCCATACAACTTAAGTCCTATTCAGTCAAGCAGGTGTACCCAGATGTCTTTCAATGAAAATTACTCCACTAGAGTCCACGCAGCCTATCTAGGGATCATAAGATAGGTCCATTCTCCCTCATCACTTTTTGTTTTTAATTTAAAATACTTATAGTGGAGTACCATGCCATACCGTGTAAAATTTTCAAGGTTTTGTAGAACACACTTCTGCTCTTTAGAAGTTTTAGAATGAGAAGAGATGACTTTATGCCTAATTGAAGAGAATTTACCAGCATCAGCTACCTAGTGATTTACATGTATATCTAGAATTTTGTAGATTTAGATTATGACATCACAGCATAACTCTCCTTTTACTATAATTTTTAAATTTTCACCTGTACTCTCAACTTCCCCTCTGCAGTCGCTTTGTTCATTTACCAAGGTGTCCCATTTTTATTTCTGTGATATGATTCTGTGTGTGTGTGTGTGTGTGCTCCATGTAGACGATGATAGATAAATAATTGATAGATAGACTATAGATAGATAGCTAGATAATATGCTAGATAGGTAGATAGATAGATCGATAGATTATAAGATTTATGGAATCCACATAGGATAAGGGACAACTAATTCCATCTACATAGCTCTCAATATTTATATATTTATACATACATTCTATAAGTATTCATATAAACTGGAATATGTATTCCACATATAAGGGAAAAAAGCTGACATCAGTTTGTTTCAAATCTTCCTTACTTTGTTCATCAGAATATTCCACTGAAATCATATCCATATGACAACTGTGAAAACATAAGCAGATGAACTAAAACAAGAAGTTATGAAACACAGATATATCCAAGGTTGATATAAAGGAAAACAGACCCAGAAACACTAACACCAAGTAAACAACAAGTGATCATAAATGGCACAGAAAAGCACTTAGCAATATTATTGCCATTGACCTCAAAGTCTATCTGCTAATCACAGCAGATGTCTGTTCAAAATGTCACTGCTCCTCTTGGAACTTACTTTCCGGTCTAGGGAACAGTAGATTGAACTTAGTGATTTTCCTTTGTGTTTTTGCTCCATGGTTTCATTATAAATTGATTTCTCTTTGTATGTGATGTTTCTAGGGCACAAACATAATAACAGCACTGTCCTCTGTGCTGCGTGACAACAAGGCGTTCCCCAACCCAGAGAAGTTTGACCCTGGCCACTTTTTGGATAAGAATGGAAATTTTAAGAAAAGTGACTACTTCATGCCTTTCTCAGCAGGTAAGAGAACTCATTCCATGGTTTTAGGTGCCATCAATGATCAGTTATAACTCACAGTGACTCCCATGTTGCTGTACGATTGGATGTTTGCACATGATCATTATCAGGAACACAACACACAGCACCTGTGATCACTCCTTGCTAATGAGCCCTCCTCCCTGTTAGGATAGAAAAGAGAGGCTTTCAATGGTTCATTCATGTTTTTCCAGATGAGGAAGTCAGAGAAAATACAATTAACTTCCTTCCTTTAGATATATCAAAGAGACAGAAGAAATCTCCAGACAGTGGGCCTCAGTAACCCTTCACTAATTCACTGTGAAAACAAAGACTTCCCCATAATTTTATTCTCTTCTTTTGGTGTGTCACTCATCTCCATGTTCAACTACAGAAACACAAGTTTCCAAAAATGAAGAAAATCCTCAAAGGACCTCCATGGGAAAAGTCATGTTATTGCAGTTGGACTAGTACAGTAAGGGAGAATCACATATCTCTAGGAAAGAGCGTTCTAGTAGAGAAATCAAGGCCTCGCTCTGTCATACGTCATCCATTAAACAAAAGAAGGAACCACATTCTAATTAATGACTCCCTAGTTGCCTAAGCAATCTGAGTATAGAGCACAGGAGGAGGAGCATTCAGGCATTATGGAGTGTTTTTATTAACCTAGATAGTTTCAGACTTACCCTTAACCTGAGATGATAAACACAGCCTACTCCCTCTCTCCACCTCCTATGAATGCACACATTTCTCACCCCTGAATTAAAGTATTTGTTTTAAATTCCACTCTCTCGATTTACTGTTGCCATTATGGGCATGGACGCAGACCAACCTCTGGAGCATGGACACCTTATCAGGGTACACATCCCTGAAGGAAACCGATTGTACTCTCCCTGTTATCCATCATCTGCCAGCAGTAAAAGAGTGAGGAGTGGGTTTTGTGACCTCCTCCCCTAGTCATGCAGGAAGTCTGCATGAAATTTTTAAAGATGGTAATCACCCACTAGTATAGGACATTTTCTCTCAGATCAGGGGGTCAGAAACTACCAGATTATAATGGCTTGTTTCAGGCACTGTGGATGTGGAAGGAAACCCTGAAAGGGTCCCTGTGATCCCTGCTCATTCGACATTCAGGATGTCTGTCAAGTACATTCAGTCACCACACTATAGTGTTTCTGGTAATACTGGGTATGAGGCTTGTGACCTTAGTTTGTGATTTTGGACACATGATCCTCCTTTATTAGGCAACCAGAAACTCTGAACTGGAGTGTACAATCACATCAAGCTACAAATTCATTTTCTGAACAATATATTTCTTAAGATTATATTTTAGGTGAAATTTGTACTAAAATTGTCCATTTGCTTAACAAGTTGTACTCTTAACCATTTGCCAAGTAATCACACATCCAATAATTCATCAGGCACTCAACAGTGACAAACATGGTAGGTGTCCCACTCGTGCTTATGAACACGGTGTAACTGACATCTTTGACATTTTTTGCAGGAAAAAGGATGTGTGCAGGAGAGGGCCTGGCCCGCATGGAGCTCTTTTTAGTCCTGACCACTATTCTGCAGAACTTTAAACTGAAATCTCCACTTAAGCCTGAAGACATCGACACAACCCCAGTGCTCAATGGATTGGTTTCTGTCCCTCCCACTTACCAGATCTGCTTCACTCCTCGCTAAAGAAGATTAGATTTTCTGAGTCATATGCTGTTTTCTGTCATCTCTTCCAGGCCATTATGTACCTCCTTCCCCACTGGGAATCTGAGCCCATCATCTTCTGTCACATTTCCCCATTTCTCAATGTCCAAGGACCATTAATTTTCCATTTGCAGTTTCTGGAGTCATTACACATATATCTCCACCATCCCCAGTCTGCGCACCCCTGTCACTACCCACTGTCTAATGTATCTCACAGCCAGATTTACTTTTAGATTTTCACTGTAAAACAGAAATTATGAATATTCAGTCATTTCTCTTCTGCATGCTCTTAATAATAAAAAGTTTTATTTTCCTGTTTCAAATTTTCCTCAAAATGAATAGGAGAAAAATAGAATTTATAGATCATCCCAATTACCATAGCGCAAAGCAGAGAGATTGTGTGGAGGGAATGCTGCAGAGATACTGAGCCAGTAATGCTCTTGCACACAAGACAAAGGACACTATTCTCACTTCAATACGTATTTGAAAGTCATGCATAGTGATACGTACTTGTCATATCCTCCCTAGGTAGGTAGAGGCAGTAGAAACCATATGCCTGCATGGTCACTGAGCATAGCCTAATTGACAGGCTTGAGGTCCCAGTGAGTCACTCTATCTCAAACCTCTCCTGAGGAACAAAACCTCCATGCTTGAATCTCCCGCAGAGAAATGTAGGAGACACCTTGACAACTTTCTCCGTGTTCTTTCATCGAACTCTGAAACTGGACACTTTTCTTCTCCACAATGTCTCTTGGGGCCTTTGGTGACAGTCTTGACGACTTCTATAATCTTGGAGGTTTCTCGTTTTAAAAATCAGTGTGAAATAGACGACACCATCAGGCAATGCTGCCCACTTGAGAAGTATGTGCTCTGTTCACTTTGGAACAAATTGCCAGAAGTATCCATGTACATACTGGGTTATAAAGCAGAAAAGCCTTCTGAAGCCTTCTAAGTTTAGTGCCCACCACTTTCAAATTAATGTGTATTTTGACAAGCAAACATGCTTCATCCCTAGTGTCTTGTGCTTACGGCACCTTTGCAGTTGCCTAGTACAGTGCACTAAATTTCCCATGGTGTTATCTCAGTAACATCATTTTTAGGCTCTTTGGGCAACACTAAATTCATTTCTTTCTTGCCCAACTACTCTTTTTATTTTATTTTTATTTTTTTCTGCTCTAGCTGCTGTCTCTGTCTCTCTCTCTCTCTGCATATGTCTCTCTCTCTCTCTCTCTCTCTGTGTGTGTGTGTGTTCCTCCTTTCTCACTATAAAACAAGACCTGTAAACAGCACCAAGACATACCCAAATGCTATCCTGTCTTTATATTTACTCCACCAATAAAATTAGTTAGTCCATTCCCTTTGAGCTCAGCCTCAGTCAAGTACTTATGATATGGACAGGTGCACCCAGATACATCTTTGTCAGCAAATGACATGAATGGCCTTTAATCCAAATTACCCATGGAGGACTTATCACATCCTTAAACCACATGAACCAGGTATCAATTGACTGCTTATGTCTTAACATTCTCTTCTTCCAGATCTCCACCAGAATGGCCACTTGGACTCTGTGGATTCTGTCTAAATATTTAAAGCACCAAATATCAAATCTCTTCTGTGTTCTTCCAAAAATGTCCTATTAACTACATAATTTGGATTTTCATTTATTTTCTTTATTTGTATTATATATATGAGTGTTTTGCCTTTATTTATTAAAGGGCAACAGATATGAGGAATTCCTTGAAGGTGAGAATACCCTAGAGCTAGATGTATGGAGGACATTTCTAGTGGGTAAATGCTGAGTACCAAATATGGGTCATCTGCAAGAGCAGTGAGTCTCATAGATGTTGATCTGTCTATCTCTAGCCCTGCACTGTTTGTTTTTCATAGCAATGTTCCCATTCCTTCCACAAGTCTTATATATTAGTTTTTTTCTCCTTATTGTGACAAAAAAAACAGATGTTAGAGTTTATGTTCAGAGTTAGAATCAGAGTGTCTCTGAAGCCAGCTTTTACCACCATCCTAAAAATGGGAGTACTGTAAAAGAATGATGGAGAAAAGCAGAAACAAAGAAATGTATTCAATATTGTAAAGGATATTATAATGGTAAATTGTCAAGTGTGTTTTTTGTCTCGTGAAGTGGGGTTGAACCCCTCAAGTCCTCACCCAGCACCGTTGCAGAACTAAACATGTATGTCTCCAATTGTCCTTCAATGTCTGTTGTCTAGAGATGAACTGACCTCCTCCTCACAAACTCTGTGAATGGGAGGATAAAATAGCCCAAGAGTAAAAACACTGTGTCCTTGTGAACAGTGAGTAATTAAACTATTTCTAACCAAAGTTGCTATTATTTATCACATGGTACGTAAGCACCTACAGTGGGAAAGAAAAGCAAGAACTTCATCCATAAGGAGCCGGATCTGGCAATATTGTTCATACAGGAATTCCAGCCAAGTTTTTAAACTACCCCAGATTCTTCTGGATGTTCTTAGCATCTGATTTGGTCATATCTCTGCATGCTTGGATTTGTTCTTTTATTTGGAACAATAAAAGTGTCCCATCAAAGGGACACCATGCTCTGGCCAGGACTCTCTAATGGAAACTTCAGGTGACTGTCTCAATGGGGTTTCCTCACACAATTTATGCTAGATGCTTTGAGTACTGTATTTGAAAAGGTTTTGTAACCTGTCATCTATCTATCTATCTATCTATCTATCATTTATACACTTTTTATTTTTCGCTTTGCATTTATTTCCTTCTTAGTTTTCTTATTTTATTTGTATTCACATATATTTTACTATTTCACACATTCAAAACTGAAAATAGGGCTATCATAGATGTCATTCTTTAGGCCATGCAGCACAAACGTGGCCACTTCCGGAAGAGTGGCACCAAAGTTCCAGTTTCTTCTGCCGCCCAATTGTATAATGATAAGGTTTCTATATAAAGCAAGATACAGGCATAAGTGCTCAGTGTGGACAAGATTTGATCCCCTTCCCATCACCAACATCTGTGCTCCAGCCTCTCTTGCAAGGTCCTCTGACTGGTTATAAATTTTCTTAGGATGCAAGTCCCTTCACACGTTAGCGGCAGCCACCTAGCTGCTTTTCCTGGAAGCATTCTCCTTTTGCCAGTTGGTCCTGCTCGACTATGCCAACTGTATCATGAATTCTCTTGCAGTGAGCATGGTGTGCAGCCCCACCCCCTCAACCCCAAGGTTTGAACTAATTGAGCGAACAGAGAATGCTCTTTTAGAGAAATTTATTTATTCTGGGTTACTTACAAAGGATTCATCCATAGGGGAGAGACGGAGAATTCATATGGAACATAAGTATCCCTCAGACCTATGGAAAAGTTCCCAAATGGAGCTCTGGTGACATGTCTGCCTCTCTCCTTCCCATCCTTCCATGTGTTTCTGATAGACATTAAGTCATTGGTTAGTTGGTTGTCAATCACATCCCTCGCAGCAGAGAGGAAACTGTTTTTCTATATAATATTCGGGTTACACACAGCTGTTCAGAGATACAGGGAGTCGAAAGTACAGTGATCATGTGTCCTTTAACAAATAACAGACTAAGGAAGGAAGCTTCCATGTACAGGGTACAAGGATGAAGTATAGCTGTGATTTTCTGGGAGCTCTATAGGCCTAGGCCTATAGATGACAAAGAGTAAGTGATAATTTATATACTTTTCAACTAGCAATTCCAGTATCAGTCATGGATTGACCCTCCCTGTGAGCTGTTGGCCAGGGGAGCCTTGGAAGCTCCATTCTACCCAAACAAAAGGCAATTGCCATATTATAATGCTGATTGAACACAAAAAGCAGAAGGTACGATCTATTACTGAAGACTTGACCTGGTTTGAGTATGGAACGGAGAGAGATGTAACTGGGACTGAGCTGAAAACTCCCTACAAATGGGTATTTGGCCTTCATAGTGCTAGAGGGCGCTATGCAGAGTGCTATGGGAAAACGGTCCTGAAAACCACTGCTTAAAGACAGATCTTGCATGCTCCACTATCAGATGCCAATCAAGACGTTTCTGCTTGTGTGATAGAGGTTTGTCTAGTATGTGCACCCCAGCATATTTACAATTGTGTTTAAGACCCACTTCTCAGGGAAGGAACACGCAACTGATACTAGGAGAAAAGTTGACCCCTGATGGTATTGGAGGAAGTTAGAGGCCCCAGTAGAGACAATACTGTAATTGTTTTTGAGGTGAATATGATATATCTACTTAGGTACTTTCTAAATATTTGTGTTTGTGATGGTCTGTGTGGATGTTTCTGCTTTCTTTGTGGCTGTCGTTGTGTTGTTATATTGTGTTTGTTTTCCATAGAGAAAGGGGTGGAATGTAGAGTAGATATATATTTCTCTCTGAAATTTACTATGATTCATTCAGCGGCAAGTCCAGCCCTATGATCAATAATGGGGGAGGGAAGCGGAGGACGGGACAGGCAGGGAAACATGGCGGCTAGCACTGGTGAGAGGCACTGAGCAGCTGGTCAGAAAAGCCATGTGGAAGGAAAGTGCCATGGCCCCCAAAACACGGAGAGCCAGCAACACAGAAGGAATACTTCCAGGTCCCCTGGCCCCAGAATACCGTGAGTGTCAATGGGGCCCCAGAATACCGTGAGTGTCAATGGGGCCCCAGAATACCGTGAGTGTCAATGGGGCCCCAGAATACCATGAGTGTCAATGGAACTCAGGCCGGGAACCGTATGGGAGCTGCGTGCCTTGGCGCTGCATCCAGACTCTGCAGACACAATGTCAGCAGGCCAATGGAAGTAGTAAATGTTCCAACAATAACTTTGTGAGTCACTTTAAATAAATTAATTCCTCTAAGGGGAAGATTAATCCCTGCCCAACAAGGCATGGAAAATAAATTTAAAAGGAGGAGATCATATTCCTATGAGGATATGGCATCTGACTGTGTGATTAATAGTTCCTGCAAATTTTCAGCTCCACATTCTCAGTACGACATGGAGATTCATGCTGTTTGGCTGAAAGTCTTCTGCTGCATGTCACTGCTATGTGACCACTAGAGGGAATAATTTGTCTATATTTACAGGTTGTTGTCATTCAGCATGAACCGAGAGAGTATATACCTCAGTGGATCTGTCCCTCAGAGTAATGAAGGATACTTTTCCACAATAATGGCCAGGCAAGGTAAGGATTCTTCCAGGATCTAGGCTAAGTCACCATGATAAGACTAGTCTCAAGCATTTTGCTACAACTTGTCTTAGAGGTCGGATTCACTCCCCATCCGTGGTCCTCACACAAAGACCGTTATTATGTGTTGTGCTTCCTGGAGTTTAAAGAGGAATGTGTAGGAAGTATCATGGTCATCAATGCTTTAATGTTCTGCATATTCTTACTAAATATTTTAAGTGGTCTGCCTTTTCTCAAATTTTCCGTGCAATTCAAGTATGATATGAAAGTAAACAGCAGCAACAGCAATAAAACAAACCAGATTTCAAACGGGATACACATATCTAATTAGAGAAGTTAAATAGACAGATGCAGGAAAGCTCTTTTTTTGCGTATACAACACCAGAAGCCACTGGAAGAGTCTCCATCTGAAACATTACCTGTGCTCCTGAGCAGCTCTATCTTGTAGGTAAACACTTGGAGGACAATTAGAGAGAGGAATAAAGATCCAGGGCAGAGCTCATGCCCCCATTTGGTGTTACTGCGAATAAAAGTAAAAATGAAAATGTACTTTTGACCATATTTCAAAATTAGAACTAAGTATGTATTTAGACTGTACCACTGTTAATGATGTGTTCTGAAGTCTATTTTCCCTCTCTAAACAGGAATAAAATTCCCAGCAAACATAAACTTCTGTTGTTTTCTACTTTGTATACATTGATTGACACTCAACAGTTATATGATAGTAATTTGAGTTACCGCTCTTAAGTAATCACAAGACTTCTTCTCTCATGTGTACACTATTGAGCAATGAATGCATAATAAATTGTAGATATTATTGTCTTCCTTATCTCCCTAGATATATTCAGTGAGATTTGACATCACTCCTTTCTCTTCTTGTACTCGTCTCCCAGTGGAAGCCACTTTGCCAGACAATATTCTTTATGTATTAGAGTATTTAACTAGACTGTTTGGGTACATAATTATACAGTCACAATATTAGAAGGTATGTTGCCAGATTGTCGCCATTCAGTATGATATTGCTTACATGATTTTCTTCCATTTGTCTTAATTCTTTTAAGTACAACCTTACTTTAATTCATTTCTATAATTCAATGAAGGTGACTTTTTATTAAATGCTGTTTCTCTTTGAAAAAATGATCATAGGTTCTCTATTTTTGATTCTGTTGGGATGTGTTGTATGTTTTAAATAGGTTGTGTGATCCTTACATCCTATGGATTATTCTAATTGAATCAAGGTGATTTTTAAATTTATTTTTGAATCATATTTGTTAGTCTTTGATTGGAAAATTTTATGAACATATTCATCAACAATATCCCAGCCTTCTTTTTCAGGTATTCTCATGACTCAGTGTGCTATCAGGTTTATCCTGGTTTTGAGGAATGAGTTTTAAACACATCACTTTGTTTCAAACTTTTGAGGTGTTTTAGAGATCTGATAATTCTTTAAGAGTTTTTTGAGAAACAGTAGAGAGGTGTTTTAGAGATCTGATAATTCTTTAAGAGTTTTCTGAGAAACAGTAGAGAAGGCATCAATAACAGTTTATGTTTCTTAAAAAAATGTTTTAAACATGTATGAGTGTACTACATGGAAGTAAGTGTGCCCATGTCCTGTAATTCCTGCAGAGCTCAGAAGATAGTAAAGGATCCTCTGGAAATAGAGTTATGGATTGTACTTTAGCAGACTTGTTGATGCTGGGAACCAAACCAGGTCCTCTGCAAGAGGAGCAAGTACCCTTAACTGCCAAGTCATCTGTCCAGCCCCAGAAAATCTTGTCAACTTAATGGGATGTAGAATTGCCGTGGAAACACAGAAAGCCTTAAATGACTTTTAATACAATCTTCATTTGGCAAAAATCATCCTATGGGATAGGGTCTCAATCTCAGTAAAGGAGACGTTGAGTTGTGTACCAGCTTCCATCACTCTGTACCTGTTGATGTGGTCACAGTATGCACAACTGCTTCACACTCCTACATACATGACTTTTTTCCATCCCATCATAGACTGTCTATCAGACTACTGAAATTATGGACCCAAGAGAACTGGATTGTCCCCTGAAATCTCAAACTTCAAGAAGGAAGGTCTCAGGCACTCGGAGAAGGCAAGGAAGGATTGAATCCTAAGAAAATTTACAACCTGTCAAAGGGTTTTTCAAGAGAGCCTGGAGCACAGATGTTGGTGATGGGAAGGGAACCACATTTTGTCCACATTGAGTACCTATGACTATATCCTGCATTATATAGAAACTTGATCATTATACATGCAGTTGGGTTGCAGAAGACACTGGAACTTGGTGCTACTGTTCCAGAAGTGGCCACATTTGTGCTGCATGGTTGAAAGAATGATATCTATGACAGCCATATTTTCAGTTTTGAATGTGAAATAAATGAAGTATATATGAATCCAAAGTACAATAAGAAATATAAGAAGGAAATAAATATAAAGAGAAAAATAAGAAGTGCATAAATGATAGATAGGTGACAAGTTACAGAACTTTATCAAATACAGTACTGAAATGATCTAGCAGAAATTGTCTGTGGAAGCCCAATACAGAGACAACTGAATTTCCATTAGGGAGTCTTGTCCAGAGCAGGGTGTCCCTTTGTTGGGACACTTCTATTGTTCAAAATAAAAGATCAATTCCAAGCAGGCAGAGACAACATGACCAATCAGATGTTCACAGCATCCAGAAGAATCTGGAGGAGTTTAGACACCCGGTCAGAATTCCTGATTGAACAACTCTCTCCATGCCTAAACTCCCCAGAGCTGGAGCTCTAGCTTCTCTTTCCCACTATAGGTGCTTACATACAATGTGATAAATAATAACGAATTTGGCTGCAAATAGTTTAAATTCTGGCAGTTTCCAAGAACATAATGTTTTTACTCTTGGGTTATTTCATCCTCCCTGTCACAGGGTTTGTGGGGAGGTGATCAGTTCATGTATACATAATGGGCATTGACGGACTATTTGAAACACACATACCTATTTCTTAAATGGTGCTGGTTGAGTACTTGAGGGGTACAACCCCATTACGTGAGACAAAAGACACACTTAACAATGGGAAGATGACACAGCATTTAAAATACGTTTTTCTCTTGCAGAGCATCCACGGATGGTTCTCAGCATGTAATTTCAGTTCACACGTGCCTTTCAAATGACCTTTCAAACATGTGATGGCCTCTCCTGCTATCTCTTAATGCCATGCATACAACGTGGTACATAATACATATATGTGGACACACAAACAAGTAAAATACTAGCAAACTTTGTTTTTAAACATTAAAACAATACATTTTGCTCCTTAAAGATTAAATATTCAGTCAGAATATTGTTGTAAAAATAAAATAATAGTGGAAATAGAATCCCACGAATAAGAGGAGAGGATGGATAAGAAAGGAGATGAGTGCCAGGTGTGGTTACACACACCTTCAGTCCCAGCTCTTGGGAGGCAAGGACAGTGGATCCCTGGTAACTGATGTCAGAATACTATACATAGTAAATTCTAGTTCAACTGGGTCTATGGGGAGAACTTGCTTCAACAAAGAAATCAAAATAAAGAAAGAAGATAGTAGAGAGCAGAAGATGGGGGCTGAATGAAGTCCAATCACATACATACTTGATGAAAATGTTTTATAAACACTTTACCATATCCATTGAATATGCAATAATAAAATTATTTTTGAAAAGGTATAAACATTCTACATCCAAATAAATCTTCACTCTTAGCAGCATTTCAAACAATGCGGTGTTTGTAGATTTTGAAATATTATATAGAGCATAATCATCACCATAGTATGGTGTAATAATCTATTAGATTCATGTGCCATATTGGCATGCTTATGATTTTTACAGATAAAGAAAATAAATCATAAGTAAGTTTTCTATTTAGCTGTTGTTTCCATACTGAATTGGATATCATAAAGTAACCAGTAATTTTTATTCTAGGAGCTCTAAAATTTGTATCTATAGACCCAGAATGAGTGTTGGTATAATAAATATTTTCTGGATAGCAGTGAACAATTGAAAAAAAAACCGCTTCCATTTGCCACTTTAATGTCAGGGATTTAAAATATTACAAAAGTATAAGCGACCAGACAAAAGTATTTCACAAATGTTAGGGAGAGGTCAGCTTTTCAGAATTTCTTGGTTTATATGCATGCCATTCACTGTCTTGTCTTTCATTTCTTTATGAAAAGAAATTAAAAAGAAAGTCATTTTGAATTCTAGAAGATAATCATATTCTTTGATGACAGCCACTCCATAGGTGAGAAGTTGTATCAACATAGAAGTCAATTATTTCCTAAGACAAAATTCAACATACACAGAGAGAAAGGATGGCAAAACTGAAGACAGAAGACACTTAGGGAAAGAACAGGTTAACACTTTATGGAATTACTGGAAGTTTAGTAAAATGGATCATTGCATTACTTTCCATTTCAGTGTTTTGCGGATTTATTGTGTCAGGTATGCTTACTTAAAACATATAAATCAAAACCCTACTGAAATCATGTGGTTTATGGAGATAAAATTGATTGATTGATTAAGCTATAGATACAGTCCATCAAAATAGCCCGGACTGTAAACATGAGTCAGCAATGACTTTGAACATGTCCATGAATCTAGGTGTATCAGTGTCACTAGACAAAATCAAAACAAATATTCTCTGGTTTGAGCTCTGCGAGTGTAGACAGGGTCATTGCCACCACGGGACAGCAATTATTCTCTGGCGAAATGATCAGACCTAGGTAAACCTTATTCCTCAAAGGCAAATGAAGAGCCCATTGACTCATCAGAAAATCAATATGAATCCTACATTCCTGATACTGACTTATAAACTAGAGAAAAATGTTTGATTTTGATAGGATGAGTAGATGTCATAAACACATACATGAAGCAGGATGTCCTCATTAGGACTTAAAGCTGAACCCACCTTTAGTTTTTCTCAGTTCCTCCACAAGGCACTTAGCTTCTTCTTGAACGCAGTCCTCGATGCTCCTTTTCCCCATTCCCAAGTTCTGCAGGGTCATAAGTGAGAAGTGCCTTGTATCCTTCCATCTCTTTACATTGCGGAAAAAGATGCCTAAACAGATAAGAACAGAAACTAGAAGATATTTCCCAGAGGAAGAAGAGGGAAATGAAAAGCAAAATTCATACAGAGGGTAAAACTGTGACCAAGTTACGAGTCTTGTTTTCTGTTTTCCATCCTACTCACTGTGAACACTGCCAAACACACACATACGGACAAGCGCACTTACCAAGACCCTTATTAATTCTGTTAAATATTAGGAACTTTCCTCTTCCAGCGAACTCTTCTGCACGGTCAATGAGAGCTTCTTTATTGCCTCATAACCATAAAACACCACAGTGGGCTGCCTGCCCAGATACAAAGTGAACACAGGGCCATAGACTTTAGACACCTAAAAATAGGAAAAAAAATGATAGTACTAAGAAAACCATGACCATATAGCCATAAAGTGAATCTCATTTAGACTGGTATTATCTTTGTAATTCAATGCTTTTAATCAGATATATCCAGCTTTAAATACTTGTTTATTCATCAGTTAATGGTGATTGTCATTTATAGATGAACTAAAATATGCCATGGAATGACATAGGTGGTCTACACGCGTTACAATGATCAGCACATGAAAGCATTCAGCACATTTGTATGCCATGCTTCACAAGTAAGAAACTGAGATCAGAGAATTCCCAAATCATTTCCGTGTATCTATAGCTAACTAGGGAGGATTCAAATTGGCAATCTGAAGATTATTTGCTACTTAAGCAGTTTATCAAAACTTTTCACTTCACTTAATGTTGAAGTAGAAATCAATGCCCAGGTCACTGCTTCAAGTTCCTCTGTACAGCTCCATTTCTGGAGAATTTATAGCTCTGTAATGAACAATACAAAGGTTTCTTTTCTTTTCTTTCCTTTCTTTTTTCTTTTTTTGTAACAGAGTCTCACTTTTTGTTCAGGACTGACTTGGACTTAGTTGTGTAGTCTCAATTCATCTTGAACTCAGACATTCAATTGCTTCTGTTTCCCAAGTAATGAGATTAAAAGCATGCACCTCATATTCAGATCCCCCAAATTGTAAGTCAGCACAAGTGATTCAATGGCACTATCCAGTTTGCTATCTATTGTTATCATAAACAGAAGAGTAGACACCAAAGTAACTGCACCATAGCATGCAACATGTTGAGAACACAGCTTCTCACCTTGAAGCATAAAGGTGGAATACTAATTAAAAATAGATACTAATAAATACTAATTAAAAATTTATCACCAAATATAATGACTCACTGTTTCCATCATCACTTGTATTAAACTAAGTTAATGGGAAATTTCATGAAACCAGTCATCATTTCTTCTCAGAAGTTCATAATCAATTACTAATATATAAAAATCCATGTCTAAAATATTACCTGACCTTCTGCCTGAAATCATGGATAACGGCTATTATATAATAATGGGAAAAAGCATACACCCTATTTTTCCTATTTATTCTTACATAGAATGGACCCCGATTTCATTCACTCAAAGTATATTGTTCAACCCTAATTGTAAAAAGGAGAAACTGGAAGAAACAGAAGATAAATAAAATGACACAATAATTTTTGACTTTTATTACAATGCTGTTTCATGTACTATATCTTTATTTTTAAACCATTCTTTATCTTTCTTTGCAAAGTACTGGAAGAGCGTAAAGCATACTCACATATACTAGGGATTGGCGGATGTCCTTCACATCTATTTGGAAGAAATTGCCAATAATCGGATGGGGAGTCGGGCCAGGGGGATGCTTGCCTCTCCTGGAGTACTGTCTTCAGAAGGAGAGGAGAAGCAGGAAGGAGAGACAGAGCACCAGGACCAAGATTAGGTCCATTGGAGCCTTCCCTTTCTATAGATATAACTGTGATTGTGCAGTCCAAAACTTTTATTAATTTTATCTGCTGAATCAGTATGCATCTCTTTGAAGTGTCATTGTGTAATCAACTAGATTCACTTTAATTTCTTTTCTAAAGGGACTTTGTCTTATTGATGACTATATGAGTAAGATGTCAATACCCATGTCCTTTCCTAGGAATATATTAGAGGGTTTTGCTTAATTTTACTTATGATGACCAAATATTGTAAATTAAACAAACATTGATAGTTCCAATGTGCAGATTTCTTTGAATTATTTAAGTTAATGACAGTATTCATGACAACTCTCCATCTGAAATTTGTGACCAGGAAATTTGCAGACAGTTTGTATGCACTTTGAAGTGTGGTTCTTTTAGAACACAGTCTCATGCTATTGCTCAGACTGGCCTTGAACTCACAATTCTCCTGATTTCACTGAGGAATAGATATACAGATCTGCATCACTATGCCCAGGTTTAAGTGTGCACTTAAAACGTTCTTTCAGTATTTTAAACACGTGGAAATATTTGATCAATAATGAGAGCCTTCCGAGTTCCTTAATATACCTCTTGACCTACATGATTAATGATACAAACCTGACAGAATAACACTTACACACTTTGAACTAGAAAACCTCACTTAAAGTCTTCGCCAAAGAAAAATTAATCAGTTTCACCACTGTGTAACAAAGTCATTGAAACTCGGCCCATTATTTATTTTCTAAAGAGCAAATAGTCACAGAACTCACAGGTGAAGAACTTAGAATTTGATGATTTTTTTCATGACCACAGTTCCTCACTGTGGCTTCACCACAGCTTCTTGACAGAAACAGTAAATTCTGTCCTCTGCTTCAGACTTGAAACTAGCTCATAACTGAGAGTAGAGACACTGTCAGATAATTTTGTGGGAATAGGGAGGTATGTTCTAAGCTGAGAAAGTGAGAATACCTACATTCCCTTAGTATATACAATTTCCTTGTTAGATACCACGTATCATTGTACTTGTCATGTTTATAGGAATTTGGTGAATTTTCATATCCCCATCTTTTTTTATTATCTCCTCTCTCTTTTCTAAGAAAAAGTATTTCCATTTAATAGATGAGAGAGTATGCATTGGAGATTCATTACTTCACAAAAGACAAAGAGATAGAATGCAGGTTATAGAACCAAGGCTTGAGCCCACATCAATTTCATTTTCTTCGTTTCCCCCTCTATGAAGACTTTTAGTTCAGTTGTACATATCAGCATTTCCTGAGTGTGTAGTTCAATAACAGCCTTACAGAGTGAATTTCAAAACAAACATGAACCAAGTTAATGATTATTTGAGTATTTTCATAACGAGAAGTTCAGAAAAGTTTGTTTTTATAGTCATTGGAACTTTCATGACTTCCATGGTTTGAGGATTCACATTATTTACAACACAGTGTGTAAGTGATAATTTTCAGCTGGACTCATTACTCCTAAACCACAAAAACCTGTGTCATTTTAATTTTAATATATCAAACTAGGTAGTTGTCTTTAAAGGATAATGTGCTTCCCCTTTCTTAAGTCTAATGTGTGCTGCACAAACACTCTTGTGTGTGGAACCTGCCCTGCAGCTTCTTATGGACTTTTTCATTTGTGATATTGGTTTGTGTAGAGAGCTGCGGATTGCCGCGTCTTAAAGATGGCGCCTGCTTCTGCCTTCCACCATTCCGAAGGTGAGTGCTCTCTGGAGCAAACAGCTGCATAATTGGCTGTGGCTGAGATCTGGCCCTGCTTCCCCTGTGTGTGCCTATCTGCTTTCACCACGTGGTAGTTTGGGGTTGGCTGGCAGGAGGGGATTTAACTCTCTGGCGGGCTTTCCCCGGGAGGGAGAAGTAAGTAAGGAGAAGTAAGTCAGGAGGAGAAGTAAGGAGAAGTAAGTCAGGAGAAGTAGTAAGGGGAAGTAAGTTAGAGAGAGAAGTTAGAAAGTAAAAAGGCCAGACGGTTGTTCAAGGTTCCTGAATAAACTGCTTTAAGAAGAGTCCGGGGTTGCGTCTTCCTTGCTGGACGAGGCGGGCGCGACAGGTTTGTTTATTTTTTTATTACTTACTTATTTTAAGTGTGTGTGTGTTCTGCCTGTATGTTTGTTAGTGAATCTGTGTCATTTTTTGCCTGTGGAGACAGAAGAGGGCTCTTGTTCTTCTTAACTGGAGGTATGGAATGTTATAAGCAGGAACTTGGGGGCTGAGATTGGAACTCTGGATTTCTACAAGAGCAGCCAGTGCTCTTAAAGGCTGAACCATCTTCCCAGGCCATTTGTGAGATTTCTTACAACTACTATAATACCATTGCTCTTTGATGAATGATCTAGTGACTGCAATGAGGTACTGAAGTCACCCACTTTTATTATATCTAGACGTTTCTGTAGGTCTCCTTACAGTCATGTTCCTTATATACATGACCTTGACTTTTCCAGTGCTGTGTACATATCGATCACACTGCTGTACAGTCTACAGGCAATGCAGACAGACTCAATTCTTCTCTGAATATTGGAACATTTAGATTGTAGTTAGAGCAAACTTTGAAGATAAAGCAGTGTGGGCCCATATGATATACATCAGGGTTGTTATGCAACTAGTAAGCCCAGAGGCCATTTCAGTTTAAAGGGTCAAAATGATTGTTGGATGTGGTCATGCTGAATATTGGGCTGATGAGGAAATGTTTAGACAAGATGCACCTAAATTACTTAAAACACTGTTCTTTATCTGTTAACAAAAAAAATATGCCCTCTCTATTTTAATACGATTTTAAAATTGCATCCCACTTGTCCAGCTCACCCTGTGATCCACACTTCATCCTGGGTTGTGCTCCCTGCAAACCGATCTGCTCCATTATTTTCCAGACTCCTTTGATTACTGTGATCAGGATTTTCCTAACTTGATGAAAACAGTAAATGAGAACACAAGGTTATGAGCTCCCCCTGGATGCAGGTAAACCTAGATCTCTGCTTCCTAAGAACACAAACACGGTCTTTCTCAAAAACTCAAAATCTATATGGAATAGCTGGCAGGTGGTTGAGCACAACAGCAATGAGTGAACGTGGAAAGTATATCTGGAAGGAAATCTGTTCCCTTTCTATAGAAAACAACAACGAAGACAAAACAAAGAGGAATCCAGGTCTGCTCAAGCCTGTTAATGACTTCTCATTAGTTTTTCCATTCACATTCACAGAAATGGTTGTATAACATAATCTATTCCGTTTTATATAGATGGACACTTGCTTATGGTACATTATTTCAGTATCCACAAATCATTGTCTTGACAACACTTAAGCACTTCTTCAGCATCTGCACTGAAATTATTCCCTTTAGGAGGAAAACATTCTCCTAAAGGATAAAGAATATTTGTGACAATGAGAGCGGCCAGAAATCACCGAGTAGTTTTAGGTGTTTGATCTCAATCTGGTGGACAAGGTTGCAGCGTGGAAAGACCAAACAAATGGTTCAGTGTGTTCACCGAATACACTGTCACAATCATTTCCAATGGTACATTGGCACCTCCCACAGTCTGTCTAAATAACAAATTGTGTCATACTCAAGATGATATTAATGGCTGTGGTGTGACATTTGTTTCAAGGCAACTTTGAGTCCTTCCCACTTGTAAATTCTCATTTGAGATCAGAGACAGGTTGATAGGAATGAAGTCTGCAAATTACTCAACTATATTAAACCTGCTCTTGTATTTAAAAAATGTGAATACAGCACATATATTGTATGCTGTTTCAAACTTGCTGGGAAGAATTGATACAAACAATTAATGTACTTTCACAATAGGGACCATTCTCTATAGTGACGCATGACTTTGGAAGATGATTATGATCTTTAATGATCAGGGTCAGACATTCTCCCTCAGTTCCTACAATAGCAGAAAGTACTACACATGCAAAAGAAAGCATCTCTTCTTCTATGTAGATACATTTATTTCATATCCTAAGTTTATAAATCCAATGCAGGTTTTCTAGACATTATAAATGGACTTCATCTTGGAATAAATTAATTACTCATATGATACAATCTTGGCTTGTTTCTTGTAGGCCTGCAATAATTTTCCTGCTACCATTGATTATTTTCCAGAAAGTCATAAGACTGTATTTAATAATGCTGATTATATTAAAAGTTATGCTTCAGAGAAAATGAAAGAACATCCCTGGATGCTACAAACCCTAGGGACTTTATTGATTATTACTTATTAAAGGAAGGAAGAAAAACTGTTAATATAAACTCATTTATTTTGTTATTAAATCATTTCCTATAGAAGATTATAGAGAATTATTTTAATGCACAACATTAATGTGTTCAGAACTTGTACTTAAGGATTTTCAGTTTTTAGAATGGCATTGATTTATTGATCAGTAACCTTAACATCAGAGTCTCTCTGACATTTCTTTATGGCACACGGACTGAGAGAAAACTTCCCTTTCCTTTATCTTGGAATGTATTAATTACTCCTGTTGGATTTCAGAATAGAACGTGAGGAAACAGAATTTTTCATTGTCTTAGTTCCTCCCAGGAGAACATCATTTCCCCTACTAAGATTCATTTCCACATTTGTTTTCATTGTATTCTTTCTGAATTTTTTGTCATTTTCAAACAATATAAATTGATGGCATTTAGATCTACTCTACTCTATCCACCTTCTCCGGAAACCTCCCACTCAATTTGATGCACTCTATGTGTACAGAACATGAACTATAGAGTTTAATTTATGTACTAGAAAGTCCTTCAGTATACGGCTATCTGCTAGGCCTACCAACACTCTCATCCCTGTAAGACATTGTCTTTCCCCCTTTTAGCAGAGATAAATGGCCAAAATTTCATTAGGTTTGTTTGGGATTTCTTATTAGATCAATTCCCTAAAGGCCACTAACCATTGAAAATACTGTTTTCCACATGATAGAAATAAAAATATTGCTTTGTGAGTTCACAGCTTTAGAGTCATTTTAGCTACTCCATTTATTTATGTATTTATTTTTATTGAATTGTATATTTTGTACAGAATACCTCAATCAATCTTAATCATTTTATAACATCTTTCCCACAGCACTCTTCCCCATCGCCCCCCAACTGGAATCCATACAGTGTTTCAGTTGTGTTAAGCAAATGTTCTTCAGTGTAGGTTCGCTGACTGAGGTCTAGTCAGCCTCTTTGCAGTCCCTCACTTTAGGAAGATTAGCCTAACTTCACAAAACACTAATCATTTGCCAATATTTCTTCAGCAAAAATTGGGGTCTGCTGTCCATTTCTCCTGTTCTGTGCTTACATTTTTTCTTCTTGGGTTTGAATGGATCTGACTGCCAAAATCAGTGCTTTAGGTTCTTATGAACAGGTTACCATGGGCTTGTCAGATTCTCTGTCCATATAGTCAAACACGTGTTCACATTTTAACTAATTAAAGAAATAACAAATGTAACTAGTTAAGCCTGTAAAATTATTTGAAGTTAATATTAAAGGGAAATTCGTGTCTTTCAAAACAGGCACTAATATTGGGTTTAGTCATTTAATAGTGTTGATTACTCAGTAGTAGACACAGTAATAGGGGTCACCTAGAGATAATGAAATCATTAACATCTTGCTGTTTAGAAAATAGCATGTTTGATTTACTAATGGTGAGCAGACTAAGCATTTGAAGCTGTAATGTTGTTGACAATCCTGTTGCCCATCTTCTGCTCAGTTTCAGACCTCAGTTTCGCACTTGCATTTCTCTTATTCTCCCCTTCATTCCATTGGGACAGTCATACTTGTAATCACTCTGTTTCCATGGTTTAGTGGCCTCACTTTGTTAATCTGTCCATTCTTGCTGTTTCCATTGACCAAGTTTGGCTCCACCTTCACATGGAACAGAGACTAGTCATCTTGATTTGTGAACCTAATCTCACTGCTATGACTCCATCTAGAGACTGATACATATTATCCTTTTGAAGTCTCCACACCAGTGTCGGTGCCCAGTAATACTGAGACCATACTTATTTTTTTATTCTTGTTAAATTACCATAATTTTTAGTATATGCCATGTAATTGTATTTAGATACTTCCCGTGGGCTCACCTTCCCATATTACCCCTAACACAATTTAATATATACTTAGTACAATATACATAATAATGCCTATGTTTCCCAGCTTGGGTCTTCATATGTCCTTCAGTTTGTACATACACTCAGGCCTGGTTAACCTACCAAAAATTACATGCATGAATGACACTATCTCTGTCTTCCCCAAAAAGCATCTCTCTGTTGCTACAATTTCCTTAGGTGGAATTGGATGTTCTTACCCATTTCCTCATGTCTCTGCTGGGATTTAGTCTGGCTTGAGGCCTCATGTGACTTTTGTATGCTATCACTGTTCTTGTGAGTTCATATGAGTAACCACCCACCTGTCTGTAAGACTCTGTTTTCTTTTGATCATTCACAGCCTCTGGCTCTGACAGTGTTTCCAAACCTTCTTTGAAAAGATCCCTGAGCTTTAAGAGGACAAAAGCTTGATATAGTGTCCTATTCAGGGATGAACACTCTGTAGCCTCTTCTCAGGTACTGGACTCATTGTGAGCCAATGGGTTTATCATCATCACTTGCATAATGAACTTTTCTTCCAAAGTTTGAGAAATGCATTCATCTATGAGCATAACAATAAGATATTAAGGGTCAGTTTAATAAAATAACTATTTAATAAAAAAAACTAGCATTATGTTCTCTGCTTTGTCCTGAGTCCTGTTTATCCTCAGGTTGGTACCTATTATTAATGTCAGATGTGGGTTCTACCCTAGAAAGCAGGGTAAACAGTGGTTTGTTACTTCCATAATATTAGTGCCACACATTCACCAGTGGTCATATCGTGGTGCCAAACCAGTTGTTACTGTAGCTCACAGGATTTATAGCTGCATGGTTCTTTTCCCATCTGGAACATAGCAACATCCAGCATTATAAACACTAGTCAGTGGATATGACATTCTTAAGTGTAGGGTTCTGGCCCCCCTGCATGCCCTTCTCTCTTAGTGCTAGGCTCTCGGGCCAAGAGCTTGCTGGATCTTGTCAATTGCAAAGCTCAAGTAAACAACTTGACCTTTAAGCTAGCCTGATTGCAACTTCTTTTTTCCTGTGTACAGTTGTGTGTCATCAATAGAGGATGTCTCCTGAGAACCTGAACTTATACCCTCCTGCAAAGCCCCGCCTCAGGGTATATAAGGCTTGCTGCTTCTCAGTAAAGTCAGTCATTCTCCTTTCCTCCGACCTAGTGTGTGTGTCTGTGTCTCTGTCTTATGTGTCATTAATCTGCAACCAAGTCAATGAATGTAGCCAGGGCACTACACTTAAGTTGGAACCACTTGGTTTCCCTTTGTTTGATCCCTTTATATGTAGTATCTGCAGCATTAGGGTCCTAACCAGACAGGACTAGTGAGTGACTGAGAGCAGAGGTAGTAGTCGGTATTTTCTGAAGGTCTATGGGAACCTGAGCTACAGCTTACAGAGAAGGATTCCATCCTTTCATTGAGGCTTTGTTTTTCATTAGTCTCTGATGTCTAGAAAAGGATGTCTCCTCCTGTTAAAGAATAACATCTGTAATCTAGTTTATGTATACATATATATATATATATATATATATATATATATATGTACTTGAAGAAGTTCTATAGTGGAAGGCTTCCATATTTATTTTTCTAAGGTTCTTAACAATTACTTAACCCCTATCCTCTCTCATCTGCAGTGTCCTACTATTTATTAACCTATTTATTTCTTCATAGTCCAGTGTTCCTCCTCTTTTACCCTTAATATTACTTCATTCTATCATTGCTTCTAGGAAGAATTCTCATCCATTAAACCATAGATATTTCTTTGTTTCCTGATTTCTCTAAATTTTCAAATTACAGCATGCATACACAAAATTTCAAAGCTAGCAATTCACTTTTGAGAGAGAACCTATGAAGTTTGTCCTTCTGAGCCTGGGCTGTCGTACTCAGGAGGATTATTTCAGTTCCATCAATTTACCAGAAAATTACTTTATTTCATTTTTAAGAGATGAATAATATACCATTGTGCGTATATACCAATCATTAATTATCAATTCCTCAGTTCATGGACAGAAGTTGTTTCCAATTTATGACTCCTATTAGAAGGCAAACATAGAATACGGATGAACAGGTATTTATGTAGTAAGATATAGTGTTTTCAGTATATGCCCAAGAGTGATATGTCTGGATGAAAGAAGTCAATATCAAATTCTTGGTACTGGGATTGAAAATCTGCATAATGTTCCTGATCTTCTTTTTCTATTATGTTAAATTGTACTTTATTACAAACATGAGGTAATTTAATTATAAATTAAAGGTGTAGTTTGCTTATTAAACTCAAGTACAAGAAGCCTCATTCCAGACTGGTCATGGCATAAGAGGATAACCTGAATATTTTAGAATTGTCTTTCACTTTACTTAACTATATTTAGCATATAGTCCTTCTCTTGTAAGAATGAATATTCATATCCAAAGATCAACTTCACATCCTTTTCACATATGTTTTCATAGGAAAAAATTGATAAAAATCAAAATATGCTTCAGTTTATGCTTTTTCTGACTTCAATATACTGTATTGCACGTACTCAAGGGTGGAAAATCCCATGATACAATTTTAGGCAAGCAAGAAATAAGGACGTATGAAATGAAACTGAGGGCATGTGTGCCATAGTCTCTAATGCAGTGTTAGTTTCTCCAACTGTCGTACTTCACACCTTGCTGTTGTCAGCAATGTCAAATTATTTGACATTATGATCAAAACTTCTGAACAATTTACAGTACAACTGAAGTGAATGAATCATCTTAGGAAAAAGGCATTCTACAGTTGGAATTACAATGTGAAAAATTGGTTGTGAAAATTGGTAGGTTGGTTTGCTTCTGGGACAACACAACAAGTTCAATGCTGAGATATGCTGTCCTGCTCTTCCTGAAACGCCCACACTGGACAGATAAAACAAAGATGGTTGCTGTGGCCTTCTTGACAGTGCTGCTGACCTTTGATTGCCTTTGGAATGCCCTACATCAAAGAAGAGCTTCTCAGTCATTGATGCTACAAATTCCGTATAACTGGCCACTTAATAACACCACCTTCTTTGCAATACTTAAACAATTCTTGCTTCTTCCTGAGTCTTCTACAGGTCACAAAAGCATTCTTCAACAAGGACCCTCATGCATGCTACAGGAGTCTTCCTGCAAAACTCCCATGCCATTCTATTTACCCTCCTTAGAGACACGCATCACCCGTTTGATTTTTTCATCAGCATGGTGGGTAGCCAGTGGAGGGTAAGACCCTGATGACTGGGGCAATCTAAGACATGCACTGCCTACAAAGCTGAACCCCTTAGGCTAGTTTGCAAGAATGGCCGGTAGCCAGTGATGGGTAAGATCCTAACAGCTGGGGCAACCTAAGACAGGCACTGCAGGCAAAAGTGAACCCCTTAGGCTATTTCACCATAATGGTGGGTAGCCAAAGATGTGTAAGAGCCTGACAGCTAGAACAACCTAAGACAGGCACCATCACCTAAGGTGATCCCTAAAGGCCTGGGGCCAACAATGGCATGCAAAGAATCATGCCTCCCAGGGTCACTCAATTAATAAAAACAAAAAGCAGGATATGTATGGTATACACAGAGTGGACCTTGGCCAGGCTACCTGTCATGAAGCATGGGGATGGAGCTCCTGTGGATACAGTGTTTTATCCTAGATAGGTGAGACAACAGTCTTTGCCTGACACCTGGACAACCTGCCTAAGAGATGGAGCATGAGTGGCTGCAGTTGGGACCCCACCCCATAAGGCAATTGGCTAACCAGACTGATAAACCCTTTGCACTTTCTTGAATAAACTAGTTTGCAGCAGCTTTACCCATCCACATGCTTCTCACTCAGCACCTGGAGTCTGTTTGTTGATTCTACGCCCACTCAACCCCCACGGTAGAGACTCTTCATCCCCCTCAGGTTGGCCTTGAGCTCATGGGACCCCAACAGACCGTGACAACTTAACCTTCATTTTATATTTTAAATTTAACCTCTCCTCTCTACTTCCCCTTTTCAGTGACCTCCTTCCCTCACCCCAGGAGTCCCTTCCAGATTTTCTCTGGTATGGTTCTCTCTCTCTCTCTCTGAGTGTGTGTGTATTCTCTCTCTCTCTCTCTCTCTCTCTCTCTCTCTCTCTTTGAGTGAGTGTGTGTGTGTGTGTGTGTGTGTGTATGGTTTCTGTGTAAAAAATATAGATTCCATATTGGAGCTTAGGACTTCCATCCATACACATAGAAATACATATATATTGATGTATATATACAAATTTCATATAAATACACATATTAATTAGACTATGGATTACATGCACAAGAGAAAAAAATTGACTTTTGGCTTTGCAAATCTTCCTTAGTTTGGTCATCAGAATACTCCAGGCAAATCATAATTCATAGGACTTCTGTGAAACATATGTAGATGAACTAAAACAAGAAGTGATGAAACACAAATTAGTCCAAGTTTGATATGAAGGAAAAGAGACCCAGAAACATTAGCACCAAGTACCCAAAAACTGATCTCATATGTCACAGAAAAACACCTAGCAATATATTGCCATTAACCTCAAACCTGCTCATCACAGCATATGTCTGTTTGAAATGTCACTGCTCTTCTTTGGACTTAGTCTCATTCAATGGAAAAGAAGATTGAACTTAGTGATTTTCCTTTGGGTTTAAATCCATTATTTTACTATAACTGATTTTATCAATGTGTGTGATATTTTCTGGGATCAAACATAATAACATCACAGTCACTGCTTTTCACTTTATAGTTACAGTGTCCTGCACAGACTAAAAGAGAAAAATATTTTTTTTATCAATTCTTTCCAGTTTCCTTTAGGTATCATTGTTTTCTGTGTTCCTTATTATGGGTATTAAGTTCAAATTTTGTATGGTAAATTATACTATTACTTTTCTGATCCAGACAGACTGAAAGCTCTCTTTTGTAGAGAGCTGCGGATTGCCGTGTCTTAAAGATGGCGCCTGCTTCCGCCCTCCACCATCCCGAGGGTGAGTGCTCTCTGGAGTAAACAACTCCATATTTGGCTGTAGCTGAGATCTGGGCCTGCCTCAGCATATGTGCGCCTATCTACTTGCACCACGTGGTAGTTTGGGGTTGGCTGGCAGGAGGGGATTTAAGTCTCTGGCGGGCTTTCCCTGGGGTCAGAAGATTGTTTAAGGTTCTTGAGTAAACTGCTTAAAGAAGAGTTTGGTGTTGCGTCTTCCTTGCTGGACGAGGTGGTTGTGACAAAGTGGTGGCCCATACGGGGAACTTCTTCAAAGGACTCAGAACTTTTTGCAGTCAGGGCAGTGCACTGGTAAGTCCTCAGGTAAAGTGGGGATCCGTGACAAAAGCGGGTACTTTGCTAAGTCCTCAGGTAAAATGGGGATCCGCGACAAAAGTGGGTACTTTGCTCCCTCTGTAGGTAAAGAAGGAGCGGGGAGAGTTCGGAGATTATAGTGAACTGAAAGTAAAATAACGAGTTGAGCACATGGGTTTTTACATGATCCTTGCTATAGGAGTGGTCATTAGTTTTGTATTCTGGTACCTTAGTTTTGAGTGTACAAAAGGTACCCAAAAAAACATTATGGGAAATACTAGTTCTCACCCAATTTTTTTGGCTCTAAATGAGCTACTTCGTTCTAAGAATTTAAAGATTAAGAAAAACACTTTGGAGAGATTCTTGGAGGACTGTGATACCATTGCACCTTGGTTCGCGGTATCCGGAAGCCTCACGATCCCTTCATGGGAAAAGCTAGGGAGAGATCTGGACTTTGCTGCCGATCAGGGAACTCTGAGAGGAGGAGTGCGACCTATTTGGAAACTAGTAAAGGGCTGCCTTGAGGACCAAAAGTGTAGTGGAGTGGTAGAGAATGGGCAGGCAGCTTTGGGAATGTTACAAGAGGAGAGATCTGAGCATGTGAGTAGCGGGAAAGATAGCAAAATGAAACAAAAGCTATATCCCGATCTCAGAGTTTGAAGATTCAGAGTCTACAGACTCTGAAGGAGAGCCACACGCTCTCATAGAGCAGATGGAAAGGGCAACTTTAAGAAAAGGAAAAAAGAAAAGAGAAAGGGAAAAGCCTGAAAGGGAAGGTTGTGATGGGATTTCATCCTACAAAGTAATGCCATCTGCTCCTCCACCATACATGGAAGGGAGGGGCGACCACTCAGGGAGTTCCTTTTGCCCCAGGGTCTGGAGAGAAGTGCGGACAGAGCTGCAGCTAGCATGCCCAGTGTTTCAGGATCCACAGGGAAACAGATATGAGGAACCGCTAGATTTTAAGATGATTAAACCCCTGGCTGAGTCAGTGAGAACATATGGGATTAATGCCTCCTTTACGGTGGCTCAGTTAGAACCTCTGCAGAGACATTGCATGACGCCCAGCGATTGGGCGCGGCTAGCGCGCCCGTGCCTAAGCCCTGGGCAGTATTTAGATTGGAGATCATTCTTAATTGAGTATGCCAATGAACAAGCTTCCACTAATCAAGCCGCAGGACAGCCCGCTTGGGATAGAGACGTGTTATTAGGACAGGGTCGATTTGCCAACCAACAGACCCGCTATCCAGTTCAGGTGTTTGAACAAATTAACCAAATTGCCATAAAGGCCTGGAAATCCTTGCCTAATAAAGGAGAAGTGAGTGGAAACCTTACAAAAATTTTACAAGGCCCGATGGAGCCTTTTTTAGATTTCCTTGCCCGTCTGGTGGAGGCTGCAGGAAGGTATTTGGCAATCCAGACACTGCCATGCCCCTGATTAAACAATTAGTATATGAACAGTGCACCAAAGAGTGCAGAGCAGCCATTACTCCTTATAAGAACAAAGGATTGGAAGCCTGGATGAAAGTGTGTAGGGAGTTAGGGGGTCCCTTGACCTATGCAGGTTTAGCTGCAGCAGTAGTCCAGTAGACTCAAAATAAAGGAGAAAGTTCCAACGCTTGCTTTAGGTGTGGCAAAATGGGGCATTTAAAGTGACAATGCCCTGAAAGAGAAGGTGTAACCAATACTGGAGGAGGGCAGCGCCCCAAACAACCCGGATTATGTCCAAAATGCAAAAAGGGAAAACATTGGGCGAATGAATGTCGCTTGTAAAAGATATCAATGGGCAGCCATTAATTAAGGATTGCGGTGGTACTCATCCAAAAAACGGCCAGCGGGGCCCTCACCTTCAGGGCCCGCAAATATATGGGGCAATAGAGAATCAGAAAGAGGAACAGCATCAGGAGAGATGGCCGACCCTCCGTCATCCCAAAGACAGAGGAGACCCACTGCAGGTTCAGCAGGATTGGACATCCGTTCCACTACCCGACTCGTACTGACTCCCCAAATGGGGGTCCAGTTGTTAGAATCAGATTTTCAAGGACCCCTGGAGCCAGGTACAGTTGGACTTCTCTTAGGAAGATCTTCAACAGCCTTGAGAGGCCTTAGAGTTCACCCAGGAGTGATTGACCCAGACTATACTGGAGTGGTAAAAATTATGGTTGAGTCACCTAAAGGCATTACAGCCATTTCTCCTGGAGACCACATAGCTCAGCTGATACTCTTGCCTAGCCTACATGAAAAATTTGCTGCACAAGACAAAGAGAGGGGAAAAAGCGGTTTTGGATCTACTGGAACAGATTTAACCTTTTTACCCTTGGATTTGGATCAGAGGCCAGTTTTAGAGCTGATTGTAGATGGTAAAAGGATCCTAGGGTTGCTAGATACAGGGGCAGATAGAAGTATTATTGCAAAAAAGGACTGGCCTGCAGGCTGGCCGTTACAAGCCTCATCTCAAACTTTACAAGGTTTAGGTTATGCAAATGCTCCAGATATGAGTGCAAGACAGTTGCAGTGGAAGGATCAGGAAGGACACTCTGGGGTGTTGCAACCCTATGTGTTAGAACTTCCTATTTCCTTGTGGGGAAGGGATTTTTTAAAAGATACAGGGTTTAAGTTAAGCAATGAGTACTCCCCTATTTCTCAAAAAATTATGAAAGACATGGGATTTCATCCCAGCTTTGGAATGGGACGACAGCTACAAGGAAGAAAGAGTCCCATTCAAGTGCAACAAAGAAACCCTCGACAAGGCCTGGGTTTTTCCTAGGGGCCACTGAGGAGGGGATACCCATTACATGGAAAACAGAGGAGCCAGTATGGGTTCCTCAGTGGCCTCTATCCTCTGAAAAGCTGAGTGCCGCAAAAGAACTTGTGGCAGAACAACTGTCTTTAGGACACATTAAACCATCAGTATCACCTTGGAATACACCTATTTTCATAATAAAGAAAAATTCTGGAATGTGGCGACTATTGCATGATTTACAGGCCATTAACCAGCAGATGCAAGTCATGGGCCCGGTACAAAGAGGTCTGCCTTTGCTTTCATCCTTGCCTGAAAGTTGGCATGTTATTGTAATTGATATTACGGATTGCTTTTTTTCAATTCCCCTGCATAATAATGATAGTGAAAGATTCGCCTTTACTGTCCCATCTTATAATCATGAAAAGCCAGATCAGAGATTTGAGTGGGTAGTTTTGCCACAAGGCATGGCCAACAGCCCCACTATGTGCCAACTGTATGTAGGGGAAACTATTGCTCCATTAAGGAGAGAGTTTCCTGATTTGAGATGCATTCATTATATGGATGATATATTATTGGCTACTAAGGGGGAACAAAGGTTGGAACAGGCCTATGTAATGTTAGTTAAATTACTTGAAAAGAAAGGATTGTTTATTGCCCCCAAAAAGGTACAAAAGGAACAAATAGTCAATTATCTGGGCGCCAAGATTAAAGCCACACAAATTATTCCACAAAAATTGGAATTAAGAAAAGATAGATTAAAAACGCTAAATGATTTTCAAAAATTATTAGGGGATATAAATTGGATAAGAAGTTATTTTAAATTGCCAAATTATGAACTAAAACCCCTATATAATATTTTGAATGGTGATTCTGCCTTAGATTCCCCCAGGCAGTTGACTGTAGAGGCAAGAAAAGCCTTGCAAAAGGTGGAAAAAAGATTACAGAGTGCCTTTTTACAAAGGCACAGTGAAGGCCAAGCCATTATAATGTGTATTTTATCCACATATTGTCAGCCTACAGGATTATTATGGCAAGAAGGGCCTTTGCTTTGGATTTACCCAAAAATATCCCCTGCAAAATCCATTGAACATTATCCCACTGCGGTGGCTAAACTAGCCTTGAATGGAATTCAATAGTGCTTACAATATTTTGGAGTTGCTCCACACATGATTGTGGTGCCTTATTCTAGTCATCAAGTTAAAGTTCTTTGTGCCACAGTTAATGATTGGGCTATTTTGCAGTGTGGATTTGATGGAGAGATAGATAATCATTATCCAAAACATCCACTATTGGGGTTTTTTAAGGAACATCCTGTTATTTTCCCCAAGATTACATTATCCCAATCGATTGTGGGAGCTCCAAATGTTTTTACAGATGGATCCAAGACAGGATGTGGAGCCTATATGGTGGGAAAACAGGAGCCAGTGTTGCGGCAGTTTCAGCCCGGCTCCCCACAAGTAATTGAATTAAAAATAGTTTTAGAAGTATTTAGAAATTGTGCTTTTGCCTTTAATTTAATATCTGATTCTGCTTATGTGGTTAATGCTGTGAGAGTGTTGGAAGTAGCCAGACCAATTAGAACCACCAGTCCGGTTAGCCAGGTTTTTCAGCAATTGCAGAAATTAATCTGGCAACGAGAGGCTTGCTTTTTCATTCAACATATTAGAGCTCATACAGGACTGCCAGGACCTTTAAGTGCAGGAAATGAGGAAGTTGATCGATGGACCAGAATGGGATGTATATTTTTGAACTCTACCTTAGCAAAGGCAAGAGATTTTCATAAAAATTTTCATGTAAATGCCCGAGCCTTACAACAAAATTTTCACCTGTCTCGAGCAGATGCTCGACAGGTGGTGCTGGATTGTTCTCAATGTGTAACTTTTCACCATCCACCTAGTATTGGGGTTAACCCACGCGGTTTGCTCCCTTTAAAGGTTTGGCAGATGGATGTGACACATATTTCGGAGTTTGGAAACCAAAAATATGTTCATGTATCTGTGGATACTTGCTCAGGCATTATGCATGCAACACCTTTGACAGGAGAAAAGGCAAGCAATGTTATAACTCATTGCCTTGCGGCCTGGGCTGCATGGGGCAAGCCCCAACAGCTAAAAACTGACAATTGACCAGCCTATACCACTCGCAGTTTTACCTCCTTTTGCCAACAGATGGAGGTACAGCTTCTTCATGAGTTACCATACAATCCTCAGGGACAAGGCATTGTAGAACGTGCTCATCGCACATTAAAAGAATGTCTTCAAAAACAAAAAGGGGGAGTAGGCCATGGCCGCACCCCAAGGGAGAGACTTTCCCTAGCCTTGTTTACTATAAATTTTTAAAATTTGGATGCTCAAGGCCGCTCAGCAGCAGATAGACACCAGGACCATCATGGCCCTGCAAAAGGGATGGCTAAGTGGAAAGATGTATTAACGGGCCTCTGGCGTGGGCCTGACCCCGTGCTGACATGGGCACGAGGATCTGTTTGTATTTTTCCACAGGACCAACAAGATCCAGTATGGGTACCTGAACGCCTGGTTAGAAGAATTCAGCATGAAGAATCTCTCAAAAGTCAGCATGATGATACTTCTGCTTCTAGCCCTGATGAGCCAACTAGGGAAAATGGAAACAAGATGGGGAATCCTGTCGGTGTTTCCAAAGCCAATGCTGAACTGGACACTTGATTCTGAAGACACCCTAAAAGAACTGCTATGAACCATCTGAAAGAGTGGGCGGGAATGGGAGTGTTAGCAGGTCTCCTGATTATGGCCTCCCTGGTCTGCCTGTGGTGTATATGTAAGATTAAAGCCACACAAAAGCGAAATGCAACTATGATCATTCAAGCCTTTACAGCCATTGAAGCTGGAAAGTCCCCTCAAGCATGGCTAATCACCATGAAAGTTTAAGATCTACCACGGACGGGATGCGAGGCTAAGCACTGCACAAGGTTTCGCCTGCTGGCGTTTGAGCTTTTCCTTGGAAGACATGTCTGATTGCATGAAGGTGGTACCCTTAGCTCCTTCCCCTGGGAAAATTGGTACGGGATGGGTCTGGGTCACCGCAGGTGATGGGTCTGTGGGTGTCTCCAGGACATAATCCCAATTGTGCACACCAGGGATCAGACCTCTATCTTCCCCCGTTTCCGCTATGTTATATAAAATAAAAGGGGGAACTGTAGAGAGCTGCGGATTGCCGCATCTTAAAGATGGCGCCTGCTTCCGCCCTCCACCATCCCGAGGGTGAGTGCTCTCTGGAGTAAACAACTCCATATTTGGCTGTAGCTGAGATCTGGGCCTGCTTCCGCATATGTGCGCCTATCTACTTGCACCACGTGGTAGTTTGGGGTTGGCTGACAGGAGGGGATTTAAGTCTCTGGCGGGCTTTCCCCGGGGTCAGAAGATTGTTTAAGGTTCCTGAGTAAACTGCTTAAAGAAGAGTCTGGTGTTGCGTCTTCCTTGCTGGACGAGGTGGTCGTGACACTCTTTAAAAGAAACTACCCTGTAAACTAATAGTCTCGCCTTCTGTTAGGTTAAGAAAATGTTTGTACAAGTAAGTTATAACTTTAAGTAAAAGGTGTTAAAAATATGTAAAGAGTACTTATTAAATCTTTCAAGGTGTGGTTAACATGAATGGACCAACTAATTAATTATGGGTATAAGTTTTCATGCCTCTGGTCACATCAAGTATAGCCATAGAGAATCTGAGGTCTGACAATTGTAAAGGAAAAACACCTGTCAGCCTAGTTCTGTCTGATCTTGGGTGCTCACCAAACACCCATGATATTATAAAGTTAAAATATTAAAAAAAATAATCTCTTAATAGTAAATCTTCTGTTTTAATTAATCAACCACTGTTCTACATAAAGGACCCAGCAGATGAAAAGAATTGTCTGCCTAGATAAATGCATACAAGTTATAAGACGGTCAGGTGTTTTAATTTATGCTAGTAGTGACTAAACTTAACAGCTCTCCTGTGCAATGCAAACTGCTGAATTAAATTCTAAAGAGAAACAAATGCCTTTTTGTGTAACTAATACTGGTAAATTTTCACATGCTATGAAAGCTAACTAAGAAGCTGACTTTGGAGACGGGATTGGCCCTCCCACTTCAGACTCAAGCCTGTTATTTCAGGATGTTCTTCAAGACTTTTGTCCAGATTCAGGCTGGCCCCCTGAATCTGTGACAAGAAGAAAAGGAGATCAAAACAGCCTCTGAGTAAAGCCATTGTGCTGTTGAGATCAACTAAGGGATAAACTAATTTCAATAAAGCTTATTATTATTTATATCTTATGATATAAAATGGCTATAGCAAATTAACTCATGAAATTCTCTATTTTATCACTACAATAAAAAGGTCTCTAACACAGACTAATGCAAATGAATAATAAAGGGGACAATTCAAGTCCTTGGAAAATATAGACAGCACCCTCTGTCTAAAATTCCTCAGTTAGTGATTATGCTGGAGATTCTAAACTTCAGTATGATAATGTATTACTATACCAGTTGCTTCTTTCTACCTAATGTTTACACTTCCCCAAGACCTAAAGAAAGGTTTTTGTAGACCAACTCTCTAAATTAGATAAACTAAAAAGAATTTTGATGGTTTTTGTGTGTTCTGTAAGGTTTTACCAGGACCTTATAAAGTACAATGTACATTATCTTATGTGTGTAATTTACATTCCATGTTCTTTTAATAAGATGATGCTACACAACACTCTTCTGGGTTTAGTAACTTCCATCCTCATGACTTCAGCTGTGCCTACTTACAGAAGTTCATCATGTTGGGATGTATTCTTCCACTGAAGGAGGAGTAAGCAGGGTCATTGGACCCTCACCTGAGCATCCAGCTACTCTTCCCAGCCAGCTGAATGTAATTTAGCCCTAATCACAAATGGTCTCCTGCATTTGGGGAGGAACTTTGGGGAAGGCTAAAAGAAAGGACTTCACTCATAAGATTATAAGATATCCATGCTAGATAAAGACTAACAGTACATCTGCACTCAGGTCACCTATATACTTGTTAACAATACCTCAGCCATTTATGTAAGTAAAGTCATTCATTCTCCAGGGTGAACTTTAAGATGATCAAACATTGGTTTGATACTAGAGCCTTAGAAAAATAATAAACATTGCTTAGTACAACCAGGAAGAGAATTTTCTTAATGTTATTATGTCTCATCACCTAAGAAAAGAAAATGAGATGATGAAGGGTTTATATATAAGATCATAATGACTAGATATTTCCAGAATTAAAAAAGAAAAATAAGAAAGTCTATACAAGTGATTAAAGATCAGAGTTTATATGATATAATATAAGAAACATTAGATAAATAATGTATAAATAGTCTTAAAGTTTCTCAAGTAATAGTTCAATCAAACACTTTAAGTAACAAAATATATGTCTAGTCAAGGGTTATTAAAAAATATTTGGCTTTTGCCTAAGCTTTACCTACATAACATACAGTTCAGGGAGGTCATGGAGACCCCACTAGAAGGACTCAAGCCAGTATCCAGTCTGCAAAGAAGAGGACCCGCATAGGAAAACGTTTCCTCAATTTGTTTCCAAGTGAAGCCATGGTCTAGCAAGACTTTCTGACTTATTTTCACACAGGTGGAACCTGTAAAACAAAGGCCATGTGAGCCAGGGGTTCCTCTCAATCCCATGTGACCCCCCCTGAGGAACAGATACTCAACTGACTTTAAGAGTAAAATTAAGTTGGTATATTTGGGCCAAATTGTATTATCTTAAACACCCAAAAGGAAAGTATAACCAAAAAATTAAAGTGATTAGTATGCTTCTTTAAGAATTGCACTTCCCAGTCATTAGGTTTAAGTTTATATAAGATGTTATTTACACAATTTCTCACTAATGATTTTGTTCTTAACAAGAAAATGCCACTCAGATATAAGACTTCAAATTTTGGCCTACCTCAACACTGCAGTGCATACCTGTAGCCAAGGAAGACAAGCCCACCATTGTTCTAAGCCAAAATTAAATGTTTAATATCTGTTCTCCCTGTCTTGAACCCATTTGGGCAGGAACTCATCCTTATTCTAGCCAGTCCATCAAGCTATCTAGGTGACTGAAAGCAAATCCTGACTTTAATACTTTCAAGTTCTGCCTAGACAGTCAAAAAGAAAAAAAAAGAGGAAGCAAAGAGATGGATGCTTTTGAAAGTCCTAAGCAAGAAATTCTAGTGGATTTTGAATTGGAATTTTTAATTCTTCCCTGTTCTATTTTGTTTTCATCTTCTGGGCACTGGTCAAAGACTTTCTCTTTTCCCTAAAACTAACAGTTATGCAATTCAGGGGTCTTTTAGATAGAGTCACTGAAGGGGTACACCAATAATCATAACCTATGTCCCTGTTCATCTTGAAGACGTCAGAGCAGTCAGTGCCTCAATTCCCTATTGACCATTAGGATGACCTCTTCAGAGAGTGATGTAATAAAAATAGGAGGTAGAATTTTGCAAGGTACTTTAGGGTAAATATACCCCAAAGACCAATAACTGTCCTTGTGCCCCTTAGCACCCTAATCCCTATCAAAGCCCAATTATGTCCAAAGTATTTGAGAGTTCTTATCTAATTCCTAAAGATTTTAGTGTTACCTCTTCAAAGGGGAAACATTAAAAAACAAATAGCTAAGAGAGATTATAAAGTCTCTCATTTATCTGTTGAAAGACCTTTCATAAACCCAAGAATGAACTTAAAACCCGTTAAGTTTTAAGTCCCCTGCTGCTGGTTTGAAAGTCCCCTCATGGCCTGGCTCCTCCCTTTTCTTGTGCCATTATATACTTCCTCATTTTGTTAAAAAAAGGGGGGAGATGTGGGGACTTGGTCTATTGTACAATGTATGGACTAAGCCAAGCAACTACAATACCCTGAAGGGATGGCAGGAGTCTGGCCTGCTCTGTTTGATATGATAACCTAGGTCCCAGGAACCCACTGCAAGCCTCAGCAACTGCTTCATCTTTTCCCCCTACAAAGTTCATCACAGGTCAGAAAAAGGGTTTTGGGTTATTTTACTCTCCTAATTTCCACGTCAGGCTGTAACCTTTGTGCCTTTAGGTAAAGACCCCACCTTTAACTCTCCCATCTTCTGTAATGGCAGAAGGGCCTCCCTATATAAACACTACCTTGGTTTCAATAACTGAACTGTTCACAGCCAAGGTCTCCTGGGAATCTCTCCTGCCCCAATCTGAGCCACCTAAGGACCTGTTTGATCATCCTCCATTCTCTGGGATGGATGGAGCACAACAGCTGTGCTGGAGATGGAGACATAACCACATAGCATATGAGTTCAGTTTGAGTCCCACATCAGGTGGATCACCTAATGCCCACTGGACTCCACAGGCACCTCCATTCAGGGTCACACACCCTCACACATACACACAAATACACATGAATAAAATAAAATGAAAAGCTGTAGTAAGACTTTCTATCAAACAATAGAGCAGAGAATATCTCAAATCAAAGAGGTAAAAATGAAAGATTTTTAAAATCCCATACTAAAAATGGCCAAACTAAAACAGCTCCATGAAACACTATCATCAAATGCCAAGAACACCAAACAAAGAAATACTGATAAAAGTGCTAAAACAAAGCACCAATGAATTTAGAAAGTAATCCATCAGAAAAGCAGGAAATCACATTTCAGGCAGTAAAAAACTCTTCCAGCAAAGACCACTCTCTCTATGAAGGTATCTCTCTGATAGATGAGGATGTAAATGTGTTTTAGAACAAGCCCAAACTAAAGCAACTAATATACACTGAGCCAGAATACAGATGAAAATTAGAGGGCTTCTCATGAATAGAAGACACAGTATCAATGACAAGAACAGAACTGAGAATAAATCCTATGGAAGGAAAATCCTATGAAAGGACTTTATGAGCAGATGCAAACCAGGATAGAATCTTATGTCCAACTCAATAACCAGGAATCCTGTACTTTGACCGAGGATAAATGAAAGAACAAACAAAACAAGAACATAATTCACAACATTATAGAAATCAGCAAATGCTTCTCAGTAGTAAACCTCTGTTACTATGTAACTCAAGTCAAAAGATGCAGAGTAGCTGATTGGTGAAATAAAAACAATTTTCAACTATTAAAAGCCTATTAGAAACACATGTTACTGGAAAAGATATTGGTACACGGCTGAAAATAAATGGAAACAATGAAAAGACAAAATAAATGAAGCAAATATAGGCAGAAGTTACTGTAATGCTATGTTGTTCTGTAGACTTTGAAGTAAAAGGAGAAGAAAAACTGAAGAAGATGTGTGTGTTACTGCATATTACCAGAGGGAACAAAACACCAGGAACATGGAACAGTTGAAGATACACATATTTACACAGCACTGGAAAAGCCAATGTTATATATATAAGAAACATGACTGAAAGTACACCTACAAACACATGTAGATATAATAAAAGTAGGTGACATCAGTACCTCATTGCAGTCACTAGATCATTCATCAGGATAAGAAAATTCATAAAGGAACTTCAGAATTAAATTTCCCCATTGAGCTAATGAACTTAGCAGCCATGTTAGGAGGATCCTAAGCAACATCTCTGAGATACCATTTCTTCTCACCACTCTGTTGGGCTTTCTCTAAAATCTACAATATTGAAGGCTCTCAGTACTCTTACAAAAAAAAACAATATATTTCCTTTTATAATGTCAGATAATACTGAGAATAAAACATGAAAGCACAAAAACTACACAAATACCCAGAGACTGAGCACTATACTCTTGCATGAGCAATGTGTTTTAGAAGAAATCAGGAAGGTCGCTAAAATTCCTTGATTCACCTGAAAACAGAAAGTAAATTTATCAGACCGTTAGAGTACAGTGTCCACACTATCAACCGAAAACACTGTGGCTACATGGGCTTGCCGTTTAGATACCAGAGAGATTACTAACAAACAACTAAATGAAGCATCTAAAGGATTAGAAAATCAAGAGAACTCACAACCGTATCAAAGAGGGCAGGACAGGTGATATGTGTGAGACATGAAATTACTGAAATGGAGACTTAAGAAGGAAATTCAAAGAATAATTGAAAAAAGAGTTGGTTCTTGTAAAGCTAAAAGTTTAGAGATAAATATTTGGCCAAAATGTCCAAAACAAAGTGGAAAATTCAGAAGTTAATAATGTTAGTGGTGAAAAATGGGCCTTTACATTAGATAATAATATGTACGAGACTACAGGAAATAATCTGAAAATATACACAGCTAGAAAGTCTAAAGTCAGATACATAATAAGAGACATATGTACTCTAAAATTTCAATCAGGACAATTTGAACAACATAAGCAGGTCTACAAAGAGCAATGTATTATAGTGGTTGTAAGAAATCTCACAAATGGGCTTGGGAGATGGCTCAGCCTCTAAGACCACTGGCTGCTCTTGCAGAGAACCTGAGTTCCAATCCCAGCACCCAAAACCCTGCTTATAACCTTCCATACCTGCAGTTGAGAAGATACAGAACCCTCTTCTGTCTCTGCAGACACAGTATGACACAGATGTGCTAACAAACATGCAGGCATAACATCCACATACTTAATTAAGTAATAAATGATCAAACAAATGAAAAAGACCATTAGAAGCTTCAGGGAAGATTCCACACACAAGAGTGTTTGTGCAGCACACATAGGACTTAAGAAACGGGAACTATATAATCCTTCAAAGAAAGCTACTGCATTTGTTTTATTAAAATTAAAAGGGCACAGGTTTTTGAGGTTTTGAAGCAATGAGTCTGCGTGAAACTTCTCGCTTACATACTGTGTTGTAGATAATGTGAATCGTCAAACCTTGGGGGTCATGAAAATTCCAATGACTATGAAAACAATCTTTTCTGACCTTCTCGTTATGAAAATAGTCAAATAATCATTAACTAGATTCGTGTTTGTTTTGAAAGTCACTGTCTAAGGCTGTTATTGAACTACACACTCAGGAAATAATGATACATGCAACTGAACTAAAAGTCTTCATACAGGGACATGAAGAAAATGCAATTGAGTGGGCTCAAGCTTTAGTTCTATATCCTGCATTCTATCTCTTTGTCTTTAGTGGAATAATGAATCTCCAATTCATACTTTCTCATCTCTTAAATGCAAATAATTTTTCTTAGAAAGAGAGAGGAAAGAATCAGTAGATGGGGATAGGAATATTCTGTGAAAATTTACCCAATCCCTGTAAACATGACAATTAAAATGCTATGTGGTGTAATAACAAGAAAATTGTACATACAAGGGGAATGTAGAAATTCTCATTTTTTCAGTTTAGAACATACTTCCTCAGTCCCACACAATTACCTGACACTGTCTCTACTCTCATTTATATGCTGGTTTCAAGTCTGATGCAAAGAGGAGACTAATCCTTTCTGTCAGAAGCTGTGGTGAAGCCACAGTGAAGAACTGTAGTTATGTGAAACTCATCAAATACTAAGTTCTTCACCTATGAGTTCTGTGACTCTGGTAGGTCTCCTATACGCTCCTTAACCATTAGAAAAGAAAAAATGAGCCCAGTTTCAATGACTTTGCTACACAGTGGTGAAACAGATTAACTTTTCTTTAGCTAAGAACTTAAGTGAGGTTTTCTAGTTCAAAGTGTATGTGTTACTGTGTCAGGTTTTTATCATTAATCATATGGTTCAAAGGGTATATTAAGGAACTTGTAAGGGTCTCATTATTGATCAAATATGTCCAAGTGTTTAAAATACTGAAAGAACTTTTTAGTACCCAGTTAACCGTGGGCATAATGATGCAGGTCTGTATATCTATTCCTCAGTGACATCAGCAGAATTGTGAGTTCCAGGCTAATCTGAGCAATAGCGTAAGGCTGTGTTTCTAGAAGAACCACAATTCATAGAACATACAAACTGCAAATTGCCTGGTCACAAATTTCCGATAGAGAATTGTCAAGAATACTGTTAAATATTGCAAAGATACCTGAGTATTGGAACCATTAGTGTTTATTTGTTTAATTTACAATATTTAGTCATCATAAGTAAAATTAAGCAAAACACTCTAATATATTCCTAGGAAAGGACAAGGGTATTGACATCTTACTCTTATAGTCATCAATAGGACAAAGTCCATTTAAAAGACAAATTAAAGTAGGTTGACTTGATTGCCTAATACAACATCAAATAGGCACATGCTGATTCAGCAGATAACATTAACAAAAACCTGTGACTGCATAATCACTGTCTTATCTGTAAAAAGAGAAGACTGGGATGGACTTTGTCATAGTCCTGGTGCTCTGTCTCTCTTTCCTCCTTCTCCTCTCCTTCTGGAGACAGAGCTCCAGGAGAGGCACACTTCCCCCTGGCCCGACTCCCTTCCCGATTATTGGCAATTTTTTCCAAATAGATGTGAAGGACATCCGCCAATCCTTATTAAATGTGAGTATGCTTTACGCTCTTCCAATAATTTGCAAAGAAAGATAAAGAACGGATTTAAAATGAAGATATATTCTGTGAAGCAGTATCATAATAAAATTTCAGCTAGTCAAAAATTCCTGTGTCATTTTATTGGTCTTCTGGTTCTGCCAGTTTCTCCTTTTTAAAATGGAGGGTTGAACAATATACACTGAGTGGATGAAATCAGGTTCGTTCTATATAAGAATAAACAGGAAAAGTATGGTGTATGCTTTTTTCCAATCATTATTTAATGGTCATTTTCCATGATTTCAGGCAGAAGGTCAGGTAGTATTTTAGTTGTGGATTTTATGTATATTAGTTATTGATGATGGATTTCTCTGAAGAAATAATTGTTGACTGATTTCATGAAAATTCCCATGGACTTAGGATCACATGGAACAGTGAGTCATTATATTTGGTGATAAACAAGTCTATTTTTAATTTGTATTCCATCTTTATGCTTCAGGTTTAGAATCTGTGTTCTCAAGGTGTTGCATGCTTTGGTCCAGTTTCTTTGGTGTCTACTCTTCCTGTTTATGGTAGCATCCATAAGAAACTGAAAAGTACCATAGAATCATTTATGCTGGCTTACAATTTGGGGGGTTTGAGTATGTGGTGCTGCTTTTAATCTCATTACTTGGGAAACAGAAGCAATTGAATGTCTGAGTTCAAGATGAATTTAGACTACACAACTAAGTCCAAGTTAGTCATGAACAAAAAGTGAGACTCTGTTGCAAAAAAAATAAAAAAGAAAGAACGAATAGAAAAGAAACCTTTGTATTTGTAATGTTCATCACAGGGCTATAAATTCTCCAGAGGAGGAGCTGTACATACTGTTTTGAAGCTGTGACCTGGGCATTGATTTCCATTCACTTATAAGTGAATGTGTAAAGTGATGATAAAATGCTTAAGTAGCACATAATGAATGAGTAAACTGCCAATTTGAATCTGCCCTAGATACGTATAGTTACATGGAAAGGATTTGGGAATTTTCTGATCTCAGTTTCTTGCTTGTGAATCATGGAAAACAAATATGCTGAATACTTTCTTGTGATGATTCATTGTAATGCATGTAGATCATCTATGTCATTGATTACATATTTTAGTCCATCAATAAGTGAAAACCATCATTAACTGATGAATAATCAAGAAATATTTAAAGCTGGATATATCTGAATGAATGCATTGAATTACAAAAATAATATCAGTTTAAATGAGATTCACTTTATAGAGAATATGGTCATGGTTTTCTTAGTATTATCATTTTTTTCCTATTTCCAGTTGTCTAAAGTCTATGGCCCTGTGTTCACTTTGTACTTGGGCAGGGAGCCCACTGTGGTATTTTATGGTTATGAGGCAATAAAAGAAGCTCTCATTGACCATGCGGAAGAGTTCGCTGGAAGAGGAAAGTTTCCAGTATTTGACAGAATTAATAAGGGTCTTGGTAAGTGTGCTTGTCTGTGTGTGTGTGTGTTTCGCTGTGTTGACAGTGAGTAGGATGGAAAACAGAAAAAAGACTTGTGACTTGTCACAGTTTTGTCCTCTGTATTAATTATACTTTTCAGATCCCTCTTCTTCCTCTGGGAAATGTTCTCTAGTTCTGTTCTTATTTATTCAGGCATCGTTTTTAGCCATGGAAAGATATGGAAAGATACAAGGCGCTTCTCAATCATGACCCTGAGGAACTTGGGAATGGGGAAAAGGACCATTGAGAACCGCGTTCAAGAGGAAGCCAAGTGCCTTGTGGAGGAACTGAGAAAAACTAATGGTGGGTAAAGCTTTAAGATGTGATGTGTACGTCCAGTTGCATATATGTGTTTATGACATCTACTCATCCTATTGAAATCAAATATTTTTCTCTAGTTTATAAGTCAGTATCAGGAATGTAGGATTCGTATTGATTTTCTAATGAGTCAATGGTCTCTGGATTTGCCTTCGAGGAATGAGATTTACCAAGGCCTGATTATTTCACCAAAGAATAATTGGTGTCCCCTGGTGGCAATGACCCCATCTACACTCCCAGAACTCAATCTGGATGATATTTGTTTAGATTTTGTTGAGTGACACTGATCCTCCCAGATTCAAGGACATATCCAAAGTCATTGGCAGACCCATTTTTACACTTCTGGCTATCAATGAGACAAGGCATCTTTTTTCTTGTACTTGGTTGACTATAATAAAAGCCTAATCAATCAATTTTATCTCCATAAACCTCATGAATTACATAAGATTTTGGTTTATATGCTTTCGTAAGCATCCCTGACACTATAAATCTGGAAAACTCTCAGATGAAAAGTAATGGAATGATCCATTTTACTAAACTTCCAGTAATTCCATAAACTGTTAATCTAGTCTTTCCCTAAGTGTCTTATTGCACTGTCTTCAGTTTTGCCATCCTTTCTCTCTGTGTATGTTGAATTTTGTGTTAGGAAATGATTGGCTTCTATGTTGATACAACTTCTCACCTATGGAGTGCTTGTCATGATTATCTGTTAGAATTCCAATTGACTATCTTTTAAAATTCTTTTATAAAGAAGTGAAAGACAAGACAGTGAATGGCATGCATATAAACCAAGAAATTCCAAAAAGCTGACCTCTCCTTAACATTTGTGAAATACTGTTGTCAACTTTCATACTACTTTTTATAATAGTATACCTTTATAATATTTAAAATGCCTGGCACACAACTGGCAAACTGAGGCAGTTTCCCTTTTTTCAAGTGTTCACTACATATCGAGAATATTTTTATTATACCCACACTCCTTCTGGGTCTACAGATACGAATTTTGGAGCTCCTAGAATAAAATATACTGATTATTTTATCATAGCCTTATCATAGCCATTTCACTACTGAAAGTACAGCTAATAAACTTTACTTATGATTGATTTCTTCAGGTTTAAAAATCATAAGCATGCAGACATGGCACATCAATTTTACAGATTATTACACCATATTATGATGATGACTATGCTCTATATAATATTTCAAAATCTGCAAAATCTACATTGTTTGAAATACTATGTGGAGTTTTATTTGGATGTAGAATATTTATACCTTTTCAAAAAATAATTTTATTATTGCATATTCAATGGATAGGGTAAAGTGTTAATAAAACATTTTGATGCAAGTATGAATGTGCTTGGACTACATTCAGCCCCTATCATCTACTCTCTAATTTCTTCTTTCTTTTTGTTTTCCTTGTTGAAACAGGGTCTCCCAGTTGAACTAGAATTTACTATGTATACTATTCTGACATCAGTCAACAGGGATCTGCTGCCCTTGCCACACCTGGGACTCATCTTCTTTCTTACCCATCCTCTCTTCTTATATCCAGGATTCTATTTCCACTTTTATGTTATTTGTTTTTCTACAGCAACATTCTAGCTAATATTTACTTCTTGAGGAGCAAAATGTACGGTTTTCATGTTTAAAAACAATGTTTAATTTTATTTTACATGTTTGTGTGATTGTCTGCACATACGTATATGTACCACTTTGCATGCATGGCATTCACAGAGGGCAGAAGAGGCCATCATGTGTTGTAAAGGTCATATGAAAGGCAGGTATAAACTGACATTACATGAAGAGAACCATCCTTGGGTGCTCTGCAAGAGCATAAATTATTTTAAAAGCTGTTTCATCTCCCCATTCCTAAATTCTTTGTGTTAAAAAAATACATTTGAAAAAAAAGTCTTCATCATCACTCTCCTCATATTTTTTGCCTCACATGGGGTGTACATTTCAAATAGAGAGTTCAATTGATTTATTTTTTTCTAAAACATCCAAAGGTACTTACTATCCTTCATAGTATATATTCTTCTTACATAATCTGGAAATACCATGCTGTTCATATTTGATTATTCTAATTTTTAAATCATCTACAGTGCAACCATTTGTCTCCTTTCTTTGGATTCATACACAATTCTTTCAATTATTCTTTATAGATACAGAAATTCCAGGTTGCTAATATTCTCTCTATGGCCCACTTAGTACTATACATTTTACAGCCACTGCAGACAGAATCAAGTTTCTCAGAATAAAAGAATTTTTAGGTTTGAAAAGGAACAAACAGCTGAAAGCAAAAGGGTGCATGTCAATATCATAGGTGTAACAGTTGTTATTTAACTAGTGAGGTTAGACGCCAAATCAGTTTAAAAGATAAAAAATGATTATTGATTCTGTGTGTTTAACATTTTGTTGATAAGGAAATTTTTAGACAAGAAGTACCTAAATTATATGAAGCACTATTTGTTATCTGTTAACAAAAATTATATGACCTCTATAGTTTGATAATATTTTCAAATTGCTTCCCACTCTTCAGGCTCACTATGTGATCCAACCTTCATCCTAAACAGTGCTCCCTGCAATGTGATCTGCTCCATTATTTTCCAGAATCGTTTTGGTTACTCTGATAAGGATTTTCTTAATTTGATGGAAAAAGTAAATGAGAATGCCAAGATACTCAGCTCCCCCTGGATGCAGGTAAACCAAGAGCTCCTCTTCCTAAAAAAACAAATATTGTCTTTCTCAAAACTCAATTTCTATATGGGTTAATTGGGAAGTGGCTGGACTCAACATACTGACTAGATCATGGAAAGGATATCTGGTAAAAAGATCTATGTCCTTTGGTGTACAATAAAAATAATGAAGGGAAATGCCAGATTGGGTCAAGCCTCTTAGAACACTCTCCACTGGTTTCTCCTTTCACATCCATAGAGATGCTAGAATAACGTAGTTCATTAACTTCTAGATGGATGGCCAGTCTCTCATAGGACATTATTCTGTTATGTGTAATGTCTTTTCTTGACAACATATAAGCAGGTCTTCATCCTATTACTTCGTAGATTTTTCTGTGCTTGTAAAGAAAACATTTTCTTAAAGGTTGGAGAATATTCGGGGCAACAAGAATGTCCATGAATCACTGAGTAGTATCAGGTGTTTGATCTCAATTCTACTGCACAAGGTAGCAGGGTAGAAAGGACAAGGCGAATGGTTTAGAGTGTGTGCACCATAGACACTCTTACAATCATTTCCTGTGTTGAATTAGTATCTGCTGCACTCTGTCTAAATAACTAACTGTTATTCTCATCAGTGAGAAGTTATTCCTAGAGGTGAAGTAAAATTGGTTTCAAGGCGATTTTGGATCCTTCCAACTTTGACATTCTCATCTGATAAGAAAATCTGCAGCTCACCCTTCTATCTTAAACCTGCTCTTGCATTAAAATATGTGAAGAATAGCATTTACATTGTATGGTATGTCACAATTGCCAGGAAGAATTGATAAGAACAAGTAACAAATTTACATAAATATGCATCATCCTCTAAAAATGATGCCTGCTTCATTTATCATCAAGGCCAGACGTAGTCCATCAAATAGCATAAAATTACTACACATTCAACAGAAAATTCCTCCTCCTCCATATTGATAGTTAATATATATCTACAGTTATAGATCCCAGTCACATTTTCTAGGTATTAGAAATGAATTTCTTCTAGTCAGAAACTCAATACTCATGTAATGAAATCTTGGCTTTTTTTTCTGGTAGGTCTGCAATAATTTTCCTGCTATCATTGATTATTGTCCAGGAAGTCATAAAACAGTTTTTAAAAATATGCATTATATTAAATGTTATCTTTTGGAGCAAATAAAACAACATCAAGAATCTCTAGATGCTTCAAATCCTCGGGACTTTATTGACTATTACTTAATAAGAAGACGGCAGGTAAAATGTTAATATAAACTCCTTTATTTAGTGGTTAAATCATTTCATTTAGAATATAATAGAGGATTATTTATAAACATGTAATATTAATGTTGTCATGAACATGTACTTAATGAAGATTTTCAGATTTTAATATGGCATTGGCTTGTTGTTCAGTAACCTTAACCTCAGAACATTTTCTATTATCTTAAAATGTTTTAATTGCTTCTCTTACATGTGAGGATAGTGCGTGCAGAAGCAGAAGTCTCTGTTGCCTTATTTCTTGCCAGGAGAAAAGCCTTGTTCCTACAAAGATTCATATCATTTATTTCAATATTTGATTCCATTCATTTTGTTTTATTGATTTTTTCAACTTTCATACAATGTAATTTTACATCATTTAGCTCCACATCCCTCTATCCACTTCCTGCCAGCACCACCCGCCGATTGTAATGTACTGTGTCTGTATATACCTTGACCTAAAGAGTCTGCGTGTGTTCCAAAAGGTCCTTAGGGTAGATCTATCCACTAGGCCCACCGTCACTCTCATGTCTGTGAGACACTGTCTTTCCCCTCTTAGCAAAAATCAATTGACAAAGTTTTATTAGCTTGGGTTTTCTTATTAGAACAATTCCCTAAAGGCATTAACTATTAAACATACATTTATGTATATATATATATATATATATATATATATAATTATTGCTTTAAGAGTATATGGCGTTAGTGTCATTTTAGCTAATTTAAGAAATTAGTCATGTAGGGAGTTACATTTAGAAAATTACATGAAGTTGATATTAAAATGTGAAGTGAGTGTCTATCAGTACTAATATTGATATTAGTAATTTTAATAGTGTTGATTACACTATGTTAAACACTTATAGCGCTCATTTGGAGATGTTTGATTTACTAATGATGACCTGACGCAACATCTGAAGCTGTAACTTTGTTGACCATCCTTTTGCTCATCTTACCCTCAGTTTCAGAACTGAGTTTGGCAATTGTGTTTCTCTGACTCACCTTCATCTAATTGTGACAGTCAAAGTTTCAATCACTCTGCCCTCAGTTTGTTAATCTGTCCATTCTTCCTATTTTCATTGACTACATTTTACTCCACTCCCATATGGAATGGAGCCTGGTCATCTAGACATACAAACCTCTTATTGATGCTATGACTACTCATAGACATTTATACATTTTATAATTTTTAAAAAGTCCATGCTCTTGTGGATTGGTCTGTCACAATATGTAGTCCATAAGTGCTTTATTTTTTATTGAATTTTTGTGATTTTTCATACAATAAAACACAATGGTATTTAGATCTTAAGTCCTGGCCTCAAATTCACATATAGCTCCTCACAAAAATTAATGCACTGCGTAATATACATAGTAAGGGCTATGTTCTGTAGGTTGTGTCTTCATATATCTCTCAGTGTGTGTCATTCTACTGGAGCCTGGTACACCTACCATGAGTCCCATGCTTGAAAGACACCATCTCTTCTCCTCAAAGCAGCCATCGATTACAGCAGTTTATTTATGTAGAATTAGATTTTCTTATCCATTTCTAGTGAAATGATTTCATACTGGGATCAAATTTGCTGGAAATATTATCAAATAACTGAATTAAATCATTTTAGGAAAAGGACAATCAACAGTTGGAATTTGAACTTGAACATTTGGCAGTAACTGTGGTTGATTTGTTTGCTGCTGGGACAGAGACAACAAGCACAACGCTGAGATATGCTCTCCTGCTCCTGCTGAAGCACCCACACGTGACAGGTAAGAACAGATGGTTGGGAGCTTAGAGCATTTCTATGAGATGCTAGAATGCGGCTTTTACTACCATGCTTCTTTATTCTCAAAGTCTGAATGGAGAAGGAGGAATGTCTTCGTTAATTTTCTTCAATTTGAGGCAACTTACAGGAATCTGCGGTGAGGATGTAAACTAAGAAACTCCCCATATCACGTTGGTCCATTGTCTTAATTGATCAGGAAGAGCCAGCCCTCCCTAGGCATTGACATCCATTTCAGGTGGGTTTGATGATGTAAGAAAATGAGCTGAGCCAAGCAGAGAGTAAGCCAGTAACAGGCATCCCGCCATGGCTGCTGCTTCAGGTTCTGCCCTGACTGCCCTCAGTGACATTTTGGACATGCAAGAATAAGACAAATAAATTCTTCCTCCTCTAAACTGTGTTTAGTCAGAATATTTTGTCAAAACCACAGAATGAAATTGTGACACTCACTAAGAGAAATTAAGAAACCATGGGTGTAGGTAATAGACTGCTACCCAGTGTCTGGGTTTCTGGGAGGTGATCTGTGGTGGACACAGCCCACATATATTGTCCTTCAATTTCCTATTAATTTATAAACATGAGGATACTTTGGGCAGCATGTAAATTTTTAGAGTTGCCTTCCCTCATCCTGATAAACTTAATTCTGTTGTGAAGGAAGGACAAATCACATCACTGAATGTTAAAGAGAAATACTAACATTTAATTTGTTTACTGAGATAATTTATACTCTCAGAAGAATTTTAAATATTTAGAACAATATAAAGGCCTTTATATTCTGGAAGAAATTGTATAAAAGGCAGGATTATATTCTTTCAGATGTCAGCACACATTTTGTTGAACAATGACTTATTTTTTCAAGTTTATGAATAGTATACACTGTACAAAGATTACTTTAGAAACTCATTTGTAAATAGAGCTGCTTTTCAGCATATGTGAAATACAAGTTCAATACTTTATCTAATGTACCTTATATCCAAACCTTAGTAATGTTAATTGTGAGTGAGAATTAGAACGTTCAGCATAGAAGAAGAGGGAAACTTTAAAGCACCAATAAAGGTAAGCGAATTACTGAAATACACCCTAAGATTTGGAGTGAGGAAATCATAGAGCCTGGAAGATGATGTTTCAAATAAATGTCAATAAACACATATAAGAAAACAAGTGACTTGAATTCTATTGCCCCATAGAAACCTTTTTCTGGAAATAAGAGAAAACTAAGTAGATATCAATTTTGGAAGTAGGAAATTCTCCTTTCCAGAGTTTATTTCCTATCCCTTTTCTTAGATGAGTAAGTTTCCCCCACAGGAAAAGTCGGAATGGCTCTCAAAAAAAAGCTGAGTTTAAGAAGACCTATATATACAATCCTTCCATGATTGCCAGGGAAACAATGAGCTACAGGAATAAAAGGGGAGGTGTGGGTGTATTGCAGTCCCTAAATTGAGAGTTCCAGTTTTTCGTCCTCTGTCTTGTTTTGAACGTCAGTAGACAGATCTATAATCCAGATTCTGAAACACTGCAAAGATCCCTGAATTATGCTATCTTAATAGAAAATTCTCTAGAAGTGTCCTCAGAAAAACATGGAGTCTGGAACTTAACAACACCAGGACTGAACACAGTTGTTAAATCCTCAATTAGATCCCTGAGTCACAGGTCATCTACTGATTTAGACAGCTCCAGAATTCTCAAGATCAACTGCCTTCTTATGTGTTAATGAACAAAATGTAGGGATGGACTGTGGGTTTCCATTTATTTACAATATACTGGAGAATGTTTTCCACCCAGTTGCCCCAAGCAATGTCACAGACAGTCAGGGGTCAGGGAATCTGCTCAGATATGAGAGAATCAATTTGTGTATTCAATAGGTAGATGTTGTAAGTATATAGACTGAACAAAAGTATACAATCTGTTTTCTAGAGCATCCATTAACTGAGTAATTATTCCAAAGAGTATGAAGCATTGACCTGAATATTTAAATGTAATTTTAACACTAGAAGTAAAAAATTACTAACTGAAATAAAAACAGACATTTCAGTTAAAATAATTACCAAAAATGGAATATGTTCATAATTTTCATGGTAGAGATAATAGTAATTTAATTGTAAGTATGTAATTATTACATGGGTCACCATGCATTGCATCAGAATTATATCCGATTTGTTCTAATCAACCATTTTTACTATTACTTACAAGCTAAAGTTCAAGAAGAGATTGACCGTGTGATTGGCAGACACCGGAGCCCCAGCATGCAAGACAGGAGCAGCATGCCCTACACAGATGCCATGGTGCATGAGGTCCAGAGATACATTGACCTCATCCCCATCCCCGTTCCCCATGAAGTGACCTGTGACATTAAATTCAGGAACTACCTCATCCCCAAGGTAAGCTGGCTTTTGTTCTACTGGGCTTCTTTGCTTTTGATTTTTCAGAATTTTCTTGAGATTCCAATGCTCTATGAGTGCAAGACCAGAGAACAGCAAGTGTATTGCCTTTTCCTGATTGGTGGACTTCCTGATAGTTCATGTTTGGAAGTGCAATGCTATAGCAGGCTTGGTATGTGAGAGTGTGAGTCCTCCAAATTTGCTCTTTCTTCTAAATATTGTTTTAGCAATAGATTTTTATAGGTCCGTATGATTGTTTAAAGAAAGTCATTTCATGAACTAGTTTTCTCGGACTTTGTCATTGTGATAGCAGAAATTTAATTAATTAGAAAGAATTCAGATCTTGAATTTTTCCATTCTTCAGTAACATTATGTTCTCTCTTTTTTTCTCCTTTGATTTATTTTCCTGAAATGTACTCTTTGCAATAATTTACAGCTTGACAACACTTTCTTAAAGTTTTCCTGAAAATTTAACATTCCCTCCAATGCTTTCTAGTGCCTCTTTCAATCTTTTTAACTAGCATTGGACAATTTTGCTAATGACCGGTCATGTTTATTCTGTGAATGTACACGGAATTTCAGTGTGATGTGCGTTAATAATTTTCTAAACACTTTTCCAACTTCTTTGTTCTTAATTTCTGATTATGGTGTTGTTGCTGTGCTTGAAAAATTCCAAGATAGCATTGCATACCACTCTTTATAACTGGCATTTCTGACCAGCATGAAAAGTTTAACATCTCCACAACACATTGGATATGATCTGGTATATATTGTTCATGGCTTCTTTGCTTGCATTTTAAGATTTTGGTGAGTCAGGAATGGAACTCTGTCCCTGATTCATAATTGAACATAATATGAGCACAATTAAATTGTTGGTACACATTAAATTGTGTCTCTGTATTCTTCCACTTCTGAATAACGAGAACAATTTTGATTAGCAGCTTTAAGTGCTTACAAAGACATGCTTTCTCCATCTAGTTATTCTTCCTCAAAACTGGATTCTCTCAATTTTTTATTTTTATATGCTCAAACTTATTTTTACAAAACCAGCTAATAAATGCACATAAACAAATATATTTAAAATCATCATAAACCGGGGATTTAGGACTAATGCATTTCACAAGAGGCATAATAATAATACAAGTTTTGAAGACAAATTGTAATTAGATGTGAAACTAATAACCTTTAGTTTTTCATGCTAAATAAAAATAAGCTTATTTCTAGAAATCATAAACACAGTTAATAACATATATAACTTTTATAAATTTCATTATAATTGTGTCTCTGAAATTTGGCACTAAAGTTGGTATTAATTGTAAAGCTATGTCTGTGATAGGACTCCGTTCAAGTCCTTCCTTCTGTGGCCATTTGGTAGTATCTATGGAATGCAGGTTAAGTTATGGCTAAGTAACTGATAGTACATGTGAAAAATGAAGAATTTCTTATGGTGATATTTTTATCCACAAAGGATCCAGTTCTATTCCCTGGGCATTCAGAGACACAAGTGGCACAAAGAATTGGATATGACATACTGACAGTAAAATTTGATATACACATGAAATTAATTCTACAATGCATATTCCATTCTACAATAATGAAAATAATTTGATTCCATTATTTAGTGATTTCAAATACATATTTTTGTATCCAAATAATTAGTGACAATTCTAAAATCTGTTCTACTGTTGTAAAGCCAATATATATTATCAGATCAACACTAATATAATAAAACTTTAATTTTAAGGGACGAATGTAAGAACATTGGAAAGCTTGTAATTCACCATGCCCTCATATGGAGATGATTGAATTGACGTTAAGAGCATTGAAACTTGTTCCGTGATAGCAGACTTGGTTTAGCAGTTAAGATGTCAGTGTATTCTTATTAGGCAAAGAACATAACTAAGATAAAATTGCTGTTTCTTGTTATTGATGTCTATTATCAATATAATGAAAAATTTCTATATTTTATATATAATTAAATTACAAATCAATGGAGGAATGAGAGAGCAGTCTTCTTTGCTCCAGATCAAATCCTGCAGGTTAAGAGGCCTGCTTTAAGGGAGTTTTTCAACTGCTGTTGTGACCTGTCATATGACTGTTATCTTTTAAGTCTAGGTAACCTGAGGTCTTCATTCTTTCCATTCATAAAACTGCCTAGTTTAGAAATAAGTATCATTGAATGGGTGGTTCTACGCTCTTACATATCAGATATATGACTCTTTTTGGAAACAAGGGCCACTGGTCACAGTAGATATAGTAGGCTAAGACAAGTGCCAATAAACTTAATGTATTGACTTGTAGATGCTCTTTCAAAGAGTCTAGTCCATAACGATGATGCTGCCACTTCTGAAATCTGACACTGTTGCATAGAAACACCAAGCGAAGTTTATACAATTGAGAATGGATATCTTCCATATTTATTGAATTGGGATTTTACTTTTCATATAATTCCCATGTTATATTCCAAATTTTTATTGGACTTTTGTGCATTTCATACAATAATTCTTAGTCCAATTTATATACTATCTGCCATCTATGCCTGCACCACAGCACCCACTCCAACTGGCCTTCATGCATTCCGCCATACAACTTAAGTCCTATTCAGTCAAGCATGTGTACCCAGATGCACTTCAACGCAAATTCCTCCACTGAAGTCCAGGCAGCCTTTCTAGAGATTAAAAGTAAGGTCTACTCTCCTTCACCCTTTTTAGTTTTAAAATGTAAAATACATATAGTTGAGTTCCATACAAACCAGGTAAAATGTTTAGGCTCTGAAGGACACAGTTCTGTCCTTTAGAAATTTGAGAATGAGATGAGAAGACTTTGTTGCTAATTGAAGAGAATTTGTGAGCATCAGCTACTCCAGAGATTTAAATGTATCTGTAAATTTTATAAATTTAGATCATGACCATTACAACATAACCTTCATTTTATTATTTTTTAAATTTTCACCTGTCCCCTCAAATGCCCCTCTGCAGTGACCTACATCCATTTCCCAAGGTGTCTCTTTTTGGTTTCTGTGGTATGATTCAGTATTTGTGTGAGCACATGTGTATGTGTGTGTATGTGCGTGTGTGTGTGTGTATGTGCACACAATATATGTAAGTAGATGGTAGATAGATAGAAGATAGATAAATAGATAGATAGATAGATAGAATGATAGAAATATAGATAGATTCTACGTAGGCGGATAGACAATTAACTCCATCCACATAGCTCTCCATAGATATGTATTTTATATACATATGTCATATAAATGTTCTTTTAAGCTAAAATCTGGATTCCTCATATGATGGCAAAAAACTGACATTTGTTTTCTCAAATCTTCCTTAATTTGGTCATCTGAGATTTCCACTGGAATCATAATCCATATGACTTCTGTGAAAGCATAAGTAGATGAACTAAAACAAGATATGATGAAACACATTCTATCCAAGTTTGGTATAAAGAAAAAGAGATCCAGAAACATTAGCACCAAGTATCCAACAAGTGACCTCAAATGTCACAGAAAAGCACTTAGCAATATGATTGCCATTGACCTCAAACTCCTACCTGCTCATCACAGAGGATGTCTGAGCTAAATGTGACTGCTCTTCTTTTGGACTTGGTTTTCTTTCTAGGGAACAGATGATTGAAATTAGTAATTTTCATTTGTGATTTAGATCCTACATTTCATTATAACATGATTTATCTATGTGTCTGATGTTTCTAGGGCACAAATGTAGTAACATCACTGTCCTCTGTGCTGCATGACAACAAGGAGTTTCCCAACCCAGAGAAGTTTGACCCTGGTCACTTTTTGAATAAGAATGGAAATTTTAAGAAAAGTGACTACTTCATGCCTTTCTCAGCAGGTAAGAGAACTCATGTCCATGGCTTAAGGTGCCATCAATGATCCGTTACAACTCACAGTGACTCCCATGGCGCTGGCCATTTGGCTGTTTGCACATATTCATAATCAGGAGCACAACACTCGATACCTGTGACCATGTCTTGTTAATGAGCACTCTTCCCTGTTAGGGTAGAAATGAGAGACTTTAGAAGTTTCACTCAATTTTTTTCAGCTGAGGAACTCAGAATAAATTTTAAAACTGTCTTCCTTTAGATATGTCGGAGAGTCGGATGAAACCATCCTAGACAGTGGACCTCGGTTACCCTTTGCTCACTCACTGTGAAAGCAGGGACTTCCCCATAATTTTATTTCATGTCTTCCTGCTGTGTCACTCATATCCAGGTTCAACTACACAGAAACATGTTTCCGAAAAGTAGAAAAGACCAAAGGACATCAAGTCCACTGTGGAAAATAGAATAGAGAACAGTTAAAGTTATTACAGTTGGACTAGTACAGTGAGAGAGAATCATATATCTCTAGGAAACAGGATTAGGGTAGAGAAATCAATGCCTTGCCCTGTGATATGTCATACATTAAACATTATAATTAATGACTCTCTAGTTGCCTAAGGATTCTGTCTATAGAGCACAGGAGGTGGAACATGCGGGCATTATAGAGTGCTTTTATTTACTGTTTGATAGTTTCAGAATTTGATAGTTTCAGCTCCTATGCACCCTCAGAATTCAAGTATTTGTTTCAATTCCACTGTCTCCACTGAATTCTGCCAAGTTGGACATGATATAGGGCCAACCTCTGGACTGGACACCTTTTCAGGGTACGCATCCCTGAAGTAACCTGACTACTAATCTCTCTGTATCCGTCATCTGCAAATAGCAGCTCAGTGAGAGATGGGTTTTGTGAGATCCTCCTTAAGGCATGCATGAGGTCTGGTTGAAATTTTTAAAGATGGTAATCACTAATAAAGGACATTCTCTCTCAGATCATAGTGTCAGAAACTCCCTGATATACATTGGTTGTTTCACACACTGTGGATGTGGAAGGACACCCTGAAATGATGCCTGTGATCTCAGCTCTTTCCGCTTTCAGGATGTCTGTCAGGGTCACCACACTATCGTGTTTCTGCTAATACTGGATATGAAGCTTCCCTCCTCAGACTGTGATTTTGGTAAAGGACACATGATCCTCCTTCCTTAGCCTCCCAACAGTTCTGAACTGGTGTATACAATGAGTCTAAGATATGAATTTATTTTCTGAACAATATAGCTCTTAAAATTATATTTTAGGTTGGATTCCAGTGTGTACTACCTTCGTCCATTTGATGAGCTCGTTGTACTATTACCAATTTTTCCATGTAATCATGCATCCAATAATTCATGAGTGACAAGCATGGTATGCTTCCCACTCATCTATGAATACGACATAAATGTTTTCCTCGACTTTTTTTTCCAGGAAAAAGGATTTGCATGGGAGAGGGCCTGGCCCGCATGGAGCTCTTTCTATTCCTGACCAGCATTCTACAGAACTTTAAACTGAAATCTCCACTTAAGCCTGAAGACATCGACACAACCCCAGTGCTCAATGGGTTGTTTTCTGTACCTCCCCCTTACCAGATCTGCTTCATTCCTCACTAAAGAAGATCAGACTTTCTGACTCATATGCTGTTTTCTACCATCTCTTCCAGGCCATTATGTACCTCCTTCCCCATTGGGAATTGGTACCCATGATCTTCTGTCACATTTCTCCATTTTTCAAAATCCAGGGAACATTCGCCTTCCATTTCCCGCTTCTGGAGTCATGACTCGTGTGTCTCTACTGTCCCCAATCTGTGCAGCCTTGTTACTACCCTTGTACTAATGTATATCACAGCCATAATTACTCTTATGGCTTCATTGTGTAACAGAAATCATGAATATTCAGGCTTTTCTCTTCCGAATGTTCTTACAAATAAACACTTTGATTTTCCTCCTTCAGATCTTCCTGAAATTGAAGTAATATGAGAGATAATAGAATTTATATATCTTTCCAATTCACATAGAGCAAAGCATAGAGAATGTGAGGAGGGTGTACTCCAGAGACAGCTTATCAGTGATGCTCTTGCGCACAAAACAAAAGACACTATTTTCACTTCAACAGATATTTAAAAGCCAGGCATAGTGGCCCTTACTTGTTATACACTACCTAGGGAGGCAGGGGAAGCAGAAACCATAAGCCTGCTTGGTAGCTGAGCAGAGCCTAATTGACAGGCTTGAGGCCCCAGTGAGTCAATCTATCTCAAAACCCTCCGGAGAAACAAAATCCAGATGCTTGCATCTCCAGTAAAGAAATGTAGGAGACACCTTTACTGCTTTCCTCAGTGGCCTTTCATAGGACTCTGACCCTGTAAAATTTTCTTCTCCACAATGCCTTTTTGGACCTTTGGTGGCAGACTTGCAGATTTCATACTTTAAAAGACAATGTGAAGTACATGACATCATCAAGCAATACTACCAGCTTCAGAAGTATGTGCTATGTTCACGTTGGACATGCTGAGCTTCTCTCTCCAGCCCTGCACTGTCTGCTGTTTCATAGCAATGGCTCCGCTTATGATACCAGTTTTCTGTGTTGGTTTCTTTTCTCTATTTTGTGACAAAAACAAATAACAGATATGAGAGTTTATGCTCAAAGTTAGAATCAGATTTTCTCTGAAGTCAGCTTTTATCATCATCCTAAAAAAGTGAGTTAAATATACAAGTGCTAAAGAAAATCAGAAATTCTATTCTGTAAAGGATATTATAATGGTAAATTGTTAAGTGTGTCTTTTGTCTCAAGTAATGGGGTTGTACCCCTCAAGTCCTCATCCAGCACCATTTCAGAAATAGGTATGTGTGTTTCAAATAGTCCTTCAATGCCTGTTATGTATACATGAACTGATCACATCCCCACAAACTCTTTGACAGGGAGGATGAAATAGCCCAAGTGTAAAAACATTATGTTCTTGGAAACTACCAGAATTTAAACTATTTGCAATCAAAGTTGTTATCATTTATCACAGGGTATGTAAGCACCTATAGTGGGAAAGAGAAGCTAGAGCTTCAGCTCTGGGGAGTTCAGGCATGGAGAGAATTGTTCAATCAGGAATTCTAACTGGGTGTCTAAACTCCTTCAGATTCTTCTTGATGTTGTGAACATCTGATTGGTGATGTTATATGTGCTTGCTTGGATTTGTTCTTTTATTTGGGACAGTAAAAGTGTCCCAATAAAGGGACACCCTGCTCTGGACAAGACTCTCTAATGGAAATTTAGCTGATTCTAAATTGGGCTTCCACAGACAATTTCTGCTAGATCATTTCAGTACTGTATTTGATAAAGTTCTATAACCTGTCACCTATCTATCATTTATGCACATCTTATTTTTCTCTCACATTTATTTCCTTCTTATATTTCTTATTTTACTTTGGATTCATATATACTTTACTATTTCTCACATTGAAAACTGAAATATGGCTATCATAGATATCATTCTTTAGACCATGCAGCAAAAATGTGGCCGCTTCTGGAAGAGTAGCATCGAGTTCTACTGCTTTCTGCCACCCAACTGCATATATAATGATCAAGTTTCTATATAAAGCAGGATATAGTCATAGGTACTCAATGTCGATATGATATGGTTCCCTTCCCGTCACCAACATCTGTGCTCCAGTCTCTCTTGAAATACCCTTTATCGGGTTTTGAATTTTCTTAGGGTACAATCCCTCCTTGCCTTTTCCAAGTGCCCCAGCCCCTCCTTCTTTGAGTTTGAGATTTCATGGGACAATCAGTTCTTTTAGGTGCATAATTTCAGTCTATGATGGGATGGGCAAAAGTCATGTATGTAGGAGTGTTAAGCAGTTGTACATACTGTGACTACCTCAAGAGGTAGAGAGTGATGGAAGCTGGTACACAACTCAACGTCTCCTTTACTGAGACTGGGACCCTATCCCATAGGATGACTTCTGCCAAATTGAAGGTGGTCTTAAAAGTCACTTAAGCCTTTCTGTGTTTCCATGGTAATTCTACATCCCATTAAGTTGACAGGATTTTCTGGGGCTGGACAGATGGCTTGGCAGTTAAGAATAGCTGCTTCTGTTGCAGACAACCTGGTTTGGTTCCCAGCATGAACAAATCTGCTAAAGTACAACTCATAACTCTATTTCCAGGGATTCCTTTACTATCTTCTGAGCTCCGCAGGATTACAGGACATGGGCACACGTACTTCCATGCAGGCAATACACTCGTACACATTTAAAAACATTTTTTTTAAGAAACACGAAGTGATACTGATGCCTTTCTCTACTGTTTCTCAACAAACTTAAAGAATTATCAGTTCTCTAAAACACCTAAAAAATGTGAAACAAAGTGAAACCTTTAAAACTCTTTCTTCAAAACCAGGCTTACCCTGATAGCACACCGAGTCATGAAAATACCAGAAAAAGAAGACTGGGATATTGTTGAACAATATACTCACAAAATTTTCCTATCAAAGACTAACAAATGTGATTCAGCAATAAATTTAAAAATCACCTTGATTCAATTAGAAAAATCCATACGATGTAAGGATTACTTAACACAACCTATTTAAAACATGCAACACATCCCAACAGAATCAAGAATAGAGACCCTGTGATCATTTTTTCAAGGAGATATAGCATTTGACATAAAGTCACCTTCATTGAATTATGCAAGTTTAATGAATTAGAGTAAGGTTGTACTTAAAAGAATTAAAACATATGCAAGAAAATCATGTACGGAATGTCATACTGAATGACAACAATCTGGAAACATACCTTCTAATATTGTTACTGTTTATAAGTATGTACTCAGAGAGATACAGGTATCTGTCTGCTTGATTACTCTAATACATAAAACAATATTGTCTTGCAAAGTGGCTTCCACTGGGAGATGAGTACAAGAAGAGTAAGGAGTGATGTCAAATCTCACTGAATATATCTCAACAGATAAGGAAGACATTATTATGTATTCATTGCTCAATAGTGTACACATGAGAGATGAAGTGCTTGAGATTACTTAAGAGCTTTAACGTCAAATTACTATCATATAACTGTTGAGTGTAAATCAATCCATACAAAGTATGCAAAGTAGAAAAGAACAGAAAGTTTATGTTTGCTGGGAATTTTATTCCTGTTCAGAGAGGGAAAATAGACTTCAGAACACATCATTAACAGTGGGAAGGTCTAAATGCATACTTATTTCTAACTTTGAAATATGGTCAAAAGTATACTTTCATTTTTACATTTATTCGCAGTAACAACAAATGAGGGCATGAGCTCTGCCCTGGATCTTTATTCTTCCCTCTACTTGTCCTCCAAGTGTTTACCTACAAGATAGAGCTGCTCTGGAGCACAGGTAATGTTTCAGATGGAGACTCTTCCAGTGGACTTTGGTGTTGCATACACAAAAAAGGAACTTTCCTGCCTCTGCCTATTTAACTTCTCTAATTAGATATGTGTATCCCGTTTGGAATCTTGGTTTGTTTTGTTGCTGTTCCTAGTGTTTACTTTCATTTCCTATTTGAACTGCAAGGAAAATTTGAGAAAAGACACATCAGTTAAAATATTTAGTAAGAATCTGCAGAACATTAAAGCACTGATGACCATGACACTTCCTACACATTCCTCTTTAAACTCCAGGAAGCACAACACATCGTAACTGTCTTTATGTGAAGAACAAGGACAGGGAGTGAATTGGACCTCTAAGACAAGTTGTAGCAAAATGCTTGAGACTAGTCTTTTCATGGTGACTTGGCCTGGAACCAGGCAGAATCCTTACGTTGCCTGGTCATTGATGGTGACTGTGAAAAAGTATGCTTCATTACTCTGAGTGACAGACCCTCTGAGGTATGTACTCTCTTGGTTCATGCTGAATGACAACCACCTTTAAATGTAGACAAACCATTCCCTCTAGTGGTCACATAGCAGTGACATACAGCAGAAGACTTTGAGCTAAATAGCATGGATTGCCATGTCGTACTGAGAAAGTGGAGCTGAAAATTCACAGGAAATATTAATACACAGTCTGATGCCATATCTTCATAGGCATCAGATGATCTCCTCTTATTAAATTTATTTTCCATGCCTTCGTGGGCAAGATTTGGTAAACCTGGTGGAATAAATTGGAGACGCGTCTTCCCCTTAGAGGGATTAATTTATTTAAAGTGACTCACAAAGTTACTGTTCAAAAATTTACTGCTACCATCGTCCTGCTGACATTGCATCTGCAGAGTCTGGCGCAGCACCACAGTGCGCAGCTCCCACACCGTTCCCCTTCTGAATTCCATTGACACTCATGGTATTCTGGGGCCGTGGGACCTGGAACAGTGTAATATGTTTCTGGCTCTCCATATTTCTGGACATGGCACTTTCATTCTACATGGCTTTTCTGACTGGCTGCTCAGTGGCTCTCAGCACTGCTAGTCGCTATGTTTCCCCGCCTGTCTCCCCGTTTTCCTTCCCCCATTATTGATCAGAAGGTGGGACTTGCCGCTGAATGAACCATAGTAAAAATTCAGTGAGAAATATATATCTACTCTACATCCACCCCTTTCTCTGTAGAAAACAAACACAATATAACAACACAATGACAGGCACAAAGGAAAGCAGAAACATACACATAAACCATCACAAACACAAATATTTAGAAAGTACCTAAGTAGATGTATCATATTCACCTCAAAAACAATTACAGTAGTGTCTCTACTGGGGCCTCTAACTTCCTCCAATACCATCGGGGGTCAACTTTTCTCCTAGTATCAGTTGTGTGTTCCTTCCCTGAGAAGCAGGTCTTAAACCCAATTGTAAATATGCTGGGGTGCACATACTAGACTAACCTCTATCACACAAGCAGGAACATCTTGATTGGCATCTTACAGTGAAGCATGCAAGATCTGTCTTTAAGCAGAGCTTTTCAGGACCATTTTACCATAGCAGTCTACACAGTGCCCTCTAGCACTATGAAGGCCAGCTACCCATTTGTAGGGACTTTTCAGCTCAGTCACAGTTAGATCTCTCTCCTTTCCATGCTCAAACCATGTCAAGTCTTCAGTAATAGATCGTACCTTCCGCTTTTAGTATTCAACCAGCATTATAATATGGCAATTGCCTTTTGTTTGGGTAGAATGGGGTTTCCAAGGCTCCCCTGGCCAACAGCTCACAGAGAGGGTCAAACCATGAGTGGTACTGGAATTGCTAGTTGACGAGCATAGTATAGTATAGTATAGTATAGTATAGTATAGTATAGTATAGTATCCTTTTAGTCTTTATCATCTGTTGGCTTAGGCCCATAGAGCTCCCAGAATTTTACAGCCATACTCATCCTTGTACCCTGTACAAGTTACATTCCATTCTTGTTTCTTCAGGTGAACTTGACATCCCTCAACTGGGTTTCATATCTGTGAAACACTTATAAGTTAACATTATACACAAACACAAGATCTAACATAGCATGGAGAATTCCTTTTCATTTGCATCAGCTGTTGTTTCAACAGATTCATGTTGGGTGCAATGGCATGTAAATTAGTCAGTTCTTTACTGTCTTTAGTTATTGTCTGGAATCCATTTAGTGTCCCGGAGTTTTCACATGGTGCCTCCATGTATCCTTTATACTTGCTAATCTCATTGGGGATGGCCAAAACTGCTTGGTCATACAGAGGGCCAAGGAGAAATAAGGCTTCTCTTGCCCCTGTTGCACCTGTTGTTTCCCAGGGCCAGGTAGACTGTGGGTCTGAATCCTGACTCAGTCACACCTGTGGCCTCTCCATTGATCACACCTGGCTGTTGGGAGAGGCCCTGGCTGGCCAAATTGTCTCCACCCCTTAAATAGCCATTCACTTAAGGAGAAATGTACCTTATTTACTCTGGGGGGGGCTTACTATAAACCCCTGGGATAATTTTTATTCTTTGTGTACCTTTTGTGAACTGTTTCTCAGGGCTTAAAGCCTCTCAGAAGTGTATTAGCACAGAATTTGGCTTTTTATCAACCTTTGTTTTCAGAACTTGGGCTAGACGCAAGTCTTCGCACATTTGCCAAAGGGTAATCAAAGCAGACCTCCTTTTCTGTTTTGACTCTTTTATACATTTTTAGGTAGTTCTATTCTTCACAGACATACTTTACATTCTGGTTTAGGTTGCATAAATATGTCAAAGCCTCTCCTGCCTTGTAAAGCTCTTGTCCCTCTAGGAGAGTTAGCAGCGATACTGAACCTCCATACCAATGTCAACGTCCTTGTTCAATGAAGTCCTTCATTAAATCTCTAGTGAACACAGCCCTAGTGAACCGCATATTGCTTTTCTCATAACTAGTTCTCTTAACAGTGCCTGTCCTTCTTGTGTTGTGCTCCACCCACTGACATCCATGGGAATCTCTGCTGTTGAGAACCAAGTGTCTCCAATGGCCTGCAAAACCAGTTCATCAGAGACTGCTTTCTCTTGTGCTGCCTCAGGGTATGCAGCCTAAATCTCATGGAGGGATGAGTGGTTATGTTGCTCAGCTGTCCTGACTCTGCAGCATTTAAGTTAATATCCTCTGGTCCTCTGTCCCATATTCTCAGGAGCCAAATAATGACAGGCTTTTTTGCAACATGTTTGAATGTCCTCACTATTTCCAGCAGCTCTAGTGCTGAGAGCCCTTATTCACTAAATTCTCACACTTTTTAAGGCCTCTCTCAGTATGCTGACATCTGGATATTTCCTCTTTTTTGTATTACAAGTGAAACCTGATGGGGCATTTTTAGTTTCTTCTGGGTTGCTTCCTTCCTGTTCACTGTCTGCATTCTCTTGTGGATTTCCAGATGATATGCTCTGGGCTTCATTTTCCTTTTGCTCTCTTAGTTGGGAAGGCAACCATTTAAATTTTCTTTTTATTTATAAGTGAGGTCAGTGGCTAATGCAGTAGAGGCCCATCTTATTTCTTTCTCTCTTTTTAATCTCTCTATTTACTCTTCAGTCTATCTCTGGGGTATCATCTCTGGTTGGGATAAGTTTTGTGTAACAAACAGCAGAGGCCATGCTGCCTCAGCCATCACCTCTTTTAGTCTTGGCTTTTTCCCATCAAGCAGAGTTTTTAAAGTCCACCTCAGATCCTCCACTATTTTTAGATTATCACCATAATGTCCCAGTGATTCAGGAAATGTGCCACCCCTTGCCAGCCACAAGTGGGCTCCCATCCTTTGATTTCTCTCTCATACTTTACCGGCTTTGGTGAAGTTATCTTAATTAGGCACTTGAGGACCCACTGGATTAGCCATGCCAGAACTTCATTGTAAGGATCACCCAGAAATAAAAAGTGAAGGTTGCAGCAAAACTGACTCAATTTTGCTAGAGAAAAACCTGTGCTATGTAAGCTTGATTTCCCAGCTCCAGGAAAGACCACCAACAGTCTTTCCCACACTCATAGGAAAACACCTGCAAGGACATAGTCATCAAATACCAGATGGTTTTGTAAAAAACACCCTACTTAGGACTCAAAAAGAACACAAAATCCAGTCAGGTTGACCAAGGCTAAAGTCAGAGACATAAACAAGACCTTGTAACATCCTTTGGTCAGCACATTCCATGGGCCCTGTAACCTTAATATGAGTAAGATGCTTTTCACGCCAGTGGGCTTCCTTAACCAATCCCAACCCTTGTCCCTCCTCTCTTTGTTTTAACCCTATAAAAGATCACCTTTCCCTCCACTCAGGGCCACTGTCTTATCACCCGCTGTGGCAGTGTGTCAGACTGTGGACTGAGCTCAAGCTTGTAAATAAAGACCCTTTGTGGTTGCATCAGATTTGACCTCCCTGGTGGTCTTTTGAGAGGATTCTATAACCTGGGCACAACATTCATTTGTCTTCATTCCTGTGTGGGTCTGCTGCAAGAACAGCTAGTGCTCTTAACCTCTGAGCTATTTTCGGCCAGATTCCGCCAATTATGCCATTTGTCTTATAAAATTCATTTTCCATGCCTTGGCATGCGGAGTTTGATCAACCCAGCAGAATAAAATGGAGACTAGTCTTCCACTAGAGGGATTAATTTATTTAGGTGACTCACAAAGTTATTGTTCGAACATTTACTATCATCAGCCTGCCACCATAGCGTCTGCAAAGTCCTGGGGTGGTGGTGCTTCACCCCAAGGGGTTCCAGACCCTCCAGCTGGTGTTAATAGTTGCCTGCGGCCACTCTGTTGACACAAGTGATTGAGGGTTCACTTTCAACATAGCCCCTCACTCTGCTTCAAATTGTTGCCAATCTGCAAACAATAGATCCCCATCAGCTGGCTCCAGTCCTGTCTCAGGCACTAGGGTCTTGCCATCCTCAGGCCTAAAACGTGCCTTAAGAGCAGACATGGTGGGATAAAATCCTAGTGGCGGATCAATCCCCTGTTGCATTTCCCTTTGCCGGGAAAGTTGCTCAAATCCAGACCAAGTGTCCCAGTCAAACAGGTTAGCAGTAGTAACCCAGGGAGCGAGCTCCAGGACAACCTCCCATACCTTCAGGGCATTGGAGTCTGAGATCTCCAAGCCTCTGCTTTTAAGCATGTGTCTCAGCGCCTTGAGCCCTGAGTTTTCAGACTTATGTGTTGCTACCCGTACTAAGGTCTCACTCACCCTGAAGACTGCTTGGCCCCAGCTGAATTCCTCCGAGTCTCCTCAGACCCTTCGAGCCCCACGTTTGGGCACCAATTGTGGGGGTCGCCGGGGGTCTTGCTCCTGTCCAGCAGGTCAGCTCCCGGAGGACTTTCCATACAAAGGGCCGGGGAAAGGTGAGTGCGCTGTCCACCTGTTCCTCAGCCTCCCCTTCCCAGAGACAATCACATGCGACAAGGCATCTAGTCAAAGCAGGGAATCGTTTATTAGGGAGTGCCAGGTAACATTTAAAAGCAAAAACCGCAAAAGGGGGTTTCCATGGTGAGGTGGGCATAACCAATTGTTTTAAAGGTCTGGTAAGTATGTATTGGGTCTCACAGCAACCTGGGACACAGCAACCTGGGACTGATCATGTACTGTTCATGGGGGAAGCATATTTTCTCGGCAAAGATACAAGAACCAGGCTGAAAAATGAATAGATACAATTCAAAAGAACGAATCAATGTAAGAAATATTGACATAACTTATTATAATTCTATTTGTACTAAAATCTACTAATCAATATAACAGAAGCCCTGAAGAAAATGTAGGTGTTATTATACATTGATTGCTAGAGAAGGCAAAGCATCAGTAACATAGAACAATGGTAAATACATCTATGTACACAATATTTGCAAACACGTTACATGATTGTAGACATACAGTCGGGTCTAGATATATTAAAATGTGTGGTCTCAGTACCTCAATGCTGTCAAAAGATCATTTCATCAAGATAGGGAAATCAGTAAAGAAACTTCAGAATTAAATATTGACCTAATGAACTTAGCAGCCACCGACAGAGTATTCCAAGTACAATCTCTGATATGCAAATTTTTCTTGACACTCAGTGTGGCTTCCTCTAAAATGTGTAACATGGTAGGTCTTTAGTGAGTTTACAAAAAGAAAGCAAAGAATTTCCCTGTGTACTGTCATATTATACTGAGAAAAACACAGGAATGCTAGAAATGCCCAAACACTACACACACTCAAAAAACAGAGACTGAACAGCATACAGCTGTATGAGTAATATGTTATACAAGAAATCCAGAAGGAAACATTAAAATTCCTTGATTCAGCTAGTAACAAAATCACCACTTTTAGAATCCTTAGGGTAAAGTAAATACACTTCCGAGAGGAAGGTTTATTGATACAGGTCTGATATTTTAACAATCACAGAGACCTTTAATAAATAACTAAATGAGCACTTCAAGGAATTAGAAAATCAAAAGCAATCCAAATCCTATAACAGCAGATGGGGAAGGGGATATTTGACAGAGAAGAACTTACTGGAATGAAGACTAAGAAAGCAATACAAGGAATCAAGGAAATAAAGAGATGGTCCTTGTAAAGCTAAAAGTAAACTGATAAATACGTACCCAAAATGTCAAAAAAAAAAAAAGTTAAAAGGACAAAAATCAAAAACAGTGCTGGTGAAAAATGGGCCATTGAATCAGATAACAATAACATGAATGAGATCATGGGGAATCACCTGAAACTACACACAAAAGCTAGAAAATACGAAAATACATACATAAGGCACAAATGTTCTATCAAAATTCAACCAAGGCAATTTGTAAAATGTAAATGTAAATAGATCTACAAATAAAAATGGAATTTAAGCTATTTTTAAAAATCTCTCAAAAGGCCTGGAGACATGGTTCTGCTGTGAAGAGCACTGACTTCTCTCACAGAAAACCCAAGTTATAATCCCAGTGCCCACAAAGTGGCTAACAATGTTCCATACCTCCAGTTTCAAGCAATCCAAAGCCCTTTTCTGCCCTCTGAAGGCACAACATGGCAAAGATGCACTTGCTACCATGCAGTTACAACAGTCATACACAAAAATAAATAATAAATAAGTAAAGAAATTTCACCAATAAAAAGGTCCATTAGAAGCTGCAGGGAGGGTTCCACTCACAAAAGAATCTGATCATCACAAATGGGACTTAGAAAGGGAAAGCACGTTATTCTTTACAGAAAGCTACCGAGAATGTTTTATTTAAAATAAAATAGCATAGTTGGTAGAGATTTTGGAGCAATGAGTCAGACAGAAAGTAACAAGTTACATTGTTTTATATAATGTGAATCATCAAGACTTGAGGGTCATGAAAGCTCGAAAAATTAAAAAACAATCTTCGGAGATCATTATGAAAACAGAGGTATCGTTATTATCTGGGTTCATGTTTTTTTGAATGTCACTGACTATAGCTGATACTTAACTATAGTACATACTCAGACAATTCTGATTCATATAACTGTAATAAAAACCTTTATGGAAGGAGATGGGAGGATGCAATTGAGGGGGACTCAAGTCTTAGCTCTATATCCTTCAGTATCTTTGTCTCTGATGGAATAATGAACCTCTATTACAATGCCTCTCATAGCTTGAATGAAAAAAAAACAAAGAGAGCAAAGGAAATCAGAAGAGATGTAGATATGAAAATTCTATTAAAATTCACAGAATCACTGTAAACATGGCAATTATAATCCTTTTTGTTGTCCTAAGAAGAAAATTGTCTACACTGAGAGAGCAAAGGGGCTGGAGAGATGGCTCAATGGTCTAGAAGGATTATTGATCTTACTGGGAAGCTGAGTTTAATTTGAGGACCAACATCAGCTAGATTACCCAGCATCCCACTGGACTCTACTGGCACCTCCACTCATGTACACATACCCAAACACAGAGACACACGTACACCTAAATAAAAATAAACACAGAATTGTAGGTGAGAAATTCTACCAGTGACATTATAACAGAAAATTTCCCAAATCAGGAAGGAAAAAGCCATACCCCATTTGAAGAGGGTTTATGATCCCAAATTATACGTGATCAAAGCAATGATCCTCTCCATGTACATTGCCATCAAAATTTCAATAACACAAAACAAGGAAACAATAAAAACAACAAGAGAAAAGCACCAACTCATGTAAAAGGTAATTCGTCAACAAAGATGGAAACATATATCAAGCTGTAAAATATCTTCTAGCAAAGAGCACTCTCTCATGAAGATATCTGTATAACAGATGAAGACATTAATGCATTTTAGAAGAAATGCAAACTAGAAGAGCTAATGAACACTAAGCCAGAAATGCAGATGAAATTAGAGGAGTTTGCTCATGATTAGAAGACAGTGCCAATCAAAGAAAATACACAAGAATAAATCATATGAAAGTACTTTCTAAGCAGTTGCAAACCAGGAAAGAATCTTGTGTTCAACTAGATAAACCAGCAAACATGTACTTTGGCTAGGGGATAAAATGAAACAATAAACAAAACAAGAAAATAACCTACAACGTTATAAAAATGAGCATATGCCTCTCAGTAGTAAAAACTATTTTACTATGGTAACACTCATGTTAAAAGATGCAGAGTAACTGACTGCACCAAAAAAACAAAATATACCTATATATAGGTATATATAGTAAGCCAGTAATGGGCATCCCACTGAGGCTGCTGCTTGAGGTTCTGCCCTGACTGCCCTCAGTGACAGATTTTGACATGCAAGAACAAGGCAAATAAATTCTTCCTCTCCTAAACTGCGTTTGGTCAGAACATTTTGTCAAAACCACAGAATGAAACTGGGACCCTCACTAAGAGAAATTAAGAAACCATGGAAGTAAATAAAGTAATTGATTGGTACCCAGTGTCTGGGTTTCTGGGGGGTGATCTGTGGTGGACACAGCCCACATATGTTGTCCTTCAGTTTCCTATTAATTTATAAACATAAGGATGCTTTGGGCAGCATGTAAATTTTTAGAGTTGCCTTCCCTCACCCTGATAAACTTAATTATGATGTCAAGGAAGGACAACACATTTCACTGAATGTTAAAGAGAAATACTAACATTTAATGGGTCCATGCCTTTCTGGGAGGCACACCCCGGGTGTACACACCCATGGATCAATTGGCAGAACTAATTGAAAAAGGAAGAGATTCAGCCCTTAGGCATTATGGCCTTGACCCCCACTGAATTGTTCCTTATTGGCTTAAAGATTTTGAATGGCTAAACAGAAAAAAATGGTCGAGTGGCATTGACCTTGGAAGGATTTTGGGGGGACCTAGATTGCCACTATGGACCCCATAAATGGGTGACTTCTTTTAGGGCACTTCAGTGGAAAACACCTCAACTCTTTGCCAGAGAAGCACTGGAGGAAGCACTCAGTGTTTTCACTGATGGGGGAAAATATGGATCAGCTGTAGTGATATACTCGAAGGAAACAAATGGGCCGAGACAATTTGTCCACACCTGTGAAGGCTCAGCCCAATTTAAAGAACTCGCAGCTGTTGTCTTGTCTCTAACTAAAGTAAATAAGCCCATGAATCTCTTCTCTGACAGTTTATATGTGGTAAATCTCCTTCCAGGGCTCCCAAATTATCATATCCGCTTAGATACAAATCCTACTACTCCTTTAATGATCTAGGCACAGACTCTGCTCTTGAAGAGAAAAGACCCCATTTTTTTACAACATCTCAGGGGACATCAAGGCCTACCTGGGCCCCTATCCCAAGGTAATGCTGAGGCTGATAAATGGCTTCCACCCAAATCCTATTAACTGGATTGGAGAAAGCCCAGGGCCTACATGATCTTACTCATATCTACTGGAGAGGACTTTGTAAAAAATTCCCTCCAATCCGTATCAAAGACTTAAAGAAAATTGTACACACTTGTAAATCTTGCAGACCCTTCCTACAGTTTCCACCACTACAACAACCTGGGGGCCCAATATCATAATGGCAAACAGATGTTACACAGCACACACCTTTTGGTAAACTAAAATACATCTTTGTATCAATTGACACATTCTCACATGCCTGCTGGGCTGCTGCCCACTTGGAGAAAAAACTAAACATGCTCAATCCCATTTTCTTCAATGTTTTGACACCTTAGGCCTGCCACAAAAGGTAAAAACTGATAATGGGACATGTTTTATCCGTAAAAGCCTCCAAGATTTTTTTCTCCCTCTGGGGATTCCAACTCACTACAGGCATCCCTCACAACCCATGGGGATAAGCTATTATAGAGTATAATCATCAAAATATAAAAACCCTATCTTGACGAAATGATCTTTTGACAGCATTGAGGTACCAAGGCTACATATTTTTATTATATCTAGAACCATCTGTATGTCTACATACAATCATGTTCTGTATATGTATCATGTGTTTCCCAGTGCTGTGTACATAGATGTATTTGCAGTTGTTCTATGTTCTTGATGCATTGCTCCCTGTAGCAATGTGTAATAAAACATACATCTGCTTCAGGACTTATGTTATATTTGCTTAGAAGACTATAGTATAAATAGAAATACAGTAAATTCTGTCATATTTGTTTCATTTATTAGGTTGATTGAATTGTATTCATTTGTTTTCAGCCTGGTTCTTGTATTTTTGCCAATGGAAATATGATTTCATAGACTTACATATGTATATCTTGTTTTCTTAATCAATCAGACACTCTGCATCTTTTATCATGAGTGTTAACATAGTAATGTAGATTTACTACTGAAAAGCATTTGCTGATTGCTATAATGTTGTTAGTTTCCTGTTTAGTTTGTTCTTTCATTTATCCCATCATCGGTGTACATGTTTCCTCATTTACCTTGTTGGACACAAGATTCTTTCTTAGTTTATGTCTGCTCATAAAGTCCTTTAATAGGATTTTCCTTTCATAGGATTTATTTTTGTCTTTGTTCTTGGCATTGTCTTTTCTTCTAATAATGAGAATATTCCTCTAAGTTTCATCTGCATTTCTTGATTAGAGTTCGTAAGTTCTTTTAGTTTGCACTTGTTCTAAAATGCATTTATGTCTTCATCTGTTAGACAGTGTCTTAAGAATTCTTCTCTCCAATGAGGTCCTATGTTCAGCTCCACCCTCCTAGGCTTGAACCGACAGAGCAAATAGAGAATGATTTCAAGTTAGAGAAACCAGTTTATTCAAGGTTACTTACAAAGGATTCATCTTTGGGGAAAGAGACAGAGCTTTTGTATGGGGGAGCTGGCATTTTGATCAGAAGTCCAGGTGGACCTCGGGAACACACATTCATAATGGAGACCGGCACCTGTGTCTTCTACCCAGGTTCCAATGTTTTCCCACTAGACCTTCCCCCTCAAGTCACTGATTGATTGGAAAGTACTTGACTGTACTGTCTTCATCTCTGTCAATCACATTCTTGGAGACATGTCCCTCGAGGAATAGAGAAACTCTGTAAATTTACTTATACAGAAGATATCTTCAAAGAAGAATGGTCTTGGCTGGAAGATATTTTACAGCTAGATGTATATTTCTGTCTTTTTGATGAATTACCTTTTAAATGTGTTGTTGCTTTTCTCTTGCCATTTTTATTATTGTTTCCTTGTTTGTGTTATTTTGATGGTGATGTATCCTTTAGAAGCATTGCTCTGGTCATGTATACTTTGGGATCATAAACCCTCCCCTAGTGGGGTATAACTTTTTTCTACTTGATGTGAGAAATTTTGTTATAATGCAATTTAGTAGAATTTCTTGGCTACAATTCTGTATTATTTATATTTAGAAGTATGTGCATGTCTACGTTTGAGTATGTGCACATGAGTGGACATGCCAGTGGGGTCCAGTGGGGTACTTGGTAATCCACCATATGTGGGTCTTCAAACTGAACTCAGTTTCTCTGTAAGACCAGTAATCCTTGTTAACCATGGAGCCATTTCTCCAGATCCTTGCTAAATTTCTATCTAAGCTCATTCCTGTACCTTACAGACTCTGAGATTTGGTCACTGACAACGTGTACTGATCTTGGAAATCATGGAATTGCTCATTTTATTTTCATTTGTAATAGTCTGAATGTACTATTTCCTTGGTCTCTCCTTACATCTCTTGCATTGAGAACTCTTTATTTAATTCTATAGCCCATCTTTTTATTGGAACTTTTATCTGTCTGTCTCTTTGGTTTTTTTTTTTTTTTTTTTAGTTCTTTTTACATTCTAGATATTAATCCCACTTCGGTTTTGTTGCTGGTAAAGATTTTCTTCCAATCAGTGGGGTTCCTCTTCCTTTCCTGTGCTCTTTTTTTGCCACATAGAAACATTGTAACTAATTGAGGTCCCATTTATTGACCACTGACTTTAAAGTCTCAGTACTTGATGTTTAAATTAGAAAGTAATTTCCTATGCCTATATCTTTTAGGGTTCCAATTTTTTTCTAGAATTTACAGAGTTTCTGGTTTTATGTAAAATTCTTTGTTCCATTCGGAGTTGATTTTTGTGCAGGGTGAAAGATTGGAGTTCAGTTCAATTCTTCTGCATGTGGTGATAGATTTTCCAGCACCATTTGTTGAAGATGTTATCTTTCCTCCATTGTACATTCTTGGCACCTTTGTGACATAGCAGTTTCTCTAACTGCATGGATTCATGTTTGATTTTTCCATTGTGGTCCCTTGATCTATATGTGTATTTTTGTGTCAGTGTCATGCTGTTTTTGCAGTTCTAGCTCTGTAATATATCCTGATATCTGACATGGGGATTGCTAGAACATTGTGCTTTTTCACAAGATTGCTTTGGCCCAATAGGGTCTTTCGTCATTCTGTATGAATTTCAGGATGATTTTTTTTCTAGCTCTGTGAAGAATATCATGGGTATTTTGATTGGCATTGCATTGAATCTCTAGATTGCTATTGGTAAGATGGTATTGATTCTAACAATTCATGAGCAGGGTACATCTTTCCATTTGCTAGAGTCTTCCTCTGTCAGTTTCCTTAAAGATATAACATTTTCCTGCAGAGTTTTTTAATATCTTGTTCAAGTTTATTCCTGAATACAGTTAGAAGAGGTTATCTCCATTTGCAAATGATATAATATTCTACATAAGATTTCTCAAAAATTCCACCAGAAAACTATTGGAAATCATTAATATTTTCAATATAGAAGCAGGCTAGAAAATAAACTCATAAAATTAGTGTCCTTTGTTTATATAGAAGCACAGTGCTTCTCACTGTTAATTTTATAAGTAAGGCATAATTGTCTTATATGACTTATTTTCAGGAAAACATCTATACAGAAGAGAACCTGGCCCACTTGGAGATTTTCCAATTTTGACCACCATTTTACAGAGCTTCAAACTGAAATGTCTCATTCACTCAAAGGACTTTGTTGCAACCCCAGTGTTCAATGAATTGGCTACTCTACCACTAACTTACCAGCTCTGCTTCATTCCTGTCTAAAAAAAGATCATACAACCTGCCTCCTGCTGTATGGTCCTCTGCAATTCCTTCTCGGCCACAATCTAAAATCCCAAGTGATGATAGGTACACAAATATTGCTCTCCCTCCTCATGGGGCCAGCCTATGGGGGACGAAGTTTCTCCGCCCAGTGGAGGTGAGAGGAGCAGAGCCAGAACACAGACACTGGGAGTTGGGTGGGTGGGTGGAAGCATGCTGAGGACCAGCCGCTGCAAACTCGCTTATTCAGGGAAGTGCAAGGGGTTTTATGGTTTTTTTTCGTCAGTCACCCTATTGGGTGGTTCCCATCTGTGGTCAATAGTAATCTGTCTCTGGGTAGATCATTTTAGGTGCAGGTTGTCCCTAGATATGTGGTGGAAGCTGTTGTCATGCTTGGCCAGAGCAGAGCGGATCGCCATGCCATAGACTCAGAATCCATTTCTTCGTTTCTCATGGCAGGAAGCCATTTCCTTATTCCTCATGGCAGGCGGCCTGGCTAAGGCCCATTCTACAATACACCATACACAAACTCGAATCATTAACATGATTTCCCTGTAATAAGATAAATTAGGATGCCATGATAAGTCACAGACTTGTCTTTTCTCCGTGTTTTCAGGATAAGCATATTTGATAGGTGTGAAGATCTTCTATGAGTTTCCTTATAATTCATGTACAAAATGAAGGAAAATAGAGTCCCAACAAGACAAGTCTTTGTACACAATGTCAGTACAAGAAACGTAAAGGGAGGAGGCAGAAGAAATTTTGGTTGAGCACCACTTGATCATATGAAGTATTCATATTAGAAGCATAATGTCCACAATCCAGTTCATCCTGAGGATAAACTCTATTCAGACAATTGAAAAAGGAGGTGTAAACATTCAGGGTAGAGTCCAGGCCATGCTTTGATGTTACTGTCAAAAGAAAAGATGAATATGTACAGTATGCTTTAGATTTGACATTTCCCATCTTGAACTAAGGATTAATTTATTCTTTCATATTATTAATATAGACTCAAATCATCATCCCCATTTTCTCACTGGACCCTACCAAATTTGGCATTGAATATGTAACACACTCAGTTTTCTGTGTTCTTACTTCTCTGCGTGGGAATGTATTGAATGAAAAGTGGTATCACACATTAGCAGTCCTGTTTTCCATCCCCCAGACCCTTCCAGGCTTGGTCAGTTTTCTAGGCAATTCGAATATACTATGTTAGGACACAGATGCAGACCCATGTATAAATGCATCTGAGGAAATTTATAAAGTCATACATATGATGAATATTTTCACTGTAAAATAATTTCTTCTTTATACAACTGTCACCAAAAGATTGTTTTTGCACTACTTTCCATTTTCTACTTAAAATAATTCCAGGGAACTCTGAAGATAGTCTAGCATGGGATATAATTTTCTGATGTTTAAATTAAAGGTAAACTGATAGATAAAAATTTAAATCAGATTAAAAAATCAGTTTTTCATAAATTTAATATTTCTTTATGGTTAAAACACCACAAACTATTTCTTCTTGTTAGGGTAACTATAAAGTATATTATCATCAATAGTCACTCATCACAATAACACACAAACATTTCTTACTCTCCTCACACCATCGCTGACTGTCTGTGGACGAATATTTCCCCATGTTTTTCTTATCTTCATTCTGCCCACATCTAATAAGTACCCATTTTCTCTTACTTTGTATGGGATCAACTTTTAAAATTAATTTTCCTCAGGTACGAGAAGATGTGGTTTTTGTCGTTCTGGCTTAATTCGCTTAATTTAATGAGCAGCAGTTGCACCCATGTCTCACATGAGATTACATCTGAAGTATGTATAACGTTCCATCATATACATGGAACATATTTTTTGTATTTATTCCTCAGTTGATGAACACATTTCTTGACAATTGTGAAAATTCTTTAAGTGATAACACCGAGGTCCCTTGAATGTTCTGATTTGATTTCATTAAGATGTATCCCAGCATCATGACTGCTGGGTCATAGTTCTAGATTTTATTTTAAGTTGCAAATAGACAGCTGCTTTCCATATGAGCTGTAGTATTTTTCACTCCCCCAAGATTTATCCACATTTTTCATTTCTTACATTCTATGAGAACTTGCTAGTTAATGTAATTTTATAATAGATCATATTCTTATGAGGATGTGGCACCTAATTGTGTTTGATTAATTTTTCCTTATGATTATTTTCTTGAATCTCTCAGCAAATGCTTTTGTCTGAAAGTCTTCTACTGTATGTCACTGCTATGTGACTACTAGAGGGATCAGTTTGTCTACATTCACAGGTAGTATGTGATTCAGCATGACAGTGGGTCTGTCTCCCAGAGTAATGCAGAATACCTTCCCACAGTCACTGCTGTGGCCAGGCAATGTATAGATTCTGTCTGGTTCTAGACCAAGTCACCATGATAAGATTAGTCTCAAGCATTTTGCTACAATATGTTGTAAAGCTTCCAATTCATTCCCCTCCTCAGTCCTCAGTAAAAGACAGTTACTGTCCTTTGTGCTACCTGGAGTTTAAGGAGGATTGTGCAGAAAGTATCATTGTCATCAAAGTTTTAATGTTCTGTTTATTCTTACTAAATATTTTAACTCGTCTGTGTTTTCTCACATTTTCCTTGCAGTTAAGAAGGAAATAAATGAAAACAACAGCAACAAAACAAACCAAGATTCCAAATGGGACACACCTGTCTACTTAGACATTTACATGGGAAGAGGCAGAAAAGCTCTTTGGTTGAGTGTGCATCACCGAAAGTCACTGGAAGTGTCTGCATCTGAAACATAACCAGTGCTCAGGAACAGCACCATCTTGTAGAGAAATACTTGGAGGACGATCGGAAGAAGAAATCAACATCCTCTGCCTTGATTTTGTGTTTCTGTGAATTTAAAGTAAAAATTAAATTATACTTTTGACCATATTTCAAACTTAGAAGAACGAAGTATGAATTTAGGATTTCTCACTATTAATGATGTGTTCTGAAGTCTATTTTCCCTCTCTAAACAGGAATAAAATTCCCAGCAAACATAAACTTTCTATTGTTGTCTACTTTGTATACAATGATTACACTAAACAGCTATGTGATGATAAGTTGATGTACAACTCTTAAGTAATCACAAACACTTCATATCTGATATACATACAATTGAGCAATGAATACAAAATAAATTCTAGATGTTACTGTCTTCCTTATGCCTTTAGACGTATTCAGTGGGATTTGACATCACTTCTTACTCTTCTTGTACTCTTCTCCCAGTGGAAGCCACTTTGTCAGACAGTATTGTTTATATATAAGAGTATTGAAGCAGACAGACATCTGTATCTATCTGAGTACATAATTATGCACAGGAACAAGTATTAGAAGTTATGTTTGCAGAATGTTGCCTTTCAGTGTGATATTGCTTACAGTATTTTCTTGTCTTAATTCTTTTAAGTACAACCTTGCTAAATCTAATTCATTAATTTTCTCTAATTAAATGAAGGTGACTTTTTATCAAATGCTGTTTGTTCTTTGAAAAAAATGATCACAGGTTCTCTATTCTTGATTCTGTTGTGATGTGTTGTACCTATAAAAAAGGTTATGGTGATCCTTACATCCTACGGATTACTCTAATTGAGTCAACGTGATTTTAAAATTTATTTTTCAATCACATTTGTTAGTGTTTTTATTGGAAACTTTTGTGAGCATGTCATTCAGCAATATACCACCCTTCATTTCCTGGTATTCTTATGACTCAGTTTGGTATCAGGGTAGTCCTGGTTTTATAGAATGTGGAAGACTTCACATTAATTCAATTTTTGAGGTGTTTTAGAAGAACTGATAATTTTTTAATCAGTATGAACTGCATCAACAACATTTCATGTATTTAAAAAAATTTTTTTACATGTATGAGTGTCTTGCACGCACAAAAGTAAATGTGCCTGTGTCCTGCAATGCCTGGGGAGCTCAGAAGGTAGCATAGGATCCTCAGGAACTGGAGTTATGGATGATTCTTTAGCTGACTTAATAATGGGAACCAAACCATTGGAACCAGTGTTCTTAACTGTTAAGCCATCTGTCCAGCCCCAGAAAATCCTATTTGTCAACATAATGGGAGGTAGAGTTACCATGGAAAACACAAAAAGGTTTAAATGACCTTCAAAACCACCTTCAAATGGGCAAAAATCATCCTATGGGATAGGGTCCCAGTCTCAGTGTAGGAGACGTTGGCTTCCATCACTCTACTTCTTGACTGTGGTCACAGTATGACCAGCTGCTTCACACTCCTACCTCATGACATTCTCCCATCATAGACTGTCTATCAGACTACTGAAATTATGGACCCAAGAGAATTGGATTTTCCTCTGAAATCTGAAACTTCAAGAAGGGCTGTAGCACCCGGGAAGCCAAGGAGGAACTTGTGTCCTAAGAAAATTTATAACCAATCAAAGTACCTTGCAAGAGAGGCTAGAGCACAATGTTGGTGAAGGGAAGGGATCACATCTTGTCCACACTGAGCACTTATGCCTGTATCTTGCTTTATATAGAAACCTTATCATTATACATGCAATTGAGCGGCAGGAGAAACTGGAACTTTGTTGCCATTCTGCTGGAAGTGGCTATGTTTGTGCTGCATGGCCTAAAGAATGATATCTATGATAGCGCTATTTTCAGTTTTGAATGCGTGAAATAGTAAAGTATACATGAATCCAAAGTAAAATAAGAAAAGTAAGAAGGAAATAAGTGTAAAGAGAAAAATAACAAGTGTATAAATGATAGACAGGTGACAGGTTACAAAACCTTTTCAAATATGATACTCCAAGCATCCACCATAAATTGTCTGAGAAAACTCCATTTAGACAGTCCCCTGAAGTTTCCATTAGAGAGTCCTGGCCAGAGAAGGGTGTCCCTTTGATGGGAGACTTTTATTGTTTCAAATAAAAGAACAAATGCAAGCATGCAGAGATATCACCACACCAGATGCTAACAACATCCAGAAGAATCTGGTGTAGTTTAGAAACCGGGTTGGAATTCCTGTTTGAACAATATCGCCATGTCTGAGCTCCCCACACATGAAGTTTGGCTTGTCTTTCCCACTATAGGTGCTTACATAACATGTGATAAATAATAGCAACTTTGGTTGGAAATAGTTTAGTTTCTCGCTGTTCACAAGAACAGAGTGCTTTTACTCCTGGGCTATTTTATCCTCCCTGTCACAGAGTTTGTGCGGAGGAGGTCAGTTCATCTCTAGACAATGGGCATTGAAGGACAATTTACACATACATGTTTATTTCTTTAGTGGTGCTGGTTGAAGACATGAGGGGTACAACCCCACTTCACAAGACAAAAGACACACTTGACAATTTATCATTAAGTAAATTTCTTTTTTCAGCTTTCTCTATCATTTTTATATTTAGTTCACATTTTTAGGATGGTAAAAAGCTGGCTTCAGAGAAACTCTGATTCTAACTCTGAGCATAAACTCTAACATTTGTTTTTTTGTCACAATTAGGAGAAAAAAACTAATATATAAAATTGGTACAAGAAGCGGGACCATTTCTAAGAAATAAGAGACAATGCAGGGCTGGATAGAGACAGCTCAGCAGTTAAGAGACTTACTGCTCTTGCATATGACCCATATTTGGTTCATAGCATTTACCCATTGGAATCATCCTCCATTCACGTAGCTCTAATGTATTCTCACCTCCAAGGAATTCCTCATACATGTTGCCCTGTTGTAAATATAGGCAAACCCCTCATACACATAATACAAATTAAGAAAATAAATGAAAATCCAAATTATGTGGTTAATAGTACATTTGTGGGAAGAACACAGAAGATATTTGGTATTTGGTGTTTTAAACTTTGGACAGAATCCATAGAGTCTAAGTGGCCATTCTGGTGGAGAAACGGAAGAGAATGTTGAGACAGATGCGGTCAATTGATACCTGGTTCATGGGGTTTCAGAATGTGATACGTCCTCAATGGATAATTTGGGTTAAAGGCCATTCATGTCATTTGCTGACAAATAAGTATCTGGGTGCACCTGTCGATGTCCTAAGTACTTGAATGAGGCTGAGCTCAAACGGAATGGACTAAGTGTATTTGTGGAGTAAATATAAATAAAGGATAGCATTTGGGTATGTCTTGGTACTGCTTACAGGCCTTGTTTTATAGTGAGAAAGGGGAAACAAGCACACACACACACACACAGAGAGAGAGAGAGAGAGACAGAGACAGAGAGACAGAGAGACAGAGAGACAGAAAGAAACAGCAGATAGAGCAGGAAAAATAAAAATAAAAAGAGCAGTTGGTCAGGGAAAGAAATGAATTTAATGTTGCCCACAAGGGCCTAAAAATGACATTACTAAGATAATACAATGGGACATAGGCTATGCTCAGTGACCAAGTAGGCATATGGTTTCTGCTGCCTCTGCCTACCTAGGGAGGATATGACAAGTACGTATCAATTTGCATGAGTTTTAAATATGTGTTGAAGTGAGAATTGTGTCCTTTGTCTTGTGTGCAGAGCATTACTTGCTCAGTGTCTCTGCAGCACTCCCTCCTCACAATCTCTCTGCTTTGCCCTATGTGAATTGGAATGATCTATAAATTCTATATTCTCTCATATTCAAGTTCAGGAAATCTGAAACAAGAAAATAAAACTTTTTATTATTAAGGACATGCAGAAGACAAATGACTGAATATTCAAAATTTCTCTTTTACAGTGAAGATCTAAAAGTAAATCTGCCTGTGATGTACATTAGACAGGGGGTAGTGACAGGGATGCAGTATTGGGGATGGTGGAGATATATGTGTAATGACTACAGAACCTGAAATGGAAAATGAATGGTCCCTGAAATTTGAGAAATGGAGAAATGTGACAGAAAATGATGGCACAAATTCCCAATAGGGAAGGAGGTACATAATGACTTGGAAGAGTTGGAAGAAAGCAGTATATGAGTCAGAAAGTCTGATCTTTAGTGAGGAATGAAGCAGATCTGGTATGTAGGAGGTACAGAAAACAATCCATTGATCACTGGGGTTGTGTCGATGTCTTCAGGCTTAAGCAGAGATTTCAGTTTAAAGCTTTGCAGGATGGTGGTCAGGAATAGAAAGAGCTCCATGCGGGCCAGGCCCTCTCCTGCACACATCCTTTTTCCTGGAAAGAAAGTCAAAGACATCAGTTATACCATGTTCATAAGCACGAGTGGGACACCTACCATGTTTGTCACTGTTGAGTATCTGATGAATTATTGGATGTGTGATTACTTGGCAGAACGGTTAAAACTACAACTAGTTCAGCAAATGGACAAATTCAGTACAAGTTGGAATTGCACCTAGAATATAATGTTAAGAAATATATTGTTCAGGAAATGAACATGTAGCGTAGTGTGGTTGTACACTCCATTTCAGAGCTCCTGGTTGGCTAAGCAAGGAGGCTCATGTGTCCTTTACCAAAATCACAAACTAAGGTAGGAAGCTTCATACTCAGTATTAGCAGAAACACTATAGTGTGGTGATTGAACGTACTTGACAGACATCCTGGAATGATGGAATGAGCAGGGATCACCCTTCTAGGGTGTCCTTCCACATCCACAGAGTCTGAAAGAACCAATTGTAATGTGGAAGTTTCTGACACCCCGATCTGAGAGAAAATGTCCTATACTAGTGGGTGATTACCATCTTTAAAAATCTCAGGCAGACTTCCTGCATGACTAGGGGAGGAGGTCACAAAACCCACTCCTCACTCTTGTGCTACTGGCAGATGATGGATACAGGGAGAGTAGAATCGGTTTCCTTCAGAGATGTGTACCCTGATAAGATGTCCATACTTCAGAGGTTGGTCTGCCTCCAGGCCCATAATGGCAACAGTAAATTGAGAGAGTGGAATTTAAAAAAATACTTTAATTCAGGAGAGTGAAATGTGTGGGTTCATAGGAGCTGGAGAGAGGGAGTGGGCTGTTTATCATCTCACATTACACCTAAGTCTGAAACTATCCAACAGTTAATAAAAACACTCCATAATGCCTGCATGCTCCTCCTCCTGTGCTCTACACTCAGATTCCTTAGGCAACTAGAGAGCCGTTAATTAGAATGTGGTTCCTTGTTTTGTTTAATGTATGACATATGACAGAGCAAGGCCTTGATTTCTCTACTAGAACGCTCTTTCCTACAGATATGTGATTCTCCCTTACTGTACTAGTCCAACTGCAATAACATGACTATTCCCTTTGAGGTCCTTTGGGGATTTTCTTCATCTTTGGAAACTTGTATCTTTGTAGTTGAACATGGAGATGAGTGATACAGCAAAAGAAGAGAATAAAATTATGGGGAAGTCTCTGTTTTCACAGTGACTTAGTGAAGGGGAACTGAGGCCCACTGTCTGGAGATTTCTTTGGTCTCTCTGATGCATCTAAAGGAAGAAGGTTAATTGTATTTACTCTGACTTCCTCATCTGGAAAAACATGAGTGAACCTTTTAAAGCCTCTTTTTTCTACCCTAACAGGGAGGAGGGCTCATTAGCAAGGAATGATCACAGATTCTGTGTGTTATGTTCCTGATAATGATCATGTGCAAATATCGAATTGTACAGCATCATGAGAGTCACTGTGAGTTGTAACTGATCATTGATGGTTCCTAAAACCACGGAATGAGATTTATCACCTGCTGAGAAAGGCATGAAGTAGTCACTTTTCTTAAAATTTCCATTCTTATCCAAAAAGTGGCCAGGGTCAAACTTCTCAGGGTTGGGGAACTCCTTGTTATCATGCAGCACAGAGGATAGTGATGTTATTATGTTTGTGCCCTAGAAACATCACACACATAGAGAAATCAAGTTATAAAGAAATCATGGAACAAAAACACAAAGGAAAATTACTAAGTTCAGTCTCCTGTTCCCTAGAAGGGAAAATAAGTCACAAGAAGAGCAGTGACATTTCGGACAGACTTCTGTGTTTAGCAGATAGACTTTGAGGTAAATTGCAATAATAATGCTAAGTGCTTTTCTGTGCCATTTATGATCACTTGTTGGTTAGTTGGTGTTAGTGTTTCTGGGTGTGTTTTCCTTTACATCAAACTTGGACATATCTGTGTTTCATCACTTCTTATTTTAGTTCATCTAGTTATGTTTTCACAAAAGTAATATAAATTATGATTTCAGTGGAGTACTCTGATGAACAAAATAAAGAAGATTTGAAACTAATGCCAGCTTTTTTCGCTCATATGTGGAATCCATATTCTAGTTTATATGAATATTTATATTTCGTATGTATAAATATACAAATATGGAGAGGTATGTTGATGGAGTTATTGGTCCATATCCTATGTGGATTCCATATACTTATTAATCTGTCTATCTATCTATCTATTGATCTATCGTCTACCTATCAATTATTTATCATTGCCTACCTACATGCAGAACATACATACACACAAACACACACAGAGAATTATACTGCAGAAATCAAAAAGGGACACCTTGGTAAATGAACAAGGTGACTACACAGGGGAAGTGGAGAGAATAGGTGAAAATATAAAAAAAATAGTAAAAGGAGGGTTATGCTGTGGTGTCATAATCTAAATCTACAAAGTTCTAGATATACATGGAAATCACTAGGCAGCTGATGCTGGCAAATTCTCTTCAATTAGGCATAAAGTCATCTCTTCTCATTCTAAAATTCCTAATGGACTGAAGTTTGTTTTACAAAGCCTTGAAAATTTTACCTGCTATGGCATAGAACTCAACTATATGTATTTTAAATTTTAAAACTAAAAGAGATGAGAGAGACTAGACCTATCTTATAATTACTACATAGGCTGCACGGACTCCAGTGGAGGAATTTACATTGAAAGACATCTGGGTACACATTGCTTGAATGAATAGGACTTAAGTTCTATGGTGGAATGGATGAGGGTCTGTGTGGGTGGCGGGCTGCGGTGCAGGCATGGATGGCAGATGGGCTGCAAATCTGATTAAGAATTAATGTATGGAATGTACAAAAGCCCAGTAAAAATAAAGAATTGGATATAACATGGGAATTACATGAATAGCAAATGTCCAATTCAATAAACATGGAAGATAGCCATCCTCATTTGTGCACCCTTTGCCTGAGGGTGTTTCTCTGCTACAGTGTCAGAGTTCAGAAGGGGCAGCATAATCCTTATGGCCGAGACACTTTTAAATAGCTTCTACCAATCCAATAAATTAGGTTTATTTGCTCTTCTCTTCGCCTGGTATCTTAACTGTGATCAGTGGTCTTTGTCTCCTAAAAGAGTCACGGATCTGACTTATAACAGGGTGGAATCACCCATGCAATGATGCTTATTTCTATACTAGACAGTTCCATGAATGCAAAGAATGAGCTACTCAGGTTAACTGGACTCAAAATGCACCATTCATATGACAGGTCATGACAGCAGTTGAAACACTCCGTCAAGCAGGCCTCTTAACCTACTGTAGTGGATCTGGGAATAAGTAACTAATCTCTTTTTCCTCAGTCAATTTATTATTTAGTTATATACAATATGGAAAAGTTTCATTATATTAACAATAGATATCAATACTAAGAAAGAGCATTTTTATATTAGATATGTTCTTTGGCTAAAACAGAGTACACTGACATCTTAAAGTTAAACCAAGTCTGCTTTCATGGAGCAAGCATCATTGCTCTTTGATCAATCAATTCTGTCATCTCCATATTACAGAATTGTGAACTGCAGGCTTTCCAATGCTATTACTTTGTCCCTTAAAATGAAAGTTTTACTATTTTACTGTTGATCTGATAATATATACTGGCATTACAACAATAGAACAGATTTTAGAAATGTCAGTCAAGCATCTGGATATAGATTTCAAATACAGTGAAAGAACTAAGTAATGGAAACAAATTGTTTTATTATTTTAAAATGGGAAAAGTATTATAGAATTAATTTCATGTGTGCATCAAATATTACTCTCATTATGTCATGTCCACTTCTCTCTCGGCTCATGTTGCTGATGCCCAGGGAACAGGACTGGATCCTTTGTGGATGAAAACATCACCATAAGAAATTCTTCATTTATCACATGTGTTATCAGTTACCTGAGCATAAATTAATCTGCATTTCATAGATAGCACCAAGTGGCCACTGAAATGAAGGCCATAGAAGCCAAGCCCTTTCACTGACCATGTTTAAAGTAGTTTTACAATTAGTACTGTGGTACCAAAATTCAGAGACACTATTATAATGAAATTTATAAAAATTATGAATCTGTATGATTTCCAGAAATAAGTTTATTTTTATTTAGCATGAAAAGCAAATACAAAATTGAAATTTATTTTAGTTTCACATCTAATTACAATTTATCTTCAAAACTTCTATTATTATGCTCCATGTGAAATGCGTTATTGCTGAAACCCTAGTTTGTGGTTTTATATATATTGGTTTATGTGCATATATCACCTGGTTTTGTAAGTATAAATTTGAGAATATAAAAATTAAAAGTTTAGAGAATCCAGTTTTGAAGAAGAATAACTAGAAGGAGAAAGTATGTCTTTGAAAGCAACAAAAGCTGCTAATCAAAAATGTTGTCATTATTCAGAATTTGGAGACTAAGAGAGACACATTTAATGTGAACCATCAATTTATCTGTTCTCATATTATGTTCAGTGCTGAATCAAGGGCAGAGTTCCATTCCTGACTCCCCAAAATCTTAAAATGCAAGCAAAGTAACCATGAACAATGTGTAGTAGGTAATGACTAAAGTGTTGTAGAGATATTAAAGGTAAACTTTTCATGCCTGTCAGAAATGAAAAAGTATGCCAGTTAGAATGAGTAATATACAATGCTATCCTGGAACTTTTCAAGCACAGCAAAAACACCACAAGCAGAAATTTACAGCACAGTAATTGGAAAAATGTTTACAAAATTGTTAATCCAGACATGACAGGTAAGTAGTGAAATTCCGCAATCCTAGTTAAAAAGATTGAAAGAGGCAACAGAAAGCATTACAGAACATGTTAAAATTTCAGGAAAACTTTTAGAAAGTATTTTCAAGCTACAAATCATTGAAAAGACTACATTTCCTGGAAAATAAATCAAAGGAGAGAGAAGAGAAGAACACGGTGTTAATGAAGATTTAAAGACAAGAATTTTTTTCAAATTAATTATATATTTTGTTCTCACAATGATTTAAAAAAACTATTTCGTGATATGTGTTTTTCTTTCAGCATTCATATGCACCTATAAACACCTATTGACACCAACACTATTTAGGAGGAAAAACAAATTTGGAGGTTTCACACTACCAATTACCAAATCTGTTATACCATTGTACTCCCAAACGTGAAATAACACAAATTCCATAAAGCAGGGAAAGGGAGCCCATTTGCCCTTCTCTGGTCTTGCACTCATAGAGTCTTGGAATCCCTTGTGAATTTGAAACATACCCAGCTTACCTTGGGGATGAGGTAGTTCCTGAATTTAACGTCACAGGTCACTTTGTGAGGAAGGTTGATGGGGAGGAGATCAATGTATCTCTGGACCTCATGCACCATGGCATCTGTGTAGGGCATGCTGCTCCTGTCCTGCATGCAGGGGCTCTTGTGTCTGCCAATCACACGGTCTATCTCTTCCTGGACTTTAGCTTGTTAGTTACAGTGAAAAATGGTTGATTAGAACAAAAAGGACATATTTCTGCCCAATTCAGGGTGACCCACGGCATACTTACATACTTATGGCTAAATTAGTGTGATCACTACCATGAAAATTATATTTATATTCCATTATTGGTAATTATTTTAATTGAATTATTCATTTTTTTTCAGTTAGTAATTTTTTATTCCTTCTGTTAAAATTGCATTATATATTCTAGTCAATGCTTCAAACTCTTAGAAGTAACTGCTTAGTTAATGGAAGTTCCAGAAAACAGATTTTATTCTTTTGTCCTCTCAATATACTTGTAACATATATCAACTGAATACACAAATTGATTCTCTTATATCTGAGCAGATTCCCTGACTCCCTGACTGTCTGTGACTTTCCTTAATACAACTGGGTGGAAACATTCTCCAGTATTCATGAATAAATGGAAACCTGCAATCCATTCCAATATTTTGTTCATTAACACATAAGAAGGCAGTTCGTCTTGAGGATTCAGAAGCAGTCTCAATCAGTAGAAGACTTGTGACTCAGGGATCTCAGTGAGTTTTTAACAACTTTGTTCAGTCCTGGTGTTCTGAAGCCCCAGACTCCATTTTTTCCTGATGACAGTTCTAGAGAAATTTCTATTAAGATAACATAATACAGAGATCTTTGCAGTGTTTCAGAATCTGGATTATAGATCTGGCTACTGACATGCAAAACAAGACAGAGGACAATACAAAAAACTCAATTCAGGGACTGCAGTATGCCCATACCTCCCCTTTTATCCCTGTAGCTCATTCACACCTTGTCAATCACGGAGGGATTGTACATATATATCTTCTTAAACTCAGTTTTTTTAAAAAGAGCCATTCTGACTTTTCCTGTTGGAGAAACTTACACATCTAAGAGAAGGGATATGAAATGAATGCTGGAAAGGAAAATCTCCTACTTCCAAAACTGGTCTCTACTTCGATTGCTCTTATTTCCAGAAAAAAGTTTTCTATGAGGTAATAGAGATTCATTGTTCAGCAAAATGTGTACTAAAAGTGACATCTAAAAGAATATAATTCTTCCTTTTGTACAATTTCTGCCTAAATATAAAGAACTTTGTATTGATCTAAATTTTGAAAATTCTTCTCATAGTTTACATTATCTCAGGAAAACAATTTAAATACTAGTATTTCTCTTTACCATTCAGTGGAGTTGTCCTTCCTTGACCACAGAATTAAGTTTATAAGGATGAGGGAAAGCAACTCTAAAAATTTACCTGCTACCCCAAACATCCTCATGTTTATAAATTAATAGGCAACTAAAGGACCATATATGTGGGCTGTGTCCACCACAGATCACCTCCTAGAAACCAGACGATAGGTAGCAACTGATTACTTTACTTCCATGGTTTCTTAATTTCTCTTAGTGAGTGCCCAAGTTTCATTATGTGGTTTTGACAAAATGTTCTGACCAAATGCAATTTAGGGGAGGAAGAATTTATTTGTCTTGTCCTTTCATGTCAAAAGCAGTCACTGAGCGCAATCCGGTCAGGAACTGATGCAGGAACAGAAGCAGCAGCCATGGCAGGATGTCTGTTACTAGCTTACTCTCTGCTTGGCTCATCCCATTTTCTTATCTAGTCAAATCCACCTGATTATGGACACCAATGCCTAGGGAGGGCTGGACCCTCCTGATCAATCAAGACAATGGATGACATGATCTGGGAAATTTCATAGTTGACATCCTCATCCCAGATTCCTGTAATTTGCCTGAAATTGAATAAAATTAACCAAGACTGTTCTCCTTCTCTATTCAGAATTTGAGTATAAAGAAGCAGGATTATAGAAGCCTCATTCTAACATCTTATAGAAATGCTCTAAGCTCCCAATCATATGTTCTTACCTGTGACGTGTGGATGCTTCAGCAGGAGCAGGAGAGCATATCTCAGTGTTGTGCTTGTTGTCTCTGTCCCAGCAGCAAACAAATCAACCACTGTTACAGCCAGATTCTCAAGTGTAAACTCCAACTGTTGATTATATTTTTCCTAAAATGATTTCATTCAGTTATTTGATAAACTTCAGCAAATTTGATCCTATTATCAAATCATTTCATGAGAAATGGATAAGAACATCCAGTTCTACTTAAGGAAATTGTGGCAACAGATAGCTGCTTTGAGGAGAAGAGATGGTATATTTCAAGCATGGGACTCATGGTAGGTGTACCAGGCTCCAGGAAAAGGATACTCACTGAAGGATATATGAAGACACAACCTACAGAACATAGCCTTTATTATGTATATTATGCAGTGCATTAATTTGTGTAGGGAGCAGTATGTGAATGTGAGGCCAGGGCTTAAGATCTATATACCATTAAATTTTATGGTATGAAAATCACAAAAATTTAATAAAATAGAAAAAAGTATGTTCTCCATATCCTGACAGACCCACAATATCGTGGACATTGTAAAAATATAAAAAGTGTATGACTAGAAGGAGTCATAGCAGCAAGAAGAGATTCACAAGTCTAGATGAACAGGCTTCATTCCATGTAGGAAGGGGGTAAAACTTTCTCAATGGAAAAGAAAGCATGGACAGATTAACAAAGTGAAGACAGGAACTGCAGGTACAGAGTGATTACAACACTGACTGTCCCAATGGGATAAAGGTAGGAACAGGAGAAACACAATTGCCAAACTGAGGTCTGAAACTGAGGGGATGGGCAAGAGGGCTGTCAACAAAGTTATAGCTACAGATGTTTAGTCTGGTTGTCATTAGTAAATCAAACATGCCATTCTCTATATAACAAGATGTTAATGATTTCATTATCTGCAAAGAAGCTGCATGAGTTTCTAACATTGTATACTCAACACTAATGACTAATATCAATATTAGTATTGATAAATTTTACTTCCCTTTTTAATATTAACTTCTTATAATTTTCTAAACTTAAATTGCTACATTACTTATCTCTTAAAAGAGCTAAAATGAAAGTAAATCTGTCCACTCTTTAAGTAATAATTGTATCTCCATTTGGTTGAATATATTTGTATATTTAATAGTTAATGTCTTTAGGGAATTGTTCTAGCAAGAAAACCCAAAATAATAAAACTTTGTCAATTGATTTTTCTAAGAGGGTAAAGACAGTGTCTCACAGGGATGAGAGTGATGGTGGGCCTAGTGGTTAAATCTAGCCTGAAGGACCTTTGGAACACACAGCAGACTCTGTAGGTCAATGCTATATACAGAAACAGTACATTAAATTGGGTGGGTCGTGCTGCTGGGAAGTGGATAGAGGGATGTGGATCTAAATGAGGTCAAACTATATTGAATGAAATTTGAAAAGAATCAAAAAATAAAATGAAATGGAATCAAATATTGAAATAAATGAAATGAACCTTAGTAGGGGGACAAGGCTCTTCTGGCAAGACATAAGGCAATAGAAACTTCTGCTTCTGTACACACTATCTTCACAGGTAAGAAAAGTAATTAAAACATTTTAAGATAATAAAAAGGATGTTTTTCCTCAAATGATGTGCCATACAATAAATTTCAGAGGGATTCTGTGGTTAAGGTTACCGAACAATAAATCAATGCACATTAAAACCTGAAAATCCTCATTAAGTACATTTTCATGACAACATCAATGTTACATATGCAATAATCATCCTCTATTATATTGTAAATAAAATGATTTAACCAACAAAATAAAGGAGTTTATATTAACATTTTACCTTCTGTCCGTTTATTAAGTAATAATCAATAAAGTCCCGAGGATTTGAAGCATCCAGTGATACTTGATGTTGTTTTATTTGCTCCAAAAGATAAGTTTTAAAGTAGTGAACATTTTTAAATACTGCTTTATGACTTCCTGGACAATAATCAATGATAGCAGGAAAATTATTGCAGACCTACCAGAAGAAAGCCAAGATTTCATTACAACAGTATTGAGTTTATGACAAGGAGGAACTCATTTATAATACCTAGAAAATGTGACTTGGATCTATAACTATAGCTATAAATAAACTATATCAACAAAGAGTAGGAGTAATTTTCTGTTGCATGTGTAGTTAATTTTATGCTATCTGAGGGAGGATGTCTGGCCCTGATGATGAAAGCTGATAATCATTTTCCAAAGTCAAACATCATTCTTAGAGGATGATGCATATTTATATAAATTAGTTAGTTGTTCTCAACAATTCTTCCTGGCAAGTGTGAAATACCATACAATGTAAATATTTTCTTTCACATTTTTATGCAAGAGTAGTTTTAAGATTGAAGGGTGAAAGAAGATTTTATTTCTATCAAGTTCTCTCTGATATCAGATGAGATTGTAGAATAAGAAAGGACCCAAAGTTGCCTTGAAACCAATTATACCTCACCATCAGTAATATCTTCTCAATGATGACACAATTAGTTATTTAGATACACTGAAGGAGATACCAGTTCAACACAGGAAATGATTTTAAGAAGTGTCTACGGTGCACACACCCTCAACCATTTTCTTGTCCTTTCTACTGTGCTACTTTGTGCAGCAGAATTGAGATCAAACCCCTGACACTACTCAGTGATTCCTGGACACTCTTGTTGCTCGAAATATTCTTTATCCTTTAAGAGAATGTTTTTACAAGCAAGGAAAATCTATGAAGGAATAGGATGAAGACCTGCTTATGAGTTGTCAAGATAATACCTTACACATAAGAGAATAATGTCCTATGAGACAGTGGCCATCCATCTAGAAGTTAATGAACTATGTTATACAAACATCTCTATGGCTGTGAAAGGAGAAACCAGTGGAGAGTGTTCTAAGAGGCTTGACCTATCTGGCATTTCCCTTCATTGTTTTATTGTATACCAAAGGGCATAGTCCTTTTAACCAGATATACTTCTCATGATGTAGTTAGTATGATGAGGCCATCCACCTCCCAATTAATCCATATTGAATTTGAATTTGTGTTCTTAGAAAGAGGAGATCTTAGTTTACCTGCATCCAGGGGGAGCTCATAATCTTGGTGTTCTCATTTAGTTTCTCCATCAAATTAAGAAAGTCCTGATCATAATAATCAAAACGATTCTGGAAAATAATGGAGCAGATCACATTGCAGGGAGCACAGCCCAGGATGAAGGTTGGATCACAGAGTGAGCCTGAAGAGTTGGAAGCAATTTTAAAATATTATTAAAATATAGAGGACCTATAATTGTTGTTAACAGATAACAAACAGTGCTTTATATAATTTGACTTCATCTTGTCTAAAAATTTCCGTATCAACCAAATGTAAAGCACACAGTATCAATAATCATTTTGACCTTTTAAACTGATTTGGTGTCTAGCCTCACTAGTTGAGTAGCACCTTTTACATCTATGATATTGACCTGTAAACTTTTACTTTCAACTGTTTGTTCCTTTTCAGACCTAAAAGTTCTTATATTCTGAGAAGATTTGATTCTGTCTGCAATAGCTGTAGAATGAGTAGTAGTAAGAAAGACACAGATAATGTTAGCAACCTGAAAATTCTGTATCAATAAAGAATACTTGAAAGAACTGTGTATGGACCCAAAGCAGGAGGACAAATGGCAGCATTGTAGATAACTTTTAGAATAATCAAATATGAACAGCACAGTGTTTTCAGATTATGTGAGGAGAATATATAATATCAAGAACTGTAAGCACCTTTGGATGTGTTGGAATAAATATATAAACTGAACTCTTTGTTTGAAATGCATATCCCATCTCAGGGAAAGAAGATGAGGAGAGTGAAGAATGAAGTTCTTTTTTCCTGTGTATTTTATAACACAAAGAATTATGAATGGGGAGATGACACAGGTTTTAAAATACTTTCTGCTCTTGCAGAGCACCCTAGAATAGCTCTCAACATGTAACTGCAGTTCACACCTGCCTTTCACATGACCTTTAAAACACGTTATGGCCTCTTCTGCCCTCTGTGTACGCCATGCATGCAATTGGTAATTATACATATGTACAGACACTCACACAAATATATAAAATTAAATATTGTTTTTAAACATTAACACAATAAGGTTTGCCCCTTAAGAGGTAAATATTCAACTGGAATATTGTTGTAAAAATAAAATAAAAGTGGGAATGGAAACCTGTGAATAAGAGTAGAGAAGGGATAATAAAGGCGAAGATGAGCGCCAGGTATGCTGACACACACCTTCAGTCCAAGCACTTGGGAGGCAAGGGCGGCAGATCCCTGGGCGACTGATGTCAGTCTAGTACACATAGTAAATTCTAGTTCAACTGGGTCCATAGGGAGACTCTGATTCAACAAAGAAAACAAAATAAAGAATGAAGAAAGTAGAGAACAGAAGATGGGGTCTGAATACAGTCCAAGCACATTCTTCTTTCATGAAGTACTTTCTAAACACTTTACTGTATCCACTGGATATGCAATAATAAAATTCCTTTTTTAAAAATTCTATATCCAAATAAAACTACTCATTTAGTAGAATTTCAAACAATATGGAGTTTGTAGAATTTGAAATATTGTATAGAGCATAATATAACCACAATATGGTGTAATAATCTATAAAATTGAGGTGTCATATTGGCATGCTTATGATTTTCACAGATAAAATAAATTATAAGCAATTTTCTACGTATCTGTCCTTTCCGTAGTGAACTATGATAAAATAATCAGCATTTTTTTATTCAAGAGGCTTCAAATTTTATATCTGTAGACCCAGAATGAGTATAGCTACTATAAAAATATTCTGAATAAGCAGTGAACAATTGAAAACAAATCGCTTCAGTTTGCCACTTTAATGCCAGGCATTTTAGATATTTTAAAAGCATAAGCTGGAAACAATGGTATTTCACAAATGTTAGAGAGAGGTCAGCTTTTTGGAATTTCTTTCTTCATATGCATGCCATTCACTGTCTTGTCTTTCACTTATTTAAAAAAGAAATTAAAAAGAATGTCATTTGGAATTCTAGCAGATAATCACATTCTTAGATGACAAGCACTCTGTAGGTGAGAAGTTATATCGAAATACAAGCCAATCATTTCCTAAGACAAAATTAACATACACAGAGGGAAAGGATGGGCAAAACTGAAGTCAGTGTCAGAAGATACTTAGAGAAAGATCATATTAATGGTTTATGGAATTACTGGAAGTTTAGTAAAACTGATCATTGCATTACTTTCCATCTGAGTGTTTTGCAGATTTATAGTGTCAGGTATGGTTACTTAAAACATATAAATCAAAACTGTATGGAATTCATGAGGTTTATGGAGATAAAATTGATTGATTAACGTTTTAGATACACTGCACCATTGATAGCTAGAACTGTAAGCATAAGTGTGCAATGACTTTGAATATGTCCTTGAATCTGGGAGGATCAGTGTCACTCAACAAATTCGAAACAAATATCATCTGGTTTGAGCTCTGGGAGTGTAGACGGGGTCATTGCCACCATGGGACACCAATTATTCTTTGGTGAAATGATCAGACCTAGGTAAATCTCATTCCTCAAAGGCAAATCCAGAGCCCATTGACTCATCAGAAAATCAACACGAATCCTACATTCCTGATACTGACTAATAAACTAGAGAAAAATGTTTCATTTCGATAGGATGAATAGATGTCATAAACACTTACATGCAACAGGATATACACATCAGGACTTAAACTATACCATACCATTAGTTTTTCTCAGTTCCTCCACAAGGCACTTGGCTTCCTCTTGAATGCGGTCCTCAATGCTCCTTTTCCCCATCCCCAAGTTCCTCAGGGTCATGAGTGAAAAGCGCCTTGTATCCTTCCATTTCTTTCCATTGCTAAAAGCGATCCCTAAACAAACAACAATAGAAACTAGAAGACATTTCCCAGAGGAAGAAGAGGAATCTGAAAAGCACAATTCTTACAGAGGGTAACTGTGACCAAGTCACGAGTCTGTTTTCTGCTTTCCATCATACTTACTGTGAACACTGTCAAACACACACACACACACACACACACACACACACACACAAACACACACACACACACACAGACAAGCACACTTACCAAGACCCTTATTAAGTCTGTCAGCTACTGGGAACATTCCTCTTCCAGCAAACTCTTCTGCATGGTCAACAAGAGCTTCTTTTATTGCCTCATAACCATGAAACACCACAGTGGGCTGCCTGCCCAAATACAAAGTGAACACAGGGCCATAGACTTTTGATAGCTGAAAATAGGAAAAAAATTATAACACTAAGAAAAAACATGACCATATTCTCCATAAAGTGAATCTCACTTAGACTGATATTATCTTGCTTTTCAATTTCTTGCTTATCAATGCTTTTAATCAGATATATCCAACATAAAATGTTTCTTGTTTATCCAATTGTTAATGATGATTGTCACTTATAGATGGACTTTTCAAAGTACTGGAAAAGAGCAAAATGTACTTACATTTATTAAGGATTTGCGGACATCCTTCACATCTATTTGGAAGAAATTGCCTATAATTGGGAGAGGCTTGGGACCAGGAGGGAGCTTGCCTCTCCTGGAGCTCTGTCTCCAGAAGGAGAGAAAAAGCAGGAAAGAGAGACAGAGCACCAGGACTATGACTAGGTCCATGGGAGCCTTCTCTCTCCAGATATGACTGTGATTGTGCAGTCCAAAGCTTTTTTAAATGTTATCTGCTGAATCAGCATGCATCTCTTTGAAGCTCCATTGGGTAATCAACTAGACACACTTTAATTTCTTTTCTAAATGGACATTGTCCTATTGATGATGATAAGAGTAAGATGTTTATACCATGTCCTTTCCTAGGTATATATTAGAGTTATCTACATAATTATACTTAGGATGAGCAAATATTGAAAATTAAATAAATAAACACTGATGGCTCCAATGCACAGATTTCTTTGAATTATTTAAGTACTGACAGTATTCATGACAATTCTCCATCTGAAATTTGAGACTAGGAACTTTTCGGACAGTTTGTATGTTCTATGAATTGTGCTTCTTTTAGAAACAGAGTCTCATACTACTGCTTAGACTAACCTTTAACTCACAATTCTGCTGATTTCACTGAGGAATAGATATACAGATCTGCATCACTATGCCCAGGATTAACTGTGTATTTAAAATGTTCTTTCAGTATTTTAAACACTTGGATATATTTAATCAATAATGAGAGCCTTCCAAGTTCCTTAATATACCTCTTGAACTACATGATTAATGATACAAACCTGATATAGTAATGCTTATACACTTTGAACTAGAAAACCTCACTTAAAGTCTTAGCTAAAGAAAAGTTAATCTGTTTCATGACTGTGTAACAAAGCTATTAAAACTGGGACCATTATTTCTTTTCTAAAGTTTAAAGAGCAAATAGGAGACCTATCAGAGTCACAGAACTCATAGATGAAGAACTTATATTTGATGACTTTCTCATGACCACAGATCTTCACTTGGCTTCACCACAGCTTCTTGACAGAAAGTTTTATGTTCTATCCTTTTTCCTTCAAACTTGAAACTAGCCATAACTGAGAGTAGAGACATGGTCACATAATTGTGTGGGAATAGAGAGGTATGTTCTATACTGAGAAAGTGGTAATTCCTACACTCCCTTAGTATATACAATTTTCTTGTTAGGACAGCACATATCATTGTAACTGTCATATTTATAGGGATTTGGTGAATTTTCATATCCCCGTCTCTTTTGATTCTCTCCTCTCTGTTTTCTAAAATAATTATTTCTGTTTAAGAGATGAGAGAGTATGCATTGGAGATTTATTACTCCACAAAAGACAAAGAGATAGAATGCAGGGTGCAGAACTAAGGCTTGAGCCCACATCAATTGCATTTTCTTCATTTCCCTCTATGAAGACTTTTAGTTCAGTTGTATGTGTCAGCATTTCCTGAGTGTGTAGTTCAATAACAGCCTTACACAATGACTTTCAAAACAAACATGAACTTAGTTAATGATTATTTGACTATTTTCATAACGAGAAGTTCAGAAAAGGTTGTATTTTTGTAGTCTCTGTGTTTTCATGTTTTATGCTGATTATTATCTGACATTATATAAGCAAATATTTTGCTTTTTTTTCAGTAAGTTTACTGAGGACTGTAATATTATACATTTTAGAGAAAGCCTAACAGAGTGGTGAGAAGTATTGGTATCTCAGAGATATTGCTTGGGATCCTCCTAACACGTCTGCTAAGTTCATCTCAATGGTGAAATTTAATTCTGAAGTTCCTGTATCAATTTTCTTATCCTGATGAATGATTTAGTGATGGCAATGAGGTACTGATGTCACTCACTTTTAATATATCTAGACGTCTCTGTAGGTCTCCTTACAGTCATGTTCCAGATGTGTGTGTATATGTATATATGTATATATATATGTTATATATGTATAACATTGGCTGTTCCAGTGCTGTGCACATATCTGTATTTTCAACAGTTCTATGTTCTTGATGTTTTATTCCCTCTGGTAATATGCAATAAGACACACATATTCTTCAGATTTTTTTTTACTTTTACTTCAAAGTCTACAACACAACATAGTATCACGGTAACTTCTACCAATATTTGGTTTATTTATTTGGTCTTTTAATTGTATCCATTTATTTTCAGACTGATATCTGCATCTTTGCCAGTAAGATGTGTTTCTTATAGGCTTTTAATTGCTATATATTATTTTTATTTCACTAATCAGCTACTCTGCTTCTTTTCTTTTTATTGACATAGTAACACTGGTTTACTACTGAGAAGCATTTGCCAATTTCTATAATGTTATGGGTTATGTTCTTGTTTTGTTTGTTGTTTCATTTATCTCCTGGTCAGAGTATATGTTTCCTGGTTATTGAATTGGACATACGCTTCTTTCCCGCGTTGTGCTCAGAATGTCCTTTCCATAGGATTTATTTTTGTGTTTGTTCTTTTCATTGATACTGTATCTTTTTTATTCATGAGGAAGTCCTCTAAGTTTCATCTACAGTCTGGCTCAGTGTATACCAATTTTTTTTTAGTTTGTTCTTGCTCTGAAATGCATTTACATCCTCATCTATCAGAGAGATGTTTTCATATAGAGTGTTTACTTGGCTGGAAGATGTTATTAAGGCTTGAAATTGGTTTTCCTGCTTTTCTGATGGATCATCTTTCTAAATGAGTTGGTGCTTTGTTCTCGCCACGTTTAACAATGATTTCATTTTTTGTGTTCTTGGCATTTGATGGTAATGTATCATGGAGATATTTTGGTCTGGTCATGTTAATGTGGGATTTAAAAAACCTTTCCTAAGGGTGCATGCATTTTTCCTCCTTGTTTTCTGGTATTTTCTGTTCTATTGAAGTTTGATAGAAATTCTTAGCTAAAGTTTTTTATTTCAGTTTATTCATGTATATTTGTGTGTCTGTGTGAGAGTGTGTGACCCTCAGTGATGTGCCTGTGACATCCAATGGGCATTGGTTGATCCACCTCATGTGTATCTCAAACTGAACTCATATACTATTCAGCCATCTCTCTGGCCCAGCCCCTTTGCTCAATTTCTATCTAAGTTCATTCTTATACCTCATGGATTCTTAGCTTTGGTCAACTGACAGTATGTACTGCTCTCGAAGTGTGGAATGGCTCATTTTATTTTAATTTGCCAGTGTCTGAATGTATATCTCCTTGGTCTTTCCTTCCATCCCCTGCATTTTCTCTGCTCTGTGAACTAGACAGTTTTGTTTGTGTTCTTATAGATGTCAGTTGACTCTCTGAATTTCTAATCCACGTTGTTGACCTCCACCCCAGATCTCAAAGAGATCTCTTTTCTTCATGTATCTCCTTCTTTGTTTGCTTTCTGCGGTGTTAGATAGCAGTTGAAAGGTGATTTTTAATTATCTGGCATTTCATTCCTTACAATACATTTAGAATCAGTAACTGACGACTTATGATCTTTTGAAAGTGCTTCCTTGCCTTACCTTTTCACGTTTCTTTTGTTCTATGCTCTAATTCGAGAATCTTTTTTCATGACCTCTCTTCCTGACTTTTTGCGATCATCTTAGTGAACATCCTACTCCTCCATATTTCATTATTGTTCAGATTTTTTATGCCAATTGGACACATATTCCATTGTTTGGACTGAGGGATATTAAGCAGTCCCAGCTACTTCTGCTGTGCTGGTGTTAATGATAGTTTCCATTATAATAACAATGAAAGAATCTAATCACTGTTTCATATCTGAGTTTTGAAGTGAAATCTCTGATTTGCTCAAACGCCTTTGATACAATCTCCATAGTAAATGGATTTTCTATTTGAACACCCTCTTAAAAGCTCTGCTTCACTCCTGCCCATCAATTGTAGCAGGAAAATAATTGCAGACCTAGAAGAAAAAAGCCAAGATTTTATTATATGAGTAATGAATATTTTCCAGGAGGAAATCCATTTATCCTACCTGGAAAACCTGCATTGAATTCATAATCTTTAAGTATGAAATCAATGTATTAACATAGAAGAGGAGATGTTTTCTTTCACATGTATAGTACATTTTTATGCTGCTGTAGGAACTAAGGGAGAATGTTTATGGAAAACCCAATGAGAAGTCAATTACAGGCTCAAACAAACCGGAATTCCCCTTCGTTTTATCTTCGTTGTTGTTTTTTCTATAAAGTTCACAACCTTCCTTCCAGATATTCTTTCCATGATGTACTCATTGTTGTTGTGCTCAACCACCTGCCAATTATTCCATATAAATTTGAGTTTCTGAGAAAGGCCATGTTTTTGATCTTAGGAAGAAGAGATCTGGGTTCACCTGCATCCAGTGGAAGCTCATAATCTTGGTGTTCTCATTTCATTCACTGTTAACATCAAGTTAGTAAAATTCTGATTATAATAATCAAACCTGTCTGGAAAATAATGGAGCAGAATGCTTTTCAGGGACCACTGTTTAGAGGAACTATGGAGATCAGGGTGAGCTGTACAAGTGGGAAGAGATTTTAAAATAGTATTAAAACAGAGAGGGAATTTCTGTGCTAACATATAACGAACAGTGCTTTAGGTAATTTATGTGCACCTTGTCAAAAAATTTCCTTATAGCCCAAAATTCGGCTTGATCACATCCAAGAATCAAATTGACCTTTTAAACTGAAATGGCCTCTGGCCTCAATAGTTGCTTAACTATTGACATATATCAATGAAATCATATATCATTGACATATATCATATGAAATCACACACCTTTATATTCAACTGTTTGAGCTTTCTAAAATCGAAAAGTTCCAATATTCCGGGAAGAAATGATGCTGTCTGCATTGCCTGTAGACTGCACGACACTGAGATGGAGAAGAGTAGAACCTGGAAATTCTACATTTACAGAGACTATTCCTGAATTCAGGATTGATCCAAAAAAGGGGAAACAAAATACACCACTGTAGGTGAGTTTAGTGTTAGAAGAAACCAATAGCAGAGTACCTCCAGATTACGAGACAGGAATAAGGAACGTCATGGACAGTATGTACCTGTGGATTTGTTTTCATACATAAATAAAATGAAAACGTTTTTATTTTAAATTTAAATCCCACCTGGGTGAGAGAACATGAGAAAAGTCTAAAATGAAGACTTCCCTTTACATATCTATTCTTGAAAGCAATGAATTTTGGGGTGGGGAGACGGCACAGCATTTAAATTCTTTGCTCTTGTAGAGGACCCAGGGATGGTTTTCAGCACCTAATGGCAGTGCACGCCTGCCTTTCACATCACTTAGAAAACATGTGGTGACCTCTTCTGGAGTCTGCAAATTCCATGCATGAAAGTGGAAAGTGCACAGGCAGGCAGACACTCACACATACGTATGGATTTGGATATCATCAAAACGTTGACTCAGTGCTGCCTTCTCTTTCTTGCATTAGGCCATGTGTAAAGGAATTTACTTGAAATCATCCATCAATTTTTTTTTCAGAGAAGTGCATCATCAATAACTAATATAAATAAAATTTATATCTAAAATACTATCTGAACTGAGGCCTGAATTCATGGAAAATGGCTATAATAATGATGGGAAGAAGCATACTCAACATTTTGCTGTTTTATTGTTTTATTATAACATAAGATGGTCTGAGAGTTCTTCCATCTAAAATACATTGTTTTTCACTGAATTTCAAAAACGTACAAACTGGAAAAAGCAGAAAATACATAAATCTTCACATAATTTTTGACTTTGTGGACATTTATTAAATTACTGTTTCAGGTACTATTTCTTCATTTAAACGAAGGATCTTCACTTCACTTTGTAAAGAATTTGGAGAGCGTAAAGCATACTTACATTTATTTAGGATTGGCAGATGTCCTTCACATCTACTTGGAGAAATTGCCAATAATTGGGGGCCGAGTGGGGCTAGTGGAAGCTTGCCTCTCCCAGACCTCTGTCTCTAGAGGGAAAAGAGAACCGGGGAGGAGATACAGAGTACCAGGATTGTGACTAGGTCCACTGGAGCCTTCTCTTTTAGCTGACATGTCTGTGAGTGTGCTGTCTAAAGCTTTTATTAATGCGAGTTGCTGAATCAGCATGTGCCTCTTTGAAGTAATCATTGGGTAATCAATTATTGACTCTCTAATCTCTCTTCTACATGGACTTTGTCCCATTTATAAAGACCACAATATGATGATCTTTACTTGTGGCCACTGCAGGGTATATATTAGAGTTTCTTAAATGTACTTACTGGTGACCAAATATGGTTAATTAAACAAATACACAGATGGATACAATGTGAAGGGAACTTTGGATTATTTAAGATAAGGACTGGATTCATAACAATTCTACAAAATGCTTCTTCTGAAAGTAGTGACCAGGCAATTTATGATTATTCTGTATGTTCTATTAATTGTTGTTCTTTTTGAAACAAAGTCTCACACTATTGCCATCTTTACAGGGATTTTATGAATTTTAAGAGAAATTTCATATCTACATGTCTTCTGATTCCCATTGCTCACTTTGTCTAAGAAAATTATTTTCATTCAAGCTATGAGAGGCATTGTTATAGAGGTTCATTACTTCATCAAGGCAAAGATACTGAAGGATATAGAACTAAGACTTGAGTCCACCTCAATTGCATTCTTCCCATCTCCTTCCATAAAGGCTTTATACTGTTATATCAGTCAGAATCGTCTGAGTATGTACTATAGTTTAATATCAGCTTTGGTCAGTAACATTCAAAACAAACATGAACCTAGATAATAACTATACCTCTATTTTCATAATAATGTCAGAAAAGATTGTTTTTATAATTTTTCAAATGTTCATGACCTTCAAGTCTTGAGATTCACATTATCTATAACAAAGTAACTTGTTACTTTCTGGGTGATTCATTGTTTCCAAATCTCTAAGGACTATGCCATTTTATTTTGAATAAAACACTCTCAGTATCTTTCTGTAAAGAATAATGTGCTTTCCCTTCCTAATTTCCATTTGTGATGTGCAAATTCTTTTTGTGGAACACGCCCAGCAGCTTCTAATGGGCTTTTTCATTGGTGAGATTTCTTGACTTATTCATTATTTATTTTTGTGTATGGATGTTATAACTGCACGTTTACAAATGCATCGGTGTTATGCTCTACTTGCAGAGGACAAAAGAGGGCTTTGGATCACCTGAAACTGGAGGTGTAGAAGGTTGTTAGCCACTTTGTGGGCACTGGGTTTTCAGTTAGTCAGTGCACTTCACAGCTGAATCATGTCTCCAGGCATGTGAGATTTTTAAAAACTGCTTTAATTCCATTTCTCTTTGTAGACCTATTTACACTGTACAAATTGCCTTGATTGAATTTTGATAGAACATATGTGCCTTATGTATGTATTTTCTAGATTTGTGTGTAGTTTCATGTGATTCCCCATGATCTCATTAATGTTATTGTTATCTGATGCAATGGCTCATTTTTCACCAGCACTGTTTTTGATTTTTGTCCTTTTAACTTTTTTTGGACATTTTTCAGTTTACTTTTAGCTTTAGTAGGACCATCTCCTTGTTTCCTTGATTCCTTGTATTGCTTTCTTAGTCTTCATTCCAGTAATTAGTTCTCTGACACATGTCACCTTCCCCATCTACTGTTAAAGGGTTTGTATTTTTTTGATTTTCTAATTCCTTGAAGTGCTCATTTAGTTATTTATTAAAGATCTTTGTGACTGTTACAATATCAGCCCTGTATTAATAAACCTTCCTCTTGGAAGTGTATTTACTTTTCCCTAAGAATTCTAAAAAAGTGGTGATTCTGTTACTAGCTGAATCAAGGAATTTTAATGTTTCCTTCTGGATTTCTTGTATAACATATTGCTCATACTGTTCAGACACTGTGTTTTTGTATAGTTTTGGGGCTTTACTAACATTCCCTTTTTTTTCTCAGTGTAAACTGACAGTATACAGAGAAATACTTTGCTTTCTTCTTGTAAAACTCACTGAGGATGTAGAATGTTATACGTTTTAGAGAAAGCTACACTGAGTGGCAAGAAGAATTTGTATCTCAGAGATTGTGCTTGGAATACTCTGTGTATTGCTGCTAAGTTCATTAGGTCAGTATTTAATTCTCAAGTCTTTTTACTGATTTCCCTATCTCAATGAAATGATCTTTTGACAGCATTGAGGTACTGAGGCCACATATTTTTATTATATCTAGACCCATCTGTATGTCTACAGTCAAGTTTCTTAAATGTAATGTGTTTGCAAATGTTGTGTACATAGGTGTATTTACCATTGTTCTATGTTCCTGATGCTTTGCCTCCTCTAGCAATGTATAGTAACACATATATCTTCTGCAGGGCTTCTGCTATATTGATTAGAAGATTTCAATACAATTAGAATTATAGAAATTTCTGTCATTTCTTTCGTTGATTTGTTTTATTGAATAGTATCTATTTAAGTTTTAGCCCATTTCTTGTATCTTTGCCAAGAAAATATGCTTCCATAGAGTATAAATAGGTATATCTTGTTTTGTGGTACAGTCAGTACTCTGCATCTTTTAACATGAGTGTTAGCAGAGTAAAATAGATTTACTTCTGAGAAGCATACGTTGATTTCTATAAAGTTGTGGGTTATTTTTTTATTTTGTTCATTGTTTCATTTTATCCCTTAGCCAATGTACATGTTTGCTGGTTTATGTAGTTGAACACAAAATTCTTTCCTGGTTCAGAACATTCTTTCATAGGATTCATTCTTGTGTCTGTTCTTTGATTGGCACTGTCTTTTTTTCTAATCATGAGCAAATTCCTCTAAGTTTCATCTGCATCTGGCTTAGTGTTGTAAAATGCATTTATGTCTTCATCTGTTATACAGATACCTTCAAAGAGAGCGTACTCTTGGCTGGAAGATATTTTACAGCTTGATATATGTTTCCAACTTTATTGATGAGTTACCTATTACATGAGTTGGTAGTTTTCTCTTACTGTTTTTATTATTGTTTCCTCCTTTTGTATTACTGAAATTTTGATGGAAATGTATCATGGAGAGGTTCATTGCTCTGATCACGTATGATTTGGGATAATAAACCCTCTTCTAATGGGGTATGGCTTTTTCCTTCCTGATTTGGGAAATTTTCTGTTTTAATGTCACTTGGTAGAATTTCTCAGATACAATTCCGTGATTATTTTTATTTATGTGTGTGTGTGTGTCTGTACTTGTGTATGTGCACATGAGTGGAGGTGCCACTGGAGTCCAGTGGGGTACTGGGTAATCTATCTGATGTTGATCCTCTAAGTGAACTCAGCTTCTCTGTAAGACCAGTAATCCTTCTAGACCATTGAGCCATCTCTCCAGCTCCTTTGCTAAATTTCTATCTAAGCTCATTCCTCAACCTTAACTTTGGTCAATTGACAATGTGCACTGTTCTTCTAAGTGATGTAATTGCTCCCTTGATTTTAACTTGTAGTTTTCTGAATGTAATATTTCATTAGTTTTTCCTTCTATTCTTTACATTGAGAGTCTGTGTTCAAGTCTATAGCCCATCTTTTTATTGGGATTTTAACTGTCTCTTTCTCTTTTTTTTTTTTTTTTTTTGGTATATTCTGGATATTAATCCTCCATTGTATGTGTTGCTGGTAAAGATTTTTTCCAAATCAGTGTGTTTATTCTTACTTTTTTTTTTTGCTGTTTCTAGTGCAATGTTGACCTTAAATCCTGAGCAGCTAATGTTCAATTCATAAAGTCCTTTCCTATGCTTATATTTTTGAGGATACTGCCTAGGATTTTTTACCTATAATTTACAGATCATGTTTTTGTTAAAGTCTTTGATCCATTTTGAGTTGACTTTTGTGCAGGGTGAAAGATAAGGGTCCAATTCATTTCTTATGTAGGTATAGATGCAGTTTTCCAGCAGCATTTGCTGATGATTCTGTCCTTCCTTCATTGTATGTTCTTGACACTTTTGTGAGAAATCAGCTTTCTGGAATAGCATAGACTCATGTTTGCATTTTCTATTGTGGTCCATTCATCAACATGTCCATTTTTGTGCCAGAATCATGCTGTTTCTATTACTCTAACTCTGTGATATAACCTGAGTTCTGACATGCGGAATTCCCCAACATTATTCTTTTTGCCCCAGGTTTCTTTGGTATCTGCGGTCTTTTATGATTCCATGTGAATTTTTGTATGATTTTTTTAGTTCTTCGAAGAATGTCATGGGTATTTTGATTGGTATTGCATTCAATTTGTAGTTTGCTGTTGATAAGATGGTTACTTTCACAACATTGATTCTAACAACTCATGAGCATGTTACTCTTTCCATCTCCTAGAGTCTTCCTCTATCTCTTTCCTTAAAGATTTGAAATTTTCCTTACAGAGTTCTTTAATATCTGGTTCAGCTTTATTTCTAAATAGTGTACTAATAGGAAAAGAAGAGTTCAAATTATCTGTATAAAAACGATATGTTCTAAACAAGAGTTCTCCAAAATTCCACCAGAAAACTACTAGAAATGATTAATACTTTCAGTATAGTATCAGGTTAGCAAATCTTACAAAAACCATTAGCCTTTCTTTAAATTAAGAAGCACAGTGCTTTTCTCTCTTCATTTTATAAACAAGACATAATTATCTTATTTGAATTTTTTTCAAGAAAGTAGATTTACACAGAAGAGGACCTGGAGATTTTCTGGTTTTGACCACCATTTTACAGAGTTTTAAACTGAAATCTCTCATTCACCCAAGGGACTTTGCTGCAACTGCAATGTGTTAAATGGTTTGGCTACTTTACCACCAACTTACTATCTCTGCTTCACTCCTGTCTAAAAATGATCATATAGCCTGCCTCCTGCAGTGTAGTGCTCTGCAATACCCTCTAGGTCATCATCTACCGTCCCAGTGCCAATATGTACACAAACATGAATCATTAATCTCATTTACTTGTAACATGTTAAATTATGATCCCAAAATAATTCACAGACTTATCTCTCTCTGTGTTCTCAGGGATAAGTGTATGTGCTAGGTGTGCCTTTTTCCTGAGTTTCCTTATAATTCTTGTACAAAATGAAGGAAAATAGAATCCCAAAAAGACAAGCCTTTGTACACAATGGCAATACAGGAAATGCAAAGGGAAGAGGCAGAAGAACTCTTGGTTTGAGCATCACATTGACAGCATGAAGTATTTGTATTAGAAACATAATGTCCACAATCAGGTCCATCCTGAGGAGAATCCCTATTTGAACAATTGATTGGGAACTGTAAACATTCAGGATAGATTCCAGGCGGAGCTTTGATGTTATTGTCAAAAAAAGATATAAAAGTAGGGTATGCTTTAGATTTGATATTTCCCACTTAGAATTGAGGATTAATTTATTCTTTCATATTATTAATTTAGACCCAAATCATCATCCTCATTTTCTCACTGAATTTTTTAAAAATTGGCATTTTGTACCTAACATGCTCTTTTTTCCCTTTTCCTATTCTCTGTCTGGGAATGTATTAAATGAAAAGTGACATCACAATTAGCCTTCCTGCTCTCTCCCTGCCTGCTCCAGCCTAGGTTACTTTTCCAGGCAATTCCAATATACTATTTTGGGATACAAATGCAGACACGCAGACATGTTTATAAATGCATCTGAGGAAATTTATAAAGTCACACATATGATGAACGCAATCATTGGAAAATAAGTTCTTTATACAACTGTCACCAAAATATTGTGTTTGCAGTTCTTGCTATTTTCTACTTAAAATATACCAGGGAACTCTGAAGATAGTTGGTATATAATTGTCTGATGTTTAAATTAAAGGTGAACTGATAGATAAAAATTTAAATCAGATTAAAAATATCCATTTTTTTCATACATTTAAGATTTCTCAATAGTTAAAACACCACAAACATTTTCTCCTAATTTGAGTAACTATGAAGTATGTTATCATCAGTATTCACTCAACACAATAACACACCAAAATTTCTTATTCTCCTCACACCATACCTGAGTATCCATGGACCAAACTTTCCCATGTTTTTCATATCTCCATTCTCCCCACATCTAATAAATCTCCATTTTCTCTCAATTTGGATGACATCGACTTTTAAATTTTATTCTCCACATGTATGAAAAGAAGTGTTTTTTGTGTTTCTAGATTAATTCATTTAATTTAATGGATATCATTTGTACCCATGTCTCTCGTGAGATTACATTCTGAAATCTTATAGCATTCTGTCATATATGAGGACCATATTTTCTCTATTTATTCCTTCATTGATGGACATATTTGTTTTACAGTTGTGAAAATTATTTGATTTAAGTGGAAACACGGATGTCCTTTCAATATTCTGATTTGATTTCATTTAGATGCATCCCAGCACCAAGACTCCTGTGTCATACTTCTAGACTTAATTTTAAGAAAGTTATTTTTCATATGAGCTGTATTAATTTTATTTCCCCAAACTGTATCTAATGTTTCTTATTCTTCACATGCTCATGACCTCATTTAGTTATTGTAATTTTATAATAGATCTGTAGAGTAGATATATATTTCTCTCTGAATATTTACTATTGGTTCATTCAGCAGCAAGTCCTGCGCTCTGTCCAATAATGGGGGAGGAAAGTGGGAAGACAGGTGGGGAAACATGGAGGCCAGCAGCGGTGAGAGGCACTGAGCAGCCAGTCAGAAAAGCCAGGGAGAAGGAAAGTCCAGGGCGTCAGGTGCGTCGAGTGCCAGCTACTCCCATGACAGCATTCCAGGTCCCCAGGGCCCCAGAATACCTTGAGTGTAAATGCAACTGTGGTGGGGAATGTGATGGGAGTGCTGGTACTCTGCAGACGTTATGGTGGGAAGGTGATTGTAGTAGTAAATGTTTGAACAATAACTTTGCGAGTCACCTTAAATAAATTAATCCCTCTAAGTGGAAGACTAGTCTCAATTTTTCTCTGCAGTATTGACCAAATCTCTCCCACTACTGCTGGGAAAATAAATTTTGTATGAAAAATAGCATAGTCGGCAGGATCCAGCTGAAAATAGCTCAGAAGTTAAGAGCACTAGCTGCTCTTGCAGCAGACCCACACAAGGAATGCAGACAAATGAAGTTCTGGCATGGATGAGCCAGTGGATCCTCAATGGCTAATTAAGATAACATCACCAAAGCCAGCAATGCCTAGGGAAGAAATCCCACAATGGGAGCCCACTTGTGGCTGGCATGGGGTACCCATTTAGTGAATCACTGGGACATTATGCCAATATTCTAAACAGCAGAGGATCTGAGGCGGACTTTACAACTCTGCTGGACAGGAATAAGCCAATACTCTAACTGATGATGGCTGAGGCAGCATGGTCTCTGCTATTTGTGAGAAAAACTTATCCCAACAAGACAGTATAGCCCAGAGAGATAATTAGGAGTTAAGAGAGAGATTAAAATGAGAGAGGGAAATAAGACTGGCTTCTACTGCATTAGCCACTGACTACACTGTTGAATTAAATAAAAAGGAAATTTTAACCTGCTTTCTTTCCCAACTAAGAGAATAAAAGGAAAAAAGCCCAGAGCATTTCATCTGGGAACCCACAAGAGAAAGCAGACAGTGAACAGGAAGGAAGCAAACCAGAAGAAATGAAAAATGCCCCTTGGGTTCAACTTGTAATACAAAAAAGAGGAAAAATCCAGATGCCAGCATGCTGATAGAGGCCTTAAGAAGCATGAGAATTTAGTGAATGATAGACTCTTGGCACTAGAGCTGCTGGAAATAGGGAGGACATTCAAAGAAGTTCCAAAAGAGCCTGTCATCTCTTGCCTCCTGAGAATATGACAGAGTAGATGATATTAACTTAAATGCTGCAGAGGCAGGATAACTGAGCAAAATAAGTGCCCATCCCTCCGTGAGATTTAGGCTGCAAAACCTGAGGTAGTACAAGAGAAAGCAGTCTCTGATGAACTGGCTTTTGCAAGCCACTGGAGACACTTGGTTATTACCAGTGGAGATTGCCATGGATGTCAGGAGCTGGAGCAAGACATGAGAAGGCCTGGCACTGTTAAGAGAACTGTGTATGAGAAAAGCAAAATACAGCACCCCATTACAGGATCAAGAGCAATGAACTCATTTCTGGAAAGTACTTCTGATATCTGGATGAAGTTAATGGGAATATGATAGGAGGCTAGAACAGATATCTGAGATGGGGCAGGAGGAGGGCATCTGGGCCTAGGCTGCAAGGAGGACAGCTTTTGGAGAGAGGATGGAGCGTTACAGGGTGCACGTGAATCAAGCTGCAGTAACCATGGTCTGGGTTAGTTGGCTATTCCAGAGATTTAAGGCAAAGAGTATGGTATGAGCAGACCTGCCCACTGCAGTTTGACTCCCCTGAAACCTGACCAGCCCCAGTCTCTCTCTGCATGCTGCCCCTTTGTAGCTTTGGGCCTAGCCTGCTCCTAATATTCCTACCTCAGATCTCTAGACTAGCCCCATAACCTAGACCCTGAACATTGAGTCATAATCCATTGCACCCATACTAGTTGCATTCTCCAGCTTAGGGCACACATCTGCTATTCATAGCTTGTTAGATAGACACTCCCTAGACCATCCCATAGGTCCCCCTCCTGATCTGTCTGCCAGAGACCTGTATATTACTAAGTCAGACTGAACCCTCTAGAACTTGATTCCCTCAAACTCTGACCAGCTCCATTCTCTCTCCCCATGTTGTTCCCTTTACAGCTTTGGGTCTAGGTAGTATTCACAAGTCTGGCAGGTGGAGAGAGAGAGATTAGAGACGGGCCCTAAACCGAGAGGAAAAGTTGTGTGATTTTAGCTACTCATCCCTGGAGGTCAAGTTGGGTACTCTCAGGCCATCTTAGAATCTTAAGTCCAAAGCCTCAGGAGAAGGGATGAATAATAATGTGTAGGGCCCCTACTACAGGGAAGCCTGAGCCCTGGAGCAGTGGGAGGTTTTAAAATGGTCCCAAAGCAGGGGGATGGTCTTGGAGTGATTTGGGTTACACAGCCCCAGAGTCCACAAGACAAGCACTTTCCTTATTAGCTGACTTTAAGGAATATTATTTCTACTTAACCCGTTACACCACCCAACTCTTAGGCATTGGGTAGTTTTCTTATTCAGTTATTCTTCCTTTTTTAGCACGAGTAATAGATTTAAGTGTGCATCAACTTTGCTTATGCAATATTACAAATTTTACCTCTTTGATAACTACAGAAAGTGCAATTATATTCTTGCTTTCATTTCAGATTATTTATTGGTGAGTGGGGACATAACTCATTCTCAGATGTTAAGTTGAAAACATATAGTCAAAAGTATACTTTCATTTTTTACCTTTCATTCACAGTAAGAAAAGCAGGGCATAGACTCTGCCCTGAATGTTTACTCTTCCCTATGCTTGTCCTCACAGTGTTTCTCCGTAGGATGGAGTTACTCCTGGACATTGCCTATTTTTTCACTTACAAGTTCTTCATGTGACTCCAGGTGATTTTCAAAGCCTTTTTGGCATCTCCAGTTTACATGCTATTTTATGTATGGTGGTGGTGGCTGTGGTGTGTGAGATCAGGTGCACATGTGTATGCATAAGTAAGGTTCATGTGCATGTTGAGGCCAGAGATGAATTTTAGGCATTGTTCCTTGGGAGATTTTTGAGATAGGGTGACTCACTGGGGCCTCGGGCTTGTCAGTCGGGCTATGCTCAATGACCTCTCAGGCCCATGGTTCCTCCTGCCTCTGATTCCCCAGGGAGGATTTAACAAACTAGTACAACCACACCTAGCTTTTACATGTTTTGGAGATTCAACTTTTGTCTTGATGCTTGTGTCCAAGCACATTACTGTCTGACCTGTCTCTCCACCTTCTCTGTGCTTCCCTTCATGGTGTGTAGATTCTGTTCTCTGTCATTTAAGGGAGTCTGAAACAGGCACAGCAATAAAAAAATGTTTATTATCAAGAACATGCAGATGAGAAATGACTAAATGTTCATATGATAACAATTTCTAAGGTAAAGCCATATTAGTAAATCTAGCTCAGATACATATTAGTACAGGAGATAGTGCAAGGGCTGCACCGACTGGGAGTGGTGGAGATATATGTGTCGTGACTCCAGAAACTGCAAATGAAAAATGAGTGTTGTCTGGACCTTGAGAAAATGGGGAGATGTGACAGAAAAAGACAGATACAGCATCTGCAATGGGGAAGGATGTACATGATGGCCTAGAGGAGATTCAGAAAACAGCACAGCAGGAATCAGACATGAATGAAACAGGGTGAGAGGGTGGCACAGAAGCCAATCCACTTAGCACTGGGGCTGTGTTGATGTCTTCTGGGTGAACCAGAGATTTTAGCTTAAAGTTGTGTAGAATGGTCATCAGGAATAAAAAGAGCTGCATGTGGGCCAGGCCCACTCCTGCGCAATCCTTTTTCCTAGAAAAACAAATAGAATTTTGCCTTTTTTATCAGCACAACTGTGAAAATCACCATGTTTGTAACTGGTGGAAAGGAATAGGAGTGACTATTGAATTATTGAATGAATTGTGAGCCGGGTGCGTAAGCGGGAAACTAGTTAAGAAATAGATGTAGCACAAATTTGATTCACACCTACAAAAGGAAATACATTTAGTATATACATAAGGCACACACCCTTATCCCCAGCAATCAGGTGGAAGAAATAGGCAGATCTCTGTGAGTTCAAGGCCATCGTGATCTGCATAGCGAATTTCAGGCCAGCTGGCACCACAGGGAGACCCAGTCCCAAAAACACCAAAAATAAAAATTAAAATAGAAATATATCATTTAAAAAATTAATTCTTAGCTGGATGTGGCTACACACAAAGTAGAACACCTCAGAGTGTAAAGAAGAGGATCATGTGTCCATTATCCTGTGGCAGATGATGGATGGATACAGGGATGAAGAGTCCATTTACTTCAAGAATGTGAAAACTAATACTTGTCCAGAAGGTGGCCCTATATCCAAGTTCATACTTTCAGGACTTAGTAAACTCAGTGAATTATAAAACAAGTCCCTGAATTTGGGAGAGTAACTTTTGTGGAAGTATAGGAGGAACTGGAGGTGTGGAATGAGAGTGTGTTTTATCAAGTTGCATTACATGCCTGTAAGAATCTTTCAAACAGTGAATAAAAGGAATCCATAATGCCTGCATGCTCATCCTCAGGAACTCTATACTCATATCCTTTAGGCAACTAGAGAGCTATTAATTAGAATGTGGATCCATTTTATGTTTATTGTGTCAAGTATGACAGAGAAAAGTGTTGATTTCTCTGCTACAACACTCTTGCCTAATGATGTGTAATTCCTTCTCACCACACTAATCCAACTACATTACATGAAATGTTCCATCCTCTATTTCCCGGAATGAACTTCAAGCCCTTTGGGGAATTTTTTTTTCCTTTGGAAACATGTTAATGCCCAGTTGAACCTGGAAATATGTAACATAGCAACAATACATGAAATAAAATGATGGTGAAGCCTTCGTTTTCACAGTGAGCTAGCAGAGGCTAACATAAGTTCACTATTTAGGAAGATTTCATTGGTCTCTCTGATGTATCTAAAGGAAGACGTTTAATTGCATTTATTATGACTTTCTCGGCTGGAAAAAAAATGAGTGAATTCTCTAAAGCCTTTTTATTCTAGTCTAACAAGGAAGATTTCTCATTAACAAGGAATGGTTACAGGCACTGGGTGTGGAGCTCATGATCATGTGCAAAGAGCCAATTTCCCTGTACCATGTGAGTAATTATGAGGTGTAACTGATCCCTGATGTCACTTTAAGTCATAGAAATGAGTGTTTATTACCTGCTGAGAAAGTCATGAAATAGTCACTTTTCTTAAAATTTCCATTCATATCCAAAGTGTTTCGGGTCAAACTTCTCTAGGTTGGGGAACTCCTTGTTGTCATGCAGCACAGAGGACAGTGATGTTATTATGTTTGTGCCCTAGGAACATCACACACACACACACACAGTACAATAAGTTATAAAGGAATCATGGAGCTAAAAAGTATAAGGGAAATCACTAAGTTCAATCTTCTGTTCCATAGAAGGGAAAATAAAACCAACGAAGAGCAGTGATATTTCCAAAAGACAACCCTGTGACGAAAAGGTAGGAGTTTGAGAGCAGTGGCAGTGATACTTCTAAAATGCTTTTCAATGACATTTGTGATCAGGACTTGTGTATTGGTGCTAAAGTTTCTCAGTCATTTTTCCTTTACATCAAAATTAAACAATTTGTGTTTTATTATTTCTTGTATTAATTCATCTATTTATAAGACATATGGATTATAATTCCAGTGGAACACTCTAATGACCAAAATAAAAGATTTGCAAAGACAAGTGTCACTTTTTTCTCTCATAAGTGAAGTCCAGATTGAAGTGTGTATGCATATTTATACAACATCCACACATTAATATAGATGATGAAATATATGAAGGTCTATCTGTAGGGAATGGTCTGGTCTAGTCTCCAATTTGTAATCTATGTATCTGTGTAAACACATGCAGCGTATAGACACACCCAGACACAGAGAAACTCACACTCCATACAAAATCAGGAGAGAACCACTTAGAAGAAGGAGAGATCACTGGAAAGGGGAAGAAAAGAAGAGGATAAAAACTAAACTAAAATAAAATAAAAAGTTTAGTGCGTGATGGTCATAATCTAAATTTACAAATCTTCTACTGATATATAGAAACCGTAGGGCAGGTGATACTGGCAAACTCTCTTCAATGAGTATACAAACTGATCGCATCTCATTCCAAATTTTCTAGCAGACAGGAATGTGTTCTACAAAGCCTTGAAAAGCTTTTTACTTGTTTAAAAATGGCAAATCAATCTAATGCATGTAAAATTTAAAAACAAAAAGAAGCATAACGTGGGAATTATATGATAATTAAACTTCCAATTCAATAAACATGGAACATAGCCATTCTTACTTGTATACACATTGCTGGTGACTATTTCTCTGCTACAATGTCAGAACTTAGATGTGGCAGCATAATACTCATGGACTAGACATTCTGAAATATTATACACAGAGCAAATTATATATTGAATTTATTGTTTCTTGTCTTGCCTGCTGTCTCTGCTGAGATCAGTGGCTCAAGTCTGCTAAACAAGTCTCATATTTTATTTGTAAGAGGACAGAATCGGTCATTTAGTGGTTGTGATTTTTATACTAGACAGTTCCATGAAGAGAAAGAATGGACTACTGAGCTTCACTAGAACCAAAAACCTATCATTCACATGGAAGGGCATGATAGCTTATGAGCTCAGTAAGTGTATTACTCCTTCAAGCAGGCCTCCAAACCTGCTATTGTGGATCTGGGATGTAGGTGACTTCTGTTTCAATTTTCAGTCTATTTATTATTTCATTAGGTACAAAGACAAAGAAAAGTTTCATTATATTCACCATACACACCAATACTAAGGAAAGAAACATTTTATTTCAGATGGTTTTTTTTTACTAAAACAGAGTACACTGACATCCTAACACTTAAAACAAGCCTGTTATCCCAGAACAAGACCTATTTCTTTTTGTTGAATTCAGTTTCATCATCTATATATGATGACATTATGAATTTCAACCTTACCAATGTCTTACTTTTACTCCTTAAAAATGAACTTTTATTTCATTTTAATATGATAACATATATTGACCACAATAATAGAACACCTTTTAGAATAGTCACCAAACCATCTGGATGCAGAAAAAAATGAATTTCAAAGCACAAAATGATGCTAATCAAATTGTTATCAATATTTTAAAACTGGAAATTTTTTAGAGAATTAATTTACTATGTACAATAAAGTTTTACTCTGTCATGTCGAATCTTGTATCAGAAGAAATTATGTCTCTTAATTCCCAGGGAATATGGATTAATTCTTTTTGAATTAAATTTCATCACCATATGAAATTCTGCACTTTTCATGTGAACTGATACTTTACCAAAAATTAATCTACATCTCAGAGATACAATAAAATGGCCACAAATGAAGGACTTAAAAACAGAGTCCTAACAGGGACAAATTTTAAATCAGTTTGGGGCTAGAGAGTTGGCTTAGTGTTTAAGAGCATTGGCTGCTCTTGCAGAATATCTGGGTTTGAATCCTAGCACTCACATGGCATCTACCAACTGTCTTGGTATTTGCTGCCCACTTCTGTCTAACACAGGTAGTGTATGGCACAGGTGCACTTACATGCAGGCATAACACTTATCACATAAAATAAAAATAAATACATATTTTAAAAAATAAATTTGTTTTACCCTCTCAGCTTTGTTTCAAGATCAATATTTTAAGAAGATAGTTTTGAGGAAGAATATCTACAGAGACAAAATGTGATTGCGCAAGCTATAAAAACTGATTATCAAAATTGTTCTAATTATTCCAGAAGTGGCAGCATATCAGAGAATTAATGTACAATACAATTAACTGTGTTCAAATCATGTCCATTTTTTAATGAGAGCCAGAGTTAAATTTCTATTGCCTAAATTCTTGAAATGCAAGCAGGGGCCATGAATAATGTCTAATAGTGCACATCCAAATTTGTGCATGCACTTATCATATGTACACTCAGTGATAAAAGGTAGTCAATACTCATAACCAGAACAATGGCTGCAGCAAAAATATTTGAAAAGAATGTATACACATGTGAACAAAATTCATATCAAATAAGAATATCAGAGTAAAAGTTCTTACCCTGATCAACAATACAACATCTTTTAAGATATCAAATCATTTGGGGAGGTATTACACTGAAACTGCTTCATGCTGGTCAGTAAAGAAATAATTATGCCCATTATAATGAGTAATATTCAATGCTGTCTTTGAATAGATCATTTCATACTGAAGATCTCAATCAATCTTAATCACCTTTATATCCCCTTCCTCACTGGAACCCCTATATCCCCAAACTGCAATGTATACATTCTTTCCTCTGTGCTAAACTCTAATGTGTCCTGTTAGTGTCCCCAAATATTCCTTGGTACAGGTTTATCCACTGAGGTCTACTCCAGCTCTCCAGAGTCCCTCACTTTAGGAAAGTGAACTCACCATCAACCAACACTAAGCAGTTGTCAATATTTCCTCAGGAAAGGTTGGGGTCGCTGCCTATTTCTCCATTTCCATGCTGCATTTTTCTCTTGTTGAGACTGCATAGGTCTTGAGTATGCTGGAATCATTGCAGCAGGTTCATGTGAGCAGGGGCCCAGGAGCTTGTAGGATTCAGTTTTCATATGGTCACGCACACCCTCACTGGTTCTTATAATAATTGCACCCCCTTTTCTGCAAAGGCCCCTGAGTCTTGCGTGAGTGAAACTTATTATTTAAGTGTCCAGGTCCTGTCCAGGGGCCCACATTGTGCAGATTCATAATCTCCATTCTTTGGCCATTTGTGACATTTTCTGTTACTGGCCTTCTGTTGCATGAAAGAGATTTGTACATGAAAGTTGAAAGATTAAATAGTGTCCTGTTCACCCCCTGCTCCGTGCTGTGTGAGTCATGGGTGTAGAGGTTGCACTGTAGATGGTGCTTAGACATGGGCAACTCATGGAAATTGTCTGTTTGTGACCAGTTGTGGTACTCTGTATTAGTCTCTGTCTGGTGCAACAGAAGCTTTTTTGATCAGTGGCTACTGGGATACATGATACATGTATCTAAAGATACATATTTTGCACTTACTAAGAGTATGCATTTTTCTAGGGATGTGATAGTCTTGGGGATTTTTCTAAGAACTATGACCTTTTCAGCCATATGTATTGGCTTTCACTATAGTACCATACATTAGATTCCTCCCATTCAGTGGGCTCTAAGAATATATAGGTAGCTATTGATTGGCGCCAACATAAAAGGAGCACAATTGCACCATTATCGAATACCATGCCAGGCATTGAAGTGGTTATTTGGTCATGAAGCTGGTTTTGCATCATTGATTGACTGTTTTCATAGGGCTCTCCAAAGCTATGAAAGGTAGACTTCAGGGGAAGTGGCTTCGAGGTTAGGTCCAGCTCTATTGCTCCAAATCTGGTCTCTGAAGAATGTCCTGTTTTCAGCAATATGGTCTTACCGTCAAATTCCTGGAGGCAATCAAGGCCCTTGGCAATAGGTTGTGTAATTTGGGGAGTCTCTTGTGCAACTCTGTTCAACAACTCATTGGAAGGTTTCTTCTACCTGGATCTGTTTAGCTTTGCACATGGATTCATGTAGAGATATTGTATGGGAAATTTTTCATTAGGTTTTAGACTAATATAATACCCTCTGGTATTTTACATTAGCTAGGCATATTTATTTCCACTCTGTCTCTGTCTCTGTCGTGTGAATTTACATAAACTTTTTCTCTGTCAGAATGGAAAAACACATGGCATGGTGTGATCGATCTAAAAATGGTGTGAGCAATCAAGACACACCTCAAGGAGCTTGATTGATGGAAAAAGAAGCTAATAGAATCAGCTACCTTCCACCTAACCAGTGACTTGAGGAGGAGGCCTTAATAGGGCAGCAGGGAATTCTTGTGGTGACTAACTAAGGTGACATCACTAAGGCAGACAATGTCTGTGGGAGAAATCCCAGGGTGGAAATCCACTTGTAGCTGGCATGGAGGGGCATTCTTGCTGGACTTCTGGGTGCCACTACATGATTATCCTGATGCTCTGAGGACAGCAAAGGGTCCGCTGCAGACTCTATGACTCTATGACCAAATTTCCAGCAGGACACTTCTGAAGCTCCTTGGCCACTGATATGGGTGATAAGGAATTTACCTCAAATAGAGACTGTAGCCTGGAGAGAGACTGAAAGAATTAAGGGAGAAAATAGAGTGGGAAAGGAAGATGAGGCTGTCCTCTGCAGTATTAATCTCTGAACTTGCTGATACATTAAATAAAGAGGAAAAAGAAATAAAAGGTTTAATCTGCTGTTTTTTTTTCCAAGTAAATGGCAATAAGGAAATAAAGCCCAGAGTAGATATATAATACAAGGTCTGAACTGGGAATCCTCAATCAGGAACCCACAAGAGAATGCAGATAGTGATGGGGAAGGGAGCGACCCAGAAAAAGCTGAGTGCCCTTCAGTTTCAACCTGTAACACAAAGAAAGGAGAAATCCAGGTGTCAGAATGCATACAGAGGCCTTAATGAGCATGAGAATTTATCAGTTACAGTGTACTCAGCACTGGAGCTGCTGGAACTAGGGAAGACATTCAAACAAGCAACAAGAGTGGCTGTCATCACCTTGCTCCTGAGAATATGGGGCACAGGAGGAAATGACATTCGTTTAAGTGCTGTAGAAGAAGGAAAGCTGAAAAACATAACCACCCATTCCTCCTTGAGATATAGGCTGCATATCCTGAGGTAGTACAAATGTATTCAGTCTCTGATGGACTGGCTTATACAAGCCATTAGAATACTTGGTTATCATCACTGGAGGTCCCCAGGAAGTTAGGGGTTGGAGGACAGTAAAAGAGGGTCAGGCACTACTGAGAGAACTAGGGATGAGGAAAACAATGTATGGTGTCCCATTCACAGGAGCAGATAGGACTCTGTTCAGCTGAGATTTAATGAAGGACTTGATTGAATAAGGACCTCAAAATTGATATGCAGATTTAGTGTCTGTATAAGTCCCCTAGTGGGACAAGATCTTTAAAAGGCAGGAGAGTCTTTGACAGATTTAAGTGACCTAGACCAGCATGTAAAGTATGTCTATAGAAGAAAAGAACAGCCTAAAAATGTATAAAGGAGACAAAATAGAGAAAGAGGTCGGCTTAGATTACTCAAAGACAAATATGGCAAGACTTATGTCTAGCCCAAGTTCCTAAAGAGAACATGACAAAAAGCCAAATTCTGTGTTAAAGCATTTCTAGAAGGCTTTAAAACCTGAGGAACTGTTCATAAAATGTATACAAAGGATAAAAACTATCCAGGCGTGGATAATAACCCTCCCATGGTAATCAGGGTACACTTTTCCCCCTTAAATGGTTATTCGAGGGATGGGGACAGCTTACCTGACCAGGGTCTCTCCCAGCAGCCAGGTGTGGTCAACGGAGAGACAACATGTGCATACAAATATCTCTGAGTTCTTTGGATAATATGAAGAGTGGTATAATTGGGTCAATTAGTGGATTCATTTTTAGTACCTTAAGAGTTCTCAGTAGTGCTTTTATAGGGGTTGCATGAATTTACAATCTAACCATCAATGAATGTACATTCCTCTTTTACCACATCCTTCCCATAATTGATATCATTTGTTCTCTTGATGATAGCCAGTCTGACTGGGGTAAGATGAAATCTTAAAATGACTTAAATTTGCATTTCCCTGATTTTTAACGATTTTAAACACTTTTAAAGATGTTTCTTAACTATCTTTATTTCTTCTTTTGTGATTCATCTTCTCAGATCCTTAGCTCATATTTTAATTGGGTAACTCATTTTCTTGTTTCTTTGTTTTCTGAGTTCTTTATATATTATGAATATTAAACATCTGTCAGATACCCCTTGGAGAAGATATTCTTCCACCCTGGGTTTTCTATTCATGCTTTTGGTTGTTTCTCATGGTGTACAAAAGCTTTTTAGTTTAATAAGATCCCACTTGTTGATTATTGACCTTAATTCCTGAGCAACTGATATCTGATTAAAAAATTCCATTTCTACACCTATGTCTCGTAGATAACTGTCAATGTTTTCTTAAAACAGGTTCAGTGATTTCAGCAACTTACAGTTTGGGAGACCAGTTTATTTGGGCTTATTTGCAGAACAATTAGGAAGGAAGGGCACAGGATTCCTCTACTGAGGCCATGTAGTGAATTCTACATTTCTGTGGGTACCACTGTCAACCTCCCAAGATGGCGAATGGGGCCTGTTCTCTTCCCAGATTCCTCCACTCATACCTTATTCCCTTCACCCATGTACAAATAAGGTCCCTGATTGGTGGGGAGGGGTAGTTGACTCTGTTGGCTTCTTTTTTGTCAGTCAAGTTTTTTGTGGTGTGGTCGAGTGTGTGTGTGGTTCATTATGGAAGTCGAAGGAACAAATTCATACACTCTGCAAAGGGTCTCATTTCATTCTTCTAGTGGTGAAGAAACAGTTTTGCCAACACCATTTGCTGAAGATACTATGGTTCCTGCAGTGAGTCTTCTTGGCCCCTTTGTCATATATCAGTCGGCTGAAGTTGCATGTATTGATGTTGGAGTATATAATAATATTCCATTGGTTTATGGGTGTATGCCAGCACCATGCTATTGGTTATCACTTGTAGATATGCAAAATAGTTTGAAATATGCTACAGTAATGCCCCCTGAATTGTGGCTCTTTGTGCTCAGGGCTGCTTTGGCTATAAAGGATCACTTTGCTTTATATGAATTTTAGGTTTGTTTTTCCTAACTCTATGAAGAATATCCTATGGGGTTTTTTTTATTAGGATTTCATTGAACTTTTATATTGCTTTTAATAGGATGATCATTTTCACAATATTCTTTCAGTCTATGAGCATGGGAGGTCCTTCCATCTTCTGTTGTTCTAATCAATCTCATTCTTTAAAGATCTAAAATTTTCATTATACAGATATTTAATTTCTTTACTCAGGATAATTCTGAGATTTTTTGAGGCTATTGTGAAAGGGAAGGTCTCATTACACTCTCCAGGCCACTTTGCAGACAAGATAAAAATTTAAATCAGATTAAAAATATCAATTTTCCATACATTTAAGATTCCTGTATAGTTAAAACAACACAAACCATTTCTTCTTGTTTGGGTAACTATAAAGTACATTATCATCAACAGTCACTCAACAAAATAAAACACCAAAATTTCTTACTTTCCTCACACCATAGCTGACTATCTGTGGACCAATCTTTCTCCATGTTTTTCTTATCTCCATTCTACCCACATCTAATAACTACCCATTTTCTCTTTTTTTTGTATGACATAAATTTAAAAATTAATTTTCCTCAGGTATGAGAAGATGTAGCTTTTGTCATTCTAGCTTAATTAACTTAATTTAATGAGCAGCAGTTGCACCCATGTCTCACATGATATTACATCTAAAGTCTGTACAACATTCTATCATATATATTGAACATGTTTTCTGTATTTATTCCTCAGTTGATGAACATATTTCTTGACAATTGTGAAAATTCTTTAAGTGAGAACACCAAGGTCCCTTGAATGTTCTGATTTGATTTCATTAAGATGTATCCCAGTATTATGACTGCTGGGTCATAGTCCTAGATTTAATTTTAAGTTGCAAATAGACAGCTGTTTTCCATGTGAGCTATAGTATTTTTCACTCCCCCAAGATTTATCTACATTTTTCATTCTTTACATTCTATGAGAACTTGCTAATTAATGTAATTTTATTACATATCATATTCCTATGAGGATGTGGCACCTCACTGCGTGTTTGGTTAATTTTTCCTTATGATTATTAGATTGGCTCTCTCAGCACATTGTTTTGCTGAAAATCTTCTATTGTATGTCACTGCTATGTGACTACTAGTGGGATCAGTTTGTCTACATTCACAGGAGGTATGTGATTCAGCATAAACGTAGGTCTGTCTCCCAGAGTAATGCAGAATAGCTTCCCACAGTCACTGCTGTGGTCAGGCAATGTATGGATTCTCTCTGGTTCTAGACCAAGTAACCATGATAATATTATTCTCAAGCATTTTGCTACAGCATGTCATAAAACTTCCGATTCATACCCTGTCCTCAGTCCTCAGCAAAAGACAGTTACTGTGCTTTGTGCTACCTGGACTTTAAGGAGGAATGTGCAGAAAGTATCATTGTCATCAAAGCTTTAATGTTCTGTATATTCTTACTAAATATTTTAACTGGTCTGTTTTTTCTCACATCTTCCTTGCAACTAAGAAGGAAATAAATGAAAACAACAGCAACAAAACAAACTAAGATTCCAAACAGGACACATCTGTCTACTTAGACATTAACATGGGAAGAGGCAGAAAAGCTCTTTGGTTGTGTGGGCACCACCGAAGGCCACTGGAAGTGTCTGCATCTCACAAATAACCAGTGCTCAGAACAACTCCATCTTGTAGGGAAATACTTGGAGGACAATCAGTGGGAAGAATCAACATCCTCTGCCCTGATTTTGTGTTTCTGTGAATAAAAGTATAAATTAAAGTATACTTCTGACCATATTTCAAACTCAGAACAAAGTATGAATTTAGGGCTTCCCACTGTTAATGATGTGTTCTAAAGTCTATTTTCCCTCTCTGAACAGGAATAAAATTTCCAGCAAACATAAACTTTCTATTGTTTTCTACTTTGTACACAATGGTTTACACTCAACAGCTATGTGACGATAAGCTGATATACAACTCTTAAGTAATCACAAGCACGTCATCTCTGATACGCACACAATTGAGCAATGAATACACAATAAATTGTAGATAATATTGTCTTCCTTATGCCTTTAGACGTATTCAGTGAGATTTAATATCACTTCATATTCTCCTTGTACTCTTCTCCCAGTGGAAGCCACTATGTTAGACAATATTGTTTTTATATTAGAGTATTTAAATAGACAGACATCTGTATCTATCTGAGTGCTTAATTATGAAGTATTAGAAGGTATGTTTGCAGAGTGTTGCCTTCAATATGATATTGGATACATTATTTTCTTGCTTAATTCTTCTAAGCAAGATTATTGCTTTTCAGTGTGGTATTGCTTACATTACTTTCTTGTCTTAACTCTCTTAAGTACAACCTTGCTAACTCTAATTCATTAATTTTCTCTCATTAAATGAAAGTAATTTTTAACGAATGCTGTTTCTTCTTTGATAAAAATGATCACAGGTTCTCTATTCTTGATTCTATTGTAATGTGTTGCACTTATTAAAAAATGTTATGTGAAGTGATCCTTACATCCTATGGATTACTCTAATTGAATCAATGTGATTTTAAAATTTATTTTTCAATCACTTTTGTTAGTCTTTTATTGGAAAATTTTTTGAAATTGTTGTTCAACAATATACCACCCCTCGTTTTCTGGTATTCTTATGAGTCAGTTTGGTATCAGGGTAGTCCTTGTTTTATAGAATGTGGAAGACTTCACATTAATTACATTTTTTTGAGTTTTTTTAGAAGAACTGATAATTCTTAAAGAGTATGTTGGGAAACAGTAGAGACTACATCAGCAACAGTTCATGTGTCTTAAAAATGTTTATTTTTACATGTATGAGTGTATTGCACTCATGGAAATAAGTGTGGCTGTGTCCTGCAATGCCTGGGGAGATCAGACGATAGTATAGGATCATCTGGAACTGGACTTATAGATGTTGCTTTAGCTGACTTGATAATGGAAACCAAACTGGGTCCTCTGCTAGAGGAACTAGTGTTCTTAACTGCTAAGCCATGTGTCCAGCCCCAGAAAATCCTATTAGTCAACATAATGGGAGGTAGAATCACCATGGAAACACAGAAAGGTTTAAATGACCTTCAAGACCACCTTCAATTGGGCAAAAATCATCCTAGGGGATATGGTCCCAGTCTCAGTATAGGAGACGTTGGCTTCCATCACTCTCTACTTCTTGACTGTGGTCACAGTATGACCAGCTGCTTCACACTCCTACCTCCATGACATTCTCCCATCATAGATTGTCTATCAGACTACTGAAATAATCGACCCAAGAGAATTGGATTTTCCTCTGAAATCTGAAACTTCAAGAAGGAAGGGCTGTAGCATTGGGGGGAAGCCAAGGAGGGACTTGTATCCTAAGAATATTTATAATCAGTCAGAGGACCTTGCAAGAGAGGCTGGAGCCCAGATATTGGTTTTTGGAAGGGGATCACATCTTGTCCACACTGAGCTGTTATGACTGTATTTTGCTTTATATAGAAACCTTATCATTATACATACAATTGGGCTGCAGGAGAAACTGGAACTTTGTTGCCAGTCTTCCGGAAGTGACCATGTTTGTGCTGCATGGCCTAAAGAATGATATCTTTGATAGCCCTATTTTCAGTTTTGAATGTCTGAAATAGTAAATTATATATGAATTCAAAGTAAAATAAGAAAACTAAGAAGGAAATAATTATAAAGAGAAAAAGTAAAATAAGAAAACTAAGAAGGAAATAATTATAAAGAGAAAAATAACAAGTGTATAAATAATAAATAGGTGACAGGTTACAAAACCATTTCAAATAAGGTACACCAAGCATCTAGCAGAAATCGTCTGAGAAAACCCCATTTTGACAGTCCTGGCCAGGGTAGGGTGTCCCTTTGATGGGACACTTTTATTGTTCCAAATAAAAGAACAAATCCAAGCATGCAGAAATATTACAAATGAGATGCTAAGAATATCCAGAAAAATCTGGGGAAGTTTAGAAACCCCGTTGGAATTCCTGTTTGAACATTATCGCCACGTCTGCCAAGCATGCAGAAATATTACAAATGAGATGCTAAGAATATCCAGAAAAATCTGGGGAAGTTTAGAAACCCCGTTGGAATTCCTGTTTGAACATTATCGCCATGTCTGAGCTCCACATTTGAGCGCCACAGATGAAGTTTGCACTTGTCTTTCCCACTATAGGTGCTCACATACCATGTGATAAATAAAAGCAACTTTGGTTGGAAATAGTTTTAATTTCTCACTGTTTACAAGGACACAGTGCTTTTACTCTTGCGTTATTTTATCGTCCCTGTCACAGAGTTTGTGGGAGGAGGTCAGTTCATCTCTGGACAATGGGCATTGAAGGACAATTGGAGACATACATGTTTAGTTCTGCAACGGTGCTGGGTGAGGACTTGAGGGGTTCAACCCCACTTCACGAGACAAAAGACACACTTGGCAATTTACCATTATAATATCTTTTACAAAATTAAATAAATTTATTTTTTCTGCTTTCTCTATCATTTTTATATTTAACTCATTTTTAGGATGGTGAAAAGCTGGCTTCAGATAAACTCTGATTCTAAGTCTGAGCATAAACTTTAACATTTGTTTTTTTTTGTTACAATTAGGAGAAAAATCTAATATATAAAACTGATACAAGAAGCAGGACCATTTCTATGAAAAACAGACAGTGCAGTGCTGGAGAGAGACAGCTCAGCAGCTAAGATACTCACTGCTCTTGCAAATGACCCATATTTGGTTTACAGAATTTACCCCCTGGAAACATCCTCATACATCCAGCTCAAGGATATTCTCACCTCCAAGGAATTACTCATACATGTTGCCCTGTCATAAATACAAGCAAAACACTCATACACATAATACAAATTAAGAAAATAAATGAAAATCCAAATTATGTGGTTAATAAGACATTTGTGGGAAGAACACAGAAGAAATATGGTATTTGGTTCTGTAAATCTTTAGACAGAATACATAGATTCCACATTGCCATTCTCATGAAGATTTGGAAGAAGAGAATATTGAGAAAAATGCAGTCAATTGATAACTGGTTCATGGGGTGTCAGAATGTGATAAGTCCTCCAAGGGTAATTTGGGTTAAAGGCCATTCATGTCATTTGCTGACAACGAAGTATCTGGGTGCACCTGTCCATGTCCTAAGTATTTGAATGAGGCTGAGCTCAAATGGAATGGACTAAGTTTATTGGTGGAATAAATGTAAATACAGGATAGCATTTAGGTATGTCTTGGTACTGCTTACAGATCTTGTTTTATAGTGATAGAGGAGAAACACACATGAGAGAGAGAGAGAGAGAGAGAGAGAGAGAGAGAGAGAGAGAAGAGAAGCAGATAGAGCAGAAAAATAAAAATTAAAAAAAGCAGTTGGGCAGGGAAAGAAATGAATTTAATGTTGACTACAAGAGCCTGAAATGATGTTACTGAGATAACACCACAGGTAATTTAGTGCACTGTACTAGGCAGTTTCAAAGGTGCTGTGAGCACAAGGCACTACTATGAAACATGTTTGCTTGTCAAAATACACATTAATTTGAAAGGGGGGCACTAAACTTAGAAGGCTTCAGAGGCCTTTCTGCTTTATAACCCAGTAAGGACACAGAGACTCCTGGCAATTTGTTCCAATGTGAACAGAGCACACACTTTTCAAGTTGGCAGCTTTGCCTGATGGCCTCATCTCTTTCACACTGATTTTTAAAACATGAAACCTGCAAGATTATGGACATCATCAAGTCTGAAAACAAAGGCCCCAAGAAGCATTGTAGAGAAGAAAAGTGTCCATTTTCCGAGTTCGATGAAAGAACACGGAGAAAGTTGTCAAGGTGTCTCCTACTTTTCTCTGCTGGAGATTCAAGCATGGAGGTTTTGTTCCTCAGGAGGGGTTCGAGATAGAGTGACTCACTGGGGCCTCAAGCCTGTCAATTAGGCTATTCTCAGTGACATGCAGGCATATGGTTTCTGCTGCCCCTGCCTCCATAGGGAGGATATGACAATTACATATCACTATGCATGACTTTTAAATATGTATTGAAGTGAGAACAGTGTCCATTGTCTTGTGTGCAAGAGCATTACTGGCTCAGTGTCTCTGCAGCACTCCCTCCTCACAATCTCTCTGTTTTGTCCTATGTGAATTTTAATGATCTATAAATTCTGTTTTCTCTCATATTCAATTTCATGAAAATCTGAATCAGGAAAATAAACCTTTTTATTTTTAAGAACATGTAGAAGAGAAATGACTGAATATTCATAATTTCTGTGTTACAGTGAAGATCTAAAAGTAAATCTGGCTCTGATGTTGTCTCATGAAATTTATTTTCCATGCCTTAGCAGGCGGGATCTTGTAAATCTTGCTGGATAAAATGGAAACTGATCTTCCATTTAGAGAGACGGATTTATTTAGGGCAATTTACAAAGTTACTGGTTACCTGCGGCAGGCCTGTAAGCACAACTGGCGCAAGGCTCTTAGTGCATTCCCGGACAGAATTTTGCTTCCACTCACATGGTTCTTAGGACTTCGGGGACTTGGAACACTGCCTCCTGAGTCTTGGCCTTCCACGTGGGCCTGGGCCTGGGGCATTTTTCTTCCCACATGGCTTCAATCCGTGCCCCTTCCCAGGACTCACCACCATGTTGTCTCCCCCTTCTCCCCACCTTCCTGGCCCCTTATTGGTCAGAGTGCGGGACTTGCCATGGAATGAACCAATAGAAAGAAAAAAAAAAACGCAGAGAGAACCCGTATTTACCACACAGATGTGCATTAGACAAGGGTAGTGACAGGGATGCGCAGACTGGGGATGGTGGAGATATATGAGTAATGAGTCCAGAAACTGCAAATGGAAAATAAATGGTCCCTGGACTTTGAGAAATGGAGCAATGTGACAGAAGATGATGGGCACAGATTCCCAATGGGAAGGAGGTACATAATGGCCTGGAAGAGATGACAGAAAACAGCATATGAGTCAGAAAGTCTGATCTTTAGTGAGGAAGGAAGCAGATCTTGTAAGGAGGAGGTACAGAAGCCAATCCATTGACCACTGGGGTTGTGTTGATGTCTTCAGGCTTAACCAGCGATTTCAGTTTAAAGTTCTGCAGAATGGTGGTCAGGAATAAGAAGAGCTCCATGCGGGCCAGGCCCTCTCCTGCACACACCCTTTTTCCTAGAAAGAAAGTCAATAAAGGCAATTACGCCTTGTTCATAAACACGAGTGGGAAACCTACCATGTTTGTCACTGTTGAGTGCCTGAAGAATTATTGGATGTATGATTACCAGTCAGAACGGTTAATAGTACAACTAGTTCAGCAAATGGACAAATTTTGTACATGTTGGAATTGCACCTAAAATATAATGTTAAGAAATATATTGTTCAGAAAATGAATTTGTAGCTTGGTGTGATTAAACACTCCAGTTCAGAGCTCCTGGTTGGCTAAGCAAAGAGGATCATGTGTCCTTTACCAAAATCACAAACGAAGGCAGGATGCTTCATACCCAGTACTAGCAGAAACACTATAGTGTGGTGACTGAATGTACTTGAGAGACATCCGGAATGTGGACTGAGCAGGGATCATAGGGACCCTTCCTGGGTGTCCTTCCACATCCACAGTGTCTGAAACAACCAATTGTAATGTGGAAGTTTCTGACACCCCGATCTGAGAGAAAATGCCCTATACTAGTGTGTGAATTACCATCTTTAAAAACTTCAGACAGACTTCCTGAATGACTAGGGGAGGAGGTCACAAAACCCACTCCTCACTCTTGTGCTACTGGCAGATGATGGACACAGGGAGAGTACAATCAGTTTCCTTCAGGGATGTGTACCCTGATAAGGTGTCCATGCTCCAGAGGTTGGTCTGCGTCCATGCCCATAATGGCAACAGTAAATCGAGAGAGTGGAATTTAAAACAAATACTTCAATTCAGAAGAGTGAAATGTGTGGGTTCATAGGAGCTGGAGAGAGGGAGTAGGTTGTGTTTATCATCTCACATTACACATAAGTATGGAACATTCCAACAGTTAATAAAAACACTCCATAATGCCTGCATGCTTCTCCTTCTGTGCTCTACACTCAGATTCCTTAGGCAACTAGAGAGCCATTAATTAGAATATGGTTCCATGTTTTGTTTAATGTATGACGTATGACAGAGCAAGTTCTTGGATTTTTCCATTAGAACTCTCTTTTCTTAGAGATATGTGATTCTCCCTTACTGTACTAGTCCAAATGCAATAACATGACTACTCCCTCCTCTATTTTCCAGAATGGATTTTAGATCCTTTGGGGATTTTCTTCATTTTTGCAAACTTGTGTCTTTGTAGTTGAACATGGAGATGAGTGACACAGCAAAAGAAGAGAATAAAATTATGGGGCAGTCTCTGTTTTCACAGTGAGTTAGTGAAGGGGAACTGAGGCCCACTGTCTGGAGATTTCTTCGGTCTCTTTGACGTTTCTAAAGGAAGAAGTTTAATTGTGTTTGCTCTGACTTCCTCATCTGGAAAAACATGAGTGAACCTTTGAAAGCCTCTCTTTCTACCCTAACGGAGGAGGGCTCATTAGCAAGGAATGATCACAGGTGCTGTGTGTTATGTTCCTGATAATGATCATGTGCAAACATCCAATTGTACAGCATCATAGGAGTCACTGTGAGTTGTAACTGATCATTGATGGCTCCTAAAACCACGGAATGAGATTTATTACCTGCTGAGAAAGGCATGAAATAGCCACTTTTCTTAAAATTTCCATTCTTATCCAAAAAGTGTCCAGGGTCAAACTTCTCTGGGTTGGGGAACTCCTTGTTGTCATGCAGCACAGAAGACAGTGATGTTATTATGTTTGTGCCCTAGAAACATCAGACACATAGAGAAATCAAGTTATAATCAAATCATGGAACAAAACCACAAAGGAAGATCACTAAGTTCAATCTCCTGTTCCCTAGAAGGGAAAGTAAGTCACAAAAAGAGCAGTGACATATCGAACAGACATCTGCTGTGCTGAGCAGATAACATTTGAGGCAAAAGCAATAATAATGCTAAGTGCTTTTCTGTGCCATCTATGATCACTTGTTAGTTACTTGGTGTTAGTGTTTCTTGGTCTATTTTCCTTTACATCAAACTTGGACATATCTGTGTTTCATCACTTATTTTAGTTCATTTACTTATGTTTTCACAGAAGTCATATGGATTATGATTTCAGTGGAGTACTCTGATGAACACAATAAGGAAGATTTGAAACAAACTAATGTCATCTTTTTTCGCTCATATGTGGAATCCATATTTTAGTTTATATGAATATTTATATGATGTATGTATAAATATAATGGAGAGCTATATGGATGGAGTTAGTGGTCCATATCCTATGTGGATTCCATCTATCTATTAATCAGTCTATCTATCTATCTATCAATCTGTTGTCTACCTATCAATTATCTATCATCATCTACCTACACGCAGAACATACACACACACACACACACATATACACAGAGTCATACTGCAGAAATCAAAAAGAGACACCTTGGTAAATGAACAAGGTGACTACACAGGGGAAGTGGAGAGAATAGGTGAAAATTTAAAAAAAATAGTAGTAAAAGGAAGGTCATGCTGTAATGTCATTATCTAAATCTACACAGTGGAAATCACTAGGTAGCTGATGCTGTCAAATTGTCTTCAATTAGGCATAAATTCATCTCTTCTCATTCTAAAATTCCCAAAGGACTCTAGTGTGTTTTACAAAGTTTGAAAAATTTACCTGGAATGGCATGGAACTCAACTATATGTATTTTAAATTTAAAAAATAATCAAGATGAGAGAGACTAGACCTATCTTATAATCACTAGATAGGCTGCACGGACTCCAGTGGAGGAATTTGCATTGAAAGACATCTGGGTACACATTGCTTGAATGAATAGGACTTAAGTTCTATGGTGGAACGCTTGAGGGTCAGTGTGGGTGGCGGGCTGCAGTGCAGGCATGGATGGCAGATGGGCTGCAAATCTGATTAAGAATTAGTATATGGAATGTACAAAAGCCCAATAAAAATAAAGAATATAATATATCATGGGAATTACATGAACAATAAACTTCCAATTCAATAAACATGGAAGGTAGCAATCCTCATTTGTGCACCCTTTGTCTGAGGGTGTTTCTCTGCTACAGTGTCAGAGTTCAGAAGGGGCAGCATAATCCTTACGGCCGAGACACTTTTCAATAGCTTCTACCAATCCAATAAATTAGTTTATTGGCTCTTTTCTTCTCCTAGTATCTTGACTGTGATCAGTAGTCCTTGTCTCCTAAAAGAGTCACAGGTCTAACTTATAAGAGGGTAGAATCACCCATGCAATGATGTTTATTTCTATACTACACAGTTCCATGAATGCAAAGAATGAGCTACTCAGGTTAACTGTACTCAAAAGATACCAGTTATATGACAGGTCATGACAGCAATTGAAACACTCCCTCAAGCAGGCCTTTTAACCTACTGTAGTGGATCTGGGGAATAGGTAACTATTCTCTCAATCCTCAGTCTATTTATTATTTAGTTATATATACAATATGGGAAAGTTTCATTATATTAACAATAGACATCAATAATAAGAAACAACAATTTTATATTAGATATGTCCTTTGGCTAAAACAGAGTACACTGACATCTTAAAGGTAAACCAAGTCTGCTATCACGGAGCAAGCATCATTGCACTTTGATAAAGTCAATTCTGTCATCTCCATATGATAGAATTGTGAATTGCAAGCTTTCCAATGTTGTTACTTCTCCCTTAAAATTAAAGTTTTACTATATTACTGTTGATCTGATAATATATATTGGCATTACAACAGCACAACAGATTTTAGAATTGTCAGTCAAGTATTGGATACAGATTTCAAATACAGTGAAATCACTAAATAATGGAAACACATTGTTTTATTATTGTAGAACGGGAAAAGTATTATAGAATTAATTTCATGTGTGCATCAAATGTTACTCTCATTATGTCAAGTCCAATTCTCTCTGCGGCTTATTTTGCCTAATGCCCAGGGAAGAGGATGGATCCTTTGTGGATGAAAACATCACCATAAGAAATCCTTTATTTATCACATGTGTTATCAGTTTCCTAACCATAAATTAATCTGCATTTCATAGTTAGGACCAAGTCACAAATGAAAGGAAGGCCTTAGAAGCCAAGCCCTATCACTGACCATGTTTAAAGTAGTTTTACAATAAGTACCAAATGTAGTACTACCGAAATTCAGAGACACAATTATAATGAAATTTATAAAAATTATGAATCTTTTTGATTTCCAGAAATAAGTTTATTTTTATTTAGCATGAAAAGCAAATACAAAATTGAAATTTATATTAGTTTCACATCTAATTACATTTTCTCTTCAATACTTCCATTATTATTTTGCTCCATGTGAAATGCATTATTGCTCAAACCCTAGTTTATGGTTTTAGGTATATTGGTTTGTGTGCATATATTATCTGGTTTTGTAAACATAAATTTGAGAATATAAAAAGTTTAAGAATCCAGTTTTGAAGAAGAATAACTAGAAGGAGAAAGTATGTCTTTGAAAGCACCAAAAGCTGCTAATCAAAATTTTGTCATTATTCAGAAGTGGGAGAATAAGAGAGACACAATTAATGTGTATCATCAATTTAACTGTGTTCATATTATGTTCAACTCTGAATAAGGGTCAGAGTTCCATTCCTGACTCCCCAATATCTTAAAAGGCAAGCAAAGAAGCCATGAACAATGTGTAGCAGATAACGTCCAATGTGTTGTGGAGATATTAAAGTTAAACTTCATGCTGGTCAGAAAGGAAAAAAGTATGCCAGTTAGAATGAGGAATATGCAATGTGCTATCTTGGAAGTTTTCAAGCACAGCAAAAACACCACAACCAGAAATTTAAAGTACAGTAATTGGAAAAATGTTTAGAAAATTGTTAATCCAGATCACACTGAAATTCCATGTACATTCACAGATTAGACATGACAGCTAAGTAGTAAAATTGTGCAATGCTAGCTAAAAAGATTGAAAGAGGCACTAGAAAGCATTACAGAGAATGCTAAATTTTCGGGAAAACTTTTAGAAAGTATTTTCAATCTAGAAATCATTGAAAAGACTACATTTCATGGAAAATAAATCAAAGGAGAGAGAAGAGAAGAACATGATGTTAATGAAGATTTAAAGACAAGAATTTTTTCTAATTAATTAAATACTTTGTTCTCACAATGATAAAATTAAAAAAAAGTATTTCATGATATGTGCTTTTCTTTGAACATTCGTTTGCACCTCTAAACACCTATTGACACAATGCTATTTAGGAGGAAGAGCAAATATGGAGCTGTCACACTACCAATTACCAAATCTGTTATACCATTGTACTCCCAAACGTGAAATAACACAAATTCCATAAAGCAGGCAAAGGGATCCCGTTTGCACTTCTCTGGTCTTGCACTCATAGAGTCTTGGAATCCCATGTGAATTTGAAACATCAAGTGCACAGAGGCCAGCAGAAGAGAAGCCAGCTTACCTTGGGGATGAGGTAGTTCCTGAATTTAACGTCACAGGTCACTTTGTGAGGAAGGCTGATGGGGAGGAGATCAATGTATCTCTGGACCTCATGCACCATGGCATCTGTGTAGGGCATGCTGCTCCTGTCCTGCATGCTGGGGCTCCGGTGTCTGCCAATCACACGGCCTATCTCTTCCTGAACTTTAGCTTGTTAGTTACAGTGAAACATGGTTGATTAGAACAAAAGGGACATATTTCTCCCCAATTCAGGGTGACCCAGGGCATACTTACATACTTATGGCTAAATTATTGTTATCTCTACCATGAAAATTATGATTATATTCCATTATTGGTAATTAATTTAACTGAAGTATTCATTTTTATTTCAGTTAGTAATTTTTATTTCTTTTGTTAAAATTACATTTAGATATTTTACTTAATGCCTCAAACACTTAGGAGACATTGCTCAGTTAATGGAAGCTCCAGAAAACAGATTATATTTTTTGTCCTTTCTATATACTTGCAATATCTACCTACTGAATACACAAATACACATATATTGATTCTCTTATATATGAACAGATTCCCTGACTCCCTGACTGTCTGTGACTTTCCTTCAGAAAACGTGGTGGAAACATTCTCCAGTATTCATGAATAAATGGAAACCTGTTGCCCATCCCAATATTTTGTTCATTAACACATAAGAAGGCAGTTCATCTTGAGGATTCTGGAGCAGTCTCAATCAGTAGAAGACTTGTGACTCAGGGATATCAGTGAGTTTTTAACCAATTGGTTCAGTCCTTATGTTATGAAGCTCAAGATTCCATTTTTTTTTTCTGATGACTGTTATAGTGAATTTTCTATCAAGATAACATAATACAGAGATCTTTGCAATGTTTCAGAATCTGGATTATAGATCTGGCTACTGACACGCAAAACAACACAGAGTACCAAACAAAAAACTCAATTCAGGGACTGCAATATGATCACAACTCCCCTGTTATCCCTGTAGCTCATTTGTATCCTATCAATCACACAGGGATTGCATGTATATTTCTTCTTAAACGTAGCTTATTGTTAAAAGAGGCATTCGGATTTTTTCTGTGGGAGAAACTTACTCATCTAAGAAAAGGGATAGGAAATGAACGCTGGAAAGAAGAATCTCCTGCATCCAAAATTGGTCTCTAATTAAATTTCTCTTATTTCCAGAAAAAAATTTTCTATGGGGTAATACAGATTCATTGTTCAGTAAAATGTGTACTGAAAGTGACATCTGAAAGAATTCCCTTCGTGCAATTTCTGCCTAAATATAAAGGATCTAAATATTTAAAATTCTTCTCATAGTTGAAATTATCTCAGGAAATCAATTTAAATACTAGTATTTCTCTTTACCATTCAGTGAAGTGAGTTGTCCTTCCTGGACCACAGAATTATGTTTATCAGGATGAGGGAAGGCAACTCTAAAAATTTACCTGCTCCCCAAAACATCCTCATGTTTACACATTAATAGGCAACTAAAGTACAATATATGTGGGCTGTGTCCACCATAGATCAGTACCTAGAAACCCAGACACGGGGTAGCAACTGATTACTTTACTCCCATGCTTTTTTAATTTCTCTTAGTGAGTGTCCCAGTTTCATTCTGTAGTGTGACAAAATGTTCACACCAAATGTAATTTAGGGGAGAAAAAATATCTGTCTTGTTCTTACATGTCAAAGTCTGTCACTGAGCGCAGTCAGGGCAGGACCCTCCTGATCAATCAAGACAATGGATGAACATGATCTAGGAAATTTCTTAGTTGACATCCCCATCCCAGATTCCTGTAATTTGCCTCAAATTGAACAAAATTAAGCAAGACTGCCATCTTCTCTACTCAGAATTTGACTATAAAGAAGCAGGGTTGTAGAAGCCTCATTCTAGCATCTTACAGAAATGCTCTAAGTTCCCAATCATCTATTCTTACCTGTGACATGTGGATGCTTCAGCAGGAGCAGGAGAGCATATCTCAGTGTTGTGCTTGTAGTCTCTGTCCCAGCAGCAAACAAATCAACCACTGTTACAGCCAGATTCTCAAGTGTAAACTCCAACTGTTGATTGTATTTTTCCTAAAATGATTTCATTCAGTTATTTGATAAACGGTTCAGCAAATTTGATCCCATTACCAAATCATTTCATGAGAAATGGATAAGAACATCCAATTCTACTTAAGGAAATTGTGGCAACAGATAGCTAGTTTGAGGAGAAGAGATGCTGTCTTTGAAGCATGGGACTCATGATAGGTGTACCATGCTCCAGTAGAAGGATACTCACTGAAGGATATATGAAGACACAACCTACAGAACATAGCCCTTATTATGTATATTATGCAGTGCATTAATTTGTGTAGGGAGCAGTATGTGAACATGAGGCCAGGGCTTAAGATCTAAATACCATTAAATTTTATGGTATGAAAATCAAAAAAATTTAATAAAATAGAAAAACAGTATGTTCTCCATATTGTGACAGACCCACAATATTATGGAAATTGTAAAAATAAAAAAAGTGTATGACTAGAAGGAGTCATAGCAGCAAGAAGAGATTCACAAGTCTAGATGAACAGGCTTCATTCCATGTGGGAAAGGGGTAAAACTTTCTCAATGGAAAAAGAAAGCATGGACAGATTAACAAAGTGAGGACAGGAACTGTGAGTACAGAGTGATTACAACAACGACTGTCCCAATTGGATAAAGGTAGGAACAGGAGAAACACAATTGCCAAACTGAGGTCTGAAACTGAGGGGAAGATGGGCAACATGACTGTCAAGAAAGTTACAGCTACGGATGTTTAGTCTGGTTGTCATTAGAAAATCAAACACGCCATTCTCTATATATAAAATGTTAATGATTTAATTATCTGCAAAGAAGATGCAGAAGTGTCTAACATTGTGTACAACACTACTAAAATGACTAATATCAATATTAGTCCTGATAAACTTTCAGTTTTCTTTTTAATATTAACTTCATATAATTTTCTAAATTTAAATTGCTACATTACTTATCTCTTAAAAGAGCTAAAATGAAAGTAAATCTGTCCACTCTTTAAGTAATAATTGTATCTCCATTTGATTGAATATATTTGTATATTTAATAGTTAATGTCTTTAGGGAATTGTTCTAGTAAGAAAACCCAACATAATACAATTTTGTCAACTGATTTTTTTCTAAGACGGTAAAGACAGTGTCTCACAGGTATGAGAGTGATGGTGGGCCTAGTGGTTAAATCTAGCCTGAAGGACCTTTTGGAACACACACCAGACTCTGTAGGTCAATGCTATATACAGATACAGTACATTAAATTGGGCGGGTCATGTTGCTGGGAAGTGGGTAGAGGGACATGAATCTAAAGGATAAAAAATTATATTGAATGAAAGTTGAAAAAATCAAAAAATAAAATGAAATGGAATTAAATATTGAAATAAATGAAATGAGCCTTAGTTGGGACAAGGCTCTGCTCCTGGCAAGAAATAAGGCAATAGAGACTTCTGCTTCTGCACACACAATCCTCATAGGTAAGAGAAGTAATTAAAACATTTTAAGATAATAGAAAGAATGTTTATCCTCAATTGATGTGCCATATAAGAAATTTCAGAGGGATTCGGAGCTTAAGGTTACTGAACAATAAATCAATGCATATTAAAACTGAAAATCCTTCGTAAGTACATGTTCATGGCAAAATTAATGTTACAGATGTATAAATCATCCTCTATTATATTCTAAATGAAATGATTTAACCACAAAATAAAGGACTTTATATTAACATTTTACCTTCTGTCCCTTTATTAAGTAATAATCAATAAAGTCTCGAGGATTTGAAGCATCCAGTGATTCCTGATGTTGTTTTATTTGCTCCAAAAGATAGATTTTAAGATAATGAACATTTTTAAATACTGTTTTATGACTTCCTGGACAATAATCAATGATAGCAGGAAAATTATTGCAGACCTACCAGATGAAAGAAAGATTTCATTACATGAGTATTAAGTTTATGACAAGAAGAAATTCATTTATAATACCCAGAAAATGTGACTTGGATCGATAACTATAGCTATAAATAAACTATATCAACAAAGAGTAGGAGTAATTTTCTGTTGCATGTGTAGTTAATTTTATGCTATCTGAGGAGGATGTTTGGCCCTGATGATGAAAGGCTGGTAATCATTTTCCAAAGTCAAGCATCATTCTTAGAGGATGATGCATATTTCTATAAATTAGTTAGTTGTTCTTATCAATTCTTCCTGGCAAGTGTGAAATACCATACAATGTAAATGTTATCTTTCACATTTCTTTATGCAAGAGCAGTTTTAACATTGAAGGGTGAAAGCAGATTTTATTCCTATCAAGTTCTCTCTGATATCAGAAGAGATTGTAGAATAAGAAAGGACCCAAAGTTGCCTTGAAACCAATTGTACCTCACCTTCAGTAATACCTTCTCAATGATGATAAAATTAGTTATTTAGATACACTGCAGGAGATAAGTTCAACACAGGAAATGATTTAAAGAAGTGTCTATGGTGCACACACCCTCAACCATTTTCTTGTCCTTTCTACTGTGCTACTTTGTGCAGCAGAATTGAGATCAAACACCTGATACTACTCAGTGATTCCTAGACACTCTTGTTGCTCCAAATATTCTTTATCCTTTAAGAGAATGTTCTTGCAAGCAAGGAAAATCTATGAAGTCATAGGATGAAGACCTGCTTATAAGTTGTCAAGACAAGATCTTGCACATAGCAGAATAATGTCCTATAAGAGACTGGCCATCAATCTAGAAGTTAATGAACTATGTTTCACAAGCATCTCTATGGCTGTGAAAGAAGAAACCAGTGGAGAATGTTCTAAGACGCTTAACCCAAGCTATCATTTCCCTTCATTATTTTTATTGTATAACAAAGGGCATAGTCCTTTTAAGCAGATATCCTTTTCATGATGTAGTCAGTATGCTGAGGCCATCCACATCCCAATTAATCCATATTGATTTTGAATTTGTGAGAAAGACCATATTTGTGTTCTTAAGAAGAGATCTTGGTTTACCTGCATCCAGGGGGAGCTCATAATCTTGGTGTTCTCATTTAGTTTCTCCATCAAATTAAGAAAGTCCTGATCATAGTAATCAAAACGATTCTGGAAAATAATGGAGCAGATCACATTGCAGGGAGCACAGCCCAGAATGAAGGTTGGATCACAGGGTGAGCCTGAAGAGTGGGAAGCAATTTTAAAATATTATTAAAATATATAGGGCCTATAATTGTTGTTAACAGATAACAAACAGTGCTTTATATAATTTGGCTGCATCTTGCCTAAAAATTTCCTTATCAACGAAATGTTAAGCAAACAGTATCAATAATCATTTTGACCTTTTAAACTGATTTGGTGTCTAGCCTCACTAGTTGAGTAGCACCTGTCACACCTATGATATTGACCTGTAAGCTTTTACTTTCAGCTGTTTGTTCCTTTTCAGACCTAAAAGTTCTTATATTCTGAGAAGATTTGATTCTGTCTGCAATGGATGTAGAATGCATAGTACTAAGATGGACACAGAGGGAATATTAGCGACCTGAAAATTCTGTATCTATAAAGAATATTAGAAAGAACTGTGTATGAATCCAAAGCTGCAGGACAAATGGAAGCGCTGTAGATAACTTTAAGTATTAGAAAAAACAAGTATGAACAGCATAATATTTCCAGATGATGTGAGAAGAATATATAATATCAAGGACTGTAAGTACCTTTGGATGTGTTGGAATAAATAAATATATATATATATGTATACATATATACATATATATATACTGAACTCTTTATTTGAAATGCATATCCCATCTAGCGAAAGATGAGGAGAGTGGAGAATGAAGACTTCCTGTTTCATGTGTATTTTTTAACACAAAAAATTAGGAATGTGGAGATGACACAACTTCTAAAATACTTTCTGCTCTTGCAGAGCACCCAAGGATTTTTCTCAGCATGTAATGGCAGTTCACACCTGCCTTTTTCATGACCTTTAAAACACGTGATGGCCTCTCCTGCCCTCTGTGAATGCCATGCATGCAAGTGGTACATATACATCTGTACAGACACTCATACAAACATATAAAATTAAATACTGTTTTTAAACATTAAAACAATAATTTTTGCCCCTGAAGAGGTAAATATTCAACCGGACTATTGTTGTAAAAATAAAATAAATGTGGGAGTGGAAACCTGTGAATAAGAGTAGAGCAGGGATTATGAAGGGGAAGATGAGTGCCAGGTATGCTGACACACACCTTCAGTCCCAGCACTTGGGAGGCAAGAGTGGCAGATCCCTGGATGACTGATGTCAGTCTAGTATACATAGTAATTTCTAGTTCCACTGGGTCTATAGGGAGACCCTGATTCAAAAAAAGAAACAAAATAAAGAATGAAGAAAGTAGAGAACAGAACATGGGGGCTGAATACAATCCAAGAACATACATCTTTCATGAAGAAGTTTATAAACACTTTACCGTAACCACTGGATATGCAATAATAAAATTGATTTTTAAACAATTATAAATATTCTATACCCAAATAAAAATCCATATTTAGTAGTATTTCAAATGTTATGGAGTTTGTAGATTTTGAAATATTATATAGAGCATAATCATCACCATAATATGGTGTTATAATCTATAGAACTGATATGTCATGTTGGCATGCTTATGATTTTTACACATAAAGAAAATAAATTACAAGCAATTTTCTATGTATCTGTCCTTTCCATAGTGAACTGACTATGATAAAATAATCAACATTTTTTATATGAGAGGCTTCAAAATTTGTATCTGTAGACACAGAATGAGTACAGTTACTATAAAAATATTCTGAATAAGTAGTTAACAATTGAAAAAAAATTGCTTCAGTTTACCACTTTAATGCCAGGCATTTTAAATATTTTAAAAGTATAAGCTGGAAACAATGGTATTTCACAAATGGTAGAGAGAGGTCAGCTTTTTGGAATTTCTAGCTTCATATGCATGCCATTCACTGTCTTGTCTTTTACTTATTTATAAAAAGAAATTAAAAAGAATGTCATTTGGAATTCTAGCAGATAATCATATTCTTCGATGACAAGCACTCCATAGGTGAGAAGTAGTATCCAAATACAAGCCAATCATTCCTAAGTCAAAATTAATATACACAGAGAGAAAGGATGGGCAAAACTGAAGTCAGTGTCAGAAGATACAGAAAGATCAGATTAATGATTTATGGAATTACTGGAAGTTTAGTAAAATGGATCATTGCATTACTTTCCATCTGAGTGTTTTGGAGATTTATGGTGTCAGGTATGCTTACTTAAAACATATAAATCAAAACCATATGGAATTCATGAGCTTTATGGAGATAAAATTGATTGATTAATGATTTAGATACACTGCACCATTGATAGCCAGAACTGTAAGCATAAGTGTGCAATGACTTTGGATATGACCTTGAATCTGGGAGGATAAGTGTCACTCAACAAAACCGAAACAAATATCGTATGGTTTGAGCTGTGGGAGTGTAGACGGGGTCATTGCCGCCATGAGACACCAATTACTCTTTGGTGAAATGATCAGACCTAGGTAAATCTCATTCCTCAAAGGCAAAACTAGAGCCCATTGACTCATCAGAAAATCAATACGAATCCTACAGTCCTGATACTAATAAACTAGAGAAAAATGTTTCATTTCAATAGGATGAGTAGATGTCATAAACACATACATGCAACAGGATGTACACATCAGGACTTCAAGCTATACCATACCATTAGTTTTTCTCAGTTCCTCCACAAGGCACTTGGCTTCCTCTTGAACACGGTCCTCAATGCTTCTTTTCCCCATCCCCAAGTTCCTCAGGGTCATGAGTGAAAAGCGCCTTGTATCTTTCCATCTCTTTCCATTGCTAAAACCGATGCCTAAATAAATAAAACAGAACTAGAGAACATTTCCCAGAGGAAGAAGAGGGATCTGAAAAGTTCAATTCATACAGAGGGTAACTGTGACCAGGTCACGAGTCTGTTTTCTGTTTTCCATCCTACTCACTGTGAACACTGTCAAACCCATGCACAAGGACAAGCACACTTACCAAGACCATTATTTATTTTGTCAAATACTGGGAGCATTCCTCTTCCAGCAAACTCTTCCGCATGATCAATGAGAGCTTCTTTTATTGCCTCATAACCATGAAACACCACAGTGGGCTGCCTGCCCAAATACAAAGTGAACACAGGGCCATAGACTTTTGATAGCTGAAAATAGGAAAAAAAATGATAACACTAAGAAAACCATGACCATATTCTCCATAAAGTGAATCTCATTTAGACTGATATTATCTTTGTAATTCAATGCTTTTAATCAGATATATCCAACTTAAAATATTTCTTGTTTATTCAATTGTTAATGATGATTGTCACTTATAGATGAACTTTTCAAAGTACTGGAAATGAGCAAAGTTTACTTACATTTGCTAAAGATTGGGAGACGTCCTTCACATCTATTTGGAAGAAATTGCCGATAATAGGGAGAGGCTTGGGGCCAGGGGGGAGCTTGCCTCTCCTGGAGCTCTGTCTCCAGAAGGACAGGAGAAGCAAGAAAGAGAGACAGAGCACCAGGACTATGACTACGTCCATGGGAGCCTTCTCTTTCATCAGATATGACTGTGATTGTGTGCTCCAAAACTTTTATTAATGTTATCTGCTGAATCAGCATGCATTTCTTTGAAGTTTCATTGGGTAATCAACTAGACACACTTTAGTTTCTTCTCTAAATGGACTTTGTCATATTGATGATGATAAGAGTATGATGTTTATACCATGTCCTTTCCTAGGTACATATTATTTTTTTATAATTGTACTTAGGATGACCAAATATTGTAAATTAAACAAATAAACACTGATGGTTCCAATGCACAGATTTCTTTGAGTTATTTAAGTACTGACAGTATTCATGACAATTCTCCATCTGAAATTTGTGACCAGGAAACTTGTGGACAGTTTGTATGTTCTACGAATTGTGGTTCTTTTAGAAACAGAGTCTCACACTACTGCTCAGACTAGCCTGGAACTCACAATTCTGCTGATTTCACTGAAGAATAGATATACAGAACTGCATCACTATGCCCAGGTTTAACTCTGTACTTAAAACGTTCTTTCAGTATTTTAAACACTGACACATATTTGATCAATAATGAGAGCCTTCCAAGTTCCTTAATATTCTTCCTGAACTACATGATTAATGATACAAACCTGACATAGTAATACTTACACACTTTGAACTAGAAAACCTCACTTAAAGTCTTAGCTAAAGAAAAGTTAATCTGTTTCACCACTGTGTACTATTGAAAGTGGGACCATTATTTCTTTTCTAAAGGTTAAAGAGCAAATAGTCACAGAATTCATAGGTGAAGAACTTAGAATGCGATGACTTTCTCATGACCACAGTTCTTCACTGTGGCTTAACCACAGCTTCTTGACAGAAAGGTTTATATTCCCTCCTGTTTGCCTCAAAATTGAAACTAGCCATAACTGAGTGTAGAGACACGGTCAGATAATTGTGTGGGAATAGAGAGGTATGTTCTATACTGAGAAAGTGGTAATTCCTACACTACCTTAGTATATATAATTTTCTTGTTAGGCCATCACATATCATTGTTATTGTCATGTTTATAGGGATTTGGTGAATTTTCATATCCCCATCTCTTTTGGTTCTCCTCTCTCTGTTTTCTAAAAAAAAATGTTTCTATTTAAGTGATGAGAGAGTATGCATTGGAGATACATTACTCCACAAAAGACAAAGAGATAGAATGTAGGGTACAGAACTAAGGCTTGAGCCCACATCAATTGTATTTTCTTCATTTCCCTCTATGAAGACTTTTAGTTCAGTTGTATGTATCAGCATTTCCTGAGTGTGCAGTTCAATAACAGCCTTACACAGTGACTTTCAAACACTAGTTAATGATTATTTGACTATTTTCATAATGAGAAGGTCAGAAAAGTTTGTTTTTATAGTCATTGGAACTTTCATGACTTCAAAGGTTTGAGGATTCACGTTATCTACAACACAGTGTGTAAGTGATAATTTTCAGTTGGACTCATTACTCAAAAACCTCAAAAACCTGTTCCATTTTAAGTTTAATAAAACAAACTAGGTAGTTTTCTTTAAAGGATAATGTGCTTCTCCTTTCTTAAGTCCCATTTGCGCTGCACAAACAGTCTTGTGTGTAGAACATGCCTAATGGGCCTTTTTATTTGTGAGATTTGTTTATTTATTACTTACTTTAAGTGTATGAGTGTTATGTCTGCATGTATGTTAGTGCATCTGTGTCACGTTGTACTTTCAGAGACAGAAGAGCGCTTCAGGTCTTCTCAACTGGAGGTATGGAAGGTTATAAGCAGGAATTTGGGTGTTGGGATTGGAACTCTGGTTTTCCACAAGATCCGACAGTGCTCTTAAAGGTTGAATCATCTTCCCAGGCCAGTAGTGAGATTTCTTACAACTGCTATAATGCCATTGCTCTTCCTGTTTATGCTGTTCAAATTGTCCTGATTGAAATCTGAGAGGATGCATGTATCTTAATATGTATCTACCTTCATATTTTCTAGATACTGTGTGCATTTTCAGATGGTTCCCCATACTCTTATACGTTATTATTATCTAATATAATGGCCCATTTTTCACCATTATCGTTATTAACTTGTATCTTTTTTACTTTGTTTTAGACATTTTGGCCAAATATTTATCTCTAAACTTTTAGCTTTACAAGGCTCAAGTCTTTTTTCAATTATTCTTTGAATTTCCTCTTAGTCTCCATTTCAACAATTTCATGTCTGACACATTCCACTGGTCCATCCTACTTTTATAGGGTATGAAGTTCTTTTGATTTTGTAATCCTTTAGATGCTTCATTTAGTTGTTTACTAAAGATCTCTCTGTTAGCTAAGTGGCAAGCCCATGTAGCCACAGTCCTTTTGATTGATACTGTGCACACTGACCTCTAAGGGTTCTGATAAATTGAGTTTCTGTATTCAGGTGAATCGAGGAGTTTTAAATTCCTTCCTGATTTCTTCTAAAACACATTGCAATAAACTCTATACAAGAGTTTAGTCTCTGTTCAGTCTCTGTGTATTTGTGTAGTCTCTGTGTTTCCATGTTTTATACTCATTATTATCTGACATTATATAAGCAAATATTTTGCTTTCTTTCAGTAACTTTACTGAGGACCTGCAATATTATACATTTTAGAGAAAGCCTAACAGAGTGGGGAGAAGTATTGGTATCTCAGAGATACAGCTTGGGATCCTCCTTAACATGGCTGCTAGTTCATTATCTCAATGGGGAAATTTAATTCTGAAGTACCTGTATCAATTTTCTTATCCTGATGAGTGATCTAGTGACTGCAGTGACGTACTGATGTCACTCACTTTTATTATATCTACACATGTCTGTAGGTCTCCTTACAGTCATGCTCCATATGTGTGTATGTGTGTGTGTATATATATATATATATATATATATATATGTCTTTATAACATTGGCTTTTCTAGTGCTGTGTCCATATGTGCATTTTCAACAGTTCTATGTTCTTGATGTTTTGTTCCCTCTGGTAATATGCAGTAACACATACACATATTCTTCAGATTTTTTTCTCCTTTTACTTCAAAGTCTACAATACAACATAGCATTACAGTAACTTCGGCCAATACTGGGTTTATTTATTTGGTCTTTTAATTGTATCCAATTATTTTCAGACTGATATCTGCATCTTTGCCAGTAAGATATGTTTCTTATAGGCTTTTAATTGCTATATATTGTTTTTATTTCACTAATCAGCTGCTCTGCTTCTTTTGATTTGATTGACATAGTAACACATTTACTACTGAGAAGCATTTACTAATTTCTACAATGTTATAGGTTATGTTCTTGTTTTGTTTGTTGTGTCATTTATCTTCTGGTCAAAATATATGTTTTCTGGTTATTGTGTTGGACATACGTTTCTTTCCTGGTTTGCATGACTTCAGAATGTCCTTTCATAGGATTTTCCTTCAATAGGATTCATTTTTCTGTTTGTTCTTGTCATTGAAACTGTATCTTTTTTATTCATGAGGAAGTCTTCTAAGTTTCATCTACAGTCTGGCTCAGTGTGCATCAATTGTGTTATTTTATGTTTGTTCTGAAATGCATTTACACCCTCCTCTATCAGAGAGATATTTTCATATAGAGAATTTACTTGGCTGGAAGTTGTTATTAAGGCTTGAAATTTGTTTTCCTGCTTTTCTGATGGATCACCTTTCTAAATGAGTTGGTGCTTTGTTCTCGCCACTTTTAACAATGATTTCCTTTTTTGTGTTCTTGGCATTTGATGGTAATGTATCATGGAGCTGTTTTGGTCTGGTCATGTTTAGTGTGGGATTAAAAAAACCTTTCCTAAGGGTGTATGCATTTTTTCCTCCTTGTTTTCGGGTATTTTCTGCTCTATTGAAGTTTGATAGAAATTCTTAGCTAAAGTTTCTTATTTTAGTTTACTCATGTATATTTGTGTGCCTGTGTGAGAGTGTGTGACCCTCAATGGATGTGCCTGTGACATCCAATGGGCATTGGTTGATCCACCTCATGTGTGTCTCAAACTGAACTCATATACTCACTTTCAACCATTCATCCATCTCTGTGGGCCAGCCAGTGTGCTAACTTTCTATCTAAGTTTATTCTTATACCTCATGGATTCTTAGCTTTGGTCAATTGACAGTATGTCCTGCTCTTGAAGTGTGGAATTGCTTATTTTATTTTAATTTGCCAGTGTCTGAATGTATGTCTCCTTGGTCTTTCCTTCCATACCTTGCATTTTCTCTGCTCTGTGATCTAGACAGTTTTGTTTGTGTTCTTAAAGATGTCAGTTGACTCTCTGAATTTCTAATCCACATTGTTGACCTCCACCCCAGATCTCAAAGAGATCTCTTTTCTTCATGTATCTCCTTCTTTGTTTGCTTTCTGCGGTGTTAGATAGCAGTTGAAAGGTGATTTTTAATTATCTGGCATTTCATTCCTTACAATACATTTAGAATCACTAACTGACGACTTATGGTCTTTTGAAAGTGCTGTTTTCCCTTACCTTTTTACGTTTCTTTTGTTCTATGCTCTAATTCGAGAATCTTTTTTCATGACCTCTCTTCCTGACTTTTTGCGATCATCTTAGTGAACATCCTACTCCTCCATATTTCATTATTGTTCAGATTTTTTATGCCAATTGGACACATATTCCATTGTTTGGACTGAGGGATATTAAGCAGTCCCAGCTACTTCTGCTGTGCTGGTGGTAATGATAGTTCCCATTATAATAACAATGAAAGAATCTAATCACTGTTTCGTATCTGAGTTTTGAAGTGAAATCTCTGATTTGCACAAACGCCTTCGATACAATCTCCATAGTAAATGGATCTTCTACTTGAACACCCTCTTAAAAGCTCTGCTTCACTCCTGCCCATCAATGGTAGCAGGAAAATAATTGCAGACCTAGAAGAAAAAAAAGCCAAGATTTTATTATATGAGTAATGAATATTTTCCAGGAGGAAATCCATTTATCCTACCTGGAAAACCTGCATTGAATTCATAATCTTTAAGTATGAAATCAATGTATTAACATAGAAGAGGAGATGTTTTCTTTCACATGTATAGTACATTTTTATGCTGTTGCAGGAACTGAGGGAGAATGTTTATGGAAAACCCAATGAGAAGTCACTTAACAGGCTTGAACAAATCTGGCATTCCCCTTCGTTTTGTCTTTGTTGTTGTTTTTTCTACAAAGTGCACAACCTTCCTTCCAGATATTCTTTCCACGATCTACTCATTGTTGTGCTCAACCACCTGCCAATTATTCCATATAAATTTGAATTTTGAGAAAGGCCATGTTTATGTTCTTAGGAAGAAGAGATGTGGGTTCACCTGCATCCAGGAGAAGCTCATAATCTTGGTGTTTTCATTTCATTCACTGTTAACATCAAGTTAGTAAAATCCTGATTACAGTAATCAAACCAGTCTGGAAAATAATGGAACACAATGCTTTTCAGGGACCGCTGTGTAAGAGGAAGTATAGAGATCAGGGTGAGCTGGATGAGTGGGAAAGAATTTTAAAATAGTATTAAAACAGAGAGGGAATTTTTGTGTTAACATATAAAGAACAGTGCTTTAGGTAATTTAGGTGCATCTTGTCAAACAATTTCCTTATAGCCCAATATTCAGAGTGCTCACATCCAAGAATCATTTTGACCTTTTAAACTGAAATAGCCCGTGGCCTCAATAGTTGCATAACAATAGTAACATATATCACATCAACTTACATCCCTTTATCTTCAACTGTTTGAGCTTTATAAAATCAAAGAGGTCCAATATTCCGGGAAGAAATGATGCTGTCTGCATTGCCTGAAGACTGCACGGCACTGAGATGGAAGTGGGAGAAGAGTAGAACCTGGAAATTCTACATTTACAGAGACTAATCCCGAATTCAGGATTGATCCAAAAAAGGGGGAACAAAATACACCACTGTAGGTGAGTTTAGTGTTAGAAGACACCAATAGCAGAGTACCTCCAGATTACGGGACAGGAATAAGCAACATCAGGGACAGTATGTACCTGCTTATTTGTTCTCATAAATAAATGAAATGAAAATCTTTTTATTTTAAATTTAAATCCCAGCTGGGTGAGATAACATGAGAAAAGTCTAAAATGAAGACTGCCCTTTACATATCTATTCTTGAAAGCAATGAATTTTGGGGTGGAGGGGGGCTAGGGGAAGCATGCCTTTCCCAGACCTCTGTCTTCAGAGGGAGAAGAGAAGCAGGTAGGAAAAACAGAGTACCAGGACTATGACTAGGTCCATCGGAGATTTCTCTTTTCACAGACATGACTGTGAGTGTGCCGTCCAAAGCTTTTATTAAAGCTAGCTGCTGAATCAGCATGTGCCTTTTGAGGTATCATTGGGTAATCAACTATTGACTCTCTAATCTCTCTTTTACATGGACTTTGTCCCATTGATGAAGACCACAATAAGATGTTCTTTATTTGTGTCCATTGCAAGGTATATATTAGAGTTTCTTAACTGTACTTACTGGTGACCAAATATTGTTAATTAAACAAATATATAGATGGATCCATTGTGAAGGGAACTTTGGAGTATTTAAGATAATGATTGAATTCATAACAATTCTACAATATGCTTCTTCCAAAAGCAGTGACCAGGCAATTTATGATTATTCTGTATGTTCTATTAATTGTTGTTCTTTTTGAAACAAAGTCTCACACTATTGTTCAGAATGGCCTCAAACTCACAATTCTGCTATATCCTATCAAGGAATAGAAAAACAGGCTTCCGTAACTGTATGTCAAATGTTCTTTCATTATTTTAGAACCTTGGAAATGTACAATAAATAACGAAAGATTTCCAACTCCTTAATATACCCCTTGACCTATTCAATTAAAAACTGACTCAACCTCACTCAAAGGCCTTGAACTAGAAAACTTCAATTGAGTTCTTAGCTAAGGGAAGTTTTATGTCTTTCACTTTTATGTAGCAAAGCCATAGAAGACAGGGAGTATTATTTGTTTTCTAATGGTGATAGAGCAAACAGGAGACCTATCAGAGTCACTCAGCTTATAGGTGAACAACTCAGAATTTAATGAGATTTTCTCATGACCACAATTTTTCACTGTGCCTTCACCACAGCTTCTTGACAGTAAGTGTGAGGATGCTCTCCTCTTTGTTTCAGATGTGAAAATAGCTCATAACTGAGAGTAGAGACTCCATCAGATAATTGACTAGGATGCACTGAGGAACTAATTTCTACACTGGAAAAGTGGGAATTCCTATGCTCTCTTAGTGTAGACAATTTTTTTCTAAGGACAACACATAGCATTAATCATTGCCATCTTTACAGGGATTCTGTGAATTTTAAGAGAAATTTCATATCTACATGTCTTCTGATTCCCTTTGCTCACTTTGTCTAAGAAAATTATTTTCATTCAAGCTATGAGAGGCATTGTTATAGAGGTTCATTACTTCATCAAGGCAAAGATACTGAAGGGTATAGAACTAAGACTTGAGTCCACCTCAATTGCATCCTCCCCATCTCCTTCTATAAAGGCTTTATTACAGTTAGTCAGAATCATCTAAGTAAGTACTGTAGTTTAATATCAGCTTTGGTCAGTAACATTCAAAACAAACATGAACCCAGATAATAACTATACCTCTATTTTCATAATAATGTCAGAAAAGATTGTTTTATAATTTTTCAAATATTCATGACCCTCAAGTCTTGAGATTCACATTATCTAACTTGTTACTTTCTGGGTGACTCATTGTTGCCAAATCTCTAGCTACTATGCCATTTTATTTTGAATAAAACACTCTCAGTATCTTTCTGTAAAGAATAATGTGCTTTCCCTTCCCAAGTCCCATTTGTGATGCTCAGCTTCTAATGGGCTTTTTCCGTGGTGAGATTTCTTTACTTATTCATTATTTATTTTTGTGTATGAATGTTATAACGCATGTTTACAAGTGCATCGGCGTCATGCTCTTCTTGTGGAGGACAAAAGAGGGCTTTCGATGGCCTGAACCTGGAGATATTGAAGGTTGTTGACACTTTGTGGGCATTGGGATTATAACTTGGGTTTTCAGTTAGAGTAGTCAGTGCTCTTCACAGCTGAACCGTGTCTCCAAGCATGTGCGATTTTTTAAAAACTGCTTTAATACCATTTCTCTTTTTAGACCTATTTACATTGTACAAATTGCCTTGATTGAATTTTGATAGAACATATGTGCCTTATGTATGTATTTTCTAGATTTGTGTGTACTTTCAGGTGATTCCCCATGATCTCATTAATGTTACTGGTATCTGATGCAATGGCCCATTTTTCACCAGCACTGTTTTTGATTTTTGTCCTTTTAACTTCTTTTGGACATTTTTCAGTTTACTTTTAGCTTTATTAGGACCATCTCCTTGTTTCCTTGATTCCTTGTATTGCTTCCTTAGTCTTCATTCCAGTAATTACTTCTCTGACACATATCCCCTTCCCCATCTACTGTTAAAGGGTTTATATTTTTTTTTTGTTTTCTAATTCTTTGAAGTGTTCATTTAGTTATTTATTCTGTGAATGTTACAATATCAGCCCTGTATTAATAAACCTTCCTCTTAGAAGTGTATTTATTTTACCCTAAGGATTCTAAAAAGTGGTGATTTTGTTACTAGCTGAAACAACGCATTTTAAGGTTTCCTTCTGGATTTCTTGTATAACATATTGCTCATATTGTTCAGACACTGTGTTTTTGTGTAGTCTTTGGGCTTTACTAACATTCCTGTTTTTTTTTTCTCAGTATAAACTGACAGTATACAGAGAAATACTTTGCTTTCTTTTTGTAAAACTCAGACGATCTAGAATGTTATACGTTTTAGAGAAAGCTACACTGAGTGGCAAGAAGAATTTGTATCTCAGAGATTATACTTGGAATACTCTGTGCATTGCTGCTAAGTCATTTGGTCAGTATTTAATTCTCACGTTTCTTTACTGATTTCCCTGTCTTGATGAAATGATCTTTTGACAGCATTAAGGTACTGAGGCCACACATTTTTATTATATCTAGACCTATCTGTATGTCTACAGTCAAGGTTCTTAAATGTAATGTGTTTGCAAATGTTGTGTACATACGTGTGTTTACCATTATTCTATGTTCCTGATGCTTTGCCTCCTCTGGAAATGTATAGTAACACATACATCTTCTTCTGGGCTTCTGCAATATTGATTAGAAGATTTCAGTACAAATAGAATTATAGAAAGTTCTGTCAATATTTCTTTCATTGATTTGTTTTATTGAATTGTATCTATTTAATTTTCAGCCTGGTTCTTGTATCTCTGCCAAGAAAATATGCTTCCATAGAATATAAATAGGTATATCTTGTTTTTTGGTGCAGTCCGTACTCTGCATCTTTTAACATGAGTGTTAACAGAGTAAAATAAGTTTACAACTGAGAAGCATATGTTGATTTCCATAAAGTTGTGTGTTATTTTCTTGTTTTCTTCATTGTTTCATTTTATCCCTTAGTCAAAGTAAATGTTTTCTGGTTTCTCTAGTTTAACACAAGATTCTTTCCTGGTTTTTAACTGCTCAGAACGTTCTTTCATAGGATTCATTCTTGTGTCTGTTCTTTGATTGGCACTGTATTTTTTCCTAATCATGAGCAAATTCCTCTAAGTTTCTTCTGCATCTGGCTTAGTGTTCATTAGCTCTTTTAGTTTGAACTTGTTGTAAAATGTATTTATGTCTTCATCTGTTATACAGATATATTCAAAGAGACAGTGCTCTTGGCTGGAAGATATTTTACAGCTAGATATATGTTTCCAACTTTGTTGATGAGTTACCTATGATGAGTTGGTAGTTTTCTCTTGCTGTTTTTATTATTGTTTCTTCCTTTTGTATTATTGAAATTATGATGGAAATGTATCATGGAGAGGTTCATTGCTCTGATCAAGTATAATTTGGGATCATAAACCTCTTCTAATGGGGTATGGCTTTTCCTTCCTGATTTGGTTAATTTTCTGTTATAATGTCACTGGTAGAATTTCTCAGCCTCAATTCTGTGTTTATTTTTATTTAGGTGTATGTGTGTGTCTGTATTTGTGTATGTGCACATGAGTGGAGGTGCCACTGGAGTACAGTGGGGTACTGGGTAATCTATCTGATGTTGATCCTCAAAGTGAACTCAGCTTCGCTGTAAGTCCAGTAATCCTTCTAAACCATTGAGCCATCTATCCAGCTCCTTTGCTAAATTTCTGTCTAAGCTCATTCCTCAACCTTACGGACTCTTAACGTTGGTCAATTGACAATGTGTACTGTTCTTGTAAGTGATGAAATTGCTCCCGTTATTTTAACTTGTAGGTGCCTGAATGTAATATTTCATTAGTATTTCCTTCTATCCTTTGCATTGAGAGTCTGTGTTTAAGTCTATAGTCCATCTTTTTATTAGGTTTTTAACTGTCTCTTTCTTTTTTTTTCTTGGTATATTCTGGATGTTAATCCCCCATTGGATGTGTTGTTGGTAAAGATTTTCTCCAAATAAGTGGGTTTACTCTTACTTTTCTTTGGCTGTTTCTATTGCCATGTTGACCTTAAAGCCTGAGCAGCTAACGTTCAATTCATAAAGCCCTTTCCTATGCTTGTATCCTTGAGGATACCGGCTAGGATTTTTTTTTACCTATAATTTAAAGATCCTGTTTTTGTTGAAGTCTTTGATCCATTTTGAGTTGACTTTTGTGCAGGGTGACAGATAAGGGTCCAATTCAATTCTTATGTAGGTGGAGATACAGTGTGTCCAGCAGCATTTGCTGATGATTCTGTCTTTCCTCCACTGTATGTTCTTGACACTTTTGTACGAAATCAGCTTTCTGAAATGGCATAGACTCATGTTTGCATTTTCTGCTGTGGTTCATTCATCAACATGTCCATTTTTGTGCCAGAATCATGCTGTTACTGTTACTCTAGCTCTGTGATATAACCTGAGTTCTGACATGCGGAATTCCCCAACATTATTCTTTTTGCCCCAGGTTTCTTTGGTATCTGCGGTCTTTTATGATTCCATGTGAATTTTTGTATGATTTTTTTTAGTTGTTCAAAGAATGTCATGGGTATTTTGATTGGTATTGCATTCAATTTGTAGTTTGCTGTTAATAAGATGGTTATTTTCACAACATTGATTCTAACAACTCATGAGCATGTTACTCTTTCCATCTCCTAGAGTCTTCGTCTATCTTTTTCCTTAAAGATTTGAAATTTTCCTTACAGAGTTCTTTAATATCTGGTTCAGCTTTATTTCTAAATAGTGTACTAGTAGGAAAAGAAGAGTTCAAATTATCTGTATAAAAATGATACGTTCTAAACAAGAGTTCTCCAAAATTCCACCAGAAAACTATTAGAAATAATTAATAATTTCAGTATAGTATCAGGTTAGCAAATCTTACAAAAACCATTATCTTTTCTTTAAATAAAGAAGCACAGTGCTTCTCACTCTTCATTTTATAAACAAGACATAATTATCTTATTTGAATGTTTTCAGGAAAGGAGATTTATAAAAAGAGGATCTGGAGATTTTCTGTTTTTGACCACCATTTTACAAAGTTTTAAACTGAAACCTCTTATCCACTCAAAGGTCAGTCAGAAAAGCCTTGGGGAAGGAAAGTGCCATGGCGCCAGGTGCCCGGAGTTCCAGCGACTCTGATGCTAGCATTCCGGATCCCCACTGACCCAAAATATCATGAGTGTAAATGTAACTCAGGCTGGGAATGAGATGGGAGTGCCCCTACTCTGCAGACACTATGGTGGCAAGCCAATGGATCCTCAGTGGCTAATTAAGATAACGTCACCAAAGCCAGCAATGTCTGGGGGAGAAATCCCAGAATGGGAGCCCATGTGTGGCTGGCTTGGGGTGGCCCATTTACTGAATCACTGGGACATTATGGCGATACTCTAAAAACAGCAGAGTATCTGAGGCAGACTTAAAACTCTGCTGGACAGGAATAAGCCAAGACTCCAACTGATGATGGCTGAGGCAGCATGGTCTCTGCGATTCCTGATAAAAAAATGTATCCCAACCAGAGAGTATAGCCCTGAGAGAGAATGAGGCATTAAGAGAAAGATTAAAATGAGAGAGGGAAATAAGACTGGCTTCTACTGCATTAGCCACTGACCTCACTGATAAATTAAATAAAAAGGAAATTTTAATCTGCTGTCTTTCCCAACTAAGAGAGCAAAAGGAGACGAAAGCCCAGAGCATAACATCTGGGAACCCACAAGAGAATGCAGACAGTGAACAGGAAGGAAGCAAACCACAAGAAGTGAAAAATGCTCCGCAAGTTCAACTTGTAACACAAAATAGAGGAAAAATCCAGATGTCACCATGCTGATAGAGGCCATAACAAGCATGAGAATTTAGTGAATAAGGGTTCTTGGGACTATAGCTGCTGGAAATAGTGAGGACATTCAAACCTGTTGCAAAAAAAGCCTGTCATCACTTGGCTCCTGAGAATATAGGACAGAGGAGTAGATGATATTAACTTAAATGCTGCAGAGGCAGGACAGCTGAGCAACATAACTTCTCATCCCTCCTTGAGATTTAGGCTTGCTGCATAACCTGAAGCAGTTCAAGGGAAAGGAGTTTCTTATGAACTGGCTTTTGCAAACCATGGGAGACACTTGGTTATTACCAGCAAAGTTTGCCATGGATGTTAGGAGCTGGAGCAAGACATGAGAAGGACAGGTACTGTTAAGAGAACTGTGGATTAGAAAAGCAATATACAGTACCCCGTTCGCAGTACCAAGAGCAATGAACTCATTTCTTTGAGTTTTGGAAAGTACTGCTGATGTCAGACTACAATCTAGTGACCATGGGCCCAAAGTCAATGAACGTTGTCCTGTACTGAGCATGGGGTGAGTCCTAGTAGTCTTGGCTAATAAAGTGTTCTGTGACATGTAACAAATGAATTGTCCTACATGTGCCTCATTTTGCTCATTCAAAATGCAAAGGGATTAGATGAGGGTGCCTAAACCTTTTTTTCAATTTCTGTTACCAACTTCCTAATCTCCTTTATTTGTTTTTCTACCAGGTTACAAGCCTAAATAAGGCATATTCTCCCTCTCTCAGTCTCCAGGTCTCAGTTTGCCCTGCTCCCAATTTCTATAACTCTGCTCTGGGCCCTTGTCTAATTTGAGTTGTTGCGAGTCCTATGCTCAATGACATCATTGCTACAATTTCTCATGTGCAACCTTCCAGTAACCTGAAAGACTCTGCTTGCCTAAGTTAATGAACCAGCCCTGGCTGTTACAATCTTCCTACATCCTCTTCTGAAATGTTCCCTGAGCTGTTGGTGGGTGAGGTTCAATATAAGAATCCTATCCATGAATACACACTCTGCAGTCTCTTATCCTATAAAACTTGGCCAGTTGTGGTCTTGTGTGTGCATAGCACTATGTTGTTTTAAGAAACTTCACTGGTGAGAGTTGAAGGATTCTTTGGTTTTCTCTTTATTCCTCATTCAGCTGCGTTCCATCAGCCTAGGTGTAGAGGTTCAACTGTAGAAATGTCACCTAGCACTGACATCCCTTAGTCATATATTCTGTCTCTGACCAGTGGTGGAATTCTGTTGTAGTCACCATCAAAGAGGCTTCTTTGATGAGTGATATACCACATGTTTGTCTGTAAATATAAGGATCCATATTTAGCATATGGTAAGAACTCCATTTCTTTATAGATATTACTGAGATAGGGTTATCTTTCTGATCTATGACCGCTCCAGCCCTTTGTATTTGACTGAGTCTACACTGCCACCCGAGTTGACTCTCAGTGAGGGTTTTTTAAGTCCAATTAGATAGCTATTGATTACCTCCTTACCCCAGATGAGAGTGCTACTACTGCACGAATAGAGATAGTGTGCTGTTCCAGTTGTTTCTGTTACTAGAGTTTAGTGTTGGGCCAGAGCATTGATTGATATTTCCCCCTTAGCAGTTTTCGTATTTTCTTATAGTATTATGGGATCTAAACTTCAGGTAGAAGGTTTCCAGTTCAGTTCCTGCTCCATTTCTCTGAGTCCTGTTTCCCAAGTATATCCTTTTTTCAGCAGTATGGTGTTATCTTCTAGTTCTGGGAGATAACCAAGAACTCTGGCAATAACCTACATTGTTTTGGGAGTCTTTTGGACCCCTCTCGGCAACCACACAAAAGGAGGTACCTTCTGTCTGGCACTGTGTTCCTTGCCAAACAGCCCCTGAGTGTATACATGTCTTGTTTACTCACTGTTTGTGCATTTCTTAGGTGGTTTAGATAGCATTACATTTCTCTCAGGGTTTCCTAACCCTCCCAATATTCATTCTTCTCTGCTCTTTTTTCTTTCATTCATCTTTCCTCCTTCCTTCCCAGTCCAGCACCTGTATTATCTCCAGCCTTCTGCCATTAACACGCACTTCCTTCCATCTCCTCTCTCCAGAGTGCACCCCCACTATGAACCCCCTCCCGCATGTCCCTCCCTTCTCTCCTCCCTGCCCATACTTCCACTTTCCCCATCTTCCTCGTGGTAACATGTTTCCTAATATCCTCCCCTCTTTTTGAGTTCTTGTTTCCCTTCACCTCCATGTATCATTTCTGTTTTCCTTGGCTCCTGATGTTACATAATGATCTAGACTCACAAATAGGGGATTAGTGTTACAAGCAGCAAATGAGGAAGAACAGTTTTTTCTGTGTTTATATTACTGCACTTAGTATAACACTTTCTAGTCCCCTCCATGTACCTGCAAACTTCATTATTTCCTCTTTTCTTAATGCTGTGTAGAACTCCATTGTGTAAATATATCACATTTTCATTATCCATTTGTCAGTTGAGGAACATTTATGTTGTTTCCATTTCTTAGCTATTGTGAAGTGAGCAGCAACAAACATGGGTGTACAGGTGTCTCTACAATAAGATGAGTCCTTTGGATATATGCCAAGCAGTGGTATATCTAGATGATACGTAGATTCATTTTTAGTTTTTTGAGAGTTCTCCACACTGCTTTCCATAGTGGTTGTACGAGTTTGCAATCCTAGCAGCAGTGAATGAGCTTTCCCCTTTCTCCACATCTTCTCCAAAATTTGGTGTCTTTCATTCTCTTGATCTTAATCAGTCTGACTGGGGTGAGATGGAATTTTAAAGTGTTTTTTTTCATCTGTATTTCTCTAATTGCTAAGAATGTTGAGCACTTTTAAGGTGTTTCTTAGCCAGTATTTTCTTGGTTTGAGAACTCTCTGTTCATGTCTGAATGGAACAGAGACACAGTGATTATGATGTGACCGGTGTGTCTGGCTGATCAGGAGCCTGGGAAGTTGGGAATGTGGGAACTGCCTGAGCACTAACTTAGGGATCTACTGTGGACTGTTTAGCCTATTTGTGTTAGGAGCCCAAACAATTTTTATACAAAGATTTTCACCAGAGCTAAATCGAGAAAGTCTCTATTACTGCCACAAATATCATAATGGTATTGTCAATATTCTGGGATATGAATAATGCCCATACTATAGTAATACTATCACTATTACTTCATAGAAGATACAAATTTCATCTGTAAATCTGAGGCAATTTTGGTGGTACTGTGAATGACCTCTAAATATATGCCATAGACCTTGGTTCGTACATCTATAAGTTAATTCTGTCAACTATCCAATCCCTGTGGTCATATGGAAGAGAAATTGAAGCTTCGGTCTTTTTAAGCTTTTTCCCCATAGTGCTGTAGCTGTGAAAACTTAGCTGCCAAAAGTTCTGGCAAGATCAGGGCCTGCTGCCCATTTCCACAGTTCTGTGTCGGATTTTTGTCTGCTTGAGTTTTCATGATCTTGTACATTGCTGACACCACTGCTGTAGTTTCATATGACCGAAGTCCCAGGAGCCTGTAAGATTATTTCCATATGGTGATGAACCTTCTTACCTGGTTCTTACAATCTTTTTACCCCCTCTTCGGCAATGGTTCCAAAGTTTGAAGTTTAATACAGGAGTCCTTTCCAAGGGCCCATACTCTGTAGATTCTTATTCACTGAACTTTGTCAATTTGTGTTCTTTTGTGCTCCTGTCCCTCTGTCATGAGGGAGCTTCATTGATGAGACTTGCATTACTATTCTCCCTATCCCTTGTTTCTCTGTGCTCCAGCAACCTTAGGTGTAGAGGTTGTATAGTAGATGTGCCACTTAGGACTGGGAAATTTTCAGATAATCTGTTTGTGACCAGTTGTGGAACTATTTAGTAGTATCTATCTGTTACAAAACAAGCTTCTTTGATGACTGATGACTGAGATACTTCTCTGTAAATATAAGGATATGTATTTAGCACATAGTAAGAAATTAAATTCATCTGTGGGTGTGAGAATTTTAGGGTGTTCTATAAGATCTATGACTTCTCTAGTGATGTATATTTGCCTATGTTTATAGCACCACATATGAGTTTCATTATATGTGTAAGTGGGGGCATTCCATGGCATATGCAGTCTGAGGCTAATTTAGTAGACTCGGTTCTCTTCTTCAATCTATGTGAGTTCTCAGGATCAAACTCAAGTGTCAGACTTGCCAGTCAAGTGCTTTTACCTGCTGTGTCTTCTTTCTGCCCCAGTGAGATTTTTAAACTTGCCCCAAACTGTGAGAATGAGCTCCTGGGAGCAGAGACTAACTCACTTTCACAGGGAAAAGATGGGTTTCTAGGAATTTCTTCAGATGTCAGAGAACCACTGCCACGTGGATACAAAAAGCAGAGAAGTCCTTGACTTGCTCATTTAGGAAATGTGATGAGACTGTCAGAATTCTTGAATCCTTAGTTGTGTCATTGACCCCTAATCAAAGTATACACTAGGAAAAGATAGTGTTGTGAATTTGTAAATCAACACATTAAAAAAATGAAAACCATTCTGCTATATTGAAGAATAATCACTGTACTCAAAATGGGAGCGGGGACACCATGTTAACAGAGAACTTCTGCTTTTGACAATGTCAAAAATTGCCTATGGATCCCATTTTCTTTTAACTCTGTATAGAACAGAGATTTAGGTTGCTGGGCTGGGTTTGCAACGAAAAAATTAACCAAGGCTGGGGATTTTGCTCAGTGCATAAAGCATTTTTTGGTTAATCATTATGATCTGAGTTTGTGTCCCCAGAACTCACATAAAGCTAGTCATGGTAGCTCATGTGTGTTTCCCAGTGCTCCTGCAGAGACATACGAGGTGGATGCAGGAGAATTCCCTGGGATGTTCAGGCTAGCTAGCCTGGGAAATAGCAAAGAGACTATCTCCAACAAGGTGGAAGTCTTAGACCAACAACTTGAAGTTGTCCTCTTACCTCTTCAGGTACATCCTGTCATATGAGAGTGCACACTCACAAATGAACAGTACCCCCTCCTCACTTTTCATTTCTCATATTGATCTGCAGAAGCCTGGTGGGTAGCTAAAAACATGAAAAATGTTGACACCTTTCAAAATGCAAGCTCCGCCATAGGAAACCTCCCTCCTGCTCTTTCTGGAGATGAACTTCTTGTGAGTAACATGGAATAAACTAATCTCTCTAAAGAACATTCTCTATTCTTTCAATTGGTGCAAACCTGGGGGTGAGGTGAGGCTGAATGCCGGGCCTCACCAGGAGAGAATTTATGCAACAGATGGAGTAGTTGAGCAGGACCGACTGACATAAAGAGAATGCTTCTGTAAAAAGGAGTTATAGAGCCTCAGTCAATATGGAAATCAGCAAAGGAAAGAGTATGGGCAGAAGAAATTTTGATATGGTGGATTAGCCCCAAAGGACTGGTGTGTATGTTCACCATTTCAGCCTTAGTGTGGTTTATAGTGAAATATGTAATTAAGGTGAACTTGCCTAAGCAGCTGACATGGATGGGACAGATACCAATGGTGGTAGCGCACACTGGAGACTCCATGGAGAAGGCTGCGGGCCATGGGTCCAGTGGGAGATGGCAGTCTCAGGCTGAGGTCTTAGCACAAGAGGAAATTCAAATTGTGAAAGACAAATTAAATAGAGAGAAAGATATAAGCCTCACTTCTTCAATTATAGATGCTAAGCTTGTTAGCAAATTGGATCAAAGAGAAAAGGAGATGGAGCTTTTAGCCTGCCGCTTTTTAAGTCAGAAAGGAACGAAAATCCAGGTCAGGTTGAGAATGCAGGATCTATCTTGGGACCCTAAAACCTGGAACCCCTGTGAAGAATTATGTAGTGATGAAGGAAGAAGTGACCTAGAAATTAGGGATAAAGCTCTCTGAGTTCGAACTTTAATACAAAGGAAAGGAAAATCTAGTTTAGCATGATGATTGGTTATTAACCACAGCCTAGCTTTACTCACCCCACTGCGGCTGCACCAGCGTCCCCGCTCCCGTTTGGTGCCACCTGCTGCCGCCTGCCACAACAATGCCTGCTGGAGCGCTCTGAGCACTGTGCCCAGTGCTCAACAGCTGAGCAACATAACCATTCATCTTTCCTTGAGATTTAAGCTGCATAACTTTGCACAATACAAGGGAAAGCAATCGCTGATGAATTGGCTTGTGCATTCCACAGGAGACACTTGGTCATGACCAGTGGAGACCCCCATGAATTCCAGGAGCTGGAATACGACACAAACATGGAGTGTAGGACATATACTGTTTAACTCTATGTCTGTATTACTGATGCACTGAAAACAACCAAAGGAGGTTAACCATACTTACATTGCTCATGGACTTGCTGATATTCTTGGTAGTCAGTTGCAGAATATATCCAACAATGGGGAGAGGAGTGGGTTCAAGTTGGAGCTTCCCTTTGGCATAGAGCTGATTCTATAGGGAAAGGAGAACCAAAGAAAAAGGAAAATCCCCCGAACAAATGAAGAGAGAAATTGACATGTTGTGTGAATGCAGTGGAAGCTCACACTCTGGGGAGTCTATAAGGACAGCATGTGCTGAACTCCATGAGAGGTACAAAGTTTTCAGACTTTGTATGAAATCATAAAAACTGTTTATTTTAGTGCAAGTTGGCTTCTTGTTAGAACTACAAACAAACCCTTATTATTTTGTAATAATAAATTTTCGTGTACTTGCTATTTCAGCATAATCCTGCAGTTCTCCCCTCTCCAGAAATAATGTGGTCAGAATGGCTATATTTTATTTTATTTAAAAATTTTTTATTTATCATTTTTATTCTATGTGTATAAACATTGCCTGCGTGTGTATAAGGGCAATGCGCACATCCGCGGTCTCACAGCATATGGAATTGTTGCCGTAGTGGCACTTTAAGTTTTCTTTCTTCAGTGAACTTATTTGTTCATAATATGGAGCCACTGATTGATAGGGTTTTGCTCTCAGGACACTTTGTTATTGAGTCTGTCTTAAGAATTCTCTTCTGGCAGTGAGGCACTGAGGTTGGCCCTTCCCCTCTGGTTCGGAATCGCCTGAGCAACAGAGTATACTCTCCGATTTGGCAAAGTAGGGTATATTGGGGTTACTTACAAAGGTCTTATCACTGAGGAGAGGGCCAACAATCTCATATGGGGGGCAGCATTTTGACAGAAGGGCCATGGGCCTCTGATATATCCTGCCAAGATGTCCACCCCCGGTAACTGCCACCACTCATCACAGAATTCACTGCTTTACCCCTTGACCCTTTCCTTCAAGTCACTGTTTTGTTTGGAAAGTGGTAGAATTTTTTGGCTCCATTTCTGTCAATAAAATTCTTAGAGGCGTGTCTTGGTGTCTTGCCACTGAAGGCACCCGTAGTTGCATCTGCATCCAGCCCCAAGCCTCCATGGATATATCCGTCCATTGAGCCAGTGGGAAATTCCATGTAAAGTTACAGCATCTGGATACCACAAGAGATTTTGCTTCAGTGGTGTCGATCTCTTTAAAAATTACAAGTGTTGTAGGTTTATGTGGACAGGGTCTCAGGAGATTGAAGATTCTATTTCCATATGGGCACACCCCTCCTCACTGGCTCTTACAATCTCTCTGTCCCCTCTTCCACAATGGTCCCTAATCCCTTTGTGAGTGAGACAATATAAGACTCCTGTCCAGGGACCTACACTCTGCAGATTCCTAATTTCCATGATTTAGTCATTTGTGACCTTTTATGTTACTGGCCCTTTGTGGCATGAAGGACTTTCATCAGTGAGAGCTGAGAGATTCATTAGTGCCTTCTTTATGCCAGTTCTATATCGCCTGAGCCTTGTGTGTGAGGCATGAGGCAATATCAGGCTTCATTTTAGATGCACATCTTAGGCATAGACAATTCACACTCAATTTCTGTGCATGACCAGTTGTGGTACTCTATATCAGTCGCCCTCTGGTGCAACAGAAGATTTTGATGAGTACCGACTCAGATACTTGACTGTAAATACAAGGATACATATTTTCATCCATATAAATGCAAGCAGACAAAAACCCAGCATAGGACTTGAGAAATGGGTAGCAGACTCCAATATTTGCTGAAGAAATTTTGGCAACTGATTACTACTGGGTGAGTATGAATTATCCTTCCTAAAGTGAGGGACTCTGGGTAGGCTGACTGGACCTCAGTGGATGAACCTGCAGTGAGGTCACATGTGGACACTGACTTGACACAATAGACCTTAACATAGATGAAAGAACATATGCCTCCCAGGTGGGGGGCAATGGGGGCTTGCTGGTGGAGAAAGGGATATAAAGATGATTAAGATTGATTAAGATGTTCTGCATGAAACACAGTGATTCAATAAAACTATTTTTAAAATTACAACTGCAAGATTTCCGGGTAAAATGGTAGACTAGAACCCATTTCTGAACAAGTGACTGATTATAGCTTGGGAAACAATAGGAACAGAGATGTTTTACCATTCATCAGTTACTACTCCATTTCCTGAACTGACTTGATCAACACCACATCAAACATCTATTATCAGATCATCAAACTTTCTCGACCATTGGACTGAACTTGCTGCCTCAACGCAACCAGGGCAGCAACAGCTGGTAGATCACTGTTAGTGCCCAACATGGACAGGTGTAGCTGTGGGAGTGAAACACCAGCTGTAAACAGTGCTTCAGGGCCTCATAGATATGCTTTGTGCCCGCCCTGCAGGAACAGAGCAACTAGTGCTGGGTAGTCCCCTCCACATTCCATAGAACAGAGTCAAGAGAATTCCATACACGAGAGAACTGACTGGGAGAACAGAAGAAAAGGACAGGACCAGAAAAAAATCAGCATAGCAGATAGCCTAGACCAGAACCAAGGAGCCAAAGCAGCAGATTCACCAAGGAGAGGGAAACCTCGTTCAGGCAATGACCTCATTATATTATATCTGCAACCTGCTGCCCTCCCTCTCAGAGCTGTTTCTCATAGCACAGCAGGTCAAGGTATAGTAGTGTACTTTCTGTTAAAGCGTCTGATTGTGCTCTAAAGCCTGATAAACAGGGAGTGACCCAACCAAACATCGGTGTTGGTGCAGGAGTGGTCGTTTCATCTTGGGAGCCATCCACAACTATCAAATAGGAACTCAGGACTGCCCAATGGGAAGTCCTTATGTGTGGTGCTGGAAACATAATCAAATTCACATGAGTGGGAGCTCATAGATCCCAGAGGAAAATCTGCTTTTGCCACATTCCTAGACCAATGTAATTTCTTACTTTTCTCTAAATATTCATCTTCATATTTACAGACAAGTGCACCTTTCACCAGTCATCAAAGAAGTTTCATTTTGCAGAAGATAGAGACTAGTACAAAATTCCACAGCTTTTCAAGCACAGAAAATAACAGTATGTGAGATGCATAGTCCTAAGTGAGACGTCTACAATGCAACCACCACACATAGGATGAATGCAACTCTCAACTCTCACCAGAGAGGTTTCCTTATGAACCTGATGGTGACTTACACAGAAACTCACAACTTGCCAATGTTCAGAGAACAAGATACTTCAGACTGCTCCCTCCTTAACAGGATACCCATTTCAAGCCTATGCCTCCAAAGGCTCAAGGATCATTGTGGAAGAAGCAGAAAGATTGTAATAGTTAGACCTAGTGGATGATACAAGGAAACAGAGTTTTCTAGACAACTGGTCAGTTACACATATGAACTCACTGAAATGGTGACAATATGAATAAATCACATGTAATCTCAAAACACAAATCCTAGCATAGGCATCACGATTCAAGTAAGAAGCTATAACTGAAGCTAAGGAACTTTTGACAACTGATGGCTGCTGGGGGTGGGGGAAGGGCATTCTCTTACAAGGATGGGACTATTGTTAGGTTGACCAGGCACTGGTGGCTGGAACTATGCTGAGGGATATGCAGGGAGACAAACAGACTGTATATATTTTATATATAGTGGGGTATAAAGAATTGGATGGGGGTTAGTGGAGTGAGGTGCAGATGAGTGAGGGGATCTGAATACCATCAAATTATATTGTTGGAAATTGCAAACATTTCAATATTTTTTAAAGAGTCAGGCTATACTCTGCCTATGTCATGAAATCTGAAGGAAACTGTTTTCCAATGTGATGGAGTATGTTGTTTGGGGGATAAATTTCAAGAGAGTATAACGTTGCCTGTGGCAGGATTAAACTCACCATATTTACCCAAACTGACAACAGGAGAAAGCAGAATGAAATCCCAAGGATGTGAAGAATGTGCAGTTTGTTGAGCACTAAATCAGATATAGCTATGGAGAAAAATATGCAGTTTTCGAAGGGTAGGATTTTCAATCCAGTAAAACGTGAGGGCCCCATGAGTGTAGAAAGAATATATAGAATTGCTAAAGAGATGAACATATAAGAAGAAAACTTAGATGTTGCACTGGAATGATAAGAAATGTACCTCAACAGAAAAAAATCCCATCTGTGTAGAGCTTGAAATGTTTAACAATACGACTGTGCATGACTGTAGCCAAGGATTTGGAAGATTGAGGTAGGAAGGGAACAAGTTGAAGACCAGTGTGGTCGGATAGAGAATTCCAGACTAGACTGAGCTATAAAGTGAAACTCCATCTAAAATTACCCTTCAATAATGGTAACTGGTCCCAGAGTTACATTACTTGAAACAAATCTGATAAAGCATGAGTAGCCAGTTCTTCCCTTCAGCATTCTGTTTCAAGGAATGGAAGGTATGGAGTGGTGTCCTTTTTCTATGGTCTTACTGAGCTCTACAGAATAACATTCTGAAATGTTATATTTTTTAACTTGAGAGGACTCTGGCCATTCACCTGAGAAGTAGCTACATCACCAGTGTCAGGAATACCTAACTTGCTTGAACCCATAAAGGATCTGGTATTTAATTTCTTAAGAATGAAGAGGAGAAGGAGAAGGGGAAGGAATGGAAGGGTCCAATTAAATATTTAACAAATTCCTTCAGATTTGGGCATGTTCAATCTTTTAATTAAGAATTATATCAATTTGTTAATATTTTCTATTTAGTTTGTTATTCCTGTGATATATTTCATATTTTCCCCCAATGGAGAAACCAAGTAATTGAAACAGATCCTGCAGTGTTCATCTCCCCACAGACATACGTATTTAAGCAGGTATTCTTGTATGAAATTTTGTTCTCAAGAGTTAAGTGAGCCAGTTGAGAAACCACAACATTTTATTTTAGTATAGTAGCAAGAATGTAAGAGTAAAGACATCCCTATCATGCTTTCTGAATACCAGACAGATCTTCAGGGCAGTTGGCTGACAGATCTAAAGTCCATTCCTTGAACTCTAACCAAGTAACAGGCCACTGATGATGACAGCCTTTTGGCTTGTTTCTACGTATTGATCTTCTGGAACCACATTTGTATGTCATCTATGGAACTTCCACCAGCACGTCCTCAAATTCTGAAGGGAGAGCAAAGTACTATCTTTTAGAGAGGAAAGCTAGCACAGAACCTTGCATTAGTCTCAATGCTTACTACAACTCATCGAGAGTCAGAAATAGGCAGAGGATAAAGAATCTATGCCTAGCACAGAATTTGAAGATGGAACTTCCAGAAATGCCACCGCTTCAGGTGGATATCTGTGCAACCATAGGACAGACAAGGCCTACATCACAGGTAGCTTTCGGAGTACTCATGGATGCTAGACCAAGATATGACTGAATTTAACTTCAGAATGTACTCCAAACTTGAACAGCATTACATGAATCAAGAATCTATTTGTTGGGCATAGTACAAGTTAATCATGATAATAATTATCATAAAATTAAGTATCATAATTATTATAAGGATAAGTGAGAGTTCCCCTTTCCACATACTCATGTAAAAATTTGTTGTCATTTGTGTTCTTGATTTTAGCAACTCTGACTTCTCAGTGAACATGGGAGGTGTATCCATCTTCCAGTGTCTTCCTCAATTTTTTTCCATGAATTAAAATTTTCATTATGAACACCATTAATGTCTTTGTTTCTGTTTCTTCCTGAATATTTATTTTTTTGAGGGTGTTGTGACTATGAATGTTTCTATGATCTCATTCTCTGAATACTTGTTACTGTTACATAAAAGTGATGGCAAGGTTTTTTATTTTAAATTTTTTTATTGAGCTTTTGTACAACGCCTACAGCAGTTCTTAATAAGATACAGACCCCTACCCCTTCCATGTCTCCCAACCCACTTTCAGACCTCATGTATTCCATCCTAAGTCCTACCTAGTCAAGCATTTGTACCCAGATGTCCTTCAGTGAAATTCATTCACTGGAGTCTTGTCGGCCTATCTAGAAATCATAAGTTAGGAACACCTTCATCCCAGTACTAATCAGTCCCCAATAGTTCTCAGTCTAGGCCTTGCTCAGCACCCATTTCTCTTGTTCCACTCTGGGCCCTTATCTAATTGCATTGGCGTCGGTCCTGTGCTAGATGCTAACATTGCCACAACTTCACATGTGCAAGTTTATAGTGGACTGAAAGCCTCTGTTTTCATGAACCGGCCTTGGCTCTTACAACCGTCCCACTCCCTCTTCTACAGTGGTCCCTAAGCCATGTGTGGGTAAGGTTTAATATAGGAGTTATATCCAGGGATACACTGTTCAGACTCTTATTATTTGAAACTTGGCCAGTTGTGGTATTCTATGTGTATTTTATTCTGTTGCATAAGGAAGTCTCACTTGTGAGAGTTGAGGGATGCAGCAATTTTCTCTCGACTTCTTGTTCTGTTACTATGTTTTATGAGCCTTACGTGTAAAAGTTCTACTGTAGATGTGTTATCTAGTACAGAAGTCAGGAGAGAGGAGATGGTGGGAGGTGGGTGTCATTGGAAGGAGGATGGAGATAATGGGGGCGGTGCTGGGACTGGGGAGTGGCGAGAGGAATTGAATGTGAAGAAAAAGATAGAGATGAATGAATCTTGGGGCTACGGAACCCAGAGGGAAGTGTGTTGGCCCCAACACTCCCCTGAGAAATGCACACACAGTCTAAGCTTTAGTGCATATGTTTACCTGGGGGTTGTTTGACAAGGAACATACTGTCAGACAGAAGAGACCTCCTTTTGAGTAGTTGGTGAGAGTGGTCCAAGAGACTCCCAAAATAACACAGACTATTGTGAAATTTCTTTGTTTTCTCCCAGTAGGTTAAGACCCTACTGCTGAAGACGGGACATACTTGGGATACAGGACTTGGAGGAAGGGAGCAGGAACGGACCTGGAAGCCTCCTCCCAGAAGGTTACCCTCATAATCCTATATAAGAACATGCCAACTACTAAAGGGGAAAATCAATCAATGGTCGAACCCAGCCCTAAAGCCTGACATCCATAGCAGCATTCGCAGCACACCCCTCTATGAGTGCACTAGTGGGGCTGTATCTGGCAGGGGAGTGGTGACCACATTATTCTAACTGAACTTAAAGCCCTCTCAACAAGAGTGAACTCATGGATGGCACTGTAAACTGGGTCAAATGCTGGTGGCTTTGAAGTTGATTTTGTATCCTGCTACTTTGCCAAAAGTGTTGATCATTTCTAGATGTTTTCTTGTTGAAGTATTGGGATCTCTCATATGTAATACCATCTCAGATGCAAATAAGCATCATTTGACTTCATTTCCAATTAGGAACTCTTTAATTTACTTCTCTTGTCTTAATGCTCTAGCTAAGATTTCAAGCACTTTATTGAAAAGAAGTGGAGATAGTGACAGCCTTGTCTTATTTGTGAGTTTAATGGATGTGTCTCAAGTGTTCCCTGTCATTTAGAGTGATGCTGGCCGTGGATTTATTGTATACAACCTTAACGAGTTTGAGACATATTCCTTCAGTCCATTTCCCTCTAGGGCTGTGATCAAGAAGTCATGATAGTTTTTGTTAAAGGTCTTTTTGCATCTATTGAAATAATCATGCGCCTTTTGTCTTAGGTTCATTTACAGGATTTATTATATTTACTGACTTCCACATATTAAGATCTGTAAATAGACTTTATTTTAAACTTAAAAGTCATGGAAAATGCTTACACATTTATGAAAAGTTTTGCAATATTGAAGAGGCAAAAATATCTACTATCCATAAAAACTGAAAATGCAAACACCAAAAGTGAGTAATCTGATCATGAGGAACAAGTGAAACGTGTAGACAATTCTCAAAAAGTGAAATACAAATGCCCAATAATTCATGAAAATATATTCAGCACCCTTATTCATTACAGAGATATAAATCAAAACTATATTGATTTACATTCTAATTAGAATGTCTATCAGAAAGATATAAATGAAACATTTATACCTTGCTGATAGGAGCTGAAAAACGTGTACCCACTTTAGAAATCAGTCTATAGATTCTTGTGAACCCTGAATAAGGAGCTATCTATCATATGATCGCCAAAACCCTCTAGAAATACACCCAAAGAATAAAAATCAGCATGTATCAGAGACACTTGTTTATCTGTATTGATTGCAAAACTATTCATGATGGCTAGGTTACAGAATTAGCTTAGATGTTCATCAAAATTTGAATGAACTAATATACATATATATATATATATATATATATATATATATAAATGCACACAATTGGGTTCGATTTTACCATAAACAGGAGTGAAAGCTTGTCATTAGCAAGATGATGGATGGAACTGGAAATCATCAGGTTAAATGAAATATCCTAGACTCAGAAAGACAAATACCATATTTTCTGTCATTAAGTGGAACAAAGGTTTTATACATACACACACACACACACACACACATATATATGATCTTGTTTTACAGAAGATAGCTGACATGTGTATATGTGCATGTGTGTGTGAGAGAGAGAGAAACAGAGAGAGAAAGACAGAAAGAGAAAGAGAGAGACAGAATATGGGAATATCTGAGAAGAGAAAGATGACTAGGTATCAGAGTAAGGAAGGATCACATAGTGTAAAGAAAGTACATTAACATTGTTAAAGTACATGATATACTTGAAGGAAAATGACAGTGTGAAACTCATCAGTTTGTATAGAAAATATCAAATCAATCCGTGAAATAAGCTAATAGAACAGAAAAGATTTATACTAAAGTTAACTTGTTTTTGATAAATTTACCTAATTGGTGATGGTATATCAGAAATAGCTCATTCCTTTAAAAGCAAAGCAAAATGTAGCATAGGTAAACTCAAAGATCACCTTTCCTTAAGTGTTAAATGGTTCCTGCAGTCTATGAAAGGAAAATCTATCCAAAGTGTTATTTCAGCCAAGAAGTGTGCATTAAACAGGGCAACTATTTTTCCAGATATAAAAATGCTATTCTCTAAAACAGATACTGATCTTTTATCCAAAAGAAAGTGATATAATTTTTTATAATTTTAGAGTCATATGAGTTAAGCAGCGTTTTACTGTTAATTTTGCTGAAGATAATTGAGATCATGGAAATTTTTGGTCACTGAAGTTCCGAAGATTATAAAAGCAAACTTTACTAAACTCTATTTCAAAAATGATGATGTAATTATTAACTAGATTCATGTTTGTTTTGAAAGTCACTGATTAAGGTTGACACCAAACAAAATAGTACACATATACCACTGATTTTCCTTATTGTGCAATAACTTTTTGATTCTTGACAATTAGAGAAAATATATACCAAAAACTTGTCTAGGCATTGATGTAACTCACCAGTCCCCAGCTATTCAAATGATTTCTATTATATTATTTAATATTGTCTCTCTGATCAATTATACTGAGCCTGCTTTCCTTCTGCACTAATGGAGAAGAGTATGCTCATACTTTTTCCTCAAGAAATTGTTGTAACACCAAAGTGAATAACTGTGACATTATGAAAATCTCATTGCATTGTAAGTTCCTCCACAACAGTTCTGTTTGTCCATTCACCATTAGAAAAAAATTAATCTTTTGCTGGGTGTGGTGGCACATGCCTTTAATCCCCGCACTTGGGAGGCAGAGACAGGCAGATCTCTTTGAGTTCGAGGCCAACATGGTCTATATAGCGAGTTCTGGGCCAGCTAGGGCTACAGGGAAACCCTGTCTCAAAAAGACTGAAAAAGTAATCTGGTTCTTTCATGATTGTGTTGTCCAATGGTAAAAAACATACAGCTAACTTACATGTTTTTAAAATGTATGAGTGAATATGATCAAAATTCATTTTATACACATAAGAAATGCCAAAGAATTAATAAAAATATCAAATTGAAAATAAACAAAAACCTTACTCCAAAGTGGTGAAATGATGTATGAGAGATATTAGGTAGTTTTGTTAGTTATATTGATCATCATGTACGTGAAAGACTTATAAGGCCTCCATTGTTGGGGACATATGTGCAAATGCTTAATAAAGAAGCATTTTAAATATATTATTAAACCTGGTCGTGGTTGTTGATACATTTATTTATAGCTCTTGGGAAGAAATAGCAGAAAAATTGTCAGGTTGAGCCCAACCCGAGTGAGGCGACAGTGAGACTTTGTCTAAAAAGAGCCACAATTTATAGAATCAACAAAATGGCCATAGGTTCCTAAATTCCCCATGACTTCTAAATGAGATATGCAATTTTGAGGAATTCTCTTACATCTCTTCCTTAACTTGAGTGTTTTTCAAGAATAGATTCACATTGAAGACATCTTTTTCTTTTCTCCTTATTATCTTCTTATCTCCTTATTATTTCTCCTAACATATACTTGTTATGTTATAGCAATACCAGTAATGTTAAACTAGAAACTCTAACAGTAAAGGACAAGGTTAAACAATATCTTCTTATCTATGTCATCAAGGCAAAGTGCACTTGGAGACAGGTTTTTGATTTGATTAGTCAACAATGCCTCAGGTTGACACCTGTTAATTCATCAGATTACATTATAAAAAGGTTTCGCTGCAAGGCCACAGTCATGTCAGTAAGAAGAGAAGGGTCTGATGGATCTAACTATAGTCCTGGTGCTCAGCCTCTTCTGCCTGCTTCTCCTCTCACTCTGGAGACAGAGCTCTGGGAAAGGGAAGCTCCCTCCTGGCCCTACCCCTCTTCCAATAATTGGAAATTTCCTACAGATAGATGTGAAGGATGTTCGTCAATCCTTAAACAAGGTAAGTGAGCTTTCTATTCTTCCCATACTTACTAAAGAGAGGTAAAGAAACCTTGGTCAAAACATAAATCTTGTAATGGAGATGTTTTAATAAATAATCACTATCAACAATGTCCTGAGAAATTAATCTGTAATTTCTGCTTCAGTTGCTTACTTTGTGAAACAGGATAATTAGTCCTGCAGAATGCTTTGATGTGATCATTCACTGTAATCTATGTATCAAATGCCTGATCTATTGCATGGCACATTGTAGACCCTCTATATCTATAATACCCATAAAACCATGATATAAATTTACATAAATTTCAGAAATATTTGCTGCTGAGTTTGCCTCTAATAACACATTACGATGCAATGACAACATCATTAATAACAAGGTTCACAGCAGGAGGATAGGCTGATGTTTTCTTGCTAGAATTTTCATTTTCTTTTCTCTTTCCAGTTATCAAAAGTCTATGGCTCCGTGTTCACTCTCTATTTTGGCATGCATCCCACTGTGGTGTTACATGATTATGAAGCAGTGAAGGAAGCTCTGATTGATCATGCAGAGGAGTTTTCTGGACGGGGAAGGTTCTTACTGGCTGAAAGGGTTAATAAAGGCCTTGGTAAGTGTGTATGTTAAGGTCGATATGCTGGGTAGTATTCATAGTGAGGAAAAAGGTGGTAAAAGAGACCAAAGTTGCTCCCCAGGCACAGGCACAGTTTGGGCCTCTCTGTGGTTGCTACTTGTCCAATCTATCTTCTGGTCCTGGAATCTAATTTCTGGTTTTTTCTATTATTTATTTAGGAATTGTCTTTAGTAATGGGAGCAGATGGAAAGAGATAAGGCGTTTCACACTCATGACCCTACGAAACTTGGGGATGGGGAAACGGAACATTGAGGATCGTGTTCAAGAGGAAGCGCAGTGCCTTGTGGAGGAATTGAGGAAAACCAATGGTAAATACAGCTTTATAATCTAACTTTTACATCCTGTCTTATTACCTTCCAATTTTTTTCCTAATTTTCATGTTTCTTATAAATTACAAAGCTTAGAATTCTCCATATCACAAATGTAGCTTAGATTTTTTTTTAGTACTTTACTACACACTTACTCTACTGATTGATAGTGTTGGCAATGACATGATCCACACTTATGGGGCCCAAAAAAAGACGATAAGTGTTTTCATTTTGTTGACCTACATTGGTCTGCCCAGCTTCACTGACATGTCCAAGGTTTCCCCCAGGATACATGTTTAATCTTCTATTTATGTTACATGTTTACTGTTCTATTTATCAGCAATGATGTAATGTATGGTTTCCATATCTTGGCTGAGTACATACATTTTTCATTATTTATTAGCTCCCTCACACATAATATCAATACTTGTCGTTATTCTTTTTACATAGCTCTTAGTGTATTGATTTATATGTTTCACTAAAACACATGGAATAGCATAAGTCTACATGATGCTCAAATAGCAATTAAGGAACTGATTCATTTCACTCAACTTGAGCTATTTTCATTGACATTTTCTCTTGCTTTTTCCTAAGTCTATTCTACCTTTGTCTTCTTTAGTTTCTCATGTCATTTCTATGCAGTTTTACTGGTGATTGTGTTAAAACATGAATGACTTTTATTTGTTACCACTGTGAATGCTATGCACCTAGTAAGTGCCTGACATGAAAGAATTTGAATTCTAAATGAAATAGTTTTATGTTTCTTTTCCTCTAAATATAGTGAAGGAAAGTTTGAAAATTATACTTTACCTAGGAATGGAATCAAGTGAATATGTACATACAGAAACTCTATCAAAGGCTAACGATTTACCTTCTTGCCCTTTACCTTCTTGCTAAAGTAAAACATTTTATGATACCATAGTGTTGTGATTTTATGTTTTAAAAGCCTGGCATAGCAGCAGCAAGATCAAGGGATTTTTTTTCATTGTAATGTTTCACAACACATTTAGAACATTGTTAATTCTAGTTACCCTTATTTGAGCTCAGCAAATGTAAGTGTGGGTAGTCCTTGCATGTAAAGTGTATTGATCATTGGATCAGACAAATTTCCCTTTAAAAATGATATCAAAACAAATTTTCATAGAATCTGGAGAGATGACCTATTTATTAAGAGAATATGCTGTTCCTGAAGAGGACCAGAGATTGGTTTACAGCCTCCCTCCATTATGAGGCTGAGGCTCCAGATTAGATACTTTCTTCTAGTATCTGTAGACAACCACACAAATGTGGTATATGCACAGATAGAGACACACATATAAATAAAAAGCAGTATTAAAAACAAATCTACAAAAAATTTCTTTATGATTTTTTAGTTTGTAAAATGACAACCATGGGCAATGTGATTCATAAATTCTAAACGTTACTGCACTGTATCATTGTGATGATGAGTACATAGGAAAATATTTCCAAATCCATAGATTTTAGCTTTGTGTAACTGTAAGTGTGAAGTTTGATTGGACATAAACAACATTTACTCCTTTTCAAAACAATTGTTACTGTTCTATGGTCATTGGATATATGGATAACTTTCCTACTGATGTTTCCACTATGGTGTGTACCATGTGCTTTGACCATGCTCACCCACCATCGTCTCCTTGCATCTCCTCTCCCATTATTCCTGTTGCCTGCTCCTAGGTTTACCTTTGTTTAGTTTTATGGCCAGTTTTTCATATAGAATATTTATTTCCAAGGGAACAAAATCCATTGCTTTAAAAGTTGAAATGATTAAGAAAATGCCCCATTTATTATGTACTTCATATTCTTTTCTCCACGTGGGACTTAAATGAAAATACAAAATTTTCATTTATTTATTTCTAAAAAGAAATTCCCTGAGGACTTGCTATTTGCCTTCTCATATATCAGGGGAGTATTCTGATTTCCACATTTCTTCCTTATAATACTTTAATGCACCTACAGTGTTGTAGCTTTTTCCCCCTGTTTTGAATCAACACATGATTCTTCTCTATTCTCCCCATTACTACCTCATCTCTATAACATCTACAGGCATTGCAGGCAGAATTAATTCTGCTTGGACCCCAGAAATTTAAGATTTATAAAGATCATTTATTCTTCCAGAAAAGGAGAGAGAGAACCAAGGTCAAAAAGGAGTAAGTCAACATGAAGATGTGATCTATTATTATTAACTAGTGAGATTGTTTGTTACAAATAAATGTGATTGTTGAATCCAGACGTGTTTAATTGGCTCTTGGGGAAATTTGTAGATAAGATATTGCTGAGAGCTTCTTAACTACCTTGACTTGTTAACTGGAACAAAAACACTGTCTATATAAACTTAAAAGTATTTAAATTATTTTGCCACTCTTTAGGTTTACCCTGCGATCCCACCTACATCCTGAGCTGTGCTCCTTGCAATGTGATCTGCTCCGTTATTTTCCAGAATCGTTTTGATTATAAAGATCGGGAATTTCTTGACTTGATGCAAAAATTAAATGATGATGTCCAGATTGTGAGCTCTCCATGGATTCAGGTGAAACCAAGATCCTTTCTTCCTAAGAACACCCTTAGGGACTTTATCACAAGTCAAATTCTACATGGATGAAGCAATGAGGGGGATGGATGCCACCATCCTGCCTAGGGCATTTTGGTAAAAACATACAGAAGGGATATTTAAGTTCTGTTCTGTACAAAAGGGAAATCATAAGGCAAATGCCGTGTTGACTGAAGTCTGTTACTTCCTTATTCACTGGCTTTCTCATTGACTTCCACAGAGCTGATTGTATAAAATAATTTGTTTCCTTTTAGATGGAAGGCCAGTCACTCATAGGACAGTCTTCACTACCCACAAGTTCTTGTACTGTCAATAATTAAACCTGGCTTTATCATGTTGCTCAACAGAAATATCTTAGAAAGTGGAGAAAGAATTTTTGGGAGAATGAAAGCCTCCAGGATGCAATGAATAGTTTTGACCCCCCTTGTTATGTATTGTCCTCCTTTGTCTTTCCTTTATATCTGTTGTCTTTTCAAAATTTTTTTATTTAACTCTTTGAGCATTACACAGAACGTAATTTGCTCACATTCACACAACTCCTCACCTTAACTCCTCTCATGTCCACTCCCATCTACTCACCTCTGACTTTGTGTTCTCTTTTTAAAAACATTCTAACTCATGTATTCTGCCAGCTTCTGCAGGCTCTGGGGTCATCATGGAAGGAAGGGTGGTTGTGATGTTGAGGTCCGATGTTGAGGAAGAGCAGAGAAAAATAGTGCCTTCTCAGTACTGTACTCAAGCTCTGGTTGCCTGCATAAAACCTGCATAAAATCAAACCAGTCAACATTATCGAATGCAGTGGGAAGGGATTCATGATCCCTTTTCTCTAACTGAGGAACTATGGACAGTTGAAAGCTTCACTGAGAGAGAAAGATAGTTTCTTTAAGGGTGTGGGTCCTGGATGGTTGACAGCTCTGCAGTGAATGGTCCCACACCCAAAGTCTATGCACAAGATGAATTGGAATCAACAGGTTAATAAAGGATTTCAGGGTTTTGATGCTTCACCTAGGAAAGTAGTTGACAAGGTAAAAGGTAAAAATGACAAATGAAATATGTGGTTTGTGGACTATAAACATCCTCACAACATTTTCTGTGTACAACTGGCATCTTATGCACTCTGTATGAATAATGATTGTGAGATCATAAAGAAGTGTCTAATGACTGAGGTATGCCCTTGAGTCACACCAATTTCTAATACTCCTTCCAAGGTAGACACTGCTTTACAGAAATAAAGTTTCTAAGTGCTGTTTCTGCACTTAGTCTAATGACCAACTATCTTGACATCTATATTCTAAAAATATGAATAACAGTAATTTATAACATATGGTATTACAAACTAGTAAGGAAGAACAGATATATAATAAGTTGATATAAATGTGTTAAAATGTTTCTTGAGTGTGGAAACTTTATTATGCACTTTGATCATCTGGGTGGGCTTTTCCTCCTCAGCTCTCTCAACTACCACAGAGATTTACTATATGGGTAAATAAAAATATTATCATATTGGAGATATTTTTGCATTAATATCTAGAGTCATAAGTCTAAATTAGTCTTGCTATATGTTATAACTATTCATGAACTTTATTAAATTTTCCTCAGTTAATAACAGGTCTTTTTTCCTATAGCTCTGCAATATCTTCCCTATTCTCCTTGACTATTGTCCAGGAAGTCACAAGAGATTTGAGAAAAATATGGATTTTGCTAAAAATTATTTTATGAAGAAAATAAAAGAACATCAAAAATCACTAGATGTTGCAAATCCTCGAGACTTTATTGATTATTATCTGATTAAATCAAGTCAGGTAAAATATTAATATAAATTACTTTATTTCATTTTTCACGTATTTTATAGTTTATTGAACAGTTACATGTTTACAACATACATTTAAATAGGCTAACCAGTACCATTTGTAAAAAAATTAAGTATTTTGTATGGGAGATAATGTATATTTTACAATTAATCCTTGTTCTTGAATTTATTTTTAAAAAATCTAAGTGAGGAGAAAGAAACCAGAAAGGACAGTAAGATGGAAACAATTTCCAAAAGGCCATAAATTAGAGCCTATCATGTTATCATAGGAAGACTGACATCATCATTGCACACGTTGTGTGGCAGAATGGAACAGAAGGGGGCACAGGTGGAACCCCTGGGTGTCCTCTAGATTAAAATTATCTGTACATATTGTCAATATCTGGTAAGACAGGGAATGTTAAAAATATGTTAATACTTTCAGAGTTTCATAAAATGTATTTACCCCATTCCTCCCTCTCACGACTCCAAGACCCAAACTCACCCCTTTCCCCTCACCAAAATTTATATCTTCCTCATTTTTTATCACCTCATGAAACACTTCCCACTTCATGCTGGAATGTGGACTGGCTGGATCTTGTGAAGGTCTTGGACAGGCAACTATAACTGCTGTGAGTTCATGAGAGCAGTGGTCTTGTCATGTCTATTCTAGGCCTTTTGAGTCCATATGAAGTTGTGATGTGCCTATCAAATTCTGCAACAAAGAGGTCAATCTGAATCATTTCAGGGAGTGGTTCCATTTTAAAAAAGAGGTGAAAGAGGTGAAATTCATATAAAATGCCAGTAATAATGTTATATATATAATGTGGTGACAGCACATTCCCAAAGTAATGCAGTTACCAGCTCTCTCTAGTATGAAAAACATCCCATTGCTCTACAAAAACACAATACAGCCAATAAACGGTCAACCACCGTTTCTTCATTAATTAATCTGATTTCTGTCTATATAGATTTGCTATTTTAAATAGATAATTTAAACTGACTCAGTTCTGTCCTCTTTTCTTCCTGTCCTTTTGGACTTGTATGAAGTTAAATGTTGATCAAAGTTGTAACAGGTTCTGTACTTCTTCATTTTGTTACAACAAATTTCATTTTGCATGCATGAGTACCACAATTCACTTATGCATTATTGTTGGACATTTGTGCTGTGCGTGTTTACCTCTGACTCTTCTGAGCTCCATATCTACGAACATTTATGTACATGTTTCATGACATGTGTTCGTTTTCTCTATATATATTCTCTAGACAGGAAGTTCTGATTAAAATGGTAATCTCACATTCACCTTTGGGATACAGCTACAATTTTCAACAGTTAACGCACAATTTCATATCATCTCAGAACAGCTGTGCAATTACTTCAGCTAGTTATAGATGCTGCAATATAAGAAATAGACCAAGACATGGTTTAATTTGTGCCCTTTTTGGACCTAAAAATCATGCATTGTACACACATTTAGGGGCAGAAGATCACAATATAACTTTTAGGCAAGCAAAACATTTGAGCGTAAAAAATAAATTTAACTGGGTGTGGTGGCACACCCCTTTAATTCCAGACCTCAGGATGCAGAGGCAAGCAGATCTCTGTGAGTTCAAGGCTAGCCTGGTCTACATAGTCAGTTTCAGGCCAGCTTGGGCTACAGGGAAATGCTGTCTCAAAAAGTCAAAAGAAGAAAATTTAGATAATCTTAGTTTCTCCTAGTAGTACAATTTTTGGTTAATTTTTTTGGCAACAGTATAAAGTATAATCTTGTAGATCCATTGTAGTCATATATTCTGGTAACAATTCATCAGGTCTGAGTATCAAATAATTCTTAGGAAAACCACAATCAACCTTCAGAATTTACGCTTGAAAATTTGACCATCACTGTGAATGATTTATTTGGGGCTGGCACAGAAACAACAAGCACAACACTGAGATACGCGCTCCTGCTCCTGCTGAAGCACCCACACGTCACAGGTAAGGACACGCGGTGAGCTAGAGTGTATCTCTATGATTCTGGGAAGATACTGCTACTGCCCTACATCTTGTTATGCTTTGAAAGGTCTCAGGATTTTTCCTTCTGTGCCATTAGCTGTTATGAGGATGAGTGAGTGAAAGGAGGAGATCGGGGGTGTAGGAAAAGCAACAAAATGCTGGTACAGTGTGCAGGTTCCTGGGTGCTGATCTATGATCTTCACATCCAGCATACACTGCCTGCTTTGCATATTTGTTTATTCCAAAAGGCAGGTTTTAGCAGCAGGTAGGTTTGTGAAATTGCCTTTCCTCATTCTGACAAATCTAATTCTGTGACTGAGAAAAGAAAACTCAGTTCACTGAAACATTAGAAGATACAAGAGAATTTATTGAATCTGCCTGAGATAATTTCCATACTAAGACATATTCTAAATATTTAGGTTCTTTAGAAAGGTGTTTTCATTGACATAGAAAGTACAGATAAATGAATTTTATTATTTTAATAGCCTGTGTCAATAAAAGTTTAAAAATATTTTATTCATTATCTTGTTTTTTATGTGTATCAGTGTATTTTTGCGTTCATGTATGTAAGTGCACCCATGCTGTGCAATACCCATGGAGGTCAGATAAAAGTGTCATATTCCCTTGGAATTTGAATTAGCATGGTTTTTAGCCAGTATGTGGGTGCTGAGAATCAAACCCAAGTCTTCTGCTTTGCTGCCAATGTCTTTAACTTCTGAGCGATATCTCCAGTCCCAAAAGTTCTTTTGGACAATGATTTTTAACAGTGGCAATAGGATTTTCCTAAGCAAATAAAATTATTTTAGAAATTAACTTTAAATATATTGCAGTGTTCAGTATGTATAAACACAGCTTCTGACCTGTATCCAATAAACAGTAATGACAATAGCATACATATAAATCAAAATGAGACGTAGAGAACAGCAGTAAACAACCATGAAGAGTTCATCAAATTTCTGAAACACAATAGTATAATGAAGAAAGAAGAAATGGAGCAGGGAAGAAGACACTGTAAACTCAATGTGAAGTAAATATCTACGTAAAACAAGCTGTAGACCTACTGTCCCCATAAAGATTGCTACTTGGAAACAAGATGCATCTAAGAAGAGAACAAAGCAGAGAACAGGATGCTGGCCTTGGAGTTTCCTGCTCACTCCAATACACCAACTGACTGAGTTTCCCCATATGAAAGCACAGGGTTTTTCTAAAAGGAAACCCAGTCTAAGAAGCTCTGTACTGGGGAACTTGAGTGGTTGATATGGAAGAAGAATGTAATGTATAAGGATGAATAGGAAGGATTGGTGGTGTTCTAGTCCTGGAAAGGAGAGTCTCAAAGCTTCTTTCTCCATCTTGGTTGTGAATATTAGCATCCAGATTTATCTTCCAGATAGTGACACACTGTAAAAATCTCCATTTTACCATCTTAATAGAAAATTCTCTCCAAGTATCCAGCAGAATGAATAAATAACACCATCAATCCAAGACAATGAGTCATGATACTGAGAATACCAGGATTGAATTGAAGCACAAAATCCATCAGAGAAATCCACAAGTCACACAGAAAACACTCACACAGAGACTGCACCACAATTCTCAAGAGCATCTGACTTTTTTTCATGCACAGAAAAACCATAGTGATAGACCTCCATGTTTGCCATAGATTTACCACTGATTTCTTATTTCTGCATAAAATATTTCAGAATGTTTTCTATCCAATTGTCTGAATCAAAGAAACAGGAAATCACATGCTCCACTGATCTGTATGTACAATAAGGGAGGGTGAGAGAATCAGTGAGCACTCAGTTCTGTATTTTCCAGGTCGATGTTTCCAGTTTGGCCATAGAATGAAAAACAAAAGCAGCAATCTGTCATCTGATGCACTTATTAACTGAGCAATTATCTAGAATTTTGAAGCCTCTATTAGACTATTTAGAAGAATTCTAACTCAAGAAATGGAAATGAAAATGCAATCTCTCTACGAGTCAAAGAGAGTACAGAAAAATGGGAAATAACCATAATGATAATTTTCAGGATAAGGAATACTATTGATGTGCCTACAATGATTCATATAATAAATGTTGTTATAACCAAGTATTGTAATGCCACATGTTGTTGTTAATGTGTGTGTCTGTGTGTGAGTGCTTGGTATCTCTTTGTAGGTATTCTCTTTTATGAGCTATATAATGTAGCTGAAATGTTCACTTCCCATACCAGAAAGTCAATAAATGCAGCATATAAGTGTGTGTGTAAAACGTAGTCACTATTTACAAATATGAATATATTTCAGAATTAGGTTTTCATGTTGTATTGGCTAGCTTGTTATTTCAAACTGCAAACACACAATGTACACACATACACACACACACACACACATATGAATATGTATTAGAATGTAGTGAAAAAATACAATATTTGGTAAGAACTCAACATCTAGTTTTTCATGTCCTTTACTAAAGACTATAAAATGTTAGATATATTGTTTTATTATTTGAACTATTGAATTATGTCTAATTTTATCTACCATTATGGTTGACAAACAGTAAGCATATGCTGATATATAATGATAGATGTTTTGTTGTGGTATGAATTCTTATCATATCAATTCTGTATATCTGAGTTTACTCGTGTATGTAAAGTAGATATTTATAGTACTCCAGGGGTACCTTTATCATGCCCTGTGTCACCCTGCATTATTGTGTTAAATGTCCCACTTTCCTCTTGTTCCACCACTTTTCACTCTTTCTAACCAGCTAAAGTGCAGGAAGAGATTAACAGTGTGGTTGGCAGACACCGGAGTCCCTGCATGCAGGACAGGAGCCACATGCCCTACACAGATGCTATGGTGCATGAAGTCCAGAGATACATTGACCTCCTTCCCACAAGCCTGCCTCATGCAGTAACTTGTGACATTAAAATCAGGGACTACGTCATTCCCAAGGTAAATGTGTTTCTTTACTGCTGTACTTCTGTGATTTTAGAGTTTCCACATTCACAGTGAGGTTCTACTACTCTACGAATAGGACACAACAGAAATGTAAAGGGAAAATAAGTTAGTTTTGGATACTTAGTTGTTTTATCCTATTTTGTGATTGGAAGTATAATTCTAAGAGGCATGGAATGTGCCCATTTGATTCTTCCAAATTTCTTCCTCCTTCTAGCTTTGGCAAAATTTAGGTCTTGGTAGTTTCAGGTGAATGTGTCATCTGTCAGTTTCATGAGATAGGCTTCTGGAAATTTTATCACAGTGATTTCATACACATATATGTGTATATATTTATATATAATCATGTGTGTAAAACAATAATAATCAAAAAGGGTACAAGAACTTTAGAAGAACTGGGAGGTAATTAGGAGTAGTCAGAGGAGAACTGTAAGGAACAGAAATGATGCAAAGACTATACTCATGTGTGATGTTCACCCAAAATATTAAACTACATATATTTTATATGTAAATTTTATCTATCTATTTATATATTTAAAATCACCAATCCTTCAGTGATGTGCCTGTATACCTGTGTTATGGTTCCCCATTTCAAGTTAAATAACCACTCAGGCAGCTATCCCTGAAGAAAACTGATTCTCTCTCCCTGAGTATCCACTGATTGTATATCAATCTTCATCTTGAGCTAGGACATTTTGAAATCTCCTCCATCGAAACTGGTATGTCGAGTGGTTTTATTATTATTGAAGGTCTTGTTAGACCAAACTGTGGAGATTTCACCAGTGTAGCTTCCCTTTGACGTCTAGAATGCCTTAAGCAGCAGCATGTGTCTTATCCATCTGGCTTCTATATTCTTTATACCTCTTCTTCTGCAGTGTTCCCTGAGTCTTAGGTTTCGAGGTTGTATCATAGATGTGTCACTTAGGAGTGGGCACCTCACAGACACTTATTCTCTACATTTTACCAGGTGTGGAACTTCCTAATGGTTTCCATCTGTTGCAAGAAAGAGACTTCTCTCATAAGCACACTTGTCTGTAAATATAAGGATACACATGTTTTAATACAGAAAAATTAACATTAGTGATATGACAAATGCTTGCTTCCTAGGGTATATGCCCCATCTAGCAATGTGTACCTGGTGATGCATGAGTTCCCTCCAATTAGCTGGCTTGAAATAAAATTAGCCTTGTTGGTTACACCCAAGATAAAAGTAGCAGTATTGCAACAATAGAATTCATTGGCTGGACTGGTCATTGTTGTGGTTCATAGGCATTACAGCTAAGTAGGATCATTGACTGGATTGTACCCTGGCCCCTTGCGTAATAACTTCAAGATACTATGAGAGGTCGTCTTCAGGGAGGCGGTTTCTAAGTTAGTTCCAGAATAATTGCTTAACGTGCTGTGTCTGAAATATGGGGTGTTTTGACCAACAGGATCTTACCTTCAATTTCTGGTGGAAAATCAAGGGGTGTGGCAATAACATGTATTACTGTAGGAGTCTGTTGAACTACCCTGATTCAAACCTTGTAAGGGAAGTTTCTCTTGCCTTGCTCTTTATTATATAGCCTTCAGCTACACACACACACACACACACACACACACACACACACACATTTTAAACTATTGTCTTATTTTTATATATGTGTATTGCCTTCATGTACATAAGTACACCTGTGTCATGCAATGTCCATGGAGGTTGGAAGAGGGTATCAAATTCTCCTGGAACTGGAATTACAGAGGGTTGGTAGCCACCATGTGGGTGTTCACAATCAAACCCTGGTTCTCTGCAAAAATAGTGTTCTTAACCACTGAACAATCTGTTCAGTCCCTATGTTTTATTCAGTTGGCTTTGAAGCTAATAGATTTTGTTCTGGTTTTTAATACCACCTAAACATTATTTATCTTTCTTGCTCTTCCCTTCCCAGTTAAAATATTCCCAATTTATCACTTGATTACATCTGTTTCCTACTATCATGTTCTCTCAAGTTCTTTGTTAGTCTCTACTTGCATGCTTCCTTTCAATTTTCTTGGCTCCTACAGATACATCAGGATATATACACACATATCTGAGCATGTTGAATCTGGGTCACCAGCTATCTGTCATATTAATTTTAGGGTATCTGATGCCCTCTTGGGCATTGTATGAACATCGGGCACTTACACACATGCATTCAAAATACTCATAGGCATAAAATAAAAATAAAACCATGTTTTAAAAAAGCTAATAAATATAGCCTAATGTCCTGGTAGATAATATTTCAGAGTGTCTAGGCAATGAGAATTTTGCTGCCACTTGTGAACTTTGTCACAGTAGCCGAAAAACAGCCACAGGCAATGTACAAACCAATGAGGATGGCTATGTCCAATGCTCATTGCATATGAAATTTAATTTTCTCATAATTTCCAAATGTCAAAAATAATTTTAATTTAAAAATTTGAATCATTCATTTTGTACAGGAGTATTGAATGTATAAAGTTCCGTCCCTACTGTGCGCCCTCTCCAACTCCTTCCATCTGTCCAAACTCTCCCTCAGTTTGATGACATCTTAAATTATTATTATTAAATATGCATAAACATATACATATTTAAATACATGGGCATACATATAATCTATTGAGCTCATTTACTTGTGGTATATGTTTAGATATTTACGGATGACTACTTAGGAGTGATTACCATATCAGAAAGCTTGTCTCTGAAGAAACCTAATTCTCCCTCCCTTCCCAGGCATTGTTTTGGTTCAACTGTTATGCTAAAACACGTGCCAAGTTGCTCAACATTTTATGGAGCACACTTGTGTCCATAAGAATTTTTTTAATGCAATGAAGTCAGTGTTTGACTTCAGAGAATTTCCAGTATCACATGCCAACCATTTTTATCTCTGTGGAGTTTGCTAATTTAGCTGTAACCCTCAGATCATAACCATTACAACTTAATCTTTATCATTTTTATTTTATTTTCTAATTTTCACTCCTCTCCTTTTACATTTGTCTCCTTCTTTCTCCTGTATACCTCTCCTCCTGCTTTTGTATCACACACACACACACACACACACACACACACACACATATATATATATATATATATATAATCTATCTGTCTATCAATCAATCTTTCATCTGTAGCTCACCTATCCATTCACTTATGTATTTACATAGGTTCCATTTCTGAGAACAAAGTACTTTTCTGACTATATTACTGTAGCCCTCCACCTACTTTTTCATCGTATAAATGTAGATAGATAGTTCTGCATATGGTAGAAAGTATATGATATTTGGTTGTCCAAATCTTGCTTATTTTGTTTTACAAATGATCTATTACATCCACACATCAGTGTTCCATTTTGAATGATAACCCGTATGGGTTGTATGAAAACAAACCTGATGAATTTGTATGTCAGGTGGTAACATAAACAAGTCCAATCTTGAGATAAAGGAGAGCAGATCCAAATATTTCAGAATAAATACCTGAAATATCATTGGAAGGCACATTAGCCAATCACTGGCACACTCGTCAACCCCCTAACTAGCAGTTACATGATTCGTCTGTTGGAAATGTCACTACTTTCTTTGGACTTACTTTCTTTTATATGAATCAAAAGATTGAACTTTTTGATTTAACCTATTTTTTTCCTCTGTGGTTTCTTTTTTAAACTTTCAGATATTAAGAATAATATTTTGTGAATTTCATACAATGCATTTTGATTATATCCAAGGCCCCACCCATCTCCTCTCAGATCAGCTACCCACCTTATTACAGTCCTTAACTTCATGTCCTCTATTATTTTTAGAGTCTTTTAAGCCAACTTTGTGTTCTCCAAATGCTCTTGAGTGTGGGTCCATCTCCTGGAGTCTGGCCAACCTACCAGGCTTCACATCATTAAAGGAAACAGACTCTTCATCTCCTCATAGCTCTCAATGGCCGGTAGTTTCTCAGCTAGGGGTAGGGCTTCTCACCTACTTTCCGCAATCCGTGCTGGATTTTGTCTGGCTAGGGATTACAAAGGACTTGTGTATGCTGTCACAACCACTGTGGACTCATACATAAAGCTGCCTTGCTGTGTCTTGACAACACTGATTCCCTGTAGTCATGCATCACCTCTGGTTCTTTCACTATTTCTTTACACTCTTCTGGGCAGTGGTCCCTGACCCCTGGGAGAAGAGGGTGTTATACAGGTGTTTTGTTTAGGTCAGAGCACTCTAGTCTCTTATTTTCTTTGTAATTTGGTTTCATTCTGTTTCTGTTCTTTCCAGGGAACAACTGTATTAACATCCCTCACGTCTGTACTGAGGGACAGCAAGGAGTTCCCCAACCCAGAGAAGTTTGACCCTGCTCACTTTCTAGATGAGAAAGGAAACTTTAAGAAGAGTGACTACTTTGTGCCCTTTTCAACAGGTAACAGGAACTCTTTTCCATGGGTCAAGATGACAATGAGGATCAGATGGAATTCAGAGTGACTCCTATGGTGCTTACAGCATTGTTCTTCAGGCATGGTCAGCAGCAGCACTCCTAGTTCCCACTTCTTGTTAATGAGACTCCCTCCCTGTCAGACTAGAAAAGTGAGGCTTTAGTTTTTTCACTCAAAGGCTAGAGTATAGATTATTTACACCCTTCCTTTATATACATTCCAGGGAGACCAATGGTGTCTTCATAGAATGTGATTCTCATTTATTCTTTCCCTCATTATAAAGAGGAGGACTTCATCATAATTTGGCTTCATGACTTCTTGTTGAGTCACTCATCCCCAGGATCAGCTGTGTACATTCAAGTGTCCCCAGACATAGAGGAACACCAAAGAGCCTCAACCCATTCAGGGCAACAGATCAGCAGACAATTCAGGCCAATGTAGTTGTGCTAGTGAAGTGGGAGAACCCCACATCACTGGGCAAGAGGATTGTGGATGAGAAATCAACACATTGTTCTTCCACACCTCATATATTAAGCACTAAATGGAGCGACATACTAATAAATGTCTTTAGAGCTGCCTCAAAGGGCAAAAGCAACAGAAATTATCAATAAGTAAAAGCAGATCAGTGTATAGAAGTCTGTGAACCATGAATGCTGAAAGAGAACATTTTCCCTTAGTTCTCTTAGTATGTCAGAAAGTTTCATATCAGGGAGTGATGGAAATATTGTAGATGTGTAGCACATCTCACAACAATCAGAGGGCTTCCTGCTCTTTCCCCACTCAGATTACATTTCTTGAGCATTGAATCTCCATGCCTGCAGTATGTGTGCTTCCTTTCTTAGTTTTCTGACTATGATAATGAACACATGATCCCGCTTTCCTGAGCTTCCCAGTTGTTTTGATGATAGGTATGTGCAAACTCACCTGGCTAAGAAACGTTTTTTGAGCTGGGTGTTGTGCCAGATGACTTTAGTCCTAGCACCCAGGAGGCAGATGCAGGCTGATCTCTGTGAGTTCAAGGCCAGCCTGGTGTACATGAAGAGTTCTAGGCCAGCTTTGGCTACAGTGAGACCCTGTGTCAAAAATACCAAAAACCTGAAAAAAATTCCTTTTTGAATCTTATATTTAAGATCATATGTTGGATGGGAAATAAATGTATTCCACCTTTATCTATTTGTTTAACTAGTTGAACTTTCATACATCTATTCAGTCAACCATCCATGTAATAATTCCTCAGCTGTTCATGTTTCAATGGATCAGTTATAAGCACAAAACGTCTTGTATACTCACTTATGAAAAAGTCATAATTGCCATCCATGCAATTTTTTTCAGGAAAAAGGATGTGTGCAGGAGAGGGCCTGGCCCGCATGGAGCTCTTTCTATTCCTAACTACCATCCTGCAGAACTTTAAACTGAAACCTCTCGTTCACCCAAAGGACATCGATACAACCCCAGTGACCAGTGGGTTTGCTTCATTGCCACCCTCTTACCAGCTCTGCTTCATCCCTGTCTAAAGACCACACTGCCTGGATTCTGGTGGGTTGTCTTTTGCGATCCCCTCTAGGCCACCATCCTCGTCCTTCACTATCAGGGACACTGTACTCTTCCTCTTGTCTCACATCTTCCCATTCTTACAGATTACAGGGACACACATCCTCTGTTTCACAGTGTCTTTATTCAGTGAACATATGTATTGGGAAATCCCTCTTCTCTGTGATACTGTAACCCTCTCTTGTTCTAAAATGTAGTTTCCTGAGTTATTAATATGGCTTCATTGCAAAACTGAGAAATCATTATTATATCACGCTTTACAGTCATTTTCTTCCACATATGTTCCATAATGAATAAATATTTTTGATTGGCATGCCTTTTTCCTGTTTTCTTATAATTCATGTAAGTAATAGAGGAGAAATCCAATAGATTACGCTGGTTCAGATAATGAGATACATACAGCATGTAAAGAGGGAGTGCTGGAGAGACGGTTCAGTCAATAAAATGCTTGCCACACAATCCTGAGGACATAAATCTCATCTCCAGACCCACCTAAATGTCAGGAATAGTATCGTGTGGTTGTCAAATGACTTTTGACATTGTCAAGACAGGAGGGTGGAGACTGGGGTGCTCTGGACCCCCAGGGAAGCCTAATTAGTAGGCCTCAGGTCACAGTGAGATACCCTACCTCTAAAAAGGAGTGCAGCTTTCGGAGAACAAGGCTTGAGGTTGACCTCTGACCTTCAGATACATGTGCACAGACATATACAAGTATCTTTACACACACGTGCACCTGATCATCCACACAAACCCACAAGCACCCTCACCCAAACACACACAGAAGAGAATGTAAAGGAGGGCAGTAAACACAATCTTTTGACTTGGCATCACCTTAACTTACATGAAGTATTTGTATATGAAAAATAAACAATGTCCAAGTGCAGCTTGATCTTGTGCAGAAACACTGTAGGTTCAAGGCGTAAGGAGTAACCTTGGGGTGGAAGTGATGACTGGCTTTGGTATCACTATGAACAGAAGGCAAAAATTTAAACCGTGTCCTTTCCAGGTCCTTTTTTTGCAATGTTCCCTGAACGCTAATCTAAAGGTTGAATTGTAGATGTATCAATTAGGGATGAACACTTCACAGTTATTTATTCTCCATATTTAACCAGTTGGAGAATTTTTTAAAGCCTCTGTTGCAAAAAAGAACCTTCTTTGATATGTGTTGAGAGGTAGACTTTCTATAAATATCAAGGTACAATTTAAAATATAGTAAAAAGGTATTATTTTTATTTTTATTTAAATTTTTTGTAAATTTGTAACTGAATTTTTGTTTATTTCATACAGAACAACTTAATCATCTTTATATTTCCTTCTCTAGTGGCTCCCTCAGTGGAATTCCCAATATGGAACTGGAGAAATGGGGAGCAGACCCTAATCTTGACAGGAAATATTGGCAACTGATTACTATTGAATGAGGATAAGCTAATCTTCTTAAAAGAAGGGACTCTAGATAGGCTGACTAGACCTCAATGATGAACTTGAACTAAGGGAATATTTGTGGATACTAGCTTGAAACGATAGACCTTAACACAGATGAAAGAATCTATGTATTCTAGTTGGGGGCTATAGCAGCAGGGTGCCAGTTGGGAACAGTTGTCTAAAGATTATTAAGATTGATTGAGATAGTGTATATGAATGACATGATTCAATTTAAAAATTTTTATTAAAAATACATTTTAAGGTGCTTGAAATAATAATGCCTATTTCCAAACAAAAGAAGAAAATTTTTTCAGTACTTTCAAATATTTTCACCATAAAAATATTACATGTATCTGAGCCAGGTGTGGTGGTATACACTTTAAATCACAGTATTCTAGAGGCAGAGGCAGACAGATCTCCATGAAATCAAGATTATCAAGGTCTACATAGTGAATTACAAAATAGCCAGAACTGTAGAAATACTTCCATCACATAACAATTAAATATTTGAGAATATAAATATTTTAATTTTATTTTTATTTATGCTATTGAAGATTTATTTTATTTTTATAAATGTGTGAGTATCTGTGTTTCTGTGTATCTGTGTACTTATGTGCACGTATGTACAGGTATCCTCTGAAGAAAGAGGAAGTTGTTGGATCCCATGGAGTTGGAGTTAGTGGTAGTTGTAAGCTCCCGTGTGTGGGTACTGGGAACATTACTCTGCATGAGCAGCAAGTGCTCTTAACTTATTTGCCAACTCTCCTGAACAAATCTTAATGCATATGCTTAAAATTAAATAAAAGGCATCCACATCTCACCATTTTATTATCTTTAAGTCTTTGCTGGAAAATCATTGAGTTGAAAAATAACTGATTGTACAAAACAAGTATTTTGAGTACAATTTTGAAAAGAACTATAAAGTCACAGCAAACTGTTTATTGATTGCATAGTATGTGTGAATATATGCCTCTGCACTCATGTAAATACAGACATACAACTTCATCTAGGCCTTACTGTAGTAGCCTAGCAATACCAGAAAGAGTGGCTTCCTTTGGGAATGAGAGCAGGAAGAGGTAATGAATCATGCCATGTCTTTAAAATTTCCACGCAGTGGGAAGAAATATAACAAACATAACAGAAAGATGATTTTTTCTGGGTATGTTATTCTTGTAGAAGGGACAAGGGAGGCCATTGAAGCCCAGAGTTAGAAGTATGAGAGCAAAACACATGCAAATTTCTAAGTTGAAAATATCAAATCAAAAGCATACTTTATTTAATTTTGGTTTTAAGAAGTTCATACATGAGTATTGCATTTACACTATGTTCATCCCTCCAATTCCCCTTTGTAACTCACCTTAAATATTTCTCTACATCGTCTCAATATTTTGTAGTTTTTCTGTTTATTGTTACATAGAAATATTCAAATGTAATTGATAGAGCACATATAGTGGAGACTTCATTGTTGCTTCTTTATCATGTCTAAAATACACTAAGTAGAAGGAGGGATCTTGTCAAGATGCATACTTCCAAGAGAGAAGCCTAGTCAATGAATCTACCAGCTGTAATGCCTAGGAACCACAGCAGTGATAGTGCCAGCAAATTATTTCTATTGGTGCAGAGTGCCACTTTTATCTTAGGGCTGTTCAACAGCTGTCTAACTAGACTTCAGTCACACTCAATGAGAAGAAATTCATTCATGGTACTGTAAACATAGCGAGGTCTGCATGCCATAAACATGCCATAGTCCCTAGAGAAGAAGCTACTTCTGTCACTTCCCTAAACCAAAATACAGGGACTATTGCCACAATCTTCACTTCTACTTTTATTCATGCCTTTCTTAGTTCTCTTTTATTTTGTGACCTGTGACCTAGTGAGTTTCCTTAGGTGCTGGCCTCCCAAACTTGAAGTTAAGACCCTATTGCTAAAGACAGGACATACTTAGGGCACAGGATTTGGAGAAATTGACCTGGAAGCCACCTCCTCTGAAGGCTAGATCTCCTAGCTTTGGAAAGCACCATGTAAGCTCCTAAGAAAGAACATTAATCTATGGTCCAACCCCAGCTTTAAAGTCTAATTACCACATAAATGTCCAGCACAGCACACAACATTGGTGCAGTTGTGGCACTTTTGTATTGGAATACTCAACAGCTACCTAATTGGACTTAAAATCTACTCAATGGGAGGAAACTCATGTACGGTACTATCAACCGTCACATACATGTGGCTGAAGAGAGCATAGATCTTAGAGAAAAACTCAAGCTGTCACAACCCTAGACTAAGGTAATTTCTTACTGTGTTCAAAATAAGTATCCTTATATTTATAGACAGGTATGTCAGTCACCACTCATAAAAGAAGCTTCTTTTGCAACAGATGGAGATTAGTGCAGGGTTCCACAACTGATCGTATTCAGAGATTCTGAATTTCCCAAGCCTGAGTGGCACAGCCAAAATACACCTAAGACTCATGTAACATAGAACAAGGAGTAAAGAGGATACAAATGCATCTCTCAACTCTCATCAATGAAGCTTCCTCAAGCAACAGAGGGCCAGGAACACAAAAGGTCACACATGGCCAAAGTATGGAGAAGAGTCTGCAGAGTGGCCTTAGACAGGCCTCCTATATTAAATTCCATCCACTCAGGGCTCAGGTAATATTTTGGAAGAGGGGGCAGAAAGATTGTAAGAGCCAAGGAGGAGTAGCATAACCATATGGAAACAGAGTCCTGTAAGTTCCTGGGAACTTGTTCATTTGAACCGACAGCAATGGTGTCAGCAGGCTCAGGATCACTGCAGATTCAAACAGACAGTACCGAGAGCAGAACTTTAAAAGTGGGCACCAGATCCCAGCCTTAATCAAAGAACTGTTGCCATCTGATTACTTCTGGGTGAGGAAAAGCTGATCTTCTTAAAGAGAAGAACTCTAGATAGATTGACTAGACCTCAGGGGATGAACTTGCACTGAGGGAGGTCTGAAGACACTAACTGTCGTGATAGGCCTTAAGACAAATGACAGAATGTATGAATTTCAGGGAGGGTACCAATAGAGAAGGAAATATAAAACGACTGAGATGGTCTGTACGAAATAAACAAAAATTCATTCACAAATTTACAAAAAAATTTTAACTAAAAATAAAAAATAATACTTTTTTACTATATCCTAAGTTGTACCTTGATATTTATAGAAAGTCTACCTCTCAACACTTATCAAAGAAGGTTCTTTTTGCAACAGAAGTTTTTAAAAAATTCTACAACTGGTTAAATGTGTAGAATAAATAACTGTGAAGTGTTCATCCCTAAGTGACACATCTACAATTCAACCTCTAGATTAGGGTTCAGGGAACATTGCAAAAAAAGGACCTGGAAAGAACATGGTTTATATTTTTACCTTCTACTCATAGTAATACTAAAGTCAGTCATCACTTCTACCCTGAAGGTTACTCCTTATGACTTAGACTCACAATGTTTCTGTGCAGGATCAAGCTGCACTTGGACATTGTTTATGTTTCAAGTACAAATACTTCATGTAAGTTAAGGTGATGCTAAGTCAAAAGATTGTGTTTACTGCCCTCCTTTACATTCTCTTCTGTGTTTGTATGGGTGAGGTTGCTTGTGGGTTTGTGTGGATGATCAAATGCATGTGTGTGTGAAGGTACCTGTACATGTCTGTACACATGTATCTGAAGGTCAGAGGTCAGCCTCAAGTCTTATTCTCCAAAAGCTGCACGCCTCTTTGGAGGTAGGGTATCTCACTGTGACCTGAGGCCTACTAATTAGGCTTCCCTGGGTGTCCAGAGCACCCAAGTCTCCACCCTCCTGTCTTGACTGTATCAAAAGTCATGTAACACCCACATGATACTATTCCTGACATTTAGGTGGGTCTGGAGATCAGATTTATGTCCTCAGGATTGTGTGGCAAGCATTTTATTGATTGAACCATCTCCCCAGCACTCCCTCTTTACATGTTGTATATATCTCATTATCTGAACCAGCATAATCTGTTGAGATTCTCTTTTCTATTCCTTACATCAATTATAAACAAACATGAAAAGGCATGCCAATCAAAAATATTTATTCATTATGGAACATATGCAGAAGATAATGGCTGTGAAGTATGATATAATAATGATTTCTCACTTGTACAATGAAGTCACATTAATAACTCAGGAAATGACATTTTAGAGCAAGAGAGTGTAACAGTGTCACAGAGAAGAGGGATTTTCAGATACATATGTTCACTGACTAAAGACACTGTGAAACAGAGGATGGGTATCCCTGTAACTTGTAAGAATGGGAATATGTGAGAGGAGAGGAAGAGTACAGTGTCCCTGATAGTGAAGGAGGGGGATAGTGGCCTAGAGGGGATCTCGAAAGACACCCCAGCAGGATCCATGTAGTGTGAGCTTCTTTAGACAGGAATGAAGCAGAGCTGGTAAGGGGGTGGCAATGAAGCAAACCCACTGGACACTGCAGTTGTGTCGATATCCTTTGGGTGAATGAGAGGCTTCAGTTTAAAGTTCTGCAGGATGGTGGTTAGGAACAGAAAGAGCTCCATGCGGGCCAGGCCCTCTCCTGCACACATCCTTTTTCCTGAAAAAAATTTCATGGATGGCAATTATGACTTTTTCATAAGTGAGTATACAAGAAGTTTTGTGCTTATAACTGATCCATTGAAACATGAACAGCTGAGGGATTATTACATGGATGGTTGACTGAATAGATGTATGAAAGTTCAACTAGTTAAACAAATAGATAAAGGTGGAATACATTTATTTCCCATCCAACATATGATCTTAAATATAAGATTCAAAAAGGAATTTTTTTCAGGTTTTAGGTATTTTTGACACAGGGTCTCACTATAGCCCCAGCCGGCCTCGAACTCTTCATGTACACCAGGCTGGCCTTGAACTCACAGAGATCAGCCTGCATCTGCCTCCTGGGTGCTAAAACTAAAGGCATCTGGCACAACACCCAGCTCAAAAAAATATTTCTTAGCCAGGTGTGTTTGCACATACCTATCATCAGAACAACTGGGAAGCTCAGGAAAGCGGCATGATGTGCTCATTATCACAGTCAGAAAACTAAGAAAGGAAGCACACATACTGCAGGTGTGGAGATTCAATGCTCATGAAATGTAATCTGAGTGGGGAAAGAGCAGGAAGCCCTCTGATCGTTGTGAGATGTGCTACACATCTACAATATTTCCATCACTCCCTGTGATCTGAAACTTACTGACATTCTGAACTAGGGGAAAATGTTCTCTTTCAGCATGCATGGTTCACAGACTTCTATACAGTGATTTGCTTTTACTTATTAATAATTTCTGTTGCTTATGCCCTTCGAGGCACCTTTAAAGCCATTTATTAGTATGTCGCTCCATTTAGTGCTTAATATATGAGGTATGGGAGAACAATGTGTTGATTTCTCATCCACAGTCCTCTTGCCCAGTGATGTGGTATTCTCCTACTTCACTAGCTCAACTACATTGACATAAAGTGTCGGCTGATCTGTTTTCGTGAATGGGTTGAGGCTCTTTGGTGTTCCTCTATGTTTGGGACACTTGAACGTGCATAGTTGATCCTGGGGATGAGGGACTTAACAAGAAGTCATGAAGCCACATTATGATGAAGTCCCCCTGTCCATAACAAGTGAGGAAAGAATAAATGAGGTTCACATTCTATGAAGACACCATTGGTCTCCCTGGAATGTATATAAAGGAAGGATGCAAATAATCTATACTCTAGCTTTTGAGTGAAAAAACTAAAGCCTCACTTTTCTAGTCTGACAGGGAGGGAGTCTCATTAACAAGAAGTGGGAACTAGGAGTGCTGCTGCTGACCATGCCTGAAGAACAACGCTGTAAGCACCATAGGAGTCACTCTGAATTCCATCTGATCCTCATTGTCATCTTGACCCATGGAAAAGAGTTCCTGTTACCTGTTGAAAAGGGCACAAAGTAGTCACTCTTCTTAAAGTTTCCTTTCTCATCTAGAAAGTGAGCAGGGTCAAACTTCTCTGGGTTGGGGAACTCCTTGCTGTCCCTCAGTACAGACGTGAGGGATGTTAATACGGTTGTTCCCTGGAAAAAACAGAAACAGAGTGAAAACAATTTACAAAGAAAATAAGAGACTAGAGTGCTCTGACCTAAACAAAACACCTGTATAACACCCTCTTCTCCCAGGGGTCAGGGACCACTGCCCAGAAGAGTGTAAAGAAATAGTGAAAGAACCAGAGGTGATGCATGACTACAGGGAAGCAGTGTTGTCAAGACACAGCAAGGCAGCTTTATGTATGAGTCCACAGTGGTTGTGACAGCATACACAAGTCCTTTGCAAGCTCTAGCCAGACAAAATCCAGCATGGATTGGGGAAAGTAGGTGAGAAGTCCTACCCCTAGCTCCATGGGAAAAGACTTTGTTATCTGAATTGTAAGAGAGTGGAATCAGTCATGAATTGACACTTATTTCTATATTAGGCTGTTTAATGAAGAGAAATAATGAATTGCTCAATCTCACTAGACACAAAAGAGACCAGTCACATTATGAGCCACTAAAGAGGGATAAATGTATATGTTTGAAAGTACTATCAACATGCTAATCAAAAAGGTTCTCCTTTTTCCAGAGTGAGAAGAATATCATAGAATTAATTCAATATGTGTTTACATGGCTTGAATGTGCTCATTTCCTGTCCAATTCTGAATCAGGGCAAGAGTGCTATATCACTGACTCTCTAGGGGAGAGAAAGAAACCATTTCTGAACGAAGCTGTCACCATAAGAAATTCTTCATTGTTTTGTGGATAGTATGTAACTTATCTAGAAGTTATTCTATATTTTGTAGATACCATTAAAAGACTACAGAAAAAAAGGAACTAGAAACAAGGGATTTTTCTTAACATTCCAGAGAAAACTTAGTTTCAATAAGAGAACTCTGACAGGAAATGTGGAAGAAAAAAAATTATGAACAAAAACCTCTCAAATTACAACAGAGAAGTCATGAATAATGTAAAGCACAACAAATCTGAATGTGTGCATGGACTAATGATGTGCACACTCATTGGTAAATGTATAGGTCATATATGGAGTCATAAAAATGGGTCAGATCTGAGAGGCTGTACACACTCTTTTGACCAAAATTCATGTCAAGATGAATGTTCTTAATCTGATATAGAACATTATACCCAAAGGACTCAGTATCCTACTACAGAGATACTTGTCCAGTCATGTTTTTTGCTGCCCTTTTCACAAGAGAGCTTGGAAATGGAAATGATTTACATATCCCTCAGCCAATGAGTGGATAATGAAAATGTGATACATTTACACAATGAAGTTCTCTACTGCAGTAAATAAAAACAAAATCATGGAAGTTGCATGTAAATGAACAGGACTAGAAACTGTTATCTTAAGTGAGGTGACCCAGATTCAGAAAAGAAGGAGCATGTGTTCTCTTCATTTGTGGTTCTTAGCTCCAAATTCTCAGATATGTGTGTATATATCCTAATGTATCTGTATGAGCCAAGGGAATGGAAAGGAAGCATGTGAGTAGAGGCTGAGAAAGAACTTGAGAGAGGATGATAGTAGGAAACAGATATAATCAAGTGATAAACTGGGGATATTTTAACTGGGAAGGGAATAGCAAAGCGTATATAGAAGGAGAGAGAAGAAAGATAAATAATGTTTGGTGGTATTAAAAACCAGAACAAAATCTATTAGCTTCAAAGCCAACTGAATAAAACATAGGGACTGAAGAGATTTCTCAGTGGTTAAGAACATTAGCTATTTTTGTATAGGACCAGGGTTTGATTACTAGCACTCACATGGTGGCTAACAACCATCCATAATTCCAGTTCCAGGAGAATTTGACACTCTTTTCCAACCTCCATGGACATTGCATGACACAGGTGTACTTACAAACATACAGATGATACATATATATGAAAATAAGAAAATAGTTTAAAATGTGTGTGTGTGTGTGTGTGTGTGTGTAGCTGAAGGCTATATAACAAAGAGCAAGGCAAGGGAAACCTCCCTTTCAAGGCTTGAGTCAGGGTAGTTCAACAGTCTCCTAAAATAATACATGCTATTTCCACAACCCTTGATTGTCTACCAGAAATTCAAGGTAAGTCCCTGTTGGTGAAAACATCCTATATTTCAGACATCGCACTTTGAGTAATTAATCTGGAACTAACTTAGAAACCGCCTCCCTAAAGACGACCTCTCATAGTATCTTGAAGCTATTATGTAAGGTGCCAAGGGAGAATCCAATCAATGATCCTACCTAGCTGTAATGCCTATGAACCACAACAAGGACCAGTGCAGCCAATGAATTCTATTGTTGCAGAACTGGTACATTTATCTTGGGTGTAACCAACAAGGCTAATTTTATTTCAAGCCAGCTAATTGGAGGGAAATCATGCATCACCAAGTACATGTTGCTAGAGGGGGCATATACCCTAGGAAGCAACCTACTTTTGTCATATCATTAATGCTATTTTTTCTGTATTAAAATATATGTATCCTTATATTTACAGACAAGCGTGCTTCTCACTACTTATCAGAGAAGTCTCTTTTTGCAACAGATGGAAACCATTATGAAGTTCCACACCTGGAAAATGTAGAGAATAAGTGTGCCCATTCTTCTGTGACACACCTGTGATACAGCCTCGACACCTAAGACTCAAGGAACATTGCAGAAGAGGTATAAAGAATATAGAAGCTGGAAGGATAAGACACATACTGCTGCTTAAGGCATTCTAGATGTCAAGGGAAGCTACACTGGTGAAATCTCCACAGTTTGGTCTAACAAGACCTTCAATAATAATAAAACCACTCGACATACCAGTTTGGATGGAGGAGATCTCAAAAGGTCCTCCCTCAAGATAAAGATCTATATACAATCAGTGGATAATGAGGGAGAGAGAATCAGTTTTCTTCAGGGATAGCTGCCTGAATGGTAACTTAACTTGAAATGGAAACCCTAACACAGGTATACAGGCACATCACTGAAGTATTTGGTAATTTTAAATATATTAATTGATAGAATGTACACAGAAAAATATATTTAGTTTAATATTTTGGGTGAACATCACAGATGAGTATAGTCTTTGAATAAGTTCTGTTCCTTACAGTTCCCCTCTGACTACTCCTAATTACCTCCCAGTTCTTCTAAAGTTCTTGTACCCTTTTTGATTATTATTGTTTTACACACATGATTATACATAAATATATACACATATATGTATATGAAAGCACTGTGATAAAATTTCCAGAAGCCTATCTCATGAAACTGACAGATGACACATTCACCTGAAACTACCAAGACATAAATTTTGCCAAAGCAAGATTTAAAGGAGGAACGAATTTGGAAGAATCAAACGGGCACATTCCATGCCTCTTAGAATTATACTTCCAATCACGAAATAGCATAAAATAACTAAGCATCCGAAAATAACTTATTTTCCCTTTGCATTTCTGTTGTCTCCTATTCGTAGAGTATTGGAACCTCACTGTGAATGTGGAAACTCTAAAATCACAGAAGTACAGCAGAAAAGAAACAAGTTTACCTTTGGGATGAGGTAGTCCCTGAATTTAATGTCACAAGTTACTGCATGAGGCAGGTTGGTGGGAAGGAGGTCAATGTATCTCTGGACTTCATGCACCATGGCATCTGTGTAGGGCATGTGGCTCCTGTCCTGCATGCAGGGACTCCGGTGTCTGCCAACCACACTGTTAATCTCTTCCTGCACTTTAGCTGGTTAGAAAGAGTGAAATGGGGTGGAACAGGAGGAAAGTGTATTTAACACAATAATGCAGAGTGACACAGGGCATGATGAAGGTACCCCTGGAGCACTATAAATATCTACTTTACATACAGGGGTAAACTCAGATATACAGAATTGATATGATACGAATTCATACCACAACAAAACATCTATCGTTATACATCAGCATATGCTTACTATTTGTCAACCATAATGGTAGATAAAATAAGACATAATTCAATAGTTCAAATAATAAAACAATATATCCAGCATATTGTAGTCTTTAGTAAAGGACATGAAAAACTAGATGCTGAGTTTTAACCAAATACTATATTTTTTTCACTACATTCTAACGCATATTCGTGTGTGTGTGTGTGTGTGTGTGTGTGTGTGCGCGCATTGTGTGTTTGCAGTTTAAAATCACAATCTAGCCAATATAACATGAACAACAACTTCTGAAATATATTCATATTTGTAAATAGTGACTACTTTTTACATACACACTTATATGCTGTATTTATTGACTCCTGGTATGGGAAATGAACTTTTCAGCTACATTACATAGCTCATAAAAAAGAATACCTACAAAGAGATACTAAGCACACACACACACAAACACTCATTAACAAAAGCATGTGGTATTCCAGTACTTGGTTATACCAATATTTATTATGTGAATCATTGTAGAAACATAAATAGTATTCCTTATCATGAAAATATGATTATGGCTATTTCCGATTTTTTGCACTCTCTTTGACTTGAAGAGACATTGCATTTTTATTTCAGTTTTAAACTTTCCATTTCTTGACTTAGAATTCTTCTAAATAGTCTAATAGAGGCTTCAAAATTCTAGGGATAATTGCTCAGTTAATAAGAGCATCAGGTGACAGATTGATGCTTTTGTCTTTCAGTCTATGTCTAAACTGGAAACATCTACGTGGAAAATACAGAATTGAGTGCTCACTGATTCTCTCACCCTCCCTTATTGTACATACAGATTAGTGGAGCATGAGACTTCCTGTTTCTTTGATTCACACAACCAGATAAAAAACATTCTGAAATATTTTACAAAGAAATAAGAAATCAGTGGTAAATCTATGGCAAACATGGAGGTCTATCACAATGCTTTTTCTGTGCTTTAAAAAAAAAAAAATCAGACGCTCCTGAGAACTGTGGTGCAGTCTCAGTATGAGTATTTTCTATGTGACTTATGGATTTCTCTGATGGATTTTTGTGCTTCAGTTCAATCCTGGAATTCTCAATACCACGACTCTTTGTCTTGGATTGATGGTATTATTTATTCGTTCTGATGGACACTTGGAGAGAATTTTCTATTAAGATGGTAAAATGTAGACTTTTACTGTGTGTCACTATCTGGAAGATAAATCTTTATGCTAATGTTCACAACCAAGATGGAGAAAGAAGCTTTCAGACTCTCCTTTCCAGGACTAGAACACCACCAATCCTTTCCATTTATCCTTATACATTACATTCTTTTTCCCTATCAAGCACTCAAGGTCTCCAGTACAGAGCTTCTTAGACTGGGTTTCCTTTTAGAAAAATTCCGTGCTTTCTTATGGGGAGACTCAGTCAGTTGGTGTATTGGAGTGAGCAGGAAACTCCAAGACCAGCATCCTGTTCTCTGCTTTGTTCTCTTCTTAGATGCACCTTGTTTCCAAATAGCAATCTTTATGGGGACTGAAGGTCTACAGCTTGTTTTATTAGATACTGACTTCATATTGACTTTACAATGTCTTCTTCCCTGCTCCATTTTTTCTCTCTTCATTATGCTATAGTGTTTCAGAAATTTGATGAACTTTTCATGGTTGTTTACTGCTGTTCTCTATGTCTCATTTTGATTTATATGTATGCTATTGTCATTAATGTTTATTGGATACAGCTCAGAAGCTGTGTTTATATATGTTGAACAACGGTATATATTTAAACTTAATTTCTAAAATAAATTATTTGCCAAAGAAAATCCTATTGCCACTGGTAAAAATCATTGTCCAAAGAACTTTTGGGACTAGAAATATGGCTCAGCAGTTAAAGACATTGGCAGCAAATCAGAAGACTTGGGTTTGATTCTCAGCACCCACATACTGGCTAACAACCGTGCTAACTCAAGTTCCAAGGGAATATGGCATTCTTTTCTGACCTCCATTGGTACTGCACATCATGGGTGCACTTACTTGCATGAAGGGAATAATACACTCATACACATAAAAATTAAAATAATAAATAAATATTTTTAAAGTTTTATTGAATAGGCTACTAAAATAATAAAATTCATTTATCTATATATTCTATGTCAATGAAAACAACTTTTTAAAGAACCTAAATATTTAGACTACTTCTTAGCATGGAAATTATCTCAGGCAGATTCAAAAAATCTCTTGCATATTCTAATGTTTTAGTGAACTGAGTTTTCTTTTCTCAGTCACAGAATAAGATTTGTCAGAATGAGGAAAGGCGACTTCAAGAACCTACCTGCTGTTAAAACCTGCTTTTTCGGAATAAACAAACATGCAACAACAGGTAGTGTATGCTGGATGTGCAGATCATAGATCACCACCCAGGAAGCTGCACACTGGACCAGCATTTTATCGCTTTTCCTACAATCAAGGTCTCCTCCTTTCTCTCACTCATCTTCCTAACAGCTAATGGCACAGAAAGTAAAATACTGAGACCTTTCAAACCATAACAAGATCTAGGGCAGTAGCAGTATCTTTCTGGAATCATAGAGATACACTCCAGCTCGCCGAGTGTCCTTACCTGTGACGTGTGGGTGCTTCAGCAGGAGCAGGAGCGCGTATCTCAGTGTTGTGCTTGTTGTTTCTGTGCCAGCCCCAAATAAATCATTCACAGTGATGGTCAAATTTTCAAGCGTAAATTCTGAAGGTTGATTGTGGTTTTCCTAAAGAATTATTTGATACTCAGAGCTGATAAATTGTTACCAGCATATCTGACTACAATGAATCTACAAGATTATACTGTATAAAGTTGCCAAAATAAATAAATAAACTAAAAAGTGTACACTAGGAGAAACTAAGGTTATCTAAATTTTCTTCTTTTGGTCTTTTTGAAACAGAGTTCCCTGTAGCCCAGCTGGCCTGGAACTGACTATGTAGACTAGCCTTGAACTCACAGATATCCACTCGCCTCTGCCTCCCCTGAGGGCTGGAATTAAAGGGGTGTGCCACCACACCCAATTAAATTTACTTTTTTACTCTCGAATCTTTTGCTTGCCTAAAAGTTGTATTGTAATCTTCTGCCCCTAAATATCTGTACAATGAATGACTTTAGGTCCAAAAAAGACACAAATTAAACCATATCTTGTTCTATTTCTTTTATCGCAGCATCTGTAACTAGCTGAAGTAATGTTACAGCTGTTAAGAGACCTTGCTGTTCTTCCACGGGACCCAAGTTCAGCTCCCAGAACCATTACTGGCAGCTAAAAATGCCTGTAACTCCAATTGCAGGGAATTCAGCTCCCTTTTAAGGAGGAAATAGAACTTTTTGAAGTATTTGCCACACTAATAGAATTCTTGATCTGAATAATTAGATAAAAGAAATGAATCCAAGCTAGAGTAGACAAAATAAGATTTCATTTACCTGAAATAAATGATGCAATATATAGAAAACCCCACCTTATCAAGAGGAAAAATTAAGCAAAGTGACAGCAGCACAACTCATGGTAAAAAATTAAATTTGATTATGACAACATACAGTAGAAAGAAATATTATGAAATGAAAATAAGGAAGCAATCACATTTGCATCAGCTAACAAAGCAGTAAAAATCTTGGTGTGTAACCAAATATGTGAAAAATGTACAGACTTAAAAGAATCACTGATGCTAAACATAAAGAAATTTAAATAAATGGAAAAGTATCTCATGCTTAAGAATTAGAGGACATAATACTGACAAGATAGCAATAATACTCCTTAAAGTAATCAATGAATCAGCTCCAACTCTAAAATTCTAAAGGGCAAGCATATCCTCTGATTCAAGTAGAATAGCAGAGGTTGCATTAAATCACCAAAACGTATTACAGAGCTTCAGTAATGACAACAGCACTCTGCTGGCACATAGACGTCCTCAAGCCTGAAAGAGCTCTGAGATCCAGAAGGCTGCCTAAACATCAATGGCCAAGACTTTCATAACATCAGCTCCAAGACCGTCGAGTCAACAGAAGATCTTTCATTTAGTAATGATGGAATTGCAGGATAGCTACTAGCTTTAAGAAAAGGAAGACATTGAAAGACTTAAATAAGGGGAGCTTCCATTTCCTTATTATTTGGACAGACAGATTTGAGTACAAAGTATCCAAATAAGAATAGATAAACCAGACTTCATCAGAAAGATAAATGTTTGGGCACTCAAACACATAGTTAAAAATGTGGAAATGTCAGCTTACAGAATGGTGAATATATTTCCATGTCATATATTTCGATATTTATATGACTAGAGACATAAAAAGTTCTTATAAATCCACAACCAGAAAGGCAAACAATTAAATTTAAAGATGGGAAAAAGATGAAGAAAAAGTCTCTAAGAAACACAAATGTGAATCAGCACATGAAAAGATATCCATGACAATTATGCATTAAGGAGATGCAGTCAGACCTGCCTGATATGCCACTTCACACCCACTGAGTTGGGGTCAATAAATGTACGTTACACAACGACAGTTATTTTAAAAGTCAGGGATCTTGCAGATATGAAATTGTATGCTAACTGTTGAAAATTATAGCTGTATTTCCAAAGGGGAATGTGAGTTTGCCATTTTAATCAGAACTTCCTGTCTAGAGAATATACATAGAGAAAATGAACACATGACATGAAACATGTACATAAATGTTCATAGATATGGAGCTCAGAAGAGTCAGAGGTAGACACACACAGCACAAATATCCATCAACAATGCATAAGTGAATTGTGGTACTCATGCATGCAAAATGAAGTTTGTTTTAACAAAATGAAGAAGTACAGAACCTGTTGCAACTTCAATCAATATTCAACTTCATACAAGTCTAAAAGGACAGGAAGAATAGAGGACATAACTGAGTCAGTTTAAATTATCTATTCAAAACAGCAAATCTATATAGACAGAAATTGGATTAACTAATGAAGAAAGGGTGTTTGACTTTTTATTGCCTGTGTTGTGCTTTTGTAGAGCAATGGGATGTTTTCATACTAGAGAGAGCTGGTAACTGCAGTGCTTTCAGAATGTGCTGTCACCACATTATACATATAACATTGTTGCTGGAATTTTATGTGAATTTCACCTCTTTCACCACTGTTTTAAAAAAGAACCATTCCCAGAAATGATTCAGATAGACCTCTTTGCAGAATTTGATAGGCACATCATAATTTCATATAGACCCAAAAGGCCTAGAATAGACATGACAAGACCACTGCTCTCATGAACTCACAGCAGTTATAGTTGCCTGCCCAAGACCTTCACAAGATCCAGCCAGTCCACATTCCAGCATGAAATGGGAAGTGTTTCATGAGGTGTTAAAAAATGAGGAAGATATAAATTTTGGTGAGGGGAAAGAAGTATGTTTGGGTCTGGGAGCCGTGAGAGGGAGGAATGAGGTAAATACATTGTATGAAACTCTGAAAGTATTAACAACATATTTTTAACATTCCCTGTCTTACCAGATATTGGCAATATGTACAGATAATTTTAATCTAGAGGACACACAGGGGTTCCACCTGTGCCCCCTTCTGTTCCATTCTGCCACACAATGTGTGCAATGATGATGTCAACCTTCATATTTTGACAGATAAGCTCTAATTTATGGCCCTTTAGAAATTGGTTCCATCTTACCTGTCCTTTCTGCTCTCTTTCTCCTCAGTTAGATTTTTTAAAAATAAATTCAAGAACAAGGCTCTAATTGTAAACTTTACATTATCTCACATAAAAAATACTTCATTTTTTTACAAACAGCACTGGTCAGCCCATTTAAATATATTTTGCAAACACGTAATTGTTCAATAAACTATAAAATAGTTGAAAAATGAAATAAACTAATTTATATTAACATTTTACCTGACTTGATTTAATCAGATAATAATCAATAAAGTCTCGAGGATTTGCAACATCCAGTGATTTTTGATGTTCTTTTATTTTCTTCATAAAATAATTTTTATTATAATCAACATTTTTCTCAAATCTCTTGTGACTTCCTGGACAATAGTCAAGGAGAATAGGGAAGATATTGCAGAGCTATAGGAAAAAAGACCAGTTATTAACTGAGGAAAATTTAATGAATAAGTTCATGAATACTTATAACATATAGCAAGACAAATTTAGACTTATGGCTCTATATATTAATATAAAAATATGTGCAACACGATAATATTTTTATTTACACATATACTAAATTTCTGTGGTAGTAGAGAGAGCTGAGGAGGAAAACCTCACCCAGACGATCAAAGTGCATAATAAAGTTTCTGCATTCAAAAAACGTTTTAACACATTTGTATCAATTCATTATATATCTGTTCTTCCTTACCAGTTTGTAATACCATATGTTATAAATTACTGTTCTTCATATTTTTAGACTACAGATGTCAAGATAGTTGGTAATATGATTTAGGGCGGAAAGATAGTACTTAGAAACTTTATTTCTCTAAAACAGTGCCCACCTTGGAATGAGTATTAGAAATTGGTGTGACTCAAGGGTACCTTGACATCAGTGGCATACCTCAGTCATTAGCAGCTTCTTTATGATCTCACAATCATTATTCGTACAGAGTGGATAAGATGCCAGTTATACACAGAAAATGTTGTGAGGATGTTTATAGTCCACAAACCACATATTTCATTTGTCATTTTTAACTTTTGCCTTCTCAACTACTTTCCTAGGTGAAGCATCAAAAACCTGAAATCATTTAATAATCTGTTGATTCCAATTCATCTTATGCATAGACTTCTGGGTGTGGGACCATTCACTGGAGTGCTGTCAACCATCCAGGACCCATACCCTTAAGGAAACTATCTTTCCCTCTCAGTGAAGCTTTCAACTGTCCATAGCTTATCTGTTAGGGAAAAAGGATCATGAATCCCTTCCCACTGCATTCTAGAATGTTGACTGGTTTGATTTTATGCAGGTTTTATGCAGGCAACCAGGGCTATTGAAAGCTTGAGTACAGTACTGAGAAGGAACTATTTTGCTCTGGTCTTTCTCAACATCTGGTCTCAACATCACAACCACCCTTCCTTCCATGATGACCCCAGAGCCTGAAGAAGCTGGCAGAATACATGAATAGGAATATTTTTAAAAAGAGAAAACAACGTCAGAGGTAAGTAGATGGGAGTGGATTTGAGAGTAGTTAAGGTGAGGAGTTGGTGTGAATGTGATCAAATTACGTTGTGTGTAATGTTGAAAAATTTAAATAAAAATATTTTGAAAAGACAACAGATATAAAGGAAAGACAAAGGAGGACAATATATAAGAAGAGGGGTCAAAAATATTCATTGTATCCTGGAGGCTTTCCTTGTGCCAAAAATTCTTTCTCCACATTCTTTCTAAGATATTTCTGTTGAGTAACATGATAAAGCCATGTTTAATTATTGACAGTACAAGAACTTGTGGGTAATGAAGACTGTCCTATGAGTGACTGGCCTTCCATCTAAAAGGAAACAAATTATTTTATACAATCAGCTCTGTGGAAGTCAATGGGAAAGCCAGTGAATAAGGAACTAACATACTTCAGTCAACACGGCATTTGCCTTATGATCACCCTTTTGTACAGAAAAGAACTTAAATATCCCTTCCGTGTATTTTTACCAAAATGCTCTAGGCAGGATGGTGGCATCCATCTCCCTCACTGCTTCATCCATGTAGAATTTGACTTGTGAGAAAGTCCCTACGTGTGTTCTTAGGAAGGAAGGATCTTGGTTTCACCTGAATCCATGGAGAGCTCAAAATCTGGACATCATCATTTAATTTTTCCATCAAGTCAAGAAATTCCTGATCTTTATAATCAAAACGATTATTGAAAATAATGGAGCAGATCACATTGCAAGGAGCACAGCTCAGGATGTAGGTGGGATCGCAGGGTAAACCTAAAGAGTTGCAAAATAATTTAAATACTTTAAGTTTACATAGAAAGTGTTTTTGTTCCAGTTAACAAGTAAAGGTAGTAGAGAAGCTCTAAGCAATACCTTATCTACAAATTTCCCCAAGAGCCAATTAAACTTTTCTGGATTTAACAATCACATTTATTTGTAACAATCGGTCTCACTACTTAATAATAGTAGATCGCATCTTCATATTGACTTACTCCTTTTTGACCTTAGTCTCTCCTTTTCTGGAAGAATAAATGATTTTTATAAATCTTAAATATCTAGGTTTCAAGCAGAATTAATTCTGCCTGAAATGCCTGTAGACATTATAGAGATGAGGTAGTAATGGGTAGAATAGAGAAGAATTATGTGTTGATTCAAAACAGGGGGAAAAAACTACAACACTGTAGGTGAATTCAAGTATTCAAAGGAAGAAATGTGGAAATCAGAATACTCCCCTGATATATGAGGAGACATATAGCAAGTTCTCATGGAATTTGTTTGTAGAAACAAATAAATGAAAATTTTGCATTTTCATTTAAGTACCATGTGGAAAAATGAATATGAAGTAATAATAAATGGGACCTTTTCTTAATCCTTTCAACATTTAAAGCAATGGATTTTGTTTCCTTGGAAATAAATGTTCTATATGAAAAACTGGTCATAAACCTAAACAATGGTAAGCCTAGGAGCAGGCAATGGGAATAATTAGAGAGGACATGCAAGGAGACGATGGTGGGTGAGCATGGCCAAAGCACATGGTACACACCATAGGAAAACATCTATATGAAAGTTATCCATATATCCAATGACTATACAACAGTAAAAATTGTTTTAAAAAGGAGGAAATGATGCTTATGTCCAATCAAACTTTACACTTACAGTTATACAAAATTAGAATTTATGGATTGGGAAATATTTTCCTATCTAATCATCCTCACAATGATACATTGAAATAACTTTTAGAATTTATGAATCACATTGCCCATGGGTGTCATTTTACAAACTAAAAATCATAAAGAAATTTTTTGTAGATTTATTTGTAAAACTGCCTTTTATTTATATGTGTGTCTCTATCTGTGCATACACCACATTTGTGTGGTTGTCTACGGATACTAGAAGAAAATATCTAATCTAGAATCTCGTAATGGAGGGAGGCAGTGAACCAGTCTCTGGTCCTCTTCAGGAACAGCATATTCTCTTAATAAATAGGCAATCTCTCCAGCACCTACGAAAATTTGTTTTGACATCATTTCTAAAAGGAAATTTGTCTGATCCAATGATCAATACACTTTACATGCAAGGACTACCCAAACTTACATTTGTTGAGCTCAAATAAGGGTAACTAGAATTAACAATGTTCTAAATGTTTTGTGAAACATTACAATGAAAAGAAATCCCTTGATCTTGCTGCTGCTATGCCAGGCTTTTAAAACATAAAATCACAACACTGTGGTATCATAAAATGTTTTACTTTCGCAAAGAAGTTAAAGGGTAGGAAGGTAAATGGTAAGGCTTTGGTATAGTTTTTGTATGTATATATTCACTTGATTCCATTCCCAGGTAAAGGATAATTTTCAAACAACTTTCCTTCACTATATGTAGAAGAAAAGAAACATAAAAACTACTTCATTTAGAATTCAATTTATTTTATGTCAGGCACTTACTAGGTGCATAGCATTCACAGTGGTAACAAATAAAAGTCATTCATGTTCTAACACAATCACCAGTAAAACTGCATAGAAATCATATGAGAAACTAAAGAAGACAGAGGTAGAATAGACTTGGGACAAGGGAAGAGAAAATGTCAACGAAAATAGTTCAGGTTGAGTGAAATGAATCAGTTCCTTCATTGCTATTTGAGCATCATGCAGACTTATGCTATTCCGTGTGATTTAGTGAAACATATAAATCAATACACTAAGAGCTATGTAAGAAGAATAATGATAAGTATTGATATTATGTGTGAGGGAGATAAATAATGAAAAATGTATATACTCACCCAAGAAATGAAAACCATACATTACATCAGTTTAAATACTTTAAGTTTACATAGAAAGTGTTTTTGTTCCAGTTAACAAGTAAAGGTAGTAGAGAAGCTCTAAGCAATACCTTATCTACAAATTTCCCCAAGAGCCAATTAAACTTTTCTGGATTTAACAATCACATTTATTTGTAACAATCGGTCTCACTACTTAATAATAGTAGATCGCATCTTCATATTGACTTACTCCTTTTTGACCTTAGTCTCTCCTTTTCTGGAAGAATAAATGATTTTTATAAATCATTTATAAACATGTATCATGGAGGAAACCTTGGACAAGTCAGTGAAGCTGGGCAGACCAATGTAGGTCAACAAAATGAAAACACTTATCGTCTCTTTTGGACCCCATAAGTGTGGACTGTGTCACTGCAAACACTATCAGTAGAGTAAGTCTGCAGTGAAGTACAAAGAAAAAACTAAGCTACATTTGTGCTATGGAGAATTCTAAGCTTCGTAATTCATAAGAAACTTTGTATGAAAATTAGGGAAAAAATTAGAAGGTGATAAGACAGGATGTAAAAGTTAGATTATAAAGCTGTATTTACCATTGGTTTTCCTCAATTCCTCCACAAGGCACTGCGCTTCCTCTTGAACACGATCCTCAATGTTCCGTTTCCCCATTCCCAAGTTTCGTAGGGTCATGAGTGTGAAACGCCTTATCTCTTTCCATCTGCTCCCATTACTAAAGACAATTCCTAAATAAATAATGGAAAACACAAGAAAAGAGATTCCAGGACCAGAAAACAAATTTGACAAGCAGCAACGACAGAGAGGCCCAAACTGTGCCTGTGCCTAGGGAGCAACTCTGGTCTCTTTTACCACCTTTTTCCTCACTATGAACACTACCCAGCATATCCACCTTAACATACACACTTACCATGGCCTTTATTAACCCTTTCAGCCAGTAAGAACCTTCCCCGTCCAGCAAACTCCTCTGCATGATCAATCAGAGCTTCCTTCACTGCTTCATAATCATGTAACACCACAGTGGGATGCATGCCGAAATAGAGAGTGAACACGGAGCCATAGACTTTTGATAACTGGAAAGAGGAAAGAAAATGAAAGTTCTAGCAAGAAAACATCAGCCTGCCCTCCTCCTATGAACCTTGTTACTAATGATGTTGTCATTGCATCGTAATGTTTTATTAGAGGCAAACTCAGCTGCAAATATTTCTGAAATTTATGTAAATCTATATCACAGTACTATGGTTATTATAGATATAAAGAGTCTACAATGTGCCATGCAATAGACCAGGCATTTGATACATAAAATACAATGAATGATCACATCAAAGCATTCTGCAGGACTAATTATCCTGTTTCACAAAGTAAGTAACTGAGGACAGAAATTACAAATTAATTTCTCAGGACATTGTTGAGAGTGATCATTTATTAAAACATTTCCATTACTAGATTTCTATTTTGACAAAGGGTTCTTTACTGCTCTTTTGAAAGTATGGGAAGAATAGAAAGCACACTTACGTTGGTTATGGATTGACGAATGTCCTTCACATCTATCTGTAGGAAATTTCCAATTATTGGAAGAGGGGTAGGGCCAGGAGGGAGCTTCCCTTTCCCAGAGCTCTGTCTCCAGAGTGAGAGGAGAAGCAGGCAGAAGAGGCTGAGCACCAGGACTATAGTTAGATCCATCAGACCCTTCTCTTCTTACTGACATGTCTGTGGCCTTGCAGCAAAACCTTTTTATAATGTAATCTGATGAATCAACAGGTGTCAACCTGAGGCATTGTTGACTAAGCAAATCAAAAACCTGTCTCCAAGTGCACTTTGCCCTGATGACATAGATAAGAAGATATTGTTTAACATTGTCCTTTACTGTTAGAGTTTCTAGTTTAACAATACTGATATTGCTATAACATAACATGGATTGCTAATAAGGAGAAAAGAAAAACGTGTCTTCAATGTGAAGCTATTCTTGAAAAACACTCAAGTTAAGGGAGAGATGTAAGAGAATTCCTCAAAATTGGATATCTTATTTAGATGTCATGGGGAATTTAGGAATCTATGGCCATTTTGTTGATTCTATAAAGTGGCTCTTTTTAGACAAAGTCTCACTGTACCCTCACTCAGGTTGGGCTCAATCTGACAATTTTTCTGCTATTTCTTCCCAAGAGCTATAAATAAATGTAGCAACAACCATGACTAGCTTTAATTATATATTTAAAATGCTTCTTGACTTAGCATTTGCACATATGTCCCCTAAAATGTAGGCTTTACAAGTGTTTCATATACATGATGATCAATATAAATAACAAAACTACCTAATATCACTCATACATCATTTTCACCACTTTAGAGTAAGGTTTTTGTTTATTTTCAATTTGATGTTTTTATTAACTTTTTAGCATTTCATATATAAAATGTATTTTAATCGTATTCACTCATACATTTTAAATGAGTAAACATGTAAGTTAGCTGTATGTCTTTTACTATTGTACAACACAATCATGAAAGAACCAGATTACTTTTTGGTCGTTTTGAGATAGGGTTTCCCTGTAGCCCCAGCTGGCCCGGAACTCACTATATAGACCATGCTGGCCTCAAACCCACAGATATCTGCCTCTCTGCCTCCCAAGTGCTGGGATTAAAAACATGTGCCACCACACACAGCAAAAGATTAATTTTTTTCTAATGGTGAATGGACAAACAGAACTGTCATGGAGGAACTTACAAAGCAATGAGATTTTCATAATGTCACAGTTAATCACTTTGGTGTTATCACAGTTTCTAGAGGAAAAAGTATGAGGATATGCTTCTCCATTAGTGCAGAAGGCAAGCAGGCTCATTATAATTGATCAGAGAGACAATATCAGATAATTTAATAGAAATCATTTGAATAGCTGGGGACTCATGTGTTACATCAATGCCCAGACAAGTTTTTGGTATATATTTTCTCTAACTGTCAAGAATCAAAAAGATGTTGCACAATAAGGAAAACAAGTGGTATATGTGTACTATTTTGTTTGGTGTCAACCTTAATCAGTGACATTCAAAACAAACATGAATCTAGTTAATAATTAATTCATCATTTTTGACATAGAGGTTAGGAACGTTTGCTTTTATAATCTTCGGAACTTCAGTGACCAAAAATTTCCATGATCTCAATTATCTTCAGCAAAATTAACAGTAAAACGCTGCTTAACTCATATGACTCTCAAATTATAAAGAATTATATCACTTTCTTTCAGATAAAAGATCAGTATCTTTTTTAGAGAATAGCATTTTTATGTCTGGAAAAGTAGTTGTCGTGTTTAATGCACACTTCTTGGCTGAATGACACTTTGGATAGATTTTTCCTTTCATAGAATGCAGGAACCAGATATCGTTTAAGGAGAAGTGATCTTTTAGTTTACCTATGCTACATTTTGCTTTGCTTTTTAAGGAATGAGTTATTGCTGATATACTGTCACCAATTAGGTAAATTTATCAAAAATAAGTTGACTTTAGTATAAATCTTTTCTGATTAATTAGCTTATTTAATGGATTGATTTGTACAATCATTGATTTTCTGTACAAACTGATGAGTTTCACACAATCATTTTTTTTCAAGTATGTCATGTACTTTGACAATATTTCTGACTCTCAACGAGTTGTATTAATGTACTTTCTTTATCCTATGTGATCCTTCTTACTCTGATACCTAGTCATCTTTCTCTTCTCAAAGATTCCCATATTATATGTCTCTCTCTGTCTCACGCACACACACACATGCACACAAACACACACACATATTAGCTATCTTCTGTAAAACAAGATCATATATATGTATGTATATAAAACCTGTATTACACTTAATGAGGGAAGTTTTAAATAATGAGATTGAAGAATGTATCCCTGGATATGACTCCTATATTAAATCTCACCCACACATGGCTTAGGGACCACTGTGGAAGAGGGAGTGGGACAATTGTAAGAGCCAAGGCCGGTTCATGAAAACAGAGGCTTTCAGTCCACTATAAGCTTGCACATGTGAACCTGTGGCAATGGTAGCATCGAGCACAGGAACGATGCCAACTTAATTAGATAAGGGCCCAGAGTGGAGCAAGAGAAATGGGTGTTGGGCAAGCCCTAGACTGAGAACTATTGGAGACTGATTAGTCTGGGAGGAAAGCATGCCTCACTTATGATCTCTAGATAGGCTGACTAGACTCCAGTGGATGAATTTCACTGAAGGACATCTTGGTACAAATGCTTGACTTGGTAGGACTTAGGATGGAATACATGAGGTCTGGAAGTGGGTTGGGAGACATGGAAGGGGTAGGTGCCTGTACCTTATTAAGAACAGTTGTGGGTGATGTAGAAAAGCTCAATAAAAATTTTAAAATATAAAACCTTGCCACCACTTTTATGTCCCAGTTACAAGTATTCAGCGAAAGAGATCATAGAAACACTCATAGTCACAACACCCTCAAAAAAATAAATATTTAGGAAGAAACAGAACCAAAGACATTAATGCTGTTTATAATGAAAATTTTAATTCGTGGGAAAAATTTGAAGAAGACACTGAAAGATGGATACACCTCCCATGTTCATTGAGAAGTCAAACTTCTAAAATCAAGAACACAAATGACAACAAATTCTTACATGAGTATGTGGAAAGGGGAACTCTCACGTATCCTTATAATTATTATAATAATTAATTTTATGATAATTAATTATTATCATGATTAACTTGTACTATGCCTAACAAATAGATTCTTGTTTCATGTGATGCTGCTCAAGTTTGGAGTACATTCTGAAGTCAAGTCTTTTGGCCTAAAGTTAATACTAAATTCAGTCATATCTTGGTCTAGCATGCATAAGTACTCCAAAAGCTACCAGTGATGTAGGCCTTGTCTGTCCTATGGTTGCATAGGTATCTGCCTGAAGCTGTGGCAGTTCTGGAAGTTCCATCTTCAAATTCTGTCCTAGGCATAGGATCTCTATCCTCTGCCTATTTCTGACTCTCAACGAGTTGTAGTAAGCATTGAGACTAATGCAAGGTTCTGTGCTAGCTTTTGCCTCTAATAGATAGTACCTTGCTCTCCCTTCAGGATTTGAGGACATGCTGGTGGAAGTTCCATAGATGACATACAAATGTGGTTCCAGAAGATCAATACGTAGAAACAAGCCAAAAGGCTGTCATCATTAGTGGCCTGATACTTGGTTAGAGTACAAGGAATGGATTTTCGATCTATGAGCCAACTCCCCTGAAGACCTCTCTGGTATTCAGAAAGCATGATAGTGATGTCTTTACTCTTACATTCTTGCTGCTATACTAAAATAAAGTGTTGTGGTTTCTCAACTGGCTCACTTAACTCTTGAGAACAAAATTTTGGTACAAGAATACCTGCTTAAATATGTATGTCCGTGGGGAGATGAACACTGCAGGATCTTTTTTAATTTCTTCATTTCTCCATTGGGGGAAAATATGAAATATATCACAAGAATAACAAACTAAATAGAAAATATTGACAAATTGATATAATTCTTAATTAAAAGATTGAACATGCCCAAATCTGAATGAATTTGTCAATTATTTAGTTGAACCTTTCCATTCCTTCCCCTTCTCCTTCTCTTCTGCATTCTTAAGAAATTAAATACCAGATCCTTTATGGGTTCAAACAAGTTAGGTATTTCTGACACTGGTGATGTAGCTACTTCTCAGGTGAATGGCCAGAGTCCTCTCAAGTTGAAAAATATAACCTTTCAGAACGTTATTCTGTAGAGCTCAGTAAGACCACAGAAAAAGGACACCACTCCATACCTTCCATTCCTTGAAACAGAATGTTGAAGGGAAGAACTGACTACTCATGCTTTATCAGATTCGTTTCAAGTAATGTAACTGTGGAACCAGTTACCATGATTGAAGGGTATTTTTTAGATGGAGTTTCATTTTGTACCTCAGTCTAGCCTCAGTCTCAGGGAGCAGCTGGAACCCAGCAATGTGATATGGTTAGAGTCCCTGCACACAGGCCCAGAGAGGCACTGTGTAAAGCGATAACTGTGAAACTTAAACTGCAATGGAAATTCTAGGACTGGGAATTTTCCAGGTCCAACCATGGGATGTCCACCAAAGAAAGTTTCAGGAATGACTTGGAGCCAGTCTAAGAGAAAGACTATGTGTGTTGCAGGCAGGGGTAGGGCTAACTAAGCCCTTTGTACCAAATTCAACCGAGCTCCAGATACTGGGCATGGAACAGCAGGATTTGACAATTTCCTTGCTGTGCTTATTTTACTTTGGTCTTATCAGTCCTTGTTATGTCCAGATTCTTCCATTTTGGAATAAGAACATTTATTCTGTGTCATTATATGTCAGATCTATGTAACTATTTTTGTTTTATAGGACTTTATATTTAATTGACTTGAGTCTCAGGTGATATTTGAACTTTGGACTTTTAAAAAGATTGTTAAAACTGTTAAAGACTATGAGGATCTTAGAAGTTGGACTGAAGTGTCTTCCAGCATTATAAGATGATCATGAGCCTATGGGGACAAGGAGTGAAAGGTTATGACTTAAAACTGATGTGTATGGATATCAAATTAACAAAGGATAGAGTTGTAACTGTTAATCTCAGTTGGAAACTAGATGACATCTATAATTACCTGGGAGATAAGTATTTGGGCTAGAATATATCACCTCCCCACATGTATGTATGCATATGGAAAGAAACAATGCACATGGGAACACAGGACTCACACCTGAAATGAATATGCAAAAGGGGGCAGCTGATGCACAGTCAAGGGCCTTCTTCTCTTGCTTCTGAGCAGTTTCTTTCCTTGATATGGTATATTCCTGTCAATTGTCCATTTAACATGCATCCCTTTGGGGAGAATTTTATTTCCTCCTGGTGGAACATGGTTCTGCCTTCAGAAATAAGGTTTCTCTATTATATCAGAATCAAGATTGGCAGTCTCTCTCCCTAGTACCTCTGTCCTTGTCTTTTCCCTGGCATCTGTTAGAAGAAGCAGGAAGAGAATGTTTCTTTCCTCTGCATATGTGATCATGAATGTTCCTTCCTGTCATTCTTTCTAATCATTCATCAAAATTATGAATTTCAGCTCTCCCTTTGAAAACCTGATATGTTGGTGAGTTTTTAGGGTCACAGCCTAGGTCATAGTAGCCTTAATAAGCTAAATTTGACTATCCATCATCTATATGCTAATTAAAGACATGAGTAATAGTGAAATGCAAAGGAGATTTATTTAAAGTGGTCATATTAGGAAGAATAGGGAAAAAAAGGAAGTCCACTGACCACCTCTCAACTAGTCCATTTTGGTGAGGTACTAACATGAAGTTTGCCTTTAAACAGAAGGAAAGGAATGTCATAAGGCTACTGACAGCTAGTGCCAGTTGGAAACTGTTGAGAGGCTCACCAATAACTGCCACCCACAAGTGGGATGTCTGTCTATCCTGAACCACTCCTAAATTTTTGTTTATCATGTCTGTGGTGACAGGTAATCACTAGCAGACTGGTTCACCCAGGGGGTCAACCAGTGTGTCAGCAAATACAACCAGTAGACCAACCCCCTCACCCTGAGCACATCATCAAGCTGTACCGTCTTACCAACCATGCTCTATGAAAAGGGCAGTGCTGTTGCAATTGTATTTCAGTGAGTGAGAGAGGAACTGGTAACGCTGGAATGAAGAAGATTATAGAAGGACTTCTGACTGCATGAGCATCAGCATCTCCACGTGTACCGCTATGGCAGAGAACAACCTTCCTCATGTTAGCTGCTGGTAAACTTAACCCAGGAGAAGATGAAATTGAAAAACTAAAACTTTTAATGACAGAGATATTAGGCCATCAAGATGGAGTCCTGCAAGACTATGTCACTGGTAACTGGCAGGGATCAAATTTGGATCTTCCTACTTAGTAAACATATACATCCCCACACATATTTTAAAGCTCAAGAAACATAAGTTGTTTCTGGTTCAGCTTTCTAGAGAGTCTTGCCCACAGTCCCTAAAATTACAAGTTAATAGCTGTTCAGTTGCTTAAATCGTATGACAATATACCAGTTTATGGACCTATCATTTCAAGTTTCCCTCAGCTGTTAAGTAGGTTCAATTTCATATACAATTTAATTTCTGCATCTGGAAGTAAAAGAGGCCACTCTGTGAGCACAGCTGTATATACCAAAGGAAAATAATTGTAGAAAAGTTTTGGTTAGGTTTTAGGTTTTCTCTTGTTCATAATCTCTAAACTGCCTCCTTCTTCTACTTAAATAGTAAAGTCAGAATGAAGAATGATATAGTGATATGAACAAATGTGATGATGTATAACATTTGGTTTTATTTATACTTTTTTTACAACATAGAAGGAAGTAAAGTTTCAAAAGAAAAAGAAGAAAATGAGGAGGAGAAGGAAGAGGAGGAATAGGAAGAAGAGGAGGAAAAGGATGAGGAAAAAAAGGAAAAAGAAGAAGGAGGAGGAGAGGAGAGGGGAAGAAATATGACTAAGCAGCTCTGGTCAAGGCATAGTCCCATCCATCTTTGACCTATTATATTAAGTACATTTCTGTTGCTGAGATAAAACACCATGCTCAAGCAACTTATAGAAGGAAGAGCTTATTTGACATATTGGTCCAGACTGATAAGAGTCTATCATGGTCGTCAGGCATGGCAGGAGGCAGGAGGAGCAGAAAGCTGAGTGCTCAATCGAAGCAGAGAGAAACTGACAGTAGAAGTGAAGCATATGAACTCTCAAAGCCCATCCCTAGTTGCATGCTTCCTTCAGCATGGAAACACCTGCTAAAGGTTCCATGACCCTCCATAGCAGCATCACAAACTGGGATTCAAGTGTCCAAATACTTAGAGTCTATGGAGGGCAGTTCCACTCAAACCATCACACCCAGCATTGTCTTGGATCCAGTCTCCTTGATGGAAGACAGGTTTCTCTGGCTGACCCCATAATATCAGCCTTTCCCTTCACCTAAGCTGAGATTGCTGGGAAATTCTATTTGGGGTAGCTTACCATTATTTCAACAATCAGACAGCCAAGGGAGAGAGGCATACATATCTTTCTTTAGAATAGCGTCACTCTTGTACTGTTCTGGTCACATTATCAGTCTGTAGGTTGGGTTTATTTTCTCATTCAATTAAAGAACAAGGCAGGAAAAATCTCAGAGCAGCTGAGAGAAAGAAGCAAACTCTTGTGAAAGACAAAGAATCACATATCCATAAACACATTCACATGCATCGATAAAGCTCTTCACAAGTAGAATTCAGAAACAGAAAATCCAATTTCTCGGAGAGATTTGAGCCTTTTGGTTATTTTAGTGGTTTCCTCTCCTCGTATTTTGATTGGCAGATTTATACAAAGAGGGGATAACAGATATAACCCGCAGCAGAGCTATGCCCAGAGCTACATGACTTTAAGCAGGTCATTTGAACCTAAAAACATTATGCTGGATAAAAGCAACGTTAGTAATGATATAATGATAATGGCCATTTCAATGTCATTTTTTATTAAGTTAATGGTTCCAAAAGTTGATACCAAAGTGGATAAATATTAAAACGTCTTCAGTATGAATAAAAATACTTTCATTATGTATCAATATCTGTGTTCTGAGATGCTGGCTTTTCTTGCATCTCTTGCTCTATTTCCAGCTAGCAAGCATTTATGGGCCTGTGTTAACTGTGTATTTGGGAACACAGAGCCTGTGATGCTGTGTGGATATGAAGCGGTGAAGGAATCAGTGATTGGCAAGGAGAGGAATATGCAGGCAGAAGGTTTTTCTATCTGATGAAGTCTGTAGAGGATTAGACATGATTCTTTGTTGGGAAATGTCCATGCATTTGCATTTGCAAAGAATCTAGGTAGACAAAGAATTTGAGAAACTAGAAGTATTCATAGACCCGTGAATACTTGAATAATTTCTTAAATTTTGATAAATATTTTTTTAAATTTAAAGATATCATGCAAAAATGAGTTAGCTTATGGCATTTCACGCATATTTTGCTCTAGAACTTCCTCTGTGCTACTGCTCTCTCCCATCCCCCTGGCCCCCATCTCTCTGGTCCCCTTCCTCATCCCAATAGTCTCCTTCTTGCTTTCATTGTCTCAAATATTGCAATACGTTCGCTTCATAGATCTCTTCCTCTACTTTCATAGTTTCTTCAAGCACACACACACACACATACGCACAGAGAGACAGAGAGAGAGAGAGAGAGAGAGAGAGAGAGAGATCTAGATTCCTCATATGTGAGAAGACAGAAAACAGTTTGTTTATTCTGACTAAACCTGGCTTCTTTTGATTAAAATAATGATTTCCAGTTACATCCATTTTCTTGAAAATGTGCTTTCATTTTCTTTACATATGGGAAAATACTGAGTAACATGTATAGTTTTAGATTTTAATGGAATTGGGATTTGGTGTACTATTTCAGTACACACAGTGTGCGCTGATGAACTCAGTTTCCCTTCCTCACCTTTCTCATTCATTAATAACATTGAGAAATCAGTTCTGTTCATAAGGGATCATTAACCCATTGTTGAAACTTATGAATGTCACATACAATGCTCCTATGAAGCAGTAAATTGGAGCTTGTGACTAAGACTTTCATTTTAAATGAAAGATGACAGTGAAGAGATTAACAGAAAAGAAAAGAAAAGGATGAAAGAAAAGAATCCTTTTCATTAAATATTTTGCTTCCTTTCCTGAAGTATGGATCTTAGAGGTTGTTTTAGTTTGGGTGCCTTCTATAATATAGCCAGTGAGAATTTAATAACATGTTGTCAACCTACAGTTAATATATATTTTTTTCTAATGATGTGTTATTACATATTCCAAGATTGGGTTGAAGTTTTGATTCTTCTGACTCAGCCTCCTGATTGCTGAAATTACGGGTGTGACCTACCATGAATGATTACATTAGATGTTTGGCTTCTTTTTAAAGAGGCAATGTAATTTCTGGATATGGTGCTACAGTTTGAGCTACCGGTGAGTTCGAGTCCAGCCTGGGTTGCTACTGACATCATTGATACAGGGGTTTCCAGGTGGCTTTGAGAGCAATGGAGCCTTTCTCTGGTCTGTTGTGCTTAGCTTGAGAGGCTAGGGTCCTGGAAACTCAATGGCCACCAAAGCCATCTCAAGCCAGAGGTTTTGGGTTCTTGTCTCATAAATTCAAAGAATGAAATCCACAGACCACAGAGAGTAAGCTTTAGAGAGGAGAGTTTTATTGTTGGGAGAGAGAAAGCAAGACCTCCTGTACAGCAAGAGAGTCCCCTGGAATTGTATACCACTGAATTTCTCTTCAGAAGAGAAATTCGCTGAGCTGTGTCATTTAATCCTTCTTGAGTATATTTAGTGAGTGTTTCAATATACCAAATGACATCTTCCAGACCATGGAAGTCCAGAAGTGCTGGAAGTAGGAAGGAGCCCACAGACCAGGAATCATTCTGTTTACGATCTCTTGGGCCAATACAAGGAATGAATTTTCATCTTGGGTATAGGCAGGCAGAAACGAAACGCTAGTCAGCATTAAGAACAGAAAGGAAGGCATATTTTAGGAGAAAGGAGAAAATAGGCTTCTTTGTCTTTCCTTTTGAAGAGGTATTTTAATTCCTTGATGGGCTCACAAGTGTATTCCTCTGTGACTGGTTCCCTTATTTCGTCCTCTGGTGTTTCTCCCTCTTGCCTCCAAGGTTTGACTTGAGAGTGGTGGATCCAGAATTCAGTTTCAGGCACATTGACGGCTATTGGGGTGGCTAGAATCATGGTATAAGGTCCCTCCCAGGTAGGATCTAGGGAAGGAGAAAGAGAAGGGAGAGATCTGAGCAGGACCTGATGTTTAGGGCGGAACAAGGGTGGGCCAGTTTCTCTGGTGCAGCTCTCAGGCAGGTGCTGTAACATTTGTTGGAATTGAGACAGGACCATAATGTCTTGTATTTGAGCAGCAATTTCCTTATGAGGAAGAAAGTCATTAGTGAGAAATGGTCGAACATATAGCATCTCATATGGGCTTAAGCAGCATGAGGAACAAAGCAACAGTTTAAGGCACAAATAATCATCTATTTACACAGGCATTCAAATATTTGCTCTCTCACACAACCCACATCCTCTTACCAGGGTCGGAGAACAGTCAAACCTCAGCCTTGGGCACAAGACACACCTCCCTCTAGATACCAACACTTGTTTGCAAACTCAGCAGAATAGTCTGCTCCCTCAGCACTTTGTGCAAAGCAAAGCTGACCTTCACCCTGCCTTACACCAGGACATGGTTCAGGCAAATGGCTCCCAACATGTAAATAGCACCTGTGTCATCTGATGGGTGTAGTTTTTCCCTAGACGGAAGGTTTGGTGGAGAGTTTTAAGAATTTTCCATTCATTAGTAGCTTTAGGTAGAGTAGCTTTCCTTGCTGTGTCTGAAGCCATCCTGCGGGTTGCAAGACATGCCCCCATGAAAGGGCACATCCTTTCTCTTTCTGGGAATATTGTGAATGTATTCCCTCCTTACCAAACAAGGGGTGCCTCTATTTCCTGTAAGAGGAGGGCCTTCTAAGCAGCAGCCTTGACTGCCTGGTCCCAAGTTTGTTCCCCTCTGAGGTTTCATCTAGTCCTTTCTGATGTCCTTTATAGTGCATTACTATAACTTTTGAAGAAAGAAATACTACAGTCAAAAGCCTATCTGTCTCTTGGTGGTATTTAACAGGAGATCCAGAAGCTGTAAGATAATGTCTCTCTTTCCAAATAGTGGCCTGAGCATGAAAGACCAAGAATGCTTACTTCGAGTCCGTATAGACATTGACCCTCAGGTCTTTGCCTAGCTCCTGTGCCCTAGTAAGGGCCACCAGTTCCGTCATTCACAATACCACCAAGCATGCCTCAGATTTACAGATGAAATTTGTATTTTCTATGAAGTAATATGATAGTATTACGATAGTATGGGCATTATTCGTATTCCAAAATATTGAGAAAGCCATTATCATCTTCATGGCAGTAATAGAGACTTTCTCTATTTAGCTCTGGTGAAAATCTTTGTATAAAAATTGTTTGGTCTCCTAACCCACTGGCTTGTAAAAGCCAGTTCATCAGAGACTGCTTTCCCTTGTACTGCCTCAGGTTATGCTATGGTTATGCTACATGATAGAATGCTATACAGACTTCAGAATGTAATCTCAAGTGAGACATGGGTACAAATGATACTCATTAAATAAGTGAATTAATCTAGAAAGTAAAAAACCACTTCTTCTGTTGCTGATGCCATTTTTACTCTTTCCCAGCAAACTCTTAAAGTATTATCAGTTTCTCTAAAACAGCTCAAAAATTGAGTTAATGTAAAGTCTTTCACATTCCACAAAACCAGGATTACCCTGATATCAAATTGAGTCATAAGCAACAACACATTTAAAAGGTAATTCATCAAAAAAGACAGAAATATACATCTAGCTGTAAAGTATTTTCCAGCCAAGACCATTCCCTCTTGAAGATATCTTCTGTATAAGTCAATTTACAGAGTTTCTCTATGCCTCGAGAGACATGCCTCCAAGAATGTGATTGATAGCGATGAAGGCAATAGAGTCAACTACTTTCCAATATATCAGTGACTTGAGGGGGAAGATCTAGTGGGAAAGCAGTGAAAGCTGGATAAAAGACACAGGTGCTGGTCCCCATCTTGGTTGTGTGTAACAGAGGTCCACCGGGACTTCTGATCAAAATGCCAGCTCCCTCATTCAAAAGCTCTGTCTCTTTCCCCAAAGACGAATCCTTTGTAAGTAACCTTGAATAAACTGGTTTGTCTAACTTGAAATCATTCTCTGTTTGCTCAGTTGGTTCAAGCCTAGGAGGGTGGGGCTGAACATCAGACCTCACTGGAGAGGAGAATTCTTAAGACACTGTCTAACAGATGAAGACATAAATGCATTTTAAAACAACTGAAAACTAAAAGAACTTATGAACTCTAAGCCAGAAATGCAGGTGAAACTTAGAGGTATATGCTCATGATTAGAAGAAAAGACAATGCCAAGAACAAAGACAAGAATAAATCCTATGAAAGGAAAATCCTACTAAAGGACTTTATGAGCAGACCTAGCCTAAGAAAGAATCTTGTGTCGAACAAGGTAAATGAGGAAACATGTACACTGATGAAGGGATAAATGAAAGAACAAACCAAACAGGAAACTAACAACATTATAGCAATCAGCAAATGCTTCTCAGTAGTAAATCTACATTACTATGTTAACACTCATGATAAAAGATGAAGAGTGTCTGATTGATTAAGAAAACAAGACATACATATGTAAGTCTATGAAATCATATTTTCATTGGCAAAAATACAAGAACCAGACTGAAAACAAATGAATACAATTCAATAAACCAAATAAATGAAACAAATTTGACAGAATTTACTGTATATTTCTATTTATACTGTAGTCTTCTAAGTAAATATAACAGAAGTCCTGAAGAAGATGTGTTATTATACATTGCAAGAGGGCAATGCATCAAGAACATAGAACAACTGTAAATACATCTATGTACACAACATTGGGAAACACATGATACATATACATGAGCATATGTAGACATACAGATGGTTCTACATATAATAAAAATGTGTGGCCTCAGTACCTCAGTGCTTTCAAAAGATCATTTCATCACGATAAGGAAATGAGGAATCAAATATTGAGTTAATGAGCTTAGGAGCCATTCACAGCGCATTCCAAGCACAGTCTCTGTGTTACAAATTCTACTTTCCACTCACTGTGACTTTCTCTAAAATGTGTAACATTGTAGGTCCTCAGTGAGTCTTACAAGAAGAATGCAAAGGATCTCCCTGTACACTGTCAAATTACAGAGAGAAAAAAAAAAAAAAAAAACGGGAATGCTAGAAAAGCCCAAAGACTATACAAAAACTCAGTGACTGAACAGTATACACCACTTGTGTGAGCAATATGTTATATAAGATATCAGGAGGAAAATTTAAAATGCCTTAATTCAGCTAGTAACAGAATCACCACTTTTTATCCTTAGGGGAAAGTAAATACAGTTCCAATAGGAAGGTTTGTGGGTACAAGGGCTTATATTTTAACAAGCAAAAAGATCTTTAATAAAGAGCTAAATGAGCACTTCAAGGATTTAGAAAATCAAAAAACAATCCAAAGCCTATAACAATAGATGGAAAAGGGGATATGTGAGAGAGAAGAAACTACTGGAATGAAGACTAAGAAAGCAATAAAAGGAATCAAAGAAACAAAGAAATGATCCCTGTAAAGCTAAAAGTAAACTGATAAATACATACCAAAATGTCCAAAAGAAAGTGAAAAAGACAAAAATAAAAATACTAGTCATTACATCAGGTATCAGTAGCATTTATAAGACCATGGGATTCACCTCAAAATGCACACAAAATCTGAAAATAGATATATAAGGCACATAAGTTCTATCCAAATTCAATCAAGGCAATTTGAACACTGTAAGAGCTATACAAAGAGAAATGGAATTAAAGTAGTTTTTAAAAATCTCACAAAAGGCCTAGAGACATGATTCAGCTGTGAAGAGCACAGACTGCTCTGACAGAAAACCCAAATTTTAACCCCAGTATCCTGGTAGTGGCTAACAACCTTCTATACCTCCAGTTTCAGGCGATCCAAAGCCCTCTTCAATCCTCTGCAGATACAGCATGACACAGATGCACTTGCAAACATGTAGTTATAACATTCATAAACAAAATAACTAATAATTAGGTAAAGAAATGTCACCAATAAAAAAAAAAACATTAGAAACTGCAGGGCAGATTCCACTCGAAAAAGAATCTGAGCATCACAAATGGGACTTAGGAAGGGAAAGCACATTATACTTTACAGAAAACTACTGAGTGTGGTTATTTCAAAATAAAACAGCATAGTTGTTAGAGATTTTTGGAGCAATGAGTCAGACAGAAAATAACAACTTACTTTGTTGTATGTAATGTGAATCATAAAGACTTGAGGGTCATGAAAGTTTGAAAAATTACAAAAGCAATCTTTTCTGACAATATTATGAAAATAGAGGTACGGTTATTATCTGGATTCTTGTTTGTTTTGAATGTTACTGACTAAAGCTGATATTGAACTATAGTACATACTCAAACAATTCATATAACTGTACTAAAAGTTCTTATAGAAGGAATGGCATGATGCAATTGAGGTGGACCCAAGTCTTAGCTCTGTAACCTACATTACCTTTGCCTTGATGGAGTAATGAATCTCTATTACATTGCCTCTCATCCCTTAAATGGAAATAATTTCCTTAGACAAAGAGAGCAAAGAGAATCAGAAGAGATGTGGATATGAAAATTCAATTAAAATTTACAGAATTCCTTTAAACGTGGCAAATATAATGCTACGTGTTTTCCTAAGAAGAAAATTGTCTACACTAAGAGAGCAGGAATTCCCACTATTCCAGTGTAGAAATTAGTTCCTCAGTGCATCCTAGTCCATTATCTGACAGAGTCTCTACTCTCAGTATTGAGCCATTTTTATATCTGAAGCAAAGGGAAGAGAATCCTCACACTTTCTGTCAAGACGCTGTGGTGAAGCCACAGTGAAGAATCGTGGTCATGAGAAAATCTCTTTAAATTCTCAGTTCTTCATCTATGAGCTGTGTGACTCTGATAGGTCTCCTGTTTGCTCTATCACAATTAGAAAAAAAAATAATACTCCCCGTCTTCTATGACTTTTCTACGCAAAGGTGAAAGACATAAAACTTCCTTTATCTAAGAACTCAAATGAGGTTTTCTAGTTCAAGGTCTATGAGTGACTTTCGGTCATTTTTTGTTGTTAATTTTATAAGTCAAGGGGTATATAAAGGGATTGGAAATCTTTCGTTACTGATCATATATTTCCAAGATTCTAAAATACAGAAGGAATGTCACATACAGTTAAAGCTGGACATAGTAACGGAAACCTGTTTTTCTGGTCCTTGATAAGATATAGCAGAATTGTGAGTTTAAGGAAAGTCTGAGCAATAGTGTGAGACTTTGATTAAAAAAGAACCACAATTTATAGAACATACAGAATAATCATAAATTGCCTGGTCACTACTTTCAGAAGAAGCATTTTATAGAATTGTTATGAATACAATCATTATCTTAAAGAATTCAAAAGTCTCTTCACATTGGATCCATCTGGGCATTTATTTAATTAACCATATTTGGTCATCAGTAGGTAAAATTAAGCAAGAAACTCTGATATATACCCAGAAATGAACACAGGTAAAGAATATTTTATTGTGATCTTCATCAATGGGACAAAGTCCATTTACAAGACAGAATAAAAATTTTATAGTTGTTTACCCAGTGATACCACAAAGAGAGACATGCTGAAGCAGCAGCTAGCATTAACAAAAAGCTTTGGACAGCACAGTCACGGGCATGTCAGTAAAAAGAGAAGGCTCTCATGGAGCTAGTGATAGTCCTGGTGCTCTGTATCTCCTCCCTGCTTCCCTTCTCCCTCTGGAGACAGAGTTCTGGCAGAGGCAAACTCCCCGTTGCCCCTCTCCTCTCCCATTTATTGGCAATTTCTTCCAAATAGATGCTAAGGACATCAGCCGATCCTTAATAAATATAACTATTCTTTACGCTCTTTCGATACTTTGCAAAATAAGGTGAAGAACCCTCATTTAAATGAAGAAATAGTACCTGAAACAGCACTTTAATCAATGGTCACAAAGTCAAAAATTATATGAAGATTTATGTATCTTCTGTTTTCTCCAGTTTGTACATTTCAATAATTAAGTGAAGAACAATATATGTTTTGATGGATGAACTCTCAGTCCATCGTATGTTATAATAAAACAATAAAATAGCAATATGTTGAGTATGCTTCTTCCCATCATTATTATAGCCATTTTCCATGATTTCTGGCTTAAGGTCAGATAGTATTTTAGACATTCATTTTATTAATATTAGTTACTGATGATGCACTTCTCTGAAAGAAAATAATTGATGGATGATTTCAAGTAATTTCCATTAGTCATGGAATAACACAAAAAAAGAGAAGGCCATGTGTCAGCATTTTGGTGATATCCAAATCCATACGTATGTGTGAGTGTCTGCATGTATGTGTATTTACACTTCCATGCATGGCATTTGCAGAGGCCAGAAGAGGTCACCACATGTTTTATACATCATGTGAAAGGCAGGTATACACCGTCATTAGGTGCTAAGAACCATCCCTGGGTTCTGTACAAGAGCAAAGTACTTAAATGTTGTGCCATCTAACCACCCCAAAATTCATTGCTTTCAGGAATAAGTATGTAAAGGGAAGTCTTCATTTTAGACTTTCCTTGTGTTCTCTCACCCAGCTGGAACTTAAATTAAAATAAAAAGGTTTTATTTTATTTATTTATGCCAACAAATACACAGGTACATACTGTACCTGATGTTGTATATTCCTGTCCCATAATCTGGAGGTACTCTGCTATTTGTTTTTTCTAACACTTAACTCACTTACAGTGATGAATTTTGTTTCTGTTCTTTTGGATCAATCCACAATTGATTAGTCTCTGTAGATGTAGAATTTCCAGGGCTCTACTCTTCTCCCGCATCCATCTCAGCACTGCACATTCTACAGGCAATGCAGACAGCATCAATTCTACTCTGAATATTAGAACTTTTAGATTCTAGAAAAAAAAACAAGCAGGTGAACAAAAAGGAGTGTAGGTCCATATGATATACATCACTGTGGCTATGCAACTAGTGAGGCCAAAGGCCATTTCAGTTTAAAAGGTCAAAATGATGGATGTGGTCATGCTGAATATTGGGCTTATGAGGAAAATTTTAGACAAGATGGTCCTGTTACTTAAAGCAGTATTCTTTATCTGTTAACAAAAAAGTACACTCTCTATTTTAAAATTGCATTCCACTTGTCCTTTGATTACTATGATCAGGATTTTACTAACTTGAAGAAAACAGTAAATGAGAATACCAAGATTATGAGCTCACCCTGGATGCAGGTCTCTTCTTCCTACGAACAGAAACACAGCCTTTCTCAGAAACTCAAAATCTATATGGAATAAGTGGCAGGTGGTTGAGCACAACAGCAATGAGTATATAGTGGAAAGAATATCTGGGAGGAAGGTTGTGCACTTTGTATAAAAACAACAACAAAGACAAAACGAAGGGGAACGCCAGGTTTGCTCAAGCCTGTTAAGTGATTTCTCATTAGGTTTTCCATAAATATTCATAGAAATGCTTGTATACCACAATCTATTCACTTCTAGATAGATGGACACTTGCTCATGGTACATTATTTCAGTATCCACAAGTCATTGTCTTGACAACATTTAAGTACTTCTTCAGCATAATGCACTGAAATTGCTCCCTTTAAAAGGAAAATATTCTCCTAAAGGGTGAAAAATATTTGTGACAATGAGAGTAGCCAGAAATCACCAAGGACTGTCAGGTGTGTGATCTCAACCTGATGGACAAGGTTGCATCATGGAAAGGCCAAGATAAATGGTTCAGTGTGCTCACTGTATACACTGTCACGGTCATTTGCAGTGGTACATTGGCACCTCCCACAGTCTGGAGACAATGTTAATGGCTGTTGAATGAAATTTGGTTCAAGACAACTTTGAGTCCTTCCCACTTGCAAATTTTCATTTGAGATCAGAGACTGGTTGATAGGAATAAAGTCTGCAAATTACTCAACCTTATTAAACAAGCTCTTGCATTTAAACAAATGTGAATACAGCACATACATTGTATGCTGTTTCAAACTGCCGGGAAGAACTGATACAAACAAGTAATGAATTTTCATACTAGACTCCATGCTCTAAAGTGATGCATGGCTTTGGAAGATGATTATTATCTTTAATGATCAGTTTCAGACATTCTCCCTCAATTCCTACAATGGCATAAAAAAGTACTATATGTGCAAAAGAAACCATCCCTCTTCTATGTAGATACATTTATTTCATGTCTAAAGTTTATAAATCCAACACAGGTTTTCTAGGCATTATAAATGGACTTCATCTTGAAAAATATTCATTATCATACAATCTTGGCTTGTTTCTTTTAGGCCTGTAATAATTTTCCTGCTACCATTGATTATTATCCAGGAAGTCATAAGACCGTATTTAATAATGCTGATTATATTAAAAGTTATGCTTCAGAGAAAATAAAGGAACACCAAGAATCACTGGATGCTACAAATCCTAGGGACTTTATTGATTATTACTTATTAAAGGAAGGCAGAAAAACTGTTAATATAAACTCATTTATTTTGTTATTAAATCATTTCATATAGAAGATAATAGAGGATTATTTTAAGGTGCAACATTAATGCTTTCAGGACTTATACTTCATAAGAATTGTCAGTTTTTAGCATGACATTGATTTGTTGTTAAGTAACCTTAACATCAAAGTCAATCTGACTATTTTTACGGCACATGGACTGAGTAAAAACTTCCTTTTTCTTTATCTTGGAATGTGTTATTTACTCTGTTGGATTTCAGAACAGAATGTGATGAAACAGAATTCTTCATTGTCTTAGTTCCTCCCAGGAGACAAGCATTTCCCCTACTAAGATTCATTTCCACGTTTGTTTTCATTGTATTCTTTTTTGAATTTTTGTCATTTTCAAACAGTATCAATTGGATGGCATTTAGATCTACTCCACTCTACCCACCTGCTCTGGAAACCCCCCACTCAATTTCACAGAAATAGACTTCAAAAAAACTAATCAGAAGAGATAAAGAGGTTACCTTTATTCTGACCAAAGAAACTATTAATCAAAAAGATATAAAATAATTAACATATATGCCCCAAACTCTGGTGCATCCAACTACACCAAAGAAATACTACAGGACTTTAAGAGAGACATTAATCCAAATCACTAATACAAGGGGACTTCAGTAGGCCACTGTCTCCATCAGGCAGGTGAAACAGACAGAGACTAAATACAGAGACAGGTAAATTAAACAATACCATACATCAAATGGACCTGAGAGACAACTACTGGATCTTCCACACAAGAACCAAAAAATGCACATTCTTTTCAGCACTTATGAAACTTTCTGAAAAATCAACCACTTGCTGGGGAACCAAAAACCATAAACAAATAAAAAAATAAGCTCATGAATTTTATTGTGATCTACACAATACAATAAAGCAAAAAATATCCATACCAGAAGAAGTCCTAGTAACTTCACAAACACATGGAGATTAATCAACACATGCCTGAATGAAGAATGGGTGAAAGAAGATATTAAAAAATAAATAAAAGTAATCCTGGAATTAAATGAAAAGGACAATACAACAAAACAAAACCTCTTGGACACTTTAAAAACTGATCTAAGATATAGCTCTAAGTATTTACATTAAAATATGAGAAAGAAGACAAATCAATGAGTGAACACTGTAACTCAAGAATCTTAAAAGGCAAAAGCAAATTAAGCCCAAACCCAGAAAATAAAAAGGAAATAAAAAATCAAAGCAGAAATTAATGAAAGAGAAACAAAGAATACAATACAAAAAAATTAATGAAATAAGAGTTTGTTCTTTGAAAAGATAAACAAGATAGACAAACCTTTAGCCCAGTTAAGATAAAAGAAAGAGCAACTACAAAAAAATCAGAAATGAAGGGAGAAACATCACAAGAACCAATAAAAAGATTCAGAACATTATAAGAGAATAATTTTAAAATGTATACACTATTAAATTTGACACACTTAAAGACATAAATATACATCTAAAATCATGAGAACCACCAACGCTAAACCAAGAGAGGATCAACAGCTTAACCATACTCGTGACATACAAGGAAATTGAAACAGTAATACAACACCACCTGACTTAAAATATCCCAGGCTCAGATGAATTCACAATAGAATTCTATCAGAAATTCAAATATCTATATCCAATAGTATGCAAATTATTCTCAAAGAAAGAAACAGAGGGAGAAATCCCAAATTTCTTCTCTGAAGCCAGCATTACTCTAATGCCAAAACCAGGTAAAGATACAGCCCCCCAAAAGAAAACTATAGACCCATATCCTTAATGAACATCGATGCAAAATTCTCAACAAAATACTAGTAAGCTGCAAAGAGACACACATCAAAAACATCATCAATCATCATCAAGTCAGCTTTATTCCCCAGATACAGGGATGGGTTGAAATATATATGTCAATAAATGCCATAAGGCTTATAAATGGACTCAAAGACAAAAACCATATGTCCATTTCAATAGATGCAGAAAAAAATCTTTGAAAAAAATCAACATGTATTTATGTTAAAGGTCCTAGCAGGAATTGTACCGGAGGGAACATATCTCAACATAATTAAATCTATGTACAACAAACCCACAACCAACATCATTCTAAATGGAGAAAATTGGAAGCTTTTCCATTAAAATCAGGAACTAGACAATGTTATCTACTCCTTTTTAAGATAGTGCTTGAAACTTGTGCTTGAGTAATAAGACAAGATAAGGAAGTTAAAGGAATACTCATTGGAAAAGAAGAAGTCAGATTATCCTTATCCCTTTTTGCAGATGATATGATATTATACCAAAGAGATATCAAAAAGTCCACGAGAAAACACCTACAAATGATTAACACTTTTCACAATTAAATCTGCAAGTATCAGAAGCCTTCCTATACACCAACAATAAGTAATTGGAAAATGAGTACAAGACAATCCTCCGATTTACAATATCCTCAAAAAATATCTTGGAATAAACCTTTTGAAAGAAATTAAAAGTCTCTACAATGAAAATTTTAGATCATTAAAGAAAGAGATTTATGAGAACCCTAGAAGATGGATACATCTCCTAAGCTCATGGGTTGGAAGAATTATTATTGGGAAAATGACCATAATACCAAAACCATTATACAGATTCAATGCAATCTCAATCAAAATCCCCATGACATTATTTACAGCATTAGAAATATCCTAAAATTCATATGGAAACATAAAGAAAACAGATAATGCTGTGCACAAAAAGCAATGCGGCAGTGGGGGGATGGTTGGATTAGTATATCTGATTTCAAACTATACTAAAGAGCTGTAATCATGAAAACAGCATGGTACTAGCACAAAAATTCACCTGTAGATCAATGGAACATAATTGAAGACCCAAACATGATTACATTCAATTTCGGCCTCCTGATATTTGACAAAGGGACCAAGAACATTCACTGGAGGAAAAATGGTATGGGCAAAAATGGATCTCCACCAGTAAAAAATGGAACTAGATTCTTATCTTTCTCTTTGCACAAAAGTCAATTCCAAATGGATCAGACAATTCGATGTGAAATCTGAAAATATGAAAGTGTTAGAAGAAAACATTGGCAGTAACCTAAAAGTCATAGATGTAGAAAAGAACTTTCTAAATCAGATATCAGTTGCTCAAGAATTAAGGTCAATACTTAACAAGTGGGAAGGGACATCAGTAAACTAAAAAGCTTCTGTACAGCAAAAGAAGCAACCAAAGAAGGGAAGGTAAAAACCACAGAGTGGGAAAAAAATCTTCACCAGCAACTCATCCAACAGAGATTTAACATCCAGAATATATAAAGAACTCATAAAACAATCAAGATTGCAAATGGTGCAATTAAAAGATGGGTTAAGGATCTGGGCAGAGAATTCTCAAAGGAAGAAATAAAGATGGCTAAGAGACATCTTGAGAAGTGTTCAACACCATTAATAATTAGGGAAATGCAAGTTAGAACCTGAAGATATCTTCTTTCTCTGGTCAGACTGGCTAAGATTTAGAGAACAAATAATACCAAGTGCTGTAGAAGATGTGGAGAAAAAGGAAGATTCATTCACTGCTGGTACAATTGTAAACTCATGCAACCCCTACTTAAAGCAGTGTGGAGAATTCTTTAAAAAAATGAAATACCACCAGTTGACTTGGCTGTACCACTTCTTGGAATATAGCCAAGGGACCCATCCTATTACAGATATACTTATAAATCCAGGTTTGTTACTACTCTTTTCACAATAGCTAAAGAAAGGAAGCAAACTAAGTTTCCCTCAACTAACAACTGGATAATGAAGATGCGGTATATCTACATAATAGAGTTCAATTCAGTGGTAAAGAAAGATCAAATCATGAAAATTGCAGAGAAATGGATGGAACTAGAAACTGTTCTGCTAAGTGAAGTAACACAGACTCAGGAACACAAACAAGATATGTTCTCCCTCATTTGTGGATCTTAGCAGCTTATCTTAATATGTGAGTATGTATCCTCATGTAATTACAGACACCAAGACAATGGAAAGGAATCACGAAGGGAAAGTGAAAAAAGAAACCTGAAAAGAAGAGTAGGAGACAGGAGTTCTAAGGGAGGAATAGCTAAAAAGGGTCTCTTTAATTGGAGGTTAGATGGAGTGTTGTACAAGAAACTATGGGGATAAAGGTAAAGAAGGACCTCAAGAGAATTGAGGCCATAGGAAACTGGTACTATCAAGGAAGAAATGGTGAAAATGGGGACACTTTAAATGGGGGAAGGCATGGAGGGAGTGTTAGACAGGGAGAGAATTGAGACAAATAATCCCTAGCTAGTGTAAAACACCAGAGGGAAGCATATCAGTCTAACATACAGTATCTCGACAAGAGTTCATGTACAGAGTTGAAAGCTGTATAATAAGAAACATTGCCAGACAGGAGAATCCTTCCTTTGAGTTGTTGGCCAGCATGGTCCAAGAGACTCCCAAATAACACAGTCTAGTGCCACAGCATTTGATTGCCTCTGGGAACTTGAAAATAGTTCCCTACTGCTGAAAACAGAACATATTTCAAAGTCCAGTTTGGGATCAGTGGAGCTGGAACTGACCTGGAAGACCCTTTTCCTGAAGGCTAGTTCCCACAGGTCTGTAGAGTACTTTGCAAGCAGATAAGAGAGAACATCAATCAATGACCTAACCCCAATTTTATGATCAAATAACCACATCAAAGACACAGCATATGACACTGGTGCAGTAGTGGCACTTTTATCTTGGGGACAATCAATGGCTGTCTAATTGTTCTTATAGCCTATTCAATGAGAGAAAATTTACTTGTTGTATTCAAATCATATCTAAATACACATTGCTGAAGAAGTCATAAGTCCTAGAGAAATACCCAAGGCTGTCACATCCCTAGACTAATGAAATACTAAGTTCAAAATATGTATCCTTATATTTACAGTCAAGGATCCCAGTTACCACTCATCCAAGAAGCTTCTTTGACACAAAATGGATTCTACCACAGACTACTACAACTGGTCATACACAGTCTTTGTCTGTAAATTGCCTATGCCTAAACAGCACACCTGAAGTGCAACTTCTAAACCTAAGGTTCACTCACCTTCAAACAAGGAGTAAAGAGGACACTAATGAACCTCTCAACTGTCATTAATGAAGCTCCCTCATGCACCAGAGGGCTAATACATGAAAGATCATAAATTACCAAAGCGTGGAGATTAGGAATCTGCAGAGTGTGGGTCCCTGAACAGACTGTTCACTCATCCAGGGCTCAGGAATCATTGTGGAAGTGGAGGTAGAAAGATTGTAAGAGCCAGGGAGAAGGTGCCTGGCCATATGGCAACGAAATCCTAAAAGCTCTTCACACACTGCTAATAGGAACCTTCAGCAATGATGTCAGCATGCTCAAGACCAACGCAAAGACAAGCAGACAAAAACCCAACATGGAACTGGAGAAATGGGCAGCAGATCCCGATCTTGACAGGAAATATTGGCAACTGATTATGATTGGATGAAGATGAGCTAATCTTCTTAAAGGAAAGGACTCTAGATAGGCTGACTAGACCTCAATGGATGAACTTGCAGTAAAGAATATTTGTGGATACTAACTTGACACAATAGACCTTAACACAGATGAGAGAATGTATGTATTCTAGTTGGGGGCTATAGGGGCAGGGTGCCAGTTGGGAAGGTTGTCTAAAGATTATTAAGATTGATTGAGATATTCTATATGAATGACATGATTCTATTTAAATTTTTTATTGAAAAATAAAATTTAATGTGCTTGAAATAATAATGCCTATTTCCAAACAGAATAAGATAAATTTTCAGTACTTTCAAATATTTTCACCATAAAAATATTACATGTATCTGAGACCAGTGTGGTAGTATACACTTTAAATCCCAGGATTCTAGAGGCAGAGGCAAACAGATCTCCATGAGATTGAGATTACCAAGGTGTACGTAGTGAACTACAGATTAGCCAGAGCTCTAGAAAGACTTCCATCACAAAACAATTAAATATTTGAGAATATAAATATTTTAATGTAATTTTATCTTATTTATGTTATTGAAGATTTATTTTATTTTTATGTGTGAGTGTCTGTGTTTCTGTATATCTGTGTATTTCTGTGCACATATGTACAAGTATTCTCTGAAGGCAAAGGAAGTTGTTGGATCCCATGGAGTTGGACTGTTAGGTAGTTGTAAGCTGCCATTTTTGGGTACTGGGAACATCTGCATGAGCAGCAAGTGCTCTTAACTCATTTTCCATCTCTTCTGAACCAATCTGTATGCATATGCTTGAAATTAAATAAAAGGCTACCACATCTCATCATTTTATTATCTTTAAGTTTTTGCTGGAAAATCATTGAGTAGAAAAATAAGTGATTGTACAAAAGAAGTATTTTATGTACAATTCTGAAAAGAACTATAAAGTCACAGCAAACTATGTATTGATTGCATAGACTCTGTGAACATATGCCTCTGTACACAGGTAAGAACAGATATACATCTTCATCTAGGCCTTACCATAGTAACCTAGCAATACCAGAAAGAGTGGCTTCCTATGGGAATGAGAACAGGAAGAGCTAATGAATCATGCCACGTCTTTAAAATTTTAAGGCAGTGGGAAGGAATATAACAAAAATAACAGACAGATGTTTCTGGATAGGCTATTCTTGTAGAAGGGACAAGAGAGGCGACTGAAGCCCAGAGTTAGCAGTATGAGAGCAAAATACATGCTAATTTCTAAGTTGAGAATATCAAATCAAAAGCATACGTTATTTAATTTTGGTTTTAAGAAGTTCATACGTGAGTAGTGCATTTGCATTATTCTCATTCCTCCAAGTCCCCTTTGTAACTCTCCTTAAATTTCTCTCTACATCCTCTCAATTTCTTGTACTTTTTTGGTTATTGTTGTTACATTAAATATACATATGTAATTGATAGAGCACATTTAGTGGAGACTTCATTGTTGCTTCTTTATCATGTCTAAAATACACTGAGTAGAATGAGGGATCTTGTCAAGACACAACCTTCCAAGGGAAAAGCCTAGTCAATGGATCTACCCAGCTGTAAAGCCTAGGAATCACAGCAATGATAGTGTCAGCAAATTATTTCTATTGGTACAGAGTGCCATTTTTATCTTAGGGCTGTTCAACAGCTGTCTAACTAGACTTAAGGCACACTCAATGGGAGGAAATTCATGCATGGTACTGTAAACATAGAGAGGTCTGCATGTCATAAATATGCCTTAGTCCCTAGAGAAGAAGCTACTTCTGTCATTTCCCTAAACCAAAATACAGAGACTACTGCCACAATCCTTGCTGGCCTCCCAAACTTGAAGTTAAGACCCTATTGCTAAAGACAGGACATACTTAGGGAACAGGATTTGGAGAAATAGAATTGGAACTGACCTGGAAGCCACCTCCTCTGAAGGCTAGATCTCTTAGCTTTGGAAAACATCATGTAGGCTCCTAAGAAAGAACATTGATCCATGGTCCAACCCCAGCTTTAAAGTCTAATAACCACATCAAATCCAGCACAGCACACAACATTGGTACAGTTGTAGCACTTTTGTATTGAGATAATCAACAGCTACCTAATTGGACTTAAAACCTACTCATTGGGAGGTAACCCATGTATGGCACTATCAACAGTCAAATACAAGTGGCTGGAGAGGGCATAGATCTTAGAGAAACCTCAAGCTGTCACAACCCTAGACTAAGGTAATTTCTTACTGTGTGCAAAATAAGTATCCTTATATTTAGAGAAAAGTATGGCAGTCACCACTCATAAAAGAAGCTTCTTTTGCAACAGATGGAGATTATTACAGAGTTCCACAACTGATCATATTCAGAGATTGTGAATTTCCCAACACTGAGTGGCACAGCTACAATGCACCTAAGGCTCATGTAACGTGGAACAAGGAGTGAAGAAGCCACAAATGCATCTCTCAACTCTCATCAATGAAGCTCCCTCATGCAACAGAAGGCCAGGAACACAAAAGATCACACATGGCCAAGTGGAGAGGAGTCTGCAGAGTGGCCTTAGACAGGACTCCTATGTTAAATTCCACCCACTCATGGCTCAGGCACTATTGTGGATAGGGGGAAGAAAGATTGTAAGAGCACGGAGGAGGTACATGATCATATGTAAATAGAGTCCAGTAAGTTCCTGGGACTTTGCTCATTTGAACCGACAGCAATGGTGTCAGCATGCTCAGGACCACTGCAAATTCAAACAGACAAAACCTAGCACAGAACTCACAAATTCAAACAGACAAAACGTAGCACAGAACTCACAAATTCAAACAGACAAAACCTAGCACAGAACTTTGAAAATGGGCACCAGATCCCAATCTTTATCAAAGAATTGTTGGCATCTGATTACTTCTGGGTGAGGAAAAGCTGATCTTAAAGTCAAGAACTCTAGATAGACTAGACCTCAGGGGATGAACTTGCACTGAGGGGTGTCTGGGGACACTAAATGTCATGATAGGCCTTAAGACAAATGGCAGAATGTATGAATTATGTATGAATTCCAGTGAGGATGCCAATACATAAGGAAATATAAAATGATTAAAATGATCTGCATGAAATAAACAAATATTCAGTAAGAAATTTCCAAAAAATTTTAGATAAAAATAAAAAATAATACTTTTTTACTATATTATAAAATGTACCTTGATATTTATAGAAAGTCTACCTCTCAACATTTATCAAAGAAGGTTCTTTTTGGAGCAGAGGCTTTTAAAAAATTCCACAACTGATTAAATGTGGAGAATAAATAACTATGAAGTGTTCCTCCCTAAGTGATACATCTACAATTCAACCTCTAGTTTAGCGTTCAGGGAACATTGCAAAAAACCGACCTGGAAAAAACATGGTTTAAACTTTTGCCTTCTGTTCATAGTAATACCAAAGCCAGTCATCACTTCTACCCTGAAGGTTACTCCTTATGACTTGAACTCACAATGTTTCTGCACAGGATCAAGCTGCACTTGGACATTGTTTCTGTTTCAGGTACAAATACTTCATGTAAGTTAAGGTGATGCTAAGTGAAAACATTGTGTTTTCTTCTCTCCTTTAAATTCTCTTTTGTGTGTGTTTGGGTGAGGTTGCTTGTGGGTTTGTGTGGATGATCAATTGCATGTGTGTGGGAAGATACCTGTACATGTCTGTGCACATGTATCTGAAGGTCAGAGGTCAGCATCAAGTCTTGTTCTCCAAAAGCTGCACGCCCTTTTGGAGGTAGGGTATCTCACTGTGACCTGAGGCCTACTAATTAGGCTTCCCTGGGGATCCAGAGCACCCCAGTCTCCACCCTCCTCTCTTGACGATGTCAAAAGTCATGTAACACCCACATGATATTATTCCTGACATTTAGGTGGGTCTGGAGATGAGATTTATGTCCTCAGGATTGTGTAGCAAGCATTTTATTGATTGAACCATCTCCCCAGCACTCCTCTTTATATGCTGTGTATATCTCATTATCTGAACCACCATAATCTATAGAGATTCTCTTTTCTATTTCTTACATGAATTATAAGCAAACATGAAAAAGGCAGGCCAATCAAAAATATTTATTCATTATGGAACATATGCAGAAGAAAATGACTGTGAAGTATAATATAATAATGATTTCTCAGTTTTACAAAGAAGTCACATTAATAACTCAGGAAATTACATTTTAGAGCAAGAGAGGTTAACAGTGTCACAGAGAAGAGGGCTTTTCCAGATACATATGTTCACTGACTAAAGACACTGTAAAACAGAGGATGTGTGTCCCTGTAACCTGTAAGAAAGGGAATATGTGAGAGGAGAGGAAGAGTACAGTGTCCCTGATAGAGAATGAGGAGGATGGTGGCCTAGAGGGGATCTCAAAGACAGCCTTGCAGAATCAGGGCAGTGTGAGCTTCTTTAGACAGGAATGAAGCAGAGCTGGTAAAGGGGTGGCAATGAAGCAAACCCACTGGACACTGCGGTTGTGTCGATATCCTTTGGGTGAACGAGAGGCTTCAGTTTAAAGTTCTGCAGGATGGTGGTTAGGACCAGAAAGAGCTCCATACGGGCCAAGCCCTCTCCTGCACATATCCTTTTTCCTGAAAAAAAATTTCATTGATGACAATTATGACTTTTTCATAAGTGACTATACAAGAAATTTTGTGCTTATAACTGATCCATTGAAACATGAACAGCTGAGGAATTAATACATGGATTGTTCACTGCATAGATGTATGGAAGGGCAACTAGGTAAACAAATAGACAAAGATAGAATACATTTATTTCCCATACAACATATGATCTTAAATATAAGATTCAAAAAGTAATTTTTTTCAGGTTTTTGGTATCTTTGAACAGGGTCTCACTATAGCCGCAGCCGGCCTCGAACTCTTCATGTACACCAGGCTGGCCTTGAACTCACAGAGATCAGCCTGCATCTGCCTCCTGGGTGCTAGGACTAAAGGCATCTGGAACAATGCCCAGCTCAAAAAATATTTCTTAGCCAGGTGTGTTTGCACATACCTATCATCAGAACAACTGGGAAGCTCAGGAAAGCGGCATGATGTGCTCATTATCACAGTCAGAAAACTAAGAAAGGAAGCACACATACTGCAGATGTGGAGATTCAATGCTCAAGAAATGTAATCTGAGTGGGGAAAGAGCAGGAAGCCCTCTGATCGTTGTGAGATGTGCTACACATCTACAATATTTCCATCACTCCCTGTGATCTGAAACTTACTGACATTCTGAACTAGGGGAAAATGTTCTCTTTCAGCATGCATGGTTCACAGACTTCTATACAGTGATCTGCTTTTACTTATTAATAATTTCTGTTGCTTATGCCCTTTGAGGCAACTCTAAATCCATTGATTAGTACGTCACTCCATTAAATACTTAATAGATGAGGTATGGGACAACAATGTGTTGATTTCTCATCCACAATCCTCTTGCCCAGTGATGTGGAGTTCTCCCACTTCACTAGCACAACTACATTGGCCTGAATTGCTGCTGATCTGTTTCCCTGAATGGGTTGAGGCTCTTTGATATTCATCTATGTTTGGGGACACTTGAATGTGCACAGCTGATCCTGGGGATGAGTGACTCAACAAGAAGTCATGAAGCCAAATTATGATGAAGTCCCCCTCTCCATAAAAAGTGAGGAAAGAATAAATGAGGTTCACATTCTATGAAGACACCATTGGTCTCCCTGGAATATATATAAAGGAAGGATTTAAATAATCTATACTCTAGCCTTTGAGTGAAAAAACTAAAGCCTCACTTTTCTAGTCTGACAGGGAGGGAGTCTCATTAACAAGAAGGGGGAACTAGGAGTGCTGCTGCTGACCAAGCCTGGAGAACAATGCTGTAAGCACCATAGGAGTCACTCTGAATTCCATCTGATCCTCATTGTCATCTTGACCCATGGAAAAGAGTTCCTGTTACCTGTTGAAAAGGGCACAAAGTAGTCACTCTTCTTAAAGTTTCCTTTCTCATCTAGAAAGTGAGCAGGGTCAAACTTCTCTGGGTTGGGGAACTCCTTGCTGTCCTTCAGTACAGACGTGAGGGATGTTAATACGGTTGTTCCCTGGAAAAAAACAGAAACAGAGTGAAAACAATTTACAAAGAAAATAAGAGACTAGAGTGCTCTGACCTAAACAAAACACCTGTATAACACCCTCTTCTCCCAGGGGTCAGGGACCACTGCCCAGAAGAGTGTAAAGAAATAGTGAAAGAACCAGAGGTGATGCATGACTACAGGGAAGCAGTGTTGTCAAGACACAGCAAGGCAGCTTTATGTATGAGTCCACAGTGGTTGTGACAGCATACACAAGTCCTTTGCAAGCCCTAGCCAGACAAAATCCAGCACGGATTGGGGAAAGTAGATTAGAAGCCCTACCCCTAGCTGAGAAACTACCGGCCATTGAGAGCTACGAGGAGATGAAGAGCCTGTTTCTTTAATGATGTGAAGCCTGGTACGTTGGCCAGGCTCCAGGAGATTGACCCACACTCAAGAGCATTTGGAGAACACGAATTAGGCTTAAAAGACTTTAAAAACAGTAAAGGACATGAAGTTAAGGACTATAAGATGGTGGGTAGCTGATCTGAGAGGAGATGGGGTGGGGGCCTGGATATGATCAAAATACATTGTATGAAATTGAAAAATCAATATTCTTAATATTTGAAAGTGTAAAAAAGAAACCACAGAGGACAAAACATAGGGGAAATCAAAAAGTTCAATCTTTTTATTCATATAAAAGAAAGTAAGTCCAAAGAAAAGTAGTGACATTTCCAACATGAAACTACTAGTTAGGGGGTTGACGAGTGGGCCAGTGACTTGGCTAACATGCCTTCCAATGATATTTCAGGTAAGTATTTATTCTGAAATATTTGAATTTTCTCTCCTTTATCTCAAGAGTGGACGTGTTTATGTTACCACCTGACATTCAAATTCATCAGGTTTGTTTTCCCACAACTCATACGGCTTATCATTCATAATGGAACACTGATGTGTGGATGTAATAGATCATTTGTAAAACAAAATAAGCAAGATTTGGACAACCAAATATCATATATTTTCTACCATATGCAGAACTATCTATCTACATTTATATGATGAAATAGTAGGTGGAGGGCTACAGTAATATAGTAAGAAAAGTACTCTGTTCTGAGAAATGGAATCTATGTAAATACATAAGTAAATGGATAGGTGATCGACAGATGAAAGATTGATGATAGATAGATAGATAATATATTAGTGATATAAAAGCAGGAGGAGAGCTATACAGGAGAAAGAAGAAGACCAATAAAAATGGAGAGGAGTGAAAATTAGAAAATAAAATAAAAATGATGAAGATTGAGTTGTAATGGTTACAGCTAAATTAGCAAAATTCCACAGAGATAAAAATGGTTGGCATATGATACTGGAAAATACTCTTTAAATAGGACAAACACTGACTCCATTGCATTAAAAAAATTCAAATGGACAGAAATGTGCTGCATAAAACATTGGGCAACTTGGCACATGTTTTAACATAACAGTTGAACCAAAAAAAAAAAAAAAAAAAACTTCTGGGAAAGTAGGGAGAATTAGGTTTCTCCAGAGACAAACTTTCTGATATGGTAATCACTCCTAAGTAGTCATCCCTAACTGAACTCAATAGATTATATGTATGTACATGTATTTAAATATGTATGTATGTATGCATATGTAACAATAATAATTTAAGATGTCATTAAACTGAGGGACAGTTTGGAGGGATGGAAGGAGTTGGAGAGGGTACAGAGTGGGGAGGAAATTTTATACATATAGTACTCATGCACAAAATGAATGATTCAAATTTTAAAATTAAAAATATTTTTGACATTTTGAAATTATGAGAAAATTAAATTTCATATGCAATGAGCATTGGACATACCCATTCGCATTGGTTTGTACATTTCCTGTGGTTGTTTTTTGGCTACTGTGACAGAGTCCAGAAGTGACAGCAAAATTCTCATTGCCTAGAAACTCGGAAATATTATCTACCAGGACTTTAGGCTACATTTATTGGCTTTTTTAAAAGATTGATTTATTTTATATTATGCCTATGAGTATTTTTAATGCATATATGTAAGTGCCCAGTATTCATACAATGCCCAAGAGGGTATCAGATCCCCTAAAATTGATATGACAGATAGCTATAAGCTATCCAAACTCAGGTCTTCTGGAAGCACAGGTATTGCTCTTAACCCTAAGTCATCTCTCTGCCACCCTAGTTCTTGTCTTAGCCTATTATCTGTACTGAGATCCATGGCTGCATGGTAAAAGAATCTGTTATCTGATTTGTGAAAGGGTAGAATCAGTCATGAATTGACGCTTATTTTTATATTAGGCTGTTTAATGAAGGGAAATAATGAATTGCTCAAGCTCACAAAAGAGACGAATCACACTATGAGCTACTAAAGAGGAATGAATGTGTATGTTTGAAAGTACTATCAACATGCTAATCAAAATGGTTCTCCTTTTTCCAGAGTGAGAAGAATATATAGAATTAATTCAATATGTGTTTACATGGCTTGACTGTGCTCATGTCATGTCCAATTCGGAATCAGGGCCAGAGTGCTATATCACTGACTCCCTAGGGGAGAGAAAGAAACCCTTTCTGAACGAAGCTGTCACCATGAGAAATTCTTCATTTTTTGTGGATACTGCGTAACTTATCTAGAAGTTATTCTGTATTTTATAGATGCCATTATGAGACTACAAAAAGAAAGGAACTAGAAAGATGGGATTTTTCTTAATATTCCAGAGAAAACTCAGTTTCAATAACAGAATTCTGACAAGAAATGTGGAAGAAGAAAAATTATGAACAAAAACCTCTCAGATTACAACAGAGAAGTCATAAATAATGTAAAGCACAACAAATCTGAATGTGTGCATGAACTTATGATGTGCACACTCATTGGTGAAATTATAGGTAATATACGGAGTCATAAAAATGGGTCAGATCTGGGAGGCTGTACACACTTTTTACACCAAAATTCATGTCAAGATGAATGTTCTTAATATGATTAGGAACATTATACACAAAGGACTCAGTATCCTACTACAGAGTTACTTGTCCAGTCGTGTTTGTTGCTGCCCTTTTCACAAAGAGCTTGGAAATGGAAACAACCTACATGTCCCTCAGCCAATGACTGGATAATGAAAATATGATACATTTACACAATGAAGGTCTCTACAGCAGTAAATAAAAGCAAAATTATGAAATTTGCAGGTAAATGAATGGGACTAGAAACTGTTATCTTAAGTGAGGTGACCCAGATTCAGAAAAGAAGGAGCATGTGTTCTCTTCATTTGTGGTTCTTAGCTCCAAATCCTCAGACATGTGTGTGTATATATCGTGATATATCTGTAGGAGCCAAGAAAATGGAAAGGAAGCATGCGAGTAGAGGCTAAGAAAGAACTTGAGAGAGGATGATAGTAGGAAACAGATGTAATCAAGTGATAAACTGGAGATATTTTAACTGGGAAGAGAATAGCAAGGGATATATAGAGGGAGAGAGAAGAAAGATAAATAATGTTTGGTGGTATTAAAAAACAGAACAAAATCTACTAGCTTCAAAGCCAACTGAATAAAACAGGGACTGAAAGATGGCTCAGTGGTTAAGAACACTGGCTATTTTGGCAGAGGACCAGGGTTTGATTATCAGCACCCACATGGTGGCTACCAACCATCTGCAATTCCAGTTCCATGAGAATTTGACACCCTCTTCAACCTCCATGGACATTGCATGACACAGGTGTACTTACGAACATACAGACAATACACATATATAAAAATAAGAAAATAGTTTAAAAATGTGTTATATAGCTGAAGGCTATATAACAAAGAGCAAGGCAAAGGGAAACCTCCCTTTCAAGGCTTGAGTCAGGGTTGTTCAGCAGACTCCTAAGATAATACATGCTATTGCCACACCCCTTGATTGTCCACCAGAAATTGAAGGAAATACCCTGTTGGTAAAAACATCACATATTTCAAACACAGCACTTTGAGCAATTATCTGTAACTTAGAAACCACCTCCCTGAAAATGACCTCTCATAGGATCTTGAAGTTATTATTCAAGGTGCCAAGGGAGAATCCAATCAATGATCCTACCCAGCTGTAATCCCTATGAATTACAACAATGACCAGTCCAGGAAATGAATTCTATTGTTGCAGAACTGGTACATTTATCTTTGGTGTAACCAACAAGGCTAATTTTATTTCAGGCCAGCTAATTGGAGGGAACTCATGCATCACCAGGTACACATTGCTAGAGGGGACATATACCCTAGGAAGCAACCCCCTTTTGTCATATCACTAATGTTTTTTCTGTATTAAAATATATGTATCCTTATATTTACAGACAAGTGTTCTTCTCACTACTTATCAGAGAAGTCCCTTTTTGCAACAGATCGAAAACATTATGAATTTCCACACCTGGTAAAATGTAGAGAATAAGTGTCTGTGAGGTGCCCATTCCTAAGTGACACATTTATGATACAACCTTGAAACCTTAGACTCAAGGAACATTGCAGAAGAGGTATAAAGAATATAGAAGCCAGGGGCATAAGACACGTACTGCTGCTTAAGGCATTCTAGACATCAAAGGAAGCTACACTACAATCTCTAACAAGACCTTCAATAATAATAAAACCACTTGACATACCAATACTCAGGGAGAGAAAAATCACTTTTCTTCAGGGATAGTTGCCTGAGTGATTATTTAACTTGAAATGGGAAACCCTACACAGGCATTCAGGCACATCACTGAAGGATTGGTGATTTTAAATATATAAATAGATAGATAGAATTTACATAGAAAAATATATATAATTTAATATTTTGGGTGAATATCACACATGAATATAGTCTTTGCATCATTTCTGTTCCTTACTGTTCCCTTCTGACTACTCCTAATTACCTCCCAGTTCTTGTACCCTTTTTGATTATTATTGTTTTACACACACGATTATGTGTATATGAAATCACTGTCATAAAAATTCCAGAAGCCTATTTCAGGAAATTAACAGATGACACATTCACCTGAAACTACCAAGACTTAAATTTTGCCAAAACAAGGTTTAGAAGGAAAAACAAATTTTGAAGAATCAAATGGACACATTCCATGCCTCTTAGAATTATACTTCCAAATATGAAATAGCATAAAACAACTAAGTATCCAAAATTAACTTATTTTCCCTTTGCATTTCTGTTGTCTCCTATTTGTAGAGTACTGGAACCTCACTGTGAATGTGGGAACTCTAAAATCACAGAAGTACAGCAGAAAAGAAACAAGTTTACCTTGGGGATGAGGTAGTCCCTGAATTTAATGTCACAAGTTACTGCATGAGGCAGGTTGGTGGGAATGAGGTCAATGTATCTCTGGACTTCATGCACCATGGCATCTGTGTAGGGCATGTGGTTCCTGTCCTGCATGCAGGGAATCCGGTGTCTGCCAATCACACGGTCTATCTCTTCCTGCACTTCAGCTGGTTAGAAAGAGTGAAAAGTGATGGAACAAGAGGAAAGTGGGATATTTAACACAATAATGCAGGGTGACACAGGGCATGATGAAAGTATCCCTGGAGTACTATAAATATCTACTTTACATACAGGGGTAAAATCAGATATACAAAATTCACATGATAAGAATTCATATCACAATAAAACATCTATTGTTATATATCAGTATATGTTTACTATTTGTCAACCTTAATTGTGGATAAATTAGACATAATTCAATAGTTCAAATAATAAAACAATATATCCAGCATATTACAATCTTTAGTAAAGGACATGAAAAACTAGATGTTGAGTTCTAACCAAATACTATATTTTTTCACTAAATTCTAACGCTTATTCATGTGTGTGTATATTGTGTGTTTGCAGTTTTAAATAACAATCTAGCCAATACAACATGAAAAACTACTTCTGAAATATATTCCTATTTGTAAATAGTGACTAATTTTTACATACACACATATATGCTGCATTTATTGACTTCCTGGTATGGGAAGTGAACATTTCAGCTACATTACATCCCACATAAAAAGAATACCTACAAAGAGATACAAAGCGTGCACACACACACACACACACACTCATTAACAATGGCATGTGTTATTACAATACTTGGTTATACCGATATTTGTTATGTGAATCACTGTAGGCACAAAAATAGTATTCCTTATCATGAAAATTATCATTAACGCTATTTCTGATTTTTTGCACTCTCTTTGACTTGAAGAGATATTGCATTTTTATTTCAGTTTTAAACTTTCCATTTCTTGACTTAGAATTCTTCTAAATAGTCTAATAGAGGCTTCAAAATTCTAGGGATAATAGGTCAGTTAACAAGAGCATCAGATGAAAAATTGCTACTTTTGTTTTTCATTCTATGTCCAAACTGGAAACACCGACCTGGAAAATACAGAATTGAGTGCTCACTGATTCTCTCACCCTCCCTTATTGTACATACAGATTAGTGGAGCACATGATTTCCTGTTACTTTGATTCAGAAAACTGGATAGAAAACATTCTGAAATATTTTACACAGAAATAGGAAATCAGTGGTAAATCTATGGCAAACATGGGGGTCTATCAGGATGCTTTTTCTGTGCATAAAAAAATCTGACCCTCTTGAGAACTGTGGTGCAGTCTCAGTATGAGTATTTTCTGTGTGACTTACAGATTTCTCTGATGGATTTTGTGCTTCAATTCAATCCTGGTAGTCTCAATACCATTACTCTTTGTCTTGGATTAATGGTATTATTTATTCATTCTGATGGATAATTGGAGTGAATTTTCTTTTAAGCTGGTAAAATGGAGATTTTTAGAGTGTGTCACTATCTGGAAGATAAATCTGGATGCTAATGTTCACAACCAAGATGGAGAAAGAAGCTTTGAGACTCTCCTTTCCAGGACTAGAACACCACCAATCCTTCCCATTCATCCTGATACATTACTTTCTTTTTCCCTATCAACCACTCAAGGTTCCCAGTACAGAGCTTCTTAGACTGGGTTTCCTTTTAGAAATACTCTGTGCTCTCATATGGGGAAACTCAGTCAGTTGGTGTATTGGAGGGAGAAGGAAACTCAAAGACCAGCATCCTGTTCTCTGCTTTGTTCTCTTCTTAGATGCATCTTGTTTCCAAACAGCAATCTTTATGGAGACTGTAGGTCTACAGCTTGTTTGACCTAGATATTTACTTCACATTGAGTTTACAATGTCTTCTTCCCTGCTCCAATTCTTCTCTATTCATTATGCTATAGTGTTTCAGAAATTTGATTAACTCTTCATGGTTGTTTACTGCTGTTCTCTGTGTCTCATTTTGATTTATATGTATGCTATTATCATTAATGTTTATTGGATAAAGGTCACAAGTTGTGTTTATATATGTTGAACAATGGTATATATACATATATATATAAATTTAATTTTTAAAATAATTTTATTTGCCAAAGAAAATCCTATTGCCACTGTAAAAAATCATTGTCCAAAAGAACTTTTGGGACTGGAGATATGGCTGAGCAGTTAAAGACATTGGCAGCAAATCAGAAGACTTGGGTTTGATTCTCAGCACCCACATACTGGTTAACAACCATGCTAACTCAAGTTCCAAGGGAATATGACACTCTTTTCTGACCTCCATGGGTACTGCACAGCATGGGTGTACTGACATACATGAAGACAATAATACACACATACACATAAAAAATAAGATAATGAATAAAACATTTTAAAAGTTTTATTGAAATAGGCTATTAAAATATTAAAATTCATTTATCTATACCTTCTATGTCCATGAAAACACCTTTCTAAAGAACCTAAATATTTAGAATACTTCTTAGTATGGAAATTATCTCAGGCAGATTCAATAAAATCTCTTGTATTTTCTAATGTTTCAATGAAGCATTCTCAATCACAGAATTAGATTTGTCAGAATGAGGAAAGGCGACTTCAAGAACCTACCTGGTGCTAAAACCTGCCTTTTGGGAATAAACGAACTTGCAACAACAGGCAGTATATGCTGGATGTGCAGATCATAGATCACCACCCAGGAACCTGCACACCCATTTGTTGCTTTTCCTACAACCACGGTCTGCTCCTTTCTCTCCCTCATCCTCCTCCCAACAGCTAATGGCACAGAAGGTAAAATACTGAGACCTTTCAAAGCATAACAAGATGTAGGGCAGTAGCAGTATCTTCCCAGAATCATAGAGATACACTCTAGCTCACCGTGTGTCCTTACCTGTGACGTGTGGGTGCTTCAGCAGGAGCAGGAGCGCATATCTCAGTGTTGTGCTTGTTGTTTCTGTGCCGGCTACAAACAAATCATGCACAGTGATGGCCAAATTTTCAAGTGTAAATTCTGAAGGTTGATTGTGGTTTTCCTAGGAATGATTTGATACTCAGATCTGATGAACTGTTACCAGCATATCTGACTACAATGAATCTACAAGATTGTACTTTATACTGTTGCCCCCAAAAAAATAAAATAAAAAGTGTACTACTTGGAGAAACTAAGATTATCTAAATTTTCTTCTTTTGGTCTTTTTGAAACAGAGTTCCCTGTAGCCCAAGCTGGCCTGGAACTGACTATGTAGACCAGACTAGCCTTGAACTCACAGATATCCGGGCTGGAATTAAAGGGGTGTGCCACCACACCCAATTAAATTTACTTTTTTACTCTCAAATGTTTTGCTTGCCTAAATGTTGTATTGTAATCTTCTGCCCCTAAATGTCTGTACAACGCATGACTTTAGGTCCAAAACAGACACAAATTAAACCATATCTTGTTCTAATTCTTTTATCGCAGCATCTGTAACTAGCTGAAGTAATGTTACAGCTGTTAAGAGACCTTGCTCTTCTTCCACAAGACCTAAGTTCAGTTCCCAGAACCCATTACTGGTAGCTAAAAATGCCTGTTACTCCAATTTCAGGGAATTCAACTCCATTTTATTGAGGAAAATAGAATGTTTTAAAGTATTTGCCACACTAATAGAATTCTTGACCTGAATAATTAGATAAAAGAAATGAATCCAAACTAGAGTAGACAAAATAAGATTGCATTTACCTGAAAAAAATGATGCAATATATAGAAAATGCCATGTTATTAAGAGGAAAAATTAACCAAAGTGATAGCAGCACAATTCATGGTAAAAAATTAACTTTGATTTAATTTAATTTAATTTAATTTAAATTTGACAGCAAATACAGCAGAAAGAAATATTATGAAATGAAAACAAGGAAACAATCATATTTGCATCAGCTACCAAAGCAGTAAAAATCTTGATGTATAAGCACGTATGTGAAAAGGTACATATATAAAACAATTACTGATACTAAGAAATAAAGAAATTTAAATAAATGGAAAAGTATCTCATGATTAAGGATTAGAAGACATAATACTGACAAGGTAGCAATAATACTTGATAAAATAATCAATGAATCAGCTCCAACTCTTTAGAGGAGGGCAAGCATATCCTCTGATTCAAGTAGAACAGCAGAGGAAGCATTAAACCACCAAAACTTATTACAGAGCTTCAGTAATGACAACAGCACTCTTCTGGCACATAGATGTCATCAACCCCGTAAGAGCTCTGATGGCTGCCTAAACATCAATGGCCAAGACTTTCATAATATCAGCTCCAAGACCATCCAGTGAACAGAAGATCTTTCAGCTAGTAATGATGCAATTACAGGATAGCTACCAGCTATAAGAAAAGGAAAAAGTTGGAAGACTTAAGTAGGGGTAAGCCTCCATTTCCTTATCATGTGGACACACAGATTTGAGTACAAAGCATCCAAATAAGAATAGGCAAACCAGACTTCATCAGAAAGATAAATGTTTGGGCACTCAAACACATAGTTAAAAATGTGAAAATGTCAGCTTATAGAATGGTGAACATATGTTCATGTCATATATTTGGATATTTATATGACTAGATACGTAAAAAGTTCTTATATATCCACAACCAGAAAGGTAAACAATTAAATTTAAAGATGGGAAAACATGAATAAAAAGTCGCTAATTAAGAAACACAAATGTGAATCAGCACATGAAAAGATATCCATGACAACTGTGCATTAAGCAGAAGCAGTCAAACCTGCCCTGACATGACACTTCACACTCACTGGGTTGGGGGTCAATAAATTTACGTTACACAATGACAGCTATTTTAAAAATAAGGGATCTTGAAGATATGAAATTGTGCACTAACTGTTGAAAATTGTAGCTGTATTCCCAAAGGTGAATGTGAGATTTCAATTTAATCAGAACTTCCTGTATAGAGAATATACATAGAGAAAACAAACACATGACATGAAACATGTATATAAATGTTCATAAATATGGAGCTCAGAAGAGTCAGAGGTAGACATGCACAGCACAAATGTCCATCAATAATGCATATGTGAATTGCGCTGCTCATGCATGCAAAATGAAGTTTGTTGTAACAAAATGAGGAAGTACAGAAATCTGTTGCAACTTCTATCAACATTGAACTTCATACAAGTACAAAAGGACAGGAAGAAAAGAGGACATAACTGAGTCAGCTTAAATTATCTATTCAAAACAGCAAATCTATATACACAGAAACCAGATTAACTAATGAAGTAAGGGTGATTGACCCTTTATTGCCTGTGTTGTGTTTTTGTCGAGCAATGGGATGTTTTCATACTAGAGAGAGCTGGTAACTCCAGTGCTTTGGGAATGTGCTGTCACCACATTATACATATAACATTATCACTGGCATTTTATATGAATTTCACCTCTATTTTAAAATGGAACCACTCCCTGAAATGATTCAGATTGGCCTCTTTGCAGAATTTGATAGGGACAACAAAACTTCATATGGACTCAAAAGGCCTAGAATAAACATGACAAGACCACTGCTCTCATGAACTCACAGCAGTTATAGTTGCCTGTCCAAGACCTTCACAAGATCCAGCCAGTCCACATTCCAGCATGAAGGGGAAAGTGTTTCATGAGGTGATAAAAAATGGAGAAGATACAAATTTTGGTGAGGGGAGAGGGGTAAGTTTGGGTCTGGGAGTCGTGAGAGGGAGGAATGGGGTAAATACATTGTATGAAACTCTGAAAGTATTAACATATTTTTAACATCCCCTGTCTTACGAGATAATGACAATATGTACAGATAATTTTAATCTAGAGGACACACAGGGGTTCCACCTGTGCCCCCTTCTGTTCCATTCTGCCACACAACGTGTGCAATGATGATGTCACTCTTCCTATGATAACATGATAGGGTCTAATTTGTGGCCTTTTGGAAATTCTTTCCATCTTACTGTCCTTTCTGCTCTCTTTCTCCTCACATAGATTTTTAAAAATAAATTCAAGAACAAGGCTCTAATTGTAAACTTTACATTATCTCACATAAAAAATACTTCACTTTTTTACAAATAGCACTGGTCAGCCCATTTAAATATATTTTGCAAACACGTAATTGTTCAATAAACTATAAAATAGTTGAAAAGTGAAATAAACTAATTTATATTAACATTTTACCTGACTTGATTTAATCAGATAATAATCAATAAAGTCTCGAGGATTTGCAACATCCAGTGATTTTTGATGTTCTTTTACTTTCTTCATAAGATAATTTTTAATATAATCAACATTTTTCTGAACTCTCTTGTGACTTCCTGGACAATAGTCAAAGAGAACAGGGAAGATATTGCAGACCTATTGGAAAAAAGACCAGTTATTAACTGAGGAAAATTTAATGAATAAGTTCATAAATAGTTATAACACATAGCAAGACTAATTTAGACTTATGGCTCTAGATATTAATATAAAAATATGTCCAACATGATAATATTTTTATTTACACATATAGTAAATTTCTGTGGTAGTTAAGAGAGCTGAGGAGGAAAACCCTACCCAGATGATCAAAGTGCATAATAAAGTTTCCACATTCAAGTTATATCAACTCATTATATATCTGTTCTTCCTTACTAGTTTGTAATATCATATGATGTAAATTACTGTTATTCATATTTTTAGATTACAGATGTCAAGATAGTAGGTCCAGAAAGTTAGCACTTACAAACTTTCTTTCTGAAAAACAGTGTCTACCTTGACAGGAGTATTAGAAATTGTTGTTACTCTAGGGCACCTTGACATCAATGGCATACTTCAGTTATTAACAACATCTTTATGATCTCACAATCATTATTCATATAGAGTGCATAAGATGCCAGTTGTACACAGAAAATTTTGTGAGGATGTTTATAGTCTGTTGGGCCTTAGGAAATCCTATTTGACCAGCTGGCACCTCGTGGCCTGGGCAAGATGGCACTGAGAGGAGCTAAAACAAATACCAGCCAGAGGAGATAGGCACATACCACACATACCATGGTAATTAGATGAACTAGGGACTTAAGTGCCATTGCAGAAGAATTACTTTCTTCCTCATGAACAGTGCGTGGACAGTAGTAGCCTCAATATAAAGTGAAGACATGATCAGAGTGACCAGTAAAGTGATTGGTAGAAACTTCCTGCTGTATGCTAATACCTGTATAATGTGCCTGTTAACTTCAGTAAATGGCTCCCTGCGGTACCACTGAAGAAGTCACATCATTAAAGCTGTATCATCAAAAGAGCTGGCTGGCTGCAAGCTTGTTTGGTCAGACGGGGGCACAAGTTGTGCCTGAGAGTCTCCTGGAACGGGCCTGGAGGCTGGTAATGGGCTGCTATTGCACCCAACCTCTCTTTGCTCCCCTTAAAAGCCCTCTCCTACCACGGGGAGGGGGATGGGGCAATCCAAGAGAAGTGAGCCTGATCCCCCTCTCCGTGCTCCCCCACTGGACAAGAGACAGGGAATTTGGAGAGGGGATACACCTTCTGGTTTCTGTCTCTCCACCACAAGAGAGAGCATCAATAGTCCACAAAACACATATTTCATTTGTCATTTTTACTTTTACCTTCTCAATTACTTTCCTAGGTGAAGCATCAAAACCCTGAAATCCTTTATTAACCTGTTGATTCCAATTCATCTTGTGCATAGACTTTGGGTGTGGGACCATTCACTGCAGAGCTGTCAACCATCCAGGACCCACACCCTTAAAGAAACTATCTTTCTCTCTCAGTGAAGCTTTCAACTGTCCATAGTTCCTCAGTTAGAGAAAAGGGATCATGAATCCCTTCCCACTGCATTCGATAATGTTGACTGGTTTGATTTTATGCAGGTTTTATGCAGGCAACCAGAGCTTGAGTACAGTACTGAGAAGGCACTATTTTGCTCTGGTCTTTCTCCCAACCACCATTCCTTCCATGATGATCCCAGAGCCTGAAGAAGCTGGCAGAATACATGAGTTAGAATATTTTTAAAAAGAGAACACAAAGTCAGAGGTGAGTAGATGGGAGTGGACATGAGAGGAGTTAAGGTGAGAAGTTGTGTGAATGTGAGCAAATTACACTCTGTGTAATGCTCAAAGAATTAAATAAAAAAATTTTGAAAAGACAACAGATATAAAGGAAAGACAAAGGAGGACAATACATAACAAGGGGGGATCAAAACTATTCATTGTATCCTGGAGGCTTTCATTCTCCCAAATAGTCTTTCTCCACTTTCTAAGATATTTCTGTTGAGTAACATGATAAAGCCAGGTTTAATTATTGACGGTACAAGAACTTGTGGGTAGTGAAGACTGTCCTATGAGTGACTGGCCTTCCATCTAAAAGGAAACAAATTATTTTATACAATCGGCTCTGTGGAAGTCAATGAGAAAGCCAGTGAATAATGAACTAACAGACTTCAATCAACACGGCATTTGCCCTTATGATTTCCCTTTCATACAGAAAAGAACTTAAATATCCCTTCCATATATTTTTACCAAAATGCTCTAGGCAGGATGGTGGCATCCATCCCCCTCATTGCTTCATCCATGTAGAATTTGACTTGTGAGAAAATCCCTAAATGTGTTCTTAGGAAGAAAGGATCTTGATTTCACCTGAATCCATGGAGAGCTTGCAATCTGGACATCATCATTTAATTTTTCCATCAAGTCAAGAAATTCCTGATCTTTATAATCAAATCGATTATTGAAAATAATGGAGCAGATCACATTGCAAGGAGCACAGCTCAGGATGTAGGTGGGATCGCAGGGTAAACCTAAAGAGTGGCAAAATAATTTAAATACTTTAAGTTTACGTAGAAAGTGTTTTTGTTCCAGTTAACAAGTAAAGGTAGTAGAGAAGATCGCAGCAATATCTTATCTACAAATTTCCCAAGAGCTAATTAAACATGCCTGGATTTAACAATCACATTTATTTGTAACAATCAGTCTCACTAGTTAATAATAATAGAGCGCATCTTCATATTGACTTACTCCATTTTGGCCTTAGTTCTCTCCTTTTCTGGAGAATAAATGATTTTATAAATCTTAAATTTCTAGGGTTCAAGCAGAATTAATTCTGCCTGCAATGCCTGTAGACGTTATAGAGATGAGGTAGTAATGGGTAGAATAGAGAAGAATCATGTGTTGATTCAAAAGAGGGGGAAAAACACTGTAGGTGAGTTCAAGTATTCAAAGGAAGAAATGTGGAAATCAGAATACTCTCCTGCTATATGAGAAGACAAATAGCAAGTTCTCAGGGAATTTGTTTGTAGAAATCAATAAATGAAAATTTTATATGTTCATTTAAGTCCCATGTAGAGAAAAGAATATGAAGTACATAATAAATGGGACTTTTCTTAATTATTTCAACTTTTAAAGCAATGGATTTTGTTCCCTTGGAAATAAATGTTCTATATGAAAAACTGGTCATAAAACTAAACAAAGGTAAACCTAGGAGCAGGCAACAGGTATAATGGGAGAGGAGATGCAAGGAGACGATGGTGGGTGAGCATGGCCAAAGCACATGGTACACACCATAGGAAAACATCAGTAGGAAAGTTATCAGTATATCCAATGACCATAGAACAGTAACAATCGATTAAAAAGGAGTAAGTGATGCTTATGTCCAATCAAACTTCACACTTACAGTTATACAAAACTAAAATTTATGGATTGGGAAATATTTTCCTATCTAGTCATCCTCACAATAATACATTGCAATAATATTTAGACTTTATGAATCACGTTGCCCATGGGTATCATTTTACAGATTCAAAAATCATAAAGAAATTTTTATAGATTTATTTTTAATATTGCTTTTTATTTATATGTGTGTATCTTTATGCATATGCCACATTTGTGTGGTTGCCTGTGATACTACAAGAAGGTATCTAACCTAGAGCCTCCTAATTGGGGGAGGCTGTGAACCAATCTCTGATCCTCTTCAGGAACAGCATATTCTCTTAATAAATAGGCCATCTCTCCAGAACCTATAAAATTTTGTTTGACATCATTTCTAAAGGGAAATTTGTATGATCCAATGATCAATACACTTTACATGCAAAGACTACCTAAAAGTACAATTGTAGAGCTCAAATAAGGGTCAATAGAATTGACAATGTTCTAAATGCTTTGTGAAACATTACAATTAAAAGAAATTCCTTGATCTTGCTGCTGCTATGTTAGGCTTTTAAAACATAAATTCTCAACACTGTGGTATCATAGAATGTTTTACTTTAGCAAAGAAGGTAAAGGGCAGGAAGGTAAATGGTAAGCCTTTGGTATAGTTTTTGTAAGCATATAGTCACTTGATTCCATTCCCAGGTAAATTATAATTTTCAAACTTTCCTTCACTATATTTAGAAGAAAAGAAACATAAAAACTACTTCATTTAGAATTCAAATTCTTTCATGTCAGGCACTTACTATATGCATAGCATTCACAGTGGTAACAAATAAAAGTCATTCACGTTCTAACACAATCACCAGTAAAACTGCATAGAAATGATATGAGAAAGTAAAGAAGACAGATGTAGAATAGAATTGGGACAAGGCAAGAGAAAATGTCAATGAAAATAGTTCAGTTGAGTGAAGTGAATCAGTTCCTTAATTGATATTTGAGCATCATGCAGAGTTATGCTATTCCATGTGTTTTAGTGAAACATATAAATCAAAACACTAAGAGCTATGTAAGAAGAATAATGACAAGTATTGATATTATGTGTGAGGGAGATAATAAATAATGAAAAATGTATATACTCAGCCAAGAAATGAAAACCATACATTACATCATTGCTGATAAATAGAAGATTAAACATGTATCCTGGAGGAAACCTTGGACATGTCAGTGAAGCTGGGCAGACCAATGTAGGTTAACAAAATGAAAACACGTACTGTTCTCTTTTGGGTCCCATAAGTGTGGATCACGTCATTGCCAACACTATCAGTCAGTAGAGTAAGTCTGCAGTAAAGTACTAAGAAAAAACTAAGCTTCATTTGTGCTATACAGAATTTTAAGCTCCATGATTCATAAGAAACATTATGAAAATTAGGAAAAAGTTTAGAAGATAATAAGACAGGATGTAAAAGTTAGATTATAAAGCTGCATTTACCATTGGTTTTCCTCAATTCCTCCACAAGGCACTGGGCTTCCTCTTGAACACGATCCTCAATGTTCCTTTTCCCCATCCCCAAGTTTCGTAGTGTCATGAGTGTGAAACGCCTCATCTCTTTCCATCTGTTCCCATTACTAAAAATAATTCCTAAACAAATAATGGAAAACACAAGAAAAGAGATTCCAGGACCAGAAGACAGATTTGACAAGTAGCAATCACAGAGAGGCCCAAACTGTGCCTGTGCCTAGGGAGCAACTCTGGTCTCTTTTACCACCTTTTTCCTCACTATAAAAACTACCAAGCATATCCACCTTAACATACACACTTACCAAGGCCTTTATTAATCCTTTCAGCCAGTAAGAACCTTCCCCGTCCAGCAAACTCCTCTGCATGATCAATCAGAGCTTCCTTCACTGCTTCATAATCATGTAACACCACAGTGGGATTCATGCCCAAATAGAGAGTGAACACGGGGCCATAGACTTTTGATAACTGGAAAGAGAAAAGAAAATGAAAATTCTAGCAAGAAAACATCAGCCTATCCTCCTGCTGTGAACCTTGTTATTAATGATGTTGTCATTGCATCGTAATGTGTTATTAGAGGCAAACTCAGCAGCAAATATTTCTGAAATTTATGTAAATTTATATCATGGTTTTATGGGTATTATGGATATAGAGAGTCTACAATGTGCCATGCAATAGACCAGGCATTTGATACATAGATTACAGTGAATGATCACATCAAAGCATTCTGCAGGACTAATTATCCTGTTTCACAATGTAAGTAACTGAAGCAGAAATTACAAATTAATTTCTCAGGACATTGTTGATAGTGATCATTTATTAAAACATCTCCATTACTAGGTTTACATTTTGACAAAGGGTTCTTTACCTCTTTTTGAAAGTATGGGAAGAATAGAAAGCTCACTTACCTTGGTTAAGGATTGACGAATGTCTTTCACATCTATCTGTAGGAAATTTCCAATTATTGGAAGAGGAGTAGGGCCAGGAGGGAGCTTCCCTTTCCCAGAGCTCTGTCTCCAGAGTGAGAGGAGAAGCAGGCAGAAGAGGCTGAGCACCAGGACTATAGTTAGATCCATCAGACCCTTCTCTTCTTACTGACATGTCTGTGGCCTTGCAGTGAAACCTTTTTATAATGTAATCTGATGAATCAACAGGTGTCAACCTGAGGCATTGTTGACTAATCAAATCAAAAACTTTTCTCCAAGTGCACTTTGCCCTGATGACATAGATAAGAAGATATTGTTTAACCTTGTCCTTTACTGTTAGAGTTTCTAGTTTAACATTACTGGTTGGTGAAAAAGTATTTGTAATAAGGAGAAAAGAAAAATATGTCTTCAATGTAAAGCTATTCTTGAAAAACACTCAAGTTAAGGAAGAGATGTAAGAGAATTCCTCAAAATTGGATATCTCATTTAGATGTCATGGGGAATTTAGGAATCTATGGCCATTTTGGGGAATCTATAAATTGTGGCTCTTTTTAGACAAAGTCTCATTGTAGCCTCACTCAGATTGGGCTAAACCTGACAATTTTTCTTCTATTTCTTCCCAAGAGCTATAAATAAATGTATCAACAACCATGACCACGTTTAATAATATATTTAAATGTTTGTTGATTAAGCATTTGCACATATGTCCCGAATAATGTAGGCTTTAGAAGTGTTTCATATACCTGATGATCAACATAAATAACAAAACTACCTAATATCACTCATACATCATTATTACCACTTTTGGAGTAAGGTTTTTGTTTCAGTTTGATGTTTTTATTAATTCTTTCACATTTCATATGTATATAAAATATATTTTGATCATATTCACTCATATATTTTAAATGAGTAAATATGTAAGTTAGCTGTATGTCTTTTACTATTGTACAACACAGTCATGAAAGAACCAGATTACTTTTTTGTCTTTTTAAGACAGGGTTTCCCTGTAGCCCCATTTGGCGTCTAACTCACTAAATAGACCATGGTGGCCTCGAACCCACAGAGATCAGCCTGTCTCTGCCTCTCAAGTGCTGGGATTAAAGGCATGTGCCACCACACACAGCAAAAGATGAATTTTTTTCTAATGGTGAATGGAGAAACAGAACTCTCATGGAGGAACTTACAAAGCAATGAGATTTTCACAATGTCACAGTTAATCACTTTGGTGTTATCACAGTTTCTTGAGGACAAAGTATGAGGATACTCTTCTCCATTAGTGCAGAAGGAAAGCAAGCTCAGTATAATTGATCAGAGAGACAATATCAGGTAATTTAATAGAAATCATTTGAATAACTGGGGACTCATGAGTTACATCAATGCCTAGATAAGATTTTGGTATATATTTTCTCTAACTGTCAAGAATCAAAAAGATGTTGCACAATAAGGAAAATCAGTGGTATATGTGTACAATTTGTTCAGTGTCAACCTTAATCAGTGACATTCAAAACAAACATGAATCTAGTTAATAAGCTCATTCTGTAACCTAGCCATCGTGAATGGTTTTGCAATCAACACAGGTAAACAAGTATTTCTGATAAATGCTGATTTTTATTCTTTGGGTGTATTTTTAGAGGGTTTTGGTTAGATCATATAATAAATAACTCCTTATTCTGTGTTCACAAGAATCATTAGTTCATTTCGAAAGTGGATACACATTTTTCGGCTCCCATAGCAGGATATAAATGTTTCATTTATATCTTTCTGATAGACATTCTAATTAGAATGAGGTGAAATTTCAATGTACTTTTGATTTACATCTCTGTAACGAATAACGATGTTGAATATATTTTCATAAATTATTGGGCATTTGTATTTCGCATTTTGAGAACAGTTTACACATTTCACTTGTTCCTCATGATTAGATTACTGAATTTTGGTGTTTAAATTTTCACTTTTTATTGATACTAGATATTAATTTTTTGCCTATTAAATATTGAAAAACTTTTCATCGATCTGTAAGCTTTTTCCAGGACTTTTACGTTTAAAATAAAGTCTGTTTACAGATCTTAATATCTGGAAGTCAGGAAATATAATAAATCACATAAATGAACCTAAGACAAAAAAAAGGCACATGATTATCTCAATAGATGCAAAAAAAGAACTTTAACAAAATCTATCATGACTTCTTCATCAGGGTCCTAGAGAGAAATGGACTGAAGGAACATGTCTCAAACTCGTTAAGGTTTTATACAATAAATCTACAGCCTGCATCACTCTAAGTGACAGGGAACACTTGAGACACATCCATTAAACTCATAAATCAGACAAGGCTGTCCATTCTCTCCACTTCTTTTCAATAAAGTGCTTGAAATCTTAGCTAGAGCATTAAGACAAGAGAAGTAAATTAAAGAGTTCCTAATTGGAAATGAAGTCAAATGATGCTTATTTGCATCTGAGATGGTATTACATATGAGAGATCCCAATACTTCAACAAGAAAACATCTAGAAATGATCAACACTTTTGGCAAAGTAGCAGGCTACAAAATCAATTTCAAAGCCACCAGCATTTGACCCAGTTTACAGTGCCATCCATGAGTTCACTCTTGTTGAGAGGGCTTTAAGTTCAGTTAGAATAATGTGGTCACCACTCCCCTGCCAGATACAGCCCCACTAGTGCACTCATAGAGGGGTGTGCTGCGAATGCTGCTATGGATGTCAGGCTTTAGGGCTGGGTTCGACCATTGATTGATTTTCCCCTTTAGTAGTTGGCATGTTCTTATATAGGATTATGAGGGTAACCTTCTGGGAGGAAGCTTCCAGGTCCGTTCCTGCTCCCTTCCTCCAAGTCCTGTATCCCAAGTATGTCCCGTCTTCAGCAGTAGGGTCTTAACCTACTGGGAGAAAACAAAGAAATTTCACAATAGTCTGTGTTATTTTGGGAGTCTCTTGGACCGCTCTCACCAACTACTCAAAAGGAGGTCTCTTCTGTCTGACAGTATGTTCCTTGTCAAACAACCCCCAGGTAAACATATGCACTAAAGCTTAGACTGTGTGTGCATTTCTCAGGGGAGTGTTGGGGCCAACACACTTCCCTCTGGGTTCCGTAGCCCCAAGATTCATTCATCTCTATCTTTTTCTTCACATTCAATTCCTCTCGCCACTCCCCAGTCCCAGCACCGCCCCCATTATCTCCATCCTCCTTCCAATGACACCCACCTCCCACCATCTCCTCTCTCCTGACTTCTGTACTAGATAACACATCTACAGTAGAACTTTTACACCTAAGGCTCATAAAACATAGTGACAGAACAAAGGGTTGAGAGAAAATTACTGCATCTCTCAATTCTCACAGTTAAACTTCCTTATAAATCAGAGTATAATACACACAGAATTCCACAACTGGCAAAGTTTTAAATAATAGGAGACTGAAGAGTGTATCGCTGGATATGACTCCTATATTAAACCTCACCCACACATGGCTTAGGGACCACTGTGGAAGAGGGAGAAGAACGGTTGTAAGAGCCAAGGCCAATTCATGAAAACAGAGGCTTTCAGTCCACTATAAACTTGCACATGTGAACCTCTGGAAATGGTAACATCTAGCACAGGACTGATGCAATCTCAATTAAATAAGGGCTCAGAGTGGAGCAAGAGGAATGGGTGTTGGGCAAGCCCTAGACTGAGAACAATTTGAGACTGAGAAGTACTGAGAAGAAAGTATGCCTCACTTATGAACTCTAGATAATCCGACCAGACTCCAGTGGATGAATTTCACTGAAGGACATCTGGGTACAAATGCTTGACTAGGTAGGACTTAGGATGGAATATGTGAGGCCTGGAAGTGGGTTGGGAGGCATGGAAGGGGTAGGGGTCTGTATCTTATTAAGAACTGTTGTAGGCGACGTACAAAAGCTCAATAAAAAATTTAACATATAAAACCTTGCCACCACTTTTATGTACCAGTAAAAATTATTCACAGACAGAGATCATAGAAACACTCATAGTCACAACACCCTCAAAAAATAAGTATTTAGAAAGAAACAGAACCAAAGACATTAATGCTGTTTAAAATGAAAATTTTAATTCGTGGAAAAAAACTGAAGAAGACACTGGAAGATGGTACATCTCCCGTGTTTATTGAGAAGTCAGAACTGCTAAAATCAAGAACACAAATGACAACAAATTCTTACATGAGTGTGTGGAAAGGGGAACTCTCACTTATCCTTACAATTATTTATTATAATAATTACTTCATTATGATAATTCATTATTATAATGATTAACTTGTACTATGCCCAACAAATAGATTCTTGCTTCATGTAATGCTGTTCAAGTTTGGAGTACATTCTGAAGTCATGTCTCTTGACCAAAAATTAATACTAAATTCAGTGATATCTTGGTCTAGCACCCATAAGTACCCCAAAAGCTCCCAGTGATGTAGGACTTGTCTGTCCTATCATTGCATAGGTATCCGTCTAAAGCGGTGGCATTTCTGGAAGTTCCATCTTCAAATTCTGTGCTAGGCATAGATTCTTTAGCCTCTGCATATTTCTGACTCTCGATGAGTTGTAGCAAGCATTGAGACTAATGCAAGGTTCTGTGTTAGCTTTCTTCTCTAATAGATAGTAACTTGCTCTCCCTTCAGAATTTGAGGACGTGCTGGTGGAAGTTCCATAGCTGCCATATAAATGTGGTTCCAGAAAATCAATATGTAGAAACAAGCCAAAGGGCTGTCATCATTAGTGGCCTGTTACTTGGTTAGAGTTCAAGGAATGGACTTTCGATCTATCAGCCAACTCCCCTGAAGACCTGTCTGGTACTCAGAAAGCATGATAGGGATTTCTTTACTCTTACATTCTTACTACTATACTAAAATAATGTATTGTGGTTTCTCAACTGGCTCACTTAACTCTTGAGAAGAAAATTTGGTACAAGAATACCTGCTTAAATACGTATGTCTGTGGGGAGATAAACACTGCAGGATATTTCAATTACTTGGTTTCTCCATTGGGGGAAAATATGAAATATATCACAAGAATAACAAACTAAATAGAAAATATTAACAAATTGATGTAATTCTCAATTGAAAGATTGAACATTCCCAAAACTGAATGAATTTGTCAAACATTTCATTGAACCCTTCCAATCCTTCCAGTTCTTCTCCTCTTCATTCTTAAGAAATTAAATACCAGATCCTTTATGGGTTCAAACAAGTTAGGTATTTCTGACACTGGTGATGTAGCTATTTCTTCAGGTGAATGGCCAGAGTCCTCTTAAGTTGAAAAATATAACCTTTCAGAAAGTTAGTCTATAGAGTTGAGTAAGACCATAGAAAAAGGACACCACTCCATACCTTCTATTCCTTGAAAAAGAATCTTCATGGGAAGAACTGGCTACTCATGCTTTACCAGATTTGTTTCAAGTAATGTAACTCTGGAACCAGTTACCATTATTGAAGAGTATTTTTTACACGGAGTTTCATTTTGTAGCTCAGTCTAGTCTGGAATTCTCTATCCGACCACACTGGTCTCCAACTTTTTCACTTCCTACCTCAACCTTCCAAATCCTTGGCTACAATAACGCACAGTCATATTGTTAAACATTTTAAGCTCTACATAGATGGGATTTTTTCTGTTGAGGTACATTTCTTATTATTCCAGTGCAACATCTAAGTTTCCTTCTTATATGTTCATCACTTTAGCAATTCTAAATATTCTTTCTACACTCATGGGGCCCTCAAGTTTTACTGGATTGAAAATCCTGCCCATAGAAAACTGCCTACTTTTCTCCATAGCTATATCTGAGTTAGTGCTCAACAAACTGCACATTCTTCACATCCTTGGGACTTCATTCTGCTTTCTCCTGTTCTTACTTTGGGTAAATACAGTGAGCTTTAAGCCTGCCACAGGCAATGCTATACTCTCTTGAAATTTATCCCCCAAACAACATACTCCATTACATTGGAAATCAGTTTCCTTCAGATTTCATGACATTAGGCAAATTCTTTAAAAAATATTGAAATGTTTACAATTTCAAACAATAAATTTGATGTTATTCAGATCCCCTCACACATCTGTACTTCACTCCACTAACCCCCATCCAGTTCTTTATACCCCACTATATATAAAAAAATGGCCATTACAGTCTGTTTGTCTCCCTGTATGTCCCTCAGCATAGTTCCAGCCACTAGCACCTGATCAACCTCACAATAGTCCCTTCCTTGTAAGAGCATGTCCTTCCCCCACCCACAGCAGCCATCAGTTGTCAAAAGTTCCTTAGGTTCGGTTATAGCTTCTTACTTGAATCCTGATGCCTATGCTAGGATTTGTGTTTTGAGATTACATGTGATTTATTCATATTGTCACCATTTCAGTGAGTTCATATGTGTAACTGACCAGTTGTCTAGAAAACTCTGTTTCCTTGTGTCATCCACTAGGTCTAACTATTACAATCTTTCTGCTTCTTCCACAATGATCCTTGAGCCTTTGGAGGCATAGGCTTGAAATGGGTATCCTGTTAAGGGAGGAGCAGTCTGAAGTATCTTGTTCTCTGAACATTGGCAAGTTGTGAGTTTCTGTGTAAGTCACCATCAGGTTCATAAGGAAACCTCTCTGGTGAGAGTTGAGAGTTGCATTCATCCTATGTGTGGTCGTTGCATTGTAGACATATCACTTAGGACTATGCATCTCACATACTCTTATTCTCTGTTTTTTAAAAATTGTGGAATTTTGTACTAGTCTCTATCTTCTGTAAAAAGAAATTTCTTTGATGACTGGTGAAAGGTGCACTTGTCTGTATATATGAAGATGAATATTTAGAGAAAAGTAAGAAATTACATTGTTCTAGGAATCTGGCAAAAGTAGATTTTCCTCTGGGATCTATGAGCTCCCACTCATGTGAATTTGATTATGTTTCCAGCACCACACATAAGGACTTCCCATTGGGCAGTCCTGAGTTCCTATTTGATAGTTGTGGATGGCTCCCAAGATGAAACGACCACTCCTGCACCAACACCGATGTTTGGTTGGGTCACTCCCTGTTTATCAGGCTTTAGAGCACAATCAGACACTTTAATAGAAAGTACACTACTATACCTTGACCTTCTGTGCTATACCAATGAGAAACAGCTCTGAGAGGGAGGGCAGCAGGTTGCAGATATAATATAATGAGGTCATTGCCTGAATGAGGTTTCCCTCTCCTTGGTGAATCTGCTGCTTTGGCTCCTTGGTTCTGGTCTAGGCTATCTGCTATGCTGATTTTTTTCTGGTCCTGTCCTTTTCTTCTGTTCTCCCAGTCAGTTCTCTTGTGTATGGAATTTTCTTGACTCTGTTCTATGGAATGTGGAGGGGGGGGAACTACCCAGCACTAGTTGCTCTGTTCCTGCAGGGTAGGCACAAAGCATATCTATGAGGCCCTAAAGCACTGTTTAGAGCTGGTGTTTCACTCCCACAACTACATCTGTCCATGTTGGGCACTAACAGTGATCTACCAGGTGTTGCTGCCCTGGTTGCGTTGAGGCAGCAAATTCAGTCCAATGGTCGAGAAAGTTTGATGATCTGATAATAGATGTTTGATGTGGTGTTGATCAAGTCAGTTCAGGAAATGGAGTAGTAACTGATGAATGGTAAAACATCTCTGTTCCTATTGTTTCCCAAGCTATAATCAGTCACTTGTTCAGAAATGGGTTCTAGTCTACCATTTTACCCAGAAATCTTGCAGTTGTAATTTTAAAAATAGTTTTATTGAATCACTGTGTTTCATGCAGAACATCTTAATCAATCTTAATCATCTTTATATCCCTTTCTCCACCAGCAAGCCCCCATTGCCCTCCACCTGGGAGGCATATGTTCTTTCATCTATGTTAAGGTCTATTGTGTCAAGTCAGTGTCCACATGTGACCTCACTGCAGGTTCATCCACTGAGGTCCAGTCAGCCTACCCAGAGTCCCTCACTTTAGGAAGGATAATTCATACTCACCCAGTAGTAATCAGTTGCCAAAATTTCTTCAGCAAATATTGGAGTCTGCTACCCATTTCTCAAGTCCTATGCTGGGTTTTTGTCTGCTTGCATTTATATGGATGAAAATATGTATCCTTGTATTTACAGTCAAGTATCTGAGTCGGTACTCATCAAAATCTTCTGTTGCACCAGAGGGCGACTGATATAGAGTACCACAACTGGTCATGCACAGAAATTGAGTGTGAATTGTCTATGCCTAAGATGTGCATCTAAAATGAAGCCTGATATTGCCTCATGCCTCACACACAAGGCTCAGGCGATATAGAACTGGCATAAAGAAGGCACTAATGAATCTCTCAGCTCTCACTGATGAAAGTCCTTCATGCCACAAAGGGCCAGTAACGTAAAAGGTCACAAATGACTAAATCATGGAGATTAGGAATCTGCAGAGTGTAGGTCCCTGGACAGGAGTCTTATATTGTCTCACTCACAAAGGGATTAGGGACCATTGTGGAAGAGGGGACGGAGAGATTGTAAGAGCCAGTGAGGAGGGGTGTGCTCATATGGAAATAGAATCTTCAAGCTCCTGGGACCCTGTTCATATAAACCTACAGCAGTTGTAATTTTTAAAGAGATCGACACCACTGAAGCAAAATCTCTTGTGGTATCCAGATGCTGTAACTTTACATGGAATTTCCCACTGGCTCAATGGACGGATGTATCCATGGAGGCTCGGGCCTGGATCCAGATGCAACTACAGGTGCCTTCAGTGTCAAGATACCAAGACTAGCCTCTAAGAATTTTAATGACAGAAATGAAGCCAATAGATTTGACCACTTTCCAAACAACCAGTGACTTGAGAGAAAGGGTCTAGGAAGAAAAGCAGTGAATTCTGTGATGAGTGGTGGTAGTTACCGGGGGTGGCCATCTCTGCAGGATATATCAGAGGCCCATGGCCCTTCTGGTCAAAATGCTGCCCCCCATATGAGATTGTTGGCCCTCTCCCCAGTGATAAATCCTTTGTAAGTGACCCCAATATACCCCAATTTGTCAAATTAGAGAGTATATTCTGTTGCTCAGGAGACTCAGAACCAGAGGGGAAGGGCCAACCTCAGTGCCTAATTGCCAGAGGAGAATTCTTAAGACAGACTCAGTAACAAAGAGTTCTGAGAGCAAAACCCTACTGATCAGAGGCTCCATATTGTGAACAACTAAGTTCATTGAAGAAAGAAAGATTAAAGTGGAAGGGTCCCCTTGTTCTTAAAAGCTACTGCCTAGGAAACTATTTCCCCAGGGTCAGTCAGCACACAAAAGCTCATCGAGCTGTGGTCCAAGGAGAGCAAGCTATATTGCCAGTTAGCAATAAAGCTTGACCTTCTTATCCATGTGGTACTAATTTTGTAGGCACAGAAGGTACAGGATTGAGGTGGTTATAGAGTGCTGCTCCTCAGTCTCAGGGAGCAGCTAGGACCCAGCAATGTGTGACACAGTTAGAGTCTCTGCACAGAGGCCCAGAGAGGCACTATGTGAAGCTATAACTGTGAAGCCTAAACTGCAATGGAAATTCTAGGATCGGAAATTTTCCAGGACCAATCATGGGATGTCCACCAAAAAAAGTTTCAGGCATGACTTGGAGCAAGCCTAGGACAAAGCCTATGTGTGTTCCAGACAACTGAGCTGGAGGGGTAGGGCTAACTAAGCCCTTTGGGACTAAATTCAACTGAGCTCCAGATACTGGGTATGGAACTGCAGGATTTGGCAATTTCCTTGCTGTGCTTATTTTACTTTGGTCTTACCAGTCATTGTTATGCCCAGATTCTTCCATTTTGGAATAAGAACTTTTATTCTGTGTCATTATATGTCAGATCTATGTAACTATTTCTGTTTTATAGGAGTTTACACTTAATTGACTTGAGTCTCAGGTGATGTTTGGACTTTGGACTTTTAAAAAGATTGTTAAAATTGTTAAAGACTATGAGGACCTTAGAAGTTGGACTGAAGTGTCTTCCAGAATTATAAGATGATCATGAACCTATGGGGACAAGGAGTGAAAGGTTATGACTTAAAACTGATGTGCATGAATGTCAGTTTAACAAAGGATAGAGTTGTAACTGTTAATCTCAGTTGGAAACTAGATGACATCTATAATTACCTGGGAGATAAGCATCTGGGCTAGAATATATCACCTCCCCACATGTATGTATGCATATGGGAAGAGACAGTGCACATGGTAACACAGGACTCACACCTGGAATGAATATGCAAAAGGAGGCAGCTGATGCACAGTAAAGAGACTTCTCTTGCTTCTGAGCAGTTTCTTTCCTTGGTATGGTATATTCCTGTCAATTGTCCATTTAGCATGCATCCCTTTGGGGAGAATTTTATTTCCTCCTGGTGGAACATGGTTCTGCCTTCAGAAATAAGGTATCTCTATTATATCAGAATCAAGACTGGTGGTCTCTCTCCCTAGTACCTCTGTCCTTGTCTTTTCCCTGGCATCTGGTAGAAGGAGGAAGAGAATGCATATTTCCTCTTTCCTCTGCATATGTGATCATGAATTTTCCCTCATGTCATTCTTTCTAATCATTCATCAAAATTATGAACTTCAGTATCCCTTTGAAAACCTGATATGTTGGTGAGTTTTAGGGTCACAGCCTAGGTCATAGTAGCCTTAATAAGCTAAATTTGACTATTCATCATCTGTATGCTAATTAAAGACACAAGTATAGTGAAATACAAAAGAGATTTATTTAAAGTGGCCATATTGGGAAGAACAGGGAAAAAAAGAAGGTCCACTGACCACCTCCCGACTAGTCCATTTTGGTGTGGTACTAACATGAAGTTTGGCTTTAGATAGAAGAAAAGGGATGTAATAAGGCTTCTGACTGCTAGTGCCAGTTGGAAGCCGTTGAGAGGCTCACCAATAACAAGTGGAATGTCTGTATATACTGAACCACCCCCAAATTTTTGCTCATCATGTCTGTGGTGCCAGCTAATCACTAGCAGCCTGATTGGCCCAGGGGGTCAACCAGTTTATCAGTAAGTACAACCAGTAGGCCAAGCCACTCACCCTGGAGCACCCTCTTACCAACCATGCTCTATGAAAAGGGCAGTGCTGTTGCAATTGTATTTCAGTGAGTGCAAGAGGAACTGATAACACTGGAATGAAGAAGATCATAGAAGAGCTTCTGACTGCATGAACACCAGCTTCCCCATGTATACTGCTATGGCAGAGAACAACCTTCCCCATGTTAGCTGCTGGTAAACTTAACCCAGGAGAAGATGACGTTGAAAAACTGAGGCTTTTAGTAACAGAAATATTGGGCCATCAAGATGGAGTCCTGCAAGATTAGGTCACTGATAACTGGTAGAGATCAAATTTGGACCTTCCTTCTCAGCAACCATATATATCCCCACACATATTTTAAAGCTCAAAGAACATAAGTTGTTTCTGGTTCAGCTTTCAAGGGAGTCTTTCCCATAGTCCCTAAAATTACAAGTTAATAGCTGCTCAATTGCTTGAATTGTATAACAATACACCAGTATATGGATTTATCATTTAAGTCTTCCTCAGCTGTTAAGCAGGTACAATTTCAAATACAATTTAATTTCCGCACCTGGAAGGAAAAGAGGCCACTCTGTGAGCACAGCTGTATATACCAAAGGAAAACAATTGTAGAAAAGTTTTGGTTAGGTTTTAGGTTTTCTCTTGTTCATAATCTCTAAACTGCCTCCTTCTTCTACTTAAATAGTAAAGTCAGAATTAAGAATGAGATAATGGTATGAACCAATGTGATAATGTAAAACTTTGGTTTTACTTATACTTTTTGTACAACGTAGAAGGAAGTGAAGTTTCAAAAGAAAAAGAAGAAAATGAGGAGAAGGAAGAGGAGGAGGAATAAGGAAAAGAGGAGGAAAAGGATGAGGAAAAAAAGGAAAAAGAGGAAGGAGGAGGAGAGGAGAGGGGAAGAAATATGACTAAGCAGCTCTGGTCAAGGCATAGTCCCATCCATCATTGACCTATTACATTAATTACATTTCTGTTGCTGAGATAAAACACCATGATCAATCAACTTATAGAAGGAAGAGTTTATTTGACTTATTAGTCCAGACTGATAAGAGTCTATCATGATGGTCGGGCATGGCAGGAGGCAGGAGGAGCAGAAAACTGAGTGCTCACTCGAAGCAGAGAGAAACTGACAGTAGAAGTGAAGCATATGAACTCTCAAAGCCCATCTATAGTTGCATGCTTCCTTCGGCATGAAAACATCTAATAAAAGTTCCATGACCCTCCATAGCGGGACCACAAATTGGGGTCCAAGTGTCCAAATACTTAGAGTCTATGGAGGAGAGTTCCATTGAAACCATCACACCCAACATTGTCTTGGATCCAGTCTCCTTGACGGAAAACAGGTTTCTCTGGCTGACACCATAATTTCAGCCTTTCCATTAGCCTAAGCTCAGAATGCTGGGAAATTCTATTCAGGGTAGCTGACCATTATTTCAACAATCAGAAAGCCAGGGAAGAGAGGCATACATATCTCCCTTTAGAATAGCTTCACTCTTATAGTGTTCTGAGCACATTATCAGTCTACAGGTTGGGTTTATTTTATTATTCATTTAAAGAAAAAGGCAGGAAAAATCTCAGAGCAGCTGAGAGAAAGAAGCAAACTCTTGTGAAACACAAAGAATCACATGTCCATACACACATTCACACGCATAGATAAAGCTCTCCACAAGTAGACTTCAGAAATAGAAAATCCAAAACCTCAGAAAGACTTGAGCCTTTTAATTATTTTAGTGGTTTTCTCTCCTCATTTTGGATTGGCAGACTTACACAAAGAGTGGATAACAGATACTTCCCCAAGCAGAGATATGCCCAGAGCTACATGACTTTAAGCAGGTCAGGTGAACCTAAAAACTTCGTGCTAGAGTTTAAAAAAATAAGGCCTTCACGTAGGACCAAGAAGAAGCAGTAAGTATGTCATCTTTATTATTCCTCGGTGATCTTATTTGCTTATTAGAATTTCAATGACTTATACCAAGACAGTCCAAGACAGTTTTAATTTTACCATTAAAATACAGCCATTCAGGGTCCTGGATACATGACTCAGCAGTTAAGAGAATTGGCTCCTCTTGAAGAGTACATGGGTTCATTTCCCAGCATGCACATGGTGGCTAAAAAACACCTATAACTCCAGTTCTAAGAAATATGATTCCCTCTTCTGACCTTCATGGACATTGCATGTCACAGATGTACTTAAACACATAGGCAATATGCTCAATCACATAACACAAAAATAAAATATGTTTCTTTAATTTTTATTTATTTTTTGAATCATTGTGTAGTTCATACAGAATATCTCAATCAATCTTAATCATCTTTAAACTCCTTCCCCGCCAGCACCCTCCACATTGCTCCCCAACTGGAGTCCATGTAGTCTTCCATCTTTGCTGAGACCAACAGTGTCAAGTTAGTGTCCCCAAATGTTTCTCAGTCCAGGTTCATCTACTGCAATCTAGTTAACCTACCAAGAGTCCCTTGCTTTAGGAAGATTAGCTCATCCTCACCCAACAGTAATCAGTTGCCAATATTTATTCAGCAAATATTTGATCTGCTAGTCATTTCTCCGGTTCCATGCTGTGCTGAGTTTTTGTCTGCTTAAGTTTGCAGGGGTCTTGAGCGTGCAAAATCACTGTTGATTCATATGAGCAGGGTCCCAGGAGATTGTAGGATTCAGTTTCTATATGGTCATGCACCTCCTCACTGGCTGTTACAATTGCCCCCTCCTCTTCAGCAATGAGCCTTGGGTGAATGAAACCTAATATGACTTCTGTCCAGGGACCTACACTCCTCAGATTCCTATTCTCCATTCTTTGGCCATTTGTGACCTTCTGTGTTACTGGCCTTCTCTTGCATGATGGAGTTTCAATAATGAGAGTTGAGAGGTTTATTAGTGTCCTCTTTACCCCTTGTTCCATGTTCCATGAGCCTTGGGTGTACAGTTTGCATTGTAGATGTGCCACTTAGGCATGGGCAATTCATGGACAATGTCAGTGTGGGACTCTGTATTAGTCTCCATCTGGTACAACAGAAGCTTCTTTGGTGAATACTGACTGGGATACTTGACTGTAAATATAAGGATATATATTTTGCAGTTAGTAAGAAGTTACATTAGTCTAGGAATGTGACAGCCTTGACATCTATAAGACCTGTGACCTATTCACTCATGTATATTTGGCTGTGATGACAGTACCACACATGAGTTTCCTCCATTGATTCATATTTTGCACTTAGTAAGAAATTACAATAGCCTAGGGGTGTAATAGCTTTAGGGAATTCTCTTTGATCTATGTCCTCTTCAGCCACGTGTATTTGGCAGTGATTACAATACCAGACATGATTTTCCGCCCACTGTGTGGGCTTTAAGTCCAATTTGGGTGACCTGAGATTGGCTCAGAGATAAACATGTCACTACTGCACCAATGTCATATGCTGTGAGATTATTGATGTGGGCATTGCCCTTATACACATGCAGGCAATATACTCATACACATAGAATAAAAATAATAAATAAAAAATTTTTTAATAAAATAAAATATAGCCATGTAGACCACATTATTTCTTGCAGGATTATGATGAAATACCAACTACACAAAAATTTATTGTTACAAAATAATAAGGGTTTGTTTGTAGTTCTATCAAGAGGCCAACTTGCACTAAAATAAACAGGTTATATGATTTCGTACAAAGTCTGAAAACTTTGTACCTCTCGTGTAGTTCAGCACGTGCTATCTCTATAGACTCCCCAGAGGGTGAGCTTTCTACTGCATTCACGCAACACATGTCAATGTCTCTCTTTATCATTTTGGGGGATTTTCTTTCTTTGATTCTCCTTTCCCTATAGAATCAGCTCTATGGCAAAGGGAAGCTCCCACCTGAACCCACTCCTCTCCCAATTGTTGTATATATTCTGCAACTGACTACCAAAAATATCACCAAGTCCATGAGTGATGTAAGTATGGTTAACCTCCTTTGGTTGTTTTCAGTGCATCAGTAATACACCCTTAGAGCTAAATAGTATATGGTTCTAGACTCCATGTTTCAAAGAGAGGGCTTTAAATGGATGTGTCATTGGCCACACAGATGTGATTTTAGAATGCCATTATTACCAGAGTCCAAAAACAAAAGCCTGACTTTTGGGTCTCAAATGACAAGTTTTGTATACTTGTGGCAAAATAACATCAAGCAGAGAAGTTAACAGCAAAGTAACGAAAAACATTAATCTCAACATGATGAAAAAGAGAGAGAGAAGGGAGATTTCCTTCAGTTGTTCACCCTGAGAGGTGAACCTCTCCTGGTGAGGCCTGGCATTCAGCCTCACCTCACCCACAGGTTTGATCTGACTGAATGAATAGAGAATGTTCTTTAGAGAGGTTAGTTTATTCCATGTTACTCACAAGAAGTTCATCTCCAGAGAGAGGGAGAGGGAGGTTTCCTATGGCAGAGCCTGCATTTTGATCACTAGAACTCTGGAGTGTGCACCCAAGATGGAGACCTCACACCACGACCCCACCCTCATTCCCAGCCTCCCCTGCATTTCCGTTAAGCCTTCCCCCTTAAGTCATTGGTTACTCAGGTGTCAGTCATGCCTGAAGTCCATCCCTCATAGCAGACAGAGAGAAAACTGCTTTTTTTGTGCCACATAAGGAAAGAGCAAAGACAAGAATCCAAGGGTTTCAATAGCACATAGTCTTATCAGTGTTGGGGAAGTTAATGATTCTTGAGAGGAGGAGAAAATGTTCATTTGTGCCAAGAAAAGTAACTCCATTTAGTGTTCTGGAAATTGCTCAACTGCTCAGGGCAATCTCCATTTACTAAACAGGATATGTATCTATTGGGCACATGATCCGAGAAGAGAAGAATTAGGTTTCTGTGAGATGACTACTCCTGTTTAGGGGTAGCCTCATCTGCAGAAGTCTGCTTTCCTGGTGTTGTAGGTCAGTGTCTAAAGACTTCCAAGTGCCACTACAGATGGTTTATAAAAGAATATGTAAATCTTGAAAATTCCTCAGTTAGGTTGTGTCTTCAGTCATGAAGAGGATTAGCAGCTTTAGATTAACATGTTTTAAGAGATTAACACACCTACAAACAGCATTGAACAGGCATCTAACCCAAAGAATGAGGCAAAGGAGACAGAAACAACTTGAAAGCAAAGGTGTCAACATTTGTCATGTTTTTAGTTGCCCACCAGGCTTCTGAAGATCAAAATGAGGAATGAAAAGTGAGGAGGGGGTACTGTTCCTTTATGAGTGTGCACACTCATATGACAGGATCTACCTGCAGAGGTGAGAGGACAACTTCAAGCTGTTGGTCTAAGACTTCCACCTTGTTTGAAATAGTCTCTATGCTATTTCCCAGGCTAGCTAGCCTGGACATCCCAGGGAATTCTCTTGCATCCACCTCCTATGTCTCTGCAGGAGCACTGGGAAACACACATGAGCTACCATGACTAGCTTTATGTGAGTTCTGGGGACACAAACTCAGATCATAATGATTAACCAAAAAATGCTTTATGCACTGAGCAAAATCCCCAGCCTTGGTTAATTTTTTCATTGCAAACCCAGCCCAGCAACCTAAATCTCTGTTCTATACAAAGTTAAAAGAAAATGGGATCCATAGGCAATTTTTGACATTGTCAAAAGCAGAAGTTCTCTGTTAACATGGTGTCCCCGCTCCCATTTTGAGTACAGTGATTATTCTTCAATATAGCAGAATGGTTTTCATTTTTTTAATGTGTTGATTTACAAATTCACAACACTATCTTTTCCTAGTGTATACTTTGATTAGGAGTCAATGACATAACTAAGGATTCAAGAATTCTGACAATCTCATCACATTTCCTAAATGAGCAAGTCAAGGACTTCTCTGATTTTTGTATTCACATAATACAAAAGGCAGGGGTTCTCTGACATCTGAAGAAATTCCTAGAAACCTATCTTCTCCCTGAGAAAGCTAGTTAGTCTCTGCTCCCAGGAGCTCATTCTCAAAGTTTGGGCCAAGTTTAAAAATCTCACTGGGGCAGAAAGAAGACACATCACATTTAAAGCACTTGTCTGGCAAGTCTGACATTTGAGTTTGATCCAGAGAAATCACATAGATGGAAGGAGAGAACCGAGTCTAGAAAATTTGCCTCAGACTGCACATTTATGCCATGAAATGCCCCCCACCTACACACATAATGAACGCAGTCAAAAATAAATTTTTTTTAACTTAAAACCTGAGCTTTAATTTCTGTTTCTTTAGAATAAAAATAGCAAAGTTTCCTCACAGGCTACTTGAGTGTTATACATTCAACAGTAATAAATGACTACTTGGCATTAGGTACTGTGGACCACGCATTCAGTTGATTTATAAGTGAGTAGAGATGTGTAAAGCATCCAGTCTTATAGAAGGTACAGTCTGGAGAGTAGGCATGTCCTATGACCATCCTACTGTGAGAAAATTCAGAGTCCTCAGTGTACAAAAACATGGTGAATGAAAGATGAGAGACAATTGTTGGTGTATATGTAGGGTTACTGGGAGAAATTTCCCTCAATCCGGAAAAAGAAATACATTGCTTATTGTAAGAGTAGGCAGGAGAAATCTGGTGTAAATGTAGGTTTGGCAGGAAAAGCTAATAAACTAGTTTGAATAGTCTCTGTTGCATATTAAGAACTGGATAAGAGCAATGTTAGTAATGATATAATGATAATGGCAATTTCAATGTTGTATCTTTTTAAATCAATGGTTCCAAAAGTTGATTTCTTTTATAATGAGTGGATAAATGTTAAAATGTCTTCAGTATGAATGAAAATGCTTTCCGTATGTATCAGTATCTACGTTCTGAGATGCTGAATTTTCTTGCATCTCTTGCTCTATTTCCAGCTAGCAAGAGTCTACGGGCCTGTGTTAACTGTGTATTTGGGAATGCAGAACCTGCTGTGCTGAGTGGATATGAAGCTGTGAAGGAATTGCTGATTGGCAAGGAGAGGAATCTGCTGGCAGAGGGCCTTTCTTGCTATTTGATGAAGTCTGTAAAGGATTAGGTATGGTTCTTTGTTGAGGAATGTCCATGCATTTGCAGTTGCAAAGAATCTACATAGACAAAGAATTTGAGAAATTAGAAGCATTCATAGACCCATGAATACTTGAATAATTTCTTAAATTTTGGTAAATATTTTTTAAATTTAAAGATATCATGCAAAAATGATTTTACTTATGGACTTTCATGCATATTTTGCTCTAGACCTTCCTCTCTGCTACTGCCCTCTCCCATCCCCTGGCCCCCAGCCCTCTGGTCCCCTTCCTCATCCCAATAGTTTCCTTCTTGCTTTCATTGTCTCAAATATTGCATTAACTTCTCTTTATGGATCTCGTCCTCCACTTTCATAGTTTCTTCACACACACACACACACACACACAGAGAGGAACAGAGAAAGAGAGAGAGAGAGAGAGAGAGATCTAGGTTCCTCATATGTGAGTAGACAGAAAACATTTTGTTTAATCTAACTAAACCTCAATTCTTCTGATTAAAATAATGATTTCCAGTTACATCCATTTTCCTGAAAATGTGATTTCATTCTCTTTACATTTAGGAAAATACTGACTAACATGTTTTAGTTATAGATTTTAATGGGATTGGGATTTGGTGTAGTATTTTGGTACACACAGTGTGCACTGATGAACTCAGTTTCCCTTTCTCACATTTTACAGTCATTAATAACATGGAGAAATCAGTGCTGGTCATAAGGGATCATTAACCCATTGTTTAAACTGATGAATGTCACATACAATGCCCCTACGAAGCAGTAAATTGGAGCTTGTGACTAAGACTTTCATTTTAAAATACAGCCAGTAAGGACAACAATGAAGACATTAACAGAAAAAGAAAGGAAAAGGATGCAACAAAAGAATCCTTTTAGTGAAAAGGGTATATTTTGCTTCATTTCCTGAAGTATGGATCTTAGAGGCTATTTTAAGTTTGTATAATATGGGAACCAGTATATATTTGGAATATTCCCAGACTTGTATCCAGTCTTCTGTTTTAAAAAATTATAAGACCTATTTAATCTAATGAAATGGGAACCATAAAGCACAGGCATGCTCTGGATAAAAGATACCATGAAAGCTGAGAGACACTATAAGGGACTAATATTGGAAAAGCTTTTTATTTTTTTAATTTTTATTAGTTCTTTGAGAATTTCGTAGAGTTTATTTTGATCCTACTCGCCCACCACCACCACCACTCCTCCAAGTCCATCCCCCGTCCCCATGCAACAAAACATGCCAGCTTACAATGCTGGCACTAATTCTTTCTGGTTTAATTAATGTCCACTTCAGAAGAGAAACTCATGCTGGTACTTTACAGGGGCCAAGAACTTGTAGCTAGACAAGTTATGGGCCCTAGAGGAGAATCTATTAGTATTATTCTGCTCAATGGACATACTATTAAACTGACCCCTAACATTATACACACATATTATTGCAGCTCTCAGACAAGCTTATTTTGGCTGTAGATGCCAATACACATAGAGATCCACAACTAGTCAATGTAAAAAGAACAAGAGACTATGGAATGCTATCTCTAAATGGGACAGCTTTATCACATCCTCTTCCCCTAAGGCTCACAGATCATTTCATAAGATGGGCAGAAAGACTGTAAGAGTTGCTGACTATGAGAAAACAATGTTTTCAGAACATAGCAGGGCAGCTGCACATATGAATTAGCAGCAAGTGTGTCAGCATGCACAAGATCTGCTAATTCAAGGCAGAGAAAACCCCAGTGTGGAGAAGGGAAGTCGGCAAGATGCCCCACTCTTAGCTGAGGCACTACTGGCAACTAATAGCCAGGAACATTTTCTAAAATTTAGTGCAGGTAATTCTCAATCCATGATGTGACTACATCTATATAAACCCATCTAAATTGAAAATATTCTATCTGAAAATGAACTTGCTACTCTTAATTTACCAAACACCACAGCCTTGCAAGATGGAAAATTGCAGAGCATAGTAATTTTCTTCCATGATTACATGGCTGTTTGGGTGACCAGGAGCCTTTCAGCTGCCTAGGATTAGAAGAAAATACACTGTAAGATGAAGATAACCTAAGAAAGGAGAAAATGTCGACATTTGCATAATTGTTTCTACTGATTGTATATCTATTTTATGCTATTATGAAGTAGATAAGTCAGAAGTTGAAAAATCACCCTAAGTTGGGGACTAACTATATTTGAGCAAATTAGTTTTGCAGCTAGTTTGAAGCTGTCCACACTTCAGCAGGATCACTAGGTTCTGGCCAAAGTAATAAGGTATGTTCTTCTTATCCACATTGTTCTCTATGATGGTTCTTTGACAGGTTTTTATGAAGTTATTTTTCAGAAAAACTTATCTTGAACTTTCTAAGGTGTGTTGGCCATGTTTCATGAAGAGTTTAAACAAATAGAGAGTCGATGTTAAAATGCAAAGAGCTGTGGATAACTACATTTTATCAAAGGAACAGAGTGTTGTGAGAGCCTTCCAAATCTTTCTCTCTCACTCTCTCTCTCTCTCTCAATATGGCACTCAAGGCCTTGCACATGCCAGGTAAGCACTTTACCACTCAGCCATAATCCAATATTCACTTCTCTTGATATTTACCTCTTCTTCATGATCTTTATAAAATTCACATGCAATTAAGAAAGTTAATCCTGAGAAGTTATTCTATGACTTAGCCCACCACAGTTTATTGCTGTGTGATCACAAAGGAGGCATTTTGCTTCCGTGGTCTTCAACATCTTTGTCAGTACAATGGATGAGGGGAGAAAAGGTCCACAAAACCACTGTGAGGTTCTCAGAGGTTGATAGATGAAAAAAAGCTTTTTAATATGTAAAATCAAGATCCTGACGATAAAATACTAGAATGGGTTCAAAGAGGTAGCAGGTGAGAGGGAGCTCACAATAATATTTTATGTTCCTGCCTAAGAGTAATTATTGTCTCCTGAGATGAGCACTCTCAGCAAGAATCAATGATAATGGATGTTTTTTGTGTCCCGACAGGAACTGCTTTCAGCAATGGAGAAATGTGGACGTAAAGTTGGCATTTCTCCCTTGCAATTTTATGGAATGTAGGGACAGGAAAGAAAGCAACTTAAGAACAAATTCAGGAGGAAGCCCTTTGCCTGGAGGAAGCATTGAACAAAAAAATGGTGTGCATTCACTTATACAATGATCAGATGTGGAAGAAATCTTAGTAACTTTCTATTTCTGTCATAAAAACACTTACAGACCATGGAGGTACACTGTTTACTGGTTTGTTCTTCTGGCCTGCGCTCAGCCTGTTTTCTTATGGTAAATCAGTAGAAAAATAGTGTTTTGATGAATATTATTTGTGAGACATCAACAATATTGTGTCAGATGTGTGCAGAAATGGGGCATGTGCCGTATGTTTTTCTTTGAGCTTCTTTTCAAATGTAACACATTGGATTATTCTTGGTGTTTAACTTGTAAAGGATTTTCCAGAACTATAGTAGCCAAGGTGTATTTGATTGATTTAGATGCAATGTGCTTTATTCATTCAGTCCTCTGCTTTTGACTGATGGGTTGTTTTCAGTCTTTCAAGTTAATAATATAAAAAAGGATAATCTCTGTAAGTCATTCTTTCAACTTCTCAGAATAAAGTTTTGGAATTTGAATTAGTAAAACAATGAGTGTTGGGGTTCATATACCTATGGGAGGTATTATAAATTCTAATTTGTACTTAAAATTGAACTTTCTATTAGTTGGTTTCACTTTCCCACGGTGGCTTTGACCCTTCCACATCTCCCTTGCTTTCACCCTCACTAGCCTTCATTCTGCCTTTCTAGTGAAACCTCGAATTCTTTATTATACCAGTTCACCATGGCTGGAAGTTCCCTTCACAGACTGAGCAGAACCTTGTAACATTTTTTAGATTAATTTTTTAAATTAACAATATCATACTTGTATACTCAACCTTCTCCCTTACATGCCGACCCCCTTCTTAACTAGTCATCCTCCTGCCCTCATGTCTCTCTCTGGTCTTCCTTTCTTTCTTCCTCCCCCCCCCCACTTCCCTCTCTTCCTCCTTCCTTATTTTTTCTCCTTTCCTTTCTGTCATGTACTGTGCATCATGACTGCAATGTCCATACTGTATTAAGAAAGCTCCAATCCTCGAATACTGGTGTTACTACAGTCCTTCCACACCATTTTCTACAATGTTCACCCAGCCTTCAGGGGTGTCACAGATTCTTGTTTGAGGCCATCCTTTCAACAGTGACTTATATCAACATTTTTATCCATTCTGGATCAACCTTTTGACTATTAAAAACTACTGAAAGAGGCTTCTTTACTGAGGCTAAGAGCTTCACCAGTCTATAAGTATTAACATCAATAAATGTTTAGAAGACAATTTAAACACATGTCTATTTGACAAAACACCAGTAATAAATTCTCTCATAGTATCTCTGACCTCTCTAAGCATAGGCTTCCAGTTCAACAGTGCCAGGGATGTATGTCCTCCATGGAGTGGGCCTCAAATCCAATCAATAAGCAATAGGTTATCTCTGGAAATTTCATGCCACTATTGCACCAGTAGGAAAATTTGTTATGCAGTTCAATAGTATAGCGTATTGTGTCTTCAGCTGGGTACAATCCGTGGTGATTTTCTCCATGAAAATAGTCTACATAATACTTTAACTACTGAATATTATCTAGCTAGGAATAAATTTCCAGCTCTTTTCCAAATTGGTTTATCTACATCTGTATCTAGAGTGTATGGTTTTGTGAGTCTTGGGTCACCTGGTGTAGAGTGAATTTAGCTGGGATTTCTCTCTGATTTTGTTATTGGCTCATGTAGCTGCAAGACCCACCTTCCAACCAATGAAGGGCTGCAGGAGATGAGCAGAGAAGAATGAAAAAGAAGGAAATGCTAGGAAAGGCACGGGGGCGGGGGGGTAAGGTAACATGACCATTCCTGGGAAAAAACCACACAGAAGAACCCCTGGTGAAAGGAAAAAGGTCATGGCCACACACAGCAACTCTGACGGCTGCCTTCCAGGCTCCAGCAGCAGTAGCATACAGCCTTACTGGACAGACAGGGAGACAGAACTTGGTGTGGACTTGCCAAAGGCAGGCACCATCTTGCCAGGGAGCACAGGTCGGGAGATGTGGGGTACTGGCTTCTTCTCACAGTGCTAGGGCATCTTCCCCGCCACTCCATGCAGTGAGGCCTTTGTAAGTAAACCCTAAATAAACTCTCAGTCTTCTAACTAGAGGGAATTTTCCCCATTCTGTTCAGCCAAATTGGGACCAGAGGGCAGGACCAAACCCTCACCACCTAGGCACAGGAAAATGTGAGCACCACCTGGCCAACAATTCATGCGGAGAGACCCTGTATGTGGCACTGGGATTTTGGTTTGAAACCCTGTGACTTCTGGTTAGAGCATTAACCACTATGAAAAATATTTGTATTTAAGATCTTTTTAATTAAAATTTTCATTACCTTATAAACTAGTAGGTTTCCATATTTTTTTCATGCATCCTTAGTTTCAATTGACCCTACCCTCCAGTCCCACATTCCTCCTCTGCTACTCAAATGCTGGGATTAAAGGCATGCACCACCACTCCTAGCAATGCTCATTAACTTGTTGTTATTATTATCATTATTATTATTTTATGCATATTCGTGTATTGCCTGCATGTATGTAAGTGCACCCATGTCAAACAATGCCTATGGAGGTCAGAAGAGGGTGTCAGATTCCTCTGGAACTGGAGTTACATATGGTTGTTAGCTGCCATGTTAGTGCTGGGAAATGAACCTGAATCCTCTACAAAAGCAACCACTGCTCTTAAGCACTGAACCATCTCTCCAGCCCCAATATTCATTAATATTTAAGTAATCTATATTCATGTATTTTCCTCTTCTGAGTGAAGATATTTGAAATATGGAGAAAAAAGAAACTTCCTGGAGAAAATAATAAGTAAGATGCCACACATTAGACAGCTCAAATTTGGGAAACACAATAAAGCATTGTTTAGACCTTAACAGTGATTGAAGAATTTCAAGGTAGTTCACCAATCCCAATAGTTTTAACTTGAAAGGTTAAGATTTGTATTATTTTAAGATTTCCATTGTTCTTGGAGAAACCTGTGATCCAAGCTTCTTTCTCTCCTGTGTTCCTGGCAATGTGATCTGTTCCACCATTTTTAACCAGCATTTTGACTATGGTGATAAGAAATTCCAAACAGTGATTGAGAGTTTTCCATGAAAATTTGAGAATTGAAAGCACTTCCTGGACCCAGGAAAGGTTCAGTTCTATTTAACTGTGAAATTGTTGCTTGTCCAAGTCTGTATCCTTCCTATCCAATGACTTAATATTTAGGTTATTGGAATTGTGTGGGAAAAATCAGGATTATTGAAGGGATGACACCCTGAGAGGTTGTGGATAGAGCTGGAATCCTCAATAGAGGCAATCTGAAGGAACTTAAGTATTTGAAGGGATGTCTGTGGGGAGTAGAGGAGGAATGTGAAGTAATAGGTAAGAAGGCTATATGCTGACTTGTGAATTCAGGCCTGAAAACCAGCCCCCAACTCTTGGAAGATCTTTTTCTCTCTTTTCCTCCTTCCTTCCTTCCTTCCTTTCTCCCCGCCGCCCCCCCTTTTCTTTGCACTAAACTAATCTTCATTTCATGGTAGTTCATATAATTATTTATCCAAGCACATTCCACATATAAATAATAGTATCAGGAAATATGTGGTCCACGTATACTCTTTTCTGAACTCTTACTTCGGAAAAGCAAAATAAATAATACCAATCTGTAAGTCTTGGAACAAGGGTTTTTCTCAGTCTTTTTCCCTGCAATATCTGATTTCAGCAGTTAGTATTTGAGATTTTTAAAGTACTATACTGACAGTGATAGTGCATGTCTGCATTTCCAGCTTCTTGGGAGCCTGAGACACAACGGTCACAAAATAGAGGACAATCTAGGATACATAGTGAGACCATCTTCTAAATAATAAAATAATAAATGGATGAATGAACAAAATAAATGGACTTTATTTAGAATTTATAGCCCCCAGGAAAGAAGAAAAACTGAAAAATAACATGGGAAGAGGCAATTTACAACGCAGGAAAACATAGGATAGGGTGGTGTCAACTAAATAGTGTTGTTATTGCTGTCCCGATTTCTATGTAGTTAATCATCACAATACAGAAAGGGGTGGGGAGCAAAAGGCAGTTTTTCTTTTAAAATTTTGGTTGTTTTTGTTTGGATGCCATCTGTAATATACCCAGTGAGAATTTAATAACATGCTGTCAACCTACAGCTAATATATGTTTTCTAATGATGTGTTATTACATATTCCAAGATTGCATTGAAGTTTTGATTCTTCTGACTCAGCCACCTGATTGCTGAAATTACATGTGTGACCCACCGTGAATGATTACATTAGGTGTTTGGCTTCTTTTTAAAGAGGCAATGTAATTTCTGGATGTGGTGGTATAGTTTGAACTACCTGGTGAGTTCCAGGCCAGCCTGGGCTGCTATTGATACCGCTGATACAGAGGTTTCTGGCAGTCTTGAGAGCAACGGATCCTTTCTCTGCTCTGTTGTGCTTAGCTTGAGAGGCTAGGGTCCTGGAAACTCAACTTCCACCCAAGCAACATCAAGCCAGAGGCTTTTGGGTTCTTGACGTGTAAATTCGAATAATGAAATTCACAGACCACAGACAGTGAGCTTTAGAAAGGAGAGTTTTATTGTAGGGAGAGAAAAAGCAAAAGCTCCTATACAACAGGAGGAGTCCCGGGGAATTGGATACCACTGAGTCTCATTCCCTGGAGTAAATAAGGATTTAGAGAAGGCAGGAGGGGAAAGGAAGATGGGCTGGTCAGTGCAAATCTCATTACAAGTGTCCAGGACCTCAAGGTCTTGGTCAGGTGGACCTGGTCAGGTGGTCCTAGTCAGGAGGTCTCATCATCAGGTCCTAGTCAGGTGGTCCTAGTCAGGTGGTCGTAGTCAGGAGGTCCTGGGCACATCCTCAGCTTATCTTCCAAGGACAGTGTATTAGTCTAGGGAAAAACAGAGATAAGGAAAAACCAAACCCTCTTACTGGCCTCCCCTGCCTCTGGCTAGGACAGAGCTAGGGACATCTTTAGATTAGATAGTTCTGACATATCTAGTCTCAGGTGGGAAGAAATTTCCTGGCATATCTGAAGAATTTCTAGTTCTCAGAAGGAAAAGAAACTGGCCATTTTTCTCTTGGGGTCTTTACGGTAAACTACCTAGCCATTTTCTAATCTCCTGCTCTGATCATCCCCGCTCCCAAAGAGGTAACCCTAATTGCTGTTAGGGTATTAGGGCGAAGACCACTTTAACTTCTTCCATGCTGAATGGGGAAGTCAGGTGTGGCAGTCAGGAGATCTATCTAAAAGACTACAAAAGTGTAGCAGCTGATTTATTGTATAATTGTCAGCTGTAGTGAGGAAAGAAAGTCTCTAGCTGTTAGTCAGTGATGTGGGGGAATAAACAATAAAGGCTAGGGGAGTTCAGAGAACAAATCACAGGTTTTATAGTTCCCATGCTTATAGACTTTTAGGTCTTGGAGAATGGTCAAGAGGGCCTATGTAGATAGAATTCAATCCTTGTAGGACCATCTGGATGTGAAGTGACTGTAAACCAGAGGAAATAATTTGAAACAGTAGTTAAGCAAGCAAGGTCCAAAGATTAACAGGATTACTAGAAATCCATTTTTAGAGTTGTTCACCAAAAGGTTTGGTACTTTCTGACATTGTCAGAATTTGCTTTTGTAGATCTTGGAAAGCAGATGAGACATTAGCAAAATTGTCAGGAATGTATACACAGCATTCAGCTTTGATGATGGCACATGTACCACACTGTGCTCTTGTCAGGATGTCCAATTCCATTTGGTTTTGTATGATTGTCTTCCTTATCATTTGGACCTTAGAGTTAAGAAGAGAAATTTCCTGAGCTGTGTCATTTAATGCCTTTTGAGTATATTTAGTGAGTGTTTCAATATACCAAATGACATCTTCCCAACAATGGAAGTCCAGAAGTGCTGTAAGTAGGAAGGAGCCCACAAACCCAGCAGTCACTCTGTTTACTATCTCGTGTGTACTCTTGGGCCCACACAAGGAATGAATTTTCATCTTGGGTAGGCAGAAACAAAAGGCTAGCCAGCATTAAGAACAGAAAGCAAGGCATATTTTAGGAGAAAGGAGAAAATAGGCTTATTTATCTTTCCTTTTGAAGAGGTATTTTAATTCCTCGACAGACTTACAGGTGTATTCCTCTGTGACTGGTTCCCTTAGTTCGTCCACTAATGTTTCTCATTCTTGCCTCCAAGGTTTGACTCAAGAGTAGTGGATCCAGGATTCAATTTCAGGCACTTTGATGGCTATTGGGGTAGCTAGAATCATGGTATAAGGTCCCTCCCAGGTAGGTTCTAGGGAAGGAGAAAGAGAAGGGAGAGATTTGACCAGCACCTGATCTCTAGAGTGGAACAAGGGTGAGCCAGTCTCTCTGGTGCAGGTCTCAGGCAGGTGCTGTAACATTTGTTGGAACTGACACAGGACCATGATGTCTTGTTTTTGAGCAGCAATTTCCTTATCAAGAAGAAAGTCATTAGTGAGAAATGGTCGACCATATAGCATCTCATATAGGCTTAAGCCTAATGTCTGAGGAGTGTTTCTGATACGCAGCAGTGCTATAGGCAGCAAAGTTATCCATGGCAGGTGGGTTTCTTGAGACAGTTTTCTCAGGTGTCTCTTAAGGATCTCATTAACTTTTTTTACCTTTCCAGAGGATTGTGGCCTCCATGCATGATATAGATGATACTGTATCCCTAGGGCCTTAAAAACTCCCTGAATGACTATTGTCTTAAAGGACAGGCCATTGTCACTCTATAGACTTTTGGGAATTCCATACCTGGGAATAATTTCATTTATGCCTTTACTACTTCTGAGACCTTTTCTGTCCTGCAGGGGAAAGCTTCTACCCAATTGGTAAAGGTGTCTACCCATAACAGAAGATATTGCATGCCTCTAGACTTTGGCATATGAGTGAAATCTATTTGCCAGTTTCCCCAGGGTACCCTCCAGTACGTTGTAGGCTTGGAAGGGTTACTCTTTTATTTAGAGGGTTGTTTCTCTGGCATATTTCACAGGTTCTGGTAACTTGTTTGATGGTCTTTAAAATATTTTTTTCCTGTAAATCCCAGAGCCCACTGGTAGAATCAAACAGTACCCGAAGTGGAGAGTGAGGATTAAATAAAACAAACAAGAGACAAAGGATAGATTCGGGAGGGCTGTCAGTCAATGCCAAAGCAGCCTCAACTCTATTTAGTATACTCTGTATAAACTCTTATCACAGCATGAGGAATAAAGCAACAGTTTAAGGCACCAACAATGCGCCTATTTACACAGGCAAACATTCACTTTCTCACACAACCCACATACCCTTAGCGGGGTCATAGAACAATCAAACCTCAGCCTTGGGCTCAAAATACACCTCCCTCCTGATTCCAAGAGTTGTTTACAAACTCAGCAGAATATTCTGCTCCCTCAGCATTTTGTGCAAAGCAAAACTGACATTCACCTTGCCTTACACCAGGACATGATTCAGGCAATGGCTCCTGACATTTCCCCCTTTATTATTTTTTAATAAACCATAGCCCTCCTGGCTATGGATAAAAACAACTGTGCCTGTCTTAGGATGTCCTCTCCAAGGTCTAGGCCTTAGCTGTCATTGGAACAAGAATGCCACCATTCATGCCCTGTCTTAGGTTGGCCTACCTTGAGAGAATCTTACCCATCTCTGACTACCAGCCTCTGCAAGGGGTAACTTTACTCAAGGCAGAATTAAGAGCTGAATATTGTGGACATCAGCTTTAATATCCCAAAAGGTACTAATGATGTACTTCAACAAGGGAGGAAAGAAGCAAACACCAAACAGAATGCAGGAACCCAAAGCCACAATACTTCCAACACAAGAAGTAAAGGAAGAACATGAAAGTAGAGAAATTCACAGATTATCCAGCAACTCAGAAGCAGTCTTCACTGCATCAAAATTAAGTGGCTCATCATTTTTCATATTTAAAATTTCTTGATGTAAACAAACCAAATCTACGGATATGTTTTTATTATGCCACACTCCCTGTAAATGAATTTTTTACTTTCTCCCAATCACGCTGACTCTGATTGTGTTTCTTAGAAGTGACAGAAAATCACTGATAATCTGCATGACATTGCAAGTGTGCCCTAATTTTCAACCCTTGTGTATTTCATCTCCTAAAAATTGTACTATATTATATAAAGCATCTATCTTTTGCTCTGGCTTGGAATCAATATCATCCTGGGTTCCCAAAATTAATGTAACATTTCTGGGTAAATCATTAATGAAATGTGCAGTTTGTACTTCTTGTGATAAAGCTATAGCAGTGGTAGTAGCAGTTGCTAAAACGTAATAAACGCTAAAATACCAGTAATAATCAACCCAATCATTCTTTTTGGTCTACTTAAGGCATTCTCTATCTCTTGGAATGGAGCCCCCATCAGCATACCAAGGCTTTATGACATTTGCAGGAATCATAATAAATGAAGGATGATTGAGCACTATAACCTGAGATCCCATTGAGAATTTTGAATGCATTTGGTAATGTTACACTGAACACAAGATACAGTCTTTTTCCCATTCATCAGTATTCTCTGTGGTAGAGTTCTGATTTCCTGACCAATTCACATTATATCTATTTGTAGATGATACATTATGCCTCCAAGGCTGAGATGTATAGTATTTTTTCCAAGGGAGGGTCTTATTGGCACATCTATTATCCATATCACATGAAGCAAGGTTTGCAGAGGAGAAGCACCAGACGCCTTATTCCCCACCTGAAGCAACAAGATTCGTGCCCCTGTAATGCAGTTTCCACCTGCCTTTCCATTTAAGGTTACCCATTTAATTGCAACACACCCAAAATGCAAAGCACTCATAGAAACACACAGAGGTAGGCCAATCCCATAACCTGAGTAGTTAAACCCAGTCTGCTGTTGCATTGTCATTTTTCACTAGTAAGGATGTCCCAACAGGAAAGTATCATTCACCATCACTGCAGTCTCCTTCTCATCCTATATGGCTGCATGCAGCATAGGTGGATCTGATACATAGGCCCAATATAACCCTCAGTGGGTGATCAAGAAACTACGCCCCATCATCATCAGGAGCATTTTTTGTCTAGACTCAGTCCCCACATAGCAGACCAATCTCTCAGGCAACCATCTAGCTCCATCATTGTCCTGTGGAAAAACACAAACATGTCCTTGTCCCTGTATTAATACTGGGTAGAGGCCATACCATCCATGGTCTTCTACCATCTGACTTGTGCATAAGTATCTAAAGTCTTGGGATGCCACATTCTGTCTGCTGCAGAGTGGCCTTGCACATCCAGATTTAAGAAATTTAAAATGAAAAGAGCATGATTTAAGGAATTCTGTGGTGAACTGGGATATAATTCCCCCTTTTTTATTTTTAACAATTGAATTTTTAAGGCTTCATGGGCACATTCAATGATTCCTTGGCCTTGAGGATTATAAGGTATTTCTCTCTTATGTTTAATGAACAATTGAGTGCAGAAGCTCTGAAAAACTAAACTAGTACACCCAGTGCCATTGTCTGTTTTTACGACAGATGACATGCCTGCTGTTGTAAAGCATTTAAGACAACAAGCTATGACATGTCTACTGGCCTCCTCTGCCTGTGGTAGCCATAAGAAATTCTGAATAAATATCAACAGTAACACGCACATATTTCAACTTTCCAAATTCAGGAATATGGGTCCCACCCATTTGACACAATTGATTAGGCACTAATCCTCGTGGATTGACTCCATATTGTGGAGCAGAGTTCTGTTCAGGACAGGATTGACATTCTCGGACAATTTGTTTGCCAGCTTTTTGGGTGATAGGAAATTGCTTTCTTCAACTCTGACTATTCTGATGATGTAAAGCATGAGACTGTTGAGCCAATTCTAATTGAGTTATTCCCACAATCTGTGTATATCTCTCCGCTAAATCATTTCCAAAAGTTAAAGATCCTGGGAGCCTAGAATGAGCTTGAATATGCCCAATGAAGCAAGATTGTGTGTGAGTATGTATACACTTTTGAATCTGAATGAATAATCCCTGGATATGATTCCTTATAGTATCTATATAAGCTATAGTTTCAATCTGTTGCAAAGCCTTAACAATATAGTGACTATCAGTATACAGGTTAAAGGGAAAAGTGGCCATAATTTGAAACACAGTAGTTACCACATGAAGTTCCACCAATCTGGTATTTATAATTACTATATGCTATGCAGGTAAAGCTTGGGCAAAAACCAAACATTCTTGAATAAACCTTGTCTAGACATATATTTTGTTCTTTAGACTATTTGAACTATTACTTTAGAGAATTTAAGGTTACATATACATAGTTTTCTCTGATCTTTCATACACCATAACATATTGACTTGGACCTTACAGACTTTCTCAATTTTAAAATACCTTCATTCCCATATCTTTTTAACATTATCTTTTACCTTTTTATTTTCTTTCTTAGTACCATGAGATTGACTGGATACTCAGGTGAAGGTCCATTGAACCTGCTTACTCCTCCTTCAGTGAAAGAATACAATAGCCAACAAATGCAAATATGATCATCTTTTTTCAAGTAGGCACTGCTGAAGACATGAAGATGACAGTTATTTATGGCTCAGTTGAGTACTGTGAAGCATCATCTTACTAAAAGAGCATGGAATGCAAATTACATGTATAAGATAATGTAATGAATCAATATTACCCATGTACACATTGTACTTTATAAATTCCTAGTTAAACATTATAGAAAACATAAAAACCATAAACCTTGCTTTAGGTCCTGAGGAAGTGTTAACACTAGGAAGAGAGAAGCAACTGGCACCTGGGAACACATTGTCAAATTGAAGTTTACAATCTTTAGCATAATCACTAACAGGAATTTTAGGCAGAGGTTGCTATTTATCTTTTCCAAGAACTGGGAATTGTATTAGTAACTTATTCGTTGGTATGAGAAAATAGAGAATTTCATGAGCTATTTTTGCTATAGACATTTCATACCATAAGGTGAGTAATAATCTCTGTTGAACTTAGTTTATCCCTTAGTTATTCTCAACAGAACAATGTCCTTACTCTGAGGCTGTTTTGTTCTCCTTTTTTCTTGTCACAGAGTCAGGTGGCCAGCCTGAGCCTGCACAAGAGTCTTGAAGAACATCCTGAGACAACAGGCTTGAGTCTGAAGTGAGATGGCCAATCCCATGTCCAGACTTAGCTTCTCAGTGAACACAAACAGCATATGACAATTTACCAATATGATTTACATAAAAAAGCATTTGTTTCCTCTTTAGAATTTAACTCAGTGGTTTACATGGGACGGAAGCACTGTTGAGTTCAGTCACTACTAGCAAGACTGAAAACATCTGTCCTTGCAGCAATTTCTGTTGCTATCACCTCTGCTGAATAGCAGAAACATTATAGTACAGCTAATACCAGGTGCTGCCAGGACTGGGCACAGTTGTCTAATTGGAAAAAGATCAGTTGTGCTTGCATTGTTCATATGCTATGCATGGGAATTAAACTCACAGCCTTACCTATGCTAGGCAAGCATCCTACCAGGGAGCTATTTTCCTAGCCCCACAAACTACATGGTGAAAAAATTTGAAATCCTAGTAAGTAGTTATTGCGCGAAGCAAGACACCTCAGGGCAAGGCAACTGGAGGTGGTGGAATTTATATGATCCACCTGGTAAATAAGGTGTCAGAAATGGGCTAGAGTGACTCCGTTTTAAGTTGTACTCGATCTTAAGGCTAGAAGCTAACTTCACCATTTTGCCTACTTCAAGCTGTTGCAAACCTCTGGCTACAGGGGCTGAGGGAAAGGGAAAAAGCCCAGGCATGTTAAGAAAAGCAGGACCCTGCAGTGAGCTTAACTAACAGTCAGTACATTCCTTTACCCTGAGGACAGCACCCACCAATGAGAAACCCCAAGCCGCTTATAACCCATTTTTGGTATATGTAGCCTTTGTAACCAATCAGTTCAAAATATGCTTGGCGTGCACAGGTTTTCCTGACCAACCAGAATGTAACACCACAATTCCCCTCCTCCCTTTGTTTCAAACCTATAAGAAGTTCCTTTCCCCTTCACTCAGGGCCACTATCCCACCACCCACTGTGTCGGCATGTTGGGTTGTGGACCAAGCCCGAGCTTACAAATAAAGATCCTTGTGCGTTTGCATCAGTTTTGGCCTCCCTGGTGATCTTTTGAGAGGATTCTGTGACTTGGGCATTGCATTTGGGGGCTTGCCAGGGATCCCCTCAATGACCCCTCAGACCCCGAAATCTGAAAGATCTCCATACAGCCAGTAAGTTCTAACTTCTGCAATACTTGTTCTGTCCTTTCCTATTTTCATTCTGGGAGCACTCGGATTTTTGAGTCTGTGGTCGAGAACATTTAGAGTGGATGCGCTGGACAATCATGACCACAGGGGACTGGAAGATGTTCCATGTCCCAGAAGTGAGAACATGGAATCCCTCACACTTGGTTTTGAGGACGTGGAATCCCTCACACTTGGTTTTGGGAGCGGAAATCCCCTTGTCAGGACAGAGAGCCTCAAGTCTGGTTTTGGCAGGCAGTTTTCTTTTTAAATCTCCTGCTATCAGTATTTGTATCTGTGTCTGTTTTGTTGATATTTGTGTCTGTGTTTACGACTGAGACTGATGATATGGGACAGACCTCCTCCACCCCATTGGACCTAGTTCTCTCTCACTTTAAAGATGTGAAATCATGGGCTCATAGCCTTTCTGTGTTGAAAAAAAAAAAAAAGATAAACTGTTTGTCTTCTGTAGGAATGAATGACCCACCAGAGGGCCACCAGAGGGCACTCTTGACCTGTGCACCATTTTCCTCGCCTCAACCAGTGCCTAGCAGCTGACTTAGAACTGGTGCAGACCAGGGGAGTAAAACAAAGTAGCTTGAAAGTCCACAGCAGGCCTGCCATTCCACCACAGGAAAAGGTCTTTCCATTTTTGTAATGAAGATTTAAATGCCCAGTATGCTCAAAATTTGGAGTCATGTGGTGATTTTTCTATATATACTGAGTTAGGCTGCTAAGCAGGTGAGGGAGTGAGCTCCATAATCAAGCTTGCTATGGCCTCAGGGCATGTTGAAGCTGTAAATGCCTTGCCTTTCAGAGAAAAGGATTTAATAGTCATTTCTTTCCTTAGGTTTTTGTCTCTACCATGATTCTCTGCATTGGTATGGGAAAGTACAGTTAGAGGGGCCCTGGATTTGGACCTCAGTCATTGGTGAACACTAAACAAACAGTGCTTAGAGAATGTGGTCCTGAGATAGCTGCATTTTGAATAGATCTAAGCATTTTAAATTCTAATGAATAAGGAGAGTCATGTTCCGGGGAGATGTGTACTCTCAGAGCAGCAGTTCAAGGAGGTGATGGACCTAGCTTCTTATTCCTTCTGCCTTCTTTTTGAGTAATTTCCCCCAGCAAGAAATTGCATCTAGGAATGAAGAGATCCAGAGGACACTGCTTCACAGCCACCTTTGCACTGGAGTAAGGTACATGGACTCCCATCTTTGGTTTGAGACCATGAAGTCTTTTGTTTTGCTCTTATCTGTGTCCCACATATCTGAGGGTACTGCCAATTAACTGGGTGCTTTCTAAAAGTAAAAAGAGGGTTCTCTTCACATTTAATCTGTGAGATACATGAATCCTGGTGGGGGAAGGGCTCAATTTTATCCTGGGGCTCAATTTTATCCATATGCTTAGTCACCATCATGGCTGGTGACCTTACCTAGAGGGAACCATGTGATCTGGCCTCCATTGGATGATGACATCATCAATATGTTGACCATCACATGACTTGGCTGCCATCTTGGACAAACATTTTCAAATGGCTTTGACCTGCTTGGCCTTGCCGCCATCTTAATCCAGCCACATGGCATAATTCAAAATGGCCACACCCAGGAATTTATTGGTTCTACAGAACTCTAGGAGATTATGATAATCTGGGAACTCCCTGGACCACAGGCATTTAATCATATGTCCTAATCCTTTTGCAATCTGTGTTTTTGTTTTGGTTTTCATTTTAGATTCTTGATGGGATCATAGGAAATCAAGAGATTTTCACACAGTCTTTTATAACAAGGTTAATACATTTTTATGTCAAATTAGGAAGACAATATCAGCATTTTAATATCATTTTGGTCTGTTTCCAATGAAAATTTTTTAAAATTCTAACTTTTATCATGGTATTTACTGATTTATAAAATGATTATTTTTACATTGACTTGCACATTTACTGTTTTTTACAAGGAACTATTTTAAATTCTGGTATTTGTTTATATAACGCCTTTGTTTTTAAAGGAAATTATTTTGAATTTTAACATCTTTTATATATCTGCTGATTTCTAAAAGGAATCATCTTAAATCTTACCTTGTTTTGCATATTGTATTTGTCAGTTTCTAAAGGGAACTTAAAAAGGTTTTCTGGCCATAGGCCTCAAAAAGTAGCTAGGTACAAAGTGAGCTGACATTTTGTGATGGCTACACCTAGGAAGGTCATGTGAATTTGCAGTACTCCAATGCCAAACCTTACAGGAATGAAGCTATTATCAGGATATAACTACAGCAATGAGAGATAAAGAAAAATAACCTGCTTGGGTGGGAAACGGTAGATTCGGCCTTCACTGGTTTTAATTTCTGCCTTTTTGCATTGTGATCCAAAGCTTGTTTTTCTGAAATAGAATATTTCCCTCTCCAATGTTTAGTTGCTCCAAGCTTGCTTTTGTTCCTGTCCCTTCGTGTCCTGAGCATCACTGCTTTTCACTTTCTAGTTACAATGTCCTACATAGACTAAAAGAGAAAAACATTTTTGTATCAATTCTTTGCAGGTTCCTTTAGGTATCATTGTTTTCTGTGTTCCTTGTTATGGGTATAAATTTTCATGCCTCTGGTATACATCAGGTATAGCCAGAGAGGAACTCAGGTTTGACAGTGGTAAACACAGAAACTTATGGTAGCCTAGTCATGCTTGATCTTAGGTGCTCACCAAGCACCCATGGGCTAATAAGATTAAAAATATTAAATAAACTAATATCTTAATATTAAATGTAGTGTTTTAACTAATCAACCCCTGTTTTGGATAAAGGACCCAGCAGAAGAAAAGACTTGCCTGCCTAGATAAATATATTCGAGTTACAGATGCTTTCATTTATGCTAGTAATGACTAAACTTAACAGCTCTCCTGTGCAATGCAAACCACTGAGTTAAATCCTAAAGAGAAACAAATGCCTCTTTGAGTAAATAATATTAATAAATCATCAAGTGCTGTTTGAGCTTATTAAAAAGCTGACACTGGGGTTGAGATAGGCCTTCCCACCACAGACACTAGCCTGTTATCTCAAGATGTTCCTTAAGACTTTGACAAGGAAAATAGCAAAACAGCCTCAGAGTAAAAGTTATTGTACTATTAAAAATTACTAGGAGAATAAATTAATTTCATAAAGGTTATTGTTATTTCATGATACAAAATGTCTATAGCAAAAGTAACTAATGGTAACAGTTTATATGGGTAATATTACTTCATTAGATTATCTTAGGTTTGTAATCTGCATCACATGTTCTTTTATTAAGCTAATGCTGAACAGCAAGCTTCTGAGTTGAGTAACTGCCATCCTCATGACTTCAGCTGTGCCTTCTTGCAAAAGTTCATCATACTTGGGTTTGTTAACGGTTGTGTTCTTTCACTGAAGGAGGGGTTAGCCGGGTCATTGGACCTTCACCTGAGTACCCAGCCAATCCACCCAGCCAACTGTATGTAATTTTTCCTTAATCACAAATGGTCTCCTACATTGGGGGAGAAAATCTGGGAAGGCTAAAAGAGAGGACTTAACCCATGAGATTATAGAAAAGCAAACATCTATAATGGATAAAGACTTTGCAATGCAACTACTCTCGTGTCACCCATATACATGTTAGTAATACCTTACCCATCAGTATGAGTGAAGTCATTCATTTCACAGGGTGAACTTTAATATGATCAAACAATGGTTTATAAATAGTGCTTAGTAGACTCAGAAAGAGAATTTTCTAAATAGAAGGAAAATTAACTTTTCAATGTTGTTACGTCTCACAGTTCTAAGAAAGAAAATGAAAAAAATAATAAAAGATAATGCTAGAAGAAAATGGGAATGGAAATATATTATTAAGAAGGATCTGTGTAGGAAGATTATGATGACTGGATTATTCCAGTTTAGAAAAGGAAAAATGAGAAAAATCTATGCAAATGATTGAAGGTCTGAGTTGATATGTTATGATATATGAAAGATGAGAGAAACTTATATACAAATAATCTTAAAATTTCTGAAGTAATAATCCAAATCATCTAAAGAACAAATATATGTATTCAAGAATACGTTATTTTTGCCCAAGTTTTAGCTACATAGCATACAGTTATTAAAAGTATTGATTGGTGGAACGGACCTTCTTGAGTGTTTAATAACCATATTCAGGGACCCATACTAATCTGGTCAGAGAGATTTAAAGGGACAATTTTGTCTCTTGCCCTCCAAGGTCAACTAAGGTCCAGGGGACTATGGGACATCTCTTGAAATGTCCTGTAACTGTGATGAGTCACCTGTCCTCCTGTTCAGGGAGGTCATGGAGACCCCACTAGAAGGACTTGAACCAGTGTCCAGTCTGAAAAGAAGGGGTCAACACAGGAAAACATTTCCTCAATTTGCTTCTAAGTGAAGCCATGGTCTAGCAAAACTTTCTGACTTATCTTCACACAGGTGGAACTGGTTAAACAAAGGCCTATGGAGCCAGGGGCTCCTCTCAAGCCCATGTGATCCCCCTGAGGAACAGATACTCAACTGACCTTAAGAGTAAAATTAAGTTGGTTTATTTGGGCCAAATTGTATGATCTTAAACACCCAAAAGGAAAGTATAACCAAAAAAAGTTAAGTGATTAGTATGCTTCTTTAAGATTATAAGGAATTACACTTCCCAGACATTAGGTTTAAGTTTATATAAGATGTTATTTACACAATTTCTCACTAATGATTTTGTTCTTAACATGAAAATGCCACTCAGATGTAAGACTTCAATTCTTGGCCTACCTCAGCACTGCAGTGCATACCTGTGGCCAAGAAAGACAAGCCCACCATTGTTCTAACTCCAAAATTAAATGACTAATTTCTTTTTTCTCCCTGTACAGAAGCCATTTGGGAGGGAATTTACCTTATACTCCAGCAAGCTATCAAGGTTCGTGAAAACAAATCCTGACTTCAAGACTCTCAAGTTCAGCCTTAACACCCAAAAAGAGAAACAAGGGGGAATGCAACTAAACAAAAATTCTAATAGACTTTGAATTGGACATCTGAAATTTTCCCTTTCCTGACTATTTTTGCTCCATCTTCCAGGCATCAGTCAAAGACTTTCTTTTCTCCCTACAGCTAACAGTTATGCTATTCGGGGGTCTTTTAGATAGACTTACTGAGGGGGTACCCCCAAACTGCCACAAACTACTACCCTGTCCAGCTGTAAAAAAGTCAGAGAGGTCAGTGCCCCAATTCTCTATTGACAGTTGGGGTGACCTCTTCAGAGAATAATATAATAAAAATAGGAGATAGAAATTAATTAGGCAGTTGAGGTTAAAAAGACCCCCTAAATGCCTGGATGGTATTAAGATCTCATTATCAGCCCATTGATCCATTCAGTAGAGACCACTCAGACCCAGGATTGGGTCTTCCTTTTTTACTAGGAGAGGGAAAATTTGGAGAATGGGCTAGAGTGACTCCATTTTAAGTTGGACTCCATCTTAAGGTGTCAGAAATGGGCTAGAGTGACTCCGTTTTAAATTGGACTCAATCTTAAGGCTAGAGGCTAACTTCACCATTTTGCCTACTTCAAGCTGTTGCAAACCTCTGGCTACAGGGGCTGAGGGAAAGGGAAAAAGCCCAGGCAGGGGTTTTTCCAAAGCAGGACCCTGCAGTGAGCTTAACTAACAGTCAGTACATTCCTTTACCCTGAAGACAGCACTCACCAATGAGAAACCCCAAGCCTCCTATAACCCATTTTTGGTATATGTAGCCTTTGTAACCAATCAGTTCAAAATATGCTTGGCGTGCACAGGTTTTCCTGACCAACCAGAATGTAACACCACAATTCTCCTCCTCCCTTTGTTTCAAACCTATAAGAAGTTCCTTTCCCCTTCACTCAGGGCCACTATCCCTCCACCCACTGTGTTGGTGTGTTGGGCTGTGGACCGAGCGGAGCTTGCAAATAAAGATCCTTGTGCATTTGCATCGGATTTGGCCTCCCTGGTTATCTTTTAAGAGGATACCGTGACTTGGGCATTGCAAAGGAACCAAAATAGGGAGTAATTAACAAAAACCAGCAACCATGGTCCTTTGATGTTGGAGACTCTACCCGTGTGACCTTGAGCTCCTGTAGAAGGAAGGGATTAGGCAAAGGGTGAAGTAACGAAGGTCCTAGTATGCAAAAGTCAATATCTGAAGCAAGGTCAAGTCTTAAGCAAGGAGATTAAATTGTTGCCAGAGCATCTGGGAGGGGTGGATTGGAAGAAACTCCGCTCAAGGGCTAAGAAAAACCCGAGCCTGTAAATGCTGTATTGGTTTCCTAGCACATACTGGGGAAGGGGAAGGTGTCATTTTATCCTCTTTTTTTTCCTTAAAGCCAAGCTCCAGGGGAAAAACCCCAAGTGCTTGCAGCTGTGGAGCTACCTGGTCGGAGGGGAGATTGTTCATTACCACACAAGCCAAAATGGCCAATATCAGAACCCAAAGAAACATGCAGCCAGAATTTCGGGGGTGCAGCTGCCCCGAGCCCCAGTGAGAGACTTATATGGGTCTTTACATTACTGCAATAACAGGAGGTCTTTCCACCTCTGGGGGAGGATCCAATCCTGCTGTAATAGTTGGAGACGGACTTCTTCCCTGTTTAGATAACTTTCCTTGAGTATGCTGTTTCTGGAACTGTTGTAAATGTAAAGTTAAATACTCCATTATACTTTGTAAGCATTGCAATTCCTCAAAATATTTCTCTTTGGGGGCCTCCAAATGATATCACGCAGCCTCTTCCTCTAGCTCCTCTGCCATTTTTGGATCTAAAGGCTCAAATCGATTTTCCTGGAACAACCTCCCTATCCCTGAACTGGTCAAACTCGACTCTGCAAGCAGAGCAGAAGGCTTAGTTTCACTTTTTCCTACTGCTTGCTCACTCCCACTCACTGCTTTCTCTGCTCAAACACTTTCTATCTCATGTCTAAGATCTAAACTATCTCTAATTAAAGCCCACAAGCTAAAGGAATCCACCAGGACCTTGCTTGGTCCGTGAACATCATAATAATCCTAAAGTTTTTCTCCTACTCTTTTCCATGTTTTTAAATTGACTGTCCCTTCTTCTGGGAACCAGGGAAAAACCTTCTCTATGAAGGAAATTACAAAGTTGCTGATGCACTAACCTAGCACCTCAAGAGTGAAGCATATTTTTCAGCATATATAACAAATGCAAGCAACTGCTGCCCTGACCTATGTTTGCTCCCTATAGTTACTCACCACACCCTTTACCTTTTACTTGAGTTCACTTATCTGCGGTGTCCTTCACTTTTTCCCCAGTATTTGTGTCTCTGTCCAGGTGCCACTTGCCAGAGCTGGCTGCCATAATCAAACAGTACCCAAAGTAGGGAGTGAGGATTAAGAAAAAAAAATGGAGATAGATTCGAGAGGGCTGTCAGTCAATACTGAAGCAACCTCAACTTCATTTAACTTACCCTATATATACTCTTGTCACTGCATAAGGAACAAAGCAAAAGTTTTAGGCACAAACAATGCAACATTCACTTTCTCACACAACCCACATACTCTTAGTGGTATCGTAGAATGGTCAAACCTCAGCCTTGGGCTCAAGATATACCTACCTCTAGACTCCAAGACTTGATTACAAACGGCAGAATAACGTGATCCCTCAGCACTTTGTGCAAAGCAAAGTTGAACTTCACCTTGCCTTACACAAGGACATGGTTCAGGCAAATGGCTCCCAACATGTAAATCATCTGATGGGTGGAGTTTGTCCCTAGATGGAAGGTTTGGTGGAGAGTTTTAAGAATTTTCCATTCATTAGCCTTAGGTCAGAGTAGCTTTACTTGCTCTGTCTGAAGCCATCCTGTGGGTTGCAAGGCATGCCCCCTTGAAAGGCCCATTCTTTCTCTTTCTGGGAATATTGTGGATATATTCCCTCCTTCCTAAACCAGGGGTGACTCTATTGCCTGTAAGAGGAGGGCCTTCTTAGCAGCAGCCTTGGCTGCCTGGTCAGCCGGTTTGTTCCCCTCTGAGGTTTCATCTAGTCATTTCTGATGTCCTTTACAGTGCATTACTATAACTTTTGAATGAAGAGAGACCACGGTCAAAAGCCTATCTATCTCTTGGTGGTATTTAATAGGTGTTGGGCCTCCAGCACTGCTGCGGCTCCAGCCTGCCCTTTTAGGGCGGGGTTGCAGTTCCCTGTGGGGCCAACTGCACTGGCTGCAGCTAACAGTTTGGGGGTTGGTGGCGCGGTAGGCGCTGCCAATGATAGCCTCCTCCCAGGCGGCTGCTCTGGCCAACGCCCCCTCCAGGGCCGCTGCCCCCTCCCAGGCTGCCACTGACGAGTCTGTGGTGTGGCACAGCCCCCAGGCAAAAATGGCGGCGTGGCTCGGCAGCCCCAGGCAGGGCAGGACGCCAGCCGGCCCTGCTCCGGGCCTCTCGCAGGCTGCCAGGGGCCGGTGATGGTGGCGTACACTGGTAGGATAAGCTGAAGGAGGCAGAGGCAGGAGGATCTGTGAGTTCGAGGCCAGACTGCACAACACTGTTCAGGTGTCCTCACATGATGCACCGGGAGCTGCAGTCCGACGCGGGACAACCGTGACTTGGCCTTAGTGCAGGCTTTGCTTCCCTGCTTGCCACGGCCAGACTTCTAACGGTTTCCAACCGTCACAACCAACCATCACCAACCATTTGGAATGCAGCTGTCAGAGCCTCACCCGAGTCTGACGGCCTATCAGAATGGACTTTGCCTGGCTCCAGTTTATGTGACAAAAATCGATTGGTCCTTCCCTCCTTTTTAGCCCCGCTCCTACCCTATATAAGTTATTTTGTAACCTTCAATAAACGAGATCCTGCTTGGACAGACTCCCGACTCGGTGTGGTTTTTTTCTCCAGCGTGAAGAGGGTCCAGGTCGCAACACTCACCATCCCGCTCAGCCCCTGGAGGAGGCCAGCTGGACCAGCTTCTCCACCACCCTACCTACTGGCGATCCCGGCAAATAGGAGATACAAAAGCTGTAGGATAATGTCTCTTTTTCCAAATAGTGGCATGAGCATGAAGGACCAAGAATGCATATTTTGAGTCTGTATAGACACTAACCCTCAGGTCTTTCCTTAGCTCCAGTGCCCTAGTAAGCACCACCAGTTCCACCAGCTGGGCACTGGTGCCTGGAGGGAGAGGTGCACTTTCAGTTATTTCATTGAGAATGACTACAGCATAGCCAGCCTGGCAGATTCCTTATTCCATGAAGGAACCTCCATCTGTAAAAAATTTCAATTTGCATTCTCCAAAGGAGTCTCTTTAAGATTTCTCGAGCTGCATAACTCTGAGAGATTATTTCCTCACACTTGTGTTCAGGGTTCCCAGTCTCTTCTTGGAGAAAGGTGGCTAGATTCATTAAGGAAAAAGTTCTTAACTGAATGGCAGGACCCTCCAGGAGAACTGCCTGATATCTTAGGAGACAGCCTGATATCTTAGGAGACAGTTACCAGTTAGCCAAAATTTCCCTTTGAGGCTAATATTTCTGACATATCATGACCACAAGGTCACTCCTTAAAGTTAACTTAGTAGCTTCAGGAATTAACCTATTGCTGCAACTACCCTAAGGAAAGCTGTCCATTCTTTGGCCACTAGGTCTAATTCTTTACTTAAATATCCAATACATTGTTGGACAGGCTGACAAGCCTAGGTGAGCACACACAAGGCCATTCTTTTTCTTTTTGATACATAAAGATTAAATATTTTTCCAGTTGGAAGGCTCAAGCTGGGGGCCTTCAGTAGAGCCTGCTTTAGCTAATTAAAAGTATGTCAGGCCTCTGGTGCCCAGGTCAGGAGGTCCATTCCTGATGCCTGGGTATCTCTTATTAGTTGATACAGGGGATGTGCTATCTCCCCATATCCAGAGATCCATAATCTGCAGATTCCTATGACTCCCAAGAATCCCCTGAGTTGCTTAAGGGTCTTAGGGAGCAGATATGAAGTAATGGGCTTTATTCTTTCTTAACTTAATGCCCTAGTTCCCTCTGACAATATTAGACCCAAATATTTTACATGGTTTTGGCATAGCTGAGCCTTAGACTTTGAGACTTTATAACCTCTGTCTGCCAGGAAGTTGAGAAGCCATTTACTGCCCTACTGTGAAGCCTCTTTTGTGGGGGCACAGAGAAGGATGTCATCTACATATTGCAGGACTCAAACTCCAGGGTGAGAAAATTCAGACAGGTCCTTTACTAACACCTGTCCAAACAGATGGGGGCATGAAACCCCTGGGGTAGCACTCTCCAAGTTAACTGAGTAACTGCATCTAAGGGGTCCTCAAAAGCAAAAAGATACTGAGAATCAGGTGCAGTGGGGTGCAAAAGAAGGCATCTTTTGAGTCTGAAACTGTGAACCATTTTGTTCCCTCGGGAATTTGAGTTAGCAAACTGTAGGGACTGGGAATTACAGGATAGATGGGGACCACAGCCTCATTAATAAGGCAAAGGTTCTGTACAAGTCTCCATTCCCCATTGGGTTTCTGAAGTCCCATTATTGAGGTGTTACAAGGACTGTTGCAGGGTTTTAGGAGACCCTGCAATTTAAGATTATTTACTGTAGCTGTTAATCCCTCTTGGGCCTCTGCCCTGAGGGGTTATTGTCTCTGATGAGGAAAGGTGGTAGGGTTTTTAAGATGAATTCATATTGGCATTGCTCTAATGGCCCTACCAATCTTTCTTTGAGTTGCCCAGACCTCTGGGTTTATGTCTGTTGCTACTAGGGGTAAACAAATATTCTGCCCTGGAGCTATAAGAATAACAGTATGCAAACGAGTTAGGATATCTCTGCCTAGTAAAGGAGCTGCACTCTCAGGTATGATTAAAAAGGAATGGGTGAAGAAAAATCCCATTCACAACCTAGAGGTTAGGAGAAGTTTCTGGTTAGGGATTTTCCTCATACTCCTTTTACTGTAGTCTGACAAGTAGAGGGGGTACCAGGATTTGATAGGAGAACTGATAGACTGGCTCCAGTGTCTAGCAGGACGCTAATAGATTTTCCTTCTATAGTCATAGTCTCCTGAGGCTCCCATTTGGAGACGACTGTCTGGAGCGTGGGAACCACAGAGGGATGCCCCAGGCACCTTCAGTCCACTTGCTCAGTTTGTTTAACCATTGGGGGGTGCCCAGCACCCAGATGCCTGCACCTCTTGAGGCATAGGGCCTTCCAGTGGTCTCCTTTACAGATGGGACATGACTTAGGGGGCTTTCTGATTGATTCCGGGCATTCCCATCTGATGTGGCCTTTTCATCCACAATGAAAACAAGCTGAAGTCATCTCTTCTTTCTCCTGATTGGTAAACCTCAGGTTGACTTCTCACAGTGCAGCCACAAGGGTCATCATTTTCTTCCAGTTTTGTTCACCCTTTTGCTTAATTTCCTCCTGGTCCCAATTATAAAAGACTTCATTGGCAGTCTTAAGGAGATTGTCAAGGATATATTCAAAGTCAAAAGGAATCCTTTTCAATTTCTTCTTAATATCTGGGGAGACTGAGTTATGAAGCGATCTCTTAGGATCAAATCTCCTTCCATAAAGGTAGGAGTTATATTTGTATATTTAATTAAAGCCCCTCTCAGCCTATCAAGAAAAGCTGAGAGTGTTTCCTCAGATTCCTGTGTAACTTGAGACAACTTAGAATAATTTAAGGGCTTAGAGCTAGTTCTCTGGAGTCCTTCTATAACACAAGACAGAAAGTATCTCCTTTTCCAGTCTCCTAGGGGACAATTAGGGTCCCAGTGGGGATCATCCTGTGGGACTGTCTGTCTCCCTGTTGGAAACTGGTTTTCTATTTGCACTTGAATTTCATATTCATTTCATAAACCTGGTCTGTATATTTGACAGCAGCTTGCAAAGTAGCAGTCATGTCAGGGGAGGTCAGGGTCTGTGTTAGGAGTAACGTCTTTCCACGCTGGCTCAGATGATTGAGTAAGTCCCTTGAAGACCTCAATATACCTGTCTGGATCTTCTGAAAACTTTCCAAGCTCAGCCTTTATCTGTCTCAAATCCTGTAAGGAAAAGGGACCATGCATCTGAGTAGATCTCCCCATCTGGTCAATGCCTGTCTCCTGCAATGGCAAGAGAGAGGGATATATTTGAGAAGAAGCTCTAAGGGCCTTGATGGGCTCTGAGTATTCAAGGTAGGGAGGGCAAGAAGGCTGAGAAGTCTTTTCCTGTTCTAAGAGTAGGTGCACCCATGAGAGGCTTTTAGTAGCTTGGGAGTCCTCCGGTCTGAGAGCAGCCAAGAGTGTCGAGTCGACATAACACCCCCTACACAAGGCTGGATTGTCTCTTAGAGTAAAGAAGCCCTGCACATAAGGTACCTTAATTCATTTATCTTTCCTTTTACAAAACAAACCTAATTGTAAGATTGTAATGAAATTAATACTTCCCTCTGGAGGCCATTTTTCTCCATCCTCCAGTTTATATCCAGGCCAGGGCTGAGTGCAGAAAAATCTCAGGCGTTCTTTTCTTAAAGCCAGTGGATCTAAGAGATCACAATGGGTAAGGATACATTCTAGGAGAGCCTTTGTTGAAGACACAGGAGCCTTCCTTGAAAACAAATGGCTACACATCTGTAAGACAAAAGAAGACATTCTAGAACATCTCCCAAACTCTTCTTTGCCTCCTCCAGAGCATCCTCCAGAGATTCTTTCATCCTTTTGCATGAGTGACCATGACAAAAGGTGACCATGTTGACTTAGTCACTATCACTCATCATCAGCTTGGGCTGGGCTACCTGTATCCTCTCCTTCTTTACTAGTGACCCTAAAGAAGGGGGAGTCTATTCGGAATTATTTGCTCTTGACGATGTGACTCTCCAATGCCCTGGGACCTCAACGGATTATTTCTGCATTTTGCCTGGTTAATTTTGTATGTCGGGGAAGCAAATGTCATGAGTTAGCAGAGGGAGTCTACACTTCCTTGTAGGTTGAGCCTTAGTATCCCCCAAACATCAGTCCATATTACATTTTTAGTCTAGGTAGGAGGCTGAAAATCCTGAGGATGAATTGTCTTTTTAAAGGAGTTGACAACCAGTTTGTCTGGTTTAGGAACATTAAAGAAATGCAAACACAAACATCAAGGGCACCTAGGGTGCAATAGAGCAGAAAGTATCAAATTCAGGCAATCTGTCTTGGCCAAAGAAAAACCAAGTCTATAAACATTAGACAGAGGGTGGACATTAGGGGACTCAGTGGAGCCAGTGTCTCCAATCCTCTATCATGTATGACCATTAAAATTGGACTGCTGTAGCTATAATATTGCCAACAGCATTTGTCTAATATCTTGCACACTTCTGTGTTTTCCCTAAATTCAGTTCTGAGCGATCCTGAATCCACATTCATCTCAAAGCTCTAGTTCTGTCTCGACACCTAGTGCAAAAAGACTCTATTAGAGGCTGGCATTTTGCTGACCTCATTCTGAGGTCTGCTAAATCTCTATTTCTGTTTTTCCCTGCAGCTTTCTTTTTGATATAAGTTAAATCATTAATCTTACTGTTCTTATTGTCCTTATTGCTCTTACTGTTCTTACTAAAGGTAAAGGTTTGTTTTTTATTCTGAAGTCTGTGTTCTTCATGTTAAATTAATAAAGGGTATTCAAATCAACAGACCATGACTTATGAAATGGGCTTCCCGAAACTGATCAATCAGCATGTCATGGAACTCTTCATAAGACTTTATAATAAGTTTGTGCTAATGATTAACTGCAAATTCTTGCTTTTGTACTCAGCTTTGCTTGCTTTCAGAAAGTCATGAAAGACCTATAAAAAGACCCTGTTATTTCAGTTCAGGGCTGCTTTTCCTCTCTTACTCGTGTGGAGAGTGAGGTGGCCTGACGGCAATGGTAATAAATTTCTTGCCTTGCTACACATCAGTCTCTGAACCTAATTGGACCCTGGCTCTGAGACCATAACAGACTCCAGTTCTCTCATTAATACATCTTTCCTTCCCAGATGCAAACCTCAGTCGCAAGCCTCAGTCAATCACAAGCCATAATCAATATCCCATGAAACACACACCTTTTCTAGCTCTTGACCTCACAAATCACGGAGGGAGAAAAAATAAAGGAGATCCAGGGCTCCTTACCTACCTATCCATCTAGTCTGAAATAAATGCACCTAGTTCCTGAGCCAGAAGCAAAAAGAGAAATGCTGAGAAGAAATAGGAGATGAAGCAGTGCAGATCATGCTTCCCGCCTGTAGCTGAGGCAGGATAGAGCAAGAAAAATAGAGAACTGGTCTATATACTCACCCTCATTTCAATTCCCCACCAATGCACCACAAATGATACAGGGGTGTCAGGCTGTCTTTGAGAACGACGGAGGCTTTCTGGGCTCTGTTAAGCTTAGCTTGAGAGGCTAGGGTCCCAGAAACTCAACGGCCATCAAAGACACCTCAAGCCAGAGGATTTTGGGTTCTTATTTCTTAAATTCAAAGAATGAAATTTACGGGCCACAGAGAGTGAGCTTTAGAAAGAAGAGTTTTATTGTAGGAAAAGAGAAAGCAAAAGCTTCTGTACAGCAGGAGGGATCCCAGGGAAATGGACACCACTGAGTCTCATTCTCTGGAGTAAATAAGGATTTAGAGAAGGGAGGAGGGGGAAGGAAGATGGGCTGGTCAGTCCAGTTCCTTCCAGGTGTCCAGGACCCTCAAGGTCCTGGTCAGGTGGTCCTGGTCAGATGGCCCTAGTCAGTAGGTCTCATCCATCAGGTCCTAGTCAGGTGTTCTTACTCAGGTGGTCCTAGTCAGGAGGTTGTGGTCACATCCTCAGCTTATCTTCCAAGGACAGTGTATTACTTTAGAAAAAAAAAAGAGATAAGGAAAACTGAAACCCTCTTAACTGGCCTCCCCAGCCTCTGGCTATGACAGAGCTAGGGACAGCTTTAGATTAGGTAGTTTTGGCATCTGTAGTCTCAGGTGGGAACAAAGTTCCTGGCATATCCGAAGAATTTCTAGTTCTCAGAAGGAAAAGAAACTTGCCATTTTTCTCTTGGGGTCTTTACCTTAAACTTCCTAGCCATTTTCTACCTCCTGTTCTTATCACCATCTCCAACCAAATATGACCAAGCAAACTAAAAGTTTATGAATGTAATTTCCTTACAGGTTTGGTTTGGTGTACACAGTAATTTCCCAGATGATGTATTACTCATTCCTAAAATTTTTATAATGTTTAAACTGCTTGTGAGCTATCAAGTTCATTTAGGGCTTAAAGGAAATTAGTAACATGAAATAGAATAAGAAAAATATGATCTCTTCATATTTATCAAAACATAAAAAACTTCCTGATTTTTTTTTATATTTTTAAATATAGAACTCTAGGTTGTAGAACCATAGTAAGAAATGTAGTACCATTTCTTACTACGGTTCACTGGCAGAAAATGTTAGCAACTTCGGCCATACAACCATTAACAACACTTTGAATAGATTATAAGATCATGATGTGTTTGCTCCTCAAGGCAAGGATGACAGAAATAAAATAGTTTACCTTATTTTTCTGCAGAAGGAAACTGTAATTTCACCTTATGAAATATATTATCCGGTGTAGTTTAGGTAAGATGAACATTGGTCTAGATCTAGGATCCAGAATCTAGATATCATGATATCATGTAATTGGATCAAACTTGCAGCCTAAGTACATTCTGTGGTGTCTGTTGTGGTACTGCTTAAAGCAGGAACCAGTAAAGTCCAGAAGAGTCAGGTAAGTGTGACATTCCTGACAGCATCAATTCCTAAATGCAAATGTGCTAAGTTATTTGGATACATCCCGGATCATTCTGATGCAGTTTCTAAATTTCAGCAAAAGAGTTGGAGCCCTGATGAGTGACAGGTGGAATATGTGAAGAGTAAACAGTAGTGAAGACTAGTTCTATCTTTGCTATCACTAGTCTATGACTGAGAATTGTAGCCATTTTAGATCTCAATGCTCTCAGTAGGATAAAGGGCAGTAGATAATCCCCACATTCCTTTATAGATTTTATGGTCAGGAATTGAATATAAGTGATTCTGAAGTTGTTGCATAAGCAGCTCTGGTCATTTTATCCATGCTTCTTCGAATGCCTGGCATATGGAAGAGCAGGAGGTGGGGCAAACCCATCTTTGCTCAGTGCATAGCAAGTTCTCCTTCTGTATCTATCTTTTTGAATAATTTAAGAAGTATTGGTTGTAGATCTTCTTTGAGTGTCTGATAGAATTCTGTTGTGAATCCATCTGGGCCTGGACTTTTTTATTTGGAAGATTTTTGTATTGCTGTTTAAATTTCCATATGTTATAAGTCAGTTTAAGCTGTTGGTCTATGGTCTGTTCTATATTTTGGTATGTTGTGGTTTCTTTTGCATTCACTTCCAGGAATTTTTTATTTCTGTTTTAATTTCTTCTATAACTCATTCATTATGCAAAATGTTCAACCTTTGTGATTTGCATGTTTTGTCGTTTCTCATGTTGTTTCTACTGTAGAACAAGCTAGAAGTAATTTCAATATTCCTATGTTTATTGAGACTTGTTTTGTGTCCCAATATACACCACTTTTAGAGTATAGTCTAAGGGCTACTGAGAAAAATATAAATTCTGCAGTAGTTTAGTGGTATATTTTGTATATGAATCTTAGGTTCATTTGATTCATAATGTTATTAAGCTCTGCTTATTTTTTGTTACTATGACATAGCTATTTGTAAAAGTTTGGTATTATATTACTTACTATGACTGTTTGGGGGTAAATCTGTAACTTTATATCTAGTAGTGTTTCTTTTAGGAAATTGAATGCACCCATGTTCATTGATTATACGTTTATAAATGCAATGCTGTCTTTATGAATTGTTCCTTCTTCAGTAATGAAGGGATATTTATATCTTGTGATTAATTTTGACTTGACCTCTATGTTATAATTTATTAGAACAGTGATGCCTGTCAGTTTCCTAGTTCCATACACTTGGAAGAATTTTCCCCATACATTAATTATGAGGTGTATTCCTTGGTGGCAAGAAATGAGTGAATCCTATGTTTTACTTAATTTGCTACTTTATATATTTTGACTGGAGAATACAGACTATTCAGAGATATTATTGAGAATGTATATTAATTTTGGTCCTTTGTTGATTTTGCAGTGCTTACTACTTGATGCTTTCTTGTTCCTCATTTGCTAAATTATTCTGGTAGTGTGACTAAATACTTCATAAAGCTTCATGAATGCATGCATCATTCTCTTCAGTCTGAAGGATTCATTGTATTATCTTCTGTAGGTATGGCATTGTAGTCATGAATTCTTATACTCCATTTTTTAACTACAGAAAATTTTTCTTTTGCTTTCAACTTTAATATACAGTTTTGCTGGTTTGGTAACTTAACAGATGGATCAGCAGTTAAAATCACCAACTTCTCTTGCAGAGGACCTGAGTTTTATTCTTTGCATCCGCATTGAAGCTAACAACTATCTTTAAGTCCAGTTCCAAAGGAATCTGAAATCTTCTGATATCCATGGGCACTGCAGCACAGATGCATGCAATACTTACATGAATGCAAGCAATATACTCATACACATAAAATAGAAAATAATAAGTAAAATATTTTTACAATAAGTCTGGCACAGTAACTACTTTTTTATTTTGTAAGTATTTTATTGAATTTTCATATATTTCAGGAAGAACATCTTAAATAATCTTAACAACCATTATACCCCCTTCCTCTCTAATACCCTCCCATAGCCCCATACACTGGAATTCGTTCATTCTGTCATTTCTGTTAAGGCCTACAGTATCAAGTTCATGGCACCAGACACTCCTCAGTGCAGGTTCATCCACTGGGGTCCAGTTAGACTATATGGCTCCCTGCCATTAAGAGGATCAGCTCTTCCTCACCCAGTAGTATTCAGCTGCCAATAAGTCTTCAAATAAGATTGGGGTTTGTTGGCCATTTTCACAGCCAGTGCTGGAGTTGTGTCTCCTTGAGTTTGCATAGGTCATGTACATGCTGACACCATTGTTGTAGGTTCATATGAGCAAGGTCACAGCAGCTTGTAAGAATCGATTCCATATGGTCATTCACCTCCTCCTGACTCTTACAATCTTTCTACAATGGTTCCTAAGCTCTGAGTGGTTGGAGTTTTATATGGAAGTCTTGTCCAAGGACCCGCACTCTCTAGACTCTTACTCTCTATGCTTTGGCCATTTGTAATCTTTGTATTCCTCATGCTCTGTGACATGAAAGAGCATCATTAAAGAGAATAGAGAGATTCATTGGCAGAATCTTTCTTTAACCGTTGTTCTGTTATCTATGAGCTTGAGGTATAGAAGTTTCATTGTGGATGTGCCACACAGACTTAGACAATTCACAGGCAATGTCTGTGTGTGACCAGTCATGGAACTCTGTAGTAAAGTGTTTGGTGTAAAAGAAACTTCTTTGATGAGGGATGATTTGGATACTTGTCTGTAAATATAAGGACCCATATTTTGCACATAGTAAGAAATTACATTTGTCTGGGTATATGACAGGCTTCGGGTTTTCTCTGAGATCTATAAGATCTCCAGACATGTGTATTTGACTATGTTTAAGTGCCGCACATGGGTTTCCTAACATTGAGTAAGGATTAGGTCCAATTAGGTAACTGTTCATTACTCCCAGGATAAAAGTGCTGCTAGTGCACCAATATAATTTAGTGTGCCAATCACACGACGAGGTTATTAACCCTTGAAGCTGGGGTTGGACCATTGGTTGGTGTTCTCCCTTAGCAGCTTGTGTAGTGCTCTCCAAAAATGTGATTACTAGCCGTCAGGGGAAGTGGCTTGCAGGTCAGTTATAGCTCCACTGCTCCAAATTCTGTATCAGAAGTATGCCTTGTCTGCAGGATAAGGTCACACCCGCAAGTTCTGGGAGACAATCAAGAATTGTGGAAATAGCCTGTGAAATTTTGGGAAATTTTTGGACCACCTTGGCCAAGAACTCAAAGGAAAGTTTCTCCTGTCTGGCACTGTTTCTGGTTATGTAGCCTTCAGCGGTACACATGGACTCACATAGAGCTATCGTGTAATTTGTCATTAAGTTTCAGACTAATAAGATTCCCTTTGAATCCCTTATTATTGAATCTTATTAATCTTTGGCATTATTTATCTCTTTTCTCTCTCTCTTTCTCCCTGTATAAACTTTTCCCATTTCTCCCTTGATAATACCAACTTCCTGCGGTCCCACCTCTCTCGAGCTACTTCATCTTATTAGTCACAAAGTTCGTCTTATAACCCTCCATCCCACACACCCATTTAAATACCTCTATTTTACCCATTTATCCCTTTGTAAGAACTGTCTCCTACTGTCCCCTCAGCTTCCTTCTTTTCCTTCTACTCCCTTAACGTTTCCCTCGTTCCTGAAGTTACAAACGGATAAATACTCACATATATGGATTTGTTGCTAGGATCCACATATGAAAGAGAACACATGCCATTTGTTTTTCTGAGTCTGTGTTACTTCACTGTGTATAATAGTTTCTGGTTCCATCCACTACCAATAACTTTTCTGAATTCACTTTTCTTTACCACTGTGTAGAACACCATTCTGGAAATTCATTATACCCTTGTCAGTTGAGGGACACAGGTTTCTTCCATTTGCTAGCAAGTATGAACAGAGAAGCAACAAACATGAATGTAGAAGTATCTTTGTAATAGGATGAGTCCTTTAGGTATATGCCATGGAGTAGTATAACCAGGTAAATAGTAGACACATTTTTAGTATTTTAAGAGTTCTCCACACTGTCCTCCATAAGGGCTGCATGAGTATACAATTCCACCAACAGTGAATGAGGGTTCCCCGCTCCCCACATCCTTGCCATTTGATCTCTTGATCTTAACCAGGCTGACTGCAGTAAGATGAAATCTTAAATTGATTTCAATTTGTATTTCCCTGATTACTATTAATGCTGAACCTTTTAAGATGTTTCTTAGCCATCTTCATTTCTTCTTCTTATAGAATTTTTTATTCAATTTTGTGTATTTCATACAAAACACCTCAATCAATCTTAATCACTTTTATAGATCCTTTCACATTGGCACCCTCCCACAGCCTCCCACCTGGAATTCATATATTCTGTCATTTATGTTATGATCTAGTGTGTCAAATTAGTGTCTTCTAACATCCCTCAGTACAAGTTTATCTACTGAGGTCTAGTCAGCCTATCCAGAGACTCTCCCTTTAAGAAGATTAGCTCTTCCTCACCCAACAGTTTCCAGGTGCCAATATTTGTTCAGCAAAGATTGTGGTCTGCTGCTTAAGCCCCAGTTCAATTCTGGATTTTATCTGATTGAGTTTGCTTGGGTTTTAAGTGTGCCAACACCATTGCTGTAGGATCATGTGAGCAGGATCCCAGGTGCTTATAGAATTCCATCTCCTAATGGATTACTCATGTCTTCCCTGGCTCTTACAAAATTTCTACCCCCTTTTCTACTATAATACCTGAGCCCAGAGTGAGTGAAACTAGTACAGGAGTCCTCTCCATGGACCCATTCTCTGCTACCTCCTAATCTCCATAAATCACCATTTCTGACCATTTGTGTCACTAGTCCTCTGCTGCATGAGGGAGCTTCATCAATGAGAACTGAGAGATTCATTAGTATCCTTTTTATCACTTGTGTTTCATGAGCCTTAGGTGTAGAGGTTGTGTTAGAGATGTGCCACGTAGGCTTGGAAAACTCACAGAAAACATCTGTGTGTGAACAGTTGTGGTATTCTGTTGTAGTCTCTGTCGGGGGCAAAAGAAGCTTCTTTGATGAATACTGAGTGGGATACTTCACTGTAAATACAAGGATACATATTTTCACTTAGAAGCTACATTAGTCTAGGAATGTGACAGCCTCGATTTCTTTAAGATCTATGACCTCTCCAGTCATGTGTATTTGGCTATGATTACAGTATCACATATGAGTTTCCTCTCCTTGAGTCAGCTTTAATTGCAAGTAGGTACCTGTTGATTTCCCCCACAATAAAAGAGCCAGTACTGAACAAGTGTCATATGCTGTGTAGACAGTTATGTGATTATCTGATCATGAAGCTGGTGTTGGGCCAGTGATTGATGTTCTCCCTTAGCAACTTGTGTAGTGCTCTCCACAGTTATAAATGCAGGCCTTCAAGGGACATGCTTTCCAGGTTACTTTTACCTCAATTGCTCCAAATCTGGTCTCTGAAGTATGTTCTTTCTTCAGCAATACGGTCTTAACTTCAAATGTTGGAAGGCAACCAAGGGCTGTGGCAATAGCCTGTGTAATTTGGGGAGTCTCTTGGACTACCGTGGTCAACAACTCTAAGAAAGGTTTCACCTGTCTTGGCACTGTTTCTTGTTATGAAGCCTTCAGCTATATACATGGACTTATGTAGAAATATTGTATGTGGAATTTGTCATTAGGTTTTTAGAATAGTATGATTCCCTCTGGTGTTTTACACAAGCTAAGCATTATGTTTCCCTTCTCTTTGTGCTTAACCCTCCCTCCATGCCTTCCTCATTTAAAGTGTCCCATTTTCCCCATTTCTCCCTTAATAATACCACTTCCCTATGACCACATCTCTCTTGAGCTCTATTTCCTTTCATCACCCTTGTGTAGTCCTCACTCCTCAGTCCTATTTAAATTTCTCCATTGTATCTGTATCGCCTTTCTAACACCTGTCTCCTACTATTCTCTCTCAGGTTCCTTCTTTCCATTTACCTTCCTTGTTCCTTTCTATTTTCCTGGTTCCTGCAATTACATCAGGATACATACTCAAATATAAGGATTTGGTACTAGGATCCACAATGAGGGAGAACAAATGTTGTTTATTTTTCTGAGTCTGTGTTACTTCACTTAGCATTATAGTTTCTAGGCCCATCCATTTACCTGTAAATTTCATGATTTCATCTTTCTTTTTAACTGAGTAGAAAGGCATTGTATAAATGTGCCACATTTTCAATATCCACTTGTCACTTGAGGAACATTTAGGTTGCTTTCATCTCTTAGCTATTGTAAAAAGAGCAACAACAAATATGGATGTACAAGTATCTCTGCAATAGAATTAATCCTTTTGGTACATGCCAAGAAGTTGTATAAATGGATCAATTGGTAGATTTATTTTTACTTTTTAAAGGGTTGTCCACATTGCTTTCCATGCAGGTTATATGAGTTCACAATCCCACCAGCAGTGAATGAGTGAGTGTTCCCCTTTCCCAGGTTCCTCTCCAGCATTTGGTAACATTTGTTTTCTTGAACTTAAGCCAGTCTGACTGGGTTAAAATGAAATCTTAAAGTGGATTTAATTTACATTTCCCTAATTACTAATGATTTTGAACACTTTTAAAGATGTTTCTTGGCCATTTTTTTCTTTTGAGAACCCTCTCTTAAGATCCTTAGTTCATCTTTCAATTGGGTAATTTGTTTTCTTGATTCTTTGTTTATGAGTTATTTGTACATTCTAGATGTAAAACTTCTGTCATATGTGTTGTTGGTGAAGATTTTCTCCCACTGTGGGTTTTCTCTTCAGTTGCTCAGTTGTTTCTTTTGCTGTAAAATCTTTTTAATTTAATGAGGTCCCAATTGTTGATTATTGGCCTTAATGCCTGAGTAACTGAGGTCTGATTTAGGAAGTCCTTTCCCACACCTGATCTTCTAGTTTGCAGCCAATATTTTCTTCTAAGAGTTTTCATAATTTAAGGTTTCACATCGAGGTCCTTGATCCATTTGGAGTTGACTTTTGTGCAAGGTGAAAGATGAGAGTCTACTTTCATTCTTCTACACGTTGAGATCCACTTGTTGAAGATGTTGTCTTTTCTCCAGTGAATGTTCTTGGCCCTTTTGTCAAATGCCAAGTGGCTGAAATTCCATTAGGTCATTATGTTCCATTGGTCTACATGTCTATTCCTGTGCCAGTATCATACTGCTTTTATTACTATACTTGGTTATATAGTTTGAGATCTCATACAGTAATCCCTCCAACATTGCTCTTGTGCTCATGGTTGCTTTGACTATCTTGAGTCATTTGTGTTTTGATATGAATTTTAGAATTTTTTCTAATTCTGTGAAGAATTTCATGGGGGTTTGGATTGGAATTGCATTGAATCTATATATTGCTTTTGGTAGGATGGTCATTTTCACCATATTAATTCTTCCAGTTGTGAATATGGAAGGTTTTTCTATCTTCTGATGTCTTTCTCAATCACTTTCTTTAAATACTTAAAATGTTCATTATAGAACTCTTTGTGTTTAGTCATGTTTATCTCAATATAATTTATTCTTTTTAGACCATTGTGAATAGGAGGGGTTCCAAGTACTCTTTCTCTGATTGCTTGTTATTCATATATAGAAAAGCTACTGATTTTGTAGATTAATTTTGTAACATGCTACTTTACTGAAAGTGTTACCATTTCTGGGAGTTTTATGATGGAATTTTTATGATCTCTCTGAAGTAAAATATAGTATCTGCAAAAAGAGATAATTTGACTTCTTTTCCAGTTGGCCCCCCTTTTGTTTCCTTCTCTTGTCTTATCATTCTTGCACGAGTTTCAAGCATTATATGAAAAGGAGTGGAGATTCTGGGAAACCTTGTTCTTGGTTTTAATGGGAATGCTTCCAGGTTTTCTCCATTTAGAATGATGTTATCTCTGGGATTGTATATTTAGTTAAGTTGAGATATGTTCCCTCCAGTCTAATTTCCTCTAGGATTTTTAACATAAATGCATGTTGAATTTTATCAAAGGTCTTTTCTGCATCTATTGAGGTGACCATGTGTTTGTTTTTAACTCTGAGTTCATTTGTATGATCTATGACATTTTTTTACTTATGTATTTTGAACCATACTTGCACGTCTGAAATAAAGCTGACTTAATCATGGTGGATGACCTTTTTGTTGTGTGTCTGTACGCAGTTTGCAAGTATTTTGTTGAGAAGCTTTACGTCTATATTTATTAAGGATATGGTCTATAGTTTTCTAGTTTAGTTGTACTTCTACCTCGTTTGGGTATTAGAGTGATGCTGGATTCATGGAAGGAGTTTGGGAGTCCTCCCTCAATTTCTATCTTTTGAAATAATTTAAGTGGCACTGGATATAGTTCTTCTTTACATGTCTGGTAGAATTCTGCTGTGAATCCAGCTTTTCCTGGGCTTTGTTTAGTCAGTAGGTTTTATATTAGTGTAACAGTTTCCTTGTTTGTTATGGATATGTTTAAGCTGTTGTACTAGTTTGCTTTCCTGTTACTGTGATAGAAACACTGAAACAAAGGAACTTATAAAATGAATCCTTTATTTAGCTTGCAGTTCCAAAGGGGCAAGAGTCCATCATGGTAGGGAGGCAGAGATGGTCAAATTCAGTGGTCTGTGAGATGCCCAACTCTAGGTGATACATCTACACTGCAGCTCTAGAGGTAAGACTCAGAAACAGAACAGGGGGTGCAAAGAATAGTGCTGCATCTCTCAGCTCTCACCAGCAAAGCTTTCAGATGCAATACATGGTTATTGACACGGATAGCTACAACTGGCCAAAGTGCAAAAAATATGAGAATACAGTGTGTTTATCCCTGAGTAAGATACCTGTATCAAAAACCTGAGGACTACTATGCTATGTCCCCACCTTATAATTAGGATTGTCTTGTGTTTTCTTTGTTTCAGGACTCAGGTTTCATTGGAGAAAAGGAAGCAGAAAGACTGTAAGTGCCAGAGGTGGTAGAGGTGACTGACCACCAGGAAACTGAGTTTTACAGACAGCTGGTCAGTTACTCATGTGAACTCACAGCAATGGTAACAGCATGCACAAGATCCACAGGAGCTCAAACACGATAAAAATCCTAGCATCGAAGGATGGAAGAGAGGACAGATGCACACCAAAGGACATTTGGGGACTTGATATATCATAGTAATATGACAGAATACAGGAAATCCATTGGGGTGGGGGAGGCTTTAAGAGCCCTGAAGATAGGGGATGGTATCTAAATGTGACAATAATATATTGTATAAAATTTGCAAATATTCAATTAAAAAACTAGAGACTGTCTGAGAGCACCTCTGCTGGGTAAGCTTCCCAGATATCCCCCTACACTGTAACCACCTGCAATCCCTCCGACAGCCCCAGGGCCAGGATTCCCTACTGACTACTATGGGCCCAAACATTCAGAGACTGCCCGAGAGCACCTCTACAGAGTGAGCTTCGAAAATCATGTTGTTTTCATCCCCCTACATTAGGACCAACTGTAGTAGACTGGTCAAGAACAACACTTCTATCTCCAATCTCCTTTCTTGGATTTGGCACTATCCATCTGATATTTCTGAACTTTACTGCTAAAAGGCCAGGGCCAAATCAGCCTCATGAGACCTCCTCAGTGGCCTGACTAGAGCCATCTAGTCCCTCCAATATAAAATCAAAAGAGAGAAACTACAGCCTAGACCAACCAGCTCTTCATATCCAATCAGAAAGTAACCAAGGTACATCAATAACACAAACAGAATCAAATTTCAACTCAACAAAAAAAGGCTTGAGCTTCATACCAGAAGCAAAAGCAACAACAAAAAAACACACAATGAAAAAATAACAATATTAAAAACCAAAATAATGTTTCCACCAAATGCCGCCAGACCTGTGGAAGAGTTCTACAACAAGAACTCCCTGGAGATAACCCAAGACACAGAATTTAAAAGAATATTAATAGACATGATCAAAGAATTCAGTGAATTTAAAGAAATACAAACAATCAAAGAACTAAAAGATTATAGGCATAACTTTGGACTGAATTCACAAAAAACACAGAAATACTGAAGAAAACTCAGGCTGACATGAAGAAGGAAGCAAAAAAACTAAGTCCATTTGAAATGTCATGAGAAAATGTCACCAATACAATGAATAAAAAATGGAAAACAGAATATCATGACTTTATGATAAAGTCGAAGAATTAAGATCACTCAAGTAAAGAATATGAAAAAGAATCTTTAAATGAATGGAATGTCCAAGAAATGTAGGACACCATGAAGAGACCAAATCTACACATCATAGGCATAGAGGAAAGAGAAGAATCTCAGGTAAATGGAATTTATCAGATCTTAAATGGAATTGAAGAAGAAAATTTCCCAAAATTAAGGACAGACATACCCATACAAATCCAAGAAACACAGAGAACACCAAAAAGACAGAGCCAGAAAAGAAACACCCCACAGCATATTATAGTAAAATAATTTAATGTAAAAACAAAGAGAGAATACTAAAAGCTGCAAGAGAAAAACAAGTCACATGTAAAGGAAAACCCATCAGAATTTCAGCTGATTTTTCAAGGCAAACTATGAAGGCAGGAAGAGCCTGAACCAAAGCATTTCTAGTCCTTAATGCCATAGATGCCAACCCAGAATGCTTTACCCAGCAAAACTACCTATCATAATGCAAGGGGAAAGAAAAATCTTCCATGACACAAAAAGGCTGAAAGAATTCATTTGGACCAAAACAGACCTACAGAGAATACTTGAAGGAATACAAAGTAATGAGGAAAGTAAGAACTCTATCCAAAAGGCAACAGAAAGACACTAAATAAAGGATTAATAGTGGAGACACAAATTAGAACCAAAAATGCAAGCAGAAATTAAAATGAGGGTAACAAATACATATCTTTCAATAATAACATTAAATATCAATGGACTGAACTCCCCAGTCAAAACACAGACTATTTAAATGAATTAAGAAACAAATTCCACCTTTTTTGTCTGCAGAAAACCCATCCCACCTTCAAGGATAGACACTACCTTAAGGTGAAAGGTTGTAATAAAAATTTTCCAAGCAAATGGCTTTAAAAAAAAAGTAGGGGTTGCCATTCTAATATCTGACAAATTCTATTGGGACAGTAGTGGCAATTTTATCTTAATTGGAGGCTACAACAGAATTCCACAACTGGTCAGAGACAGCGAATATGTGACTAAAAGATACCAGTGCTAGGTGACATTTCTACAGTTGAACCTCTGCACCTATGGCTCATGGAACACAGCTGAATGAGGAGTAGAGAGAAAACCAAAGCATCCTTCACCTCTCACCAGTGAGGTTTCTTAAAACAACATAGTGCTATGCACACACAAGACTACAACTGGCCAGGTTTTATAGGATAAGAGATTGTAGAGTATGTATTCATGGATAGGATTCTTATATTGAACCTCACCCACCAATGGCTCAGGGAACATTGCAGAAGAGGAGGTGGGAAGATTGTAAGAGCCAGGGCTGTTTCATGAACTTAGGCAAGCAGAGTCTTTCAGGTTACTGGAAGCTTGCACATGAGAAGTTGCAGCAATATATCACTGAGCGTAGGACTCGCAGCCACTCATATTAGACAAGGGCCCAGAGCAGAGTTATAGAAATTGGCGGCAGGGCAGACCTAGACCTGGAAACTGAGAGAGGGAGAATAGGCCTTACTTACGATCTTTAGATAACCTGACCAGATTCCAGTGGAGGAATTTGCACTAAAGGACATCAGGGAACTAATGCTTACTGGATAGGATTTAACATATACGACAGAATACATGAGGTCCTGAGAGAGTTGGGGGATGGATGGGAGAGGTCTAAATTTGTCTAAGAACTGTTGTATGAAATGCATAAAAAAAACTCAGTAAAAATACATTTTCAAAAAAGTATTGAGGGTTGGGGGGATAGGCCAGTAGTAGTGTGTGTTCCTAGCTCCTAGGAATGGCCCTAGGTATAATCTATAATACCAAACAAAAAAGCATTTTATATATTATCCATTTCATGTTTATAGTAATCAAACACAAGTATGATATTTATGCTTTGTTCTGATTAAAATTAACCATTGAATAGCTAGACTCTAAATGGTTACAGAGCTTAATTTAACAGAGACAAAGATCCATTAATTCTGCAAACTAAATTCTAATTCATTATATTAAATTACAATTCAACAGCTTTTGTGTTTAGAAAAAAATCCAGAAATTAAAAATATTCTCTCCCTTCCCACCAGAATGCTACAATCCACTTGAAAGCACACTGTATTGGGGATGGACTGGGGTCCTAACTACCTTCTCATCCTGATGGGAAATTCAAGGTTATTCAAGAAAATGGCTGTGGGTTTTGAAAAATGACCTGTACTTCATTCTAAAGGAGGTGAGCTGGACGTTCAGTGGCATTGGCACTGTGAGACTACACTGCTGGTTATTTGTCAAGAGCAATGAACTCATTTCTCTTAGTTTCTGGAAAGTACACTGATGTCAGAATACAGTCTAGTGATCATGGACCCAAGGTCAGTGAACCCTGTCCTGTACTGAGCATGGGGTGAGACCTAGTAGCCTTGGCTAATAAAATGTTCTGTGGCATGGAGCAAATGAATTTTCCTATTTGTCCCTCAGTCTGCTCATCCAAAAAAGCAAAGGGATTAGCTGAAGGTACCTAAACCTTTTTTTTTTAAGTTCTGTTACCAACTTCCTAATCTCCTCTATCTTTCTATCAGGTTACAAGCCAAATGGCATCTCTATCTTCTGTCTTGTTTGCTGACATAGTTTCCCCACTTAGAGACAGTTGACCTGGCCCACTCTATGGATAAAAGGACAACTTCAGGAAGAGGGACTCTTTTATGCCTTTCTCACAGGCAAGCAAGCTTGGTTTTCATGTGTTAGGGTTAAGTAAGGTGACAAGAGCTGTGCATGGAGGCTAATCTGGGCCTGAAGCCTGCTCCATGAGGACAAAGACAGCACTCCTGAGGTCAAGGCTGCCTCTCATCAGATTGAAGTCTCCACCCACTATTTCTGCCTCTTGACCAGCATGGAGTTTCTCAAGAGCTTCTCTTAGAATTCCAGTTCTATAAAAGCCTTTCTCTACTCTTGAGCACAGATCACTCTGTAAATTTTTTGAGAATTCCATGCACTATATTTATTTTTATTGTATTTAGATCCCCTCTCTCATCTGAACCCCCTTATTACTCCCAGCCAACTTCATGTATTCTAATGTGTGTGTGTGTGTGTGTGTGTGTGTGTGTATGTGTGTGTGTGTACTCATCTACTGAAGCCTGGTTAAACTACTAAAAATCTCACCCTTAAATGAAATTTTTCCACTCCCATCAGTCATCGATTGCCAATAGTTCCTCAGGTAAGGTTGAGGTTTCTTCCCCACTTACCCATGTATATGCATGAATTTTCTCTGGTTTGATCTTATGAAGGACTTATGCCCAATGTCATCATTGCTATGAATTCATATGACTCTGATTCCTCGTGGGCATCCAGCTCTGGCTATTACAGTCTTTCTGTTCCCTCTTCCTTCATGATGCCTAAGGCTTGGGAGACAGATATTTTTGATATAGGTGTCCTTTTCAGGTCTCTTTAGTCTCTTGATTTTTAAATTGGGCTGTTGGGGCTGGAGAGATGGTTCAGCAGTTAAGAGCACTTGCTGCTCTTGCAGAGGACCGTGGTTCGGTTCCCAACACCCACATGAAGATTAACAACCATCTGTAACTCCTATTCCAGGGTATTCAACATCCTTTTCTGGCCTCTGTAAGCACTGTATGCACATGGTACACTCACATTATGCAAGCAAAGCACTCATATACATAAAATATTAAACAATTGGTTGGTTAAGATTTGTATGCACTTCATGAGGAAATATGTGCATGTAGATTTGTGGAGAAATTAACTAATAAGATGAAGCACATTAGATAGTTTAGCTTGGGGAAACACAATAAAGTGTCTTTTAGACCTCTCAGGTTCACAATGGTGATGACATTTCTAGGTAGTTCTCTACTCCCAACTGTCTTAATTTGTCAATTTAAGATCTGTGTGAGAATTAGCTTCTGACTTCCACTGTTCTAGGCTCCCCCTGCAATCTCAGCTTCATTCTGGCCTGTTCCCCTCAATGTGATCTCTGTCATCATTTTCCAGCATTGCTTTGACTACAGTGATAAGAAATTCCAAAGCTTGACTGAGAGTTTTCATGAAGATCTCACAACTATAAATACTTCTTGGATCCAGGTAAAGTCCAGTTCTATTTACATGTGAGGCTGTTACTAGATCATTTATTCATATCTCAAGAGTCAAGAAACTGGGTTTCCTAGGGCTGGCATTTGGAGAAGTGGGAAAATCCAATTATTGTCACAGGAAATTAAAGACCATTTTAGGGAAATAAGGCATGCAAAAGGACTTTTATGGGAAGGGAAGGAGGAGACTGGGATAACAGTATGCTGGACACTGAAGCCACAGACCAAAACACTGAAGCCACAGACCAAAGCTCAATATCCATCTCTATCGTTCTGAAGATGGTGGCTGCTTTCATTTGCTGGAGCAATCTTGTGTGAACAAGAGACCTTCATCTTTCCACACTAGTGCTTGAAATTGTTTTGACAAACATTATTTTCCTTCACGTACACATTATTCCACCTTTAAATTTTTTATTTAATTAATTTACTTTGAGAATTACATAATTATTCTAGAAACAAGAGTAGAAAGCTGTTTAGTTTGCTTCTCCATTGCTGAGATAAAAACACCAACCAAAACCAACTTGGGGAGAAAGTGGTTTATTTGGTTTAAAGTTCACAGTCCATCATCAAGGGAAGCCAAGGCAGGGACTCAGGGCAGGAACCTGGAGCACAGACCAGGGAAGATAGCTGCTAACTGCCTGCTCCCCTGGCCCAAGGGGTACAGGAGGGACTTTTGTGAGCTTCCATCTACATACCAATTGGGTACCACTAGGATGTATGTGTCAGTCATGTGGGAGAAAGGGTTGAGGGTAAAGTCAAGCATTTTGGAGCAGGAGTGAATTGGGCCAGAGAGGTTGACTTGGGGAAGTAGAAGATATTGTATGAAGGGTTACTGGTTTGAGAGCAGAGTAGGTCTGGAAATTAAGATTGGAGTAGAAAAGGTGTGCGTGTAGGAGCTGTGTTTGGGCAGGGGTACAGGGAGGGTGTGGGCAGGGTAAGGAGTACAGCAATCCTTTAGAGAGCTGAGAGAGAGAATTACGAGTGGGTTGCATAAGACTAGTTTACTGGCCTCCAGAATTGGGAAGGCTTAAGCTCCACTGCATGAAGGCAGTCCCAGAATACTGATTTGAGCTGTTTAGAGAGATAAGTGGTGGGATGATAAGTTTCACCAGCCTTCTGTCAGAGCCAGACCAAAGCCTCTCCCTTGTCAGTATGAAAGAAAAAGGAAAAATGGTTTGAAAGGATTAGGAAGATTGAGAAAAGAGGCCTTAGCTAAGGTTTGTTTTAAGGCTCTTATTTGGGTAACAAGAGAAGAGGGAGATAGTTTATCTAAGGATCCCTTAGTTGCAGCATACAACAGTTGAGCAATGAGTGAAAAGTTGGGAATCAAAATAAAATGAACCCAAAGAGGCCTAACAGAAAGATCTCTTTTTGTGGCGGGGAGCAAGATTTCTAGTAGGTTAACAGTTCAATCAGGTGGGATTATTCGTTTACCTTGGGTGAGCTGAAGTTCCAGGTAGAGGACTGTGGTGTGGCATGTTTGTGCCTTCTGTTGGGACCTGTGAGATTCACAATCAGCCAAGGCATTTAATAAAGTAATAGTGTGCTCTATACATGTTTCTCTAGAGCGGCTGCAAAGCAATAGGCCATTTACATATTGAAGAAGGTGACTGGGTGAAAGACATAAGCTAGAAAGATCCTTTGGTAGGTCAATAATGGCCAAAACAATCTGGGCTGTACCTAACTCTTGAGGCATGACTTTCCAGGCAAGTTCTTGGGTATTTAAGGTGTTGGGGTTCTCCCAGATGAAAGCAAAAAGAAGCTGAGAGTTGGCGTGCAGGGGAATGGTGAAAGGGTATCTTTAAGATGCAGGCGTTTTCTGGTCCATGTGTTCACCATTCTGCATTCCTTCCTTAATAGCAGGAGGGCTGCTCCTGAGCTCCGATATTTCTAAAAGTTCCCCATCCTTGAAGATCCAGTTCAAGCTATTCTGCATGAATGAATTCTTCTTCATTAAGAATCTTCTTCAGTAAGATTCCTTTAGTAAGAAAGTCTGGGGAACATAAATAACATCTCATTTGTAGGACATACAAAATAGAAAACACATTAAAATACAGTATTTCATTATAGGAAGAAAATCAAAACCAGAGTATGCTATGACTTTTATAAATATTAAATAAAATACAAAATCGATTCATAGCTTGCTCCTGCATAACTTTCCAAGGTAATATAATCTTGACAAATATATACATATATATATACAAATATATATATATAGATAGATAGATAGATAGATAGATAGATGAAGTCTTTTCCCAAAGGTTGTTTAAATATAATTATGTGTTTCATGCTTATGTGTGTGATATAGCTGTTTATGCATGTATTTAAAGGTTTGTGTGCATTTTGAGTGTGTGTGTGTGTGTGTGTGCGTGCATGCAAAGAGAAAGCAAGGGAAGACCATTCCAGGGAGAGGCAATAACAGGAGATAAAACTAGAATTGGCTAGTTAGTCCAGGCTTGTGTTTACATGTTCCCGCTAGTCTCTAAGGGAAAGAAGAACTTGATGGGAAAGTGAAAGCACTACATCTCAGCAGGGGTGTCAGCGTCCCCCAGCTAGACTAGGGGCATACATACATTGAGCAAAATGGGGCTTCGTGGTTGCTGAAAGGAAGCAAAGCCACATTATGGAGAAGGACAGAGTTTGTCAGTAATAAGGTGGTGAGAATGACTTCCAGGCTGTGGGTTTGTGTTAGATCACTTCTGACAGGGCTTTGGGAAAACGACTTTGCTTGAGATGGGTGCTTTTTGGACAAAAGAAGCTGAGCACAGCTAAACTGTAGCTGGGAAGCCACTGCTATGAGCTGTGACTTGGGTGTATTCCATTTTGGTGGTTTGCACAGTGAACTGATTAGTTTCTGTGCTTTGGTCAGACTATAATGGAATTTTGATTTTTGTTCTAATTATTAAAGACACAAAGTGATTTTGACAGTTGATGCTTTAAGCCTGGCTGTGTGAGCTATAACAGCTTCAAGCATGCTAAGATCTTCTGAGAAGGACCAGCTCCACTCCTGGATGGTAGAAGCTGCTTTTATTTTTCTCCGGCATATGGGAGTTACACATCAAATTGTTAAAATGGTAATCTTAAGATATGTGTATTTCAATGCCTATTTTACCCCAAAATACTTATACAAAGGTTAACAAACAAACAAACAAAAAAAACAATAACCTTCCATATAGCAAAACAGTGCTCTGTTGTGAAAAGAAACACTCTAGAGATGTGTGCAACATCATGGACAGATGCCCATATAGTATGCTGATCAGAATATGCCAGATTCAAGAGCACACACTACATGAATCCATTAATTTGACATCCTGGAAAAGGCCATATTATAGAGACCAAAAATAGTGGTTTCCAGAAACTGACAACAACAGGGAGTCACAGGGGACATTTTAGGGTAGTGGAAAAGTACCACACGTGTACCCTGACAACGGTCACCTTGACCTATCAGTTTATCACAACTGAGACCTGGGGTGGGGAGGTATGGATTGGTGGTAGTTGCTTATCTACAATGTGTGAGGCCCTGGGTTTGATCTTCAGCTCTGCAAATAATACATAAATAAATAAATAAATAAATAAATAGCTAAAAATGGATTCAAGCATGTATGTCTTTAATCCCAATAGGCTGAGGCAGGAGGATTATGAGTTTGAGGCACATGTGGGACACATGGCTAAAGCCTATCTCAAAAACAAAATAAACTAAAACAAGCAAACAAAAGCAAGTTGGGGTGGACCAAGAGCATAGAAAAGGTATCGTGTTAACAGAAATGGCGGAATGTTAATGGTTACCAAAGCCCCAGATGGGTCCCATGTGATTGATTATAGTCATGCTTATTTTATGTAATGAAGTTTAACATTAAAATGGTTTATGAGGCAGGAATGTAGCTCAGTGGAAGAATACCTATCTAGCATACACAGGGCCCTGAGTTCTATGCTTAGTACCACAACATACTAATTAATTAATTGAAAGATTTTTCATTTGAGTGGAATGGGACATCTGTATACTGCAGGCAACAATGTCAAAGTGTCAGCTGACTACTCTGCCTCCCACATGCTGTTCACATGTTAAGAACCTGATGTCCCTAGATCTCTAAACTAAGCTCCAACTTTTCATGCACTTACATAAACTAGAAGATTCTACTTTGGTACTTCATGAAAGTACGCTTCAGAATTTTACAATCCTTTTTGAGTCAAAGCTTGCATAAACTTTGCCCCATTTTCAGGCCTTCTCCACTTGGTATCTTCCCATATTGTCCTCACTGTACGTAATATTTATGTTTGAAGCTGCTCCTGTCCTCACCATAGTCTCATTGTCATGTCAAGAAACAAGCAGTGCATGGTTGTGCTTTTGCGCCTGGACGATGCATTTATCAAGGACCTCTAATAAGATGCTTGTAGATGGAAGTGAGCACCAGGGTTGCTTGATGAACAGTTCCTTTCATCTCCTTGCTCCTAGTACCCTCATTCTGTCTTATTTCCCCTGTCAAAAACCAAGCAGTGGAGTGATGGATCCCACTTTTCCTGCAAGCAGGCTGACTGTATCATAATCACTACTGTCTGAGTGCTGTACCCATGACCACTCAGTCAGTGTTCGGAGCAGTGACTGTGGAGACCGAGCTCAGTCCAGTCTGCCCTGCAGTGAGGATTTCACTATTTCTGAACATCCTGGTGCAAGAATTCTCACACCATGTTGTTAGGTTTTTTGTTGTTATTTTATTTTTAATAGACAATTAATAACCATATATATATTTATGAAAACAATGTTATGTTGTCAGCATGTGTATAAATAGAACATTTAAAATCCTCCTGTTTCACCATGATGTGCACCAGAACTCCAGAATATATTTTTCCTACCTAGTTCAGACTCTTGCATCGGTGTCTCCTCTTCTCACCCACCGACCACCTTCTTATTGTGAACTGGCTAATTATCGGGTACAGGATAAGATTCAAACTCTTCAGAACTCCGAGAACAACTAAGATTGAAAAACTGGCCAGAGCTGAAGATGAGATGCAACAGATCCTGACACACTGCCATGGCACAGCCACTTTCGAAAACAACCAACAGCTCTTCCAAATGCTGACCATGAGGCTACCATGTAACCCAGTCACACAACTCTTGGGTATCTATGTAAGGGACATCAAGATACATATGTGTTTCAGATGAATGAACGTTCATAGCATTGTTCACCAAAGGCCCACCACACTGGATATACCTCAAAAACCCATCACCGAGGAGTTGGAGAGAGGACATGGTATAACCACATGTGGGGTGCTGCTTAGCAATTAAAAGAGTTACCAGCACATGTGGGAATGGTGTTGAAATTCAAACAATGATGCTAAAAGAAGCCAGAGTAAATAGAAAATGGCTGTGTGCCATGGCACACTCCTGTAATCCCAGCACTTGGCAGGCTGCCACAGGAGGATCCAGAATTTGAGGTCAGCCTGAACTCCATTAGAAGACCCACTCTACCCACCCATGCCCAAACAAAGATGAAAATAGGAAATGCAAATGTAATCTACAGTGACCGAACCCTAGCCACCATGGGTCCATACAACCTGGCTGAGTCTGGGTCAGCAGCTAACAATGAACAGGAAGTGCCAAACTTGATCATGGTTTTTAGAGCCTTTAAGCTGATCCTGTTCCACATACTTGTCTCCCAGGACAGAAGAGAGGAACATGATTGTTGCTTCCTAAGATTTAATGACTTTAAACAGAAGTGCTTTGAGAAGTGTTTATGAAGTTATAGAGATTGAAGACTCTGTTGCATTAACTCAGGAAGATATTATTTACTGGTTGTGAGACTTCTATTCATATCAAGAAGTTTACATTCAATTAGAAAAATGTGTCTTTATTTGTTAATCTCCAGAATCTCTTTAAATATACTTTGGAAGTTTTGTTGGAGGTAGTCATGTCTGTAGGGATAAGCTAGTAAGATATGGGGTCCGTGACTGTATGAAAGACCTAGGAAACAACTTGGAAAATGGACCAAAATGTCCCTGAAGTTTTCTCCTGATAATGGCTACACTATCAGTTGCTCAGGTGAGACTTTCACTGTCCCTCCTAATCCACAATTCCCAAGTGAACCTCTCACATATTTGTATATCAATCTTCAAGATACTCTGCCTACTCTAACCCCTTCCTGGCCTGCAGCCCACATTGGGCCATGACAAGTTTCATCAGTTTCCCTGACACTGCACTTCTTTGATTATGATTTACCACTTCTGTAGTATTTGATTTATAGATTGAGTATATAGGTTTGGTTTTGGTTTTCAACTAGACTGAGGTGCTGGAGGGCAAATTTGAGCCTATTTCTCAGAGCACTTATCATAAACTATCTCTGAACCTCTTAGGAACATTGCAGAGGCCTTTCAAGGGAGAACTGCCTCCTCAGACTTGTGTTTATCCACATGCTCTGACTGCCTGTGGATTCCTTATGGCTTCCCCAGTCTGCGGGTGGGTCTTAAAGAAGACATTGTTAGGTGGGCCTGGTGAAACTTTCCTTTACTCCAAAGAATGGAGAGATGACACATGAGGATGGTAACTGCAGGCAGTCTGGGATACATAGCAAGACTAATGTGGAACTTGTTTTTATGCAGCCCCTAGCATCACTCCCCTAAACAAGAATTGAGACACTGATTTTTAAGTATTTCTTTGATACACATATAATTTCTTACATTTATTAAAGATGGAAGAAAATTTGCATATTAATGAGATAGATGTGTGTTTTGTCTAACAGAATATAATTGAATGACATAATAATTTGATGCTTACATGGTGTTGCATAAATTTATTCTCCACACCTTAGCGGGTGGGATCTGGTTCTTCCACCTGGATAAAACAGAAACTGTTTTCTATTTAGAAAGGTTTATTCATATACAAGGTTTACAAATCCGCTGAGTAGGCGCAGCTTCTCCGCCCGAGGTCTGCGACTGCTGGCTGCCCGGACAGGCGCGAGTCTCTTAGTTCATGTCACTCACATGGTCCTGAAGATGGCGGGGGCTTGGCACGCTGGCTCCTGGGTTCAGGCCTTCCATGTGGGCCTGGGGGCTGGGGCATTTTTCTTCCCATGTGGGTACAATCTCTGTCCATCCCCCTAGAATAGCCGCCATCTTGCTTTCTACCCCTTACTCCCCACCTCCCTCTTCCCTTATTGGTCAGAGGGCAGGACTTGCTGTGGAATGAACCAATAGGAAACAAAAACTTCAGAGACACAAGTTCCTATTCACTATACACATGGTGAGAACCAGTGATAATAGAATACTAAAGTCTTTGCTCCATAATTAAACCATTCTTTTTCTATGAAGGCAGAAAAGTGTATCTATAAGAAAAACACTATAATTCATAATATACAATATATACAATAATTCAAAGCTGAGCCAAGATATTTCAAAGGCTTTGCTGGTAATGTTTAGAAGGTAACAGAAACCAACCATTTTCCACTGCTGCCTGTGCCACCTGGTTATCCCACTGAGTTTGTACCAGGAGATATCTTCACTGGCCCACTGTAGAAGACCTTCAGTTGAAATGTTATCATCACTTGAGTGGTTTCTTGTTAAGAATTCAAAACTGGGAGAAATGAAGGATTGTAAACTACTGTTTGTTCCCCATAAGGATTTGGTTGAAATCTGTTTGTTTTAAAACAAAAGTAGGTGGTGCACTAACAATCAGCACTAAAACCAATAAGGAACCACATTACTTGTCAAAACTTGGAAAACTCAAAAGCAACTAGAGGCAGTGGGTGACTTATAGCTTGGTATAAAAGTTTTTTTGAAGTGGTCAATTCTGGGACTGGAGATATTGCTCAATGGTAAAGAGCACTGACTGCTCTTGCAGAGGACCTAGATTCAATTCCCAGCACCCACATGGCAGCTAACAAGCATCTGCAACTCCAGTTGCAGGAGCTCTGACACCTTCTTCTGAACTCCGCTTGCACTGCGTAGCATGGATGTATTTGCACACATGCAGGCATACAGACACGCTCATACAGATAAAATAAAAATAATAAATAAAATATTTTTAAATAAATAGTGGTAGATTCAGATATATTCTAAAGTCTTCAAGATTAAAAAGATGAAAGATCAACCAAACTGGAACTGAGCTCCTTCCACAATATAACATTAGTAAGGGCGACATGCTCCAAAATTACTTTCATTAAATAGTAGGTCAACTGAACAAGAGAAAACTTGAGTTAGTCTAGATATAGGTAAACACAGTAGTGTTCTTCAGTATCAGAAAATATTTTACTGTATCAAAGCACATGACAAATAATTTGAGAAATGGTTTTAAGTGTGTGTAGTGTATGCTCGATTGTTTCACAGGTAAACTCAACCTGTGATTTGAAGTTTTTCCTTCCTTTCATTTCATTTATGCCATTTTGCTTCCCAGTGCACATAAAAGTTGTATTCACATCATACTGTAGTCATTCAGTGTACAAGAACATTAACATAGAAATACATGTATAAATTTGAAGTTGAGTTAGTGTACTCTGTCGTCCCTCAGTGCAAGTTCATCCACTGTGGTCTAGTCAGCCTAGCTAGAGTCACTTCCTTAAAGATCAACTCTCCCTCACCTAGCAGTAATCAGCTGCCAATAGTTCTTCATCTAAGATTGGGACCCATTTCCCATTTCCCCAGTTCTATGCTCGATATTTGTCTGCTCGAGTTTGCATGGGTCTTGTGCATACTGACACTGTTGCTGTAGGTTCATATGAGCAATGTCCCAGAAGCCTGTAAGACTCTGTTTCCATATGGTCACGCACCTCCTCCCCTGTCTCTTACAATATTTCTGCCCCCTCTTCTGCAGTGGTCCCTGAGCCTGGGTGGATGGAGTTGAATATAAGAATCCTGTCTAGGGATCCCTGAAGGCTCTTATTCTTTATGCCTTGCCAAAAGCCTTTTGTGTTTATTGCCCTCTGTTGCATGAAGGAGCTTCACTGATGAGAGTTGAAAGATGTATTAGTCTTCCCTCTACCCATTGTTGCACCATACTCTGTGAATCTTAGGTGTATGGATTCCATTTTAGATTTGACACTTAGGGCTGGACATTTCATAGACACTTATTCTCTGTGTGTGACCAGTTGTGGAATTCTGTAATAGCCTCCATCTGTTGTAAAAGCAGTTTCTTTGATGAGTGGATTAAGGATTAATATTTAAAGCATATAGTAAGAAATTACATTTGCCTAGGGATATGACAGCCTTAGGTTTTCTCTAAGATCTATGTATCCTAAAGTTATGCATATTTAGCTATGTTTACATTATTACACATGAGTTCTCTCCAAGTAAGTGGACTTTAAATTTAATTAGGTAGTTGTTGATTACCCCCAAGATAAAAGTGCCACTGCCTCCCTGGTATAGTTTGCTGTGCTGGTCATTGTGGTGGTTATTAGGCGTTAAAGCTGGGCTTGGACCGTTGATTGATGTTCTCCCTTAGCAGCTTACATAGTATCCTCCAAACTATGATAGCTAGCCCTCAGGTAGGTGGCTTCTAGATGAGTTCCAGCTCCCTTGCTCCAAGTCATGTCTCCAAAGTCTCTCCTGTCTTCAGCAATAGCCTTACTTTCAAGTTTTGGGTGCTTTGAGTCTTTAGATATGTGTATTTCAGTTATCAAATCAATAGAGGTCAGGAAACTAGTAAGGGGGCCATCGTGGGGGAGGGCTTCATGGGAAGGAGATAAAGTGTAGTGTTTTAAATGGAGAAGGAGAATAATGGAATAGGAAGGGTTAGATGGGAGGGCAAGGCAAAGGGGAAGGATAACTAGCACTAAAGGCCTTTTCAAAAGTCATATGGAACTAATCTAGAAGCTTTATAAAAATATAAATGTACATATACATAGATAAAAAGAGCTTAAATGGAGATACCCTACAACATGGGTATGATGCCCATGCACTAAAAGCTAGTAAATAAAAATCCCAATGCTAGGAATGGACTCTCTCTTTGAAGTTGTTGTAAGGCGTGTCTCATAGACCCTCAAACAATACTGGCTTTGGCAGTGTTCTTGGTTCCCTTTCAGAACATGATGGAAAGACCCTATTGTTGAAGACACTACATATGAACCATAGGTCATGGAGAAATCAAGCTGGTACTGACCTGGAAGCTTCATCTCTACTGGCTAGCTTTCATGGTGCTGAAAGGTAATATGCATGCTACCAGAAGAGAAAAGCAATCATCATTCTTGCCCACCTGGGAACTCTGTGAGCTACAATAACCATTGGCCTAGCATGCTATGCCACCTGGTGCAACAATGGCATGGACATTATAGGAGTAACCAACCACATCTAGTGGATTTAAGACCCACTTCTCAAAATGGAACCTATAGTTGGAAATGTTATTACTGCCAAGAAACTGTGGCTAGACAGGCCATTGGCCCTCAGAAAGAACTTACTACTTTGAGTCTACTAAATGTACATAGCATAAAACTGACTTCTAATGACTTATGGTTGTACCCATAGATTAATGTATCTCTCAACTCCAATTAAAGAAGCCTCTTTTCACAATAGATGGAGACTGAAACAGAGACACACTACTGATCAACATGCAGAGAATAAGAGACTGTGAAATAGTCAGCTCCAGGTCATGGTCCGGGCTGTATTCTGTGTTGATTTCTACCACTCCCATTCTTCTCCTGTGGATTCCCAGCTCCTCTTGTGTGTGGAGCTTTCTTGACTCTGCTCTGCAGGCTGTGGATAGACAAGCAAATTCCATTCAGCTGTAATTTTGTGTTTCCAAGAGATTGGGAGTGGTCACTGGCTTTGTAGTGACCCAAGGACTGTACAGAACTTAGCTCCCACAGTTGTGCCTTTCCTGTTGGGGTGCTAATGGTGGCCCTGGTGCCAGTCCCTGGGAACCCTTCCTGTGAAACCCCTACTGGTGTAGCTTTTATAGATTTCCTGGCAGGACTATTGGAGCCCAGCTGGCCAGGGCAGCTGCTGCTGCGTCTTCTTCTTCCTCCTCCTCCTCCTCCTCCTCCTCCTCCTCCTCCTCCTCCTCCTCCTCTTCCTCCTCCTCCTTCTCCTCCTCTTCTTCTTCTTCTTCTTCTTCTTCTTCTTTTTCCTCTTCTTCTTCATAAATGAAGAATTTAACAAGGCATCACTTCTGTGTTCCTTGGATGTCTCAGGGGAATTGCCAAGTGCTGTTTGAATGTTTTTTCAAATCTGACACGAAAGTCAAGTACAATTTCTCCTGTTTTTCTGATTTTTTTTGCATTGCTGTAATATGGTGTAGCCAATCATTTGTGGCTATAATTTTGGTATCAAAACACATCTAACTCATAGGTAGGCATTTTTATCACCAGTGTCTATTTTGTTAAAGTTCTCCGGGGACTTTCTCCATTCTGCCAGAATGAAACCATTTCTTTGACTTGCTTCCTGAAGTCAATCATTGAATTAGTTGCTATACACCGGAAAATCCTGGTTCATGTGTCGATGGAATGATCTGAAATTCTTTATCAAGTTCCTGATAAAGGTCAAAGAACCCCATAATCAAATATTTCAGATCACTTTTTGTTCAGGGAGTGTAAACAGTAGACAGGTCCTCTCTACCATGGGTTTCACCTTAAATGGAGCCACAGGACTCTTTTCTTTTAGTTTAGTATTTTATTTCCCTTGGGAATTACTAGTAAGAACAGTAGAAGGGACGGAGGGTGAAGGAGGGGGAGGTTGAAGTTCTGACAGACGAGGCAAAGGTAGAGAGGGAGAGATAGGAGCAGAGGGTTGAGAAAGGTTAAGTTCTTCAGAATGGATTTCTAGTTTTGACACAATTGCTAATACGTTCTTATTATATGCTGTCCTTTAAAACCTTTCTTTAATTCTAATACCATTTCCAATACTCTCCTCTTTTGCTTCTTGAAAGCTAGCAAACTGTCCTCCATTAATTAGAAGATACTTGTTTTAGACCTGATTTATGTACTGCTTTTGGGATTGACTCTCAGTTATTTCCTCAAGATCATTTCTGCTCCCAGGGAATTGGGTTATCCTATATGTTCCATGTCTTCCAGGACAAGCCAATAATGTTCCTTCTAACCAAAGAACATGACCTGTTTTGTTGGACTTTTCTTTGAAGCTGTTGCAGCTCATGAGGAGTTTCCCCTGATGCTTCCACCCTTTTGTGCTAACGAAACCAAAATGCGTTCAAAGTTCTAGAAGCCAATGAACCTGCCACAAACTAACTAATCAGAAACCAACATGCTTCTGAAGCACACAGGGTGGGTCTTTAGAGCAAATACTCTGAAAGCAAACACACAAAGAAAATTTCCAAGTAAACAGGACCCTGAAAAACATGAGCTCAGAATAAAACAATGAATCATGGGTCAAATCCAGGGAAGACAGAGCCATCTGCCATAGAAAACTTCTGCTCAAGGAGGCAATGTTGACGAGTGGGCAACAAAGAAGCCCTTGTGGTAGTACATGACACAATTCAGTAGATTCCTTTGGTGAAAAGAGAATTGTTCTTTTGAGCCCCATAATGGGCACCAATGACAATGAAAGAAATACAGTTCTCACTGCACAGGACCAAAAGAGACCGTTATTTCTGGAGCCAAATAGAGTAAACATGACCTGGAGAAACAGATTCGGTTTCGCCAAAAATAGCAGGTTCCAATGAGGGAACCATAACACGACATTCTTATAACAACAGAAGAAAGAATATCATAAATCAAGACACTTCCTGTGCTCTGGTGGGTGTGTCAGTAGGTGGGTTATAGAAAAGTGGGTTAATCTAACTGTGGGCCTCAGATGCTCCCTGATGACATTCTTAGTCTTTAGGGTGGAGGAAACTAGAGATCTGTTTTTACTTTCCAGAAGACTTACCTAGTGGTCACAAATATATTAGATGATTCTTTCTAAGAATTCCTGTTCACAAAGAAAAGTTCCTGGAAGACAAAACTGCCCTGGTATTTCATCTTTTCCCTTCCCAGAAGCTGAGACTCCTTGGGAAATTCTATTTATTTCTCTCTTTTCTTTTGGTAAACTTTATTGAGTTTTTGTACATATTTTTTGGCAACCTTCAACAGTCTGATGGCCAAAGGGAGTGACACATATATCTCTGTTTAGAATATCTTCATCCCTTCCAGGACAGTCACAGATAGTTTTTAACTTGCTGATAAAAATATGGCCATTCAGTCGATACTATTTGTGACAAAAATAGAGTGGGAGAGTCATGTTGAAATGGCAAATAGAGAAATTTACTAAGAAAGAGAAACTTTTTGTTTATATTTTCACCGGGAGTTCAAAGTATACTGACAATAAACAGTTTTTATCCAAAGTCCAAAACTTTGCACTCGTTAGGAGCTCGGCATGTGCTCTATTTATAGACTCCCCAGTGTGAGCTTTCCATTGCATTCACACAAAGTGTGTAAATGGAACTCTTCATCACCGTGGGGATTTTCCTCTCTTGTTTGGTTCTTCTTTTCAAGTGGAATCATCACCGTGCCAATGGGAAGCTCCCTCCTGGCCCCACTCCTCTCCCAATTATTGGAAACATTTTACAAGTAGATATTAAGAATATCTCCAAGTCCATTAACGTGGTAAGTGTGTTTACTGGCATCTTTTCAATGATTTTCAATGAGTGATACAGCCTTAGAGCTAAATAAATGTGGTCTCAGATACCATGTTTTTAAAAGATGTTTTTTAAAAGAAATGTTTACATTGGCCATCCAGATGTGTGTTTTTAAAGAATACAGATGTTACCAGGGTCCAAGAAGAGAACTCTCAGGGTCAGAACTCACTAGTTTTGGACACTTTTCTCAAATGAACAGGCATCGAAATTAACAGTAAAATTGGAAAAGGAATTTTAATTTATTTGTGCCCATGTGAAGAAGAGGGAAAGGAGTGAGATCTAGAGACTTTCTTTGGATTGATAATAGCAGCTTTTAGGTTTTGTGCAGGTGAAAGAACAAAGACAAGGGTCTAGGGCTATGCACAGTACACAGTCATCAGTGTATAGGAAGTTAGTGGATTTTGAGTTGGGGAGACAATGTTCATTTGCTGCCAAGGAAACTGATTTCATTTGATGTCCAGGAAGTTACAGAACTTCTCAGGGCAATCTCCATTTACTAAGCAGGCTATGCAGCTATCAAGTCTATAATCCTGGAAGAGGGTAATTGGGTTCTCATGAGGTGACTTCTGCTTACAGGTATTCTCATCACAAACTGACCTGACACAGAATTCTGCTTTCTTGGTGTTGTAGGGCAGTGTCTAAAGACATCCAAGTGCCACTCTAAAGGGTTTATAACAGAATCTGTAAATCTTGAAAATATCTCAGTTATGGTTGGTATCTTCAACCTTGAAGTAGGATAATTAGCAGCTTTGGATAAACACATCTTAAATGTATAACTTATTTATATGCAAAGTTGGACAGGAATATGATTCAAATTTTAAGGTAAAGGAGTCAGACACAAAGACAGAGATGTTAAGTTTTAGCTACTCATCAAGCATCTGAAGGTCCAAGTGTGTGACTCTGTGTGTGTGTGTGTGTGTGTGGCACACATGTGCCACAGTGAGCACATATACGTCAGAAGATGATCTTGGGTACAGGTTCTGGATTTCTACCTGCTCAACAAAGAATGTTTTTCTGTTCTTTGCTGTGTACTCCAGACACACTGACCCAGGAGTTTCTGGGGACTCTCCTGTCTCTGTCTCCCTTCTTGTTATGGAAGCACTGGAATTACATATGTGCATTACTGTGTCTAGCTTTACCTGGGGATTTGGACTCAGGTCATCACGTTTGCATAACAAATGCCTTTATCCCAAGCCCAAGAATGAATTTTTTAACACAAACCCAGTCCAGCTCCCAGATTTCTGTTGTACACACAGTGAGAGACAAAAGAGATCCAGGAGATGATGTTGGACATAGTCAAAATCAGTTTTTGAGGTCCATTTTAGTATAGAGATTATTCCTCGAAGAACTCTAGTGGACATAAAAGTATTAATTACAAGAACCTGTTGATTTATGAATTCTCAATTCTACATTTTTCTAGAGTATGCAGTGATTTGAAGTCAAGGACACAATTAAGGATTCAGAAATTTTGACAGTTTTTAATGCATTTTCTGAATGAAGGAGTCAAAACTTGTTCATATGGCAATGGTTTTCTGAAGGCTGAGAGATGAACTAGAAATCTACCTTTCCCTAACAAAGCTAGTCACCAGAGCACAGACCACCCCTGGAAACTTCTTCCTGGACTTGAGTTCAGAATTACTAGCTTAGGGAAAGTTTTAAAAATCTCTCTGACCTTTAATTTATATTTTTTTCCAATAGAATGGGAATTTTTCACTGTTACCTCTATGTGTTAGATATTCAACAGTACTATGTGGTTCTTTGCGTTAGGCTCCATGCTCTGTGCATGCATCAGATTTTAAGGGTGATAGGAAATGCATAAAGACTAGTCTTGTGGAAGGTGTGGTCTGAGTAGTAGGCATACATGATGACCAGCCTGCTGGTTCTCAGTACTGTTAAAACTCAGAGTCCTTAGTGTAAAACGACAGTGTGGAGAATGGATGGTGAGGGATGATCTTTGCTGTGCACATGGAATGGACTGGGAGAAACTTCCCTTAATCAGAAAGAAAAGCACATTGTTGGTTGTAAGAGTAGATAGGAAAGAGAAATCTGATGCAAATGTAGGTTTGGCAAGAAAAGCTAAAAGTACAATTTAAACAAAGGCATAATATAATCCATACTAGGAGTTGAATAAGACTGGCAGTAATTAGTGTTAGTAATATAGATTTAAATGGCATAGATTGCCATTTAAATGTCTTTTCTTATCAAATTGCTGATTCTAAAAGCTGAATTCATTTATAAGTGGATACATAGTAAAATGTCTCTTTAGTATGAATCAAAATTTGTCTGTTGTTTCTCAACAGTTTTGAGATTGAGATTCTCACTTTTCTTCCATCTCCTGCTCTGTTTACAGCTAGGGAACACCTACGGGCCTCTGTTCACTGTGTATTTTGGCATGAAACCCACTGTGGTTCTGTATGGATATAAAGTACTAAAAGAAGCTCTGATTGACAGGGGAGAGGATTTTCTTTACAAAAAGCCTTTGTCATTAATCAATAAAGTCAACCAAGGTTCAGGTATGGTCTTCTGAGAGGGAGGAGGGAGAGGTCTGTGTGATTACAAATTGCAAAGAATCCAGTCAGGAGAAGAAATTGAGAAATTAGAAATACTCACAAGCATGTGATGGTTTGTAAATTATTTTTAATAGAGCAAACAACAAAACAGTTCTTGCGGTATTTTCACGCATATTTTGCTCTAACTCATCTTCCCTGCACTCCCCTTGCTCGTCCCCTGCCCCGCTTGCTGCTCTGCTTCCTCTCCCCTGTCGCCCCATTTCTGCTTTCAGGTCACAGTTGTTCCATCACCTTCTGCCTTTCTCCCCTCCTTTTAGAACTCTTCCATCTCTTGATCTCTTTTCGAGTTTCATAATTAGTTTTACGTCCTCACACCTAGGTTCTCCATAAAACAGAAAAGGTGAGATTTGTTTTTCTGAGTCTATCTAGCTTCTTTTGTTTAAAATAATAATTTCCAGTTACACCCATTTTCCTGCAGATGTGATTTTACTTGTCTTTAAATTTGGGGAAAATTTGAGTAACACATAGTAGTCATAGATTTTAATGGGGCAGTGTGATATTACAGTACACACAGTGGGTGCTGATGATTAAGGCTCTTTTTACTCACTCTTCCCCACCCCTTTCTAACTTCTAGTAATCAGTAATGAATACAGTGTTCATAAGGGATTGCTAACCCACTTGTAAAACTGATGAGCATCCTACACAATATGCTATGAAGCCTTGAATTTGAACTTGTGACTAAGACACATTCATTTTAAATTACAGCCCATAGAGATAATGCTGAAGAGACTGGAGGGAAGGAAAAGAAAAAATGTGACAAAAGTATCCTATTTACCAAATATTTTGCTTCATAGCCTGAAGTATGAATTATTTAAAGTATGAATTTAAGGCTGGAGAGATGGCTCAGCAGTTAAGAACACTGGCTGTTCTTGAAGAGGACCTGGGTTCAGTTCCCAGCACCCACACAGCAGCTAACAACTATCCGTAATTCCAGTTCTAGGGCATCTGGCAAGAGGCACTAAGTGGTGCACTTACATACGTGCAGGCAAAACATTCATACACATAAAATATAAATAATAAAAATAAAAGTTTTTAAACTATTTTAGAGGTTTTATAGTATGGGAATCAGCCTAGATTTGGAATAATTCCAGACTTGTATTCCGTTTTCATTTTTAAAAATTCATAAGAAATATTTGAATATAATGGAGCAGGAATCATAAAGCATAGAAATATCTGAAAATAGAATAACAGGGAAGCTTGGTGATTACATAACAGATTGATATTGGAAAATCTTTTGAAAATTAAGTGCAGATGATTCTCAGTTAGTCATGTGATTGCATCCCAATTAGCCCACTTAAGCTAAAAGTATTCTGAGTTGAAAATGTATTTACCACAATTAACTTACCAAACACCACAGCCTCCCAACATGGCATCTTGCAAAGTATGGGCTTCTTTCTTCCATGGCTCCATGGCCGATCATCTGTCCTGGCTCCTTGGAGCTGCCCAGGGTTAGGAGAGAATACTGTAATACATGTCAATAACTTTAGAAAGGAGGAACAGTCATGATTTTTATTATGGTTTCTATTGGTTGAATATCTGTTTTCTACTCCAATAACTCATAGCAAAAAATTGGAAATTGAAACACCAGAAGGTGGGGGCCAACTTTACTTGAGTTAATGATTTTTGGAGCAAGATTAAAGCTGTTCAGTCTTGTGCTGGATCCCTGGGTTCTGGTAAAAGTGATAAGGGATCCCTTTTCCCTACAGTGTTCTTTACGATGCTTCTTGGACAGTTTTCAGTGAACTAATTTTTCACTCTGATCCTAGGGAATCTTATGTTGAACTTTCTAGGTATTAAGATCACAATTTATGCAAGAGTTAAACAGAAGTTAAATGTTAGAATGCCAAGAGGTAGCTGTCAACAATTATATGTCTTATCTGACTCTCTCTCTTGCTCTCTCTCTCTCTCTCTCTCTCTCTCTCTCTCTCTCTCTGTACACTCAAGGCCTTGCACATGTTAGGTAAGCACTAACCCAGTCACATTCCAGCATCCAGTTCCCCTGAGAATTATCTCTTTTTGATGATTTTTCTAAAACTCAGGAACATAGGGACGAGGTGGCTGAGTGGTGAAGGAGATGGGCTATTAAAATTTGACATCAAAGTTAGTCCTGACAAGTTAATCTATGACTTGGCCTCCCCTCAATTTATTAGCTACCTGATCGTAGAGATCGGATTTTACCTCCATGATCTTCAACATCTTTGTCAGCAAAATTGGGAGAGGAGGAAAGGTCCACAGAATCACTCTGAGGTTTTCAGAGGCTGATAGGTGAAAAGAGCTTCTTAATATGTAAAATCAAGATCCTGACTGAAGTCCTAGAATGAGTCAAGGGAAGTGGCAGGTGAGGAGGGGCAGAAACCGTTATCTTTTATGTCCCTACCCAAGGATCAGTATTGATCCTCTGGGATCATACAATCATACAGTCTAAGGATTGTATGAATCCTCTCAGCTGGAATTCTGAACGAAATATTCTGTGTCCTGCAGGGATAGTTTTCAGCAATGGAGAAACCTGGAAGCAAACACGCCGCTTCTCTCTCACAGTTTTACGGAATATGGGCTTTGGGAAGAAAACTCTTGAAGACCGAATTCGGGAGGAAGCCCTTTGTCTGGTGGAAGCATTGAAAAAAACCAATGGTGTGTATCCATTTGTATGATGAAAAGATATGTGGATGAAATATTATGGCAATTTAACTTTAAAAAACAGTCATGGAGTCTGAAGTGTAACAGAAGTGTGTTTTTTGCTTGCGGGCAGTCAAACGTTACCTAATTGTACTTAAAGCCCACTCAATGGGAAGAAAATCATGTATGGTACTGTAAACAGCCAAACACACATGACTGGAGAGGGCATAGATCTTAGAGAAAACACCAAGACTGTCACATCCCTAGAGAAATGTAACTTATTACTATATGTAAAATATGAATCCTTATATTTACAGACAAGTATCCCAGTCACCACATCAAAGAAGCTTCTTTTGGAACAGACAGAGCTTATTACAGGGTCCCACTGATCATACTCAGAGATTGTCTGTGAATTACCCAAGCTTAAATTCCACATCTGCAATGCAACCTCTACACCAAAGGCCCATGGAACATAGTGGAACCAGGAGTAGGGAGAACACTAATGCATTTTTCATTTCTACAGTGAATTGTTGTATCTTTAAGCCAATATTACACAGTCTTTAAATAGGTATTTACCAGTTTTGCTATTAATATAAAAATGATTATTAAAAGTAGTATTTGTATAATCTGGCTCATCTTAGGGTAAAATTTTGAAGATGAAGTGAACATGTAATAAACCAAGGTATGTGGCAGAAATGGTCGAGAACATGGGCACGTACTGCATATGTTGTTTTGTGAGCTTATTTTCAAACGAAATGTATTGATTATCTTTGTGTGTTTCTTGTGAAGGATTCTCCAGAAGGTTAGTAGTTGCGTAGTATACTACTCCATTGATTTAAATACAATATATTCTATTCAGAAAGCCTTTTGCTCTTGACAGTTGAGTTGTTTCCAGTCTTTGATGCTAATAGTGTAAAAAAGGACAATCCCTGAAAATCACTGTCAACTTCTTAGAACGAAATTTTTTAGTTTGAATTGGAAAAGGATTGGGTTGGGCTTCATACATTTATGGGAAGTCGTTTAATTTGTATTGGTCAACAGCTTCTAGAGAGGGAGTCCGTTCTTGGTACTGAGGTTTTATTTTGTTAGCCTATGCTGTCTAGCATGGGCAAGGTCTCTCTGTAATAAGATAACTTCTTTTAATCTATTTTTATGATGTATATGTATATACTTAAGAAACTTCTATAGGGAACTAGAGAAATGATCCAGTGGTTAAGAGCACTGGCTGCTCTTGTAGAGGACCTGGGTTTGGTTCCCAGTACCCACATGGAGACTAACAACTGTTTGTAAATCCAGTTCCAGGGGATCTGATACCATCTTCTAACCTCCACTGGCATTGCATGACATGGGTGCATTCACATACATGCAAGCAAAACACTCATATACAAAAAAACAAATTAAATATTTTTAAAGGGAAACGTCCATCACGGTAGGTTTCTATATGACTTTCTAAAGGCCTTTAAGTGCTGCTTTTCCCTCCCTGTATTCCTCTCTGTTCTCCCGTTCCCCACCCCAGTCAACCCTTCCTACCCTAATGTTCCCTGTTCCCCCTTCAGATCACTCCATTGTACCACCCTTCCCAGGATGCTACCCGCCTCCCTGGCCATTTGTTACTTTACTGACTTCTCTGGAGATGTTCAAATTGAAACATGCATACACTTAGTCTTAAATTGCACACATTTATGGGTATTTTTACATGATCTGTACTCGTGATCTGGATTCTAAATGAAAACTTTTGGAGCTAAGTAAGATGGAACGCATCAGACAGTTTAGTTTGGGGAAACCCAACAAAGCGTCTTAGGCCTGTGAGGTTTGTAGTGATGGAATGTGTAGGTAGTTCACCAATCCTAAGTATTTTAAATTGTAAAATTAAGATCTGTATGAGAATTATGTACTAGCTTCTGATTTCTGCTCTTCTAGGCTCTCCCTGTGATCCAAGCTACCTTCTGGCCTGTGTTCCCTGCAATGTGATCTGCTCATTCATTTTTCACCATCGTTTTGACTACAATGATAAGTCACTCCAAGCCTTGATTGAGAGATCTTATGAAAACATCATAATTTTAACTGCTCCCTGGACCCTGGTAAGGTCTAATTCTACTTAAATGTGAAATTCTGAGTTGTCTATCTATATTCTTACTGTATAGTTGTGGAAAAGAAATCGGGTTTATTGAAGGGCTGCCCCCCACCCCCGGAGAAACTATGGGTAGAGCTTTCAACCTCAGAAAAAGCTGGTGTTAGGGAACTCAGGTATGGGAAAGGACGCCTATGGGGAGAAGAGGAGACCATGCAGCCCTAGATAAGAAGGTGTGTGCTGACCTGTGCATCCTGGACTGGCAGCATACGTTTAGAGGCTCTTTTCTTGTTCTCCTTTCCTCCTGCCTTTCTTTGCCTTCTCTCTTTCCTGTCCACTCTTCTTCCCTCCCAGTTCCTTTTTCATAAGAATATACTTACACTAAACTAATTTAACTTATTCTAGGGTAATCTCTGTAATTATTTAGCCAAACACATTTTTCTCTGCTAGCTACACACATAAAGAACAGTATTAGAAAACCCTGAGCCCACACAATGTATTTATCTGAAGATCATGAGACAGTCTTAATTCTGAAAAAAAAAAGATAAAACTGATTAGGAAGTCTTGGGACAAATGTTTTTCTCCATCCTTGTCCTTATAATATCTGAACTCAGCAGTTACTATTTCAGAGCTTTAATGTGGTTTTGATCTCTTATTCCAGCTACTTGGGAGTCTGAGGTAAGAGGATCTTAAGATCAAGGCCAGCCAGGACCTCATAGTGAGACTTTCTTCTAAATAATAAATGAATAAATAAGTTAATGACTATCTGAATAAATAAAATATATGGACTTTCTTTAAAATTTACAGTCCTGTAGAAAAAAAAAAAAGAAAAACAACGAATAGGAAATTACAGTGCAGGACCAATGTAGGAGAAGGTAGAGCAGGACAACATCATGTAACTATTATTGCTGTTCCAATTCCTATGAAGGTCATCATTAAAATACAGAACAGGAAAGGAGAGCAAAGGGCAACTTTTGCAGGTGTTCTCTCCTGAGAACATTCAACTCCTAAACACAAATGTGCTAAGTGATTTGGACACTTCCTGGATCATTCCGATGATTTCTTTCTTTTTGAAAGAGGTATAATTAATATTTTGTTGTCATTCAGAATAAAGTGGCAGTTGAGCTTAGAATCTCCCTACTACATACTGTATTCCAAATTAGAAAATTACAGAATTCTAAATAATTAATTATTTATTAATTTTTATTTTATGTGTATGAGTATTTTGCCTGCATGTATGTAAGTGCACCGTGTGCATGAAGTGCCTGAGGAGGCCAGAAGATAAGAGCAAATCCATTGGAACTGGAGTTATGAATGGTTGAAACCCAACCTGGATCCTCTGCAAGAGCAACTAGTCCTTTTAACTGCTGAGCCATCGCCCCAGCCTTCATGCCTCCAAACTTTAGATTTTAAACTGCTGGGTATATTTTTTCATGATATGATTAGGCAAATTCGTGAATAGTTACTTCAAGCTTTTCCTTGTTAACTCCAGAAAATTCACCCACTTTTTGACAGTTTTTATAGAACCAGAAGGTTGGTATATGTTTGCCTTCACAGTCTGTGGCAACACCCTGGTTGTCATTCACATTCACTTCAAGGAATTCCATATTGGAACATTATACAGAAGAGGGTGAAAGAGGAGCTTGATAGTTTTGTAAGGTCAACACCACAAGGCTGAAAAGTCCACCACTACAAACTTCCCTCCTTCCTGCAGAGACCAAGTCTTCCTGGAGAGTATCCCTGCTCTTGATCAACTTCACCATTTTGGCTGTTAGGAGCTTTGAGGGGATCTGAGGAGCTACTGCAGGAACCAGTGGAAATGGATCTGAGATGCCAGATTGAGCTTCTGATGCAGTTTCTTCATTGAAGCAAAAGGGTTGGCACCCTACAGAGTTTTTAGGTGACTAATGGAATATGTGAAGAGTATACTGTGATGAAAACTGGTTCTACATCTGCTATTGCTAGCTTGGTGTCTGAGAACTATTGACTAGCCATTCTGGATCTCTGTATTCTAACCAGGACAGAGGAAATAATACATTAACCCCAGATTGCTTTATAGATTTGTGGTCAGGAATCAGATGTATGTGATTCTAAGGGTGCTGCTACACTGTGTGTGTGGCAGCCCTGGTCATTTTATTCATGCTTGTCCTTCAAATGCCAGGTATCTTTATGGTCATGCAGGTGGCAAGTCAAATCCATCTTTACTCAGTGTATAGCAAAGTGTTGGACAGTTAATAAGGGCCTGGAAATGTTTGCTGTTCAAGCTAATGAAAGTTTGTTCCTCTTTCAGCTGTGCGACGCCTTCCCCATTTTACATTATCTCTCACAAAGTCATAGGAAATTCTTAAAAAATCATCATATCCAAAAAATGTTTATTTTGGAAGAAATAGAAGAGCATAAAAAAACTCTGGACCCCAATAACCCTCGGGACTTCATTGACTATTTCCTGATTCAAATGGAGAAGGTACAGTGTGACCCTGCTGGCTACTTCACATTGTGGGGACTGTGGCTCCGATCAGTTTTCTTTTTCTAAGTGAATCCAGAATATTAAAATGAATATTTTTTCCTAGATAGGTCTTCATTGCTTGTAAAATCAATTTCTTGGGAAAAAATCATATCGAATATTTTGGGATTTTTAAGATACTTTACTTAGAATTGGAAGTTCTTTTTTCAATATTTAATTTTTTATTTTATATGTGTAAGTATATTGTCTGCATGGATGTGAGTGTGTCCACGTCATGCAATAGCCGAAGAGGGCAGTATTTGGTGCTGAATACGAGTTATGGGTGGTTGCTAAATGCCATGTGAGTGCTGGAAACTGAACCCAAGTCCTATGCTAGAGTAGCCAGTGCTCTTAACTGCTAAGCTGTCTTCTAACCCTGAAGCTCTTCTATATATCATGTATGTTTAAGATTAGCTCTTAACTTTGAGGAAAATTGAAACAGATATGTACACATTCGAGAATGATAACATGGCATTGGGTATAAAATAAGTGTAATAAATTAGGGAACACAGAACTAATCTTTACGAAGACTCTTTGCAGTTGAGTTAGGCTTTCCTGAAACATGGCTTAAATTAATGAGGAGGACAAACAATTCCAGAGCATGTTAAGTGTAGTGATCAAGTATGCTGAAACTTTGAAGGGCTTTCCTCTTAAAATGTTTTTATTTATTTATTTATTTTTATTTCATGTGTATGACTGCTTTGCCTTGCATGTATGCAAGTGCCCTGCATGTGTACCATGCTGGCAGAGGTCAGAAGATGGCATCCAATGCCCTCAAACCGGCATTATGGACAGTTGATAGCTGCCATATGGGTACTGAGAACTGAACTCAAACCCTCTGCAAGAGCAGCCAGTGCTTTTAATTGCTAAGCCATCTCTCCAACCTGGCTTTTCTTGATTTAGTTGAGTAGGGGTGGTTGGCCTAATGATTTTAAGAGGTTGCAGATAGGGATGCAGCTTAAAGATTTGTCGTTCTGGAGACCTGGATGAGAAACGTAAGCACAATAAAGATACAAGAGATGCTAGAACAGATGGGGAGTGTCAGGAAAGGACTTGATACAAGTTACATTTGAAAGAGATCTCAGAGGAGCTGGTTTTCTTAGTGGATGAGAAAGTGAATAATCAGAAAGGACTTACAAGTTTATAACTCTGATTATATTTTAATTATGTGGCAGCATACTGATAGCCATCCAACATCCAACTTTATCTGCAGGTAGAATACTCTGTTCTCCTATACAAAATACTTATATTACATTGAATTATTTTGTTATCTATAAGGCTTTCTCCCCTAAAAACCAATTCATTCTCATCCATTATTGCTAGGAAAAAGACAATAAACAATCTAAATTTACCTTGAAAAATATGGTCAGCACTACATCAGATATTTTTGCCGCGGGAACAGAGACAACAAGTTCCACACTGAAATACGGACTTTTGCTCCTGATGAAGTATCCAGAGGTGACAGGTATGATCAGAGATGCACAGATGAAAGTCCAAGTAGAAATGAGCAGACAGTAGTAGACATCCCATCCTTTACTCATATAGACAATGAACTGGAAACACTGCCAGCTTTCATGCCTTTGTCTACAACTGGATGAATTCAGTTCAAATTAGATCACAGTAAAGAAAGAGAAAAAACTATTTTAACAACAGTAGGGAACAGAAGGGTAGTGAGGTCACTCTTTTCCCATGAGGCAGAACCCTTGATTGGGTTTGGGACAGAGGCAATAACAGTTGACTTAGGATGGGAACAGAATTAACTTCCCTATTACTGTACATTTTTTCTACATCCTAATAAGTATTTCTTTTTAAAAAAAATTACTCATTGAAACTTTTATTATCATATATTAGCTATACATAATGATGTGTTTCATTATGGCATGTTCATATACATTGTATATATATATATATATTTTTTTTTTTATCATGCCCCATTTCCCTCTCTATTTCCCCTCCAACTTCTGCCCATTCTCTTCCTTTTCCCTTTTACTTACATGTCTTTTCATTTTCTTAAACCAATAATTTAATATATGAGCATCAGTGAGGGCTTTTTTTCTTACTGGAGTATTGGCAGCTTACCCAGTTGCTACACAACTCAGGAAAATATCTCTCCATACCCCAGGAACCATTAGATTCTCAGGGAGGTTCCAGGCTCCATGAGTAACATGAAGACAGAGTGTTGATGGACTCTATCTTGTGCAGATGTTTTGGAGATAATCATAGGGGCTGAGAGTTCAATAGTGCAATTGCTGTGTCATGCCTGGTAGATAGCATTTCACAGCACTCCACCCCTTCCTCCTGTCTTACATTCTTTCTGCCCCCTCTTTTCAGATGTTCCCAGAACCTTGGAGGGGCTGATATAGATGTTCCATTTATGACTGAGAACTCAACATTCACATTATTTCCAGTTCTTTTACTAGTTATGAATCTCTAAAGTGACCACCACCCACTGCAATAAGAACCTACTGGCATAAGTGTAAATCTTTAGAAGGCAACAATTGGGTGGGTACAATGTATCTATTTAGTTAAACAACAGCAGTAGCTTCCCCCATTAGGGCCTGTGATAGCCTTAGCCATAGGCAATTGACCAGGTTTGCAGTACCAGAGATGATTGTCTCATTTGGAGATGAACTTTAATCAGAAATTGGTTGGTTACTGTGCTAACAGTCATGTCTGGCAGATTGGCACTATAGTTCACAAAGTAAACAGCTCAGTAAGACCATTGATGACTACTCTCCCAAAGCAAATGGCACACCATCTTCTAACACTACAGAAGCTAGCGAGCAAGGAGCAACCTTTCAGATCAGTTCCAGCTTGATCTCTCTATACCTTGTAACCAAAGTGCGTGATAACTTCAGTGAAAGGGTCTTATCATCTAGGTCTGATGGGCAACCAAAAGGAATGGCAAGAGCTGGTATTGTTTGGGGGTCCTCCCTGACCAACAACTCATAAGGAGGTGTCATATGACTAACACTGGGACTTTTTTTCTCCAGTGTGTTTTTCAGTATCTATAAAAACTCATGTGGGCCTATGAACTTCTATGTGTATTTTTTATTCTATTACACTGATCTAAATTGGGGGGAGAGTGTCAGTACCATGCAATTTTTATACTGTTGTCCGTAGTAAAGCTTGAAATCAGGTGTGGTAAGACTTTCAGACTAATTGTTTTCCTGAGGATTGTTTTCTCTATTTTTTTTTTGCATCTGTATGGATTTTAAGATTGTTTTCCTATTTTTGTGAAGAATGATGCTGAGATTTTTATTGGAATTTTACTGAATATTTACCTTTTCTTGGTCCCCTTTCTAGGTTTTTAGACTTTACTCACACTTGCTCCTGTTTTGTGTGTGTGTGTGTGTGTGTGTGTGTGTGTTTATTTTTCTAATCTCTTATTATGTTTGATATTGTTGTGTAGGGAGAGGACTGATTTTTGTATGCTAATTGCCTATTCTGCAGTTTTGTTGAGGGTTTTTATCATCTATATGAGTTTTATGGGAGATCCTTTAAGGTTTCTACGTATAGAATCATGTCGTCTGCAAACAAGGATACTCTCACTTCTTCCTTTCCTCTTTGTAACCCTTTTTATCTCTTGTCTTTTGCTCTAGTTCAGAAATAAAGCACTGCATCGAATAGGAGTGGAGAGCAGACAGCCTCGACTATTGATTTTCACAGGCCATGCTTTGAGTGTCTTTCCATTTTGTATTTATTTCTGTGATTGCTATAAGTGTGTAACAGATAATCTTTATTATGTTTGGATATGTTCCCCTCAACACTAGTCTCTCTAGGGCTTTTATTGTAAAGGGATGTTGATTTTGTCAAAGCCAAAATTCTTTAATTATTGAGATGTTCATGTGATTTCTTGACAATTCATATGATAATTTTATTTTTTGATTTTGCATATGTTGAACAATTTCTGTATCTCCAGAATGATGCCAACTTCATCATGAGGAATGACATTTCAATGTGTCCTTAAACTTGGTTTGCCAGTATTTTATTGAGAATTTTTGTGTCTGTGTTCATCAGGGAGGTTGGTCTATAGTTTTCTTGTACATTGTCTCTATCTGGTTTTATAGTAATTGTAATGTTTGCTTCATAGAAAGAATTTAGAGACATTTCTTCCATTTATTTTATTGAATAACTTAAAAAATATTGGTTGTAGTTCTTCTTTAAAGCTCCAGTAGAACTTTTTTTTCAATACCTTAATGTAAATAATTAAGTTATTGAAGATGTTTCTGATTTTATATTGCAGGCACAGAAGTGTAAACTTTCTTAGAGGTGTCTTCATTATATCTCAAGTTTTGGTATGTTGTGTTTTTATTTCATTCAATTCTAGGAATTTTTTATTTCCTTCTTGATTTTTTTAATGGCCCATTCATCATTCAGTAGTGTGGTAATCACCATAAATTTGTGTATTTTCTATAATTTCCCTTGCTGTTCTAGTTTTATTCACTGTGGTCATATAGAATACAGGGAGTTTTTCAATCTCTGTTTGTTGAGACATTCTTTGTGTATTAGTGTGTTGATCAATTAGAGTAAGTCCAGTGGGCTGTTGAGAAGAATGTGTACTCTGGTGATTATGTGGACTGTTTTGTAGATGTCTATTAAGTTTACATGCCCTGTGGTATTTCTTAACTCCTAAGTTTCTCTATTTTCTGTCTGAATGAACTGTCCCTTGATGAAAATTGGGTACTGAAGTCACTATTCCAATATTGTAGTTAATCTGTGGCTTCATCTATTTGTTTTATAAAATTGGGTTCACCTATGATCTGTGCATAAGTATTTAGAATTGTGATGTTCTCTGGATGGATACCTTCCTTAATCATTATGAACTTGCACTCTTTATCCATTCCGACTTGTGTTAGTTTGAAGTCTATTTTGTCACATATTAGAACAGTGACACTTGTTTCCTGGTTTCATTTTCTTGGAAAAAGTTTCTTCACCCTATCATGTTAAGATATTGTATAGATGGTGATGATAATGATGATGATGATATTGGAGGCAGTAAAATTAGGGATCCTGTTTTTGATACAATATGATAGTCTGTGTTTTTTGATTAGGGAACTGAGGTTATCAATATTCAGAGTTATTATTTAAAAATCATGTTTTAATTTCTGTCATCATATTGTGTTTTTATTCCTCTTTCGCTTAATAATTTAACAAATAATAGCATCACTTTTTTCTATGTAGTTTCAAAATGTGCTTATCTTTGTTCTCAGCCTGCAGTATTCCTTCAGTAGCCTTTGTAATGTAGGCTCATCATAAATTCATTTAGCCTGCTTTTGTCTTACAAAATGTTTACTACTGCTTCAATATGAAAGATAATTTTGCTTGGTATAACAATCTGATTTGGCAGCTGTGGTCTTTCAGACCTTGAAATACATCTTTCCAAGTCTTTCTTTCTTTTAGAGTCTGTTGAAATATTAGCGATTATTCTGATGGGCTTGCCTTTGCATGTGATGTAGTGCCTCTCTCTTGAAGCTTTCCATGCATTTTCTTTGTTGTGCATATTTAGTACTATGAATATAAAATGATGTAGAGAGTGTCTTTTCTGGTCCTATTTGGAGTTCTGTATACTTTTTGTATATCTGTTTCCCTGGATTTGGGAATTGTTCTTCTGTGACTTTACTGAAAATTCTTTCTATGACTTCATGTGTGCAACAGTCATGAAATGTCCAGAAAACTGCATTTCACAGCACTTTTCCCCACCTGTGATATTTCCTGAGCCTTAAGTAGGGGGCTGGACATAGATGTCCTATCTACAACTGAGAACTTACAGTTGCTTATTGTCAGCATTTTATGGTGATACATTTCTGCATTAACCCCTAGTACAATACTACAATAAGCTGCTCCTCTGACCAAGGTCTGGAGCAGAACAAATCAATGTGTATAAATAAAAATATTTAGAAAGTAGTTTCACAGAATGACCGTTTATTAATTTATATTCAGTATATACTCTTAAATTTTTGTGCATTTCGTACAGAAAATCTAAAGCATCTTTATAGTCCCTCCCCTTCTGCACTCCCTCATAACCCGCTACTGGATTTCAGGAATTCTGTTATGTATCTTAAGGCCTATCAAGTCAAGTTTTTATATCCAGATGTCCCTCAGTGCAAGTTCATCCACTTGATTATAGTCAGCCTTTCTAGAGCTCTCCCTTAAAGTTGATCAACTCTCTCTCACCCAGTAGCAATTATTTTCCACTAGTTCCTCTGCTAGGGTTGAAGTCTACTGTCCATTTCTCCAGTTCTATGCTGAGCTCTTGTCTGATGGAGTTTGCCTGAGTCTTGTGCATGCTGTCACCATTGCTATAAGTTCATATGAGCAAGTTTCCAGAAACCTGGAAGGCTCTTTCCTTACGACCATGCACCAACCCTAGCTTTTACAATCTTTCTGCCTACTCTTCTGCAATGGTCCCTGAGACATGAGTGGATGTGGTAAAATATAGGTCCTATCCAGGGACATGCTCTCTGAAGTCTCTTATTCTCCACAGTTTGGCCAGTTGTGGCCTTTTGTGTACATTGTACTCTGTTGCATGAGGAAGCTTCACTGGTATGAGTTGAGAGATGCATGAACATTTAGAAAAAGACATCAAAAGTCCCTCTCCTAAGGCCTATAAATTCCATATCCATGGGCTTTGATCATATATACAGTACCATATAGAGCTCAAATCTAATCATAAGAATGGTTTTTTGCCCCAATTATAATCTTGATATTCTCTCTAATTCTTGACATTCTTTTAATTCAGACTATAGTTCAGAAACCCCCACAAGGTTAATAGGACAATGAAAATTACAAATACAGGTATTATGCCAGGAAAACATTTGAGTGCCTTGATTCTTCATTTTTTGTTTGTTTTTCCTTTCTGGTTTTGGGTATCTGTGTGTGTGTGTGTGTGTGTGTGTGTGTGTGTGTGTGTGTGTGTGTGTATGCTCCACAGTCTCTTATTCTTTGCACATTGACCAGTTGTTGTTCTCTGTGATGATTGCCATTTAGTTCAAGAAGCTTCTCTGATGGGTGTTAAGAGATGAAGTAATCTATGGGTATAGCAATAAGTCATGAGGAGTCATTTTAATGACATATCCATTTAATAGAATAGTGGCAGGTTTTCCCCTAGGGCCTGTGACCTATCTATCTATGTTCTTGGTCCCTTACAGTTGTGATGCCAGGCATAGGTTCCCTGGCATAGGCTGTTACCTCTTAGATGTTACCTCTAAGTATTTCCTAGCCATTTGTATTTCTTCTTTTGAGAACTTTCTGGTCAGTTCCATAGCCCATTGTTTTTTCAGTCTTTTTGAAACAGGGTCTCCCTATAGCCCCAGCTGACCTGGAACTCACTATGTAGTCTAGACTCGCCTTGAACTCACAGAGATACACCTGCTTCTGCCTCCCAAGTGCTGGGACTAAAGGCATACATCACCATGCCTGACTCCATTACCTATTTTTTAATTGAGTTGTTTTCTGGGTGTTTAGATTTTTGAGTTTTTAGTATTTTCTAGATGTCAGTTCTTGTTCAGATGTATAACTGGCAAGAATTTTTATCCTATTTTGTGGAACAGTTGTGGTTACCTACCCAAGACATGGAAAAGATCAAGTTAAAAATTCCAGCATGGGCTATAGGGGGCTCCCTGAGCCCCACTGCTAACTGAGGAGTTATTGGCCATTGACAGCTCCTGGGGAGAATCATTTTACGAGTGTAGCCATTAGTAGGTTCCTATGCATCAGTAGATAACACTGCACCATGCATATGGGCAGCACTATTTGGATTTGGTGGGTTTAAATAAATAAATAAATAAATAAATGGAGGGCTTGCAGTTTCAAGGTGGACATGATGGACTGCTGGGAGAAGTTTGGGGGACGTGGCACGAGAAATGTATATGATCAAGATACATTGTACATATGTATGAAATTTTCAAAGAATAAATAAATATAAAGATATTTTCTATGCATTTGGTTTGTAATTCTCCTTCTATGTCCATCATTCATAGTTTGGTCTTTCCGTGACTTCCTAAAGATCTCCCATGTTCTGTTCATGTGATTTGAAAAGTTTTCTTTGATTGGCTAATCCAATTCCTCTACCTTGTCTTTAAGATCTGATGTTCTGTTCTGCACATGGACCATTCTGTTGCTGAGGCTTTCCAGTGAGCATTGCGATTGGCTTATTGAAAATTTCCAGGATTAATTTCCATTTGGTTTCACTTCAGAATTTTTATCTCTTTATTGAGTTGGTTTTTGGTATTCAGAACTGACTTCATTTCATTCCGTTTTTCTCCTTCAAACATTTAATTCTATCTTTTTCAGATTCAGGCATTTTCTTGTGTCCTTTTTGAATTTCTTGAATATATTTATCATTGTTCTTTTGAATTCTTTCTATAGAATTTCATCCATGTGGGGTCTCATTAGAGAGAATTCCTATGGGAATGATAATTTTGTAAAATACATGTTGTCTTGATTTTTCCTGTTGTTTGGGTTTTTGCATTGGTAGTTGTGTATTCGGGATTTGTTGTTGATGATGATGTTGTTGAGTCTTTTAATTTGACCCATCTGTACTATGTGGGTGTTTGGATCTATGCTTGGTATTACATGGAATCAGTGCATTTTTGTTTTCTGATTCTTTACATTTGAGTATTTTATTTATTACTTTATTTTTACTGTATTTCATATAGAATATCTCAATCAGTCTTACTCATCTCTATACCCCCTTCCCCACAAGCACCCCTTTACATCCTCTCCATTCAAATCCACACATTCTTTCATCTTTGTTAAGTTCAATGTGTCAAGTTAATGTCGCCAAATGTTCTCAGTGCAAGTTCATCCACCGAGGTCTACTCCAGCTATCCAGAGTCCCTTGCTTTAGGAAGATTAACTCATCCTCACCCAACACTAATCAGTTGCCAATATTTCTTCAACAAAGATCAGGGTCTACTACCCATTTCTCCAGTTCAGTGCTGGGTTTTTTTCTTCTTGAGTTTGTGTGGGTCTTGAGCATGTGAAAATCATTGCTGTAGGTTCATATGAGCCCGGTCCCAGGAGCTTGTAGGATTCTATTTCCATATGGTCACACACCTTTTTGATGGCTCTTACAATCTTTCCATCCCATCTAAGATGACCCATGAGCCTTGGTTGAGTGAAACTTAATATAAGATTCCTGTCCAGCAATCCACACTCTACAGATTCATAAACTCCATTCTTTGGATATTTGTAACCTATTGTGTTACTGACCCTCTGTTGCATGAGGGAGCTTCATTAATGAGAGCTGCAAGATTCATCAGTGTCCTTTTTACCCCTTATTCCTTGTTGCATGAGCCTTGGGTGTACAGGTTGCACTGTAGATGTGCAGCTTAGGGATGGGCAGTTGCACTGTAGATGTGCAGCTTAGGGATGGGCAGTTCACAGACAATATCTGCGTGTGAGCAGTTGTGGTACTCTGTAGTAGTCTCCACCTTGGTGTATCAGAAACTTCTTTGATGAGTGGTGACTGGGATACTTGACAATATATATGCAGGATGTATATTTTGCACTTAGTAAGAAAGGATGTGACAGCCTTGGGGATTTCTCTAAGATCTATGACCTCTGCAGCCATGTGTATTTGGCTATGATCACAGTACCACACATGAGTTTCTTTCATTGAGTGGGCTCTAAGACAAATTAGGTAGCCATTGATTGGCCCCTAGATAAAAATGCTGCTACTGCACCAGTGTCATATGCTGTGCTGGTCATTGATGTGCTTATTTGATCGTGAAGCTGGTGTTGGGCTATCAATTGATGTTCTCTCTTGGCTACTGGCATAGTGTTCTCCAGAAATATGAGAGCTAGCCTTCAAGGGAACTGATCAGTTCCAGTTCCATTGCTTCAAATCCAGTCTTATTATTTTTATTTTATATGTGTGATTGTTTTCCCTGCATTTATGTATGTGCATCCCTGCCATGAAATGCCCACAAAGGCCAGAAGAGGGCGTCAGATTCCCTGGAACTGAAGTTACTTGTTAGTTATAATGTGGATGTTGGTGATCGAACCTGGGTCCTCTGCAAGAGCAGCAAATGCTCTTAACTGCTGAGCCATCACTCCAGCCCCCGAAGTAGACCATTTTTTATTTGGTTAATTGGTACTGATTCATGGGTGGACCAGCTGAAGTAATTCCAGCTCAGATAGGAGGAACATGACCTTTGGCCTTATGAATAGGTACTCTGTGTAGGTTGGGGAAGGTGTCAGTTTCTGTAGGGGTTTCACTCTGACCCATGCGGGAGCATAGTTCTGTGGTGGTGTGGGTACAGGGCTCCAGAACTGACTGGATTATCAGTCTTAGTTCTCAACAGCAGGCAGGTTCTCTGTGCCTCTAGCTATTCAGGATTGGCTGGAAGCTACCAGCAATGTAAAGACATGAGTCGTAGGAAGCCATGGCTAGAGTGTAGTGTATGGAATGGGAGTGACAGCTCAACCTGTAGAGTGCTGGTTTGAGTCCAGGAACTGTGGGCTTAAGGTAAAGAGGGAAGGATACCTAAAGAGTGATTCCTGAGATGGCAAGGTCAGAGGGCTTTACCTGCAGAGTGACAGCTTGAGTCTTGGGAAGGAGAGTTAGAATGCAGAGGGATGCAGGAGAGGGCACTTCCTGTAGAGCACAGCACACACTTCTTTACCAACAGACTGATGGCACAAGTCCTGGCATAGCAGGTGAGAGTACAGACGAGCAGAAGGGAAAGCCCTCCTGTGGAGCGAAGGAGCATGTCCTGGGATGCTGGGGTTTGGATACGGGTGGGTAGAGATGAAGGTTCTGCCTCGGATTGTGGTCTGAGTCCTGGGATGGAGGGGTGGAGTCTTCGTTGCATCTTATGACTTCTGGAAGTGACCTTATCTACTCATGCAGGGTACTTCTGGTCAAACTATTTTTTTATCATTTTTTAGTTTTTGTGCGTGGAGATGTTGTACGTTGAGCATATTCCCCCTCATGTCCACCCTTCTCTTTCTTTCTAGCCTCCCCTCGCTTTTCCCTTAAAACAGATTTACACACACACACACACACACATACACACACACACATATATATATATATATATATAGCCTAGGAGCTACGAATGAGAAAATACATATTTGCTTTAATTGACATAATGTGACTATTTCCAGTTGCAGTTACTCTCCTGTAAACATTTTTTCATTGTTGAAAAACATTCCATTGTACCACATCTTCTTTATCTAGTTCTGCTACTGGACATGTAGATCGGTTCCATAATCTATCTATTTTGAACAGTGCTGCAGTAAACATTCATGTGCAAGAATCCCTGGAATATGCTGACTTAGAGTCCTTTGGGTGAAACCCCAGGAGTGGTACAGCTGGGACATATGGAAGGTTTTTGAGAAACTCCCATCATGACTTCCACAGTGGCTAGTTCAAACTCTCTCTGGCAGGTTATAAGAGCTCCCTTTGTTCACATCCGTGCCAGCACTTGTTGATATTTGCTTTCTTTTGACTGCTGTTCCAACTGGGATGCATGGAACCTCAATGTAGTTTACCCTTGCATTTCATTGGTGTCTAGTGAAGTAAGCACTTCACATATGATTACTAGACATTGATATCACATTTACTGAGAACTGTCTGCTCACTTTTATGAACCAATTGATTGATTGTGTTGTTTGATTTATTGTCTTCTTTCTATGTTCTTTGTATGTGATAAAATTATCTCATGCCATAAGGATTGCTTACAATGATTTTCTCTCATTCTGTAGGTGGCCTCTTTATTAAGTTAACTATTTCCTTGGCTATACAGAAGTTTTTATTATTATTAGTTTGTGAGATCGTCTTTGTCAGTTGTTGGCCTTATTTGGTAACTGGGGCTCTTTTGAGAAAGTTCTTTCTTATGCCTGTATCTAGGAGTGTTTTTCCTACATATTTAATCTAACAGTTTCAGAGTCTGAGTCTTATATTCTGCTGGCCAGACTTCAGTGTATGCTACCATCACATTTGCTCCAAGTCTCCTGTGAGGGCTTCAGGCTTCCAAGATGCTAATACAGCAGGATCTTTTAAAAAGGGCATCTATGGTTACTCCAGCCATATGCTATGTGCAAAGAAGAGAGGGTTTTCCCAGCATTTCTTGTGTGTCTGCCAGATGTCCTGTACCACTTGTCTGGCTCTCACACTCTTTGGTAGTTAAAATGTCTGTTGTTGAAACCATATTTTAGATGTCTTTAGCCCCTATGCCTTAAACTGTGACTTCCACCATCTTTTAGAAAAAAAAAACTACTTTAATATATTTTTTTCTATCATGGGTCTCAAACTCAGTTCTGGCTCTTTTGAAATAGAGTCTCACTATATAACTCAAGTTGACCATGAAGTCATGATCCTCCCGCATACCCCCTCTGAATGTGAGATTATAATCATGCATCATCACTCAGTCTGCTGATTTCTTCATTTGCCTATCTTGCTCCCCTTCTTCCTTCTTTCCTCCCTTCTTATTTTTTGACAGGCTATCACTATGTAGCTTAGGAGTGGGGCGGGGTTCCCTCAGTGCTAGAATCGCAGATGTGCTCCATTATATCTAGCTTCATTTTCCTCTTTACAACTAGCAAGACATGGAATTTTTACCTGAGCCACTTCAACGCCATGCTCTCCTAACAGCAGATAAGTACTTTTATCTCAGTTTTATTTACCTACTTCCTTTGAGTTGAGATAGTCTCATCTGCAAGAAAGTGGAAAGGTCATATGTGAAGTTCACTGACAGTGAACTAAGATTCAAAGGCTCAGGAAGTTCAAGAAACTTCCCAGGTTAGGAAGATCAGAGAGTTACAATATTCATAGAGCTCCATCCCAAGGTTATAAAAGCAGGAAACAATTGATGGAGGGAGGAGGCTCTGGTGGAGCTTCCTGAATGCTGTGCAGCTCCAGGGATGCAGGTTTCCTAAATTTCCATCCATTCTGCCATAGCCTCTTTGATGATGCAGTTGCCTTCAAGTTACTTATGCTCTAGTAAATAACCTTTCACCATATGTTCTTCCAGGCAAGCACAATAAATCTATTGGCTGGCGGAGCAAGACTTGCCCGGAATAGTTGTTTTTGTTTTAGTTTTGTTTTTGTTTTTTGTCTGAGGAGATGAATGGATGTTTGTTCTCATTTCCCCCGGAAAAGTCACATAACACCCAAGTACCAAGCACATAGCATTGCTTTGGAAAAGGCTTTATAGATCCAAATAGTGGTGGCTTTGAACTCTGTTAGAAAGCAGCTGTGTGACATCAACATTCTGACCAAATCTCCAAGTCTGTCATCTCTTGTCTGTTTCTGAGGGACAGTATAGAAAGACCACACATTTCCTGGGTGTCCTTAGGAAATATATTTACTTTTCTAGAGTGGGTTATTCATAAACTATGCACAGTAAGCATTCAGAACGATGTTTGAGGACTTCTGAAGTGATGCAATGAATAGCGAACTATATCAGTCATGCAATGCTTCCAAATAAATCATGACTTCCTTCCTGTTTCCCTGGGTTGAGTCAAGTAAATACCGTCATCTATTGTTCTATCTATTAGGTTTTCTCCTCTTATGAAGATGGCAGCCTTTCATTTTAGCAGCTCTCTACTACCTATGATAATGTGAATCAAAGACAATTCTTTTTTGTTTTAATATAAATATGATTTTGGCCCTGGCAGCTAAAGTCCAGGAGGAGATTGCACGTGTGGTTGGCCGACACCGGAGCCCCTGCATGCAGGATAGGAGCAGCATGCCCTACACAGATGCTGTGCTACATGAGATCCAGAGATACATTAATCTTGCCCCCATTGCCATGGCTCGTGAAACAACTCAGGATGTTCAGTTCAGAGGATACCACATCCCAAAGGTGAGAGGTGCTTCTTCTGTGCTCATCAGGAATCTCAGCCTGTTGGCAGTGACAGTAATATGATCTCAGATGGTCTAACCTTCCACAGGTATGCCAAAATCATACCTCAGGCATCTTACCCTCTGGCCCTCTGACCCCTTCCTTGTCCTCTGGAGACACACTTTTCTAAATGTCAACGTGATTTGACGTTCATGGACCTGTCAGCACACTGATATGTTCATATTACTCCCGTTCATCAACATGATCTCCTGTGCCTAGCTTTTCTTTCCTGTGCTTTATTGTTCTTGTCAATTAACCCGAGTCCCATATTCCCACTTCCCTCAGTCTCTCCCTACTTTCTGTTTCACTTGTTTAGGAAGTCTACCTCCTTGTCTACCTCCTTACTGTCGACAACTCCTCCTTGTTGGCAAAGAATATACAGCTCAGCAAATTAGTATTGCTTCAAAAATGTTGATATTACTTTACATACATACCAATGTATATATGTAATTTATTTTGAGACTTGGTCTTATTCTGTAGCCCAGGTTTTCTAAAAATTGCAGAATTCCAGCTTTAGCCTCCTGAGTGCTGAGATTTACAGGCGTGTGCCTCCATACCCCACTTAATTTCCACCAATCCCCAATATGTGCTTTTAAAAGATCACTTTATTCTAAGTAACACAAATAGAAATATTGCACGGCTTGTTTAAGGAATCCACTCAAACGCCTGCTTAGTTCTAAACTCAGTATTTGTAGCTCACAGGATTCACAGCTGGGTAAGATTGATGATAAATTTTCTCTTCCGGTACCTTGCATTCCACCTTCCCACACCAGGAAAGCTAGATAGTAGAAATGAGACTTTGAAGTCTGCACCAAATTGATTCCCTCTGTGTTTCCTCTACAGTTTATTGTGTAGTGTCTGCAGCAATAGGGTCTTATCATGAAGTTTAGGGGGTAAACAAAATCAGGGCAAGGGCCTGCATTGAGAGTCTATGGGACTCATGGTCAAGAGCTTCAAAATTGTGAGTCCATCCCTGGAAGTGGGCTTTAACTTTGCTATCCACTGGTGTCTAGTAGGGCCAATATCCCACTGTTATAATTCCTTTTATTCATTTTTTATAATGTATATGTATACACTTTAAGTTGCTTCTATAGTGCTAGGTTTCAGTTTGGCATTTCTAAAGGCCTTAGTGTAGGTTTTCCATCTCCAGATCCCCTCCTCTATTCTGCCCTCCCATTGCCCACCCCCTTTAATGGCTTTTCCTCTACCATTTTCCTTTCCCACTTTATATCATTGCATTCTACTTCCCCTCACAGGAAGCCTCCCTATACCTCAAAATCGTTTATTAGTTTCTTGATCTCATTGGACTTTGAAATTGAAACCTGCATATCTAAGATTTCAAAACTAACAGCCCACGATGAGAGAACATGCAATGTTTGTCTCTCTGGGTCTGGGTTACCTAACTAAGTCTGATTATTTCCAGTTCATCCAATTACCTGTGAATTTAGAAATTTGGGGTTTTTTTAAGAGCTGAATAATACTCCACTATGTACGAGTACCACACCTTTATTATCCGTTCATCAGTTAATGGACATTGAAGCTGTTTGCAATTTTGACTATTAAAAAAGGGCAACAGTGAACATAAGCGAACACGTATTTCTGTAGTAGGGCATAGCATCTTTTGGGTATATGTCCAAGAGTGGTATGTCTAGGTCATATGGCAAATCAAGTTCTAACCTTTTAAGGAGCTTCACACTAATGAATGCACCCAGTTTTCACCACCACAAGCAGTGGATAAGAGTTCCCATTTTTTTCACATCCTTGCCAACATTTGTTGCTGTTTGTTTTTTTGAATCTTAACCATTCTGGGTGGGGTAAGATAAAAATCTCAAAGTGGTTTCAATTTGCATTTCCCTGATGACTAAGATAAAAACATTTTTTTAAAAAGTTGTTCTCAGTCATTTGTGTTTCATCTTTAGAGAACTCCCTGTTCCTCTTCTTACCTCAATTTCTAATTGGGTTGTTTGATTTTTTGATGTTTAGTTTTTTGAGTTTCTGTATATTATAGATACTAACCCTCTGTAAGAGGTATAGCGATAAAGATGTTTCCCCATTCGATGGGTTGCCTCTTTATTCAAATGAGAGTGTCCTTTGCTATAGAGAAGCTTTTTAGTTTCACATGTCCCATTTGTCAATTGTTGGAGTTAATGCTTATGTTATAGGAGTCCACTTCAGAAAGTCCTTTCCTGTGCTTATAAGTTTCCTACTTTCTCCTCTATCTGATTCAGGGTATGAGGTCTTATGTTTAAGTCTTTGACCTGTTTGGAGTTGAGTTTTGTACATAGTAAGAGATTCATTCTTCTACATGCTGCTGCTATCCAGTTTGACCAGTACCATTTATTGAACATATTCTTTTCTCCAGTGTGTGTTTGTAGCTCCATGATCAAAAATCAGGTTGCTATAAATGCATGGAAGTGATTTTTCACAAATATACTAGCTCTGGAAACCTGCTTTGGGCTCCACATTATTTTTCTGAGACTCACACTGAGGGTAAGCTCTGAATTCACATAGCTGCTCTGCTACAGGGAACAGGCTAGAAAGAGACCAAAACTTCAGTCTCTCCTTCAAATATCCACAGGTAGAGGACATTTATTTAGATCTGACCTATAGCTTTGTAGGCTAAGGTCAACATCATATATTTAGAGAGGCCCTTCAGAATATTAGCAAGAATTCCTCAGAAATATTCTTGAAATTTTTATCTTCTGCATAGTAACAGTCCAAGTATTATTTATATCCCAAAATATTGTGAAAGCCATTATCATCTTTGACAGTAAGAGAATCTCTATTTAGCTCTGATGGTAATCTTTGAATAAAGGGTTTTGGAGGTTGGGGTAGATACTAATACTGAGTGTTCTTAGTATATAGAAGGCCCTGGGTGTAATCTCTAACACCAAAGATTTTTTTTAAAAAATCATATATTATCCATTTCATGTTTCTGGTAATCTAAGGCAAGTGAGTTTTTTATATTTTGGAAGTAATTAAAATGAGTCATTGAAATGTTATCTATATGATTACGGAGCTTAATTTAACAGAGAGAAAGATCCATTGATCCTGCAAACTAAATTCTAATTTATTGTATTTTGTTGTGATTCTAAGCTCTGAGTTTAGCAAAAATCCAGAAATGGAAAATACTCTCTCCCTTTCCAGCAGAATGTTACAATCCATTTGAAAGAAGACCACAAGGGGATGGGCTGGAGTCCTAATTACTTTCTCATCCTGATGGGAGATTGAAGGTTATTCAAGAAAATGACTGTGGGTTTGAAGAAGGACTCATGGTTCATTCTAAAAGCGATGAGCTGGATTTTCAATAGTATTAACACCCTGAGACTGCATGACCGCAGCCCTGAGGTTGATGACCCTTGCCTTGAACTGAGCATTATAAAATATAAAATGTGTTGGCCTTGATTAATGATGTATTCTGTGACATGGAACGGATGAATTTTCATTTTTGTGCCTCAATTTGCCCATCCAAAGAACAAAGAATCAGACGAGCAACATGTGAACATTTTTCAAGTTTTGTTAACTCCTTCATCTGTTTTATCTGCGTCTCGTCTCTTTCTTTCAGGGAACAAGCGTACTGACACATCTGACTTCTGTCTTATTTGATGACAAAGAGTTTCCACACCCAGAGAAGTTTGACCCGGGCCACTTTCTGGATGAGAAGGGCAACTTGAGGAAGAGTGACTACTTCGTGCCTTTCTTAGTAGGTAAGTAAGCTAGGTTTTCATGTGTGTTAGGGTCACTTGAGGTGACAAGAGCTGGGCAGAATGAACTGCCAGTTCCTGGAGGCCAGAGGCAGCACTCCCAAGGTGAAGGCTGTTTCTCATTGACTTAGAGGCTCCACCCACTGATGCTGCCTCTTGACCTGGTGCTGAGCTTCTCAAGAGGTCTTCCTAGAAGAATTCTAATTCTACCAAGACCTTTCTCTATTCTGAAGGGCAGGTCACTCTGTAAGCTTCCTGGACTTTTATATGTAGCAATCTACTGCCCAGATCCAGGGATACAACAAGTAAAAGAAATAAAGAGAAGAAGATAAATTGATTGGCAAAGATACCGAATCTTTGAAGAATTCTGTGCTAGAGCCTTCTATAGGAGCCTAGAAAGGGTAGATTGCAACTCTGGTAATATTTAAAGGAAATTAAGCAGAGTACTTAGAACATAATAGAACTCTTCTTACATTCGAGTATCTTCTCTCAATTTGAAAGAAGTTCAGAAGAAAAACAATTGATACATTCCATGAATAATTAAAGATTTTAATGAAAAGACAGTTTTCAGGGGACAAAGGAAGTAACTGAGTGTGGAAAGTACTGAAAAATCAACGTCTGCAGGAAGGCTGCAATGGACCAGAGACCCAGGTGTTACTGCAGCTCCTTTAGCTAAGATGGCAGCATTTCCTCTGCTGGAAATACATGCATTGGCAGAGGAACACAGCCAGTTTCTCTAGCTGGGGCCTGGCAGGCTTAGACCAGGGGAATAAGTATACTTTTCTATAGCCACTCCTCCTAGTTTATTCAGAAGCCTGAAAGGAGGTGACTCCTGGGTAAATGAAGCCTGCAGGGGCCAGTCTCCTGTCTATGGGCAGCAGAAAGGTCACATGCCAATAGATGTGTAAAAGAGGAGAAAAGAATGCTCGGCATACTCCAGAGAAGAAAGAGGAAGAAGAGTCAAGGCTGAAGATCCTTTCCTAAGAAGTTAACTGAAATGGATAGAATAAGTAGATTTGCTCCCAGTTATGCAGAAAAATATGTATTGAGGCTTGTATCCTGTCCTCACGGAAGATCTCCAAGCCTCCCTGCTGGCCATTCCCGATCTTCCTTGCTGTATTCTGGAATCTACTGTGGTCACCTGATGCTCATATTGATTTCCCAAGTCCTGTGGCTCACTTTCTCCTAACACTGTCGGAATTATTAAAAGAGCTAACACTTTGTCTTCATAACTTAAGATGAAATCTTTTAGACAGACAGTTAATTTAAATTTCATGCAAAATGCTCTCCACTAGAAGCACTAATGAGCATGTGGAGAACAATTTATGTGGTAAATTTTATATCCTAAGCATGTTAAAGGTGTTTACAAAGAATGTCTGACATCTGAGCTGAATGGAGGGGATACAGAGCCTGCAGCGTAGAAGAGTAGAAGCCCATCCTAGTTAGAGGAGTGACTGGATTGAAGTGTGAAGTTTCCAGTTTGTTTGCGGATTGTAGAATCATTAGGATGTCTCAGGTATTAGGAAGTGTGGAGTTTTATTATGATTAGAGGAATATTTATTATATTATGTTATATTATATATTATGTAATACATATTATTATTAGAGTACTATTATTATTAGAGCATTATTATTAGAGGAAGCTGGAAGTTTTATTCTAGGAATAAAACTGTGCAACGTTTGTTTTCTATTTGACAATGAATGGCTGTAGACTTCCTAAAATTTAGTAAACATGTGACTTGACTGAGATTATCTCTTAGAATTTAGATCAGCAGCAATAGATCTACTGAGATCTAAGTCATAGATAGAAAAAAAAGACACTTGTATACCATGCCAGTTGGGGTAGTGTGTGTATGTATGTGTGCACAAAAATGTGACTGGCAGCCCTCGTTCCAAAAGTTTCAACGTGTTTTCCCAGAAAGATTCCTCATACAGCATGCACATAGAAATTTGTGCTGAGGAGTTGACAACGTATCACCCATAGCCCCACCTCAAAGGCTCAGGGCTCACAGTGGAACAAGAGGTGGGGAGAATGCAAGAGCTGGGTGATGGGGAAGATGGCTGTGAAATTCAGTCCTATGGGAATGACCTGGCTGTGGGACTTAGATTCTCATAACAGCGCAGTGGCCTACATAAGGCCTGCACAAGACAGTGCCAGTGAACATTCTGTCACACTTGGAACTGGGGAACATTGTGCCCCACCACACCAAGGGGAGCTAATGCAGTTGAGGGCTAGTGGAGAAGCAAAAGCTATGGTCTTCAGTGATGTAACCACTGTTGAGGTGCTCATGCTCCAGTACACAGCTTCACAGGAGTGCTCACATGACTACCCTAGTTAAATCCTGTGGGACACAAAGGAAAACAAAAACAAAAAGCAAAGACATTACAGGGAGATCAGGAGTTGGTTTGAAGATCCTGTTGAGGACAGTTACGAGGTGGAACAGGAGAGAAAGAGAATGTACATTATTTACATATATAAAATTGTCAAAGACTTTTTATTTTACGTGATAAGTATATTGCCTGCATGTATGTAAGTGTACCTGTGTCATGCAATGCCACAGAGGTCAGAAGAGGGTGTCGGATCCCCTGGAACCGGAGTTATGGATGGTTGTTAGCCACCATGTGGGTGCTAGAAATCGAATCCCAGTCTTCTGCAAAAGCAGTCAGTGCTCTTAACCACAGAGCCATCTCTCCAATCCCAAATTTTTTCATTTTTAAAAAGACTTTATTTGTTGAATAAATATAAAAACACTCAGAGAGACTAAATAAAATAGAAATTTGTGGTGAAGGAAACAAATCAGGGTTGTGTACAAATAGAGGCAGTTGTGGGCTGATTAGTACAGATTAATGAGTTATTCATTAACACATATACTGTGTGTGTTAATCTAGGATCAGGATTAACTCACTCCTCCATTTTCATGTCTTTCCCAGGAAAAAGAGCTTGTATCGGAGAAGGTCTGGCCCGCATGGAGCTATTTTTAGTCGTGACCACCATTTTACAGCATTTTACCTTGAAACCACTGGTCGATCCAAAAGATCTTGATATCAGTCCCCTTCAAACTGGGGTAGGCTCGTTGCCCCCCTCCTATGAGCTCTGCTTCATTCCAGTCTGAACTGGGTAGGTTTTCAGATGGGTGAATAAGACTCTGCTGCTGAGCGTAAGCACAGTTTCCTATCCTACCTGTGTCCCTCCATCTGCGCCCTTCCTCAGTGGCCAGAATACCGTCTCTGAACTGCCTTACGACATTCTAAATCCTTTAAGACCCAGCTAAAATGTCTCTGTATGATAAAAGAAACTCCGTGTTTCAGCTCTAATAAAACTTTCGCTGCAGTGTATGCAAGATCATTAACTACATTTTCATTTGCTTGTATCCCAAATGGAAAATACGTTATAAATTTCTTGATTCACTTCAGTAGGAGTTAACAACCAGAATGTATTCTGTGATTTTCATGAAAAAAAAAACCTATAATTAAATATGAAGTCCAATCATCATTCATGCAGGTGTATCTATCTCAGAGAGTCATTTCTTGATTATGTCATGTGTGCTTTTCATCTTTTCGCCACAGTTTATTAAATATGCTGCTATGTACATGTCTACATAAGTGATGTGTGTGGCTATGCACATATGCACAGTGTGTAACTGTGCATGCACACAGGATGATAACATAGGGATAACATGAGGTACAACTTGAATTTCCTAGTGTTTTCAAAGATATCATTCCTTTTTACCTTTGGTGCTAAACACATTCTCTCTCTCCCTCTTTCTCTCTCGCTCTCATACACAGATACATACACATACTCACCCCAACCAATGTAGAATTTAGATTTTATTCTTTTGAACAGAAAGAAATAGCTGTTCCTTAAAGGGTCTCAACAAAGCCCAGATACCTCCACCTTTTCATGTGGTAATTGAAATCCTAAGGAGTGGAAAATCTGATGTCTACCTTTCTAATTTCACCAGCAAAGTGGATTGTGGAGTCCCGAGTCAACCATGATTGGTAGTGGGTTGTCTTCCAAAGGTCTCTGAGACTGTTAACTCCTATAACACCGAAACACACATATAGCATGAACAGAATCTTTGAAGTTTTTAGTCCAATAGATTATTGTAACCTTTATCATGTAGCAGTTAATTTCTAGGAAAAAAAACATATTTCTTCATTTACCACATTGCAATGTACTAATGTCCAAGTACCAATAACAGTAATCGAATTACACAGTTTCAAAATAAATCTGCAACATGATAGGTTAATAGATAAAATAATGATTTAGCACAACCCTTGAGTTTCTCAAACTTACATCAAATACATTGATACATGATAACACATACATGCAAGCAATAAACACACACACATAAAATAAAAAGTAAAAAATTAATTAAAATTAAAAACAAAAACATCAGAACCAAGTGGGTGTGATGGCTCATGTCTGTAATCCCAGAACTCGGGACTCAGAGGCAGGAGAATCTCTGTGAGTTCAAGGCCAACCTGGTTTTCATAGAGAGTTCTAGGCCAGTCAGAGCTATGTAAACACACACACACAATCAAAACCAGAAAGGAAAAAAAAAAATTTAAGGTGAAAAATCAAACACTCAAAAGCCTTCCTTGCAAACTAACTTTATTTGTAATTTTCGTTGTCCTATTGACCTTGTGAGGGTTTCTGAATTTTAGCCTGAGTTACTCTAAAAGAAAAAAAAAAGTGCCAAGAATGTTAGTGGAGGTAACAAACCACTCTCATAGTTGGATTTGAGCCTTGCTCCACAGGAGTGAATTCATGCCTGGTACAGTAAACATGATCAAAACATGTGGCTATGGAGTCATAGGCCCTAGGAGATGGCCTACTGATGTCAATTTTCTAAATGGTCACGCTGTCAAACTACAAACTACCTTCTAAGTATTTAGATTACATACACATATTTGTTCTGCTCCAGACCTTGGTCAGAGAAGCTTCTTATTGGAGTAGTGGTTAATACAGAGGTGTATTGACTATAACATGCTGAGAATAAGCAACTGTGAGTGCTCAGCTGAACACAGGACATCTACATCAATCTCCCCCCACATCCCAGGCTCAAGGAACATCACAAAGATGGGGTAGAAAGAATGTAAGAGCCAGAAGATGGGGAGGAGTGCTGTCAAATGTCCACTCTGGACATTTACATGACTATTGTCCACATGAACTCGCATAGTGTTTTCATTAAAATCACAGAAGAAAAATTTCCAAATCCAGAGAAAAAGAGATACAGGAAACATGGAGCCCCAAATAGGACCAGAAAAAGAAACTCTCTACATTATATTATATTCAAAACATTAAATACGAAGAACCATGAAAGTGCATTGAAAGCTTCAAGAGAGAAGCAGCACATCACATGCAAAGGCAAACCCATCAGAATAATCACTAATATTTGAACAGAAACTCTAAAACACGGAAAGACTTGGGAAGGTTTGCTTCACATTTTGAAAGATCTCAGCTGCCCAACCAGATTATTATACCGAGCAAAATTACCTTTCATATGGAAGCAAAAATAAACAGTTTTCAGGATAAAAATAAGCTAAATGGATTCATGACTACTAATCCAGCTCTACAGAGAGTGTCTGAAGAAATACTGCAGACTGAGAGTAAAGAAGAGCACATCTAGAAAAGACACAGAAAACAATCAGGGATGCTATTACTTATTAAATTATTAATCAAAAGAAGAATAAGAAAACAGCAAAAACTATAACACCAATATAATGACAGAAATTACAATATGATTTTCAAATAACTCTAAATATTATAGATCCAATTTCATAATCAAAAAACACAGACTAGCACACTGGATTAAAAACAGGATCCCTAAAAATTCCAAGATCATCATCATCATCATCATCAAAGATATAATATTTTAGTATGATAGGAAGAGGAAACTTTTTCCAAGCAAATGGAACCAGGAAACAAATAGGTGTCACTATTCTAATATGTGACAAAATAGACTTCAAACTAACACTAGTCAGAATGGATAAGGAATACAACTTCATAGTGATTAAGGAATCTCAATTCAAATGTCAGTGCAATTCTAAACATATATGCACAGATCATAGGTGATCCTAATTTCATAAAACAAATATTAATAGATATGAAGTCACAGATTAGCCACAATATTAGAATAGTAAGTGACTTCAATACCTGACTCTCACTAAAGGACAGTTCATGCAGAAAAAGAACTAGAGAAACTTTGGGAGTTAAGAAATATCACAAAGCAAGTAGACTTAATAGACATCTACAAAATAGTCTACACAATCACCGGAGTACACATTCTTCTCAGCAGTCCAATGGACTTACTCTAAAATTGATCAATATACTAGTACATAAAGAATGTCTCCTCAAGCAGAGATTGAAACAGCTTCCTGTATTCTATATGACCACAATGAAATAAAGCTAGAGCTTAACAGCAAGAGAAACTATAGAAAACATACAAATGTATGGAGATTAAATAGCATACTACTGAATGATGAATGGGTCGTTAAAGAAATCAAAAGGGAAATCAAAAAATTCCTAGAATTGAATGAAATGAAAATACAACATACCAAAACCTGAAATAGGATGAAGACACCCCTAAGAAGAAAGTCTATAGCTCTAGACTGCAATATAAAATCAGAGACATCTCAAATAACATAACGATTTACCTTAAAGCACTGAGAAAAGAGCTTAATGAAAATCCTTTCTTGAACACATTTATTGCCCATATCCTCCCACCTCATTTGTAGTTTTCATTTTAATAATCCGAAATGGTATCATTTAATAAAATCTATTTATTTATTTTGTTGTGTTTCTTTAAATGTGGACCTTGGACTGGCAATCATTCTTCTTCAACCTCCTGAGTACTGAGATCAGAGGCATGTATTTCTACTCATGGCTAGTAAAGATTTAATTGTGACTGTTTTATTATTATTGCTTTTATTGTCTTGATTTAAATTTTTATATGGCTTGCAGTCATAAATATAACTTCTATGCTTCACACTTAACACCTTATAATTATACCTTTTATACTTCTTACTATGCTCAACCTCAAATGAGTGTTCATAAATCCAGAATAATTTGTATTTTCTCCCAACTGAACATTCATTCTATCTAGCATTGACTTTAAAGGTTATATTTTTCCTCTGTAGATAAGTGGCTAAGTTATGTGATCATATTAGTGGCTCTGTTTCTTACCTGAGTTGCATTCCATTGATCTTGCTGCTTTCTTTATTCCAATACCACATTTCCAAATTATTATAGTCTTAAATATGTGTTGATATCTGCTATGGAAATATTTCAACTTATTTTCAACTTTTCCTCTACTTCTTCAGTTTTCTATTAATTATATTTGGTTATTTGAATTTATACACAAATATTAGAACCAAATAGTCAATTATTACAGATATTTAGATGATATTTTAACTGAGAAGCTACTGAGTCAATGGATCACATTGAGAGGACAAATGATTTAAGAGAATTTGACTTTCAAGGTAGAAATAGTATAACAGTTCATATATTTGAGTCCTTAACTTTTTCTAGCAATACTTGATAGCTTGAAGTATAGAAGTGTTTGACATTGTTTGTAAACATACATATACACAAAAATTTTAGGGTGTTTTAGGTTACTCTAAATGACTCTTTTAGCAGTGTCATTATCTAATCATTTATTTTAGAATGAAGACATATAGTTCATATTTATATATAACCTTGAATCCATTTTTATGTCTACTTCGATCAGCAAAAATAGTATATGTTTATTCAGCTACATATTTCCCCAGTCAAGAAGTAAAGTAAGGCATCATTACTATGATTTTCTTGTTTTGCTGTTTATTTAATGAATCCTCTGAACTAATTCTGCAAACTCTCTATATTATGTCCAACTTCTAAAAGCTCTGTTCTCTTTGTCCTCACAAAGGCTTATATGTCACTGACCTCTGCACACAAGTAATGCTGCATGTGCGTGAGTGTGAGTGTGTGTGTGTGTGTGTGTGTGTGTGTATACAGGTCAGAGAGTCAGAAAAAAATAGAGATAAAGATCTGTATAAACAGTATTTCTAGACAATTCTTATTATTTAAATAAACATTATTTGCAAAGATGGGATTTCCTACTCTTAAGAACTTCCTTGAAAGGCAACTAAAATTAATAGATCTAACAAAGAATTCAACTTTCAGCATCTCTGCTTCCCAAAATTCATGAACTAGCCCTGGCTTTTACAATTTTCTGTCCCCTCTTCTGCAATGTTCCCTGGGCCATAGGTGGCTGAGGTTCAATATAGGACTCCTATCCAGGGATGCACACTCTACAGTCTCTTATTCCACAGAACTTGACCAGTTGTGGCCTTTTGTGTTCATAGCACTATGTTATTTGCGGAAGCTTCACTAGTAAGAGGTGAAGGATGCTTTAGTTTTCTCTTTACTCCTCATCCAATGTGTTCCAAGAGCCTTAGGTATAGAGTTCCAACTGTAGATACGTCACCTAGGACTTGACATCTTTCAGTCATATATTCTCTGTGTCTAATCAGTTGTGGAATTCTGCTGTAGCTTCCATCTGTTGCAGAAATAAGCTTCTTTGATGAGTGGTGTACTGTATGTTTGTCTGTAAATATAAGGATTCATATTTAGCATATGGTAAGAAATTTCATTTCTCTAGAGAGATGACAGAGATAGGCTTCTCTCTAGGATCTATCCCCATATATTTGGCTGAGTCTACATTGAGAGTGTTTTAAGTCCAATCAGATAGTTACTGATTACTACAGATGAGAGTTCTGTTACTGGACCAGTAGAATTAGTGTTTTGTGCCAGTTGTTACAGTTATTAGAATTTAGGGTTGGGTTGAACCATGGATTGTTTTTTCCCTCCTTAGTAGTTTGCAAGTTATCATCTAGCATACGGGCACTAAACTTCAGGTAGAAGGCTCCCAGGTCAGTTCCTGCTCCATCGTCCGAGTCCTGTATCCCAAGCATGTCTTGTCTTCAGCAGTACGGTATTATCTTCTAGCCCTTGGGGATAACCAAGAATTTCGGCAGTAGCCTGTATTACTTTGGGAGTCTCCTGAACCACTCTCACCAACCACACAAAGGGAGGCATCTTCTGTCTGGCACTGTGTTCCCTGCCAGACAACCCCCGAGTATGTGGACGTACTAACGTTTACACAGTGTGTGCATTTCTCAGGGGGTTTCGGCGGCATCACATTTCCCTCTGTGTTCCCGAGCCCGCCAAGATTCATTCATCTCTGGTCCTTTTCCTTCCATCAGACCTCCTTCCTCCCTTCCCAGTCCGAGTACCTGCGTTATCCCCACCCTTCCCCAATTAACACCCACCTCCTTCATCCCTTCTCTTCTGACTGGCCTCCTCCCACACCATGACCCCCTGCATGTCCCTTCCCTTTCTCCTCCCTGCCCAGCACCCACTTTCCCCACCTCCCCCCGGCAACATCCGTTCCCTGCTATCCCCCTTTTTTGGGTTTTTCCTCTTCCTTTATCTCCATGTATCCGTTCCATTTTCCTGGCTCCTGGGGTTACATCAGGATCTACACTCACATACGGGGGGTTGGTGCTACAGTCCTCAAATGCGGGAGAATATATGTCTCTTGCTTTTCTGCATTTGTGTTACTTCACTTAATGTAACAGTCTCTAGATCCATCCACTCACCTGCAAATTTCATTATTTCATCTTTTTTTATAGCTGCGTAGAACTCCATTGTATAAATGGACCACATTTTCATTATCCATTTATCAGTTGAGAGACATTTAGATTGTTTCCATTTCTTAGCTATTGTGAATAAACATGCATGTACAGGTATCTCTACAGTATGATGAATCCTTTGGGTATATGACAAGGAGTGGTAGAACTGGATCATATGGTAGATTCATTTTTAGTTGTTTGAAAGTTCTCCACACTACTTTCCATAGTAGTTGCATGAGTTTACATTCCCATCAGCAGTGAATGAATATTCCCCTTTCTTTACAGCCTCTCCAGCATTTTGCGTCTTTCATTCTCTTAACCTTAGCCAGTCTGACAGGTGAGATGGAATCTTAAATTGGTTTTTATCTGCATTTCTCTAATTGCTAAGGATGTTGAACACTTTTTAAGGTGTTGCTTAGCCATTTTTATTTCTTCATTTGAGAACTCTCTGTTCCAGTCTATAGCCCATCTTTTTATTGGATCATTTCTTTTCTTTTCATTTTTTAGTTATTTGTATCTTCTGGATATTAATCCTCTGTTAGATGTGTAGCTGGTAAAGATTTTCTCCCACTCGATAGGTTTCCTCTTCCCTTCTTTGGTTGTTTCTTTTGATGTACAGAACTTGCTAGCTTAATAAGATTCCACTAATTGATTGTTGACCTTAGTGCCTGAGCAGCTGATGTTCAATTTAGAAAGTCCTTTCCTATGCCTTTATTTTAGAGGATACAGCCTATGCCTTTATTTTAGAGGATACAGCCTATGCTTTCTTCTAGCAGTTTCAGCACTTCAGGTTTTATATTAAGGTCTTTGATCCATTTGTACTTGACTTTTGTGCAGGATGAAAGATAAGGGTTCAATTTCATTCTTCTATGAGTGGAGATCCAGTTTTGCCAGCACCATTTGTTGAAGATGCTGTCGTTCCTCCATTGTGTGTTATTCGTACCTTTGTCAAATATCAAGTGACTGAAATTGCATGTGCTCATGTTTGGGTCTTCTATTATGTTCTGTTGGTCTATGCGTCTATTTTTGTGCCAGTGCCATGCTGCTTTTATGGCTATAGCTCTGTGGTATAATATGAGATCTGGTATGGTGATTCCCCCAGCCCCCAGCATTGTTCTTTTTGTGCAAAATTGCTTTGCCTATCCAGGGTCTTTTGTGATTCCATATGACTTTTAGAGTGTCTTTTTCTAGTTCTGTGAAGACTGTCACGGGTATTTTGATTGACATTGTATTAGATCTATAGATTGCTTTTGGTTACATGGTCATTTCATAATATTGATTCTACCAATCCATGAGCATGGCAGGTCCTTCTATCTCCTAGTTTCTTCCTCTATCTCTTTCTTTAAAGATTTGAAATTTTCATTATAGAGCTCTTTAATGCCTTTAGTTATATTTATTCCTAAATATTTTTGAGATTATTGTGAATGGGAGGGTTTCCTTGAATGTTTTGTCTGATTGCTTGTTATTGGTATGTAAAAAGCCTACTGATTTTTGTAAGTTGATTTTGTAACCTACCATTTTACTGAAAGTGTTAATGATTTCTAACAATTTTCTGGTGGAATTTTTGAATCTCTTATGCATAATACCTTATCTTCTGCAAACAGAGATAATTGACCTCTTCTGTTCCAATTAGTACTGCTTTAATTTCCTTCTGTTGTCTTATTGCTCTTGAAAGAGCTTCAAGCACTCTATTGGAAAGGAGTGGAGATAGTGGTAAATAAAACTTAGGTACTGTGAAAAGTCAGAAGGAAATATATTAGCTCAAAATCCTCCTGAAAGACACACATACAATATCTGAACATTAGGGCATGTGTATACCTGAAGGCTATATAGCAAGAAACACAGTGTCAGACAGAAGATACCTCCTTTTGAGTATCTTCTAAAAGATACTCATCTAAAAGATGTCCAAAAGACAGGCTATTGTCACAGCTCTTGATTATCTCCCCAAACTTGAAGGTAAGACCTGTTCATTGCTGAAGACAGGACATACTTCAGGCACAGGACTTGGAGCATTGATCTGGTACTGACCTGGAAACCTCCTCTCTGAAGACTAGCACTTATAGCTCTAGAGGATACTAGGCATACTGCTATGGAAGAAAGTTAATCAATGGTCCAACCCCAGCTTTAAAGCCTAATAACCACAACAATGACCAGCACTACAAACTCTCTCCATTGGTGCAGTAGTTGCACTAAAATTTATCTTAAGGGTAATTCACAGCTTTCTATTCGGACTTAAAGCCTCTCAGTGGGAGGGAACTCATGTGTGGCACTGTAAACACAGCCAAATACAAATGACTGGTGTGGTCATAGATCCCAGAGAAATTCTACTTCTCATATCTCTAGACAAATATAATCTTTTGTTGTTTGCTAAATATGAATCCTTATATTTACAGACAAGTATTCAATTCACCACTCATAAATGAATATTCCTTTTGCAACAGGTAGAGACTATTGGAGAGTTCCACAAGTTGTCATACACAGAAAATAAGTGTTGAAGAGATGTCCAGTTCTAAATGACACATCTACAGTGGAACCTCTACATCTAAGACTCAAGGAATGAAGTGCAACTGTGGGGAGGGGAATACTCACACAACTCTCAACTCTCACCAGTGAAGCTTCCTCATGCCCCAGAAGGAAAAGTACAAAGAAGGTCACAATTGGTCAAAGTGCAGAGTTCTTGTCCCTGGATAGGACTCCTATATTGAACCTCACCCACCCATGGCTCAGGGACCATTGTGGAAGAGGGTGTAGAAAAACCGTAAAAATCAGGGTTGGTTCATGGCAATAAGGAAACAGAGTCTTACAGGCTCCTGGGAACTCCCTCATATGAACTTGCAGCAATGATGATAGCATGCACATGACCCATGCAAACTCAATGAGACCTAGCATTGAACTGGGGAAATGAGTAGAAGGACCCAACCTTAGTCAAGGAACTATTGGTAACTGATAACCGCTGTCTGAGGGAGAGTTGCTCTTTAAGAGAGTGACTCCAGATAAGCTGACTAGACTCCAGTGGACGAACTTGCACAGAGAAACATCTTGATACAGAAACTCGGCCCAATAGGCCTTAATATGTGTGAGGGAATGCATGAAATCTGCTGTGGGGGCTACAGGAGAGGGGCTCTAAACATGATTAATATATATTATATGAAATGCACAACAATTCAATAAAAATATACACTGAGAAAAGCTCTTGCGTAGGGTTCATGGTGCCCCTTTAATACCTGATTTAATAGTTTTAGGGATCAAAAAATTTACAGCCCCTAATTCATTTGAAAGCCTTTTCCACCTGCCATCTCCCCTTCCTCGGGCAATCTAATGATACTCCAACATTTATATGCTAGCCCATTGTCTTTCTCTAAATGAGTCATCCAGGCTTTATGTTTTCTTCTTATCCTTTTTCATTTTGGCATGAAATACATGCTCCTAAACACACCTTTCATCTCTTGATTGTACATACTGTATTTTTAGTTCTATATATTTTTTATTTTAATTAACTTATTTTTATTTTTAAACTTTTTATTGTTTTTTGTAGTTTTATACAATATAATTTCACAATTTTTAAATCTGTTTCTCTATCTTCACCTCCCTTTACTTCCCCCTAGTCAACTTAATGCACTTTATTATATATGTAATATAACCATATAGTCAATTTGTGTCCCCAAATGTCCTTCAGTGTGGGTTTTCCACTGGAGTCTGGTTAACCTACAAAAAGTCCATCCCTACAAGAGACTATCTCTCCCTTTCTCCCAGCAGTCATCATTTGCCAACAGTTCTTTAGGTGAGTTGGAATTTCTTATCCATTTTCCTTGTGCTATGCTGGAACTTTTTGTGGTTTAAGCTCGTATGGGACTTGTGCATGCTGTCGCCATTGCTATGAGTTCATATGAGTAACTGATCAGCTGTCTGCAAAACTCCATTTCCTTGTGGTCACCCTCCACCCGTGGCACTTTCTGCCCTCTTCTACAATGAGCCCTGATCCTTGGGAGGTGGAAGTTTAAAATAGGTGTCCTATTCAGAGATAAACACTGCATCCCTCAGTTCTCACCAGTGAAACTTCCTCATGCAGGAGAGGGCAATAAACACAGAAAACCACAACTGACCAAAATGTAGAAAATAAGAGACCGCAGAGTGCATGTCCCTGGGTAAGACTCCTATATTGAACCTCACCCACCCAGAGCTCAAGAACCATGGCAGAAGGCGGGAGAGGGGAGTTAGGGTGAAAAGATTGTAAGATTCACAGTGGTGGATGATGACAAGGAAACAGAGTTCCAGCCTTCTGGGAACTTATTCGTATGAACTTAACAACAACAGTAACAGCATGCACAAGACACATGCAGACTCAAATCAGACAAAAACCCAACATAGAACTGAGGAAAGTGGGAAAGAAGCCCCAATCTTACCTGAGGAATTATTGGTAGCTGAACGCTGTTGGGTGAGGGAGAGTTAGTCTTCTTAAAGGGAGTGATGCTAGCTAGGCTGACCAGGCTCCAGTGGAAGAACTCACACCAAGGGATATCAGGGCTCACAAACTGGACTCAATGGCCTTACCATATATGATAAAAGGCATTAAATTTGGTGGGGTTTTTGAGGAGGTGCAGATAGGAGAAAGGGTATAAATATGATTAAGATGTATTGTATGAAATGCAAAATATTCAATAAAATATATATTAAAAAGAGAAAAGAGTCAGAGCTAAGCATCTCAATACATTTATTCTCTCTGTTTGGCTAGCTCTGTAATCTTCTCCATCTGTTACAAAAAGGCAGTTTCTTTGATGAGTGGTCAGAGGTACACTTGTCTGTAAGTATGAGGATGCATTCTTAGAATATAGTAAGAAATTACCTGGGTTTAGGAGTATAACAAAGGTACTCTTTTTTCTAGGATATAGGACCTCTTCAGCCATGTGCATTTAGCTACATTTATAGTATCACACATAAGATCCCTCCCATTTGAATGGGTCTCTACCCAGAAGATAAAAGTGTACTATTATACCCATAAAGATAATTTGTTAGGCCAGTCATCGTTTATTAGGCTTTACAGCTGGGTTGGAATATTTGTTTTCTCCCTTGGAAATTTGTATAGTATCTTCTGATATGAGAGCTAGACTTCAGGAAGGAGGCTTCCAGGTCAGTTCAAATTTGATTGCTCCAAGCCCTATGTCTGAAATAAGGCCTATATTCAATTCAGCAATAAGGTCTTACCTTCAAATTCTGGGGAAAATCAAGGGCTGTGGCAATAGCCTGAGTTATTTCAGAAGTCTCTTGGACTACCCTGAACAAGAATTCAAAAGGAGGTTTCTCCTGTCTGGCATGGTGTTATTGCTGTAGAGCCTTCAGCTATCCATGTGTACTCATATATTCATTATATGTGTGCTTTCCAGTAGGACTTTGAACTAATACATTTGTCTCTGGCTTTTTACACCATCTGAGTATTATTTATCTCTCCTCTTACTGTGTAGAACCTTCCTCTGTTAAAGGACTCTCTGTCCTCATTTCCCCTTTGATAACATCTGTCTCCTACCATCCCCCTCTCTCTGAGCTGCTTCTTCCCTTTCAGCCTCATGGTTCCTTTCAATTTTTCTGGCTCCTTCGGTTACATCAGGATACACACTCACACCTATGAATTTGGAGCTAAGATTCACAAATGAGAGATTCACAAATATTCACAAATACTGCTTGTTTCCCTGAATCTGTTACTTTAATTAGCATAACAATTTACAGTTCCATCCATTTCCTGTAAATTTCATGATTCTGTGTTTCTCTACCACTGAGTAGAATTCTGTTGTGTAAATGGTCCACATCTGTTAAGGGACAATATTTCTATCACATGATTTTACTTTTCAAATTGTGAATCATCTTTTTCATTTAATTCATCTGTGTATTCTTATCTTCTGGAGATTCAGCCAGGGGTTTATCCCTACCCACTTTTTCTTTCAGTTGTGTTTGTTCGTGTTCTTTATTATCACTGAATTGCTGAATTCTTCGACTGTATTTATGATTTTTCTTTTAAATTCTATGTCCCAGGATTCCAAGTGTTCTTCTTGCAGAACACATGTACGGGACTGGGGGATTTGGTCAGGACATATTATTTTCATTTTTCAGATTTGGGATTTTTTTTCTTATGGTCTGTACATATAGATTTCTTTCATGGATTTGTGACCAAAATGAAACTGAATCCTACATCTGTTGAGTTAAAATTTGATTCTGTTTAAATTGTTGATCCTGCTTGTTTGCTTTCTGATTAGGGGTGAATAGCTAATTGGTTTGTGATTCAGGTTCTCTCCTTTGGTTTTTCATTGGAGGGACCACATGGATCCAATCAGGCTAGTCAGGAGTTCTCCAGGAGAGGGAAGGAGCTTAGGCTCATGTTGTAGTCATGGGGATCAACTGGTCAGATGCTTTCTGGCAGCCTCAGCAGGAATTAACACAGAAAACCACAACTGACCAAAATGAAGAGAATAAAAGACCACAAAGTTCATGTCCCTGGATAAGATTCCTATATAGACTCCTCAGCAGGAAGGGGCCAAGGTCCAAGGAGGGCATTTGGAAACAGGATAAGCTGGTTCTAGCTAGGAAGCTGAGAAGCTCAGGATCAAGGGGACTGGGGATGCTCCCAAAGCAGGGGCATGGGGATAGCTAGATATAGCTAACTCGCCCAGGCTGTCAGGTGCTCTCCTACAGCCTCAGTGGGAAGTGCCAAGGCCCAAGGAGGACAAATGGGAACAGGATGGACTGGTTCTTACTAGCTTCCTGGAGCCAGCTTGGGTATCTGGCTGTATTCCTCTACCAATATATGTATTTTCAGCTGAGGAAACTCTGCCTTAGCTAAAAGAGTTTCAGCAATACCCAGGCTGAACTTGCTGTGCATATTGCCACACTGGGCCACATCCAAGCCAGCAGTCTTCAGGTTGCCCCAATGTATGTGATTCATCATGGTGTTCTCAGGTAGGAATACACTGTGCCCACAACCCTAAGAGGTCTTCCCCATGATAAGAAGATGCAGTGAATAGAAGATGTAGTCAGTCTTCCTTTACAGGTCCTCTTCATGTCTAAAATCAGTGATCACATACCATGTACTTAAGACCCTCTTACCATCAGCTATATGCAGAGATAAAACATCCGGGAGAGGGGTTACAGTCACTGCAGCTTCTTCATGGAGTTTGCAGGAATTCATCAGGACCTGTCTGGCTTTCCTATGAACCCGACCAATGAATTCAATGGACATACTGACTGGGAGTAGAGCTCAGAGGTAGAGCACTTACCTAGCAGGCACAAGGCCTTGGGTTTGATCCCAGCACAGCAAAAATAAATCTTGTTATTGAAGATTGAAGATTATTACCTCCAGTTCCCCCTTCATTTCTTTTTTTTTTGACAGGGTCTCCCTCTAGCCACGGTTGGCCTGGAACTCACTATGTAGATCAGGCTGGCCTCGATCTCAGAGATCCACGTGCCTCCATCTCCGGAATGCTGGGATTAATGCCCAGCTCCCTCCAATTTTTTTAACAATGGCAATAATTATTCCACTCCAACCACACCCCTTCCTTGAGATATGAGGGTTCATTGATTTATTTGGGTGCTGTGCTTTTAATGGATTTGGGGGAGTATTTATTTGTGGGGACTGAGCTTTTAGGCAGCATTTTTATTATGCGAGAAGAGATAGAGTTTCAAAGTTTTCCATTTACCATATGTGCAATGGTAGCACATATCTCATCGGCCAAAGAATCAAGTAGATGCTGTCTCAATCACCAAGTATACTTATGCCAATTACATTTGGGGGTCAGGAAAATAACAAGTTGCTCATGTATGCTCTTACTCTAACACAGAGGCTATAACGATGCTTTGAGTGTCCAGATATTAACAACAGCTCTCATCTTGTCTTCAATAGTCTTCAAAAACACCTGTGTCTGCTCCCCCTTCCAAGCGACGCTGTTGCCTGAGAAAATGGCTAAGGATCCCTTTGGAGAAAGACGTGGGCATCGTTACTATAGACATTTGGGGCCTGATGTTGCAACATCATAATCCAAAACTACCTCCGCGGTCCTTCACGCCTGAGGCTTCAGTTCTGTGAACTGACAGATCTGGAAAGCGGACAATGGATCATAACAGTTTTTGTTGGGGCTACTTCTGACCTTCCTAATTCCTCATTCTTGCTGTCATTGGGTATCCATCCTGCTGTACCTGTTCTGCTGCTAAGGTCGCTTTGTTTTACTAACCATCTCCGTCACCTCAGCAGCACAGGGGCCTCCAGCCATCAGTTCAATCACGCCATTCCTTCTGAGATCTACCTCGACCTTCTTCTTAAAGCATCTCTAGCTCGTTTATTATTCCAGGTACCATCATCCCCCATGCCATTAGGGAACCCAATTCCCAGTTCTGTGTTTGCAACTTAAACCATTAGCACAGGCCCAGAGGAAGGTCAGCTCTGAACATTTCACACATGCTGGCCTCCTTCTCACCAGGAAGCGGTAAGCATATTCCTTGCTCCTTTGCTAAGTGGCACAGCCCCGGGTTCTCCCACAGAAGTCACTGGTGAGCCCTCCAGCCTTACTTAGCATATCCATTCTAGCAGGCCCAGTCCACCAAACTTCTTAATCCCTGCCTCTACTTCTGCTGCGTCAAGTCCCGCATTGCCTCATTTGGTACAGGCCACTTCATTTTCCATACCGAAGTCATGCTGTGCTGGTTCCTGGGAGCCTTGGCAAAGTGTGAATCTTTTATTCTTGGAGAACTTTCCCAACTCAAACCCAACTTTTTGTTGTGCCATCCTTAATCCAGCAACTTCAGACTCTAATCCCACACGTTCCCTATGTAACCAGTATATGTTGTGACAACTTTGGAGTATAGCCTCTTTCCCTAATCAAGTCTAACATGTCCCTGACTAGGTTATACTGTGACTTTTCCTTCTATATTATCCTAGTAGTCAGGAGAGAAAAGCAGGTCAAACCCAAGAGGGCATGAGCTGTCTTCAATAGAGAGGCCTCAGGGTTGCCCTAAAAGCAAGAGGCCACACTAACCATAAAAACCAGTGGGCCAAGTACAGGTTCTAAAGGGAAACAGGAATTTAAATTTTTCTGACATCCAGCCCACTCTGAGGCCTTACTTAGGTAGAGAAGTGTCAAGGTTTAAAATTTAACCACACCCTTCTAATCACCAACCCTAGTGACACTTGTTTCTATATTTGCAAATGAATCAAATTTGCCATGATTTCGATGCAAACTACTTCCCTGAGCTCTGCTCCTGTGGTCACGCTTCTTCTCTTCTTTAACCTCCCTTCATAAAACCTGGAAATGAATTCATTGAAGTCTATTTTAAGACTAACCGGTAAAGCTAGCCACATGTTATTTGGGAAGTTTTTATTTCCTCAAACTCCAAGACAAGTACAAAGGGGAAAACAATCATTTCACTAAAATGGAACTAAATATCTTACACTGACATCATTTAAAGATATTTAGAGCAAGTTTCAAGGATGTAAAGAGCCTGGCTTGTTCAGATTCTAGTTTTCTCATTCCTGGAGAAAAGGCCTGCACATCTCCAAAGTAAAACACCAAAACCAAAGGAGACATCTCAAAAATCTCATCCAACGGGAATGGAACACAGACTCAAATAAGAGACCACACACGGCTTTATAACCTAAATTTATTGAGTAAAACAAAATCAACACCAGAGATATTAAATTTGGTTTGTTGCCAATGTGGCCGATGTCCGTTGCAGCAGAGAAGAATCCACATGGAGAAGGTGCATGGTGATGCTGGCAACGGGACAAGGAACAAACCCATCTTCCAGGAACTGTAAAGGAGGCATCACACAGCCAGTGTGTCAGTTAGCAGAAGTGGGACTCAACGTTTAAAAAGTGGGACTAACACTAGGTAAGCACAGGACTATCAGGAGAGGAAAGGAGAGGCGAGAGCCAGAACACTCTGAGGACCAAATGCAGCAGGCTGGCTGGTGGGCAGCGGGTAAAGTAGGTCTTCTGGATCACTTCGGGAACACGGTGACCACGTCATAGCCTTCGGGTGGTGTGACCCGCTCCCGGGCATGCTTTTCACAGTAGATTTGATCCTCCACGAAGAAATGGCCCTTCTGTTTCAGGTTGGTGCCACAGTCTGTGCACACATAACATTCAGGGTGGCGGTGATGGTCCCGCAGCTTCACAAACACACCTCTGCAAGAAAGAGGGAGGGAGAACAGGGCTCCATTAGTGACACTAGGGCCCTGCACTGTCCTTCCTAAGCTGGGACCTGAGGCTTCTCTACAGACGTCCACCATAGAGCAGAGTAGGCATCTCAACTGGCCTCTGACTGTGAATGGGAAGGGACCGCTCATCATCCTGGAAGCCCCTCCCACTTCCATGGAGCAGCTCTGCCTTCTGAGCCTTGACACTTTCCTAACCTAAAGATTCCACAGGAATCTTCCACAGGAAGACCTGCACCGCCTGGCTCAGGAACAGCACCTACGAGGTCTTTCTGCCCTACATTCCAGACATGGTTTGTTGACTTTACACCCAAGCCACGTTAACAGCCAGCAATTCCCACACTTCTATGGTTTGCCCAAGCTCTAAGATTAGGGGAAGCAAATACTCACACAATGCCAGTACCACATTTATCACACATGGGCAACTTCTGAGCATTTCCAATCGATGCGGCCACTTTGGTAACCGGAGCTTTAACACTTCTAAATCCTGAGGGCTTGTTGGGGTCTCCTCAAACAAGAAAAACACTTATGTTGGTTGAGGAGAGTAAAATCGCTGAGCTTTTTCAGAGCCACTTATGTATCTATCTATCCAAGCAAGGCCACAGCCACTAGAGTCAAACAGTTGTGACTCTGTGTGGCACTGGGCACATAACTTAACCTTTTTAGTCTCCCAAGTTCCTTTTCTGTAACATAGGAGATCGTTTTTCCCTTCATTTGTTATAAAGATATAAACATTTTAAAAAGAAAAACACATATACAGAAAGACCTCCTACAGTGCTTGGCACATCACCAGCCCTCAAAACACAAATCACATTACACTCAAATCACATACATACAAACACTAGCAACAGGCCCAGAATGTCAACAGTGCCAAAGATGAGACACCCTGCTCTTGGCAGAAACCTTGACAAGGCGTAAAATGAGCAAATGTGAGCCCTCTTTGGGAAAAAGCACTAAATTCACTTGTATGGTTTGGTCCTGTCCCGTCCTCTGTCTTCCCCCGCACACCCTGAGCTTCTGTGCCATAAGAACAAGACTCAGAGGACTCAGAGAGTACCTCTAGTTTTACCAGGTCTGAAAAGAAAATTCAGAATGCCAAGGTCAGTTCTGTCACATCCAGCTGAGCCATTACTACCTAGTAGCCCTTCAGCAACAGGAGTTATCCAGTGCTAACCCAATATGAGAGGAGTTTATAGCATTTTACTGACCTACATGGAAGCAGCCTGAACATTTGAATACTCTATGTATTTATGGGTACTTATGGCACAATCTCTGAGGTTTCTCCTATTAGTGCTGGGTCTTCTTATACTAGGGACCAGATATCCATCTGACAATACATGAGACAGGTGAGATTTGAAGACCCCAGGGTTTCCAATGCTGTAAGCTCTGTGGACAGACTTGAGGAAAGCTCAGCTCTGCCTTCACCTTAATGGTCCCACATCCCAAAGCCCGGGATACCTTCTTCTTCTCCTTTGCGAGAAGACCACAGCTTCAGTTTATATCATATTGTAAATTTTTGGTATTCACTTTGCTTACTTTATTAAAATGTTACATTAAAATATTTTTATGTTTTTCTTTTAATTTTTACGTTGTGTATGTAAGGTACACATGTGGTGGTCAGAAGACAATTTGCAAGCCCAACCATGTTGGTTCTAGGCCTCAAATTCAGGTCATCAGGTTTGGCAGCAAGCAGCTTTACCCACTGACTAATCTCATCAGCCCTGAAATATGCTTCATTCTTCATCACGGAGGTTTGTTTCTGTGTTTGTTCTGAAACAGTGTCTGTTATCTAGTCCATGCTGGCCTCAAACTCTTAATCCATTTACATCAGTCTCCCAAGTGCTGGGGTTATAGACATGCCCATCACACTTGTCTTGGTTTGCTTGTTTGTCTTGTGGTGCTGAAAATTAAACCTAAGGCCTCATATGTACTAGGAAGTTTTCTACCACAGAGCTACACTCCTAACCATCACTGGGTTTCTTAACTCTTTAGTTTTGTACCTAAGGCAAATATGCCTCACTCAGCTCACCCAACCTCAGCCCTGCATGGAGGAGTCTCAAAAGGGCCAGAGCAGACAGCTGCTCCAGTCATCCTGCTTTAAGCATCCCTAACAGGCTTCCTCACTTTCTGGACCATGGTCCCATCTAACAGCATGGGAAGAACAACATCTTTGCACACACAGACATCATGAAAAGGTAAATCAACTGCTGAAGGGGCCAATTCACTGAGGCTCAGGTCTCAAATATAAGAACCTATCTTCTTTGTGAAAATCAAATGAAAAAATCATCAGGAAATAAGAGAGGGCATAGAAGGGTAGAAAAGGCAAAGAAAGAATGAAATCCTTCCTTTCCAGATTGGTGCATTAAAGCAGCCTTCATCCTCAGCCCTGTAGCGCCACCTGCTGGCTCCAGGCTGTCCTCTCATTTAACATCCAACGCTGGAAATTCAAATTTTCTTCTCTCCTCTGCAACTTACTATTGGGCTCCAAACAACTACAAACATCCCCAAATTTCTCTTCTTTAGGGAAACCCTGCATCCAGAATTTTTCTGGAAAAGAGGAGAAACGAGCTAAATAAAGCACAGCAGTTTTTCTATCCACATCACTGCGCAGCAGTCCTCCATGGCTCCTCCTCACTTACAGAATTAAGTTCACAGTCCTTCACCTAACACTGGTGGTTCTCTATAACCAACTCCAGACCATCCAAGGATCCGCCAGGAACCCCTCGCATCAGTCAAAATGAACCTGAGGATTTCCTGAGCACGTCTCCAACTTCTTCAGCTAAGAGGAGCCTCCATTTCCTCTAATGTCTCCTTACAGGCATCTAAAGATCTGCTTCTACTGACAGATAAATAAACATACAAAATGTGATGTATACATACGATGGAACATGATTTTCTCTTTAAACGAAAGAAAAGGGGCCAGAAGGTAAAGGCACTTGTCTTGAAGTCAGTTTGATCTCTGGCACCAACATTGTGGAAGGAGAGAATCAACTCCCAAAAGTTGTCTCCTGACTGCCACGTGCACAACATGACACATGCATGTGCACACAGACACACACACGGTAAATAAATGTACTTTTCAAAAAACTAAAGGAGCAGGGTGTGGTGACTCCCACTTTTAATCTCAGCCCTCAAGAGGCAGAAGCAGGCAGATCTCTGTGAAATAGAGGCCAGCCTGGTCCACAGAGTGACTTCCAAGGAGGCTGGGACTAGGGAGAATCTAAAGGAAGAGAATTCTGATACATATAACAACATGGATGAATCTTGGTTGCACTAAGTGAATAATCCAGTCCAAAAAAGGGCAAACTATGACTCCACTCCTCAGAGTATCTGGATAATCAGACTCACAGTGATAGAAAGTATGATGGTGGGGACGTTGGAAAGAAGGCTCATCTGGTAAGAAGTCATACTATTCTTGCAGAGAACCAGAATTTAGTTCCCAGAACCCAAGTCAGGTGGCTCACAACCCCCTATAACTCCAACTCTAGGGAATTTGACACCTCTGACCTCTGTGGGCACTTGCACTCATGCGACCCACACACAAACATACAGGCATAATTTTAATTTTTTAATTTTTATTTTATGTTTATGAGCATATTGCCTGCATGAATGTAAGTACACCTGTGTCATGCAATGCTGGTGGAGGACAGAAGAGGGTGTCAGATCCCCTGGAACTGGAGTTATAGATGGTTATTAGCCACCATGCGGGTGCTGGGATACAAACCCAGGTCTTCTGCAAGAACAGCCAGTGCTCTTAACCACTGAGCCATCTCTCCAGCCCACACAGGAATCATTTTTAAAAATAAGAAAGTATGACTGAGGTGGCCAGAAGCTGGGGCTTGAGAATAGGGAGGCAGTTTTGGTGAGAAGAGAGTCTCAGTTCTCCAAGATGAAAAGTTCTGAAGATGGATGGTGGTGAAGGCACATAGCGCCAATGTTTAAACACTTAGAAAAGGAGAAAAGCGGAAAATTATGTATCATGTATATTTCATACAATTAAAAACATACAGGCTTCTTTTGGCTGCAGACATTGAGACGGGTAGAGAGCAAGAAGAAATGGGAAGAATCCGAGACTATTTCCTCCTGCAGTGAAGGAAGGGTTGCATTCAAAAGGAAATAACCTGCACCTACTGAGCTTTCTGAGGTTTAGTGCCAACACGGATGCAGTCAAGCCTCCTTCCAGAGGACTGCACCAGGCACTTAACAGACACACATGCTTTCCCTTTCCAACAATCGTCACGAGGAACATGCAGACGCTAGGGCTTTGAGGGAACCAAAACTTGCTTGAGGTCTCACACCGGGTCACAGGCGGACCCTGGATACCAGTGTTCCAGTGCTTTTAAAACACCAGCCACTGCTCTAGGTTTTCATCATTCCATCACTGGTGAAAACAGACCACTCTGCTCCATCAGAGAGCCTCCCACGTGTGAAGGGTGTTTGCACGAGGGTTATACTGGGACATTTGGTGAAAATTTAATGCAAGTAACACATTAAGAAACATGGGCAAAGCACTGGGGAGGCAGAAGCAGGTGGATCTCTGTGACTTAAAGGCCAGCTGGTCTACGCGTGAGTTCCCGGCAGCTGGGGCTACAGAGAGACCCTGTCTCAGGAAGGAGAAAGAGAGAGAGGGAGGGAGGGAGGGAGAGAGAGAGAGAGAGAGAGAGAGAGAGAGAGAGAGAAGTAATGGATGTGCTATCTCCTTCCTTTTTTAGCAAAACCTTCATTTTGAGCAAGAAGGCATCAGGTCTAGGGAATTAAAAAAATCATAAATCCCAGAACCACACAACTAAGTGATTAAATTCTAGCCAATAAAATGTAAATGGAACAGTAGTTTGTGTAAATGTAATCCTAGTGGCAGGGAACTTCTGGGAAAAAGCAAGCTGGTTCATCTGAAAGGAGGATTTTCCATGTAACCCTGGCCTCTTCCTTCTTCCCTGGCACCTGGAAGTATGCATGATGATTAGGGTACCAGCTGCCAATTAGGATCAGGAGGTAATCTTAAACATGGAAGTCACGGACTGAGGTAATGGGGCAGAGGATGGAATGAGTCCAGACACTATGAACATGGATTCTCAACTCCAGGCTTAGGTCTACATCTGTGAACCAGAAGAACTTTGTAGCATACGTCTGTGTCCTATTTGGGACTCGGATGGGCTGAGTTTGTCTTAATTGAAGTATCATACCCACTTACTAAGGGCAAAGTCACCTGCAGCTTCTGGTGTGTTTTGACATCATCTCTAAGAGTAAATTCAGAGTCATTTGTCAATCAGGCCTAATAGTGGGGTTTAAGACAAAGGCTAGCTCATTTGCTAGTAAAAGTGCTCCAAGGGAAGGGGGAAACTGCTTTCAGAACAACTATGTTTAGCATCAAAGAAGAAGTCTAATTCTAATTTCTTGTGAATGTGAACTGGCTCTCTACAGAATCAACACCACTGGGGATGAGGCCCAGATCACTTACATTCAGGGAAGGTTCATCTCACAAAGCACTCCCTGAGACACCTACAAGTGAGCACTGTGGGAGGAAGGAGAGAGAACAGGAGAAGGCAGCATGTCAGGAAGGTATCTGAGCCTCGGGGGAGGGGAACAGAGTTGGGAAGATGATCCAACATAGATAGGGACCAGAAAAAGGTACAAAACCAGCTCTCCAGAACAGCTGATCATGAAGATCCAGGAGGAGCTGATAGATAACAACCTGGAAGGCCAAAGAGTCTGAAGACTGCTAGGCCACAGTAACCTTTATGAAAGAAGAAAATATGTCCACCTGTTACCAATCACACAACATTGTCATTACTGAATGAAGACGTCATTATCTGATTGACCATCGCTCCAACAAATACACAGTACACAGTATCTACAAGGAGAACTGTCTCCTGAGGCCTGCAGAACCACATGAGGTAGCCCTAGGCACTAGAAGAATCAGAGCTTAGGCCTGGGCAAGCTGAAGCCAACCTCAGCTGATGAAATGTCAAACATCATAACTTTGGAGCACTGACTCTGTGCTGGTCACGGTGGTGGGTGTTTTGCACAATTTATGACACCTGAGCCTAGAATAGTTTCAAGATTAGCCTAAGGTCACAGGGTGAGGCGGTAGCTACCCTGGGTCCTCCAGGATGTTGAGAAGTCATCCTCCCTAGAGCAAGAACAAACCCAGGACTCCAAGGAGAAGGAGAGCTCTCAGCTGCATTGGCCTGCAGGCCCTCGTTCCTTCTGTGACCATCTGTTCTTCTTCATTTGCCATTATGGGAGCGATGTCTGTGGGTTCAAGGCACACAAAGAGCCAAGGGATAGACCAACAGAATCCCACAAAAGTCACACTCACTCTGATCTCAGAGGCATGACAGGAAAACAGCTGGCCAGGCACAGAGCTGTTTAAACAAAATCTGAGCCAAGCTCTATGTGCCATGGGAGATTAATATCTAGGATACACAATGCACTTGAAGTACTAAACACACACACAGAAAAACCTACCCAATTATCCAATCAATAAATGAGCAAATGAAATGGACAGACACTTCTCAGGAGACAGAGTACAGATGACCAACAGAACATGAACAAGTGCTCAGCATCCTTAGCCGTCAGGGAAATGCAAATGATGACTGCACTGAGATTGCATCCGACCCCTGTCAGAATGGCTATGGTTAAACAACAACAACAACAAAAAAAAAAAAAACAAGCAACATCCAGGCACGGTGGCACATGTCTTTAATCCCAGCACTCAGGAGGCAGATCTGTGAGATCAAGGCCAGCCTGGTCTGTATAGTGAGTTCTAGGCCAGCTGGGGCTATAGGGAGAACCTGAGTTAAAAAGACCAAAAAAAAAAAGGTAACAAATGCTGACAAGGATGTTTATACACTACTGGTGGGAAAAGTGGGATAGCCCCAAGGGAAATCAATATGAAGGTTCCTCAAAGACTCAAAAGCAGAACTGCCCTATGATCCAGATATACCACTCATGGGAATATACCCACACTGCTGAGCCACCTCCTCATCCGTGTTTACTGAAGCAATAGCCAAGTTACAGAGTCAGCCTAAATGTCCATCAATGGATGAATAAAGAAAATACAGTCCATTCACACGACTGAGTTTTATTCCACCATAAAGAATGAAATCATGTCATTTACAGAAAAATAGATGGAACCGGCAGTCATCATATTTAGTGAATTAAGCCAGACTCAAAAAGACAAATATCACATTTTCTCTCATCCAGAATCCATAAGTGACTAGCAGGATCGAGGCAGAAGAGGTAGTGGGGTGAATATGGTCAAAGTGCAGATACACCTGAATGCAAATTCCATTATGAAACTCATCACTTTATACAATGAATACATACTAATAAAAACTTTTAGAATTTTAAAATAGACTGGACCAGAAGGAATGGTCAGGAGGGGGCGCTCTTGTCCCATCCCCCAGTAACCCCTTACCCTAGTGCTTGGAATGGAACCTTTGTGCATATTTAGGCAAACACTCTATACCAGATCTACATCTGAGCCCTCTCTCCCTCTCCCCAGCCCCTCTTTTAAATGAGTGTTCTACATTTCAGAAGTCAGTGCCCAGCCAGATGTGGTAGTATGTGCCCTGTAAACCCAGACACACTCAAATGGCAAGCTCTAGGATGCACAGCAAGACCCTATTTCAAGAAAAAAAGAGAATAGGTTGAACCCTCCATCCCACACCTTGTCTTTTTCACCTAGTCTGGGCTGAGTTCACCTGCGCTTTAGCAGTGATTAACCCTCACACCGGCCCTTCAGCAAGGGTTCAGAATGGGAGCAGAGCACCTTACCTTTTCCCTCTGACTCCAGGATTTCCTGCAGAACCAGGAATGACGTGGACTGTTTGGGGGGTTCATTTAACTCCTGCTTCTCCTGAAGCATCTTGTAAACCTCAGATTCCTTGTCGATGATGAGGCCACCAGAAGGTTGAGGATGGTCAAAGCTGAAAAGAATGTTTGGAATTTCATCAGAACTAGTCAAAAGTCAGGAAAAAAAAAAGTCAGGCACTCCCATATGAGCACACCCGCTGACTGAAAGAATGGCTAGAAATGATCCCATTTCTCTTCACCCAGCCATAGACGTGACAGTGCATTGTGAAGGGCCCTCAGAGACAGGGCTGGCTGCCACTTTAATACAATACCAGGCCGCTTTTCCAAACAGCCTCTGTAATTCAATTACATTTTGGCCAAATCCAACAGATGGGGAATATTTTACTTCTTTTTAAATTACATACTCAACATTATGTCAAGAGAATATTTTTAAAGGGAGAAAATGTCAACCACAACCTGACCACTAAAAGCCAGCTGAGTCCCCCTGCCACATGCATGCCTTGCATGAACAGAAACCACAATGCTTTTCACTGCCAATGATGTCTCAGTGCTTTCCATGCCTCCAGAGAGGCTCTTCCCAATTCGGAATGCAGCTCAGAGGTAACAGGACCTGTCCTGCCTCATTCACAGGGGTTGTGATGAGAAAGAAATGTGCCAACGGTAAAGGTTCAGGCCCCAGAGCCAGACAAGCCAGGCCTTGCCTCCAACCCATTCTTCTTCCTCCAGTCACTCTGCATGCCCCAGGACAAGCTGAGGCAGGCACTGTTGTGGGCTCACCCCAGGCTCTGTTTTCTACTAGGCCAAGGCTTATGCTGCCTGGGCTCAGGAGGATTGTGAAAAGGTGGTAACCCTCCCAACTCCCCTACATGCCCAAGCCTACCAGCAAGACCCACCAGCTATACTGCGTGTCCTTCCATCTACTGCCATTCTCAGCTGCCAGAGTTTTATTCTCCACCAACAGCGAGAGGCCATTCTCTACTTGGACCAGCCATGCCCTTTCAGAGCTACCTGGACTGCCACCCACCTGTGTGCATGGCCAGGGAACCACCCTCTCCTATTTCACACAAGGAACACTCCTCAGAGAGGGTTTCCAGCCCTGACTTACAACAGCCCCACCCACCTCCAGCCCTCTCCCCTCTCTCCTCATTCTTTCATCGAATACTCTCCTTGTTTATTCCTTATTTATTTCTGCATTTCTGGCTTCTCCACAAGGTAAGCCTACTTTGTCCACAAACATCCAGGCCTGGTTCTACACACAGCCCAGGCTGATGGCTCAAGAGGCAACAGCTAAGCGAATGAGCACTAACTGGACTTGCTCCTGCTTTCTCTACTCCTGTGAGGTGTGCAAGGCCCACCTCCTGGGCCCACCAGCCCTCCCTCCTCTCACTTCCATCACCTCTCCAGAAACTGCCAGGACAATGCGCCCAGAGGAGCAAAGGGCAAAGACCAGATGGGCTGTGGTGACAGAAGTTATCAATGCATATGGGGAGGTTTGCTCACTAGTAACAAAGCGTGTGCTCTCAGCCCTCCCTCCTCCACTCTCACCCTCCCTCCTCCACTCTCATCCCCCCCCCACTCTGCCTCTCAGATTAAGGAAGCAGGCAGGTGCAAACAAATTACCCCAATTACATTTATTCACCTATTTCCCACCCACCACTGTGCAACTGGTTCACGTTCCATTTTAAATAGGACGTGTGTTTTCCCTTGGTCCTTTTCCCAGTTACTACTTGTCTTCTGCTCTTTCCCTCTCTCTTGTCCCTCCCTTTTCTCCCCCTTGAGACCAGCTGTGGGGCAGGCAGAACAGTCCCCAGGAATACTTAAGTATTCAGGCCCCAACTGAAAGACTCAACCACAATGATAAAAGCCCCAGGTGTTTCCCTTGGACTCCAACCACTTTCTAACAAAGAAAAAGGCCCAGAAAGCATGACATAAGGGGCAGACTGTTGATTAAGCAGAAACAAAAAGGAGGGGAGCACCCACCCTGCCGGCCTGCCCACGCAGCTAGTCTAGGCTCTTATCTTCCACCCATTCGGGAAAGTGTGGGAGACTCTGTGGACAGCCCCGCTCCAAGGGGCCATTTGGAGTAGTTTTAAGCAAGGGTATTCCACCAACTCACCAACCCCACCCAGTTTGAGTTAGATGCTTGATTCTTTTAGTGGTTCCAACCTTGGAACATATGTTATATTACACTATTCTTCACAAATTTTTTTGCTATTATTCTTAGAACTATTTTAAAATCACAATCAGACCATGGAATGTTTGGGGGAGGAATTTTTCCTCTTATTTGCTGCACGTTATGTCTAGAAGCCACCAAGGGAACACTAAAAATATCAGAACACAACCCACAAGGTCATTATATAATCTTCCAGCAAACCATCTTGGGAAGCATTTCCACAATGAAAGAGAGAGAGGGGGAAAATACCATTTATTCTCAAATAATGGTAAGATCTTTATAGAATGGACATTTCGTAGAGGATTTTCAATATCCACCACCTTAACTGATAAACCTAATTTGAAAAACAGTCCAAGAATACTTAGGATCAAAAGTATGCACAAGAAATGAAGCAAAAAGATTCCTGTTTGTGTATATAAAATTAGAAATCAATTTTAAAATAGTTCTACAATAAGCCAAGCTTGTACTCTAAACACTCAGAATGCTTAGACAGGAGATTCAAGAGTTCAAGTTCAACCTGGACTACACAGTGAAAGACTATCTCAGAGAGAGAGAGAGAGAGAGAGAGAGAGAGAGAACACCAGTTCTACAGTCTCTTGCATATAATAGAGAAGAGAATATTTCCTAACTTACTTAGTGAAATGAATATTACACTAATATATGTGATAACAGTATTTAAAAAGAAAACTATAGGCTAGCATCCTTCAAAATAAAGATGTAAAATTCTTAGTGAATGAAATTTAACAATATATAAAAATAATTTAATTCACAATCAAGTAGGGTTTATTTCAAGGACACAAGGCTCATTTCATATTCAAAAATCAGCCAATATATTAACCATTTGACTATATCAGCAAATGACAAACCATTTGAAAAGACTCACCATTTATTTAACGTAACAGTTAGCAATGGGGCCAGGTACAGTGACTCACATCTATTATCCCAGCACTTGGGAGTCTAAGGCAGGAAGATTCACCAGTTCAAAGGCCAGCCTGGACAATGAGCTCCACAGTGAGAGTCCAGGCCAGCCTGAACTACAAGTTGAGTAAATAAGAGTACCATGTGCTCTGGAAGACGAAACAAAGTAGACATTTCATAAAATCCCACAGAATCTTGCAGATAAAAAAAAAAAAAAGATTATTCTAAAACTGATATGAACAGATAATGAAGCTCACATAGCCATATTCTGAAAAAGAATAAAATGGGAAGAATCAGCCTGCCTGATTGCAAGACGACTTTTATAGGTACTTGATCAAGACCCTGCTACTGATGAGGGTCAAATACAGAGGTGTGCATAGCAGAACAGAAAACACAGAAACAGACTCAAGTATAAGCCTTCCATATTAATAAAGGAGCAAAAGTAATTTAACAGAGGAAAGATAAACTTCAGAACATGTGATAGAGGAGTAACCACTTGCTGATCTCACACTCTTACAATTAACTGAAAGTGACTAGGACTTAAACATAAAAAGTAAAGCCAGGGGCTGCAGAGACAGCTCAGGGGTTAAGAGCACCTGCTGCACTTGCAAAGGACCCTGGTTTGGCTCCCAACATCCACAAAGGCTCATGACTGGCTATAACTCCAGTTCCGGGGCATCTGATACCTTTATCTGGCCTTCATGGGTCCAGGAATACATATATACATATATACATGCAGACAAAACACTCATACACATAAAAAAAGTCAAGTAATCCTGCATAATTTTTTTAAGTAGAAATTTTTTTCAGGCTCTGGGGATGAACAAAGAGTTCTCAGACACCAAAAATATAATTGGTAAAAGGACAAACCGATAAACCAGACTTCCTCCCAGTAAAAGTTGCTTTGTTAAAGCAATTAACCACTGGAAACTTTCCCCTTAATTCTGCTTTGGTGAATCCTATTAAGTTTTTGTTTTGGATACAGGCACTTACTACGTAGCCAAGGGTGGCCTTGAACTCCTGATCCTCCTGCCTCAGCCACTTAGGTGCCAAGATTACAGGCACGTGCCACAATTCCTCTCCCTGCTAGATGCTGGTATGTACTTTTCTGTCTTCATTTCTCTCAAAACATTTTCTAATGCCTTGTGATTCTTACATTAGTTGTTCAGTCATACTGCTCCATTTCCACAGTAAGGATTTTCTCCTGTTTTCTTTCTTTACTACTGAATTCTAATTCTATTCCATAGTGGTTAGAAAAGGTGTTTGGTTATTATTTCCGTCTTCTTTAAGCTTAAGGCCTGTTTTAAGTGGTCTAATTTGTGGTCTATCTTAATAGAAAATCCCATGTACACTTAAAAAGTAATTTGAGGGGCTGGAGAGATGGCTCAGCAGTCAAGAGCCCTGGCTGCTCTTGCAGAGGACTCCAGTTCCATCCAGTGGCTAACAACCACTTGTAACTCCAGTTCCAGGGGATCCAACACCCTCTTCTGACCTCTGAAGGCATAGCACAATGCAGGTACATTTACAGACATGGAGGCAATACATTCACACAGAAAATAAAAATAATAAACAAAAAAAAGTAATTTGGGTTTTTAAGCTTTTATTGATTTTATGGCAAGTATACTGACAAATCTCTTATCTAATTATTTTGAGCCACACAATGTATTTCTGTTCACTATATTCACCCTGCTATGATACACAGGAATTTGTTACAGTTCTCACACAGTAGCATTGTGAGGTGTTGGGTGGCCACTCCCTCTCCTTCCTCCCTCCTACTCTCCCATTCTCAGCAAACACTGCTACGTTGGGAAGTAACTATAAATGGCATATTTCAATTCCAGTGGTCACACGTTTACTGGTAGCATAAAGAAATGCATCCAATTCTTTAACTATTTAACTATTCCTAATATCCTCCACTTTACTCTAGAATGTTCTTGCTGAATTCAGCTCTTAGCTCCTGATCTCTTGGTAGATTTTTGTGTCTGTGCTTTTCTGTGTCACATGTAAGCAGAGGCAGAGTTACATCTTCCCTCCTGATCCTCATCCCTTTCATCTCTTCTTCTTGCCTTCTTCCACGGTCTACAACTCACAGCACTCTGCGGAATAACACTGGCAAGTCTCGGCTTGGTCTCCATCTTTGGGGAGAAGCATCTCCCTTTTCATCGTTAAGCAGGATCTTAAAACGACGAAAGCAGTCTAAATATTCATCAGGAGATAAGGAGTTTTTTAACGTGATAAAGAACAGAATAGTATTCCATCTTTAAAAAGAAGGAGATTCTGTCATATTGCTGCATGAATGAGACTTACGGGCAGTGTGCTGACTGGAACATGCCAGTCACAAATACAGCATGACTCCACTGGCATGAAGTATCCAAAGTAACCATAATTCTTAGAAGCAGGAAGTAGAATGGCAGCTTCCAAGAGCTCGGGGGAGAGATTTTGCTCACTGGTGTACAGTTTCAGTTTTTCAAGACGAATAAATTCGAGAGATCGGTTGCATAACTCCTGCATGTGGTTACGATAGTAAATTTTGTCATGTGGTTTTTACCACATCTTTTAAAAAATCTTAGAACAGGAAAAAAAGGAACAGACTCTAGATATATACAAAAACCTGGGTAAATCTCCAAGGAATTATGCTAGGAAAAGCCCAGATGGATGCACATGTAATGGTTCTATTAACATAACACTCTTTTTTAAATAATTTATTTTTTTTAATGTGTATGAATGTATCACCTGCATGTATGCAAGTACACACATGTACAATGTCCAAGGAGGTCAGAAGACAGCACTGGGTCCTCTGGAACAAAAGTAACAGACAGTTGTTAGCCACTGTGTGGATGCTGAGAACTGAACCCAGGTTGTCTGCAAGAGCAGTCAGTGCTCTTAACCACGGAGCCATCTCTCTGGCCCCAATATAACATTCTTTAACAAGACTACAAAAAAGGAAGAGTAGACCTGTAGACTGCTGGGGGTAAGGAAGCTGTATATGGCGGCTAAAGGGCAACATCAGGAGCCCCAGCAGAGACACACATGCAAAGGGTCTATCTTTCTGCTGTGCCCTTGTCCATCTTCTAACACTCCTGCACTGTGGAATTCGGTTTATCACCCTCAGTGCAGCAGGGCGGCTCACACCTGCAGTCCCAGCACTCAGGAGGCTGAAGCACAAGAAACGTCTCAGGTTCCAGGCCAGCCTGGACTACAGAGTAAAACTTCATTTAAAAACACAAAAAAGACGATACCATCCGGGGAAACTGGTTAAAGAGAATAATGGATCTTGTATTATTTCCTACAGCAACATATGCATCTATAGCTATCTCAAGATAAGATCAAACATTCAATTCAGTTTAAGAATTCCTTATCCTCGAAGACTGGAGAGATGGCTCAGTGGTTAAGAGCACTGCCAGCTCTTACAGAGGACCTGGGTTCGAATCCCAGCACTCACATGCCAGCTAGTAACTATAACTCCAGTTCCAAGATATCCAATACCCTCTTCTGACCTCCTCAGGCATTATATGACATAGGTATGCCTACTTCCGTGCAAGCAATACATTCATACACATAAAATAAATAGACATAAATTTTAAAATGTTTAAAAAAAAATTCCTTATCTCAAAGAGTAGAAATAGTAACTGAAAATGATGTAGAGATTTTCATACTTGGTTGGTGGGTTTGTTTTAAGGTAAAGAAAGTAGACTGACTCAGAAAAATCCTTCAAGTCTCATGATGTCCTAAAAAATGGCAGCCTAGGTGAGTCTGAGATGCCCCAGCCTGGTTATCCTATGTTTTTGTATTTTTAAAAAGCAACTATAGGAAAGTTCATGTCTTCAGTTCTAAAAGGGATACCTGGTCTTCTGAATGTTCCTGTGTTTCAGTCTTCAATGGCCAAAATGTTAAGTCCTGTGATAAGAAAGCTGGGTACCAGGAGAAAAGGGAAGAACATCCAGACCCCCAAGACAGTTCTCTGTGGAGTGGAGCACAGAGAATTACAGAGACAGGCAGCCACCATCATGCAGGCCATGTCCTGATTCAGCTCCCAATGAGTCAGGGTTAACAATGCCCTGCAACCATTTGAATAGAGAACAATGAGTCCCTTTATTATGCACCTGCCTGAGAAATCTCCCATAGGAATGTCTGGAGGAATACCCTAAATACAATATGAAAGGCCTAGCTCTGGGACACTGAGTTGGTTATGGGAATTGAACTAATGAGGCATGCCATGAGCAGACACCACTCCACTGGGAAGCTGACCAAAGTACTGATAACTGAACTTAGATGATGAGGCCAGGGAAAAAAGTTTACTGGAGGGCAGGACAAATCTTCTCTGGAACCATTTATATGCTTCCAATCTTCCACTCTAAGCTTTCATATATTGCATTGTACTTCCTAAGCAAGATGGGGGTGAAGTCAGTAGTTATGATCCCCCACCTCAAAGATCAGGACACAGGTTTCAGAGAATTTACAAGGCTTGCCCAAAATCACTATAGCCTCTGGCAAGAAGCAGAGTTGGCATTCAGATTCTAGGACTCTATTTACTAAACCTTTAGGAAATATCAAACATCATATAAATTATGAAATCCAGTCTCTGTGTTATCAGATATTAACAGGAACCCCTAAACACAACTGGAGGAAGTCAGAGGGAAGACACAAGCAACATTTCTTTTACCGATATGGTACATAGTAGGTACTCAGAACATTATTGCTAAGCTGAACTCACCTAGAGGGAAAAGCTAACAGAGCCCCCCACCCCCCACCTTCCAGCCGACGTTCAGGAACAGCAGAGGAGGAACCCCACACCTGCCTTCCCTGATGACAAATACAGCTGTGCGCATCCTGGCAGGTCTGGGATGCAGCTGTACCAAGACCAGCAAGACAGCCACACACACAGCAAGAAGTGTGTGGGACAGAGAAACCCAGGGTGAGCCCGAGGGAATGGTGATGACATCAGATGCAAAGTATGTAGCGAGCCAATTCTGGAACCTCAGCGGATTCAGACTAAACAGTGGGGGTGAGCCAGTGCTGGCCAGCTCTGAGCCTTGTGCTGAGCCTTGTGGTGAGCCAGGAGGGTTACCCAGTGGCAGCTGGGTTGGCAGGAGCATCTTTCTTTTCAGAGAACATACTAGAAGCAGGCCAACAGGCAGAGACCTCTTCTATAGCAGGAGGACATGCTCAGCAGCTCTTCACCTTGATTCCCACCCACTGCTACTTGGTTTCATTCTCAAAGATATTGGACTGGAGCAGATAATGGGCCCCTTTGCTGGAAGAATCTGCAAGGAGAGCTGATAAAAACTCAAGGCTACTGCAGTCAAAGAGACTGTGACAGGGACAAACTGTGGGGGAAGTGCAAGCAAGGAGCATGGGAGAAGAGAAAGAAGACATTAATGAGGGAAAAAAGCCAAGGCCACACTAAAAATACTTTCCAGGCACATATTTCTCCCAGTGCATAGCAATTCTTTCAATTAAGGATGTGTCATTTCCTGGGTTATTAAATCCAGATCATGGAACATTCCACTCTGGGACAGTAAAAGAAGGTCACATTCCCAGCCTCCCCCTAAGCACAATAAACAGCAAAACACAGGGGTGTTCTGACCACTCTGAGCTGCCTTGAGGGTATGTCTGTAAAAAGTTTACAAGACCCCCTGCATGGTTCTCTTTCTCATGTATATCCAGTATGCCCATGGTCACCTGGAAGGACATCAACATACCAAGTAGGTAAGGTCTTGCAGGATCATGATTTGGGGGGAAAACAGCAGTACTGGCCACTGCAATTAATGCCAGTGACATTTAGCATCTTCTCAAGGCTCTCTAAGCGCTAAGGAACATCAAGAGAATCTGTCCTCTCAGGGCCAGGCACAGAGACCTACGGGGATAGAAGCCCCAGAGCACCTCCCCCCGACCCACCACCTGGGGTCAATGGGAAGACTATACGTGCAGTTTGGCCAATGCACCCTTGAGTGGGGTTCCTGCAATAGCCATCCAAAGAGTCAAGGAGCCTGGAGCCTCTAGGGTGTTAGCCTCTCCTAACTTGCATTTGAAGCAGTTGGTTTGCAACTAAAATTTGGACATATCATTGATAAGGGTGGCCATTAGCATTAGTACAAACTCCTGAGTTAGTAAAAGTCATCAGAACGCTGATTAGTTTGGAACACACACTGTTTTCCAACAAAACTGAAATGTCACCAACATGTAAAAGTCAGGTTTAAAAAAAGGCTTTCCAATGTGTTTTAATGAAACTAATCAGCGGAAGTGGGAATCCAAGGCCTGCATGAAGCTTCAGGTTGGAACCATAAGTACAGGGCCCAGGTTGCCACAAGCCACGGCTCTTCTTAGTTTGCACTGGGAGCTAGTCTCTGGGTTCCTCACCCTGCCTGGCGTCTTCAGGTATTTGGGTTGGTAACTCTTAACCTATTCTGCATCCTCACACCCAGGTCCTTTGCTGTGGGTGGCTGAAGTGTTAGAATCTGTCCTAAAGGGCTGGAGAAGAAGTAGATAACAGCCCCTCTGCTGGAAGACCCAGGAGACCTAATTCAGACTTAAAGGCAGCTGCCGCTCATGACAGAGGGACATGCTTGCAAAGTCATGTGGGTATGTGAGGGTGTGGAGGATACACAAGTGGAGGCCAGAGGTTGATGGCAGCAGTCTTCCTCGATCACTCTTCATTCATTGCAGCAGGATCTCCCAACTGAACACAGAACTCACTGATGTGGCTAGTCCAGCTAACCAGCTTGCTTTAGGAATCCCCTCTTTCTACCTGTGAAACACTAGAATTACAGGTGGGTCACCACCCATCTAGCATTTATGTGGGCTCTGGCCCTCATGCTTGCACAACAAGCACTTCAACCACTTAGCCATCTCCCCATTCACCATATTCTTATTTTTACAACAACCTTATGAAGCAGAAGGAACTCAGGCCCCTTTTTACATGTGAAGAAAATGACTGTCAAAGCTTTGTTTTTTTTTTTTGCCCCCAGGGTTAGTGGTTCAACTTGCCAGAAGCAGCTAGTATAAAAGACCTCTCCCAGGATGGGCCTGGAGGATGCAGAGCCCTACTTACGGTCTGCCATTTGCCTCCTCCCCGCTGGCTGCCGTCTTCGACTCCACAGCATTGTTGAAGTTAGAGATGTTTTCGGAAGAGTAGAGGCCAGCTGGGTTGTTGTACTGGTTCGTGATGACCCTGGGGGCAGTGCTGGAGGCAGGTGAGGCAGTAAAGGGCATGGCACTTCGGTTGTGGGCGCTTCCTATGTGGAGGACTTCCTGCAGGCAGGAAGCAGAGGAGAAATCAAGGAGGTGTCCACCACGTACCCTTCATGAGCCTCACAGGCGGAGAGCCTGGAAGAACTTCCAGTTGGGCCACAACTGTAGCTGAGAGTCTAACGGACTCAAAGACAAGTGGGCAAGACCAGGGATGTTTCCATAAGGCACACCCATGCAAGTTCACACCCCGTTACTCAGCTTCACGGCTGGTTCTTCCCTCAGCACCCAACAGATCTGATCTCTGGGTACCACTAGGAGAACAACATTTCAAGCCATGGGCTAGTAGAATCCAAGTCAGAGTCGAAGCAGCCTTTGGGGGCGCATTCCAGAGGCATTAAGAAGAGGGCAGAATGCGGTGGTTCAGGTCAGAGTACAGCAGGTGATAGCAAAAGGCGAAGATAAATTCCCCAGACCTGAGCACATCTGAGAAGAGAACGGTAGAGACACAGGAGAGGCAGCTGTGTACTACATAGAGTCTCAGTCAAAGAGGGCAGAGGGGCAGAGGACCTATTGTTCCTCATGTGGGAAACACAAGACTAATCAGAAGGTTCAGGAAAGCTGCTGCAAGGGGGTTACCTATGGAACTGCAGGAGCACTTTGAGTCCTTTGTATTCCCACTCCCTTTTCTGTAATGTGAGAATACACACCCTCTACCCCCACCAGAAGTCTGGTGAATAATTACTACAGCTACAATCTCTAAGAACTTCTGTGTAAACATACCCAACATTTCTTAAACTAACATTTCTTTAAAAAAAATTACAGGTTATCTGATGACTCAGTTAGCAAGGTTCTTTCTGCTCCAGAGTTCTAAAACAACTCTGGCTTCCAGCAATGCATGTTCTGTGCAGTCCACTAAACTCAGTGTGTCTTCTTTTCTGAGTTCCCAAGAAAATTCTTCTAAGCCTTGGTTTCTTTCTTAAACACGCGGGCGCAGAACAGCTCCCCCCCAGGAATCCCAGTCTCTTGCTGCTCTTCCTTTACTTTTCCTCCTTGTAAAAAAAAATCTTCAGTGTTTCACTGGAAAATATTACTCATGACAACCAACAACTTGTGTAGCTACTAAAGTAAAAGACAGCATAAAAATATTTTTTATTTTATGTGTATGAGTGTTTTGCCTCCATGTATGTAAGTGCACTACTACATGCATGCATTGCCTGCAGAAGCCAGAAGAAGGTGTTGGATCCTCTGGAACTGCAGTTACAGATAGTAGTTGCCATGTGGATGCTTGGAACTGAACCTGGGTCCTCTACAAGAGTAGCCATTGCACTTAACTGCTAAGACATTTCTCCAGCCCTACATAAAAATATTTTTATGAAGCCAGGAGTGGAGGCTCATACCTTTAATTCTAGCACTCAAGAGGCAGAGGCACGTAGATCTCTGTGAAACTGGGGCCAGCTGGTCTATAAAGAGAGATCTAGGCCGGCTGTAACTAGAGGAGGATCATTCCAAGAAACAAAAAACAAAAACAAAAACAAACAAACAAAAGAAATAAAAAAAATGAAAACCCAAAGAACAAAAATAAATTACAATTAAGATTCCTTTTCTGGGGACTGGAGAGATGGCTGAGTGGTAAAGAGCCTGGTTGCTCTTGCAGAAGACCCAGGTTCAATTCCCAGCACCCGCACAGCTGCTAACAATCATCCATAATTCCAATTCCAGGGGACCAAAGCCCTCTTCTGACCTCCATGGGCACTGCCCAACATGGGTGCGCTTACATACATTCAGGCAATACATAAAATAAATAAAATGATAAATTATTTTTTAAAAAAAGATTCCTTTTCTACTATTCAGATAAGCTCCCTCTTTAGCAAATCAGAATCGTTGTGGTTTTACCAGGCAAGTCATGTTGAGATGACTTAGCACACATTTACAGATAATCATAAAAGAGGTTAAGAAAAAAAAAAAATTCATCTATAATCAAGGAATGGGTAAGTAATCTTATGGCACAATGACTCAGGAATTGTGAGCTCATTAGGGACTGATTATGAAGACAGCAGCAGATTTACAGATGAGTGGCCGGAGGACTCTCACCCACATCCCTCCTGTGTAGGCAGAGGCATGACTACATCCGGCACACATGACGACTGCGTCCGGCATGCATCTTTCTCCTGTCTCACAGTCATCCTGGAGCAGCACAGGATGCTGAGCAATCGGCAGAGCCCCCTTCTTCTTTAGTCTTGGCTCAAATTTTCCCTGCCACTTTCTGATTGGCTGTGGTACGTTACCTCTCTAAGTCCATGTCTCATCCTTCAAATTAAGAAAATAAAAGCTTCTGCACAAGGACATGGTGTGGCACAGCAGTATACCAGCAGAGTGGCCAGCACATGAGAGTCCCTTCCAGGGTCTCTCTCCTCCCCCCACATTAGAAAATGTATTTTCAATTACAATAGCAGTCAATGGAAAATTCAGCCTGGAAATTTTTTTTTCATTTATTGTGGATGTGAACACACGTGCCAAGACTCATGTAGGTAGGTAACTTTCAAGAGTCGGCTTTCTCCTTCCACCATGTGGGTTCCAGAGATCAAACCTAAGTGTCAGTCAAATGCCTTTACCTACTCGGCCATCCTGCCACACCGGCCTTTTCTTTTTTAATTCTTGATCTTCACTTTATAAAGAATCTTTTAAAGACTGTATCTGTTTTGTACATAAAAGAAATATTTCTACCCCCATGTGAATACTGGTCTTTCCAGAAGGCAGACGGATTTAGGGCTTGCCTTTTGGAAGGGATGATGTAATTGTTTGTGCTTTGTATTTATCAGTCTCCAAGGAAACTCAATAATGAGGAAATACAAACTAGGTGTGTAACTATGCTGACCCCAGATAAGCTGGGGTGTTGGTTAGCTTTACATGAACGAGCAGATCTTTTTATTAGCCATGAACTCTGCTCTCACTCATTTGTCGAATGGTTTAGAAGAGCTAGAAATGGGAGATTTGGGGAAAGGTGGGAAGCCTTTCTGTAGGAATTACCAGAATCAAGAGAAAAGTATACTCAAGTTAGATTTTAAAGTAGCTGAATAATTTCTTTTTTAAACTATCTTTAAAATATTTACTAACACAAGTAAGCAGACTACATTTAAAACAAAAATTCAGCTATGATGCAAAGTCTTTATGCATGCCCAGCAAGTGCTTTTCCCAGTGAGCCATCTCCTCAGCCCTCTCTCTCTTAGTATTAAGAATTCATTTATGTATACAGTAGACACATATTTTGTGATGAGCAACAGTGAGGGATTTCACAAAGACATTGTAAATATTTCTATTTCCTTCCAAAAACACCCACATATTATAGATAATTTGGAAGACACAACTAAGGGAGAAATAAAATCACCTATAAAGTAACAAATGAGAGATTTATTTACAAATATGGGATTACGGGATAATCTAGTATTGAAAAAATTCTACTTAGCTGACCAACAGTGCAGTGACTCCTTACCACATTTTTCTGTATTAACTGCCTTTCATTTTATTAATTTTAATGTCTCACTTTAAGTTGCACTGTTAAAAAAAAACAAAACAGATTTCCACCCTAAGACTCACAAAGGAAAGAAGGGTTCACTATTAAATCCTCCGTGGTTCTTATCCACTCTGCCTAAACTTTTATCTCTGGGATGATTCATTTGAATCTAAGATCTCTAACGAACGGAGTTAGTTCTCTGATTTCACTAGCGTCCTACCAATTCTGCCTGCAGGAAAGCTTCACCCTGTTCCTCTTCGCCTGCCTTCCTAACCCCTGCTTCTAGCCCAGGCCTTGTCCCTGCTCTGGGGTTTTCCAGCCCTTTCCTCTGGCGGTTCCCTTACGGGAAGAGCTGAACAACAGCCAGGACTCAGCAGCAGCAATGGAGAGCTCTCCCTGCCACTATATCTCCAGGCCTCCCGTGCAGGAAGAACAGCAGACTATCTAACCCATGTCAAAGGCAGGAAAGAGGGAGCAAGAAGACCGGCGCTGATAAGCAAGTACTTACTTGGGGTTCCGAGGCTAAATTCATCTTGTACGGATGGCGTTTCCCCTCCTCGCTCACTAGAGGAGACCAAATTTTATGTTCAGATCTGCAACAGATGAACAAAGCTGCTGTTCTCCTTTGTTATTTACATTTTGCTTCCCTTCAAACCTCGCACCTCGCATACACCAGGCTCATACCATTGAGCCACAAGCCCAGCCTAATGCGGCTGTCTCATTCGTATTAAATAAATAGTTCGCCCTCTGTTTCTACAGGTTCTGTATGCTTGGATTCAATAAACTGCAGACAGACAACACTGCATTTGTACTGAACATGTACAGACTTTCCCCCTCTGTCATTCTTCTCTAAAATAATAAGGTATAAAAACTATGTACATAGCATTTATGTTGTATTGGATATTATAGCTAATCCTCAGATAACTTAAAGAATGCAGGAAGAGGTGCCCAAGTACTATACTGCTTTGTACACAAGGAACTTGAATACTGAGAGTTTGATATCCACAGCAGTCCTGAGACCAACCCCCACAATGCCAAGGAATAGCTTTACATACTAAAAATCAACTGGGAAAAATGTCCCCTTTGCCTAGACTTCTACTCTTTGAATTTGTACCATACCATCAGCCCTACCTTCTGATTGTCAATCTGATGGCATCCATGTTGAATGGCTCCCACACACAGCCTTAAGGGATTTCCCAAGCTGGCCTGCCTTCTAATGAAACCGCAGCCTCCCTCACTACACTCTGAACACCTGACATAGCTAGCAGGCCCCTCCACATCCCTGTGCCTGCCTGCCTGCTGCTGCAGGGTGGAATCTACTTCTCCTCTATATCAGCTCAGTGTTCCTAGCCCAGACCAGAGCATCAACATATTTACGGAACTCTCTCCTCTTTTAACCTAGTACAGGACTTTCTTCCTGTCAATCAATCGGCAATGGTCTCAGGTTCTGTTTCTGTTTTCATTAGTGTGGGGCTTTTTTCTCTCTTGAAGGTAGAGAATATTTATATTCTCCTTTGTATTTGTCAAGAGAGCAACTACCACCAGACATTTACAAGATGCACCTGTACAAGGTGTAAGTGAATTTTCAGAAAAGTCAATGAGTATGGGCTGGAGAGATGGCTCAGTGATTAAGAGCACTGGCTGTTCTTGCAGAGGACCTGGGTTCGATTCCCAGCACCCACATGGTGGCTAGTAACCTCCAGGTCCAGAGGATTCTTCTGACTTCCAAGGGCATTGCATGACATAGGTACACCTACCTACATGCAGACAATACACTCATACACATAAAATAAAAATAATAAATAATAAATATTTTTAAAAGTCAATGAACTTGCTAGTCGATGAATGCATGAATAACTTGAACTAGGTTTCAAGGAAAAGACATGGACTGAGATAGACAAGATTGAAGGGTCAGTGTGCCTTTGAAGGAGTTGTAATAAAAAGGTACACCTCCCACAGTGTAGGCTCCGGAGTGCACAGAGCATTCTGGCACATTCTCCCACTCTTGTTCTGCTTGCCAATCCTATAACACATGATTGATAGAAGAAAAAAATGCACTCCACAGAAGAGAACCTATGGTTAAGTTTAGTGAGACATTAAATAAAGCAGGCTCATATATCAACAAGAAAAAGTGGAACATGACCCAACAGGAAACAGGAAGTCACTTATGGCTGAACCAATTATTCCTGAGACTTTGCATTGATGGAGCCCTTCCAAGACTAAGTGAAAGAATGGAAATTCTACCCTCATTACAACTCCCAAGGTGCTCCCTCACCTGGCCAACGCCTGCGCTCCTTTCTTGTACTACATTTGAAGTTGCACTCGGCACCTTGTCTAACATGCTGGTCTGTATGACTGTAATCCCATGACACAATACTCACTACACAGGACTGCGTGGAAGGAATACCATCCTGATTCTCCGAGGTCCTCAGGAAGAAATTTTCATTTCACTCTACCTAACAGTATTTGACTCATATTTACCTCCTCGGGATTTGGGTTAGTTGTGTTAGATCAAGGGAAGATGTAGATAAACTAGAAACGCCTAGGAGAAAGACTGTGAAAAACAGAGAGAGGAGAAGAAGCAACCTCAGAGTCCACCGTTACAAACCTGACGTGCTTTGAACATGCACTGCACGGAGCTGGGCAAGTGTCGGGGCTTAGAAGAGGAAGGCGTCCCCTGTCCACAAGAAGCTTCTAGTTCATCGAAGTGAACCAACATGTCCATACCCTCACCTGGATACTGTGAGCGTCATGTTGTCAGTGCAGCCTTTGATTTTGTTCTGAGCTTCCAAATGCGTCATATTGCTGGTATTTTCCCCATCGATGGCTGTGATTATATCTCCAATACATAAATTAGCTATCGCAGCCTTGCTTCCGGGAGTGACCTGGCAACAAAGGGGAAAGGAAGTTTGTTACTATTTGTCCAGGAAAACCAATCAGTAAGTATCACCAAATTAAGTACTCACTGATACAGATCAAAGCCTTGAAAAAAGAGAGCTTGGCATGGTGGTGCACACCTGAGACCCCAGCACTAGGGAAGGTGAGCCAGAAGATAGTTCGGGGCCAGCTTGAGCTACCTACATAGTGAGTACAGGGCCAGCCTGGGATATATTTTTTAAAAAAGAATGGATGAACAGTCAAACAAATGGTGGGGTGGGGACTGGGGTTTGGGGAAGGAGGGTATGCTCAAACAGTAAATTTAACTAATAGCAGACCTTGTACTTATGCAATATGTTATTTCCTAAGTCTTTTCTTTATGTGACATCATGGTACCCCTACAACCACCTTAGGAAAAAGGAGAACACACCCCAATCCTCAGTTCAGAGACTCAGAAACTAAGGCTTAGAACGATCTGCCACCTACCCAGGATCACCCAACTAGAACATTACTAGCCATCCCACTAGTACACTGGAGACTCACACCTTGAATCTGACCCGATGTTCTGACCCACTGAGTTTTCTTACTTCCTTAAAATAGGGCACAAATACATTTTTTGAAAACACACATACTCATAGAGAACATTATGTACAATAACTGCTACTTCTGTAAAATTTTAACATGGCTTTATAAACTCAGAAAAATTGGACTTGCTCATGGTTCTACATTTCAGTAATGTGTTCGTTTCTTTACAATGAGCTTGAGTCGCTTTTAAATTTTAACAAAACAACAAAGATTGCTTTTAAACATGGTAGACGGTTTAATCTGACTCATTCCTTTCCACCCAAGAAGTTGGTTACAATCAGGGTCCTCCCCTACAGGTGGCTTCTTTTGTGCAAGCTCATGCTTCCAGACCAGAAGTTTCAAATTTATAGACGATCGATGCCTAATGTTGGGGGGAAGGAGGAGCTGCAGCAGAACCTCAAATCCATCTGCCTACTGAGCATTCTTTGTTGCCTGGGTAAATACATCTCCCACACAAATGTACAATTATTTTTCAAGTAAATACAATGCTGAGATGATGAAGGAAAAACAAAATAATTTTGAAGCAGTGCTAACCTCAGAGTAACTCTCCTGCTACTGGGTACTTTCTGAGTCAGGGCATACTTCAATGTTACTGTCATCAACGCAGGGCTAGCTCATGGCTGTACATTAAAAGGCCATCCTGGATGGGGTCCTACAGGTAGGAAGACACTGGAACCCCCAGATCCTCAATACCCACAGGGTTCTGGCTTCCTCTTAGAAAGCCCCTTGCCCTCTTGGAGGAAGAAGATCCTTCAGACCCTTGGATGCATCCATAAAGCATGTCCAGGACACAAAACTAAAGCCTCAGTTCTCAAAAGCCATGTTCCAAAATGACCCTCACCAAACAGAAAATGCTGGCCCTCAAAAAGAGGCTGGTATGGGGTCCCCGCCATGTGGGCCATCCCTCATTGGCACCCTGACTCCCACAAAATGGAGGCCAAGTTGATCCTTGAGAACCTTTCGGTCTTGAACACATTCTGACTTCACCAGACAAAACTCCTACGGAATGTGGAGGATGTGCAACCGGCACAGAGCTCTTGACCTCCTAACCTTCCTCTCTGGCTTTCTATCATGTGTTTATCAGACATCTAGCTCTTAGAAAACAAGACCCCCTTCTCCAGGCAGCCACTGGGCGAGACATTCTACACAGGCAAGGCTCCTTCCAGTCAGCAATAGGAAGCTCATTCTGAGTCACTCAGTTTGGCAGTAAAAACAACGTTCTCTCACTTTCTGGCCCGCCTTCCTGAGAAGATTGGGCTGGTGCTGTATCATGTACATTTTGCTTTTTCTAAATGACGATGCAGACTTTTTCTTTTTCTGGAAACAGTATTTCAAGTATTCCAGGCAAGCCTCAAACTCCCTATGCAGCCATAGACTCACTTTTTAAAATATAGTTTAAGTTATTACTGTGTGTGTGTGTGTGAGTGTATTGCCTGCATGCATGTAGGTGCACCCATGCCATGCAATGCCTATGGAGGTCAGAAAAGGGCTTTGGATCCCCTAGAACTGGAATTACAGATGGTTGTTAGCCACGATATGGGTGCTGGGAACTGAACCCAGTCAGCTCTATTAACCACTGAGCCATCTCTCCAGCCCAACTCAGTTTTTAATGGGCCTACCTAAGTATCCCTTTATTTGAGTTTGGCAATGGCTCCAGATTGGCAAATTCTGTCCCCAAGCAGATAAGCTTGAAATCCAGGCAAATTATTCTTATCAAACTCATTTATTTATGACCAAATAGAGCACAACCCTTCAGGCCACTTCCCCACTAAGCTCCAGCTACAGGGACTTCCCCAAGTTCTTTTCTACCACAGGACCTTGGCACTAACTCTGACTTTGCCTAACTGACTTTTCTCATCTTTTAGGTCTCAGTTTAAACGCCCCTTTCTCAGTGCTATCTCTGACCTCCAGTTCATATTCTCCTTCATGGACACTGTCACATGATAGTAGGTGCTCAAAATGCATAACCAATGAATGGTTTAAAGTAAAATATCTAATGTTGCTAAAGATGTTATCAAGGGTTAAGGAGATAATTCAGTGGGCAAAAGGTCTTGTGGTACAAGCACAAGGACCTGAGTTCTGGTCCCCTAAACCCTTAGTAAAAGCCTGGTGTGGCCTCATACCTACAACCCCAGCACTTGATAAGGGCAGAGGCAGGAGGATTGCTCAGACTTGCAGGCAGTCAGCTAGCCAAAACATGGTGAGCTCAAGTTCAGTGAGCAACCCTGTCTCAAGGGGATAAGATGGAGAATAAGAGAGCAAAGCAACGACTTCCTCTGTTCCCCACTTGAGCGTACATGGCACTCACGTGTACACACATGCACATATGCACAGAGACGTAATCAAGCTGCTTCATTTTCTCCTTTGAAATGAATATTTCAAAATAATCAAAAAAAAAAAAAAAAAAGAAGACAGATATGGTGGTGAACACCTTTAATCTCAGCACTTGGGAGACAAAAGGCAGGCAGATCTCTGTGAGATTGAGGCCAGTTTGGTCTACAAAGTGAGTTCTAGGCCAGCCAGGAGTACACAGTTAGACCCTATCTCAAAAATTAATAATCATCTTTTATTTTTCTAAAGTTGAAAAACCACTTACCTAAACATTACTATCCTGGACCATTCTTCATTCAACTGCTGAGATGTCTGGAATTTCCAGCATTTGGTCCACACTGCTTCATGGGAGTGGTGTTTCTTCTGAGTATGTCCCAACAGGCGTCAGACAAGCTAAAACCAGTCTTAGGAGCCCCACACTTTAGTCATTTGGCCTAGCCAGCCTATCTGTTTCTTTTCATTTTTTTTTTTTTCCTTCTGGTCTTTTTAAGACAGGGTCTTCCTATAGCCTCAACTGGCCTGGAACTTGCTATGTAGGCCAGGTTGACCTTGAACTCACAGAGATTCACCTGTCTGTGCCTCCTGAGTGCTGGGCTTAAAGGTGTGCACCACCACATCCGGATGTTTGTTTGTTTTTTTTTTAATCAAACTGGTAGGAAGTCAGAGGAAATTTTTGAAAATTACAGATGAGACTCTGATGGAATCACATTCTTTTATATGTAATTTCTTTTTGTAAATGTAAGAGCTAAGGATTTAGCCCAAGTGGTAGAGTGTTTGCCTAGCTGTAGGACTGATTCCTGGCACATTATAAACCCGACATGTGAGTGGTCCTGACCTGTGATACCAGCACTTGGGAGGGAGGTGGAAGCAAATAAGTTCAGAGAAATTCAAAGTTATCTTTAGTAATATAGTGAATTTGAGACGAGCTTGGGCTACATGAGACCTTTTTTCAAAAAATAATGAATTAATTAAATCGCAGAACTTACCTTTACAAAGCCTATTCATATACAACCTACTTAGGATCATAAAAATGATGAGCTCACAGAGATCAGATGAGCAAGCACATATTAGGTGACGTTTTAGAGAGTGAACAGAGATGCAGAGAGCCATACACAACCAAAGGTTTGTGCTCAAATACCAGGTCCTCCCACTGTAAAGTCCATCCTTTTCTGCTTTAGTGTTGTAATAGCACAGCAGAGACTCTAAATCCACTGTCAGAGACAAAGAGAAACCCAGAACTAAAGAGCCACCCCTGCCAGGGCCTCCTACACAAAGGAAGGTGCCACAAAGTCCTGCTGGCTAGGGGCCTCCCAGGCAGGGGACAACAGCTCCACTGCTCCGTACAGAGCTAGGCTTGGGGACCAGAGCCCCGCTCCTTAGAAAATACACCAATCAGAACACAGAACTGATACAAAGACCAGAACAAAACTTTATCTTGATAAAGATTTCAGGAAGAAGGCATAGGCCTCCCTGTCTGGAACGGTGAACTTCTTACCACACATAGACTCTATCATAATCAACCTCAATCCTAACTGTGGCCACCAGTTAATGGGTGCTTATTATGTGCCAAGCTTGGTCTAAGTAGTTAGCAAGGGTTAATTTATGATCCTCTCACGGGCTTACCAGGCAGGCAATGTTATTTGCATCATCATCAAATGAGGAAATGGAGGGACAGGGTTAAGTAGTTTGTCTGAGGTGACTCAGCTGGTAAGAAGCAAGCCATGGCAGGCTCCAGGGTCCGCTACACCACACGTCTATCCTAATTTCTTCCCAACCATCAAATTCCATCAGAACCAGCTCATGATGGAGTCAGCTTCAAGTCCTAAAAAAAGAAACCCTATACTTCCCTCCAAAAACACAGCCTCATTCGTTAGTTCAAGGGACATCCCCCAGTTCCCTCAGTCAGCTTTCTCCAGGGATCACACAACTAGACAGCGCAGCTCTTGCTGTGAAGAGTAAGGCAACGAAGACGCAAGAATGTCTATTAAAGAATAATCTGATGGCTTCTTGTTGACTTCACCCTTGGGCCCATCCCCACCCCCAGACAGTCATTGTTTGCCTAGAGGCCAACCTACAGTCTATGTCCCTAAGGCACACTCAAACCTTGAAAATTGCTGGCCATCCTGCATGTCTAAAATTTTAACTTCATTTCTAAGTGGTACAAAATTCTAAATGGTGATATAGCTCTCCCACATTCTTCAATGTGCATTTAAATTTTTTTTTAATGTATACAAGTGTTTTGCCTACATGTATGAAGTGCACCACGTGTGTGCAATGCCTGCAGGAGCCAGAAGAGGCATCACATCGCCCGGAACTGGAGTTACAGGCAGTTGTGAGCTGCCATGTGGGTGCTGGGAACTGAACCCAGGTCCTCTTCAACAACAACAAGTGCTCTTAACTCCTGAGCCATCTCTTCAGCCTCACATGTGCATTTAAATTGCTATCTACGCAGTATGGCTATTACACAAAGCCAGCTGCATAGCACTGGGCGTGACAAATAAAAGCTAACCCCCTCTTCTGTGATCCTGACATGTTTCATCCTCTCCTGTGTTTCTTTTCTTGCTCACTCAGTCATCACACATCCTTACACATATTCTGAAAGGTCCAGTAGCTTGTAGGTTAAGATATAGCTTCTAGAGGCAGGTGGCCAGGTTCAAGTTCCACCTCTCAGACCTAATGGCCCTTGCATAGGATACTATCCCTCTGTGTGCCTCACTCTTCTCCAATACAGATGGAACAGCAGTCCTGACATCAGAAAGCTGCTGTGACGATTACTGAGATGACTCAAAACAGAGCAAGCTCTCACAGCTCAAGAAATGTGAGCAACTGGTTGTGAAGTCCAGGAATCACATGCTGTGAAAAGGGCTTGGTTTACCAACTCACAATCCCTGGACAGACAGACAGCTGATCAATGTTGTGCTAGAGGCAACAGGAGACAGAAGATTGAGGATGGGCTGGAGAGATGGCTCAGTGGTTAAGAATGCTTGCCACACAACCATGAGGACATGAGTTCTGATGCCAGCACCCAAGTAACAAGACAGGTGCGGTCTGTGGGCCTGTAACCAAGGCACTGCAGCAGAAGAAGGCAGAAGACTGCTGGGGCTTGCTGGCTGTCAGCCTAGGGTAGGAGCAGCAGCTCCAGGTTCGGGAAGAGACCCTCCCTTAAAGAACAAGACTAAGGGGGGACAGAGAGATGGCTCCGTGATTAAGAGCACTGGCTGTTCTTGCAGAAGACCCAGGTTTGAAATCCAGCACCCACATGGCAGGTAACTCCAGTTCCATGGGATCCAACAACCTCTTCTGACCAACTTGGATGCACTTACATACATGCAAGCATAAGACTCCTACGCATAAAATAAAAAATAATTTTTTTAAAAAAAGAGTAAGACTGAGAATGATAGAGGACACCGATGCCTTCCTCTGCCCTGCAGGTGTATCAACCCCCCCACACACATGCACACAAGATGGCTAACAGTAGAATCAGGGAGGGCTGCCTGGAAGAGGTGCTGTTTAAAACCACAAGAGGCAGAAAAAAGCAGGCCAGCAGGTCAACTCACAGGAACAGGACTGCATGGATGAAACCCAGGGAGCAAAGGGAAGGGAGGGGACAAGGCTAGAGATAGAAGCCAAGGGCAAGCTGAGAGAGGCCTGTTCTTTTCCTATTCAGGAAACTGTATTCTGTCTACAAACAGTGGCAACCAGCAAAGGAGTTTGCTCTATACAGCGTCTGCTGTGTCCCGTTGCTACAAAAGACAGCTAGAGAGCATTGGCTGTGCTGAGTTAACTGCTCCAGCAGGTAACTGCTCCAAAACAGTTCAATTTTGGTTCCATTTCAGGGCCTACCCAGTCAGGCCGAGTCCAGCCACTCTCTTAGGAGACCTCTTAGAAGGTCCCACTTTAAAAGCCAGAAGCAGAGCCAGGTTCTTCTCACTCTGCACTCAAGATCAAAAGCTGGAGCCCATCAAGTAAACCAGGTCCACAACAGAGGCTGTTTCGCATTGGTTTTCATTTAGATTACTGGCCAATATTTACATATTGGTAAATTTCACATAAACCCCTAAATTCTCAGTTTGTGAACAATCAGAAAATCTGGCATTTCTTAGCGTAGATTTCCATATGGCAACAATCAGGAGCCTCTGTCCCTCTAGATAACACAAACACTAAGCACTTAGCCATAAACCCCACCAGGCTCTACTGCCTCTAGCAGAGAAACCCAGCCTTTGTCACTCTCACAATGACTCATCTCACAACCTCGCCCTCTAGTGAGCCTCTCTTAAGCTGCCTCGAGGGCCTCACAAACAAATGAGTTTGGGATCTAGGGCTCAGGTTACATAAAAGTTACATAAAACACAATTAGATGTCAAAGCACTTTGAAATGAGCGAGGGTGGAACTCAGTGAGAAAGCCCTAGGTTCATTGCCAGCACTGAATAAAAGAAATCCCTATAGCAAAGATTAGCAGACACCCTCAGCTGCCCAGGACAATAACTTAATTACAACTGGCCAGGCATGGTGGTATGTATCTGTAATCCCAATAATTGAGAAACTGAGGCAGGAGGATTACAGATGAAGACCATTCTGGGATACATAATTCAAGGCCAGCCTAGGCTACCAAGGAACACTTGGTATCCAAAAAAGGAAGAAAAAAGTGTTTCATATTGGATGATAAATTACATTGTTGCTACTTAACTGACATGGGAATTTTAACCAAGTATTTGTCAAACACTGGAAATCATTCTGATGCAGTTTTTTGTCCTCCTTTGGGGGTAAAAAACTTTTCAAAAGATTCTATAACTTTCACTTTGGATAGAGCTGGTAGTCAATTTCCTGATCATTAGAGAACATCACTCATCGTGCCCCCTGAAGTTGGCAACTAACCCTTGAGCCAGAAATCAATCCAACTGGCCACTTGCTCAGAACTGTATTTGCAATGATGCGGTAATGGCTTCCAAACAACTTAGTCACCACAGCCCCAAAGAGAGGTGTTAAAAATGTACACAGAGCTCCACCCCTATCTCAACTCTGCAGAGAAGTACTCAGAAATATTTATCCACATTATTTTATTTTTGGGCCTGGGGATCAAACCCAGGACCCCATGCATGCTAAGCGCACATTCTGACCACTGAGCTACACCCTCTCTGTGTTTTTAAAGCTTCCAAGCAAAGCCTAATGCTCCCTGGGTTTTGGAAACACCACGGGAGATGCTGACTATTCTTTCCCCAAAAACTTTCTCCTGAATCAAGTTATATTACCAGACAGACAATAAATATTTAAATCTAAAATCTCAGCTCCTCCAGAAACAATTTGAAGGGCTTGTAATCCTGCATGTAAGAGGTTCTTTGAAGAAATGCCAATTAGAGTAGCATTTCTCTATCTCTTACCAAAACAGAGGGAGGGGAGAGGAAGGGAAAGGGAGGGGAGGGGAGGGGGAAAAGAGGAGGGAGGGAGGGAGGAACGGACGGACGGACGGCCTAGAGAGTTGGCTTAATGGTTATAGTGGTTAAGAGCGCTGGCTGCTCTTGCAGAGGACCTGAGTGGCTAACAACCACCTGTTTACTCCAGTTCCAGGGGATCCAATGCCCTCTTCCAGCCTCCATGGTCATTAGACCCACATGATGCACTTACATACAAGTAGGCCAAATACTCATACACATAAAATAAATTTTTTAAAGAGAAAGACAGAGAAAACAACCCGATCAATGTCAGTCAACCTCCCAGAAGGGGCCTTGCAAGTCCAGCATTGTGAAAGCCATTTCAATCCAGATGTCTAACTGGCTCAACATGGTTCCCATTTTGCCTTGGCCAGAAAACATAGCTAAATGTAGTGTGTAATTACAGAAACCAACAGATTTAAAGTTCCTGGAATGTTGTTGCTTCCTCTTCTAAGTTCCAAACGTTTTGTTAAATCCTAAGTATGTTCTTGTGTTTTAAATGTTGTAAGTGTGCGTTCTGGTGTCGTAAGTTGCCTTAAATCCATTCTTAACTGAGTGAGAAAGGGAGCATAAATGACAGCTTCCCCTGGACTACTGAAACATGAAATTCAAGACCTCTACACATGCGCTGTGTCGATCCAATGCCCAGGTCAAGGTTTTATAGCTATGAACTTGACAGATTCTAAGCTGGGGATTAGGTAGGAGCATCGTGGAAGCAGCTGGCAGTGCAGCATTTAGACGCCGAACTTGAACCCCTCCCTCAGCCTGCTGGCTTACAATCGGTGGGTCCAAGCCGCGGCACAGACCCTGAAGCCACCTTAGAGCCACGGAAGCTACAGGAGTACACAAAGGTTGGCCTAAAACAAGACTTCTTCAAAATGTCCTTGGTCTGTAACCCCTTTCTCCAGGAAATGAGGCAATGAAGCAGGCTGGAAGCTTATCTGTGACTCGTGCCTTACCCCAGTGTCCCTTCACCCACGAAGCTGTTAGTGGGCAGAGGAGGCAGTTCAAAGAGACTGGCTGTTCTCCTAGTCTCAAAGACCAATCAGCATTTCGGGGACAAGAATGTCAAAGGATAGGCAGTAAAACAGAATGCCTGGCTAACCTCGTTAAGTCATCAAATGCTCAAAAATCTACAAGCCGCCTGTAAAAAAACGATCCACACTTCTAAAGAGCCCTAACCACTACCACCCACAACCCAAAGCCTGAACGCTCACTTTGGCAAACTACTCTGATTGGCTCTGTTCCTTCACTGATCAAATGAAATTGATAATGGGGTCAAATCTTATTAGGTTGTTGGGTAAAATGAAATTACATTTTTTTAAAGTTTAGAACAGTAACAGGGATGGAGCAATGTTCAGTGGTTTAAAATGCATTTTGTTCTTGCACAGGACCTGAGTTCAATGTCTGGCACCCACATGGGTGAATTACAACTTCCTGTAACTCCAGCTCCAAGGAATCTGATGCCTTCTTCTGAACTCCATGGACATCTGACTTCATATGTTCACATACTCATACATAGGTACAAACATATATATGTATATATATAACTAAAAATAAATGAAATCAAGCAGGTATGATGGCACATACCTTTAATCCCAGGATTCTGGAGGCAGAGGCTGATAGATCCCTGAGTTCCCTGCCAGTCAGGCCAGAGCTACATAGTGAGACCCTGTCTCAAAAAAAACAAAAACAAAAACAAAACAAAACAAATAAAATAAAACATTTTAAAGAAGAGAACAATATCAGTCTAAAACAAGCATTCAATATACAGTAGCTGGGAGAAGGGAATACAGTCAGAAAGATCTCAATGGGTCTCCTCATGGGTCTGAGAGCTAGCCTGAGACACATAGTGAGACACTGTGTCCAAAAAAAGTAACTAACATTAAAACCTCTTTAAAAGGGGGCTGGAGAGAAGACTCAGTGGTTAAGAGCACTGGCTGCTCTTGCAGAGGACCCAAGTTCGATTGCCAGGACCCACATGGCAGCTAACAATCTGTAACTCCAGTTCCAGAGGAATTCGAGGCCTTCTTCTGCATCTGCAGGCATTACACAACATGAGTACACTTACACACATACAGGCCATACACTCATACATATAAAATAAAAATAAGTAAAATTTTAAAAAATTCTTTACTAGCATACTGTATCCCAATGCCAGCTATGGGTTACCTAGAGTGTTGAACTCTTGCAGTATCATCCTAATCAACCTTTGGAGATAAGTACTATTGTTCCCACTTCACAAACAGCTGCTCAGTTTTCAAGAGCTAAACTGCCTCAGGACATAAAAGCTAATAAATGAGTAAGATAAGGGTTTGAACCCACAGCCAGCTAAAGCCAAGAATACATTTCTTCACAACACCGAGCTGTTGTTAATTCTTCATTTCTTGCAGTAAAAATAAGAGGAAAAACACAAAACAATAAGGTCTACATGATTCCCTTGATACAGCAATTGGCTTTGAACATGTAACTTCTGTAGAGAAAAAGACTGGAAAGTTCTACAGCCTGTTGCTAATATGTCTGCCTCTGTGTAATAAATTAGGGGACAGCTTTTACTTGGGCTTTTTGTGCTTTTCTACCCTTTGACCTACCTGTTCTTTTTCCCGATGTTTGTTTGCTTGATTTTTTTTTTTCCAGACAGAACCTCACACTTGTGGTACAGGCTGGCCTGGAACTTATTGTATAGCCCAGGCTAGTTTTGAACTGGCAGCAATTCTACCTCAGCCTCCTGAGTACTGGAATGACAAGTATGAGCCAACATGCCTGGATTATTTTAAACTTTTATAACAGGTACATATAAACTGTACTAAGTATAACATGTACACAGACAAGAACACAGATGTGGTAACCATAAAACCCAATGAATTCTCCCAAAGAGAATGTGCTCATGGAAACAGCACCAGATAAAGAAGAAAACCTGACCTGAATTTCCAAACCTCTTGACAAAGGTTTGTCCTGTGATTTCTAATATTGTAGATTAATTTCACCTGACGAATTTTATACAAGCATTAGCAGACAGTGTTTACCCTTTACTCACGCTGCTGTCCTTTTCTCAGTATCTCATGTGTGGGATGAGAGAGAGAGAGAGAGAGAGAGAGAGAGAGAGAGAGAGAGAAGGAATGTATACAGAACAGTTATAATTCTTTCATTCTCATTGTTTTGGAGGCTTTAGTTTGGGGTTTTTATTTTTTCCATTTACATGTGTGTACACATACATTCGTGAATACATGCCACAGGCACATGTGGCGGTCAGAAGACAACTTGCAGGAATTATGTCCCACCATATGGGTTCCAGGGATCGAACTCAGGTTGTCAGGCTTAGTGCCTTTACCCACTGACACAGCTCCACAGCCCTGTTGTGGGGTTTTCTGTCATACAACTCTACCAGCATTTGTTTACCCGCTACTATTTTGTTAGTCATTTCAATTATCCCAAATTTGGGGCTACTGGAAAATTTGCCACTGGAAAATTCTCAAACATGCCTTCTGGTATTTAAATGGACTCATTTCTGTAGAGCTGGGTTATAGAGATGATATCTTTAGCTCCAGAAGCTTCATCATTCTCATGATACTGTTTAAGAAATGGATGCAGTCCTGAGTGCACCATTTGCATTTAATCTATATGCACTTAGACATCTTTATCTTATATAAGTCATACCTTTGTCCTTATTATTTGATTTTTATGTATGTTAATTGATTTGATATGGCACCTACAAAAATTATACTGAGCTACTGGCCCAGAAACTGGCCTCCTACAAGATCACTGTGTTCTTCAGAAAATCATTTTCTAAGTTTCCAGGAGTACAAGGAGGTAGTGTACTACACATCACAGACCTGTTCCAGATGAGCATCCACTCACCCATGATGAAGCCAGAAACAGCAGCAACATCTCAAAGGGTACCAGAGCTATACAGAAATTTCCTCTTTTGTCTCAGGTTCTCATAGGTATACTGCATTTTGAACTTGGCTTGACTGTCACAGGTGGACCTGGTCATCTTCATTTGCCATAACTGTCCCCAGATGCCCCCTAAACCTCCCAAATAAGCCTTTCTCTAGCCAGACATGCAACAACCCTGCTCTGACATTCTCCATGTCCACACAGGGTTAGAACCCCAGAACTTACATAACTCTCCCAGGTGGGGCCAGTTTCAGACTTTTCAGAAGGGACAAGGAAGGGACATGCGCTGTTCTGGGATAAGGAGTTAAGTTTATGGTGGTCATGTAGGCACCCCAACAAACCTGCACAGGAGCAAGAGACTCTGGGGTGGAGAGCTCAGGAAGGTCCTACCCTTCCTATTCATGCCTGTTCTACCCTTAGCAGTTTCTGAAGTTGTGCAGTGAACAACAGTGTTAGTAACACAGTACTCAAGGTGATGGGCTCTTATTAGGAAGCAGAAAACAATGACTAAAGTCGGTCTAGGAGCCAGTCATCCTGCCCAACTTGGCAACTTACTCTGGTCCTATATCCAACCTTGGTCATGGGTTGCTGGGAGTATGGAAGATGATAATGCAAGTACATGCTTAGCACAGAGCAAGCCTGTACAAGCACACCAGTAGTCATTAAAATACTTAAATATGAGAATCTAGACTTTGGAGCTAGATGGCCCAGCCACTCACTCCTGTATGACACTGGCAAGTATGTCTATGCCTTAGTGTCCCTGTCTGTAAAATGGGGGTTTTCACTGTACCTCCCTCACTAGCACTAGTGAGGTAGGTACTACTGGGGGTCACTGGGAGAATATGTGAAATACTTAGTGCCTAGCATATTAAAAAGCCCATGTATGTTTTAACTATTTTAAGTATTGCAAGCAGATAAAACACTTCTCACATCTTTTCGGTATATATATGACGAACAGAACACAAGTCCGTCTAAAAATGTTCCTGAATTCATAGTACATTTTCTCAATCAATGTGTAGTTGAAGGCATAACTAACACCTCACAAGATACTGGACTCTCCTATTCAAAGGGTACAAACACCACTGAGTTTTTATCACCTTTTTCTTTTTATTTATGCACATGTGTGTATCTGTGTGTGTGTGTGTGTGTGTGTGTGTGTGCGTGTGTGTGTGTGTACACGTGTGGGGATGCCCATAGAGTCCAGAAGAGGTGTTGGATCCCCAACGGCCACAGTTACAGACAACTGTGAGCCACCTGACACGGGTGCTAAGACCCTAACTCCAGCGCTCTCAAAGAGCAGCAAATGTACTTAAACACTCAGTCTTGTTTAGCATCTTATTTTATCTTTACAGAGAAGGCAATCTGAGCTGCCTAGGCCTAGAGCTCTTCTTGAATCCCAGGCCAAGACATGGCAACAGGTCCCAGCAGTTCCCCATCCTCAGCTTTTCCCCAAGACCCACTGGAAATAAACACCCCCTTAAAATAAACTTTACAGCATAGGCACTTTTGCTCATTTATAACCAGTCCCTAATCTCTCTTTTACAAAGAAATTAAGAAAATTATTTTAAAAATAGTAAATGAAAGCAAAACTATCCAACCTGTAGGCACTAGGACCTCCCCATCTACACAAAGTAGATACCAGCCTTATTCACCTCTAGGAAATATTTACATGGCATGACCTAGGGAAAGGTGTGCAACTTGGGAGTCAAACCTAGCCTGGTCTTATCACAGGGCACCTTTCCTGAGGGAAAGGTGTTCCTTATCACATGGGTGCCTTTCCTCATCCTGATCAGCCTAGGAGAACACCACCTCAGTAGTCAGAAGGCGCGGACTGCTGTACCTGAAACCATTCTTCTTCCTTCTCTCTTCTCGAAATGAACCAGCAAGGTCAGCACCCTACAGGTCAGGGAAGGGAAGCTCAAGCTTTCAATTCGTGTTACTCTCTTGGCTTTATCTGCCTCCTCTCTCTCAGGTCAGCTATGATCAGAGGGAACAGCTAAAGCTTCTGAGGTGATTTACTGCACAAAACATAGGCATGCAGCTGAGGCCCACTAAGACACATCAGGCAGTTTTGGACTTGTCTTCCTTTTTATAACTTGGCTGATGAGAATCCTGCTCTTTCAACCTTTATGACATGATGTAAAGTCTACCTGAATCTGGAAATAACTCTCTTGAAAATCAGAAGACCTTCTGCATACAGAGTAACCATTATTAAGCATCCTCTTGGGGTCCTTGGGCAAAGGGCTCAAGCACTTGCCATAAAACCACAAGCTCATGGCAAAGGGTTGCCCAGGACTCAAGAGGCAAATAAACAGCCAGCCAACTAAGAGCATCCCCTTAGCTGGCCCCACCTCTTCCTGTCTTTTGTCAGTTGCTGGGAGAAACAGTCAACATAGACTAAGCAGCAAGCAATTTTGGCCTGGGTGTGGATTCTCTGAAGACTTCCCTTGAAAGCAACTAGAGGAAATAAGAAATTACATAGGGACACACACACACACACACACACACACTCACATATCATGGGGATGGACAACTGTAGGCTAGGAGCAGGAAGGGACAGGAAAACATTTCAGAGAACACTCACTAATGTGTGGCTTGAACAGCAGAGTCCAAGGGAGGAGCCTTAAATGAGATACTAGATAGAAGACAGCCAGCTTATGTATGTAGGATTAGAGCTGGAAATCTGGGTTGTGATTTGAGTCTCACACAATATCTTCACCTCCCAAAGGAGTGAGGATGGGTCTTACCACTTTTCTCCCAGGTTCTAGTAATCTATATCCTTGTTGGAAAAAGTGCTTTTACTTTTATTTTTGTTTATTAAATTTTTTCTTTGACAATCTCAAAATAAATTTTGTTTTTTTGTTTGTTGGTTTTAAAAGTTTTTCACAGTAACAGATGAAAACACAAAGGAAAAATAACACACGCGCACATGCACACATAGAATGTTCTACGGGTCTGTTTTAAAACAGGCAAAATTAAAAATCTGGTGTTTAGAACACCTATTTAGTCAGTAAAACTTGAAGAAAAGCACAAGATAATTATTGTATGTCAGGATAAGGTTACATTTCTAGGCTCCTGGGGTATCATCCACATTAGATTTCCTGTCCAGTGGGTGACTATACAGGTGCTCATTTTATAATCAGTGGTAATGCATCTACATTTCATCTTAGAAAAAGGAATATTTCCAGTCCACACAATTATGGAGTTCTACTCACAAGTGGTAGCCTTTTACAAACGACTGAAGCCAACACCAGAGTAATTCATGCAAAAGAACGCAAACATAGTTATTTAAACAAAAGGCACTCCTTTCCCTAATTTTATGGTTTGCTTTGGTGTGGCGACTGAAAGGCTACTTACACAAAAACATATTAACAAATTATAGCTGCCCAGGACAGTAAATGGAGCACACACTCACCAGAAGGCAGGTGGAATCTTTACCAAGGCTCACACCTCACCATTATTCACTGTTTACAGAGCTCTCCGTTCTCCGGACAGTGTTCCCTACTGCGGCGACTTCAGAAGAAAAGCAACTTTGGAGAGTGCTCACCTTACATACAATTGGAGTAAGAACCAGACCCCAGACCAACTACACCACAATCCCTTCACCGCAGTCGCGTTCCCATTCTAAGAGGTGAACAGGAGAAAAGGGACATGAAGAGATGAGGCAATTAGTCAGTGTGAGAATGTCACCTTCTCCGAGTCACTTTCACTTTTCAAAGGCACTGTTAAGATTAGCTTCCAGCCCTGCAGAGGTAGCGAAGAGGTTAAAAGAGCACTGGCTGCTCTTGCAGGGGACCCAGGTTTGGTTGCCAGCACCCACAAGACAGCTAAAAATCATTTGTAACTACAGTTCCAGGGGATCCCACGCCTTCTTCTGACCTCCACGGGCAATGTATGACATGGGTGCACTTACGCACATGCAGGTAATAGACTCGTACACATAAAAGAAAAATTAAAAAACATTAAATTTTGTTTAAAGATTAGCTTCCCTTCATAGACCACATGTCCCCTTAGGTCTGAGTTTACACAGGCAAATGGTTTATGCTCATAAAACATGTGCATATAATATAAAAAATAAATTAATTAGGAGCTAGGGATGTTGGAAGACAGGTTGCCCAGCATGCATAAATCCTGGATTCAATCCCCAGCACCGCATAAACTCTGCACAGTGGCACATGCCTGTCATATGAGCGCTGGAGACATGGTCCGGGAGTTTCAGATTCAAGTCTGGGGCTAAAGAGAAGGTTCAGTGATTACAAGCACATGCTGCTCCTGTAGAGGACCAGACTTTGGTTCTCAGTACCCACATGTCAGCTCAGAACCATCTGTAACTCTAGAGGAGATCAAACACCGTACCATCTTCCGGCCTATGCAGACAATAGGCATGCACATGGCACACATACATACATACATAAAAAAAAAAAAAATAAGCAAACCTTTTCAAAAGAGGAAAAATGAAATCCAAGGCCATTCGCAGCTACATTAGAGCATTCGAGGCCAGCCTGGGATACACTGTCTCAAAGAAGAAAAAAAGTAAAATTAACTAATTGATTAATACATAAAGGTACAAACCAACAGATTCAGTATGGTTTTCACCCTACACCATCATCATTCCTACACCATGCCACATGCATCACTGAGCTGTATTCCCAGTTGGAGGTAAGACTTTTAAAAGCAGCCAAAATGACAGGCAGTAACTATTCTTTCAATAGATTGCCAATACATTCTCTCCTATTTAAAGTTTCTCAGAAGTGGTGAGGGCTGACAGGTTAATTATAGGCACAAAGAGCGGGAACAACTGGACTATGAGGTAACCAAGTCCAAATAAATGTGCAGAGCCAATGCCCTTCCTGGGCAAGTATTCCTGTTCTGTCTGTGAAGATATGCTAGGCTCAGCCAGGTGCAGTCCTAAGCCAGGATTGGAGCAGAGGTCCAGATCTGGTAAGGCACAGTTCTCATGCCCGAGAAATTTGAGGGCTGCAAAAACAGCTTATACCTCCAATAACAATTTTAAAAGTCTCTGGCCAACAACCTGGGCGGGGAAGGCAGGGTCTTGAAGCTGGATGGGCCACCTGCTGCTCATCTGGAGCAGAATAGTCAGAGAGCCCCTTACTGGGCCAGACCCACCTGTAAGAAAGAAACTGTGAAAAGCACTATGAGCTGCAGAAGAGTTGAGAGAGGAGACCAGAATTCTTCCACTACAACTCCCAGCTAACTCCTACAGGTACTGGAGGGAGGCACATAAGTTAAAAGGACTCTTAAGAATCTGTCACTTCCATTTCCATCCCCCTCCCCAACACCCCTCCAAGGGGGGGAAAAAGATTTTTAAAGACTGAGGAGACAACTTAAGGTCAGCCGCGACAGGCAAATGGGCCAAAGAATGGAATGTGGTCTTTCTGAGTCAGACATTGCTCCAGGGAGTGGTTTTTTTTCTCTCCTAATTGTTTGTGACCCCCTTGTTATCTGGACACTGAAAGTGTTGACTCTTGTCTTCTGTCTTTGGCCCAGACTACATGGCTAAAGTGTGAACCTCAAAATACTGAGCCTGAGTCTCTCAGCGAGACACATCGTTTATGGACCACAGGTCTGGCAGTCTGCGATGGGTAGCCGGCTCTTCCGGCGACCAGGCTCCGCTGATTAAGTTTTCAACGACACCACCACGCAGAGAGTGGGAACCCCTCCCCAGTATCCACTCATCCCTTGAAGAATATAGACTGGTCAGGGACAACATGGAGATGATGGAAAGATGGTCGAGCCACCTTAGGAAAGCGGATACTAAGGGGATTTATTTGAGATTAGTTTCCAACTCCTGCGTTTTTTTCCAAATGGCTTTAAGGAGCCAGCCACCGGTCAAATTTAAAGAGTGTAAAATAGCTTGTTTGGGTTTGGAGCGTGCTGGCCCTCCGGGGAACTCCTGCACTCCCCTTCACCTTTCAGGACTTTCCTGAGACTTCCAATCAGCTTTCTCCCACTCTTCCTCGGTGGTGAACCGGGCTAACTCCCAGCGCGAGGCCCCGTCTCCGAGCCTGGGGACAAAGCGCGTCTCCTACAGCCGCGCCGCGCTTCCGGGGCGCAGAAAGGCAACTGCCCTTGGCCTTGGGCGCGCACCCAGCCGGCTGGATCCTCGGGTCGCCGCAGCGGGGAAGGGGCTGGCCCCAGCAGAGGGCTCAGTGTGCACCGCGCACCTGGACGCGCCGGGCCGGTCCCCGCCCATCCCGCGGGGATCCGGCCTCCGCCAGTCCCCTCCCGCGCGGAGCGCCCGGTTCCCACGCGCGTCCCAAGCTGCTCTTACCCGGGAAATGGCGAGAGGCTGCTCGAAGTCCTTGCCGCCCACGAGGCGGAAGCCCCAGGGTCCTGGGCCCTGAAGGACTATCTGCTGGGTGGTCATCGCGAGGCACAATCGGCGGGATGAGACGCGCAGGACGCAGCAAAACGCGCTGAGCTCTCGGAGCAGATGTCGGAGAAAGAGCGCGCGGCGCGGGCACTAAAGCTTGGGGCGGGCGGGAGAGACGCGAGTGAGGGCGGGGACGGATCCGCCCCGGACGGCCACGCTGCTGCAGCCCCGCCCGGCCCGCGCCTCCGCGCCCCGCAGCCCCGCGCCTCCTCCCGCCCGCCCCACCCACCGGCCGCTCCCAGTCCGGCGGCGCGAGGTAGGTGAGCCCGAAGCCGGGTCCTGCTGGGCTACAGATGGCACAACCCCGCACCGTGTGCTTTGCAAAAAAGTTGAAAAGGTCTGAGCAAAGACTACTTGTGGGTCAGTTCTATTTTCGCTTTTACGTTTTGGGAACTGTAGTGAGGTTTAAAAGTGCTGTCGAGTTGACTCGAGATAAACTAAGGTCTTCAAGTGTCCAGTACCATTTTAGAGATTAATAGAGTCTACCAAAGGTTAGACGACATCCCCAAAACTATTGAACCACTTTCCAGACTCCTGGGGCCATTCTGGAACTTTTCTAATGCAAATGAGATTATAACAGAGGTATTACAGTTGGGTTTCACAACTTTCCTAAGAAGCCTTCCCAACAGACTGGAGGTGGAGGTGGGTTCTGATTTTCCCAAGAGTTCAGTTCTTTAGTCTGGAGTGGGCAAAAGTCTAGAAGGCTTGAGTGGAAACTCATGGATTCCAGCTTCCTAACAGCTTCTGCTTAGACCTCCCGCAAGAACACATTCTCCACACAAACCAAACCATATCTCATGCTGTCCACTGTGTGCCTACGTAGCTCACACTTAGGGTAAGCCCAAATCCTTCAAATGCCAAAAGACCCCCGAGAATGGCTCCCATGCGCCTTGCCCCATCTTTGGCCACACTGGCCACATCCTCAAGGTCTTGCCCTGCACCGGGCTTTCATCTGGAATACTCTTATCCCAGGTGTTCCATGGCTCTTTGTTCAAAAACCATCTTCTCCATGAAGTTGTGTTTGGGGGATTTAAACACCCTCTCTAGAATGCCCTGCCACCTTCTCTACCTTGTCTTCTTTCTGTCACCGTCTGATCTATAGATTCCTTTTTTGTTATACCCCGATTCCTAAGCATTAGTTTCAAGACCGAAGGAAGTTTTTAATGATTTGGCAAAACTGCTCACTGCTGTATTCTGGGGCCTAGAGTGATCACCTGATGATGTAATATATTAGCCATCCTTAGACTACTTACTCCCTTTGGGTACCACAAAGGTACCCATTCATATGGAAACTGAACATACATTCAATAGCTCTGTGTGTCCTGATCATCCTGACCTATGTTGGGAGGAGCCTGAGGCACAGACTTGCACAGCAAAGGATCTTCTTACTTGTCCTGTGAACAACACAAAATGCCTGTTTGGGGATGATCTGATTGTTTTTAGAAATCAAGTACAATTTGTGTTATCTAGACTAAAGCTTCTTATATTTTTTTCATTTTTAGTTCCTTTTTGCCCAAGACATTTTTACTTGACTCCAGGTATACAGGTATGTAAAACAAGTATATTCATCAAGCATTGACTGATACAACATAAATCAAGTTGTTTTAAAGATCTGGGAGATGATTCAGTCAAATGTTCGCCTCGAAAGTGTAAGGACCTGAATTAAATTTCCAAAACACATATAAAAAGCCAGATTCAGGGCTACAGAGATTGCTCATGGTTAAGAGCACTTGTTCTTCTTCCAGAGGAATAGAGGTTGGTTCCCAGCACCCACATGACAACTGACAGCTATCTGTTGTTGCTCCAGTTCCAGAGAATCTGACGCCCTCTTCCTCTAGCACTGCATGCATATAGTGCACTTACATACATACAGGCAAAACAGTCATACACTAAAAATAAATTTAAAAAAAATTTTAATCCAGATCGCCAGAAGTACACTGGTCAGCACATTTATAACTCCCGATTGAAGTTTTGGGCCAATGAAAGGCCCTGTTTTGAACAAAAGGTGGAAGGTCCCAAAGTTGTCCACTGATTTCCATATACATGTGCACATAGCTGTACCCATGAGCACAAATGACACAGACACATGAACACACACAAAGATTTTACTTTAAAACTATTCTTTGTATACATATAATTTTACTACTTATTAATGACAAAACCAAATTTGCCTAATAATGAGATAGAGGTGCTTGTTTATTTTTGCATGAAGAATTAAATCTTGGGGCTGAAAAGATGGCTCAATGGTTAAGAGGACTTACTACTCTTCAATAGGACCCAAGTTCAGTTTCCAGCTACTACATAGAAGCTAAAACCATCCATAATTCCAGTTCCAGGAGATCCAACTCCTTTTCTGGTCTTCTGTGCTTACATGCAGGCAAAACACTGATAAATAGAAATTAAAAATAAATAGATAAATGTTTAAAAATAGTTATTAAAGAATTAAATCTTGACTGAATATTTGATACTTCAGGATATATAGCATATTAATTTTTCAGAGCTGATCAAATATTTTGATTTTATAATTGTCAGTGCTAAGAATACCATTTTTCATAAACATAGTATAAATGGCAGAATATGTCTAGGGACACTTCAGAAATGTTTGGATATTCTGTCCTGATCCCAAACTAAAATTATTTGCAAAACTTTTTATGAAACTCAAGTCAGCAACTCAAACAACAATAATTTTTAAAATTTATCTCTGTGTGTGAGTGTGTGTGTATGTGTGTGTGTGTGACCACAGATATGTCACAACCTGTATATGGATGTCAGAGAACAACTTGTGGAGGTTAGTTCTCTCCTCCCACCATGTGAGTTTTGGGGTTCACACTCAGGTCATCGAGTAGGTGGCAATCACCTTTACCCACTGAGCCATCTTGTTAGCCTTTAGTTTTGTTTTTTTGAGACAGGGTCTCTCTGTGTATCCCAGGCTGGCCTTGAACTTGCAGCAATCCTTCTGCCTCTGCTTCCTAATTTCTGCAATGATAAGTATGAGCCACCATGCCTGGCTTGGTATAACCATGTTTTGTATGTAAGTGGAGTTGTGTTTGATACCCACCTCCAAATAAAGAAGGAGGAAAAAGAGGAGGAAAAGAAGGGGGAAGAAGAGGAAGAGAAAGAAGAGAAGGAGAAGAGAAAGAAGAAGAAAGTACACTAGAGCTTCATGTCTCTGCAGAATTTGGTGGCATCAGAAAATGTCACATGTGTAACAGTCTTGAATATTTTGTATCTCAGTGAGAGAAAAGGGCTGAAGTTCACACCTTCTGTGTTCTCCAAGGGCAGGGCATGCCTGGGATGTATTTATTCCACACTGTATTCTACACAGATATAGAGAACTAGCACACTATGTCTGTAAGGGCTGAGTCCGCCTTTGTTCTGTTGTTAAGTCCTTTTTGTTATAGTCTGAGTCTACAGACCAAGAACTATACAATGGCCAACCTTTTAACCCAGTCAGACCTTCTCTGTGCAGTGATTCCAAAGACATAATTTAAAAGAAGAAACATGGCATATGTATACAGCTATTTATGCTACAATATTTTTAATGGGGGGGGGGAAAGCTTGGATCAACAAATAACCCCCCCCCCAAAAAAGGCTAAATATGTTATGGCCATATGAAGGAATCGAATGCAACATGACGATGATGGGCAGGAAGAAGTGTTTTCAAAATATATAGAAAGGGGAATTTGGCAGTATAGCTCAGTGGTAGAGCACTTGCGCAGTATTTGAAAGGCCCTAGAGTCAATCCCCCCACAAAGTTTAAAATATGCAAAATGAATAAGACATAATTATTTATATACTGTGTTAAAAAGCAAAAGCTATATCAAGTTGTTGATAAAAACTAGTAGAGAGTTCAAAAATAACTTTGCATTGCAGAGAATTTCTAAACCTAGTTTCTTCTAATGATGATACAGTTTTCAAAATCAACCATGTGGCCTCGGCTCCTAGGATTCAAAAGAAATGCTAGTCTTTCTGAAGAGGGAACCTTCTTTTCTGATCTCTCTCCTTCCCTCTCTAAGCATCTACCTCTGAGCTGGGCAAAAAGCACATCCCAGAAAATACCCACCAGCTTGCTCTCTAAAACCCCAGCAGACTTAAGTTAAATACCATTACAAACTTATTTATCCACACTTCCCCGTTCCCTCGGACCCTTCACTTCTGTCCAATACTAGTTGAATGGCCCAAAGCAACCCCTGAACTTCAGTTTGCCTTGTTATTATAATGCATTCCATAGAGTTTGTTGGCCTAAACACCCTCCATCAAACATCTCGGATTGGGGAAAGAGCAGGAGAATGCAAGAGGCAGTTTGAAAAGGCCAGAGAGGCTGTGCCCCGGGAAGCCAAGTCCGGGAGGGAGGACGGTGGATCTCCCCACTTTTACGATGCCAGAGCGGATTGGACGGCCAGCAGCTGCTGTTCTGGCTTGGAGTCTGGTCTTTGCAGAGTTGCCACGCCCACAAGTCGGGGTGTCGCGACCCTGGGGAACCCTGCTTGCCAAAGACTGCACTGCCTCCCTAAAGACAGTGAGTCTGCGACCGCGCCAAGTTCCAGTCTAATATATCATTTATTCTCCAGGGCAAGTGCTGGCCTTGCCCAGGTAACTTGGCTAAGGCCACGCTGGTTGTGACCCCCACAAGGACTGGCTCCAGAGCTCGGACTCCTGCGGACTGCTGCAAGATCCCCAGAGTGCTTCCAGCCCAAAGAAGGGTGTGGATCCGGACTGGACCCGCAAACCCATTCAAAGCGAGCAAGGCCGGCTGCCCTCCCGGAAGCCCTGGTCCCCACGCCACGGACCCAGGACGGTGCAACTGCCTTGGAGGGTACCTGGGCACATGACTTCCGAGGGACTGCTATTCTTGTGTAAAAAGAACAGAAGCCCAAACTCAGAGCCTTGCAAAGCAAACACATCTTTGCCGGCCAGGTCCTAGGCCACGTGCTCCCTCTCTGCTCCTGAGTCTGCGTGTCCTTTGCCCGCGCACACCTCCCCCCTCCCCGCGACACACACCCCCCCGCCGCTCCAGTCAGGTTGGCTGCGGGACCCAAGGGTGCGACTGAGCAGGGAACTGGGCTCCTGATTCGTCTTTTCTCTGACTTCCCGATCTCCCCTAGACAAAACTTAAAGTGGGCCTTTGGGATTAGGCGCCTCTCAGGTTTCAGTTGCACACAGCATGTTCCGTGCACCGCTAACCAAAAGGACTCCTGGGCATCAGATTTGGCTGGCATTCCCCTGGAGCTAGTGAGGGTGTGGACAGATGAGCTGGCAGGTCAGAGGCCGATCCTCTACCTAGCAGATTAAGAACTAAGTAGCCAGCTCCAATAGCCACAAATGTGTTGCCCACCTGCCTTTTATCTACTATCCTACATGGGCTGTGGCACTGAGTTCTCAGAAGCAGAGAAAATCTTTCACCAAAAAAGAGAAGCAGGGGGAGGAAAATGAGAGAGAAAGAGAGAGATCGAGATCGATCTTCTGTTAATGGGACCCAAATTAAAGACTCTGTTAATGCTGTTCTGGTAGGGCATGGTGGTACAAATCCATAACCTCAGCAGAAGACAGAAGATCAGGAGTTCAAGACTAATCTCACATTCCAGGCTAGTTTGGGCTACATGAGTGGTCTCAAAAATAAGTAAACATATAAAGTGTGCCACGTATGGTGGGACACACCTTTAATCCCAGAGCTCTGGAGGCAAAGACCGGCAGATCTCTATGAGTTTGAGGCCAGTCTGGTCTACAGAGCAAGTTCCAGGCCAACCAACTACATAGTGGGACCCTATCTCAAAGAGAAAGAAAGAAAAACGAAAACCATTGTTTATCACTTGGATAAAGAATTCCTGTGCTCTCACCCACCACACACACACACACACACACACACACACACACACACACGTACAACTCATGTCTTCTCACTTAGAGAATCTTTGAAGTTTAAGTTTGAGACTTCATCTCATATGGAGCTACCATTGACAGCATCTCCAAGGAAGGAAGGGTGCTTGGAGTCAGGGTTTCCCATCAGGCCTGTAGCCCAATACTCAGGTAATAAACATCCTCAGTAAATTGTGAGTTAGGGTGTGGGCTGGGTACTTTACATATGTAAGTTTACCTTACCAGGGTGAGGCAAGGGAGGAGCCTTAAAATCCAGAGGAAGGGGAAGGTTATTCAAAAATCCCTAGAGTCACAAGAAATTCTTCAAGCCTTCAGGCCACAGAGGAGAAAAGGGCCAAATCTCCCTGCTCCACTGTCAAGGACACAACAGGGCCATTGAACTCAGGAACTCAGAGACTGTGATTCCCTATCTACGCCAAGACTTGCACAAGATCTAGCCAGTAAAAATTCCAGCATAGATTAGGGGAGGAGCTCACAAAGCCCTACTGCTCGCTGAAACTCTGGCAGTTGAAGGCTTGCCTGGGTAGGGAGAATCAGTTTTCTTCAGGGAAGTAACCCCCAGTAGGTTGCCTGTGCTCCAGAGGATAGCCCTATTCCCATGCATTATGAATAGCACTTATCAGACTAGTGGGTTATGAAGAAAGGACATGATCTTGGAAGGGGAATGTGGCCAGGAGGGGTTATCTGGGAGGAGTTGGAAGGGGCATCGATTTTTTTTCCCAGTGTATCAAAATACATTGTATACATGTATGAACAGCTCTCGAGGAATAAATTTTTAAAAAGTTTTACATATGAGCAAAAGCAGACAGGCCATTCTGGGAAGGAAGAACAGAATGAAGGAGGTAGTGAAGGCGGGAGGGCTTGCCTGATAAACAAGAGACAGACTGAGAAGTTTGGGGCAGAGGGCTCTGAATGCCAATGAGACAAAGGGTTGTGCTCTGGGAACCACTTTTCTCTACCACATCTCATCCTACCCATCCACTTTCTTTCTGTGACTCTATCCCTCCGAGCCAAATTCACTTCCTCTCAGTGTTGGCTTGTGCTTCTGGCCTGGTCTGGTCATAGCTGATACTAAAGCAGACTATTTATAATATCTGAGGACAGATAGTGGGTCAGTTTTCATGAGACCAGGGCTCCTAGATGGTATTTCCCTCTCTTTTGGGTCCCTATCCACCCCCTCTGGGTCTACCTTCTCTTCTACTACATTCAAAACTCTGTTTCTGTGTGGCCATTCCTTGGGTAAGCATCACTGCTCAGCGAGATTGGAACCAGAGGCCATTTGGCAATGAAGGTGCTGACTCCAGGTACTGAAGCTTGCTCCCCTCATAAACAGGCCACATTCCAGGCTGCAGAGATGGCTAAGCAATCATTACAAGGCAATGTGGTCTAAGGTTCTTTCCCACCACCAGACCTAGTCATTTAGTCTCTACGTTTGATGCCTGAAGTTCTGGACCCCAGAAGGAAGGAAGAGAGGAATCAAACACACAGGTCGGGGAGTAGAAGACAGCAGATAGAAAATGTTGATGATGGTAACTACTCTCCTGGCCAAACTTTGACTCCTTGAAAACATGGTATAAAGAAAATTCTGCAGCTAGAAACATGGCTCAGCAGTTAAGAGCACTGACTGCTCTTGCAGAGGACCTGGGTTCAAATCCCAGCACCCACATAGTGGTTAACAACCATCCATAACTCCAGTTTCAGGGTATCTGACACCCTCTTCTGACCTCTACAGGCATTGCACGACATGATGCACATACATACATGCAGGCAATACACTCATACACATAAAATAAAAATACTAAAATATTTTCTAAAAGTTCTGCCAAGCAAGGTGATATATGCTTGTAGTTCCAGCACTTAGGAGATAAAGACAAGAAGATTAGGAGTTTAAGGCTACAAGTTCAAGAGTTTAAGACCAGCCTGAGTTACACAAGAACTTGTCTCAAAAACACAAAACAAGGCCTGGAAAGATGGCTCAATGGTTAAAAGTATTTACTGCTCTTGCAAAGGACCCAGGTTCAGTTCCCACATTACACTTCACAAACACCTGTAATTCCAGTTCCAGGGAATCTCATGCCCTCAACTGAGCTCTGTGGGTACCAGGCATATATGTGGTACATCAACATACATGCAGACAAAACACTTATACACATAAAATTAAAATAAGTAAAAAATTTAAAAACACATAAGAAGAAGAAAATAGAATTCTGTTATTTGTCATACATGTAAGCCAAGAGCATTTGGTAAGCTGTTTGGTCTACTGAAGCTAATTCAATTTCTGTCTCTTAGTCAATTGCTATTTACTGAACATCTCTCATTTGCTTTTTTTTTCAAGCAGTCATGGGTATCAAACCAAGACAAGAGTAAGAAGGACTACAATCTTCAAAAGGGCAATGTCATAAAGCAAGGAGGGCTGTGAAAAAGTTGAGATTAAAGAACAGTAGAGACAAATAACTCATATGCAGTTCTAATGTTAAACACAATCCTGTACTGAAAGCAAAAAAAAAAAAAAAAAAACTGCAGTTAAGAACATTACTGGAGAGGAAAGGATCTAAATAGAATCAAAATATATTGTCTGAAATTCACAAAAATTCAATAAAAAGGAAAAAAAAGAACATTATTTGATCAACTGATTAATTGGGTACAGATTGTATATTAAAGCATCATATCAGTATTAAATTTATTGATTAATAACTGGACTGTGGTTATGAATATCCCTAATCCTTAGGAAATATATACTGAAGATTTTAGGGATAAGCAGGGCTTCAGCGTATATAACTTATTCTTGAGTGATTTAGAAAAAGCTACACATATGTGAGGAGATATATATCGAGCTGGGGATGGGATGTGGTGGTTTGGATGAGAATGTCCCTCATAGGCTCAAATATTTGAACCCTTGGCAGGCTGGTGGCACTATTTGGGGAAGGTCATGGACTCTTTAGGAGGTGTGGCTTTGCCAGAGAAAGCAGATCGCTTTAAGAGTTCATAGCCTTGACTCACTTCCAGTCTGCTTAAGCTGTTTCCTGTTAGCCATTAGAGATGTGAACTCTTGGCTTTTCAGCTCCTGCTACCATGCCTGCTGCTTGGTATCATGAGAGACTCTTCTCCCTCTGGAACCATAAGTCAAAATAAACTCTTCCATCTATAAGTTGCCTTGGTCATAGTATTTTATCACAGCAATAGAAGGGTAGCTAATACAAGGAGACAAAAGATGCTACAAGTAGGATAAAACATTAGCAGTAGTGTAATAATTCATCTTCATTGTCAACTTGACTGGATTTGTACCTAGGAGACACATTTCTGGGTGTGCCTGCAAGAGTGTTTCCAAAGAGGTTTAACTGAAGGGGAAAGATTCTCCATGAACGAGGGGGACACCATCCTGTGCCCTGAGGTCTGGGTCTGAATAAAATGAAAAAAGAAGTCAGCTGAGCACTTGCACCTATCTCTCTCTGCTTCCTGACAGAGGACTCATGTGACCTGAAGCTTCTGCTGCCATGCCTGCCCTACCAGTGACATACTACGTTCCTTTAAACTGTGAGCCAAACTAAGCACTTCCTCCTTAAATTGCTTTCTGTCAGGTATCTGATTACAGTGATGAGACAAGTAACTAATAGGAGTAGAGGTTTGGGGTGAAGGACACATGGGGGTGTATTGTCTTTCTTATGACTTTTATATAATCTTGGATTTATTTCCAAGTAAGACATTTTTTAAAAAGAAAATATAGGATAGATGGTAGGGTTGCACATGTCAGTCACGAGAGTAGTGAAAAAAGCCATCTCCACAAGACTGATTTTGTCAAGACCTGAGCAAGGTGGGTTTGGAATGTAGATGAGGAGAGAGCATTCCCACAGGGCGGTAAATAAAAGGAGAGAACAAGCTTGGTCTGCAAACCATCCAGGAAGCTGGAACTGAGTTAGGGGGTAGGTAGAAGGAGCTGTAGTCAGCGAAATAACAGTGAACCTGACTGGGCAGCTTCCAGAGGAGGATCTGAGAACCACTGGAGGAAGAGGGATACCCTGTGGGCTTTGCATAGAGGATTAGCACCAGACCTATTTTCAACACTCTGATTGTTATGTTGAAAACAGATGGAAGGACTCAGGTAGCTTATTTGGTAAAGCTCTTGACTTGCAAATATGAAGACCTGAGTTCAATCCCCAGAATCCACATTAAAAAAAAGCCAAGCCTGCTGGCACAGGTTTATAATCCCATCTCTGGGGAGGTGGCCACAGTCAGATCCCTGGGACTCACTGGCCAGTCAGCCTAGTCTATGGGATCAGCCCCGCATCAGGGAGAGACCAGACTCAAAAAACAAGGTGGATGGCTCCTGAGGAAAGACACTTGAGGTTGTCTTGGCCCCCACACATCATTTACATAGTTTTTTTGAAATGTTTCCAAAGACTTAAGAGAGAGGTGATCAGGGCACTATGAGTCAAGAACAGTCATGACATCAGGGCATGTATGTGTGTGTATGAGAGATGTGTACCTGCACATCCACAAGCACACAGAGACACACATTCAAAAGGAAAAGTAAAGAGAACAAATGGAAGAGCAGGCAAGGCACCAAGGCGGGGGAGCGGTGAGTGGCTCGGGAGAAATCCAGGTGAGAGATGATCACTGGCTTGGACCCAGTGTCGGGGAAGGGGGGGTGGCTGAGTAGTGCTTGGATTCTGCCTGTGTTTTGAAGCACTTGCTGATGGATGGGAGGTGAGGCACAGGAAGCCTGTCAAGGATGACTCAGTCTTTGGCCTAAACAGCAGCAGCTCGGGATGGAATTGCCATTAACTGGAAGGGGGGACAGGGAGGGGGTTGTGGGTGAAGCAGCTTTTGAGAATACATATGCTGGGGAGTTAGTGGAGATACTGGAATCTCAGACACTCGTTAAATATTTCACTTGAGATGCAAGCTCTTGTAGATAACAGTCTGGGCTCCAAGGAAGAAGTCCAGGCAGGGGACCAATCATATAGAGGAGTTTTAAAGACCAGAGTGGATTTAAAAGCCTCCAGGACTGGGGAAACACTGCGAGGTGCTGGTGTGGGAAATGAGTAACAACTAACAAAGTTGTCTGAGAAGGAGCCAAGAGTGGCTTTCTGGAAGTCGATGAAATGAATACAGCCTGAGGAGGGGATGAGTGGTGTGTTCAACACTGCTGACGGCTCGGGGTCAGGAGCTAAGAATCAACCGCAGGACCTAATCCTGTGACCATCACTGGGGTCTTGAGACTCCTAACTGCATGGGATTCAAGAGGGAGTGAGAGGAGAGAACTGCAGACAGTAAGCAGAGACGGCTCTTTCGAGGAGTTTTTATGTGCGAAGAATGAGAGAAAGGAGGCAACAGTTGAGAAAAAACAGGATCAAGACAGGTTTTCCTTTTATCTCTTGAAGTGACAAAGGGTCTAGATCACCTCTGCAGGGTCATGCAAGGTTGCTGTACTCGACTAGGGCTTATTTCTTTGTTTCAAGGTAAAAGGGCCATTATTATTCTGTCTGGCCTGACCCTGCTCTGGGTTGGCTTTAATCCCTCCTGTGTGGGAGCTTAACCGTCTGTCATATGTCCTTACTTGACTGTCTTGAAAGCTCTGTCCTCTCCCCAGAGCTCTCCTTTTCCCTTGTTTTGTCTGTCTTTCTTCTGTAATTTCTACATGTGCTCTGTAGTTCTATGCTTACTGCATTCTCTGTCTGTCTCTTTGTCTCTCTCTGTCTCTGTCACTCTCTATCTCTGTCTCTCTCTCATACACACACACACATACATACATACATACATACATACACTCATTCCATGACTGCATTCTTGACTCCTAGTGCCCTGATCACCTCTCTCTTAATTCTTTGGAAACATTCCATTCGTCTGCAGTTGTGGATACCTAAGCGCAAGGTGAGGAGGGCACCTCTAAATCCACAGTCATTTTGGGGGTAGGAAATTTTATTAGAGGAGATTTCAGGGGGCACAAGGAGGGTATACGCATGATTTTTACACAGAAAGCAAGAGACAAGCTCAAGATAATTTTAAGAGAAGAACTGACAGGTCCTGTCAACAGCTGAGTGTCTGTTTCAAAATCCTTAATTACAATATGCCTTTGATCTAGCAATTCCATTTCTAAAAATTTAGGAGAAAAGTAGCTGTTCAAGGGACTGAGAATATGCAAAAAATATTTATCACAGAACTCTCCAAAATTAGAAAGTATTGGAAACATCCCAAGTGGCAGTAATAGAGACTATTAAAATAGCATAGCCTCCTTGTACCACGGATATTAGGCTCACCAACATGGTGACACAGAGGTCAGCAGGAATAGTGTCCAAAAGCTGTTTGTGGGGCTGGAGGGACGACTCAGTGTTTAAGAGTACTGGCTTCTCTTGCAAAGGGTTTGGTTTCCAGTACCTACATGGCGGTTAACAACCAACCACCTGTAACTCTGATGCCTCCTTCTGACCTCTGAGGACATTGCATAACACGGGTGCCCTTACACACATGCAGGCAAAACACTCATACATATAAAATAAAATGGACAAAATATTTTTAATATGTTTATGGTATAGTAAGTGAAAAAAGGAAGATATAAAGATATTGCATATATATATATATATATATATATATATATATATGAGTATTTAGCCTGCAATGTATATAAGTACACCAATATCATGCAATATCTGTGGAAGCCAGAAAGGGGCATCAGATCCCCTGGAACTGGAGGTATAGATGGTTGTTCGTCCTTGTATGCATGCTGGGAACCGAACCTGGGTCTTCTGTAAGAGCAGCCAGTGCTCTTAACCACCGTGGAGTGTTGTTGTTTTTTTTTGTTTTGTTTTGTTTTGTTTTGTTTTATTGTCTGACTTAGAACTCTCTAGACCAGACTGGCGTTGAACTCATAGAGATCTGTCTCTACCTCCTGAGTGCTGAGATTAAAGGTATTTATCATCACACCTGGCTATATGCCTTTTATTATTTATTCATTTATTTATTTTTGAGTCAGAGTCTCACTGTGTAGTCCTGACTGATCTAGAACTCACTATATATTTTTAAGTTTGTCTTTGCTTTGGTTTTGTTTGTTTTTTTTTTTGACACGGGATTTCATACAGCCCAAGCTGGCCTTGAACTCCTGATCTTCCTGTTTCTACCTCCCTGATACTGGATATAAGCAAGTACCACCCTTATTTTATTTTATGCAGACAGTGTCTTACTATGTAGCCTAGACTGGTCTGGAACCCACTATGTGGCCCAAGCTGGTCTTGAACTTGTAGCCATCTGGTGGAATTAGGTTTGAGCCATCTGGTGGAATTGGGTATTGTCTAATTTAGAAAGCACAGAGGAGTAATTTGCCAAGGATTAAGAATTCAAGCAAAGGAATGAGAGACTCAGACAACATTCTGTTGAGGGGTGGTCCCAACTCTCTCATTGTTTACGTCCGGGAAGCAATTTCTTGGCAGTTAGGAGCAACCACATGGTTGAGATGCTGAGGAGCTTTTAAAAAACAAACAAACAATTTTTTTTCTTTCTTCTTTATTTTATGTGTATGAATGCATCGCCTGCATGTATGTAAGTGCACCTATATCCTGCAATGTCTGCAGTGGTCAGAAGAGGGCATCAGATGCCCTGGAACTGGAGTTATGGAAGATTGTTATGGGTGCTGGGAATTGAACCCCGGGTCCTCCGCAAGATCAGCCAGTGCTCTTTACCACTGAGCCATCTCTCCAGCCTCCTGGGGGCTTTTGGAAAATATTTTTCTTTCTTAAGGAGGGAAGCATTCAAAGAAAAAATATTTGTCCTATGTTGCACCATGCTTCCTCCTCCAGATGCAGATGTGATGCTTGGAACTGCCATGGCAACCAGATGGCCATCATGAAAGAATGGCCAAGGGAATGAGGAATATTAACCGGAGATCTGTCTTCTGAGAGGTAATGAGACCCCCACTCTGAGTCACGTAAGCTATCATTTCTGGGTCATTTGTTAGTGCAGCTAAAGTCATTTTTAACTGATAAAGAAAAAGGAGTACAAGTTCTTGGTGACCTTTGGCCTTCTCAGACCCGCAGCACAGCACAAGGACACCCAAGAACAGTTGGTGAAGACTCAGGGCAGTGGTGAGAGAGGAGAGACATGAAACACACCCGTAAGAGGCTGTGATGGCAAAGATGGCATGGAGTCAACCAGGGTGCATGAAGATATTTTCTGTGCTCTTACTGTTGTGTCAGCTCTGGCAGGAGAGTGACAGAGACCTTTTATTGACCTTTCAATGGTTAGGCCATGGTAGGGACTTTTCAGATTGTTATCACTATTATGACTGTTCTAGGATGTCTTGGAGATGTTAAAATCTTCTGGTAAGTATTAGAGAATGCAGTGGTATGCTGGTCTATGGTCTTGTCTCAGCTGTCCCGTGGAGGTAGTAGAGTGTGATCAAAGGGAAGCACGCTGGTGCTGGAGTCTGGCATAATCTACTGAAGACTTACAAGGGTCTATGCATATCATATACCCTTGTGCAGAACTCCTCACAGGCAGAGATAAAGGCATCTACCTACAGTGTTGGTATGAGAAGTTAGATAGGGCATGGGAAGTGCTGTAGGCATAAGATCTGCTGCAGAGCTGTTGTAGACCTCTAAAGTTGACTTGATATACAGATATCCTCCTCTTCTTCCTTCCAAACCACCCTCTTTGACCCAGCATTCATATGATCCCCTCTTACATGAAGAAACCCAGGCCCAGAGAGCTTAAGTGAGACTCAGAGACATTCATCATTCAAACTCAAAATGTTATCTGATTCTTACTAGATTGCTCTTTCCAATGCCTCCTTTGTCGGGGAGTTTAGCACTTACCCAACACAGCAAGATACCTGGGATTCCAAAGTTCTGACCTAGTCAGTGAACCAGGAGGCAGAAGCTACAAGTTTTTATGACATTTCTCATAAGTCACATACTGTCATTTCCTCTGTATTCTGTGGGTCACACAGACCAAATAATTGATGGGGAAAGGGACCACACCAGGGTGTATGAACACCAAGTGAGGACTCCTGGAGATGTCCTAGGAGGCTGAAACACTACCATTAATATGTAAATCATTTTACATTGTGAATTCCTCAAAGGGGCTTGGGTGGCTAGCTGTAATTATCAACCTGACACAATTTAGAATCACTTGGGAAGGGAGTCTCAATAAAGTATTGTCTGGATCCAGTTGGCCTGTGGGTATGTCTGTGAGGGATTATCTTGATTGTGTTAGAAGACTTGCCCACTGTGGATGATACCATTTCCTCCCCGTAGAACGAGGCACTGGTTTTGTATTTCGTTTTGAGACAGAGTCTCACTACGTAGCCCTGGTTGGCTTGGAACTCACTACGTATCCCAGCTGGCTTTGAACTCACAGAGTTCTGCATGTTCCTACCTCCAGAGTGCTGGGATTAAAGGCATGCACTACCATGCCCAACCTCTAAAATGTTTCAAGAGTGGAGAAAGTGAGCTGAGCACTAGCATGCATGTATTAATTCACTGCTGTCTGCTTTTGACTGTGGATGTGATGGGACCAGTTGCTTCAAGTTCCTGTCATTTGACTTCCCCATGATAATGGGCTGTAACCTGGAATCGTGAAACAAATGTTTCCTTAAGTTCCCTTCCTTAAGCTGCTTTTTAATTTATTTTTATTATATATATTTTAATATTTTATTTTTTATGTGAATGATCGTATTGCTTGCGTATATATGAGTGCATTCATGTTGTGCAATGATCGACAAGGTCAGAATTGGGCTCAGATCCCCTGAAACTGGATTACAGACATCTGTTAGCCGCCATGTGGGTCCTCTGGAAGAGCAGCAAGTGATCTTAACCGCTGATCCATCTTTCTGGCTCCCTTTAAGTTGTTTTTGTCAGAAGGGTTTATTACAGCAACAAGAAACAAAGCTAAGACAGGACTTACTGAGCCCAAAGACCATGCTCTATGCTTTAGCTTCATCAATTTACATAGTTTATACTGCCATTTTAACAGTGATTCTCAGACCTACCAACGCCCAACTGCTGACTTCTCAGTTAGATCTCACTTTAGAGACAAGTCAGAAGGGGCCAGATGGTCTGAATCTACCCATTGTTTCGGGTCTGGTGATGTCAGGGCAAAGGTCCCAGAGGCAGTATCACTCTGCAAAAAAGACAGACTCTCAAAGTACCATGGTCACTCAGATCTTGTCATTATTTTTGCCTCTTTAGGTTTATCTTAAATTTTGTTTCTGCTTTGTTTTTTTGACACAGGGTCTTCCTGTAGCCCCAGCTGGCCTGAAACTCACAGAAATCTGCCTGCCTATGCCTCCAGAGTGCTGAGGCTGGGATTAAAGGCAAGGACCAACACACTCAGCTTCTTATTTCTTTAAATATAGTAGCCATCCTGTTATCTGTGGCTTCAATTTCCACTGTTCAGTTGTTTGTGATTAAGAAGCATGAGTCCAGTAGAAGATACTGAGAGAGCACACTCATATAACTATTATTTATTTACTTATTTTTGAAACATGGTTTTGCTGTATAGCTAAGGCTGGTCCTGAACTGAAAACCTTACTGCCTCAGTCTATTATTGTTCTGTTGTTATTAGTCACTGATAATCACTCACTGTGCTTAACTTATAACTTGGACTTTATTATGTGTATATACATATGGGAAAAACAATGTGTATATATACATGTATGTATAGATATATGTATATATATGGCTTGTGTATACATATATATGGCTTGAAACTGTCAGTGGTCTCAGGCATCAGCTGACAGTTTGGAAAATGCCTCCCATAGATTAAGGGGGGACTACTAGATTCTCAATCCAAATCATTTTTTTAGGTATTTTATTTCACAAACTACCTGAATCAAGTGGTGATTTCCTTTGTCCTGAAGGTCATTGACTTCTACATGCTCCAACTTGGCAACCAAACCCATGTATAACTCATCCAAACATCCTGCTCCCTTGCAAAAGAGTCCTGGTATTTTTAGCATGTGGTGCACTTGTGCTGTGCCCTCAGTGTCACACTGGCTCTGTCCATCCATTGGATGGACATCATCCTCCACTGAGTTCCTCCAAAGGCCTGGCTTGCAGAGCTTCAGCACGGAGTCTGCTCTCAGCTACACTGAAGCACTCATTGTGACTGATTACTTTTCATTTTCCAAAGTTTGCTCCATAATTCTCCAAGTCCAGGGGTCCACTGATTTTTTTTTTTTTCCAACCAGCTTCTTTTTTCCTTCAAGTCAGTACACCACCCTGGCCTTTCATCTCCCTTGTTCCGGAAGGTACTGGCTGAGCTACCAATCATTCTCCATCTCCGTTGGTCAAAGTGATTCATTTAGAGAATATAAAATCCAGGACGGGGTCTGGAGATACAGGTCATTTGGTAGACTGCTTACTTTAGAATGCAGAGCCCTGGGTTTTATCCCCAGCACTACATAAAGGGCATGGTGGCACATGCCTGCAATCCCAGCACTCAGCAGATAGAGGCAGGAAGATCAGAAGTTCCACGTCATCCTCTGCTACATTGGGAGTCCAAGGCAGGCCTGGGATACCTGAGACCCTGTATCAAAAACTAAAATTAGAACTAAAATCTAGGAGGATCCTACTAGGGCCTGGAATTGTTTTCAGGGAAAGTCAAATAGAAGCCTCTTTGCATCTAGAGTCTTGAGAAGTGAGAACGAGGCTGGAGCTGGCCACAGCCATGTTTCTGATGGCTGTACATGGTAGGGGAAAATGTAGTCAAACAGGACCAGAGTCAAGAATAAGATTCCTGCCTGAGGCTACCTCCAACTGGCCTGAGGGTACTTCCACTAGCCAATAGTGTTAGACTTCTCCCACTTAATCCCTGAAAGGGCCTTCAAAGGAGTGATTCTCTAGACCATAATTACACGGGGCGGGAATCTGGTCCCTGAAGCAGCAGCACAGGCTGAGAGAAAGCAACAAAGCGTTGTGAGTGAAGTTCTAGGAAGAGGAGTGAGAAGGGGCTAGCCAAGAACAAGTAACAGCATCGCTGGAAAGCTGACAACGGTTTTAACTGGCAAGTTAAAGTTAAAGTTAAACTGGCAAGGAAAAACTCTCATGAACTTGGCAGGAGTATGAATTGGTACCTTAGGAAAGCAACTTGACATTCTCCTGAGCTATGAAATGTTCCTGCTCTTAGAGCCAACAGCACTACCGAAAACAGTATTGTTCATTCACTGTGGTAAAAAGCTGGCAAAAATCTCACATATTTGCATCATCAACAGAGAACTAGTTAAGTACATCTTTGGAGCTGTTTTGGAGCTGTGTATGTTACTATGTGCAGAGACACGATTGCTCAAGGACTACACATCAGAGAGCCGCAGTGTCGTCTGTGGGAGAACTAATGACAAGAACTTTTTCTCTTGTCTGTATGAACCCAGCTTAATTCGAAATTCATTTCTGTTCTGGTTTTGATGCCAAGAAATTGGAATATTTCCTTCTTTAACGATTAGTAGAAAAGATTCTTGAGCGCCAAGCTCCTGTACTTCAAGGGTTCATTTATTGCACTCAGCTAATAACAAAGGGGTGAGTGCCATCTTGGTGTGAAACAGATTTTCAAAAAGTAAATACTGCGTTTTCCCAATGTTTTGAGGCACAAAGAGAGACTTATGTTTCACTTTGGCTTTTAAAGACGTAGGAGCATTATTTTGTCAGAACAAAGACATACTTGAGAAAGAGAGGTGATGTGGGCAACAGCAATTATGTTAGAGAGAGCCATAGAGTTATGCTACTGAGAAAAAGGTAAGGCAAGGAAGGGAGGAAGTCCGGCAGCCAGGACGGAGGGACAGGCAGCAGCCAGTGAAGCGGCAGCTGAGCCCCATGGGCAGAAAGAACCAATGAAGGGCAAGAACACACGGGTGCCACGCAATTCGGAATAAAGTTTATTAAATAATATGTACAGCAAAGGTAGTAATCCAACACATCAAATCAATGCACTGCAATGAAGAAAAATAAATGAGTAGAAAAATCTGTGTCTGCACAGCACATGCTCTGGTGTGTGATTTAAATGGCAATACTTGAAATTAATTGGTTACATATGTCAGTTATGTTTCTTTCAGATTATAATCCTTTTTTTGTAGTAACCTGTACCAGCAATGGGATTTAAGACTACTGCAGATAAACAGGATTGTGAAAAGGAAAACAACAACCAAAAAATAAAATGAGATTATTGATGCCTTCTCATCCCAAAAGAATCACTGTAAATGTGAACAGTTTCCAATGACTATTTCTGTGCTAAGAGTCTGCGTTGAATTATTTGAAATTCCTTCATTTAAATAAAAATGGGGGAAAAAACCCTTCATGACTTCCTTGTCTTACTTCCCTTCTGCTCAAGTTTTTAAAATTATTTTTCTATACAAGGTAGGTACATGGGCTACACAAAGTTAAATATACATATTTACAGTCCCACTTCTCAAGCATGTGATTTTTTTTTTTCTTTTACCGATCCCAGGGAGACTGCAAAAGGTTAAGTAGTGCGGGGCTCGCCTTTACCTGGAAGCGTAGCGAAATATATCAAAAGGTGTTGCAAGGCATGCCACCAGTTAGTTGCACTTGTTAATAAACCTGTATAAACATTTCAGCATAAAAATAGGTACTTTATATTACTAAATGTCTGAAAACAAAAGAGTAATTGAAACTTTCACTCCTGTATTTTGTTTTGTTTTGTTTTGTTTTCATACATAGGAAGCTGGAGTGATTTTATTAAAATGGGCATACCTGGATTTCAAAAGATACTGCTGTGTGAGTCTGGCATCGGATGCAGGTGTGGCTTTTACGAATTGGTTTAAGTCTCTAGCTGTATTTAAAGAGGTGTTCAAAGTTACCTACTTAATCAAGAAGCACCCCTCAGAAAACTTAGATAAGCTTGAGCTATTCATGGCTGGCATCTAGGAAAGACTGGGAAACACATTAGCCAATATAAGGACTGCATTCCAAAATGGGTGACAATGCAGCTGTGCAAGGCGCACGTGCAAAAACATTTTTACTATAGTCCCTCTAAGAGGGGCAAAGGAAAGAAAAAAAAAAAAAACCCAAAAACCAGTGCTCTCAGCTGGAGGAGCAGAGCTCCAAAGCAATAAGGTCAAAGAGTCACTGGCCCTAGGGGAAAAAAATCAAGGTTCTTTCTGCTCAGGCAGCCCCCACGTCCGCAGTTCCTTTTCTGTGATCCTTTTCTCTTGTGATTAAGACTCTGTTCCGTCTTAGTTAAAAAGTAAAGCCTCCTGGAAGAGGCAACACATTCCTCTTATCCGTCATTTAAATTTTAGTATAAATCAACCAGTGGCAGTTTCTTTCCTGAAAGCCTTCTGGGAAGGTTAGGGAAGAAAGTGTAGCTAATGGAAGTGGGGATTCTGGGGTATGGGGTTAGGCAGGGGTCTTTTCTGGGATGAGTATCTGGGGCAGCAGCTGAGGCAGAGCCACTGAAGACAAATCATGCCTATTTGTAAAGATTTCAGACATTTGGGATGGTGGCCCTGGGGCGATTCTAAACGATGTGCAGTAAAGCCAGGGGTTCCTCTATAAACCCTGCCACCTGGAATTCTTGCTATTTGTGATTTTACACATAAATTTGTAGGTAGGATAAGAATATGAGACTCTGGAAAAAGTTCCAGAAACTATCTAGACAGAAACTACCTAGACAGAAACTACCCTCAAATGTTCTCCCAGCATCCTTGTTTAGAAGTGAGCTGACGAGACAGAAACCTGACTGCTTTCTAGGACTTCCCAGGGGAAGGACCCCCTTCCTCTCACACCCTTTGCACATATCACAGGCTCTCTGGCTTCAGTTCCTTTTTCTGTGTCTCCCAGACACCAGAGCCCCTGGCTGGGTCTCTCTGAGAACAGGTCACATCTATCTTTGTGTCATTAAAGGATTTACTAGAGAAGCTGAGAAACCAATGGGAGTGGTGACTAAGCATGACGGTGTCATAATCAGGTCGTATGCACCTGGGCTCTAAACGGAGGCCTTACCAGGTGCACTGGGACACCCAACCCTGGGGATGGGGGCACACAATATTCTGAATAGTCCTTGAACTCCTACACAGGCTGGAGATAGGGAGTCCCTTCTAGGCCCTGGGTGTTCCAGCAGCCAGTGTACACCCACATGTGCTAAGAGAATCACTGGTCACTAATCTGGATTCCAGGAGCACAATCCCATACAAACCCAAGCCAGAGAACGGTGCTCTTATAAACACAGCCACCCTGCCCTGCTGGTGACAGTGACCAGGGCCTGGAGCACACTTCACTTCGAATGACCTCCAGAGCTTCAAGGCTTAATCATGTGGAGACACAAATGTAACTCATTTGCCTGGCCACCTGCTCCAAAGCTCAGGACAAACATGGTGTGTTTTGCTATCTGAACAGCAGGGCAGTCCAGGGCAATGTCACCCAGCAGACTGAGTGCCAGGGCACCTGGTCTGCTCCATCTCTTCACCTGGGGCTAAGACATAGCCTCAGAAACTCGGAACCGCCTCTAGCAGTATAGAGGTCGGCTGGCTCTAAGGCAGCCAGGGATGAAGGCGAGGGGGATGTGATTAGTGGATATACACAGGCTTAGGTCCTGTGGAATATGGCTGGGGATGGACCTGGCTGGTCCCCAAGGGACCCCTTTGAGATGGGAGCAGGTGGGACTGGGCCGCATGAAACAATTTTGGCAAACGCTGCTCCTGGACAGAATTCCAGGTCAGATTACAGAAGGGGTGGGGTTTGGGGCTGGAACAGCTCCCAGAAGCAGCCACATAAATACCGATTTGCTCAGCACACAGTTCAGCCCTCCTGATACATAGTGGGTTTTAAACACACTCCTCTGTTCCTCTCTTTGAATTCTTACTTTGCCAACTACATTAATTTTCCTACTGACTCAACATTTAAATAAAGAGACCAGTTCATGAATGATGCTTCATCCTCTGATAAAAATAATCTCTGTGGTTTTCAGTCTTCTTATAGATATAAAGGTTTTACATAGTTGCCTGGAAAAGTACCAAACTGCCTTGTCCTTCTTGAAGTACCTATAAGAAATAAGACACCAAATGAGAAAATTCACCTACTGAGTTCAGAGGGAACACTGCAGACTCTGCCACAGTCCTTTGATAGTAATCCCACACTGTGTAGAATAGTGCATGGTTTCAGAAGCAGTCTCTGTTACCTTATTTCATTTAGGATGCAAAATAATGAGGGGAAAGTAAAATAGGTGTTTCCAATAGTCCTGCTTTTCAGATAGAGGAATTCAGGCTCAGGGAGTTTAAGCGACACTTTTCAGGTTCTTCAGCTAAACAGATGTCAGAGGCAGAAGGTGAACCCAGGTCTTTTGACTTCCTCATACTTCTGTCCTTATTAGTTAGAAATGCTGGGCTACTAAACTTGTACTCTGAGTACTAGGCTACATTTCAGAATAACAGGTGTAGAAGGAAGACACTCATTCCAACGCAGTTCCTTTGCCCAGGATGCAGGCCTTCATTGGAAAGTGCCCTTCCATCCCCACAGGTTGAAAAAGCAAATGTCCCCCCACCCCCATTTCTCTCCTCTCCCTCTCTCTCTTTCTTTCCTTCCTTTCTTTCTTCTTTTTGGAGATAGTCTTGCTATATAGCTCAAGCTTACCTAGAATTTGACAGCCTCCTGCTTCAGTTTTAATCTGTTTTTGGTTTTTGTTGTTGTTGTCTTTTTGAGACAGGTTCTCCCCATAGCTCCAGCTGGCCTGGAACTCACTATGTAGACTAGGCTGGCCTTAACTCAGAGCTCCGTCTGCTTCTGCCTCCCGAGTGCTGGGATTAAAGGTGTGTACAACCGTACTACCATCTGGCTTCAGCTTTAATCTTTAATAGGACATCCACACATGGTAACCAAACAATGAAACAAAATATATACCAGCTTCCAAAGATTTAGTGTGCAAAGAAGGTAATATACTTCACTAACAATCTTTATGTGCTTAAAAGATAATTCTTGAGTGCACTGGGTTTATAAAATACCTGAATTAGTTTTGCAGGTTTCTTTTTACTTTTTCAATGTGGCCTCTCTAAAATATGAAATTTCACACATGGTATGCCTGCTTCTTTTGGACTGCACTGCGTTAGAGTGCATGCAACTTTCTTCTGAAAAGAAGCCCTAAGGGAAGCCTGGCTTCTGGGAGGACAGAGCAGTTGCTCAAAGGCTGCTGAGGCCACAGCCACCCTCCCTGTCTTCCAGACTCTCTGGACATTTATGCAGAGCCTTATTGTTTTAACACTGCCTTGGAAAACTTTTTACAGAGATCAGGCAAGAGCTAGTTCTTTGGAAAAAGGGGGAGAATGAAGCCAAGAATGAACCAAGGGGCAACCTGATGTTTGCTGTCTGAATGACCTTGAGATATGGTTACTTAACACTGTTGGCCTTCATGTTTTGAATTTATTAAATGAGGATAAGCATTTTTAAATTTTTGTTATTTAATCCTTAATGATTTATTATTATTTATTTTCTGGAAAGAGTAGTTTTGTCTGCATGTATATAAGTGCACCCATGCATGCAATGCCCAAGGAGGCCAGAAGAGGACATTAGATCCCCTGGACTGGAATTACAGATGGCTCTTAGCTGTCACTGAGTAGCTGGGAACTGAACCCAGGTCCTCTGCAAGAACAGCCACTGGTCTTAACTACTGAGTTGTCTCTGAGTCCAAAATGAAGATAATTCTTGTCTTTCAGGGTTATTTGTGAAGTCAGTGAAAGCTATAAAGTATATTTGACTCAGAGGAGAATCTCTATAAATGCTGAACAACAAAGGCAAATCCTTTGTTGTTTCCCCTCCAACCCTCCCCCTCGTGTGTGTGTGCGCACGTGCGTGTGTGTGTGTGTGTGTAAGCAAATGCTCTATTACTAAGCCATATTCCCACTCCTCCTTTGTTTTACTTAAGCAAGCAAGCTGCTTTGATTAAAATTATCAGACGCCTATATTAAATATCTGTACATAGGCTTGCATTTCATTGTAGAGACCTAGTCTCACTTAAATTTTCTTGTGTTGCTTCGTAAGAATTTTAAAAACAAAATTTCTAAATGTAGTAGAAATGTAAGTGGAACCAAACTGGTAACAATGCTGATCTTGATAACGGTCATCCATGTCACAGACACTGACATATCTAGGCTTTAGAGCTAACACAGTAACATTCACACCATCTCAAGAAAGATGTGGAGGGGCTGAGAACACTGCCTTCTTTACAAACAAGATTGCTTTTTACATGTCTCACCACTCCTAGTTCTTCCTTCAATACATCACTAGGAATAAAAGCACGATGGGATTCTTACCAACAAACCAGCCATCATCACATTTTTCCATGACATCAACAATATCTCCATCCCGAAGTTCCAACTCATCATCGTTTTGGGGTACATAGCTATACAATGCTTGGTAGCTACATCTATAAAGCAAAAGGAACAACGAATATCTCAGCTGCTGACAGGATTAAATGACCAACAATGAGCTTTAAAACCCCATAACATTTCCTACCTATGTGTAAGGATGGAAACATTTTACTATTTCTTAAGCAATAGCATTTGGAGAAATGCATCAAATCAATAAAGATTAACTGTGGTGGGGATTCCTGACATGATCAATTTCTGATTCATGACCAATCCTTTGGTTTTCACTGGTTATCCTAGCAGAGTTGTTTGTTTTTTAAATCTAGAGTCCTTTTTCCACCTCTGCCCAACCTCCCTGCCTTTAAAGAAAACCATACTTTTCTTGCCCTAGAACATATAGGTAGGTAGATTACTAAGGATAATCATCAGTTATTTAGTCTCAGGAACATTACATTCTGGTCATATTTATTAGAGAACATAAAGCAATTGTAAAAAGATGATAGATATAGAAAAGTATATGTATAAATTTCCCATCCAAGTCCAAGTAGAGTGACACTGGCCATGTAATCAATCTGAGCATGTAGGAGGCTGGGGCAGGCAGACTGCTTTGAGTTCAAGGACAGTCTGGGCTACATACTGAGTTCTGGCTAGTCTGGCTTATAGAGTAAGACTTTGTGTCAAAACAAAACAAAACAACACATTCCACTGTCTCACGAATTAACAAAACTATCTTGAGTGTTTTTAAGTGTGAAAGACCCTTTTCTGAAGCCCCTTAGCCCTTTCTGCTTTTATTCTGACCCGAATGCTGTTTGGGAGAAAGGTTTTTATTCATTTGCTATTTGGCCTGCATTTGGTCTGCACTGTTCTGTGCTCTATAACAATGGAATCCTCATGATGAAATCTGATATGAGCTTTGGCATCAAGGAAGAGCTTTGTTTTTATTTATTCCTTTAACAAATGCTTATGGGGCATCTGGTACATACCCACTTCACAATTCAGAACACTCATAATACTCTGAAATACAGCAGGAACACCAAAATTTTGTAAATGAGTCAGTCACCTGCCATTTCCAGTAAAACCAGTGAATTTCAGTGTGGGGGCAAAAGGGGTCAGAAACAAACAAGCATGTGAGGTCAGTGTTCAAAACCAAGAGGTTTATGTACTATGTGCTAAAGTTGGCCTTCACTATTTCCCCCAGTGTGTTGAGACTTTGGTGAAGGATCTGGCTCCCAGAAGGAAAGTCTCTAATCAGGAATTAAGAGACACAGGCAGATTTCCTGTTATAAGTGAATACCTTTCCTTCATGCTTCTGTATGTAGACGACTATTTGCTATATAACTCGGAGGCCAGGTCTGGCTGTCAAACATGTATCCTTGCTAACATCTTTTGACGCTTTCCCTTTCATTTCTACCATGGCGGCTCAGTCATTCTACACACTGGAAAATAATTTGGTTTAAGATGGTTTAAGGCTAGAGAAAATGTGCAGTCTTGTGGCCTGGGTCCAGTGCTCCATTCTCAGCAGAGTGCTCCATATTCTGTACCCCATTTTCCAAGATGTGAACTTGCTCTTACAATACCTTAATCTTCCTCCCCTCCGGACTGGAGGAGTCTGTCTCTACTTTTTGTGCAGACCTGATCCCATGTACCCGGCCATGCTGAACCACATTTTCTTCACTTACACCTTCTCACTTGCATCTTTCAACTTTGCCATCTCATTTTCTTGGTACAAATGTGCCTAAGTCTCTGCGATGTCCCTGATGTCCTCTGATCTATAGTCCCTGACCCCACCCCACCCCACGCATCATCAAACTTACTTTTCAAGCCTTCACAGGAAGCATCCACTGCCATGACTGTCTCAGTGGCCCCCAGTGATTTTTCTAGTTGCCAGAGAGAATGCCTGGTGACCATTTCTCTTTTGCTACTCCTAGGCTCTCAGAGACCAGCAGCACAGCTGGCCAGATGCTGCCAGCCCTGGTCTGTGAGCACTCACAGACCTTTACCAGTCTCCTGTTGCTCTTTCTAGGCCTCCTTTGTTACCAGTTCCTCTTTAACGGCCTTTTTGTAGGTAATCCTCGTCTTTTGTCTCTGAATACCACCCTCTAGTTTGCTGCAACCTTAGGTAACTTCCTAGTGTCTGAAGAATAAAATCTAAACGTATTTCAACTGCATGCTAGAATCCAGTGCCACCTTCTTAACTTTCTGCCCTAACATCTCTACAAACCATTCGCTGGTCACACAGGCTTTCTTCGGGCTCTCCAAACACCACCCCCTCCGTGCCTTCGTCTCAGTGCTTGCTTCAAATTCCTCTTCTTCCATAAACAGAATTTTCTCCTATTGCATAACCACCGGATATATACAATAAACTTTTTGAACGAACAAGTGAATGAATCAATCCTGTCCATTCATTTCTGCCCACTTGTAATTGTTCTTTCCTGTTTCCCACAGCACTCATTTTCCCGTGAATGGTCATTAATTCTTGTCTTTTTCCCACTCTCCCAGTAGTCCATGACCTCCTTTTTTTTTTTTTTTTTTACCTACCACCTGTTTTCACAATGACTGACAGGAAATACAGCCTCTGCTAGAAGACCCCAGAGAAACAGGGAGTGAACACTGCCTCATTCCCCCAAATGGCCATCCCACTGTCAGGCAACCATATCTTTTATAGGGTGGGTGTACTTACAAGTCTTGTGAGGTTTGACTCCTGTCTGGAGTGACTCTTCGCTGCTGGGCTTGAGGTTGCTGAGAAATGATGAAAGATGATTTATTGTCAGAAGGGGACACCTTGTGACGGAAGTCAAGGGGATGAGAGACAGTACTGCAGTAATGAACAGATTTCTCGGCAATGTTTATGATCTCATTGCAAACTGCTTCCTGTGAGGTGGCCCCGCGACATCCAGAAACCCCCATAAAACAATGTGGGGACAAAAAAAAAAAAAACCACAAAAAAACGAAAGAGAGGAAGAGATGTAACATTCCAGACGAAGCACATAAGTCCAAGGAAAATACAGAGTTGAAGATCCAGGTTAAAAAATAGAGAGTCCAGTAGCGGAGTGCAGGAGGGATCCAGGTATAAGCATGGAGAACAGGCGAGACACAGAAGAATTTGGGATTTAGTATGAACATTTTTAAAAAAAGGCAGCAGCATGAAAGCCTGTAATTAGTGAGTAACTGTTACAAACAGAACAGTCTCAGGACAGAAATGCAACTACGAATCCCCAATCATGCACTAACAGCCATATTTAATCCCACCTGGACGCAGAGTTGGAAATGTTTCTAAATTCCTCTGCTTTTTTAAGGGGTAGAAGATGGCCTAACCTCTGGCTCTACAACAACAGCTGTGGGATCTTGTAAACCACAGCTGGCTGCCAACCAGGCATTACTCTGGCCTACAAGCTGGAGTCAGTAAGGGTTTCTCTTTAGGAAAGCCACAGTCTTATCCAATAGGCATCTTACCACATAGCTCTTTTCAGATTCTGTGAGATCAGGTCCTGCTCTCAATGAATGATGAGAAGGCTGTGGTCACCAAGCAAATCATAAGGGAGACATTTTAGCAGATGAAACGTCAGAACGGATTAAAAATAAAAGCATGAGCAAATACACGTAGCACACCACAAACTCAGATGACACCAGATATTCGCGGCCTGTGGCCACTGAGTTTCCACAACAACATGGTAGATGCACAGGAAAAAATGCAAATGTCCAGAGTTAGAAGCATCCAGGAGATGAGATGGGAAAGTGGAAGCATGGCAGCAGTGAGGTGAGAATAATGTACAACACAGGGTCTCCAGACTGGCAGGAGAGACACATGAAAGAGCTGTCTTCAGGAATGGACGTACCCATCTTGAAATCACACATTTTGATCCCTTCACTTTCAGGGAACAAATTTCTAGGGAAGAGCTGCTGTGTCAAAGGCAGTTATAGTTTTTGTTGACTGGGAGCCAATGATAGAACAGGCTCATAAAACTAACAGGCTTGTCTTGTCTGGGTACTTAAAAAACTGGAAATAATCCAGAGTAACATTTGAAGTTTCTCACAAGACTATATTCCTGGAAAAATCTGCACATGACATACTAAGCAGTATGAAGTATGAAATGAATTTCTAGCTGCTTCTAGAAGCAGGGTGGCAATGAAACTTCCATCACTCACCAGCCTAGGCAGCATATGTTGATATGGCATCAGGGCTGTGTAGATCTCTCTTTTAAGCCAGGCTCCCATCAGAGAGGCCAAGCTACCAATGGAAGACAGTTTGGAACCACTTTCCCCAGAGAGGATTCATAGGAAGTCTCTCTGAATAAATATCTGAAAGCTCACCTTTGTATAAACCCTCTAGGTAACAGACAATAATCGCATCAGACCACAGTAACTCCATGGTCTCCTAGAAAGGCACTTAGAAATCTTTTGTATAAGATGCACTTGTTTTACAGAGAAGGATAGAGAGAGAGTGGTGGCCTCTTCTGAGGTTACACAGTGAAACAGTAAAGACTAGTCTCCCAGATTCCTAAACTGTCCTGCCTGACTTTTTTCATCTTCAGATATCTTCCACCCTATTAGTGTGCTCAGACAGAATCACAAGTCCTTCAGAAATCCAGGAGATAGGTACCATGGGACGATCATAACGTTTACTGTAAAAAGTCATGCTTGGAGGTGGACACGGTGTTCCTCAATGCCACACAGCTGGTGAGAAGTGAACTGCTTGGCTGCTTTTTCCATTCTACCACACCACGCCCCATTTCATCTCTACAGTAAATGTCCTCACCCCTTAGGATGTCCTGCACAACCACCTGCCACCCCTGGCATTACTTTCACATGCTCTTCCTTTTCCAAAGCCCCTTCAAGTTCTCTAAATCTCTTCCCAACCTCAACTACTCAGACCTGTTCCCTATCCTCTAGCAGTAGAGAAGAAGAAGCCAAAACTGAAGGTCATTTCATGCTCTTTCTTTAATGTCTCAGAGGCTGCTGGCCTTTGCCAGCTGGCCTGACGTTGATCTTGTGCCTAAACAGCCATCTACCCAACCTCCCTAACAAAGTTTCCTTGTAAAGGAGGGAAATGAACATTTCCAAGCATTTACTATGTGGGCATTCAGAAGAATAGTGACTTTGGTGGTGATGCTGACAGAGGGGCAGCTGTCTAAAGGGAGGTGCTGTCCAACAGCAGAAGTGGCTGCTGAGAGGATGAGATGGTGGCGTCAACTGATAGACCACTGTGGACAGTCACTAGTCGGGGTACTGAAGAGCAGCATGTTTCAAACTCGCCAGGGTCAGGTAACCCTGCTAAGCACAGGTTCTGACGTGGTTCGCCGGACTGTTCTAGAATCTGTCCATTGCTGACTAGTGGTACCAGTACTGCTGGTTCTCAGCCTGACTTTGAGAACCCATGTTTCAGAGGATCTCAAGTGAGATTCTCTGGGTTTCAGAGTTCCAAGACTGGTCTGGGTCATACCTCATGAAAACAAAATTTATCATTAAAAAAAAGAAAAAAGTCTAAACTCCAGCTGGTGGCCTGATGACCTCGGGCCAAAAACAAAACAAAGAGAGGATGTGGACAACTCTTGGCATGATATCCACAGCTAACAAAAAGTCCCCAGCATCGACTTAATGTCAAAGCTGTGACTGGAGTCAATCACCCAGCACAGTGTGGTGCTTAGAAGAAAAGCAGTGAATCAAGTACAATAAGACGGAGCTGCTATTGTAAAAGCCCATAAAGGTCCACTGGTTCTCCTGGCTTTTTATTTTTTAGTAACCTTTGTCTTGTTGAGGATGGAAGAGGGTATTTTAAGGCTGAGAGAAGACTGAAGCTTTGCACAAGGTGGCAAAAGAATGAACTCAAGTGCTGAGTCCCTTTGTGACTGTCTTACACATCACTTCCCCTTAGTCAGGGCTGAGATGGCTGATATCAACTGTGCTAGGCAACACCTAAGTTCAACTTCTCTTGAAAATGGGCAGTCTGACTTCTCTTCTTGAATCTTCAACTTGAGGCGTTCAAAGGTATTTCCTTCTATAAATGGGTGCAGTATAAAATAAAAGGTAGTGTCTGGTCATTAACCCAAGGAGAATACTAGAATACTAGAGGAATACTGATGGCTCAGTTAGTACCTTCTCAGTCTCAGGACACCCCCAAAGCAGAACAGAGTCATAACCCCAGCCTTCACATCAGTATGACTGGGTTCCCCACCTACTGTTTGCTGGATAAATGAAGGAAACAGGCAAGGTAAACATCCTTTAGCTCAGATTCAGTTTCTCTGTTTAGATTCAAATGAAGCATCTCATGTAGATGGAATGTAAACCTGTTTTAGGGGAGGAGAGGCTCCCAGAAGATGGAAATCATTCATATCCATTACAAGGCGGTCAGCCCTGCACCTGGAAAGCTGTTTACCCTCAGAGGATTTTTTTTTTTCTTTCCTTTCTAAGCCTATGTTTTTTCTTTGTCCCCACTTTCCAACTCTTGCCAAGTTTAGATAGCTCTTCCTCTAAGCCTGTGCCTTCAGTGTGGCACCCAGCAGCCACAGGCAAATACTGAGTACTCAAAATGGGGCAAATATGAAGTAAACGTAGATTTCAAATACCTAGTACAAAATAATGTAGACTATCTCATTAAATAATTTTTGAATATATTGGGTTAAATTGTAGATGTGATAAAAATTAATTTCACCTGTTCTGTTTCACCATAGTCACCAGGAAACTCTAAATTACATATGTGACTCACACTTTCTACTCTCATTGCTTCTCTGAAAATTCCCTAGGGGCCTCAGAATCTGCCCTTATTTAATTCCAAGAATAGACACAGGTTCTCACCAGGACTCAGCCAGTGCTAAGCATTAAGGGAATATTAGCTCATGCTACACACATCTTGGATACTGGAGATGCGTTCCAGCTTTCCATGTGCTTGGAAAAACAGCAACCGGTCCAACATGCACGGTGCACAAATACACACACTCAAGCACACGCTACACTCCCTTCATCTCCCCATCAACAGTAAGCAGGTAATAGCTGCTGATCTGGAAACTGCCTTGTCTGGATTCACACACGAGCTTCCCTCCTGGCTGGGCAGCTGGTTTCATTCTCCCTTGCTCTGCTGCCTGCTGTCTGTGTTTAGTTCACAGAAGTCCATCAGAAACCTGACCTTAGCTTCCCCAGAGCTGTTAATCCCTCTGGATCCAGAAAGCACCTGGTGCTACTGCAGTTACTCAGCATCGTCTCCCAGCTCTGGGGGTGTGCCAAAGGCCCAAAGCCCCAAATAGACTACACTAAGGCCAGAAAACAGCAGGAGACTCTGGAGGGTGGATAGGACAGAGACACTAGGTCAGGTGCCCGCTGCTTTCTTGCTGGACATTGCTCTAGTCTAATGTTATACCCTGTGGCTCTTCAGACCCCACCTCACATTGTGGGAACCTACATTGTCCTCCTAATGGAAAATGAAAAATATGGGTTCACAGACAGGATCTGACACTGACTGTCTTTTGAGTAAAACGTTTACCTTCCTATTTTATTATTTTGGTTTTATGTGTCTGAGTCTATTACCTGCATGTATATATGTACATCCATGTCATGCAATGTGCACAGAGGTTAGAAGAAGGCATCAGATCCCTTGGAACTGGAGTATAGACGGTTGTTAGTCACCATGTGGATGCAGGGATTTGAACCTGGGTCCCTTGCAAAAGCAGCCAGTGCTCTTAACTGCTAAGCCATCTCTCCAGCCTCTGTTTAACTTCTTTAGATTTAAAGGCTTTAAAATTTTAAGAAGGCTAGACATGATTCATGTCCTTTTGGGCTCTAACATTCTATGACTAGAGCATACCCCTCCTATGAATTAATAGCTAGGACTCAGTGGGACTGATGTGGATCAAAGGAGGCAGCCCTCTACTCTGCCTACTGCAGACACATGGAGGACAGATTCCAATTACAGCCTCCTGGCACAGACAGCTTACTTCTGGAAGGATGGGAGGTGAGGTGTTGCCCAGGGATAGAGAGAAGATTGACTGCTCAGAGAATATGGGCAACTCTGCCAGAGGACGAGGGTGGCCTGCCTAAATTCATCAAGCTCCGAGGTTTCTGTTTCAGGAAATCTTCAGAGAACTGCAAAACAGCCTGACTCCAGAGTTTCCTCACCAAGTCTACTGAGAAAAAGATGACAGCTTCAGTGTGAAACTAGTTGCAAACAGCTAGTTTGGCTTCTCACCATCTAGACGTAATCTCCTTGCAGACCACCCAGGGACAACACATTAGTGCCTTGCGATCTGAATCTGTGTCTCATGGTCAGCCAACACTCAGTGCTCTCATCACAGACTTGGTCTATCTAGCATGTTTCTGTCATACAAGTTGAGGGGAGGCAGGTGTCTGGTTCAGGTGTAAAGAACTGGAAGGCTTTTCCAGAGTAGCTCATGCTGTTTACTTCATGGTGAGAGGAAACAAGAAGAGACATTAACATGCTGAGTACAAATCCAAAGTTTCTAAATTTTAAATTATTTTCTTACTTGGAGGGGGCATGAATGTGCCACAGTATACATGTGACTATCAGAGGATAACATGGGACAGTCAGTTCTAGCCTTCCATCATTCAGGTTCCAGTGATCCAATCAGGTTATCAGGCTTGGCAGCAAGCATCTTTACACACTGAGCTGTCTCACTGACCCCCAAATTTCTAAATTCTTAGCTTACCCAAAGCAAAACAAGTCTCTCACCCTCTACCTTACCCGCACCCCATGCCAGCTGCCATCTTCCTTCCTTCCTTTTGTCTCTTTTCTCTGCTTTCCCAGTATCATCCAACAGGCACTGATGGAGTTGAGTCGCAGCTTTGTGGTCTGTGCTAGGTGTTTTTATCTCCAGTATATGTGAACATCTGTTTCCTAGCCTCCAAGTTCTAGGTATTCATTCTCCTTCACTTTGATCTTTCAGATTCCCGGCCAGAGGGAGGCTTCAGAACAACTGGAGGGAACTGCTGAGGGAGAGTCACCTCTTTAGCACTCTGCTGCTGGCACCCCGATTGCTATGGATGCACCCCATTTCTTCTGGCATCACATTAATGGTAGATACTGCATGTGGCTTCTGGTTTGGGTTCTCCACCTTTAAGTGATGAGAGAATACTTGCAGGTTATTGTGTGAGACTGTGGCCAGTGTTTCTCCTCTTCCCATAAACAACACTCTTGGGTTTGCTTAGAGACTTCCCTTCTGAGTGAGTCAAAGGAAACTATTATCCATCTTTGAGCGTCTTAATATTTCCAATTTCCTTCTGGTTCTTGCAAGTTGCACCTCATGTTTCCCTTCTATTTCTGGTTTCCATTCTCTATCCCGGCCCCTGACTTTGTTCTTGTCTTTCTGGTAAGCAGCACATCGTTCTGTCCTGAGCTGAGTCACTGCCCTCCTCTCCTGTGTCTAAGACAGTAGTTTTCCTGCGTTTCTTAGACAGATGCTTGTTGAGCTCTCCTAAACACTTTCATTGCATGCTCTCACACGTCATTGTTTGGCCCCCTTCCTTTTCAGAACCAAACTGTAACATGAAAACTTTGCCACTCTTCTTGGGCCTCTGTTTCCTCATCTCATCATGCAAATGCCAAAAGGATTGGGAATTCTCACTCTGGTGCTTCATAGGCAAAGGTGGGCGCTCTTGGATGGATTCTAGTGGGAGCTTCTAAAAATCATATGCAGAACAATGTGGTTATCTCCCCCTCTCGCCTAGCATGTGAGCCTGAAGTCCTTAGTGTTTTGTTTGCTTGTGACAGGGTCTCACGTAGCCCTTGTTGGCCTTGAACTCACTAAGTACCCAAGGATGTATGTACCACTATCAGCCAGTTTAATTTATAAATTCCATATGAGGCTTGCTCACAAAGTACAGGTACTCTTAAACACAAATCCAGATACCAGTCAACATAAAATGCTTGTTTTTGAGGAAAATGGAGTAAATACTCAATGACGCTAATGATGGAGATTTTCCAGATGATCTTCCCCTTTGCCTTCTTGATCAGTTGTTCTGAATATCATTAGCCAAAATCACACCAAACATAATCCAAGAACTTGTGGGATAATTCTGAACTCTTGAGTGTTCTAGATGTATCTGTGTCTGTTTTTATCCATTGAATGAGGGTGTCTCTCAAAAAACAAAAGGAAAGCATTGACTTCTCAATGGAGAAGACCTACAGATTTATAACAGACCCGTTTAACATTTTATGTGGGCTTTTTTTCTCAACTGAAATTCACACGGGATCCTCATCCACTCATAGAATATCAAAGCGAAGAGGAAGGTCAGCTCCTATGTCTGCATCTTTTGTTTATGGACAAGGAAATTGCCAGGAAGGAGAAATGACTCATCTGTAGACACTCAGCCGGCTGCTGGCAGGGCCAGAGCTGGACCTGGAGACTGGTGCTCTTCCTACCCATCCTGGTTCCGCTGGAGACCCACACACCTCATTTACCCTTTTTGCTGTTCAAGGAAACAGATCTAAAAATACGAGTGGCAAGCCCAATGTGAAATCAATCTGGCAGTGGAATGAGTGAGAAGTCAAACCATTCTTCTAAGACAGTTCACATATCTGCCCAGTTGGGATGTGACAGGTGACCAAGGGGATAGAAAGCAGCAGTAGAAGTAACTGGCAACCACCAAGTATCGGCAAGGAAGATGACTGCACACACCATTAAGAGGTATGGATGAATGTCTAAGGCACGGACAGGTATCCTCCAAGATGTTCCAAGATTCCCCCAATCTGCTGCCCTGTAGACACATCCAAAGCCTCACTGAAACCAGGAGTGTACCCTTCTCCATAGACACCTCATAAGTCCCACCTCTGGGCCTTTGAACATCAATCACACCCCTGCTATACCTTTGGGAAGACTCCCATCCTTTAATGTGTAGAACAAATACTTTTTCTCAGTTTTCACTTCACCTTCCTCCTCCTGTTGCTTGTTATTTCTCCCCATCTGGAACTCTGAAGGCAGACAGTGACTCTTTGTTGCACTGTAATTACTTGTGGACAACTCTTACTTCCCTAGTGAATATCATAAACTCTTGTAGTTGTGGTCAGCTATTTTATTTTTTGCCTTTTATTTCATTCAGTCAATCTTTACTGAGCACCTTCCATATATTAGAAGTCATAGTCCTTGACCTTAGGGCCTACAGGCCTGCAGAGAGACCAATACATTAGAGCCAAGAGGTGTTCACAGGGGTCAGGTGCAGGGCTGGGGCAGCATCAAGTCAGAGCTCTTTATCCTGTCACACAGGGATTGGGGAGGTAGCCAGGAAAGGCTTCCAAGAAGCACCAGCATCTACATGAAGATGTGAAGGACAAGTAGGAACTTATCCAGGCACAAACTGGGGAGACTTTGGAGGATGAGGCTGCCTTGTTGTCTAGATGGCCATATCACATGACAGCCTTCTGAACCTATGGAAGAGACTCTCCTGAGAGCTGAAGGAGTCCATAGTGATTATCCCTAGCAGTATCCTGTAGCACTTAAGACACACCTAGAACATACTAGATATTTAAAAGGAGGCGTGAATGGTCACAACATCTCTGCCTTTTCATTAAGTCTCTCGGGGAAAATTTTCTATTTATGAGCCAGATACTCAACCAAGTCTCTCCGGACAACAAAAGAACAAACAAACTCAACTTTTGTTTCAGCAGAAGAGTGGTTGACAATTGTCTTGATAGTGGATATATTTACCCAATCAAGTAACATAGCCTGAGGTCATTTTGTCCTGATGAATTCACTAGCGAACAGCTGACATCTTTAGCTCGTGTGGTGTGTCAGCCAAACAAAGCTCACGAAGTGGCAGCCCTCTGTGAAGGACCCATTTCCAGAGCTGCCTCGAGCAGGAAGTGAGAGCCTGAGAGGGAACTGTGCATACAACTGCCCTTTCCAGACACCCCCACCTCTCAAAAAGAGCCAGCTGGACCCTCAACACACCCAGAGTGAAGAGGCTTGCCCCAGGAGAGCAGGAGGAAGGGAGAGGACAGGAACTGATCCACTTGGTGCCTGGAGACCCACCAGGAAAGGAGAAGCAATTCTCAACAAGCCTGGCTCTCCCATCAACATAATCTCTGGTGTTCCTATCCACTCTACTTCTGTCCTTGGTAGGAAGCAGGAAGTGTGTACCCTGAAGCTCACTCAGCACTCTGGCACTGTGCGCACTTCCTGTTCACATTGGATCCTGGAACTGGGCTGTGGTGATGACTCATTCCTGGCTCCAGGGCTCCAGGCACCTTGGATTGACTTGTGAACTACTCCCGTGTAGGGGACTACATTCTTCTCATTACCTATTCTGATGAACTACTTTTTTTCTCTTAATCAGACAGACACTTTTCCTTGGAATACACATTTCAGGAGCATCTGCCCCAGGATAAGACAAAATACTTCTCAGAGCCCCACACCAGAAGATGGGGCAACCTTCTGCAGCAAGCATAGTAGAAGTCCTTGCCTTACGGAGGCTGACCACATGCCAATATCCACCATTTCATTTAATTATTACACCTGCCTTGCAGGGAGGAATGGACTTTTACTTCTCTCCCTACTTTACACACTGTGTTAAGAAACTGTGGCTTAGAAGACCCAGTGCTTGTTAACCTTCAAGAGTCTAAACCCAATTCCACATAAGCATACCCACACTTAATCACCTTAGTGATTCCCGCTTGGGACAAACTAGCCTGTGGAGGTCTGGCTTGGTATATCTCAGGCCTCTGTGATTCTCTTACTGGTATGGTGACACTACTGTGTCTGCCACTGTCACTGAACATAGAGCTCCTCAAGGGAACCTGTCTAGAGACTAATACCAGCACACTTTGAATTAATACAGACCAAACACAGCCTCAATGGAAAACGAGGCCAGAGGTTTAAGGGACAGCACAGTCTACAGTGGGTACTCTATACAACTGATAATAAACAGTTTAGAAACATCTTCAAGAAACCATCTGCTTCTAATGAGGTTCTAGAAATTTCCCTGTTCTACAAGCAGTTTTAGAGCTCCCAAGATGGCAGTTCTTATATCTTTCCTTTACAAAGTTCTGATCATATCCTCCGCCCTTGTGTCTAGCGTTCACAGTCATTATTTCAAGGAATTTTTCTGGATTACACTATGAAGGAGGTGGTATCAACATTTCAAAAGTCAGGAAACTTAGTCTCTGAGAGGGTGAACAATTCCCATCAGGATAGTAAGATGCAGCTGGTACTCAAATCTGGTTACTACGCCCAAAGTCTTTGCTTTTCTGGGTATAAAAACAACACAGGCAAAACTGAATGATGATCTGTCCACTGCCAAATTCATGTCCCCTCAAAACACCCTAATGGCACCTTGGTCCATACTCTGAAGTCTTTGTAGTTCACTGAGAGAAGAATCATCGCTCAAAAACCTGTCCGCCCACTCAGAGACCCTGAGTAGACTGGGAGACCCTGCATTGCTCCTCCTCAGAACCAAATACCTCTGTTCATTGTGAACAAGGCCCTTTACTCCCATATAGACACAAGACAAGACAAAGACCAACAGAACTGAGCAATAGCTTCATACCATGGGTTATGGAAACAGTGCATTTAACACACACACACACAAAAAAAAAACCCACACCACACCAAAGCCTGGTGTTCTCAACAGTGTTAGAGCAAACCAAAGACAATCTTCAAGACATGAATGGGACACAAAGGAGGCTTTTCTGCTCATGAGCTTTGTATCAGAGCAGCAGGTAGCAATGGAGAAATACTTTTAAAGCACCTCAAGAGTTAGAATACTTTTCCCTGAACTGTGCCCAGCCAGCACTTCAGTCTACACTCCCTCCAGTCCCTCCTGGCCATCCCTTTATTCCCAAGCAAGCAAACAGGTCTCACAGGCATCCATTTGGCTGATGTATCAGGGGTGAGACATTTGGTTTGGCCCACCATGCCAAGCAAGAGGCCAAGGAACCCAGGTCATGCTGCAGGCCTACCTGGCTCACACCACTCTGAGCAGCCTTCCTGTCAGCCTCGATACCTCTGTGCAGCTCTGGGGGCCCAGCCTCCCATGCTGGGAGAGGGCTACCTGGAGGCTTGCAGGACTGGCTCTCCTCAGGAGCGTGGAACTCTGAGAGTCTCTGCTCAGAACTCAGGCACCTGACCACGTCTGAAGGTTTCAAGCAGCTCTTCTTAGAGATCTTGGGTCCACCAGGGCATCTCTCACCTGCCTTGCTCTCTGCTTTCCTCTCATATGGTCCATTCTCTTCTCTCCAAGGCTGTATCTTGCTCTGGCTGCTAAAGGCATCACTAAGCTCCGAGATGACCCTATCAGAGCTCCCAAGTGGTGACTGGGAGAAGCCATCTTGGTGGGTGTGGATACCACCATCTCCATTGATATGAAGAGGAGTCTGAGCACTGGGTACCAGGGAGTAGGTTTTGTGGGGAGGAGGCAGGGCCAGTGGGGAAACCACTGAGCGAGGCGTAGAGTGATCTGACCAGCTCGAACTGGGGAGGCTGAGTGGAAAGGAGGGATAGGCCCTCAATGGCAAGGCCAAGTGGTCCGTGTCATAGACAGAAACCTCAGGTAGAGGAGGCAAGGGTGGGGTCATGGCCAGAGAACGCCTGCCTGGGACCCCAACAGTCAGCGAGATCCATTCAGAGGTGATGGCGTGCATCTCAGGGGACAGGGCTCGGCGGGGGTGGGGCAGAGATGAAGGGGCTGGCATGATGAGCTTGCTGTGACTAGGATACTTTAAAAAAGGAGAGAAAAGAAAACAAAAGAAAGAAGTAGAGATAAAAGTGTCAGCATAAAGGAGAAAGGGGGAAAATAATTATAAGGAGCATAAAAAAGAATGAAATAGAGAAGATGAGCAAGACACCCTGGTGTCCAAAAAGGAAATCATCTGGAGTGGCTGGGGGAGAAACCAGGAAGTGGCTGAGTGAGTGCACGAGTGCATGCAGGCAGGGTGGAGAGAGGAGAGGCAAGTGGCACGGAGATGGGAGAGGCTCCCACCATTCGTCTGGATGGTGCTGGCCTGTTTTGCAGAATTAGATTTCAAAGGGACACACTGGAAGTGCCCCACCCTGGCCAACCCAACCATTTGTACAACCACGGTCCTGACCTGGAACTACAGGGGAAGGTGGACCGCCTCTGTCCTGGCCCTTCTTTCTTCCTGGCTCAGGAGTCTTCCAGATGGAAGCACGAGTACTGTGGTCACTTTGTTTCACAATTATTTGTGGTTATGGCCAAGCAAAATCTCCAGGGTTCGCCAAGTTCTTACAGAGCAGAGTGCCTGCTCCAGTGCTCTCACTGTGAGGAAAACCTATCTAGTCTCTCTAATGCTTTAGGTCAAGTGCTCTCTATTGTGTCAGTGACAGGCACAGAGAAATGGTTAGAAGATGGGAGAAAGAGGCACCATCTCAGCATCGCCCTGAGCACCCATCCCCGCCCAGTCCTCCGGCCATCCTCCTCCAGCCTCATTCTATAGGATGTCACTCCACCATCTCTCTCTTGAACTCAAAGTTCTCATTTTTCTTGGCTTTGGGAAAGTGGGCATCATTTGGAAGACCATTTGAAAATAATTTTGTTTATAATTAACGTTTAGAAATGCAAACATCTTACTATACTCCTAAACTACTTCCTTTTGGCACAGTAGAGATTAACAAGCTATAAGTTCCTTTTCTAGTCTGGGTCCAGTGAATGCTTACAAAAGTACTTTGAATCTGGTCTACATGTCTAAGGATGAAAACATGAAGCTGTCTTTCAACCACTGTCTTCCATAAATTAACACTGACAGATAAGCTTGATAAGAGAGCCATGGGCTATATGATTGCGGTGATCTCCATACCACCAGCTTCACCCAGGGTGAACAACTGAGACTGTCTCTTGTTTTTTTTTTTTCATTACTCACCTTATCCCCATAGCAATTATTTTAAATTCTTCCCTACATTTAGAGTGCTAGAAATGCCATTTACATGTATGAAAATAATCCCCAGTCTGCGCAGCAACAGGCAGTTATTAATCAGAGCACCAGAGAGTCACTGACAAAGCTTAATATGAAAATGTAAATACCTGTGGGCTCGCAGTGGTGCTGCGACTCGGGGAAGAGGAGTAAGGCAGGTCGATGTAATCCACAGGGTTTTTCACCAGCGGCCTCTTGAGCACATCCACATAGGTGATGGGGAAGATGCCTTGGCGGGACGTCCCTGGAATCCTCCCTTCGTACCAGTTCTCATCCACCTGTCGGAGCAGCGTGATCCTCTCACCCTGTGAGACACAACCAGATAAGTCCTTAGCCTACGGTACCTCAGCACATAGAGGACCCAGCCCGCTGCCTTCACTGTCCTGTATCTTTTACCACACCTGTACTCAGCAGAAACCTTCCCTGCTGGACCCGGATGGAGTACTAGGCTGGGGATGCTAACACAGAAGAGCTCCCTTAACCAGAAAGTCAAGCTTGGTCTTCAAGTATTTCAGTAGAGAGATCAGATTTATTCCCTTAAGCGGAAGGCAAATGTAGCTTTATAGACTCATTTTAAAGCAACATAATCACATGTTCAATCTTCATCTGTAAAGTGAAGGTTCTAGAGGGTTAAGGTTTATTTTGGTTTTTGGTTGATTTGATTTTGCTTTGTTGTTGTTGTTTTTTGTTGTTGTTGTTTTTGTTTTTTTGAGATAGGGTCTTACATTCATTTATGTTGCCCAGGCTGTTCTTGAATTCACGATAATCTTCCTGCTGCAACCTTTAGAGTGCTAAGATTACAGAGATGAGCTATCATGCCTGGCTCAGAAGGTTATCTCTAAATTTTTAAAAAATTTTGGGTATGGCAGGGGTTGGGGGTTGGCAGGGATGGAGGTTGAGCGAGTGTAACACAGCATGTAGTGGATGTCAGAGGACAATTTGGGAGAATCAGTTCTCTCTTTTCATCATGTGGATCCTGGGGATGAACTCAGATCTCAGACTTGCCAGCATGTACCTTTATCTACTGAGTCATCTCACTAACCCCTAAAAGGTTATCTTTATCTTTATATACCTTTTTTTAAAACTTTCTTCCTAAAAAATTATTTATTTAATGTGCATGAATATTTTCTCTGTACACATGTAAGTGCACCCATGTTGTGCAATGCCTATAGAGGCCAGAAGAGGGTGTTAGATCTCCTGGAACTGAAGTTTCAGATTTTTGCTAGCCTCCATGTGGATGTTGGGAACCAAACTCAGGTCCTCTAAGAGCAACCAGTGCTCTTAACTGCTGAGCCAGGTAGTCCCCTACCTTTTATGTTATAACAGAAAAATCAGAATATAATAAACAAGAATCAGAAAGCAGTTATCAATTATTATGCTATCACATGGAAGAACCACTGCTAATATTCTGAAATATGTGCTTTTCAGATTTACCTCTATGTATGTGAATTACACTTGCCCAGTTTTTCCTGTGGAAACTGGGTATATCTTATATTTTGCTTTTCATGTATGCTTTCTTCCAAATTAATTAATTATTATTATTGTGTATATGTGGGGACTCATGTGCTATAGCACATGTGTGGAGATCAGAGGTCAACTTTGTGGAGTCAGTTCTCTCTGTCCATCTTTATGTGGGTTCTAGGGATCAACTTAGGTTGGAAGGCTTGTATGGTGAACATTTTACCTGCTGAGTCAACTCACCATCCCCCTACATGTTTCTTTTTTATATTTAATGCACAGTGAATCTTTTTTTTTAAATCAAGGAACATGATTTGTGTATGTATAAAAAATATTTTATTTACTATTTTTAAATTTTATGTGTATGAGTGTTTTGCTTGTTTGTATGTAAGTGTACCTGTACTGTGCAGGGCCCGTGGAAGCCAGAAGACCTGCAGAGGATCCCCTGGAACTGAAGTTACAGATGGTTGTTAGCAGCTATGTAAGTGCTGGGAACCGAACCTCTGCAAGTGCAACCAGTGTTCTTAACTACTGTGCCACCTCTCCAGCCCCTGTGTGTCTATATTTAGAAACAGGATCTTGCTATGTAGCCCAAGTTGAACTTGAACTCAATTCTCCTCCTGCCTCTGCCTCCCAGTGCTGGCATTACAGGTATATGGAATCAAGACATTTTTACAGATGTTGCACAACTTAATGGATCACTATAGTCACCTGCTCCTGGGTAATTAGGTTGCTTCTAGTTTCTTATTTCTATAAGATGGTTTATATTTTTCTAAGGCAAGTGCTAACTTCCTTTAAGTCCCAATAAAATCAATAATTCTAATAACTTTAGCATGCCAGAGAATTTTGAAATGTAGAGAATGCCTGAATCCTTGGGAAAAGGAGATCCCCCGCCCCCAGAGTCACTGTGTTCACAGTGCGAACGCTGGCCTCCTCTGCAGCAACAGTGATGGTGTCCATGGTACTCCCTCCGGAAGACAGCACCGACCAGATGGCACACGCACACTGGCAGTCACACGTACACTGCTTCATTTAGGTCTCTTCGAGCTGCCCTAGGAGATGGCATTCTCTCTTCATGTTTTTTTAGGAGGCAACAGAAGCTTATGATCAGGTATTTAGCGCCCTACAAACAGTACATCTGATAACTTGTGACTTTTGGATTCAATGCTTTTGAAACTTCTCCTGGCATGAACAGCCTTGTTTTCCTCACTTGGTTTATGGATATACTGTAAGCCTAAATCAAGTCACCAACACAATGTTGTCATCACTAAATATTGGTTGAATACAGTTTATACATGATGTCTAAGCTTCCAAAAATACAGCCTTTAATTGATGAGCTGAATGTAGTTAAACTCTTTAGTGTAGTTCATTTTTGAAAAAAGAATCTTAAACCTCAGAAAATCCTCCAGTTCTCCTTACTGAAATTTTTGGTCAGTGTCATTGTGTTCTTAAGTCTATAGACTGGCATACCACAGCCCCCAGAAAACAGCACCATCCAAGGGCCCCAAGCTGGGATGAGAAGGGTGGCTTACCTTCCGGAAGGACATTTCTACTTGTGTATCACCATTAAAGTTAAACTTAGCAATGGCTTCTCCGTATTCCAAAACCTGCACAGGTGCCAACTTTCTGGGCTGAGCTTTCTCAGCAGGAGGAAGAAGCTAAGAAAGGAGAGGAAGCAAAAGAGAAGAGGGTGAGGAGGGGATGGGTGGAAACAAAACGCAAGGACCTGGTAAGCAGAGAGCTCTGGGCATGGCTGGGCTTTCTCTGAGGAGGAGGAAGGGTTTTGTACCTCAATGTAGGTGCGTGGGAAGATTCCCACACGGCCGTGGTGTTCACCTTCGTACCAGTTCTGATCGATCTGCTTATAGATGTAAACAATGTCTCCCTTCTGCAGAGGCAGCTCCCTGTTGACAGAAGGCCACTGCCCTTTAGCAGATGTTTCAATGCACGTACCACGAAGACACTTGAGTTTTTAGTAGAATGAGACTTCAAGTGGAGTTAAAGGGGAACAAATTACAGAAGAAGGGGGTTCCATATTTGGAAGTGAGAACCCCATTCTTCAGGAAATTACATAATTTGGGCAATTTTCCAGGCTTCTGTGGGATGGGTGTTAACATTTGAATTGACTAGCACTAAAAAGTGCTCAGGGGGCTAATGAGCTTGCTGTGGCTGTCTCAGGGCATCTGTCCTAGGCAGCCCTACATTACCCACAACACACTGACATCCTCCTATCACTCTGTCCATTCAGCCTTCCGTCCTCCTACCTTCACGCCATCTCTATCAGCACACAGTGGGAAAGCTCTCAAGTCTGGAAGATCTGGGTTCAAATTTAGTTCTAAATTTATAAGTCCTGGGATTCTGGACAAGAAGCTTGATTTCTCTGGGATAAGTCTTCCTTGGTCTGAGCACCGTGGCCCACTCAAGGCTGGAGAGCACGGCCACCAAGTGTAGAGCACCAGCACTGTGCCTGCGCTCTGGTCATCTCTCCTGAATGCTTGTTCCCTCCCGTCCTTCTCAATGTGGAAAACAGATCTTAGAGAGAGAAAAAGGATGTTCTTTCAAAGGCTCTTCACGTCTTTTTCTCTCATGGTTCCATACCCATCTCTCTGTTTGCCTCAGTTGTGACAGTATTAACATCTAACCAGGATACCTTCTGTTTTTAGAAGACAAAAATTAATTATGAACAAAGTGGAATGTAATAGAACAAAATTATAACTTGAAATTCTCTTAAATTAAAAAGAAAAATGATCCAATTGTTTTTTGATTTACACCAGACCAACATAATAAAGAAGGCTTCTGACTATAGTTTTGAAGGGGTGTGCAGGCTTTGCTGTGTGCCAGGAAGTCCCTCAGCACATACTGGCTAAACAACAGGGTATATCTGGAAATGCATGCAATGTCAGCTCTGCGCTAGATAAAAGTACAAGGAGGCTTTTGTGGATCTTGCACTGGGAGATAGGATTCTAACCCTAAAGATGCCTGTAAGGAGGATCTAGGACATTGATCTCTGTGAGGAAGAATGTCTCTGGACACGTTTTTACCACAGTCCTTTCCTTGGGATGTTCTGAAGTTCCTCTCTTTTAACCCACAACTATACACACAAAGATGAGCAAGACCCTCAGCACGTCCACCCCTTTTGGGAGTGTGTAATCTGTGAGGTTGCCCACACTGAGTGCCTTATAGAATGGAGGCAGGAAGGAACTAAAACAGCTCCACTGTTAAGCAAAGGAGGAGAATGACTGTTCTAAGAGAGATGAACATGGACAGGTTTGTGGTTGTGGCTAACAGAGAAAAATAACAAGGTTCGTGGGCATGGCATCCTTTTCATCCTACCTGGGAAGTGAAGGTCAGATCAAACCCAGGCACCTTGGTATCAGAAGCTGGGCTCTTATGCATTAGTGTCATCCAGTCTCTTCCTGTATAAGGGCTCTGTTTGTTTAATTAAGTGGTAATTTGATTTGACACATTTCTTCAATGGAAGGAATCACAACCAACTCTAGGAATATAGCTTTACCAATGTATTCCTGTTGGCCACTCCCAAAGACCCATGTGCTCAGGGACTGCGAAATAACAGCACAGAATGCTTTCAGGTGTGCACAACCTTCTGCCATTGCAACAGGATGTTATCACGTGTAAATTCAAGTTCTAAAATCACAAAATCAAGTTCCCTCTGTAAAAAGAAAAAGAGTCATACAAAAGCCTCATAATGTTTTAAGTCACTTTATGACTTTGTGTCAGGCTGTATTTATGGCTAGCTGTCCTTGGCTATATGTGGACCATGAGCCATGGGTTGGGCACACTTGGCAGATGTTTGTAGGAATGTTGCTGTGTATGTAGAGGCTCTGAGAGCCCAGGAGGTGAAGCATAGTTGACTTTGTTGAACCAAGTGGCAAGAGAATACACTTTTTAAAGGAACACACTGTGGAAAGAACACATGACTGGACAGCTTAAAAATAAGACATATGAATCCAGTATTTACTCATTCTAGGGAGTTCCACTGACTTTGTTACAGAGGCAATATGTCATGAGGAACACATGAGCCAGGAGAAAAGAGCAGCTCTCTGGCATTAACAGTGTTGACAATGGTGACAAATCCTGTGGATCTCAGCCTCCTCGCCTCTTCTGAGAGGATTGCACAAAAGAGGGGGAAAAAAAAAACCTTGTAAAATGAAATCTACAAAATTATAGTATCAAATTCTCAATTAAAAATACTTTCTTTATCCCTTTTATTTTATGTGTATGAGTATATTGCCTTCATGTAAGGGTACCCATGCCATGCAATGCCTGAGGAGGTCAGAAGGGCGTTGGATCCCCTGGAACTAGAGTTATAGATGGCTGTTAGTGACCATGTGTATACTGGGAACTGAACCTGCGTCCTGTGCAAGAGCAGCCAGTGCTCTTAACTGCTGAGTCATCTCTTTAGTCCTTCAAATCCTCAATTTAAAGGAAAAATGTTATCTATCAGACGAAACTACAAATTAATTCATGGCTTTGTTATTCTCTCTCTGGCTAAAAAAATAAGGATAGTGGATAATAAACTTTGCTGTCTTCTGCTACACTTTGCAAAGTGCCTTACTGGTTCCCCCTAGCTGGCCTCCTTGCGAAGGACACATTTCTGTTCTTGAAGATGAAGAAGACTGAGGGTGAGAGAGGCTGCTCACTTGACTGAGGTTACAAAGATCTAAGAGGCAGAGTGAGGACTTTCTGACTCTCAAGCCCACAATCCCTGCAATACTGACATCACACGGCAGTGGCCATCTCTCTTTTAGAGGATAAATTAAAGGAATGGAGTAATAGGAACAAATCCAGTAACACCAGATCCATGCCCAGGTTTTAGAGACTTGGCCTGGTCACCCATTTTGTGTTGGAGAAGATAGCAAACAGGTTGAGCATTATTCATAAACGGGCACTCCCCCTCTTTTCCCCGGATGTGGAGCCTGTCATTGGCAGGACAATGGGACAGTGGCTGTCATGGTATCTTTAGCTGCCAAAGAAAACTATGGTGTGCTTTAATCCATAATTAGATATAAAGCTAGCAAGTTCCTTTTGGAACCGGTCTTTGGGTTCCAAACTGTGTTCAGTGGAAAATAGAAAGGTTTCCTGGTCACCTAAATTTAGAAAACACTTGGCTAAATAGGCTAATCAGATTCCCTCCCTGAAAGAGTTCCACAGCCGTGAATATGTCAATAGAAGCTTGTCTCTCTTAGGGAACAAGGACCTAAATATAGTATGTGGTGGTTCTCTGAGTCATTTCTACAGCAGGATTAGCTTTTTGAGGAACATCTTATGGAATGAACACACTGAGGAACACACTGGGGATCTTAATCTTTTGGGAACAATGTAGCAAAACTAGTGAAGTTATAATCCTAGAGTCTGGTGCTGGTTTCTTCACTGAAGGGCTGGATCAGATCAAGCTGGCCCCTAAATCAGAGTATCCACAGAGGAAGAGGCCAGACGACAGTGCATTGGAGCCCATCTTCTGGTGCCAGAGTCTCTGAGTTTGAGTCCTAACCCTGTCACCTCCCAGGCGGGACAAGTTCCTTGGTTTTCTTATTTACTCAGTGAAGACAATAACAGAATCTACTCCACAGACTCAGTTCTTATTCACAAGAGTCCAATGAGTTAATATGCAATGCATTTTAAACAGTGTATAAACTACTATTTTTAATTTTTGAATCATTCTTGTTATTACTTCCAATTCTTTTTCACAAGCAAACTACATTTCAAAAAGGCAGATAAGAAGTCAAATAAACACAACCAGCAGCACTTACTTTAGTGTTTGAGCTTTAAAGTCAAATTTGGCTCTGGCAGGTCTCATCTAAACACAAGAAATAATGATGAGTTAAAAGTCTTGATTCATGAACAACAAAAAGGACACATTTTCACAAGTTTCTAGAAAGCAAAGCAGAGAAAATTCACTCTAATCAGTTCATTCTGGTATACAAATCTGGGCAAAATTCCAGCACCTGTCCTCACTAGAACACTAGGTGGATGTTTAATCAACCGTTTCATGCATGAAAATTCCCCTTCGAGAAGGAAAATTTAGATGGTTTGAAAAGTCCTAAAGCTGAAGTGTTGGTCCTCCAACTGTCAGCCAGAGTCCTCAGACATGCTTTACCTACTTACTGTCTTCCTCCTTAGGGGACATCTATTTACCTGACTTAAGCTCCGATCTGAAAGTCGATGAAACTCTGGTTTACCTATGAAGCCAATTTCTACTCCATATATCCCAATGATATGTGACATCACCCAAAGTCAGCTAGAGTGAAGTCCAAATGCATCGCCATCTGCTGGAAGTCTGTTCCGGCCGGGGCAGCCCTCGCCTCCCCAACACCCATGCCTAGAAGTCAGCCTCAGCCATCTTCACATTCTCAAGTTTGTTAGTAAGTCACGCCTGCTTGCCCTCAGTCCACAACCCTGTTGCTCAGAGTCTGACCTCAGTTCCCACAGACACAAAGCTTTCTTTGATTTCACCTTCTCCTGGCTCTAATCTACTGTCACCCAAGAGCACAAATAACATTCCTCAAATTCTTCCTCACATCACTTTTTTGCTTTGATGTTGGCTTGGCCTCTCAACTGTCCATCAAGTCAAATCTCCATTCCCAAGGTGGGTGCTGCTGGTGGGTCATTTCTCCCCTCTCACCCAACTGCCTTTATCTCTGTCAGTCAGGCATATCTATGTGCTCACATCTCTATATTCTTACTCTGCTCAGAATTTCGTCAGTTCCAACTCTAGAAAGAACTTCACTTTTACTTAGATCTATTTGTATATCTTTCTTCCTCATCTTTAAAAGTAATCATTTTTTTTAAAGAAAGACGTGAATTTTTTAAAACCACAGGGACAAGCTATGCCTGACTACCAGTGTAACTTTGACCTCAAACCATGTGTGTTGAGGTCAAACTCTGACCTCTTCAGCCGCTATGGCCTTCTGTCTAGGGAAACACTATACCTGAAGTAAAATGGCAGGCTTGCTTCCAGGTTAAAAGACATAAGCAGAGTGGGAACCCTCAAGGGAGAAAAGGTACCTTTGGTCCTACATCCTACATTTTCAGGTTTCTTGAGTTGGGTTTCAGAGGGGTCTTCCTAGGGATATTTCACCACAGGAGCTTTCTGCTTTGTTCTGTTTTGAGACTGGTTTTCACTGGAGCCCTGGTTGGTCTTGAGTTCCTGATCTCCCTGTCTCCATCTCTCAAGTGCTGAGATGAAAGGCATGAGCCATCAAGACTGACTCTCTACAGGACTTTCTAATTTTGTACCTTCATGCTACGGTTTCTGCCTATATGCATACATATTAGAGGGCCAACTAAATGACCATCTTATAATCTGTATTGATGTCTGTTTGTAACAAAAGAGCCTAATTTAACAGTTATAGGTAAATAAGAACAGAATGAATCCGAAATTAATGATACAAGTTCACAAGAGAAGACCCAATGACCCAAACTGTAAGGACAAAAAGTTCACAGAGAAACCAATACAAAGTGTGGGGATAGGTCACCTATGTCACCTAGCTATTCAGCTATGTGAATATTAAAAATTTATACCAAAGCAACACATATTTACTCTGAATAGCCCTAAACTACTGATCCTTCTGCCTCCACCTCACAAGCGCTAGGATTACAGGGGGACATCACTATACCTGGCTGAGATAATTATATGTGAAGATGATTTTTCTACTACCAGCTCCCCCAAAACACAAACTGAATTCTGTTTCTGCTTTACACAAAGTCTAACACAGAATTCGTGGCCACTGGTTTCTGTCAACTGAGAATGCAATGCATCTACACAGCACAGCATACCTAGCACTTGGTGGTCTCTATTTCCTCAATTCTGTCAGTCAATTTCTAGGACAAGGACTCTCCAAATGTGGACTTCAAACACACATCAACATCACTTAGGAACTTGCAAATTCTCAGATCCCACCCCAGACCAAAACTTTATGGTCTCCAGAGTCTTCATTTTAATACATTTTTAGGGATTCTGCCACAAGTTGAGAACCATTACTGTAGAGAGGAGGCCTGTTAGGAGTACCTGCCTTTGCCACAGCTAAGAATTATTATTTCTTCCTAGATACCTTTTATTTCCTTTTGTTTGTTTGCCTTTTTGAGACAGGGCCTCCCTGTAGCTCCAGCTGGCCTGGAATTCACTATGTAAACTAGGCTGGTCTCAATCTCACTGAGAGCCATCTGCCTGGGATTAAAGGTATATGCCACTATGCCCAGCTTGGCCAGCCAGCCAGCCAGCCAGCCTGCCTGCCTTCCTTCCTTTCTAAAAGAGGAATGTAACTGTCACTCAAAAGACAGAAACATTAATTCTACTAAAAGCTTATAAAACTACTTCACTCTGTCACTCCTTCTGCCCCCAGCAAACCCACTCCATGCCCCAGACACATCATCACCAAGGACACTAAGGGTTACACAGCAAACTGTCAACTCCTACTCAAGAGGCTGCATTTGGTCAGAACAAAATTTGTATTATACTGACCTCAGAATAGGAGGCAAGATCTGTTTTGTTCTTCATGCCTTTTATAACATTGGGCTTTTATAATCTAAGCTTAGAAATGTCAAAATTAAGGGAGCAAATGAAATGGCTCTCAGAACATTTTTATACCTTCCATGGGTTTATCCTGCCTGAAAAAGTCTGGGCTTCAAACTCCTTCGGCAAGTGCTGTAGTGCTGCCGAAACCATTCACACCAGCAGCTCTACTGGGCTCTGAAACTTCAACAGCAACGCCACTAAATTTGGGGACCCTTGTGAACACCATAAAAGATCACCAGGTAACTTTATTTGGTGTTTTAAGATGGGGTCTTAGTATACAGTCCTTGCTAGCCTGGAATTTGCTATGTTGACCAGGCTGGCCCTCGAACTCACGGAGATCCACCTGCCTTTGCCTCCTGAGTGTTAGAATTAAAGGCATGTGTCATGACACAAGGTAACTTTAATAACGGAAGTTTCATTAACTATCTCTTTAAAAAAGCCTCTTACATTGTACACAGCAGAGCTACCAATGCACATGGCCAAAGGGACATGGTTTCCAAGCAGAATGCAAGGCAACACAGTATCACAGTCAAATGCAGGATGGAAAGGACTGAACTCATGAGGCAGCCAATGCTCTAAGCATGCATTAGGGGTGTGTGCCAGCAGATCCCGGTCCCACAGCCAGGCATGCTTGAACATACAGAGCACAGGACATAATGGGGCATGTCCATTCACCAGCCACAAAAGAGCCAAAGCAAGGCTAAGGAAGCCAGGATGACAGATGCCATTTGGAAAACTATATTGGCCTAGAGAGGGCAATGCTGAAGGGAGGCAAATATTGCTTTGGGTCAAGCAGCAGTTTGAGGTGACCAAAACAGACCTCTGACCCAGATTTCCTTTTTGCAGTATCGTCTATATTGAGAAGGTCCCCAAAGCGCTCATTAGTGATAAACTGATGATGCGTCGGGATGACACCCGTGTGGCGTCGAGCTGCAATATCGGCCTCTTCTTGCTCGCGCTTAAGTCGTCTCTGGTCCGCTAAAAGTTTCTGCCATAAAATTGCATAAAATGGGGAGTGAATCATCTGGTCCAGCTTAATAGAAAATGGCCATATAAAAAGAAAGTACATGTGAACAGGGAGGAGACTTTGAGGATCAAGTGTCAGAGGCACTTATGGCCACATGTTCCCATGGTAACCACCCACTATGCACTATGCAGAAAGGAGAGAACATGCCCAGGAGAAAGTGGGAACACTGGAATATGGGGAAGGATAATTCTAAATGACTCCACCGTCTGGCTGACTACCCCTAGGCTCAGCCCAAAGCCTAGGCCTCTTGCAGAGGTCAGGTGACCCAAGGGAACCACCTGGGCACTGCAAGCCACTGGACCTGCAGCTAGGCTGTGTCATCTCCTTTGGGCTATGAAATGGTGGCACAGTGTGTTCCTGAGGTAGAACCAGAGCTTGCTGTTTTCTCCTGACTACACCAGGCCTACCAGGACATGACTATGCAACAATTGGGCATTTTTCTGCTTCTTATGACTATTACTCAATCATGTTCTCCACAAAGTTGAGCTTTTCCTTTCAGAAAATGTGGCCCTTCTCCTGGGACGGGCACCTTTCTCCTTGATCATCTGTTTTAGGAGGCCTTAGGATATACACCAAAGGCTCTTCATGTGGCTGACAGAGGGTCTGATTGTTTTATTTCTATATTTGGTGAAATGAAGCTGAGTTTAAGAGAATCGTATAGAATACAATAGAGAAGATTAACAATAATGATACCTGGGGTTAGAAGAAATAGACACTTCTATATTAAGAAACTAAAAACTACACATGGTTGGGGAGAAAGTTGGTAAGGGGATAAGGAAGGAGCTGAAAGGAGTGTGTAGGAGATGGATTTGATCAAAACACATTCATACTTGAATGAAATTCTCAAACAATAAATAAAAATATATTTTTAAAAAGAAAATAATCACTTAATTCTATTAAAGATTTTTTCAAATAATTCACATTTTTTTAAACCAAATATCTTTACTGCCTATTGCAATGGCCCAATAGAACATAATTTTAATGCATTTCCTATACCATATTAATTTTCATTCCTGGAACTAACACTCTTGTGGGAAAGCATTCATTAGAACTAGCAATTCTTTTTGAAATTTTTTTACTTATTAATTTTTTATGTGTATGATGAGTGTATTGTCTGCATGTATGTAAGTGCACCCATTTTGTACAATGCCTGTGGAGGTCAGAAGAGGGTGGCAGATCCCCTGGAACAGGAGTTACAGATGATTAGTAGCCACCATGTAGGTGCTGGGAATCAAACCCAGGTCCTCTATAAGAACAGCTAGTGCTCTTAATTGCTGAGTCATCCCTCCAGTCCCCAGAACTAGTGATTTTTATCATGCTTAGTAAAACATAAATCTTCTTCCAGCAGGCAATTAATTAATTTTTATAAATTCATTTTATTATATATGTATGAATATTTTGCTTGCATGTATACCTTACATGCAATGCCCACAGAGACCAGAAGAGGGAGTCAGATCCTCTGGAACTGGAGTTACAGATGGTTTCTAGCTACCATGTGGGTGCTGAGAACTGAGCCTAGGTCCTCTACAAGAGCAGCCAGAGCTCTTTACCAGTGAGTTGTCTCTCCGGCCCCTCTAAAAGGCAACTAAATGCCTCATATGACATTTAGCTCCAAAGGATAGTAGCTCAATTTTCCTCTACAGTTGGCAAAACAAAAAACAAAAAACAACAACTCATCAAATGGCTGTGGTGTTTCCAGTGCTCAGGGTAATACCATAAAGAGTAAACAAGAATGGATAAAAATGTACTTTGCAAAGCACAGTGCCGTAGAAAGAGTGCTGGCCTAGGAAGGCGAAGCCTTAGTTTCTAGCTCTGCCTCTAGTGGAAGCACACTGTTGAAGGGTCCCTGTTCAGGCCATAAAATTGCTGCATAAAACAAGGATGTTGGCTTGATGACCACTAATGGCCCCTTCTAGAATACTCATGTTTTCCATTTCTGAACTGCCATTATTGTGAATATTAACAGTAAAGGATTTGCAACAAAGGTGCAGACCCCATGAACTGTTTTGGTCGCAGTGGGTATGGACTCATGCTTGAGTCTGTCACAGGCCCTGCTCAAGAGCCCCGATGTTTTGGCTGAAGGTTAATAGTGGTACAGATATCAAATGGAAAGTGCTTTTAACCAGCACTTAAACCTGACTTAGTAAAGCCACCAGGTCGGTGGTTTAATCACACAAGCTCAAACTCATGGGTAAAGACAAACCACTTTAAGATCTGGGTACCAACATCACTGAGGAAGCCAGCTGTTCATGTGGAGTATGCAGCTTTTAATGTAGCAGTGGTTAAACCCATAGGTAAAACATGCCTTCTGAGTGGGTAGCCTTGGATTATTAAAATGCAATTTCATCTTCCCTTTGATGGCACGGGAATTTTTTCTCTGTGTGAAGGAACTGGCACAGAAAAGTATGGACAGGAATCTGTTCTGTGTCCTGATAGGCATTCATCATTTTGGGGTTTGGGATTTACTAACTATAAACAATTCTGGACATCAAATACTTCCCCTTGCTTCTGATGGACAGGTACAGTGTCTACTGAAAACCATGCTAAGGACACAGGAGGGGAAGGTAGGGGAGAGGCCCGCTGTGCATCTGTCTTCATCATCTAGCAGCAATAACTGTAACCAGAGAGTCCTCAGAGTCAGCCCTGTCCTAAATCCTTAAGGAAAGTCACTTAAATTCTGGAACCACTCAAGACAGACCAACACAGAAAAGGAGGATGAGAAAAAGTTGTGATATTTGAACATCTTCCTCCACTGAGAGCAGTTCAAAGTCATTCTTGCATGTCTAGCTCATGACAGGAAAATGGACGCTGGGCTTGTCTAATCTACGGGACCTCCACCCCCGCCCACTTTCCTGGGAAAGTGAAGCCAGAACATACACATTGTAATGCTTTATCACAGCAGAAGCTAAAACTGCATATTCAGCTGATATGCAAGACAACTTCTTCCTACGTTCCCAGGAGAGCAGGCTTTTCCAAACCCTGACAATCATCCCACATAAAAACATTTCCATAGTTCCAAGGAAACATCCAGGTTCTGAAGTTCTTGTGTGGAGTTTACCAACATTAATGTGGGTATCTCTCTTCTGAGAACGGCGGCAGAGTTACAAGCAATGTCTTCAAACTGTTTTCTAAAATATATCATGCTCAGTACTGCCCTTTTTCTGTTTTTCTTTCTTTCTTTTATTTCCTACTGCAATCCTCCTGAGTTTGAACTATGTTTTGTGCCAATTACAGGGATGAGTGAGGGTGCGCAGCACCGAATGGGAGAGTTTCCTTAGAATCAAAATGTGAACTCCAGTTTCCAAGACACAAGAAATTAACTACAGTACACCACGCTACATCCTCCAGTAACTTCTTAAAACAGTGCTGGAGGGATACGGCACTGATAACCTGTTGATATGGGGAAGTCCGTCGGTCCTACTTTGGGTAAAAGTAGACTGTCAAGGAATGGAGGGAGCCTATATCTTATAAAAAATCGCCCATGAAAAACTCAGTCTTCACTTCCGGTTCCTTTCCTTCATGTTTGTCTTCTGCAGGAAAGCAAAGCGGTTAAGACAGGACAGTTACCTCTTTATCATCATGACGTCTTCGTATAAATTCTTCTGTGGATTCCAAATAATCAGCTGGTATAAAATGTCTTGGTGATTCTGAATCTTCAAAACAACAAGGTAAAGTTAAAATAGGCAAAGATTTCATAGGATACCAGGTTTCTTCTGTTACCAATGTCAAGGTTTTAGAATCATTGCTGACTAACGATCAGTAATCAAATTCTGAAGGGACCCCACCTCCCACCCGCTTTTTGAATTTACTTGCAGAGTGGTTTAATACAAAGACAGGGATCAGAAGGCAAAAGGTGAGCAAAGAAAGGGACGTTCTTTTTAAGCGTCCCTACAAAAAGGCGTGCAGGCTTGTACAGGGACAGACTGTACACTCACACACAGGGGCCATGGAAGAGGCTGCCTCTCAAAAAACTCAGGGGGGTAGCAGGGATTGATGCAAACAGGGGCTCGAGAGTTCAAATGAACTCGTTTCTTGGATGAGCTAAACGGCCAATTTTTCTTTCGAAAACAGTTTGGTGGTTAGTCTAAATGACGCGAGGGCTTTGTTTTTAAAGAAGTGCAGCCACTACAAGCCATGGTTAATTGCCAAGCAAAACAAATAGAAGCAAAAGACAAGGCAGATGATGAGCACCAAGGTCACACAAGAGGAGGGACAGAGCAAGCCAGGCGGAGACAGGGAAGGTGAGACTGGTCAAACACACAAAATGCCACCTCCGCGGGCTGCTGCCAGTTCACTTTGTGGGTTGTTGTTCCTGTCCAAGTCTGAGTAGGGCACGGGGTTCCCATTATTAACGGTCCTTGTGCAATCCTCCCGGCCTGGAGATTTGTCCAGAGGGGGCTGTGAGCTGTGGCTAAGCCTGGCCATGGTGAGTCGGGAGGACACTCGGGTGGGAGCCAAGGGCTTCCCGGCAGGGTGAGTCTGGTTCTGAGGGGCCTGGCTGGGGAGGTCTGGCTTCTGGCCGGCAGGAGGGCCTGAGGAGTCGCTGGGAGAAGGCTGTCTGGGGTAATGCTGGAGGGGCTTTTTCAATCGAAAAGGGAGGGGGCTCATCAGGTAGATGTTCCTAAGAAGGCTGTTCCTGTCGCCTCTGGAATCTGGGCGCCAGTCCGGCTGCCTGGAGGACTGCTGCTCGTGTTTCCGGATGGTGGTGAAGCGGGTGTATGAGGCTGGGCAGGTGCCCTTGCACTTGTTGAGGCGATGTTTGGGAAAGTCTCCATGAACACTGCTTCCACTGCCCTCTCTGCTGTCATTCGAGACATTTGAACAGTGATCCAGCTCATCTGAGCAGATAGAAAGGGGCTCGGAAGGCACAAGGTTCCTGAAGTTCAAGGCATGGTCCGCCATGTTGCTACACGTGGGGGACGCATAGACCCCTCCAGAGTTCATCCCATCCATCTCCCTGGGACGGAGCTTGGTTGACTCAAGGAGGGACTCGGCAGAGCGGGCTGAGGTCAGCCCACTTCGAGACAGCACCGGTGTGGGGGACTTGCTCAGCCTGCCAGACAGGTCCAGAGATGGCATGGACCTGGACCTCTGAATGAGCTGCTCAAAAGCGGTGATGCGGGAGGACACGGTGTGCTTTGGGATGTGCTCTGAGCCCTCTTGGCTGGCACCCAGCTCACCCCTGGCCAAGGCCAGGTTGCTCCTTTCAAAGTGGGAGGCAAGATCTCGCACACTTGAGGAGGAGATGGATCCCAGAGAGAGGCCGGCTCGGTTGATCTGGTGCATGTCACGGTACAACATGGAGAAGTGCAGCCCAGCCTTTTTGGAGAGAGGGCAGGGCCTTCTGGCGCTGGTGCCATACTCCTGGAGGCTCATGGTGCTACCAGACTTACTGTCGTAATCCCGCCGGGAGCGCATGAGCAGGTTCTCGACGCTCCCCCCTACCTGCAGAGGCAGGCCTCTTTTGGAATCATTCAAAGAAACACAAAGGTTCTCACAGCTCTGAGCCTTCTCTGAGGGCAACAGGACACTCTTCTGTTCCTGCAAGAGAGTGCTGGGAGCAGAGAGCCTGGGTTTGAATTTGGAAGGAAGGATCTCCGAAATGCAGGCTTTCGCAGCCGACAGGGGTTTCTTGTGCTTACACCCAGGGCCTAAGGCATTGCTAGGGTGAAACGTTCGGCTATAAACGGATGATGAAGAAATCATGTGAGCATTCCCACCTTTACGATCCACTGGTAAGCATGCAGAATAAAATAAACAGACCCATTAGGTTAAAGCTGAAAGCTGCTTTAAAAAAAAAAAAAAAAAAAAGGAGAGGTAACATGCTTATTTGTCATAAGGGCTTTTAAAAATTTTCCAGTTGATGTCTGGAAGCAAAATAATCTGTGCTGCAAAGCAGGTGCAAAGATGCAACGAAAGAAATGGCCACCTTGCCAGTTAGGAAAGGCTGAAGCTCAGCTAATTTCTAAGAAAAGGGAATTAGAACGAGAGAGAGAAGGAGGGAGAGGGGAGAAATGTTTGAGGAAGAGCAAGGTCTGGGTTAAGGGAGGGAACCATTAATACCAGAAAGAAAAATGGCCGGCAAGAAAATAGGGGAGGGGACACAAGGTTCCAAGGCCTGGACATAGACTTGAATAGGCAGAGCTTGTTCCTTTTGGTGGAGTTCACTGGTTGCCAACACTCAGGTGACTGGCACTTAGGGGAGAGAGAGCCTGCAGCCTTCATCCTGTCAATTACCTTTTGTGGAAGCTGAGCTGGAGGGTCTCTTGAGCCCACTCAGGCCCTGAAGAGGGATGTCACCACCTTCCAAGACACTTTTATAAATCTGCCTCTCATTCTCCAAGTTACCAAGGTCTGCGGCAGCCCCATCTGATTCTCTCTTCACCGCATGGAAGTTGGAAGAATATATACTGCAAGCAAGGTATTTTAAAGAGAGAGACGGGAAGGAAAAAATGTTAAATGTTAGCATTTTTCACAGTCTTCTGGAAAGTCTATGTTATCAGCTGAAGAAAGCACTTTTTGATTTTCTGGTTAAGCACCATGCTTTCTAATGAGCATGCTTCTTTAGACAGATTTTTATGATTTAAAAGAATAAATCTGGGGCTGGAGAGATGGCTCAGTAGTTAAGAATATTTGCTGCTCTTCCAGAGGGCCAGAGTTTGGTTCTCAGCACCCATGTTGGGTGACTCACAATCAACCACCTGTAACTCCAGTTCTAGATGATCTGAAGCTTTCCTCTGGACTCTGTGTGCACCTACACGTGTTGGTAAAACACACACACACACACTCACACACTCACACACTCTCACACACACATAAAAAAAATGGTCAGGTATGGCTGACAAACTCAATCTTAGTACCTGGGAGGCCGAGGCAAAAAGAATTTAAGTTGAAGCCAGCCTGAGCTATGTAGTGAGACTCTATCTTTAAAAGAAAAAAGGTAGGAGTAGGAAAACTGGGAGTCTATAGTTCAAGACATGAGTGGAGGCCACAAGGTTTCAATGTGTGGCCAACTGGTGTCTGTTAAAGTCTATTACTCATTTTTTTCTGGCTTATTGTGCATTAGAGCTTTGGCTGACACATCACAGCCAAGCTTTTTGTTTTCTCTAAAAGATAGAGTCTTGATATGCCGTCCAGGCTAGCTTTGAGCTTTCAGACTCAAGTGATCACCCTGCTTCAGCCTCTCCAGAAGTGTACACCATCACGCCCAGCTTCACAGCCCAATTTTATACTCATTTCTTTGAAAATTTTTGTGAGAACCTGGTGGCATGTACCGTGCACACACACTATTGTCCATTTACAGGCTTCATTGATTTTTACCTTGTTGAAATCTAAGTATTTTCCAAGTTATAAATTCCTTTGGGAATGAGGTAAGGCACAAGAAAACAAAAAACTTGAAAGTACTTACCTACCAAGCCCCTCCCTTTGTGTGATCCCACTTTTCTAAGGCCTCACCTACTGAAGCATCGACATGATACATGTTTTGCTTTGGTTTTTCTCTCTCTCTACTCCACACCTCCCCCTCAGAGAAGAAAAGAATGTCTTTCTCATAAAAATACATGGGCTTCCATTTTCCTGGTTCCTGCAGTTATATCGGGATACATACTCACATAAAGGTTTGGTGCTAGGATTCACAAATCAGGAAGAACATACATCATTTGCTTTTCTGAGACACTGTCCATGAATTGCCCATGCCTAAGCGGCACATCTACAATGCTACCTCTACAACCAAGGTTCACTCAACACGGAACAAGGGGTAAAGAAGATACTAAAGCATCTCTCAACTGATTAATGAAGCTCCCTCATGCAACAGAGGGCCAGCAACATAAAAGGTCACAAATGGTCAAAGAATGGAGATTAGGAATCTGCAGGGTGTAAGTCCCTGGACAGGATTCCTACATCAAGTTTCACTCACCCAAGGCTCAGGGGTCAATGTGGAAGAGGAGGCAGAAAGATTGTAAGAGCCAGCAAGGAGGTGCATGACCATATAGAAATAGAATCCTACAAGCTCCTGGGACCCTGCTCATATGAATCTACAGCAATGGTTTTGGCATGCAAATTCAAGCAGACAAAAGCCCAGCATGCAGCTGGAGAAATGGGTAGCAGACCACAATCTTTGCTGAAGAAATGCTGGCAACTGATTACTGTTGGATGAGAATGAGCTAATCTTCCTAAAGCAACCAACTCTGGATAGGCTGACTAGACCTCAGTGGATGAACCTGCGCTGACCAGTTGTGGACCCTAACTTGACACAATAGACCTTAACACAGATGAAAGAATATGTGGATTCCAGTTGGGGGCTTATGGGGTGTGCCAGTGGGGAAGGGGGTATAAAGATGATTAAGACTGATTGAGATGTTCTGTATGAAATATAGAACATTAAAAAAAAATATGCATAGGCTTCCACCAGGACACTGCTAACCCTGCTGCGATTAGTTCACTGTTACCATTATGGACTGTCAGCTCTGAGGACCCACATCTTCATGGAATCCTTCACCTCAATATTTTACTATATTATCAAATATACGGAAAAGCTTATAGAATGCTGTCTGCTCCCCAACCCCCCATTCTACAGGGAACACACAGCTGTGTCTGCTTTAGCACACATTGGTCCATCTGTCTTTCCCTCTACCCACTGGTAGAACTTTTTGCATTACACAAAGCTAGCCCTTCACTTTGTCTCCTAGCCTCTGAGTTCCCATAATTGCAGATAACAGTGGCAAAAAAATCTATCTGATGTGAGAGACACTGTGCTAAGTGCCTGATGGTCACTCTCTCCTTAACATATCACACACACCCTGCATCTGGCATTTTTTCATATGAGGAGATAAAGCACTCTCAGATTAGTTAACCTGTCAAAGCAGGCAGGATTAGCAGATGACAGAGCTAAAACTTGAGCCACACCATTAGATGCTACGTGGACTGTATCCCCACCTGCTGTCTGTGGCCAGTGAGGCAGTAGCTCACACACTATAGGAGCCAAGGGTATTTGAATTTCACTACATCACTAACACCAAGTGTCACTTGCCAAGAATAAATATATCCCTGGAACAAGTGGAACCAGAACCCAGGAATCCAGAACGGAAACAAAGAGCCTATGATAAGATGCAGTGGTGCCTCGGGCTTCAAATGACTAGGTGCTTGCTCACAGCCAAGCTACTAACTAAACTTTACCTTGTGCTCATCACTGGCTAAGAGCTTTATATCCAATACTTCAGGGGACTGGCGAAGGGGTAGGTCCCAGGTCCCTCTTATTCTCTGTGGGCCTAGACGAAGGGATTAAACACTTACTTTTCAGTCAAAACAGGAAAACATTGCTAGAACCCAGAAGACAAGAAAACCAATTCTCAAAGCTGAAAACATGAAAGCGTGCAAGGGCTGGAAAGATGGGAACCCAGAACCCATACAGAGGCCAACTACTGTCTACAACTCCAGTTTCAGGGGCTCCAACAGTCTCTTATGACCTCCTGGGGCACTGTACAGACATGGTGCACAAAATACATGTAGGCAAAACACTCATTCATATATTATCTTAAATGAAAGCATGCAAAATGAAGGGAGTACAGAGAAGACTCCCACTAGGAGAAAACTCAGCGAGGGAAGGTCAAGCTGACCTCTTTCCTAAGGCTAGGCCCTGATTTTCAAGAGCCCTCTGGACTATACAACCAATGAGGACATGCAATAAATGTGTTGAATGAATAAGAGGTTGTTTTCTAAAGGTAAAAGTGGCATACTTGGGCTGATTAAGGATATGTCTTGATATGTGAAATTATGAATTTAGAAATTCTTCCCTAATTAAAAAACTGATTTAGGGATCCCAACTTCTGCTATTGATGACTAGGAATCTTAACTATGGTAGAAGGGACTGGACTACAGCAATCAGGGCAACCCAGGATTAAGGCTGGCTGTCCTCACAGGTGCCCCTTTCAACCCATAGAGAAAAAGATGGACTTTCCTGGGCTCAGGGGTCAGGCCTGGGAACATGGGCTCTACCTATGCAGACTCTGACCCACAGCCATGCTCACAGACCCACCCCCCACCCACTTACACATATTGAGATTTTGATGATAAAACCCTCAGCCTCTGGCAGAGCTAGGGAACCCAGAAGATGACACTATGTATACTATCTTAAAAACACACACAGCTCATTGAAACTGGCCTTTAAACTTCAGGCTTCTTAATTAAAAATCAGTATAACATTATTATTTTCTCCCTTTTTATATTCATAAATGTGTGACATTTTGCAGCTGAGGTACCCATATTTAAAAGCAATAGTTAAGTCACCAGCTGCAGAGACAGAGGTCTAAGGGGCGAGGGCCTTGCACAGCCCTCGCACCAACTTCCACCCTGCTGCTCTGTGCGCTCTGAATCACTTCAGGCTCGGTCGGCTGCGGCCTCCCTTCTGAAGCCCCTCCATTCTCCCATGGCATTCGGCCATAACTGACTGCTTGGTTTGACCTAGCACCTCTACCTCAGCAGCCCTCAGAACGCCCTGCCTGCCTGCTTGTCCCCACCCAGTATCACCATTTCTTCCTGCTTCCCACAGAATGAGAAACCAGCACTCAGGAAACCTCTCAGAATGCAGTTGCTAGAACCAATTGTTTTCTTTCTGATACCAAAACTGACAAAACAACACTTTCCCAGATGTGTGACATTTTGCAGCTGAGGTGCTCATGTTTAAAAGCAATAGTTAAGAGCTTGAGAACAATGTTCTTAAACGTATCATCTCCAACAGCTCTCCTAAGTTTGGGTTATTTGTTCCACGACTCAAAAGAGGAAACTGAGGACCAGAGTAGTCAAGGCATTTGCCGAAGCTCATACAGAGTTGCTAGGACTTTTCAATGTCTGAGGTCAGAGATGAGAGACGTGACCTTGGCCTCTTGGCAGACTGAAAATGGCACAACCAGGATTAGCAGCCAGTGATACTGAATGAAACACATCAAGTTCAGAAGCTTGGCTCTGAGATGCTTGCATTGAATCAGACTGGGGTTCAGACCAAACAAGCCAGGAGATAGTGCACAGAACTGAGCCTCTGGCTAAGATGTACAGTTGGCTCTGCTGTTTCTAGAGGTCGCAACAAAACACGCTCACTGGACGAATAAAGCGACGAAACAGAGCATGTGCGCGCACACACACACACACACACACACACCCCTCCCCGAGTCAGCTGCTTCCACCTGTGCTAACAGGGAGCTCGGGAGGCGGTGGACAAGGTCTTGGAAACCCAGACTCCAACAAGGAATGTGCATGAGCTGAGGCAAGCTTAAAAACATTCAAACAAGCTGCTTCTCTGGATTTCAGTGTCTTTCATCCACAAAACTAGCAGGTGGAGAGAAAGTCTAGAGATCCACCATGAGTGCATACCTATGGATTTACACCTTTCTTTTGGGCTCCAAGCACATACAGTTAACTGACTGCCAGGCAACCCACCTTATGTTCTTCAGACAGCTCCAATCCAGCACACCCCAAATCAAAACTGGTTCTGTTCTGCCTCCTCCCCTTACTCAAGCAGAAAGCCCAGCTAATCAGCCCCCTTTCTCCTCTCCTTGTTCCCCCAATCCAGTGAGTCACCAAGTTCTGCTTCCTCCCTCTCCTACATTCATCACCTCGCTCTGTCTACTCTTGTTACCACCCCATTGTCATTTACTTACAATCCTGCAAAATGAAAAGACCACCACCATCACCTCACTACCTCCACCCCTGCCCTAATGCTCTACAATCACTGTAGTGTTATTTCTAGGAAAGATACCCTGTCAATCACTGCTTGTTTATTTACTAAACAAATACTTACTGAGTAGCTACTGTGTGTCAACAACTGTCTTAGATAGTGGAGATTCAGGGAAGAACATAACTGACAAATAGTTCTAGCCTAGTAGAGGCTCCATTTACTGTTCAAAGCCATGTGGAGACTTCAGGATGAAAAGCAAAAGGTAACTGTCAGTAACGGCAGCAGTGTGGGAGATAGTCTAGATAATGTTTAGAAGTTCTGTCTTACAGCATTCTGTGATGCATGAAAAACTGGCTCTTAAAAAAAAATGTTTACAATATAATGTTACTGTTATTCACATTTCACCTATATCTCTAGAGCCTCCTTTGACCTCTCTTCCTCCACAAAATAAGAGGTGTTCACACTCTCTCTCCCATCCCATCATTGCATTCACCACACTGGATTGGAGTTACTGCTTACACATCTATTTGAAATTGCACACTGAACCTCTTATAGGAAGCTGACTGTATTCATCTTTGCATGTCTTGTACCTAATGTATTTAACGAATACTGGAGGAATAAATTAATATAACATCAAATGCCTATAAAACATACAAATTTATGCTATATTTTTGAGGTCTTGGGGAATCTCCAATGTTTTACACAGCTTTTCAGGTTATGTTTTGTTCTTTGGTCAGATTAAGGAGGAAAGTACTTTTTGCTGTGCAGTCCCGGCCTCAGAAAACGCAGCTTTTCCTCGAGTGCCCCCTGCTGGCTAACTAGAGTAAAGCTCTTTTGGTTAGGACAAAAGAGTATTCAGAAGAACTTAATTGCTCAAATAAGCAATAGTGACTGGAAGTTCAGGTCGCTCTGGAGCCCCAGCTGACCTGGAACTTACTATGTAGACCAGGCTGGCCTTGATCTCACAGAGCTCCTCCTGCCTCTGCCTCCCAAGTGCCACCATGCCCAGCTCTACGTTGTTTCTAGTAGCTCCAAACCAGCAAGCCATATACTATGCTTTCAGCCAAATCATTAGTGAATTTAAAATCAGTACATTTCAGATGAAGCTCTACAACTAACACCACTGTCCTGGCCCAGAGCTTCACCATTCCTGCTCACACACCAGCTGTGGCACTGTGGGCAGTACACTGTCTTAGTGTACCCATTTGCTCACTTATATGCTGGGGATTGAAGATTATACTTGATCCAAGAATGCTCAGAGAATTGAATGAGCTAATGTGCACAAACTGTGAGGCAGAGGCTCTGGCACACAGTAGGTGGGCAATGCACTTAAAATTGTTTCATTTAAGAGCTCCTAACCTTGACTGTGGTACCTATTTTCTCTTCTAAATACTTCAATCTGTATATGAACTTCATTCACCTGGAATTTTGTCTTTTAGTTACTACACTCATTTTGGGGAGGGGAGGTAAGGAGCCCTCCCCCGACCCAAACAGTCAAGGGACTATGTCTATTTTCTTACTATATTAACTAGCCTAGTGCTAGTAGAACTAAGGAATTCACTCAGCTGGACCCAGCCAGTGAAGCAACCCATTCTTGCCGGTACACTTCAGGGCAATGAGGTGAGGAGGCAGAGGGAGGACCAGGAACAGTATTGGACAATCCTGGAACAAGATTGGGGAAAGTCCTGGATAAAATCCCAGGCAGGGTGATCCAAGTGGTAAGCTAAGAACAGAGGTGGGCATGAGGACTATGAAGAACTTGCTGGGACTGGGACCTGAAGAAAGCCCTTTATCCACGGGTTTTCTGGCATGCTTTAACACTACAAGCACATTCCTGGGACCTGCGGCTGGTCAAAGCTGCAGTGGGAGACACAGCTGCAGTGGGAGACACAGCTGCAGTGGGAGACACAGCTGCAGTGGGAGACACAGCTGCAGTGGGAGACACAGCTGTACTGGCAGCTCCAGTAGACTAAGCCACAGAGCCCCGTGTGGAGGGGGAATGGACGAGCTCCCTATGCTGAATCTCAGTGCCGACACTGCTGTCACACTGACAGCTTGGTCACCATCCCCACAACAGGCACAAGAAGCTTTATGCCCGCCTTCACCAAGCTGAACACTGTCTTCTAAGGAGGCAACATTGTTGGCTGCTGTCTTAACGTATCTCTTCGATTTCTTCTTATGTTCTTGGGTATATTGATTACAAGTCTTGAGCTGATTTGTTTTTTGCCAACTTGACAGAAACCTAGACATGCTTGGGAAGAGGGAATCTTCCCTCCATGAGACTGGTCTGTGCTCATGTCTGTGGGGCATTTTCTTGATTACTAATTGATGCAGGTAATCCCAGCTCACTGTGGGTGGCACCATCCCTAGGAAATAGGCCTGGGCTGTATAAGAAAGGTAAGTGAGCAAGTCAGTAAGCAGTGTTCCTCTGTGGTCTCTACTGCACTTTCTGCCACCAGCCTCCTGCTTGAACTTCTGCCTCCCTTCCCTTGATGATGGACTATAACCTGTAAGCCTAATGAACCCTTTTTTCCCCAACTTCCTTTTGGTCAGTGTTTTATCACAACAGCAGTAGGCAAACTAGCACATGCCTAGATAGTAATAGAAAACTTAACATAACAGATCTTGCTGGAGCTTTTGATCATTGCCCAAATTCTGGTGAACTTCAGTTTGAAATGCTTGCTACGACAAGGTAGGCCAAGATGACCAGAATACTTATCCCCCTCCCCCCCAAAATCTGTAAACTCAGCAACTTGGCTTAGCATGCCTTGGGAAGAGCAGTGTCATTCTTCCTTGTTATGGTCCCATGACTTGGCTAGAGTTGTGATGGTGAACACATAAGGAGGTGCTCCTATGAGAATCTGCCCTTTCTCAAATTTATTGGGTATACCTGGCATTCTGGAGATGGAAAACCTTGCCCTCAAGGAGTTTATAATTAGCAATTAGATAAGTACAAGAGTATAACTCAGTTATATGACAGCAGACATAGAGACCAGAAGAGGCACTATCATGAGCCTGGACAGAAGGCTCAGTTAGTACTTGTCTATACAGCTGAAGTGATTGTTATTTACTATGGCTCTGCTGGGGTAAGGTTACCCCAAAAATGTTCAGCTAGAATAACAGCTACAGAGAAAAGCATTCTGGGGGAGGATTTAGGACAGGTAGCTGTGGTTACTCCATGAAGGAATGAGTTGGGGTGCGTGCACTGAGCAGTCAGAGTCCTAAGAACTGACAGAAGGGAAAAAAAATCCACATCCATGTGAGAATCAAGGCCTCACGTGCCCCATGGCAGGTCTGCCCGAAGACGCCACCCCATTCTCTGCCACTCTATATTTAGCCCACTTTCAACATGTCTTAGGTATATTTCATTCCCTCAAGAAATCCACCAAGGACAATTTTGATTCAAAATGTAGACAAATGGACCAGAGAGATGGTTCAGTGGATAGAAGCATCTGCTGTGCAAGCCTGGTGACCTGGATCAGATTTCCAGCTTCCCTATGACCTGAGTCAGAATCCCAGATCCCCCATGGTAGAAAGAAAGAACTGACTCCAAGGAGGTCACCTGACCTCCACACACACCCATTCACACTCATGTATACATGTGCACATACATGCACAAAATAATAAGTAAAATTAAAAAAGGAAGGGTAGACACAGAACCTGACATTCTAAAGGTAAAGGCACCAACCTGGGGAAAAACTAACTGAAGGTACTATGAATCATCACAAAATTTATTTGGAAAAGGAGGAGAAAACCAAAGAAAAAATAATTTGAAAACTATAATACCACCAAACTACTGCAAGGCAAAAAACCCAGAGCAGGGGGCAGCCTACTGCCCTGAGCCCTCCCCAACACTGAAGCCTTGCTGCTTACCACCAAACCCTACAGTCACTGGATACCACAAGACAGATACAAATGAAACAACCTGGGTCTAAAACACCAGCCTGCCTCACTTCTTGTCTGACCCTTGAATACATGGAGCTATGGAAACACAGAAGAGTGGCTACTTACTATCCAGGAGGCTCTGATGTAATGTCTGGAGTGGGGCTGACTGCTGAGCTCTGTAAAAGTCAAAGAGAAAAAGAAACAATGCAGATGATTTGCTTGGATTCACAGGATGCAAGTCAAGGGAAGTAGATGGGACCTCTGAGGAACAGGGGCCTGGACACAAGGCTTTGGGGCTGGGGAGTATTACGGGCTGCTGGATGCCCCCATGCTCTCATCTTCTGCCTCCAAGTAGATGAGCCACTACCCTCCATAGGGCAGGAATTGGATTCCAGTTCACATTTATCATCAGCTCCAGGTCCCAGGAGCAGAGGCCCCTCACCCATGTCTCTCCAGTGCCCTTCCTTGCCAACCCCACTGCAGATCTGCTCATGTGCCCTAAATGTCACATCCAAGGAGAGTCATACAACATCCCAGGTACAGAATGCACTAAAATGCATTTTTAAAGGTCATACTGTATTTACACAACTTGTTTATGCCTGCAGATTGAGAAGTGTGAAAATACATGTCAGCATGGATGGGGGACTTCTTCATAAAATTACAGCCACTAACAAGAGGAAGAAAACCACAAAGAGGTACATGCAAGGCAAAAGCAATATAATTATGCAGTTTAGGGTTTCTTTTGTTGTGTTGGAGAGAAAAATGTCAAGGGTTCAATATAGCTGCACCGAACAGATCAACGTAAAAGTTAACTCTTATAAACACTCCTATCTAATAGATTACTATTATCCCTACCAATAACCGATTTAAGGAAAACAAGCTATCTGGAGAAGAGACATTTAGGGAAAAGAAAGAGAAAGTAAAAAAGAAGCTGTGGAAGAGGGACGAGTTGACAAGGAGAGGAGGTGGTTCACCAAGGGCTCCCACTTAGACCTCTGCTTCCAAAATACCTACCTTCAACCTGTCGATCTGGGTCCCTTTGTCTTAGAGGCACTGCGGCCCAGGATGGACTCACCCCCCGATGGTCATGATTTCTGAGTCTATCTTTTTTTTTTAAGACTCTCTGGAGTAGTCGGGTTTTTCTCCTCTTGCTTCCTCGCAAATTTCCTCAACCTCTCTGAACTGTTCTTCCTGTGACTCCTTCCATTTCCTGCTCCATGTCATTCAGTTTCCTAGGTCTCATCCTCCTTTAATCTTTGACTCACTGTCAGGTTAGATGTCTTCATGTACTCCCAGGGCCTCCACCATCACCTCAGTACAGGCAACGCAAGGACTTTTAAAGCCCTTTGCCTCCTTCATGAGATCCAGTCTTATAGTTCCAGCTGCTCTATGGACATTCTCTACCTACCACTGAACCAACACCTCAGTAGTCAAATACCTGAAACCAACTTACTCCCACACTGATTCTCTTTCTAGCTTCCTGTGACATCCTGATATCCTCATTCTTCCAGCTGCCTGGTCCAAACCAAAGCCATCCATCTCCACCCCTCCTCCATTGCATGATTCCTCACACCAATTATGTAAAATATCCTATTACTGAAGTAACCTCACTGCCCTCTGGCATTTGTTTTCTTCAACCTTCAATTCGTCTTCTCCAAAGGAATGACAATAATCCCCCAAACAACTCATCAGTTAGACAGGACACCCATCATCTGCTTAGTCATACTTTCTGAACCTCTACAATGTCCCAAACCTGCCTCCCATGATTCCTACCCCACAATCCAGCTGAGTCTGTCATCCTTTAAACATGTGCACTTTCTCTCTCTCCAGTGCCGAAAAATGGATATCCCCAATTTCTCTCATGTACTTGAGTTCTACCTACGCTTTAAGATCTTGGTTAATTCTAGAAAGCCTTCTTTGATTTTCTACGAGATTCTTCTCTGTGGTCTGGCCCCTAGAGCACACACCGTGTTTAACTCTGAGTAGGCACAGTCTTGCTCATGTGGGTGTAAGACTTCTACAAGTTTATCTCATGTACATTCAAGTGCTCAACCACTTCCTTGTGTTCAGGGTGCCCCTTACAGGATTTGGGCCCTTATGGAGGCAGCAGTTGGCTTTCACTGCCTGTCTCTGCATGGGTTGCAGAAGCTCTCTTGCCTACTTTGAAAGTGCCTCTTGATTTGTTTTTGGCCAGTCTGTAATGACAAACCTGTCATCCTGCATCTCAGCCCACCTTAAAACTTACCTGAAGCCACAGCTCTTATTCCAAGCTGGGACTGTTTCCTCCTCCGTTGATCTTTAATCTGCAGTGGCTATACCTGGTTCTTGTATCTACCCTGATTAGAAACTCAGCTTCCCACTCCACCTTTTCCCAACCCCATCAGCTGTCTGCCTCAATTGTGTGTGTGGCAATTTACTTCTTTGCCTCCTTTCAGTTCTGGGGGAGGACCTGGGCCTAACTACTACTTGGTCCTTCATCCTTTGGTGTCTCTCTGGACCCTGAGTGGCTGCCATGATCACTACAGTTCTCTGTCTTCCCACTCCTTTATCCCAAATGTACATGGATGCTACATAAGACCCTGGTTTCTACATCCCTTCCCTGGTTTGAGTCTCCAGCCAGTCACCTGACTTTAGTGGTCTGACCCTGTCTTAGTTCTGCTTACATCTAAGAGACACCCATTATCAATGTCCATCTTTCCTCCTACAGTTTGTGGACCTTCCTGGTTTCTTCAGCAGTATTAACATTTCTCTTTATTTTTTCTAAAGCTATCCTTTCCTTATAAAAGTCTGTTTAGTTTTGTCAGGGAATCCTAATGATGCTTCAGCAAATATTTGGTTTCCCCCTCGAAGCCTATTTACCTTGGACTGGCTCTACTCTTTCCCCCTCCTACCTTTTAATAAACCACATTTTGACACAGCTTCCCTTTATCAAATAGTGATGCAGGCCCAGTTTCAAGCACTTGCTTGTCTCCAGGCCATCAGATGCCTGGAGTGCACTTTCTACTGAAACTTTCTGGTGTTTATAATGACAGATACCACTGCTCTACAATGCCTTGCACAGACAAGGGGTCTAAATCACTGCTGCTGTGTCTCTGAAAATGACCTCTGAGGTTGACATCTCCCAAGGCTACAAAAAAGATAAGAAAAATTGTCCCCTAAAATAGTTCCTTGAAAATTTAAAGGTGAAGGAAAGGAACTTGAAAAGGTTACCTTCTAAAAGCAAATAAAAAGAGAGCAGCACAGTGGGAAGGGGAGTCCAAATCACCAACCATTCTGTATGTGCTTGAAAGAAAAAACCCTTTAAGGAAGATGCCAAGCTCAAAAGGAATCCAAACAAAAAAAGGTAACTGGGGGTGGAGGGGGGAAGGGACCTAACAGGAGTCAGAAAGCCATGCATCTTAAAACTACCAGCATCACCCTCTGTCACCTCAACTACATCAAAATCAAAGAACAGAGAAGAAAACAAAAGCAGAACTTGGTTCTGAACATGGCGAGAGAAAAACAGGGAAAATACCTGTGGCGAGTTTGCACTGGGTGCTTTATTAATCGTCTCCATCTTTTCTAAATCTGCCTCTAACTCTGTTTGGCAGAGGTTGAGATCTTTTTCTAGATTAGTCTGGTTCAAGAAAGAAAAGATGAGAAAGAATGTTTTAGTTTAAAGGAAAGGGAGAAGGAATGGAAGGTTAAATTTGAAAAGGAGTTTTTTAGTCAAACTTTAAAGGGGTCACGATGGCATGACTAGTCACAAGAGCTCACTAGAAATTAAAGATTGAAAACAGAGAGTGTAACATTAGGCAGGTTCACTAGAAATCCTGAGTATCGCAGCTTCAAAAATATATTCTATTTCTAATAAGCAAATACACAAAAAACCTACCTTTAAGGAAAGACATACTTCATTCATGTCAGAGCATGGCGACTGACAAATACTATAGTCAGAAGAATTAAACAATTGTCTTAAAAACCTCCAAACATTAGTATATGACTTTGTTAAATAGTTTTACCACCAAGTCAAAATAAAAGTTATTAAGTTAAAGAAAAAGATTTAAGAAAAGAAAACAAACCCACAACACACTCACAGCAACCAAGGCTACAGATCTAGAACACACAGTCCACGGAGGAGGCACAGCGGAATTACCTTTCTATCCTCCTTAGGAAGGATAGAGCAGTCTCCAGGAGTATAATCCCATATCTTTTTGGGAGGCTGACGGGAAGCAGAGGAGGAAATGAAGAAATGAGCATAAAGACATAAAGACAAACATAGGGGCTGGCTCAAACAAAGAGGGGCACGCTAGGAACCGGACCAACACAAAAAGGTGAACTCAAAGCAAAGGGCTGGAAATTCTGCCTGAGTACACAAAGCTGTCTACCCCAGGGGGACCTGGAATCACTGACTAGGAAGTCTATTTCAATGTCTAAGTCTCAAGAGTAAGCCAACTCTAAATTCTAAATATTAACGAAAAGGAAAAGCAATACACATTAGAAACTTTCAAATTTTTCATTGTTCTTTTCAAACCAAGAATGACATTGGAGATTCTACATTTTTAAGATGGTCTTCCCCACTGTAAAAAATTCTTACATGTTAACAAATGTGTGGATCTGCAGGTTTAGACAATGGTAGGTGAACTAATTAAATGTGTCTCTGTGGCTGGCAGTAATGACATCCATGTACAGAATGGGAATTAAAATAGCACCCTTGACTACTTCAGACCAGCAGCTGTTAACTCTGCTTTCATAATGTAATTAGAGTTTTAAAATGCTGCTAATGGTAAGAGGTACACTTCCCCTCAACCTGAGGGAATACAAACAGCAGACTCAAAGGTTATTTTGTCTTTTCTTTTACCCTTTCACATAGAAATCGAAAGATGGGAATCTGTCAGGAGACTGTTAGAGGCCTAACAAGGGAGGGATGTAGAATATAAGACATTCAAAAGTTACAGGCACTTCTAACTCTAAACTTCTCTCTCACAGACTGCATCTTCTCATTCTGCCTATGAACACTCCTATTCTATAACTTCTGGGAAGATTAGAAACAGGGGATCATTAGAGGTTCCTACGATTTCATGAAAACTTCATGTCAATCAACTCTATGGAAGCACTGACACTGGTTGATATTAAGAATTTTGTCCTGCCAGGCACAATGACACCCATCTTTAATGCCAGCACTTGGGAGGCAAAGCCAGGCTGATCTCTGTGAGACTGAGGCCAGCCTGGTCTACAAAGTACATTCCAGGCCAGCTGGGGCTACATGGGGGAACCTATCTCAAAAAGGGGGAGAAAGAAACTTCACTTTGAGTTTGTAGATAGATACCAACTCTCTTAGAAATTAGATGGGAAGGGAGAAGAAAAGGTTGCTACATCTGCAAAAGAAAAGCAACCTGATTCCAGCTGTGTTCACTAGTAATAGAGGATCTTGACATGTCTCCTCTGTGTACACAAACTCCTGCTTTGTAAAGCAAGATCGGCAGTTACTGTTCATGTTCAGTACTCTGTATACTTGGATAGAGTCTGGGAAAGTAGACTTCTTAACGTTAAACACATTATCTCTTCTTCCTTAGTTTCTTGGTCACAAAAAGCCACCAGCAGGTATTTACAAATTAAACTGGTTTTAAATAATCACCCCACTCCTAATGGTCCCTGGAGTCTTGAATTATTTGCTATTCTATGACAACATGTTGAGGTAAACTGTATTGCAGTCAGGGTTAAGTGGCTTTAAGAAAAGGGTTTGAGGGAGAAAGCAGCTCAGTAAATGTTAGTATCAACATTTTGGTGGGCTTTACCCTGCAGAAATGATCTCAAATTGGTGTGACAACAACTTAAAAAACAAAACAAAAAAACTTAGAATTTGTGACATGTGATTTGGCAGAAGTCTTCTTCCCATTCTGCCTCTAAATGGCTGAAACATTTTACAAACCAATTTCTATGGCCTACATGTCTTTTGCGATCCCTCATGGTTAGGGGAGGAAGAGAAGGAAATCTGTCTCCCTCTCTTGTCTCCTTCCTGAACTCTGCTGGTTCAACTAGAAAAGAAGTCCACCCTCGGGATGTCTCAAACCATATGTAATTTTTCTTTCACTTCCATTCCTGGGGATGTGGGTGCTGATTGTATTATTTTGGCACATGCTCAAAAGTAAGACTCCACTAAAGGGGACAAATGGCCTGAGTTCTCCATGTTTATATGAGGCAGGTTAATGGCTCTCAGACCAGAGTTTTTAGTAGAATCCATCAATTTATCATTATTCTCAGGGCTGGTCCCTAAGTGCTAGAACTAAAATAACGTCTAATATCAACAAAAAAATGTTTGCAATGACAGATTTAGGAAAACAGATCAATGAAAATTAATTTAAAAAATGAAAGTTTCATAATTTTTCTAAAAAGGTAATATTTTATATTACACTAGTTATTTGTAGATGATCATCTACCAAATGGCCAGAAATTTATGGATTCTGAAGGGGGTTTCAAAAATCATTGGCATGGATTTTAAAGCAATTTAAAATGAATAGCTCTTGCTTTCCTTAATGAAAGAATGACATTATTGATGCATATATTAATCCTGGTGCTGGGGAGCTACAAATATCAAAAGAAGCTTTATGTGCAATAATTGATCAGGTTTTAAGAAAAAGAAGAAAGGAAAAGGATTAGAATACTGTTCAATATTTGCAAGTGGAAAAGATTTCATGAGTTAGATTTGATGTTTAAATGGTGAACAGTAGAAAAGAGTGTGGTAGGAGAGTCAGGAGACAGAAGGAGGGGTGCACCAAGGTTCTGGGAGGGGTGAGCAAGGTTCAGGAAGAGCTAGATAATCCTCTCCACTGTGCCTAGGTGGTGTCCTTCATTAATGATGGCTTAGCTGCCAGTGGGAGATGTGTCCAGGGGGGCCCAGAAGAGAGATATACCTGTTCCTACAAACAGGATATTGCTTTTGCAAATTGGCTACCCCTAACTCAGAAGACTCCTGAACTTTCCAAAGCTCAGCATCTCTAGTCAAACCAGCAACTCCAGAACACCAGCCTAACTTCCCTTTGTCTTCGTCCAGTTTTGCTTGTTTGTCTTTTTTGAGACAGGGTCTCACTATGTAATCCTGGCTGGCCTGAACTCACAGAGATCCATGTGCTTCTGCTTTCAAGCACTGGGATTAAAGGCGATCGTGTGCCAGCATACTGGGCTCTTTGTCTTCATCTTAATGAAAAGTATACACCATGGATTTTAACATTTTATTGAACTATAAAGTAAATTCCTGTCTGTGAATAAAACTATCCTAGACCACAGTGATTAGAAAGTGGGATTCAACAGTTAGAGTCTTATACACTTGTCTGTGTTATTTTTCTATGTTTAACTCTTCCACCTATGGATTCTTTATGCAGTTATAATAAGGACCTAAGAGTTACCACAACTTTAAAGCTAGTCATCTCGAGTGGAAGGATGAGCTCAGTTTTCCCTTATGCTTGAAACTAGTCTGTGTACAGGTCCCTAAGGGGCCAAAGTCAACATGTACCAAAGTCAGCTCACAATTACCACGGGATATTTTAGCTGGATGCTAAATTTCCTTGAATTCTTAACCTCCATTCCGAATCTTAAAAGATGTTAACCTAACTCACAGAAATAAGTACCTAAAAGCTGCCTTTAACTGGGTTATATTTGTGGGTAGTGCTGGCACAGAGAAGCACTCTTTGGCCTGTTCTAACACTGTCTTGCCTTGCATATATGCTTTAAAACTGCTGTTGGAACAGTGATGAGGCTGGCCTTTTTCAGGGAGCAAAGCATCCTGCCTTGTCTTCAGCATACCATAAAGACTTGGGTCAATGAATCAATGGTGAGAAAAAAAAAAAGCCACCCACAAGGTACATAACATTTGCTGTCAGTTGGGAAGAGATCCTAGGACAAGCAATGACTTGCTTATGATCTCTGCGATCTCCTGAGAAGACATAGCCCTAGAGTTCACTGTCTCTTCTTAGAGAAGTGGAGTGAGAAAAGCCTACCATAGGCTGTCATTTGACAAGACAATCCCCACTGTGGACAAGCGCCATGACTATTCCCCACTCCTGAATCCCTTATACACAGACCTGATTCTATAGCAGTAACAATGCACCAGCAGCATTATTTTAAGAGGTATGTAACCTCTGAAGCTATTAAACTTACCGGTTTCCCAAATTCCAGTTCCGAAAAGAATTTATACCAAGGTTCATTCTTTAAATCTATCTCTTCTGGGCTTATATCCCGACTCTATAGGGGTTGGTGACAGGGAAATGGAAGAAAGAGAAGGATAACATTATGCAAAGATTACATAGGAACAGGCCAGTAGAGATGCAGTGGTTTCTGGATATATACATCAAGTGCTTTCAACAGCAACTGCCATCCATTTTTACTGACACCAGCAAAAACGGAGCCCTGCAAAGGGAGGGAGAGGACGTTTATCAAAACGGGGAAATGGAAGCCAGGAGCAGTGAGGGACTTATTTCCAGTCCTACAACAGAGGCAGATGGACTGGGATGGAGAACGTGACACTGCACTGCAGCACCTCCACAAAGCTGAATACAAGAAAAACAGTATTCCTCAATCATTTTCAGTACTAGGGAAAAGCAAGGCTTTATTTCCTCTTGTAAAGAGACATTAGCTACAAGCATATCAACTGGTGAGCACACCAAACATTCAGCATCTATGCCAGGGGAGTAAAGCCAACAGCTTTTATGGGCTAGGACAGTTTTAGTACTTATTTGCAAGGCTGCCTTAAGGTTTTCAAAACAAATGCAAATATTGACACTTTATAAAAGCCAATTGGTTAATTCTGCATCTTTAATGGCACATGAATAGGTGAGATACCATGTCTCATACATGGCAAAGTGAAAGATGATATAAGTCAAAACAGAGGACATAAGTGAAAAACATTTTAAACAAGCATCCGTGGGAATGAGTACAGACAGAATATACTTTGTGTTCTAACAAATAAATGTTAAAGGACTGAGGAAAAATTAAGTGACAGAAGAGCTGGACAAGACAGATAACAGAAGGAGGAGAAAACTTCTGGGTTATGTTTCAAAAGGAGATTTCTCGTTTTATATAACTCTAAGACGTATCACATAGACTGGTAATTTGATTTTGTGGGATTTGATATTTAATCAAATATGCATTAAAGTGCTGGTACCTTACCCTAGAGACTACTGTATATTTTTGGAAATTGCTGAAAATGGATGACTAGGCAGCAAATCAAGTTTTCTTATAATAGGGAGCTATGGTCACACGAGACAGAATTGTTTGCGGTTCAAGGCTTGGTTAAGTTCATATGTTCTTAATAACTTTGAAAACCATAAAAAAGAAATAATGACTTTCTACAGCAACCTGAAATATAAAAATGTACGCAGTTTCTACAGAGGTTTAAGACATCAAACAGAAACTACCTTCTGGTTGCATCCTGGAACCCAAGAGAGTACTGCCAGCCCCACCTACAGGTCATCAGTGTTAATGCATCACAAGGTGGTTCTTCCAGGATAACCTCTTAGCAAACTTAACAGCCCTTTTGCCACTTGTTAGAGAAGTCTGAAAAGTGTCTTAGTAATCTTTACCAACTCTTTCTTCCAAGATCCTTGGAAGTACTTGTACCATCCCATTCCTCCCACTGCTGTAATAGGCAGAGGAGGATGTAGACACCTGACAGAGACCTTCTTTAAGTGACATTTAATTTCAAAGTAGAGGGAAATACATGCCCCAGGGTATGTTCTCTTGTGTCTAGATCAGCCTCCTCTCATTGTGGATAGAGAAGACCTAGGGCTTCCATCCTGAGGAAGGCTTACATTCCTAGATCTGGATAGTTTCTTGTGTGTGTGTGTATGTGTGTGTGTGTGTATGTGTGTGTTATATGTGTGTGTGTCTATGTTCACATGTGTGTGCAGGTGTGTGGATGCCAGAGGACAATCTCACATGTGGGTCATCAAAGGTCATCCACCTTGTTTTTGGAGACAAGGTCTCTCATTGGACTAGGGCTTACCAATCAGGCTAAGCTGGCTGGTCAGTGAGTCCCAGAGATCATCTACCTGTCTCTGCCTCCCCAGTGTTGGAACTGTAAGCACGTCACTAAATCTGGCTCTTTCAAGTGGGCTTTGGGGACTGAACTTGGGTCCTTGAGCACTTTATCAACTGAGCCATCTCCCCAGCCCAGCTCCTATCTTTATCAGTGAAATGAGGCACAGTATCCACAAAGACGCAACCATTTGGAAAGGACAGTTTAGACACTGGGACAGTCTATAACCTAAAATGATGGGTTTTCATGAAACTTATTTCATGTTTATTATTTTTATAAAGGTTATTTATAACTGTTCTTGGGAATATGTTAGGCCACTTCTTAAAAATAAAATGTACTTAACATACTAACTCTTTCAGAAAACTGCCTGAAAGTTGTAGTACTTAATAATCCTGAAAGAATTAACCCATTTTATTCTCAGGGCTGTTTGCAAATTGGTTTACTTCTGGGATTAATGCTATGTTAAAAACAGAATCAGAAGTTATGTCAAATAACTCGGGTTCAAAGCCTCAGTCCTTTGAGCTACCCAGAGATAATAAAAGTAAAAAGGTGATGCCACACAGAACTTACACCTGCATTCATTTGCCAGATGTAGCTCAATAGTACACCCAAACAGAGAACAGACCAATAGCAAACATCCTTCTGGATGCAGAGAAGTGCCTGTCCCGCAGCCAAGGCACTCTACAATGCCAGGCCTGGTCTTTGCTGCTATGAGCAGTTTTTCCAGCTTGATAAAATCCTCGGAAAGGGTAAGTGATTTGCCAAGAAAATGACAAGTTCTCAAAAACAGTGTTGTTGCTTGAACAGGAGCCAGGGCCCAGCTGCAAATTTCAATTAAATAAATCAACCAAACTTGGTGTTCATTCACACCATGCTTCATAGAGTTTCCTGGTTCTTATGCCTATATTATCCCACTTGGCCTTCTGACCTGGTATTCTGCCAAGTTTGAAGGCTAGGTCATAATATCTCTATTTACCAAAGAAAACTTCGAGGGTCAAGAAGGTAAAATGATTTGCCCAAGACATATGGCAGACTTAGGCCTAGAACCCAGAGCTTAGATTTTCCAATTCCTGGTCCAACACTCTAGGTTACACTATATTCCACTCTTAGACTCTTCATGAGAGCACATAGTGCAGATGACACCACGCTAACACAGGAGTAGTGACTAGCCTGAAGTGCCAGAGAAGAACTCAAAGTAACAGCTCATTGGGAAGCAGAGTTTACAAAATCCTCTTGTCTCATACTTCCACATTCACTCCATGTCTGTACTTCCCATCTGAGTGTCTGTCCTTGCTACCACACACTTATAGAACAGGAACTCCAACATCTATCCCAAGGCTTGGCATGCATAAGTTGTTCTTTCTGTATTTGTTAAATTAAGCTCCTCTCCTATGAAGGATTTTAGAAAAACGTATAAAGAGAAAAAAGGTCTGGCCATTTCTGACAAAGCAGGGTACAACCAACAGATCTGTAATTCAAAACCAGAGGAGAAAAGTAGACCTATACTTTGATAAGAAGGCAATATTTAGACCTTCCTGTTGTGTCAACTAAGTGAATAGGCCATCACAGCTGTGAGTCAACAGGCTATTCTGAATGTAATAGGGTTTCATGGGTCTGGGGTAGTGCACATCACTCTAGAGTAAGAGAAGCCCTGGAGGCCCCTACAGTCTGCCACTCACCCCTTCCTGCTAATAATAATTAATTGGGCCTACGAGGCCATCTCTTATTGGGCAGAATTAAGCAGACATGAGCAACACTTCAAGTGAAAGAAAAAGTATTCCCTCTCCCCTTCATGAAGATGTAAAGCAAACTTAGGTTCCGCACCTGTCATTCGTTTATACGTTTAATAGTTAATGAAATGATTTTTTAGCTCTTTTTAAAAAGTACACGCATGGAGTGCTTCTCAAATCCCAGTCAGCCAGATATTGGATACCAAAAGGCAAAACTCACATTGAAATTCACATTCCAGCTTTTCTGTCCATGTTACTAAAAGTAGGATAAAAAAATATCAAAAATAAAGAACTAATTCAACTACTGTTGAAAAACTGAAATTCCTCTCTAAAATTAAAAAGTTTCTCTTTGGAAGGAAAGAGCTAAACAGGGTGAAGGGAACTGAATTAAACTGTTAGACAGATGGGTTCCTCCCTGGTCTCTCTGGTGCCCTTACCCACCATGGATGGGCCTAAGGCCTGGTACATCACAGAAGAGCTTTTGTACTGAGACACCAGATAGTGCTTTGCCATCCTTGTGGGCAGTCTGCACTGCTCCGTACAGAGGCCTCCATAGGGCACTGTGGGGCACTTTCCAGGGTTCGTAAAAAACACTGCCAATCATCCCAAGGACTATGGTGTGGAGATACTGGAACCACTGTGCTACCAACAAAGAAAATAAAATTAAGTTGTTTTCCTAGTTCTGAATACAGGTGAAATTACTGAGATCAAGGAAAGGAAGTAGGAACAAAGAAGAACTTTTAAAAGGGTGTTCCTTCTGAAAGAGCCCTGACAATCTATGAATGGCCAATCCCAAAGAAAAGGGGCCAAAGGCCTCCCAAGTCTCTGAAATCACTGAACTGTATCGATACACAACAAAGGCTCATCATTTAAGACTGTAACTTGTCTTTCCAGGAACCCTTGGGTGGAAGGCTAGCACCTGCATCCATCATGTATGAGGTACATCGTATAGGTAGAGAACCCCAAGGAAGCAGGGAGCCAGAAGTAAGACCTGCTCATCTCAGACTCTGCTTAAAACATTGTTGTAATCCATGAACGCTTAAGGTTGAAAACTCTAAAGCATGTTTGTGAACTGCTGACTTTTTTCCTAATTACAATTACTTATCCTCCAGCACTTAGAAGCATGTCACATCTTCATTTTAGTAAAAGTTGAATCAATTATCCGTTAAAAAACATGTAGAAAAGAAGAGGATGTAGGGGGTGGGGAGAATATTTTGAACCCACAGTTTCAGAGGGCTGTTACACACTCACCATGCTAACAGCACTTCATAAAAACCAATGTCCGGCATAATTGCTCCACCCTGCTGTCAAGGGCAGAGGAAGGGACACAGCACTTACGCATCTTTGGAAAATCTCTTTAACCAGCATCCAAAATTTGAGCCGTGTGTTCCTAATGAAGGGTGATTCGCAGCTAATGAAACTAATCAGTTTGTAGAGTTTTTGTTAAAGTGGCCGCTTTTCCAGGGCAGTCTGTTAGTCCCATTACACTCATAATTCTTTGGAGATGTGAATTTGTGTAGGGGCTGATAAACCAGGCTAAACATGAAATTAGTCTACAGCACTATGCCTAGTAAAAACAGAAGACCTAAAATCTAACAGAATCTAGCAGCCTGGAGTTCTCCTGCCACTGCCAACTTATAACATCCTATTCATTATTTTTCATCTATCTATCTATCTATCAATCTATCTATCTATCTATCTATCTATCCATCCATCCTTTGTTTGAGACAGGATTTCCCTGTAGCCCCCGCTGTCCTGGAACTTGCTATGTAGTAGACCTGGCCTTGAACTCACAGAGATCCGACTGCCTCTACCTCCAGTGTGCTGGGATTAAAGGCTTGCGCCACCACGCCGACTCTTTTAATTATTTAATAATGTGCTAGTCACTTCAAAATTCATGCATTTTAAGCAAGAATCATGTTTAAAAAGCCTTTATTCTAGCCAATAAACCTAATCACAGATTTTTTTTCCCAAAAACCAGAAGATCAACTTTTGTTAGTAGAAAATTTAAATGAGTTAAAATCATGCACAAAATGGAGCAACCAAGCCACAAAAAGAAGATATTTTAAAAGCAGACTCAGGACTTATTTTATGAATACCAAAAGTGAAAATACCTCAGTTCATTTTTTTTTCTTTCCATTGTCATCTAAGCAAAACAAGACTATCTCAAAGGGAAAAAGAATATACTCCAACTACACTGTGTACCCGTACTAAACATGGGCAGAGCGAGACAAAAGAACTTGAATATGCACATTACCATCTTTTCATTGGTCAGAACAGAGGACTTGCCCGGCTGATACTCGTAAATGCTTTTAGGCTCTGCGCGATATTTTCTCGTGTCCACTTTCTTGTCTGGGGGCTCCCAGTCGTTTCTGTAGAAGGAAAATCCTCTCAGAGCATTTCCAGGAAAATCAGTATCAGCTTCTGATACTGTATGACTTGGGTTGGCTGTAGTTTTAAGAAATTTTTATACCAAAGCATAAAATTGTGATCAGGGTCAGCAACATAGCCATGCTAGCTAGCTTGCTTCCCCAAACCAATTACATTTTTGTCTTGGCTTCACAGAGGATGTAAGGATCCCTGTGTTCAAAACCTGGCATCGGATGTGAAGAGAGAGAGGAGACGGGAGGGAGAAAAGGGTAGCAGGGCTTGCCCTGAATAAAACCTTTCCCCTTGCTCTGCTCTCATGACTTTAACATTCCCTAAACACATTGGAACTGTCCACTCAAGTATGCAGAGGCACAAAGTACAGGTTGTTGTAAGCCACCAGACCGTGGTTCAAATCCCTGCTGCTCAAGTGACCTTAGCATTTTGAAAACTCCAGGAAATGGAAAGTGCTGTAAAGATTCAATGGGACAGACCATGTAAATCACCACAGTGAGCTCCAGACCCCTAAGAACCCTCAGTAAGCATTAGCTGCTTACTCTGTGTCTTCCCTATTCTACATCTCAGTCCTCCATATCAATCTCAGCCTCTGGTTCAGATTCTTTTTTTCATTCATTATTATTGTGGTGTGGGGCAGGGTACACATGCCATGGCATGCATCTAGAGACAGAAGAGAAAATAACTTTGTGGTATCATTTCTCTCCTACCACCTTTATGTGGAAAGGATCAAACTCAGGTCAGGTACCAAGAACATTTACCTGTTGAGTCATCTTGTAATTGTTAATGTGGTCCATTTTTTTTTTTTTCCTTTTTGACAAAGTCTTCCTATAGCCCCAGTTGGCCTAGACCAAGCTGCCCTCCATCTCACAGAGATCTGACTACCTCTGGCTCCTGGGTGCTAGAACTAAAGGCATAGAGATGGTCCAGATTCTTAACCTGACATTCAGTAATGGGTTTTAAAGAATAATTAATCTATGAAAATGGTCTGCAAATTGTATTTATTCATTTTTATTTTATGTGTATGAGTGTTTTGTGCACTCATGTTGCACTCATTGTGCACTCATGTTGTACAATACCAGCAGAGGCCAGAAGAGGGCATCAGATCCCCTGGAAATGGAGTTATGGACAGCTGCTAGCCTCCATGTAGGTGCTGGGAATCAAACCAGGGTTCTCTGTACGAACAGTCAAATGCTAATATCTGCTGGGTCATCTCTCCAGCCCTGTTGTCAGGTGCATTACTGCACTTTGCACTGTGGTTCTACTTTCATACAAGGCTAACAACTTCTTGAAGGCAGGATATACTCATATTCTTTATGAAGACTGGTAAAAGCTGCAGAGAATGTACCCAGGGCATGCCTGATGGACACACCTGGAAACAATTTCGGGGTATAACCTGCCTTCCTTTCGAATGAATTATCAAACTCCTCAGGTAGATACCTTAGGCATATGTGGGGCTTTTAAAACAGTCACTCCCTTGTCTGTGAAGATGGAAAAGTATGGAGGAGTGAAACTGGATGTGAATCTAAGAAAAGAAAATAAAGTTTCACCCATGCAAGCTTTTTGTTTGTGGAGACTGGCAGAAACTGGGACTAGAAGACACATGGAACATGTGTCTAGATGGCAGGAGATGGTTACTCCATATGACATCGGTCTCAATAATACAGGTTATAGGAGTAAATAGGCATTAAAGTATATAGCTATATTTTAATATATTCTTGGCTATGAATATGTAAACAGAGTTAATATGTACACTGAATACAAAAACTCATGACAAATATTAAGATTTTTAAGACTAAGACAATTAAGATAATTAAGATCAAGACAAATGTTAAGATTTTTCTTATAGTAGAGCCTGGTGTATAAGCCTGTAATCTCAGATACTTGGAGACTGAGGTGAAAGTCTGAAAGTCAAGCCCTGCCTAAGCTACAGGGTGAGTTCACAGCCTGCCTGGAAAACAAACCTTGTCTAAAATAAAAAAGTGTAAAAAGAGGGCTAAGAATATAGCTTGGTGGCAGAGCTCTTGCCTAAGCATGCATGAAGGCACTTGGTTCAACCCCCAATACCACAAAATTTCTTCTTTTGAATATATAAGGTTATGATAATTACAGTCAACATTAACTAAGCCCGTGCAATGAACCAGGCCCTATCAGGAATGTCATGGCATTATCTAGGTTCAGAACTCTAACAGTCTCATCAAGGAGTCATGCTATTTTTACCCTCATTTCACAGATAAAGATTCAGAGACTCAGGCAAAGTTACTGACAGAGACAGAATAAGAATTCAAGTTCCTTGTTCCTAAAAAAAGAGGGCTCATGGGTCTCATCAGGTGAGGTGCAGATAAGCACTCAAGGGAGCACTTACCTCTCTGGGCTAGACTTGAGTGAAGAAGAGCGGGCTGGGAGGGGGAGTGTGGCTGATCTCCTAACCACCTTCTCACCGTCGATGTAGTTCATCTCACTCTTTGAGCGAGGCACAGAAAGGGGAGATTTTGCTGGAGAAAGAAAGACGTAACAAAATATTTTAGAACCCAGTGAAAACTAAAATCAGAAGATAACCATCCTCCCTTCCTTCCTCGCAAGCAGGAGATGCAGTCACTTACTGTCTTCAGAGAAGGAGTATCGAGGAGAGTACAGATCCGAGTCATCATCTAGTGAGCAAACAAGAACATGCTAAGGTGAGAGAACACAGGTGCGTACTGCCCCTCACTTCCAATCCTGCGTGGCATCCAGCCACACAGAATCCAGCAGAGAGGGGACTCGAACCTGAGGCTATATCACACAGACCACACTGGAGAACAGTGAGGCCTGCAGAATCCATGTGGCCTAACAGGGCCCGCAGTCTAGGCAGGATCTTCATAATGCCCAGCAGTAACTGCTGCCAGACACCCAGAAATGTACAGGGACAAACAGCCAAAGGTCTCAGAAGGAGAAGGCCCACCACCAAATGCAAGGTCCTGAGTCTGACTGAGTGGAAAATGGGAGATGAGATGAATCCAGTCACTCACAGTCTCTGTCTTGCCTGTTGAACTCACCTCACCTTTGACCTGTCTTTTATGTTACACTTCTTCAGACAACTCAATTAACAAAGAACCTCTGCAGCTAAGAAGAGTTCAAGAAAGCCTGCATTGTAATCTGCTTTGACTCCACCTCAGTTTGGCTCCATAAATAGATTTCTTTCCTCAGAACCCAACACTCCCATGGTTGATGCTGTAGGGTCTGCTCTGCCAATGTGCTGAGTAGGGTAGTATCCAAACTGAGTCTGGAACAAATCAAACCCACATGAGTCCCTGTAATGTGCAATGAGCTCCCTGAGGGTTAGCACATGCCCCAAGCTGTGGAATCACTGAACCAAAACAAGACCTGAGCTCCCCTGAACATACCACAGACCCACTGACAGGAGCTGATTTCTAAAAGAGATCTGTCCTAAAGTACAGGATCTTCAGTCAGGACATCCATGGTACCCTTCCAAAGCATTCTTCTCCAGACAGCCTGAAAGTCTAACATCTTGCTAATCTGAGCTCACAATTCAAGCATACAGAATGAAGATCCAGTTCCTTCCCTTAGGATCCACACCAACTTTAGCAAAACGTGTGACATAACCAGCAGCAAAGGCAAGCCAAAGGATCTGATATGTTGTGCTAATGACAGTGTTAATCAAAGTCCCTGTTTCTAAGCAAATTAAGCTTCAGAGCAGAAAAAGTTGGAATACTTTATGAAATTTAAATATTTTGAACAGAGTGGTGGTTTTCAAAGACAACCTGTACCTTCTCCCACTTCTCTCCATTCTCACCCATCGCAGGTGTCACTCAGACCAAACCATGGGTAGGCATCAGGTACCAAGTTACCTTTTCCAGGTTCCACCTCCCTTTTATCCTTGTAAGAATTAGTCAACACCAAGGTTAAACAGGGATTAAGATTTTTTACCAACACAGCCAAGTCTTTTTTTTCTTACCCTTCTGTGGGATTGGGAAGAGTCAGGGTCATATTATATATCTAGGCTAGCCTCGAACTCACAATCCTCCTGTCTCGGCCTCCTGAATGCTCGGATTATAGGCATGCATCACCACAATCTGCCAGTCTTTCATTATTATAAATTGAGTCAGGGCAGTATGAGGATGAAATGGAATCAGAAATGTATTTTTGGAAAAGCTGTTCTGAAGAATTTTGTGTTACTAGCTTTTTGTTTGTTTTGGTGGTGGGTTGTTTTGCTGTTGTTTTGAATTTTTGAGACAGGGTCTCTCTGTAGCTCCAGCTGGCCTAGAACTCACAGAGATCTGCCTGCCTCTGCTTCCAGAGTGCTGGGAGTAAAGGCGTGCACTACCACGCCCAGCCTGGTTTTTTTTAGACGGACTTATTTCGCTCATAAAGTGCTATGATATCAAAGAACACTAAAAACCAGCTTTAGTTGGGAGGGACTTGACTAGAAAACACACTGCCTGACCCAATCAAATTCAGTTTAGAAACCAATGTATCACTGCTTCAAACCAAGCCTAACATTTTAGCCCTAAACTCTAGACTGCGTTGAGTCATGGAAGATGATGGCCTACCAGGAGATAGTGAAGAGAAGGTGAATTTATAACTATCACCTGGCTCCTAAGGCCAGAAGCAAAATATAAGCGGCATTTAAATATATTTTTAATATTAAGCTTTTAAAAAATTGCTTCCCCCAGAGGTTTCTAATGTGGAATTTTAGAAAGCTTATAGATGGCTTTTAGAAGGAAATTTAGAAGACAATGAGGAACTCGTTGTAATGAAAAACACAGCCTAAGGAGTCAAAGTATTTTGGGAAGGAGAAGAAGGCTAAGGGGAGGGCAACAGCAGAGACTGTGTGACTGATACTCTTAAAGCTATTCTCTTATGTGGGGAAGGTAGAAAAAGAGGTTTCATCCATCCTAAGCTAACTTAGGGCATCTCTGTGAGCAAGCTTTCCCCAGGACTCTAACGTGGACTTCGGTTTAGAAACAACACACACTGAAGTTGAATGGATTTAGTCTGAACAACTTTTGCAATAATGACAAATTCCAGGAAACGTATATTCTAATTTTTGATAGCTGTCTTACAAATCTAACGGAATAAAAAAATTATCTCACTCTTTGAATGAAAATAATAATAAACTTCCAATATGAACCACCTGGAAATTTAGTTACAGCAGAGGATTTAAATCTCATTTTATAAACAAGGAAACCAGGGCCTGAGGAGGGTCAGAAAAAACTGTCCTTAAGGGCACAGGAAGACAGACACGGTCTTCCTGACTCCGCTTCTTCATGTCACCCGAGTCCTGTAACAGGGGTGGCTGTTTTGTTCTTTTACTCCACCTTCATATGCCCAATCCTGGGCAAGTAAATGGTGGACGTTCCATTATTATTTTTATCATGGAAGAAGCAAAGAAAGGCGTTAACCTGAAACTCCAAGGCATTGCAGGCCAAGCCACCTCCAGCCCTCAAAGCTTTCGGTCTGTTTTCCCTAACACCCCACTCTGGAAGATGCTTAACAAGCCTTCAGGGCTGCCCCACACTCTTCTTCCTACTAGTCTTAGGGATAATGGAGAGCACTGCTACATCTACTACTGCTGCTTTTTGAAACTTTCTCCTGGTAGGCAAGTTCACACCAAGAAAAGTGAGTGCAGTTAGAAACAGCATGGAGGGGAAGCTGAATGTAAGGGGCATTCTATACCCCTTACGCTAGAGCTACTCAAACAGGGTGTATGCACACATGCATGTGTTTAAGTAGAGTTAGTTAGGACACATGGAATAAAACCCTTTCTTAAGCCATCAAGTTCATCTATAAACTAGCAACGTAAAACCTACCATCAATCATCCAAGGGTTCTTTAAAATGCCACAGGGGACTCATTTGAGCTGGGATCTTGTGATTCCTGTTTGCAGTGGAACTACATGCTATTTGTACCCCTCAGAACACCAAGCACTACATGCTATTTGTACCCCTCAGAACACCAAGCAACCATCAAACCTTGGCACCAACACTCCAAATTTCCCGTGCCAGCAATTCCAGGAAGCTGGAGCCTTATGCAGTACTTATGCAGGGTGAACAACTTACTTCAGGGCCTTGAAGGCCCCTGCTGAGCTCTGGTGTTGACACACCAACAGTTCTCCAGAGGCTTTGGCAGGCTGTCTTCAGTAGCACAATCTGGGGACGGCTGCCCTCCTAAAGCTGCCAGGAGCTGCACAATTGCCTTTTCACACACAGGGACTTTAATGAATTTCTAAGAGACTTCCCTCCAGGTTGTTTTTGTTGTTGCTATTTAGAATTTATAAAAATCTTAAAGACAACTGGAGAGCGTGCTGGCTGAAATTTTATGAACGCTATGGAACCCACAAAATGGAATGTTCAGTACCGCAGCATTCACCATCTACCACTCATGTCATCAAACTTCCATTTAGGTGCTTCTAAAATTATTTCTGTAATAATAATGGCTCGCTTTTAACAAGATCTTGTTCTATCATTCAACATGATTCCTTCTGCGTATTTCATAAGAACAAGGACAAAAGACAGAAGCATACATATACGCCACAAAAACAGTCCATGGAAAAAGAGGCAGAGTCTGGGATGGGAGAGGAAAAGCAAGCAAAGGATAAGGAGGCCAGGGAACATGACAGAAGTCACAGGTTATGCACATTTTGATTAAAGACAATCAAGTTTTAAGAGATTGGGGCGAGGGAGACATTCAGATGAAAGAATTCCTAGAAGAGATGAGATGTGATAGAAGGGGAAAGGGGCTTACGGAGGAAGTCTGGGAGGGCCGGCGGGCTGGAGAAAGGCTTACCATTCCCATCGCCTTTCAGCTTCCCGAGTCCTGGAGGTGGAAAGGGGATCACTGCTTTGGGTCTTAAACTATCCTAGAAGCCAAAGACTTTTGCATATGCTGGGCGGGGACCTTCCGGGCAGCTCACAGAAGGAGAGCAAAGGTGACCCCTTGTGAGCTGCTCAGGCCCTCCCCTGGGCAGGGCTACCAGGAGTTTGGGGCAAGAGGCACAACTCAGCCAGGCATCTTCACAATAGAACAACTTGCTTGAACTCAAGCAAAATAAGGCTATTCTTAGAAATGCTTCAAGGCTGCTAGAGTTATTTTAACCCGAGTAAATCTGTGCCTGAGAAAACTCGCCTCCTTCTTCAAGCCTTGCCTTAGTGAAATCTGGTCTAGAAATGGGGGAAAAAAAAAAAAAAAAAACAGGAGACAGACCCCTGTGGCACCAGGGGTGCCTAGAAGTGGAATCTTGAGTCACAGCAACAGAGGGCGGCAGTGTCTGTCACCAGCCTGAAGTGGAGCAAGCAGGAAAGCTGATCTCCAACTTCACCTCTGGCAACAGCCCTTCACCCGGACGCGGTTCTGTGGGTCCTCACAGGCCATGAATCAAAAGTAACCAATCAACTACTTGGTTTGGGGTTTTTATTTGTTTGCTTTCTTTAGATTTTGGGTATTTTTTTTTTTTGAGACAGGGTCTTACTAGGTAGCTCTGGGTGGCATGGAACTTGCCATATAGGGCAGGCTGGCCTTGAGAGATATGCCTGCCTCTGCCTTCTGGGGGCTGGGATTAAAAACATGTGCTCAATCCGTTTTGCTGTAGATTCTGAGGTACTGTGTGAAAATGTTTTCTGTTTTCTTGACATTGAATGGTCAAGTAAGCTGTCTCCCAAGACCAGCACTTTCTTTTTTATAAATTTTTATTTTATGCATATGAGTGCCTGTAAGTGCACCCAAGTCATGCAATGCCCACAGAGATCAGAAAAGGGTGTTGGAGCCCCTGGAACAGGAGTTACAGATGGTTGTTACTGTCATGTGGGTGCTGGGAATTGAACCCAGGTCCACTGCAAGATCAGTCAGTGCTTTTAGCTGAACCATCTCTCCAGCCCCAGACCAATATTTTCACATCTACATTCCTCCTTCCAGTCCTATATCCACCTTCCCAAACTGCATCTTGGCAAGTATCTTGGCCCTTTTGGGGTTCTGGGGAAGGGGTTATCACTCCATTCCAGTGGGTCTGCCATGGTCCCATTAATTGGGGAGCTTTCCTAATTGAACGTTCCCAGACATTGTGTAGGGGTCACTGGCTCAGTAGCAGAGCAGGGCTGACTAAAGAGAAGCAACAATGTGTTATAAATGGAACCTTTGACAAAGAGGGGGCAACCAAGAACACAGGGTATATGAGGACAGGAGAAGGAATCAGTGGAGCAGTGTAAAAGAGTTTGAAAATCCCATGTTTAGGGTTCTACATTGAACCCCAACTCCGCTACTTCCCGTGTGACTTTGCCATCTACCTCTCTGTGCTTCACAGTCTTCAACTCATGTTGTGGGGTTGCTGGGAAGATGAAAATGAGATAACAGTGGTGGTACACTCAGCACAGAGCCTCTACCTGCACAGAACAGCCTCTAAAACTGTGGGTTGCAGGAGGGCGTGATGGCAGATGCCTTTAATCCCAGCACTCGGGAGGCAGAGAGGCAGGTGGATCAAGAAGATGGACAACAGCCAGGTTTACATAGCGAGTTCCTGGCCGGGCTGGGGGTACAGGGAGGCCCTGTCTCAAAAAGAACAAGACAAAAGACAAACAAAAAACCTGTGGGTCATATACAGGTTCACTTAATGGCGGGGGTAGGGGGCACGTGAAGAATTCAACAACAGCAAAAGGTTTCTAAACCCACAATACACACACAGTCAAAGTCAGGCAAAGCTGCTCGAAACACCTTGGTTCAGATTAAATTTCAATGTTCTGCCTGTACAGAACAAGTTTTCCCACTCTTATAGAAACATAATGGTTTAACTATGGAAATGACTTTAAATATTTTTTTAAATCATTCTTCAGTACATGAGTATCAAATTAGTCTATCTTCAGATTGTGCTTTGTTAGAATATTTGGCTTTAAAATTTGAGTTCAAGACATGAGTTTCATAAAAATTGGTAAACGGCTTGAGTTTATGACAGAACGTCCATCAATTTCTGAAATGGCCCTAACGTACTTCTACTATTTGGTACTACCTAGTTATGGGAAGCAGCATTCTCTGCATTGACAATTTTAAAATTAAAATACTGATCAAGTTTGGAAAACACTGAAGATGCTTTTTAATTCTTCAATATCAAATATACAGCTATTATCTTTTTCTGTAAAAATAAATAAGCACCAGGCATGGTGGTGCATGCCTTTAATCCCAGAACTCAGGAGGCAGACGTAAGAGGATTTCTCTAAGTTCAAGGCCAACCTGGTCTACATAGTGAGATCCTGCCTCAAAAATAAATAAACAAACAAACAAGCACCTCTCATTAGTATGCAAATTTATTTTAATCTTTAATAAATAGTAGATGCATATATACTGAAGAATTATTTTAAAATAACTTTATTATTTATTACTAGTAAATGTTAGATTATATGCCTGTTTTATATACTTATTATGCTGGATAGTTTTAGTGTCAATTTGACACACCCAGGTTGTTGTATATTGTGTAAGAAAACATGCTGAGCACGGGCCCGGGAGTAAGCCAGTAAGCAGTGTTCCTCTACAGTCTGTGATTCGGTTCCTGCCTCCAGGTTCCTGCCCTGAGTCCTACCTTAGGCTCCCTCAGTGATAGACTGTGACTCAGGAGATGTAAGTTGAATAAACCCTTTCCTCCCCAAGTTGGAATTGGTTAGAGTGTTTTGTCACAGCAATGGAGAAGCAAACTAGAACACTTATGTACCAAAGTAGCTTAAAATTCTCTCAGGTGGAAAGGGGTCACAGTGTGAATGTTTAAGAAGCTCTGGTATAGGATAAAGTCTGATTAATGGCAATCACAGTCTGTAGCCCTGATGGTCACCACACTTAAAGCAGAGCCCAGGTAAAAAGGCTGGACTTCTGAAGCTGTTTCTGTATAGCTCCTTTTGCTCCCAGGAGTCTCAGGAAACAAAAGGCCGAGGAGGCTCAGCAGTCATAAGGATTATAAAGTGTCTGAAAGGAACTCTTGTTGCAGTTTACAAAGGTCTGCCTTGCAAACTACATTTTAAACGCCATTAAGACATGATCATTCTGTTTATCTTCCAGAAGTCTGGTCAGAAGTTTACTTATTCACTACAACTGGGTATATATATACACATATACACGGCCTCTTGCTACTCGGGAGAATCAGCTTTGAGACACTACAAGTGTGTTTAAAAAATTTTTTTTAACTTATTTTGAATTTTAACTATTTTATTCATTATTTTAATTTCTAATATGCATGAATGTATTGCCTGCATGGAGGTAGGTGCACCCATGTCATGCAGTGCTCACAGGGGTCAGAAGAGAGTGTTGGATGCCCTGGAACTGCAGTTACAGATGCTTGTTAGCCACCATATGGGTGCTGAGAATTGAACCTGGGTTCTCTGCAAGAGCGGTCAGTGCTCTTAACAATTGAGTCACCCAGCCCCCTTATTTTGATTTTTATGTGTATGAATGTTTTGTATACATGTATATATGTCCCCATGTGTGCAATGCACATGGAGACGAGAAGAGAACATTGGCTTCTTTGGAACTGGAGTACTGGATGGACAATGGTTAATCACCAGGTGGGTGCTGGGAACTGAACCCAGGTCTTCTGCAAGAGCAGTCAGTGCTAAGCCATCTCTCCAGCCTCAAAAGTATCTTTTTTTAAATATATTGCTTCAACAACTAGAATTTAGACTGAGGAGGGTTAGTCTGTCATGGGCTTATTGTAGACAATTCCCATTCTGAATTCTGAACTATAATAAAACAAAGCAACCGCAACATCAAGGTTTTCCTCATGAGATTGAGGGAAAAATTCTACATTTTTTCTCCAAAGAACTATTCCTATCCTCCCCATACCTGTCTTGAGGTGGATCTCACTATGTAGCCCTGGCTGGCCTAGAACTCTTTATAGACCAGGCTGATCTCACACTTACATAAATCTGCCTGCCTCTGCTTCCCACTGCTGGGATTAATGGCATGTGATACCCTGCCTGGCTCTTTTTTTTTTTTTCCCCCTTTCAAGAGGTCTCACTGTGAGCCCTGGCTAATCTGGAACTTATTATATAGCCCAGTCTAGTGTTAAATTCATAGCAATCCTCCTGTCTTGGTCTATGAGTGCTGAGATTACAGGTATGCACCGCCATTGTCTCTATTAATTCATGTCAATCTCTATGGGTGGAGGCTTCATTTCATGCTGATACCCGTCTTCAATGTCTTTCACTGAAAGGAATAAATGTTCTACTGCACCAACAAGAATGCTCGCAGAGTCCAGGGCTACCTGCAGGGAGCAGCACCATGGACAGGGCCAAGGTGGCCAGTTGGTGTTCACGCACACCATCAAAACCACCAATTCAGAAATCCAGAGACCCTCTTGAACATGAAACATTTTTTAAAGTCCAATTTTTTAAAAAAAAATGTTCTATCTCACACATTTTCCTCATTTGTGAAAAGCCTTTAACTAACTGAATACATCAGTGACATGCTAGACATGTCATCCAGGCAGGGACGGGGGCGTGAGACAGAATTTGCCCTATTTTTAAAAGATCTCCAGGGAGGACAACTTCTTTGAAACTTGGGTTAAAGTCTAATTATCTTTGTTATGATGAGTTTTTTATGTTCAACCTAACTCTTTGCTTTTTATTCTTTTAGACCATTTCTTCCCTTTTTGGTCTTTGAAAATAATGTGTTCATATGCATATATGTACATATTCATATCTGCCTCTAAATATGTGTGACAAGTTGTCCTGTCATCTCTTACTATTTATGCCTCTAGGCAAAACAGCCCTTCTGTCAGACTTGACACATATCAAAAAGCAGACCCTACTGTCATCCAGGGCTACTACAGGGTGTAGTGGCCAGTGATAAGAACTTGATTTCTAAGGCCATGAAATCCTGTCCAAAGATTAACAGTCAAGCAGATGAAGGAAGCCAGAAGTCCTGCCTATGGGAGCCTCAGGCCATTTTCTGATCCCAAGGAAGCCACAGACCACCAAAATACTGTCTTTAACTCAGTTTTTGTTTGCCACCTTTTCCCCTGAAAAAAAGGAGTGTCTCTGGAATACAGGTATGGCTACCCCACCCCCCAAAAGCAGATCAAATCCTATCCAGTTCTTCCATGAAACATTTTTCAACTTGGTCCAAATCTTCAAGGATTATCATATTGCACCAAGACTGGCTTTTTAAAAAAGATTTATTGCATTTTAAATCTGTGTATGTGGTTCTGAGTGTGCAGATGCCTTTGTAGCTAGAGTTACAGGCAGTTGTGAGCCACTTGATGTGGATGCTGGGCATGAACTCAGGTTCTCCTAAAGCAATATGCACTTTTAACCACTGTCATTTCTCTAGCCCCTAAAACTGACTTTATACTTGCATATCTCTTCAGGAATTCCCAACCAAAGAGACGCCCTAACTCTAAGTGTCCATGACCAGAGGGGCCAGTGATGAATTAGATGCATGTATTGGGAACTGGTAACACTTCTGTTGTTGGTAGCTGGCAAGTCTACTTCCTTGGCTTCCTGGCCACCAGCACCAGGTGACACCCCAAATACCAGACCAGACCTTGAGTTGTTGGTACAAGCATCTTTCCTCAGAGCTCTAGATGTTTGTGCAGGGCGTTATAGCCAAGATGGCTATTCCCTTAGCCATGTAAACCCTTAGGGGATAGGATTACAATACCATGTGGGGAACTCCAGTTACACAGCCAGTAAAGAGTGAGATACCACCACACCACACACGGTTAGACAAAGCAAATGAACAGAAAGCAGTCCTCAGCACCAGCGAAACCCCCAAGGTGAAAAAAAGAGGTAACAGCACCAGCACAAAGGGAGGCACAGGACTTTCCTGTAATGAATTACCTTCAGATCTAGGACTAGGAGTAGATGCAGGAAACCGGTAGGAAGGAGTATAAGGGTTGTCCTCTGCAGCAGAGAAAAGCAGAGGGTTTTGACGCTATCCACCACGAAGTGGAGGAATTGACAAATCCCCATGTGATTTTTCAATGACTATCTATTTTAGTGTTATTAAAGCACATGGGCATCACACTTAGAACAGATTAATGAATTAGGAAGAATTTAGTTATTTTAATATAGCACATCATGCAAATAAATGAGTGAAATAAGATTCTCATCAATGGAGAATGATCATTAAAAACAAAAATCTAAAAGCCAAACCTTATGCTTATAATGGAACTCTAAGAACTACTTTAAGGCTATGACAACAGATACACTGTCTAAATTATGGTACCTTCAGAATTTTGCAGGATTTCAGGAAGTTCAGGGAATTTGTACGTAGGGGAATAAGGGTTTTCTTCAGGAGTGTCTAGGCAGAGGAGGAGCAGGTTTGAGAGAGAGAATAGAAGATACAAATGGAGAGAATGAATGAGGAGGAATCTACACACACTCAGGCTCCTTGAATTCTGGAACATAATAAGCTACACTAATAATATGAAAGAAATTTAAATGGCTCTTTAAAATCCAGTCTTTTTGCCTGAATAATTGAGACATAGCAAAAAAAATTACATAGAAACTGGCTCCAATGGGTAAGAAACATTTAACAAAAGCTTTTTTTCACATCATTTAGGCCAGAGTTATCAAATATGGTAAATGAAATCCTAAAATTATTATTTTTTAAATCAAAGACTGTGTTGTACAGATTAGAATCAAGGCAAACCAGAGTCTTAATTTTTCAAGTTCCTCTGCCTCCATTAAGGCAGGTAGATTTGTTTAGAACCTGTAATGTAGTTGCATTAATAGTATGAAAAGACCAGAGGTGCCTGTGGTACAGTTACATGTTTTGTGCATGTATGCATTTGTTCCTGCATTTAGCCTTCAAAACTCTGTCTGAAGGTGAGAGTCACAGACCGCTGAAGGGACTGGACAGTGACTTTAGAAAGGAACTTGCAGAACGAACTCCATCCAATCATGGAGACCCAGTTTTCAGCATCACCCCCATGACAGAGCTTATCCACATAACCTTAGATTTACTCTTGCCTCAGAGATTCTAAACACTGAACATCTCAATATTTAGAAACGGCATTGATCATTCTGAACCTAGCAGGAGCTAATTAACAGTGATGCTAGTTAGCATCATCATAATCAGAGAGACTGGATATTTACGACTTAGGCAGGAATACTGATCAGAATAATCTTTCTTTGGTCTGTTTCAAGGCAGGCGGCCAGACTGGATTTGGGCAGGATGCTCTGCTCCCAGGAAGTTACACCTTCCCACAGTGCAGTGACATCCCTGTCAGTTGACTGGCAGCACAGGCAGCAATGGGAGCTGAGCCATTGGGGTTGTGACCTGCCCAAGCACTGGCCAGAGGTTCAATCACCATGCCAGGTCACTCATTGACAGTCAGGAGACCTCTTGATTTGTAGGTGCCTCTTTGAGCAAGAGCAGGCTCTGGTGTCAGCTCTTGACTGATTCTCAGGGCTACCTGCCAAGTTCTAGCTCCCAGCTGGGAAGCTTACTTTTCATATTAGCATAGCCTTAAAGGTGCACAATGCATTGCATTTCACATGGTCAAGTGTGTTTCCATTTAGACTCCCACAACATCCTTCAGAGGATTGGAAGCAGGACAGACACTGAAAAGGACACAATTGGCTCAAGGCCCCGTGAAAGCATGAGAGTTAAATCTAAGTAAGAAGAGTTTTAATTCCCACTTCAGGGCTTTCTCAGCTGCTCTGTCCACAGGCAGTCATGGGCTGACCCAAGCTATACCTAAAGCTAGAAGCAGGTAGGAGATGGAGCTGCTGGTTCCCAAGGCAGATAGGTATGGAAGCACAGGAGGAGTGCTGGGCTCAGCTTGCCACACTCAACAGCTGGAAGGGAGGACTTGAAAGCTGACCCCAAGCTCAAAAGCTGAGGCGGGTGCAGATGCCCGTGCTCTGAAGACGCATGGCTGGGATCAGGCAGGCCAGTACCTAAGGCGATCCAACTACAGGACCCTGTATCCTGGAGTCCGAGTGAACTGAGCTCAGGCTCACAACCAACAGTCCATAAATGGCACACAGCACCACACAGCTTCTACAAATGAAAATCAGTACCTCTGTTCAGCTTGTGGATCTGTTTAAACATGGTCTTGTACCAGTCTTTTGATCTCTCGGTATTCTGGAGAAAAACAAAGGCAAAGGGTAAAATAAAATGGAAATTTTGGCACATTTCAGAACTTCATTGATTACAAAATCAAAATCAAACCCAGTGTCTATGTCACTATACCTTGTTTGTATAGGCAAAGCTTTTGAGAAAGAAGAGACAAAGTAAGGAATTCAGACACGAGTCTTTAAAATAACATGTAGTCAAAGGACATAGCAGAAAAAGACAGACTTGAAATGTGCCCAATCTTTCTTAAAATTTCACTCTTTCTGTTTCTCTAAAGAGGCATAAATCTGATGCTATTTATATAATATTGATATATATCAACTCATATGGAAGCTTTGAGCACACTACCAGACTAATTTTATCATAGTTTTCTGAATGGATATAACCATGCAGTATTTGGATATAATACCAAGAGAGTTAGGAAGACCCAATAAGAGAAAGTATGCAATTCTGCAGTTTCTTATCTGCATTTACACAATGAACAGATCTGTGACCTCTTAGTAAATTACAGGTCACTTGCTGTCTGGGAAGATGCCCCTAAAGGATCTTTACACCAGGATCTTACTTTATACCGGTCCAAATTCCCAGAGGAAAATCTTTTAAACATTTATTTTTATTTTATGTATTTGAGTATTTTGCCTACATGTATGTAGGTGACCTTGCGTGTATAAACCCATAGAGGCCAGAAGAGGACATCACATCCCCTAGAACTGGAGTTGGCTACCAGTTAGGTGCTGGGAACTGAACCCGGATCCTCCTCTGTAAAAGCAACCAGTGCTCTTACCCACTGAGCCATCTCTCCAGCCCAGGGGAAATTTTATAGCGAATTGGATAACAAAAACAGAAACAGGGCACAGCACCCCACTAACACAAGCACTACAACCTTCTCCTTCTCATGCTGCTTTCCAGATTGGTTTGTGACAACAGGACAAATCAGCAAGCATCAATCAAAATTTCATTTTTAGAGACTCTCCCTACGTAGACTGTTGGAAACTGAAGTTAAGCCCTTCTAGAATTATGAAGCAGGAAATCCGTGCTTACTACATGTAGTTTACCTCTGCCCAAACTGTGCTACTCTATACAAAGGAATCTAAGTCACCTTGCACAGGGACAAGTGTAGAATGCATACATACATACAATGCATACAAATGGGCCTAGGATATGTGAAAAAGGTAGATGAGTAAGCCAGGGGAAGTAAGCCAGTAAGCGTTCCTCCATGGCCTCTGCTTCAGTTCCTGCTTCCTTGAATGATGGACTATAACCTGTAAGCTAAAATAAACCCTTTCCTCTCCAAATTAGTTTTGATCAGTATTTTATCATATCAACAAAAAGCAAACTAGGATCTAAATTGGTACCAGAACATGAGGTACTGTTGTGATGGACCTGACCATATTGTATTTGGGGGAGGAATGTGGAAGCATTTAGAACTTTGAGCTTAAAGTGCTCAGGGCTTAATGAGCTGTTGTGGGAGCTTGACAGATGGGAATGCTGAGGGAAATGTAGATGATGAAGGCCTGACTTATAAAGTTTCAGTGGGAAGTTTGAGAGTGCCTTAAAGACTATCAGGGATCTTTGTGTGATATATTAGAATTATGAATCTGAAGAAGTGAAACTTTTGCCTTACCAGGACAATGGATGCTGGTTAGCTAGAGCTGAAAATCAGCTGTGATTAATAACTGACCAGCATTATTGAGCTGAAATTTTCTGGAGAATATTTTCTTAGGGTCAGCAGATAGAAGGTATGGTGCAGAAGGGGACAAGTCTGTGTCTCATGCTGGAAGCCAAATCTGGATTATGTAAAATTTTCCCACATGGTACTGGCTTTGAAGGCACGAAGGGGGTCACTGATGGCAACTGAAGCTTGGCATTGTGAGAGGCCAGGTGAAGCCCCTGTTAGGATGCAACTTCATTTGCAGTGGAGACTCCAGACTGAAGGGGTCATGGAGAGAAGCAGAGGCTTGGCATCATGAGGCAGTCGGAGTCCATGAGGTGGCCAAGATAGGCTACTGGTGAAGGTGTAGTCACAGTAGCAATGGGGACCCCAGCATACTGGAGATACCAGGCATATGAGATAACCTTCAAGGACAGCAGCACATGTGGCCTGGAGCCATCCTGAGCCTACAAGCCAAGCTGTGTGATGCAGATAGCAGAGTGGCAGAAGTGTGACTATCCAAGCCCATTAGAGCACAGAAGATCATGTGTGAGTCCCAGATGTTGGACATTAAGCTTTTTACACTGTTGGATTTTGGTTTTTCTTTGCTCTGATTTTAACTATACCAGGGTTCTTCTCTCTTGGAATAAGAAAGTATGTGACTTATTTTCGATTTTATAGGAGTGCACAGTTAAAAGAATTTTGTTTTTTTAAAGAGAACCGGGGATTTAAAAGTGTTGAACTTTTTAAAGACCATGGATCTTTTAAAGGTGGACTGTTTTATATTATGATGTTAGTTTTAGTGTTTAATTTTATGTGTATGAGTGTTGTCCTGCATGTGTATAAGTGCACCCTTGTCATGCAGTGACCATGGAGGACAGAAGAGGGTGTTAGATCCCCTGGAACTGGAGTTAGGAATGGTTGTTAGCTGTCATGTGGGTGCTGGGATTAGAACCTCCCTCTTCTGCAAGAACAGCCAGTGCTCTTAATCACTGAGCCATCTCTCCAACCCCTATATTGTGATATTAATATGAGATCTTGGGGACCCAAAGAAGGATTATGGTTTATCAGTGATGTGTTCGTGTGTCAAGCTGACAAAGACTAGACTTGTGATAGCAAATTCTGGTCGTCAATTTGACACACCTCAAAAGAGGGAACCTCAGCTGAAGAATTTCCTTCATCAGAGTGGCAGGTGGGAATGTCTATGGTGCATTTTCTTGACTGCTCATTGATGTAGAAGGGCCCATCCCACTGTGGGTGGCACCATCTCTAGGCAGGAGTGCATGGGCAGCATAGGAAAGGTTGTTGAGCAAGCCAAGGGAAGCAGGTTAGTAAGCAGCATTCCTCCATGCTGTCTGTATCAGTCCCTGCCTGAAGCTCATCTGCCTTGGCTTCCCTGAATAGTGGACGGTAACCTGTCAGCCAAGCAAACCCTCTCCTCCCCCAGTTGGTTTTGGTGTTTTATCATAGCAACAGAGATGCAAACTACAATCATACCCAATGCCAGAGATTTCATCCTCACTACAGAGGTAGGTCTTTTTTCTTTTAGTTGTGAGCCTGAGCCTTTAATGGTTGCACCAGCTCTCTAGTCCTGGCCTTTTTTCTAAGATGAATATAAAATAAATAAGGGCTGGAGAGATAGCTCAGCTGTTAAGAGCACTGGCTGCTCTTTCAGAAGACCCGGGTTCAATTCCCAGCACCCATATGTCAACTAAAAACTGTCCACAGCTCCAGTTCCAGGGGAATGCAACACCCTCTTCTGACTTCTGTGGACACTGCACAACACAGGTTCACTTACATGCAGTCAATACACTCAGATACATAAAATAAAATAAAATAAAATAAAATAAAATAAAATAAAATAAAATAATAAAAGTCAGTTAAAAAAAAAGAAAAGAAATAAGGTGACAGGTGGTCAGATAAGATGTTTTTCATTCCCAGTGTACACATGAAGAAATGAAGCAGAAAAAGTCAAATGAAGTGCCCAAGGTTGGCGCAGCAGTGCGAGGTGGAAGACCACTTAACATGACAGTGGAGACACTCTGTTGGCTAGAGTTGTGAGATCTTAGGAGAGTGAGGTAATCCCTCATAGTCTCACTGCTTGGTTTGGATGTGTGCTCTCCATATATAACTGCTGGGCTCCTGAGGAGGCAGCACTGGGAGGTGCTGTGGACTTTTAGGAGGTGAGGCAAAGATTCTGGGATCCCACGCCCCCTCTCTCTGCTCCCCAGAATGCTACCTGAGTACTCTAACATGTGCCCTTGTCATGATACGTCACCCTTGCCAGAGCACCACCCCAAGTGTGTGACTCAGTTTTGGACTTGAACCTCCATAACGACGAGCCAAAATAAACCTCTCTTTACTACATAAGCAGTCTGTGTTGAGAATTCATTACAGTGATGGAATGATGACCAATATACTCATTTATAAAATAGGAACTATATTTGTTTCCACCATTCATTTATTTGGGTAAGGGATGTTCAAAGATAATGTACAGCAAAGGTAGCTGCAATCACTCTTGGTCACAGTTCTCTTTCTGTTATTACTTAGGACCAAAGTAGAGTTCTGAGGTCAGCCTAATGCTGTTTCTATCTACATCCTTGGAAAGAACACAAAAAACAATCCATTCTCAAAATGGAAATTAAAGACACATACACAGTCAGTGCTCTAGTGGACATATGGAAAAGAATAGAATAAATCTGAATCCAGTTTCAGAAGTCAGTTTCCCTAAGCTCCTTAGGGCCAATAGGAGCACCAGCATGCCTGGCCCGCAAGAAGAGTCCTGTTGATCCCAAAGGCCTTGATGGGCTTCATTTGTCTGGTTACCTTGTTCTGCTCACCTTAGATGATAGAGTAACTACTCCCATTCCATTCTACCTGAGCCCATAGACATACAGCCTCATACTCTCCCCAAGATGCTCTAGCTCTGGAGGAAGATTTGCTGAACAGCCTCCACAGCACAATGATAAAGGCCCTACCCATGGAGTGTGCACAAGCCCCAAGCCTATCAGATGTTCTGCTGCAGAAAAGTCTCTCTGACTTTGTTATACTCAGATATTCCATTTTCCTTGTGACTTGGTAATACCATATACACACTTTGGGAGGAGTCTAGAATATGACTAATCAAGGGTTTGTCACTTAAGGTCTATACTGGTGTCAGAGAGAGGGCCATCCCCTCCAAAAACCCACAGAGGGGTTCACTTGCACCCAGGGCCACACCCTTGCCAGCACCTGCTTAAGCTGAAGCCTGCAGAAGACTTGTAGGTCTACATTCATACCCTGAGTGGGATGCCCACTTCATCCATAGACACATTGCTTAGGTCCTGTGCACTCTTCACCACCCGCCTGCCGTCATCCTTTGCTCTTTTATCCAAAGCCCTGCCAGGTGAGGTAAGTTTTGCCTGGGTTGGTGCTGAATCCTGCTCACCCACTCTTCTTTCAGAGGCAGGATCTGGAAATGAAAAGCAGTCATTAGCTAAAATTCTTTTGATAGATTGAAAACAGAAAACCTCTGGTAGTCCAGCTAGGGAAAAAGTATGTTTATCATTTCCAACCAGAATTTATTCCACTTAGGGAAAGAATCAGCAAACTCCAGCCCATAGGTAGGTCACCTGCTTGGTTTTTTGTTGTTGTTGTTGTTTTTTTAAGTTTTATTGGAGCATAGCCACGCAGGTGTGTTCACATACTATTTATGGATGCTTTTGTGCCACAATAGCTGAGCTGAGTAGCTGTGACCAAATGGCCTATAGCATCAAATACTTGGCCTTTTAAAAGACATTTTCAGAGGTATGTACATTGAGCTGTGGACATCTAATAAGTTCTGACTTTCAAGGGAGCAGGCAGAAACATAAGGAGCTGGCAAAACATTACTGTAAAGTTCCTGGTTTTGGAAAGTCACTAACTTTCCTGTGCCTTACTTTTCTCATTCAAAAATGGGAATAACATTCCCAATGGCAAGCTCAAGCCAAACTGCCCAGAAGGTTGTATATTGTTTGGTGCTCACTGAGTTTATTTAGCCTGGTTCAAGACTGGAATCTACAGAGAGCTAATAAACATACCAGGTCTACAGATTACACAGTCACTAGTTATAGGCTTTTTTTCTAAGCCAAATCATCCAGTTACTGGCAAGGCATTCATTAAGCACCTGCCAGATTCTACATCTTGTGCTCTGCATGTGGACATGAAGGTAAACAACCCAGAATCTTAGTCTTCAGGGAGCTTGCATCCCAGTGGACAGAAGGACCAAGGGAGTCAGCAATGAAAACAGGAGGGTGAGGGCTGATAGAGAAGACAGCATAAAACCTAGCTGTAAATTTGGGTTCAGAGCCAACTTATCTAAAAGAAACCAATGGGATGAAAAGGAACTAGAGATGTTTCTGGCAGAAGAAACAGCATAATCAACTGTCTACCATCGTGAACTATTTTGACCTAATTATGTGTCAGGCATTTCACTAAACTCTTTGAGAAGACAATGGTAAAAAGTGCCCTAGAGACCTCAGAAGAAGGGGCAGGACCTCCTAGTGGGGTGCAGCAGGACCCCTCTGAGGTGCCCTGGCACAGTGCAGTTTTGTAGCCACCAGCACAAAAGTGATGGCAGATCTCTCTGGTAGACAGAGGTGAGTACAGAGCCAAGGGCTGAGTTCACACACTGAGGGATGCCAAAGGTACAGGCTGAAGAGCAGAAGGACCCCCAAGGTGGATATGGGAAACATCTGAGGAAGTGATTTCAGGAGGGACAGGTAGAAAGCTGTAGTGAAAAGGATAAATGTGCCATCAAGAAGTAGAGGTAAATTCAGCACAGAGGAAGAAACATGTCAGACGGTAACTGGAGGGCAAGATGGAGGGGAAAAGGCTCAAGCCAGAGAAGTCTAAGGTCTTAGGAGTGAAGCTGATGTGATAAGAATGAAGGCCACTGATGCGTGCCTCCCTGCCTCAGAAACTGAGCAGTGCCCATTGACTGAGAAGTGTAGTGCTGGCTGGAGGAATGTACTTTAGCAGAAAGGAGAGGTCTGGGGTTCCATGCAATGTTCTGACAGTCAGAGGTGTCCAGGTGTGTGGAAGGGGCAGCTGGGAGGCTGGAGAACTGTGAAGACCACTCAACAGAGGGACTCTGCCTTGATTTCAGACAAACTTCTTAAATGCACACTCCATTTATGATGGCAGAACAGTTTCTAAATACTCCACATGGGATTCAGTGAGTGCTTCAACAAACCCGATCTCTGGTAACATCACCATAAACCTCAAAGGACATCAGGCCTTTATAGGACGAGTCCTCAGGTTCCCAGGATATTCCAACATGAGGCCAAGGATTTGGCAGAAAGCCCAGAAGTGCAGGCAGATTTTGAGTTACCAGAGCCCACACTTAATTTGGGTCTCTGAGAATTCTCCTCCCCAAGTGATAAAGATGAGGCTGATCAGTGATTACAAACTCTGTCTTGCGTGGTATGTATCACTATGAGATGATAACCATATATGTGCTGCATGCAAGGTTTCTGGGCCAAGTAATTCTTTAAAAATAAAACATTAGGACATGGACTTCTTAGTTTCTCTGATCCATAAAAATCAACCTGATTTTTCTTTCCTACTTTAGAAGCTGTGATCATATGATTCTGGTCTATGGAGGGCTCAACTGCATCCTTCAAAGAAAAAGTCTTACTTGATATAGTGAAAATCAAAAGTAACAATTGTTCCACATAAGTAACAGGGCAACCCTTTGCATTCAAGTTACAATGAGGGCCTGGTAACACTTTCTGATCCTTTATATCATAACCTGGGGCATTTCCTTCCAGTTTTACATTTGTGCTTTAAAAAGATCTTGAGTCATTAAACCAATGATGATGCTAACAACCTCAGGTGGGGCTCTCTCAGAACAGGAGGTGAAAGATTTGCTTTCTTCATGCCCAAAGCTTTGTGACAGTTTGAAAGCAATGCTTATATTTCTCTGAGAAGAAAGACAGTGTCCTCTCCAACCCCCGTGGGTCAGCCCCTGCTATTCCAGCTCTTATCTGCTAATGGGGATCATGAACCACACAAGGTCAAACAACATGTAAGTTCCATCCCTAGTTAACTTTCTATAATGGTTCCTCTTGAATGGATTGAGAAACACCTAGGATATTAGTAAAACACATCTTGGAATGCGTCTGTAAAGACATTTTCAGAGATGATTAAATTATGAAGACTCCAAACTATCAATGGTTTAATCCACTGATGGACTCAGTTTGAACTGACTACTGGAGGTGGTAGAAACGCTGGGAACTGCAGCCTGGTTGAAGGAGGCATGCCACTGGAGGCTGTGTCCTGTCCTGGCTCCTCCCTGTTGCTGTCTCTCTGTGCTCCATCAGGTACCACCAGCCATGCAAGCTCAATCCCCATGAACAGTACACATCTTTCCTCCCTTAAATTGTCAGATACTTGGTCTTAGTAATGAAAAGTGTGACTGATACATTCTCACTGAATGTTGAGCCCCACAGAGATTCAATAAGACTCTGCTAAACGGAGGGAGGATGGTGCTTCTTGAATCTAAAACCTATAGGTGATGGGCAGAACCTTACCTCCTATAAAGCACAGAGACTAGAGAATGCTACTCTAGACAGCACTCTTCTTTGGGAGCTCCTGAACATTAGTGGATCTGTTCTGAAACTTATGGAGGGCAAGAGCACAGTGAAGGCCTCCCATGAAGAGCATCTCCCTCATTCCTGCATTATACAATGGCTCCTGTAGACAGGGCCAGGACTTAGTACATCCATTTCCTTCATGAAGACACTGGCTCGGAGAAATGAGGTCACTTACTCAGGTAAAAAGTTCAGTGAAGGGAGAGCCAAAGCCAGCTGCTAGGTCTCCTAACAAGTAGCCAGATGATCCCCACCCCCTCCACCCCCATCTGTTTTACTAATCCTTTCTAGCTACAATGGGCAGGGAGAACGTGTGTCCATCTGTCCGTCCCTTTGTCCACAGCCAAAGGGCTGGACCATGGAATGAAATGGTGAAGTGGGCTGGAATCTGGTGGCTCAAAGAAGGGCTATGAAAGGCACCTTGATCTTAACCACAGCATGTCCAAGTCCTGTAGCCAAGTCCTGATAACGCTGAGAGGGGTAAGAACCCCATGTCCTCCCCATCCTGGCTCTGCCCAAATCACAAGAACAGCAGTAGGATAAAGTCAAGCAGAAACCATGTAGCAGCTGTTCAAAAAGTGGCAGCTTTAGTGACCCACTAGATCGGGGTTCTGAGTCCCGGAGCTCGTGAGTCTTTGCCTTGCATGCCCCTTTGTACACATGTGGCTCTTGCCAGAGAGTGAATCAACTTCCTTCATTAGATCCTCCCAAGGAGTCCATGACCAAAGGACTGTGACAAACCATCACAGCACACCATTAGCTGCCAATGGGCAGCATAACTCCCTTCTGCTGCCCTAGAGTTTGGCTCTGTGCCTGACATGAATAGAACGCAATAAAAGTCTAGTGAGGCAATGGAAGCACCTGCAGACAACAGCCACTCACACCAAGTGAGCACTTAGCGCCAAGGCTCAGTGCACAGCTGCCTATTATCAGAAACTCCCGTGAGCCTCACAATATCCCAGGAGGCATGGCCCGCCCCACCCCACCCCACCTTACCCCCACAGAAAAGGAAACTGAAGCCCAGAGATATCAGGCGATTTACCTAAGGGAGAGCTGGGAGTAAGTGGGAAAACCAGGGTTGAAAGCAGAATGGCTACGGGAAGCAGCGGGGAATGGTGGAATATTTGCTCATTTCCACACAATCGTAGCCTTCCCATGCCAACACCGTCTCTTTGCACACGCACTCTTATATCTTATTATATTTGTGGTTACTCCCACCGTCACACACTATGGTGATCGCTTGACAAAGGTATGATCAGCAAGAAGTGCCAGCACCCACAGGAGCTGTTTGGAAACCCAAATTATCACCCCTGTTCATTAAATCTGAATCTATGGAAGTAAGGCCCAGGAGCTTGAACCTTGACAAGCTTTCCAGGAGATACAGATACCAGTTCAAGTTCAAGAGGCAACTCTAAGCACTGTGGGTCTGGGGGCTCTCACCTGGACATGCAACCTAGGGTCACCCATGTACTAATAGTTTGATTTTTTTCATCCAAAAAGGAAAAACTTCTCACATTTTCCAGCCCCTGGTTTGTCTCATTCTAGGAGAGAGACAGCAAGATATCCTGAGGCCTGTCAGAAGTCTGCCTCCTCAGCAGAGACCCTTTAGACTATGCACAGGAGTCTGGTCTGACCACCTCAGCACATCTCACAGTACCTCAGGAGACATATGCTATTTGGGTTCTTTGAGCTCTCTGCTCTAGTCTGTGAACTCTAGGGTATAGAAACTTCCTGTTTTCATTATCCCTGTGGTCCAACAATAAATACAGTCACCAATACATAGGGAAGCTCAGAAGACTAGAAAGATTAAACAATGGCTTGATAAGGAGCAGAGGTTAGCAGGTAAATAAATAGACTTCTTACATACCTGAAAGACTGCTGAGTCGTTTTTGCTGTTCTGTGATAAAAGAAAAGAACACACGATGTAAGTAAAACCTATAAAGCACAGGGGAAGACCAAGAAGTCCTAGCATAACTCGTTAGGATCCAGACACCAGTCCTTGCTGTCCTCTGGGTTTAGATGCTTAAAGACACAGGCCAGCTGAAGAAGTAGACATGATGTAGCTTCCATTAGCCAGGCAAAAAGTCTCTCAGCCCCCTGACCTACAAATCTGCACCAGGACTTGGGCTACCCAAAGTGTTCTAGCAGTTTCCTTCTTGTCTCAGAGTGATCTCATCACTTATGACCCTCTCAACCCCTTTGAGTTCACATGAACAGGACCTCATACCACCCCAGAATTGGTACTTTTTGAGAGAAATATGATTAGAATCATAGATATGACAGTTCCCATGTCCTGAGAGCTTGCCAACTGCTAGCCTTGCTTTAAGAGCTTTTACACATAACACTTGAAACCTTAGCAGCAACCCTGGTTATTAGGTATAGTTATTTTCCTCAATGAACAGCCCTAGCCACTGTGGCACTCTGGCTGTTTCAGGGTAAATGGAGAAATTCTAAAAATATTCAGCATTAGCTAAAAGGCCTCGTTCAGATAATGGGCCCAGATTACTCAAGATACCAGGGGAAACCATCTACATCTACAAATGAAATCCCCAGCTCACACTGCATAGTTTTTTCCAGCTCCAGTCACCCAGTCCCCATTGTCCCTAACACTGAAAATCTAGAAGCTGATCGCTCTCCTGGATAGTCACGTGGAGGGGAGGCCAACATCTCATCTCCAGAGTCCTGCATGTACTCACCATGCGATAAGCACAAAGTGACCTTTACCTTCCACAGCTGCTAAATATAAAGCAGCCACATTGGTAAAAATAGAACATTTGCCAGCCCATGCATGCTGTCATCATCCCCTGTGGCCACTTTCCCATCCTGCCACTAGAACCAGCATGGGGAAAAAGTAAACAGAGCGATATGGGAACTCCAGATCAGTGGATGTGGCAGCTGTACACCTCTGCTGCATGGATGGTACTTACACCAGCTGGACAAAGAGCTCGGTGGAGCTCCAGGCTGAGTTCTGCAGGCAACCTGCCAGATGACGAGGTCCAATCAAGTAACCTCTTAGCCTCAGTTTCCTCATCTGTTATTTCACAGTGCTCTATGGTATCTAAAGGAATGTATGAGTGCTAGGCTGTTCTGCAAGCTGCCACCAGGACAGCAACTATGAAGACTGAATTGTTTCTACTTCTCACTATGACATGGCCTTTCTTTCACAGGATGTCACAGACAGTGGCAGCTGGTCTTCAGTGCCATTACTCAGCAAGTTAGAAGTCACCAGCCCTAGAGTAATTCTCAGACTGTTTCTGTCCACAGAAATGACTGGGAACTGTTGAAGTCTTGCTCTCCAGGGTGGTCCACAGCCAACCACACTGGTATGTCTGGAAAACTTTCTAAAATTGTGGAACCGTGTTCTCTCATCCTGTCTGAAGAGCTCTTAAATCTGAACCTGCAAGTTAATAAGACTTTGGGGATCTAACATGGTAGAAACCAAAAAGCCCTGAGAAGGGGGACCTTGTGCCTCTTTCAATCCTGCACGCTTCCAGATTCAAATCTCCCTTCCCCGTCTGATGGTAAGTGATCTACCCTGAACACACTAGTATGGAACCTTAGGAAAAAGGAAGAAAGGAGCGTGCTGTTTACAACCACGAGTGCCAGGCCAGAGGCGGAGCGCTCATTTGTTCCCGGCAGTGGGAGGCTGGCTTAGAGACAGGATTATTGCCAAACTGTGCCCTGTGACAGTCTAGATAGAAAAAAGGGTAACATTCTTTTTAAGGAGAACTAAACCAAACTCTCAGATAGAGTAAAGTTAGCATTCCCTTAAGAAACTGCAACAGTTAAGAAATTGTTCCTAAGGGCACCATGAGGAGAAGCAAAGCTGCCAGCAGGGTACATTCCAAAGTAATGCTGAAATATTTGACCTAAACCCCATTTATGACCAGGCCAGTCTCCTCCCTTCGCCATTCTTCCTGCCTTATGTTAAATGAGCATACAGGTTTTCTGTTTATGGGAAGCCACCATTTAACTCCTCCCAAATCCTTCTAGCATCATGACTTGTGTCCTTTTCTAAAGGATGGGTCTCAGGCTGGACAATTCTAATTTTAAACCCAAAGGCAGGACTCAGTCAAAAGAAAAAGGCAAGAACCAAAAGTTCTCATTGGTAAATAAGAATTCTCTTATTCAAGAAAGAAACAAAGAGGAACCACAGGCATTCAGTGCCTGAAAATGTCTCTCCAGGTGTCATCAAAGAGACTTGGCTGACATTATACCTGGCATTTTCCAGAAACCATGGGAATAAATCCCACTTTTAAGAAATTGCCTCTCCTTCTGGGAATTAACTTGCTTCTGCTTGACTAGACTTATTTTTTTAATGAGTCATCAAGAAGTTCATAGAGAACCAACATTTTGTTTTGTTCTATGCTACAGACACTGTCTGGACAAAGAGAGCTGCTGCCGGGAAGGGGATGGCATGGTCAGAAAGAGAATGGGCACTTTCAGATTCAGTGTGGGCACAGGCCCCTTTTGTTCTTTTGAAGAACAGATTACTGAGTGATAAATAATTAACATGGCAGCCACACAGAGTGGGTGAAAAAAAGTGAAACTAAAACAACTAAGAGTAGACATATTTTAAGTATGAGAAAAATGTTTTATTCATCTACTTGCCCAGTTAGAGGCAGGAAACAAAAACCTCTATTTGGTATGGAAAACAATTAGAAGTCGATTCCTGCCCCATTTTCTCCAAGTTAAGGCAGAAAGGAAGACAACTATGAAGCGGGAAAGGAGTTGGAACCAAGCTTCAAGCATCCAAAAGAATATACAGACCTATACTATCCTTTGAGTTTATACTGAAAAAACTCTCCTCACATTGAGAAGCAGCCTGAAAACTTCCCATTTCTTGCTGCAAAGGGGTCTTTATAAATGGAAACTTTATTACCCTATGGATTTTCAAAAGGGAAAACTTGGGGTTTAGAATCATTGTCTGGAATTGTAAAGCAGAAAGGTCAATATATAATCACTATTTCAAAGTTCTTGGCTTTTACAAACCCAAAGCCCTTTCAGCAATGCAACACAACCAACTGGAACCAACAGAAACCAAACACAGAAACCTTAAGTAGAGCTGTCTGGGCCATGTACAGTGGGTACAAAACAGTCACACAAACCTCAGTCACAGAGGATAACCTAGCACAGTGTCTCTCTAAGAAGAGGGCCACCCAGCCATCAAGAAAAAGTCTAACAGCTTCTGTTGCCGAGGTACAAAAACACGCTTTACATTGATAATTCTCTAGTCAATATTCCCTTTTTATTGAAACCTGGTACTCGAAACTGTACTTTCTAGGAATTTATCCCATTGAATAAGTCATTTATGACATTCCTTAAAAGAGAATTATACCTCTTTATATTATATTATAGGCTCATTATAAATCACAAAGAACTAAGGGACATGAACTTTTCCTTTTGTGTGTGTGTGTGTGTATTAACTGTCGACAGATAACTATGAACACCCAAACTATGCCACACGCCCTTGAACTAGCCCAGCTTATTTAATCAGACACTTGACATCATTCCAAATCAGGGGTTTCTGTCTCCTTACTAGGGATTGATCTTGTGAGTCCTAAAAGGGAAGAAACTGGAGCTGATGGCCTTGGGCAGGGTTTGTGAAAATTTCTGTGGAATGACAGCATTCTTGCTCCAAACATGATGGATGGATTGGATATGCTGACTCCATCATGCTGCAAGAGGCTGCCTTACCTCGATTATGCTGCAAAAGCACAATGGTGGGGTTGACGATTGTGGTGGAGGGGTAGGCAGACGATGGCTTGCTAGCTGGTGGAAAGGCTTGGGAATCAGTCTCAATATGGGAAGAAGAAACTTCATTTAGTAGAGGGCTGCCCTGAAAAGAAAACACATATTGAAAAAAATAAGCTTAAATACAAGAAATCTAGAGGTAAGACTTATTCAGAAGAGTAAATATAAATCTCTACAAAGACCTTAATTATAAAAAGAAAGATAACCAATGAGACATATCAATTCAAGTTAGAATTTAATCTGGAGGCTTATTCTTCTTGTTGGTATTAGTAAAGGGCAAGAGAGAAAAGGTAAATGTTGCTGAAAGTCTCAGCATCATCCAATATTTTCACTTGAGAATAGTTGTGAGTCAATCTGGTTACTGAAAAAGCAAATTCAAATCAAAGTAGAGTAACATGCAAAAACTCATGCAGTTCCAAATGCGATCTGAGAACGAGCTGGCATAAGTGGGAAAAATCAGGGAAGTTTAGACATTGCATAGAAGGATGTTAGACAAGTCATCATTGTAAGAACAAAGAGGAGTTAAGTAGTCATTCTCTGTGAAAGTTACTCTGAATATCACAATCACTGAGCAAATTTACCACCATTTGTTCCTGAGATCTGAATCCGATCCTATCCTACTGTGACATTTTTTCACTCTAATATTAGAGCAAAAAGGTCCCTGAAGCACACTTGGGAGAATCACAACTTTAAAAACCTGAGAGATTCCCCTCCTGAATACCAATACAATTACTAACACTATTAACCCCTGCATGACAGGGACAGTGGCAAGCTTTGGAAACACATGAAAATCAGGACCCTGAAATACAGTAGCAATTGTCTTAAAGTTTCCTCCATCACATGTATGGATTCTACAAAATTTTGATTTTAAAACTTACAAGCCTCAAAGCAAAGAGGACAATCTCTATCCCCCAACATGGGAGACTGAACAAGACCTCTAATACTGAGTTATATCCAATCCCAAGTCCCAGTATCCCTGGCTGGCTTGGAACTCACTACGTAAACCAGTCTGGCCTTGAACTCATAGAGATCTGCCTGCCTTCCCCTTCTGAGATTAAAGGCAAGATCCATCATGCCTAGCAGAATGACATTCTCAAAGGGCTTTAAGAAGGATATTTTGATAGCTACCATGCTCAGAGATCAGCTACTGTGTATATACCTGCGGAACAAGGGCCACACCTTCCTTTCTTCCTGCCACCACCCACCAAAATGCCCTGTAGATAGCTGATGCTCAAGAAATGCAATGTGACAGGAGCCACCCACCAGCAAGGTATGTGTCTGCTACCTTTGTGGCAAGAGAATGCATGCTCATCAGAAGATACACACACACACACACACATACACACACACACACACACACACACACACACACACACACACACACAAAATCAGCACCTTGGATAGCTCCTGACACACAGTAGGGGCTTTGCCAATAATGCCTCAGTTAGGATCTCCTCTTGAAATTCCTGATAGAGCCAGCACTGTTATTTATGAGCTCAATTTAATGTGCAAAAACTTTTCCAAGACTTGAGGGGATATAGAGAGTTATTTCTTCCCAATACCTCCATTTAGGAAGTAAATCATGAGTACATTTTACATAATTTATTTCTACCACAATTTAATAAAACAGAAGTGACATATTAAAAAATGCTGCCAACATATACCCAAGAAACACAACATCACACACACAGCTCTTTAAAGCATAAATGCCTAATTTGGTATCTGGTAGGCTGTGTGACTATTAAGCATTTCATAAATTTTACTCTAAATTTTATTTCTAAAACATTACACATGCACAAAAACTACCAACAACAAAGAACTAGAGGACTGAACATGACTTTTATTCCTCTCTCTCATTCTCAAGGAGCTGCAGATACAATAGGTATTGTTTCATGGCCTGGACACCACCTGCAGGGACATCCAGAGGGGGAACTCACAACTCACACAGTCTTTTCATCTCTTACTCTGTTAAATGAAGTTAAACTAGACATTACCAGGCAAACTACTTCTGAGACATCTACTCCAGGACAAGATGGAAAAACTGAGTATACTGCCCAACTAATTTGTTCTGGCATGAAAGGAACAAGTTCAGTATGCAACACAGAGCTACACAAATGCTCAACTACAGCGTACACAACAAACTATGGCATATGAGCGCAATAGAGAGAAGACTCACGACATTTGCTGCTCAGAGAAACATATTGTATGCCTAAAGAAAGATATCTGCCACCCCAAACCAGAATGCCTTCTAACTCACTCAGGAGTTTAGCTGGAGGTGGGGTACATCAGCCTCCAGCAGATACAAGCTCCAAAGCTCAGAGTAGGAGATCCCAACCTGAAGTCACATCTGGCCTGGTCCTGGGCTACATCTGAATATGTGAGAAGAGTCCAGTCAAGGATGCAACAGTTCCCAGCTTTGGTGTACCTGATGCCTCATTATAATTTCTCTACTAAGCCAAATAAAAAGTTTCCTTCCTGTTCTCTGCATGACTGGCTTCAGCTTAATAAGCCACTTGGACCAATTTATAGGTATACCTTTTCCCATGAGGCGATGCTAGTGAATGTTTAGCTCCATCAACCAAATGCATGCCATACTAGTGTCTAGACCCCCAACATCAAAACCCTGTAGATACTTGCAACCAAGTAAGAGACCCACTGAATCAAAATTCCTCTTGTTTTTGGTCTTTTTCAGACAGGGTCTTCCTGTAGCTCCAGTTGGCCTGACATTCACTATGTAGGCCAGGCTAGCCTCAGTCTCACAGAAATCCACCCACCTCTGCCTCACAAGTGCTGGGACTAAAGGTATACACCACCATACCTCAATTCAACCAAAATTCTTGGTATATAAACTAGACTTCCCTGGCCCTCAGATGATCCCATAAGCACTAACCTTTAGAGTTGATACCTCACTCGTTAAATCACTGAAAGCAGAGGCCCTGGCTTGTTCAAAGATGTACCTGTGAAACCTAAGAAAATGCTTAGAACATGGTAGGAACGTCACTGCTAACTAACCAGTTACTTCTAAGTCCTCATTTTCTATGGCAAGGCCTCAGCAATGCAGCTAAACAGTTATTAGGCACTTCCCCTATGCCAAGCATCATTGTGGGAATGTTTACCATCATTGTGGGAATGATCCCACTGAACCCCACTGCCATTCAAGTGCTCTTACCACCACAGCTTATGATGAGGTTCATTCAGAGTCTCCTAATCTGGCTTTCTAAGGAAAGAGAGCCACATCCAGTGGTCCAGTTTTCTAAACCCTGTAGCAGTTGGGCTCTCTGTGAAGGGACTTGCCCTGAAGAATCAGGGCCTTCCCATGACAACTGGTGGGCAAGTTTGCCACAAAAGCCACTGGAGCCTTCTCGTCGAGGGCCCTTGTGAGAAAGTCTTACAACACAGGTATTCTGATTCACCTACACGACTGAGCCAGATGCACATTTTTTACTCCACATTCCACATGTCTGTTACAGAGAAACTGTCTACTTGAAATCAACCAGAGTGAATCTTTTCCTCCCCAACAATCTCCCTGCTCTCTTGTTACACAGCACCACGCACCTGTCCTTGCTTCCCACAGGACCCTACAAAGCTTTCCTCATTACATCTGCCTGGCCTACAAAGATAGGGCTAAGCAGGGTAAAGGCCATACACAGATATTTTCTCAGAGAGAAGACAAAGCTCTTTCAAGAAGGCATGCATTCCCAACAGAACAGAGAAGAGAAGGCAGTTGAGAGACTCCTGAGCAAACTCAGGCAGCCCACAAGTTGCACACAGGAGGCATGCACTCAAGGGGCAGCAGACACAGATCCAGTCATCACACAAGCACAGCAGCAGCCAATACCTCCTCAGAACTTAGTACTTCAGTGAGAAAGGGAGGGTTTTACTGCCGGGGCAGACATTCAGGAAAGCTGTCAGAGGGAAGTTCAGCAAGCTTACGGTACTTGAGACAGCCTCCGGGAGGTCAGGCTCCAAGACTCTGTGGAGGTCCTCCGGTGCGGGAGGGCGCAGCGGAGGTGGTGGTGAGAAGGGTGGCGGTATCTGGCTAGCAGGGGGCAGGGAGCCACAAGCACTGGCTGGTTGGTTGTGGTGGGGCCGCCTCTGCAGATGAGGGGGAATGAAATCATCTAGAGTCGGGAAGGTCAGAGGCGAGGCGGCAGGGGCAGTCGCCGGGACAGTGTGGACGCAGCCAAGCGGCCCCAGAGATGCTGGAGGTCTGGCAGTGCCTTCTTGCCCTCTGTCAGTATTAACCAGGTAGAGAGGGACAACTATTACCTCAGGCGGGGCTGAGCTGGAAGAGATGGCATCCTGTGGGAAATAAGGGGTCGTTACGCAAGGGGGCACGGCAGAGAGGCAGGAATTCCATATTTAAACAGTTGCGCGTGGACATGCAGTGATGCACTTTGAAAAATATTTAATCGGTGTCCTTTCCTCCGAGTACGTGAGACAGGCAGTGCTAGCCAGCTGGCCTTCTGATACTCCATGACACAGAGGACGCCTCATCCAAGTTCACTTTCCATCCATCTATTTTTGAATCCTTTTAACACTTTAGGACAGAGAGGACAACAGAACAGGCAGGCAGGCAGTGTTTAACCACACAAAACTGCTACCAATAAGCTTAGGAGTAAATACAGTTCCTTCAGCACCTTGTCATAAAATATAAATACTGTATCTCGGTACCTTATTAGTCTATGAATCCCACGCTCCAGCATACTGACATATTTACAGACAAGAGAAAGGGAGACAGAGAGAGGTCTGTGCTGAGAGGTTTAGAGAGAAGAATTCGGGATTCCAGCGCAGCAGTGTTAATAAGGAGAGGAAGGGTAGGGCAGCCCAGAGAGCAAATGAGCTGCTCGAATCGGTCTGGAAAGAGACAGCGTAGAAGACACACAAACATTCCTAGTTTCTTGCCTTGGCTGGATAACACGGCTGCAAAAAGTAAGTTTCTTTGCTCTTCTGGTTGTCGGGATCAGAGGTAACCTGGGGGCCTAGTACAGGTGGCCTCACTGCATCTGGGAATGAAGCCCATGTCCCCAGCGTGGGACTCTCACCACGGTTACCGGCATCTTTATCGTTGTCAAAGAATAGCTTGGGAGGGTCAGGAGGAGGAGCAGGGGGTGGTTCTCCTGTGCTGGCTGTGGCTGTGCGGGGGACAGGGCTGGGAGCTGGTGCCCCGGTGCCTGCAGCCTTCGAGGGAGTGTCTCCAGCCGAGTCACGTGCAACAGGAGAGTAGCTTTCCAATACTGCCCGGCAAATGTTATTGGATAAACAAGGTACATATAAGCTGCTGACCCTTTTATTCCCAATGGCCTCACGATGTGGGTTAGAGCTCACATTCTTACTGTACACTAATCTGGAGGCTACATAGTGCTTCCGGGGTTGGGATGAAGCACTTAGGATGGTGGACCCCAGAAACGAGGGACACGCTGCATCTTTGGGAGGCAATCTAGCTGGCAGGGGAACAGAGATGGGTTGTGGCTGTGAGGGCTTCTGCTGGCTGGGGGTGCTGGAGGGGTTATAAGGCTTTGGTGAGCTCATGTAGAGGGAGCCCTTGTAGTTACTGTGGACGGTGTGGGGCTGCCATGCAAAGCAATCCTCTTGAGGGAAAGGAGGACGTGGGGGAGACAGAACCTTTAGTAGTATTTTCCAAGACATAATATCAAAACAGGGGAAAGAGAAGAAAGACAGAGGAGAGGAGATGGGAAGAAGGACCATTAGAAACAATAACACAGCATGATAAAAGACAAAACAACTCGACATATTTTTAAACAAATCTTCACAGTGCCCACCTGTGTCCTCTGGGCAGTGCCAAGGACTCACACTCACCTGCAGGGCTGGCCTGGCTCACATTCCAGGGAAGCCCAGCCATGGCTGGAACAGGCTCAGTCAACTCCGACACCAATGCTTGTTTGACTGTACCTTTATCGTCATCTCTTGATTTATCCACCAGTGGAGGAAGCCCCAGAGCCCTCCTCTTTCCAACCTCCCTTCCTCCAGATGCCAATTGAAGCCTTTAGCTTTAAGAGTTTAAGTTCACTAGACTTTTCTTAGTCACTTTCATTCTTTTCCCTTAGGAGAATAAGAATCGGAAGACCTTTCCATATTTGTGTTCACAGGGGACAGATGTCTTCACTGAACTCCAGATTCAGCTTTCAATCTCATAAGCATAACAAAGTTCACTAAAGAGAGGATGCTAAAGACTTTAAATCCACCTCTGCCCTATTCTCAAAGGAAACAATCTGACAGAATTGATCATCAGAAGAAAGTGACTGTAGCTCAGGAATAGAGTGATTGCCTTCATGTATGAGGATCTTTCAATCCCCAGCACCACAAAAAAAGGGGGAATGGAAGACAGTAATGAGATCAAAAGCATGTAGTCGACCATTTCAATGCACACAGTAATAAAAAGGACCAAACCATGTAGCACATAGTTGGCTTGAAGGATTGTACTATGCCTGGTTTATTCAATTCTGGTCCCAGCCCGCCCACCACTATGCCCAGAGAACCAGTCCTATAGCTTGGTGATAAAACTTCAGCCACAGCTTAAGAACAGAGCTCTAGTCATAAGTTCAGAGCTACAAAGCTCAAGTTCACACTTCTTCCCTCTCCCCTCCACAGTACTCTTCTGTGGACCTCATTGGGGTGGAGGACAGGAGACAGGATGACTGTACAGACCAATCCTCTCCAGTCAACCTGCGGCTCACTTAGGAACTAGACTTCAAGAAGAACAGAGTTCAAGTTTCCAGACATTGCTTGCTAGCCCTGATGGTCACAGATTTCACCATTAGAAGGAAACCAGAACCTTCCTTCAAATTGCACATGCGAGAGATATTACAGTTTGGTAAATATCTGGCAAATGTATTATGATTGGAAACTAAGGGGAGACTGGGGAGATGGCTCTGTGGGTAAGAGTGCTTGTTGTGTGAGCTGGAGTACCTGAATTTGAGTCCCCAGCATCAGTGTAAAAACCTGGGCATGGCTGAGCAGGCTATAATCTCAACAGAGATTATAGGGGAGAGACAAGGGGAATCCCAAGAGCTCACTGGTGAGCCAGTCTAGCTGAAATGGTGAGCTTTCAGTTCAGTGAGAGACCCTATCTGAAGAGAAAAAGATACAGAGAAATAGAGAAAGGCACCTGCTCTCCTCCTCTGGCCTCTGCACATGTTCACACAGGCATACACACCTGTACACTTACATGCATTCAACACACACACACACACAGTCTATATTGGGGCTAGTTTTCATTTTATTTTTATTTGATACGGGAAAGGAAAGGAACACTAGAAAAGAGAAATAGCTGAGAAATCTGAAAACAGCTTAACTCTGGATTAGATTATTATCCCAGAAATAGTAAATAATTTATACCTTAAGCACCGGTTACAAATAGTCTGAATGGCTAGGCTTGGTTGCAAATGCCTTTAATCCTAGCACTTGGGAGGCAGAGGCGGGTGGATCTCTGTGAGACAGAGGCCAGCCTGGCCTACATAGAGAGCTCCAGGCTGGTTGGGGCTACAGAGAGATCCTGTCTCAAAAAGACCAAAACCCAAAAACAAACAAACAAAAAATAACAGAAACAAGTAGTCTGGATGGAGAAAAAGCTATTTAACTGGATTTCTGACCTGTCCATGTTGCACCCACAAAGGTTCCAGTAGAATGTAACCAACTTTTTCATCCCCAAATCCAAAACAAACCGCTCCTCTGATATATAGCAGACTGTTAGGTGAGCTGCTTTGGTTTGATGAACTTGGACTGAATGCTGGGACATGTTCACAGTCTACCTGATGCTCTCCAGAAACAACACAATTAGACTAACTCCCACCTGAGGGACTGCGGAGAAAGGCTGTTGAGAGGCAAGCAAAAATCCATTTTGATCTGGCCTTAGATTTACTTTTACTTTGTTCTTGACTGTCCTACATCTGATTTCTTCTTGTCCAAAGATAGAAACCAGTTTCAGTGAGTTTTTAACAGAACTTAGTCATGGCCATATATGGTACCAGGGCTGTATGACATCAGGCATGAGCCCTCCTAGGGTTGTGACCTTGTAGAGAGAACACTTCCCCAGAGTGAGAGGACACTTCCCCAGAGTATCCACAATGTACACAGGGCCAAAGGACTTCCTGTCCTGTGGCTTCTTTTAAATCTAAAGAAGGAGGGTCAGGCCTCCTATATGAAGGAGCTACTTTTTGCTTTACCATAAACATTGCAGCAAGCACATAGTGACCATCCTGTCCATCTGACTAATTCCACCTATCGATTTAGAAGGTGGGTCTCTAGGGGGACGGGAAGGGGAGACTTCTTGAAAATGAGGTATAAGCTCCAACGTGGTAGCACATGCCTTTAATCCCAGCACTTGTGAGGCAGAGACAGGAGGATCTCTATGAATTCGAGGCCAGCCTGGTCTACATAATGAGCTCCAGGCTGGCCAAGACTATACAGTGAGACCTTGTGTCAAAAAAAGAAAGTGGTATTTTATAGTTTATATAGTTACAGAAATACCAAGCCTCACCTTTCCTGAAACCACTGTGCTGATGATGACATCACAGAAAGGGACTCTGGTTCCTGGTCCTGAAGACAGGAGTGCAGCAGACCCAGGTAGGCAGAACATAGAATTCCTACCTAGCCTGTCAGTCTCCTGAACCCCAACTCAGTTCTTAAGAGAAGATGCTATGCTCACAGACCCATAAACTCTATGCAGCTGGAACTAAGGCAAGACTTTGCTGAACCTAACTCCCCCTGACTTTGTTAAGTCAGAGTGTAATTATAACACTACACCGCTAAGAGTTTGTGTAGGACATACAGGACATAAAAATTCTTGAAATCTGGATAGCAAATCTTACAGTGAATGTGCAGAATAAAACTCCTGTGTCAGTCATTTCCCATGTTTCCTAAAGAAAGCCCAGGAAATAGAAAGGTAGTTAACAGATAAGAAATCATGCTGCTGTTGGAGAACCTTATAGAGCTTTTCCTTATAAATTCCTTGAGGGAATCATTCACCATGGTAACCTGAACACACCAAAGTTTGTCTCTGCTTTCTATAATTTTATCAAATTGTAATTTCACTTATTTGTTTATTTATTTATTTATTTATTTTTGTGGTGCTGAGGAATGAAACCTGGACCTTGTACATGCTAGGTAACTATTTTACCCCAGAAATATCTCCAGCCCCATGCTTTTAAAATGATCTCTTGAGAAGAGTTATTCACAAAGCCAAAAGAAATTACCAAGTCAGCCTTTGGGCCAAATTTCTGGTTTGTACTTCCATGTCTCCTCTGACTAGAACAGCACTGTGCTCTACTCTGACAGAATCCATCCCTGAGAGAGCTGAGAAGGATATGCTTTGGACAGTGACAGCACTTTAGATGCTCAGAAAAGCAAAAACTTGGGCAAGTCATTTCACAGACAAGTGACTCCCAAACCCTTATATCTAGTAAAGATTTCAGGAGTCCAGGCACATCCATAGCTCCTGATCCTAACAAGTGGTCCTGGGTGCAGTGGCTGAACCTGGTGAGAGAAACAGCAGGAGGCAGAAAGACACTGGTGCTGCTCAGCAAGAAGGCAGACAAGGAATCAACTGCAGACCAAGAGAGACAGGTCTGCACAGAAGGAAGGTACCATCTGATTTCCTTCCCTTCAGAGGGAAGCACAGGAACTGGGCATCTTTTAAGCACCACCACCTTCTATAAGCGAAGATGGTTCTATTCCATGCAGTGGTTCTTGTTTATGAAAACATTCTTCGTGTATTGCCTGAATTATAAAAAGGGTCTATCCCCTTCCTTAAAATGTCAAAGTAGCTATAAGTAGGAGTAGAAAGAAAGAAGGTGGAAGGAAGGATAGAGGTGGTATTGCCACAGCAGTGGTAGAACCTGACTGAAGCCTCAATGGCATTTGTTTTGGTTTTTTTTTTTTTTTTTTTTTTTTGGTTGGTCAGGGAGGGTCCCTGACCTGCCTTATTCATGTTAAATGAGGCACTTAAAGGAAATGACCTAAGTGAAGCGATCCCTACACCAGGCTGTACAGATTTGGGGGATTTTCTTCCACTCAAGCACTGTCCAACCCTGCTTAGTTTGAAATGACGCAAGATCATGCCCATTCAGGGTGGTATGGGTGTAGATGGGCATTTTGTGTTGTACAGCAGAGCTAGGCTACAAAGTCAGCCTGTACTACCATTGTGATTTCTGCCTTCAGGCTCTTGGGCTGCTAGATTTATGGTCTAGCCACAGCTACCTGAACCTAGTCTGTGAGGATACAGTTGCTTAAACTCTTACATTCCCAATTTCAGAGAGTTAATAGAATAAACCAGAGGGATTCCTCTGAATACTACGCTCTAAAGACATTCTTAAAAAGCAAGCTCAGAGGTTTTCCTACTCATTCAAGGCTAAATAAATTCCCTCTTATAGAACATTTCCACGTAAATATCAAGCCTAGAAAACAGCAGGACTATTTCTAACATTCCATGAAGACCAACCTTTTCTCATACCTCTGATCCCCTTGATTTCAACTCTCCTTCTAACAGAGAGACTTATTCTTGAGCAGACCAAAGGCTAGACTCCTATTCCATGATCCAGCTGAGCAAGCAGGACATGGCAAGTTTCAGCTGTAGAACTTTTGAACAAACAGCACTGACCAGCTCCCACCAGCCTGTGGGCACCCACATACCTGGGGCTTGTCAGCAGGAAGGCTGGGGTGCACGCTTCTGTAGCCCTTGGCAGCAAGTGGGGAGGGTTGGGCATTTCCATTGGCATCAGCACTGGAAGAAGGTCTCCACTCATCTGAGACAGGAGAAACAAAAACAAACACCTGTCACTCACAGGGAACACCCCAGGGCTTCCCTCTAATTAGGGGGTCCCTCATGCTGCATGGCACGGACAGTGAGAATGCAATAGAAACCATACCTGCTGAAGAGTTCTCTGACTCCAGGCCTGTGGCAGGGGCGAAAAGGATGAAAGCAGAAAGAAAAGGGGAAAAACAGAAATGGTTACATTGACGGGGAGCAAGCATGAGCTTGAGACGAATGCGAATCAGCAGCCCTTGTCTGACACAAAACGCCCTCAGTCACGATGGCCTGATTACCATAGGAACCCACTCAAAACCGTGATGTGCTCACAGGCACTGACCTTTGAGAACACAAGGCTACATTCACAGGAATGAAGAAACAATTGGCCCTTGACATTCTTACTTTACAGACTGAAAGGCAACAGAACTCGCTACTGTCCAGCTCCTGCTCACTCTCATTCCCGTCCCTAAGCCTGCTGCAGGCTCAGACTGACTGCTCCTCATTAGTAGGATGGTTAATTAAGAAGTGGTAAGACAGAGCTGGTATTGCCACAGTAGTGGTAGAACCTGGACTGAAGCCTCAATGGCACTTGTTTTTTGTTTTTTTTTTGGTGAGTCGGGGAGGGTCCCTGACCTGCCTTATTCATGTTAAATGAGGCACAAAAACATTCAAAATCTGAGCTGAAGAGGTGGCTCAGCAGTTAAGATGGCTTGCTCAGCAATCATGAAGACCAAAGTTCAGAACCCAGGACCCACATAACAAGTTGGGCATTCTACAAATGCTTGTAACTCCAGCTCAGAGGGATCTGACACCACTTCTGGTATCCACAGAGATAGGCAGAGACAGAGAGAATTCAAAATCTAATCATCCTTCCTCAGCATCTATTATTACAATGGAATCTTCTTTTCCTTCAGTCTTCCTAGCTATTGCTTGACCATCTCAGAGTCCCTACACTTGTCCTGGTTTCACTCACCTCGCACCACGCAGCCATAGTGCGCAGACGTTACACGCTCGGTTGTAAGGCAGATAGGCCCTCAATTCAACTTTTGGCTCCACTAAGGTTCCGTGACTCTGAGCAAGTTAGGAGCCTCAATTTGCCCACCCAAACAGCGGGGTTAATGAGCTATGCCTCCTCCGTGGGTTAAACGTGGAGGTTAAACAGCCTACAGCTGTGAACGGCTTTGGACAGGGCCTGGCAAAGATCAGATCAAAAAATGTTTGCCATCTTTTATGGTCTTCTGCATCCTCTCTTATCTCTACATTCCATCAAATCCTAGAGTCTACAAACCTTTTTCCTGGGAAGGACCAGAGACATTTCAGGCTTTGTAGGTCAGATGGCTACAACTACGGAGTAAGCATCCCTAATTCAAAAGTCTGTAATGTTACAAAATCTGAAATTCTTCAAGCACCAACAAGTCACCACAAGTAAAAAGTTCTACATTCTCAGGCTAGTGGCAGGGCACAGAAGGTAAGAGTGCCTGCCCCCAAGCCTCACGAACTGAGTTCAATCCCCAGAACCCACATGGTAGAAGGACCAACTCAACTCCCTGACCTCCACATGCATGCCATGGCAAGTGCATCACACACAAATAAGTGGAATAAAACTTTCTTAAAAGAAGAAAATTCTAGCCAGGTGTGGTAGTACACACCCTTAATCCCAGCAGAGGTTAGCCCAGTCTACATAGTGAGTTCCAGCCAGCTGGGGAGATCCTGTCTTAAAAAACAAAGAAAATTAAACCTAGTTTCACAGGAAAGATCATAGACAAAATGCAGGTGCACTAAAAATACTGCATGAAATTACCTTCAGGCTACATGTATGAAGTGTGTGAGAAACACAAAGGCATTTCATGTTGAGGCCTGGGTCCCTTTTGTGAGATAGCCATACGATACCTGTATGCAAACACTCCAAAATCTGAAAGAAAACAATCTGAAATCTGAAATCCTTCTGACCCTAAGCACTTCAGTAAGGCACAGTGGCACCTCATCTGACTGTACCACGGCCCAGGAGCAGCCATAGACAAACACGCAAACAAGTTGTGCTCCAAAACACTTTCATTGATAGGCGCTAATCCTACCATCTGTCTTCCTCTTGGGTTGTCAAGCAATCAGAGGTCTGGCGTATGAAGGTGCTCACATTTAATCTTCGGATGCTGCTACCCAGGGGCCTGGTCCAGAAAACTCCAAGCACTTGGGCAGGCCCTCGAATTCAGGTGACAACATCCCTCCACCGTCCTCACTCTGTCACTGTTAATGTCCCTTCTTCTCCAAGTTTCAATTTCTAGATTCCCTTTGTCAGGCCATTTTTCAAGTGCATTAGGTTTATAGAAACACTATAAAAGATTCCAAGAGAGGGGTTCATTGATGAAGGAGGAAAACTTGGTAGATGGATTTGGGGAACACATTATTTTGCTTACTTTTTGATTTTCTGTTGGGTAGGTTCTATTAGACACTATTCCATATGTCATGGAAAACTGAGGTATGACTATTCTTCCAAACTTGCAAAGAAGCTGTCCTCATGACATCAGATCACCTGTGGGCTTGGATCCTCTGCCTTGTTGATTGCATATCCTGAAACAAGTGGCCTAGCCTCATCTGCAAACTGGTCACGGATCCTCTTATGAGTCACGGGACTAAATAAAAGTATATGGCATAAAGTATAGGCTTTCTAAAACTGGAATCCAAAACAGGGAAGAGAATCCCCACAGATATAAATCACATGGGTTTTTTGGTCTTTTTTGTGTGTGTGTGTGTGAATGTGTGCAATATATATGTATATACATGGGTGCATGTGCAGAAGCTAGAGGTCAACATTGGACATCTTCCCTCAGTTGCTCTCTACCTAGTTTTTGCTCTCTCCCTTAGATCTTTCACAGATTCAGTTAGGCTGGCTGAACAGTGAGTCCCCAGGATCCCTCCATCTACCCCTGCCCTTGGCTCTAGCACTGGAGTTATAGACATATACTACCATGCTAGAGTTCTACATGGGTGCTGGGGATCCAAATTCAGATCCTCATGCTTGCACAACAAGCGCTCAGCCATCTCCACAGCCCTCTTTGTTTCAGAAACAAAGTCTTGCTATGTAGCCCAGGCTGGTCTCAAACTCTTGGCAATCCTGCTTCTGTCTCTAGAGCGGTGGGATTACAGTGTGCACCACAAAGTCCAGGTTAAAATATGGAGAGGAAAATCCACATAGATTTAAGATACAGTACATAATCTCTCCATTTGCAAAGTAGCTTCAAAGCTATAATATTCTTGAGAACTGACTCAATTTTTCTTCTCATTCCAAATCTTCAAAACTGTTGTTCTTACGATGCTCCAAATGGGTGGCTCCCAGGAACTCTTTAGGCAGCTCTATATTCCTGATTAAAGGAGAGCTGGGCATATCTCTGGCATTTCATCAGCCCTCATCCATTAACTTTTCTTCTGACCCTGGAAAGCTGGTAGCAGACCAGGGCCAATTATATCTAAGTGCACAAGATGAAGTTTTACATACATAATCATCAGTTATTGACTCCTGGTAGAAGGCACTGTCAAAATGCTTCCTTCAATAAAATGGTACCTTAGAGCACCCGACATTGGGAGAGGCCTTGGAAGCTAGCTTGTACATAGATTTGCAGCCCTGAAGAAACTCAGCCTTTCTGCAAGAAATCTAATCTACTTTGCCTTATCACCCATCTGCTCTTTATATAGTTTTATGGCCCCTGGCTATAAGCCTCAGCATAATTTCTTTTAACTAATTCTGTGCTAATTTCATTTTTGGCTTCTACTTTTTTAAAAAAAAGTAATCAGTTCTTCTTGGAATCTTAAGATACTTTCCACTGAGTCAGTCTCAATGCATTCTGGAAAATTCTTACAGGTAGAAAAAACATGCTAAAACTGGGTTAGTATGATCCAAATCTTATTTTTGTTTACCTTTTATCTGTGCTATGTGGTAAAGAATTTAATGTTACTCAAAAAGAGGACTAGCCTTTGCCCTAGGTTTCTGGCAGATAACTGCCCAGTCCTTGGAATGTTACACTTGACAGAAATGTCAATTTGGAGACCTGAGTTACACCAATGTGATTTGAAGCTCTATTGCCTACAAGCATAGAAATGGGCCTATGAGAAAGGCAGCAGCAAGCTTATGCTCAGAAGCCCTGATAAACTCTCTGGACGACAAGGTCTCACACATCAATGCTGCAGAATAATGTGTGTGGCAAACTCTAGTGTGCCCCCCAGACTCCATACCATGTACTTCTTCTCTAGGCTGATTTTAATTTCTATCCTTTCCCTGTAATAAACAAAAACTGAATCTTTCTAGCATTACTGCTGAACCTGAGGTGGTTAGGGGAATCACCTGACTCTGCAGCAGGGGAAAGCAAAAGCGATCTCTTATGCAATCCTCCAACTTCACAGCTGCCTCTAAATCTCACATGTGTACTGATAAAAAAACACTGCTTTAATGGGGGGAGAGAGACTAATTTATGATAACTGTCCACTACTACCAATCAGGAGAGCAAACGTGAGACTCAAACCAAAGGAAATGAGTTGGTTGTGGCTACAAGAATTCTTTCAAAGGAAAACTTTGCAGTAAAGACTGGGGCTGACTGGCACAGAGCTCAGAGTGCAAGGGCTAAACTAGAACCTACCAACTAAGTCAGGGTACTGCAGCTGAGGTATCATGCTGCAAAATCACCAGGTCACACCAGAAAGGAACTGGGACTTGTACCCACCATCAGTACAGGCTCCTTAGCTGCTATTCAAAAAATAAACAAAACACTGACAGAGGTGGGTGAGGGGAGGGAGCTGCTCTCCTTTGATATGGTCAAACCCAGACCTGGCCAGGCAATGAGATCATAAAGCAAGAACAAAGTAATGAGGCTTCTCCCAGATGCAGGAAGTCAGCACTAAAATTACTGCCATTCTCAGATGGTTCTAATCCCAAATCCAGGATCCAAGGCCTACAATCAGAGCAGGGTCAGTCAAGGACTGGGCCTGCTACCACTCAAAAGCAATAATCTAGAGCTGGAGAGATGATTCAGTGGTTAAGAGCACTTGATACTTTCGTAGAGAAACAGTTCAGTTCCTAGCATCCACACTGGGCAGCTCACAACCACCTGTAACTCCAGCTCCAGGAAGGTCTCATGCCTCTGGCCACCTGCACTCATATGCACATACTCACACACATGTACATATAATTGAACTTTTAAAAAACTAAACATATTAAAAAGAAACAAGAGTCTGAGCAGTGGGCTTAAGCCAGGCATCTCTAAGGGTTTCAATTCCTTTTCTTCTGGTTTGACGTTCATATTTATTTTGCAGCTTGGCAGTAGCAATCCACCATAGAGGATGTCTTGATCCTCCCAGAGATCATGTGGGTACACATGGCTTCTGCATGCATTCCTTGGACTCTAATCTCCAAATGTGTGCTAGAAATTTTTCCTAGAATCCTTTCTTTTGCCAAGAAACTCAACATATCTGATAATGGAATTGAACACTCCTTTCAAAATCTTTCACAAATCCCCCATCTCCATGAGTGAAACAATCTAGAAAACCAGGAAGATACCACTGCCTGGTCAGCCTGGAGTCCCATCTCACATCAAGCTGTCATTCATCCTCTTTACCTTGTCCTCCATCGCTATTGTCCTCACTCCTGGTCCTAGACCCTCATGCCTTCAAACTGACATGATTCAACCGTTAGCAGGCCTCCTGACCTACAGTAACTATAATGATTAACACAACACGTCTGTGCTGAATGCTCAGTATGAAAGACCTCATCTAAACCCATCAACTCTATTATGATAGCCCCCAATTTATAGATGAGAAGACTAAAGCCATCTAAGATTGACTAACTTGCCCACGTTTCAAAGACATTAGTGGCAGGTCCAAGCTTGACAAAGGACTCTGTGGCCCACCCTTCAGCTATACTACTTTTTCCAAAAAGAGGGAGTTGGAACAAAGGCTGCATATTGGAGGTTCTTCTGGAATGCAGAGGTGTTGGAGCCATATAACGACAGCAGCTTCCAGTCTAAGCAAACAGTCAACAACATAGAAACCACAGTGGCAAAGTTAGAAGGCAAGACAGATGATGACAGAGCAGCTGAAGGCCAGATGCTAGCCCCAGTAATTGGAGAGGAAGCGCCAGGTGCCATCTCACATTAGTTATCCAAAAAGGCACTGGAGGAGGAAGCAGCTCTAGTCCTTGGCAAGTTCCGCTTGTGCTCCCAAGGGAGGCATCTGGCAAATACTGTTAAGGTGTTTTCATGAAGCTAGTCTAGTCTTGGGGGTTCCCAGGCTCCAGAAAATTATTAGAAACTGGTGTGGCCCAGCTGGTTCAAGCAGAGAGCAGACAGCAATGAGAGGAAAGATGGAAGGCATACAGACGCAATCAGAATCCAGAACCTGCGGGACACCAGCCATGGGTAGTGTGGTAAGAGGACAAGATCCCCATTCTGAAATGTCCTATCTTCTTCGAACATCACCCCCCACAGTTATCCCCTTCTAAGTTGCTCTGTACTTTTACTAAGATGATGTGGAGGTGTTTGTTTCCTCTAAACTCCACTTGTTCCTTTGTACTCAAACTGCTCCTATGTACAGGCAATCTCGAATGTATCCCCAAGCAATAGGATTCTGTAGGCGTCAGGCTAATTTTCAGACTTCCCAAGGTCATAAAGCATTTTGGAATGAGAGCAACTTGGAAGCTTCTTGCCCAAGTCCCTCATACTTTACATAAACTTTAAAGTCACTATGACTTAGCACATCCAGAAAGGGGGGGAGTGGTAGGACCATGAACTCATGCCTGATTCTTTTGCTATAGCAGATTACCTTTGCTTCCATTTCACCACCCAGAAGGCTTTTTTCTTTTTTTCTGTCTTCCTCCCTTCTAGTTTTCAGCAGCAGTTCAGTGAAGTGCACAGTATCTGGCATGCAGTTGATGCAAACGCCAATTTGGATTCAATGATATCAATTTATTAGGATGAAGATACTAACTTACCATAAGATGTGCATGACTGACAGCTGTCTCTTAATTTTTCCAAGTATTTGCATTTTAGGACAACTTGTTGAAGATTTTCTGAAAAGGAATAAATCCTTTCCCACCAAAACTTGTTGGACTAAATTTGTAAAAATTGTCCTAGGACAAGACATTGTTTCCTAGACTACAACTGGACATACAGTTCTTTAAGCACCAGCTTGCACGTCGAAGACAGAAGCTCTGTGTTCTAAGTGCCTGTTGTAACCACTAGAGGGAGCTCAAGACTCCCGCTCCACAGCCTCATCCCCAGCCTAAGACTTGGCAGCTTAAGGTGATTTTATTGCATATTAGGCAGTAGGGATGGCTTTTCTCTTCAAATCATCCTTCAGGATTCTCTCTTCCCTACATACTTAGTAGCTTGGGAATGCATTTTCCCAGAGGCTGGTTTGGGTAAGTCTTATAAAAGAATAATTTTGCCTTTCTCCTTGCACTGATCTTTCCCAGAGAAGAGAGGCAAACTGCAATGGGTCAGGAGTCAAATGTGGGCTTAGAAATATCAGGAGCAAGAAGCTACTCTGTCAGCCTTCAGTGCAGAAGACTTCTCAGGTCTTCCCTTGGTCTAGGGACAAAGATGCCCTCAAATCCTAGCCTTGCCTCATCACCAAGCCTTGGTATCTGTTACAGGAGGCTGGCACAGGAAGAAAGTCGGTTTCCAGTATTCAGGCATTATCCATCTGTATCCTACATAATTCCATCAAGTCACAACAACACACAGCTCTTAGAGTACCAAAAGTTGCAAGCCCCACTTCCTTTACAATATGGTTCTAAGAGTGTACTAAGCTTCCCAGTTCAAGAAAACCCCAATCACCTATAGTCATTTCAGATGTGGTCCTTGGGTGGGCCAGCACCATGCATTTCCTAAGAACTTGTCAGACATGTAAAACGAAGACCCCACCTCAGACCTACAAGAAACATCACAATTCTAAAATTGGGTCCAGCATTCTGTCTTTCTACTTGCGGTGACTGTGATGCAAAGGGAACAGCCCTGTAGCAGGCTAGGGGCTGATCCATTTCAAATTAACTGTGCCTGTGGAACTACAAAATCGGCATTTCCCAATCATAGAACATGTGAACTGTGGAAAGCCCTCTTTAAAGAGGCCTAAATAACCCTGATCCTAATCTCAATGGCAGCTCACACCTAACAGCTTATTCCACGACTCCAGGCCTGCTATAAAACCCTGCACATCCTTCTTGCTCACCTGTGCACCTCAACCCCCGTGGCATAGAGGAGAGTCTTAGGGATGGGAGAGAGAATAAATCGTCCATGACTGCACAGCCTCCGGCTGGTAGAGGAAGGAGGTGGACAGAGATCCATGGGGCTCCACAGTCGCAGGGATTTATCATACTATGTGAGTAAATGCTCTGGTTTCCTAGGCTATGGGGCAGGCTAGGCAGGAAGTCTCTGGATGGGCTTCTTGAGTCTTTCCTGGCTTCTGTTCAGCACTGGCCTGAGAACTGCTCTCCTAATCCCACTCTCTCTGCTGCCTGGTTCCTACCCCTGACCTGTGCCCCACTGCCTCTGCTTTTCTGGGAGCTAGCCTTGTAGCCACCTGCACTTTTGTCTCCCCTGGCTTCTCCAGCCAGTCAAAGCTGGCCAAGTCACAGCCAGCCTCTCAGAAGCAAGCTTAAGTGCAGAGAGTCTAATTTCCAGCCCGTCCTACGCGTTTGCAGGCTCTGAGTCATCTATGCCCACACCAATGCAGTCTTCAGAGCACTTGCCAGTGCTTTTGAGCAGTAATCCACTCAAAGAGGGAATCGTGGGGCTGGAAAGATGGATCTTGCACAGGACTAAGGTTTGGTTCTCAGCATCCACATGGTGGTGGTTCACAACTGCCTTTAACTATAGTTCCAATGGATCGAACACCCTCTTCTGGCTTCCACAGGCACTGTACAAACATGTGAGATGCACTTAAATGCATTCAGACAAAATACTCAAATGCATAAAATTTAAAAATAAATATTAAAAAATTGTGGATCATTGCTCTGTGCTTTCACTCACAGCACATGACCACCTCTCCATCTAGGGCTTGCAGAACTATCAAGGAAGGGACAAGAGTCACTGTCCTAGGGATCCCTAAAGAATAAGCTGATGCATTCACAACATCCCTCCTCCACCCTGCAGAACCATGAGGACATCCGTCTTCCTATGCGGCTCTACACATCTCCCCCAGTCTCTAGGGTAGCAAACCTGGCTTGCTTTCATGCCGTGGAGATTCCTGAGGGCTCACAGGGCTGCTGCTTGGGGTTTCTCTGTAGGAGGATGAGGCCCGAAGAGTCACCGTTCCCTTCCCAGTGCAGACTTTTGTAGGATCCATGTCTGAAAGGAAAAGAACCAAAAGAGAAGACTAAATCCAAGACTCCTGAGGAATGAGCACTAAAGTCAATTAGCAAATTGTTACAGCGGGGGAATGAGATGAACCTCGTTACAAGTATGCCAAGTCTTCAAAAGCGGGTGGCCAATGTGGATAGTGGAAGTATACCACGCATCATGAGATTAGGAAGATTAGGCAAGGTGAGCTCCCAGTTCATGTATGAGTTACAATGTCAGCTGAAAACATTCCCAATGAAAGCTAGTTCATTCCCTTTATTAAATGATGTTCGGGTTGGTAAGCAGACTTCTGTCCAATTAGTAAAGCATGGCTCAAGAAAGAATTTGTGAAAGATCTCTCAAGCTTGCAGACCATTCTTCTCGCAAAAGAGCAGTTGGGCAGCATGGCGAGTTGGGAAAATGTTCTGCGGAGAAGCACTGCCGCTGTGGTTCCCAAACAGGAGAGAAAAGCAAACTTTCTATTAGTAGGTCAGGACCCCTGAACTGTGAGATAGAGGGAGACAGTGTTCATGGGTGAGAGCCTCGCATTCCAATGTAATGAGAGAACTCATAGCCAGGAGGGTGGCCAGACAGGCGTAGTCCCCAAGAGGCAGTATCCACTGAACCTCTGCTGAATCCACACAGAGGCCCAACTATCCCCCTGCAGCTGCACCAGGGCCCGTAACAGTCCCTGGACATCCAAGGTGATGTGTCCCAAGTGCCTCCTCCACAGGTGCCTTAAGCCACAAACATTACTAAGTGGGTGCATGCTATGTCTTTTCCTACACAAACAGACACGCTTTTCATAAAGTTTACCTTTCAAATTGGTCACTGTAAAAGATTGACAATGGAACTAATGTAAAATGATGTGATTATAACACTATAAGTTATTTAAAACTTATGAATTATTTACTTCTAGAATTTTCATTTAGTATTTTTTCCACTGTGGCTCACCAAAACTAATTGAAACTACAGAAAGTGAAACTGCAATTAACAGGATTGGGGGGGTGGGGACTGCTTACTCCAAAAGGTCTGGTGCCCATTCTCGAGGAAAATCAGTAATGAGACAGGAAACCAGTACAGACCACGCAATTCCACAAAGCAGATGTGCCAAGTGTTTATGTGCAGCTGAGCTAAGCGGAACTTCACACTTGTTTCCCACCCTCCACCACGCAAACTGCTCACAGCCTTGTTTCCTGATCTGAAATAACCACAATGAGGATGGCGGGTTGAAGCAGCAGTGTGCCTTTGGACAGGCCCAGCACCCTGGAATGTCTGTTCCTGGGTGAGGCCAGGCCAATGAGAAGCCAAGCCCCTTTTCTCCCTGTTCTCCATTCTTGCCCCTTCACTGACAACTCAGAATGATCACCCCTTGTGTTGTTTCTAGAAATTTCCATTTAATATTTTAAGATGTCCTGGGTCTGTTATAGCACCACAAATTCCAGAGCAGGAGGCTACCTCAGGGAACACCCAACCCCATCAAGAGAGTAAGAGATTAATGTTATACAACTATTGGGAAAACCAGTCCATGGTCACTTCAAAAGGGAGGGCAAACTGGCAAATCCCGAAGTCCATCTGCAGGCTCCGACACAGCCAGATCTGCCATGGGCTCCATATCCTACTTTGTCCAGAGGAAAACTTTAGTCTGACTCTCATGTGAACTATACACCTACACCTCTCTGAGAGGAGAGGCAGGCAATGATTGCAGGTGAAGCAGGCCAGGGGCCAGGATGCTCTGTGGAAGGCCCTGGGCATCACATGCGGAGTGAAACTTCTGGTATCTAGAGCAAGTGCTTCAGATTCATCCTGACTCAGAGGTTCCTTGTGAGGCCAGTCAATTCTCATGGAAACTGAAGTTTTCAATAAAGTATTAGGAGTTACAACCCTCCTAGGACAGCCCCACCCTGAGCAAAGGTTCAGCCTCTGCACTAACCCTTCTAAAGGGAGGGCCAGGCTGCATTCTCAGGTCCTTTCTGTTCCCTGGTGCTCTCTCTCTCTCTCTCTCTCTCTCTCTCTCTCACACACACACACACACACACACACACACACACGGAGTAAAGAAGCAAACTAAGGAAGAGACAGGAAACGCTTCCTACATATGCAAGGATTAAGCCTCAAAGCATGATGTTAGAAGGAAAGAAGAAAAGAAATCATGCATGATCCAACAATTAAAAAAAGGAAGCAGACCCAATGAGAGATACCTGGAGGGAGAACTAGGCCTGAAGTGCTTTTCACTGTCTTCACAGGAATTATTTTAACAGCAGAAATAGAGCGTGTACGTAAAGGGTCGGCAGTGACTGAAAACACAAAAGGGTAAACGGTGCATCTAGAAAGAACATTTCGGAAACACTCAAGCAAGTTGAGGGGCTGTGCAGAACAATAGAAGGAAGCTGCCTACATGAAAGGAACAATGCAAAGAGCAGAGCTACAGTCACTGAAAATAACTTGCTTTCTCTCTTCACAGTTCTGGGCCAAGACAGCAGAAGCCTTCCTCCAGCCATCACCCAAATACAGTTGGTCAGTGTTTATTGGTGCCTCCTGCCACACCAGGAGCTTGCCAAGGCTCTGGACAAAGAGATATACAGATACAGATGGTCTGGCAAACAGAGGAAGGGGAGTCCCACATGTCCCTTGGGGGTGGCAGGTCGTCCGCTCTGTGGTGGGGACTCAGGAGATAGCCATGGCCGCAGGTGAGAACAGCAACACAAAGAGCTCTTGAGTTGTCTGGTCCCTTCAGCCCTGGCAGCCACTTGCCCCAAATCCTAACTTTTAAGGTCCTGTGCCTGCCCGAACAATCATCACCTTCTGGCCCCAAGCAAATCAGAACCCCATCTGTTAGGAAACAGATGGTCTTGCTTAAACCCACCCTTTCCTGAGAAAGGGGTGCCAAGTGTCCAAGTGCATGATTAGGACTCTGAGCAGCACCTCAGTGCACAGCATCAGACACTGGCACTGCACACCCTGTCTACCCAGACCCCCATCTCAACGGCTGGCCCTTCCCCAAACTTCTTGGGAGGCCTTACCCTTTCTCCTTAATGGCAGCAAATAAAGAAGCGAGCTGAGGTGCCAAAGTTGATCCAAAACAACACCCAAGGGTCTCAGAGTCACAGAACACAGAATGACGAGAGGTAGGGCTGCTTGGGAGTAAGACTGTGGAATCAGCATCAAGCTCCTGGGATTGTCCTGCCAAGGAGGCAGAGAGGAGGGTGGGGAGCACCTTCAAGGGCAGTGTGGCGCCCCTGCCCATTACACTGCTGCTTCATAAGGCACACAGCGGCCATCAGGTATATGGCTGCCAATAATTAAGTAAGAAAATGACAATTCTGCGCATCTTAAGATAAGAATGAATGAACTTACACAAGAATCGTACCGAGCGTGACTGGCTGAAGCAGGAGATTTGGGGTACATTTACAGAGGAAGAAATAAGAGTTCTGGCCAACACTCAGGGTTCCTCTGTTGTTCTCAAGGCTAAAGCTAGAGCCCAGTTCTCTGGTCACCTAGCTCAATGACCTCTGCAGGTCACCCTGATGACCTTCAAGGTACATCTGTCCTGTGTTTCCACTCAAAGGTGAGTCTTACAAAGGACAGATGGAAGCCATCTCCACCTGCCACGCTCCCCTCACTTCCTTAAGTCTCTCAGGTAAACAGATTCCCAGAGCAGAGCTGGTGGCCCCTCCCATGCTCCTGGTATAAACAGCCCCTTGCAGCCACTCCATATTCCCTAAGTGCAACTCAACCAAGACTATCCAAGACTCCAAGAGCACAGTCCACATGAACTCAACCAGAGTGCAGGAAGATGGCCAGGCAAGGAGGTGGGGAAGAGGACAGCACAGGACACCTTCCATCCCCAAGGAGCCCAGGATCAGGCCACCCAGGCCTCCCAGTTCCCATCTTCTGCTCTCTCTGCTTTCTCTCCCCAGAGGCATCCTTCTGTGTACACAGCTTGCCTCGTCTCAGAGGGAACACGTGGCTGTACTAGATGGGAATTACAAAAGCCAAGTATGTCAAACTCTCTGAAATGATTCTTTGGGAGTTATTTTTACTTCAGTGCTCCAAGCCAGGACTTTTGCTCTTCTTCGATGCTATAAAATGCAGCAGGATGAGGGTTCATGGAATCACTGCAGCCCAGGATGGGATGCAGGAGTAAACACTGAAATCCTAAAATCCCTCATCCTCCAGATAAGAGAACTCACACCTGCAGAGATAAAAGGCCTCCCTCGCCCGTCTTTAAGGGGCAGAACCAGAACTGAAGTATATCTCATTACTCCAACTTTGGATTTCTATCACCTCACACTGCAAAAAAATGATGCCAAGTCAGGGTGATCTCAGAAGTCTTCTTCATTTTTTTTTTTTTTTAAAGGAAAGAAGATTTATTAAGCAAAAGAGAATGCTCTCAGTAGCCAAGAGGTAAAAGCTGCGAGGGGACCTCCAAGTTGGTTGTCCCTCAAAACTCTTACCACATCATTCAATTCACATTTCTGTCTCTTATTCTGATATTTTTCAAAAGTGAAAAATCTTAAGGCTGGGAAGGCAGCTTAGTAGTACAATGCTTACCTACATGTATTCTTGGTTCAATCCCCAGCATGAGAGGGGAGGAAAAACAACACTAAAAATTTGAGAGACTACACATAAAACTAATTTTTTTCAATGACCTGGATTCTTGCCTCATAGGACTGTAGACTTGTCCCTACTTATAACACATGAAGATAATACACCAGATAAGGGCTATTCCAATATGCTTATGAGTGCCAAATGTACCATGCCTGACACTCACCTGGATCCCTGTACTTGACCCATCATCATAAGATTCTTGTGAACTAGGGACAGCTCTTAATACATCATTTCATGGTGGGAAAATGGCAGGTACAGTCCCATGAAAAGCAAAATATAGCCCAAGCCTCAGAAGCTATCATAGGAACTAGGCCTCCAGGTCACAGCCTGATTTCTAACACTGTTGAGAGCTAACACTGTGGCCTAACAGGCACTGCACCTTCAACACGTGCTTTGTGATACCAAGCCAGGCTTCCCTTCAACAGTCTTACCTTTGTCTGGCCCATGGCTTCCAGGTGCCAAGCCATTCACAACGGCTTTAGAAGTTCCAACATCACATTCTGAAAGCAAAAAAAAGAACAGAAGCTTGTGACAGTGCCTACATTCACTGAGTCCCACATGGTATAAGGTGGGACAGAGCTAAGGTGTCCCCCCTAACAGTCCCTGGAGTAGCCTCTGTGCACAGCCTACACACACATCCCATCAGTGTCCTCAGGTTTGGGACATGCCATCTAGGGTGCATCAGAGAGTTCTGAAATGCCTTGTGGCCTGAACCAGGCAGTACGCAAAAGCTATTTAGGCATTGGAAGGTATGTGACAGATGAAAGAAATCCTTTTGCTTACCTGGAACGGCTTCCTTTTGGCATTTAAGAAGCGTCTAAACAACACCCCAAGTTGCACTTATCAAAGTCAAGCTATCTTTTCCATACAGTGTCTTCAGGGGCTGCCCCTCCTCATCACCCCAGTCTAGAACCTTGTGTTACAGCCCCAGAGATGGCACGGTATCGGGACCACTCCTCCCTCCTCCTTTCTCTAACTGAAACTTCCTATGCATGCCTCAGTCTAGCACTCTGACTTGTCCTCATCTGTCCCACTGGTAAGACTTCTTTTCTCACCTTCGGGAGGTCCTATGTGTCCTAGGGGCTCACCTGCACTGTCACCTCCTCAGTGTCAGTCGAGATTTTCCTGAATTCTGCTCAGCTGGAGACAACACTAAGATCCTCCCTGCCTACCCAGTTCTCCATCAGGGAAGACAGGAAGACAGGAAGGCAAGCAGATCATGTTGCCCTGGGTGGGGTACATGGATAGTGAGCTTGGAGGAGAGACCCTCCGCAACAAAGCCAGACAAGCTACAAACATAACCATTAGCTATGGTTATGCCTGGATTTGTGTTCTGTGTTAAGAATTCCTAGTGCGGCAGGGTAGGAACTATAATTTTATTAAGATAATGAGGCTCAGAGGGGCAAGCCTACACAGTAAGCTTAGATATAAATTGCCCCACTCACAGCACATTTTCTTCTGCTACAACTGAGACAAACATTTTTGTTTTCTGATTTCTTTCTATTTCCACAAATGCTGGGCCAGAAACCCAGTTGCACACTTCCATAGCAAATCTGGTTAAAACTAAGTCACCTGCCAAGGCTTTTCATAACCAACACCTGAGAAGTACCACAGGCCAGTCTGGCTGCTGCCTGCACAACACCCGCATCAGGGCCTGGACTTCTCAGTGTGCATCCTGTTTCTGGCTCCCATCTACCTTCAGATAAAGGCTCACTCTCTGGATGTCAAGTCTCCCTTGAACCCTCATTTCAGGGATGGATAGAAGGAGACTGTTACTGAAAAGACCAGAAATCTAGGTAAAGGAAACACAAACTCCAGTATCTCATCATGTGCTCTTTAACTGTCCCATCCCTGTGCACCTGACCTGATTCTCTCCGATCACATCCTTTTGAGACTGTTGGCTTTGCCTTTGATGTGGGAGCTGCCAAGGAGCTAACAAGAGGCCCATGTTCTCTCTTTCCCCTTTTCTCTTTTAATTAAACATAATCAAACTGGAATAAGGTTTGGAAAAGCATTTAGAAATCAACACTCAAACTCAGCCTTCATAGTAGTCTGTTGCTACCTGGCAGCCTGTGTTGGCCTCCACGCCGTACAAGTTGGCTAGCCCATACAGGTACTTCTTAAGCTTCAGTTTCCCCATCTATATCACGGAGGCATTAAACCAGGCCCAGCTTTAGGGGTTTCCAGGAGAAGGAAACAAGATCCTGCAAAGACAATGCTTTCCTCTGTGAGTGGCAGCCCAGGCCCGGTTGAAATAAGAAGAACATATTGTTTTCATGCTGTTCTTTGCACTAAAGATGCCAACAAATGTTTTCCATGTAGCTGCTGTCAGGCCAATGGTCATGACATATCATTCCAGTTATCAAGTAAATTCACAGAGTGCACTGTTGCTCAGTCCCCACCTTCATGGTGGTAAGGTTTTTGTTTCCTTAGAATTAAGATAGAAATTCCCAAGACTCTGGGATTACCAGGTCAAAGGGCCCAGGATATTGGACTCCAGTGGTGATGTTTGCTTCCAACACCTGCCTGAGAGAAATCAGGGGAGGAGGGGAACCCCTAGGGAACAGGCACACCCTCATCCACACCTTCTTCCTCCTCCTGCTCTTAAAACTGCCAGGAGCTAAGCCTGACACAGGGAAAGAAGGAAACTTCCGAGCTGCACCACAAAAAGTTTGTTTTTATTTTTGTTTTTAAAGAGACAAGGTCCCAGCCTATTTTAAATAACAACAAAGGCCAAAAGGCAGAGCTGGGGGTGGCTCCGCTGGCAAAGTGCTTGCCTAACATGTACAAGGCCCCGAGTTTGATCTCTAGCACCATATAAATACAGCACGGTGGCATACACCTGTAAATTCAGCACTCAGGAGACTGAGGCAGGAAAATCAGGTCATCCTTAGATAAATAGAGAGTTCAGAGCTAGCCTAGTTTATATGAGATTCTATCTATTAAAAAAAGGGAAAAAAAAAAAAAAGGCTTGCCAAAAGGCAAACCATCAGAAACTAAGTTACAAAACACAACACTGTGACACCAGAGCCTATTGGGGCACAGAAAACACACCAAGTACATCTCTTTGGAAATAGACTTCCACTGAAGACAGCAAGACCCCACAGATGGAGAACTGCCATATCTTAAGTACAGTGCTCAATACATTAAGGGCTTTACTGTGCACAGTTTTCACAAAATCCCAATGGATCGGGGCTTGTACTATGTCCACAGCACAGAGGAGAAAGCAAAGAAGCAAGCTGCACAGGAAGTACAGTCCCGAGCTGCTCGTTCCACTTCACAGCACTTCCAGGCCTGACCACACACCCAGTCCTGTACAACTAAGAACTTGACTAAAAGAGCACTGGGTGTAAATAAGTGGACAACGCTTATTATTATAATACGGAATTCTCTGATAATACCCTCAAAATGATGCACGATTGGAAGATCCCTGAATGGTATCTCCTGCTCCCATACCCACGTGTGGGTCCCAGGAAGCCAAGGTGGGTTTAGCCGCCAGAAGGAAACTTCTCCAGGAACTGACAGTTCTTAGCTATATAATGAACAGGGATCTGTTTCCTACTCTGTCTTCCCTGCCCTGTGCTTTCCAGTCCAGCCCAAGGCAAAAAAAATAGTCAAAAACACTAATTTCTTTAGGTCTCAGTTTTTAAAAGCATAAGCAAATTGTTTTGCCAGCCAACTGAAGAAAGTTTGGGTTAGTCCTCATCCAGGGGCAATTATGGTTAATCTGTGTATTTTGGGTCATTCAGATTAAAAATTGCCACTAAAGTGTATATGTCAAAATTTATCAAATTGAATAGTTAAAATAACTGCAGTTTACTGTATGTCAATTACATCTTACTAAAAGGAAAGAGACCACTGTAAAGATAGATCCAGAGTACACAGAGTGGATGCTACAGTTCTTGACAGTGTATTGAAACTTATTCATATTGTACGTGGTGCTGTTGCTGCTGGGTATCTTAAAGTATGTGGAAAATCTCGGTGAACTGCCTAGTTGTGTAGGTTTGACAGGAGAAAAGCAGGATTTAAAATGACTCACCAGAGCTCATGTTGGTGGCAGGGCAAGTCTTCCGCAACTGGGGCTCTGGATGGCTCTGCAGAAAAACATGCAGCAACAATGGAATGAATGAGTGGCAGGTTTGTGATAATCCCCACAGTTAGCATTAAAAATGCAAACACTGTAACCCTTGGTCAAACAGAGCTAAACTGGAAGCCACGTGGCCAGGCTTCTGGCTCATGGCAGGGCACAGATTTTCAGGACTTTGGGCACCTCACCCAATCGCCTTGCTTTATTTACTTTTGTCACCCAGACTAGGGTTAGATGGAATTCCATCTCTTCCAGCAATAAGTCTATTAAAACAACACCAAGTTCTAAATGTCCTTACAGGAACTGCCATAATATACTGCAGGGGTCTATTTTGGTAAATAAACAGTGGCAAACCCTACCACATTACAAAAAAATAAAAACAAAGTTCAAATTATATGAGTACATGTGGTTCAATAAGAGTATAAAAGGAAAAGAGAAAAACACATCTTAGAAGAGTTAAAAACCACAGTGCAACTAATCATCAGAGGACAGTAATAGTGACTCCTTACTTATAGCTTACCATGTACAAGGAAATGTTCCAGATACTCTAAATACCATAATTCATTTGACTCATGACAGTAACCACTAACATAGTTAGTTAGTTCACAGATATAGCACAGGAAGGTGAAGCCTGAGGAGTTGATTTTGGAATCTGGGCAGGCTGGATCATGGGTCAGTTCCTAAGCACTGTACTCCCTTGCCTAGGGGTGGGAGTTATCTCAAATATTCAATAGATAACCCTTGGATTTAGGAGGGTCTCAAATCAAAGGAAGTTTGCAATGAGCTGTCAACCCTCTAATATATATCCTGGTATTTTACTATTTGTCTATAACAAAAGGTATTCGTTTTTTCATTAGTTTGGTTTTGATGATGGTGAAAATCAAACCCAGGGCTCCTGACAGACTAGACAAAGGGTCCACCTCTCGCTACTTTCCCAACCCAAAATGTCTTGACAAATAAGCTGGGTGTAGCGGTGTACACTGGTAATCCCAGCACTGGAGGCGAATATGTGAGGATCAGGAGTTCAGGGTCATCTTTGGCTACATAGTGAATTTGAGGCCAGGCTGCAGTATGAGATTATATGTTTTGAAAAATATTTGACAAATATATACACCTTTTAATCACCACCACAACTGCAATATACAGCATTTCCATCACCCCCAGAAAAGGTCGCTTTGTCTCCTAACAATGAAGTATGCCACCTAGAAACCACTGACCCACTTGACATCACTGTGGTTTTACTTTTTTCTAGAATTTTCTATAAATCCTATCTCATATATACATATCTCATATATATATGATCTTTTGTTCTTTTGTGCCTGGAGTCTCATATTTAGTATAATCCTTTTGAAAAAGACATTCATGGTTATTTCTGTGTGCGTCTATTCCGGGACTCGATTCTCTTCCACTGAGCTGCCTTTATCCAATAACTCACTTGGTCTCTACATCGTTAAAAAGTCCTAAAATCAGATAGCAGAATTTATCTTACCTCATCCCTCTTACCTCATTCCTCTTCAAATCCTTTTTGCCTATTTTGGGTCCTTTGCGTTTTCCATTTTGTTTTGCTTTGTTTTTGAGATTAGATTTCACAGGGTAGCCCAGGCCAACCTAAAACTCACTGTGTAGCCCAGGTTAGCCTCAAACTTCCTGAGATCCTCCCATCTTACTTACTTAACTTCTCAAGTACAGGGATGATGATAGGCATGAGTAGCCACACTTAGACTGTTTGCATTTTAATGTGAAATTTAAAATTGTCATAAAATTTTCCTGGGGCAAGAAGAAAGAGAGGAGAGAGAGAGAGGAGAGAGGAGAGAGGAGAGAGGAGAGGGAGAGAGAGAAGAATGGGAGGATAGGAGAGAAGGAAGGAGGGAGGGAAGGGAAGAGAAAGGGAAAAAAAAATCTGTAGGCTTTCTGGCTGGGATTTTATTGACTGTATAGTTCAGTAGGGGCAAATCTACAATTTTAACAACATTGAGCCTTCCAGTTCATGAATATGGCCTTTCTCTCCCTTTACCCAAGTCCTCTTTTATCTCTCAGCAACATTTTAAAGGCTTCAAAGTAAAGGCCTTGGAAGCATTTTCCACTGACTCCACATGCTTTTTGGGGCTCTGTACGTCTATCCGGGCAGCAGTTTGCTTTCTCCTCTCCGAGTAGAAGTGGGACTGAGCCCTCACACTGCTCACTAAGAAGACCCCAGTGTTAAAATGGAAGCTACATCATCCCAACAGATGCACAAATTGCAACATAGAAACATGAGAAAGCAAGGCAACATGGCTCCTCAGATCCCCCTTAACTTCAGTAACTGGGTCCAAGGATATTAAAACAGGTAAAATGCTAGACAAAGAATTAGCTTTCAACATGATCAGCATCCTCAAAGAAGATTCAAATAAACGGATGGGACACAGAAGTAAATTGAAGATTTGTGTGAGAAATTCAACAACTTAGGGAACAAAATCCCAGAGATTCTGAAGAAAAATTCAAGGAAATCTTGGGAATAAAAAGATTTAAAAAAAAAAACAAAAACTCAATGGAAAGCATCACCAAAGAGACTGGACCAGGTGGGGAAGGACTGTCAGGGATTGAAGACAAGGCTGAGAAACTACTGCATTCAGAAGCAATTATTAAATAAAGTGTCATGGGACTGGAGAGATGGCTCAGCAGTTAAGAGCACTGGCTGCTCTTGCAGAGGACCAGGATTTGATTCCCAAAAACCCACATGGCAGCTAACAACCATCCATAACTCCAGTTTCAGGGGATCCAATGCCCTCTTCTGACCTCCTCAGGCACTGCATGATCCGGGTGCATTTACATATATACACTCATACACATAAAATAAAAATAATAAATAATTTTTTAAAAAATAAAACAAAACATTAATGACTGTGCAGGGGCATTTTTTTCTGCTGGCAAGGTAAAACAGTGAGGGCACTGTGGAAATGAACATGGAGGTTCCAAACCCCAAAAAGAGAACCAGTTATATTACTTACAGGTATATGCCTGAAAGAATGAAAGCCTAATACAAAGATACTTCCCAACCCTGTTTGTCATGCACTATTCACAGCTGCAGAGCTATGGAAGGACAGGCCTGTGTTAAAGCATGAATGAATAAAGAAAATGTGCTAACAGTGCAATGAAGTGGTACTTTGCCATGAACAAGAATTACAACCTTTGCAGGAAAACAGGTGAAACTGGAGATCAGGTTAAGAGAAATAAACCAGACTTAGAGAACCAAAGATCATGTTTTATATGTAAAATCTAGGTTTGGGTTTTCGATTTTTTTTTTTTAAGGTGTGAAAGTGACAGTTTGAAAAGAAGGGAGCTGGGAAAAGGTGTAAGAAGAATAATGGGGCAGGGGACTAGAGAGATGGCTCAATGGTTAAGAGCACTAGCTGCTCTTGCAGAGGTTTGATTCCCAGCACCCACATGGTGACTCATAACCATCTGTAACTCCAGTTACAGGGCATCTGACTCCCTCTTGTGATTTCTGTGGGCACTGAACATAAATGGTACATACTTACACACATGCAGGCAAAGCACTCATATACATAAAATAAGTAAATTTTTAAAAAGAAAGGTAACGGGGAAATGAATGAGATCAAAGACTATTATATCCATTCATAAACATGTCACAATATGTAATAGTGTTGTCAACTTGACAGACCCTAGAAACACCTGAGAGATTCTGGGCATGCCTGAGGAGGGGTATCTTAATTATATCAACTGAGGTGGGAGGACCCATTCCCTGGCTTGGATCCTGGATTGTACAAAATGGAGAATATGAGCTGTGCACTAGGCAATCATTCATAGCTCTCAGTTTCTTGACTATGGATGTAAATGGAATCATCTGCTTCAAGTTCCTATGGCCTTACCTTTCCCATCATGATGGACTGTACCCTGAACTATGAGCCAGAATAACCCCTTTCTCCCTGAAGCTGTTTTTACCAGAGTATTTTATCACAGGAACAGGAACAGAAACAAAGACACAATGAAACTCATTGTTTTGTAAAAATTAATACTTGCTAATAAAATACTCTGGCATTAAAAGAAAAACAAAGTAAAGATCTGACACACATTTTGACCATACCTGCAGGTCATACAGACAGAAAAGCCAGTCCTCATAACAGACAGAACCTTGACCTTTAAAGTATGGTCCGAAGACCAGCTGCATTGGCACAACTACTGAATCAGAATCTCCCTTTTAACAGCATCCCATGTGGTCTCTTTGCACTTGAAATGTGCAAGGCAACGTTGTAGAGAAAAATCCCTAGTTCCTGAACTCTATAACAGGACTGTCATGGGAGGGCATGAGGGTCTGCACGAGGAGTTAGTCCGTCTAAGGAGCTGAAGTTAGGCACTGCTTTCCTTTCCAACTTGCTCTGCTTGTTGCCCTTGTGATCAACAGAGTTAAATGGCAGAGGTAAAAAGAGAACATTCTAAGTCCTTTTCTGTGGTCCACATCAGCGGGGTATATTGTCCTCTGGCAACATCACACACCCCTGACAGTACCTGCTCCTTCAACACCTCCATGGGTTTGCTGTTATCTGAAGGACATTTGTTCTTTCTGTCCAGGACACACAACCTGCTGTGCTCTGTATGTCCTGGTGGTCGTCAATCCTAGTACATTCATACCTAAGGTGCATCCCAGGACCAAAAGGACTGTTGAGATCATTAGTAAATGCTTTTACTTTATACATATGTTTTCATGGTGGATTATGTTATTTTAAACCTTTATTTTGGCTCAGGGATCATTGTGGAAGAGGGGGCAGAAAGATTGCAAGAGTCAGAGATGGTGGGTGACCACAAGTAAATAAGAGTTTTTTAGACAGCTGGTCAGTTACTCATATGAACTCACAGCAATGTATGTGAGTTCATGTACAAGTCCCACATAAGCTTAACACAGACAAAATCTTAGCACAGACATGGGAAAGTGGGTAAGAAACCCCAACCCTACCTGAGAAACTATTGGTAAACGATGGCTGCTGACAGGGAGAGAGTCAGTCTCTTTTAAGAGTGTGACTCTTGGTAAGTTAATCATGCTCCAGTGGATGGAACCATACCAAAAGACATTTGGAGACATGAATTGACTCTACAGTGTGTTCTCTCTCTCTCTCTCTTTCTCTGTCTCTCTCTCTCTCTCTCTATATATATATATATACATATATATACACATATATATACATACATATATATACACATATATATACACACACATATACATATATACACACACATATATATATATATATATATAGAAATTGGGTGGGGGATAGTTATGGAGGGTGCAGATAGGGGAAGGAATCTAAATATGATAAAAGTATATTGTATGAAATTTGAAAAAATTCAATTTATTATATCCCCCCGCTTAAAAAAAAAACAAAACTCCCCATTATTTTTAAAGCATGACCAAACCAATCTTTTTATCTTTTTATTTATTTTTTATGTGTATGTGTGCTTTCCATGTCATACAATGCTCACAGAAGCCAGAAGAGTGTGTCAGATCTCCTGGAACTGGAGTTATGGATGGTTGTGAGTGCTCGGAACTGAACCCTGGTCCTCTGCAAGAGCAGCCAGTGCTCTCTCCAGTCCTCATCTTAACTTTTTGAAAATAAGGACAAAGCTCCCAGCACCTTAGGCTAGATAAGAAATGAGTAGATCCAATGGGGACAGATTTTTTAATTTTTAAAAATTGATTTATTTTTATTCTATGTGTAAGAGTGTTTTATGTGCATGCATGTAAGTGTACTACCTGCATGCTGTGTCTGCAGAGGCCCATAGAGGGCATCAGATCCTCTGGAACTGGAATTAAGGACAGGTGTTAGCCACCATGGGGAAATAGAACCCTGGTCCTCTGCAAGAACAGTCAGTGCTCTGGAATGCTGAGTCAGCTCTCCCTATGGGGATAGATTTCTTTTGAACTAAACTCATTGGTGGCTGAACAGTAGTTGTCATCGATGGGACATTCGATGGGATATACCTCTCACTATAGAAAATACTGCTGCCTAAGTACCATCCCCAGTCCTGCTTACACAGTGATCTGAAATAGACAGTCAAGGGCAATACTCAAAGTATCATTTTTTCATAAATGCACACCAGAGTATATTCTAGTCATAGTGTTCTCTGTAAGACCTTTTCCTATGGCTACTGCTAACCATTTAAGGGCTAGATGGATCCAAGGTGCATGAAAGTGTGTGTGTGTGTGTGTGTGTGTGTGTGTGTGTGTGTGTGTGTGTATTTATTTACTTAGCGTATATACATGATGTTGGGGGATGCATGCCACAGAATATATAGAGAGATCAGAGGACAACTTTGTGGAGTCAGTTCTCTCCTTCCACCTTTTTGTGGGTTGTAGGGATTTAACCCAAGTCATTAGACTTGGTGGCAAGCCTCTTTACCTACTGAGCCATCTTTCAAACCCAGTACCAGCTCCACAGAGGAAGACTTGCTTTGGTAGCAGAGTCTGCTGTATGCTCCCACTCAGTGACAAACGACAGAAATGATGCAAAGAAACAGAGGAAAGTTTAAAACACAGTTAAAGCTGCAGCAAGGGCAGCAGTGGTTGGGCCCTACCACTGGTGGCAACGGCATCTTATTCCATCTGTCCCAGGGGCTGGCTCTGATTCCAACCTGTCCAGCCTCCTTGAATCCTGCCCCAGTCCTAAGTGCAGCTTTCTACCCTTCAGTAACTTTACCAGCTAACCAATATTATGCTGATAAAATCTTTTTCAGTTAAAGTTCACTGGAGGAGGGGTCTCATTATGGAAACCAAGACCCTTGACCAGCACAAGAAGGGGACCGGGGGCTGCCAGTTTCACCTGAGGTGGGAGCACTGTTCATTCTTCTCTGCTGAAGTGAGCCAGCCAGAGCAGAGTCCCAAGCTACTCAGCAACAGTTCTGTCTCTCCAAGTGAGAGGCTCACAGACCAGGCAGAGAGATGTGTCCAGCACATACTCTAGTGCCTGCTGTTTCTTTACAGATATTATAGGCTATCCCAGTCAGATGCAGAACTTAAATGTTTGTTTTACATAAAAATCTTCTTATGCTGGGACTGGGGAGATTGCTCAGTCAGTAAAGTGCTTGCTGCACAAGCATGGAGACCTGAATTTGGATCTCCAGGCCCCATATAAAAAGCCAGGTACCTATAATCCCAGCACTGGGGAGGTGGTGAAGGAAGAACCATGTCCCATCCTTAGCACTGAGTATGCAGTGGTGCTTGGTCAATGAACTTTGTCCTTGTATCTATTCAGCCTTGAGGACCTACCTACCTTTGGGATCTTACCTTCAAATAAATAAGAACCTCCTCAACTCTACTGAAGCAGCTTAAAGGGGAGCCAGCTCCCTTCGGGGGGTGAAAATAAATTCTGCTCAGCCTTTGAAATCCAGTCTGGGACTTCATTTCACATATGGGCATCGACTCCCAATGGCTTGAAAAAAACAAGACACCTCACAAAGCCCTAGGACAATGCTCAGCCTTGTTTCTCTGTACTTCGCTGATCCACCAGCCTAAGAGACACATTTCTCCAATTTCCTGACAGTCCCTTCTCGAGCAGTATTAATGCCATTTCTCTTCAAATGCATTCGCTGCCTTATTGGAGGGAGTGCAGAAGCCAGAAAGGATAAACACTGAGTTGCGGACATTTCCTTTCAAGGGGAAGAAACTAGGATAAATTTGACCTTGACATTAGCTTTGATATGAATCCCAAGATTGGGCTGGAGACTCAGAACACAACAGGCTGGTGGTTTCTGGGGAGGGAAGATGAGGAAAATACACCAGAAAGGCCACCCCCCACATCCTCCCATTTCCTCCGGGAGTCCCTCCAACTCAATTTCCGTTCTAACCAATTATCTGAAATGACCTTCAGAAAGGTTTCTAGTGGACACACATGGTCAACAGTTTCTGTACTAGTTAGACCTTATTGGCCATAGTTAAGATGGTTAGCTCTTTCTTCCTCCCCACATTCTGATGCTGACTCCTAAGTGTCACTGAAAACTTACTAACACTGGGCAAAGAGGAGCCTCCTCAGAGAACAGGGCTTCTACAGATCGTCAGGCACTCAGGAGACAGAGAGTCATGAGCTGGTCCTCACTCCTTTCCAACTACATGCTCATTTCCTTGAAGGTTCATCTGGAGTGTCAGAACCTGAAGGATCCATGCAGGCTCCCTGGCCCATTTCCATCGTTTTCCAGCTTTTCAGAACGAGGCTCTATGAGCCCCCTCAGGCTACCGAGCAGGCACCCTCCCATCCACCCACCCAGTCCTCTCCTGTCATTCCAACTGTGCTTTCATCAATTTCATTCATTTCTACCTCTTGAGCTTTTCTTCGATAAATGAAGTATGTGGCTACCAAACAAAATAAAAGGTTCCTAAGCCTGGAATTCTATCCTCCTCTTTATTGTTTGGATGCAAAAACTGAGATTCAGTTTTTAAAACAAAAAGTCTCCCACTAACTTCTCCAACTTGCCTATCACTCCTCTACTTCCTCTGGAGAGCTCTGCAGAGTCCATACTGAATTCCAAATGAGAATCATCCTTGCCTAGATAGCTGCCAGACTGTGTTGCTGCCTCTTTTAGAACCTTCAGATGGTACTCACTCTTCACCATACAATGCAAACTCCAGGCAGTGAGCTCAAGGCTGGGCAGAGTCCTTTCTTCTCTCCTGCCAGCACTGCCTCTGCTGCCTCACATACAGTCCGTCTGCTGGCGGAGCAGCCCTTGCTTGTTATCGCTGGACCCTATGGTCTAGTAGAGAACCTGATGCAGAGCAAGCCCCCAGTAAGGCTGGTAAGGGAAGATCTGCTCCTGGAGAGTGGCTAAGGGCACTACTTTTTCATCCTTTCTTGTCAGGTTCCTCCATGCCCAGACCTGGTAAAGGGCTACCGTTCTAATTCTTCATTTTCATGACCCATGCATTCTCATAGGCACCATTCTGTTCCATCCTCTCAGTTGTAGATCACAATCTCACTCTAATAAGCCTCAGATTCACCCTACCTCACTTGACTGCCATGTTCTGACTTGAGCAAGAAAGACTTCCTACAGCAAATTTTAACGAGGAAAAAAATTCACAGATCCCCTTGCTGGGTTCAAAGAGGTTGGCCAGGCAGCACAAAGAAAAAGGAGGAAAAAAAGGAAACAAAACTTTCAGGAAAATATATATTTTTTTAGAACATGCCTGATATACAGTTCAAAGAGCATTTCTTTAGCACTTCCTATGGGTGAGGACAGTATTTGGCTCTACACCTGTCTCTAAGACCATCAGAAGATTGTAGGATGACTGGTGTGCTATTGAAATGTGATTGGGGGGTGGGGGGAGGCTGGATCAGAGTTTAAAAGTGTCTACTGCTCTTACAGAGAACCTGAACTCAGTTCCCAGAACACACATTAGTTGGCTCATAACTGCCTATAACTCCAGCTCTAGGGGATCTGTCACCCTCTTCTGGTTTCTGCAGGCACCTGCAGAGAGGTTCAGATACACACACACACACACACACACACACACAATTGAAAAAATAATAGAAATAAATTTTTTAAAAGATATGCTATGGTCAGACAATTCTAGTGACACTCTGGACTGAGTGTGATGGTAGCACAGAAAGAAAGAATATTCTTTGATGAGAGAGAATTAAAGAATAAATAACCACAAAATTTTTCAGCTGACCAATGGCATAGCTTCTAAAGTTACTGCAAATGTTACAGCTGTGGAAAACAATGATCTTAACACACCATAAGACTTGTAAGATCACAGTTCAGTTACTTTTCTAGTCTTATCCCCTCCTGTGTGTACTTTAATCTCTAACTCCACACACAGCACACACGACAATGAGGCCAACTTCCAAGTGTTCACTTTCCTTATTGCTTCCCATTGATGTTTTTTCTCTAACTCCCCAAACTTGAAGGTAAATTTCAGTAACCAGATATAGTGACATAACCAAAGCTGAAGATTTTAATTTTGGCATAGGATTGTTTTTGATAACTATCAAAAGTTAGGAGATAAGGAACTCTTTTTAATATAATCACAAGATTTTGCCATCCCATCCCAAGAACCCACTCAAATCATCCCACTCTCACGCCAGGTCAATGTTCACAGAAGCCCAGGGCCAGAGCCGATAGTAAATCGGCACTACTTTTTACTTCTGAAGAAAGAGAGCTGATTTCTGCCACTAAAACCATGAAAAGGAAAAATGCAGCCCATAAATAGTTTCAAGTTCATAAATATGTTATTTATAATTTAAACAACAGGATTCATAACCATATCATGTTGTCTATATATTAAAATCCATGGTTTACTGCAAATGTAATTGAGAGGGTTAATTTCCTTAGTTTGTAAGGTACTCCTACTGATTTTAGAAAAAACTAAAAGGCATGAAGAGAACAGAAAATGTAATCACACAAATCTGAGAACATGTTCAATGTAACAGTTTAGTTTTTCGAAGAAAGTATTAAAATGACTATGTATTTTTCTACATCTTAGCATTGCTCTACAAACTTAGTACAGATGAATAATCAATGTTGGAGCAGACACTTTCATTTCCACACAACCAACAATGCTGTAAACTTTGCCCACTATCTGCAGCAATCTGCATCAAAGAACCCGACACCTCATCCCTTTTGTGCCACAGGGGAGTCAAGCACAAAGAAAGAAGCCCATATGATAATAAAGCACAAGACACGGATTCTACAATTCTACTAAAGACAGGTGATACCTAGGCCATTTCTGTGCTCAGTAACAGAGGATCAATTACCTGTCCACACGGCCATGGAGTAGACTGCTGGACTGATATGAGAGCAGGTCCTATCAGAAGACTGGCTCACTACAGCAGGGGGTCATCCTGTGTGGCATTTGTGACTACAGTTACATAAAAGCAAACACATGTATGGTGGTTTAAATGAGAGTCCCCCATAGGCTCCAAGTATTTGGACACTTGGTCTCCAGTTTGTGGTGCTGTTTGGGGAGGCTCATGGAACCTTTAGGAGTTGTGGCCATGCTGAAAGAAACATACCACTGGGGGACGGCTTTGAGAGTTCTTAAGTCTTACTGGATTTCCAGTTTCTCTCCACTTCCTGTGCTGTCTTGAAAGAGGTGATTACTTGGCTTTCCCTTCTGCTCTGGACATATTCTGTTGGCATGCTCCCCAACCATTATGGACTCTCCCTCTGGAACCACAACCCAAAAAAATTCCTTCTTGTTTAAGTTGCCTTGGTCATGGTGTTTTATGAAAGCAACAGAAAAGTAACTGATAGATGAATCTATTTGAAAGGAAATAAACCCAAGTTCTAACAGGAACTTAGGTAGTACAGAACTGTAGGCAACTTCCTTCTTCCATTTCTGTTTTCTAAATTACTTTTTCTCTAGTCATACAAATTGAGTACTGCCTACCTCAAATGCATGGGACCAGAGTATTTTGGGTTTTTTAATTTGAGGATCTTTGCTATTTGCATATAAATGAAGTATCTTGATGCAGGGATCTAAGATCTACTTGAAATTCATTTGTGTTCCATTTCCACGAAACACACATAGTCTAAAGCAACAATACAATATTTGTAGCATGCTTACATTTGACTACAATCTGTCACATTAGGTCAAGTGTGGAATTTTCTACTCCTGGTGTCATGTTGGCAGTCAAAGAATTCTAGATTTTGGAGCATTTCAGATGTGGAACTTAAGAATTAGGAATATCAACCTGAAATACACTTCTTTTTAATGAAAAAAAATTTTTAATCTCATATTTGACATATAATTGTGTAACATTTAGAACTTAAGAGAAAGTTCTAGCAGACAAACTTAAAAATGTTGCTAATAATCTTGTCTATTAGAATTCCGTACAGCTCGATCTTCCTCTGGTCTAATAGCAGTTACCCCCAAGTGCCGAATTCCAACATTAATCACATCAATTGCTTTGCTTAATAAAGTCAAGCTATTTCAATGCAGTTCCTTATGAGGACAAGGGGGAATGGCTCAGATGTTCAGTCACATTTCCTAAAGAAGCAATGCACCCAAACATTTCATTTTAAGAGAGTCACAGGAACTGCCAGGTGACAACATGCTTGCCCCCTGCCAACTCCATGCCCCTCACCCCATAACATTCCAGAACACTGAGCTATTGCCCAACCACTTTATATGTGCAACTCTGGGCACACAGACTTTCTTAAACACTCATTGTTAACCAAGACAAGCCCTAAAAGTGAAAACTGGCCCATTTGTGTTTCCCAAATATGGTCCTGTCTACAGAACCCAAACAAAGCTGTCTAACTGTGGCATCCAGTACACTTGGAACTCTTTGCTTAGACAATCTAGATAATTCAAATAGGGAAGATTCCCAAACACATTAGATAAAAGCAGAGCAGGGTAACAAAAAAGTATCACTATGTAACCTTAAAATAGGGGCAAGCCCAGGAAGGAGATTCCATACTTCTGAAGGGTAACTGTATGTGTACCTGTCAAAAAAATCAGTAATGGAAGCATCCTAAGTACTCAGAGGAGTAAAGGGTAGGCCACAGGCCACTTGCAGGTGAATGAGGCTGAAAGGCCAGTGCTGTGTGAAGTGAAAAGCAAACCTAAAACAGCCTTTGTGAAGGGGCCTTTTAGCCCTCAAAAACAGGAAGAAGGTGGGTCTGACATGGCAGCGGAGGTGTCTGTTCTCACAGAGGGTCCACACATAGTCCCCTCTCTACTTTTCTCTCAAGTTACAAAATCCCTGAGGCTACTTATTCACCACATTCTATATTATACAGACATCTGCAGTACAGGCCCATACCGTGCTCAGGAGTGAGAACACTGGCTCCATTCAGTAAAAAGACCTTGTGTCTACTGCAAATACATAACTTAAATGCCTCCTTCACAACATGGCCTTATTCAAAAATTGCTTATTTGCCTTAAATTTTCCTGAAAGTATACCGACTTACCCCAAAGTCAGTATGAAACACTGAATCCATTTCTTCTCTGAGAAAACCTCTCTTCTCAGTAGTATTTGTTTAATAACTGGGGTGGAGTATATATACACAGGCTCAAAAATCACTAGCCCCTGAGCCACAAGGTCAAGGATCATTAGTAAGTGCCTAACTGTGATGGATCTGTCCCTACTCCCATTGATCACATGGGATTATATTAACTCCTTTTCTATAGTCTCACTTTTCTTTTTACTCTTTTTTTAAAAACAAATCTGGTATAAAAGATGCATCCAACTCCTGAGGTGAGTTTTCTAAAACTAAGACTAAAACACTCAATATATCACCAAGCTGATGGCAAATATTTATTGCCAAATTATTTATTTTAAAAGTACTTTAAGTCTCCCAAACCAGATGACCTGGAAATAGCTTGGCAACTAATATACATTTATATTTTAAGATAGAAAATGAATATACATGTGTTTATATACAAACAAAACAATCCACGTAGACTACAGGCACAGAATGATCCAGCTTGTTTGGTACTTGGGCAAACTCTGACTCTAGTTGCTTCGTGTATGTGCTTGCAGCTGTGGAAAACAAGAAGCTACCGCCAGGAGGGATGGATTCGAATCCAAACTTGCCCGGGCTATGCAAATTAGGAAATTCCTTAATTTGTCAGGTTCAGTTTACTTATAAGAGAGGATTAATAATACCTAATTTAATAAGTTGTTCTTAAGGTTAACTTTTAAAAGGCACAACCAGACTGTTAACTGTGAGGGTAAAGGAGACTTAGTCTCGCAAAGAAGGTGCCAGTCTTGTTGCTTGTTTATTGTTTTAACAGACTGATGACTATAATTAACGATCCCAGGTTGTTACCACTACTAACCTGTACCAAAAACTAGGCTTTACAAACTAGAGCTGGAGTCAGGCACCAGGAAACGGGTCCCCACTCTACCTTCATGCAAAAACCAGGCCACAAAAAACTCTTAGCAAACTGTTTTAAAAGACCTTAGAGTTGTCTTTTCTTAAGGGGCAGGTCCCAAGAAAGAAACTCATCACTATGGAACGAGGGTGCATGCACACAAAATTCCTGTGTTCACACTACTGGACAAACATGAACCGTGTGCATTTCCAGAAAGCTGGCTATGAATCAGTCACTTGACATATGTCATTTCTGATCGTCAGATGGCTCTTTGCAAATGGAAAAACTGAATCTCAATAAAAGTTACAAGACTGGCTGAAAACTCTTGTAGAATCAAATGGAAAATCTAGAATATAGAGGCTGGCTCTGGCTTTACCATACAGCCTCAACCCAACAAGACACAAAACAGGCCAGGCAAGGTGGTACAGGCCTATTATCTCAGCACTCTATGAGGCTGTGGTGGGAGAATCGTGATCAGTTCCTGGTCTACAGAATGAAGCTCTGTCTCAGGAAACAGAAAAAAATAAAAATAAAATAGTCCCTGCATAAAGCAAGATGTTCCTCCTATACAAAGGCTGCTCAGAGCAGCACAGAAACCACTTTAGGGGATTTTTATTCTGTGGCAGTAAGATCATCCTTTTATCAACCAAGATGAGACACAAAACCTGCCCTCAGAAGGAACAGTCCAAGTAGGAAGAGAAGACAACTAACTTTAAAATTGATAAGCACTAGGTCCTGGGTTCCACCCCCCAACACACACCCCACCAAAAGAAGTCACAGATGGCTATCTTCTAACTCCCTTATGAGTTGGTGTGCCATATATTTTCCCAACATGATTTACTCTATGAGTTAACTTCATAAGGAAGTACCTGGTCTACTCTTTCGACAAAGAATTTACCGTCATGAGTGTTACTGGCAAGTGTCACCTGACTTACAGATCGACTGTCTTCCGGTTCTAACAAGTTGTTCTCGCAGAGTGCCTAAGCCAGGGTCCCACAGATGTATCTAGTACAGCACACAGAGTAGAACAGACAGGAGAAGGGCTGGAATTAAAGACTGCATAGAAAATGTCCTATAGACAGTGTACACAATGAAAAATGGCCTGAAGTGTTAGACCACAGCATTCCATCAAGCTCCACAGACATTAGCTAATCCAAGATTCACCCTTGCTGTGTGGCATACCGAGTGTGCCACAGAAGTAGAGTTCCTCCTCCTCTCAGAGGAAGCATGTGGGTGGACTGTGACCTCAGGCCTCCTGTGATCACAGGAGGGCACATTGATGCCCAGCACTTTTTATCAGGCACACACAAAAATTCCCTCAGGCACATGCATCTTCCGCCCCAGAGAAAAGCTCCCTGCAATTTGGCTATGAAAAGCTCCGTGGAAGCCCTGATTACAGCAATCACAGGTGACAATTTCTACATTTGTCTTTTCTTGCTTATTTGTAGCAAAAACTGCTGCTTGCAGAGAATGTGATCCTCTGAGTATACTTCTGAAATCTCATTTTGCCACTTCTGCCCACAGGGAAGCTTTTTTTCCCCTGCCCAATTGCCTTGGTAGCTGACAAGATAAAATTACCAAGAAATAAAAGGTGTCAAAAATACTCTAGAACTCAAAGAGGCTTACTGACCAGAGAAACTGCAATATAAACCACTGAAACAGAGCAAACCGAACAGAGTTAGGCATGTTTGCAAGATCAATTTTAAGCTAATAAATATTAAAGTAGTAGTCTTTAACCCCAAATGATCTCGTTTTCACAACTCTCACCTTATATAAATATAAAATATTGAGCCAGGCACAGTACACCTTTAATCTGGGCACTTGGGAGGCAGAGGGAGATGGATCTCTATAAGATTTAGGGCAGCCTGGTTTACAAAGAGAGTTCCAGGCCAGCTGGGGCTACAGAGACACCCTGCCTCAAAAAGACCAAATAAATAAATAAATAAGCTATTGGAGGAAGCTGAGGTGGTGGTATCTACCTGTAATCCCAGCCTTTGAGTGCAAACAGGAAGATCAGAAGTTCCAGGCCAATTTGGGCCACATAAGACCCTGTCTAAAGAATTCAGTCAATAAAGTGCTTTGCCACACAAACATGAGGACCCAGGTCAGATCACATCCCATGTAAAAAGCTGGCATGTTGGCACTGCCTACAATCCCAGCACCAGGGAAGCAGAGACTGGAGGACCCCCAGCACTTGCCATCCAGCTAGTTTAGCTCAATCCATGAGCTCCAGGTTCAGTGAGAGAACGGTATCAAAAACCAAAGGTAGAGATAAATGAGAAAGAAATCTGACGTCAGCCTCTAGCATGTGCTGGCACACACACATACACATGCACACAAGACACCAGATGAGAACTCTACCTTTTGCAGTTAGTGTCACAAAGCAGCAGAGGTGGGAGTGTGAGGTCTTCATTAACAGATCAATTAACTTCTTCACATCAACTCTAGCCAGCAAAGGGCTCTAGGTGCTTCACAGCAACTCTGATACCACTGTACACCTCCGTGTCCCCCACAGGTAAAACAGGGATAAAACAGCACTAACGTCCCTGTTTCAAGAACTAATGGGACCATCTGTCCATGCAACACAGTGCTCTGCACATAGGAAATGCTTAATAACTGATTGCATGTTGACATGACTGGTTTAATTCCCACTTGTCTCACTCTAACTCCAAAGGTAGAGGAGAGCTGAAGATGAGTGGAAATCCTGGTTAATAAAATGCTCTCTTTCGTCACTGTTTAACTATAACAACCACCCACCAGGTCCAGTATGAAGGGAGCAAAGCATTCCCAGGAATGAAGGTGTTTTCCTTGAGCAGAAAATACTTAACACAGACTTTATGGTGACTCCACCTGGGTCCCCACATTTGTACAGAAGTTTGTGGGTTACAAGAGTAATGGCCTTGACCATCTGTGAGACATTAATGCCCAAGTTCAAAAGGGATTGGGGAAAAGGGAGATCCAGGCAATGTGATCTGTCTTTAAGAAGGCTTCCTGTGGGCAAAGGACTACAAGCTCCACATGAACATCAAGGCATATGCGCGCCCCCAACACAATAAATAAAATAAAGTTTTTAGGGAAGAATAAATAATTTTTAAAATGAATTTAACATTTACAAATGTCATAAGCCTTAAAATTCTGATAATCTGTGGAGGTAAGAAAATGCACCATTCAGGAACTAGGGAGATAGCCCAGTGATTAAAATGCTTGCCATCTGAGCATAAGTGCCTGAGTTCGGATCCCCAGAACCCACGAAAAGCCAGATAAGGTAGCCTACACCTGTAAAACTAGGGTTTCCTGGAAGCAGAGACAGAAGAATACAGAGGCGAACAAAAAAAGACCCTGATTTTAAAAACGTAGGGGCCAAGGACCGGCACTAAAATACTGTCTGAATTGCTTTTAAATGTTTAGTGTGGTACCCCTCTCTCTAATAAAAAAGTAAAATTAAATAAACCTAAAATGGGAGAATAAAAACCCAAGGTTACATTACATTTATATGCATTCAAATGTAACTGAACATAAAGTCTTATATTCAAATACTAAGAGAAGAAATTATTTTTTCCTGTCTGTAAAGTAAAAAATAAAATAAATCATGAACTTAAGGTCTCCAACAAATGCCCTTTGGTGCTTCTGAATTCATAAGAGTTTATTGCTTATCCCAGGCGTGGTGACGCACGCTTTTAATCCCAGCATTTGGGAGGCAAAGACATGCGGATCTTTGTGAGTTCAAGGCCAGCCTGATCTACATAGGGAATTCCAGGCCAGCTGGGACTACCAGCGGGAAGACTCTGTCTCAAAAAGGCCAAAAATAAAAAGGTTACCACCTATAACCTCAGCACTTGGGAGGTAGAGGCAGAAGAATCAGGAGCTCAAAGGCATCCTCAGCTACACTGAGGCCAGCCTGAGCTACACAAAATCCTGTGTAAAAAAAAAACAGATTTCTCTTTTTTCTCCCTGCCCCCCCCAACTCTCTCTCTTTCGGAATGTGTGGTATTTAAGAATGAATCTCACTGTTTACATTTACTGGAACAGAACAAGAAAAAACTTTAATAGAGGGCATTTGAAAGACTATGGAGATGTGAGAAAGGGTCCCATATAGGAATCCCTATTGCTCTTTGATAAGCATGAAGTAAAATTCTTTCAGAAAAATATATCTGAAGAACTCCCAAGTCAGTTTCCAGTCTGCTCATGGACTCCAGAGCTGTGGAATGCAGTGACTCTATCACACCTTTGGAGGAAATCTGACTTCTTATGGAACTTCCCCCTATCTGTTTAATCAAAAACTCGTTTTTCTTCTATAAAAATGTAAAGCCTAAGTAAATACACTAGGTCATAAGGGGAGAAAAGAATCTAAAACATATCTAAAGTCCTTATTAAAAAGAGAAATTAAAAACTATTTGAACTCTCAGTGGCAACAATGCACAAGTTCCCATCTGCCAAAATCACAGTTCTACCATCTAGCCAGCAAACGCCCATTTGGGGAATCCAACATAAAGGGACCTCTGGTAACAGAAATCCAAAATGGCAATGCAAGTTCACCCTCAGGCTTGCTCAACTATCCCCAGTGGACAGGGACAAAAGATTCCAAGGAACCCAAAAGGTGCATTGTGTGATTTAAAATGCATTCCTACTTCACTACTGGTTACCCCAAAGAGCGAGTGGGCTCAAGAATGTGCCCTAGATACTGACCACAGGACAACCGGCTGGGAAGGTCCTTTCCTGGAGCTAACCCAGCCATCAGCATTTACTTATTTTACAGGAAAAAGGGCCAGAGTCCTTCCAGGAGGGAAACCCTTCTTCATCCCTCAGCTCAGCAAGCTCATTAAATTCAGAATGAAGCCAGCTGCCAGGATGGCAAAGGGCGCCACAGCCGTGGCTCTGGAAATTCCTAACTAAGAAAATAAGTTGAGTGTCTGGGTCATGGGAACTCATAGATCATAGTGCTAGAAGGGAGCTTTCAGGCAACTGTCAGAAAGGCAAGGATATCTTCTTAGCGTGTGGCTTACTCTTCCAGCTAAGGCCCCTTCGCAGTCTTGGGGTAGAAGTGTCCCCCTAGCAAGAAATAAGTGTGTGCTCTCTGCAGGTCTCCTTCCACCGCCCTCCACCCCACTGCCATCCGAGAGGGTTTAACAGACAGAGGAAGACAAGGTTAGATGGGTAGAGACCAACAGGACAAACGGAATAGTGAATGAGAAGGGTCTGCCTGGCCAGACAGTATTATTTACAGAGGGAGAAGTGGACATCAATTATGAAATTATTAAAACTAAGATTTTATTTTAATATATTTATTGTACATAGCGTCAGGCTTCATAAAGACAACTTCTTTCAAGTATATCATGTACATTGGCCATATTTATAGAGATTTACATACATATCAAATTATTCACTAGTTGGAAGCTAAAAGTTTTATCGAAATCTTATTTCATTCATTTCCTTGATTAGTAAAATCCACACAATGACACTGAGAAGCTACAAGGCCGGGGCACAGCTCCAGGGTAGAGTGTTTACCTAACACACATAAGGCCCTGGGTCCATCGCCAGCACCACCAAAACAAATGACCCAATGAACAAACACCTCCCATTTACACTGGGCATGTTGGCTCACATATAGAAATTCCAGCACTTGTGACAAAAGGCTGGAAGAAGGCATGCTCAAAGCTAGCCTGGGCTACACACACGATGAGATCCTATCTCAAAACAACAGTTCTATTTAAACATAGTTATGAGACGTGAAATCACTTTTAAAGTTACAGACATTTTTTAAGACAAAATGGCTATTCCTCTCACATCCTGATTTTTTGTTTCTTAAAGATAATTATCACTTTAACATCTTTACACAGAACATGACCAGACTCAATTTTTCCTCTTTGATTTTGATTTCACACAAAAGTAATGACAAAGGGATGTTTGTACAAGCGTGGAGTTGGAAAACCCTAATATCCCCTCCCCCCACTTTGGCAGAGAACTAGATAGTACTTTTATACCTCAATAAATTATATCAAGTTTTTATTGACTCCAATAGTGATAATTGTCCCTGTTATAACACTAGGTCTTTCTCTTAACCCCTTCCTCCCAAATGTAGTAATTAACTCCAAATTTGCTGTTTTAGAAATTCACAAAAGGCTTAATATTCAATGATTTTTCTCATATATAAGTTTTCTCCTTATGGATATTGAATGGGTTTTTTAAATTGTTACTTGATGAATTAGAATTCAGAAAAATAGCAGTCATATTTTTAAATTACTCTAGTCATGCCCTTACACTAAATTTTTAATCTGTACTTCAAACTTTGATTTTATTGCTCAGATTGAAGACATGATTCACAGTGACTTGAAGTCTCAAATATTATTCCTATATTAGTAAAAATATGGACCCCAAAAAGTCAGCTTTGCTCTCAATTTTTCATCATAAATTTGAATTACGTAAATTTAAAATGCACTTCTAATCAGAAAACAACTTAATCTGCAAAATTTTCCTGATATATCACAGGGTCTCAGGAAACCACTTCCATTAGTTGCTTGGGGAAGCACTTGCTTACAATGTCTGTTACAGAGTCTGTTTCCAGATAAGTCGACTGAAAAGTCTGGTGAGGCCCTGAAATCTGTATTCCTGGCAGATGTAGATTTAAGGCTATATTTCAAGAAACACTGACCAGTATAACCATATTCACAGAGCACCAGACATTAAATGTCTATGCCCAACCCTAAACCACCACACAAAGCTGGAGACACTTTGGAATTTGTTTCAACTTAAATAGAATTTATAATTTGTACTGATTGTATCAGAATTTCATTTAAGGAGGCAGACAGCTTTTCCTGCAAAATGTTCGAAATGAGTAAAACAACGTGTGAATCAGCGCCACTGGACGTCCTGCCAGTCTGACTGCTGTCCCATCCGCACGCAGTCTGGCACAAGTTTCCAGAAGAGAAATTTAGTAGGCTCACTCTTATCTATTAATTCAGAAACATCTTGACTGAAGGGGACAGCAAAGGATTCAAACGGACTTCAAAATGGGCTTACATTTACATCATTCATAAAATGGTGCAAACCTTACAAATTTGGATACCATCTCAAATGCAAATGTTTGCTTTTTAACTAAACAGTCTGAATTCTAACTCTCTATATTTTAGCCTATCATAGCATAAAGGGTAGCTTCTCATTTTGCATCAGACTCTTAAACTCCCAACTTCTAAATGTGTTTTCACCAAATATAGTCCTATCATTCACAACCAAAAGAGTTCCTTTTGGCAAAGCCATTAAAACCAAAAATTCAAAAGTGTGCAAGTATGTTCCTTTTTAAAAAAAAATCCTTTTTCATTTTAAAAAGGCTTTATTTTAAAAAGCATTGTTTAAACTACAAAAGGAATATAAGCACAGAACAAAATGTTTGAAAATTAAATTAAAAGATCCAGAATATCCTGCCTGTCAGATTTCATGTGATTTTGCTGGATTTTCCTTATAATCTTCTTGTTATATTATCTGGCTATGATTATAATGCATGTACAGTATTTCCTCTTAAATATTTTCCTTGCCATAAAAGCTTTGAAAAAAGGTTCTAACTCAACATGTTTTCTAGTTTAAAAACAATTTCTAAGACTGATTTTCCAGAAATCCCACTTGTTCCACAATGAATTGGCTTCTGATAGAAGTAATTACAAACTTCTGTAAGGAGACTTCTCACACTACCCTGCAACACAGAAAGCTTTTTCTTTGGGGTGAGGGGATATTCTCAAGGTCTGCTTCCCATTTCTTTTGAAGTATCCAACTCTGAAGTATTTGATTTATTGCTAGTGGGAAAGAATACTATTGTTACCATCAAAAGCTCCCATCTTATACTAAGCACATTACACAGACCATCTTAGTAATCCTAATAACTTTTCGATGTGGGAACTGTCACCATCCCGTCAAAAAGGAAGCAGCAACTCTGAATTCTCCAGGGACATGCTACCAGTAAGAAGTAAAACTGTGAAGCTCCATCTTTGTGACCTTAATCCCAGAGCTCTTAAGTCCTTCAACTACAAGGATATCCATTCCTTCTACTTCCTGCTTGTTTTAAAACTCCTACAAAAGGCATTTGCTTTAATGGTGCCTTGGAGAATATGCTCAACAAGCATTCAACACACTTCTTCCATTTGTAGGGAGTCCCTGCATGGTGCTTCCAGAGCCCCTGCCTGCCCTTAACAGCCTTGCTATCTAAGGCATGAAGGTGACTGGCAGCAAAGATAGCACATCAGTAACTCAGAGGTCTTTCACAGAACAAATTCCAAAACTGGAAATTTGGGATCTGCAAATGAAGGTCTGAAAAGTGAAGAGCAGACTGAGGTTCGAATCCCAGCACCCACATGGCAGCTAATAATGATCTGTAACTCCAATTCTAGGGTATCTAGGTATGTGAAATAAATAAATACCTTAAAAATGTTTTGTTTTGTTTTTAATGAAGCATCAGTTGAAAGTAAAATCAAGTTTTCAAAAACTGGAATAGAAAAACATCTTTTTAGTTATACCATTGGGGTCACCTTCCAATCCCAAGCGTGTCTGAGTCCAGCTGTTTACTCCCTTGACTTGGCTCTTGTCAACTCAAATGGCACAGATACCTCAAGTTCCCATAAACACAGGGCTCTTTTTAGCACTGGCAGAGGTGCTAAAGTAGGGCTGGCAGTTTTTTGGCCCACCTTGGGCCAAAGTCTCTAAGAGAGGCAGTTTTCTCCAGCAAGACAGTGAGTTAGCCAAAATGAGGGATCTCTACAAAGACAAGCCCAGATAGACACTCCTGTCAAGAATGTGCCCTTCTCAGTCCACTGCTAACCCTTGGCAATTTGGTTCTTTCGTATAATGAGATAGAGCTGTTGTTTCTCGATACCCACGCTTTCCTCTTACCTCAGAGGCAAACAAAGTGGCTAAGGATACAGGCTATGACCCATGACATGGCCCAGTGGGTAAAAGCAAATGCCATCCATTCCTGATCTGAGTTCAGATGGAAGGAAATGGAAGGAAAGAATTGACTCCCGAAAATTGTCCTCATGCAGTATGGCACCTGCATGCCTGCACACACACACAACATATGCACACATACACAACAATAAATTAAAAATACATTTAAGAAATATCTTAAATCAATATAGGCTCCAATTCAGATATTAGCCCTACCACTTTCTGGCAGTATAGCCTGGAGCAAACTATCTATTTCTTCCTCTTTAAAATGATAGAAATTCAGCATTTACCTGCTGTACTGGCTATAAGGCTTGGCTGGGATAATATCAGTTAAGCACTTTAAAAAAAGTGCAAGTACTTAAATGACAATTGTTACTTGCTATCTAGCCAATTCTTTGCAAATGTATGTGACCTCTCCAACATTTATTCTCCCCAAGCCAGGCACCCCTCTCTGCAGAACTTAACTCTTGTAGAATAGTCAATACTTGTGTTTTGGGATTATCTAGCTATGAGGGACATTTAAAATTTTCAGGAGTAAGAAACATATACTTGGAACTATCTTCTATTTACATAATAAAAAGTGTTTAATAAGAATCATTGCCAGGTTCCTTTTGTTCTAAGAGACCTTAGAAATAGCCTAGTTTGACACCTCTCCACTGTACTGATGAGAAAGCAGGCCAAGTGTTAGAAACGAGGAATCACGACAGGAGGTCAAAGTGAGTGGAGTCCAGACAGGGCTCAAACAGGGATTCCCCCAACCAAGGATGTGGCCCTGAGTTAAGGCACAGTGAACTAGCTTTTAGTTCAAGTTTTAAAGAAAGCTTTTACCTTTCTTTTTACAGAACAGATGGTAGAGAGAATGTCATGCTTAAAGAGGACAGAAATTCTTTATTCACTGCAAATATTCTTTCTGAATTTTAACACAGTGCCTTGGATATAGTAAGGGGGTTAGGAAATATGTTGTTGATTTGCTTTTCATGAAAAGGCAAGTGATGCTGGGAAATATGTTCTCACTCTGTAAATTTCTTCTACATATAAACACCTGCTGTCTACAAAGAATTAACAGAATGTTCTGGATAAGGAAATACACTGCTTAATTAAGAAGTCTGACTTTCAAAGAATGAGACATATCATGAAATGAATCACAATAACATCTTTTGTGGTTTGCTTCTGGGGGCTAAAATTTCTCATCTCTTTGTATCAGAAATTAGAATTTCCCTTAAATTCCAAATTTTCAGACTTTGGTATCTGGATGAATCAAGTCAGTAAGTGTTATAAATTTTTAAAGGGGGGAGGGGGACGCTGGAGAGATGGTCCTATGGTTAAGAACACTGGCTGCTTTTGCAGAAGACCCAGGTTCAATTCCTACCACCCACATGACAGCTAACAACTAACTGTTCATAACTCCAATTCCAGGGGAATCCAGTGCCCTCTTCTGATCTCCTCAGGCATTGCACAACACAGGTGTGCTTATATACATACAGGCAATACATTCATACATATAAAATAAAAATAGTATCTTTTTAATTGAAATAAAAAATAGATATAGGTCCTAATAGACTGGCAAGTCACAAAAGGCAGGCCCATGGGCTTATCTGCAAAAACCTGTAGACATAAAACAGAACTGAAGTGTTTATGGCCACACAGAAGACATTCGAGGGCCCCACCATGCAGCCAATGCCCCAAAAGGCACAGCTTGACAACTATGCAAATCAACAACCAGTCTTGAATTGCCCATATTCATGAGAAACAAATGAAAGAAAACACATATCACAGATTTCTCTTTTGAAAAAAAGAAAAATCAACTTTCTGGGTGTAATCTGAGGTCAGAAAACACTAAACTCAAACTCCTTCACATTCTATATTAGGTGATTCAGGTGTAATCGTTTCAAACTACCTTTTCACAGTCAAAAATAGTCAAATGTTTGCATATCACAGTGTTCAAACTAAGACTGAACTACTATGAAGGAACTTAAGATCTCAATGTTCAAAGAGAGCCACAGACATGGTTTCTAGAAAATCATGTTTCATAATGATTTTCTGCAACGAGTTCCAGGGTAAAAAAAGGAAAGGGCTCTGCTGTGGGCAGGTCTGACGGTTTAGGAATTAAACTGCAGTGTGGATTTCTGGTTACACGGGGTCTCCTGCGATCTGTGTTTTTTTTACTAGTTTTGGCTGCAGATGGTGAGGTCAAAGTAGCTCTTACTATGGCTTTCAATGACAGGTATGTTGAAATTCTTAATAAGGAGTAGTAAGGTTTTACTAAAATATGACCAGATTTGTGAAATTTGGGTCATAATTACACTTATTTTATATGATTCTCAATTTTAAAAATCAGAAATATATATAATCTGATAAGAACAGAAACTATGCAGCTTTTGATGTTCCTTAACCCCCACTAGAGGGCTGAACTCTACCTTAACAAGTCACTTAGCACTTAGTGCTTATGATGCCTTAGAAACAGGCAAGATGTGGCTTTTGTTTAACAAGCTAGGAAAGATTCCATTCTACAGCTAATTAGGTCTGTCTCTCTGGAAAAAGTACTAACTTGTTCTTTTTGTTTCTGGCTTTCAGTCTGTGGGCCTACTTTATTTTTTTAAATAATTTGAATTATGTCAATGAATTTAAAATTAAAATTTTAAAAATCTTTGGAAAGAGGAGGAGGAGGAGGAGGAGGAATTGGAGATTACAGTAGTAAAAGTTACCAAAAATTGACTCTTAATTTCTAAGCATTCTATTAGCTTTATTCTCTGATTTATGAGATGTCTGAGACAGACAATGGTGTATGTAGAAGGGGGGTCTGATATTTAAGACCATTTTAAAACATTCCTTTGTCTTTCGAAAAGGGCTGAAGTGGGGCAAGTTCTGGTCTTGATGGGGCCTAGGGAGTGCTGGAGTCTTCAGCACTTGGGCAAGGAGCTGGCCCAGTTTCAAAGCTACATGGAGAGGCTGGCTCTCCACAAGCCCTGGGGTGGTACGGGCAAAGACAGAGTCTCTGTTCCTATCTGGAGCCTCAGTCTTCTGTCTGCCCTTCAAGGTTTCCTGCTGCCTGAGAAAACATGTGAAATATTTCCATGAAGGCCTGCTGTGTGAAAGCAACAGGAAATAAAGGTTTACTCCAGAGATTCCCTGCTAACCTAGAGCTGGGGGTCCATCTGAGAATCACAGTTTTCCAAGCAACTTGTTATTTTTACCAGATGTTTTCAAAGGCAGGTCTTGTGCACAGTATCTGAGAGGTGTTTTAATTTTTTTAGAATGGAAAATATTTCACTGTAAGTACTGTAATTGATATTAAAGGCCAACCCAAATCCAAATAGAAATACTATTTAAATTCTCTTCACGGTTAAGAGAAATCAAGTATTCATATACCCTGAAACTTCTTGAAGAAAGTAAATTAAAAAAATCAGTTCTTCAAAAATCCAACTTCTGGGGCAGCAAAATGGCCCAGCAGGTAAGAGTGCTTGCCACAAGGCCAAGACTTGAGTTTGATTGCCAGAACATATATGGTGAAAGGAGAGAAAAGCCCATAAGTTATCCTCTGACTATCAAATGCATGTATGCATGCACACACAAACACACACACACACACACACACACACACTAAGCAAACAAGTGTAAAAAAATAAAAGATAAAAAATAATTTAAATCCAAACTCTGTCAGCTTCCAGCTAAAGAGATTTTGCTGAGTCAACATAGCGCAATGCAAGGTCTGAAACATTTTCCCACTTCTTTGGGACAAGGAGCTAGCCCAGCTTCAAAGCTACGAGGCCAGGCTAGCTCTCCATACACTTGGAGTGGTACAGGGCCTACAAGCCTAAGCCTCACTCATGCCCTTCTAATGATTTCTATCTTCTCCAAAAAGAAGTTCAAGATTGGCAGACTCCAGAAAAGGATGGATGACAGATTCTATAGTCCCAATCCACTTCTTCAGGAAACCGCATGTTTAAAACTGTCAGCTCTTTCTCAAACATGCAATCTGATTATCGTTTATATAAACATCTGTCTACAGGACTACTTTTTCTTGTCTATTGATTGCCCAGTAAAACACATCTAGCTCAGAACATGAACTTCTACAAAGCAAACATCTTCCAGCCTTACCATTACCACACAAAGACTGAGGAAAAAAGAGTATTCAGTCTAATAGGCATGTCTAATCTGTAGCTCAGTAGCCACATATGTCCCAGTATAAGTATGAATGTGACCCAACACATTTTAGATGACAGCATCATACTGTAATGTCAAACGGCTGGATGCCCTGGCAAAGGAACATGGAGTAGAGTGCACAAGGCCACAGGCCTGACACAGCAAAGTTTGACTTTGGCATCTTCTCTTTGAGTTTCCTTTTTCTCTTCTGCAACTATGAAATCATCACATTTACCTTGGGGCTTATTATGACTGAATGTGACACAAAGAAAACCTTGGGTATAGAGAAGAATCGAGTCCTGCGTCACCGTTGTTGCTTTCCCCAAGCCCTGCCCACACCCTTTATAAATAGTTCCTTTATTAAAATCTCCTTAAATTACCTGACTTGAATGTGCCATATGTTTCCTGCCAGGCCTCCGAAATGCTCTGTAAGTGACATTTTCTTTCCTCATCTTCCCCACCTCCTCCGTAACATACCATTTTCTTCCTAAAAAAAAAAAAAAACAACTGGCTTCTTTTAAAAATATAACCTTTACTCTTTACTATTTGGTTATTTCTATATCATCTCAATGTTCAACTTCTCTAGAAGTTTGCCTTACCCAAATCATAAATATTAACACTATATGTGTCTGACTTAACCTGTATTGGAAGTTTCTTTTCTCATTGATTTATAAGGTCATAAGACCTCAAGGCTCCAAGCATTCTTAGGTCACCATTTGCTAGACCAACATCTCCCAAAATGTTTCCCAAAGCACTGTTCCCAGAAGTCAGCAAGTGTACAGCAAAGAAAGTATTATAAGTCTAGCAAGTTTGGAGCATCCCTCCCAGGAGATAGTCAAAGACCCTCAATGATACATCTAGACATCCAAAAAGTCTTACTGTAAAGAATCCAGTTTAAGCCAGACTATTTACATCTACCTCCAGTGTCAGCTCCTAGGGAAATGGAGGGCAGGAGCATCACTTGAGCTCGGGAGTTCAAAAATACCTTGGGTAACACAGAGGTCATGTTTCACTCCTCATCCTCAAAAAAAATCAAGTTTAACTAAAGCAGAAAACTGGCAATTTATTTGGCCCAGAACCCTCATCCATCCCTACACTTAAGACATCCATTAGTAACGTATATAGCAAAGTATCCCCAAGGAGAGCAAAGAAGGGAAACTCATGCTCTCACAGTCAGCCAGTGGTAATGACAGAGCTGGCTTGAAGAACACCAGGTCTTTGGGGCCCTGCCCTCTGTCCTTCACTATACCCAAGGTTCAGACTGCAGCAGAATCACTCAAGCTTGTTACATAGTAGGCAGTGGAGCTCATATCAGACTTTCTAATTTGGTGGGTTTGGTGTGCTTTTCAATCTAGTTTGTTTCGTTGCTACTATTGCTACTACCTGAATAAGCGAGCTATACGTGACTACAGAAGCAGGTTGGGGTGGACAGTGATTTGCCCTAAAGAATAGTAACAGTGGGAAAGAAAAAACATAAATGTGAAAATGGCAATAGGTTCAATAAATCTCAGCTCTACAGGCACCATTATATCTAATCACTACGGTCTATCATCAAAGACTACTACAAACATTGGACAGCAGATCTTGAAGGACAGGGAGACCTGAGAAAAGAGAGGACTCCAAGTGGCAATAATGGTTTCCAGGATGCCCAAGACTTCAAACCTGGAAGGGCCTGGCCTGCTGGTCGTTAGAGAGCTCTCTGGTTCTCACGTTTGTATAGGGTGTGACCACTATTTCAAACATTCACAGCAAAACACTTAGTGCTACATAGAGAAGCTGCTCTCCAAAAGAAGTAATAAGTGATTTAGAGGACCTGGCAAAGGTCTTCCCGCTCCATTTTCATCTGGAGCTTTTCCTCTTCCTACTCAGCTCTTTGGCCTGATTGCCGAAGATCCTATCTCCAAACCAAGCTTTCTGGCCACTAGGTCTAAAAGACAACTGGCGCATGCTTTTGCAGAGAAAACAAGGTCAAAGGGTCAAAACAGCTGCCTATAAGAGCCACTCTAATTGAACATGGATGAAACGATGTTGTGTTTCAGCGATTTCCTTGGTGTTCCTCTCCCCACAACAACAGAGTATCTGGCAAAAGGATTTCCATGGGTGTGGCAGAGCAAAAAGTAACTCAAAGGAATAACCAAGGTTGGAAGTTCTCGCTGAAGAACTTCAGGAGCTAACACAAGTCACTACCCCCCATCCCACTTTTACAATGCTGTTGCTAGGCCCTGATTTCAGAGAAAGAACACTGACTCCAGTGGAGCAGGAATGCTAAAGCTCCCTCTAGTCAGTCACTTGCAGGCATTCCTTAAACCTCACTCACCTCACATGGTAAGACACAAGTGACAGCAACTATGGCTGCAGCTGCCACTGCCACTGACACCCCAGGTTAAAGCAAAAGTGCACATAGGGCATGAGCCAGGAGGTAAATGGAGTTGAATAGCATCAGAGGCTAAGGTTGAGGAGACTACCTCCAGGGGACTGTGGCAGCGACAGGAAGAAGAGGAAAGCAGCAGATGGAAGGGAAGAAGAGATGGTATATAAGCACCTGCTCTGTGCCACACATGGTCAGGCCCTTCACCTGTCCTCTCGTGTCATCCTCATCCCAGCTGTAAATGGAAAACCAAATCCAAGAAGCTTAAGTGACTTCCCCCAGGTCAAATAACTAACAGACATCAGTGTGAGGGTTTTAGCTCCACTTTGTCTGAATCTTAAAAGCGGTAGTCGTTGGTGCTTTAAGACTGAATATAATATAAGACCCTGGAAATCCCATTACCAAAGCCAACTAAATGAGAGTAAATGTATTTTCCAGACATTTCTAAAGAGCCCATTTATAACAGAAAACATGGTGAAACCATTCCATAAACTCCGAATCATATATACATTCATAAGCTACATGCAAATGTTTTCAAGGCTCTAACTTAATTATATGTGGGGAAAATCATTTATTAGAAATTCATTTAAAGGAATTTGAACCCACAAGTATAATATATCAAAACACCATCTTTCCTTTTCTCTTCCAGGATGTTACACAAAAGCAAAAGGAAATGGAAGAAGATAAACTCAGGAGTAAAGTAAATCTATGAGACATATAACAATACACTCAATTCTGTTTTATGGCTTTTAAAAGTCACTGAGCTTGGTTCAGAAAGATGAAGAGGTTAAGTTGATCTTAGAATGAATGTGTTCTGTAGATCATAGGAAATCTATCAATAAGCCCAGCACTGGATTATTGGCTTTATATAGACAAGTGTTTGGTTTGCTTTTGGTTTGCTTGTATGTAACAGAATATCTTCTATTTTTTTCTTTGACAATTTCATATACGTAAACAATGTATCTTGATCATATGCACCCCAAACTCCCTCTCCTGCTTCCTCCAAGCATCTCCAATTTGTCCCCCTCCCCCTTCAGATTGTCCCTCTCCTTTTTTATTTTGTTTTTCCTTGGAGGCGGAGTATTATTTTGTTTTGTTTTTATAATACACTGAGTCCAATTAGTGCTGCCTTTTGGAATGCTGACTGATCCTGTTAGCTGATCTTGTGCAGGTCTTGGTCAGGTAACCACAGCTGCGGTGAGTTCATGAGTGCAATGGCCAGGCCATGCCCGGAAGACAGCATTCCACAGCACTCTGCTCCCATCTTGGCCTTATATTATTTCCAAACCCTCTTTGATAATGTTCCTTGAACCTTGCAGAAGGTTCGACATAGATGTACATTTAGGGCTGAGCCCTCAATACAGACTAATAATGCTTTTAATCATCACATCCTGCCAATAAGAAAAATACCCCCTGGGCTGGAGAGATGGCTCAGTGGTTAAAAACAGTGGTTAAGACCACTAGCTGCTCTTGCAGAGGACCTGGCTTCAGTTTCCAGCACCCACATAGCCAGCTAAAAACTGTCCATAACTCCAGGTCCAGGGTATCTGATGTCTTCTTTTGGCCTCTGTGAACTGCACAACACAGGTGAACTGAACATGCAGACAAAACACTTAAACACATAAAATATTTTTTTTTAATTTTTAAAGAAAATAAAAATACCCCCTTATAAATAAGGAAACAGAGACATAACAAGATCAATCTGCTAAGATTACACAGCTCAATAGTAAAAGGAGAAATCAGTATGTGTTTTAAATGTTTTTTAATTTATTTACTTTTATTTTTTATATATGGTGTTTTGCCTGTATATATGTAAGTTAACGTGTGTCATACAATGCTGTGGAGGCCAAAAGAGGATGTCAGATCCTCTGGAACTGGAGTTACAGATGGCTGTTAGCTGCCATATGGGTGCTGGGAGCCAAACCTGGAGCCTATTCTCTGGAAAAAAAAAAACAGCCACTGCTCTTAACCACTGAGCCATCTCTCTAAATCCCAGAAAGTAGCATTTAAACCCAGGCCCCTGAGCCCTCAAGCTCTGCTTGTAGCACTAAGACAGACTATTCTTCAGCAGGTGAACAATATTATTCATTATACAATGGCTTCATGGGCAAAAGATTAAAACAGTCTAAATACCACTCATAGGAATTGCTTATGCATTATGACACATCTACTCAATTACAAAATACAGCTAGCTGTTACAGATAAAGAAACTCAACTTATGAAATGAAAGGATCTCCAAGATCATGAATTGAAAAAGAAAGGAGGGGAGTGTAGAATTCTGTATGACAGCATCTGTGTGGGGAAACACACATACAAACATACTCACAAATACAGAAGAAATCTCCAGAGTAGTATGCAAGAAAGTGATGCCTGCAATGCTTCCGAGGAGACATAGCCAAATAAAGAAAGGGACAGATTTCTTTTTAATGCAGTTATTTTTTTAATTTTTAGATTTTGCACATGGTCAAATAACATCTATTTAAAGTAAATTCAAAATCATATTAAAAATTTCCAACCAATTTACAGTAGGGTGGATGGGTTGGGTAGAGAAGTGAAGAGAATAATCTATGCCAAAAATCCTTGACTGTTGCCAGGCGTGGTGGTGTACGCCTTTAATCCTAGCACTTGGATTACAGAGGTAGAGGTAGGCAGAGCTCTCTGAGTTGGAGGCCAGTCTGGTCTACAGAGCAAGTTCCAGGCCAGCTGGGGCAACAAGGAGACCCTGTCTCAAAAAAAAGAGTATTCTTTCCGTAGAGAGTAACTAATATCGTGCAGCTTTTCATAGAGAGATTCTGAATTCTTAGAAAAAGCAACAGCAACAACAACAACAACAACAAAAAGCCACCAACTTTCTTCAAACAAGATACTCATTCATTTCATTGAGATGACATGCACAGGGCCAAGAATGTAGCTCAGTGGTAGAGTACTTGCCTGGCATATGCCAAGCCCTGTACCACAAAATAAATTAACAAACTGACTAATAAAAATGAAGTGGCTAAATAGCAGGAAAAAGTCCTCTATGTGGATTATAGGGAAAGGTGCCTCACTTTTTATGAACATGGTGAGAAAGTGTGCCAGAATCCCTGAAAAAGTAAAAAAGGATAGCAGAGAATGAACCAGCACAAGTACCGAGCAGCTAAAATAGAAATGGGTATGTCACCTTCATGACACCAAAGAAGCAGTGTCTCATGTCCTACAAAACATGCACGGCATCTTGCCTTGCCAAATTTAAACAGGGGTATTATTTTTAAGCTACTATAATTAGTTCCCATTTGTCTATGAATCAGCCTTTATGAGGCAATAGCATCTAAGCCCCATCAGATGAAACATGAAGCCACATCATGTCTGTTTATTATTTTGAAAAGAGAGGGTGCCAAGTTTCCTGCAACACCCAAGTCAAACACTGAAATTTGGAGGACAGAATGTCCTGTTGTCCACATTTGAAGATAGGAATATATTTTCATCTAATACATCAGGTTCAGTTGGCAACAGGAAGGAATTAAATTCCAGAGGCCCAAAATAGGACTTTAGCACTAAAGCACCTAGAAGCGCTCATATAGGATAATATTTATACTTTCACACATTGTGTTACAGCATTTTTTAAAAGTGTACATGTTTGTAACCAAACATAAAAACTGTTTTAAAGGTATCTAAGTAGCAGGAGCTGGGCAAGTGTTTTAAAGTTGTTTTTACATTCCTCAACACATTGGTTTCCTAATTAAGTTTGTCATGGCAATGAAGCACTTCAACTCCAAACATAAAGGTGGGGGTAGAGAAGGCTTCCTAGTTAACCTTCCCCCCAAAGGACGTGATAGCTGAAGACAGGTTTCAAGACACAAGAAAATATTTTGGTCTTTAAAGCAAGTTCAGCCAGAGAGGAGGGCACTGACTAAGGCAGTCACAATCCTGAAGAACTAGTCACTGCAATATGTCTCAGAGACCCCAATAGAGACCACAGGCTCAAGGCCATAGCTGATGGGGACATTGGATAGCAATAGCAGCAGAGATGGCAGCAAGGGGAATGGGACACAGAGAGAGGCAGCTCATCACTGGTCTCTCCATTCATTGGGTTAAAGGCTCAACAGTTTCATGTATGACCATCTGCCCTGCACAAATGCATACAGGTGTGCCTGCAGCTACTTTTAAAGCAAGTGCCATGAGTTCTGGTCCCAGCTCTGATATTTACTAGCCACATTCTCCAAAAAGTACTTTGACTCAACAGAACATCATCAGCTCTCTGCCCTACACAAAAACAACAACAAGAACAATAAATATTGGACTTACGGGCTGGGAGTAATGGTTGCCCAGGGTCAAACCTCTCAGGAATTGTATAAGAACCAAAATTTAAAATATTATGCATGTTATGTATAGTTTGTAAGTTTTAGCAAACATTTATATAATGTTTTGTCATGACAGACTTGGGCTATCACTTTTAACAACCTCTGATAAGGGTACTATTATTTATTCCTTTTTAGAAAATTAAGACCCAGAGAGGTTCAGTAACTCTCCTGGAGTTACATATCCACTAATGGAATCTGAACTTCAGCAATCTGACTCCGGGGTATGTGCTACTGTACGTTACACTGTTCAGCCTACTATTATCATTGTTATGCTGGTATTAGAGCAGGAATACCCTAATATCAATCCCAATTTCACAAATGAGGAAAATGAGGCTCAGAGGTCAGTCACAAGCCAAGATCACAAAGTTGACAAATGTTCAGGAGCCAGGCTTGGAAACCGAGCCCACATGACTTCAAACTATGCACTCTCAACCACAGTTAACAAATTTCAGTCCAGGAACATTTACTCTGCATTTATAGGCTCCAGACTCAGTATTCTGAAAATACTGTTCTTTTTAAAGATGAGGTAGCAGTTCTCCCCAAGGGGCTGAAAGGTTTTTCACCTCACTACCAGGCTCGATCAGATCAGTCCCTCCCATACTCCCCAGAGCAAAGTCCAAGCCAGCGGCAAACAGCAGGTGCCTGGTGATAGCTGATGCCAGCAAGGATGATAACAGAAATATTTTAAATACTGGGCTATGGCTCCCAAAGGGAGACTCAGTTTGAGGAGCAATAGTTCTGCAGGGCAGAATGCTAGCAATTTCTCAGGCACAGTGAACAGGTGTGACCTACCTCAATAGGTGGGACATTTTTTCCACTGTGGTTCATTCCTGCTAACATTTCAACTCTTGAGGTTCTCCCTGTATTCTGTCCTACCTGTCCTACCCCATCCCAGAAGGCAAGTATTAGGTTTGGACTCTCAATTCCCCACCCCCACCCTCAGTGGTTCTAGCATGGTATCTTGCAAATAAAAGGCCCACAATATGTCTTAGCTGATTAGACGGATGGAACAAGATTATTTTCCAAGTATGCTCCCTTCGCTATGTAAGTGTTGCCAAGCAGCAGTCTCCACGCTGCTGAAATGACTATGTGAGAATCATTTTAATTAGCACTTTCATTGTTTGTATGCAAATGCACATTCCTAAAGTGGATTCTTTAAAAAGCTTTCCTTAAATCAAACATCCTTCACTGTGATTTTGCTGCTTTAAATCCTTTTCCATAGACAATAAGAAGATAAATTTCAATAGAGCCTGAGTCTTAATGATTCCAGTTCTCTAACAACAGAGTTGAGGTGCTTTTCTCTGTAGGAATGACAAGTCTGAAATACAGAAACGCCAGACACTTCCAAGGACCTGGACAGGAAAGGGTACTGTCCTAAGCCTCAGAGCAGTAGACCAGTTGGATGCTTGGATGCCTGGCTTGTAGGTCTGAGGGTTTCAGGGTCACCACAAGCTTCCCCCTCCCCTCCCTTCTCCAAATGTTCTAACTCCTTGAAAATAAGGTTCTGCCAGCCCATCCCTGACCATTTCCTTTCTTTAGCTTCTGACCTAGAGGCCCTCTTTAGAGGCCTTGGGCCTGTGCTTCAGTTCAGGGAGAGGCCCAGATGCTCCAAGAACACTCAACCCTTGAGGAGGTATCAGTGGAACAGACCGGACCAGTCCAGCCCAGCCCTGGGTGGGGCTACTGAAGGTCACTTGGGGGGTAAGGGTGGGAGGAAAGAAAAGTTCTGGGAAATCAGCAGGGTTGAATCCTGTAGAAAGTCATTACCTCTGCCCTGCACGGTTGTGCCAGGGAGCCAGTCACAGATTTAGAGAGAAGAGGAAGAACCAAAGTTCTTGGATGGTCAAATGGGGAATTCAGGGTTTATTTAAGCTTGGAGAAAAACTCTTTGGTTCAATGAGGTTGGGAGATTAAGAGCTGAGAAAACTAGAAAGTTCTTTAAAAGGCTACAAAGCACTCCTATCAATGGAATGCTCTATTTGTGTTCTGGGCCACAAGAAAGGGAACAGAGTGGAAGCTGAACAAAGCACAGTAGCATTTTGGCCAGAATGCTATCTGCAAAGCTAAGGTCTGGGACGAGCTATGAATAACCTTCGGGAGACAAAGATACTGTTTTTATTTCATTGTTGTTGGGGGTTGGAGGTTGAATGTAAGCCCCAGAGTTGTTCCTCAGGTGTCATCCACTGTGTTATATTATGCTGTGTTTTGAGAACTGGTCTCCCTTGCCTACTCCCCAAGTAGTCTAGGCTGGCTGGCTAGGCCCAAGGATCTATTTGTCTCTCTTTCCCCTGTGCTAAGATTGCAAGCACTTGCCAGTCCACCTGGCTTTTTATGTGGGTTCTGGGGATTAACTCAGGTCCTCAGTTTGTAAGTCAAGCACCCTACCAACTGAACCATCTCCTCAAACTCCTGTTGTTAAAGTTTTAAAGCTGTAATCAGGGCAAGAAGAAATGGTCAATGTTACATTACTTGAGAGACCTGCCATGCTATTCCCACCTTCTGTATCTACAAGAAGAATCTTTCTGGAAGCTCCAACCCTGGTAAGAGTAACTGAGATAGAAAACAGGTGTGCAGCTAGAAGAGCCACAGTCGCTTTAAGTAATGTTAAGGTTTTCAGGCTCAGATGAATCAGATCCATGACACTAAAAGAACTCAAAAATGCCACTGATGAATCACGTCAGTAATCCTCCAAAACCTCTGGAAGAAGAGTGCTGTTAAAGATAAAGAACTAAATAATTAACCAAAACAAGGTTCTAGAAGCATACATTAACAAGTTTGACATCAATATCAAGAAAAGTTCTAACCTAGAGAATTAAAAGATGAAATTCTAAGAGAAGAAAACACTGATGGTCACAAACAGACACAGGTTCACTATGAACAAGTACCAAATTAATCCATTGCCTTTAAGATTAGTCTTATTGAGCCAATAGTTCAATGAGTCTAAATAGCCACTTGAGCTACAACAGCTTTGTGAACACATTTTGGTGAACAGAATGTGTCTAGGGATAAAAAAAAAGGGGGGGGGGGAGATGCCAAGATTTGGATTGTAAAAGGTCTTTATAGGTTATAAAATAAATTAAACCAAATATGATAAAATTGAAGATGAATGCATATAAAGTCTACATGTTACAGGGAGAGAGGAGTATTTTCACTGACCACTTGTTCCACATAAACCAAGAATCTGAAGGGTCTACCGGGAGGAACAGAAACGTCTTGGGTGTATCAAGTCCCTTATCATGATCTCCAGTGAGCTTTAGGGTGGAATTCCAACATAGTTCTAAGGATGCCTTTGGCCCCAACCAGAACCTCTTCTAATTCTCCCATCCATAAACACAGTTCCCCATTACCACACAGAAAAATTACACATGCCTGGAGGAGAACTAGAGGCTGGAACCCAGGAAGGTCATCACCTAGGACAGGCCTTCAGGCCACAGCCCTGGCCTGTTAGAGCCAAAGATGGTCTGTCTCCATATTCCAGGCTGTCATTCTCTAAAGTAGGGGCTCTAGCTGACTAGAGGGGAAGGGGAATGTCAGAAGCACTTTAAGTTTGGTGACACCCTGCTCACCCAGCAACCTGTGACTGACAAGTCACAATCTCTGAATGGAAAGGCCTGGCTGGAGCACCTTCTTAGCTCATCAGTCAAACAGGCATCTCTGGAGTTATTTTCTCCAAAGAAGGGGACGTCCCTGGAGGCAGTAAGCAGATGCCAAATGGAGAATATAGCAAATCAGGATCCTTCCTGACGCAGCCCAAATCCTTGGCTGATGCACTTCCAGCTCAATGCCTGGAACTCGAGACCAGCCCAGGGAGGGTCAGACGCTCCCATGTGGCTGGAAGCCAACAAGGTTCAAAGTAGCCTCAGAAATCCTGAAAACCAAAGACACTGGACTTGTTCCAAGCCATGGGATTTCTAAATCCTGTGGGCTAAAGGGGACACTGTACATCATGTAGTTCTTACTTTTAAAAAGGAGAGAGAGAGAGAGAGAGAGAGAGAGAGAGAGAGAGCGCGCGTGCGCGCCCAGGGGCTATAATACTATAGAGCTCCTTAAAGAAGTGAAAGGCAGCCAGGCTTAGCAGCTCAGGCCTGCAGTCCTGGTATTCGGAAGGCAGAGGCAGGAGAAGTGGAGTTCCAGACCAGCCTGAGCTATACTATGAGACCCTTTCCCCAAAAAACAAGCAAAACAAAAAACAAAACACAACAAAAGAAGTGAAGGCCTTAGCGTCTCTGGTCTTCAGAGTCTTCTCTAAAGATGGGCAGTTTTAGCCATGTAATATTTGGTGAGTTAACAGAGGAGCCCAAAGGTTCAGACCAGTTACCCACCCCTAATGTTCAGTCCTAAACTGACCCTGAGGTACAAGGGTGATGGGGAGAGCTGAGATGAGGGGACAGGATCTGGCTTCACAAAACCCTGTCATCCATGGCCTGGCAGAAAAGGACTGAGCCACACCTCACCCTCAAGCTGCAGGTTTAACCACAGGCAGAACATTCTAAAGTTGCACAGCCCGGAGGCTTTAAAATAAGATCTGGAGGTGAAAAATAGATAAGTCAGCATTTCTAGACAGCCCATCTTATAGCCCACTCTCCAAGGATGGGTCTGGAAACCAACAGATTCACTGATACAGAAGGTTTTATACAAGTGTGTCCCACTGCCTCCTCTCCTAAGGCTTCCCCAGTTCTATGGGCTGCCAAATGAAACTTCCACAATGTACTACTAGTTTTCAGGGCAAGCAAAATGACAGCAATTGGAAACCAGAGTAGCAGTGAGAGCAACCAGAGCCAGGTGAAAGCAGAAAGCACTGAATATCTGACATCCCAAACTCTGAATGTGTAATCCCTCTATTTACTTAGGAACGGTTGCTGAGACTTGTCCTGCCCAAAGATAAACTAGGACAAACCCGGAAAGGGAAGGGGAAGCAGTGAGGTAAGGGCTGTTGTAAACCTGGCACCAGGCAGAGGAAAAGCTCTTTGCGTTGTCAGGATACTGTTTTCCTCCCCACGAGAAAAATTGGACACCATAACACTATGACAGTTACTACAGCCCCACACTATGCAGAGGCAGAAAGCTGCCACACACTTCCAAATGCATTTGGAAACCATTATGGCATTGTACAGTGGGAACAAGAAGATGTGAACATGAGTCCTTGCTGTCCTTGGAACAAGCTGTGTGACATCAGAGCAGATGTGGGTCTCTGTAAGCTATAAAAGCAGTAAGTTATGAGGCAAGAGAAATGGCTCATGATTAAGAGCTTGTACTGCTCTTGCAGAGGACCCAAGTTTGGTTGGTTCCCAGCACCCACATCAAGCTTCAGGGGATCCAACACTCTCTTCTGGCTTCCTTGGGCACTCATATATAGTCACACACATACACACACACACACAAAATGAATGAGTTAGACTAGCCGTTCTCATAATATCCTTGCAGCTCTAATATTCCTGCAGTGAAGTACATACACATCCACCCAGTCAACATGTACCAAATACCTGTGTGTCTAGTGTTCTGCTAGGTACTTGAGATAGTCTTACATTCAAGGAACCTTCCAACCCACAAATGCCAGAGGCCAAGAAGCAAGCTCTACAGCACAGATGTGTGTGCACAGGGTAAACGGTTGTAGCAGAGAACAGAGCAAGGAGCAACCGGAAACAACTTCCCAAGAATGATGCTAAGCCAGAACTTGAGGTAGGAGGTAAGTAGGTCAAAGGAAAGGAAGAAAGAGGTGACCAGAATAGCTTATCTGGGGAAATGGTAGGCTGAAGAGAAGGAAGAGAGGAACAGCACATTCAAAAGAACTCAAGAATGGCACAACAGGACATGAATTCTGAGAGGAGCCCGGAAAGATAAAGGCCCTTACAAGCCATGCTAAAAAGAGCAGTAGCCCAGCATCCTTCAGCCCATCACCTTTTCTGCTGTTCACCTCAAAACTCTCTGTACCACCTTGCAGGATCAGAACCAGCTCTCGCACCAACGCTGCTCACATCAACAGCCCAGCAAATATCTAGCTGCCGCCCCCCAGGCCTAGACTTTAAAAGTTTCCAATTTTCTCATTTGGCTCCACCTGACTCCCTCCGCAGCCACACTGCACCTGCTGACACGGAGGCTTCCTCTTCCCATCAGGCCTTGCTTTCAGCTCTTATTTAGTTCATGATGTCTAACCCAAGCCAGCTGTTCCAAAGAGCTTCCCTGTTCCCCAGAGTCACAACCGCATCCCATCCACTGCACTTTTGCACTCAGTATACAATTTCTATCTCTTCTGTTCTTGGGAATGACTGCCAAGCAAAAATCTCCTGGCAACACTCCTGCCAACCTGTCCCAAGCTTTTTCCTAAATGGCCCAGACAAAGCTATGGGTGTCTCTGTTTACAAGTTCCAATGAAGGTACAGGGAAAACACTTTATTAAGAAACAGAAATAATCTAGGCTTAGATGGTTCCTCTCCAGGTAGGAGGCAGGAGGATCAAGAGTTGAAGGTCATCTTTGGTTACACAGTAAGTTGTGGGCCAGCCTGGGCTACATGAGATCCTGTCTCAAAAAATAAAAACAGAAACTAAGGACAAGGAATGATGCAGGCTTTTCCCACATATGCAGCCAGGCTCCGAAACTAGCACATTTACAAGGTGTGCTAATACTACTTGCTACTCTAAATGTTAGCTGGATAAACTAGTAAACAAGTCAACAAAATTAATGTTGAGAGGTAAAGAGTTGAAACAGACATAGTATCATTGGGTATGTGAACCAGGAATGTAGCCTAGAATTCTGCCAGGCAGATCCTTTCTAAAACACAATGGCAAGGCCTTTTGCAAGTTCTGATTTCTGGCCTCTCATTTGCTCCTACACACACAGGCCATTTAATACCACCTCAAGCAGTACTGAGTCATTTCAGTGCCTGTTATTTTGCAAATGATTCCCTAAACTAGCAAAATATATTTGGTATAAAATATATACACTGCCTTCCATATGTAGCATACAATAATGTGTTTTGTGTGTATGTATGAATACAGGGAGGTCAGAGGCAACCTCAGTCATCCAGCTTGGCTTTTTTAAAACAGTCTCTCGCTAGACTAGAACTCTACAAGTCAGCTAGACTGGCTGGCCATTGAACCCCAGGGGTCTGCTTGTCTCTGCCTCCCTAGGGATGAAGCATACATTATCATACCTGGGATTTTTGACATGGATTTTGGAGGAATAGAACTCATATTCTTGCAAGCACTTTACTGACTGAGCTATTATCCAAGCCCTATTTTGTGTTTATATAGGGGTGTGTGTGTGGTTGTATACAGTTTCCCATGAGTGCTCTCAGCTCATGTCAGGTGACACAGGCAACACCCTTGGCAGCCCGCATTCACTGCCCTGTGTTGAGTCTGTTCCATAACATTTAAGTTTGCTCTGCCATTTCTTTTTTTGTCCTGACACTTTTAACTGACAGTGACCAACAGGTGGTATACAACTGGCTTTGAACCTGTCACAAAGAAATAAAGAAAAGGTATCATCCCAGATTGTAAACATTCAAAGACTAGGTGGTTCAAGTCTCCTGAGCACCACTAACATGGGTAAGTGTATAGTCCAAGAGATCTCTCCACAATGCCAGGGAGTTAAAGCCCTTCTGCTTGACTTACTCCTGCACCATCTGCTATAGAACTTCCCTGGGGTGATAGTAAAGGGCTATATTACAAGTTGGCAGGCAGGAACTCACTACTTAGTTCTTCCTTGGGTTTACTACAGGTAGCCATGCAGAATAAATGAGGAATTAGAAGCCTTCGCCAGTGGGACACTGTTCTGCTAGGCTCTGTTAGGCAGCCAAAGTCTCAGGTTTCCCAGAATTCACCCCAGCTCTGAGTGGGTGCTGCATGTAAACAAACGGTGGCATTCTGGATTGTGGCAGGTTCGTTTATCCAGAGGAAGCCTAAAGCATGGCTGGTGGTTCTAGGATAGGTGGCAGTCATGATCTGTCATGTGGTAAAGGTGAGGATTCCAGTCTCCCCTGCCCAGCATACCAAGAGTCTGGAGAGCTCTTACCCCAAAGTAGGAGCTAAAAACCAGAAAGGGCTAAAAAACAAAACAAAACAACAACAAAAAAAACTGCTGTCCAGGATATGTCATAAAATTTGAATGGTTTGGATTAAGTCTATATGGTCATTTAGGTTTTAGGCTAGATTTGTTGACTTTTTCTTGTGATTGTAAACTTCCTTTTCTATAATCTACTAAACTCTGTGGAAGGCACAGGGCCCCAGAAAACCAACAACCCTGTGTCTTATTAAAACATTGTCAGGGGATGGAGCTTAGCTCAGTGGTAGAGTGTTTGCTTAGCATGTAAGAGGCCCTGGGTTCAATTCCTTGTACTGTACATATATAAAGAAATTTAAATGTTGGCAGCAGCAATGAGTACTGAGCACAGTTGGATAGAAGGAATAACTTTTAATGTTCTCTAACAATAGAATGACTACAGTTCTCAACAATTACTTGAATGTTTTAAAGTACCTACTAGAGCTCTGAATGCTCCCAGTACCAAAAAATGTAGATACCAGAAGGGACAGATAAGTCAATCACCTTGATCCTGATTAACATGCATGTAGCACTGTACCCCACAAAAACTGGGTGACAAGTTGGTGACATCTGTTACAGTTTTGTCTGTATCTTATAAAAAGAGAACAAAGTCTAAGACATGTCCAGCCTTTTCAAGTTCAGGAGTTCACTGCTACACAAAAGAAAAAGTTAGGAATATTTAAGAGCAAACATAATTAGTAAATTTGTACAAATGTTCCCAACATGGTAATTCTCTGAGCAAATCACATTATACAGAGTACATTATATGTTTGAAACTAATATAATGACTTTGTATTGGCAAAGAATACTAAAAATGTATTATTGCTTGGTTTTTTGTTAGAAAGGCACAGTTGTCTTTAAAGAAGATGCAGTTTATTCTCCTACCCTAATTGCTTTGCCCTCTATTATTTTTTATTTAGTTTCCTTATTGAAAAAGAGAGAAAAATATTTTTGTTGACCCTATAGATTCTTTGATTTTTCAAGATAAAATATGAGACAAAACATTAAATCAGGGGTTACAAAAGCCTAGGTTGAGGAGGCCAAACAGGTTGCCCATAGGAGCAAACACAAGTACCCCAATACTGTCAGATGTTCCTGCTTTATTTACAAGAGGAACCAAACAAAAGTTAAAGTCCATGAAAATTTTCAATTGCTAACAATCTGGCCTCAATTTCAAAAACTCTGAAAAATGCTGAAACTGATGGACAGTTAGTCTACAGCTGCCTCAGAGGACCACGTGCTGCAAAAGTGAGGGCCTCAGGTAGCCAAGACCTCCACTGGCCAACAAAGGCTGATTCTCCATGTAATTTAAAACATATACCTATAAAAAAGCCGTTCTCTTAGCTGGAGAAGGGGCTGCAGAGGGAATAAAGGAACCTGGAGGGGCGGCGTGAAGGCTGAAATTGACTGAAAACAAAAAGAATGAAGGTGTCAACAGCAGAAATTATATAAGTGCATTTCCAGCTTTGAGTCCATGTTGGGATAGTTCTGGAAGCTACAAATTGCACTGAAGTTAGACTACCTTCAGCACAGCTGTGTTCTTCCATCTTGCTCCATCTAATCAGAAAATCAATCTGAGTGGGTGCCCGCCACCCAGAACTATCAGAAGATGGCTGCTTGTGTGACTATGCATAACTGTCACCTCCTGAAAATGTACAAGTGTTCTATATTCAAATCATATATGTACATACACATCTTAAAGGTGTTCCTGAACCAATACCTAAATAATCATGACAGCGAAAGTTGAATTATATAAATTCAAAAAGCACAAACAATGCATTTATCCTCAAGCATACCGCAAACTACTTTTTATTTAACCATGTCATGATCAGCAGAGCACAGATACTGTCTTTGACTGAGGGACAGAGTGAGTCATCTCTGTTGACAAGGGTACTGAGGGATGAGGGCACTGCAGTGCGTCAGCATCAGATGGTGCCTGTCTAAATCAGCCCCTGAACAACTGGGATGATTTTGTTGTATGATGTGCAGTCATCAGTAAGGATGTCAATATATCTGTTTTAGTGACAACCTCAAGCACAACCTAATATTTACTTTTCCAAACCAGGAGTGGGGAGGGAAGGAAAGACAAGAAACACATTCCATTCTATCTGTACTCACAATAGTTACTAGGTGGAAGAGGAGAAAAATATCTTGTTTACACACACGGCCAGCAAATGTGATATAATTTCCTGCTCGTTTAAAAAGTGTGAAATCAGATGCATACATCTCTTAGAAAAACATCAATATCTAAGAATATCAATGCTGCACAAAATGAACTTTAGCCAGAAAGTGGCCTTACAGAACCTCTGGTAGCAAAATAAACTGGCAGCCCCAAGAGACGCTTCTATACAATGACACTGTAGAAACTGCCCGACAGCACACACTCCTCACAAGCAAGGTGTCATCAGCACCATGGATTCTAGACACGGCCACTCAGATGTCACAACTTATGCAAATCCAATTGTGGATTGTGTGAATGTGTGTGTGGTGTGTTGTATGTACATATGTGTACAGATGCATGCACATGTGGACACCCAGAGGCCAATGGTGTCACTGTACTGCTCTATGACACTCCACCTTATGTCTCTGAGACAAGTTTCGCCCTGAACCTGGAGTTCATGTTTCTTCAGCTAGCCTGGCAGTTGGCAAGCCCCAGCAATCCTCCTGTCTCTGTCCCCACCCCCACTCTGTCAGCACTACATGAGGCCAAACCCAGCTTGTTATGAGTACTGGGATCAGAACTCTGGTCTTCCTGGATGTGCAGCAAGTTCTCTTAATCCCTGGGTCACATCTTGAGCCCTGGAAGCGAGTTTAGGTTGTATATTAATTTCCCTGAACTCTGAAGTTAGAAATGATAGGCTACAATGGATTCTGGACCACAGGTTCTGTTCTACATTAAAATTTGCTTCTAAAGGATATACAAATGTTCAGCTGAAATGGCCTAATCTGTAAACCAGATTGTGGCAACCAGAAATCCCTGTTTGCCTAAAGCACTTAAATAAAATGCTGACTAGAAATAGTCTTGCATCTTTTCAGAAACAATAAGAAGGTAAAAAAAATTAGTCTGATGGACATAACCCCCAGACATGTAAAACTTTGAAATTCACAAATGAAAGAGCCCTAATCCTGGGTTGGTAGCAGACTTAAAGACAAAATAAACACAATAGGCAAGGTACTACTTTTAAATTTTTTATTAATTTATTATTATTATGTGTATATCTGACTTGTGTGGATGTCACAGAGCAACTCTGTGAAGTCCGTTCTTTCCTTCCACCTTTAGATGAGTTCCAAGGATCAAACTCAGGTTTAGCCTTACGCAAGCACATCTTCTAGCTAAGCCATCTCACTGACCCAATACTACTATCTTTTAAAATTACTTTATTTTATGCATATGAGTGCTTTGTCTGCAGTATGTAAGTGTACCATGTGAATGTAATGCTGGAAGAGGCCAGAGAAGGATGTCAGATCTCCTAGAACTGGAGTTACAGATGGTTGTTAGTTGCCACATGGGTGCTGGGAACTGAACCCATGTCCTCTGCAAGAGCAGCCAGTGCCCTTAACCACTGAGTCATCTCTCCAGCCCTGGTAATACTATTTTTTAAATGCTCCATTACTCTTAGTCTCCAGGGACACGGGAAGGTCCCATCCTTCTTTAATTCCTGAAATCACTTACTAAAGAACAAAGCAGAAATCCTCACCCAACTATTGCCAATAAGTTTAATTTCTTACATTTTTTCATTTAGTTTCCACTCTGTGAGAAAAGGAGAAAAAGGAAAAGCAGGGTTGACATCACTGTCATGAACACCACTCTAATAAAGCCTTCGCCTGCCATAAACCACTGTTCTGGGCTGGACACCACACAATCCAGGGGCATTTTCTAGGGATTGGTGCTCCTAAGCTCCTTCTGAAAACCTGGCATCTTGAAGCATGTGTCAAAGCAAGTCAGAGCTTCCTGTGTTGCCTGAGATTGAGCCAGCCCATTATAGAATGCTGATTATGACCCTGCCCTCAAAAGTGGCACTGGTTTCCATTCTTTGAATATCTTTTCCACAAAAGGCTGAGTAGGCCCGGTAGGCTGGAGGAGGTCGAATGGATCCAAAGAAGGAAATCTTGATCTTCAAAAGTACAGGTGTTAGGAGTAGGCTATCCTGAAAGGCAGGGAGAGGAGGCAGGGGGAGGAGGCAGGGGGAGGAGGCAGGCGGCCTTTGAAACAGGTAATAGTAGGGAGGGAATAAGCAAGGTCCAAGGGAGCTGGAGGGAGCCAGATTAAAGACACCCACAGCATAGCCTCAAATGGGCAAACTAAAAAGACCAGTGAGACCTGGAGGGAGCTTAGTCGGTGATTTTCACAGGAAATGAGCAAAACCGGCACAGAGCAACCACATCTTATGCCGGGATCCCAGAAATGGATGAAGACATATATGAGTAGGATGATTCTCTCCCATGAGTCCCTGGTGGCTGAGGGGTATGGGTGCTGCACGAACCCCAGGCACACACTATGACTGTCATAGTGTTTTTCCTCTGAATTTATCCTACAATATTTTATATGTTTTCTATTTTGAGGATTCCCTAAATGTAATTGTGTTCCTGTGGACTTCAGCATAGAATTAAAAAAATATATTTATCGTTATTTTTATTTTAGTGTGCATGTGTATAAGTGCACCCATGTCATGCAGTGCCCATGGAGGTCAGAAGAAAGTGTAAGATTCCCCTGGAACTGGAGTTATAGATGGTTGTTAGCCACCATAGGGGTGCTGGGAATTGAACCCAGGTCCTCTGCAAGAGTTGTCAGTGCTCTTATCCGCTAAGCCATTTCTCCAGCCCTGACTTCAGCTTAGAATTTTGTCACATCCAATTTTCAGTGAAAAATTACTGACATTCAGGCATGTTTTGCATTTACTGAACCTTCTGTTAATCACTCTTAGATAATATAATTATAGAATGAAAAAATCTGAAGTGCATGAATAGTGAATTAAATTTGGTCACAAAAACAGCTTGTGGAAGTGCCAGCCCGAATAAAGAACAGTTTACAGGTTATTGGCAAATGACACTGGTTGTTCTGCATGGCAGTGAAACCCACAGGCATGTGCTACCTATAAATGCAGCTTACAATTCTCTCTGCAGACAAAATTTTAAATCATACAAACTCTAAACCTAGTTTTCTTGATTTGGAGAAGTCACAGTATTTCAACCCTTTTATATAAGGTAAGGCTCCACTACCACTTTTACATCATACTGTCTCATTCGTACAACTCATCTTTATATAAAGTTGAACCATACCATATTCATTTGCACATATTTCACTTTATCTTCTTACTGTTACTTCTTTTGAAATTATTACATTTGTTTTGTGCGAGCACCTGTGTACACATGCCATGCTGCATGTGCAGAGGGTCAGAGGACAATTTTCAGGAACTGATTATCTCCTTCCATCAGATAGGTCTTACGGATCGAACTCAGGTTGTCAGGCTTGACAGTAAATGTTTTTACCCTTTGAGTCATCTCACTGGCCTTTAATTTACTTCGTAGGGATTTTATTTGGAAAAACACCCTTTTCTTGTCCAAATTCCACCCTTTTTCTCTGTCAAAACCCTATACATCCCCTTTTTCTCTCTAGATGATCTCATCCTATACCAGCTTTAAATAGCATCTAACTGAATTTCACAGACAGCATTTCTAGTCCCAGCCAACTCTACATCTCTATAAAAATGATGAATAGACATTTTAGAACTCATATTGTTCAAACAAAACTTTTCTGGAGATAGGGTCTCATAAGCCCATGCTGGCCTCTAATTCACTAAAACAGCTGAGGTTGACCTTGAACTTCTGATCCTCCTGCCTCTACCTCCCGAGTATTAGGATTAAGTTTATGCAGAGCTGGTGAATCAAACCCAGGGTTTTATGCATGCCAGGCAAGCACTCTAACAGCTAAGCTATTCTTATCTCTCAAACCAAACATTTAAGTTCTCTCTTATGTTTTCTTTCTTGAGGCATAGTCTCTCTATGTAGCCCAGGCTGGCCTGGAACTTACTGGTCTCAAACTCACAGAGATCCACCTGCCTCGCTGGGATTAAAAGCTGGTGCCACCATGCCTGGCTAAATTCCCTCTTTATTCCCCTATCTCAATAAATGGTGTCTTCACTTATCCAGCTAAAATTTCCAGACTTACCTTTGAGTCTTCTATTTGCTCATACCCCACAATGAACATACTATCTCCAAAGCATACCCTGAGGCCTGGCCACTTAACACCACACTCTGTGGTCTAAGCCACACCTCTATCCTTTGTCTGGATGACCAACAGGGTCTCCCAAAACCTAAGTTAAATAGCCTCTTGCCTACAAAGTCTATTACCCATTCAGGACCCAAAAGAATTATTTTAAAGCACAAGATCGCATCAACCCCTATACACAAATCACTCAGAGTAAAACCCAAATTGTTTATCATGACCTATGCAATCTTCTTCCCATACACCCTGATCTCATTTGCTATCACTCTCCCTCCCTAAAACACCCCCAGCCCAAGTACAGCCAAACTGGCAGCCTTCCCGCTCCTCCACCATGCCAAGCGCAGGCTATGTCAAAGGCTTTGCTTTTCACTTACTGCTCTCTCTGGGAACACTCTCCCCAGATTCTTTTACTCCATTCAGGTCTCTCTCAATCACTCTCTTTCTCTTTCTCAAGCTTCTCTATCCTGCATTCCTTCTCTCACCTGGCCTTATTTGCTCACAGTCCTTATTACTACATTGTATTTCCTATGTAGCTATGTGCTTGCTTCATTCACAAACCCAAACAGAGTAAGTACCCATGAGGCTCAAGGTATCCTAAGAAATAGAGAAACAGTAGCAAATGAGGCACCAAAGTCCTCAAGATTCTCATTCATATCTATCATTCTCACTTAGGCCTAAGCTCCAGAGAGGAGTAGATAGATACACAGTCCACCTTGTGACCAATGAATCTCCAGCTCCCAGAACAGTTCCTTGGCATGAACTAGGTATTAGCACCTATCTGGTAACTGGATGAAATATCCATCTGCTCCCCTGAAAACTCCACTACAAATCTCTTTCTACCAGACACAGTTTAGGGCACTGCCCATCATGTCCCCTTAGAGTGGTCTAGAGAGCCAGCCTCTGTGGGTGAGCTGAGTCCCTAACCCTAGGCCTGCTTGTCTCAATTAAACTACCCTTCCTTGCAACCATTGCACCCTTCAAGCTTCCTCTGCAAGCTCACTAGGATTGTCTCATTAGCTCACAAGAGTACCCAGTCCACATGGTGAGAGCTGAACAAGCATCACATTAAACAGGCATGCTTTTCTCTACACAGGTGGCCAGAACCAAATACATGGGTCTCAAAGTCTCCCTGTCCCCTGTGGCCCTACTCCAAAGAATTCGCATAAGACCTTCAACACGGGCTAGCCATCATCTGTAAGAGATGATTCTCACTGCAGCGTTGAGCACAAGGTTGCTATTTTTACCTCTTTCAACTGCTGTGGAGGCAAGATATTTACCTGCTGTGATGAGTCAGTTTCTCCCAAAGACCATTTGTTAAGCATGAAATTTTCTGATCATATATAAACATAAAGGTAATTGTGAAATGCAATTAATTCATCTTTTAAAAAACAGAGCTAGAGATAGGAACAAAAAAATTTTTTAATGCAAATCTCTTAAAGAATCACCCTAGAAGTATTGGAAAACAAATATTTAAAAAATTCCATTTCCAACTTGTATGTATGTGAGAATAATGTTCACATCTGAATGTATTAGTTAACTAACCCAGATGTGGCCTGCTTTAAAAGCCTCTCTCACAGGATTAGCAAATGAAGATGTCTACAAACATCACAAAAGCAAAGGCAGAAGGGCCCAGCCAGTGGTGGGCTGCAGTAGGCTAGGTACAGCAGCTATCTCCTCCTACACCCAAGAAGCTTAGAAAAGTACATTAGTGAAGTTAAAGTGGGTGAGGGGGGCAGACTGGGACTGTGCTGGGCTACATCTCAAAGCCCAGCAGCACTACACTGTATCTGCTCAGGACTTCACTCTCTTTGAAGTATTTTCACATACATTATCTCCTTCAATCTTCAAAGCAAGCAAGCAGCCCTGCAGTCTCAACAAGGCAGGCTATATTTTGCTATTTGGGACCCCAAGAGGTCAAATAATTATTCCAGATTATACAGTAAAAGTAGCAGAACCTAGATACGCCTAAAGCCAGTCTATAGTCTTTCCCCTGTGAAGAAAAGGCAGCAAAGTTCTCTGCAAATCACAGTGCACAGTCAACTGAAAACAGTTCCCTTCAGTGCAGCAGGAGAAAAAACAAAAACAAAAACAAAAACATGTATTCACCAGTAGTTTAGGGCGGTGGGAAGATGCATTGATACTGGAGCTCTGGGCAGAGACAGTGTTTTAAACTCTTCCAACTGATGTCAACTCCTGAAATGACAAACAGAACACCAGGAGTAAATCACAAGCACACCTGTCTTACCCCCAAGAGGTTCATCTCAACCACTGCTGCCTGAAGCCCTACTCAGGCCCAAATCCCCCATGCTTCTCTTCTAGCCTGACTCTTGCCCAGTCTGACTTCCAATAATAAATCACAAATCTTCAGTTCACGCCCAGAAATGGTCCCTATTACAGTGACAGGGCACAAAGTTGTTGGGCACAAAGGAACTTTGGAGATCATCTCCAACAGGGATCACAAACTGAAAGCAAGGGCTGCATCTAACCCACAGAGTTATAACATTGCATCTGCAGCATATATCCAGGAAATCTGGGCCTAAAATTAATACTCAGAGATGTCACATAAAATCTCAGACTTATCAGGAACTAAGTTTGATTCCCAGAACCCACGGTGGAAGGAGAAGACTGACTCTTAAAAGTTGTCTTCTGACCTCCACACCCACACACACATCACATACCCATACCCACACACAAATAATAATAATAATAATAATAATAATAATAATAATTTTTTTTAAACTGCAGACTTCTAGTTTTTCTTTAAAAAACAAACCAGAAGATCTGTCAACACAGCCCTCATTCGTGCTCGGCAGTGGCGAGCGGGTACTGTAGCAGTTGCCCTTCCCAAGTAGACCTACCTGCTCCAAACCACCAGTCCCTAGCAACACAGTTTTCACAGTGCACAGAACTATGGTTTTCATTTCTCACTGCCCTTCTCTTATCTGTGTAGTACTAAAAAATTTTCCTCTATTACATTTCCAACAAAAGTAGAAAAACTAAGGGAGAAAAATCCAAGCCTTCAGATCAGATTAAAAAAATAATGTTTGGATACATATAGTAATTCAGGTTAGGAGCTTAGCGACTGTACATATTCACAAGTCCTGAAGAAGTACAACACACCAATTTCACATGTGAGTATGCACATGTAGAGGTAAGGGGACAACTTCCAAGAGTCAGTTCTTTCCTTCCACTGTGGATTCTGGAGATTGAACTTGGTTCCTTGGGCTTGAGTGAGAAGAGCTTTTTACACAATGAACCATCTCACAGGTCTGAGAAGTCTACCTCCAGTTACCCTGACCTGCCCCTTCCCATGATTAGAAGCAGAGCTCATTCTAGAACTTCCATCTCTTGACTGATAATCAAGACTCTTACTATCCACTATTTAGTAGTCTTATACTATAATGCGAAAATAAATAAAATAAATAAGATCCACAAGTGTGTCTCAAAATTAACATTTATCTATTAGACAAGTGTTAAAGTCAAGGGAATACAGTTGAAGCATCCAACCTACTTTCTACCATGATGATTACCATCCCTTTATATGTCACCAAAGAATATAAGAGTAAATTATATTGGGTTCCCTAAGTGTTTATTTCCTACTAGGGCATTTTAAAAAAATAATTTCACTGCTTTAATTTTATTTTTAAAAACTCACAAATCTTATGCAGCTTTAAGTTCAAAAGTGCTCAGTTTTTATCTGGAAACTCTTTATCCTAGAAAATCACTCTAAATATACACCTTAAATGTGACTATAAACAAACCAGCCTGGTACTGGACACCTGTAATCCCAGTATTCAAGTGAGTTCAAGGACAGCCAGGGCTATAGAGCAAGTTCAAGGCTAGCCTGAAATACATATTAAGACCTAGCATTTTTTAAAGAGGTTGATGATACAGCTCAATGGTAGAGCACTTGCCTACCATGTGCAAGACCATGGGTTCTATCTCCAGCACCAGAGAGAGAAAGAGAGACTAGGCAATATTTAACTTTAAGATTGCAGGAGTTATTTATATTATTCCCTGGAAGAATTTATTGATTTGTTCACTCAGCAAACATTTACTAAACCCTATTACATACCGGACATAAAATGACAGAGATACAAAAGCCAGCACAGCCTAAGTCGTTCTAAGAGAGAAAGAGAAAAGACCAGGCCCAGACACTCCAAATGGGCATGCTGAAGAGTTACGGGAGCACTGAGCAGAGGCACCTACGGCGGCAGAGGCAGAGACACTTCTGAGCATAGACATGACTGAGCAAATCCCAAAGCCAGGATGGGAGAGGGGGCAAAAAAGAGAGGGTGCAGATCCTAGTACACGGTACAATACAGGCAAAAGCAAGGCCATCTGAACAGCCTTCCCATTTGGTCTTGTCCAGGTCTCTCTTTATTACCCTGTTGATCTTAAACAACAAAAACAAAAAAATCCAAACCCTTGCCTTATATCACATGACCAGACATTTGCTGGGACTGGATGCACAGGGCAGCTCTGCATGCACACTCTCAGATGTGCGTCTCAAGAAATGTTCACATCAAGAATATCACCAATTCAACCCCGTTCTCAGGCAATGCCTATTTATGAGTCTCTGTGGGAAAGCTAGTATTTCTCAGAGTCTGTCAGGTCCCGGAAAAGTCCAGAAGAAACCCTGAGTCTTTCATGAGGTCTCTGAATGAGATGTTTTACCTCATGCCAGTCATAAAACTGAGAAACCTATCCCTATCCCAAGGCCGGGACTTCCAGATACTTCCATGCATTCAGATCTTAAGCAAAATGTTCATAAGAAAATGTCCTAGAATATCTGCCTATCCACATTCTCAAGGAATTTTCTTCATTTTTTAGAAAGAGGTGACCCACCAGCCTGGGCTGAGGACAAAGAGCAATTCAAAAATGGATTCGGGGGGAGTGGGAACTGGGGAGATGGCTCCGTCAGCAAAGTGTCTGCTGCACAAGCATGAGGACCTGAGATCAGATCCCCAGAACCAACACATAAAAATCCAGGCTTGGCAGCCAGCTTCTATAACCCTAGCATGGGGCTGGAGCAGGGAATCCCCAGAGCTCATTGGCCAGACAGCCTAGATGAACTGGTAAGCTCTAGATTCAATGAGAGACCCTGACTCAAAAAATGTGATGCAAGTGATTGAGGAAGACACCCAACACTAACCTGGCTGGCTTCCACATGCATGTGCATACACATGTTCACACACTGCATGGAAAGGGCTTTACACAGTTAAGTAAAGGCCAAAGGCCAAATATGTGGTGATGGTTCAGGTTGGGGGTAGGGAAGGGTAGGGCTAGTATAAGGAAACAAGGCATAGTCCACCTGAGTCACAGAAAGAACGTCCCTGGAATGGCAGCTGCTTCTTAGTCTCCTAAATCTGGCTGAAAATGAAAATCACTGAAGAATTAGACAGACCTTTATGTTTGTTTGTTTTTGCTTATTGAGACAGGGTCTTCCTGTAGTGCTAGCTGGCCTGGAGCTTGATATGAAGACCAGACTGGCCTGGATCTCACAGAGATCTACCTGCTTCTGCCTTGTGAATGGTGGGATTAAAGGTATGTACACTATAACAGGCCCTACACAGGTTTAAAAAAAAAAATCTTCATCTCAGACCTAGTTAGGCAGAACCTTTGGTTTGGAATGTCTGACATAGTATAAAAACTTGGCACAAGTGATTCTGGTGCCCAGCTGGGAATGGCATACTTATTCAGAGACTCAGAAGCTTCAGAGCAGTCTCCTTGAGGTCGTTAATTTAGCATTTTCCAGGAAAGATCTGAGAATTCTGTTTTTAGAGCAGTTACTCATTCTTAGTATATCTACCTAATTTCTATCACATTATGACAATCAATGCTTAATTCCTTTTTAAGCAGAAGACAGAATGCCAACAGCAAGAACGGTAACTGGGTAAGTGAAGCAGGCCACTCTCTTTGAAGCAGCATACACCCAATCTGGGTGTCCCCAGATGAAACCCAAGCCTGTTTAGTCTCAGCAGCAGACCTGCGTCTTCAAATACCCAAGCAAGTGCTACCACCTCCAGGAGGACAACAGATCTGAGCATCTCCAGTCATAAAATGGCCTTCGAGGAACAGGCTCAAACACCGTGACCAGGCCCCGCCTGCCCAGCAAAAGGCAGGCACTGCAGGTCAGTGCCACATGTGGAAATCTGCCAAGCCAGATGGGCACTTCTCTTTCCAGATTTCCATTTTGTGGTCATGTAATGGCTTAAATCGTCCCCAGCCAAGAAGGGCAAAGTAAATGTATGTGCCAAAGATGATGGATAGGAGCAAGTTGTTTCCCTGGATAGACCAGCCTGGAGAGACCCTTCCTGACATCCTATCCAGTGACCTTCAGAGCCAGCACCCAAGAAACCCACACTAGCCATGGTCAGCCTTTCTGATGGAGAGGCCCAGTCACAAGCCTCACTATCCTTCAAGAGAACAAAGAGGTATGCCCAGTGTCTCCTTTCAAGCTAAGGATGCTCTGGCTAAGTAACAAATCAAATTCAGAAGAGTACGTGTCGGGGAGGGAATTTAGGAAAAGTGAAAATAATTTTCCCCCTTCTAGTGGCTCTCAACTTCCAAGTGATCCATCATTTTTCTTGTAGTTCTATTACATCCTGGTCTAAAATAAGACATTGCTCTAGTCCAGTGCTCCAAAACACATCATTGAGCCCTCACCTCCCTCATCTGCATCTTCTTCTCTATCCCATCCCAAGAATGCACAGCAGTACTAGCTGTTGTGCAAGTCAATCCTACCAATTCTCCCTCAGTCCTACCAAACATCAGTCAGGACCAGTCAACCCATTCCAACAGGAGTCCCATATCAAATATCTTCAAAAACTTATGCCCATCTCCTTCAGAGCACAGATCACTTCTATTTCTACAATGCTTCTGCCCCTCACCCGTCACTGGACCTGGATCCATGTCATGTTTGCTCTGCCTTTTTGGTGTTGCTGTTTTTAAGTTTTACGCTTGACTTCAGGTCACTGTATCCCAATACAGTACCTCAGAACTCTGGTTTCTTTCAAAATACACCCTAAATTTCATACCACCCAGCCAGACTTGGTTGCTTTTTGTTCTTTTTTCTTTTTTCTCTTTTTTCTGTCTTTGTTCTTAATCCAAGGCCCAAGTTGCTTCCTCAGCTCATGGCAGACTCCCTTCTCCTACCACACTTCCAGCTCTCCAGTATGAAATTCAGAATCCAAGACAGAAAATCTGCAACAACTGGCCTCAAGGCTGACCAGCTTGGGAAAGAAACAAATTAAAGTAATCTCCATTTCATTTTCACGCCATACTTCCTTGGTTATTCTATTTAAGACCACTGTGATATGTAAAATTAATCTGTTTTTAACCTTGAAAAGGATTTCCTGTTATCCTAGAATAATCTCATGGGGGCTGTAACCAGTGCCAGCACCCTAAGGGCTTGAACTCCACTGAGGCTTTGACTGACTCTCCACACTAGGGTGGCTCTCATGTCCCAAGGCATCCAGTCTCTGGTCCCAGGGCCCAACCCATCCTCTTCCTCCTACAACACCCACTGGCAGAGGAAGTGGGTCTCTGGAAGCTTTTTAAAGCTCTTCCACCTACTCTACAGATTTTGTAGGAAGAATGAATGTTTCCAAGTTTTCTGAATGGCACAAAGCTCATAAAGTACAACAAAATTAGCTGAAAACTAACAAAAAATAATTTTAGCTTCCCTTAAAAAAAAAAGTAAAAGCATTCCTACTTTGAATGATTCAGAGTGATGTCATACTTTTTCTTCCACTTAAATATGCATTCTTTATCCTGAAGCTCCTGGTTCCATCCCTGCTCCCCACTCTGAGAGGGCCAGGCCTCCACAGGTATCTCTTCTATCTGTTTTGGGACCCTTGAGAAGTCTCGACAAGTTTACTCTCTAAGTGGCCAGTGGTTACTTCCCTCCCATCCTCTGTGCTATTTGCATTTGCTGTTCCTACTAAAGTAAATCAATTATACAAAGCTCTTTCCCTGTCTCTTCAGTTGGGGCATTCTTACCACTGAGAGAAACATTACCAGCTGTATGAGCTCAGTGTTGATGTTATCTGTTGAACGGGGCCAGCTCTGGCTCCCTAACCTTACTCCTACCAGCAAAAGTGCCTTTCCTTGTAGAATCTATCACAGTCTACTTCTAGCTTAGTTATCCCCTTCAAAAAGAGCAGGACTCTCACCTGACATGCTCATTGCTATAAGCTCAGTACCACAGCAGTTCCTGGCACTCAACATGTGCTCAATAAATGCTGTTGAATTATACAGGGAAGACAGTAGGTGGAGGTAGGTGCATGGGAACAGGGCTGAGAGCTCTCTGAAGATGCTCTGTGGCAAGGATTCATTGTGGTCCTGGGATGGGTTTCCTGATGTCTCTAGCTTTGCTTCTTCTTAGCCTTATCACTCACCCCTTTGATAGGCACTTCACCCCTGGATACCTCCACTCCACCCTAACTGCTTGGGTTCCCCCTGGGGGCTCAGTTCTCAAGTTGGGCTTCTACTCTGCTTCCATCCATCCACATTGCATTTCAGAACTTCAGATATCCACAGGGGTAGCTAACCTTCTATCACCTCAAGACCTTCAGGCATCTGGCTTAAATTTGCCTCTGGAGGTACATCTTTGGGCCGCACATTACCTCTGTTACCACCAATGAGCTCAAGAGTGGCCCTGAAGACCCCCATTCTTGAAATCTAAACCTTTCCTGCAACCTGTCTGGCCTAAAGTCTCCTTCTGCAGCCTCATTACCTGTTAGTGTCCTTCTAGTCCTCGAGCTTCCTCCTCACTGGCTTCAGCGTGGTGTCCTCCACAATCACACTGCTTACCTCAACATCCTAAAATTATTTCATCTGTTGTCCCAATTGTTCCTTAATGGTTGACAACCAGTATAACACATCCCTGTTGGCTCTGAGCCTGGCACATAGTAGGTGTCCAATAAACACACTGAACTAACTTATGCACCTTGTTTTCTGATTCACAACTTCTATTTCCATAGTGATTCTTTAAAGAACCTCAACAGAACTAACTGTAAGAATTTTGTTGCTAAGCAGGTTTGTTAAAGCCTATTTAAAAGGAACCATGATCATGATCATCATATTGAAGACTAGATGGCACAGGCAGAGAGTCATGATATAAACAGTTCAAGTACAGACTCAGTCTCTCCCCAGCAATATAATCATGGGCATGCCACTTTTTCTCTTGGGCCTTAAATTTCTTCCTTGGTAGAATGAAAACATCCAGTCAGCAACAAAGGGACACATAACATGTGACTCTATTTACATAGTGTTCAGAGTCCACAGAGACAGAAAGATTACTGGATGCACAGGGATGAAGGAGGAGGGAATGGGGTGAAGGGTTAGAGACATAGGACTTTGTTAGGGGTGCTGAAAAATGATAATTACACAATTCAGGGAATATACTAGAAAATGCTGAACTGTGTACTTAGAAAGAGTTGAATGGTGAATTTTCAGAATGCAAATTCTGTATGACTGAAAAAGAAAGAGCTAGATTAGAATAGAATTTGAAACCCCACAGGCCTAGGGCAGGTTGTGTGGACCTAACAGAGTTTTCAATTTATTTGCATGAACAACTTCAAAGCACATGTATATTAATTATCAAAATGTTACCACTTGAAGAAATGGCAGAAAGGGGACCCAGGCCTCCCTATGTGCTCCCTCCTTCCTCCCTCCCTCCCTCCTTCCTTTCTTCCCTCCCTCCCTCCCTCCCTCCTTCCTTCCTTCCTTCTTTCCTTCCCTTTCTTCCTTTTCTTTCTTTCTTTCTTACAATTTCCTATGAGTCTGCAATTATTTCTAATTTTTTAAAAAATTATCAAGGCAGGGGCTGGAGAGATGGCTCAGCGGTCAAGAGCACTGGCTGCTCTTGCAGAGGACAAAGATTCAATTCCCAGCACCAACATGGAAGCTAACAACCATCTGTAACTACAGTTCCAGGGAATCCAACACCCTCTTCTAACCTCCGTGGTCATTTCACAACATGGTTACACTTACACACATGCCGGCAATAAAATAAAAATAATAAATCAAATAAAATAATAAAGTATTAAAAAAATATCAAAGCAAAGACTTTGTAATTTACCAGGTAACATCGCCTTAAAAATAGCAAGCTGTGGTAATGCTGGCCCTTAAGGGTCACAACTGGAGTAATAGCTGTTTCCTCTAGATGGTCAAAATTCTTAAAATCATCTCTCTAATATCAAGGTCCAGCATTAGTTGCCATGTATCATGGCTGCATGCACTGGTTTTCTCCTAGAGAAGAGAAACATTTCCCTATCAACAGAATAAAGAAAGATCAAGAGCATCTTATGTTCCACCCCTGCTCCCCAAAGGAGGCAAAACCACATTTTAATGAAAAAGAAGATCATGCCAAGCGGTTTGGTCTTATCCTCCTTCCCAAGCTACCTGCCTGACCTCTGAGGCATTTGAGTTTTAAAAACCTTTGGGCTGTAGTTCAGTAGGACCAAATTTCTTACACTGTCAACAAACAAATTTAAAACAAACCACTAGAAAAGAACACATCTTAAGTATATAGTATCCCATTCTCCCCTAAATATTTTGGTTCCTTGGCATTACCTTTCCAGAGACAGGATCCTTTCCTTATTCGAGATCAGATCCAGACAAATAAGCAGCGCTTCTTTTCTCCACTAAAACTGTAGCTCTGTTTAGCCTGGGAGGGAAAGGCCCCTTAGGGCACACATTCCCTTCCTACCTTACCACCATTCCCCTTAAAGAACGTGCTTGGAATGCAACTGCCCCTGGAAAGGGGGTGGGGCACAGCCATAGAGAGGCCACGAACAGGGTCTATAGTACAGCCATTCCAACCAAGTCACACAGACGGATCACCTGGGGCTCCAGCCTGATGGAGGAATTTCAGCACCTGCCTCAGGTGACACACACAGACTGCCTTGCACTGACCCATGCTGAGGCATTTGCAAATCAGTGATCTGGAAAACTGTGACCCCTTGCTATTTGGACAGCCAGGTGAGACACTCCTTCCTAGTCAAGAGATGTAACAGCTGTGCTGTCCCAAACAGAAACAAAAGTTCCTGTGACTGTGGAGCCCTGAAACAAGGCTAGTGTAAGGCATGCATAGATAATGTACACAGTCAATTTTGACAATTCAACATTTTAAAAAACAATGTAAAATACCTCATTACTATTTTTACATTAATTACATATTGAAATAATTTTTAAAGGTACTAAGTTAAAGAAAATATTAGAATGAATTTCATCTGTTTCTACATTCTAAGTTTAGCTGCCAGAAACTCCTAAATTATCACAAAGTCTGGCCTAGGCAACATTCATTATTCTAGGGTAGAGATCACAGTTTAAAAGAACAGAGAACATGAGTCAGGCTGGTCTCCACCTACTAACTATGTGATGCCATACAAGGGATCTAACTCCCTGATATTTAGCATCCTGCACTCCAGGCTTGGGTTTGGGGTGAAATCAAATAAGAGAACACAGCAGAAAGCACTGGACATGTGCCTTCTCACTGCTGCTTCTCAACATATGCACACTCCCCATCCTTCTTTCTTCCCTACTTTCTTAAGGAGACAAAATTTGAACTCAGGTCTCTTAGCCACCACCCAGTTCGGCATAGCTTCAGCAAATGGCCCAGTGGTTCTCTATCTACAAGGTAAACAGGAATTATCTGGGCGGCCTCATCTCCTCACCCAGACATTCTGACTCTGTCCCCCTGGTGTGGGTCCAGGCATATATATACCACTCACATGTGGTTCAGAGCATCCTGGTGCTTTGATCTAGAGGTCACTTTGAAAAACACTGACACAGCTAAGGAACTGGGACCAATATCCCTAGGATTGCCTTGGGCTTCTCTGGCCCACTGTCAGACAGGCCAGCCTGAACAAGGGAAGCAAGGACCACAGAGAGTGAAAAAACTGATCACAGGCCTTTCGGGGCTGCTTTGCTGGGATCTTTTAAACCTAAAGAGTGGGGCTGGGCATGCTGGCATACATCTTTAATCCCAGCATTCTAGAGGCAGAGGCAGGCAGATCTCTGTGAGATGGAGGCCAACCTGGTCTATATAGGACATTACAGCCCAGCTGGGGCTACAGGAAGACCCAATTTCAAAAAAAGAAAAGAAAAGATCTGGCACTTCCTGCCTTCACACAAGTCCTCTTAAAGAGGTCAAACAATATGGACAAAGGTCTCCAGTTCATTGCTGAGTTCATTGCTCAGTGGTAGCGTGTTTACCTAGTATGTGCAAAGCCATGGGTTCAATCCCCAGCACTACAAAAATACATATATACATATATTAAAGACACATTAAAGACAATTTCATATAATCCAGTGGCTTGGCAGCTGGGCTCACAAGACTGTTCCACCAGCAGTACATCAGAGGGCTGAGGGTACATCCCCTTTCTGCCCTTGCCTGTGACCCAGTGGCACCAAGTCCTACCCAAACTCTCTGAATGCCACCCTTCTGCAGAAGTGCTGGCTCCTGTTTTTCCAGGAGCCAATACAAAGGGCTCCATGCAAAGGCCTGTAAGTCTTAGCAGCCTGAGAAAAGTGGGTCTTTAGCCTCTCAAAGAAGTATCATCACAGAACACGAATGTTTGACAGGCGGTTCACACAGACTGATTGTACCCCAGGAGGCTGGATGACAGGTGAAAGCGCTCTTTATCTAACCTGAACAGCCGCTGCTCCTTCCCTTACCCTAAAAAGTACCCTGCCTCAAACCAGCACAAAAGAGTAATTTCTTATAGAACAAAAATTAAAGTATCCTTCCACAAGAATATTTCTCAAAGTAAACTGTGGTCTAGAAACTCAATCTATTCTTACTTCTTAAAGCAAATTTCTCTTCTATTTATGGTAAAAATACAATGAATGAATTGGCACATTCCTCTAAATCCAAAACTAAATTCAAAACCAAACTGATTTGAAGATTAGGGTATAAAGTAAGTAAACAACTGAATATGAGAATGACATTTCTGGGCTTTGTTTTTCATTGCTTCATTTAGCCCAGGCTGGCCTCCAACTCCCTAGATAAGGTTATCCAAAGATAATCTTAAACCTCTGGTCTTTCTACCTCCAACCTCCCCAGTATTAAGATTATATGTGCTACCACACCCAGTTTATAGCATCCTGAGAATGAATGAGGCTCCATGAGTGTCTGGAAAACATTCCACCATTTGGTCTGTATCTCCCTAGTCCCATTTCTGTGCTTTAAACTCAAGAAAGAACTGAGGCTCTTCCAGGAGGCAGTAACACAAGTCACATGGTGACTGCAGCCACATCAGCACTAGAACTTCCTTCAGAGCTTTTTCTATAACCCACCCACCTTCCGGTGTTGGCTTCTCACACTCCAGTACTCTACTGTGAGCCTCTACCTCCCAGCAGAGCATGCTGATAGAAGCCAAACACAACCAGGTTTCCAAGCACCCTGATTTAAATTCTTGATGCACAGGAAAGCATTTTTAAAGTCCTTCGGCCTTCCAACTCTCTTGCCCCACACATGGACAGCAGCGGCTCCTCCAAGGGCCCTCCTTTGTTCTTCATCCTCACTCCCACCCCAGTCAACCCATAAACATTCTTCTCCCCCTCCTCCTTCCTTGGGTTTCTGTTTGGTCTCCCACACAAGTACTGAATCCTTCCAGAAACCAGTATAGTCCTTCCCCACACACTTTCACACACAAACTCTAGCCTCCCCACCCCCTAGTCCTCCAATCTCAGCCTTTCCTCATGGCTCTGACTCTACATGAGAAAGCCCAGAAACAAAGCTAACCAACAGAAAGTTGTCCTTAGAAGGTAGAAAACTGGGAAAGCTGAGTAATGGACAAAGGAATCCTCCTGAGCAGAGAAGTCCATGAGCACTCACAGTGGCATGCAGTGAGGGGCAGCAAGATGAACCCTGGTCATGCTAAACATCACCACTCAGACCAGCTGGATCCAACTTCAGGAGAGATGCTCTTCGTGTCCAAGATAGATTTCTGCTGGAGAGAGAACCCTAGCTTGGCCACTAATAAACCATACCACTTTGGCTTCCAACAGCTTCCTGTCACCACACACTGCTTAGCTCTCTCACCACTTCCCTAACTAGGATAAAGCAGTACATGGAGATGGGTATTTCCCAGGTCTCGGTCTACCACAGAAAGCCTAGCACCGTGCAGAACTTTGGAGATGGTTCTACTTACAAAGGTCTCTCGTTTACAAGCACTAAAGTGTGGGAGGCAGTGAGGAAATAAAAAGGGGAAACTAATGAACTGACCCAAACTGTGCGTTCAAGGAAGCGGAGAGGATGAGAGCCATAAAAGGTAAAAAGGGATTAAGAGTTTCATTTCCTATGAATGGAGTTAAGGACAAAGATAAAGCACAACCACAGGGCACAGGAGAAGGGGTGATAAAATACATGATAATCTGCTGTGGATGGACTGTGGGGTTTGGGGAAAGCTCCACTTCTGCACCTGAGTTCTTTTGCAGCATTAACATTCTACAACTCTATGATGTCAAAGACTCTTGCTGTGGGAATCATGGACAAATAGGAAGAAGGGCAGACAGAAAAAGGGAAATGAACTACTCCAAAATCTAAATTATTACTGGCACTGATTATAGCTCTAAGAAAATAGTCACTACAGCTTTAAGGTGTAACTGTCAAGCACAGTGATCACAAATCAATTTCTGGGCCCTTAATTTTAATGGAACTATGTACATGTTGTACTTTGGGAAGGCCAGTTTGCTTGTGTGCCACACAAGGACAGAGCGCATCCTCCCTGGTTTGCAGACAATCAGGCAGGATCAACCTTGGCAGTGACAGAACAGAGAGAAGACTTGAGTGTCTAACTTCCAATCAAATGTTCAGTGCCAATTAAGTTCTAATGTGGGATCCCTGGGAAATACAGACACTTAGCAACCACTACATAAACTCACCAAACTGGCCTCAGAGGATGGGGGAACACTGTCAAAGAAAGCCAAAACAAGCTTTTGTTCCTCCCATTACCGAGAAGTATGTTGGTCACCAGTCCTGGGAGCTATGATAAATTCCTATCTTTAAGCCATACAAGTGGTGGCTCTAAAACCAAAGATCTAAAGCTGAGACTGAAATTATGTGCAAAGTCTATAGCACTTTCTAGATGTATGCTCATGGGCAAGTCTTTCAACAGTCCACTGACTCAGTTTTCTCATCAGAAAACGGAGATAAATAGAGTGCTTTAAAAAGAATCGAAAGGGGTCACACACATAAGCACTTAGACAATGCCCTCCACATGAATGCTATTATTTCTAGGAAAACAGACCAAAGCTTCATCATGACCCTCCAAAAATTATGATTCCCTACTTTGCATCCTGTCCCTGGCATAGAATTCGGGTCAATCTTAGGGAAGGAAGTGCTTGCCCTGGCCTTCCTGCCTCTCCAGAGTTGGGATCCCAGGCTCTCTGGGCCCCCTATAGCTGCAGGCCAAGAGAGAAAGTACGCCAAAGAACTACACCAAGGCAGGGTCATTTCCATAGTTGGGAAATGCCTCCTTGGACTGCTGAAGTCGCAGTCTCAGAAGAACATGAGAAAAGAAGAATCCAAATCCACCTTCAGTTCCCATACACTCAGGAGACACCCACTCCCACCTGGTCCAGCTGGGTGTGGGATATGATACAGTGGTGTCTAGTCACCTCTGCTGGGGACCTGTGTCAACAAAGTTGAGATGCTGTAGACACACATGAGGGTCATGGGTTGGGATGTTCAAATGATCCAAAGCTGAAGTCCTGATCTGGAAAGAGCCGATTAAGTGGGAAATGATTAAAGGAAAAGATGCAAAAAGAGGTAAGCAAATTACACGCCAGTTTTGTTGTTTTGAAAACTCAAGACCCCAGACAAATTATGCAATGTCTAAGCCCCAATCTATCTATCAATGAAAAGGAGAGAAAGCAATGAATTGTCTTGGCCTCAGAGAGGAATTGTAAGGATCAAATGAGATCATTTATGCAGACACTGGACACTTATGGTAAGTGCTCACTTGATACTGCCAACTCTGATTATCATTAGGCTGATTACAAGGACAATGAGGGATGAGGCAGACAAAGGTTAGCATGGTCACAAGGACTTACTGTATCAACGGGTTTTAGCTTCTTTAGATGTTGTTGCATTAAAAGACAAAATCAAGTCAGGTTTGTGAGGAGAAATAGCAGCACAGAGGAACACAGGGTCCCAGGTTCAAAACAGCTTTAACTCCAGAACCGGAAACTTGGGACCTTGGCCTAGAAAGTTCCCAGCAGATAGCAAAGAAGGTAAAAGACATATGATGCTTAACAGAAAGGCCAACTCACACATCACAGATCTGTTCTCAGCTAAAACAACATCAACTCCATTAAGTCTGGCAACTCTAACAGGCAGTTAAATCTATCTTTGATCTGCAATATCGGGATATATTATTAATAAGCACTGTTCAGAGCCAAGGCTATTTAGAAGTAAATAGCATAAAAATAACAACAAAAGGACATCTTTGATGGCAGGAAGCAGGGGACACAGTTCCCATGGCAGCCCTGGCTCCTGATGTCCCTACATTCCATCTGTCCCCCTCCAGTATTCTCTACCTTGCTCTGCCTTGGAGAAATTGAGAATAGATTTCAAAAGTGGCCACGCTTTTCTCCAAATAACTTTTCCAATAGAAAAGTAATACATGTTCACCACAGAAAGCTAGAAAAAACAATGAAGTCTCAAAAGAAATACACTAATCCACCTACCAATGCTAACATGTTGATTTATTGCTGTCTGTAGGCCCCAACTCCACCCATCTACACACACACACACACACACACACACACACACACACACACACACACACAGGCAGATCTTTTTTATTTAAAGATTGAATATCACACTGAGTTTCCTAAGATGGCAAGCATCTCTGAAGACTCAGTAAAAGCAAAAGAGTCAGGAACACTTCAGGATTGGCTCACAAATGGAAACAATTCATGCACACATCTCTGTGTGCACAGGTCTTGTCCTCTCAGAGCCTTGGAAACCCTCAGAATACAGGATGGACACTCCTTATTTAAGAAATTTAACTCAGCATCAAAAAAGAACTCCACCCACTAAAACAATACTCTTTCATTATCAAAGTGTCTAACATTTCAAAGGAGCATTTTTTGAAAACATTTTTTTTAAATCCAAAACCTTTCATGTATACCTTGGCACAAATCTGGCTCAGTTCCTGGTAGGGTTCCAAGACAGAATTTCAAAAACTACTTTAATTATTCCTAATGTCACTGATACCACCCTATCAGACTCACATAAATCAAAATCATAATGAAAAAGAAAAATAAAACTGAACCTTTCTGCAACACACTCATTGCTTAGAAAACATGAATTTATGCTAACTCCTTCTGTAGTTGCCTCGTGAAACCATTTCTGACACTGTCTACGCCACAGCAATGAGAAGAATAATAAGTTTCAACAAGCTGTTACCTAAGGGATTTTTCCAGAGACTCCAACTGTCTTATGATAAAAGGGCTAGGATAAATCCTAGGGCCAGTGGGAGAAAGAACCTGCATAGGTGCAACACCTGCATAGCATGCTGGACTTTTGTTTGTTTGTTTATGCACAGGCTCTCACTATTTAACCCAGGTTGGCCCTAAACTCAGAACTCAAGATCCTCCTGCCTCAACCTCCTAAGTGCTGAAGCTACAAGGCCTATGCCACCATACCCAGCTCAAGTTCCTCTTAACCACTTAGACACACACAAAGGATACTTATTCTTCATATTTATAAAACTGGATACCTCAATTCTATCCACAGAGCAGAGGGGTCTGGAGTAGGCTGTTGGTACTTAAGAGTAAATGATGGGTTGGCTCTGGGATTAAAATGAGTCACTATAACCCTAAGAGCCTGCTCTGAACCTTGCCCTGTCTCTTCTCTTCATCCCAGAGAACCAGAATCTTTTTCACATGAAATATGACCTCCTCTTCCTGGATGATTTCAATTACTAAAAACACATATATTACTTAACATTCAATTTCAGTATGTCATTTTAAAGCCACCACAGTATGATTCTTATGATTCTTGCTTAATACTTTTAAAGATTTGGTTTCTTTAACTAGTGTGTGTGTGTGTGTGTGTGTGTGTGTGTGTGTGTGTGTCTGCAGGTGCCTTCAGAGGCCAGAGGTGTCAGATCCCCCAGGCTAAAGTTACAAGGTGGTTATTAGCTGCCTGATGTAGGTACTGGGAACTGAACTCAGGTCCTTTGCAAAAGCAGCAAGTTCTCTTAACTGCTGAGCCATCTCTCCAGCCCCTTTCTTGTTTAAAATTTTTCTTCTAAAAAGATTTAAAATAAAACACATGCGTAGATGATCACATACAGGAAGATCTGTGGAAACAAAGTGGGGTACAAAGAAATAAAAGGAATGTAAACCAAGACAGCTGGTGGCCCAGACTATTCTTATATATCACCATTGGATACTTCTGTGAATAAAAGCAGAATGTGGTACTTTTCAACAATGAATGATGCTCCAAGAAACCATTTCCCTAAAATAGATCACTACCATGTTCTGAACTAATAGGGTGCAAGATACTGAAAGTTCAGACTTGACGAATGAGGTACACACTGCAGAAGGTTTAAGTCTAACTTATCTAGGACATAAAAGTCCATCAATGCTTCTTGCATCTGTACAGTACAATGCCTGTTACATCTTCTAAAGTGCATCTATTATTCACCTTGCATTACTTGTGCCAAAACAGGAAGGGTAATTTCTTAACTAGATGGACAAACTATCTTCAAGACAACTTTCATCCTTCCTAAGTAGATAAAAGCTCTGGAGGAGGATATCACATCAGCAAGAAAAAATTTTCCAATAAGGGCCATCCAACTCTAGCTAGTGACATCTTATAAAAATGAGATCCTTGCTGCCAGAGGTATGCAAGAAGAGCTATACCAACTATGTGGTTTCCAAGTGTCCTTATATGTACATATATAACATACATATAATATTACACATGTATCGTACATATACTTTAAGATTCATAGTCTTCAAGTATTTTACAGTGGAAGCTAACAGGGATTGTCCTGTTGGCCTCTCTCATTCCTCATTAATGAGAAAGATGGGGAAGTCACTGACATAAGCCCCAGTAAAGTCTTCTCCAGAACTCAGAAGAGCCATAAATAGACAGGCAAAGGGCAGGCAGCGGGAGCCACTCTCGAGCCTGGAGGAAACAGGATAAGCCTGGAGGAATGGCCTCTGGAAATGGACAAAGAATTCGGAGATGGTTGGGGGTGGCCCTGGGAACAAAGTGAAACTGTCGACACTCGGAACAGCCCACATACTATATCCCAGAGACTGGACTATGGGCAGCCCTCATGGCAAAGGTTGTACTACTAGGACTCCATGCAGAGTCTAGTTGGGTTCCTAGAACCCTGACATCTTTCCACTGCTCAGAAACCCGGGACACCTCCAACCAAATACAAACAGAAACTGGCATCATGGTCTGTCCTGGAGCTGAGCACTCAGAGAAGGCTCCTTCTTGCCTCCCCATGTTAACCAGAGTCTAACAAGCATTTCACTGGGCTGTATTTCCTCTGCACTCTATTTTTATAATAAAAGCCAAAACTAATAAAATGAGTTTGCATTAATAATAAATTTGGTACAAAAAAACAACCTCCAGTAGGTGCCTTAACTTCAGTCTTGATTCCGACAGGCCCATGTCTCTCTTTGATTGATAGAACTGGTAACACCACATGGTCCAATTCAAACCTTTAACTGTGAATTTTGGACCAGATTTTAAAATCTGACAGGGTCCCAAAAAGTCAGGCTGTGCATGTGGCTGCACATAAGGAACTCTTGTCCCCTTCAGAAAAGGCATGAAACCGTGGCTTTCACAAAAGCAAGACAGGATTCTTCTTTCTCCAAAAACAAAGGGGGGTGGCACACAGGAGGGGAAGGAAGAGAGACAGACCTTCAAGCTATATGGGGAGAAGCCAACAGATAATGTTCAAAAGTAGCAAAGCATGAAGTCTTGTTGTTTGTTTTGGTTTTATTTGAGTGAGTGAGACAGTCTCACTATGTAGCCCTGGCTGGCCTGGAATTCACTATGTAGACCAGGTTGGTCTCCATCTCACAGAGATCCACCTGCCTCTGCCTCCTGAGTATTGAGATTCAAGGCATGAGCCACCACACTTGGCCTTAAGCAAGTTATTTTTCAATGTGGAAATAAAAATACTAAATAGATGTCTCTGGGGGAGCAGGACATTAGAGGAAAGGGGGCAGGGCACTGTGGCACTGGAAGAAAGACTGGATTCTTGAAGATACATGCATGTATAACTGAGAAAAATGTGTGTATATGTGTGAATCTGGTACATGTGCAGAGTATGGGCAGGTCTATATGCAAGTCCTGGAGGCCAAGGGAGGATGTCTGATGTCCTGCCCTCTCACTCTCCACCTTATTCTTTTGAAACAGGGACTCTTGTTGAACGTGGAGCTAGGCTACTGGCCAGTAAGCTCCAAGGATCCTCTTGTCTCTCCCTTCCACAGTGTTGGGGTTACAGGCATCACACAAAACCACACGGTCATACTCAGCTTTTTATGTGGGTGCTGGGGTCTGAACACAGGTCTCATGATTGCACAGCAAGTATACTTACCCAGTGAGCCATCTCCCCAGGCCTGAGAAAAACTTTTGAAAAAGAGAGAAAAAAAAGAGGGGAAGAGCTAAGATACCCCAAATGCATGTGCTTTCTTACTCCGGCTATTAAAAACTAAGTAACAAAGCTAGGCATGGTGGCGCATGCTTTTAACTCCCACACTCAGGAGGCAGAGGCAAGCAGATCTCTGTGACACGGAGGTCAGCCTGGTCTACATAGTGAGTTTCAGGTCAGGTGGGACTACTTGGGAGACCCTGTTTCAAAAATACCAAATAAACAAAAAAAAGTAGGTCAGTGATATTTAAGCATTGTTTACCATGTTTCCCACATGAACATTATATTTTAATATCTGTTCTTCTCGTGGAAGTAAATATTTTCATTGTCCAAAATAATTAAAAAATAATCACCCCCAAAAGAAAGGGTGGAGTTGTCCTAAAACCTTCCCCAGAGATAGCCACTGCCCAATCTGGAGAGGCATATGCAAACCCAAGTGCCAATACACAAAATATTCTTAAGCTCTTTGGACTTGTCCCTAAACAGTAGGGCTTTTGCTTTGTTATGGTGGGAAAGTAATTATTTTGAAGCATGTTAAATAAATTGGCTTCTGATTCTTATATCATCAGTCAATGTCAAGCAATTATTCTACAAAGATGTCAAGTTGTCTATGGTACAGTCACACAATAAAAACAAACAACAGCAAAACATTTTTTTGGAAGTGATGGTGCAATTTTTTTAAATTGTTTTTAGGATCTCTGACTATAAATTGCAACAGTGAGATGGGTTTCACTGCAAACTGGTCACCTCCAATTGCTGCTTTCTAGCTCTATTCCGGAGCCCTCTCCTTGCTTAAGTTTCCCTTTGCTTCCTCATTCCTCCCCCACTTACTACCAGCTTTCCTTCACTCCACCCTGATTTCCTGTTTCATTCTCCCCTCCAGTGGGGACCTGAGTCCTACCATTCTAACCAGATGCAATATGGAGCTAAGAGCGTCCTCAGTACTTTCTTACACGTAAACAATAGAGTTGGCTGTTCCTTAAGTTTAAAATTGGAATACGAAGCACTTTATGTATTCACATTTAAGTATTCATGCTGCCAGCTTGGTCTCTGCTTGGTTTTCTTCTTGGTAGTGGCTTTTACTTTTACAATAAAAGGCAGCTCTACCCCTTTGGCCTAGGGCCTAAGTGGGAAACCTTTAAAAAGAGAGAGAGAGAAGAAAGCCCTAACTGCTAGCTGGGTATGCCAGCACAGGCCCAGAGGAGGCTCTACATAGGGAAGGAACAGCTTTTTGGAAAAGAGGCCAGAAGAGAAAGGAGTTAGGTAAGGGGCATCAGAGCCAAATTTATGCTGTTTGGGGAACCAGCCCAGCATCACCTCATGTGGAGAAGTCAATAGCTCCAGAAAGCAAGCCTTAAACTATCCTGGCACTTAACCACACAGGGCTTGACTTTATTATTTGGGGGATTTGGGGGGCTGAAACTGAGGATCCTGACTCTTTCTGATGGCTCCAAAATGCTTGCTTCTTTTTTCCCAAGAGTTTCTTTTACAGTCAAGTCATCCTTATCCTCCACACGTAGATTTTTTTTTTTTTTAACTTTGCTTTGCCCATCCTGGCTTCCAACTTACTATGTAGCTGAGAATAAATTCCGGATCTTCCTGCCTCCATTTCCTAAGTGGTGGGATTATAAATGGGCACTACTACACCAAGTTTAGGATTTTTTTTTTTTTGGTAACTTAGAAGCTAGACTCCTCTTACAAGAGCTTTCTAGGTCCTAGTGACTCTGAAGTCAGTCTCTGTCTCTGTCTCTCTGCCTCTCTCTTTCTCCCTCCCTCCCCCACTTCCTCTTTTCTCTGAGAGCTATACATTTCACATGATTGCTTTCCAGTGCTCCAAAGTATCTTATAAAACAATCATGACAGGCCCAGAAATGATCCCAAATCTCCATAAGAGGCTGCTACTGAAGGATGCAGTCCCATCTTCTAATTCAGTCAGCAGTGAATCTCCCTACATGACCTGACCATCCATACCCAATGTCTCCTTTCAGCCATAAGCTCCTAACAGGATCTTCTGCCAGATTCTCCAGTGAGGATCACTGGACACACTGTGCTGTACCAAGCACACCCCTAAGTCCATATCAAGAAAGGACTATAGGTATAGTGGTGCATGCCTATAACTCTAACATTTGAGAGGTTGAGGCTACAGGATCACAAGTTCAAGGCCAGCCTGGGCAAGGTGAATGGGAGAGAGGGAGGGAGAGAGGGAGATGGAGGGAGAGAGGGAGAGACGGGGAGGGAGGGAAGGAGGGAGAGAGGGAGATGGAGGGAGATGGAAGAAGATGGAGGGAGGAAGGAAGATGGAGGGAGGGAGGGAGGGAGGGAGGGAGGGAGGGAGGGAGGGAGGGAGGGAGACTGACTGACTTAGCATAGTTGGCACTCCAGGCCCTTATACTAGAATACTAGAGCCCTGTTTTGCTCTTGGAAATGACTCCCAGCTCATCTCCTGGTGAAGATACCAAGAGAAGTGTTCGAGATGAAAGCATAAAACAGGCCATTCAACAGTCCCCAAGTATCCCCCTCCCCCCAAGAAGCCACGGATTAGTTCCAATTGAAAGAAAGAAACTAATGCTTTTCTAAACAGTAAGTTTTCTATAGGCCCAGAAGTGGGGGAGACCTGTTCTCACAGAGCAGCAAGAAAAACAAGAGTCTTCACACAGTAGCAAATGTTCCTTTTGGGCTTGCTTCAAACCTGTGGGGGGCTGATTTTCTGAAATAAACAAATTCACTTAAATTACAGAAGTTATGTAAGAGGATAAGGATTCTCATGGAAAGAAATTATGTATAAGTCACCTTTGCCTAAGCAAAGGATAAGGGCCTCTACTAGGTCTTGATTGAATTGACACCTGACTAGGGATGGGGGGATCACAGGGCTCAGGAGTTCAAGGTCATTCTCAGCTGTGTAGTGAGTTGGAGGCCAGGATGAGCATAAGACCCTGCCTCAAAACAGAACAAAGCAAAATATTCTGTATGTGTGAGATAAGGATGGCCTGACTTTGAAAGGAGCTCTTGGGAAAAAAGAAACGAGGACCTCCCCTTCCCAACGGAGGGTATGTGCTACAATCAAGCTCAACTGCACCTGAACTGGCACAGCTTTTAGGAGCACTGAAACACTTCATCCAGCAAAGGGCTGGAATGCCAATCCTGGCTTAAATCAGCACCCATAAGCCGCAGAGGGAGGCACAATGTCCCGAACAGCAGTTGGCCAAACACGCTTGAGGGAGGTGCAGCTGCCAAGCCGCTCATGTTTACCAGGAAGAAAGAGTGTTGATTTTGCAGATTTTTGATAATGTTTTCACAGCCAGTGCTATTCCCAACCCATTTCAAAAAGCAATGCTTCTTTCCTCATCAGTACACTTGTACTGCCACAGTTCTATCATCCTGGGCCCAGAAGCCCTTTTCTACCTGCTGACCATACCTCAGTGCAGCCAAAAGGAAGAGCAAGAAGCCAGAATCTCTGCTGTGGCAATGCAAAACAACAAGAAGAAAATTATACTCAGATGTGGAACACCTGAGCTTAGGACCCTGATCCTTAGGTGCTAGCTCTATGGGCCAGATGGGCCATTTACAAAGGACTCTGAAATTCTGTAGTTGGGTGTGCAGATGGCCTCACTAGTCCTATGTTCACACCTTAAGCTACCCAATGCAACAGATCATGAAAATTAAAAAGAACTAGCATGAATTTCAAAGTTACTTTAGACTAAGGGCAAAGAATAGGCAAAGCCAGAGGCAATCTTGCTAGACAGGAGTGGCATGCCAGCACAGAAGTGCTCCAGGCCAGAAAGAGCCACTTACAAAACACACTGAGAGTTATCGGGCCCTTTTCAATATTAAGTTCTTGGATTATTTCCTAGAATTTTTTTGTTTGTTTATTTTTCTTTTTCTTTTTTATACCACCTTGAACACTATTAGGTAGAAAAAAAGGAAAAAACAAGGAAACATTTAAAAGAGAAAATACATGCTTGGGAGACACAGGAAGAATGTTGTTTGAAGAATTTTTTCTCTGTATGTGTGTTTCTCACATACAAACTTTCACACGTGCTCAGCTAGCCTAAAAGTAAGCTGTTGGTGTGGTTGGTGCCCAGCACATTCTGTCACAGCCAGTGGCCTCTGCCACTGATGCAGTGGGGGAGTTGTGTGGCCAGCTCCCATTCTGATGCTGGTCTACTTTTGGTTAATATCCTACTTCAGTTATGGCCCATACATGCCTGGGGTCCCCTTAGAAATACTACTGGAGGCACTGATAATACTCTGTGGCCTGTATTTAAAATGTTTTTCCGTCTAAGAAGATCATAACTGAGGGGATCAAGCCAGTTCTTGACCTTGGTTTTGAGATCTGTCATGGATTTGAGATATGTGCATGGATCAAATGGAAATCACTCTGACGGAGAAGGATCATGGTGAAACAAGCTTTCCATCGCTGTCAATAAAGCATGTGTAGACTCAGCATTACATAGATTCTGTCACCTCCATGATGCTTACAATATCATTTCACAGATGAAATCAGCCTAGTAGAAGCTAAACAGAGAGTCATATAAATCAAAACAAAATTCCACATCTCACTGTCATTCACCAAGATGTTGTGAGAATGGGTCATGTGTGAACTACAAAGGTCACCTGACTTCAAATCCATACTGGGACCAGGGGCAGGAGTAGAGTTAGTACAGTCAAATATTGGGAGAAAGCACTCCAGCTTTTTCACAAACCTCTTTAGAAGCCATAATGGAAGGGCTGAAGCTAGTCAGACAAGCAAATGTCCAAGCAGGGATTCTGGGCTGGTGTAGTAACTACGGCACCTACCACATGTCAGCAGACTGAAAGTGAGTCATATTTTCTTTGGTTACCTTCCAGCACTCGGCTGTCAGATCCCAGCATGAGAATCCCTGAGATCTCTCTAAGCCTGAGAAACAACATTGTGGCATATGGCCAGGAAATCCATCCCTTTAACAACCTGCACAATGGGATCCTAAAGTGTGAGGATTGCTGCTGTTCTTCTGAAATGGGAGTAATTAAGAAAAAGACTGGGCATCTCAATTGGAGAAGAGATTTAAGCAGAAACTACATATCTGCTGCGAGAGAGAGGAAAGTGGTAGAATGCCATAAGAGGAAATCTCGTGTTGAAAGACAGTATGATCGGCCACCCATTCCCAAAGAGAAACTCCACACACTGCATCTGACAAAGATCTTAAGGAAGAAGATTTCATTCCAGAAGCAAGGGAACTTGAGATTGGATGCTCTGGGTTGCTTAAAAAATGAAGGAGCAGGGGCTGGAGAGATGGTTCAGTGGTTAAGAACACTGGCTGCTCTTGCAGAGGACCTGGGTTCAGTTCCCTGCACCCGTATGGTGCCTAACAATAGTCCATAACTCCATTTCCAGATTCTGACACCCTTTTGCCTCTACAGGCAAAAGACTCCTACATATTTTAAAAAAATTTTAAAGAAAAATAAATAAATAAAAGCATAAAGGAGCACACCAGTGTGGACAGAGGTCTCTCCCAGCAGACTAAAGTATCAGCAAGAAGAACCTTCTCCCCTAAAACTACAACTACAAGGACTGTAACTGCCACAGGTCAACCCAAGTTCTTAGGGAGCTGCCTCCACTCCCTCTAGACACAGTCCTTGACCTAGGGTCCCCAACACCTATTCAACTTCATCTGGTTACTCCAAGGTCCTGAACTGATACCTCTACTCTCTCAGTCATATAAAAAGTGAATTTCACCTGTTACTCTTGACGAGTAAGGCTTGGCTGGAATGGGTGGTATGGTATGAGCCCAGCGTTTGTCTAGATATGGTTATTTAGCCCAGTGTGATTGTCCACATCCTATCACTCAGGAAGCTCAAGAAAGTGATGGCTAATCTCAGTTATAGGCTTGACATACGTAGGAAGAGGGAACCTCAGTTGAAGAATTTCCTCCATCAAACTGGCCTGTGAACATGTCTGTGGGGTATCTTCTTGACTGCTAATTGATGGAGGAGGGCCAGCCCACTGTGAAGGTGCCATGCTGGTCAGGTAGGCCTGATCTGTACAAGAAAGGTAGCTGAGCAAGCCAGGGGAAGTAAGCCAATTAACAGTAAGTAAGTAAGCCATGGTCTCTGCTTCAGTTCCTGCCTCGAGTTCCTGCCTTGACTTCCCCTTAAGGATGGACTGTAAAATGTAAGATGAAATAAACCTTTTCCTCCCCAAGCTGTTTTTGGCCAGTGTTTATCACAGCAACAGGAAGGCAAACTAAGACAAAGGATCTCAAGTTCTGGGCTACTTTGGGCTATACAGGAAGACCTTGTCTCAAGAAACAAAACAAAAATGTGGTCACTAGTTCAGCACCATCACCTGGATACTTATTTTAAAAACTGCAAATCTTAAGAGAGCTTAAAAGGAGAGGGTAACAGAATACATGTGATAAGAAAGTGGGGGGGGGGCTGACATGGGAGGAGGGGTAATGAGGAAGGAGATAAACTAGAACAAAGTATAATGACACATACCTATGAAAATGCCATAATGAAACCCATTACTTTGTATGCTAACCTTTCAGGAGATTTTGACATAGCTGAAGTCTAGGAACCAGTGGGTTGTGCTATTCATAATATGAACTATGGTGTTGAATCAACAAAAACAGTATCATTTGCACAGGCCTATAAAACGTTTTCAAACATACTACCTTAAGGATACTTCTCTGGATCCCAAGGCTCTATGATTCATTTAGAATCTCAGAGCAATGCTGAGGTAGGTCAAGCAGCACCATTACCCCATTTTATAGATAAAGAGATGCAAGTTCAGAGAGAGAAAAAGAGAGACTAGTAAATTACCCCCACCCAGGCCCCGCCCCCCACTCACTCACTGGCAAACCTCACCGCAGTAACTTAACTCCAAGTAATTAAAAGTTATCAGCCCACACCAATTTCTTTTCTCCACAACCCATGGGGACATTGCTGACAGCAGGAATGAAATTGTTTTCTTTTTATCTAGACCATTGGTACTCACCTACCAATGACTATTTCTAAGACCACCATTAATTCTGGTGATGATCTAAAAGAGTGATTTTAAAACCACTAAGAGTCAGGTCTACTTAAGCTCAATGCTGGCCTGACACAAACAAAAAGCCTTCAACTTATGAACAGGCTGAGTGCCAAAAGTCCACTACAAGTTGGAGAGTTGGAAATCACACTGTATCTTTCTAAGACACGATATGGGAAACAGTGGTGAAACACCCCTATCCCAGGTTAAGCCACAGAAATCTGTCTACAAGAGGCAGGGACAGGAGGACCAAAGGGTTTAAATCCAGTTTTCTATACATTAGTCAATATGAGACCAAAACCCACATCATTAACACCCTGAACCTCAGTTTCTTCACCCAGGAATCATAATACTCACCTTACATGGTGGTTGGCAAGGTTAAAAAACGATATACATAGTGTCAAGCAGAAGACACTCAACAAATGATTGCAGTTTATGCTGTTTAACTCTTGAAGCAGCATCTATATTGTATCTTTTCCCCCCAAAAAACTATGATTTTTAAAAAAAATTTTGAGTGGCTGCTTTCCCTTCATGGATGTAAGTGCATCATGTGCATACAATGTTCACAGAGGTCAGAAGAGACATTGGAGCCCCTAGAGCTGGAGTTATGAACAGCTGTTAACTGACATGTGGGTTTTGAGAACCGCAGCTGGGTCCTTTGCAAGAGTAGTGAGCGCTCTTAACTATTGAGCCATCTCTCCAGCCCCCAAACTATGACTCTTTTTTTTTTTTTTTTTTTGAGATGGGGCCTCCCTGTAGCCCCAGCTCGTCTAGGACTTTCTCATAGAGATCTGCTTGCCTCCACTTCAAGTGCTAAGATTAAAGGCATGCACTACCACACCTGACTAAAAGCATATATTTGAAATAATTAACTACAGGAGGATTAACTGCCTCCAAAAAGACCAAAAGAAAAGAAGGAAGGTGGTCAGCTCAGAGGCAGTACCACCATCCCCTGCTTCCCTCTGCTTTGGCCTTCCTTCAGCTCTCACCTCAACAGCCAGTTCTCTGGGAACCATCTGCAGGCTCCCACACAGGGTCAGATCTCTCTAGTCTATGCTTCAGCAGCCCCAAGAACTTCCTCTTTTCTAGTCATACAATGATTGTGATTTTACTCCTATTGATAATGTCTATCTTCCTTATGAAACACGGGCCAGATGAATTCCAGGCTCTTCAGGTGTTTTCTCTCTGACAGTTTTCCCTATGGCTGGAACGTAGTAGGCACTCAAATATTTGTAGAATGAATCCTACCAGAGCAGCTGGACCGGGCAGGATAAAGGCAAGAGGAGGTCATGTGTGCTGATGGCTCACAAGTCAGAGGGTTGTGACTCAGAGCTACCTGGAGTGCATGGAACTTTTTCTGCCCCAGTAAATTTGGTCTGGGGCTGGGAAGATAGCGCAATCAGTGAAATCAGTGAAGAGTTCACTGTACAAGTATGAAGACCAGAGTCTGAGCCTGGGATCCATGTAAAAATGTTGGAAGTAGTAGTATATGCTGGAGACAGGCAGATCCCTGGGGCTTACCGGTTAGCCTGCCTGACATACTTAGTGAATTCCAGACCAATGAGCGATCCTGTCCCAAAATACAAAGGTGGACAACACCTGAGGCCAACCTCTAACCTCCAAATGCATAAGAGCATACATATGTGCATGTACACCCTACACACGCCCATCTACCCCGATACACACACACACATACACACACACGGAGTGTTCCTCTGCCCTGTCACTGAGTCAAAATGGCTGATTATTAAATGTACAAGTGATTAAACCCATAGGCATCCTCTTCCAATGGGTCCAGACCACTCAGACCTTAGTCTGTTCACAAGACTTGCACTGGACTGAATGGAGGTGGTGTAGAATGCCAAAGGAGTCTCTTTTCTATTGCAGTTCTTCCCACATCAGTCTCAATACAGCAGGAACTCTGCAGCAAGACACAGAAAATAATACTGACAAGCACAATTACTATGTGTTCATGTATCAGGAACAAGCCTGGGAGATCTTCAGAACTGGATGAGATGGACAGTCACCATTCTACAGATGAGGAAACTGAACCTCAGAAAGGTTAAGCCAGTGTTCATGAGAAAAGTGCTTAAGTAGTAGATCCAGAAAGTAGAACCCAAACCAGTTGATTGTAAAGTATATGCACCTAGCTGCATTCAGTTAACAATCACAGAATGGGATTTAAGTCTCTGTAGAACCTTTATGGTATCTGCAGAAAGGAGACAATTCTACCTCAGGTCCTTCCACTGCTCAGTGACCAGGATAGGTCATCTCACCCTCAGGCTCCATGGACACACTCTCTTCAGTCATGTAAGAGTACGGCACATGGCCAGTACAGAGGAGATACAGTACTGCTGAGTTCATGAAACACCTATCAGTCAAAACCTATCATAAAGTCACATCTGCCTGGACAAGGTCCCAGCCATGTGCTCTCACCCACATTGGGGGTTTTCAGGAACTCTGAACTTTCTCAAAATAACAGAGGCCACTAAATTGTTTACTAGGCCCCCTGAAACTGGTTTGGAGCTTGGAATGAGCCAATAATAAGCAATAAGGGAAAAGAGTCAGCTTACATATATCTAGATAAACCCACACCTTTCATCTACGGTAGGAAGATGAAAATATCTGCTGTGAAAGAAGCAAGTATCTGTCCCCAAATCTCTGTGGGTTTGCACTCAGCATCACAAAGCCCTCTGGGACACGCTCAACATATGCACAACTGCAGGGGCAGCCTTCCAAAGTCAAGGCTGTCTGCCAATTAAGAGTCTCCCCAGTTTCGGCCCCTACACTACTGCCCAGAGCTGGAATTTACAGTCTCTTCCACAAAGCCTTACAAGGTCAAAAATGTTGGAGTTGTGGAATTCCTATGATGAAAAGGCTGTGGAGCAGCTCCGGCTAAATGGCCAATGCAAATGACACTCCAGAAGCCAAGACCCAATAGCTGAAATGCAGAGTCAGCAATGGGCAGTGCTTGCATCTCTGAGCCTGGTGCTGGCCAGGCTTCAGCAGCACATAGGCCTGAGCAGTCACCTGCTGCTATGACGATTCTCATCCCCTTCCGGTCCCCACCAAGAGTAAGCAGAGTCCCCCCAGCACCCTTACCCTGTAGAAGGGAAGAAGAGAAAGGGGGAACCGTGTAAAGAACGGGCCCAGGTCAAGTGACCCAACCTGAAGCTGCCTTGGTCTTGCTCAGCATCCTCCACTCCTGCTTACCAAGGCACTTCAAAGACAGCCCTGGGATCCGACTCTAAAACATCAAGCCTGAAAGACACAAAAGAACCTAACAGACCCACCATGCTAAGTGGACACCCATCTGCAGAACAAGGAAGCAAACTGACAGATGTTAAGCAGACCCAGCATGCCAAGTACCAGGCACAGAATTTGAAGACACTTCCAGTTTCTAAAAGAGGTCTTAAAAGTCTAAATATACTACCTTGGCAAACCCTTTCCTATCAAATAAGACAGATTTTTATTTAGGAAATAAAAAATTTAAGTCATTTAGAAACAAAAGAAGTGCCATGCTTCAACACTAAAAAGGCTTAAAAAAAATACCGAGATTTGGCAATAAAATTGAGCAACTTTAAAAATGTCATAAGGCTGAGAATAAATGTAATCTATTGGATCCAAAGCTACAAATCTCCAAATGAGGAAACAGGCAGTGGACAGCTAAACTGACTCCAACAGACCTTCAATTCTAAAATGGACATTTCTACAAAAAGATATCTCAAGTGTATTTTTAATATAAACTTGTGTGTAGAGTCCCAATTATTCTGCTTTTCAAACATATTTTTAAAACATACACAATGGACATCTCTGTTCTATTCATGTCCTAAATTCAAACCAGTTACCACAGAAGCAATTATTGGAAATAGGACAAATGAATGTTTACTACTTGCCTACTGGGTGTTGCATTCCCTTTGCCTAGTCCTCTGCTTCCTAATCCCCAAATGGCCATGCAGGTTAAGACCAGAGAAAAAAGACAGAAGGGCATACCATGCCTTCAGACACAGCTGACATTTTAACAGCAGGCAGAGGTGAACAGTATATATAGACTCAGGGCTCAGTGTAATGGAGGAACACATCAACCCCAATTTAGAGATGACTTCCTCATCCTAAGAGGCAACAAATGGAGACCAGTTAACTCCCTCATCATCCTTTCTCACGTAGCTTCGGGACCAACCTTCCCAGTCTTTGGGCCTCTCTGAATAAAGGCAGAACTTTCTCCCCAATGTTATCTCGTTTCTGGTCACCAATAAACTAAATCTAGAATTCAGCAAGATCTGAGATGAGAAGAGTAGCAAATCAAAACCAGCATGTTCCCCCCAAAAAGGATAAAGTGACATCACTAACTTCAAAAGGACAATTACAAAAGACAAGTTTCCCAGGCATTCCAGTGCCCAGCAGCAACCCCATGGGCAGTTAAGAGTTGGAAGGAGACATGCAGGGTGAGAAGGCTGGGACAGGCTCCCAACACTCCTACTCTTCTCTGTTGTTCATGATTCTTCCTTTGTCTTTCAACTCAGCATCACTGTTTGCTTGCAGCAGTACTAGAGTCTAAAGACCAAACTTTCCCTCCCCCCGCCCCCGTCCTCTTTTTCCTTCATCGTCCAGACTAGCCTTGAACTTATAACCATCCTGCAGCAACTTCTTGAGTATATTAGATTACAAGCCTGTGCTATCAGGCTGGCTTTCAATATTTACTTATCTATTTATTTATTTTAATTAGCATACAAGGTATTAGATATCATTATGGCATCTTGGAACAAAGTGTCAACACATTCCTTCAGCCCCTATTTAACATGTCTATATTTCTCAGTTTAGCACCACCTTCATCAATGTAACACCAGCCACTGTACACAGCACATGACATTTCATCAATTTGACCTCTGGGAGTCTTTCAGAAAGTCTTTTATGGGGTGGAAGGGAGAGCTCTGAAGAGAAACTTTGCCAAATGCTATTTATGTCGTTGAACCATAAATCCCCCAGTCCCCACACTCCACCAACTTCAAGTCAGTACTCAGAATGAGGAGGCAGAATGTACAAGTGAAAATATGAGCATGAAGACTACAGGACCAGAGTTCTTCTTCTGTATGGCCACCTAGAGGGCATACAGGAGCCAATTTACAAGGCTCTCACTAACAACCCAACAGGAAAAACAGGCTCCGACAGATTGAGCACTTGTTTATAGGTCAGGCTTGTTTATAGGTCAGACTGGTGCTTACATGCATGTAAGGTGAAATCAATCCTTATGACAAATGTGAGGCCCATTTTATCATCCCAACTTAAAGGAAAGGGAAAGCCTAGTCAAAGATCTTGCCCTCTGTCACACAGTAAGTTAAGAAGCAACACCTGAGAATGTCTGGACACCCTCTCTTCTGCACGTGGGTATGGTAAGTGAATGAATGTAGGAAATCTGCATGCCAGAAATAAACAAGTGATGAGCTCCTCGATGGCTCCAACAGGGTGGCTCACCTCCCAAACCATTACCTCACATTTCTGCTCTTAAACACTTTTATCGTTAATTCACTCCTGCCACGTTAAGACTTCATTCAGCACAAAGAAGCAAGGTCCAGCCTGATCAGGCTTTGAGTGCGAAGAAACAATCTGCATCATTTTATTCAAGTTCCACTCTGAGATTCGACTAGAACTTTCAAACTGCAAAGCTAAGACTAAACTCTTCCCAGGGCTGGGCAATCATAGAACCACGAGCTTCTCTACTTCACCCTCAGCTGCCACGGATGAAAATGGCACGGCAGAGGTACAACTCTAAGCAAAGTGGCCCCAGCAGGGCTGTGGCCAAGTTCTGTAACCCTAAGTTCCCCGGATCTGGGCATACATGCATGGTGTCTAGAAAAACAGTTACAAGAGGCAGCAGACTCTCACTCGGGAAAACCAAAGAAAATGAAACCACATTTATCAACAATC